>OX467108.1:2669981-5324962 GCA_950106695.1 Biston stratarius
AGGCTGCCGGAACACACCGTTAGATGCTTGGCGGCAGATTTTCAACTTGAGGGTGGTAGCTAGCCAGCCGAGTACTAGAAAGTACCCTACCACCGCGCTATGGTTTCCTCACGATGTTTTTCCTTCACCGGCAGCTCAAGCTCATTGTTGGGGTTTGAACCCACGCCCTTCGGCATGCAAACCTACCGCGCTAACCACTGAGCCATCATCGCTACAACCCTATTTGTACCCTATATGTTCCCTGATAGATACAATCTGGGTGTCTTCAAGTCGCGAGTGAATCGGTTTTTTCTAGCCAAGCGTGGTTCATTATAGACCTTTTCTTCGCTTAACATCAGGCGAGTTGGCGGTCAAACGCAAGCCTATCGTCAGTCAAAAAAGCCAGTGTCATTCCAAACTAAGTTTACTATTTTCGACCGCACCACCACGTAACATCAAGCTGTAGTCAAACACCTAGCCTGTAAACCATTAAAAAACAATTATACAGTTTTCATTTGTTTCTGTTACCCCCTAAAGATTTAACCTTATTACGTCCACTAGGGGCCTTTTATACCCCTATATTAAAGAGTGAAAATTGTAGTTAGTAATTAAGTTGAATAACCTCTAGGGAGAGTTACCTACAGATACCTTCGCTGGTTATCCGAAGTTAAAATGTTTGTAATTTCCAATGTGTTTTTGAAATTCTAAATAGAGTTAGCATTTCAAATCATTTTGTTTTACTTATGCGGGATTGCTCACGTTTAATTCATCGGAAACTCCGAGTATAGTTACGGCCACATCCGGTGGCCTACAACATGGAGACAAAGTTGAATACAACGCGCGCGTGGCCTCGTCTTGCTTCGCACTGCGGGCCTCTCTCGTGAAGATAGCATTTTTTGTGAATAAATAGGCTTGTTAAGTCATATGTTTTAATATTAAACTCTTCTGTTGTACTTGCTGATGGTAAGCGGTGATGTGGTCGAAGATGCACTCGATAGCTAGGCATAAATCGAAAATTCTCCTAAGTGTGCTTCATCCTAAACCGCATTGCTTAACATCAGGTAGGATTTGGCCAAACTCAAACCTATTTAAAATAACAAAAAATATAGTGTAACACCTTACTTGGCAGCAATTACCAATTTTGTGCGGTTCGCGCAATGAAAATCTGACCACCGATTATTTTCTGATATAAACAATAAATAGTTAATTCATTTTTAAACTGTCAATTTTTTTTTGTGACGTAATAACGGTTGACGGGAATAAGGGGTAAATACAAATTCAGTTGCACTGCCTGAGTGGGTGTTCCCCGATGAATACAATCTGGGTATCTTCAAGTCGAAAGTGAATCGGTATCTTTAAGGAAAGCGTGGCACATCTTAGACCGCATTATCACTTAACATCAGGTAAGATGGAGGACAAACGCAAGCCTATCCATTGAAAAAAGAATTTATTATAACTGTCAAAAACACCTCACAAGCAATCTTATTTTTTTTTTCGACAAAAAATATTACTCAACACTTTGACTTGTCTCAATAGAAAACTCTTGTAGAAGGAAAAAGTCTACCAAACATGTCGGTACTTCGGACTATTTACGATAGTATGGCAATGTTATTTATATTTATCTTATCCTCTATGAACAATAAATAATCAAGAATCATGCGTCGTCGAATAAAGAGCAATCACTTTATAAATCTTGCTCCAACAAACAAGTGGGAAGACGAAGAAAGAACGTCTCAATGTCACTGTTTTGCGTTACTACTATAAGTATAGAATAAATTATTTCCATTCTTATACTAACGTTTCTTATAGAATACGAGGACCGACTAACCTAAATAATATATGTTTCAGCTAATCAATAAACTAAGCAAAATCATTTTTATGTTCGTACCACATAAGCAGACAATCCAATCGAATCACTTATTTCTATGAGCAATGGCAATTGGAAATTAAAGATTTTCTTAAATCTGTTAATAATTGTTTTAAAGAGTGTTTTTTTTTTTGCGGTAGAATAGTAAACGCAATGCAACTAATATTATAGATGTAAAAGTTTGTATATGTTTAAATGTTGGGATGTTTGTTACTCAATCACGCACAAACGGCTAAATGGATTTCGATAAAATTTGGCACACATATAGTTTATTATCTGGATTAATATATAAAATACTTTTTGTCCCATGAAAGTGTTAGGTTAGACAGTAGGTATCCGCTTGAAATTGTCACTTATGGAACATTATTGCGGAATAAAAAGGTATCGTTTATATTAATCTAGGTAATTAAGCAGCGCATATCATGATGATACTTTAAGTATTGGTATTATTATTTACACATGTTTCATTTCTTTCTGAACCCAATTCTTAAGAACGAACGAGGTCGCGGGCGCAAGCGTGCTAGTCTATAAAATACCAATTGTTTAAGAAATTTGTTTACTGCAGATGCACACAGTTGAAGACAAATTTGACAGTCAAGTTTTTGATAGGATTAAGCGCTATATTAAATATTTCAACAAAATATTGACTAACAAGTCTCGAAAAGTTTGGTATAAAAAGTATGTAATCAAAGTAATAAGCGTCAAACCAACGACGCCTTGGACTTGGTTTTCTTACCGAAAGTTCTATATATCGCAGCAATGTTCATACACATGAGCTCTTACCATGAGTTATTATTCGTCTCATCACATTAAAAAATATCTATGCAATAACAATTATAATTAACTGATACCATAACACCCCGTAGAAGTTTATCTTAGTGTTAGTTAATCTACTTTTTACTCTATTTTATATAGCTGAATAAATACCGTTAATTGTCTTATAATTTCAGTCCTTATTTCTAGAGACAGTAAACACTTCTATTCAGCGACTTGGCCTTAACCCACATAGGGGGAACAAATACCTACTTGAAAATAAGTCAATGGGATACTGTGACAAGAAAAACAATGTTTTTCCTCTCGTCGAGGCCAGTTCTGTCCGGTCTTTATTGGCCGTCTGTTACACCGATTTTTTTAAATTAAAAGTTTAATATGTGTATCTTTAAATGATAAGTATACAGGTTCCTTTTAAGTAAGCGTGTTCTAGCATAGAGCACATTAGGCAGGATGTTGTCAAACCCGAACCGATTATTTATATATGATGATTTTTATTATATTTGTAACGATGCTAGCTCAGAGGTTAGCGCGGTTGGTTCAAACGCCGAAGCGCGTGGGTTCAAATACCAACAATGAGCTTCAGCTGCCGGTGAAGGAAAACATCGTGAGGAAACCATAGCGTGGTAGTAGGGTACTTTCTAGTACTCGGCTGGCTAGCTACCACCCTCAAGTTGAAAATCTACCAACAAATACCTAACGGGAGCCGGCAGCCTCAGTTAAGAGGCATTTCTATTCTAGGTTCAGTGTATTTACCATCTTTGACCACACCGTCACTTAACATCAGATGAGCTTTAGTTAAACACCTAGCTTTGATTACATTACTAGCAGACATTTAATATGTATTTTGTTTTTGTTGGTATGTAGATTAGCTTTACCTAGCAGGGCTCACCGAAAGACCAGCGCTGGTGCCACCTAGTGTGGTCAGCATTATGCAGAAAGCATCTATTTTTAACTGACCCTTATTTGTCTTTGTGTGTTTGTTTTTTGTGTGATACAAAATTAGTACATCCTTTTTTACTATATTACATAATTAAAAAGACTTGTTAGTTACTTCTAACCTATCAGCAATACTTATATGTGACATACATAATGTGACCAAACGTCCCGTTTTAAACGGGACTGTCACTTAAAACGGGACTGTCACGTCCCGGTGTCCCCGATGGAAGCGAATTGTCCCGTTTCCAGTTACAGAACGATCAATCACATCACATCATCAGCCATAGGACGTCCACTGCTGGGCATAGACCTCCTCCTGGGGGGGTTTGCCAATACTCGCCACGTCTGGCAGGCGTGTTGGCGAGCGCAGTTAGGTGTGATTGTTGAAGGAAGACGCTGCTGCCCATCTTTCGGATTACATCCCTTAGCCGACTCTTACGGCAACCACGGGTAGAGAGGGTGGGGTACTATTCTTACGCCGGCACCACCACGGCAACGAACGATCAATACTAATATCTAAAATCTATAAAAGAGAAAGTCTTCTCTTAGTCTACAAGACATTTTACCGAAGTGACATTGGAATAATCTAGTCGTTTCGAACGACCATCGTCGTTGGTTGGAAGTACCACACTAACAATTTGAATCATGTAAACTATACTCGTATTATCTACATAGAACAATTATTCTCTTTAATAAATAAATAGTAGACATCTAATAACTTCAATTTCAGATATCAAAATTATGTTAATAACAAAATCGATTTTTTTAACAGTCGTTACAAATATACAATTTTTATTTACATAAATAAACTATATACAAATTACACTTTAACATACAAACTACAGTGTTTCAGAGGAACTAATAAATAAATTAAAATAAACTAATCTAAAAGGCAAATCAATGGGAATAGTTCCCAAAACGTTGGCCCCATTGCCACGTTGTATGGCCATACTCAAACGTTGGGCAAAATGAAGGCTAGCGTTTTGTTCACGTGTGGCATCGACTAGACGAGATGACAAGATGGTACCCAAATACATATGTACCCACTGTCCAGGGTACTATACTTGCGTCTTTTGAGGTCTTCTCTGCAAATTCTGCAGCTGCGTCAGCCTTAACCTGAGTTCTTGGAAGATATGACGGTGCAAAAGTGTCAACGCAAGTGGCGTCCCATCTTCCAGGGAATTAAAGTCATTTCGTCAGGCCTCTTACCATCATCTCGTATAAGGCTGCTCGGCTCGTGGATGGCTGCGCAATTGGCGGTGGTAAGAGCCCGGCGGATAATGTCATTAACACTGGCGAGGAATCCTACCCGCGCTCCTTGTGCAGGAAAGACCGTGGTGACGGAGCTGGTCGACAGTCATGCCCCATACAATTACATACAATTCGTCGTTACATACTATTTTGAGAATGTCCCGTATTTGAGTTTTTAAATGGTCACTTTAGCATACATCTCCGAAGTAACACTATGCCTTATTTTCGACAAACAGCAAATAAATAATCTAGTGGAAACTCTTATCTTATCCGAGATAATATCTGTCAGAGACATTCGAATGGAGCTCCTCCTAAATAAAGGCTTTTGATACGTATTTTATTGTATTTCGTCTATTCTTCGGAATGTGTGAGGAACGAGAAATATTTAGAGAAAGTACAGAAAAATCGGGGTGTGGCTATGGCGTGGACTTGGCCGTGTACGTATACAATTTTACAAGCTTTTATTTAACTTGCAATGTTACATATAAATTGCAATGTTACATATAAGTTAAATAAAAACTTGTATGTAACTATGTCTGTTCGGGTGGATTCTTGCAAGTTAAATTTGACCCACTTTACAATGATATGGTACCATGGAGCTGGTCTGATGATGGAGACGGAAGATGATCTTTTGAATTAAACAATATAAACCCATCTAGTTTGAGCTCGATTGGTTCGTCTTGAGGAGCGCTTTACGTCTAGAGCAGCCTTTCCCAAAGTGGGCGATAACGCCCCCTTGTGGGCGCTGCAGGTCTAAAGGGGGGCGGTAAGAGACCCAGAAAAAAAAAATGTGTGCGTTGTGTAGAGGATTGGGGGGTGATTTGTAATTTCATTTAGCTAGGAGGCCTCTTAGACACCGACTGCATGAGCTCTCGGCTCTCAACTACAACTTGTGAACATCAACTAATATTAGTTAAGAGATTGCTCAAACATAGCTTTAAGTGAAAAAATGGGGGCGTAAAAAAATAATTTATTCTCAAAGTGGGCAGTAGACAAAATAAATAACCCCTGGCCTAGACGATATCCAGGGTCTGATGATGAAGCTAAAAGGTAGCCACGGCATGTCTGTGATAAAACAAAAAAAAAAACTGTTTGTAGCGTTGATAGCTCAGTGGTTAGCGCGGTCGGTTCGCATGCCGAAGGGCGTGGGTTCAAACCCCAACAATGAGCTTGAGCTGCCGGTGAAGGAAAACATCGTGAGGAAACCATAGCGTGGTGGTAGGGTACTTTCTAGTACTCGGCTGATGTACGATGTGTTCCGACAACTTCACTTGAGAGCCAGTTCCATTTAAGGCTACGCGTGCTTTACCATCATCGACCACACCGTCACTTAACATCAGGTGAGCTGTAGTCAAACACCTTGCTAATCAGTCATTAAAAAAATTCTTTATATTTGAAATACATCTATATTGTATTTTTCGGTAAACTTCAAAGTAATTGAGATATACTTATAGCTATTCCAATGTACCTGGCAAGACAATACGATTTCCACACTCCATCTGATACCATTATTCCGCACACACAAATGACCCCCAACTTAAATTAACCCCAAACCTTAAGGACCCCCTTCAGACCCTCAAGATATCACCAGATGGAGTTTATGAAGACATCAAAACCAGATTATTGTCAAAGGAATTATACCTGTCATAAACATGAAAACCAACTTACTTTAACAGTTCCATAATGGGTAAATGTAAGAAATTTGATCTCTATTTCCTTAGCGGTACGAATCATAAATTGAAAGATGTTTGTCTGATAAAAGTGGATTTTAATAGCAAGGAGAGTAAATAGGGTGATTTTATCAAGTAATATTTAATTACGTTAGTCTTATGGCAAGACTTTGCGCTTATATTAAAGGCCTGGAATACACCGCAACGACAAAAAACAAACAACAAAACCAGCCAAGTGCGAGTCAGACTCACCCACCGAGTGTTCCATACAAACTTTTAGATATATAAATATAGACCGTTTGTCACGGAAAATATGGCACCGAACAAACGCAAAAGATAAACTGGACGGAGGGACAAACTTTGCCGTTGGAAAACGGTTGTCCCGATGAAACAATATAGGTCACTGTTTACCAACTGCAAATCCTAGCTAATATTATAAATGCGAATGTGAGTTTGTTTGTTTATCAAGCCTTCACGCGTAAACTACTCAACGGATCTGGGTGAAATTTTGCATAGATCCTGGAATAAGACATGGGATACTTTTCATCATCATCATCCATCACCACGCGGGTAAAACCGCAAGGCGCAGCTAGTAAGTTTGTAATCGCAAAAAAAAAAAAACTGTTTTAGCTTGTATCGATGTCGTATATTAATAATCATATTATTATATACCTATTTATAAAAATCGATGTGTATGGACTCCAAAACTGCGGAACAGATTTTCATGCAATTTTCATGCAATCTTCAGGGGGTGATCCTGAGAAGTTTGGCAGCGTTCGGATTAACAGTTTTTTATTGTATTAAAAATTAGACGAACTGGACGCTCTCTTAATAGTAACAGACAACGTATATTCATGACCATTGCAGCGATACACAGAACTTTGAGTAACAAAACAAAGTCCAGGGCATCGCTACATTGGTGCTCATTACTTTGAGACTTTCGATGGTTAGTCTTAACAGCCCTGTAATTTCGCAAGCTGCCCTTATAATCGGAACACAGTAATGACACACTACTGCTTGGCGGCAGTATATCTGTTATACTGTGGTACCAAACTAGACGACCTCCTGCTAAGGAAATTTACCAACAAGTTTTTTTTTTTGGCAATTTTTACTTACCGCTTATTTGTAATTATATTTTCGTTCTTATATATTCCGTCTCGTCTCCTTGAAGAAGAAACAAATTTACGTACCTGTAACAAATAACAAAGGTTTTATTAATTCGAATGTTTATTAAATAAATATATAAAAATAAATAATAGTTTTACACATCGCAATCTAGCCCCAAGTTTTTTTAATGTTCAACAACTAGGTGCTCACCTGATGTGGTTGAAATACCATCTTCGACCACACCGTCACTTAGGTCTAGGCTAGGGTGGAATGGAATTAGCTTTCAAGTAAGGCTGCCGGAACACACCGTTAGACGCTTGTCGACAGATTTTCAAGTTGAGGGTGGTAGTTAGCCAGCCGAGTACTAGAAAGTACCCATGCTATGGTTTTCTCACGATGTTTACGTTCACCGGCAGCACAAGCTTATTGTTGGGGTTTGAACCCATGTCCTTGGGCATGAAAACCGACCGCGCTAACCACTGAGCTATCATTGTTACAAGCTAAACAAAGCTTGTTCTATGGGAGCCACACAACTAATAGAAATACTTAGGTATTTAAAAAAAACATGTAATCTAAACCATACCACTAAAACAATTAAAAAAAAAATCGGTTTAGCCTTTTAACAGGAGTTGACTTTTAACAATGACATACTCACGTACCGAAGAATTATATATGTACATACATATATACATATGTATAAATGGGATTTGGAATGTACTCTATATTCGTTGTGTACTTTTCGTTAGAAACAAATACAACTTATTAATATAAAAATTGGATTTACCGTGACGCTATACATGCGAAAAGACTAGTCAGTAGACACCTTAATTGTCTCAATATGTTAAGTACTTTAGAAGATATGAGAGAACATTAATATGCCCTCCTTTTTTCGTAATCAAGTAAAGCATGACTGATAGGTAATTTAAAAATATAAATAACACCGTGGATTAAACCACCACTGTACAACTACATTTTCATTTCTATTCCACTACCCTAAGATTAAGAAATGTCATCGAAAGGTCTCATACGACATTTCTGAATGTCATGGGAGGCTTTATGTTTCCCTTTTTCACGTGTGCAATGTCCCCGTCACCTAAATAATAATGTCATATTTATTTTTGTCACATAACATACGAAATTCGAAAGTTACGAAGCAGAAAGATTCTGGTTAAGATTTTTTAGATTTCGGATTTGAGGGCTAACTCCACAGAGAAAATACTTTATAGAAATGTCCGAAAACTCAGATAGCACATTAAATGAGGTTGACATTGACGAGTATTTTAAACAAAAAGTTATTAAATTACTAGTAAGTACTTAATAAAATTAAACGTGGTCTCTGACTATGTGCCTTCTTGATAAGCTCAAAGTCGCACAACGAGCTATGGAGAGGGCTTTGCTCGGAGTTTACCAACGAGATCGAATCAAAAATGTAGACGAACTAAAGTAGCCGACAAAGACCAGCGGATTAGCAAGTCGAAGTGGCAGTGGGCAGGGCACATAGCCCGCAGAACTGAGGGCCGATGGGGCTGCAAAGTTCTGGAATGGAGACCACGGACCGGCAAGCGCAGGACGTCCACCACAAGGTGGATAGACGACCTCATAAAGTCAGCAGGAACGCGCTGGATGCGAGCCGCTTCCAACCGGTCTTTATGGAAGTCAATGGGGGAGGCCTATGTCCTTGAAATGATGAAGTATGAGTACTTAATTACAATTGTTTGACGTTTTATTATATTAACTATATTTTTATATTGACATACTTTATTTTGACATTTTTCTTTTCTTATTGATTGACATGTAATTAGTGTATTAAAACTTTTTTTAATGATATATTTGAAATTATATAACGGAACTTGTAACATTTGTTTTATCAATAAAATATTTGTATTTGTAGCTCTAAAACTAGCGTCGATTCACGCAGGTTTAGCGCGAGACGCGTGCAAGGATATCGACATCGCATCTACGAACAAATCTTCCATCGATCTTTTTTGTTTGTAGCATCGCTAACATCAAATCTATGAGACACACGTAAACATCTGTGACGTTTTAATACCTTTTTTTCTAAAAAGTCACTAACCTATAAAATTTTAGCATAAACACCTACCTACACAACAGAAAACAATGACATTTACGTGCTAACCCCGACTGCTCTGCCGGCACTCACGTAGTGATCGCCGGCAAGCGTCCTCTGCCCCCGCCGCGCCGCCTCTTCCCACTTGTGTCGCCTATTTATCGAAATTTTACTTACTTTGCTTATTCCCTTTAGCATTAACAAAGTTATCCCCTACAATACAAACCAAGTATAATAACCCTGACACAGATTTTTTAACTTGAATAGAATATTATGATAAAACTCGTCCCAACCGGACCTTAGGGGCGTGAGTGGACACGAATGGAAGGCTTTATGGACCCATTTAACGAACATGTGACAGTTAGCTGACAGATTTCCTCAAAGAATTATATGGTGCTAAAAATACGGTAAAAACATGAGTGTATTTCTTGTATCAATGTTTTTATGAAGACGAGCTTCTAAATATGTTTGGATCAGTCCCGTTTTTATGAACTATCCCAATGCTGGGCGCGGTGCTCGTGTGTGAGAAGGGTTAGGTCACAGTGGCTAGAAAAGTGCTGACTGGCAGATTTTACAAGTTTTCTATTACATTACGAACTTTTAGATATATAGGTTTCGTCACTATGTTTACTTTCAGTGTTTGAAGCTAACGCACGTATATAACTTATAAGTAATACGTATAATATGACATTAGGGATGTTTTATTTCACATTTCACAAAGCGCCATCTAGCCCCAAACTAAGCCAAGCTTGTACTATGGAAACCGGATAACTGATAGAATAATTAAACATATACTTTTTTATTTGTAAATACATACTTATGATAAACTAACTTACGCACACAACTTCGTCCGCGTTATCTTTAGAATTAGGTTCAGAGAGAAATGTAACAGATAAGAAATAGTCATGAAAATTGCGCTATTTTAGTATTAGATTAAGATAAACCTTTTATACCTGAATAAAGTTCCATAAAACGCATCGATAACAAATTTCAAGTGACTAAGACCAGTAGTTAATTGTTTGATAATCTCACAGGAATCCGTCAATTTTCTGATATAAAAAGTATCCTATATATTAATCCAGATAATAAAATATATGTGCGCCAAATTTAATTCAAATCCGTTCAGCCGTTTTTGTGTGATTGAGTAACAAACATCCAGACATATAAACTTTCACAATTGCAATATTAATACGTTAATAGGATACAGAACACCCAGACACAGAACAAACATTTGTGCTTGTAGCATAAATGTTTGTTTCAAATTGGAATCGAACCCACACTACAGCTCTTGAAGCAGATACCCCCAAAGAAGTACTGAAGATTTTTTACAGATATATTGAACTCAGAAGCGAAAGCGGAATCGGAATCCAGGGCATCCAGATTGGAAGAAAATTTCCCAGCTAGACAGCCGCAACTTGTATCTATGTACCTTCTTATATGTCATATTTGTGAAATATGAATGTGTGACTGTATGTTAGGATTATCACAAAATCAGCGAGTGTGTGGATACAGAGTTATTCATAACAAATGGATGCGAAATTCACGGAGATGAATGACTGAGGAGCGGCTTAGTATGAAGTATGGTTGAAGAACCGTCAGCAAACAATTGGAACATTTCACATTAAAAACGAAAACATTAATCTATACATATAATAATATTTACACACATTATTACTGTCCACCCATAGGTTGTCTGGAAGAAATCGCTCTAAACGATAAGGCCGCCGTTTTACTACCATATATGTATTGGTCTA
Organism: Biston stratarius; assembly: GCA_950106695.1. Lineage (NCBI taxonomy): Eukaryota > Metazoa > Arthropoda > Insecta > Lepidoptera > Geometridae > Biston > Biston stratarius. The sequence continues at coordinate 2,681,388 of OX467108.1, forward strand.
AGTTGTTTTTCTTTTGATATTATCATTTTTCTTTATCTCTCTTTTAAGTTTTGTATGTACCATAAGATTATATTCTATTCTGTTCTGCTTTGTTCTGTTCTATTCTATTCTCTTGTGCTTACGTCAGCAAGCCAAATATGTGTGTGACGATAAATGTTTGTTCTGTATTGAGTGTAGTGTATCTATCTATATCTTTAAACGAGCAATATATAGAGCAAATATATAGAGCAATATATATATATATATATATATATATATGATGTATATATATATATATATATATATATATATATATGTATATATTCTGAATCTCGGAAACGGCTCCGGCGATTTTCATGAAATTTTGTATCCAGGGGGTTTCGGGGGCGAAAAATCGATCTAGCTAGGTTTCATTTTCAGAAAACGTCGTTTTATCCATGTTTTCTGCCGAGCAATGCTCGGTCAACCAGGTACTGTATATTAAAGTGTCTATGTATTTACGAAAAAAATTAAATAAGTGTTCTATCAGTTATCCAAATTAAATTATATAAGTGTTTTGCCGTGGTAGTGCCTGCGTAAGAATAGTACCCCACCCTCTATCCGTGGTTGCCGTAAGAGTCGGCTAAGGGATGTAATCCGGAAGATGGGCAGCAGCGTCTTCCTTGAACAATCACACCTAACTGCGCTCGCCAACCCGCCTGCCAAGTGTGGCGAGTATTAGCAAAACCCCCCAGGAGGAGGCCTATGTCCAGCAGTGGACGTCCTATGGCTGATGATGTGATGTGATGTGATCAGTTATCTGGTTCCCATGATACAAGCTTTGCTTAGTTTAAAGCTAGATGGCGCTGATTAAAATGTCCTAAGATATTTATTTATTTATAATGAGCTTGAGATGCTGGTAAAGGAAAACATCGTAAAAAAATCATAGTAAGGTGGTTGCTACCGCCACCAAGTTGAATATCTACCATCAAGCACCTAACGGTGTTCCGGCAGCCTCATTTGAGAGACAGTTCCATTCCAGGCTAGGTGTGCTTACTATTTCAACTGTCACTTAATATCGGTTGAGCTGTGGTCAAACACTTAGACTGTCGACCATAAAAAAAAGGTCATTGCATTTCTAATAATCACTTGTACAAACTGCTAGTCACGGATAACCTGCTATGCCATGGTTGCTTGTAGGAGAACGAAATTGCAGAGCATGTTTTGTAGCATTGCAAAATCAAACAATAGCCTCAAAGAAATCTTAAAATTTAAAATTCTGTTCGCATCCAACAATCGGATTTATCTGCTAGCCGTACTTCAGCCGACGCGCCGCCGGAAATCCTCTGAAAACCCGACTTGAACTTGCAATCTTCTTTGATATAGAAAAAAATAATTTTATAAGTCGCTACCTTTCCCCGGATAGGATTCCGATGTCTATTCATCATTTTGACTTTGGAACGGAGAAAATTTAAGGGTTTTTTAAGGTAATAACTACTTAATTTTGTTCTAGTTATGTAACGTGGCGGGATTACAGTAAAATCCGCATTTCGCCCTATGCCAATGTTAATTTAAAAACCGTGACAAGATATGTTGGTACCTTGTTGAATTATAAACTTTATGAATCTCTTACGTTTTTTTTAATGGTAGACAGGCTAGGTGTTTGACCACAGCTTTGTTCATTGAGTGGTCGAGGATGGTAAAGCACACCCAGCCTGCAAAGGTACTGGCTCTCAAGTGAGGCTGCCGGAATACACCGTTAGATGCTTGGCGGCAGATTTTCAACTTGAGGATGGTAGCTAGCCAGCCGAGTACTAGAAAGTACTCTACCACCATTCTATGGTTTTCTCACGATGTTTTCCTTCACCGGCAGCTCAAGCTCATTGTTGAGGTTTGAACCCACGCCCTTCGGCATGCGAACCTACCGCGCTAACCACTGAGCTATCATCGCTACAATTAACAACTCACAATTAATAAACGTTATAAATACTATATGCGTTTTTGTTATGGTTATCTTCTAGGCACGCGTGTTTATCGCAGATCGCATTTTTACTTAAAATCAGGTGAAATATCGGTCAAACCAAGCCTACTCATTATATAAAAAAAACTTAAATCTGTCAACTTCTCACTGACGTCAAATGTCACCCGTGAAAACGAACCTAGCTACCTTGGAAACATAGATTGGGGTTTTTGGCGGGAACGCGGAAAGAGAGATAATATTTTTTTCCAAAACTAGTGTTTTTTCGAGTGTTTATGTAAAAAAATAGTGGCATTTTATTCATAAAGTGCCGAATTACAAGCGCGAGTGTGAGAAAGTGATATAATGTGGTGAAACATTACTTGTGTGTTGCTTCCAAAACTCCATCGAAGCTCATCAAAAAGTCACCACTGCCTTACTAAAGCATGACTAGATTTGACTGGACTTGACCAAGACTGGACTTTGACTATAAAGCAGCTGAAAACTGAAGACTGCACACAAAATATAGACACATTGAAACTGGCAGAATGCGCAGAGTGCGATGCCAAGAAAAAAAAACATAGATAAACTTTTATAAGTTAATACATACGCAACGTTAGAAGACTTAAAAGTTATTTCATGAAATAATAAGCATTTTACTTTAAAAAGACTAAAGTATTACAGAAATGTTCAACACAGACAATTTGTTCTGAAGCGTAGTTCGTAATGTTTTCTCAAGAAAAATTATAACAAAGACAAAAGTGCAATAGTAGTTGGCAAACTTAACGACATTTGTCAAGGGAATGTCCTCTACTACTGTACATAACCACAACATTTTTAAACGATTGCGACTGACTTTTTATGTTTTTACTTGGTGGTAGATTTCCTTAGCAGGAGGTCGTCTAGGTAGGTACCACCGCAGTACCAGATATTCTGCCGCTAAGCAGTAGTGTGTAAACATTACTGTGTTCCGGTTTGAAGGGTACTGCAGCTAGTGAAATTACAGGGCTATTGAGACTAACCATCTAGTCTCAAAGTAATGAGCGCCAAGGCAGCGATGCCCTGGACTTTGTTTTACTACTCAAAGTTCTGTGTATCGCTGCAATGGTCATGGACAGGCGTTATCTCTTAACATCAGGAGAGCGTCTAGTTCGTCTCATTACTGTAATATAAAAAAAAAAGTAGATATGAAACCAAATATTTTAACCAAAGTTTCAGAGTATGTATTCTATCAACTATCTGGTTCCCATAGTTCAAGCGTTGCGTAGCTTGGGGCTAGATGGCGCTGTGTGAAAGGTCCTTCACAGTATGTATAGCTTGAAAAAGTAAACCCTTAGTTTACATTGGAATTGAAATAAGACGCACCGATAGATGCTTCGCGGATGATTTTCAACTTAAGGGTGTTAGGTCGCCAGCCGAGTACTAGATAGTACTCTACCACCACGCTATGGTTTCCTCACGATGTTTTCCGTCACCGACAGCTCAAGCTCATTGTTGGGATTTGAACCTGCGGCGTGTGAACCGACTGCTATAACAACTGAGCTATCATCGCTACAAAAATTATTATAAAATATTTAAAAACATAAATTTTTACACAAGCAATACTAGCTCAGTGGTTAGCGCCGACGGTTCACACGCCGAACGGCGTGGTTTCAGACCCCAACAATGAGCTTGAGCTGTCGGTGAAGGAAAACATAGCATGGTGGTAGGGTACTTTCTACAATCGACTGGCTAGCTACCACCCTCAAGTTGAAAATCCACCGCCGTGCACCTAACGGTGTGTTCCGGCAGCCATACTTGATAGCCAATTCCATTCCAGGCTAGGTGTGCTTTACCATCATCGACCACACCGTCACTTAACATCAGGCGAGTTGTGGTCAAACACCGAGCTTGTCATCTTTTAAAAAAAAAACACTTGTTCTTGGAAAACGCGGGTAAGTTTACAGTCTAATAGTAGGGGTGCTAAACATTTTTCATTACGCCACGAAGAAGTTCTAACTATCGGCGAGCGATGGCCGCGCAATTTCTATAAAAATACAATATACAGGATTATAAGCATGGGGTATACTAATCATTAAAAACAACTTTCACTATGCGAACAAAATATCATCACTACATAATAATATCATAAAATAAAGTCGTCCGCCTCGTCTGTCTGTTCGAGATTAATTTTAAACTACTGAACGGATTATCATGCGAGTTTCACGAATAGATAGTGCGATTCATGAGGAAGGTTTAGGTATATAATTTGTCAAGGTTTTGTATAAATTAGTTGAAATATGATGATAATTGTTGGAAGAGTCGGAAAAAGTCAAGCCACCTGGGAGCTTTCATCGAAAACGCTGCCTAATTTTGAGATATAAAAACAATGCATGGTGGGATATTCCTCTTTTATAGATCTTCAAAAAAGTCCACGGTGGCATATATCTACTTACCTTTTAAGTATTGCTTACTATACTCATTGTTACTACCCGTGCGAAGCCGGGGCGGGTCGCTATCTCTAAATATATATAACTCAAAGGTGACTGACTGACTGACTGACATAGTGATCTATCAACGCACAGCCCAAACCACTGGACGGATCGGGCTGAAATTTGGCATGCAGGTAGATGTTATGACGTAGGCATCCGCTAAGAAAGGATTTTGATTAATTCTACCCCCAAGGGGATAAAATAGGGGATGAAAGTTTGTATGAAACTTTGTCAATTTTAAACCGATCGGGCTGAGACTTTGCATGCATAAAGCTACTATGACGTAGGCATCTAGAGCGGGTGAAACCGCGGGGCACAGCTAGTTTATTATAAGAAAGAACATATAAAACCATCTTTACCTTTTATATATTGTTATAAGCTTAGTAAAATAGTTCAATTCTATATTTTTGTTATTCTTCGAAGTATATTCTATTTGTTATTCGAATCGAGTAATTATATTTCATTATAATATTCATGGAAGTTGACATTTGTTAAGAAAACTCTGATCTAAGTCATTTTATTTCATTTTTTCCCCGAATTTATGTTTCGGGTTTTCGTTGAAATGAGTTTTTTTAGTAGTACAAGTAATATATTGAACAAAACAAGTCAAAAATCAATCGATTTCCTCTAGGTAAGCGTGCTTCATCTTAGACCACATGAAGATGTGGTCTAAAATAACAATGATGATGGAGTTAGCATCGGACGAGATGGCGGTCAAACGCAAACCTATCTTCTAAATATATATAACTCAAAGGTGACTGACTGACTGACTGACTGACATAGTGATCTATCAACGCACAGCCCAAACCACTGGACGGATCGGGCTGAAATTTGGCATGCAGGTAGATGTTATGACGTAGGCATCCGCTAAGAAAGGATTTTGATTAATTCTACCCCCAAGGGGATGAAAGTTTGTATGAAACTTTGTCAATTTTAAACCGATCGGGCTTAGACTTTGCATGCATAAAGCTACTATGACGCAGGCATCTAGCGCGGGTGTAACCGCGGGGCACAGCTAGTCAATTATAAACTTGTTTTAAACAACTTTTAGTGGCTGCTGATGACGTCATCACCCTACAAGTCCAGATACAAGAGTCCATGCCGAAAACGCTTAAAGCGTTTATAACATAATTATATGTATTATTATGTATGTATTTTAAAAGTTAATTTAACGAGCTAATACGACGCTTTTTTTAAATTAAGAAATAGGCTTACGTTTTTTTTATGTAACTGTAATGAGACGAATTAGACGCTCTCCTGATGTTAAGAGACAACGCCTGTCCATGACCATTGCAGCGATACACAGAACTTTGAGTAGTAAAACAAAGTCCAGGGCATCGCTGCCTTGGCGCTCATTACTTTGAGACTAGATGGTTAGTCTCAACAGCCCTGTAATTTCGCTAGCTGCAGTACCCTTCAAACCGCAACACAGACCTAGACGACCTCCTGACGAAATTTACCACCGAGTAAAAGTGAAAATTAAAGTAAGGAAAAAGTTACCAAAGAAATTTTTATGTTAAACTTTTGAAGCTCGAATAAACCAAATCCAACCTGTTTTCTATATTCACTTATAATACCACAAGAGCTTCAAAATTATCGGGTATTTCCCGATAGGTTCGTTGCAAACAAATGAAGGAGTCAAGTTTTTCAGGTTAAAAAATCACGAGCGCGAAGCGCGAGTGATTTTTCCTGAAAAACTTGACGACTTTATTTGTTTGCAGGGAACCTTGAGGGAAATGCCAGATAATTTTGAAGCTCGTGTGGTATTCGGGGGATTATTTTTCCGTCCCAAATGTCGGCCAATAGAATTGCACCATGAGATGAAATGAACAGTTAACAAATAAGAATTTCATAATTTTATATATAGCAACTACCAGAGAAAATAATCAAAAAATTATCAGTATAATACCATGTAGGTTGTACCACGTGACGTCGAATGGTGCAATTCTATTGGTCGACATTTGGGTCGGAAAAATAATCACTTTTATATTTATGTTGTGAACACATGTTTTGGGCGTATGGCAATATTTCACCCGACTACGCCCCTTGTCAGGCTAGCGTATGTTGAAAGAAGTATCTCTCCCGCGGTTTTGCCTGCAGAGAGGAAACTCATGTACGAAAGAGTATTTTGTTTGTTATTTTTTTTTTGTTAAAGAAAACTTTTTTTAAAAATTTTAACTCTGACAGGCTAGGTGTTTGAGCACAACTCACCTGATGTTAAGTGACGGTGTGGTCGAAGATGGTAAAGCACACCTAGCCTGGAATAGAACTGGCTTTCAAGTGAGGCTGCCAGAACACACCGTTAGATGCTAGGCGGCAATTTTCAACTTAAGGGTGGTAGCTAGCCAGCCGAGTACTAGAAAGTACCCTACCACCACGCTATGGTTTCCTCACGATGTTTTCCATCACCGGCAGCTCAAGCTCATTGTTGGGATTTGAACCAAAGCCCTTCGGCGTGTGAATCGACCGCCCTGACCACTGAGCTACAAAACGTTTTCATTTAAAGTTAAACAAAATAGACTGAACAAAGAACTTCACTAGACTTCTTCAGATATTTTTTTTCCTTGTTTTTGGTATTGGGTATTGTTCATTTTGTGTTTTGATATTGATGACAAATGTAGCCTAAATAGCAGTCAAAGTCGCACAGAGCAAGTCAAGGCCAAGTCCAGCCATGCTCAAGATTAGATACGACTTCAAAAAGAGAAGATTAAATTTAAATCAAGCTTTTTTGATTTATTTTTCGAACAAAAATGAGTAGGCGCAATAAATTCGCTTCGAAGCCCACAAATTTAATTTTCTCTCTTACCTAATAAAACTCGCTGCTGTACCGAAGCGATAAACCTCTTAAAACAATAGTATGCCGTTTATTCCTTCCATAAATATAGGAATTTTTAAAATATAAAACTAAAGTATTGAGGTTCCGTTGTATGCGAGGGGAAGATTGCGCCTTGCAGTCGCTTTGCGTTAATACTTTAACACAGATTAAACAGCTATAGAAGGACAACATAGACATGGACATGGCCATGGATGTAATGTTTTCTAAAGCTAGTGTTTTTTCTAGTGTGCTGAATTACAAACGTAAATACAGGAAAGCGACATAATGTGGTGATAAACATGGTTTTTCGTGTTGCCTCTAAAACTCCATCGAAGCTTATAGTAAAGTCGCCACTACTTACTAAAGCATGACTGGATTTCACTGACACGGACTGGACTTTAACTGTAGCTATAGATGTTAGAATTGAATTGCAAAAAACCGAAGATGAGGCAGTACGGCTTTACAACTTTGGCTTCTTAATTTTTTTGACATCGCACTTTGTTCATTCTGCCAGTCAAGTTATATTAATAAGTTTAGTTTCATGATAAAATCGAGTCACATACTACTGACTTTACTATTTGCCTACACTAGTGCGCAAAATTCGGGACTTTACAATAAAGATTCAGACGCTCGACTATAAAATCAAAATTAAACAATTAAAAGAGACAACCTATATTTATTATCACCTATATTGCAGTTTGGATCCAGAATGCCCAATATGCACGATAATTATGTTACGATTAACATTTTTGTCGCTAATGTTTTCTGTTAAATTAGTTGTCCATCTGTGGCTATACAATATTCTGTCATAATACTCAGAGCTGTTGGGAAAAGGGATTGAAGACGATTGTTATTTTAAAAAGTTCCAGTATTTTGTGAGATTTTATTATCACAGTAAAGTTATAGATACAAATGTTGTCTGTGTGTATGTTCATTTGTTACTTTTTCACGCTGAAACGGTAACGTAAACGAAACTATTACGTAAGCACCAAAGGGGGGTGGGGGAGTCTTTACTTTGCTTATATTTGACGACATTGGGGATGAGTCGATCTGAATGGTGATAATATCAGCAAAGTCGTATAAATTATGCTGATTGTTTTGTTTCCTTGTTATCGACACACCACGTTTTAGCGAAATGGCTGCTAATTAAACCAATATTTACTTAAGTATAGGAGAGGGAAGTAAGAGCTTTGCTTACTTTTGCTGACAAGGGGGAGGGAGGGGTTAATAATTAGTAAAATTCTGCTTACGTAATACTTGAATGGTCCCTAAATATAATTGACATTCTTATGTTTTTTGACTGTACAACTTATTTACCTTATTATTCAATTTATTATTATAATCATAAAAATTAATTACTTAATAACTATCAAATAAATCATCTAGTGACTTTTTAAAGTGTAATTATAATGCACATACAAATGTAGTTTTAGAATGTGATACACATCTAAAAAAATATATATTGAACATAAATTAGTATTACAATATTCTGTTTTATGTCTTATTAAACAAATTAAATGAAATAAATGAAATTTGTAATTCAGGTAGCTTTTTTAATACAAATACTACTTTATCCCAAAAAACGTGGTGAAAACCGTAAGATTCAACTAGTTTTTTTTTTTTAGTCTTTTTTGAATGACAAATGTGTGTCATTAACTATTCATCTTGATAAATAACCGCTGGGGTAGACGTGTTCTGGAGTGGAGACCACGTATTGGCAAACGTAGCGTAGGACGCCCTGAGACTCGATGGAGTGACGATTTACGTAGGACAGCTAGCGGTGGGTAGAAGCGAAAAGCCGAAGATCGGGCTGAGTGGCGTGTCTTGGGACAGGCCTATGTCCAGCAGTGGACTTCGATAGGCTGATGATGATGACTCACGCACGTCTGCAGGAGTTGTCAGCGCAAGTAAAGCGGTCTTAGCATAAATATTCCCTAACCTAGATTCTTATGACGATAATAGCTCAGTGTTTAGCGTGGTCGATTCGCACGCGGAAGGGCGTGGGTTCAAATCCCAATTATGAGCTTGAGCTGCTGGTGAAGGAAAACACCGCGAGGAAACCATAGCATGGTGGTAGGCTACTTCCTTGTACTCGTCTGGCTACCGTCAAGTTTCATATTTGACGTCAAGCACCTAATGGTGTGAGCTATATACAAAAGCCTCATTCAAGGTTAGGTGTGTTTGCCATCTTTGACCTCAACGTCACTTTACATCAGATGAGCTGTGGTCAAACACCAAGCCTGCCAACTATAAAAAAAATATTACAAGAGATAAACTTTGACATTTACTAAAAATTTTAAGCTTGTTTTTCTTATTATGAAGCGAAGTTAAGAAAACAATGCTGCCCGTTTAAACTTCGTAACGTTCGCTCGAAATACAAACATTTATCAAAGTATTTGCATGTTGGCAATACGTCAGCAATTCAAAAGTTAACGGTTTAGAACGAACGCTTTAAAATTGGAATGCTTATTTTGCTCTCTCTTGAGTTTCTTGAGTAAATTGAAATTGTTGATAATGGACAAATAAAATAAAACTAACTGAAGTACTTATAAGATATTTCAGAAAATTAAAAAAATCTAAACATGAATATATTTTTTTTTATTAGACTGATAACACAGCCTTTATAGCCTTTAAAGATGACGTTAGGTGACAAGAAAGCCTGATTCTACTTCGGTAAAAAAAATTACATTGGAATTTATTTATTATGTGTATTTTTTAATGGCAATACTGATTGATTGATTGATTTACTCGGCTGAAAAACAAGTATACATGGCCAAGAATAAATTTAAAAAAAACAATAACTCTTTATTATACACACCAAAAATTATACAATACTTCTGTATTGTATACTTTATTATATCATAAAAGAATATAAACATAAATTAACAGGTGTAACAATGCCGACCTTATCGCTAAAAGCGATCTCTTCCAAGCAACCTTACGATGGAAAGGAGAAAAAAAAAAGCCAGATAAGATTAGGATTTTTTAGAACTTTTGTTTAATTTTACTAATTTTAATAAAAACAGTGAAATAAAAAAGAATCATGAAACAAATCTAAAAAGTTTAATATCTTTTAGATTTTGTTGTCTCTGGACCAGTCCTGTTTTTATTAACTAACCCACTCCCAACCCTGGGAGGGTTGGGAGTGGGATAGCCCCCTTAGTTCACCACGCTGGGCATGTGTGGGTAGACTTCACACATTTTCGATAAAAAAATTAAGAACTCTTGGTCTTTTATGTTTCGTCACGATGTTTTCGTTGACCGTTTGAAGTAAGCGGCATTACGCACCTAACATACATAGAAAATATAAAGGTGCGCGTCGTGGGATTCGAACCTAGATTGGAGGCTACCGAAACTTATTTTTTTTTTTAATTTGTTGTATATATTCTAGTTTATATACGTTATACGAAAACAGTAAAATTTCTTATTTTTCATCAAACATCATTTAAAAATTTCACTCCGTTGTTGCCCCCGGGTTGTTCTTTGATAAACTTAATTGGGGAAAAAACTTTTTCTCCATCAAAAAAGGTTTTAATTGTAGCGATTGCGAAACCTTTGAAGTTCCTTAAAAAAACCTGTTGGGTGTCTGTGAAGTTGAAATGTTGATTTTGTAATTAATTAAAGCTTTATAACTATTTTTTTTAATTTAGAAGATTGAACAATTTGTCTCGTATCAAAAAAGAACCGCTCCAAAACAAACGCTTAATTTTGGCAGTCTTTATGTAGATAGCAAAAAGCCGTGGTGGTGTCGGCGTAAGAATAGTACCCCACCCTCTCTACCCGTGGTTGCCGTAAGAGTCGGCTAAGGGATGTAATCCGGAAGATGGGCAGCAGCGTCTTCCTTGAACAATCACACCTAACTGCGCTCGCCAACCCGCCTGCCAAGCGTGGCGAGTATTGGAAAAACCCCCCCAGGAGGAGGCATATGTCCAGTAGTGAACGTTTTATGGCTGATGATGTGATTTAGATAGCAAAATTGCGTTGGTCATTTATTCTCTTTGCTGTCCCTTTTCTAATAACATAAAATAATTAACGCTCATGTATAGTTGGTAGACGTCCTTAGCAGGAGGTCGTCTAGGTACCACCGCAGTACCAGATATTCTGCCGTCAAGCAGTATGTAAACATTACTGTTCCGGTTTGAAGGGTACTACAGCTAGCGAAATCACAGGGCTGTTGAGACTAACCATCGAAAGTCTCGAAGTAATGAGCGCCAAAGCCAATGCTCTGGACATTGTTTCGTCACTCAAAGTTCTGTGTATCGCTTCAATGGTCACGGACAGGCGTTATCTCTTACCATTAAGGGAGCGTCTCGATCGTCTCATTGCTTTAACATTAAGCAGCGATGCCCTGAACTTTGTTTTGTTACTCAAAGTTCTCGCTAACCACTCAGCTATCATTGGTGTACTATCCTACACAACAAAACTAATCCTAATCCAGTGAATCAGTTTCCAAAGCACAGTTATTACAATGGTAACGGTTATGATTGGAATAACGCCGTGATGAAGCTGGAGCGTGACCGGCGCGTGACGTTTCCGTAGGAAGGCCATGATTCTGGAGATGGAAGGAATACGGGATATTTTTATGAAAGTACTAGCTGACCCGATGAACTTCGTGTCACCTAAAATTGATTTGAAAACGAATTAATTTTAAAGGGCCACTACACGCCGCCACATGTCGTCAATATAAATAGTAATGTTTTATGACACTTGACGACATCTTGTGCATAGCTCGTCAGTTAGACGATTTTCCATACAAAATTACCATTATTATTTTACTTTATTTTAAAGCTTTTCTTTTGGATTTTCTCTATTATTTTTCCTTTTAAACCTTCCCTGAACTATAGCGAAGAAAACAAAAAACAATATATTCAAATCAGTCAAGCCGTTTTTGAGTTTTAGCGAGACTAACGAACGGCGAATCATTTTTATATATAAGAGAAGAGAAGAAAAGAAGAAGATAAAAATCTCTTGCGAGATACGCTCACAATACAAATACTTTTCAATTGAAAAGTGTTTTTTTTCAGGCAAGGTGTGGTCAAACTAAAAAAATATTACTTAGACATTTAGAGTAACAAGATATTATGGAAAAATCTACAATAATACGATGTCTAATATTATTTGTACATGCAGCTTATTTGATTTTTATAAATAAACCATTTGACTGGTTTAGTTTGGTTTGACTGTCAGTACATGCACCATTGCTGTATAGTTCAAAAACTGACTAATAATAATAATTGTAAATTTTAATTATATGCTATTAATTTTTTCATTTCATTTATAGATTATTTAAATAAATTAATTGTATTGTAATGATTTTAATTTTCTTTAATATGTGACATACCTGTAAATTATGGTCAAAATAAATTAATTTTTAATTTAAGTACCTTTTTTAATTTTTAAGATACTTTTTTTTCTGTTTGACAAGCTAGGTGTTTGACCACAGTTTATCTGATGTTAAGTGACGGTATGGTCGAAGATAGTAAAGTAAACCTAGCCTGGAATGGAACTGGCTCGCAAGTGTGGCTATCGTAATACACCGTTTGGTGCTTGGTGTCAAATTTTCAACTCGAGTACTATAAAATACCCTACCACCATGTTATCTGCTATTTCTATTATACTACAGAAATCATGGTGCTATTAAAATAGCAATAGTTCCAATCGCGTCCGGTGCGGCGCTAGTGTCTATAAACATAATCGAACGAAATGGGATCGGCTTCATTGTGCACGCTCCGCTGGGACCCGTAGTCTGTGTTGTTGTTTTTATACGCATTCATAAACAAAGCCACAGTTTTACTACGAAAACTGTTGAATTTTTTGTAGCAATTTTAGCTAAGTGCTTTTTTTATGATAAAAAGTAAGACAAAAGAGACGCTCTGTTGATGGTAAGAGATAAAGCTTGATCATGCATTTGACACACCAAAGCACAGTAGGTGGTTGGGTACTCGACTGGTGTGGCTATCTACCACACTGAAATTGAAAGTCTGGCTGTAAGTCACTTTTGGGACGATTCGGCGATGGTCTATTTAATGGTAAATTTAATGGTCTATTTTAGAAGCACAATAATTAGCTGCCGGTGAAGAAAAACATCGTGAGGAAACCATAGCATGGTGGTAGGGTATTTTCTAGTACTCGGCTGGCTAGCTAGCACCCTTTAGTTGAAAATCTGCCGCCAAGCATCCAACGATGTGTTCCGGCAGCCTCACTTGAGAGCCAGTTCTATTCCAGGCTAGGTGTGCTTTTACCATCTTCGACTACACCGTCACTTAACATCAAATGAGTTGTGGTCATACACCTAGCTTGTCAGCCATAATAAAAAAAATAAAAAACTCAGCAGTATATTCCCTAATTAAAAATAGGCTTCTCACACCAAAGCAAAGATAATTGTTTAACAGTTTTCTCAGCAGAATATCTAGTTATATGGTGGTAGCTACCTAAACGACTATCTTCCATATAGTATAATCCTGGTGGGTTAGATTGCTTTCCACGCCACCATCAGAATTACTTTTAAACTTCTACAATATTGCTAACTCGACAATAAAATCCCGATCCCAGGATTTATTCTAGAAGTGTCCGTGCTTTATAGTTAAATACCTGCAATCCGAAGATACGAAACTGGGTACAGAAGAAATCACGATTTACCTACGTGCCTTACAATAGCGCTGTTAGTGGTGAGAGCTTGGACATGAGCAGAGCGATTAGCGGGGATCAACTGATACTTTGTTTTTCATCATCATCATCATCATCATCATCTCAGCCGTAGGACGTCCACTGCTGGACATAGGCCTCCCCCATTGACTTCCATAAAGACCGGTTCAGCGGCTCGCATTCAGCGCGTTCCTGCGGTCTTTATTAGGTCGTCTGTCCACCTTGTGGGTGGACGTCCTACGCTGCGCTTGCCGGTCCGTGGTCTCCACTCTAGAACTTTGCAGCCCCATCGGCAACAGGTCTGCGTGCTATGTGCCCTGCCCTCTGCCACTTCAACTTGCTAATCCGCTGGGCTATGTCGGCTACTTTAGTTCGTCTACGGATCTCCTCATTTCTGATTCGATCTCGTAGGGAAACTCCGAGCATAGCCCTCTCTATAGCTCGTTGTGCGACTTTGAGCTTATCAAAAAGGTACATAGTCAGAGACGACGTTTCAGCGCCATAAGTCATCACTGGTAACACACAAGACGAAGACTTTCGACTTGAGGCACTGAGGTATATCAGACGAAAAAACGTTGCGCAGTTTTCCGAACGCTGCCCAGCCTTTGTTTTTATTGCACAATATTCATGGTTAACTAATTGGTAGATCGTCTAGCTCCTCTGGAATTCCTCGGTACGACTTCCATGGCTCGCTCGTCTTTTCTAAGTTATGTGCGGATTGTCGCCGACTTCAAAAGGTAAATAAACACCGCGAGGCAACCCACTAATATTGACTGCCCAATTGGTAGAAGATCTGCTTCAAGAGCTGTGGGCCTTAATTCGATTCCCATCAGCACAAACATTTATGTGACGATAAGTGTTTTTACTGTATTTACAAAAAAATAAAATAAGTATTCTATCAGTTATCTAGTTCCCATTATACACGATTAACTTAGTTTGGGGCTAGAGGGCGCTGTGTTAAATGTTTTACGATATAATATATACTCATAGGCTATAATAAACATATGTACATAATAATCTATTGTATCACACTTCGTGCGTAAGTGCTTTACATTTTCACTTTGCTCTTGTAAGTACATAGAACAACAAAGCATTCTATTTTACGCTCTTGTTAATTAAACTCTTTTATTATTTTTATAGAACTGTTCTCGCTTCTCCCAGCACTAAGTCCGCAGCGTACAAGATGCAACGCAGCCGTAAAGTTTCCCCAGTGTTTGTTTACTTCACTTTAATACCCGGAGCAGAGACGTTCCAGTTCCGAACAGAAACTTAATTTTGGCGTTTTGTACGTCTTTACCTAGTTTCCGAGCTGAGATTTATTTATAGTGGACGTTTCAAGAAAGTCTTACTGGAAATTGACATTGATATTGGCAGGAGCGATGACGGAACTAATAAAGTAGTATAAGGTAATACCAGCTAAAGGCGTTGGAGGTTAGGTGTTTGACTACAGCTCACCTGATGTAAAGTGATGGTGTGGTCCAAGATGGTAAGCACACCTAGTCTGGAATGGAACTGGCTCTCAAGTGAGCCTGCCGGAACACCGTTAGATGCTTGGCGGCAGATTTTCAACTTGAGGGTTAGTTAGCCAGCCGAGTACTAGAAAGTAGCCTTCCACCACGCTATGGTTTTCTCACGATGTTTTCCTTCACCGGCAGCTCAAGCTCATTGTTGGGGTTTGAACCCACGCCCACGGTCGGTTAAAAAGAAACAGAATTACATTCTTTCTCTTTGAACGACCCGGCGATGAACATAATTATGTGACCAAGTTGAAACAGTTTAAAAATTATATTTTAGAACTATTGAAGAGATACTGACTAACACATGAGTAACTGACAATAACTCACAATGAGAATCCGTATAAATTCTTTGAATATCAGTTAAAGCATTCCCCTGAAGACCTAGAAGATTACCCCGGTCTCCCCGCCACCTACACGACTCAACCAAGCTGGAGCCAATACGTTCCCACATTTCCAACAAGCAATTTCTAAGTTTCATGCTTAATTTAACACACCTCGCTCGCCTTGCATCCTTTCGCACTAGCGCTGATTGAAAGAACTTAAAAACAGATTTCGCGCCTTTAAAGTAGGTACTGATTATCTTCTTTCATGTAAAACGATTGTGACTTGACGATTTGCTTGATGCTTCAACACAAATATAAATTGTTTTTTGGCGGGAACGCGGAAAGAGTCATGTCGCTCCATTGTATTTATTCCAAAACTAGTGCTTTTTGGAGTGTTTATGTATAAAAATAGTTTTTTATACATAAACACTCCAAAAAGCACTAGTTTTATGTTTTATCCATAAAGTGCCGAATTACAAGTGCGAGTGTGGAAAAGTGATATTTAATGAGGTGAAACATGACTTTTCATGTTGCTTCCGAAGTTCCATCGACGCTTATAGTAAAGTCTCCACTACTTTACTAGAGCATGACGAGATTTGACGGGCACGGACTGGGCAAGACTGGACTTTGACTATAAAGATAAAGAAGAACTGAAGACTGCACACAAAATACAGAAACATTGAAACTGGCAGAATGCACAGAGTGCGATGCCAAGAAGAAAGGGGAAAAAATATAAATTGATAGATATGACGGCGCATTGGGGCGTCGTTGATATGTCAACGTCAAATTTAAGAGTGACTCGGCTGTCACTTTATCAGAGCGCCATGTCTGTCGAAGCGGGGCGGCCATCTTGGTTTGGCATTGAATTCGAAACGAGGACCGCAAGCGCACCATGTCTTCAGCGAATCGCTTTCAATCAGTTAAACAATTATGTGTTGCATAGAGATAACTTCTAATATCGATTCTGATTGTTATCTCCTACGTGTTAGGACATTTATTTTGCTGCCCTTGTAATTACAAATAAAGCCTTGAGCGTCTAGCTGTCTGATAGAAAAATGGGCATGGGGGAATTACACCATGTAGTTTTAAAGCACACTCTCCGAAATTAATCCGATAAACAGATAAAGTAGCAACTTTTCTACTGTTCTAGGCTTTGTAATTTATTTAGCTTGAATAATGGAGTCGTCGCAGATGAGCCTCTTGGCACGCATTTTAATAGTCTCTAACGTCTTTAGCTAATGTTTGGCGGATCCATCCCAACGTTGCAAGCAGTACTCCATGCACGAACGAACTTAGACAGTGTAGACCTTCTTGACATTTTTGGATTCATCTTTCTAATTTTATTCACTTTCTAAACAACTCCCTGTAGATTTCACCCCAGTACGAAAGACCCTCTTAGGTGGTGAGTGGAAGCTTGAAAAATGTATGCATTTTTGTAACAAACAACCGCTTGATACGAATGAGGAAATTTCCATTCGCGAGCTCTGAATATTTTAAAAGAAATGCAATAGAGATGCTGTCTGAAGCTCTGTCTTAACGTTTAGGGCTAGAATATAGGAACATTATTGTTTATACAACCAGAATTATAAAACAGTTGGAAGGTAAGTGTTACGAAATCTTTTTTTTTTTGACTGGCTAGGTGTTTGACCTGATATTAAGTGACAGTGTGGTTGAAGATAGTAAACACACCTAGCTTGGAATGGAACTGGCTTTTAAGCGTGGCCGGAACACACCGTCAGGTGCTTGGCGACAGATTTTCAACTCGAGAGTGGTAGCTAGCCAGCCGAGTACTAGAAAGTACCTACCTTACCACCATGCTATGGTTTCACGAAAATTAACAATTGATTTTTATTTTAAAAATATCGTCGAATGAGTAAAATGCCTGTTCGACAAGCCAGTTTTTAAGAATTCTTTTGAAAGCTACCCTGGACGGCGCATCTCTTACCTTCTTCCTCCTTCCTACTCTACCACCACTATAGTTTCCTCACGACGTTTCTTCATTTCACCGGCAGCCCAAGCTCATTGTTGGAGTTTGAACCCATGCCCTTCGGTGTGAGAACCGACCGCGTTAACCACTGAGCTATTATCGCTACAAAACTACCTAACTTACTTGCTTAGCACCTTACTACCCAGTGGTAGATTTCAAGAACTGCACCTAAAACCGATTTAAATTTGTTGTATTTCAAAATGAGGTCACGTCTCTATTCCAGCACCATAAAGTTTACATTGTATTTGACATTTCTCTACAATTCCCATCGTTAATCATCGAGCAATTGTGAAAGAAAAAAGACACAAATTGGTCAATAACTTAATATACCTTAAGGCCCAGAATATGCCGCGTTCTCCGCTCATTGTAATTTTGTATATAAGTGTGTATAAAATAACTGCATTAAATATATATAGTAAGTACTTTCGTAACATTATGCATGACAAGTTTTGTTTCCCGACTTTTATTGTTTCGACAGTTTTTAAATCGATCAAAGAAAATTGATATTTTTGAAAACTTGTGTTTTGTCGAGAATGCATAAAAATAGTGGTGTTTTATTTATAAAAAAAATATAGCTTATAAGCACGATGCTTGTAATAAGTCACTACCAGACTTGGCCTTGACTTATTTTGTGTGACTTTGTTTGTTATTTAGGCTTATTAAACTAGATTTTTTATTATATATATACGAAAAAATATCGAAATACTGAAATAATTCAGAAACTGCGACGCCAAAACAAAAAAAAAAGATTAATTTTGAAGGCGTAAAGCCTTCATAATTAATTGACAGATGCAGACTTACTGAAAAACTCCCTGTATTTTCATTGTAGTCAAAAATATTGGAAAGTTTTGGCGGGAACGCGGAAAGAGTCGTGTCGTCCCATTGTACTTTTTCCAAAACTAGTGTTTTTTCGAGTGTTTATGTATAAAAATAGTGGTGTTTTATTCATAAAGTGCCAAATTTCAAGCGCGAGTATGGGGAAAGTGATATAATAATGTGAAATATGACTTTTCGTGTTGTTTCCAAAACTCCAATGAAGCTTATAGTAAAGTCACCACTACTTTACTAAAGCATGGCTAGATTTGACTGGCATGGACTTTGACTATAAAGATAAATAAGATGAAAACTGCACACAAAATAAAGAAACATTGAAACTGGCAGAATGCACAGAGTGCGATGCAAAGAAGAAAGAGAATAAAAAAATTGTTTTTCTTATTGTCATGCTGTCATTAAAAAATAGTTTTAAGTTTTTTTTTTATTACGTTGCTTGAGGCAACATAACTTCTGGGCCTTAATACCAGCTCCGGTTGGGCGAGTAAATCGGATAATCGCGTTATAATGAGTGAGTGACAGCGCTTGCGCATGTAATAGCCATATGTGCGAATGGATTGCACAATAAAATATATTATAATATATTGTGCGTTAATGTTGCACGTTGAGTTACGAAACCAAATCGTGTGAAACCTTGACTGAACAAGCAGAACTAATGTTTGGATTGACGAGTGGAATATGACTAGAATGTAGGTAAAATACGTACAGAGACTGGGGGCTGTATCAATGGAATACAAAGCCCAGTAGATAAGATTAATCGAATAACGATGTAATTTTTATTCGACAAAAAAACATTATGCTCTGTGTAGGACTTCCGATATTTTGAGCCATTGACTTGGTGAGATATACCGGTCGGAACATTTTAGGCCCGATATTTATTCCAAGGGCCATACCGTAAGCTTTTATTGGCATTCAAGAAAAAGTACGTGATTGCATAACTTTAAAAAGTTTTTGCAGTCTGTGACTATTTTGCAATCAATTTACTTGTACGTTAATAAGAGTTCACGGTACTGCAATAGGTTCATATACGACAATTTTTTTTTTAATATGATCAGAAATTTTCATTTTTAATAAATTTTCGAAATGTTCTTTTATGTGCTGCTTTCTTATCTCCTCTTTGATCTGAAGACACTTGTCCGTAAAAAAATATCTAACTACTCTAAGATACGTTTTTTGAAAATGAATTTTGAAAAAACTTCATTAAGGAGTTGTCTGTTTGGCAAATAAGTGTTTTTAAGTTTTTTTAAAACAGTAATATTAATTGCAACTTACGTCAAAAAGATTTTTTTTAAATGTAAAAGTAAAGGGGCGAACGAGGCCCTCTCCTGGTGGTAAGAGACAATCCCAAAACAATCTTAACAAACCTTTAGCATAAACACGGATTATGTTTATGTCTCATAGGTTACCAATTTTCTACCTATTTGAAATTCCAACATAATCTAATAAAATATAAAATGCTGGGTTAACAGAAGCAAATTCTTCAAAATTTCATGCCAAGTTTCGTGTGAGGGTCAAACACCACCGTCTCCCTTAAATAATCGAACGTAATTCTTCCCGATGGTTACACACTACTGCTTGGCGGCAGAATATCTGGTACTACGGTGGTATTTAGACTGCTAATGAGATCTACCACCAAATAAACTATGTACCCCATCACAAGAAAAAAATACATATAGACCATATTATCGATGCGTCATATCGCGGTCAATAAATTAAAAATGTAAAATGTACATAAAAGTCTTCATAATAAAGCAAAATGTATTAATGTGATGTGCTTGTAGATTTTTATCCCAATCCACGCATGGACGCACCCCATTCCGTGTCGGGAAATCTGCATGCCAATAGTAAATGCCGTTACAGTTAAAATCAATTTCATGTTATATTGTAGCGAGTAAAAAGGTCGCCAAATATTGCCTCTAGGAACTTTTTTCAAATGAAGTAGGACATCCTATTTCTTTTGAAAAATAATACAGCCTATATAGAGGTTATTATATGACATTAATATTTTTAATTTTGTAATTTTTGATAGTGGTTAGTGCGGTCGGTTCTTACGCCAAAGGGTTAAATGAACTTGGCTTGTAAAGTTGTAAATATTGTCAGGAAACCATAGCATGGTGGTAAGGTACTTTATAGTACTCGACTGGCTAGCTACCACCCTCAAGTTGAAAATCTGCACCTAACGGTGTGTTTCGGCAGTGTCACTTGAGAGCCAATTCCATTCCAGGCTAGTCACTTAACATCAGGTGAGCTGTGGTCAAAAACATATTAGCCTTTCAACCATAAAAAAATGTTAAGTGACTTCCTTCAGCTTCGCGTCTTTAAGAATAGTGTTCAAAGTATCACGAACATTTCAAAACAAATATCTAAATCGGTTCAGCCGTTCTCAATTATCATGCGTTTTTTTTTTCAAAAAAATAATTTAAATAAATGAGAAAAAATCATTTTTAGGTTTTATTTGCATAGACTTGAGTTGTATATTGTGTTTGAAATACAGAATCTTGATGTCTGATTAAAAAAAAAAACATCAAATCGATAGCATTTCAACCTGATTATTCGTCTGAGATGTTCAACGTTTTAAAGTCTCTTTTAAGAAAAACCACAGACAATAAAAAGAAACAGAAAAGGGAAATAACAAAACCCCATCAATCTTCTTCACAAATAAACTGCCATAAACATAAAAATATCTGACGGCGCCTCGCTTTTAATTTAATTTAGCGCCATCTTGCGTAGTTTTGGTGGAATAGAGATGCAATGGCGCCATCTCTGACGTAACGCTGGTTCCGTGCGCTGCTTGTGATTGGTTTGGGTTTAGACCAATCAGAGCACGAGCAGAAAGTTTCACGTGTCGGCCGGTAGAGGCGCTGCGGGGAGCGATAGACCGGCAGATTGAGTCGGACCACTGCAGTGTGCGGAGCTAAGCGGAACGTCTTGTCCCCAATAGTGATTATACTATAGTGATTATTCCTAGTTATAAAGTTGAAACTACAATTATTGTGAAGTGGTTATTAAACTGTTTAAAAAGAACTAAATTGTTTGGATCATCTCCTTGCCCGCTACAACCACGCCTACTAATAATGTCTGATGCGGATCGGCCGCCTCCCCCTCCGCCCTCTGGCGTTCCGACATCAGAAGTGGGATTCGAAGGGCTTAACCTTAAGGAGCAGAAGGAAAATCAACAAAATCAAACAGCTGCATCTAACGTTCTCGTTGGGATGGAGGCGCTGCTTTCCCGACTGTTGGCTGCTACACAAACTCCAACAACGATGAACCAAAACTACACGAAGTTTATCAAGTTTGACCCTGATGAAGAAGACGCTGATATTGAAGGTTGGTGCAAGCTTACCGAAATAATCGTTACAAGCAAACAGTTAGAAGGGATCGATCTACTTCTGGCTTTAACGCAGGCATTAAGAGGGCGTGCAGCTACCGCCCTGACAGCACTTAACTTAACGGAAATGACTTGGCCACGTGTGAAGGAACTACTAATGACCAAATTTGCCCGGCCTATGCTGCCTCAGGATTATTTTGATGATATCCTGAGATTTCATATCACCAGTAAAGAGACAGCATGCCAAGCAGCGACACGGTTGTGGACAATTATAGAAAGGATACCTCACGTAGCAATGCCTGAAGACATAATTACTGGATTTGTCATGTCTGTGCTCTGCTACAAAGATAATATGATAAAGAAAGAACTGAATGGATTAGACATAAATACAAGAGCACAATTGTTTCGGAAACTGAATGGCATCTCTAATAAAAGAAGACACGATAGCAGCGTACCAGTTTTTGAGCCTAAGCGTTTCAAAAGTAGCTACAAAAGCAACGACTCGAGTTTTCTGGGAAACTGTTACCGCTGCGGAGCTACGGGACATAAGCAAGTGGATTGCAAGAAACCTCGAGCTGACCAGAACGCTCCATCCACATCAAAGGAAGGCGCAGACAAGAGGACCTGCTTCATGTGCGGCAAGCCAGGGCACATCGCGCCAGCGTGCCCGGAGAAGGTGGTCAAAGCGGTCCACGTTTGCAACCATCAGACCGCAAGGAGTACACTGGCAACATCATCGGGTGAGCCCGTCCAATTTTTATTTGATAGTGGTTCTGTATGCTCATTGGTTAAATCTGATTTAGTTGCAAAGTTCCCCGGTACCATGCGTAATGAAAAAATATTCCTCTCGGGGGTAGGCCAAGGAAATATTTTATGCGAATCCCAAATTCTCAGTGACATAACAATCGAAGGTATTAAATTAGCTGTTTTGTTTCACGTGATTCCGTCCGATGGAATTTCAGAGTCTGTTATCCTGGGCAGGGATATTCTACAACTGGGAATAGGCGTTGAAATTAGTGACGACAATATTCAATTTAAAATTGTGAAAAGTTGTAACACGTGTGAACTTAGTTCATTTGAAATTGATACTGACCTTGAGGGTGAGGATAAAAGCGAACTGCTTCGAATCCTGTCTAAGTATAAAGATCATTTTATTGATGGCATCCCTACTCGTCGCGTGAATACAGGTGTAATGAACATTAATTTGATTGATCCTGATAAGAAAGTGCACAGGCACCCATATAGATTATCTGCGTCTGAAAAAGAGATTGTGCGAGAAAAGGTACAGTCGCTTTTAGACGCAGGCGTTATTCGTGAAAGTAGCTCTCCATTTGCTAGTCCGATCTTACTGGTCAAAAAGAATGATGGCTCAGATAGAATGTGTGTGGATTACAGGGAGCTTAATGCGAATACTCAACCTGAACATTATCCACTTCCGCGTGTTGACGAACAAATTGACCGTTTAAATGGCTCTCATTTCTTCTCAACTCTTGATATGGCTTCTGGCTTCAATCAAATAACAGTTCACCCCGATTCTGTTGAGCGTACAGCATTTGTGACACCAGACGGGCAGTACGAATATCTCGCCATGCCGTTTGGTTTGCGAAACGCACCGTCTGTGTATCAGAGATGTATAAATAGTGCTCTTAAGCCTGTTAAGGACTTTGCTACGGCCTATATGGATGATATACTCTGTTATTCTTTAGAGATTACTGAAGGGTTACATCGTTTAGAGCTGGTTTTAAAATCGCTATCTGAAGCTGGGTTCTCTTTCAACATACACAAATGTAAGTTCATGAAAAAGAAGATAGACTACCTAGGTTACTCTATCCAAGCTGGTGAAGTGAGACCTAATACCAAGAAAGTGCAGGCTTTAATTATGGCCCCAGTGCCTAGAACTGCCTCTCAAGTTCGCCAATTTTTGGGCTTGGCCTCATATTTTCGGCGTTTCATACCAAATTTCTCCAAGGTAGCAGGTCCCTTATATCCGTTGACTAAGTTGAATGGCCCTATTAAGTGGACGGAAAAACATGACGAGGTGCATAAAAATATTGTAAAAATATTAACTTCCGAACCAGTTCTCACAATCTTTAACCCCGATTTGCCTGTCGAGCTGCATACAGACGCTAGTGCGGATGGTTACGGTGCCATACTTATTCAGAAAAAAGACAACGTACCATATGTTGTCGAATATTTCAGTCGTCGTACAACCGAGGTGGAGTCAAGGTACCACTCTTACGAACTAGAAACATTGGCGGTCGTGCGAGCAGTTGCACATTTTCGACACTACCTTTATGGGCAACATTTCACCGTTTTCACTGATTGCAACTCATTAAAAGCTTCCAAATCGAAAACTGATTTGACCCCTCGTGTACACCGTTGGTGGGCTGATTTACAAGCCTACTCCTTTGATATAGTTTATCGTGAAGGTCGTAATATGGAACATGCAGACTTTCTTTCGCGAAATCACCCCCTGGAAAATAAAGAACAGCTTACGTCCTCTAAGAAAAATGTAAACTTTGTCGAGTTACATAAAGGTTGGCTTCTAGTTGAACAACAAAGAGATCCTGAAATCCAAGACATTATCAAAAAGCATGCCAATAACGAACTTCCTGAATCCGTTGCTCGTACATATGATGTTAGGGGTAACGTCCTGTATAGGAAAATTGACAGAAATAAACGTACTTCCTGGCTACCCATAGTACCTCGGTCACTCATGTGGACCCTCATCAACCATGTTCATTGCGAAATTCAACATCTTGGTCATGATAAAACATTAAACAAATTGTATGATCAGTATTGGTTTCCCGAGATGTCTAAAAACGTTCGCAAATTTGTAGACTCGTGTATAGTATGTAAAGCCGCAAAAGGGCCCTCTGGGGCCCAGCAGATCGAACTACATTCGATTCCTAAGCCAAATAAACCTTGGCACACTGTACATATTGACATTACGGGAAAACCTACTGGCAAAAGCGACAGAAAAGAATACGCTTCAGTAATTATAGACGGATTTACAAAATACGTACTTCTCGAGCACACAACCTCCCTAGACGCGTGTAGTGCCGTAAATGCTTTGAAAAAGGCTGTCACTCTTTTCGGCGCCCCAAATCGTGTCATAGCAGATCAGGGTAGAAGTTATGCTAGTTTAGAATTTAAACAATTTTGTAACGACCACGGGATAGAACTTCATTTCATTGCAACTGGTTCAAGTAGAGCTAACGGGCAAGTCGAACGTGTAATGCGTACTCTCAAAAGCCTGTTAACTATTGTAGAAAATGACCCACATAAAGTTTGGCGGGACGAGTTGGGAAACGTACAACTCGCTTTAAATAGCACGCGGTCTCGTATAACCGGTTTCTCCCCAACAGAACTCATGTTTGGTGTTACAGCTTTGTCGCTTGGTGAATCGAGAATCTCACCACAAGTAGATTCACACGAACAATTAAATATAGAAACTATTCGAAACGTTGCATCTCAGAATATCCAAAAAGCTGCTGCTTTGGATACCTTGCGTTTTAATAAAGGGAAAGCGAACGTAAAACCATTTCAGGTAGGAGATTTTGTTTTCATTAGATGTAGTGAGCGAAATCAAACCAAATTAGACAGGAGATTCAAGGGCCCCTTTATTATTACACGGGTTCTAGAAAATGACCGTTATGAATTGAAAAGCGTTATTGGTTCTAATCGTTTGTACAAATACTCTCACGAAAATTTGCGCATGGTACCCAGAGGTTATGCCGGCTTGGCAGAAATTTCTGAAGATTCGACTAATAGCGACGACAATGATGAGCCCGTGACGGCGGTCATTACCAACGATGGTGTTGAGAGTGATACTATATCAGCCTCCTCGAGCGCCACTATGTCAGTTTGCAGCGACACTTTGTCGACTTGTAGTGACACTTTGACCGCCTCTTCCGATATGGCATAGTCTAACCCTATTAGGTAAGAAAATGAATTCTATCATTACAATTTTCTATACTAAATTCTATCTAATATCTGGTTAAATAAAGTTGTCAGGGCTGTTTGATGTGCTTGATCCTGGATGGAAGGAATACGGCAGTTTGGTGTGGTATGAAGAGAGTGTGAGGGATACAGTTGTCCGGGTCGTACAAGCTGCTGCGGCAGTTGTCGATTGAGGGGGTGCTGTTATCTGAGTTCAGAGAGTGAGACGGAGGAGCACAGTTGTCCGGGTCGGGCAGGCTGCTGCGGCAGATGTCGATTGAGGGGGCGCTGGTGTCTGGTCTGCACTGCTCTGGTGTCTGGTTTGCACTGCTCTTGTGAAAGTTTATAGTTATGTGCAGTTTGGTATTCTGTCCAGGGTTGAGAGCATCACTAGCTGGATAATATTTCTATATAACTTCCAGAACCAATCATTCTAAAGAGTTTATCATAATTTTGTCAGGATGAACGAGCAGTAGAACCATGCTAAACTGTGTTCAATTGTTACAGATATTCGAGATGTGCGCCCGAGGACGTGCGAGAGTCAGTCTGGCCGTGACGGCGCCTCGCTTTTAATTTAATTTAGCGCCATCTTGCGTAGTTTTGGTGGAATAGAGATGCAATGGCGCCATCTCTGACGTAACGCTGGTTCCGTGCGCTGCTTGTGATTGGTTTGGGTTTAGACCAATCAGAGCACGAGCAGAAAGTTTCACGTGTCGGCCGGTAGAGGCGCTGCGGGGAGCGATAGACCGGCAGATTGAGTCGGACCACTGCAGTGTGCGGAGCTAAGCGGAACGTCTTGTCCCCAATAGTGATTATACTATAGTGATTATTCCTAGTTATAAAGTTGAAACTACAATTATTGTGAAGTGGTTATTAAACTGTTTAAAAAGAACTAAATTGTTTGGATCATCTCCTTGCCCGCTACAACCACGCCTACTAATAATGTCTGATGCGGATCGGCCGCCTCCCCCTCCGCCCTCTGGCGTTCCGACATATCCTTTTAAAACAAGAAAAATAAATAATTATCACAATGTTTATTCTCTTGAGTAGGGTCCAAGAATCTCAACAAATAATTACAGTCCTATCTCCACAGTTAATAAATTCATCAGCCCATTCACGCGCATTAATGCTCTCCGGAGGACAATAAAGCGGGCCATTCATGCACTTGCCAAGTTTCGGAACTGGTGTTGTGTTTGTATAAATTTGTATATGGGAGTATATTTTTAGTTTCATGTTTAGGTAGATATTTATTAAATGTGGGTGATATATACCGTGGTGGTGCCGGCGTAAGAATAGTACCCCACCCTCTCTACCCGTGGTTGCCGTAAGAGTCGGCTAAGGGATGTAATCCAGAAGATGGACAGCAGCGTCTTCCTTGAACAATCACACTTACCTGCGCTCGCCAACCCGCCTGCCAAGCGTGGTGAGTATTGGCAAAACAACCCCCCCAGGAGGAGGCCTATGTCCAGCAGTGGACGTTATGGCTGATGACGTGTGTTTGTGTGATATAACATACACAAAAAACATAATAATTAAGTTATGAAATGCTTTGCCTGTCTCTTTCAGATAGTCACAATCCTTGAATACTTACAACTTTATTTGTCAAAAGTTGATATCGCTATTAGTAGGATCAGACATGTTTTGTACTTCGCTGCTGATGTTGGTTTTAATCTTATTTTCGTTCCATCTTTATGTACTAAAATACTTTTTTTTAATCTATCGGACAGACAGAATCTCAAAAATGCGAGATCGTTTTTTGTTTGACGTACCAAAAACTGTAACGAAACGATTTCCATGTTCATTGTGCGGACCGCTTAACAGTGGTATGCGCTGCCTGAGTGGGTTTTCCCCGTTGAGTATAATCTGGGTGTCTTCAAGTCGAGAGTGAATCGGTATCTTCAAAGCAAGCGTGCTCCATCTTAGACCGCATTATCACTTGGTATCAGGTGAGATGGCGGTCAAACGTAAGCAAGCCTATTTCTTATAAAATAAAGTTTAAAAAAATAAAAACATTTTTCCGTCAATAATTTCTATAAATTATTAATAATGATTTTTTTTATCGCTTACAGACTAGGTGTTTTGACCACAACTCACCTGATGTTAAGTGACGGTGTAGTCGAAGATGGTAAAGCACACCTAGCGTGGGATAGAACTGGCTCTCAAGTGAGGCTGCCGGAACACACCGTTAGATGCTAGGCGGCAATTTTCAACTTGAGGGTGGTAGCTAGCCAGCCGAGTACTAGAAAGTACCCTACCAACACGCTATGGTTTCCACACGATGTTTTCCTTCACCGGCAGCTCAAGCTCATTGTTGGGGTTTGAACCCACGCCCTTCGGCATATAAACCGACCGCGCTAACCACTGAGCTATCATCGCTACAAAATTTGGTTATAAATTGTTTTTTTTTTTTAATTTGTCGTGCCATGAATAACCTTCTTTATTCACTGGAATCGGACCTTACGTCCTACAATGTTTGAAGAGGGCCTACCTACCGGAGCGTGCATTTCCAGCCTTATTCAGGGCCCTAGAGTTTCACAAGTATTTTGTGTCTAGTACTCACATAAGAATTGCGAATTTCATTTGAAAAGTTTTAGAAACGGACGGACCGTCAGTTTGAAATTTCATCTCTTACTTACATTGCTAAGATGCTTTGAATTTTGTTTCGTAATAGATTGTAGTGAATCGATATTAATTTTAGCCAACTATCAATAAGTTAAAGCAATTTCATTGTAAGTTCGTATATGTTGATTGATTGATTGATTCTCTTTTCTCTTTCTATTGAGTCTTTATTGTTCACACCAAAGATTAGACAGAAGGGAAAATAAATTTAATTAATAGGTGTAACAACTGGCGACCTTATCGCTCAAAGCGATCTCTTCCAGGCAACCTTAGAACGGAAAGGATTAAAGGAAGAAAAAGACGGTGTGTCAATGACGAGGACATGTATATAGGAAGATTCATAAATAGAATATATAGGTTGCGTGACCAGCCCTATTGTCATAATTAAAATACCGTCCGTAAGTCTACAACATATTATGGCTTGTAGTTGGTTAGACAAATAACCGGGATTTACAATTTAACATCATTCGACCTGAAAGAAATGTCACGGTCACCCATCCAAAAACTAACCGGATCGTCCGTTGCTTAACATTGGTGATCGTTTGAAAATATTTAATCAAGCTGTCTTTAGATTTTTCATTGTGCGAACAGCTGAATGCACTGCCTGAGCGGTGTTTCCGGATAGATGCGATCTGAGTACCTTCAAGTATCAACTAATTTATTTAGGCAATCGTAAAAAAGATTTTGCTGTCATACACAAGCCTATCAACCACTTAACCTTAATGGTGTTTCGGCAACTTAACTTTTTTTTTATGATCGACAGGCTAATTGTTTGACCACAGCTCACCTGATGTTAAGTGACGGTGTGGTCGAAGATGGTGAAGCACACCCAGCCTGGAATGGTACTGGATCTCAAGTGAGGCTGCCGGAACACACCGTTAGATGCTTGGCGGCATTTTTTCAACTTGAGGGTGGTAG
Source organism: Biston stratarius (assembly GCA_950106695.1). Taxonomy (NCBI): domain Eukaryota; kingdom Metazoa; phylum Arthropoda; class Insecta; order Lepidoptera; family Geometridae; genus Biston; species Biston stratarius. The sequence goes on from OX467108.1 coordinate 2,710,699, forward strand.
CTAGCCAGCCAAGTACTAGAAAGTACCCTACCACCATGCTATGGTTTCCTCACGATGTTTTCCGTCACTGACAGCTCAATCTCATTGTTGGGGCTTGAACCCATGCCTTTCGGCATGCGAACCGACCGCACTAACCACTGAGCTATCATCGCTACAATACGCTACGACGCTACAACTTGAGAGCCAGTTCGCATTACGGGTTATTCGTGCCATCCCATTCTGTACAGACGCGTTTACCATTTTAAAACAGCATCATTTCCCATCTTAAAAATAAATCTTATCGTATCAAAATAAATACCAACAAAAAATTTAAACACTCCACTCAATCACTCTAAATATAGCTTTATCGAACCCGGAAACCCGCGTTCCCACATTTACAGCCATTTCCCATCAACCACCTGCCTATAAAAAATACCCACTTCCCAGTTACAAATGGCACCCCGTTGGCACGCAACTCTACACCAGAGATTCTCAAATATTTTGTCAAGACACACAGATGGACTCATCTTATCGGCATACAAACCAGACTAGACCCAGTACTCGATTGTCATTCCAAATAATAAAAAGAAATAGGTGGTTAATATTTGACCTAATTATCCTGAGCAAACACAAAAATACGGACACTCTAATCACGCGCACGGAAAATGACATGGTAGTCGTGCGCGGTCCCAGATTAGATAACAGTTACTACGTAGTCTACTTATGGTAGACACTTATGGTACAGATGTATGTCTCGGAAAAACTTTAACCAAGTTTTTATTTTTTTTTGCCCGTATGAACCGTACCCATACGTCATCGTTTAAACCTCACGTGCGCATACGAGTATATTCATATCGACATATTTAATTTTACAACTGCCTTTTTAGCTCATTGTCAGGATGTTTTAAGCAATCCGAGAAAACCGTTAATACGCAGCGCGTTAGCCAATCAGCGACGAGAGCCTGCATCGCGCAAGCAAAATTTCTACGACAAATTTAGATACGTGTAGGTTTCTCTAAAAAAAAACTCTTCTTGTGGATTAGAAGAAACGCGTGCCCCTTTCATTTAATTGATGAATCAATCAACTCGGACGAAAGAAAGTGTTTAAGTTTCCGTTCATTATTTTAAAATAATTAAGAATTTTAATTAATTTCAAAACTGAAATTGTCTTGAAAATTAGTACCATTTAACTCTATATGATTTTATAACCTATTCTTTCTGCTCACGGTGTCAAATAATAAAACTAACTAAAAAAAACACTTATCTACCTACTACTAATTCTGCTCAAACATTTTGTGACTAACTAAATTCATAATTATAACATAACCCTTTGAACCTTTATCTTATTAAATGTTAATAATATACGAACGTTGACCGTTACCGGCATCATTATCTCGAATATTCTCGAAATACTATCCCCCCATCCCCCAAAACTCCCCTGGGAGCTTTCGCTAATTCGTAACACAATCACGCTTCCTACCTAGTAACTCGATAGTCATCTTAAAAGGCTCTAAAGCGTGTGATACACGGTTAGATTACGAGTGCTTGTACCATAGTAACCTTGGTAACTTCTGAGGCCAGTATTGGCCCTACTTCGCAAAGTATCAACCAACGTGAGCGTACGCAAATCAAAACAAAACAACAAGTATTGTTATCTACAGCCATATTGGCTAACTGGCCAAGTTTAACAAGCCAATGTCAAGCTTCGACTAAAATAAAAGTAATAAACTGCTGTTGAATTTGATGTGTAAAAATGTATCAGACCCATCAGGCTTTTATTTGGCTACTTACCTATATAACAATAATAAAATTAAATTAAAAACACGTGTGGCCCTACCTACGCCCAGAGAACGACTGAGACATGTTTAGGTCCAGCTCTCATTATGCAATTTTCATAAACGCGCAGCCAGTCAAAGTCACAGTAAATCGCCTATAAAAGTCTTGTCCATGCCTTGGTAAGAAGCCTCTACAAAGTTTTGGAAACACCACGAATTTTACCACATTATATTAATTGCACATGTGTGTATAATTTGGTATTTTATGATTAAAATATGTTTTTTAAACTGTACCGTCAAAACTATCCGTAAGAACTAATACGAATCTAAATTTATTATAAATTTTGAAGGGAACGCGTAAAGAGTCGTATCGTCCATTGTATTTTTTTCCAAAGCTTGTGTTTTTTGAGTGTTTATTTATTAAAATAGTGGTGTTTTTTTCGTATTTTAGGAGGTTTAACTTTTTAATATGGGCGCGAAATAGCAGAGCCTCTTATTCAGGACCTTAAAGCAAACATAGTGAATAGTTACATACAACAAAAGAAATCAACCCAGAGCCATTACCTTGCGTACTAAGTTACCCGTACGTCTAATAATGTAGTTAAACGTGATTTATTTCCCGTAATATTACGCTTGCGGAATATGTAATGTGTAATATTGACATATCCGGCTCGAAGAACCAAAATGAAGCGGAATCATCGCTTTCTCGCTGAAATTGTTTAATAAAAATAATGATGTTTTATTTATAAAGTACCGAATTGCGTGCATTAGTGCAGGAAAGTAATATAATGTGGTGAACCGTGAATATTAATATGGTTTTCAAAACTCCATCAAAGTTTGTAGCTTCCACTACTTTGCTAAGCTATGACCAGGCTTGTGACTTTATGTGACTTGACTGTGAATTATTGCACTTGATATACATACATATTATAAAATACTTGACACTGGAATAGCACAAAGCGCTATGCTAAAAACATACAGGAAAACCAAAAAAAGATAACTCGCACTTTTATCCAAAAAAAAGGTAACTCGCACTTCTGACAGATGTCACGTGATTTACTTTTTTCGTTTTTGGAATCCCACTTTAGCTATTCTACCAGTCTCAAATATTTCAAGAATGACCGTGTAATAATGACCTTTGACTGTGACTTGAATTTATTTCACTTGGGTTTGCAGCAAATGATTGAAAATAAACAAATACTTGACACTGGTAAAATGCACAAAGTACGATGACAAAAACTAAGAAAAAAAAACTAAACAAAGCTCAGTTAATCCAGATCTTACTAATTAAAAGCCGGAGCACGAAGCCTGTTTTACATACGATCGATCTAACGCTAACCTGTATGAATAGCTTGACCAAGTTCAGTTTTTATTATACTCATCCCATATTATCTATTCATTTTATATTTATTTTTGTCATTTCAACTGTAATGTGTCAACTAATTTGACTACGTATGTCGAAGCATTTATGTTAAGAATAGGTTATTATCATCCAGTTTAGGAGGAGTATAGATTTTATAACTAAATCATCCTGTGCATGATTGGTTCAGTACACAGATCTCAAAAACTAAAGGAAGATATGAAAAGGGGACAGGGCCGGTGTTACAGCGATATGCGCAAAAAAAATAACACATTGTTCGTGGTAGTGGTTAATGTTTGCGTCTGTAGTGGTGCTGTACGTACATTACTACCTACATGGTGTGCGAACGAATAGTCGCACTCAGTGCTTCGTCGCGTTGTGTGCATGACATGCACACAACGCGACGAATTGGTTTTATTTTGTTCACTTTTGTTCGTAAGCTAGCGACACCAGGTTTCACACTCAGCTCACGGGATTGGCAACTCTCTAGATCTCTATGGTTCAGAAACTACTGAAGAAGCCATTTTTAATTCAAAAACTTTTTAACTAAGGATGTTAGTTTTATTTCCAAAAAATAATTTAAGAAAATATTTCACACGAGCGATCTCACTTTAGGTCTCTTTTGGATCAATTTATAGGTATTGGAAGAATCATCGAACAAACATACGTGAGTATTTATAAACTCTCTTCTTCTATTATAATATAGACTCTAAAAGTTCACTTTGTCCAGTTAATTAATAAAATCCTAAGTACATACCGAAGTATTTTTAGCTGTAGTCTTGACCCGCATTTCTGGTCAACTTAGTCAAGCTGTAAGCCAATCGATTCCCTTGCCAGTCCTAATTAAAATCTCGAGTACATTCCTAAAATTCGATACCATCAGGGAACAGCACATAAAATAAACTTACTGAACTTCATGAACTTGGTGCGACTTTGAAATAGGAATAATTACTTACTAGTAATTCAATAATCTCTTATTTTTAAATAATCGTCAAAGTCATAAAACAAGGTCTCTTGAAGCCAAGATCTTAATTTACTTCTGAAGCACGCGATGGAAGGTGCATCCCGAATGGAAGCGGGTACGCGGTTGTAGACTGCGGGCCCCAGAATGTATACCGACCTCTCCGACTTGACGAACCGATGTGCCAAATTTTATCACGATTGGCGTGATCAAGAAAATGAAACAACACAGTTAATTTTGACTCAGGACTCGTTTTATATAGGATTATAAACTGGAGCTGTACAAATCTGAATGGGGATCATTGTCGAATGTACTCATCATTATGAATTAACAATAAGGAAATTAGGATACAATCATATGTTAAACAGTCTTATAACTCATAGACGTTGCTTAAAGTTACTCAATGGCTGACATAAAAAAGTATCATGCATGAATACGAGACAGGCTAACTTTAAACAAGGTGTACCAGTACAGCCATAAGTGCATAACAGCCTTTTAACCGATTTGAATTCCTTGTATATCATCCGAACTATTCAGTCGCATTATATATCTAGAATAATTTCACAAACATGCGTCTCAAAGTAATCCGTTTTATCCCCACAGCATTCTTTTGGAAAATCCAGCATTTGAATATCACCTTTCTTAACCATTTCGTACACATTCTCAATAATATCTTCCATTACACGGTCTTCTTTTATTGTTTTAAATTCTTCGACTATTAAATCGTCTTCTTTTTTGCTCGTATTTGAAAACATAGCAGCAGCGTTCAAGATCTTCTGTTTTAGACCTTCAGATCTTCCCGGATGATAAGCATCCATTACGTGAATGTCCCCCCAGATTGTCTTGAAAAAGTTCAGTTTACGCCATTCAGGTGAAAAGTGAATCAAAGAAAAGCCTGCATTTAGAAATACATGGTCATACACTCCTTTTCCCATTAAACTTTCTTTATTATACTTAGTAAAAAGACTGTACAATTCTGCCGTGTGAGGATTCTTTCCGTACGAGATCCCATTATCGTCCAGCCATTTAATAAAATCAAATCTTTTACCTTGAACCGTCAATTTGTTTTGAATCTTCGGTTGAGCCAGAATAACGACACTATTTTCTGGGATGAGTGGCACAATACGCTGCTGCAACCACTTTTTTGCTATGGGGTCAGTGGAGTCTTTTGTGAAAAACTTCTCTATTTTATCAATACTTGGGATCGCTGCTAAACCTACGACGAAGCTTGCTGTACCTCGTGGCATAATCCTTCTCACTTCCACGTAAACAAAGTTCTTTTGTTGCATTCGATGTGCTCTTACACTGCTCAAGTACAATGTCCGCTGGCAAACATTTTCAGGGTGTTCGGTGAGGATATATCTATTAAATTCCGGGAAATGTTGATATTTTATCAATTTGTTCCTCACAAGCCTTTGAATTGGGATTGAGGAGGATTCGTTAGAATATGAAACCAACAGCTCCTTTAAGTCTTTCAACAAGTCCATTTTGGAGGGAAATTGTTTGAGTTCAAGGATATATTTGACAAACGTGTTTCTTATATCATCTGCTAGGAGCCCTGCAGTTGGTTCTGGGATCACTCGTATATCTCTCAAGGCTTTTGTGAAAGATCTGTTTCTTGTTATAATGCTATCGTAGATAGGTTTTAGTTCATCCATTGGTAGATTTGTGTATTGATTGAGTTGACTCAAAATAGGTTTGAGTTTGCATTGTGTTTTTCCGGCTACATTATTAGCTTTTAAAGTTTTGCATTCTACAGTAATGTTTGATGCTATCATCATTTTTTGTTTCACGTCTTGTGGTTTGATTTTGAGGGCAGCGTCGCAGTATGATGTCGAATAATAGTAAACTTCTTCGTGTTCATGATACGACGTTGAAGTATTGAAATCAATTTTCATTCGAACATTTTTTGGCTGCAATTTACTAGTGATAATATTTTTCCTTTTCTGAGGCATGGTCATGGTCACTGTAACAAAAAAATAACTTAAACAGGTACCTAAGTATTGTTTTTGACGATTTTAACTGAAGTGTCTTTATTAGTTTATCAACTGTTTCTGAATTAAAGGGTTGGTTTAGTTTAATAATTATGGTAAATGTAAACATTTTTTTTTTCTGTTAAAAATTTAGTATATGTTAAATAAATAAGTCGTGATGAAGCTTTCCAATGGGGCCGCGTAGTAAAAGTTACTTTATATACAACATATATAAGCACAGGGACTTCGTACCAACGTTCCGCGTAACAAATAATTCACCATTTTTAAGATAGAGCTAAACTTAAATACAATCAGGTCATGTGTGAGTTAAACTCGCGCACCAAAGGTTCTGTACGACCAGTCTGTGTTTACCGAAAAGCGCATATTGGCAAATCAATTTAGTTACTTCGATGACATAATTTTATACCTAAGAATTGGTTGGACTTTTATCACAATTCCGACTCACTCTTTAAACCTTCTAGTTTAGAATGTTTTTACTAATAATTTTTACTGTTTTTAGGTTAAAATAGGTTGGACAGTCAGACGGACTCGAGGTTTAGTGAGAGTCCCGTTTGACACCCTTTGGGTTCGGAACCCTAAACCCTAGTATAATAAAACAGGTGTGTCCCGCAATATGCCATTGACGCTATTGAGAAACAACACGCTGTATATTCTATTTTTTTCTTTAATTGTGTAATCGCGCTTTAAATATTTTATCAGCGTCATATATTTTTAAGTGTATAAAAATCAAGTGAGATAAGTCTGTGTCACAGTCAAAGTCACAAAAAGTAAGCCAGAGTCAAGTCCGGTAATGTCATTGTTAAAGTAATAGTAAAACTTTACAAGAAAATTCGACGGAGTTTTAAAAACATTTTATCACTTTACAACACTCGTGCGGTTAATTCGAACTTTATAAATAAAACATTTTATACAATACTAGTAAACACGAGATTTTACATAATTCGGAAGTTATAAAGTTATAAACACTATTTTGTACAATAGGTACTAAAAAACACGAGTTTTTACTTAATTCGGACGTTATAAATAAAACGCTATTTTATACAATACTAGAAAAACAGGAGTTTAATAGCACTTTTCAAGTATTTCGAACCGGTATTCACTCACCTCACCCGCCAAAAATGCACGCTTCACCATCCGATATTGTCAAAATGGCTTCGGCTTAGTACGTTGCGTTGAATCCAAACAACTCTATTTTGCTTTCACGTGTTACATTAGGTATATGAAATTCAAATAATCGTGACAAGATTAAATATAACACTAAATTACATCGATAAAAACAACAATTAAACCCTTTATTAACTTCCCAATAATCCAAATTCGTAAAATAATACTCGATTCGACTCCTAATGATAAAATAAAATACAATGACCGCGGCACCGCGCTCCACAGCGTAACAGCGTGCCGCACGGAGTGGCAACGCCGCACGCTGCTCTGACCGCCTGACAGGGTTGCCAGATGATTATGTATGAGCGTAGAGCGTATATTATAAGAAATAAATAGTTTAAGATACATAGAAAAGAATAAAAAAAAAAAAATAGTATATCTTTTCTGCAATTATTATTTTAACTAATGATTGAGTGTTGACCGCTTTGTAAACCACAGTACCAGAAATATTCCGTTTTTGAGAGTAGTATACCATTGAATTTGATCATTTTTTAACATGGAACATCGTTGATCCAAAATTTTTTTTTAGGCCAAGGTATTTTATAATTTTTAACATTTTGTACAATTCTAATAAAACCTCAGGATAATTCATAGGTTAAGAGCAATTTGTTCCGTTGACTTTCATTGGTTTGTTCACTTCAAAATCTTTAGCAAAATTGTACTAATACGTAGTAATACGTAGGATTTCGATGTATCGTATAGGATAAAACGGGCAAATCATCGTATATATACGAATTACATCGTATATCTGGCAATGCTGCCGCCTGAGCCGACTAAAATATGAATCCTCCCTCCGCTTCGATGTTCGATCCCCGTTATGTCCTTTGCGGCGATAATGGAAATCATTATTAATTTTAAAATGATATATTAGTATTTAGGTGTTTAATTGTAGAAATCTAATGACAAATATAAATCTAGAAATTTTCTTGCATTAATTTTAAAATGGAATTAAAGGATCTTTCACGCGGTTCTTTGCTTGTGGGCTCGAGTTTCTTACAAGCTATTCGCGGTAAGAAGGTGCGACGATTAAGTATGGTCAAACTAAATTTTGTATGGAATTACTAAATTTTGTCATATATGTAAGTTTTGTTTAGCTGATTATTTACATTTAGGTACTTGATAAGATAAACGCAGTTAGTAAAATACACATTATTTATAAAAAAAAAAAATGTTAGGTACTTAATTCAACATTTTATTTAATGCAAAAAAAGTAGTAGTATGGACTGTTTTACATACCTAATCTATATTTGATCAATAAACTTGTATGTATATTAGTAGATATTTTTCACAAACTGTAATTAATGGAATCGCTAAAACTTCATCAAACTTAAACTATATTTATTAAACGTATTTTATGTATTGTGCACATTGCAATTCATGCTAGTTAATTCAATTTGCCACTATTATTACAACATAAATACAAAGGTCGCACTATCTTCGAGCGTATCGTTTCAAAGCTGAGACAGTCATTCCTTGCGTCGACGCGCCAGACAAGGTTAGCAATATATATCTATTTCTTTAGCACTCACGGCGCGCGCCCGAGTCTTCTATCCCATATACACAATGCGCAGTTGCCATGTTAACTTCGCAAAGAGACTCGCGTTGACGTTTTTGTTTGGAAAAGTCTATTTATTTTGTAAAAAAAATTGTTGTTAGTGAGTTAAAGTGCATTCCAAACGATACAATATGGAACGACGGCGAATAATCCAGCGGCTTTTAAAAAAACTAAACGCGTTAGATCAAGCGCCAGTCAATGAAGACTATCTTTTCACCGCTTCGTGGTTCACTGGACTTCACCCAAAGGTGTTTATATGTTGTTATTTGTTAAAACTGTTGAAATATTTAGTATTTTACTTACATTATGGCTTCAAATTTCTTAGACTGATTTTACATTCAAGTTGTGTGCACAATAGTGTTTGTTGTTTTACCCAACTGCCCCCCTAGTCATCGTGTCTCTTCTTTGTTTATAGGGCCGTTGGTTTTTAAAAGACGATTTCCATTTATCTCAATAGATGTTATTTTTAACTTAACCTCTAAAATAATAGTGCGTGTTTTTATAATAATACATTTAAATTAAATTAATAAAGATTACCTGTAGGTAATACTTAATTTAATATTACTGTTGTTTCCTTTTTATCCGACTTTAAAAAAGGAGGAGATTCTCAATTCGACGGTTTTTTTTGTTACCTCATAACTTTCGACTGTGCTAACCGATTTTGATGATTTTTTTTTGTTTGAAAGCTGGTGCTTCTCGTGTGGTTCAGTTCTGACAATGGCACCCATGAGAAATCAATTTGAAGTTTTTTTAGTTATTTTTTTTGTTAAGTATGTTACATATTTATTTGTTTTTAGGTGCTGTTAGAATTGGAATCGAAAGATGAATTCGATGCTACTATCGTACCAATCGATCGCTCGGTGATATATGAAAAACTTGTTGATTTCTACGTAACGAAAAACAAAGTTCCGAGTACATATGAACTGTACAATTCACTTATTGGACATATACCTCCTTATATAGACATTGAAAACTTTCGAAAAATACTAGTCAAGTTGGACTTCGTCTGGAAGAAGGAGTCGCACAAACGTGCGGTGGTGATTGAAAAACCGGCAGTACGCTTCGAAAGATACAACTATTTGAAGAAAATTCAACTCCATCGACTAACAAATACTGGTATTTATTACATTGATACCGGTTCTTATAACTCCAAGGGGAATTATAGAGATTACAAAATAACTCGGCAATTAGTTGTCGATGAAGACAACGGTTGGATACAAAGAGTCATATACGCATTAGGGCCTAATGGAATACACGCTTTGGAAGAAATAGAAGATTTCAACTGTGACACCGTGGAGGAATGGGTTAGAGACTCCCTTATGCCAAGAATAGATAAACCAAGCGTATTTGTCATAAATAACAATGAACATTATAGTAGGAAGTTGCTCGAAACTCCTACTGTACACAGTTTAAAAAGCGATATGAAACTGTGGTTGGATAAACATGAAATACCATACGATGACAACATGTCTAAATATGAACTTTTTGCGTTAGCAGAGTCAGCCTCAGATTTGAATAATATCTTCAAAATTGATGAAATGTTAAAATGTGCCGGACATTCCGTTTTAAGGATACCGAAATGCATTGCTTACGTCACATCAGCTGCGTTGCTAGCGCGCATTATAGATGCGAATTTCTGTAAAGTCATCGAAGAAAGCAGATTTGAAAGTAGAGAAGATTCCATAGTTGCCACTAAAGAGCTATTTAAAGAATTGATCGTTGCCACAGGTTCAATGTACATTAATGAGTTTGAGAAGAACATCTCAAAAAATGAGATACGGCTAATAGAACTAGAGGAAAAAGTTGATAATGTATACGATATGATATTAGCAAAAGCTGGGAGTACGAAAACGAAGGATGGCAGTTGTGAAGATTCGGATTTACCTTCTTGTAGCGATTCCGAATAACAGAATTATGAAAGTTAATTTAAAAAAATGGATATCCATGAATTAGGTATGTCACACGTTAATAATAAAGAGGGGAGGGGGGTGTTAAGGGCGTTGTATGACGTCACATTTCATATTTAGTTGCGTTTAAATGTTTAGTTGATTTATTAAAAAATATATGGAAATAAACCTGATTTCCGAACTGCTGTTTTAATTTAATAATTTCCTGATATAAAATTACAAAATATGTGACGTCACACCAGGGAGGGAAGAGTCTCACTGTGAACTTACAGCTGTGACAAGGACGGGACAGGGGTCCAAAAATCATGAAATTCGTGTGACGTAATCTATGGATGGCCCCTAACCGTGTAAGTATTAATCGTGGGCCGAAGAAAACACAATTTTGACACTAAGTCACGCTTGTTACTCTCATCGTTTACTCTAAGCATCAGGAGAGTATCTGTTTCGTCTCAATATATCTTGTTATCTTAAAATGCTAGTTGTGTACTAAATTTAACCACATTTTATTGGCTATATTAAAACTAACTATTGTTAGGACAATATTTTTTGTTTGTTATATATGTTTTTATTTCCCGCCTGCCAAGCGTGGCGAATATTAGCAAAACCCCCCCAGGAGGAGACCTACATATGTCCAGCAGTGCACGTTCTATGGCTGATGATGGGATGATTTAAAATTAATGTACTAAAAAGACGATGACGGTGTGGTCTACGTGGCGGGAAACGGTAATACTTATATTTGGTAGTACCATAACATATATACGTTAATGCATTCTTATGATATACATAGGTACCTGATGCCAGATTTTGTTGACAAACTTGCGTTAAAAATTAACATTGTTTTATTAGAACTACGACACTCGTGATCTATTTTTGAATATTTAAAATAGCTCTTACCACATCTGAATAAGACACTGTTTGCGGTAAAGGTGCTGGAGTACATTAAGTAGGTATTTGCCTTTAATGGTGATTGCATCGAGGCATAATATCGGTAATGGCAATCGCTGCCCGGTAAAAGCACCTGACCATTAAATGGAGGCAGGCAAGACGTCTTATGTATAGCTTCATGTAGTAGGCGTGTGTTTAAGTATTCTGCAAATTACCTTTTTAATCTTTATAAAGCAGAGGTTTATTGACAAAGCCTACTATAAGGTCGCTCATTACGTGGAAGACAGGAATATATGGTTGTTGTAGCTTCTCTCTGCACTTGCATCTCCCTAGCTAAGTGACAATTGTAGTAAGCATAATGTATTAATATTTATAACTGAAAACTGTAACTTATGAAAAGAAAGATCCACAAAAAAATGCCTTGCTGAGTTTCTTGCCGGAGTCTTCTCAGTTGAAGTGTAATTACGAGCCGGTGGTAGATTCAAACATGTAACTTAACGTTCATAAGTGCCTTACCAGGGCCTAAACTGAATAAATGACTTTTGATTTTGATTTTGATTTTGAACCTCAGAAATCCGTGTTATACGTTGTTTTATGGATGACAAGCTAGGTGTTTGATCACAGCTCACCTGTTGTGGTCGATACACACCTAGCCTGGAATGGAACTCTCAAGTGCGGCCGTCGGAACACACCGTTAGATGCTTGACGGCGGATTTTCAACTTGGGTGGTAGCTAGCCAGCCGAGTAGGTACTATGAAGTATTACCATCATGTTAAGGTTTCCTTACGATGTTTTCTTTCACCCGTGCAGGAGGTCAAGGCATCTACAGCTAATACTTGGGTTGTCTACCATCTAATACCACCACGTTGTGATATAATAGAATCCTAACTAATATTATAAATGCGAATGTGAGTTTGTTTGTTCGTTACGCCTTCACGCGTGAAATTCTGGATGTAGATACTTTAGGCCCTGGAATATAACATAGGATACTTTTCATTATCATCTTCATCATTTTCCATCGACACGCGGGTAAAACCGCGGGGCGCAGTTAGTACATTATAACATACAAAACTTAACAAAGAAAAAGATATTAGCAAAACAAAAAACACATACTAATACATATACGGTAATACAACGGTGGCCTTATCGCCTAGAGCGATATCTTCCAGACAACCTTTGGTTGGATAGTAAAAATGGCAAAGTTATTAAGCTTAAAAAAAGTGCGAAAAAAGGTGATACAATACATACATTTTTTTAAAGTGAAAGTAGTTAGACGAACGAGACGCTCTGCTGATGGTAAGAGATAACGCCTGTCCATGACCATTGCAGCGATACACAGAACTATATGTAAGTATCAAAACAAAGTGTATGGCATCGCTCTTTGGCGGTCATTACTTTAAGACTGGATAGTTAGTCTCTGTAGCTGCAGTCCTCTTCAAACCGAAACACAGTAATGTTTACACACTACTGCTTAGCGGCAGAATATCTGGTACTGCGGTGGTACTTAGACAACCTCCTGCTAAGGAGATCTACCGCCAAGTAAATACATAATATAATAATATAGTAATAATATACGTGATAAGAAAATCATACTATAAAATAAAAATACATACAATAAATATGTATGATAGCGTCTATAGATATCCTAGATCATACGTGACCTCTTTGCGAAAATAAAAACATTGCAAGAAAATGTATGAAAAAATATGTAACTAGGATACAAAGCCACATGCAAATTGTAACCCGACTTAAATGATGTAGAGGGTGAGGTTGAGGTTACATTCACAAGACGTAGCGAGAGCGATTATTTAGTAAACGGTTCAAATCTGCCTTCATTGTGCGATCCGCTAGACAATGGAATTTGCTGCCCGAGTGGGTGCCTTCAAGTCGAGTCGAGTCAAACCTTCTTTTAGGCGGGCGTGCTCCATCGTAGACCGCATCTTCGTTTAACATCAGGCGAGTTGGCGGTCAAACGCAAGCCTTTTTTTCTCTTTCTTCTTTTTTTTAAGACACTGTTATGAGACGAACTAGTCGTTCTCCTGATGTTAAGAGATAACGCCTGTCCATGACCATTGCAGCGATACACAGAACTTTGAGTAGTAAAATAAAGTCCAGGGCATCGCTGCCTTGGCGCTCATTGAGACTAGGTGGTTAGTCTCAATAGCCATGTAATTACGCTAGCTACAGTACCCTTCAAACCGGAATACAGTAATGTTTACACACTACTGCTTAGCGGCAGAATATCTGGTACTGCGGTGGTACCTACCTAGATGACCTCCTGATAAGGAAATCTACCACCAAGTACAATTCTGAAAATAGTTCTTGGCATCGCACTCTGTGCATTGTGCCAGTTTCAATGATTCTGTATTTTGTGTGCAGTCTTCAGTTTTCATCTAGGCGAGCATGCTTCACCGTAGTTCGCATCTTCGTTTAACATCAGGCGAGTTGGCGTTTAAACGCAAGTTACTATTATTGTACCTGTTATCGCGCAAATAAAGCTTTTGACTTTAAATCATCGCTCAGCTTATTAACACGATCGCGGCCTTATTTCGAAGTTTCGATGCACGTGACGGGTTTCATGGATTTAAATTTCAAAGGCACAGAACTAGACCAATGACATGCAGAGATGTTATCAATTTCAATTAGACCTCATGCCTCATGAGATCAAACGGGCTTGAGTGGAGCTTTAGTGTAACTTGAGGCTCGAGGCGATCACTTTAGTCGTGTGTGAGTGGAATGATTAAAATATACGTATTTGGAAATATGTATGTGTAAGTGTTGGCTTCGTTTTGTTTAATTGTCTTTTTTCTTGTTACAGGTAAGCAATGCGATTTTTAGGCGATATTGGTAAGGATTCAGTTACGAGTTAATACACAGTTATACACCGTTAGCGGCAGAGTTGCAACTTGAGGGTGGTAGCTGGCCAACCGAGTACTAGAAAATACCCTACCACCACGATGGTTTCCTCACGATGTTTTCCTTCACCGGCACCTCAAGCTCATTGTTGGGGTTTGAACCCCACACCCTTCGGCGTGTAAACCGATCGCGATAACCACTGAGCTATCAACGCTACAAAGTAATCAAATCACAACATATTATAAAACAAAACCGCATCTGTCTGTCTGTTCGCGATAAACTTAAAAACTACTGAAAGGATTATCATGCGAGTATTACCAATAGATAGAGTGATTCACGAGGAAGGTTTAGGTATATAATTTACCAAGGTTTTGTCTAAATTGGTAGAAATATGATGATAATTGTTGGAAGTGTCGGAAAAAGTCAAGTCACCTGGGAGCTTTCATCAAAAACGCTGCCTAATCCTTTTGAGATATAATAATAATAACAATAATAAAATTTATTGGCAACAGTTAAAAACAGAAAAAAAAAATACATATGTGACTTATAAATAAAAATTAATTAATGTTGCCAATGGGGCAAAATCAGCTTTATGCTGTAAGAATTAAATTCTTACAGCGCTGGTTTACATTTTGCCCCTACTCTCGAACTCGGGTCTTAGTCGAGTAACTTAGTCGTGAGTATGTGCGTATATGTCAGTATGAAAATTTTGTGTATATGTTTATGTGTGTATGTGTGTTTGCAAGTGTGCGTGAGTGTGTGTGTGTGTGTGTGTGTGGAAGTCTGTCGACTGCAATGCACAAGTTCTCGAAGAAACAGGCTTGGGCCGACGACGTGTTGGTGCCTATGAGTGAGGTGTTATGTGTTACGTGTGCGTGCGTTTAGATTTTATGTTTAAAGGATGCTTCAACATTATGTTTTTGTCGTTCTAATAATATGATCTTGTACGTTTTTTTAAATGTCGTGTTACTGATTCTCATTCGAAGAGGCGGTGGAATATTATTCCATATTTTTGAGGCGCTGTATTTGAAGCATCCATATAACAAAACAATGCATGGCGGGATATTCCTCTTTGATAGGTCTACAAAAAAGTCCGCAATGGCGCTTTTTAAGGATGGATATTATAAATGTGAAAGTTTGTGAGGTTGGACGGATGTTTGTTATTTAATCACGCAAAAACGGCTGAACGGATTTCGATGAAATTTGGCACACATATAGTTTATGGTCTGGATTAACATATAGGGTACTTTTTATATTGTAAACTGAACAAACTTTTTGTTAAATTTCACGCGAACGAAATTGCGGGTAATAAATAGCTATAGTAATCTAGCCAACCAAGCTCTAAAACAATGTGCACTAACGATCCTGTCCAAGCTAGACTGTTCTGTCTGAAGCACTCCCTTAAGTATAGTTTAAAACTGGTATATGCTTCTAGGTAACATGTTTAAATCTTTACTTAAGCGCTTTGGACACTGGGCTTACATGTGTAAAAACACAAAAACAATATACATATACGAATTTATAATATTTTAATTAGCCATCTAAGCTGTAGCCGTCGACCACTGCTGGACATAGGTCACCCCCATTGACTTCCATAAAGACCGGTTGGAAGCGGTTCGCATCCAGCGCGTTCCTGCGGTCTTTATTAGGTCGTCTGTCCACCTTGTGGATGGACAGTCTTATGTTGCGTTCTGTAATATCGGTTTACTGGCAAAGCGCATTGTATACGAATGGTGTTTTAAAACTACCCTACCTTAAAAAAAACTGATATTTGGTATTTTGTTTTCTCTTTCTATGTTTGTCAATATTTTTAATAATTAAGTCTGCACGCTGTGTTTAGTAGTACAATAATTAATATTTAATAAGTGTCTAATCTTAGTATTTTTTTTAATATATTGGAAGATATTTTTAACACAACGCCATCTAGCCACAAACTAAGCAAAGCTTGTACTATGGGGACCAGATGGCTGGCAGAATACTTATTTACTTATATACTTTTTTTTTTTGTAAATACATACATACAAAACAAACATCTATGTTAGTCACCGTGGTCACCGTTTACCGTGGTGGTGCCGACGTAAGAATAGTACCCCCTCTACCCGTGGTTGCCGTAAGAGTCGGCTAAGGGATGTAATCAGGAAGATGGGCAGCAGCGTCTTCCTTGAACAATCAGACTTAACTGCGCTCGCCAACCCGCCTGCCAAGCGTGGCGAGTATTGGCATCTTCATCTTGCTTCGCACTGTTAGACTAATAACACTCCTCTCTTTGCGTCGAAGGTTAATAATATATCTTTTCCAGTGACACATCAACTAATAACATATCCCATATTTTTCCAGAGTTTTCTTTCAAAAAATACTCTCTAAATATAAACCTGCTCAAGACGCTGTCGGGTTCGGTATTACGTGGTGTCCATTAATGGATGACTTGACCGAATTCGGCTTAGCTCTGGGAAATGAACCGAAAATAGATATTTTGCGCTGTAAATAGGTAAGACGGGTAACTAGGTAATATTTTTTACTGACTTCAAAATGAAGGAAGATAAAATACTTTATTTGAAGTTGGTATTTAGTCATTTTAATTGAAACTGAATAATTTTTTTATTTTCTTTTTAACTTTTAAATTTGACTCAACAGTCTATTATTTAAGCAATTTTGTAGCGCTGATAGCTCAGTGGATGGCGCGGTCAGTTCACACGCCGAAGGGCGTGAGTTCAAATCCAAACAATGAGCTTGGGCTGCCGGTGAAGAAAAACATCGTGAGGATACTATCATCATCATCATCATCATCTCAGCCGTAGGACGTCCACTGCTGGACATAGGCCTCCCCCATTGACTTCCACAAAGACCGGTTAGAAGCGGCTCGCATCCAGCGCGTTCCTGCGGTCTTTATCAGGTCGTCTGTCCACCTTGTGGGTGGACGTCCTACGCTGCGCTTGCCGGTCCGCGGTCTCCACTCCAGAACTTTGCAGCCCCATCGGCCATCAGTTCTGCGTGCTATGCCCACTGCCACTTCAACTTGCTAATCCGCTGGGCTATGTCGGCTACTCTAGTTCGTCTACGGATCTCCTCATTTCTGATTCGATCTCGTAGGGAAACTCCGAGCATAGCCCTCTCCATAGCTCGTTGTGCGACTTTGAGCTTATCTAGAAAGCACATAGTCAGAGACCACGTTTCAGCACCATAAGTCATCACTGGTAACACACATTGGTCGAAGACTTTCGACTTGAGGCACTGAGGTATATCAGACGAAAAAACGTTGCGCAGTTTTCCGAACGCTGTCCAGCCGAGTTGGATTCGACGACTGACCTCTTTCTTGAAGTTGGACCTACCTAGTTGGACTGCTTGTCCTAGGTAAATGTATGAGTCAACAACTTCAAGAACCGAGCTCCCAACTGATATTGGGGTGGGCACAACATGGGTATTCGACATCACCTTTGTCTTATCCATGTTCATTTTAAGGCCCACCCGTTGGGAAACTCGATTGAGGATACTATAGTATGGTGGTATTTTCTAATACTCGGCTGGCTAGCTACCACCCTTAAATTAAAAATCTGTCGCCAAGCACCTAACAGTGTGTTCCGGTGGCCGCACTTGAGAGCCAGATTCATTCCAGGTTATGCCATATTACATGTGTCCAAATCAAATCCAAACTTACAACTCTCAAAGCAGTACCGAGTTATGTAAGGCAGTCAGAAAGTTACATAATGATATTCGAATAATCGAAAATCCATTAAAATACCAACGGCACATCCCAAGCTATTAATAGAGATGACCGAACGAGATTAACTAATCAACTAATCGAGCGTTCGAATAATAGAAATATAACTCTTGTAATATAACACCCCAGTAACCTTACGATAGCATTAAAAATTTATTATGTCCAATAACAACCTACAAAATGATGTTTAATTCGATATTTACGGACTGTCATAAAATCTTCGATCGGTAAAACTATCGCTTTTCCGATTACCTTACAGCTCAGCTCTATCTCCTTGAACATAGAGTAGAAAATTCTGGAACAGAAGCGAACGCCCGAATTAATGCCTAAAGTTATGAAGTAAAATCACGTATACCATAATCGTGGGATGATAGTCTATGACAGGATAGAAATACAAAATGGGATATCGTATAATCGTATAGAAAACAATATGTATGTCATTAATAATAATATCGTGTGAGAATTTATATGCAAGAATGAAGGTCTGTCGGAGAAATAAAAACACTGGTGTTAAATGAACTAAGTGCATTTCGTCTAGGTAGGTACCACTGCAGTGTCAGATATTCTACCGTCAAGCAGTAGTGAGTAATCATTACTGTGTTCCGGTTTAAAGGGTATGGTCATGGGCAGGCGTTATCTCTTACCATCAGGAGAGCGTCTTATTACTTTTACATAAAAAAAGTATTACGTGCTAAGTAATTGACCACAATACATCGGACGTCAGGCGACGATGGTGAACACATCGCTTTTGACACAGAACGTCACAATGTGATCATAAAATAATTCCGTATAATAAGTCTGTTCCGCATGACGTCACTTTCGCAAAAAGTCATTTTCGCAGAAAGTAAATTTCTAAAAACGTCTTTTTCGCAGAACGCCATTTAGGCATTTTTTAGGAGATATCTCGGGTAAGTCATTAAAAATATACATATATAAATCAAATATTTAATAATAAAATAGGAAAGTTAAAAAAAAAAATATAGACGATCGTAAAAAAACTTGTTAATTACAGTATGATTTATTTTATTTATTTATGGTATATTATAATTATTTTTATACATACATATAATTACTAATTGCCTGTCACTATCGTATTCTGATAAACACTGTTGTAAGTTTTGAGTAGAGTAATTGCTTAAATGACCCTCTGCGAAAATAGCGTTTTGTAAAGTGACTGTGCGAAAATTACGTTACGGGAAATTGTTGTTATGCGAAAATGACGTTTTGCGAAAGTGACGTGCGAAATTGACCAAATTATTTGAGATGATATCTTGCGAAAGTGAAGTTCTGCGTCAAAACCAACATATCGAAATGAAATTATGATTCAATATGGTATCAAGAAAAGACAAGGAAGATAGGGAGTTTCCTATAACCTCGTTAGTTAAAATTGAGCTGAAATAGCACCCTACTTTCGGTGACCTAGTTTACCCTTCCGTTTCTGTTCCCCAAATTGATATTACCCTTTCACACCAGTTCGAACGCGAAAAAACATGGTATCAGAAGATTTATCCCTTTCGACACAATAATATAGAACCGGAATACATAATTAATGTGAACCCGGTACCGGAATAGAAATGTATTCTTTTGATATTCAAATCGATGTCTAATGAAATGAACCTGTGCTGGTATATCCCGGTAGATTATTCTAGGTATATTCAGGTGCATTGCGATTTTCTTGAGCTATTTTAAGCCGCAGGTAACAAGTGGATGGTTTATCTGATAGTAAGTTAACACTGTAATATTTAAGGGTATCGCGATACGA
Organism: Biston stratarius; assembly: GCA_950106695.1. Lineage (NCBI taxonomy): Eukaryota > Metazoa > Arthropoda > Insecta > Lepidoptera > Geometridae > Biston > Biston stratarius. The sequence goes on from OX467108.1 coordinate 2,730,615, forward strand.
CACTTGGGAGTACATCTCCTTAGCAGAAGGTCGTCTAGGTAGGTACCACCGCAGTATCAGATATTCTGCCGCCAAGCAGTAGTGTGTAATCATTACTGTTTTCCGGTTTGAAGGGTACTGTAGCTAGCGAAATTACAGAGCTGTTGAGACTAACCATAGAAAGTCTCAAAGTAATGAGCACCAAAGCAGCGATGCGCTGGACTTTGTTTTGTTACTAAAAGTTTTGTATCGCTGCAGTGGTAATGGACATGCGTTATCTTATATTTTGTATTGCATATTTAATAAATATGCAATTTAAAATATTTTATTTATTAACGTATATAAATATATGTATTGTGCCCTTTTTGTGTTTTTACATTATGTATGTTGATGTGCGCCTACAACCTCATCTCATTTACTATCGGGATGACTGGTAGAAAATGCATTAACATTAAGTCCTTTTGTACAGGTTATAGTTGTAAGTGTGCAAAAGAGTTGGCATATTGTTCAAAATGTTCATACGATTGCAAAACTTATTTCTCACAATAGCAGTACGGGAAAACTTAGGCGGTTCGCTGGTGTTTAAATAAAACAAATGATTTCGTTGCCAAAATTCAGTCCATTTTAACTCTTCAAGACTGCAGAATAAAGACAAAGCCATCCCAAACACACCTCTCAGACCATAAGCGCACAACCCCACGCCGTAATAAGGTGTACACACCAGCTCAAGACGCGCTAGTAATTGGACACGGCGAGAATGAGCGCGCCGAGCCTGGCTCAGATTGTTCTGGGCTCTTTTTAATAACAGCCTCGCTGTGGACGAAGCTCTAAGAAATGTGGAAGAGGCATTTTTTTTTTATGGTTGACACCTGATCTTATGTGACAGTGTCATCGAAGGTTGTAGACGCACATAGTCTGGAACGGAACTGGCGCTCAAGTGTGGCTACAGCTGCAGTTATTCTCGGTCAAGCGCTCGTAGAGTCAACACGTCCTGAGGATGCCTCATGTAGTGAGATAAATATTTAAATTAAATTCTCATCACTGTTGTTACCAAAACGACTTTTAAGTAGAAATCACATCATCAGCCATAGGACGTCCACTGCTGGGTTTTGCCAATACTCGCAACGCTTGACAGGCGGGTTGGCGAGCGCAGTTGGGTGTGATTGTTCAAGGAAGACGCTGCTGCCCATCTACCAGATTACATCCCTTAGCCGACTCTAACGGCAACCGCGGGTAGAGAGGGTGGGGTACAATTCTTAGGCCGGCATCACCACGGCAAGTAGAAATATACTAAATATATACCGTGAACACTCAAAATTAACTTTTGCAAAGTAGCGCCTCATTCACTCGCTTACTTCTCATTCTATGTCATAATTTTTTTCAAATATTTATCTTCTTCACCTTTCATCCTTTACATTTTATGCCACATCCAGAGTTTCAAGATCTCTATACATATCAGTTCGCGGCCTATACGTGGGGTTTTTATTGCAGCCCGGCCCCGCGCGATAGTTGAATGCCTTTTCTTACGTTTTGCCCTTCTGTTATTACATTATAGTCTTTGCACAATGCTGATTACATTTTGATTGCGTTTTCAGTAAAGTCTCAGTTTGGTTGTAAAAAGCTTATTTTGTGTGAAAAATGTATTTCTAGTGGTAAGCAATTTGAGTGGGATCAATAAGTTTTTGCTTCGCTTCAATCGTTCAGGTGCTTGTAAATAAACTAGATAGGCTTCTGATAAAAAAGTTTAAAGAATTTTTGTTCTTTTTTGGTATTGGTTCACAAGGTATTGTATCGCTCTGTGCTAACGAAAATCTTAGCTAGTTGTATGTTTGTCTGAATTTCCATCGTTACTAGTTTTTATGTTTTGTGAGCCGTACTTTTTTTTTCAATTTTGCCTTTAGTTAATAGGCTAAGTGTTTGACTATACATATCTCATATTGATGTTATAATAATAACTAAATAAATAACGTAGGACATTACATACAGCATACCATCTGATCCCAAACTTAAGCAAAGCTATGGGAATGAGGCAACTGATAGAACACCTAAATACTTTTTTTGTAAATACTTATACTTATCTATACGTATATATAAAAATCTCGTGGCACGGTGTTTGTGGTTGCACTACTCCGAAACGGCTCGACCGATTTTTATGATTTTTTAGTCTATTTGGTAGCTATGAGAATAGGCCATAAAGTATATTTCATACCGTCAATTAGGGTCAATGATTCGCAATTCACATTTCGCAATGCGCACGAAGTCGCGGGCGTAAGCTAGTAATATACACAGAACATCCGGAAACAGAACAAACATTTGTTTACATAACAATTTTTTTGTCCTGGATGGGAATGGAACGCATACACTACAGCTTTTAAAGCAGATATACTACCAATATGCCAACAGGGCTGTCAAATTATGGACAAGTGCCTTCCACTTCTATCTTATTGTGCTACTACGTGGCCCTTGTTTGCCAAAAGGTTGTCGACCGCTGCTTTAAACTATAAATCACTACATATTATAAAACAAAGTCGTCCGCCGCGTCTGTCTGTCTGTCTGTTCGCGATAAAGTTAAAAACTACTGAACGGATTATCATGTGAGTAACACCAATAAGGTGATTCATGAGGAAGGTTTAGGTATATAATTTGTCAAGGTTTTGTATACATTGATTGAAATATGAACAGATCAGCCCTACGACAGGCAAAACGTATAGGCATAATATGCTCTACTACCCGTGCGAAGCCGGGGCGAACCGCTAGTGCTTATAATAAGTGAAATGAATTATTATCTAAAACGAGCAAAAAATTAAGCTTGTAAAATCTTCTACCACAATTAATTTGACAAAACGCTGTACTTAAAAAGGTCCCTAGCACATAAACTATTTAACTAGCGAGTCTAGACTAACGAAAAGCTCTAAATAACCTGGCAACATCACAGCGGGTCGCCGGATTTAATTAAACGACGAATAAGCTGTCGTTTGCGAAAGGTAGGTAACTATTGTCTTCGACGGTGAGTGTGCGCTTCTGTACCTAATTCCTACTTGTTCATCTTTGACGGTTAATTGTTATACATGTTCAGTTTTACGATTTGTTGAAAGTATATTAAAAAAAATCTTTAGAATTAAATTTGGATAATTACTTTATTACTGTTGGTAGGTTGTCTCCTTAGCAGGAGATCGTCTAGGTAGGTACCCAGTGTCAGATTTTTTGTCGCCAAGCAGTAGTGTGTAAACATTACAATGTTCCGCTTTAAAAGGCTGCAGCTAGCGAAATTACTTATAAGGCTGTTGAGAGTACTCAAAGGTCTCAAAGTAATGAGCGCCAAAGCAGCGATGCCCTGGACATTGTATTGCTACTCAAAGTTCTTTGTATCGATGCAATAGTCATTGACATGCGTTACTTTCATACAGTACAGATCAGATTTCATACAGTACAGATCAGATTTCATATAGTACAAATCAGATTTCATACAGTATAACAAGCTAGTTTATCCCGAAAATAAAATTCCTATTCCTGTCTGATAGCGGGAGAAACTGTGACGTTCCGAACTATATCTAGCACAAACAATTACCCATTAGTCTGTCTGTTTGTGATAAACTTAAAAACTACTGAACGGATTATCATGCGAGTTTCACCAATAGATAGAGTGATTCATAAGGAAGATTTAGGTGTATAATTTGTCAAGGTTTTGAGTAAAATGGTTGATATGATGATAATTGTTGGAAGTGTCGGAAAAAGTCAAGCCACCTGGGAGCTTTCATCGAAAACGCTGCCTAATTTTGAAATATTTTGTTAAATTCCACTCGGACGAAAACGCGGGTAAAAGCTTTAAATAAATAAATATTGTAGGGCATTTCACACAGCGCCATCTAGCCCCAAACTAAGCAAAGCTTGTACTATTGGGACCAGATAACAGATATAATAATACGTATATACTTTTTTGTTGTAAATATTACTTAAAATACTTACCGAACATGCAGACATTGAACAAACATCACATAAATGTTTGTCCTGGTGGGGATCGTACCCACGTCAACCAGCTCTTGAAGCAGATATTCTATCAAATGAGCTAACAGGGCAGGAAGGCAATTACCATGCTTTGTGTTTTATTAAGTAGTTTAATTTTGTTTCGTAGCATCTGATAAATATTAAAACTATCCACTACTCCCAGGGACTCCGTGTTCAAATATGGGTCCCAGCCGTGACCGCATATTTGGAAGTCCTTTGATAAGGGGCCCCTACGAGATTAGGGTCTGAAATGCCCGTATTAGAGGCCAAATTGAATGGAGACCTCCGCGTTACCTGTTGGAGACAGATTTTTGATAAACCTTGAAGGACTGAAGATTGACTTCGGTTCAAGTGGGTTAGACGCTCTTAAGTTCTAGCTTCTTGGAAATATTGGAGCGTTTGTTACAAAATAAATGTTCTACATCTTTAATTTTTTTCTTGTAAACAATTTAAAAAAAGGTTGCCTGAAAGAGGTCGCTCTTAGCGATAAGGCCGCCAATTGTTTATAATTGGTGTACAAATAAAGTTATATTGTTATTATTATTAATAAAGATTTTTCTTTCGATTTAACTGATCGAAGCGAAAGTATATAATATTTATCTTATTTTTTTTTATGGCGTTTGCCAACAGCTCACCTAATGTTAAGTGACGGTATGGTTGAAGATGGTAAACACGCCGAGCCTGGAATGGAACTGGCTCTTAAATGATGTAGGAGCACACCGCTGGATGCTTGGCGACAGAGCTAACCAGTCGAGTACTAAAAAGTAACCTACCACCATGCAATTACTACTGGGTTTAAAAAAAATCGAAATAGGTTTGCGTCACGCCCTGCCTGATGTTAAGCAGGCTGCAGTCTAAGATGAAGCACGCTTACCTAAAAAAACTGTTTTGATGGATTTGAAGACAGCCAAATTGTACTTCCACATCCTCGCTGAAGAAGAATGTTGAGTCCGTACGTGGGGAATGTCTACCATGTATGGATGACGCTTTGGGTACTGCAGCTAGCGAAATTAAAGGGCTATTGAGACTAACCATCGAATGTCTCAAATTTGCTCTCATTGTTTTGCTACTCAATAATCTGTGTATAGATACAATGGTCATGGACATGCGTTATGTCTTACCATCAAGAGAGTGTTTCATAATTTTTTTTATTAAAAGAAACTCGCATACATACATGAATCATGAAAACGTTATTCTTCTTTTTTGGGTTGGTAGTCGTGTAAAAAGAAAAAGAAACCTAGGGATAAAGGCTGCGTTTTTTTTTTATTTTTTTTTTATGTTTGACAGTTTAGGTGTTTTGACCACAGCTCACCTGATGTTAAGTGACGGTGTGGTCGAAGGTGGTAAAGCACACCTAGCCTGGAATGGTACTGGCTCTCAAGTGAGGCTGCCGGAACCCACCGTTAGATGCTTGGTGGCAGATTTTCAACTTGAGGGTGGTAGCTAGCCAGCCGAGTACTAGAAAGTACCCTACCACCACGCAAACGCGTTTTGCAGACACCGCTGTAGCGACCATTCCATTTTCCCTCGGGTTCCTTATTACAATTTGCAGCAATTCTCTAACGGGAGAGATTGTCATTTCAACGCTGACACTTACTCGTCGAAATGAAAGCTCAAAATTTCAACACATTAAGCTTTTCATTGTCTGTAGGTTTGCTTAAGAATTATATAAAAGTGCAGCAGTATGGATCTAGACAAGTCTAAACTGTAATAGACAGAATCTACCACACCTTCACTTAACATCAGGTGAGCTGTGGTCAAACACCTAGCCTAACAAAAAAAGAATCCTTAACTGATGCGGCTGGCGTCATCATCATCATCATCAGCCATAGGACGTCCATTTCTGGACATAGGCCTCCTCCTGGGGGGGTTTTGCCAATACTCGCCACGCTTGGCAGGCGGGTTGGCGAGCGCAGTTAGGTGTGATTGTTCAAGGAAGACATTGCTGCCCATCTTCCGGATTACATCCCTTAGCCGACTCTTACGGCAACCACGGGTAGAGAGGGTGGGGTACTATTCTTACGCCAGTACCATCACGGATATTTTTTTTGTAAATACATACCAGCCATAGAACAAACATCTATGTTATTCACACAAATGTTAGTCCTGAGTGGGAACTTTACCAAATGAGCTAACAGGATGTTTGTTAAAATCAATGTGCAATTAGGAAAGAATCCCAAGCTTGTGCAAAGTGTCAGATTTTGTAAACGAAGTTGACTTACTGTGAACATTACTATACCAGTTTACGTGTAAGTGTCTAGGGTTGGTGGCTTTATTCCTACGCTAAAGTGAATTAAAGCGACCGAGCGACATCTAACCGTCGTGTAAGCTCTAGTAGGTATTATATCTTGGAGATTTGTAAGGATTATGACAATGATACAGCTGCGTGGCAACCCTAAGGTTGATGAAGGCATACGCACAGCGTACCGACTCAATTATCAGAAAAAAAACATCGATTTGGTTAGTAAAATATCTACTTTTAGAACATCTTTGCGTTAAATAGGCGATAAAAGTTGAAGAGGCGGTGCGGTGGGGGCAGAGGACGCTTGCCGGCGATCACTACGTGAGTGCCGGCCGGGCAGTCAGGGTTAGCAAGTAAATATCATTGTCTTCTGTTGTGTAGGTTGGTGTTCATGTTAAAATTTAATAGGTTTAACTTTGTAGTAAAAAGGTGTTAAAAAGTCACAGAAGTTTACGTGTATCGTATAGATTTGATGCTATGAAGGTAGCTGACATCCTGGGTAGGCTATTTAAATATATGGGTTTTTTATCCTAAAAATTTAGTCTTTACGTGCGATGATCAAGAATTTTTTACGTAAAACAGCGGGTAACATTGCTGAGCAGCTGGTATAATATATGTTTCTACACTTTATCTTGCTGTTAATGGTGACTTAGACGCTGGCAAAAATTTGTTTTGATTTGAAGTCGCGCTAAAGCAACGATGTCCTGGACTTTGTTTTACTACTTAAAGTTCTGTGTATCGCTGCAATTATCATAGGCATGCGTTATCTCTTACCATCAGGAGAGCGCTTCGTTCGTCTCAATAAAAAAAAAAAGAGAAATCAAATTTCTAAGGTCATATTGATAGTAACTAAATCCTACCATGCTACCTACCTATTACAGCAATAGCCTGTTGATTCTAGTCCGTACGGTGTACGAAGGCCGTTAGCCATCTACTTGGGCTAGATTTCATTTATATCTGTCAGTATCTGGGATTTGTTTTGATTGAATAATGAGATTTTAATCTATTCCAGTTGTTTGTTTTGGAAAAACAGTCGTTACACCGTTCTAGACGCCTAAAGGCGGACTAAAGGCCGACCCAACAAAGCTAGACTATGGACTGCGAAAACACCTTTTTAAGACAGATTAATCACAAAAAAAGAGAGATTTTTTTGTCGAAGAATTCCAGTATATAGCTTGAGAGGTTGTTTCATTTTTATTCCGTGACGTCTCATCCCAATCTATTTATTTTGTTTGTTGGTTAGTGCGGTCGTTTGCAACATTGTCCTTCAGCTGCCGGTGAAGTAAAACATCGTGAGGAAACCATGGTGGTAGACTTTCTAGCACTCAGCAGGCTAGCTTGCACCCTCAAGTTGAACCCATCGGGGCTTACTGTTACGGCAACCACGGGTAGAGAGGGTGGGGTACAATTCTTACGCCGGCACCACCACGGCAAGCAGATTACTAAGGATACTTAAGATTATTATTAAGGTGGCAGATTACTTCGAGGCAAAAACAAGTCGTGGTATCATGAAGTATGGAATAATGAGGCAAAAAAATTATGAGTAATTGGAAAACCAGGGCTGCTTGTAAGTTAGTTAATTCAACTAACTGAAGCTACTATGGCAGCTCCCTCTGATACTTCAAGGAGCTATGTTGGCTCGGGTAGACGCTGGTAGGGGGGAATGCACAAAACACCCCAAGCGGGACGTCAGTGCAGGACTTATCGGCCCACTTTTGAATAAGAATAACGTCAACAAATTACAAGATTATTTGGTGTAACCAAAGTAGTAGTACATTACCAAAGTAGTAGTACATTACCAAAGTAGTAGTACATTACCAAAGTAGTAGTACATTACCAAAGTATTAGTACATTACCAAAGTAGTAGTACATTACTTTGTTATGTTAACACACAACTGTGTATGCAGCTAGCGGAATTACAGGTCTATTGAGACATCGACCATCGAAAGTCTCAAAGTAATGAGCGCCAAAGCAGCGACGCCCTTTATTTGCTACTCAAAAGTTTAAAAAATTTACCACGGTCTCGTTAATCATTATTCTAGTTTGCATAAATATCTCGCAAATAATAAGTTAAAGCAAGTATCTTACACAAAGCGGAACGATAAAACTAGAGTATTTCTTTGTTATTTTTATTTATTTGTTTGTTTTCATTATTATCCGTACGAAGGAAGCCCTCGTTATTCCATTCAGATCCCAATAGTTCTTCAGAGCTTCATTTATTAAAGTCCAAAGAAAAAGTGGAAAAAGCTCATTAAAAAGCGCTTCTGATTCCGTCGAGCGGAAAACGTAAAGCGCTTGAAGCAATGGAGACACTGTTGTATGTAGTTGCGCCGCCTGATTTCTTTGTTTGTTTCTGGCATCGCATTTGTGCATTCTGCCAGTATTTCATGAACTTCGGGTGTCTTGATTATATTTCGTAAAATTAGTCCGAGTCACAATGAATGTAAATGACGTTCAAGTCCGGTTTATGCCCTAACGTAGCGGTCGTCTCAATAACCAAAGTGTCCTTAGTTTCTTGATTTTTTTAAATCCATCCAGGATTTAAAAAAAAATTAGATGGTGGATTTTTTGCGCGAAATATAATAAAAATAAATAACCAAACCTATCAAGTAGGGTATCAATTAAAAGACGATTACAAAGATATATATATATATATGTTATATGTTTAAATTTAATTAGGAATAATAAATTGATATAAAAAGTTTTTTTTTCTTTAATTATTTTATTTGCAGTCGGGTTATAGATTTTTAAACTCTTTAGTTAGTAACATTGTGTACATCTTTTAATCTGGTTAGAAAAATAAAGCCGCTACACTACAGTGGCTAGAAACTAGGTTACGCCACTCGCGCCTTTTACGCGAAGCTAAAAATTGGTTTAGCGCAGTGTGCGACCGTCTTTATTGTGCTATAACTGTGTTGCTGTCATTTCTTGCACCAGAACTAATAATACAACAATAATATATTTTCTGGAACTACACTACTACGTTTCTTATTGGGACGGATATCTCATATAGTACAAAATTCAGAGGTTTCTTATGGACACCCAGTTGGAACTGAGTTCCTTTAAATTATGAGCGTCACGGACCCTGGTTTCTGTGGAGCGTGTATTGTGAACTAGCAAAAAGCAGAGTTTTGTGAGGGCTCGCGCAGTTTTTCTAACGGGTAATAATTTTTAAGACAGTTGTTGTTTTACAACCTGATTGTAGTGGTGTCATCTAGTATTAAGTAGATTATCTACGATGTATTTGAGTATTGAGTTTAGTTCTGTTGCAGCGATGTTAACTCTTTGGTTTTTTAACAGATGGCGTTAGTAGTACAATAACAGTCTATCCAATGAATACAAAATTGTTAATGTAATTTTTTTTTATTGGTTATAGTTTTTTTTTTGACAGATAACACATCTAGATATGAAGTTAAATTACTATGTTAAAGTACAAATCTATAGGCTTGATAGTTTTTCAGTAAAGTGTACCACAAAAACACTCAGGTTGTGTGATAGTGTTAATAAAAATAAATCAAGAATAAAAAATCTTCTCAAATATATTCGTATGCAGGGGGTTTCGGGGGCGATAAATCGATCTAGATAGGTTTCATTTTTAGAAAACGTCGTTTTATCCGTGTTTTCAGCCGAGCAAAGCTCGGTCATCCAGGCACTATTTATAAAGGTATACAATTTTATTTTTCACGATAACTGTATATACATATTTAACGCGACCAGTTTGAGCTGCGGTACCGACGCCGGTATTGCCGTACGCACCATAAAATGTTGCTGTTATGTTTCAAAACTGTTATTTTTATTGTGAAAATAGTATCTGAAAGAATAGCGGGTATAAAATACTTATATAAACATATGAAATATCGTAGCACCTACTACCACAATATCAGGTATTCTGCTACCAAGAATGACTTAGTTATTGAGTTTTTTTATTACAAGCAATAGTAAAGGTGTGGTCTACGATAAACCCCACTTGCCTAGAATAGCGAGGAATAATAAGAAAATAGATAGAATAATTTTTTGGTGGTGCCGGCGTGAGAATTGTACCCCACCCTCTCTACCCGTGGTTGCCGTAAGAGTCGGCTAAGGGATGTAATACGGAAGATGGGCAGCAGCGTCTTCCTTGAACAATCACACCTAACTGCGCTCGCCAAAACCCCCCCAGGAGGAGGCCTATGTCTAGCAGTGGACGTCCTATTGCTGATGATATGTGATGTGAGATAGAATAATGTGAAGAATAGCGAATAGAATATTTTGTAGCGATGATAGCTCAGTGGTTAGTGCCGTCGGTTCACACGTCGAAGGGCGTGGATTCATACCCCAACAATGAGCTTGAACTGTCTGAAGGAAAATTTCGTGGGGAAACTATGGATAGTATGGTACTTTCTAGTATGGTTTAAAAAACTAAAACTACTCAACAGATTTTTCACGTAATTTCTATGGAACCAATCTGAAAGTATACCCTTTAAAATCAAAATATGTAAAACACATTATGCGTGCCTAAAAAATTTGAGGGTTACCCTCGATTTTTCTTTTTTTCTACCACGTAGTACCCTTGTAAATAAAAAAAGAATTTCTTGAATCGGTCCAGGCGAAGGTCTAGTTTATAGAAGGTCTATAAAAACGGCAAAAAAATCATGTCTGTTGTATGGGCCCCCTTAAATATTTATTTTTTAGTATTTGTTGTTATAGCGGCAACAGAAATACATCATCTGTGAACGTTTCAACTGTCTATCACGGTTCATGAGATACAGCCTGGTGACAGACAGACAGACAGACGGACGGACAGCGGAGTCTTAGTAATAGGGTCCCGTTTTACCACTTGGGTACGGAACCCTAAAAAAAATTACTATGAGCTGAGAACCTCCTTCTTTTTTGAAGTCGGGTAAAAACCAAGTCCGTTTTATAGTAAAATTGACCCATAGTTTACAGAAAAGGAGCCAGTTCTTAATTACGGTAAGGTTCATAGAGAATTAATCTCCTGGTTTACCCGGCTCAGATGGGAAACCAATTTTTGAGCGTTTGAGTTCACAGTTCACACCCGCCACCTGACAACTGATAAGGGCAACTTTACTTCAGTTGGTTAACTCGCTAGAAATATGTTTGGGGTATTGTGGGGTACTTGATGTCATGAAATATTCCTTCTTTTAAGATGGTATGTTGTGATATATGTGTACATAGATGAATCTATACCAGATACCTATCCTATACTCTGTTCAAGAATCTTATATATTTTATTTAAACAAAGAGTTATTGACAAAGCCTACTTACTATAAGGTGGCTCATTACGTGGAAGACAGGAATATATGGTTGTATTAGCTTCTCTCTGCACTTGCATCACCCTGGCTAAGCGACAATTGTAGTAAGCATAATGTATTAATATCTATAACTGCAAACTGTATAAACTGTAACTTAATATGAAAAGAAAGATCCACAAAAAAAATGCCTTGCTGAGTTTCTTGCCGGAGTCTTCTCAGTTGAAGTGTAATTACGAGCCGGTGGTAGATTAAAAAAATGTAACTTAACGTTCATAAGTGCCTTACCAGGGTCTAAACTGAATATATAACTTTTTGATTTTGAGTAACAGTGCAAAAAATATATTTCATAATGGTAACTATATTAGACTAAAATATATCATTTTTTTTTTATTGCTGACTTTTTGGGTATTTGACCACAGCTCACCTGATATTAAGTAACGGTGTGGTCGAAGATGGTAAAGCACACCTAGACTGGAATGGTACTCGCTCTCAAGTGAGGATGATTTTCGTAAATTCAGAGTTGTTCCCTGAGTAAAAGTTGTTGTTGTAGTTGTTTACTTTGTCGAAAATTTGCAGCATAAACGGCTGTATCTTTTGATTGCGTTGGCTTAGAAGTTTGATTTTTGCACAGCTCCAAGGGACAATAGACTATTTGATATGAATTTCTGCTTGATACCTCCACGCGTTCCTGAGGAAAAGGGTCTTGACAGACAGACGGAAAACACAGTGATCCTATAAGGGTTCCGTTTTTTTTCCTTTTGAGGTACGGAACCCTAAAAAGGGGCAGAATAGAGATATTTTACAGTCGTGTCACAAATTATTAACATTCCAAAATGCACAGTTCAGTCTCTTACTTTAAACATTATTACTTCTAAAGCTTTCTAATAAAGATAACCGGTGGTGAGATAATCTTGAGCTATTAAATAAAGTAAACAATCTCGTATCTTAACAGTCACAGCTTTTGCCTTTTACCATCAGTTTGTACTATAACTTAAATAGGGCATAGGACTGAGTAGAAAACACTCCAGAGTTACATCTTCGCATCTTCTTCATAAGTTATCAAGAATAGGAAACTAGACGATGAACATTTTTAATATTTCGTTCACATGCGACGACAGTGTGACATCTCAAAAACAATAATTTTACAGGAAACGTCTTTTAAACCTTTATGAGCATAACTCTTAAATTGTAGCTTCATTATGTATACAACAATGTGTTCTCGAAGTGTGAAGCCCAACCCGCACTTGGCCCGTGGTGGACTATGGCCTTATCCTTCTCACAGTGAGAATAGACCCGTTCCCAACAGTGGGCCAGTTTATAAAAACAAGGCTGACTCTGACGTACACATTAACTTCAATGCCCGTGTACAAATTTGATAATGTTCCTATTAAAGTTGCTTTGAATACGTTAACTTATATATGTTCTTGGCAAGTCGATATTGTCTTGGCTTATCATAAATGAGTATCTTGTCCTCTGAATGTGTCCTTTATGTTTGTTTGTCTGCGTGTATTTATAAGAAAATAAAAAAAGTTGGCCGTCACGGAACGTCTAGCAGATGTGAAACATTTGAACAGTACACAGCTTACACATATAAGAAACTAAGTATATAGTATACGCACGCACACAAATAAGGGATTCCAAAGAAGAGCCGTGAATGGGTTTTAACCACATAAGAGAGCGTCACGCCGTTTGTCGTCACGGCATACAAGTCGGTTTCACTGCCAAGGCGTGCTAATAGATCTTCCACATCAAACACAATTCAGTACATAAAAATCCAGCTGGGTTATATACCAATAAGAATAACCCAGCATAAAATTTAAAGAAAAAAAAACGTTAATTTAGTTCAAAACAACCTTTCTAGTGAAATGAAAAAAAGTATACATAAATATAGTGTTAAGATTTAGGGCTACATACAAACAGTTTTTGATCATTTACCTACAAAGAAACGCAACCTAAATGAAGCGATGGCTTCATTTTCAAAGTTTTTTTTTATTCATACGTATTAATCATTTGAACACATTCGCACTGTGCCTATTATGAAAGGGTTACAGAACCTATATATCTGAAGATTTTCTTATCTCTGGTCAGAGACCGCAGCCCTTTGCGATATAATAAATTGTGTAAGTGCGTTATTGTCTTCAGATGGTATCTTAACTAAGCGGTACCGCGGGGAAGATATCTTCTAGATTTATACCGCTTTTGTTTTACCCTAAAAAGGCCTTGATTTAGTTGAGTAGGGACTGAACACCACCAAGAAAATTTTTATTTAAATTTTCTTTAACATTGCGGTTGACAGCAGAATTTGTGGAACTCTTTACCGAACTCTGTATTTTGCGATATAGGTTAATTTTAGATAAAGGTATTATATAGAGTCAATATGAATACCGCAATTAAACGAATTATGTGGTCTTTTGACAATAAATTATAGACAATATAATTCGTTTAATTTCGATTATTTTATTTTATTTTTTACATTGAAAACGAATAGCTGCTAAATGGTAAGATAAATAGGAGATAAGTGATAACACAAAAGCCAAAAAAGTTTTAACTTATGCTAATTAGATTAGGTTTAAGTGCCCCGAGCCCGCACTTGCGCGGGGACAGATGTAAGAATACCATATTATTATACACATATAAATATAAATTCAAAATTTAAACAAAATGTTAAATTAAAAACAGAAAAATAAATGATAGATTAACAATATAAGCCATAGAAGTTTTATAAAATTTTCATTGCTAATAATCTTTAATTTCTTTTAATTTTTTTTGCTATTAAAGTCTTTGTGATATAATATTTAATTTTAGTGTTTACAAAAAATTGCTTTGATATAGCATTCTTAAAAGTGTTTTGCCTCATCATAAATAAGTCGACGTCCTTTGAATAATTGTAATTATAATTAAGTAGCGTATTATAGAGAAACCTCAACCTTGCTTTATTTTTAAATAATGAAAAGGCTTGTGTTTGACTGCCATTTTACCTGATGTTAATCGAGGATGTATACGACTTAGCAAGCTTGTCTAGATTCACTTGCGACTTGCATATATCATGTGTAATAAAACAAATATTGGAGGACATTTAACACAGCGCCATCTAGCCACAAACTAAGCAAAACTTGTACTATGGGAATCAGATAACTGATAGACCGACCTGATCCTACGATATTTTTTAATTATTACTATTAAGTGGTTATCTTATTTTTTAACGTAATAGTAATGAGACCAACGATACGATCTCCTGATGGTAAGTACTCAGAACTTTGAGTAGCAAAACAAAGTCCGGGGTATCGCTGCTTTGGCGCTCATTATTTTGAGACTTTCGATGGTTAGTCTTAGTATTAGCGGCAGAATATCTGGTACTGCGGTGGTACCAACCTAGACCACCTCCTGCTAAGGAAATCTACCACCAAGTAAAATCTGTTTCCCGTTGTACAAGCTTTGCTATGTTAGTGGCTATTTTAGTTATGTGAACTCTAGAAGGCTATATTTAATCATAATCACAATTTTCATCACCACATGGGTAAAAACGCGAGTCACAATTAGTATTATATATATATAGTATACAGTAATATATGCCTAGCCTAGTGGATTTGAGCCTTATACCCTAAAAGGTCTGATTAGTTGATTACCGTAAGTAATCACGGTTAATCGTTAATGCTGATTAACTGAACCTTTGATTAACGACGCCCCTTCAATTAGCCCCATCGGGAATTGAATCCTGTACTTGTGTATTAGCCCTTGTTAGTTTAATGTATTGAAGCTTTAATGTATTGTATTGGACATGATTTTTACTCTACTATCAGATAGGAGAAATTAAATTTTCGTTTTTTTTCTGTAGGTAGATACCTATTTAGAAACTGTTTATTGTGAACACCAAAAGTATAGAAAACAAAAGAATCTTTTGAGCTAGTGCCACAAGTGGCGGCCTTATCGCTAAGAACGATCTCTTTCAGGCAATCAGGAATAGAAAACACGATACATCTTAAGAACAGATTTATATAATGTAAAGAGACGAACAATACAAACATACCGTTGGGTGCTAGGCCTTTTTTCAACTTGAGGGTGGTAGCTAGCCAGCCGAGAACTAGAAAGTACCCAACCACCATGCTATGGTTTCCTCATGACGTTTTCCTTCACCGGCAGCTCAAACTTATTGTTAGGGTTTGAACCCACGCCGTTCAGCGTGTGAACTAACCACGCTAACCACTGAAATGTCATCGCTACAAAACTTCTTTCGAACTAAATCTAATATTGTAGTATTTAAAATACACACACAACTATTGAATTTCAATTTACAATAAAGTTACATGACAAACTACTTTAATAATAGAATCAAACATTTCAATATTCAACAACAAAAATCTTATACAAAAGTACAAAAAGCTCATATAAAAACAAAACTAAAAACAGGCAAAATCCACAAAGGGAGAAAACTACGATAAAATAAAAAAAACCGCAAAGTAGTTCCACTCGATTTATATAAGGTCCATGTTGCATAAATAAGTAGTTTTGTCGTATCAATTCTTTGTTGAGGCAAATACGGAAAGTTCTGGGTAAGGCGATTAAGAAGGATCCCGATGCCAGGCCAAGTACAGACTGTGGGGTTGACTTACCAACTGTACTTGGTCTTTGATGTCAAAAGATAGACTTTCAATAAAGTTTCTTGTGTGAACAAGGAGTCTCGATGGAAAGTTATGAAGTGGGTTGGAGTTAATGAAAATCTGCGCGACTTTGAAATGGTTTCAATGTTTTTGAAGTGTCAATTTGGTTCATTACGATTTCGCTGAACAGTTACTATTGGAAATGTTAATTTTGTTATTGTTTGGTAACTTTACGGCGGAGTTTCTTCTAATTTATTATGTTTTGTTATAATTTCTGTTTCTGTGAAATTTGTTTTTTTTTTTTTAATAGTTTTAAGTCTACAAGCCCTTAAAAGTGCCAGATTTTTATTTAATTTTGGATTTCCATCACGCACAGAAATTAGAAGTGTTAAAGGACACTGAGGGTGGTTTGTCGTGTTTGCCGTGGTGTTGCCGGCGTAAGAATACTACCCCACCCTCTCTTCCCGTGGTTGCCGTAAGAGTCGGCTAAGGGATGTAATCCGGAAGATGGGCAGCAGCGTCTTCCTTGAACAATCACACCTAACTGCTACCCCAACCCGCCTGGCAAGCGTGGCGAGTATTGGCAAAACCCCCCCAGGAGGAGACCTATAGGCAGCAGTGGACGTCCTATGGCTGATGATGTGATGATGTGAGATATCGTTACATATCAACAAAAATTTGGTGTCAGGCGGATTAATACACGTTGATATTTTTACACTAATAACGGCCAGAATTTGTAACGGTAATGGAGCTACTTTTGAACAAGAAGGTAGCCCTTATCCGTGTGTACTAGGTTCGAGGTGCTAACCAACACGACATCGCTTCACTTCACACATAAGGAGAGGTAGTTGAGGGCTTATTTGCATCGAATTGTCTTCTGTTTATCGCAGTATAAATGATAGTCAGTAAAGAAAGTAAATAAATATTTTTGTTATTTATTGTTTAAGAAGTGGGACTGGTTACCATAGTTTGGGCCCCAAAGTTTAAGCGCTTACAGGGTAGACCCAGACGAAGGTGGGTGTGTTTTTTTTTTTTTTAATCATAGATAGTCTTACGTTTGACCGCCATCTCACATGATGTTAAGTGATGATGCGGTCTATGATGGAGCACGCTTGCCTAGAAGATACCGATTCACTCTCGTGTGTGTGGCGAACTAAATCGTCATGACAGTCACTGGACCAGCAAAGACGAAGACCGAGCAGTATGGAAGGAGGAAAAGGAGGCCTTTGCAAGTGGGGCACTAGAGGCAGAAAATAAATAAATAACAAAAAAAGGTTTACAAATAAAAAAATACCGACTTCATGTGGTTTTCTCATGGATGCACTTATCAGAAATGGACCTTGGACTTATCAGCTTTCAAATAGAAAAGAATCATCAAAATCGGTTCACCCAGTCGAAAGTTTTGAAGTAACAAACATAAAAAAACAGTAGAATTGAGTACCTCCTCCTTTTTTGAAGTCGGTTTAAAATAATTGTTTAATATTACATTTTGTTTTTTTTTTTTTTTTTTTTACACATTACACACAGCACCATCTGACCCCAAACTAAGCAGAGCTTGTGTGATGGAAGTCAGATAACTGATAGGATACATAAATACTTTTTTTTTGTTGTAAATCTATATCTTTAAACGAGCAATTCTTGTATATATATATATATATATGTATATATATGTTATATATTCTGAATCTCGGAAACGGCTCCAACGATTTTTATGAAATTTTGTATCCAGGGGGTTTCGGGGGCGAAAAATCGATCTAGCTAGGTTTCATTTTCAGAAAACGTCGTTTTATCCATGTTTTCAGCCGAGCAATGCTCGGTCAACCAGGTACTACATACTTATATTACATACAGAACACCCAGACTCAGAACAAACATTTGTTTATACCAAACAAACATTTGTCCTTGGCGGGAATCGAACCCACGCCCTACAGCTCAGGCAGACATACTCCCAATGAGCCAACAGGGCTGTCAAAATATTCATTTACATATACATATGTAGGTACATATTTATATGTATACATTTTTATTTATTTTAGTAAAGTAAGTGTGACTGTTGACTCATTGGTAGTATATCTGCTTTTAGAGTTGTAGGGCGTGGGTTCGATTCCCACCCAGGACAAACATTCTGTGATAAATGTTTGTTCTGTATGTATTGTACGTATTTGTAATTCATCAATTTAAAAAAAATGCGAATACGTGCTCTGATTTGACACTAAGAGATAGCGTGTGTCCATGACCATTTTTTTGACGACATTTTTACACAGCGCCTCAAACGGAGCAAAGCATTGTGGTACAACTTCTTAACAGGATGTCCTGCGATTTTTTTTTAAATTTATTTGTTCTATGGTAAAATTTGTTCTTTATAATGAGTACAAGTTTTTGCTAACTACACTCAATACTTGTAACCCCGTAATGATGACCGAAGCTTAGCAAAAACATTAAAGCATATTATACAGTTTAGATTAAGATGATTTGAAATATTATTTAACTTTGACATTTTTATTATTTGACATATTTTTGACATTTTTATTATCTGATATTTTAATTATTTGACATCTTTATTGCTATACATTTAATTTTTATTATGAGGTACCTGTTCTAAATATTATCTTTGCCTTCACACTTGTATATGTATGTTATTTAGAAAATGTTTGTTGTAATTGTTCTTTAGAAAATGTTTGTGTTTAGCTACATAAAGCTCTACATTTATTATTATTGTAGTATTGTAGTAGGACACATTACACACAGCGCCATCTAACACCAAACTAAGCAGAGCTTGTGTGATGGTAGTCAGATAACTGATAGAATACATGAATACTTTTTTTTTGTAAATACATACTTGTAATACATACAGAACACCCAGACACAGAACAAACATTTGTTTATACCAAACAAACATTTGTCCTTGGCGGGAATCGAACCCACGCCCTACAGCTCAGGCAGACATACTCCCAATGAGCCAACAGGGCTGTCGCTATTAAGATTTTAATATAACATTAAATTATTACTTATCAATATGAACTGGTTCTGAAATAAAATTATATTATTATTATTAAAGCAGAAGAATATAGCGGTAATGCGTTAAATTGTGGTACTGTTATAGTTTTATATTCCCTTTTATTTACCAATACCGACCCCATTTTTCGCTTTTATTTCGACTTCTTGCAAGTTTGAATAGTTTTTGTCGGGGCAGGTAAATGCCGAAGCTATTTGGACGGATATTGGGTGGAAGACATTATTGGCCTACTTGTCCTTCCCTCCTTTCAATGACTTAGGATGTACCTAATATCAGGTCGAAGCTTCAATATGGCTGACATTAAAATCAAAGAGTCTAATATGGCATATTGCAATAAAGATCTTTCTTGAAATTTTCGATCACAAAATGTTTGTTTTTTTTTTTTTTTTTATGTAACAGTAATGAGACGAACGTGCCGCTTTCCTTTTGGTAAGATATAACGCCTGTCCATGACCATTGCAGCGATACACAGAACTTTGATCAGCAAAGTAAAGTCCAGGGCATCACTGCTTTGTTTTTTTCTTTTGGTTGACAGGCTTGTTACGTATATATTACTAGCTGTTACTCGTACCTAACTTTGTCCAACGAATTTAACAAAAAATTTGTTCAGTTTCCAGTATAAAAAGTATCCTATATGTTAACCCAGGTTATAAACTATATGTATGCCAAATTTCATCTAAATCCGTTCAGTAGTTTTTGCGTGAAAGAATAACAAACATCCATCCAACCTCACAAACTTTTACATTTATAAAATTACTAGCTGCGCCCCGCGGTTTTACCCGCGTGGTGGTGGATGATGATGATGATGAAAAGTATCCTATGTTTTGTTCCAGGTCCTAAATAAAGTATCTACATGCAAAATTTCATCCAGATCCGTTCATCCACCCATCCATCCATCCAAACTTTCACATTTATAATATTAGTGGGATTATATACTAGCTAATCCCAGCGAATTCGTCCGCGTGGATTTAAACAAAAAGTTTGTTCAGTTTACAGTAAAAAAAGTAACCTATATGTTAATCCATGTCATAAACTATATATGTGCCAAATTTCATCCAAATCCGTTCAGTAGTTTTTTGCGTGAAAGAGACAAACATCTATCTATCTCCACAAACTTTCACATTTATATTATGATAGTAGGATTGGTAGGAAGGATAACATAGGATGTAACAGTTTATTTGTGTTAGCATGCTCAGACTCTTATCAAAATTAGTTAGATACCCCTCTTCCTGTATAGTCATGAAAGAAACTTCCCCTCTTTTCTGGCCTTACTACGTCCGCGTTAAAGAGGACCTGGGTCAATGTTGTAGAAAATTAAGTCGATTATAGTCAAATATCCAGAAAGATGGGACGATACGCGACCTTTGACCATCGAACTTCATATTTTTATGAAGCTTCAGTTCATTTACTTCTGTATAGAAATGTAGGATCTGAAATGTTGAGACATTTCATGTTTCGTATGGTCAAGGATAAAAGGATTAAACTAATTTAGTTTTGAATCTGTATAAATGTATGTATGTATATTAAAAAATCCTACTTGTTGGTAGCGCATAACTTTAGAACGGCTAAACAAATTTAAGTGATTTTCTCTTTTCTTTTTGCGTTTGATTTACAACACGCCTTATGTTAAGTGACGCTTGTGGTCGAAGATGGTAGACTCACCTAGTCTGGAATGAAAATGACTCTCAAGTGAGGCTGCCGGAACACACTTGGTCTTCTTCAATCATACTTTTTTGTGTTACTTATGCGGGGTTAATAATGTTTAATTATATCGGAATACGACTATAGTTTTAAGACGAAGCAATGCGCCGTTTATATTCGGCTTTGACTCCTTGAAGAAGAGTACCGGATGCCGGAAAACACTGTTAGGTGTGGTCCACACTTAGAGTTATTTTCATTCCAGCCTCACTTGAGAGTTATTTTCATTCCAGGCTAGGGTAGTTTACCATCTTCGACCACACGCGTCATTTAACATAAGGTGAGTTGTAAGTCAAATGTAAAAATAAATACCTAAATTAGGTTAGCCGTTCTCAAGTTATGCGCTACTAACGAGCAGGATTTTTTTATATGTAATATATATATAGATACATGTATACATACATACATTTATATAGATTTAAAAGTAAATTAGTTTAATAAAATACTTTGATAAAATACTTTGACTTTGACTTTATTTGTAAATTAAAAAAAAACTAAAGACAAAGAAGACAATACAAAAACAACCTGTAAAGCGTATTCAATCTTAATTTAAATATTTTTGTTATTTCTATGTACACTAGAAATGTACAACTTTTTATACAAACATAAATAATTACATTTTGGAAATTGAATTGACTCCACCGTGACTCCAGCCGTGGGGTAGCCGTCTAGAACACGTCTACCCAGTGGTTAGCCCCCCCAGCGACGTCTTGTCTTAATATTATTTTTGACATAAATTGTAATATGATTTGAAATCTAAAAAATATTTTTTAAATTGTAAAAGTAATGAGACAACGAGACGTTCTCCTGATGGTAAGAAATAACGCCTGTCCATGACCATTGCAGCGATACACAGAACTTTGAGTGACAGAACAAGGTCTAGTGGATCGGTGCTTTGGCGCTCATTACTTTGATATATTAGATATTTTATAGCGATGATAGCTCTGTGGTTAGCGTGGTCGGTTCGCATGCCGAAGGGCGTGGGTTCAAACCCCAATAATGAGCTTGAGCTGCCGGTGAAGGAAAACATCGTGATGAAACCATAGCGTGGTGGTAGGGTACTTTCTAGTACTCGGCTGGCTAGCTACCACCCTCAAGTTGAAAATCTGCCGCCAAGCATCTAACGGTGTGTTCCGGCAGCCTCACTTGAGAGCCAGTTCCATTCCAGGCTAGGTGTTCTTTACCATCTTCGACCACACCGTCACTTAACATCAGGTGAGTTGTGGTCAAAAACCTAACCTGTGTACAATAAAAAAAAAAAAACAATGGTTAGTCTTAACAGCCCTGTCATTTCGCTAGTTACAGTAAGTACCCTTCAAACCGGAACACAGTAATGTTTGCACACGACTGCTTGACGGCAGAATATCTGGTACTGCGGTGGTACCTACCTAGACGACCTCCTGCTCCGATCTACCACCAAATATTTGACTGCCCTGTTGGCTCATTGGTAATATGTCGGCTCCAAGAGCCGTGAGGCGTGGGTTCGATTCTCACTCAGGACAAGCATTTGTGGTATAATTAAAAATATTTGTTCTGTCTGCCGTGGTGGTGCCGGCGTAAGAATAGTACAAGCTATATCGATTTATCGCCCTCGAAACCCCCTGCATACTAAATTTCATGAAAATCGTTGGAGCCGTTTCCGAAATTCAGATTATTATATACATATTATACAAGAATTGCTCGTTTAAAGGTATTAGATTTACAAAAAAGAAGTATTCCTGATTTTATTAGCTATCTGACTTCCATAGTACAAGCTTTGCTTAGTTTAGTGTCAGATGGCGCTGTGAGTAATATCCTAAAATATTTATTTATATTATTTATTTATTTCTTTTCATATTTACATTTGAATTTGTCCAGAGTTTGCTATATCTTCCACACTGGTATCTAACCGGAAGTACCCACATTGGAAGAACACCTCATCCAATATGCAAGTCCATTGAAAGTTTGTTCAGAGGGGTGTTGTTAAAAATTTACAACATAAACTTTGAACTTAATTAACTAGTTAGCAACTCTCGGAAGTTCACTGTGTAAAGAACAACTTTATTTGCCTGTCCGCTTTAGATTTTAGGTTGTTCGGAACGTCTTCATTTTAAAAGTTGTTGTTTTATTATAGGAGTAAGGTTTTTTAATTTTGAAAAACACAACAGAAATTATATAAGGTTATAAACGTAGGGTATCAAGCCGAATGGTGGTCATTCTATTAATTTTTGTGGACATCTTTTACTATCACATCATCAGCTATAGGACGTCCACTGCTGGACGTAGACCGCCTCCTGGGGGGTTTTGCCAATACTCGCCACGTTTGGCAGGCGGGTTGGCGAGCGCAGTTAGGTGTGATTGTTCAAGGAAGACGCTGCTGCCCATCTTCCGGATTACATCCCTTAGCCGACTGTTACGGCAACCACGGGCAAAGAAGGTGGGGTACTATTCTTACGCCGGGACCACCACGGCAAATCTTTTACTATATTATTCTGAAAACTGACGTGGTTCATTGTAACTTTTACCATGGGCACAACTCTGACTCTCTCAAATACCATGTCTGTCTACAAGTCCCCTTGCTTTTCTACTTTTTTTTTTTATATGTTTGACAAGCTAGGTGTTTGACCACAGCTCATATGATGTTAAATGATAGTGTACTCGAAGAGAGTAAAGCACACCTATCCTGGAATAGAACTGGCTCTCAAGTGAGGCTGCCGGAATACACCGTTATGTGCTTTGCGGCAAATTTTCAACTTAAGGATAGCTAGCCAGCCGAGTACTAGAAAATACCCTACCACCATGCTTTGGTTTCTTCACTATGTTTACCGTCACCGGCAGCTTAAGGTCATTGTTGGGGTTTGAACCCATGCCTTTTGACGTGTGAACCGACCGCGCTACACAGATACTACATTGGTGGTAGATCTCCTTAGCAGAAGGTCGTCTAGATATTACCGCGATAGATACCAGATATTTTGCCACCAAGCAGTAGTGTGTAAACATTACTATGTACCAGCTTAAAGGGTACTGCAACTAGTGAAATAACGGGGCTATGACTAACCATGGAATATCTCAAAGTAATGAGCGCCATAGCAAAAATGCCCTGTACTTTGTTTTGTTACTCAAAGTTCTGTGTATTGATGTAATGGTCATGGGCACATGCTGTCTCTTACCATCAGGAGAGCGTCTCTTTCATCTCATTATTTTTAAATAACAAAAAAAAAACTATCAAAAAATAAATATAAAATGTACATATGAAAGTTCTGACTGAACAATGGCTATATAATACAGCTTGTTATTGGAAAAATGTTGGTTCAAAAGTATCTTAAAAATTGAAGTATTTCACTAAATCAGGCAGAGGAATTCAGTGCTGTTCTGCGTCGCTTGGAATTTATACCGAAACTCCTGCATAAATTGTTCGCTACTGTAAATGTATCCATTACACGTTGACACTGGTTAAGGTGCGTCTTGAACGAAACGACAATGAAAAAACCTCACGCAGTGGTGTGAAGTGATTGATCAATCCGTTAGGTCGAATAAATATATAATCCATATTGCTTCAGCCGTTATCGCAGAGTCATTTTATTGACAAACGTGACAAATTTACAGAACAGAAATTACATATTCACATTTGTTGTCAGATAAACCCGCCAACAGACGTACCTACAATTTGTCTGGCTTTTTTGTAAATAAATAGATATTTCGATTCAGATTCAGATTCAGATTCAAGATTTGGCATTTGAGAAATGGTTTAATTGTTCTTTATATGTTTAATTATTGTTGGTATGTACATATTATATCCAAATCAACAAATATGTTATTGTTTTAATGTCAAAACAATAATAATGTCTAATTTAAATTTAGAGAATTCAAGATATACTTTTAATGTATTTCCGCTTAATTATAAGTCGTTTTGGTAACGATAGTTATGAAGATTAAATATAAATATTTATCTAACTTGTCGACATTTTTTTAAATATGTATCCAATATATTCCTTAATATCTAGAACTATTTTTATGTAAATGTAATGAAATTAATAATACACTCTCCTGATGGTAAGAGATAACGTATGCTCATGATAATTGCAACGATACATAGAACTTCGAGTACCAAAACAAAATCCTGGGCCACCCTACTTTGGCGCTGATACTTTGAGACATTGGACGGTAAGCCTCAACGGCTCTGTAATATCGCTAGCTGCAGTACCCTTCAAACCGGAACACATTAATTTTTACACACTACTGCTTGACGGCGGAATATCTAGTACAGCGGCGGTACCTGCCTAGACGACCTTCTACTAAAGAGATCTACTGACAAGTAAAATCCGACATAAATTTAAAATCTAAATAAATTTAAAATATCTTATCAAAATAACTGTAAGGTTGCGGTGAATCAAAAGATGGACGTTCTTCTAAATGTTTTATTCGTTTCTCTCTGTCACACCTATGACTATCTTATTACTATCCCTTTCACACTTCCTCTTTCTCTTTCATATTAACAATTATCTCACATCTAGGCATCTCTTTCATATTAACGTTACGTTCCATTCATATCTGCATATCCTTTCGCTCTTTCAAACCTATGTATCACTCGTTTATTCTGTCTCTTTCTCGCTACCTTACGTTCCCATTTCACGCAGTATCTACAGCTTACATAAGCACAAGTCTCTATATCTTCTTCTCGCTGCTTGTCATCAAAATTCTTACGATCACGTCGCAGCATCCAGACAATGCCTTAAACCTTGCACTTCGTGACCTGGCGGCGCTCCAAACCGCGAGTGCCCGCAGATGACGTAGCTTCTCCACTCCCCACTCGTTATCGTCGCAGTCCGACAACGCGACAGTGAAACTACGCCTTAAATTAACGGACTGGACGCTCTGTTGTAAAAAACCTTAATTATGATGAGCCACTGAAACTCCGCTTTAAAATGAATGGAGCGAAGTTTTTTCAATGAATTTGATTAACTTTTATGCGCTTCTTTCTCTCACGTCTGACGTCATTAATTAGATTTAAGTATTTTTTAAACAAAGATTTTATACATTAAACGAAACATTCAAGTTACGTTTTCGGAATTAAAATAAACCTTTCCGAAGTTGCAGTTTTTAATAAATATTCAGGTAAGATACGAAATTAACATTTTGATACCATGATTGCCAGGATTAAGATTTAAAAACAGCGGGGTTGTCTCAAAATGGCGGCGAAATTCAGCGCGCTTTGCGACGCGCTTGCAATATAATCCCAAGTTTAGTGTACTTAAACATCCGGAGCCGCGATATGTGACTACATGGGACTAATAATTATCAGCAACATAGTAGTCGTGGAGTTTGAATGCAGCTGGAACTGCTGTTAGTTATTATTACGTTTGCTTACCAAAATGCAAATTATGTAACATTATTTAGGACTTGAAATGGTGTGATGAGCTAGATTGCGACTACAAGGTGTAGCCAAATGTAACAGGCTCTACCTTTTTATATTTTGACTAAAAGTAATGAAACGCTATAGATAACGCCTGTCCATGACTAACGCAGTGGTATCCAGAATTTTTTGTAACAAAACAAAGTCAAAGGCGTCGCTGCTTTAGCGCTCATTACTTTGAGACATTCGATGGCCAGTCTTGATAACTATATAACTTCTCTAGCTGCAGTACCCTTCAAACCTGAACATACCGGTCATCCATAAATTATGTCACACGTTTAGGGGGTGGGACGGGTCCTAAATTTCGTAACGTCACATTTCAATAACTAATATATTTAAGCACGAACTACTATCTGTATGACCATAATGTTTAAATTGTTTTGTTGGTTAGTTTATTCAATTTATTAATATATAATTTAAATGGAAATAAACGCTATTTCGGAACTGCTGTTTTAATTTAATAATTTTTACAAAATTGCACAATATGTGACGTCACACCAGTTCTCACAAATGTGACCAACTGTGACAAGGAAGGGGCGGGGTTAAAAAAAATCATAAAATTCGTGTGGCGTAATTTGTGGATGGCCCCTAAACAGAAATTATTTTTTCTTTCGATTCGAGTAGGTAGAAACGTTCCTATATCGAATTACTAATCACCCAGATTACGCTGCAAGTGTTGCTCAATCTGTGTTCTAGATCCATCACCACCCATAGGATCGTGAGAGATCGCGTGCTATACAGGATGATTCATTACCCGTGGAACGCGATGAATACTGCCTACACGCACGCACACGATTTATACACTACACCTTGTATACAGCTTCTTAAAATAGGGTTATTTATTGGCCAGCTCTTTTTGTGATCTCCCTGGCACGCATTGTAGATGATTGTTGCGAAATGATATATATTCCAAAGAAAATATTATACAGGCTTATAAACGAATAATAAAATATCTTAAATTAATACTATTTACAAATTTGTAAAATAACTTAATCTAAAAGTCCGTCAGAGGAGGCATTTGCCACGCTGGATGGCTATGCTAATCTTTTGACCAAAGTAGATGCCTACGAGATCGAATCAGAAATGAGGAGATCCGTAGACGAACTAAAGTAGCCGACATAGCCCAGCGGATTAGCAAGTTGAAGTGGCAGTGGGCAGGGCACATAGCACGCAGAACTGATGGCCGATGGGGCTGCAAAGTTCTGGAGTGGAGACCACGGACCGGCAAGCGCAGCGTAGGACGTCCACCCACAAGGTGGACAGACGACCTCATAAAGGCCGCAGGAACGCGCTAGATGCGAGCCGCTTCCAACCGGTCTTTATGGAAGTCAACGGGGGAGGCCTATGTCCAGCAGTGGACGTCCTACGGCTGAGATGATGATGATGATGATGATGAGATGCCAGCATTCTGGTCATCTGAAGTCTCGTCTAAACGTTTGATAAAAAAACTTGAGATGTACTCATCCGATCATACTTCTAGAAGTCCTTAGCAGGACGTCGTCTAGGTACCAACCACCGCAGTACTAGATATTCTGCCGCCAAGTAATAGTGTGTAAACATTACTGTTCCGGTTTGAAGGGTACTGCAGCTAGCGAAATAACAGGGCTGTTGAGACTAACTATCGAAAGTCGCAAAGTAATGAGCGCCAAAGCAGCGACAACCTGGGCTTTGTTTTGTTACTCAAAGTTCTGTGTATCGTTGCAATGGTCATGGGCATGCGTTATCTCTTACCACAGCCGTTTATGCTGCAAATTGCGACACTCGCATGGGAATCAAAACTTACAGGGTACTTCCCGTGAACTCAGAATCTTGAAATTTGTTACGAAGCAATGTCTTATAGCACAGATTTGTACGGAACCCTCAGTGAAGCAAACTTCACCGTTTGAAGTCATCGGCAATACGCACATAACTTAGAAAAGACAGTGGTGTGAGTCGATTAGTACCCCGAATCTCCATATTGGAAGCCAGACAATCTACCAAAACTTCAAATAGTAATAATTATGTAATATCCCCTAACCTTTGTAGTCGGTTGCCAACACGTGTATCGCTTCTACACGAGGCATCCTCGGGACGTGTTGAGGCTTCGAGCAATCCGCCGAGAATTTAAAAAAAAAACACGGACAAATGCGAGCTAGACTCGCCCACCAAGGGTTCCGTACAAACTAGTACGTATGATAAATTCTAATTCTCATTCCTTGCATAAAGACCCTATTTTTGTGATTAAATAAAAAATGTACAGTTTTATCCTTTATGTGTACTATAAGTCAATGCTTTTTGCCAAATTTCATAGTTCTAGCTGAACGGGAAGTATCCTATAGGTTATGATTCCCTTGTGTCAAAATAAGTGGTTGTTTGCGACATAAACGGCTGTAACTGTACCGAACAACAATCGTCCCGTTTTTTTTCTTTTTGAGGTACGAAACCCTAAAGAGATTAAGTCACTAAATTTCGAAAGTTTCCTTAATACGTATAAAGTAAAATTCTAACAACAAAAACATTGTTTTTTTTTCTAAGTACATTATTTTGTTTACTTGTTTCAGGTAAGAATCTTCAAGGTGGAGGAACGTGGTGGTAAAGTGGTGGTGGTGGTGTCTTTTAAATGGTATTTTCTTAGAAGGCTGGAAACACTTGCAATAAATAACGAGGCGAGAAAAGGTAAACATTACAAGCGCAGTTCACTATCGCGGAGAATTTCAATCCGTCCGAATCATTTTTCATTGAATTGAAATGGGCAAGCGTCCCACCATCAGGCGAATGGATTCCCTATTTATTCGCATAATATCCTTAATTCTCTTCTTGTATCCTTAATATAATAGCCTTAATTTTGAATTCAAAAACTTTACAAACTAATCAATAATCATTATGTCATTAGCCCAGCCCTACTGTCCCAATCCCACTAATATTATAAATGTGAAAGTATGGATGGATGGATGGATGGATGTTTGTTACTCACGTCAGAACGGCTGAACGGATCTGGATAAAATTTTGCATGTAGTTAGATTAGGCCCTGGAATAAAACATAGGATACTTTTCATCATCATCATCATCCACCACCACGCGGGTAAAACCGCGTGGCGCAGCTAGTGTTTTATATTTATAACATTTGTTTGTAAAATAACTTTATGATATGTAATATTTTTCGTATGAAAATCATCCTAGCCAAGAAAGAACCTACGAGAAATTTTCCTGTAAGCGTCATAACTTTCATCGTCACTATCATCAGAGATCGCTTTTAGCGTTAAGGCTGCCAGTTGTAGCACTAGCTCTTAAGTCTCTTGTTTGTGTCACATTTTTTAGTTTTCTAGTTAAGAGTTCTTATGTGCACAACCTGTCATAGTCCACTGCTGGGCACAGGTATCTCCCACGCCATTTAGCCCGGTCTTCGCATGTTCGCTTCCAGCCACTGCCAGCTGTCTTACGTAAGCCAGCTGCTTTACTTGGTGGTAGATCTCCTTTGCAGGAGGTCGTCTAGGTACCATCGCAGTATCAGATATTCTGCCGCCAAGCAGTAGTGTGTAAACATTGCTGTGTTCCGGTTTGAAGGGCACTACAGCTAGCGAAATTACAAGGCTGTTGAGACCATCGAAAGTTGCAAAGTAATGAGCGCCAAAGCAGCGACGCCCTGGGCTTTGTTTTGCTACTCGAAGTTCTGTGTATCGCTGCGATGGTCATAGACAGACGTTATCTCTTACCATCAGGAGAGCGTCTCATTCGTTCTATTACTTTAACATAAAAAAACTTAAAAAAAGTAAATCGTCATTCCATCGGTCTCGAACACGTCTATCTAGCGCGCCCCACTTTAACTAACATAATTTTATCACCTGTAATAATTCATCAAGTAATTCGGATAAAACCATCAACTCCATCAATCAGCCATACGTAACAAACCCCTTCCTCACCCCTATTTGTCCCCTAAGGTCCCGAATAATGACACTCCCATAAGGGTGACATATTATGTGACAATTATGTCACAGTACGACATACATCATATTTCCCTCGCTCTGATTTATGATTCTATTTGCAATATCATTCTTACATGGAACTTATTGGGAAAATATTAGGAAGACATATAGTGTACTTATGTACATAGAAACTATTTATTGTTAGGATCAGAAACTATCGTAGTTACAATCTTCACTTAACCTCAACCGAAATACCTACTCATCTTTTGCCTAATTGACATTTGCGGCACACGCTTTATGTCACAATTCAATTATTATTATCTGTTATTTATATTATTGACTTTTTTTAATTCTTTTGACATTTTTTTATTTTATTTTTATAACTATGTATTATATCATTAATTTTGATTTTAATTATGTATAACATTAAAATTTAATGAGGCTTAAGTAACTTGAAATAAATAAATTAATGAATGAATTATTTTCTATACTTACAATAAAACTGGTGAAGGGCAAATTCTGACAATTGAAAATATTTAGAAAAATTTAATCGGATGTACCTTTTATCGTTAGTGAAGCAAAAAATTAAATTAAATTATTTCTATCTGTAGTATGAAATAAAAACAAAATCAAACTGGGCAAGAGATACTACAAATAAATAGTTTACAAAATCTTTATTTACGTAAAATGAAGCAACGGTTGGTGCAGACAGTTTTAGGATGGGTGACCATGTGTAGTATAAATTAATGCTGTGTGCTAGAATAACTCGAGTAGGAAGATATAGATAGATAGAAGATATTTGTAGCGATGATAGCTCAATGGTTAGCGCGGTCGGTTCGCATGCCGGAGGGCGTGGGTTCAAACCCCAACAATGAACTTGAGCTGGCAGTGAAGGAAAACATCGTGAGGAAACCATAGCGTGGTGGTAGGGTACTTTCTAGTACTCGGCTGGCTAGCTACCACCCTCAAGTTGGAAATCTACCGCCAAGCATCTAACGCTGTGTTCCGGCAGCGTCACTTGAGAGCCAGTTTCATACCAGGCTAGGTGTGCTTTACCATCTTCGACCATACCGTCACCTGTATGTAAGCCATAAAAAAAAACTATTTTTTATCGCAGTCGGGTTATAATTTTTTTAACTGTTCAACAGTTTGATGGTAAAACCCAAGTTATAAGTAAGCATGTCTTTAGCAGGACTTGCCGAATCTGGGGCCCACTCCTATACCATGATTTAGAATTTTATGTAATTCCTTTATGTAATATCTTATCTTAAGACAGTGTCACATTTACCTGAGCAACAATATAGCAGTTATGCGTACAATTAATTTATTAGAAAATAATTTACTTGATAAGTCACATCGTCAGCCATAGGACGCCCACAGCTGGACATGGTCCTCCTCCTGGGGGGTTTTGCCCAAAATACTCGCCACGCTTGGCAGGCGGGTTGGCGAGCGCAGTTAGGTGTGATTGTTCAAGGAAGACGCTGCTGCCCATCTTCTGGATGACATCCCTTAGCCGACTCTTACGGCAACCACGGGTAGAGAGGGTGGGGTACTATTCTTACGCCGCTGGCACCACCACGGCAAATCTTGATAAGAACTTTAGTATTATTTTAGAGATTACTTCAAGATATTCTATAGAGAAGATTTATCGTAGTCATGTTTCGAAAACCCTCTCGGAGAAAGATTAATAAAAAAATAAATTGAGAGGTGTCTTATGGACACCCGGTTGGAACAGAGTTTCTGTAAAGGCTTTATTATTTTTTAATTATAAAATATTTTTGTATATTCTTAAATTTATAAGATGTCAGTTTTTTGGTGTCGTTTTTCATTGTTACGGATTTACCTGTCTAGCCCCTCAGCCCGCAAACAAATGAGAACGATAACGTCCGATAAGGAAGTTCGTTCCAATAATAGCTGCAAGTAGGAAAGCAAATTAAAACTGACGGCTTAACTACAGCAAGCTGCCATTCAGTATTAATGAACTGGAACCAATAATGAAACGACTTAATTCATCTCCTACGCCAATCACGTTCGGTATTTATTAAATTATCTTCTTTCCCCCCCTGTTCCATTTCACCCCCTTTGAAAACTAGCTTCGTAATTAGTTTTGGCTGGAAATTTTATAGAAAACTAAGAATTTTGTCTCTTTAAACTTAACGGTACAAAGCGAAGCGTTTAGATAGGTTTTTTTTTTTTTAGGGTTCCGTACCTTAAAAGGAAAAAACGGAATCCTTATAGGATCACTTTGTTGTCCGACTGTCAAGACCTTCTATCTCGAGAACACGTGGAGATATCAAATTGAAATTAAAACGATATTCGCAAATCTATAGTCCCTTGAAGCTGTGAAAAAATCAAACTTCTCAGTTATTGTAATAAAATGTTACAGCTGTTTATGTTGCAAAAAACAGCATATTTCGACACTCACATGGGAACCAAAACTTATAGGGTACTTCCTGTTGACCTAGAACTATGAAATTTGGCAAGAAGTATTGTCTTATCACACATAAAAGAAAACATCCGAAAATTGTACTTACATTTTAAATTTAATCACACAAAAATGGGGTCTTTATGCTACTATTTATCATACCTATTAGTTTGTACGGAACCCTCGGTGGGCGAGTCTAACTCGCACTTGTCCATATTTTGTCTTTGTTTCGCACTTAGTCCTATTTGCCAGTAACAATTATTTCCATATTTTTGAGTATTTTATGAAAAGTCTAGTGAAATAAATCTGTTACAGTCAAAGGCACAAAAAGTAGGTGAACTCCGATCATGCTAGGGCATGATCCATAGGGCATGATGTAAAATTTCCACTTCTTTACTAGGGTAAAGAAGTGGAAATTTTACAAGAAGCTACGAAGGCGTTTGGAAAATTATACAAAAATATTTTTTTACCACAATACATCAGTTTCCCATAATAATAAATTTTACGAAAAAAAATTTTTTTTTTTATACTTAATCACCCGTAACAAAAGTTTTGGAAAATAAGTACTGTAATATTATAAAGGCGAAAGTGTGTGTGTATGTATGTTTGTTACTTCTTCACGCTCAAACGGCTGGATCAATTTTGATGAAATTTGGCATGAAGGTAGCAGACACCCTGGATTAACACATAGGCTACTTTTTATCCCGAAAAATTTAGTGTTCACGTGGGAGCAGCGGGTGAAACCACGGGGCGCAGCTGGTATGATATAAATAAAGTGACGATATTTTTACGGTGTTTCTTCTAAAACACAAAACGCTCAGTAAAA
Organism: Biston stratarius; assembly: GCA_950106695.1. Taxonomy (NCBI): domain Eukaryota; kingdom Metazoa; phylum Arthropoda; class Insecta; order Lepidoptera; family Geometridae; genus Biston; species Biston stratarius. The sequence continues at coordinate 2,763,950 of OX467108.1, forward strand.
TAGTCAATTGTGTTTCAGTTGTCAAATATATAGTGTTTAAACTTTAACAATTTGAACACATAACTTTGCTTAAAAAAACGTCTGTTAAACTTATTTCACCCCCTCTGTTTGCGTCTGAGGTTAAAAATCTATTTCCTCGAATTCCAATTATTATTCAACAAAAAACTCGCAACACTGATAGAAAAGGCATCATATAACAAGCTAGCCAATACAAAATCTACTTCGCGACAAATAAAGCAAATAAACAGTAAAAAGAACCCAGAGAAGAAAATTAAGTCCCATTGAGTGCCGGCAAACACAATCAGCGACGGAAGTGGGGAGTAGGGGAGGAGGGGGGAGATCCTCACCTTTCAATGTGGATGGAATACATTACCGGTTGTGTGGAATGTTTAAAATGTGTAGTTGGGCACAGGAAATTTGTAAAAGTTTGCGAGAGCGAATGACTGAAGTTCTCGCTGTAAAAATGTCAGTTTGCTCAAAATGTATCACTACATTTTCATCATATTGACTTTGACAACTTAGTACTATTTCATCGGCTTGTCGCCTTACCAATAGTTAACTCTATAGTAAAGTGTTTCAGTGCAATTTGCTTCAACACACTGAAACCTGGGAGTCAAATTAACAGACCGTATAAGTAACACGATACTACGCTCCAAAACCAAAATCGCTGAAGTCTCAGCCCCAAATCGAACAAATAAAGTAAGACTGAGCAGTTTTGCCGTGGTGGTTCCGATGTAAGAATAGTACCCAACCCTCTCTACCCGTGGTTGCTGTAAGAGTCGGCTAAGGGATGTAATCCGGAAGATGGGCAGCGGCGTCTTCCTTGAACAATCACACCTAACTGCGCTCGCCAACCCGCCTGCCAAGCGTGGCGAGTGTTGGCGAAACCCCCCCCAGGAGGAGGCCTATGTCCAGCAGTGGACGACCTATAGCTGATGATGATGATGATGATTCAACGTAACGAATTATTTGATCCATTAGCTATCTAGTGGTGTCATTATATCGATGTAGGTGATGGATAAGTAGCTGCATTACCAATCTATATCCCCCGATTTTGTTTTCATCAGTTTACTGATTTGCTTGGAAACAAATTTAAAAAGTTATTATACGTCAAAATTGAAGTGCAAATTTTATCTAACCAGCAATGTACGTCGAGCTGGCATCGTTCAAAAATCGAATAACCGCCCAATAACCCGGGGACAATATGTGAGAGAATTCAAGAGCTATCCCCGACTTTAAAGGCGATAGTTCTACATCCGTGCCTTTTGTTATCAACGGTGCATTCAATTCAATAAGAAACACCCATATATTTCCTATTTGCTTACTGATCTTTCACTTACAATTCTGGTATAATTTCGCATAGGTTTACAGTTATTATCTACTAGCGACCCGCCCCGGCTTCGCACGGGTGCAATGTATAAACAAATACGGTGCATATGCATGTTTTATACATATAAATCTTCCTCTTAATTCACTTTGTTTATTGATGGAAACCGCATTAAAATCCGTTGCGTAGTTTAAAAGTTCTAAGCATACAGACGACGGGAAGCGTCTTTATTTTATACTATGTAGAGATAAAAAAAAATGTCGAAATATATGATACAGGCAAAATACACAAAATGTGATGCCAAAATCCAAGAAAAACAATATTGTATTGTTACTGTCATTAGTCGCTAGTGGCGCTAGTTTCTACGTGTATTTTCCTTTGATTTTATTTGCCGAATTACAAATACATTTAACTGTTGAAACACGCACTCAATTTGTGTCTTTTTACCTGACAATAAGGTAGATATTCGTAAGATTGAGAGACACGTTCTACAACCTCGTACCAGCCTCCATTTGGGATGCACCTTCCACCGCTTGCTTCAGAAGCAAACTAAGGTCTTGCCTTCAAGGGAGCTTGTTTTACGGCTTTGACCATTATTTAAAAATAAGTGGTTATTGAATTTATAGGTAAGTACTTAATTATATTTTTTATTGACATTTAATCATATTAACATCACACTAAAATTATTACGGCGAAAGTTTGTGAGTGTGTTTGTACGTTTCTTACTTGTTTACTCTCAAACGGCTGGACCAATTTTGATGAAATTTGATATGGAGGTAGCTTACACCCTACTTTTATCCCGAAAAAATGTAGCGGGTAACACCGCGGGGCGCAGCTAATATATTGACATTTTCTTTATATTGACATATTTTAAAACTTTGTCATTTTTAAATATGAATGGAAAAATTACGTGTAATTTTGGTGTTATCAATATATGTATTTGAGCGTTCGTTTTCTTCAGCAAATCACATATGGTAACCCAAGGAACATTATAAGAATATAAATAGATCTTACATCATCCATAAAGCACTCGTTTAAGATCACATTAGCAGCCAATAAGGACTAAGCCGAAATTGCCCCTATTACCCCTATATTAGTTCCCTAACCTATTGCTTCTCATATAAGAGTCCAATCGACTTAACCCCGCACCGATAAAACTGCTCAAAACAAATAAAAGAAAAAAATCAACACACAATGCGTCTCGCTTTCGAATTCAAATATCAAATATCAAACAAAGCGAGCAATGTAAGCTTGTATAATACAAACGATGGCTCGATTTGTTCCCCATATAAGGCAACTCAGATAGGATTGATTCATGATCACAATTACCTTCGAATGTTGTTTGGCAGGACCTGTGACGACCAGTTTGTTAGACCTTTATTTTCTTTGGAATTGTTGCGATCGCCGGGTCAGGTTATTTTAGACAGGAACAAGACATGTAAACGTCTAGTGTAAGTTGAGACGTGTTTTAGTTGAGTTTACAAATAAAGGGAGGTCAAGTAATGTTGGTTATTGTAGACGCACCAAAGACGTACTACGTAAGATTTGCTTGGATTCTTCGTATCGAGGGATTTCTTGGGATCCCGTCGATGTTACAGTATCAATTGGTTTCTAAGCGAGTACTAAGGTTACAAATGCAATGCTTTTGCTATTGGTGTGATTTGCGGAAAATTCGTTGGGAACAATTCGTCGAATCACAATTAGTCGAATCACAATTCATCGAATCACAATTCATCGAATCACTAAAATGGGAAATAGTCATAGACCTTTCTAACTATAGCGGGTAATATTCTAAGAGATGTTTTTTGTTTTTTAACGCTGACAGGCTAGGTGTTTGACCACAATTCACCTGATGTTAAGTGACAGTGTGGTCGAAGATGGTAAAGCACACCTAGCTTGGAATAGAGGCTGCCGGAACATACCGTTAGATGCTTGGCGGCAAATTTTCAACTTGAGGGTGGTAGCTAGCCAGCCGAGTACTAGAAAGTACCCTACCACCACGCGAAACTATAGCGGAGAATCGTCAGAGATATTCGACTATAGCGGCAAATAATAATAGATATTGTCAACTATAGCGGAAAATAGTAACAAAGACCCCACTTACAGCAGGAAATATTCATAGAAAAGCTGAAAATACTCAACGTTTTGCCGTGGTGGTGCCGGCGTAAGAATTGTACCCCACCCTCTCTACCCGTGGTTGCCGTAAGAGTCGGCTAAGGGATGTAATCCGGAAGATGGGCAGCAGCGTCTTCCTTGAACAATCACACCTAACTGCGCTTGCCAACCCGCCTACCAAGCATGGCGAGTATTGGCAATCTCCCCCCCAGGAGGAGGCCTATGTCCAGCAGTGGACGTCCTATGGCTGATGATGTGACTCAACGTTTTTTCGACTATAGCGGAAAATAGTCAAGGACCTTTTCAACAATAGCAGGAAATGAAATCATAGTAAAGTAGTCAAAGTTTTTTTCAACTATGATTCGAGGAATTGTGTTTTCGACGAATTGTTTTCGAAGATTTTTCCGTAACGAAATCCGTTTGCTGTACTGTGGCTGATTTTATATGACCAAGCGTTGCTGCTTTGTCTACTACTTGGTAGATATGTAGACCTCCTTAGCAGGTGGTAAATTAGGTAGGTACCACCGCAGTAATAGATATTTTGCCACCGTTACTGTTCCGATTTGAAGGGTACTACAGCGGTCTACTAGATACATTATTTCGAAAACTGTAAAATGCAATAGGACATTTTCTTCGCCTGACATTACTATAGATCCATGGTAGGGGCAAAGTCTGTACCATAAATACATCAAGTGTTTAGGGTTGATGCATTGGCGCTTGTTTTCAATGAACGACGTTTGTCAGAGGTAACAGAAGACCTTTAGATTTATTTGCTATTTGTGGTAACCTTGTCTAGGGATTCTTGAGAATAGTTTTCAGTGTTGTGAAAATACTTGAGTTTTTTTCACTGTTACTCAGTCTCACTCGAGAGCCAGTTACATTCCAGGCTAGGTGTGATTACCATCTTCGATCACACCGTCACTTATCGACTGACGAGCTGTTAGTCAAACCAGTCAACCATAATAAAAACAAATGACACTGGCAAATATACAAAGTACGATGCAAAATACACAGAAAAAAAAACAAAATTCGAAATATGACGTTCTTTTTTTTAATTCCATGGCAAAGACAACACGCTCGTTCAGCCAGAATTCTTTTTAGTCGAGCATGTTCGTTAGTCCTGGCGGAACCCCAAATCGAGTTTGTCGACGCCGTTGCAATGCGGACCAGGTCTTTTGTTTTCTACTTCAAGTTGTTGATCTTTTGACTCGCCAGTCTTTGTTCAATATTTTATAGGGTGCTACGTATCCGTTATCTAGTTTGTGTTCTAGACGTTCGCTTACCTCTAGCAAAGGCGCTGTTTGTTGTACCACAGATAATGTAATACTTTTGCTGATACTATAGATTTATTAGGGGGTTGCCAGGGCTGGACCATGAATTTGTTGCCTGTTCTAGTTCTACTTAGAGGTCTGCCTAAATAAAATCAACTAATTGCAATTATGTCACAAAACCTGTTTTCGATAATATATAGTAGGTACCTAGGTACATCAAATAATTTATTTATTCATAGAAATCAACAGGTTATGTGTTTGCTATATATATATATATATTTTATGGCTGACAGGCTAGGTGTTTGACTACAACTCACCTGATGTTAGTTACGGTGTGGGCGTATATGGTAAAGCACACCTAGCCTGCAATGGAACTGGCTCTCAAGTGAGGCTGCCGGAACACACCGTTAGATGCTTGGCGGCAGATTTCCAATTTGAGGGTGGTAGCTAGCCAGCCGAGTACTAGAAAGACCTCACGATGTTTTCCTTTACCGGCAGCTCAAGCTTATTGTTGGGGTTTGAACCCACGCCCTTCGGCATGCGAACCGACCGCGCTAACCACTGAGCTATCATCGCTACAAAAAAACATCATAAATTAAAAAGCATTTTTTTTTGCATATTTGCGCCACAAATTCATTTATTTGCTCATCACATTGCAAGACCTTTGATAAATCACAATTTACGGAAAGAACTTATACATGATTAGACGATAGTTTGACATTGTTGTCCTAAATTTGTTTTCTATATACGAAATCCTGGAGAATGAGCGCTCCGCTTATCAGCTTCTCATTACGAATACAAGAAAAGTAAAAATAAAAACATGAATTAGCCAAAGAAACAAAAAAAAAAACAAATGAAGATCGGATTGTCGCTTTCCCGCCTACTTTTTTTTCTGTGGCCGGCCAGCTATTCCTCCTTTATTTTTTATTATTATCATTGAAAAAATTGTAAATATTTTGCCCAAATCTATGTTATTTTAAAGAAATAGTTGAAACTAAATTACAATAAAGTCATTAAAAAAAAAAAAAAACTTTAATTAATACTTAACTATATGTTATTAAAATTTTACATCGCGCTATAATTGCGTGGCTGTATAGAAAGTTGGAACATGGTTCAATTGAAATACTTAGTTTGACAGCTGTCAGTTGAAAACTATTCTCCCTAGAGCTGAAAAGTATTACTTTCAACCCGCTCGTTATGCAACTTCAGACCTACTTTCCGAGTAGGAGTAATGAAAAAACATAAAAATGTATAAACTCACAATAACCAGTTGTCCAATAAATTTAATAACAATTGACGATAACAGTTGGACGACAAATCGCGAAAGTTACACAACTATTGGGATGTGCTAAGGAGGGTGCAACTTCGATACACATAAATATTAAAACTTATTGTAGCTTAGGGTTCCGTGCTATTTAAAATCGGCCATGGACGTGGTGGTGCCGGCGTAAGAATAGTACCCCACCCTCTCTACCCGTGGTTGCCGTAAGAGTCGGCTAAGGGGTGTAATCCGGAAGATGGGCAGCAGCGTCTTCCTTGAACAATCACACCTAACTGCGCTCGCCAACCCGCTTGCCAAGCGTGGCGAGTATTGGCAAAACCCAGGAGGAGGCCTATGTCCAGCAGTGGACGTCCTATGGCTGATGATGTGCTATTTTTAAAAAAAAAACTTGATTTATACCTTTGAAAAGAAGAAAAATAACTTTATTGATAAATAAAAATTATACTTGTCTTACGTATATAAAATCATATTTATAAAAAAAATCTAATGTAACGGTGTTTGTGGTTACACTCCTCCGAAACGGCTCAACCGATTTTTATGAAATTTTTTATGTATATTTTATAGGAATATGTCGTAAAGTGAATTTCATATTGCTAGGTGATTAGCTAATTTTTATCTCGAAAAATGTAGCGAGTAACACCGCGTGGTACCTTTTATTATTTTACTAGCTGCGAGCTAGTAAAATAATAAAAGTTTGCTAATACAGACAAAATAAGCTTTATGCTGATTTTGAATAACAGAAAAATAGTTTTTTTTATATTTGACAAGATAGCAAGCTCAACTGATGTTAAGTGACGGTATGGTCGAAGATGGTATGCATACCTAGCCTGGACTGGAACTGGCTTCCAAGTGGAGGCTGCCGAAACACACTGTAAGGTACTTGACGGCAGATTTTTAACTTGAGCGTTGTAGCTGTCCAGCCGAGTATTACAAAATAACCTACAACCACGCTATGGTTTTCACATGATGTTTTGCTTCACCGGCAACTCAAGCTCATTGTTGGGGTTTGAACCCACGCTCTTCGGCGTATAAACCGTCCGCGCTAACCACTGAACTATCATCGCTACACAAAAAATTACTATAGGTAAGACCGGACCATTTACCATCAGTATGCTTAGTGCGAGTTTTTTTAACTACTCGATCGCGTTAAAGTTAACTCCAATTTGTATGGAATTGGATCAGCGCCACCTAGCGTCACGTTCGTAAAACATATTTTGTGAGTGCGAGATTGATTGTTAACTTTACGATCGTGACCATCGAGTAACTTTACCGAAGTGAGCACGTTAACGAGCTTGGATGATGTTTTTGCGAGTGCGAGTTGCAACATTAGTCTATTTTGACAGTGAGATTGTAAACTTCTTCACTTCCGAGCAAGTTAACTTTGTCACGAAGCTTTTGGTAGTGAAACCGATACAATACGAATATCTTTTTAGAAATTAATTATTTTTGTGTTTTAAATTGGAGAAAAAAATGGCAGGTCGTAACTTTTTTGCTTGGAGAATGTGGTCGACGGCAAAAAGCAAGGACAGCAAGTCCTCAACCGATAATAAACACTAATAAAATGATGTATGATGATGATGATGTATATCGTTTTAACCTTTTTTCACTACTCTCTGGATTTTGTATCACCACTGCCATCACTATTGAGCAGTGATATAAGGTCCTCCCAACGGTGGCGGTGGTGGTGGTGGTGGACCATCCACCATTAGGAGGACCTTATATTACTGCTGGGATATAGGCATTGGTTATAGGCTTACTAAGATCTCCATGAAAATAAAACTAGAAAATAAAAGTACAAAATAGGTAGGTATATTACAATACAAGTTCAATTCAACAACATAGGTATTGTAAAGATCTTGATCTTATTTTTATTAGATACTTACTCTTCCATAAAAGTTACTAACAAGTCAAATTGATGCTGGCTTGTTTTCATTTTTCATTTTATTTTAAATCGAGTTTTAAAAAATAATTTAAATTTGACTCACATATAAAGATACACACACAGTTTGTTTACATAATAAAATTCAATAAGTGACGCCAAGTGTAACACGAATATTTTTGATAGTACAACGCCTCGATACAAATAGCGTTAGATAATCATTGTATTTAATTTGGTCGGCTTATCACATAAAAGCCACGTGCTACCAACATACGAAATAAAATAAACGCTGTACTCGGTGACCAAACGTCATTCGAATCGAATAACTAGTTTGTCACTCGCACTCAGACTTACTCACTTTACAACGTGACCAACGGATGCTCGATTTACGCTGTAGTTAAGTAATTCGATTTGTTTAGGAAACTCGCACTAAGCATACAGTATGCTTAGTGCGAGTTTCCTAAACAAATCGAATTACTTAACTACAGCGTAAATCGAGCATACGTTGGTCACGTTGTAAAGTGAGTAAGTCTGAGTGTGAGTGACAAACTAGTTATTCGATTCGAATGACGTTTGGTCACCGAGTACAGCGTTTATTTTATTTCGTATGTTGGTAGCACGTGGCTTTTATGTGATAAGCCGACCAAATTAAATACAATGATTATCTAATGCTATTTGTATGGAGGCGTTGTACTATCAAAAATAGTCGTGTTACACTTGGCGTCACAAACTGTGTGTGTATCTTTATAAGTGAGTCTTTAAATTATTCTTTATAACTCGATTTAAAATAAAAGGAAAAATTAAAACAAGCCAGCATCAATTTGGCTTGTTAGTATGCTATGCTTTTATGGAAGAGTAAGTATCTAATAAGAATAAGATCAAGATCTTTACAATACCTATTTAATACGAGTTGTTGAATTGAACTTGTAATATACCTATTCTGTACTTTTATTTTCTAGTCATGGAGATCTTAGTAAGCCTATAACCAATGTCTATATCCCAGCAGTGATATAAGGTCCTCGTAATGGTGGATGGTCCACCGCCACCGTTGGGAGGACCTTATATCACTGCTCAATAGTGATGGCAGTGGTGATTCAAAATCCAGAGAGTAGTGAAAAAAGGTTAAAACGATATACATCATCATCATCATACATCATTTTATTAGTGTTTATTATCGGTTGAGGACTTGCTGTCCTTGCTTTTTGCCGTCGACCACATTCTCCAAGCAAAAAAGTTACGACCTGCCATTTTTTTCTCCAATTTAAAACACAAAAATAATTAATTTCTAAAAAGATATTCGTATTGTATCGTTTTCACTACCAAAAGCTTCGTGACAAAGTTAACTTGCTCGGAAGTGAAGAAGTTTACAATCTCACTGTCAAAATAGACTAATGTTGCAACTCGCACTCGCAAAAACATCATCCAAGCTCGTTAACGTGCTCACTTCGGTAAAGTTAGTCGATGGTCACGATCGTAAAGTTAACAATCAATCTCGCACTCACAAAATATGTTTTACGAACGTCACGCTAGGTGGCGCTGATCCAATTCCATACAAATTGGAGTTAACTTTAACGCGATCGAGTAGTTAAAAAAACTCGCACTAAGCATACAGTATGCTTAGTGCGAGTTTCCTAAACAAATCGAATTACTTAACTACAGCGTAAATCGAGCATACGTTGGTCACGTTGTAAAGTGAGTAAGTCTGAGTGTGAGTGACAAACTAGTTATTCGATTCGAATGACGTTTGGTCACCGAGTACAGCGTTTATTTTATTTCGTATGTTGGTAGCACGTGGCTTTTATGTGATAAGCCGACCAAATTAAATACAATGATTATCTAACGCTATTTGTATGGAGGCGTTGTACTATCAAAAATAGTCGTGTTACACTTGGCGTCACTTATTGGATTTTATTATGTAAACAAACTGTGTGTGTATCTTTATAAGTGAGTCTTTAAATTATTCTTTATAACTCGATTTAAAATAAAAGGAAAAATGAAAACAAGCCAGCATCAATTTGGCTTGTTAGTATGCTATGCTTTTATGGAAGAGTAAGTATCTAATAAGAATAAGATCAAGATCTTTACAATGCCTATTTAATACGAGTTGTTGAATTGAACTTGTAATATACCTATTCTGTACTTTTATTTTCTAGTCATGGAGATCTTAGTAAGCCTATAACCAATGTCTATATCCCAGCAGTGATATAAGGTCCTCGTAATGGTGGATGGTCCACCGCCACCACCACCGCCACCGTTGGGAGGACCTTATATCACTGCTCAATAGTGATGGCAGTGGTGATTCAAAATCCAGAGAGTAGTGAAAAAAGGTTAAAACGATATACATCATTATCATCATACATCATTTTATTAGTGTTTATTATCGGTTGAGGACTTGCTGTCCTTGCTTTTTGCCGTCGACCACATTCTCCAAGCAAAAAAGTTACGACCTGCCATTTTTTTCTCCAATTTAAAACACAAAAATAATTAATTTCTAAAAAGATATTCGTATTGTATCGTTTTCACTACCAAAAGCTTCGTGACAAAGTTAACTTGCTCGGAAGTGAAGAAGTTTACAATCTCACTGTCAAAATAGACTAATGTTGCAACTCGCACTCGCAAAAACATCATCCAAGCTCGTTAACGTGCTCACTTCGGTAAAGTTAGTCGATGGTCACGATCGTAAAGTTAACAATCAATCTCGCACTCACAAAATATGTTTTACGAACGTGACGCTAGGTGGCGCTGATCCAATTCCATACAAATTGGAGTTAACTTTAACGCGATCGAGTAGTTAAAAAAACTCGCACTAAGCATACAGATGAGTGGTGAAATGCTTAGTCAAATTATTATAAACAATCAATTAACTAATCTGTTTGAAGAAATATATTTTTTTATAGTTGACTCGCCTATGTTATATGGTGGTATACCCACTTAAGATGGAATGGAACTGGCCCTCAAGTGAGGCTATCAAAACATACCGTTGGGCGCTTGGTGGCAGATTTTCAACTTAGTAGCTAACCAGCCAAGTACTCTAAAGCTATGCTATAGTTTTCTCACGATGTTTTACTTTACTGGCAGTTGAAGCTCATCGTTGATATTCGAATCCACGCCCTTCAGTGTACTGTCCAACCGCACTAATAACTGAGTTATTATCACCACAAAACAAATAAAAAACCATTAAGTTCTCTAACAAAAATATTACCAAGAAGTCCCAACCACGTACAGAACCGTCGAGTTCTCCACTCGATCATATTTTTGACATAAGCACAAATTCCCGCGCTTTTTACTTTTTAAATCGATAATGTGGCTTCGGGCGGAGTCATTATTCTTCCTAAGTGTCACGGCGTTGCAAGATGCATGCTCGGCGGTTCCTCTGTTTACTCGTCTCCTTGATATTTTCGTGAAAAATAGCCGTTTCAACAGTTATATTGCTGTTGATTCAGTTATTTTTGATATTGTATTGGATATTTTGTGTTTTGAATGTTTGGTTTGTTATTTCATTGATACTAAAGAAATACTACTAAATTTTAAAGTGTGAAATAGCTTTTAGTTTGTGGATAGAATGGCGTGATACTAGTACTACTACTAGTAATATAGTAGTAGTACTATAATTATAATATAGTACTACTAGTACTGCTACTACTACTAGTAATGTAGTACGTAGTAGTCTTATAATTATAAGTACCTGGTTGACCGAGCATTGCTCGGCTGAAAACACGGATAAAACGACGTTTTCTGAAAATGAAACCTAGCTAGATCGATTTTTCGCCCCCGAAACCCCCTGGATACAAAATTTTATGAAAATCGTTGAAGCCGCTTCCGAGATTTAGAATATATATATACATACAATAATTGCTCGTTTAAAGATATAGATATAGTTCTACCACTACCTAGTACTGCTACTATTACTAGTAATGTATTAGTAGTAGTCCTAGTATTATAATTATGCCATTAATTCCAAATTTATTTGTTTATTGCATGGTTAGTTTACATACATTGGCACTGTTTTGCAGGGATTCGCTAGGGAATTAATGTTGTAGTACAAGGTTTCTCGACACTACCAATATGGTTGTACCAATTAGGAAATCTAATTCGTTTGTCAATCGTCATTTCCGATATGTTCCGGTTGGAAATGCAATCGCGTTAATAAATTCACGTGCTAATGAAGCGTTTTGGGTCTGTGTCACACTGTAGTCGGAAGAAAACTTTTGAAATAAATATAATAATAAAATACTTTTTTAACATTAATGTGTCTTTAAATTTTCTTCCATTACCATCATCATCCACAGCTTTCATTAACCCACTGCTGGGTATAGTCTCTCTTGTTCTGCCTCCGTCCTGTGCCAATCTGGTCCAGGTTCGAACCGCGACGAAGACGATATCGTTGAACAATTTTCTTGGACGATCAACGCTCCACTTACCTTGCCTAGACCACTTTCTTGCATCTTTACTCCACCTATCATCACGCCTAGCAACGTATCCTGCCCAGTTCCAATTGAGATTCATAACTGCGATACCGACGTCTCGAACTTTCGTTCGTCGCTGAATATCGGTACTGCGAACTCGGTCTCGGAGTTTGATGCTTCCATGGCTTTCTTTGCGACTCAAATTTTGTGCACAGCCTCATTAGTGAGCGTCCACGTATCGGCGTCATATGTCTTTCATAGTGGAAGGCAATTTAGCAAAAAAACTGATTTTAACGGTATTATCAGTTTTTTTGAATTAGAATTATCAATATTGTATTGAGGGATATAGTTCGGCGTTTACTTTCAATACTCCATCGAAATTTGTAGTAAAGTCACCACTGCTTTTCTACGGCTTGACCGGACTTAATTTGTGTGACTTTTTTTCTGTAAAAGTAATGAAACGAACGAGACGCTCTCCTGATGGTAAGAGATAACGCCTGTCTACGACCATTGCAGCGATACACAGACGTTTGAGTAGCAAAACAAAGTCCAGGGCATCGCTGCTTGGCACTCATTACTTTCGATGGTTAGTCTCAACAGCCCTGTAATTTTGCTAGCTGATGCTTTACTGGCGGCACTGCTTACTGCTTGACGGCAGAATTACTGGTACTGCGGTGGTACCTACACGACCTCCTGCTAATGAGATCTACCACCAAGAAGACTTTGATTGTGACTTACTTTTCTAGATTTGTTATAAAATATTTGAAAATATTGAAATTGGCAAGTGCCGGCCAAAAAGAAAGAAAATTGCTAAAAATCAGTAGAACCTATACGAAGGTAATTATTTTTGTTCGTTGATAACTTTGCTGCACGCTACGCTACTATGTAAATGCGGCCCAATCCGTGGACGTGGCATTAGTTCAATTGGCCTAGTTTTGATTTCGGTGTACGCTTAGTTTGGATCACGAACATCACAAATGGATAGAAATGCAATCTTTCAATCAACTTAGTGATCGTTTGTGTTCTTAATTAAAACTGCTTTAGATTCACATTTAAATAGTAATTGTGAAGCAAAATTAATGTATCGGTCGTTATGTTCAGATTTTTATCAGAACACCTTTATAATGTATGATACACAAACTGTTTCCTGCGACTTCGTTTGCGTGGAGCGTTTGTACATATAACATAATTATTCTTATTAATCTTTTGTATAAGAAATCAAATCAATATTTTGTAATCACGTCGCCAAAAACTCACCAAAATTATTAATAATACATTAAGCAAAGTGAATATATTTTTTATGCTTGACTGGATAGATACTGAGTGTTTGACTACAGCTCACCTGATCTTAAGTGACGATGTGATCGAAGACGGTATCCACGTAATGGCTCTCAAGTGAGGCTGATATACATCATTTCCCTAATTTCATTTCCTAGTCAAATGATTGTGAGATGAAATTAGAAAAAACAAAACACTTTCATATGAACAAATGCTCATACATAATATACATGTCTGTTCCATAAAATCTTTGTTCCACGGCCTAGTAGCCATGTAGGATAATTATCGCGGTGTACAGTTTAGATTAGGTTATTCCAAGAACGTTAGCGACCATTCTGTGTGACTGATTTGATTGGCGGAACTAATTTACTGGACCGTAAATTCTACCAAGAGAAACGGAGGGACATTGATCGATTAATTATGTCACTAATAAGAGCCCCTATTCTGAAGAGGACGAATCAATTATATCAGTGTCTCTTTTAATAGTGTCTATAGATAACTTATCATTCAAATAAATATTGGTGCAGAATTAAAACTGTGAAAATATTGCTGCGTTCGGGATTAAAAACAGGGCTATTGAGATTAACCATCGGATGTTTCAAAGTAATGAGCGCCAAAGCAGCGATGCCCTGGACTTTGTTTTGATACTTAAAGTTCTGGTTACCGTTGCAGTGGACATCTGGTACTCCGGTGGTACCTATCTAGACGAAACTGCTAAGGAGATCTACCACCAAGTAAACACGACAGCTCAGGAAGCAGATATATTATCCAATGAGCTAATATGGCATATATTGTGCCAAATAAACACCAGCAATATACCTGTTGGTTTCTATTACAAGGTCATCAGCCAGGGCGCCCGCATCCATCAAGCCATCAAGCCACATCGTCAGTTACACATGCCCTCTGATTTATGATCCTCCCGTGTTCCTGTGTTACCATTCCACCATTCCTAGATGGATGTTTGAATGAAATTTCACTGAAATTGTTCGGTCATATGGATTTTATGGTTTTTTGAGTTTGAAGAATTCTCGTTTGGGAAAATACGAAGTTTTATATTGTGTGAGGTGTGTAAAGGAGGCTTTATACTTCGGCAAATATTCAGTGACTTTTTTTTATTTTATGAAATAATAATGGGACGTACGAGACTCTCTCCTGATGGCAAGAGATAACGCCTATCCATGACCATTGCATCGCTCATTACTTTGAGACCTAATGGTTAGTCTCAACAGCCCAGTAATTTCGCTAGCTTCGCTTTCGCTTGACATTACTTAAAGTTAATCAATACTAAAAATGGCCTCTTTTTCTTGACATTTCTTGTCGGTGACAAGTTGACAGAACATTTTAAGCAACTAATTGGAACTCTTTGCCGGTCTGTATTTCCCAAAAAGTACAATGTCTTCAAATCAAGAGTAAACAGGTTCCTTTTAGTTAAGCGTGTTATATCCTAGACCACGTCGTTGCTTAACGTCAGGAAGGATGTGGTCAAACGCGAAGCTGTTCCGTATTAAAAAAAAGCAAACCTTAATTAAGTTCCATTACGTTTGTGTGACACTTATTTAAAAAAAACACATTCATTTTTTACTGCATTGTTAGCTTATTTGGGTAGCCCTGTTTTATAAGCTGTAGGGTAATGCTTCGTTTTTTATGGGCTTAAATTTGACCGGCAATTTCTCTAAAACAAAGCCAAGTTTACCTACAGTTTAAGGGTTTGGTTGGTACCTTCACTATAAGCATGTTGATAGGAGAGCCCGTAACTAGATGCGCCTCTTGGACCGTCCCCGTGCTAGCCTGGAATGGAACTTTGCTCTCAAGTGATGTTTCGATGCCCTTAACTTGGGCTAATTAAATGAAGTCTTTCACAACAGTTTAATAACCCCATCAGAAATCGGTATGATAATTTTTTTTATTAACAAAACAAATAGGTCGGAAATAGGTCTTTCTTATTTACAAATGTCAATGAGCCGACTTCAAATTTATTATCTTGTTTCAAATCTGCTCATATTCTTGCTGAAATCGGCCTGTCAGTTGTATCCGGATTAAGTGTAGGTTTCTGAAAATTCCATTTAAAATTAGATATAAGACGTCTCTATTTTTATAGTAGTACGGTCTATTTATCTTTGTCCCCTTTATAGCGAAACAACACTTCACCCAGCTTTATAAAACCTATCCCATTTCTGGAATGTTCTAAATCCTAAAATCCAAGAAAAACGCGCCCTCGAATGTTTTGTTGAATCCTTTGTATCAAAGAGATCCGGTCGGATCGTTCAATTTTCGTACAAAAATCGTACAATTCTTGCGAGATAGTTTTTGAGGGAAAATCATATGAGGAATTACTTTCCATTCCAGAAAGCTGTATAAAGGATTTAAGGAATTTAGGATAAAATGAAATGCATTCTGCAAAATTGTTCGAGTTACAATTTGTAGTGCAATGATTCTGTAGATGTTTATAGGTTTTTGATACGTATTGGGTGATATTGGTGGCAAACATTTTTATTTCTAAATCTCATCAGCCCTGTTTTTATGAACAAACCCACAGCTGGGCGTGAGAATAGTGTTTATTTGTCTCATTATTTTTACATAATAAAATGCGTTTCTAATTTTTTCTTTAAAAAATTGGCAACGACTTTGCACGCCTCCAAAAGATGTTCAGCGAAATAACTCCAACAAACGGAACTCGAACCACGTTACAGCACAAAACATGTTGCAGTAAAAATCAACGGGGCCCAAACGGGCAAATTATATTTTGGCCAGTTTCCCACTTTGACTGCAGCATTGAATACTCTTGGCACGGAGTGTACTGATTTCAGTTACGATAAATATAACCAACAATGTTGGGAAAATTAAGAAATTTCGAATAAAATTATCGCATTGGAATGTTTTTTGCGTAAATATGTTTTTTTTAATCTGGAATTTGTTTAAACATTTTTATACAAATACACTGTTTATTTCATTTTTAAGTTCTTATTCTTCGTATCTCTCTTGATGTTAAGAGATAATGCCTGTCCATAACTACTTATTTCAGCACAGAACTCTGAGTAGCAAAACAAAGTCCAGGGCATCGCTGCTTTGGCGCTCATTACTTTGAGACTTTCGATTGTTAGTCTCAGCGGCCCTGTAATTTCGCTAGCTGCAGTACCCTTCAAACCGAACACGGCAACGTTTTCACACTACAGCTTGGCGTCAGAATATCTGGTACTGCGGTGGAGATTCCAGTTGATTTCGAACGCTCATCTAAGAACTCTTTTTAATAATCCAAGCAGAGCTTTTTTGTATTTAGAGATTTGTTCTGTATGAGTAGGTAAAATGTACATTACGGATTCCTTGGTAGCAGCCGACTTTACAATGCGATTAACCATTGCGTTGCCTGAAAGCCCAATGTGTCAAATATCAAAAGAAAATATATAAGGGAAGGGCAGGCAGGACTTATGATTCTCCCCGGTAGTCTACTCTTAGAGCTCCGGAGCGTCCACTTCACCAAGCACTGAACGTCTCCACAAATAACACCGGTTAGCGACCATTGGTATTGGTCCACGTCTTTCTACTACTTCACTTCCGCAAACGATGCGTAGATGAGTTGTCCTGTGTTAAGGACATAGAGAGGGGATATAGGTAGGATGGAAGGAAATAGACATAACTGTCGTCATTTTACCTCTTATACATAAACGTTCTATTAAAGACGTTAAGCGTAAATAGTAAGGGGGGGGGAGTGGATTGCCAGTTGCCAATACTCGCCACGCTTGGCAGGCGTATTGGCGAGCGCAGTTAGGTGTGATTGTTCAAGGAAGACGCTGCCACCCATCTTCCGGATTACATCCCTTAGCCGATTCTTACGGCAACCATGGGTAAAGAGGGTGGGGTACTATTCTTACGCCGGCACCACCACGGCAACATGTCGTGGATGGTCGAACAAAGTTAATTCAAATGATTTTTTTTTATCGCAGATGAAACCGTGTAACGTAGCTATATTCAACGTATTCTAAGTTACTAAGGCAATAAAAAAGCCAAAAGACTGTGGCAGTACAGTCGACAGCATTTTATTCAGATTTGAAAGTCATTTGTACAGGGTGTCCGTTTTTCTCGCGACCGCCGTCGACTACGGGTTACTTTGCCCGCATCCATTTCATATTAAAATTTAGGGCTGTCACTTACAAAAAAAAAACTCTACATTTTTGTTTCACGAATTTAGTGCAAGGAATTAATGTACTCTGTTAAATTGTTTGCCAAGCTAGGTATTTGACCACAGCTCACCTCATGTTAAGTGACGGTCGACGATGTAAATACACCCTGGAATGGTACTGGCTCTCAAGTGAGGCTGCCGGAACACGCCGTTAGATGTTTAGCGGATTTTAAAACTGCAAAAATGTTTAAACTTATTTATTGATAAAATAAACAAAAACGTTAACATTGTAATTAAAAAATTGTTATATAATTGCATTTAACTTACGTCAAAACTTATAGCTACCATTTGAAAATAAAGAGAAAAACAAAACAAAAAATATTGGAAGAAAAAAAAACTAATTTATTTCAAAAATATTGTGATAAAATTCAAACGGCAGCACATTTTTTTTATAGCTAAAAACACTTTTGATTATATAACCTATCAAACAAAAACTAAATCAAAATCGGTTTAGCCGTTTAGCATCTACAACTTCACAGGCAGATATACACGTTAAATTTATGACTCTATTTAAATCGGAGGTTAAAGAAGAAGGTCTCCCGACTAGGCTGATTTTAATATGTATATAAATACGTCTCAAATAAAATGCTCAATGTATGTATACTGTATAGTTCAATATATTTAAGAAATTTGATTTTATCGTAGTTTTACAGTATCTAAAGTAATGGCAGAGAACATCAAACGCTGCTGTAACTTTTATACCGCCAACATCTGAGAAACAAACTTAGCAAGTATCAACATAATAAAACGGTATTCTGAAGTCTGGCGAATATACCCGTGTCTTATCTGAAAACATTGCTACAAAGTTGTCACCAATAAAAGTATCCGTTTTATTATATTTATGCGATCATTTACGTACGACGGTTTGTTAAATGCATTTGAGTTAAACGGCGGTACTTAGTATACACTGTGAAAGTTTGAACATCAGCAATATTGATACAGGGGGTTCAGTATTCGATTGTCGTTCCAAATAATAGAAAAAAATAGGTGGTTAATATTTGACCTAATTATCCTGAGCAAACACAAAAATACGGACACTCAAATCACGCGCACCGAAAATGACATGGTAGTCGCGCGCGGTCCCAGATTAGATAACAGTTACTGCGTAATCTACGTATGTTAGTTGTCTTGCGCTAGCTGGGCACGTAAGGCTGCGCGCTGTCCATACATTCTGGAGTCTTAGGAAAAACTTTAACCAAGGTTTTCTTAGTTTTTTTTTTTGTATTTGTTTCGATTTTATTTCTTAATACGGTTGTAAATGTTCAAACTATCAGCCCGTACATTGCTAACCTTTACTGTTCGTCTCAAATTTGATATGATCCTACCAATATTGGATTTAAAGTATATCTTGAAAAAAATCACATAAAAACTTTTTTTACTCTATTTATTATGCTTGATACGATTTTGGCGGAAACGCGGAAAGAGTCGTGTCGCCCCATTGTATTTTTTTTCCAAATTTAATGTTTTTGAGTGTTTATGTATAAAATTAATCATAAATTGCCGAATTACAAGCGCGTGTGTAGGAAAGTGATAAAATGTGGTGAAACATGACTTTTCGTGTTGCTTCCAAAACTCCATCGAAGCTTATATTAAAGTCGCCACTACTTTATTACTAAGGCATGGCTGTACTCGACTATGACTTAAATTGTGTGACTTTGACTGTGACTCATTCAACGAGATTTTTCATAAAACACTTGTTAATATGGTGTAGTTTCAAGTAGACACTGGCAAATACACGAAGCATAATGCCGAAAACAAGGAGGAAGAAGAGGTTATATATTTGTGCCGGTTAAGATAGAGACAAAAAGGCCATGGGGATCGGGTACCATGAATATTTTCAAGGATTTGTGTATAGTCTATTGTGTGTGTTTAGTCGAATAAATACTTATTAGTAAAAGTTTTTTGAAGTTCATCAAATTTAGTCGTGGTGGCAACCCTTGTTCGGTTCTTGCGAGTTAGCGCTTTTTACGTCCCGATCTTCCTAAAGGCTAGGTCGGATTTATTGTTTTTATTTGCTATTTCTTTTATTCGTTTCAAATGCGGTAATATCTATGGTGTAGTTTTTTGCCTCGGATAAAAGTTATTTAGAGCTAATAAAGAGATTTATTGAGCTCATAAGAGTCAGTCTGAAGGACTAAATAAATCTCTTTACCTATTCTCTCGGGCGACGAGAACAAAGGAGGGGCAAATACAAAATATTTAAAACAAAATATATGAAAATTAATAATGATTTATATTTAATTATAAATAGATTCGCGTTTGACCACACCTGGAGCACGCTTACCTATAAAAAACCTATTTGTTCTAGATTTGAAGAATTGTACCTAACAGGAAACACAGATTCCAGAAGAGTTCCACAACCTCGCTGTGCGAATTAAAAATATGGAATCAAAACGCATTGTGCTTCCATGGGGAATATTCACCATATACGGATGACGGTTTGGTAGCGGGGTATTCATAATTATCATACAACTAGCGATCCGCCTTCGCACAGGTGCAATGTAGATACTAAACAAAACCTTGACTATATACCTAAACCTTCCTCATCAATCACTCTATCTATTGGTCACATGATAATCCGTTTAGTAGTTTTAAGTTTATCGCGAACAGACAGACAGAAAGTAAGCAAAGCTTGTACTATGGAAGTCAGATAATTGATAGAATACTTTTTTTAACACATACTTAATACTCAGACAAATAAACATTTATCGTCACATAAATGTTTTGTTCTTGTAGGAATCGAACTCACGCCCTACAGCTCTTGAAACACATATACCACCTATGAGCCAACAGGGATTATAAACCTTCCTCAAGAAATAAGTTATCAAATTCAATTTTTTCGAAATTCATTTAGTTCCAGATATAAGCGGGTTCAAACAAACCAACTCTTCCGCTTTATTATATTAGTATAGATTAGTATGAAAATCCATTAAGACAGCTGAGTCAAAGCAACAGTTTCTTTCTTACAAAAAGCCAGTAAGCTGGTAATCGTTGGGCCGTCTTTATCGCAGCCCATATTTTTTTATATAAAAAACAGCGCGTCGACTGAAGGCCGCCGGTATTTGAGTACGTTTCCGTGTATCTACTAACGTGAATAAATCGCTCTGCCACCGGAATGTCGCTGTTACAGTATGGGCGAAACCACCACCCACAGCCAAATCCGCCAGGAATCTGAATCGGCCCTGTTGGAACACCGACGCTTCGTCGGCACCAGACAACGGGAGAGAAGGTCGCGCGGGGCGTGCCCGCTTCTACACTTAACTTGTACTATTTGTATTCTGTGACGTAACACATGACTTCGACCTCCGTCTCGAGCGCCTCGAACGCACCCGCATCGCCCGTCTTCTTTATTCTCGTTCTCCCATTTAAATCTATTCAAAACTAATATAAATCAGGAGGAAAGGGAGGCTTTTGCCCAGCTGTAGGACACTAGAGGCTGAAAAAAATATATAAATCAGTGTTACAGTCCACTTATCTTTCATTTAGTCCAGCAAGGTAGGACCCAAATGTAGTGGTCCTTCGAGCCGGATTAGCCCAGCATATTAGGACCTTAACAGCCCTGTTTTTTTAAACTGTCCCACTGTTAGGCACAGTTTTTTTCTCATTGTGAGACAGGCGAGGCCATAAACTACCACGCTGAGCAAGTGCTGAATGGCAGATTTCACGTGTCTTCGTTTTTATTTTAAGAACTCTCGGATATGTAGGTTTCCTTACAATGTTTTCCTTCACACTTAGAAGTCATTTGCAATACGCACGTAACTTAAAAAAAGAGCGTGCGTGCCGTGGGATACGAATCCAGGACCATTACAGGACAGGAGATTGGAAGCCAGATGGTCTCCTAACTAAACGGCCGAAACTTCAAGAGGCTACCGAAACTTTCTAGTAGGAATAAAACGGATGAATTAGTTTCAAGTTAAGGAAAACTACGATGAAGTAAATAAATTACATATTATTCGATAATTTTATTTTATTATTTATAATTCTGTGCAGTTTGTATGATAGAAACGTATAGAAACTTTTTATTGTGCACATCAAAAATTTAAAAAAGGACAGCAAACAAAAGAATCTTATTAGCTAGTGCCACAAGTGGCGGTCTTATCGCTAAGAGCGATCTCTTCCAGGAAACCAAGAATGGAAAACACGATACACTTTGAGAACAGACGGGGGAGGTAGGAGTGTGTTGTATTTTTTTTTTTTTTTATAGCTGACAGGCTTGGTGTTTGACCACAACTCACCTGATGTTAAGTGACGGTGTGGTCGAAGATGGTAAAGCACACCTAGCCTGGAATGGAACTGGCTTTCAATTGAGGCTGCCGGAACACGCCGTTAGATGCTTGGCGACAGATTTTCAACTTGAGGGTGGTAGCAAGCCAGCCGAGTACTAGAAAGTACTCTACCACCACGCTATGGTTTCCTCACGATGTTTTTCCTTCACCGACAGCTCAAGCTCATTGTTGGGGTTTGAACCCACGACCTTCGGCATGCGAACCGACCACGCTAACCACTGAGCTATCATCGCTATATATGGATGGAGTGTATTTTCTTCAAAGAAGTCCCCTTACTGTTTGTATGCCACGTCGCGGTAGGCGATGTTTCCTTTGCGAGCGTCATTTTTCCGAGGGCTGCCGGTGGCGTTTACCATTACTCCTCGAGCCTTTGATGACGATATTTCGGATGTTTTGCCGCGATACCCTGAGATGGTGACTTTGGGTGTTTTTTGTACGAGACAGTGTTTGGTAGAAATAAACTACTTCGTGAATGATGCCGTTTATTTTTATTTTTGTACGATTTAGGAACAAAACAATGTATTTTATTTCTTAATATGAGATACTGTTTTCTGTCCCGAAGCTTTTAGTCAATCTACACCTATCTGGCTGACATGTGACAGATACAAAGATACAAAGAAAGACAATAGGTCTTGCTTGTTTTAATTCTAATCATGTGTCTTTTCGGAAGCACCGCATTTCTGTAAGAAATAAAAAATAAAAACCATTATACTGTTTTTTTATGTCTGACAGGCAAGGTGTTTGACCGCAACTCACCTGATGTTAAGTGACGGTGTGGTCGAAGATGGTAAAGCACACCTAGCCTGGAATGGAACTGGCTCTCAAGTGAGGCGGTGAGGTGATGTTCAATTTAAATTTTATTCAGTCGTGTTTTTTGTTGATAATTATTCTAGTTTTATTAATACGTTTATGCGATTGTTGATTTTTATTCGAATAAACAATTTCAAAAGCAATTAGCTGATCCGATTGTAATATCGACTAATCCGTGACGGATGCAATCGCGATAAATGCGTTTTGAGCATATAAAGCGTTTGAACCCGCTCAAACCGCTTATGTTTGCAATGATCTCAATTGAATCGATGTTTTAGTGGGAAACGGTATATATTTTTATAGTTGGAGAGGATATGTATCATTTGTAAACTATTCTTCGAGAACGATAACAAAATGAACAAAATTAGCTAACAAGCCCACCTTCTAAGGTCGTATAGTGATGTTAAATAGCTTAACCTTCCTCTAGAGATGAGATATATATTATATATAATTTTTGAAACCCAACTAGTAAGTAATTCCCGAGATTAGCGCGTTAAAACAAACAAACAATCAATTTTTTTTAATTCTATTATATTCGTAGAGAAACACTACTAACATCATGCAAAGAATAATTTTAAAATACTATAGATAAGCGAACAAAGCGGTATCGCTAAAAGTAGTCTCTTCCAGACTACCTTACCACTATGATTCTTCACGATGTTTTCCTTCACCCTCGAGCTCATTGTTGGGGTTTGAACTCACGTCCTACGGCGTGTCAACCGATCACGTTAAGCACCGAGATATTATTGCAACAAATAAATAAATGTTTTCTTTGCTCACGGTTCCAACGTTCAATCCCAAAAGGCTCAAATATATATATGCGCCATTAAAGAGTAATGAAAATTTTGTTTTTAAAAAATTTTTACCCTATGATATTCTGTGTTGACGTGTCCAGGCACTAGCTCTCCAACTAAGAATAATCCTCTTATAAAATGCGGGTAGTTAGTCCAGCGCGATCTGCAAAAGCTTGAATAGCTGACAATTTGAATATTTAATTCTAAACAGTTAGAAATACCTTGTTTCTTTTTTTTTTCAATAACACTTTGAGGGTGTAAGAAAAACGCTCTAGTGATAGAGCTGGCGATTAATCAGGCAAAAACGAAAAAAACTTTTTTTTTAATATACATCAAGCTTTTCAAAGCAAATATTTATTTTATGTTTGACATGCTGGGTGACCTAAAGTTAAGTGACGGTGTGGTCGAAGATGGTAAATACAACTAACCTGGAAAGGAACTGGCTCTCAAGTGAGGCTTCTGAAACACACCGTTATAAACGACGTACCGATAGATATTGCTACTGTAATAAATCTTTTTTTAGGTAACAACGTGATAAGCAAATTAAGCAAAAATAAAAACCAAGTATTATTCCTGTACTTTGCAAAATTGATTTGATTTAGATTTTTTAGACGAGCTCCTGTAAATCCACCTTCTTTTCCTTTCCGCTTAACCGACACATTTTAAATTTTGAGTACTGAATAGTTTAGAAATTCTCGGCTTCCGGAAGTAAGTCTCAACCTATTCCCATAGGTTGTTGTTTGCCAGTACTCGGGTGTTTAGTGGAAATCGCGCTGGATTCCCACTTTGCTTTCTAAACTGATATTGTAATGCTTCATTTAGGGAATCGCTTACGTAATTTCCGTGAATTTCAGCAAACCCTAATTGGCGTAATAGGTGCCTATAGTGGTCAATTTCACTGCTCAGCACTAGTGGTAGCAATTATCTTTGAACATTATTAGTAGCTCGTTTGATTTAAATAGATAATTGGAGTTTTTAGCGGGAACGCGGCAAAATCACGTTGACGCTTTGTATTATTTACCTAAATTTGTGTTTTTTCGAATTATAATAAATAAAAGTAGTTTTGTTTTATTCATAAAGTACCAAATTACGAGCACGAGGGTCGGAAAGCGATATAATGTGGTGAAACATGAATTTTTGACTTTGACATAGTTTTAATAAAGCTGCCACTTCTTGGTTATGACTGGACTTGGACTTCGACTATTATTCGGACTTATTTCACTTATTTTTGTTTTTATTTGAAAATATTTTAAATACTTGATACTGGCAGAATACACTAAGTGCTATGCCAAAAAGAAAGAAATAATCGATAAGAATTCACACTTTATTTGAAATAAAATTCGCCACCATTTTTAAATCAAGATTTGAAAACTAATAAAATCTCTCATGACAGTGTTGGCTCATTGGTATTATGTCTGCTTTGAGAGCTGAAGGGCGTGGGTTCGATTCCCACCCAGTATAGAAATTTTGTAGTATAAACAAATGTTTGTTCTATGTCTGGGTGTTTTATATGTATTATAAATATGTATGTTGTGTTTTATGTACGTATCCGTGTGTTTGCTCGGAGTTTCCCTACGAGATCGAATCAGAAATGAGGAGATCCGTAGACGAACCAAAGTTACTTACATAGCCTAGCGGATTAGCGATTTGAAGTGCAGTGGGCAGGGCACATAGCACGCAGAACTGATGGCCGATGGAGCTGCAAAGTTCTGGAGTGGAGACCGCGGACCGGCAAGCGCAGCGTAGGATGTCCACCCACAAGGTGGACAGACCTAATAAAGACCGCAGGAACGCGCTGGATGCGAGCCGCTTCCAACCGGTCTTTATGGAAGTTAATGGGGGAGGCCTATGTCCAGCAGTGGACGTCCTACGGCTGAAATGATGATGATTAAAAAAAAAAGAGTATTTAAGTATGCTATCAGTTATCTGATTTCCATAGTACAATATTTTCTTAGTTTGGGGTCAGGTGGCGCTGTGTGTAATGCCATTCAAAATTTATTTATTTTATTGTTTTATCTCTTCACGTTCCTGTCAAAATTCACTTCTGTGGCAAGACTGTTTTGTACACGCGTCTTTAGTATTGAGTGCCGGTTCAACGGCTTCCAATTAACTTTATAAGTAAATCTGTCGCCGGAACTTGAAAAGACACCCGAGTACACAAACTCCGGCCCAAGTGCGGACCTCTTAGCCATAAACCAACAACAGCGCAAACATCTGATATTGGAACTGCGAGATGTTCAACGACTACACATTTCATAGACATCATTTATAAAGACTACTCACAAAGCACAAGCGCCGGCGCTCAATATGTCTCAGTCGTGCTCTGGCCGTAGAAAAAGCCACACGTTGACAGCCCTGTTGGCTCATTGGGAGTGTGTCTGCCTGAGCTGTAAGGCGTGTGTTCGATTCCCGCCAAGGACAAACATTTTATGGTATAAACAAATGTTTGTCCTGTGTCTGGGTGTTCTGTATGTATTATAAGTATACAAAAAAAAAAAAATTATGTATTCTATTAGTTATCTGACTTCCTTCACACAAGCTCTGCTTAGTTTGGGGTCAGATGGAAAAAAAAAGTCTTTATTTATTATTCAGTGTCTCACATCACACATCATCAGCCATAGGACGTCCACTTCTGGACATAGGCCTCCTCCTCGGGAAGGGTTTTGCCAATACTCGCCACGCTTGGCAGGCGGGTTGGCGAGCGCAGTTAGGTATGATTGTTCAAGGAAGACGCTGCTACCCATCTTCCGGATTACATCCCTTAGCCGACTCTTACGGCAACCACGGGCAGAGAGGGTGGGGTACTATTCTTACGCCGGCACCACCACGTCTTATTATAATTATGTATATTAATTAGATACCGTAGTATATATATGATAATTTTAACTCGCTTTTATAGAGAAAGTGTCGACAGTGATAGCCTGTCCACTCATTTTATTTTGGTTGAAAAATGCATGTATAAGTACGGCGTCGAAAAACGTTTGCTATCGTACAAAATGGTCTTTGTACCTATTCCAAATTTTAATCATGACATACAAAAACTGGTCCTGAACAAATTACTAATCCAATTTTATAAACAGCGAGTAGTATGTTGCTTTTGTCGACTACTTATAAATGTTAGATTTTTCTTTTTCAGAAGTAAAATTACAGCGGTCAATTTGATTTATTTATTATTATTTTTATTAGAAATAGACCACTAGTTACATGTTGGTAAGCGATCGACAACAGTATGATCAAGGATGGACGAAATTACCTATTAAACGTATCCGTCATCAACTTTCATTATATGCTGTGTTGCCCTTTATACGATATCTCTACATAGTATAAAACAAAGTCGCTTCCCGCCGTCTGTACGCTTAGATCTTTTAAACTACGCAACGGATTTTAATGCGGTTTCCATCAATAGATAGAGTGATTCAAGAGGAAGGTTTATATGTATAATACATGCACCACATTAGTATCTACATTACACCCGTGCGAAGCCGGGGTGGGTCGCTAGTTTAATAGTATACGTAGATCGGTCAGCAGGCCGTTGGCGAATACATCATATAGGCTCCTTTTATACCTATGTATACCCTGAAAACGCTTGTCGTATACCAGGTGTCTGCGCGATAAAACGTCATTGGGTATACCTAACGGTGATGTAGGTATGCCTAACTGTCAAAAGGTCAACAACCCTAAAACAACAAGGGACAAGTCTCTGAAATATGCAAATTGAGGTAAACGCGAGAGGGGTTTACGTTACGATGATTGTGGAGTAAGATCCAATGACTTCAAAATAATCGACGAAGCGAAGGTCTCTAAGTAAATTGAAATAATACATCAACGTTTTTTTTTTTTTTTTTATGTAACAGTAATGAGACGAACGAGACGCTCTCCTGATGTTAAGAGAAAACGCCTGTCCATGACCATTGCAGCGATAAACAGAACTTTGAATTCTACAACAAAGTCCAGGGCATCGCTGCCTTGGCGCTCATTACTTTGAGACTAGATGGTTAGTCTCAATAGCCCTGTAATTTCGCTAGCTGCAGTACCCTTCAAACCGGAACACAGTAATGTTTACACACTACTGCTTAGCGGCAGAATATCTGGTACTGCGGTGGTACCTACCTAGACGACCTCCTGCTAAGGAAATCTACCACCAAGTAAAACGTAACGTTCGTTGATCGTTGATAAATCGCATAATGTTTATTCGATTTCCGTGAAATCAACTCTGAAATAGTTGAAAAACCAGCTGTCCAGTAGAAAAATGTCTTATCGCCCTCGATTAAATGTTTTTTTTTTTTAATCGGACTAGGCATTTAATCAATAAATAAGACAAAAAGACTTATTATACGTTAACAGTCATTACTGCGTTGCTTCAGTGCGCAGGCGCGGGCGGCAGTCAGTGTCTGTCAGTCTGTCACCAGGCTGTATCTCATGAACCGTGATAGTTAGACAGTTGAAATTTTCACAGATGATGTATTTCTGTTGCCGCTATAACAACAAATACTAAAAATGAGAATAAAATAAATATTTAAGGGGACTCCGATACAACAAACATGATTTTTTTGCCGTTTTTATAGTCCGACTCGCACTTGGCCGGTTTTCTGTTTTTTTTCTTTTCTTTTTCATTTAATTTAATAGTACCTGGATGACCGAGCTTTGCTCGGTTTATCATTGCCTGAAAACACGGATAAAACGACGTTTTCTAGAAACAAAACCTAGTTAGATCGATTTATCGCCTCCGAAACCCCCTGCATACTAAATTTAATGAAAATCGTTGGAGCCGTTTCCGAGATTCAGATTATATATATATATATATATATACAAGAATTACTCGTTTAAAGATATAGATATAGATAGATATTGCAGCGCATTACTACCCTGTGTTCTCGTGGCAAAACCGAATTCAACCAAATATGAACGCTCGCGATATACAATAAGTTTCAATTTCCCGTGCAAGTGAAGGCCGTGAGAGTAGGTATATTTTTAGACCTTATCTTTTGTTCAAGAGTGATCCTTCTGTACGGTAGGTATTACTTATTCTGTGCCGAGACGTACTTGTAATCTTTGGACTGACAAGACCAACCGAAGGTCCCGACGTTAAACGTCCTATAAGGTTTTAAGACTTTTCCTTTTTTATATTTTCCTTTGTCACTTGTACAAGTGCTCAAGTTATGTACTTACCTGAATTTCACTCTTTTATAACGTCTACTTTTTCCTCTAAAACAAACCGTCAAACTTTTAACTTTTGTTATAATCCACTCACTAAAATAACTTAAATTTCCGTAAAAAAAGGGAGAAAATGTCTTAATGGGAAATTCTCTGGATATTTCTTTTGAATTTATCTTTTGAGGTAAACAAATTCTTTTTAAACTCCTGTAGGCGTGCCTTTTCAGGTTTAACTTACCGTTTTAAGTGGGTGACATACGGTCGTTTTAAATTAGCGAACGAGTACGGTGAACTTGTGAATTATATAGATCTTCGCACAATAATATTTGTTGTACAATAAATTTATCGACCGTAGCAATTAACATTGTCGTATCTACATTTTTGCTATTTCCATTTTATTGCATTAAAGGTCTTAGAATATGACCAAAAATGTCCCCGCAAATTATTAAATTCGATTAAAAAACTTTTTTTTTTACCATTAGGTTGATTTTAGGAATTTAATAATTTTCGGGGGCATTTAAATACATAGTATTCTAAGACCTTTAGTGCAATAAAATGGAAATAGCAAAAATGTAGATACGACAATGTTAATTGCTACGGTCGTTAATAAATAAGCCAGCCACCGCCATCTAGCCGCAAACTAAGCAAAGCTTGTATGTGATTTAAGAGCCAGATAACTATTTAATAAATAATTTAGATATTTTTTCTAAACAGAGATTAACACACAGGGCAAAAATGTACGCTCGTTGCATAAATTATTGACCTGGGAGGAAATCGAACCCACGCCTTTAATTGTGTAAAATCAAAACTGTGAACATATTCATTCGGAATAGTCCTACTTTACCTTTACTTATAGAAGTCTAAAATGGAACAAGGTATCACGAATAGAACATAATTTTTTTTTGGAGGTCTACATATTTTTCGGAAAAACAGCTTACGTTGAATAGTTGTCTTAGTCGAGCCACAGATATGTTCGTTAACTTATTTGTCCGTGTGTCGCGCGCTTTGCCTGCCCACGTTTCACTTCGTTAAGTTATCAAGTTGGAGGACTAGATAGGGTCATACTTGGGTTAACAACTCATGCTTACCCAACTTGTTTCGCTTACAAATTTATTTACAACTCAAGTTTACTTGTAAAAAGTTTCAGTTACGTCATTGTATGATGAATATTGAAATGTGATTAACAATACAGGGTTATAGTGGGGCAAGCTACGCCGGAAGGGGGTCATTGTACTCACCATTATAAAAAACTACTTAACTTTTTGCTACTTTTCATCATCATCATCACCTATCAAAGTCAACTGCTGGACACACATAGGCCTCTCCCAAGATACGCCATTTAGCCCGATCTTCGGCTTTTCGCTACCATCCACCGCCAGCTATTCTACGTATATCGTCACTCCATCGAGTCGCAGGGCGTCCTACGCTACGTCACTATAGGAATTAAGGCCAGCATTTTGTACGTGTTTGTCATGTGTAAAGTTTTAAGTGTCTTCCACTCGCAACTTTGGGAAACATTCTTCGGTCAGATGTATCCCAAAGTTTTACCATTGCCGATGTTTTAACGTTCTGGGAGCGGCCTCGCTGAATTCCGGATAAAGTGCTAATGAAATATTTCGGTTTGATCATCTCGATATTGTCCAATGAGTAGTTTACGCGTGAAGGCGTAACAAAGAAACAAACACACATTTATTGTTTTAGTTAGGATTTAATATTAGTACCCGTTGGTCCAACGTGAACACTACATTTTTTCGGGATAAAAGTAGCCTATGCGTTAATCCAGGTTGTCAGCTACTTCCATACAAATTGGTTCAACCGTTTGAGCGTTCAGAAGTAACAAATACACTAACAAACTTTCGCCTTTACAATATTAGGTTTTTTTTATTTTATGTAACAGTATTGAGACGAACTAGATGCTCTCCTGATGTTAAGAGATAACCCATATCCATGACCATTGCAGCGATACACAGAACTTTGAGTAGTAAAACAAAGTCCAGGGCATCGCTGCTTTGGCGCTCATCACTTTGAGACTAGTTTGTTAGTCTCAATAGCCCTGTAATTTCGCTACCTGCAGTACCCTTCAAACCGGAACACAGTAATGTTTACACACTACTGCTTGGCGGCAGAATATCTGGTACTGCGGTGGTACCTACCTAAGGAAATCTACCACCAAGTAAAATAAATGTAACCATATGTATGTATTCCATTTTGCTTCCAACACAAGTATGACAAACAGAAATCATCTTTAAGTGATGTGAGTTGAAAGAATACATCAAAATGTGTAAAAAGAAAGAACAGTTCAAATAATAGAATGACACTTCAAGACTTAACCCAATTCCACTTCCAAAAGATAACTTAGCCCAGTATTCGAGGTCTCAAAGGTAACTCAGTTTGTGTTTACAAAGGTAGAGCTAAGGGCGTGTTAAGCTTTGAACCAACCAGGTGATATGACGATAGATATTCCTTTCACATATCTTCATATGAATATCTGAATCAACCAATATAGTTATCAATAACTTTGGTATATGGTTATATTCTCTTGAGAATTTAGATGTTTTTCTTTTTCTAGAACTAATGGTGAATAATCTGTACTGACTCCTTTTTTTAAAGCTACGGCAGCGTGAGCCTATCTGACGGCCAATCTGAAGGTACAGAGTTCAAATCCCACGACACGTAGTCTTTTTTAAATTATGTGCGTGTCGAGGCTTGCTTCAAACGGTATAGGGAAACATCGTGAGGTAACCTACATGTCTGGGAATTGTTAATTTATATATTACATAATACACAAAACAGAATGTAATAATATTAATTTAAATTCAATTTTCACATCTGTATCACATTCCAAAACTATCTATGTCTAGTTGCATTATAATTACGTATTTAAAAAGTCACTAGAGAATTCATACAATACAATACAATACAACTTTATTATACACCAAACATAAAACATACAAAAATTAAAAACATAAAAAAGAGAAAGAAAGTAACAAAACAAAATACAATATAGAAATAAGAAATAAATGGTGTACAAGGGCGGCCTTATCGCCTAGATTGATTTTTTTCCAGACAACCTTAGGATGGAAATTATTATTAACAAAATAGATATTTAAGTTGCTGTAAAAAAAGTAAATAATAATAAAATTATATAAAATGACAGAGAGAGAAAAGAAAAAAGTAATTAAAAAGTATTTATATATATACAAACAGAAAAACATAGTTACTATAAATTAAAAATACATACAATAAATATACAAAATATATACATGTAAAAGTTAATTGTCATTGGATAATTAGGATTAGAATTATAAATTAAATTAAATAAAAATAGGTAAGTTATACAGTCAAAATCCATAAAAAATGTCAATTATTTAAAATTAAAAATTAAAATCTAAAATAATCTTAATGTCTTTGAAACTGGTATAGTTTTAAGTGGAAGATATCGATGTTTTTGTTGGAGACGAGGATTTCATTGTATTGGCGGCTCATTCTGACAATAGGATATATAATAAGTCAAGTACTTTCAGAACATCTAGATTTCTTTACAATGTTTTCCTTTCACATTTCTTAGACAAGTTATTAGTTGGGAAACCATATTTTTTTTATGATTGACAAGCTAGGTGTTCAACCACAGCCCACCTGATGTTAAGTGACGGTGTGGTCGAAGATGGTAAAGCACACCTAGCCTGGAATATAACTGGCTCTCAAGAACGGCTACCAGAATACACCGTTAGGTGCTTGATTTTCAACTTTGAGGGTGGTAGCTATCTAGCCGATTACTAGAAAATACCCTACCACCATGCTATGGTTTCCTCATGATGTTTTTATTTTATTTATTAGGCTTCAAAATAACAACTACAATACATAAAACACCAACTAATTACTTAACGAATACTTAATGTGTTGCTTATCTAAGGAAGCAGAACATGCAATTATTAATCAGGATAATCAATTAAATTAAATAACAATCAAAACAACAATTAATATAAAAAAATATTTTTTTTTCATTTGCAATCCAGTTTCCTTGCGGTGGTTCTTAGCTATGATTGGTTAATTGCGAAGGGGGTTTTTAATTTTTTTATTTAATTACTTGTTGACACGTCTACTCCATATGATCGAGTTGATTTTCCGTGGTAGGGGTAAAGCTCTAACATTAACTGAGGAGAACATTGTCAAATGAAACTTTTTCAATCATCCGCCCTTGTTCTTCCGAGACGAGAATTTGAGGACAGTTCATTTTCTTGACAGCCTTGATTGGTTCAGAACAATTCGGTAGCTTTCATTTAGTTTTTGTGATTCAAATAAACGAAATTCGCGTAAATCCTTGTTAATAATTAACTTTTGACGTGATTTAATAATACTACTGGAATAATTTTACAGGTTTAGCTATTTTCATTACACGCAGTTCATTTATAGATACACCGTGAAAGTTTGAACATTAGCAATATTGATACAACGGGTCCAGTAATCGATTGTCGTTCCAAATATAAAAAAAATAGGTGGTTAATATTTGACCTAATTATCCTGAGCAAACACAAAAATACGGACACTAATCACGCGCACCGAAAATGACATGGTAGTCGCGCGCGGTCCCAGATTAGATAACAGTTACTGAGCAGTCTACGTATGGTAGTTATGTCTCGCGCTAGCTAGGTGCGTAAGGCTGCGCGCTATCCATAAATTCTGGGGTCTTAGGAAAAACTTTAGCCGAGGTTTTCTTGATATTTTTTTGTATTTGTTTCGATTTTATTCCTTTATACGTTTTATATGACCATTAACTAACATGTCTTTGAATATTGCTAATGTTCAAACTGTCAGCCCGTAGAGTTGAATTATAGTGCGCATCATTATGAGCAACTTTTACAGGCGCTGTTTAAAGTTATGAGATGCTGAGATACTAAGCTAACTTCCTGCTAAGATCTACCATCTAGTAAAACTACACCTGTACTCACAATACAGTACAAGGACACGTTTCACTTGGTGGTAGTGTTTTTTTAAATTACAAATAGGCTTGCTTTTGACCTCCAACTCTCCTGATGTTAAGCGAAGATGCGGTGTACGCCGTAGCATGCTCGCCTAGAAGAAACCGATTCACTCGTGACTTGAAGGCACCCAGATTTTGTTATCCCCTTAGCAGAAGGTCGTCTAGGTCGCCGCCAAGCAGTAGTGCTTAAACATTCTGGTTTGAAGGGTACTGCAGCAAGCAAAATTACAAGGCTGTTGAGACCATCGAAAGTCCCGAAGTAATGAGCGCCAAAGCAGCGATGTTCTGGACTTTGTTTTGTAACTCAAAGTTCTGTGTATCGCTGCAATGGTCATGGACAGACGTTATCTCTTACTATCAGGAGAGCGTCTCGTTCGTCTCATTACATTTACATCAAAAAACGTTACACTGGACTTTGAACTGGCTACTTTTTTTTCAGAATAAAAGGCAACTAGAAAATTGTTCCCCTTCATGAAAATTATCTCCAAATACCTTATTATCCAGATTGCAGCTCTAAAATTTTTACAACATCATCTCACCTGATAAAATATCTCGATAACTAAATCTCGGAGCGCACTTACCTTTTAAAATAAAATTTGAATTTTAAATTCAAGCCAACCCGTCTTGTATAAAAATAAATTGAATTCCCTAAATTCTTAATCGGTCGTCGCCGAATCTTTGGATCTAAAGCATAGAGTATAAAATGACAGAGAGATAACTGAAAAATGCGGTTAAAATTCAAAGTATTATTTACTTTAATCGCACGCTTTGCTAATACAATGGACCCATTTTTTTTATTTTAATGTGTTTGTTTGTATTGTGTCGAATAAATGTATCTTTATCTTCTTTAATACGAATACAAAGTAAACAGGTTCATTTTATTTAACCGTGCTAAATGGCATCGTTGTTTAATATCATGTAGGATGTGGTCAAACGCCAAGCTATTAAGAGTAAAAATTATAAGTTATTGCAAGTCATATATCCATATACTATAAAGCTATACTGTGTATAAAACTCGATCCTAGTCGGAACAAGGGAGTCATAGCTGATGTTATTTTTGACACGTTTCTTAATAACCTCAAATGATTCAATTTGGGCGAATCGTCTCGAAGTTAAGGACAGTTTATATGCATGATCTAACTTGTGTTTAGTAATACTGCTCTGGTTTGAAGTACCGTTTCATCTTCGTCAGGATATTTAACCTTTTTTCTATGGTTGATATGTGACCACAGCTCACTTGATGTTAAGTGACGGTGTGGTCGAAGATAATAAATACTAGTTGGAAAGGAACTGGCTCTCAAGTGAGGCTGTTAGAACACACTGGTAGGTGCCTGGCGACAGATTTTTAACTTGATGGTGGTAGTAAGCCAGCAGAGTATTAAAAAGTACTCTCCACCATGCTATGGTTTCCACACGATGTTCTTCCTTCACCAGAAGTCTTCTTCGGTGCGTGAACTGTCCGCGCTTATCATTATGCTATATAAAATAATCAGTTGTAAATTTATCGCAAAATCATGGGTCCACTGGAGAAGTTTGTTCATCTTTACCTTCTTTTACTTATTATTCTGTGCAACCTATCGGCCGGTGTGGGGCAGATTGGCAATTATAAAAAATGGGTACAAAATTGTCTCCTTTTCTGGATGGCACTCGATCGGTGCTCGTGTTGAGAGGAAAATATACTCACTTTGTCCATTAAATGTATACAATACCGACTGTGTGTCGCCGTTTTACCGACGATTCCTGGTTTTATACCGAACATTTTAAAGATAAAAAACTTCGATTAAAGATTTTCGCCGCAGAATTTACGCCATCGTGACTAGCTCAGAAGACGCTGAGGGTAATCTGGTTTCGCAATACATCCCATGATGGACGATACTAGCTTGATTGAGCTACCAGCATTTAAAACTCACTCTATAGAATGGGTGGAAAACTATATATAACTGTAAACTACGACAAATGTCTTTAACATTCAGATGCTAGATTCTGTATGACATAATTTCCTCTGATCTGAGTCTTATATTTGTACAGCCTAATGTCTATCATTAGTTACAAAAATCCATCTCGTAAACCTGCCGAGCAAAGTTTAAATGAATATTACACGATTTCTCGACTTGTAAATTTCGTTTGGTGTAATGAGGTGACTTTTTAAACTTAATCTTGACTTGAATAGCTTATTTTTGTACGTTTGGTGTAAAATTGGGACTCTTCAAATAACGCTATTATATGTAGTATTATAAATATGGCATGTAGGCGCTCCCATAGCTAATGTAATGTTGCCTGCCCTGTTAACTCATTCGGGTATCCACTGCAAGAACTGCAGTGATGGTGCAATTTGAATGAATGAATGAAATAATTTGTATTTGTATATGCTTATCCGTATGTGTATGCGTATGGAAGACCACTGCTTTAAACGATTGCGAGATTATATATATAGAGATTATATATTCGGTACTTATAGGTAATGTGGGATGTGGGGAAATCTTACAGCATTATAGCGTAGTCTGAAAAAATCCTAATTGGAATTCCAAAGTTAATAATGTCAAATCTACGTAGAACTTTTCAAGTGGCTAAGTTAGAAATAGTTAATTTATTCAAAAGATAAAGCACCTCATCAAAACATAGAACAATTTAAAGTTGTTTCAATAATAATTAGCTACTTGTTTTTAGATTTCAAAACTGAAATTAACTATTATATTTATATTACATTAAATAATTTTAAAATAAAATTTTTGATTATACAATTTAGGATATAGGGCGATTAATGGTATAAGAAAATTTGTTTGTATTTATTTGTTGTTTGTTTATATGTATTATGTTGCCTGGAAGAAATTGCTTATAGGTATAAGGCTGCCAATTGTTACACTAGTATTTTTTATTGTATAAGACATAGTCTTTGGTATGAACAATAAGATCTTTTAAACTACGCAACGGATTTTAGTGCAATTTCCATCAGTAGACAGAGTGATTCAAGAGGAAGGTTTATATGTATAATACATCCATATGCACCACATTAGTATCTACATTGCACCCGTGCGAAGCCGGGGCGGGTCCCTAGTAAGTAATGAATAGCAAATGCCCCTGCTAACCTATTTGGTTCCGAGAGCAATTGTTGGAAATCTTAGGAATTAAAGAGTCTGCTTTTAAAACCCACTTTTGCGCTTTCACTACTTATATCTTTAAATAGCCCAATTTCCATATAAAAGCAGTAGTCACATTACGGCGGAGGACGGTAGATAGCGCGAAATTCTGTGCAAAACTTTAAAGATAGGACCCCACTAGAATGCGACGCGACACGCAACATATATTATATTAGACAATGGAAATTTTATATATTTGACAGGCTAGGTGTTTGAATACAGCTCACCTGTTAAGTGACGATATGGTCACATGATGGTGACGTCTTAGACGGGAACAGGCTCACAAGTGAGGTGTGGGGCTCCGTTGTGAACCCCACTGCTTCGGGCTCTTTAGGGCCTTTAGTTTTGGCTATAACTACAATACCCCCTTTAGATAATAATATCAAAGCTGTCTAACCCTGCATAAATAGTCGCATGACGCTTTGCACGGTGCATCCTAATGTGCTCTTACCTTTGTAGGATCGTTTCAAATCCTCTGAAACATAAACAGTGTGATACAAGCAGGATAAGGGGAGTGGACGGAAAAATACCTGGTTTTCTACGGAATGGGATGTGAATATTGCATAAGCGATAGCGGGGGCGAGTAGGCTTGACGTACGTTCTCAAGAGTGAATCAAATTAACGTTTTATGTAACGTTAGCACAAACAACTGCACATTAAATTTTACAAAGTACTAACTTAAAAAAGAAAGTAAATAACTTATATATCAAACGAAGCCTTGATCCAATTGGTGTGTTGGACACAGCAAGTGACAGGTACAGTTGTGAAATATGTAATCATGTTATATGTTATATTTATTTATATTTGTATTTAAATCTCTTTAGTGAAATTAGTAAGTACGAACAAACTCATACATTTTTTTGGAAAGTATTGAGTAAAGTTGTTGTGTATGGTGTCTAAAAAACTGTCTGCGCAATGCATAAGCGATGGCTGGTTAATTAAAAAAAAATACCTTGTATATAATTACATATACCAAATATTTTTTATTATTATGGTGCGGTTTAGGATATCGCACGCTTGCCTAGAAGAAATCGATTCTCTCGCGACTTGAAAGCAATCAAATTGTAACCATTAGGGAACAGCTACTCGGGCAGCAAATTCCATTGTTTTGCGGTTCGTATCATGAAGGTGGTTATCGAACTGTTTAATAACCACCATTAAGCGGAGCCGGATTTTTTGTGTGGAAGCGCTAACAAAAACCAATTTTTTTTTGCATTTTAGTACTCGGCTGGCTAGCTACCACCCTCAAGTTGAAAATCTACCGCCAAGCATGTAACAGCTAGATTAATTTACCATCTTCCATCACACCGTCTCTAAAAATCAGGTGAGCTGTGGTCAAACACCTAGCCTGTAAAACTATAAAAAAATATTTGCCAAAAAAATG
Source organism: Biston stratarius (assembly GCA_950106695.1). Taxonomy (NCBI): domain Eukaryota; kingdom Metazoa; phylum Arthropoda; class Insecta; order Lepidoptera; family Geometridae; genus Biston; species Biston stratarius. Next base: position 2,802,231 of record OX467108.1, read on the forward strand.
TATAATAAAATTTGTTTTCTAAAATGCAGCGTCGGCGTTCGGTGTCGCCTATCAATGTGATCACAGCCTTATTCCTCCTTACATAAGTGTAGAGAAAAGTCTCCAAGTTTTCGTGTAATTCTTGTAGTTGTTAGCGTTTATGTTTGCAACTGCCTTTATTTTGGGGCAGCGATAAAGACTATAGCTTTTGTTGGGTGTTTTTTTCTATACAAGCCATAACTTTTATTTACGAGTACATCATCATCTATAAAAGTTACGTCAGAGTAATATTGAGTACATTACATTGTATTGTGAAATGCCTTTCACAATCAATACAATCATTGTACAAAGTCCATGCACGAATCGAATGTTAAAAGACATTTTGAAGTTAACAATTTTTTAATATTTTTTAACCTGACTATACAAATAAGAGGGCTATGGTTTGATAGTCAATATTGTTATTTGTTATTAATAATAAGCTCTAATATATCCTTTACTAGGACATAAACTGCACTTGTCTGTGTCTTATTGGATCTTCGCAGTAATAAAGGAAAGACTAACTAGATAGTAGCGCCGTCCCATCGGCTCGTCAAGTCAGAAAGGTCGGTATACATTCTCGGGCCCGAGGTCTACAGCCGCGTACCCGCTTTCATTCGGGACGCACCTCCAATTGCGTGCTTCAGAAGCAAGCTATAAGATATTGGCTTCAAGAGACCTTGTATTGAATTACTAAGTAATTATATTTTTTTTATTGACATTTCATAATGTGACAAAAAAAACTCGGGTGTTATCAATAAAATATCTGTCAAGTCGAGCAAAAAAAAGCGGCACGGCCGTACCATCCTTTTCTCGTTTGTATTTCGGATTGTCAGCATAAAACGTCGAAAACGGAGATTTTTTTTTTAATTATTCTTAAAAAGTTTGGCTTCTGACGGAGTATACATTCATCATAATCGTCATCATCTCAACCGTAGGACGTTGAAAGCGACTCGTATCTAGCACGTTCCTGCGGTCTTTATTAGGTCGTCTGTCCACCTTGTGGGCGGACGTCCTACGCTGCGCTTGCCGGTCCGTCATCTCCACTCCAGAACTATACAGCCCCATCGGCCATCAGTTCTGTGTGCTATGTGCCATACCCACTGCCACTTCAACTTACTAAATCGCTGGGCTATCGGTAACTTTAGTCGGTCTACAGATCTCCTCATTTCTGATTCATTACTATACATACCTACCTTAGTACCTTCGTGTTTAGTTTTTTAACTGTATTTTGCTTTACCTAAAACTCACCGGAAGACCATACCATACTGAGTACGACCAATGCTGGTCCCTATATAGTGGAAATATTAGGGGCAATTTGTTATGAGTTTTGTGTGTGTGTGTGGTCATAAGTAAATGCTTATACTGAGGTGAGCCCCTATTTTGTAACAGTCTCTTATTTGTCTTTGTTTGTTTGTTTTGTGTTACAAAATAAAAATTAATTTCTTTCTAGCTTCTTTCCGCTGACGCTTGTCAGCATGTCCCCACCCCATTTTTAGAGGCGTTCTCCGAACGTGACATTTCCATATTTCTTATTCGTAACATCCCTTGCGGCCAGAATGACGCGCCAGTTTTTTTTCATGATATCTCGTTGTTTTCAGGTAAGGCCCCTTTATCCTGTACAACTGTAACTGGAATATTTCATAAGGAATTCTGGTAAGTCAAGACACCTTTTTACTTCCATTGTAACTCTTAAGTACATTATTTTAGAGGCGATTTTGCATGATATACAGTCGCTTCTTAAAATTTAATTACAAAAAAATACAATAAAGAAAAATAAGGAAATATCGCGCATAATTTTGGCGGGAGAAACGCGTAGCAACGTTATGCTAAGTATATTATTTGGGAGACGGAAATTTCTTTTCTCTGGAATAAATACTGTTGCTCGGCAATTGATTTATTGTAAACCGAAATAATGAGATAGGCCTCATAATATTACATGGTTGCCTGGTTTGGTATTAGCGATGATAACTTAGTGGTTAGCGCAGTCGGTTCGCACGCCAGGGTGGGTTCGAGCCAAAATGAGCTTGAACTGCCGGTGAGAATAACATCGTGAGGAAACCATAGCATGGTGATGGGATTCTTTCTAGTATTCGGCTGGTTAGCTACCATCCTCAAGTTGAAAATCACCTCACTTGAGAGCCAGTTCCATTCCAGACTAGATGTGTTTACCACTTTCTACTACACAATTATTTAACATCAGGTGATCTGTGGTCGAATACCCAGCCTGTCAAATAAAAAAAACATACATATGCATATACCCACCTTACAATTTGAAAAGTTCAATTTGTACTGTCTATTAACTAAAAATACTGAAAATAAGGGCTTTTTTGGCTTCAGTTTTTTTTTTCTATATTAAATTAGTTTTAAAAATCCCTTTGGATTTTCAAATGTTTTATCATATTCATAATTATCACAGTTTCACGTTCACACGTACTTTTTATCAAGTCTATAAATTCACAATAAACAACAATTTCAGTTAAAAATTTATGGCCACACAATTCTCTCGATCCAATCAATATACTTAGAAACTCTTGTATACACTCCAGCAGTCATCTTTCTTCCGCAATCTCTTCCAAAAGAAGTAACACCAACAACCTTGTGAAGTGGAAATGAGTTTATACAATCTACTCTATCCACCATGTATTGCAAGGGACCACCAGAATCCCCTTGACAAGTGTCCCGACCTCCGTGAATGTAGTCTCCAGCACATATCTGTTTATCAGTTATTCCTTGTGCGATAATCTTCTTTCTAATCAGTGATGCCATCGACCTGTTACACATAGCAGTTGCGATTTCGTCAACTTCGACGATCATTAAAGTCTGGCTCCCGCTTATCGCTCCAGTTCTTGTCACACCAAAACCTATCGCTGTTAAATTCACATTCTCTATTTCGTCTTCTGAATTGAGACAGGCAATTCTGATGTCTCTTGATAGAATAAAAGGTGGATCAACTTTTATTAAGGCGATATCATTGTATTTTGAAGGGGGTTTGAAGTCTGGGTGTACAATTACTCCGGTTACGTTTCTCTCTTGAGCCATTTCGTCTACTTCGTCAAATTCAAAGGTTGCTGTACCGACTCTCACGACGCTGGCTGGTCCTGTCAAAGGATCTTCTTTACAATGAGCAGCAGTCATCACCCATTTATCACTTATAAGAGTTCCTCCACACTTCCACGTTGGGATTTGGTCTTGCGAATCTCTAAATCCAATTAGAACCATATGAGGGAACAGTAAAAAATCGATAGGAACTCGTATTCTTGACTTTGGATATAGCACGTTATGACATTCCAGCATTGATTGACCGTAGCTCTTACACGCTTGTAATGCTTTCTCACCAATTGATTCAGTTGCTGTTAGACGAGTCACTATAAGAAATATAATGCTCTGAAGCATTTTTTTTCGTGGCTTATAACATTATAGTGTTTATTCACCGCTCGATCCGATAAGAGTGATTGGTTCCACCAAGTTTATGGATTAAATGCCAGTGCAATCTAGCCGTGTGGTGAAGCGAATGAGACTTATACCTAATTACCTATATAGTGGAAATATTAGGGGCAATTGGTTATGACTTTAGTGTGTGTGTGCGCTATGAACTGATTGATGTAGCTTGTTTGTAATTGAACAATAATTAATTTATTTATAACTTATTCGTGCTTCTCGAAACATAAATCAAATAATGAAAATAAATTAAAATGAAGTAGTTTATATAAAACCTACAGAGCTATTTATATTCTTTTGATATAGATAACACTCCTTGATGTATTTGTGAACGTTGCTTCGTTTCAGAAGGCAAATCAAAAAGTAGGTTGCGAAATTACAGGGCTGTTGAGTCTAACCATCCAAATTCTCAAAATAATGAGCGCCAAAGCAGTGATGCTCTGGATTTTGTTTTGCTACTCAAAGTTCTAGGTATCGCTGCAATGGTTATGGTCATGCGTTATCTCTTACCATCAGGAGAGCGTCTCGTTCGACTCATTACATAAAATAAAAAATATGTTATGGTTTCGAATTGCGAGGTTGCTCAGAAGCACTTGGTTGAAAATCTTTAGGCAAAATTCATTTCTCAATGAAATTGTTCGCTTTATAAAATAGCACCCTTATTAACAACGCGCATGTATAAGAAATATTGTTGTTTTCTTCACAAAAGAACTGAAGAAAATTCAGGTAATATTCTCACACAACTGCGAATATAACCCTAGTTGAATATAAATGGAACTGAATTCGTAATTTTCCTGCAAAATGCAGAAGTTATTTTTACTCGAGATATTCCTAAGTACGAAATACCATTAAATCTAAAAACACTGGAGTATTAAGTGTGCATTTCTGAAGACGGCAGAAGTTCTGAGGGAACTTAAACCGATTCTGTTTGTTAGTCGTCAGCTATTTTACCTGAGTATTCTCTAGGAAGCAGTGACCATATTTTACATCGGATATTTTAATTTTTACGCTTGAAACTTTTATTTCCGATCGCATTTTTTTTATTATTTGAGGACATTTCACACAGCGCCATCTAACCCCAAAATAAGTAAAGCTTGTACTATGGGAATCAGACAGCTGAAAGAATAGTTAAATACTTTTTTTGTAAATACATATTATGTAGGTACTTATAATATGCACAACACCCAAATATCTATGTCAGTAACAGAAGTTTTAGTTCTGAGTGGGAATCGAACCCACGATGTAAACTCATGGTACAAATCTTTAAGTTACATGCATAATTAAACAACAGAACATCTAGATTTCTTTACAATGTTTTCCTTTCACATTTCTTAGACAAGTTATTAGTTGGGAAACCATATTTTTTTAATGATTGACAAGCTAGGTGTTCAACCACAGCTCATATGATGTTAAGTGACGGTGTGGTCGAAGATGGTAAAGAATACCTAGACTGGGAGGCTGCCGTAATACAACGTCAAGTGCGACAGATTTTGAACTTGAGGGTGGTAGCTAGCCAGTCGAGTACTAAAAAGTACCCTACCACCATGCTATGGTTTCCTCACGATGATTTCCTTTTCCGGGAGTTCAAGCATATAGTTGGGGTTAGAATCCACGCACTACGTCATGTGAAGCGACTGCAGTAACCACTGAGCTATCATCACTACATATCTGGTAGTTACCGATCAATATCAGACCAACATATATTGTATATTTTGACTCATGAGTATCAAATTGCCGTAATTGAGTCCGTAGAAACCTGAACCTTACGGTCACCCTATCTCCGCTGCAGTGTTCAAACAAAAATCGTTGCAATGCCGATGCTCACTCGGACCGCGGTAAACTTTAATCAGCACTCTTCACCAAACGCGATGCTGAATTGGACCTTCTTAGAATACGTTATTAGGTCCATTTTATAATGAACAAAAAAGAAAATAACTTTTTTTTTAAATCAGGAGTGGACAGTTGCTTGGGAGATATACGTTGATGTCATACGGAAGAAGGTGACATCTCCAATATCAACGTTTGGACAGCCTTTTATTTACACTTGGTTTTACGTCGTTTTTTAATACTAATTGTAACTTGAAGTGTAATGCTGTATTTTTTAAATAAGAAATAGACTTACGTTTGACCGCCATCTCACCTGATGATAAGTGATGATGCGGTCTAAGACGGAGCACGCTTACAGACGGCGGGAAGCGACTTTGTTTTATACCAGAGATACACTTTTTAAGTAGCTTTAAAATGTGTACCTATACATAGTTGGACATGTTTTGCTGTTCTGAATAATTTGTATAATGAAAAACAATCAGTATTCCATCTTGGTCTTTTAATTGACGTGACCTAAATGAAACATTAATCAAAGTGTCTCACAAACAAGATTGACATTAATTGACTTAACGAACTTATAGCAGGGGTTGTCTATTTTATTTATTAAAAGAGAAATGAATAGAAACTGGAAATCGCAAATTGTCAGGTTCAAAACTCAACAGTCGTGCGGACGCAGAATGCCCGATTCGCAAATTGTTAAGCTGTCACAGAAAGTCTAGCTTAAAAAAAACTAATTAGACGAATGAGATCCTCTCCTAATGGTAAGAGATAACGCCTGTCCATGACCATTGCAGCGATACAGAACTTTAAGTAGCAAAACAAAGTCCAGGCCATCGCTACTTTGGCGCTCATTACTTTGAGACTTTCTATGGTTAGTCTTAATAGCTTTGTAAATAATTCTTAATTTCTTCAATTTCTTTTGTAGCGATGATAGATCAGTGGTTAGCACGGACGGTTCACACGCCGAATGGTGTAGGTTCAAACCCCGATGAACTTGAGCTGTCAGTGAAGAAAAACATCGTGAGGAAACCATAGCATGGTCGTAGGGTAAAAACACCTGAAGGTAGGTTCCAGCAGTCTCTCTTCCATTCAAAGCTAGGTATGTTTTTTTATGGTTGACTAATTAGGTATTTGACCACAGCTCACCTGATTTCAAGTTACAGTATGGTCGAAGACGGTAAACAAAGATTTACCATTTTTAACATCAGGTGAGCTGTGGTCAAACACCTAGCCTGTCCATAAAAAAATTGGACTACAAAACACTGAAATCTTCCCGAACACTGAAACAATTTTTCAATCCATCTGTCAGCGTTAACCACGGGGGATTTAGTTTTTTCTTTGTGTTCCGAGCTGGTATTTGTCGACGGTTGCACAATGCACCAAGCGTCTAAAGAGGGCGCCACTGGTTTGTGATGTGGGAAAGCTAGGATGTGGCACTCGTCACACGAAACTTTTTTTTTTTATATGGCTGGCAGGCTAGTTGTTTATAGACAATAGACAATTCACCTGATGTTAAGTGATGGTGTGGTCGAATTTGGTAAAGCACACATATCCTCGAATGGAACTGGCGCTCAAGTGAGGCTGCCGGAACACACCGTTAGATACTTGGCGGCAGATTTTCAACTTGATGGTGGTAGCTAGCCAGCCGAGTACTAGAAAGTACCCTACCACCACGTTATGGTTTCCTGACGATGTTTTCCTTCACCGGCAGCTCAAGCTCATTGTTGGGGTTTGAACCCACGCCCTTCGGCATGCGAACCGACCGCGTTAATCACTGAGCTATCATCGATACAATAACAATAAACAATATTTTATCTTACTAAGGACACTGGTTTTGACACATTTTTGTTTTACTTATGCGGAAATACTCACGTTTAGTTATATCGAATACTCCGACTTTGACATTGGAGACCTTGAAAACCTTGTCTTCATGAAGCTCGTGAGAATAGTCGCGAACCTGAAGACGACGTAGCGATCTCTGTGTGCTGGAATATTCCTGACAGCGTAGAGGGGGGATTCCTGTGAGGAAGGGCTATAGAGCGCACCGGTGCATCTCTGCACACTACCCGCCCCCACCCCCACCCCCGCGCCCGCGTACCAACCGATGTCTTCACGTGCGAATCGCGCAGCGACACGCAAAGCAAGACGAGGCCGCGCGCGCGTTGTACTTAACTTTGTCTCCATGATGAAGGCCACCGGATGTGGCCGTAACTATACTCGGAGTATCCGATATAATTAAACATGAGTAATCCCGCATAAGTAAAACAAAAACACTTTGTCTTATCCTAATCCATTAGTACCTCCGTGTGAAGTGGGCTGCGTCCAATCGAGACACATGTGGGTTGACATCAGCCTTTATCCAGGAGTCCTATACAGCGCAGCCGCTAATGCTGTTTACTGTCCAGACCGGAGTGGTGTCTATTGTGGGGTTAAAGTGAAAAGATTGGAGGGCTGTTGATACTCTATCAGTGACCCCCGTTTTACGGCTTGTGGATAATGTCACAAGTTTTCAGAATTTATCATTATCACTCAAAATCAAAATCAAAAGTCATTTATTCAGTTTAGGCCCTGGTAAGGCACTTATGAACGTTAAGTTACATGTTTGAATTTACCACCGGCTCGTAATTACACTTCAACTGAGAAGACTTTTTCAAGAAACTCAGCAATGCATTTTTTTGTGGATCTTTCTTTTCATATTAGGTTACAGTTTACAGCTATAAATATTAACACATTATGCTTACTACAATTGTCACTTAGCCAGGGGGATGCAAGTGCAGAGAGAAGCTACAACAACCATTATTCCTGTCTTCCACGTAATGAGCCACCTTATAGTAGGCTTTGTCAATAGTACTAAATAGTATACCGGTTCATTTTACTCATACTTTGTTTATTATTAATGTTACTTTTAAACTTACACTATTCATAGTATTTTGTGCACGTTTAAAACCCGCTGTACTTACCTACTTGTGTAGTTTGCTTTGCTTGATTGAAAGAAAACTCCGGATCTATTTGCTGACAAATTTGTATTTAAAATATTCGTAGTGAATTACAAAAGCAAAATGTGCCCAAGAGCATGTCGGCAAAGAGGTGTTAGCTTAGAAAAAAATAATGACAACTAACTGTCACTGTCAAAGTGATATAAACATTTTTTTCACTATTTGGCGTTTGCATGTCGGAAATTCAGCTTAAACTTATACACCCTGTGATAAACTTATTTGCTTAATTATGGTAACAATTCTGAAAATCTAAAATTTATATTCGACAAAAATTATAGGCCGAATTAAAAAAAAGATTGATCAACAAATATTTTCTAAAGAATAACTGTTTTTTTTTTTACGATTTCCCTTTAAGAAAAGCTGTTCAAGATTATGAGTGCAATGAAACCCTTAAATATTATTTTCACCGTTTTGAAAACGTGTACTTGAAGTCTTAAATAGTCAAAGTTAATCTATACTGATAATAATTTCGCACGCAATATTAACATGTCGATAAAGTCCAGCAAGTCTAACTACATTAAACATACGACGCCACTCGCTATTAAACTAGATAACACACTCAAATATCCTGCCTACACGGTCCTATCTAGTACAATAGCGCTCAACCTTTTCCATATGTGGCCTAGGCCCGTAGAAAAATTTAAAAACATTCAAAGTAATAAGAAACGTGACGCTCATCTGGCAAGAGATAGCACCGCAGATCCATGGCTGTTGCAGCTGCACCCACAACTTTAAATAACAAAATCAAGTCCAGGGCATCGCCGCTTTCATTTTGAGACATTTGATCGTTAGTCTCAATAGCCCTGTATTATATTTAGCTGAAGTCCATCGAACCGTAATATAGTAATGTTTACACACTGCTGCTTGGTAGCAAAATATCTAATATTACGGCATGAAAGTGTATGAAGGTCTGCCTATTTAACATAAAAATACATCGCTAGTGACAGATTTCTAAATCTCGATTCAACCAGACCAAAAATACTTCCATCTGTTCATCGACTAAAAATAATCTTTAAAACGCACAGATTTTTCTCATATCAAAAAAAAAAACTAAATCAAAATCGGCTCAGCCGTTTGAGGGTACAATACCACAGACATATACACGTTAAGCTTATAACACTCTTCTGTTTGCGTCGTGGGTAATCATTAAGTACTATTTAGGTTTAACAGTAATAAGGAAATCCGTCTTTTTAGCAAAATGGCATCGTGAACATTTTGACTACTTTCTCTTTTTTGCAAAACGTAATTTCGCAGAACGTCATTTTTGCACAAAGTCACTTTTGCATAACATCATTTTTGCGGAATGTCATTTTGAATCATATTTTTTCACAATCGTAGTCGGAATATGTTCGGTCGACAAAAGCAGTCGCGACCCCGTGTTTAGCCATGACTGACGTAGCGCATTAGGGACCTAGACTTTAGGCGCATCTAGGTTATCTGGTTATATTAGGCTCGGAGCCAACGGCAAGCAATTACAGACATAATGGCCTGTTTGTAATGTTAGCAGAAAACAAATAGAAATAACAAAAGAGCCTCTCTAATATGTTTGATGTTGTTTTTGCGGGAAATATTTAAGTACCTAATTTAATAGTGGACCATGTTTGCTTCCTAAATCATATTAATCCCGTCCCAGACAGACACGGATACGCGGATCAGTCCAGTAAAAAATACTCAAATTATAACGGGGAAAAATGGTCAGGGTTTGAGTGGGTATCTCTTAAGTCTGCGTGCTTCCTCTTCGAATCATTATCGCTTGACATTAGGATAAGAATTGGTAATATAGACAAACTCAGACTTTACAAGCGTTAAAAAAGAAGAAATTAATTAGAAACTTTCTTTGAATGCTTTCCTAAGAACGATTTCGGTTCCATTTTACGAAATAAATGCAAAAAAAAACTTTATTTTCTAGAAATTTGAGGACTTTAAAACATCTTTTTTTTCTTTCTCTTTTTTGACCTTAGCACGTTCATGCATTGTGCCAGCTATCAAGTTATATTAAAACATTGTTCTGGTTTCTAAATTAGTATATTTCCATAGCTATTTACAAAAAGAAATTTAAATTTTTCGTTTTTTTTTTAAATTCCAAAACGGTACATAAGCAAATGCTCGAAGTTAAATTACATTAAATTCACCAAATCCAACTCTAGTGTTGCGAATTTTGACTCGAGAATCAAGCAAGGCACGTTGTTGATAGTAAGCGCCACGTTTCGCCTTGTTAGTTCCCGTTGTTAGCAATTACTGTCGCACCAATTTGAATTGCAAATTCTCTTACGAGATTGCAATGTGCTTGTCTTGTGTATCCAAAATATTTATTTGTACATATTTACACAAATTGTGAAATGTGTTATTAATAACTTTTCGAGTACACGATTTTGCGTCACGTCTTTTTTTACTAAACATATAGTAATCCTCAAATAAACAACCATCATCTCATCATCTCTAGTGTAAACCATCCATTCAATATTATTTGGGATATGATTTCCAAATAATACACGAATAAACAACTATTGTGTGCATTTATGAGATTAGATTGTACTTACTTTCATACTTATTGTACAAGGAAAACGTACAAGGAAAAACTCGAAGGATCGTCAACAGGAAACCCTAGTGAAATTATACGAGATTTCAATAAACTGCTTTGCTGAAAAAAACGATCAAATGCGAGTCGGATTAACGCAACGCGGCAAGAGTTCCGTACATTTTTTTTTTTTTCATTATTTTGGTAGGCTAAGTGCTTGTCCACAGACAATGTATTGGAAGTAGACAGTAAAAATATCAGGCCTAGAATGGAACTGGTTCTCAAGTGAAGCTCCCGAAACACACCGTTAAGTGCTTGGCGGTAGATTTGCAACTTGAAGACGGTAGCTAGCCAGCGGATATAAATACCCTACCACCATGCTATGGTTCACGATGTTTTCCTTCACCGGCAGCTCAAGCTCATTGTTGGAGTTTGAACCGACCGCGCTAACCACTGAGCTATCATCGCTACAAAAACGATAGGTACATCATTTAGGCAGGGAGCCCTAAAACCTCTGACATAACGACAAATAACTAGCAATATGGAATAATAAGATGAATAAAAGTATAAACCAATATTAGCCTGCCCAATATTTATCATCGTGAAATCGGATTCCTCACACAAAATTTACAAATTTTTGATAATAATATGCCAAAAACACCAGCGAGCAATTTTACAATAGTTATTATTATTTAACATTAGCAAAATCTACAAAAAAAAAAAGCGACACCGTTTCTTGTTTATGTTTCAAAAAACTCGCACAAAAGTGCGCTTGCTTGTGTTGTTTTTGAGTGTGGACATTTATGTGACCTAATTCCACCTTGCCCACTCCACTATTGGACAGCCAGGATCTCCAAGAACGACACCGCTTCATGGTTGATATTTCAAAATCTTGAACTAAACGGTTCAAATCTACCTTCATTGTACGAACCGCTAAACAATGGAATTTGCTGCCCGAGTGGGTGTTCCCTGATAGATACAATCTGGGTGCCTTCAAGTCGCGAGTGAATCGGTTTCTTCTAGGCGAGCGTGCCCCACCGTAGACCGCATCTTCGTTTAACATCAGGCGAGTTGGCGGTCAAACGCAATTTGTAATAAAAACAGCGAACTTATTCGTATAAAAAAAAACTAGGCTGTTTCTATAATCATGTGAAATTCCTCGCCGGAAACACGTGTTTTTTTGTGTGAAAATAATTAAAGTAACGAGACGCTCCCCTGATGGTAAAAGATAACGCCTGTCCATGACCATTGCAGCGATACACAGAACTTTGAGTAACAAAACAAATCCCAGGGCTTGGTTGCTTTGGCGCTCATTACTTTGAGACTTTCGATGATTAGTCTTAACAGCCCTGTAATTTCGCTAGCTGCATTACTTTATGATTAATACATATGCTACTCTTTATCCTGACAAAATATAGTGTTTACTTGGGAGCGGGTAACATCGCGGGACGCAGCTAGTTTATTTATTAATCATCATTATTTATTTATTAATCATCACTACATAGTATAAAACAAAGTCGCTTTCTCTGTCCCTATATCCCTATGTATGCGTAAATCTTTAAAACTACGCAACGGATTTTGATGCGGTTTGTTTTAAATAGATAGAGTGATTGAAGAGGAAGGTTTATATGTATAATACATGCATATGCACCACATTTATATCTACATTGCACCCGTGCGAAGCGGGGGCGGGTCGCTAGTAAATAATATACCTAGCATTGCTGATCCATTTCATAAGATTCGTTTGGCAGGCTGTACTCCATTAAAAAGGGATGTGAAATCGCGGACCAAACCGCGAGTCCCTAACCGTCGCGGGGAAAATAATTTAATTTTTCATTGGGATGGCATCTTCTCGCAGAGTTCAATAATTCGCACGAACGACCAGTGACTACGGTTCCTATGCTCCTCTTAAAATATTCACTGCCAGTCTCTGAGGACGGAAGGTTACAGCTAGTGATAGGATTCTTGGTCTTGGGTCTTGAAATTTCGTAATAACTTCGTCCATATCGAGTTTTAATTAGACATTAAAACTGAATATGTACTTCAAGTCTGAAAATTGTTTTTTTAATGTCACTAAAAATGAAAACCGTTTTTTTATTTTTTAAAAAGCATTTTCAATTTCTATGCATTCATTATTCTATTAATATACGATCTTTGGGTTTTAGATAGTTCACAAAACAAACCAAATAGTATTGTAAAATGTTAAATATATGCTTATTTAAAACAAATCCTCTCTTTTGAAACCGGTTAATAAATTAGGGTTGGCACTGAACTAATTAAGTCATGGTTGACGCGTGCCTTCACGCAGCGGAAGCGTTTCGTCTTTACTGTCAGTTGCAAAAATAAAGATTTACAGGAGACCATCGCGAGAAAACCCTAACATGGTGGTAGGGTATTTTCTAGTACTCGGCTGGCTAGCTACCACTTTCAAGTTGAAAATCTGCCGTCAACCACTTAATGATATGTTCCGGCAGCCTCACTTGAGCCAGTTCTATTAGGTGTGTTTTACCATCTTCGACTACACCATCACAACATCAAGTGAGTTGTGGTCAACCACCTAGCAAGTAACCAAAAAAGAAATCGCCCGAGTAAAATTGAGACTGGGGACTCAAATAAAATTATGAATCTGTCCCAACCCTACGTCTGTGATCGGAAATAGGTCAAGTGAAAACTTTATATGCATTCCATACGCATGTTTTGGAACTTACCTTGTTTTGAGAACGATACATTTAGGCTTTACATTTCGCCCATACATAAAAGTTGCCAACACTTCACTAACGGACTTGACTGTGACTTACTTTGTATGAGTTTGACTGTGGATAGGCTTATTTTACTAGACGTTGCATCAAATATCTGAAACTATCTACTTAACAAATTTTAGAGGGATTTGCCAAAAACAAAACAAATAATATATGGTCCCTATGTATAATAAATTAGCTTAGAAACTTTATTTTAAAGAACTTTCAGCAGCCAAACTGGGAGACCGTCTGGCTTCCAATATGGAAGTCTTGGGTTCGAATCCCACGGTACGCACCTTTGTCTTTTATTCCTGCTGACTTCAAACGGTAAAAGAAAACATCGCGAGTTTAAAAACAAAAAGAAAATGAATCTGTCAATATGCACTTGGCCTTACCTTTCCATAATTCGAAGAGGCCCGCGCCCAGCTTTGGGCTAGCTTTTAGAAACAGGGCTGTTTCAAAAGATTAGTAAATAAGTCGATGTAGCGATGATAGCTCAGTGGTTAGCGCGGTTGGTTCGCATGCTGAAGGGCGTGGGTTCAAACCCCAACAATGAGCTTGAGCTGCCGGTGAACGAAAACATCGTTAGGAAACCATAGCGTGGTGGTAGGGTATTTTCCAGTACTCGGTTGGCTAGCTACAACCCTCAAGTTGAAAATCTGCCGCCAAGCATCTAACGGTGTGTTCCGGCAGCCTCACTTGAGAGCCATTTCCATTCCAGGCTAGGTGTGCTTTACCATCTTCGACGACACCGTCACTTAACATCGGGTGAGTTGTCGTAAAACACAAAGCCTGTAAGCCACAAAAAAAGACATTCTTGAAAAAAAAACTGCGAATTTTTGTTTTCCTTTTCCACCTGCCCCTTTCTATTATCAGACGGCTAGCTAGACAGACACGGCCAAAGCGTCATCCTTACAAGGTGGATATTCTCCTCGTACGGGCTAAACGCTTCGATTCCACATTCAGCGAGGATGTGGAACTCTCTGCCGGCGTCTGTTTTTCCCGCGAAGTACAACTTGGGTGTCTTCAAATCCAAAGTAAACAGGTTTTTATTGGTAATCGTGCTTCATTTTAGACTGCATCCTGCTTAACATCAGGCAGGGCGTGGTCAAATACAAACCTATTTAGTATTAAAAAAAACTTTATCTAAACGGTCTTCCCTTAAAATATATTATTTTGTTTAAGTTATTTGAAATCAACTGTAACAGTTAAATCTGCAATTTAACAACATAGCTTTAATTAATTAAAAAGCGGTATTTTAACTAGCGATTTTAAAATTTAAATTAAAATTTCACGTTAATTATTATGACATTGCTTCTTGAAAATTTGTCTTTTTGAGTTCGTACATCAAAAGCTTAAAGGTCAAGAGCGAAACATTAATTGAATCATTTATCAAATTTGAAATCACTAAAATGTTCCAAGCGCTAATAACATCTAATCAAAATCAGGCTTCAAATAATTGAAATGTTACAACCCAATAATTAATCAACTTACAAACCAATTAAATTAATCACGTACAATTTCTACAATGGCCATTGACAAACGGCAAATCCGACAGCAATTGGTATAGGGTCACCATGGCGCTAGATTTTCTAGGATATCTTAAGAAAAATATGTGTAGATGTAGATGATGTAAGAAGAATTAGTGTTTCTTCTTAGTGTACCTAAACACACGCGCTATAGAATACTTAACTTATTTACTTTTTTTCGTAAATACATACTTATAACCATACAAACATCCAGACACAGAAAAAAAACATTTGTGTATACCACACAAAGTTTGGGTGGGAATAGAACCCATGCCCTATAGCCCTTAAAGAAGATGCACTACCAATGAGCCAACGGAGCTTTCTTGGCTCTGTTAAACTGATCTTTTAACTTTGGATTCTATGATTAATCATAAATTTTAAAAATAATTTAAAAAAACCCTTTAATAGAATTTACTATGTAAAAATATATGAATCACACACACATCACACATCATCAGCCATAGAACGTCCAATGCTGGACATAGGCCTACTCCTGGGGGGGTTTTGCCAATACTCGCCACGCTTGGCAGGCAGGTTGGCGAGCGCAGTTAGGTGTGATTGTTCAAGGAAGACGTTGCTGCCCATCTTCCGGATTAAATCCCTTAGCTGACTCTTACGGCAACCACGGGTAGAGGTGGTAGAGGTAGAGGGTGGGGTACAATTCTTACGTCGGCACCACCACGGCAAATAATGTATAGTTTTGGGTAATATACTTAAGAATTTAATTTAATTTATTCACAAATACTTGGCACGCTTACAGCAACACCAACATACGTGTAACATCCCAAGTTTTTCATTTAAATACAATAACAATTTATACAGAATACTGACAATATAAATTACATGTCAAATATTATTCGATAGAAAAAATTATCAGGAATAAAAATGCCATATAAATAAAGTTCAAAAAAGTAAAAGTAAAATCTATGATCATCTATCTTCAACGACTCGTGGTTTGAAGCCTGAATCATCTATTTACTTCAGCGCGCGAGATAGATTACCATTTCTAAGAAGTAGATAGATGTTTATTGGATTGAATGCTGTCTGAAGTCACATTTTAAATTTAGTTTTCTGTGTTGCTATGTTTAGTCAGCTATTCTATAGAATAACAATTTATTCACATTACGATCTTTATCAAATAATTTCTGTTCATATATTTGTATGTAAATTTTTACCCTTTCACGTAATTCCTGAATTTAAAATTGAAGTTTTACTGACCAATTATATCATAAAGTTTAACAGGCTCATCTGCGATGACTCCATTGTTCAGGTTAAATTACAAAGCCTAGAACATCGTCGCATCGTCAAGTTGCTAGTTTGTCGATTTTTTATCAGATTTATTTCGGAGAGTGTGCTTCTGAACTATATCGTCTAGTTCCCCCATGCCCATTTTTCTATCGGACATCCAGAAGCTCAAAACAGCGAAATCGTTTCATGGTAGATGTTCCAAAAACTCGAACGAAACTATTTAATTCCACGTTCCACTGCTAGATAGTGGAATGCGCTGCCTGAGTGGGTGTTCCCCGTTGGATATAATCTGGGTGTCTTCAAGTCGAGAGTTAACCGGTATCTTTTAGGCAAGCGTGCTCCATCTAAGACCGCATCATGACTCAATATCAAATAAGATAGCGGTCAAACGTAAGCCTATTTCTAATAAATAAAAAAAGTAAAAAATTAAAATAAATTGTATGTATCATACGAGTATCGATAAATATAGGATTATTACATGATTTAATATTTCAATCATCGACTATTGCGAGAAAAAAAAAAATACAAAATTACATAAATACTTAATAATGGTAATAAATTTAAAATATTAATTTTTATAAAAACATTATTTGTTTTTTTTTTACAAATTGGTAAAAAGTTTATTAAGTTATTTGTTTTTTTTTTCAAAGGGTAAAAGAAAACATCGCTAGGAAAGATAAAGCCAAGAGTGTTTGCAAAAAAGTTCTGGAAGATGTGTGAAGTCTGTCAACCTGCACTTATCAGCGTGGTGAACGCCTTACACTACTCATAATGAAATAAACCCCGCGCTTAGCAGTAGGTAAAAATTGTTAAATTATATAGCTCCAAACTCCAACATCGTTACGAACCTTTTCACACCTAATTAAAGAAATGAAACAAACATTTACAGTAAGCAATCTTCCCGTTCATCATCCAATGTCCTACCTTAATGACATAACTGATGGTCGCCCTAATTGAATTCAATTGGATACCGTTACACAATTAATTGGTTTATTCTCCGTACTACCGCCCGCTCTTTTGTTTTATGGCTGTTGAGGTGTTAACGCTGTTTTGTAATGGTCACAGTAAGGACCTTTAGGATAAATTAATTATAATTATATCTACGTAGAAGTATAAATTTAATTCAGCTTACCAATCGGCTTGATTGTTTTATAGATGGCTTAGTCGATTCTAGAATTTTATTGTAGTCAAAAAAAATATATTCAGTAAATCAATTTCGTTTTGTGTAATCTTAAGAAATTCTTTATTCATTGAATACTAGCTACGCCCCGCGGTGTTGCACGTAACAGATAAGCCACATATATACAAATGTGTTTGTTATTGCTTATTTATATTAGAATAGGCTATTGTTGTACAAACTATTTCAAATGTATTGTTTGGTTTAATAATTTTAAAGACTTGATTTGACTAAATAACTGTTACGATTCACGTGTTTTGTGTATATAAAAGGCCACTCTGGCTCGAGCAGCGGGCACAGTCCGGTGACGCTGTAGAGGCCAACAGGCCAACAGCAAGAGTCAATCATAAAAAAAAAAAAAAAAAAAAAACTAGCAGCGGGGCATTCTGCTGCGAGCCGTCGTACTGAACAGATCATGCGATTTATAAGTTAAGTAACCTATTTATTATATTGTTACTATGTTGAAATGTTGGTTGATATTCTTTTGTGATCCCTATTGTAAAATAAATATTGATGATTTATGTTATATAATGTGTTGCTGTTGTTTCGGTGTTTCTAATAACTATTTCTTAATGAATCAATACATATTGCTCATAATAATAATTTCTAATCTTTATTTCTACCTACTTTTGTCTTACGTAAAGTACATATAATGGTTATTTAAATGACATACGTGGTAAATTCCGTTTCTAGCCTTTCTATTATGCTTCTACATAAAACAAATTCTAACACACGCAACATATTTTCGGGATGAAAGTAGCCTATGTGTTAATCCAGAGTGTCAGCTACCATACCAAATTTTATAAAAATTGGTCCAGCCAAAGACAATAGACAACAGTTTATTTGAGACGTAAAGAAAATACTACTCGCACGATACTATGACGAATGGAGCGTTTATGTAATAAAGAACTAAAGAGTGATAAAGAGTACCACTCAAAGTTTTATTTTTGGTATATATGTACCTATTGTGTTTTGGCAAAGGTTTTAGGACAAAAGTTGTTTCTTTTAATATACAAAATATGCTTTTAAAAGGACTACTGACTCACTTATTACCAGTACCCCTGTATAAATATAGATTTACCCTTACTGTTAATAGATGTAAAACCCAGGAAGTTCATTGGCATGTTCTCATTGGATCAAATTTGCGGAAACAGAGGTCAAGGACGCAGATATTTTGCTGTTTCGAGCCCTTCTTCTTCAATTGGTCTCTCTTTTCTGAGGATCGTGGTCGATGGAACCCCTTAAATGGACAATCTGCCTCCATCGACTCCGGTCCGAAGTTACTCTCACCGCCTGACAGAATTTAGAAGAGGAGGTAGCTTCTTTCTCTTAGTCAGACCAACCAACCTTCCAACCTTCGGTACCAACAGTGACCAGCTGAACGGATTTGAGTGAAATTTGGTACAAGTATAGTTTTTTAAACCCCGACGCAAAAAGATGTGATAAGTGTGACGTCGATGTCTGCCTGTCTGTATGTGTCTGTCTGTGGCATCGTAGCTCTGAAACGGATGAACCGATTTCGATGCGGTTTTTTTTCATTTGAAAGCCAGTTTCCTTACGGTGGTTCTTAGCTATGTTTGGTTAGTAGGGGGATTAAAAAAAAAACAATACCTGGTACACATATATATATATATATATATATATATTAGCGTGGTGATAGGGTACTTTCTAGTACTCGGCTGGCTAGCTACCACCCTCAAGTTGAAAATCTGCCGCCAAGCATCTAACGGTGTGTTCCGGCAGTCTCACTTAAGAGCCAGTTCTATTCCAGGCTAGGTGTGCTTTACCATCTTCGACCACACCTTCTCTTAACATCAGGTGAGTTGTGATCAAACACTGTGTGTGCTTGTATGTTTGTTACTTCTTCACGCGCAAACGGCTGGACCAATTTTGATGAAATTTGGTATGGAGGTAGCTGACACTCCCAATTAACACACAGTACTACTTTTTATCCCTAAAAAATTTAGTTTTCACGTGCGAACAGCGGAAACACTGCGGGGCGTAGGTAGTATTTTAATAATATGCAAGTCAGATTTTTATTATGGTTGACAGTTTAGCTGTTTGACCACAGCTCAACTGATGTTAAGTGGCGGTGTAGTCGAAGATGGCAAAGCACACCTAGTCTGGAATGGAACTGGCTCATTCTCTTTCGCCCTGGTTTATGGCTGTATGTCGTTAAATCCACGTTAAAATGAAACTAACTATAATCATTAAAACTTCATCTAAACTTGAGATCTCAAAGATACCTAACATTGTTTCTTAAAGCATTTCAGGACCTAGACCTAAGACGTGTTTCAAGCTACAACAAACCGCAACTTCTATCAAAGTATGTAAATAATTCTCCAGAAAGGACTTTCCTTTGTGTCGAAATAAACAACAATTCTGTTACGAAATTTGGTTGATTTTAAGCATAAATATCGACCCTCGGGTACAAAAGTGCCGTTAATTAAAATATCGTTATTTTGTATATAGTATAAATTTATTAAATATAGAAAATGTTTGTTTTACTTATGCGTTATCGCCGTGGTGGTGCCGGCGTAAGAATAGTACCCCACCCTCTCTACCCGTGGTTGCCGTAAGAGTCGGCTTAAATTGGGCAGCAGCGTCTTCCTTGAACAATCACACCTAACTGCGCTCGCCAACCCGCCTGCCAAGCGTGGCGAGTATTGGCAACACAGGAGGAGGCCTATGTCCAACAGTGGACGTTTTAAATGGGCGATGATGTGACGTGATGTGATGTGTGATTCTGTATTTGCATTACGTTTGTATATTTCCAACCATTAATGTATTTAATTTGAGTGTATAACGATGTGAAAGCAATTATAAAGGTAATAATTTAATTGAATTGATTGGGAAAGTAACAAGTGTGTGTTTTGTCGGAATGTGTGACCACACTTATAGCGATATGTATCGCTTGAGCGTTTTTAGGGTTCTATTCCTCAAAAGGAATAAAAATATCTTCCTACTTGCTATCCTACTACCTATCCTATCTTACTAATCACACGAATATTATATAGGCGAAAGTTTGTACGTGTGTTTTTATGTTCACTTTACGCGCAAACAGCTGTACCAATTTTGATGAAATTGGGTATGGAAGTAGCTGACACCGGGTGGATTAACATATAGGCTAGCGGGTAACACCGCAGGGCGCAGCTAGTCTAAATATATATAACTCAAAGGTGACTGACTGACTGACTGACTGTTTATTTTTTATTTTTTAACAGATGACGGTAGTAGTACAATAACATAATTTATAAACATTAATAAAAAAAAAATATGGTTATAAAATTATTATTTTTTGACAGATAACACATCTAGATATGAAGTTACATTACTATGTTAAAGCACAAGTCTAAAGGCGTGATAGTTTTTCAGTAATGTGTACCACAAAAATGCTCAGGTTGTGGGATAGTGATAGGGCTCTCTTCGCTCGCCCTGACTACGTAACGCTAAAACGCTTTGACACTGCACTAGCCACGCTTTTAGTTTGACGAAACCTTTACCCGCTTTCGCTTTTGTCGTTGTCGTTTACCCGCTAACACTCGTACGTAACCTTAAGCCCTCCATTCTATCAACGCTATTATTCAATGTGTGAACGATCACAGATGTTCGAATACTTTAAAATACAAATTATCGGGACGCGATTGTACACGTCAAGTCTATTCCTCCATTGACTTGATTATAGAGTAACGGTTTGCTCGATAATAGCTTAGTAATTTTTGTCTTTTAACTTTTTATGGTTGGGAAATTCTATGAAACGAAAAGAATAGAACGCAATGGAGTACCGCGGAAGAAAAGTGTTTTTTTTAAAAGTTTAATAGCAATGAAACCAACTAGACATAACTTGATGTTAAGAGATAATGACCATTACAGCGATACATAGAACTTTGAGTAGGTTACAAACTATATGTACAATAATAATAGTTTTTCTGATATATTTTTTTATATACATATATGTGTTCCAAAATTTATCCAAATCCGTTCAGCTGTTTTTGCGTGATTGAGTTTTTTTTATGTAACACTAATGAGACTAACGAGTCGCTCTCCTGATGTTATGAGATAACGTCTGTCCATGACTATTGCAGCGATACACAGAACTAACCATCTAGTCTCAAAGTAATGAGCGCCAAAGCAGCGATGCCCTGGACTATTAGTAACTCGAAGTCCTGGGTCATGGTCAACCGCTGCAAAGGTCATGGTAAGGGGTAATCTTTTACCAACAAGAGGAGCGTTCGTCTTAAAATATAGGTACATTTAAAAAAACTTACAATAACCGTTAAATATGAATCTATTCCATTTCCCAGGAGTAACCACAAACCACATTTTTACCTAACATCTAACGCTATTACAGCTTATTAACAAAACTTGTGGTCAAACATGGCATTTTGTTAGTCTAACATCTGCTGTTCCGGGGGGTGACTCCAGTAATCGGTTTGGCGTTAGATAAATACCTTTGAAGGTCAGTTTGTACGTTTGATAGGAATGCGAGGGGTGTCCACTAGGCACTATTAGTATAATAGTAAAATTGGATCATAAAAAAATGAGGTTACTCAATCACGCAAACACGGCTGAATGGATTTGGAAGAAATGTGGCACACATATAAGTTTATTACCTGGATTAACATATATCGACCGTAGCAATTAACATTGCCGGATCTACATTTTTGCTTTTTTCATTTCATTACATTAAAGGTCTTAGAATATGTCTAAAAATGCCCTGAAAATTATCAAATTCGATTAAAATACTTAATTTTTATACCATTAGGTTGATTTTAGGAATTTAATATTTTTCGGGGGCATTTTTAGACATATTCTAAGACCTTTAATGCAATGAAATGAAAATAGTAAAAATGTAGATCCGACAATGTTAATTGCTACGGTCGATATATACTTTTAGATTAATTTTCGATAGTGCTTTTCTCGATCATAGATGGCGTTAGGATCGAAATAGCACGCGCAAACGAAATTTACTATATATGTATAAGGACAGTAATCGGTACTAATCAGTCAGTAGCAATACTTCAGAAGACCATGAAATAAACTGTGCCTTGGTGTATGATTTAAATATCAGAATTATTAGATTGTATTTATTATTTGTTTTGATTTGATTTAGAAGCTCGTTGATTTCGTTTTATGCGCTCATTCATTAACTCGTTAACTTATATTGAAGCTAAAAAAGATTTTAAAAACACGAAGCATTGAATCGCTAGAAAGAAGAATGAGGTTAAGTTAAGCATGGGTATTTCGTTACCAGGAATTCATAAATATTAAATTTTCGTAAATTCTGCGAACTGAACAAACTTTTCGAACGAAGTAGCTAGAAGCTAGTAAATAATAAATACATATTTACGCTAAACGATATAACTAAACCAAAAGGATGTTGTATTAATTATTTTATTCAACTATGATAATTTTCGGGACCGACCACAAATTCGTTGTGTATTAAAATTTTTGTTCGTAACAGCTGATTTTTAGTTTTTTTACAGGGTCGGTCATATTGTAAAAGTCTTCACAGTGACCTCCTGTCGGCTTAATAATACCGATACACGTTACCCTGTGAACAATATTAATCGTCGTAAAGGGTCAGTTATTTTAAAAAAACAGCACGTCCGCGTGGCATCTCTGTCGCAGGCCGCGTAAAGTTTTGATAGCAGATGCTCCAATATTTGAAGATGGCGGCCGGGCCCATTTTTATTTAGTTTTCATTTTCCACACGACGGCGCACCATATAGAATAGATAACACTGAGTAGAAATGCCAGAGGAACAGCTTCTACTGTCGTAGTCGAAACGTCCACTTCTTAAACTAATATTTTTTTTGAGTGACAATTTTATTTAGAAAAACTCAAAATAGATACTCGCCAATTGGTGTGGGTGCAAACCCCAACAATGAGCTTGAGCTGGCGGTGAAGGAAAACATCGTGAAACATGGTGGTAGGTTATTTCCTAGTACTCGACTGGCTAGCTATAGTTAAAGTCTGCCGCTAAGCACCTAACGGTGTGTTCCTCACTTAATAGCCAGTACTATTCCAGGCTAAGTGTGCTTTACCATCTTCGACCACACCGTCATCATCAGGTGACAAACACCTAGTTTGACAACCATGAAAAAAGAAGTTTATTCTGTTTGATGTAAAGCAGTAGTGGGGTATGAGACTGAACGCGCTTATCTAGCTCACGTAGCGGAGGAAAGTCAACATAGACAATACGCTTGTATGTGAATCAATGTTATGATTATTGCAGCACACAAACGTCGCTGCGTATGTAGTGGTGTATGTCTTTGTTGATGTTAAAACGAATTCTTTACACATTTTCTACTCTGTGGAGATAACGTGTATACTTTTATGTTTTTCACATGTGTGGATATATCGATTGTTTGTGCTGTATAGGCCGGGTCTTAACTTTTTACTTGTTCAAACAACGCCCGTGATGCGAAGTTAGATTTTATAGTTATTGATATTAGGGTTGTTTTTAGTTTAAAACGAGGATTCAGACGCTTAAGACTTCTATGTTCGTAAGCATAAATTTGTATTTCTAAAAAATCTATAACCCGACTGTGAATTTGTAGCGATGATGGCTCAGTGGTTAGTGCGGTAGGTTCGCATGCCGAAGGGCGTGGGTTCAAACCCTAACAATGAGCTTGAGCTGCCGGTGAAGGAAAACATCGCGAGGAAACCATAGCGTGGTGGTAGGGTATTTTCTAGTACTCAGCTGGCTAGCTACCACCCTCAAATTGAAAATCTGCCGCCAAGCATCTAACGGTGTGTTCCGGCAGCCTTACTTGAGAGCCAGTTCCATTCCAGGCTAGGTGTGCTTTACCATCTTCGACCACACCGTCACTTAACATCAGGTGAGCTATGGTCAAACACCTAGCTTGTGAGCCATTAAAAAAAACTATAATTAAAGGAAAACAATTTTTAAACCAATTTTTTAGATACCGTACTTGATAGGTTTGGTATTTTTTTAATTAACGCAATACTATTTCGCGCCAAAATTCCACCATCTTGATTCTTTTGCCGTGATGGTGCCGGCGTAAGAATAGTACCCCGCCCTCTCTACCCGTGGTTGCCGTAAGAGTCGGCTAAGGGATGTAATCCGGAAGATGGGCAGCAGCGTCTTCCTTGAACAATCACACCTAACTGCGCTCGCCAACCCGCCTGCCAAGCGTGGCGAGTATTGGCTAAACCCCCCCAGGAGGAGGCCTATATCCAGCAGTGGACGTCCTATGGCTGATGATGTGTATGTTTGTGATGTGATATAAGAACACTTGGATTGTTGAGACGAATCTAACAATACCTCTGAGCTGTGGTCAAAACACCAGGCTTGTCAAATATTAAAAAAAAAACTTTACAAAGCGAAAAGTTTCCAAAAAGTAGGTATATCACTTTCACATAATCTCTACTCTCTATCTGTATCAGAATCGTCCCATTATTTTTATATCCGGACCCAGGGTTTATAGAATAGGGCCGTAAGATTACCCTTTCGTTTTCGGTGACACGGTGCGTCACGTAATTCGGATTTATTTAATAGTATAGTTTCACGGGATATATGGCACATTAAAATCTCTGGCCCGATAGATATGGTTATATTAATATCTAGGAAAGTCATAGATTGGAAATAAAACGCTTTTAACCGACTTAAAAAAAGAGGAGGTTCTCATCTTGATTGGTATTTTTTTAAATATATGTACATCGATTTACGTGATTCTTCTTTAGTTTGATGCGGAATAGTTGCCATTTGGTTTCATAAAAATTTAACATAGTTTGGCCCAGTTGTTTTCATTTTATGAACTTTTTTTTTTTTATGTGCTGAATTTTAAGCGCGAGTGTGGGAAAGTGAAAGTTAATCATACTTTTGTGTTGCTTCCAATACTCCATTGAAGCTTATTGTAAAGTCGCCACTACTTTACTAAGGCATAACTGGATTTGACTGGCACGGATTGGACTTGACCAGGACTGGACTTCGACTATAAAGAAGCTGAAAAATGAACACTGCACACGAAATACAGAAACATTGAAACTGGCAGAATGCACAGAGTGCAATGCCAAGACGAAAGAGAAAAACGAGTAAAATTTTAACAAAAAAATACCGACTTCATGTGGTTTTCTCATGGATGTCATTGTCTTAACTGGATCAAATTGAAATAGGACCAAACGAAGCACCAGCTTTCAAATAAAAAAAAGGTATAATCAAAATCGGTTCATCCTGTCGAAAGTTCAGTTCAGTAAAAAAAACAGTTGTATTGAGTACCTCCTCCTTTTTTGAAGTCGGTGAAAAACCTATTGCTAATATTTGGTATTTTATCATTAAAATGCGTATAACCAGCCCGATTGCACAATAAAAACCGTACTTAAAAAAAAAATAAGTCGGGTAAAGAAAAAACTAATCAAGGGGGCGTCGTGTCAAGCGAGCTTAGGGTTCCGTCACACTTATTTTTATTTTTATGTAACAGTAATGAGACGAACGAGACTCTCTCCTGATGTTTACAGATAACGCCTGTCCATGACCATTGCAGCTATACACAGAACTGTGTGTAGTAAAACAAAGTCCAGGGCATCGCTGCTTTGGCGCTCATTACTTTGAGGCTAGATGGTTAGTCTCAATAGCCCTGTAATTTCGCTAGCTGCAGTACCCTTCAAACCGGAACACTGTAATGTTTACATACTACTGCTTAGCGGCAGAATATCTGGTACTGTGGTGGTACCTACCTAGACGACCTCCTGCTAAGGAGATCTACCACCAAGTTTATATACCACCAAATATTTTGTGTTATTATAATGTAACTAATTATTGAATTTCTAATCATTATCAATGCAGTGATACCTTCCCCCCTGGGTGGAATGACTATTTTTGAAAATACTTTCTTCTAAATTATCTATTTCCCAAGAGTTATATTTTTAGAGTATTTCCGCTAAAAAAACATTTTATTTATCCGAAAAAAGTATTTATATGAAATAAATTTGATATCTAATAAATAAATAAATATCGTAGGACATTACGCAAAGCGCCATCTGACCACAAACTAAGCAAAGCTTGTACTATAAAAGTCAGATAACTAATAGAATAATTAAATACCTTGTTTTTTGTAAACACCCAGACACAATACAAACATTTATTTATATCGAACTCACGCCTTACGGATCTTAAAGCAGATATACTACCAATGAATCAATAGGGTCATAAAGTGTCATAAATAGGTCAAATGTCATAATAACCTAAAACTGAAATCCGAAATAAACTTAAAAGCTAAAACTAATGTTTTTTTCTAAAGGTAAGCTTGCGCTTGACACCAACTCGCCTGATGTTAAACGAAGATGCGGTCTACGATGGAGCACGCTCGTCTAGAAGAAACCGACTCACTCGCGACTTGAGGGCACCCAGATTGTATCTATCAGTACAAATCAGTACAAATGTTTAAATAAATTACAAAAAAAATGCGTTTCAGTAATCAGTTGCAGCAAAATTTTCAATACCAAATGTATAAATATTGGACGAGCTCTCCTTGCGAGAATACACGGAAAACTGACTTGAAATTGCAGCGATTATTCATACATTTTGGTTCTTTTTTTAAGGTTGACAAGCTAGGTGTTTGACCACAGCTCATCTGATGTAAAGCACACAGCCTGAAATGGTACTGGCTCTCAATTGACTCTGCCACACACCGTTATATGCTTGGCGGCTGCTTACCGAAAACTTGACAAAGGTTTTTTTAATGCCAAAGTTTCTTGACTAAGTTTCGTTAAGCAATGTTCAGCTTCAATGGCCGTGGTCAGGTGTTGTCACTTACCATCATGAGCACGACTTTTCCTTATATTTATCGGTGACTTACGAGCTTTACACGCTTCCCTTACAAAACACGGATCTCTAAAACATGATCCAATTGAACTTATACAATAGAAAATCGACATGCGAAACGATTATAGTACAGAGTAGTGAGGGTCATAGAGTATTGTGTAGATTAGGGAGGGACAGAGAATTATTGTGTGGAGTAGGGACAGCGGATAGGGGCGAGAATCTAAGCGATAAGCGATTTGATACGCACTGGCCGTGGTCAGACAATACTGGTTATAAAAAATATGTGGGTGTAATTTACTGCTTTATGATTGGAAGATTTACAACGGTTAGTTTTTTTTTTATTGGCACCCCGATATCGAATCATTTTGACTTACTTTTTGGACTAAATTTGTGATGGTCAAGTTTAGAAAATGTGTCAATTCGGTATGTAAAGAAAAAAAATACTTTGCTGATTCCAAAACCATTTCGAAATATTACATTCCTGTACATTATTTTGACGTTTAAAACTCTCTAAACTATGAGATGGGGTATATTTCAATAAAATACACAAGATAAACTTGACTTTCAATGAGTCCCATAATGACGTCATGTAGTTCGCTGTGCAAAAGCAATGGCGAACCTAAACAAAAACTGTCAATGTCAAGTCAACGCAGCGTTGGATTTTTTACTATAATTACAGTATTTGTACAACTATTTCATGCTCCGTACTAGATACTATCCATATCTAAGGATAGTACGGAAAAATACTATAATTTCGTTACTTCATTTATAAAATACCAAAATAGGTAAATATAACACCCGTGCATTGCCAAATCACGTAAAAAAAAAGTTCATTGGGTTTGTCCTTTTTCTTTTTGGCATCATACTCTGTGCATTCTGTCAGTTCTAATGTTTCTGTAAAACAGCTGTAATAGATCCATATATTTTTTTAAATCTTAATAGATTTGCCAGCGGCGTAATAGCGTAATAATCCATACAAAAAAGTAATAGATTAGCAACATTAAGAAGCTTTGATAAACAAAATTCTTTACTTCATGTCAGTTGTCAAAGTCAATCAAATGTGTCAAAATATTATTTTTTGTTTTACATGGCAAAGGCCTACTAGGGATATTCAGTCAACCTTATGACGTCATCGCTATCGAAAGTTTGAAAACGTATTAAAAATCAACTACCGCATAAAAAGCCAAAATATTCAAATTAGTTTCATGAAATAAAGTTTACTATCAGAAAAAAATATAAAATAAATACCAAAAAAAAACTTTACATACCGAATTGGTCAAGTGTCTTGTTGTTAAGCAGTGATATAGCGCCAATTCGACAAGTCGTTCATATGTATCCATTGATACACAATTGATTACAGATTTTTAACTTGAGTGTGGTAGCTAGCAGGCCGAGTACTAGAAAATTCACAAATATTTTTTATTCCGATAATATGCGCAAATATAAACACGTTATTCCATATAATGCCTAATTATTTAAATAACCCAAATTCAATAACGATTTCTACAAACCCAGTTAAGAAATACGGTCTCATTTTTCCTGTAATCACTGCGACATCAATACTTAAATTGCCAATTCTGTACCCTCATTTTTCGACCCACTCCGTAAAGAAAACAGGTCACTATTCCCAAAAATTAGCCCCCACCTCTATCCATAAACAAACAAAATGGCGCATGGCGGTAAATCACAGATTATAGAAAGATACAGATAAATAACTTATCGTATTTATAATGTAGTAATAGCCCGGCAAGCAGTAGTCTGAAGTGCACTGTGTTCGAAGGGTACTGCAGCTAGCGAAATTACAGGGCTGTTGAGACTTAACCATTGAAAGTCTCAAAGTAATGAGCGCCAAAACAGCGATGCTCCGGACTATGTTTTGTTGCTCCAAGTTCTGTGTATTGCTGCAATGGTTATGGAGAAGTACCATCAGGAGAACATATGCAAGATTTTTCTTTTACTAATATATATAGATATACTAGTAAAAGAAAACCGGTACTTGCCTAACGGTAGCTATATATGACGGTAGCTATATATGACGGTAGCTATATATAACGCTATAATTACCATTATATATATACATATGTATATACGTATATATAAGATAAATGAGATTTGTGTTTTATCAATGTTAATTAAATTTTTTTTAAATAGGGTTTTAATTATAGAAAATTACATGCAAGTGTACAAGTGTGGAACAGTGATATTATGAGGTGAAACATGACTTATCCTGTAGCTTCCAAAACTCCGTCGAAGTTTTTAGTATAGAAGTCGTCACTACTTTATTTAAGGCATTACCGGACTCGACTATCAAATACTTTGTGCGACTGTTGGCAAATGCATCAAAAGTGCGAAGCCGAAAAAAAAAGATTTCTTTAAAAGCGTATGTAGTGACCAAGAAGTTTTCTTTACATTAGTGTGTCTGAACAGTATGAATAGGGATCAAGAAGTCATAAGCAATCACTTAGTCAAAGATAGCGAGTCTTGACGAATTCCGAACTTTATTTTAACATGTTATTGAAGATAAACTATACTAAATCTGTGTAAATGTTATTTGCGGTCTCGCATCCGAAAACTGACTTTCGCTGAACTTCGCTTACTTAACTAATAAAACTGGCTAGTTGAGCCTTTATTGATTTAAGTTATCTGCCGTATTCGTGGTTGAGTTATTAAATTACGCATTTTCGTGGGTTCACTGAAGCTTTATGTAATCAATTTACTAAAATTGATATCTATTTCGGTAATAAAATAGGAGAGAAAGGAAAACAAGGGGGTCGTACTTACAATGAATGTGTTATTATGTCGAAGGATAGTGTGGGGAGCTAGCGGTCAATTCGGTAAAGGTATGTTCAAAATGATATGCCTTTTGACATGATAAACATGTTTTCTTTTTCTTTCTTGTTTTTCTTTTTATGCTCGATAGCATAATTTTATTTTCAGTGTGTTAATCAAAATCAGTTACAATTCGGTACGTAAAGAAAAAAATACTTCACTGATTCCAAAAACGTTTCGAATTATTTCAGTACATTATTTGTACTTTTTAAACTCTTTAAACTATGAGATGAGGTTTCTTTTAGTATAATTTGACTTTCAATTGACCTCTAATGACGTCACATTGCGGTTTTCCTAAAAAAGAAATGGTAAACCAAAACAAAATCTGTCAATGTCATGTCAACGGCAGCCACAATAATCTCTTCCATACACGTACGTCGAGTTGTTTTCTCTTTATTGATACAAATATCTGGATTATTTTACTTTAAACGTTACTAGGACTCTAATATCGCTTATAGGAATACAAGATTTGTTTACTTCATGTAAATTGTCAAAGTCAATTAAATGTGTCAAAATAGCTACGTATACTATTTTTGTTTTAAATGACAAGGGCATATATTATTATATATTCAGCCTACTTCATAGCTATAAAAAGTTTGAAAACGTATTAAAAATCGACTACCAAATCCTTCATTTTCAAATTAGTTTCATAAAATAAAGTAATAAGTAAAATACTATCAGTGAAAAATATAAAAACTTTACATACCAAGCTAAAAAAGGCCATACAGTGTGGTCCGACTGCCTCACTTGAGAGCCAGTTCCATTCCACGCTAGGTGTGTTTACCATCTTCGTCCACACTTCACTGAACATCAGGTGACCTGTGGTCAAAATATTGGTTCGATAATAACAGTGCCTCACTGACTGCATTTTGGTTTTATAATCGCTGTTGATCCTTAGAACAATCCTACACAATCACAAGTACTACACACTAGTACAATCATGTACCTACTAATTATGTACGTACTTACAGTATGCCATGCTAGATATCAATATTATACGGCTTGGAAAGTACCCTTAAACAACTGTGCGAAACCTCTTAGAGTATATTCAGCCCTACTTTTATAGTATATTGTTTCAATCTCATTAAAATATAGATATGATTCCACGGTAAAGCGAAATTGCAGGATTTTAGGTAAAAAGCAATTCGGGTTTCTCTTTATTAGGTATATATTGCAGTAGCTGGCAAATTAGAGCATTGATTGATGAATATTTTTCAAAGTAGCAACAGGATTTCACAAACTAAACTGTTGTCAATGTCACTTTGACTTTTACATTTTACTTTTTTTATTTGGCACCGCACTTTGTACGTTTTGCCAGTGTTGAGTAGGTATTAAAATGGTTGCAAGTCAAAAACAAAGTCACACAAATTATGTTACACACATAATTTGTGTATTATGTTACATACATAGATGTTAGACATGAATTGCAAAAATCGAAGACGAGACATGATGGCTTTACAGCTTTAGCTGGCCCGATGGGGTAAATTAAATATAAAAAAAGTTATATCTAGTAGGTCTAGACTACACTAACTAAAAATCAAAGAAACACCCTTAATCGATTTGCCCAGCCAGAATCTAAGTGTCATCTGTATTCTCAGAAAGGTTGTCTTTAAAGTTAAGTTAAGCCTTATTTAATTTCGCTAGATAAAACGTTTTATATATATAATTTGAAGCTGAAATCTTTAAGGCAACCCTTATCTCTATTTTTTTTTTTCAAAACTATAACGATAAAAATCTTAAGACGTACCATTAATTCTAGTCAAAAGGCAAATTGACTTTTCTTCTATGTGTTGAAGCTAATGACTTTGGACTAAATCGAGTTACGAATAATGCTTTAACCTTCTCAGAAGTCTGGGTAGGTAATAGGTATTACTTGAAAGCTTTATTTGCTTATCGAAAGTATTCGTTAAGCTTGACTCACATGACGTCGTAGCGTTATTATATAAGGTAGAATCGGATTGTTGTTTGATATTTGTGATCGCTATTTTAATGTGAACAAAATAATAATATTATGACTAAAAGTATAATAATATACTTACTTATTGAGTAAAATAATCTGAAACAATAACAACAACAAACAATAGACAACAATAAAATACATTATCATCATTGTTATGCCATCTGTATCGGTCTTGTGCCAATCTGGTCCAGGTTCGACCCGCGACGGTGACTATGTTGTCGCCCCATCTTGCGGCTGAACGACCAACGTTCTGCGTACCTTGCCTAGGTCACCACTCTGTTGCAACCTAACTCCATCTGTCATCACTTCACATAAACAACAATACTTGAACAATAACATTAACATATATTTTTTTGGTTGGACCGCAGGAAAGTAATGTCATCGCATATTAAAATCCAAAACATGTATTTTCGCGAGCGTTTATATACATATAACAATCAAGTTGAGAACCTTCTCCTTTTTGAAGTCGGTTAAATATAGTCTACGTTTTATTTATAAAGTACTCGACAAAGTGCGTGCATGGGATGATGATATAGATAGATAGAAACTGTTAATTGTGCAAAAAATAGAAAAAAAAGTGAAGAAAACAAAATCTCATGATCAAGAGCGCCACAAGGCTCGTCAAAATTGATCTCTTCCAGGGAACCTAGAATGGAAAACACTTAAGTTCAAAAAATATAAATAAATGCAATGTAAAATATATCATGTATATGTGCTGTGTGTGTATATGTGTTAATATGTGTGTGCGTGTGTGTGTGATAATGTGGTGAAATACAAATATTTTATTGATAACACCAATGTTACAAGTCAATTCCATAATATCATTTCAAATATAGCATTAAAATAAAACGCTGATTACATGTCACGGAATTAAAAAAAAGTATGTCAATATTTCGGTCGGCTAAGGGATGTAATCCGGAAGATGGGCAGTAGCGTCTTCCTTGAACAATCACACCTAACTGCGCTCGCCAACCCGCCTGCCAAACGTGGCGAGTATTGGCAAAACCCCCCAAGAGGAGGCCTATGTCCAGCAGTGGACGTCCTATGGCTGATGATGTGATGTCAATATAAAAACATATAAAAATACTGTCAATATAAAATATGTCAGTATAAAAAATAGTAGGTATTAATATAATAAACGTAACTTTTCATGTTGCTTCCAAAACTCCGTAGAAGATTCTAAATAAATCTTTTATAAATTTACCACAGCACAAAATGCAATGCAAAAATCAAAGAGAAAACC
The DNA here is from genome assembly GCA_950106695.1 of Biston stratarius. Taxonomy (NCBI): domain Eukaryota; kingdom Metazoa; phylum Arthropoda; class Insecta; order Lepidoptera; family Geometridae; genus Biston; species Biston stratarius. The sequence goes on from OX467108.1 coordinate 2,835,542, forward strand.
CTGAGTTAGTAAAACTATTTTTTGCGTTAACATATCATTTTAACAAGAAAAATGAGACGCAGTAAAGTAAAATCTGTACAATATTTTTTACCCTTTTGCGTACACGTCTGGTGCATCTGGCATATTGTATATTACTGCTTTATCTCTATTCTACGAAAATTTATTTGATGTCAAAACAGATAATATAAAGGGCTGTCGTTAAACGATTTTATTTAGCTTGTAGCTAGTTAGCTTTAGTTGATTTTTGGGTATAATTTAGTTATTGATATTTTACCCCCTTCCGGTTGACAGATTGATCTGATATTAGGTACACACCTTGAGTTCTGATGACAATACATTTTTTTTTGTAGCTGGCAGACTAGTTGTTTGACCGGTGTGGTCGAAGATGGTAAATCACACCTAGCCTGGAATGGTACTGTAAACTGTATAAACTGTAACCTAATATGAAAAGAAAGATCCACAAAAAAAAAATGCCTTGCTGAGTTTCTTGCCGGAGTCTTCTCAGTTGAAGTGTAATTACGAGCCGGTGGTAGATTCAAACATGTAACTTAACGTTCGTAAGTGCCTTACCAGGGCCTAAACTGAATAAATGACTTTTTGATTTTGATTTTGATACTGGCTCTCAAGTGAGACTCCCGGAACACACCGTTAGATGCTTGGCAACAGATTCTCAACTTGAAGGTTCTAGCTAGCCAGCTACTAGAAAGTACCCTACCACCACGCTATGGTTTCCTCACAATGTTTTCCTTCACGGGCAGCTCAAGCACTCTATTGGGGTTTGAACCCACTTTGTCGTGTGAACCGACCGCGCTAACCACTGAGCTATCATCACCGGTACACATAATTTTGAGTAGCTACAGTACGCTTCAAACCGGAATACAGTTTTACACACTACTGCTTGGCGGCAGAATATCAAGTACTACAGTGGTACCTACCTACATGACCTCCTGCTAAGGCGATCTACTACAAAAAACCATCAAACCACCAATTAAAACCCAAGTAACTCAAGCTCATTGTTGGCCAACGCCCAATAACATGCGAAATAATAACCAATTACATTTCAAATTGCCAAAGTAATATTACAATTTCTATTACAGTTTGAACCTAACACGTTCGAAAGACAGTGTGTTAAAGCACATATTTGCCCCAACTTATTCATATAAACTGGGAGTAGTTTTGTATTTTTGTTTGTAACATTATCACGATTAATATATATGGCGCATATTTTTTGGTAATATACAACTATTTATTTGTAATAAAAACCTATTAAAAACATTAAATTTATTTTGTTAATAAATTATTATTTTCATATTATTTTACTTTAAAACATAGCATAAAACGAAAATGATTCAGTCAACATTGTAGCACACGCTTTAATTTTAAAGTTCTTTTCTAACAATATTACGCTAACTAGAAAAAACTACAGAATAAATTTGAAAACAACTTTGGATTTAAAAAAAAAAGGACTTTTATAAGCTAAGATCATGTTGAAAACTGTAAAATTAAGGGTGAAACCGCGGGGTGAGTTATATTTTAATAACTCGGAGGAAAATCGCCCTAAAGTTTGGCTATAAATCATATCAGGAGGTCCAACCCTTGTCTTGCACGATTACTTACATGTCAAACGGCCCAAACGATGTTTGATATAATTTGTTGTTATTTTTAGGAAAACAATGATAAATTACTTACCTACGTTCCATTCGTTAGGTTAACTAGACTAAGGTCAGCTCTGAGAAAATATTGGGAAATTGTTGCTTGTTTGTGCTGTTTCACTATCATAACTATCACTATCATCATCATCACTAACATAGTATAAAACAAAGTCGTTTTCTCTGTCCCTATATCCCTATGTATGCTTAAATCTTTAAAACTACGCAACGGATTTTGATGCGGTTTTTTTAAATAGATAGAGTGATTGAGATGAAGGTTTATATGTATAATAACATCCATTAAATAGTGGAGAAACACTGTTTTTTTTTGAGGTTTATACCCGTGCGAAGCCGGAGCGGGCCGCTAGTATTTTATAATCTTCTAGATTAGCTCTGTTTTTATACGGCTGCCAGAAAAAAAGAATTGTAAGGTTTTCAGGATTTCATGTATGTAGGTATGAACAGATTTGGATGTGTGAGGTATCGTTTAAATCTTTATATCATCCCAAATGACACTCGTTTTAAATTTTTCGAAATAAATATACTCGTAGTTTGATAGTGTGCATTCTTGTTTTTAATTTTCATAATTAAGCTGTTATGAACTGTCCCACTGCTGGACGTGAGCCTTTTCTCTTTGTAAGATGGCAGTATGACTCTTTGTAAGGCCATCGCGCTGGCCAAGTACTCAGAAGAGAATCACTATTTTACTTGTTGTGCATATTGCCCGTGTCAGGTAGTCCATATTTTCAAATGTCGCAAAATAAAATCAAGTAAAATAAGTGTTAGTTACAAAAAATGGATCAAGTCCAGTCTATGTGTTACTAAAGTAGTGGTGACTTTGCTAGGACAAGACCGGACTCGACTTTGAGTGTGACTCTACTGTGTTATTATTATTATTATATACCTACAGGTTTTTATGGAACCCTCGGTGCGCGAGTCCGATTCGCACTTGGCCGGTTTTTAATAAGATAATTGAAAATATCTAAACAGGTGCCTTGCACGACTTGGCTCCCTCCCTCCTTTTATTATTCCTCCCTTTTTTTATTACTGGACGGCCAGACAAACGCGAACAAAGCGTCACCAGTACATGGTAGACGTTCCCCATGTGCGCACTAATCGTTTCTAATCTACATTCTTTATTCGCACGGCGAGGATGTGGAACTCTTTGCCGGAGTCTGTTTTCCGAAAAGTACAATGTAGGTAGTTTCAAATCAAGAGTAAACAGGTTCCTTCTAGGTAAGCGTGTTCCATCCTAGACCACATCGTTGCTAACCATCAGATAGGATGTGGTCAAACGCGAACCTATTACCTATTTAAAAAAAAACACTAGCAAATGTACAAAGTACGATGCCAAAGATAAAAAAGAAAAAGACGCTCTTATTTTGTTTTATGTTAGTCATGTGATTCAACGTGTATTGAGTTTTGGCGGGAACGCGGTGAGCGTCGTGTCGCCTCATTGTATTTTTTTTCTAAAACTAGTGTTTTTTCGAGTTTTTATGCATAAAAATAGTGGTGTTTTATTTATAAAGTGCCGAATTACAAGCGCGAGTGTGGGAGAATGATATAATGTGGTTAAACATGACTTTTCGTGTTGCTTCCAAAACTCCATCCAGAAGCTTATAGTAAAGTCGCCACTACTTTACTAAGGCATGACTTGATTTGACTGGGACCGACTGGACTTGATCAAGACTAGACTTTGACTGTAACTATAGATGATAAAGAAGCTGAAAAATGAAGACTACTCACAAAATCTAGAAACATTGAAACTGGCAGAATGCACAGAGTGCGATGCCAAGAAGAAAGAGAAAAAAAAAAACGTGTATTAAAATGTTATACTTGAATTTCGAAACACATTATACCGTGCCAGCGCGCGTGGGCAAATCACAATGTGAATTAGGCTTTAAAATATATATCTGTTATCCTCAAATGTATATTATACGTGTAATCCAATATTTATATCATCTATACAATACGCTCATGTATAAAAGGGTCTCAATTCTAAAAAAATATTTTAAAACAAATATTCGTCCCACTCAAACGCAATTTATCACAAAATTCATATAAACTTTCAATACAAAATTTGTCTGACAGGATTACCTAACAAAGTCACCTTAAAGCACCTTATACATCCATCTTAACATAAAAACAATAGAGCTGTCTAAAAAATTTAAACTCACATCTACCAATCAATCTCTATTAAATAAAGGCTTGTACATATATGGGTGTAGTTGCCTACGAGTGTAAATAAGCCCATGAATACACGTTACGGCACAAATTTTATATTCTAACAGTGTTGTGTGCTTCTGTTGCTAATCCATCGGTTTTCTATTGGATACTTTTTTTCTAAAGTCTAAAACAAAAGTCTTCAATCAGTGCGTTCTACCTGTCATGACCTACGGAGCCGAAACGTGGACTGTCACAGCGGGAATGGTCCGTAAGTTCAAAGTCGCTCAGCGAGCTATGGAAAGAGCTATGCTTGGCATTTCTCTGAGGGATCGTATCCTGAACGAAGTAATTCGCCAGAGAACAAAAGTCACAGACGTAGCTCAGCGTATTAGCAAGCTGAAGTGGCAATGGGCTGGACATATCTGTCGCTGAACCGAAAATCGCTGGGATAGACGTGTTCTGGAGTGGAGACCGCGAATTGGCAAACGTAGCGTAGGACGCCCTGAGACTCGATGGAGTGACGATATACGTAGGACAGCTGGCGGTGGATAGAAGCGAAAAGCCGAAGATCGGGCTGAGTGGCGTGTTTTGGGAGAGGCCTATGTCCAACAGTGGACTTCGATAGGCTGATGATGATGATGACTTTTTTTAATGTATAAGTAATGAGACAAACGATACGCTTTCCTGATGGTAAGAGATAAAGCATGTCCATGACCATTGCAACAATGCACAGAACTTTGAGCTGAACAAAGTCTAGGGCATTGCTGCTTTGGCGCTCATTACTTTGAGACATTCGATGGTTAGTCTTAACAGCCGTGTAATTTCGTTAGGTGCAGTACCCTTCAAACTGGAACTCAGTAATGTTTATACACTTAGAATATATGGTCGATTTCCTGCTAAAGGATCTACCACCAAGTAAATTAATGTTTCTTTGCTAATTACTTGGCACGCCTCTTATAACCATCGCATTGCAGCATCTGCATCCTCCAAACTAGCTTTAAAACCCTTAAAAACAGAGTGCAACCACCGTCGCATATGTCGTAATGAAAAATAAACAATACCCAAATGAAATTCTGAGTTGATTTAGGACCAGGGTAAACATATAATAGTTGAGTGGCTACTGCTGCCCTGAGATTACAAAGGGTGGCCTTTTTGCTAGAGATGAGACATTTTTGCAAATAATTAATGGAAATATTCGAATTTGTAATTACAAATCGAATAACGGTGAAGGAGATTCTTTATAGAGAGATAGATCTTTATAAGTCAACTCTCATTAACCGACTTTGAAAAAGATACATACACCCGTGCGAAGTACAGACGGGCAGATCAATCAATATAAAAATTTTTTTTTTGTAAAAAACAAAAACAACGAAAATTTTCTTTTGAACAAAAATTAGAATAGTCACATAAATGGGTAGCGTAGATACCAAACGCATAAAAGACGATACCAAGACCAAAGCTTATATTCTATCGAATATTAAATAGCATCTATTCGAATAGACTCGTTCATCATTTCTAGTGTGGGTCTTGCGTTTTGGATTTAACTGCACTGATTATGTTGCCAGATTTGCCAGTGTATTGCACAATAAAGGGTGCTTTAGGGGTTATGGCAGGGCCGTGCTGAGTTTGGCCATTTGGTTATGGACATAGAGTTGTTTAATGAGAAGATATAAAAAGATTTTCGTTTTAATTTTAGTAGGCAAGATATTTTTATTGAACTAAAATGTAGAGCTTAAAGTAAAAATGCATAGATTCAAGAAAATTAAACACATCTTTTGAAAAAAAAAACCCAATATTGTATTCCACGGGAATACGGAGGAAGGAAGAAAGGTATCATTAAGGTATTTTTGCCTAAACATAACTTTAAACAATCTCCATTAAATTTTATGTTCAAAGTTCATGTTTTGGGCTTGAACGCACGCCCTTCGTGTGAACCGACCGCGCTAACCACTGAGCTATCATAGCTACAAAAATTTATGAAGAATGAATCAATTTATAAAGTTAACGACGCTGGGGCACAGTTCGGGGAGAAGAACTAGTTTTTATGGTTACCGGTACAAAAGAATGGAAACCATTGTTATAGCATACGTATAACATGTTTAAGAGGGAGTGTCTCTCAATTCAGGCCACTAAATTTAATCTGTACCCACAAGTTACTCGTATGTCATTCTTAACAATACTTAATCAACTAGTCTATGGCAAACGTTAATGAAATTCGTCTTTAATAAATAATAAAAATAAAGCCTTTCTTTATTTCCCATCACTTAATTATCTATTACATTTGTGTGTATTACTGTTATACTGTGTTAATATATTTTTATAAATTTTCGCTTAATTAATTAACATTTATTTTCGTTGATAGGAACCCCTATTTGGGTATAGGCCTCCTCCAGTTTGATCCAGTTTTCCGTCTTTCGCTCGTTCGATCCATTCTTTTCCTGCTATACTTATGATGTCGTCAGTCCATCTTTTCACAGGTCGCCCTATTCGTCTTTTTCCGCTAGGTCCTTTCCATTTCGTCGCTTCTAATGTCCATCGTTTGTCCTTGTCCACTCAGAAATTCCTCTTTAGAAATATTTATTTATTTAATTCTTTATTACACATGTACTACTCAATAATATGTACCAACAATAGGAGGACTTAACGCTCAAAAATTTCTACCAGTCATCTTCGAAGGAGTTCGGGTTGTAGGCGGATATCAATATTAACTAATTATTAAACCGCTAAACAATGGAATTTGCTCCCTAAGTGGGTGTACCCTAATGAATACAGTTTACCTTCAGGTCGCAAGTGAATCGGTTTCTACTAGGCGAGCGTGCTCCATCGTAGACCGCATCTTCGCCGTGATGGCAGTCAAACGCAAGCCTGTCTTTAGTAAAAAAACATCTGCAGTCTAGCATCTAACGGTGTGATCCGGCAGCCCACTTGAGAGCCAATTCCATTCCAAGTGTTTACCATCTTTGACCACACCATCAGCTAAGTTATGTTCAAAACGCCTATCATGTCAAATGAATCAAACAGAGACATTTTTGCAATTATAATAATATTGTAATTACTTAAGAGATAAACATATATAGGCATGTATGTACATAATTATAATAGTAAACTGTCAAAATAATAAACCTCTTTTTTCACAGTCGGATAATAAACGTGGTATGTATTTATCTCTTGGTCTACTCATATAAAGAGATACACCGTTTTAGTTCACCTCCGATTTTAAGTTTCTATATTTAGGCAGAAATTGTGTCCAATTTCGTTTTACCACTACACCCAAATACGAATCTCTGAACCGTAACCAATTCACAGAACTAATAGACATTATGCGGTTACAACTTGTATCAATTCCATCGACCAGACTATTCAAATACAGATAATCTAGTATTTCACTAAAAAAAGTTAGCGCATAGGTTTCTACAATACACGTAGTGAAGTCACTCGGCTGGCTATGTGTGCGTGACACCCCGCACACAGCTATCAAACGCGCGTTTACACGCAGTATAAACTCATACATCTGTATGAGTTAGAGCCGGCCGACAGTGTTTAGGTTTTGTGTTCCAATTTGCAAATAGAAAAGTAAATTATCGATATCCGTCAAAATATTGAAACTTACTATTGAAAAGATATTCTTGTTTTTGTGAACTTTTTCTACTGAATTACAATATAACAATTAAATGTATGAGATAGCAAGATTTATTCATTTAACACGTTAGAGTGAAATGGATTGATTTTTAGCTATAATATTGCAAGACAAATTAAACTGGGGTAAACGATAAAATCGTGGTCGCGAATTTGAACTGAGGCAGATGCCACTATAAGTGGCTTGTACTCAAGAGTTATGAGGGGTGATGAATGATGACGATGACACAATAAAAACTAGGCCAAAATTAATAGAGCTAAAGTTGTATCTCTGTAATTCTGCAATCCATGCGATTTAACCGGCCCAATGGAGTGACTGTTGAATGTATTTTGTTGCGTATTTAGCGCAACCGCTGCGGCGACGCTGCGGGCCAGTTGCGGCGCAATTTTGTGAGACTGGCTTTAGCGCCAACGACTGCCTGAGATGATTCTTCGGTATCATGTGCCGTTTGAATTTTGGTCAACGCTATTGGTACAAATAACCAACCAAATGACCATGTTGGTTGGTATAAGTCCGCGTTTGTTTACTAACTCGACTGATGGAAAGACATGATGAGGTTGAAGATGAAGCACGCAGATTTCACATCACATCACATCATCAGCCATATGACGTCCACTGCTAGACGTAGGCCTCCCCCTGGGTTGGGTTGCCAATACTCGCCACGCTTGGCAGGCGGGTTGGCGAGCGCAGTTAGGTGTGATTGTTCAAGGAAGACGCTTCTGCCCATCTTCCGGATTACATCCCTTAGCTGACTCTTACGGCAACCACGGGTAGAGAGGGTGGGGTACTATTCATATGCCGGCACCACCACAGCAAACGTACGCAGATTCATGAAATACCAATCCAATCTGACCTTGAAAAGATCTAGATAATATCTCTCGGGGAAAAAAGGAAGCCGGCAGCTTGTTCCATTCCTTCGGATGAGAAACGTAGTCATAACGTTTGATAATGGGCCATATTTCTACTGTTTTTATTTTATTTATGTGAAATTAATGAGACGAACGAGACGCTCTCCTGATGATAAGAGATAACGCCATGACCGTTGCGATACACAGAACTTTGAGTAACAAAACAAAGTCCAGGGCATCGCTGCTTTGGCGCTCATTATTTTCAGACTTTCGATGGTTAGTCTTAAAAGCCCTGTAATTTCACTAGCTGACTACCTTTCACTACCCTTAAAACGGGAACACAGTAATGTTTAAGCACTACTGCTTGGTGGGAGAACATCTGGTAGTGCAGTGGTACCTACCCAGACGACCTCCTGCTAAGGAGATCTACCACAAAGTAAACCACGTGCCACTTACCACGTTCTTTCCTCTAACAAAACTGCCGCGATTTGTTATAATAGAGGTAGTTAACAAATAACAAAACCTGCCTCAGATAAAAACGACCCTAGAGGCTAAATTCGCGCCTGTGGTAAGCGGTTCTGCGGTAACAGATCGTGTCAGTCTGGGGATAAGCTTTTTTATGTAGGAGAACAATTGTGTATTCCCCTTATCAGTAATTGAAGCTATGCTAGCTCAGTGGTTAGTGCGATCGGTTCACACGCTGAAGGGCGTGAATTCAATCCCCAACATTGAGCTTGAGCTGCTGGTAAAGGAAACCATAGCATCGTGGTACGTTCTAGTACTCGGCTGGCTAACTATCAGCATCAAGTTGAAAATCTGTCTCCAAGCATGTAACGGTATGTTCCGGCAGGATCTCTTGAGATCTCTCTCTCTCTCTACCATCTTCGACCACACCGTAACGTAACACCAGGTGAGCTGTGATCAAACACCTAGCCTGTCAACCATTCAAAAATGAAAACTTTTGCCTTACAACTGTGAGGTTAGGGTACAATATATTGATGTAAGCCCAAAATCTAACTGTAAAGAATTCATTGGAGTTCTATGGAATTTACCTATAGGTTAAAAAAACACAGCATTTGCTTAGCTAAATAAATAGATAAATTATATTGTCTCCGCAGATATCGACCCACTGAACCGAGTTTATCATCCTTGGATTAACACGGTACAGCGTGCCAACTGTAATTTTGATTTGGTATGTAATGACTTCACCCACAGCGTCCGATTCGTTACCGTCTGTTCCGACAACAAATATAAATTTTACCATTCATATTTAAAATAACATTAAAAGTATATCAAAATCATAACATATGTCAATATAATGAAAATGTCAATATGTCAAATCTAAAATATGTCAATATGATAAAATGCCAGTTAAAAAAAAATATAATTGCTTACTAGTAATTCAATAATCTATTATTTTTAAATCATCGTCAAAGTCATAAAACAAGATCTTAACTTGCTTCTGAAGCACGCTGTACGATTTAGTCATCATCATCATCATCATCATGTCAGCCGTAGGACGTCCACTGCTGGACATAGGCCTCTCCACTTGACTTCCACAAAGACCGGTTGGAGGCGGCTCGCATCCAGCGCGTTCCTGCGGTCTTTATGAGGTCGTCTGTCCACCTTCGATTTAGTACGATAGTAGACGTAGTGTACGATTTAGTAGTTTCAGCATATTAAGAGCAGGTATATATCCTTCAAAAAGATCCCTACTTCGCTCTGTATGAGCGGAGCGTAGCGTGATAGCTACTCCGTAATCATAAAAGAATAAGGATGAAAATAGAATCTACCACTTGACCGTATTGTTGCTCGGAAGTACGCAACTTTAACTCGCTAACCTAATTAAATTTATTACGACTAAAGTAGTTGAATCACTCCATCCACCATCTTCGACCACACCGTCACTTAACATCAGGTGAGCTGTGGTCAAACACTTAACCAAAAAATTGGTCTAATTTTTTCTTCTTCTGATAAACGGATAATGAATGGTATCGTTTCAAGATTTTTTTTTTATTCAAGTAAATTGTGGTACCTTTGAAAAAAAAAACTAATAACACATTACTTTGAAATAGTAAGAGTATCGTGTTTATTTATATCTATCGTGTTTAAGCTTGTCAAATAAAGAAAAGATTTACCGTAGTGCGGGTTTTTACAGTAAAATACACATAATTATATGTTTTTATTTTATTATGGTTAACAGTCTAGGTGTTTGACCACAGCTAACCTGATGTTAAGTGACGGTGTGATCGAAGATGGTTAAGCACACCTAGCCTGGAATGGTACTGGCTCTCAAGTGTGGCTGCCGGAACATACCGTTAGATTGGCGGCAGATTTTCAACTTGAGGGTGGTAGCTACCCAGCCGAGTACTAGAAAGTACTCCACCAGCATGCTATGGTTTCCTCACGATGTTTTCCTTCACCGGCAGCTCAAGTGTTTGAATCGGCGTGCGAACCGACTGCGCTAACCACTGAGCTATCATCGCTACAAATATCACAACAATCACTTACATAAAAAAATAATATATCGAATCGTGATGGAAAAAAAATTGATCTTTTTTCTTTAAGACATTCGATGACTAGATTCAACAGCCCCATAATTCTGTTAGCTGCAGTGCCTGAACGCAGCATTGCTTAGACACTACTTGGGTGCAGTATATCTGATACTATTGTGGTGTCCTGGCGCTGTGGGTGAATGAAAACCTTTAATGTCATCGATCGCATGTTCCAGCTAATTGTGTTAATTATTATTGCGGCTGATTTAATATCGAACTGGTATCTTAACTTGCCTGAATGGCTGCAGTGGCGTTGTTGTGCAAATTACTTAGTCAATTCATAATTAAGGTGATTGTATTTACCATCTACTAGCGACCCACTATTTTCTTAAATATCAAAAATGTAATTAGGATGTACAGTGAAAACCGTATCGAAATCCGTTGTATCAACAATCGCGGAAGGTTAGAAAGAAGTACGAAAAGTGGGATAGCGCTCCTGGCGGGAATAAGTAGGAACTTTTATTATGTGATAGTTTACCTAAATCTAAAATTGTAGAAGTCTTATAACCGATATCAAAAAAAGAAGGAGGCTCTCAATTCGTCGGATTTTTTATAAATGTATGTTCGATTACTCGAAGACGCGTGGACCGATTCGAGAAATTACTTTTTTGTTAAAAAGGCTATACTTCCCAGGAGTTTCCTTAGCACCATGTCAGGATCTGATGATGGGATCCCAAAAAATCGAAGCCAACTCTCAAACTCAAATTACATTAAAGTCGGTTGAATAATTTTTAAACGACAATACTTAAAACCTAGCCGTGCTCGAGCATGGAGTAGCAGTAGAGAATAGAAGAAGAAAATAGAATGTTTATGATTTCATTCATTCATCAACACCATTCATCATTCATCTTTATACAAAATATTTTTTTTTTATAAAACATAAGTTAACCACGATATCTGTGTTACTAATATAGAGACTAAATTTAAAAGAAACACAAATTAATTTTCATAACTTCTTAAACAACATAATTTAAATTTAATATCAAATAGTATTGAATCACGCCGAGATTTCGAACTTAATAAATCGCAAAAACTAATAATGTCTAATTTGTCTGACTTAGCTATTAAATGTCTTTATTCGAGGAAAACAATTTGATTGGATGCTACATTTTACGTTATTTGATTTAAAAAAATCTTTTTTTTTTTGTTATGGTTTTGGCGCCGCGCTTTGTGCATTTGCCAGTGACAAGTGTTTTGATATTTTCAACTATTTAAAAACAATTTAGTACAGTAAGTCCAAGTCACGGTCGAAATAGCATCAACTAAGTCATACTCAAGTCCAGTCATGCCCTAGTAATGTAGTGACTTTACTACAAACTCAGTGGAGTTCTTAAGCAACACAAAAGGTTTCACCTACTGTTTCACCACATTGAATCATTTTCCCACATTCGCGCATATAACTTGGCATTTTATGAATAAAACACCACTATTCATACACTGAAAACACAGGTTTTTAAGAAAAATATAATTCGCTGAAACAATCTCTGTGTTCCCACCGAAAACTCGAGAAAAACTTATGAATTTATCTTTATAATCACCTACTTACACAAAATCACAAATTATATAATATAGAGATACAATACTAGTGTAAAATACATCATCCCAGAAAAAATGAGACATTGGAAAGAGGTTTTTTTTTTCTAGTGTAATGGAACAGTTCTAGGTCACTCTATGGGTTTTGGGCTATTTTGGCATTACGGTGGCCACGGCCACGGCTCATTCAATACCCACAAAATAAAGTGCACAGTGCGCCTAAACAAGTTATCACTTCAAAAACACATAAATACCAATTAGCATCCAGATAAATAATATTTATATACTAGATTATTAAATTATTAATAGATTTAGCTTACCTTATAATGGAAGGAAATGCATTCCAAAGTAAAACATTTTAATAAGAGGGCTTTATTTGATATACAGCTCACTAATTCCGGTTACCGAGTTATGTAAATGAATGTTCCTGCTTCCAAATATAACAAACTTTGAAATCAAACTACGGTTGTTGTCATGACCCGAGCTCGTCCAACGAGACAAAGTAAACAGTCAATTGACCTACTTTATGCCTTAATTTTGTGTACTACCTTCATCACACAGATTTATCTATCCTACAGACCTTCCGAAAAAGGCGGCGTAATACAGGCGAATTAACACCCGAGGGCGATAGGTGCAATAAATTCCCACCAAACAGGACCAATGTTCTTTTTAAAATAATTTAAATATCTTTTTTCTATTTAGGGTTATACCCAAAGGGCAAAACGGGACCCTATTACTAGGACTCCGCTGTCCGTCTGTCTGTCTGTCTATCCGTCTGTCAGTCACCAGGCTGTATCTCATGAACCGTGATAGTTAGACAGTTGAAATTTTCACAGATGATGTATTTTTGTTGCCGCTATAACTAAAAATCAGATTAAAAAATATTTAAGTGGGGCTCCCATACAACAGACATGATTTTTTTGGGTTTTATAGATAATGATACGGAACCCTTCGTGCGCGAGTCGTGGTTTTTTCACATATAACACAGCATAATCTATCCCCAAGATAAGAAAAGCTATGGGAACCAAATAACTCATAGAATACTTATATATTTTTGTTATCTAAATACATACTTATAATACATACCGAACACCCAAACACAGAACAAACGTTTATCGTCACATGAATGTTTGTTTTGGTGGGAATCGAACTCACGCCCTACAGCTCTTGAAGCAGACATTCTACCAAATGAGTTGACAGCAGTCATAAACAGCAACGACGCAAGAGCTGGACCGAAGTTTTGTTTAAACCTGTTTTAAATTTTAACATCGTTTCTGGGCGCCACTTTGGTAAACGATAGGACAAACTATAAACAACCCGAGGTTAATTACAACCCCCCTCCCTGAACAAAATCCTGGATCTGCTCCTGGGTAGATAGTACAAGATAGAGAGAGATTAATGTTACGGATTATGATGTATTTTTCGACTAAGTAGGTACTCTGTTCATCTGAGAAGAAATATTCAAATAAGCAAAAAAAAAAAAAAATGTTCACAGAGATTAATTTTTTATCGTATTGCTTGCTACTAGTATATGGTAATATTTACACACTACTGCTCGGCGGCTGACAATACCCGATTTAAATGACTAACTTCTCTGACTTATTCTGATGATTTCTGATCTGTCTTGTTGGGAAGCTTTCTCAGAGGGCGCCACGTGTTCATGTTGGTTGTTTTTTGAATTATTTATCTCAAATACTATAGGAGAGAGGGTAGTATCAAGATTCTGCCTCTCTGGTCGGAAAAATCCAAGATTTGGGGCATTCGACAGAATATAGATAGATAGAAATTCTTTATTGTGCACACCAAAAATAGAAGAAAAAAAAAACAGAAAATAAAAGAATCTTCTGAGTTAATTGCACAAGTGGCGGATTTATCGCTAAGAGCGATCTCTTCCAGGCAACCAAGAATGGAAAACATGATACAGTTTAAGAAGAGACGAAAGATGTTGTAACACTAACAGATACCGCGGTGGTACCGACCTACTAAGGTCTACTGTCTAGTTATTTTAAGGTTCTTTAACTTCAGGTAAAAACTTGAGTTTTACTTCTTTTTTGTAGCGATGATAGCTCAGTGGTTAGCGCGGTCAGTTCGCATGCCGAAGGGCGTGGGCTCAAACATCGTGAGGAAACCATAGCGTGGTGGTAGGGTACTTTCTAGTACTCGGCTGGCTAGCTACCCTCAAGTTGAAAATCTGCCGCCAAGCATCAAACGGTGTTCCGGCAGCCTCACTTGAGAACCAGTTCCATTCCAGGCTAGGTGTGCTTTGCCATCTTCGACCACACCATCACTTAACATCAGGTGAGTTGTGGTCAAACGATCAGCCTGTCAGCAACATTAAAAAAAGACTAATTTTGTTGCACTTTTTACAATATTTGCTCGATTTTAGCGCTGTGGTCAATCCAGCAAGTAAATCGGCTATACCAAATTGTTGCAAACTAATCATTAAACAATTAATCATTAAAGCTCAAAGTCGCACAACGAGCTATGGAGAGGGCTATGCTCGGAGTTTCCCTACGAGATCGAATCAGAAATGAGGAGATTCGTAGACGAACCAAAGTTACCGACATAGCCCAGCGGATTAGCAAGTTGAAGTGGCAATGGGCAGGGCACATAGCACGCAGAACTGATGGCCGATGGGGCTGCAAAGTTCTGGAGTGGAGACCACGGACCGGCAAGCGCAGCGTAGGACGTCCACCCACAAGGTGGACAGACGACCTCGTAAGAACCGCAGGTTCGCGCTGGATGCGAGCCGCTTCCAACAGGTCTTTATGGAGGTCAATAGGGGAGGCCTATGTCCAGCAGTGGACGTCCTACGGCTGAAATGATGATGATGATGATGATGAATCATTAAACTAAACTACGCTGTCACGCAACTCAGTCCGTTTCAACATAGAAATATAATTTTCAATGCGTGAAGTATTTAATTGCATATCAGAAATTGATTAATGCGCATCGGAATGTTTCCATCGATTAATCGATGTGCGCAGATCATAATTGGACTTGCGATTGGTTAAAACCATAACCGAACTGCAGATATTTGGTCTAATTGGATAGATTTTCTTAGCATGAAATTGACTAGGTAGGTAGGTACTTCCGTTGTATCAGATGTTATGTAAATATTACTTCATTCCGCTTCCAAGGGTACTGCAACTTGTGAAGCAAAAAAAAAAATGCCTTGTTGAGTTTCTTGCCGGAGTCTTCTCAGTTGAAGTGTAATTACGAGCCGGTGGTAGATTCAAAAATGTAACTTAACGTTCATAAGTGCCTTACCAGGGCCTAAACTGAATAAATGACTTTTTGATTTTGATTTTGAAGCATGGCTATTGAGACTAAAACCATCAAATTTCTCAAAGTAATGAGCGAAAAAGCGATTCCCTGGACTTTGTTTTGTTATTCAAAGTTCTGGGATCCGCTGCACGGATCATGGACAGGCCTTATCTCTTACCATCAGCGTTTTGTTCGTGTCAATATTTATATATAAAAAAATTATTTTAATTTGAAAATTTTAAACTATTTGTTTATAATACGCTATTCATTTATCTTTCTCCGCGTCGTTGTTGGCACTGTACGCTGAACTAAAACTAATTTCCATTAGTGAAAACTTATTACGTTTTTATGTTACCACTTGTCTCCTATTTACCTTGTCAAAATCAAAAAGTCATTTATTCAGTTTAGGCCCTGGTAAGGCACTTATGAACGTTAAGTTACATGTTTGAATCTACCACCGGCTCGTAATTACACTTCAACTGAGAATACTCCGGCAAGAAACTCAGCAAGGCATTTTTTAGTGGATCTTTCTTTTCATATTAGGGTTTATATAGTTTACAAATATTAATACTACAATTGTCACTTAGCCGGGGGGATGCAAGTGCAGAGAAAACTACTACAATCATATATTCCTGTCTTCCACGTTGCCACCTGATAGTAGGCTTTGTCAATTATTGTTTATTAGCAGCTGTTTGTTTTCCATATAAATTTTAAATAAGATTCCATAATTATACTTAACTAGCTGTGCCCCGCGGTTTCACCCGCGCTAGATGCCTACGTCATAGTAGCTTTATGCATGCAAAGTCTCAGCCCGAACGGTTTAAAATTGTCAAAATTTCATACAAACTTTCATCCCCTATTTTATCCCCTTGGGGGTAGAATTGATCAAAATCCTTTCTTAGCGGATGCCTATGTCATAACATCTACCTGTATGCCAAATTTCAGCCCGATCCGTCCAGTGGTTTGGGCTGTGCGTTGATAGATCACTATGTCAGTCAGTCAGTCAGTCAGTCACTTTTGAGTTATATATATTTAGATTTATTTGATATTCGATTAAATACCCTTCTTTTGCAACCCATTTGTATCCAAAACCCGGCATCGAAACTTGGTTAGCATCGAATCCCAGTTTGCATCGAAACTGAGTTTGCATCCAAGTTGTAATTTGTCCCGTCAGACGGATTGAGTATTGTTTACGCCTTAATGAGATTTCCGCTTTGTTTCGTGCGCTTTGCGCGTGTTCCAGTTATCTGCTCATACTTTGCTAGTACAGATGTACACAGTACATCAAGTTGGAAGAAAATCAAAACGTGAAACAATTCACATCTAACATCTTCCTTATGACATCTGGTATCGGCTTAGTAAGAACGATACCAATATCCGTTCCTAACCACGCACTCCGCGCACCGCTCCCGCGCGCATAACGTACGCGGCACGCAGCGCCCGTACACTATTTGCACTCCTTGAAAAAGGTAATCAGATTTACCCGCAGTCGAGGCATTCTGTCATACACCTGCAAATTGTGGAATGATCTTCCTTCCTCACTCTTCCCGTTGAGATACAACATCGCATTCTTCAAAAGGCGTTTTTATACAATTTTAAAAGGTCAGCAACGTATTTGTAGTGCACCTGGTGTCCTCTGGCCATATTGCTTTATAAGTCTTGGCTAGTTGTTTGTCTTTACTGGTTTTCACAAAAGCTCGTACTGCCCAGGTTCGAACACACATATCGTACGAATATATCTTTTAAATTAATGTTATGGTCGGTTTGTGGAGTAAAAGACGATTCTGGGTAATTGAGTCAACCGTCGATTCTAAATTATTTTTATAGATAACAGGTGGGTGCTTGACCACATCTTACTTGATTTTCAATGATGCTCGAAGATGGTAAACATAGCTAGCCTTGAATGGTAATGGTACTAGCTATTAAGTGATGCTGTTGAAATACACTGTTAGATGATTGGCATTTTTAAAGTACTAGAGAGTACCTACCAACATGCTATGGTTTCCATATGATACCATATGATGTCTCCGGCTCAAGCTCAATGTTAACATTTGAACCCACGTCCTTCGACATGTAAACCGACAGCGCTAACTACTGAGCTATCAAGTTTTTTTTTGTGTAAATCAAGAATTGTAACTATAGAAGGACAAATATGAAAGCGAGTCTCCTGATGGTAAGCAGTCACTGCCGCCCATGGGCAACTGCAACACCAGAAGCATTGCTATCGCGTTGTTTACTCTTCGTTAGAGTTTATTAAATAAATATCTACTAAGGCCATTACACACAGCACCACCTAACCCTAAACTAAGCAAAGCTTATTTTCTATGGGGACCAGATACTTATATTTTTATTTTGTAAAAACATACTTATCTAAATATATATAACTCAAAGGTGACTAACTGACTGACATAGTGATCTATCAACGCACAGCCCAAACCACTGGACGGATCGGGCTGTAATTTGGCATGCAGGTAGATGTTATGACGTAGGCATCCGCTAAGAAAGGATTTTGATTAATTCTACCCCCAAGGGGATAAAATAGGGGATGAAACTTTGTCAATTTTAAACCGATCGGGCTGAGACTTTGCATGCATAAAGCTACTATAACGTAGGCATCTAGCGCGGGTGAAACCGCGGGGCACAGCTAGTAATATATAAGATCACCCTAAGACATTTATCTTCGTCACACAATTGCTTGTCCAGCTCTTGAAGTAGATACACCACTAGATATGCTAACAGCGTAGTCAGTTTTGCGCGCCAGTGTAAACACGCAGTTTTAGCCGCTACCGCTGCCGGCAGCGCCTGTCTGAGACATAGCTCGAGGTGCTCCTAAAAGACCACTGAAGCTATATAACAGATGATCCCATACGAACCGGACCATCAGCTGTATTTCAAACAGAGTCAGCATCTTCATTGCTGGAGGTCGTGTCTAGTTTGAAATGTTAATCACTTGGTGTACCATGCTTTTCCGCGTGTTTACTGTCTACGGCAGTTTTAATAGCTTTAGGAATTGTAGGTAGCTTGTGATCGTCTTTATTAGGTCTGACCAACGGATGGGTGAGCGACCGCGCGGTCTTTTCCCGTCGAGCTAACCAATTATACCATCACTCACTTGGTGGTAGATTTCCTTAGCAGGAGGTGCTCTACCAGATATTCTGCCGCCAATCAGTAGTGTGTAAACATTACTGTGCTCCGGTTTGAAGGGAACTGCAGCTAGCGAAATTACAGGGCTATTGAGACTAACCATCTAGTCCCGAAATAATGAGCGCCAAAGCAGCGATGCCCTGGACTTTGTAGTTTTGTGTATCGCTGCAATGGTCATGGACAGGCGTTATCTCTTAACATCAGGAGAGTGTCTAGTTCGTCTCATTACTGTTACATAAAATAAAAAAAAAGCTTTTTCAGGCTTGCAGGGTTTCAGCGAAGCCTGAACAGAGCTACTTTTGTTCAAAGCTTTGGAGAGCTAACCTAATTCCACCCTGGCCATTCTTCTATCGGATAGCCAGGAACTGTAAAAAGTGACATCGCTTCATAGTTAGATATCCCAAAAACTTGAATTATACGTTTCGAATCTACCTTCATTGTCCGAACCGTTAAGCAATGGAATTTGCTGCCCGAGTGGGTGTTCCCTGATAGATACAATCTGGGTGCCTTCAAGACGCGAGTGAATCGGTTTCTTCTAGGCTACCGTGCTCCATCGTAGACAGCATTTTCGTCTAACGTCAAGCTTCATAGTGGTCAAACGCAAGCCAATTTGTAATTTAAAAAACTTTTTATGTGTCAGTCTCGGTTTATGGTATCCGGCATTTCGATTCTGACATTAGGGCAACCGTATAAAAACATCTGTACGATACCGAACATGAATATAGTATAACTTGGTAGTTACGTGAACTAATGCATAATTAAAAATTACAGCTTTAACGAACTACGGTTATTAATAATTTAAATATCGTCCTAAATTAATAATTAATTTTCAAAAGCTAGACGTACATTCCACGAATTCGATGTACCTTTTTGTTATTTAATAACGAACATAAATTTATTCATGTAATCAATTTATGATAATGAAACGAAGTCTTTAGTTATCCTAGACAAGGGGCATAATTATCAGATTGAGACGCAAGCCTCGGAGTATATAAAGGTCAAATCTGTGACCAACGCAACGGTAAATCAACTACGGGCTTAAAAGTAAACTTATGTCCCCGAGCTGTATTTACGTTGCTGTCAGTCTGAAAGAGAACAAACACAGTGATTTGCGTTGTCAGTTTGTCACTGGACTATGCATTGGCACGAGTTACTCGACCAAGTGGACTGGAGTAGTGCTAGTGCATTTAGAATTATAAAGCAGGGACTTAATTTTGTTTCACACGTACAAATCTCTGCAATTAAATGTGATCGACTTACTTTAAAACACTCAATACTTCGAGTATTAAACGTAGTATTTTTCTTTACTTTTGGTTTCGCACTTTGTCTATTCTGCCAATATCAAGTAGTTCATATTTTCAAATAAAGTTGGTACATAAGTTGTGATTAAGTTTAGGCGATGCCCTAGAAAAGCTTTTTCAAAAGTTTTTGAAGTTAAAAGATAAGACAAGGTAGGCACTTTAAGGATTTTTAGCATATTAAAGAAACACTGTTTATAAACAGTGTTTTTATGTTTGTTTTTATTTTATGTTTGTTTTGCCGTGGTGGTGCCGGCGTAAGAATAGTACCCCACCCTCTCTACTCGCGGTTGCCGTAAGAGTCAGCTAAGGGATGTAATCCGGAAGATGGGCAGCAGCGTCTTCCTTGAACAATCACACCTAACTGCGCTCGCCAACCCAAGCCTGCCAAGCGTGGCGAGTATTGGCAAAACCCCCCCAGGAGGAGGCCTATGTCCAGCAGTGGACGACCTATGGCTGATGATGTGATGTGATGTGTTTATAAACATAAGAAAGAACACAAATAAAAAAAATGCAATGGATATTTTTTTCTCGTTTAAAAATATGGATTGTATTTTCCAAGACAATTAATTCATTTATTGGTTTTGTTATCTAGACTTAATTTTGTTTTGACTTTTCATCACAACCGATGAGGTTTTTTTCTTTGTTTTTGTCAACGCAATTTACACATTTTGCCAGTGACATTTACATTGACATATTTTTATGTTTTTGATATTAAAACTAGTCATAGTAACAATCAAAGTTATACGTATAAAGTAAGTCACGTCCTAGTCGTAGTCTAGTAAAGATAAAAGTGAGGGTGAAGTGGCATAAAAATCCTTAGCTTTGTCGAATTTTCTCCTAAAAGGGCGAAAGGCGTTACAAGTGAAAAATAAAGGGAATAGCGTATTTCATTCGACGGCCAACCCGCCTCACTGTCAGTACTTGATGGTAAAGCTAGAGTTACACTGTTTGCTATCCGAACTGCGTACTTTGTATCTAATTTTAGAACGCGATCGATTGCACAATCGTTCCTATCAAAACAGCAAGAATTCATACATTTGTTAAGATTGGACAATCCGACATAAGTTTGTTTTTACTGTTGATGTTGCATTAGATTTTTTTTTAATTTGACAGCATCATTTCTTGTTTTAATTTGACAGCGACGTTTGTTTCTTTCGTTTGAGAGCGACGTTTGTTTCTTTCATTTGACAGCAACATTTCTTTCTATTGTTTATCAGTGACGTTTGTTTCTTTCATTTGACAGCGACGTTTCTTAATTTCATTTGTCAGCCACGTATCTTTTTTTCATTTGACAGCGACATTTGTTTCTTTCATTTGACAATGACTTTTCTTTCTTTCATTTGACAGCGTCGGACCAGGTTAAATTGTATCTAAATTTGGTTTGATCGGGGATATATAAGTAGAAATAGATATGTAGATGACATGATCAGAGGGGCTAGCATATCATATACATACAACGTAATTCACGCAAAATAATGTGGCACGGGTACAAAAGACTTACTCATCCAACTCAGCTGTAAACAAATTAAACATTTTAATTCTATTTTCTAACCTGAATAAGTAACTTATCAGTACTAATATAAAATAAATGCCAACATTGAGTCAAAATACCTCGAAACACACACAAACAGTGGCGCCATATATTAAAATAGCCTGAAGAGTACGATTTACCATAAACTGTTTTTTATGAGGTCTAAACTAAATATTTAGAAAATTGAGACTGAGGGAAAATTCCTAGCGAATGTCAAAAAACTGCTGCTGTCTAAATAAATTTATAAAATAACAGAATTTAAAAAAAATTACTACAGAGATATAATACAAATTAAGTTTAAACAATGAATATAATTAGTTAGTTTCATGATTTATTCAAATTTATTTTACAAATATTATTATCAATTCTTTCTGGCATCATGAATACGTTTTATACAATTTTTAATCATTTTTTTATGGTACTTTTATTATTATTTTTAGTTTTTAAAAGACGAAGCCCTATACAGCTGACTCAATAATAATTGTACAAACTTTTTGACGAGTCCATATAGGAACACTTATTTATAATATTTTAATTAACTTTTTGGA
Source organism: Biston stratarius (assembly GCA_950106695.1). NCBI lineage: Eukaryota > Metazoa > Arthropoda > Insecta > Lepidoptera > Geometridae > Biston > Biston stratarius. Next base: position 2,857,721 of record OX467108.1, read on the forward strand.
CCATAAAGATTTTTCTATTCTAAAATAATAATACAATGTGGTGTAACCAACAATATCTTAAGAATATCTTAAAATATTTTAACACTTATATCTCAAGTTGAAAATTTGCCGCCAAGCACTAATGGTGTGTTCCGGGAACGAGTTTTGCCATGCTTTACCATCTTTGAACACATCGTCACTAAACATCAGGTGAGCTGTGGTCAAACACATCTAGAACAGCTTATGCTAAAATCGTATCGCATCTCTTACACACTGGCAAGTGGTGACAGGCCTTAAAACCCGTGGGCGTAGATACCCGCCTAAAATCATTCTTTTCAACTCCATTCGAAACGTCGACGAACTCGCGGCCAGCGTTGTTAATATGGTAATAGGCGAGGCTGTCTGTTGTTAATATAATTCAACATGGACGTTGTACTTTCGTTTGTCGTGTTGTCACGTATGCTACATGTCTTACCGTGTAACTTGCAAGAGACATTCAAACAGGGTTACTCGGAACAGTTGTTTAATATAAAAGTAATGGAAAAAGTAAAGGAGGTAATTGAGTATATTCTGCCGCCAAGCAGTAGTGTGTAAAAATTACTGTCTTCCGGTTCGAAGGGTACTGCAGCTAGTGAAATTACAGGGCTGTTGAAACTAACCATCTTATGTCTCAAAGTAATACGCGCCAAAGCAGCGATACCCTGGGCTTTGTTTTATTACTCAAAGTTCTGTGTATCGCCAAAGTAAGATATCTATAAGTAGAACATCTACGCGAGAAATAGGCGACACAAGTGGGAAGAGGCGGTGCGGTGGCGGCAGAGGACGCTTGCCGGCGATCACTACGCGAGTGCCGGCCGAGCAGTCGGGGTTAGCACGTAAATGTCATTGTTTTCTGTTGTGTAGGTTAGCTTTCATGTTAAAATTTAAAAGGTTAGTAACTTTTTAGTAACAAGGTATTAAAATGAAGTTTACGTGTGTTTTATAGATTTAATGTTAGCGGAGCTACGAACAAAAAAGATCGATGGAAGATTTGTTCGTAGATGCGATGTCGACATCCCTGCACGCGCCTCGCGCTAAACTTGCGTGAATCTACGCTAGTAGGGAAGATGTTCTAGTTACTGGGCTGCGTGGCAAGGGTCATGTCTCTTATCTCTTACCATCAGGAGAGCGTCTCGTTCGTCTCATTACTTTTATATTAAAAAAACCTGTTCTATTACTACTGTTCTGTGTAACCTTGTAGAATCAAAAAAAGCTTTCATTGAATAATGTTATCAAGCCCAAATCAAAAGTTGACTTGGATCATATTGTTGAGATGAATCTCCTTAGCATTCAATAGTATAACAGTGCGGTGACGTTTCCATTGCGTTGCCGGGGCAGGAACCCGTACAATGCCTTGGACTTGTGACCGAGGTGTAGGTTTAAGCGGTACTTTACATACGTATCAATGCTTACCTTTACACCCGTGTTCATATCATACCTACCTAACCAAATTTAACATAATCCTACTAACACATCACATCATCAGCCTTAGGACGTCCACTGCTGGACATAGGCCTCCTCCTGGGGGGGTTTTGCCAATACTCACCACGCTTGGCAGGCGGGTTGGCGAGCGCAGTTAGGTGTGATTGTTCAAGGAAGACGCTGCTGCCCATCTTCCGGATTACATTCCTTAGCTGACTCCTACGGCAACCACGGGTAGAGAGGGTGAGGTACAATTCTTACGCCGGCACCACCACGGCAATCATTATAAGAATGCAATCGGGCACAGTAATTAAGTAAAGCTTGACCTTAGAATTTGTAACTAAGCGTTTTAAAAAGTTAACAAGTCTTTAAAAAAAACGGCATTGTCTTAGATCTCTTGTAATACTATATATAGAATTCGTTAGGCGTTTTCATTGTTTCTAACTCTCACGTTCAACTAGGAATTGATCGAACCTAAAACATTAGCTAAGTAGCATTCTTATTGAGGCCCACTTAACTTTACCGACCGCAAATTAAATAAGCCTTGAGGTTATAGTGCACTAGGCGTCCAAAATAAGTTTCTGGTTCAAACACATACTGACTAACCATTATCTCTTTAAGTTTTTAAATATCTTTTATCATTTGATGTTACTATCTGGGACAAATTATTATATTAATAAGAAGTCTTTTGTGAGGTAGGTAAAAACGATAATTGTCGGTTTTTTTCTGTCTTAAAACTCGAAAACTTACAGAGTCACACCAAAACCTTTTTAGCTAAATAAATAGAAGATGCACTAATAGTCAGAACAAACAGTTTTAATTGCATCTATGTATATCACGATGAAAAGTTAAATAGATAATTTTGTTTAAAATCTAATCCAAATATAAATTCAGTTAACATCAAAATAGATTTTCAAAATATAAATAATGTATATAAATGCTGAAAAGTCAAAGTAGTCTAAATGTCAAAGTAGTAAAATGATACAAAAAACTTTTTTTTTTTTTTTTTTTTAACCTACACAAGAACTATCTAATAGATCTTTGGAACTATAAGGTAATCCGTGATGACAGGACACGATAAATTCTAAGCATTTATACCCAAAAATAGACATTAAAAAAGTAGCTTAACGCCTAGTAGCCTTATCGCTAAAACGCCATGGTCCTGGCAACTGCGGCAAAACATTGATCGTACGTCGTGACAAATATACCGTGGCATTTCAGATTATCTGGTCCGCCGTGTTCATGGTCTTGATCAACATAATGCACGAGAACTTGAAGGGCTGTATAAAAAGTTCGAATTCAAGGGCACAAGCCGATACCTTTCAGAATTAAAGTCCTTCCTTTGTCTAAATGCCTTTTGACCGCTGCGGTAAGTGAGTTGAAAGGCCTAGCTTTCCTTTTCTCGTATTTTACTTAGAGACAAGAAACGAGCGATTTTTGTTTATAAATATTCGATTATTATTTACTCTGTTCTCGAGTTCTTATTCGATTTGTGTTTTGATGGTATTTTCTATAACTAATTTAATTCACTGTATAATTTAAAAAAGAGTTTATTTCATTGATGATTACATTAATCGTATAAATAAAAAAATTGTTTAATGGTTGACAAATTAGGTGTTTGACCTCAGCTCACCTGATGTTAAGTGACGGTATGGTTGAAGATGGTAAATCACACCTACCTGGAATGTATCTTCTTCTTCGTTTTAGCCGTCGCTATTTGTGCATAGCGTCAAGTATTTCACTCAGTAGTCATGATAGTCCAGTGGTTAGCGCGATCGGTTCGCACACCGCAGAGCGTCGGTTCAAACCTCAACAATGAGCTTGAGCTGCCGGTGAAGGAAAACATCGTGAGGAAACCATATAATGGTGGTAGGGAACTTTCTAGTACTCTACTGACTAGCTACCACCCTCAAGTTGAAAATCTGCCGCCTATCATCTAACGGTGTGTTCCGGCAGCCTCACTTGAGAGCTAGTACCATTCCAGGCTAGGTGTGCTTACTATCTTCGACGACAACGTCACTTAACCAGGTGAGCTGTGGTCAAACACCTAACGCGTCATAAATTTAAAAAAGTATTTCGGTATTACCTAATATTTTATGATAAATCGACTCCCTCTGAATCTGATATTCAATTATTTCAATAAGTCTAAGATACAGTCAAAGTCAAAGTCGAGTCCGGTCATGTCCTAGTAAAGTAGTGGTGACTTCTCAAGTTTCGACGGAGTCTTGGAAGCAACAAAAAAGTCATATTTATTATACCACATCACTTTCCCACACACTTTATGAACATAGCATATTTGACAAATACAAATACAAATATTTTATTGATAACACCAATGTTACAAGTCAATAGTCACCATATAGTCAACAGACAGCCATAGTCAACGCCATAGAATGTAATGTCCTACGATATTATTATTTATTACTATATTTAGGTAGAAGTGCTTTAATTTGGTTAACATCATTGTCAGACAATTGTTCATTATGTTAAATAGCTTTTACATAGCAAACAAGAAATACTGTAAATCGATAACAAAAAATCGAGTGATCATCTAAATCATTCGAATTAGAACATCTCTAAATCCAATCGGCCCTCCGGTTCGGGTGTATCGGAAGATTTCACAAGTAGCTCTAAGTGTATTGTGATTGAATTATTTCTTATTCTTTTGCATAATTGAAAGGTTTTTGAGAGCGCCCTTGATTGAGTCAGGTTTTTTCAATGACACTCGAATATTTTTTTTATATTCTTTTCGAAGAGGTTTATTCGAGTGATTTTGTCAATGTGGTGAATTAGCTTATTTATTGGAAGTATTTTTTATAGAGCGTCTGACCATTTTTTGTTATTTTTTTTAGATCTTTGACCACAGATAACGTGATGTTATGTGACTGTGGTCGAAGATGGTAAACACATTAAGCCTGGAATAGAACTGGCTCTCAAGTGAAGCTGTCGTAATACACTGTTAAATGCGTGGCGACAGACTTACAACTTGAGGGTAGTAGCTAGCCATCCGAGTATTAGAAAATACCTCACCACGCTATGGTTTCCTCGCGATGTTTTCTTTCACCGGCAGCTTAAGCACATTGTTGGGGTTTGAACCCACGCCCTGCTAGGCGTGTGAACCGACCGCGCTGTGACTAAAATTGAAACGTGAAATTGTTGTATTGCAAATAAGATATTTTTGTTTACCGCTCAACTTAACACTATACAGAATAAATAAATATAAATATAAATAAATAAATAAATATTGTAGGACACATTACACACAGCGCCATCTGACCCCAAACTAAGCAGAGCTTGTGTGATGGAAGTCAGATAACTGATAGAATACATAAATACTTTTTTTTTGTAAATACATACTTATAATACATACAGAACACCCAGACACAGAACAAACATTTGTTTATACCAAACAAACATTTGTTTTTGGCGGGAATCGAACCCAAGCCCTACAGCTCAGGCAGACATACTCCCAATGAGCCAACAGGGCTGCCAATAAAACTTAAGTTAAACGCAATACAAAGAGAAAGGGATGTTATAAAGAGGGATGAAATAATTTTATAACCTTATTACTACTCAAAATTCATTTTTATTTACTTTTACTTTATCTTTTATAATTGAATTCAGTAGTGTTTGAATCTTCCACACGTAATTTATAAATTGCCTTCAGTTTCCGCTTGAATTTGAACGAACAATCAATTATTCATAATATCGAAGGCTCCAATTAGAGAAGCAATAGATCTAATCTATACATTGCTGGTAAGATACGGTGTCGGCACCGCAGCGTGAGCCTTAGGCTGGGAGCTGCTGGCAGAGACAATTATATTAATAAATCTTTATTGACTAAAATAATATTTAGATTTACACAATGAATTTTACTAAGCTAAGATATAGTTGTCTGTGATGGAATATAATTGTTTCAGTTAGCGGAACTGGCTGGCACCCATACTAATAATCAAACTATGCCACAGGCGCCAGAACCCCCGGGATATCATATCGGGATGAATATACATTTTAAGATGAGGTTATAATATATATATATATATATATTATTTATATTTACTTATTTAGTTAAACAATTTAAAATATTTACGTTTAGAGGAGGCTTCAGGTGTCCAGAATGCTAGTATCTACTTTGGTCGAAAGCTTAGCATTGCCAACTAGCGTGGCAATGCTGCCAGCATTCTGGCTACATGTCCCTTTGCTGACTTCCAGATTAAGTTATTTTTATAAATGTTTTAATAGTATTAATTTGAGATATTTTGTTTAGTTTTATTTTTTGTCAGATTAAAATTTCGTCATTTAAAACACGCAAAGTAATCAAGTATTTTTAAAGGGGTTCGCCGTTGACTTGAAAGTCTAATAGAGATACCTACGTAGAGTTAAAAGTTTGAGTAACCCCAACCTATTGTATCAATCTATGTATGTAATAAGTGTTTTAATTATTTCTTTCTGTACTCACAGGTTCACAATTCCTATTTGAAAAATGACAGAGAAATTTTACTGGTAATTTTTCTGTCCAGCAGCTCCCAGACAATGACCGCAACGCCCATTCGGTTGCTCGGTTTGACGTAGCACCCAGTTTCGGGTTAATTGGTCCCGTGTTTACGTGATTTTATCTTATATTGACTTTCACAATGTTATCGGAGATACGAACTTGTATTTTTGGCCTTAATTATGCTATTTTTAATCTACCACGTTCATTTATTGCCTTGTTTTAAAAATTTCACGAATAATGGTAATGTATTTTGGCGATAAAATTTTATATCTTATTTTCATAGGTCCTTCAAGATCATATCCGGAATCAACATGGAAATACCTACTATATGTTCATATAGTAATGGACATATAGTAGGTACTTAATAAATATCAAATATAAATTTGTATCAATGTGGAAATATACCTACGCAACGACGGAATATCTATAAAAAGAGAGTTTTTTATTTAATGCTTTTGTCTATGCAAACGTATATTCTTTTTAGGGTTCCGAACCTTAAAAGGAAAAAACGGAACCTGTATAGGATCACTTTGTTGTCCGTCTGTCTGTCAAGACCCTTTTTCTCAGGAACGCGTGGAGGTATCAAGCTAAAATTTATATCAAATACTCAGGTCTATTGTCCCTTGGAGCTGTGAAAAAATCCAACTTCTTAGCCAACGCAATCAAAAGATACAGCCGTTTATGCTGCAAATTTCCGACACTCGCAAAGGAATCAAAACCTACAGGGTACTTCCCGTGAACTCAGAATCTTAAAATTTGGTACAAAGCAACTTCTTATAGCACAGATAAAGGAAAAATTGCGAAAAGCATAAATGACCATAAGAAAAAGAACCCTCGTAGCGCGAGGCCGACTAGCACTTGGCCGGCTATTTTTACTGTAACTATCGAAATTACAGGGCTAGACTAAAGTCTCAAAGTAATGAGCATCAAAGCAACGATGTCCTGGACTTTGTTTTGCTACTCAAAGTTCTGTGTATCTTTGCTATGATCATGGATATGTGTTATCTCTTACTATCAAGATAGAGTCTTGTTCGTTTAATTACTTTTTAATTTAAAAAAAAGTCGAGTTATCTAATCAGCTTAAAACTAGCCACTGCGATACAGGACACATAGCTAATTTTTTTAATAAAAAATTTGCCTTCGCTTAACATAAGGCGAGTTTGCAGACAAAAGCAAGCCTATATTATAAAAAAAAAAACACGGTTCTCCGAAAAAGTAATTACTTTTTAATTGGAGTATAATATGGCAACTTTTTCTAACTTAGAAATGTTATATCCTTATTTCTTGTAAGACTTGAAATGATAAGAGAATTTTTCCATTTCATACTTGTTATCCACGTACTTCAGTATTTCCAATACTATTCTTAGAAAATATTTAGTATGAACGTCTTTCTTTATAACTGACAATAACGACCTTTTTAAGTTTGTTGACAAACAACTGCCTTTGCACGTTGTCTAAATATTTTTAATGTTGAGACTTCTGAAGAATCTTGAAGCAATGATAAGTACTTAAGGGATCGTGAGGAAATATATCTGAGTTCTTAATATTCTTAAAGTTTTTTTTTTTTTATGGTTGTCAATCTCAATGTATGACCACAGCTCACCTGATGTTAAGGGACTGTAGTCGAAGATGGTTAACACACCTAGCCTGGAATGGAAATGGCTCTCAAGTGACGCTGCCGGAACTCAACACTAAATGCTTGACGGCAGATTTTTTACTTGATACTAGACAGTCGAGTACTAGAACGTACCACCACGCTGTTTTACGATGTTTTCCTTCACCAGAAGCTCAAGCTCATTATTAGAGTTTGAACCTTGTGAACCGACCGCGCTAACCACTGAGCTATCATCACTACAAAAAGTTGTTAAGTCTGGCAACCCGTACTTTACCGGCATGGTGACGGAGAGGCCCACGCCCAACAGTGGAACAGGCTGATCCAGAAGCAGAAAAAGATGTTTTTAGTTAGTGTCTTGTTTATTATCAACAATTACTTCACAAAATTCCTTGAAATACCTACTTACTTCCTACATCAATTAATTTATCAAAAAATCTTTGTCGCCGACTGTCATAATAACGCGGTAAGAAAAAAAAAAGTAACGAGTATTGAATCGATTCATTTAGATCTAGACCATATTCCGGCACTTAACCAGCAAAATTCGAAAAAAATATTCGTGGTCGATTTCGAAATTTGAAGAAGAATTACGAAATTAAAAAAATAAACTTGTCCTAAATTATAGTAACGCTACAATTTTTTTTTTATTGCTGACAGGCTATGTATTTTACCACAACTCACCTGATGTTATGTGACGGTGTGGTCGAAGATGGTAAAGCACACCTAGCCTGGAATGGAACTGGCTCTCAAGTGAGGCTGCCGGAACACACCGTTAGATGCTTGGCGGCAGATTTTCAACTTGAGGGTCAAAATTCAAAATTCAAAACCATTTATTCAAACTAGGCTGAGAATCAGCACTTTTCGAACGTCGAAATTACATAAGACAGGGTAGCTAGCCAGCCGAGTACTAGAAAGTACCCTACCACAACGCAAATAGTAGAAGTTTTTCATAATGATAGTAAACGCTCCAAGTTTTTAATCCAGTATCAAGTACTATATTCGTACCCGTGAGCAATATGTCTCCACAGACTATAAAATACACCACTCTTCATACATTTCTTCAACTTTTCGCTCCGAAATGGTCGCGAACACCTTTTGTGCTAATTTCTGCTCACCTACCATTTAACTCGAAATTCGACACCGCGCCATTTTTCTCGTACCTTCAATGCCATAATAGCTTATTATTCTACTGAGCGTGTAATATTTCAAAGCTTAATATTTTCGAAATTAACAATATAATTGGGCACTCACTCGAGCTCCTATTCAAAGTCCGGCCTTACAGACATCTGCCATAAAAAAAGGGCGGATATGGCAAACACTGGATGAATACGAACGCATGTCCCAAAGGCATATTTTAAGCCCATATCCCGTACACTATAACAAAAAAATTGCTGTCAAAAATTCGGCCTAATCACAGTCTCTATAAAGTCGCTATTACATGAATTTGTAAAGAACTTTATGCTGTTCTGGTATAGATTAAAAGTTGCATCTGAACATCCCTCAAAAACATTCGACTCATAGAATTAATAGACTTTATATCCTTTCAGTGGGAATTAAGGTTCATTTTCAATTGTAACTAAAACTTACAGTTATTGTTAGGGCAGCGTATAATTAGCAATTTTCAAATTGCTAGGCAAATAAATACGCAACACGAAACAAAATACAGTCAAAATTATAATGTCATTTAGAAGTCACGGCTTGCAATTTTATATTATTAAGCCAACATTCTCGACACGTTCATAGGTTTTTGCTTACTTTCAGTGGAATGGTAGAATTAAGTTATTTTCGAAACAGAAAGGGTTGTTTCAGGGACGCAGTAAGGGCAGGTTCGTTCGTCCGTCACCCTTTATCAAATTGTAAGCTCGCAAAATAAGAGCATTAAATTGCGTCCTTGGTGATAAAAGAGCCGTCGGTTTGTTCTGTTGTACCACTTACTAAACAGGGCATAGACTGGACTTGATAGTGGCTTTGACTATGACTTACTTTTACTTGCTTTTTTCGAGACAAGACACTGGCAGAATGTATTGATTGTAATGCGATAAAAAAAAAATATAAAAGTGAGTCTTGAAATTATTTTTGGCGGGAACGCAAAAAGGCCGTGCATTTATTTGCCAAAAACCTATGTTTTTTTCGTGTGTTTATATATAAAAATGAGTGGTGTTTTATTCATATAGTACCGAATTACGTGCGTGCGTGTGGGAAAGTCACATAAAGTGATGAAACATGGCTTTTCGTGTTGCTTTCAAAACTTCTTTGAAACTTTTAGTAAAGTTGCGAGTATTTTACTAGGGCATCATTAGACTTGGCTTTGGCTTTGTGTGACTTAGACTTAATTTACTAGTTTTATCATAAATATTTGAAAATATCGAAATACTTAACACTGGCACATACACAAAGTGCGACGCCAAAAATTAAGAAAACAACAATCACGCTAAACAGAACAAGCATGCCGTTTCTCCCACGTCTTTGTTTTGAAGTTCACATAAAATATTCCTTATTTTTAATCCTAGATCCAGCCCTTTATAAGAGCCTAGAATATTCCGTTTTTGCTCACTAAAATTATTTCACGACGCTTTAATGGTCTTATTATAATTTTGCACATTACTCAAGTTTATATTTGCTTGTGTTTTATTGTTTGTTTTTAGTGTATTTTGATAATGTTTTTATTTATTTTGTTTTTATTAATGTTTCCACAGCTCATCTGTTGTTAAGTAAGGATGGTAAACACATCTAGATTGGAATGGAACTGGCTCTTAAGTGAGGCTGTCGAAACACACTGTTAGGTGCTTTGTGACAGATTTTCAACATAAGGGTGGTAGCTAGCAAGCCGAGTACCAGAAAGTACCCCCATGCAAAGCAAGTTTCATGAATGTTCAAAGGCGATTGTTAACGATACGGTCTTAGACGGAAAGGAACTACTGACCTGGAGGCAGATTCTTGTATTCCTTACATATTATTTGTTCTATGGCAAAACAAAAAGAATAAAAGTATTATAAAGATTTCCAGAACTGAGCCCAAATTGAAAGTTGTTAACACAATAACGGTTTTTTTTTTAAATTGGTTTATTATTTTATGATTTTGTACGTATGCCCTCGTTGGACCACCAACTCGCCTGATTGTAAGCGGTGATGTGGTCGAAGATGAAGCACGCAGACTTAAGAGATACCTATTTACTCGAACCTTGAAAAGATCCAGATTATATCACTCAGGAAACTAAGAACGAAACCCTCCTTGCTTAAGTCCGGCTCGCTCAGGTCAATATATTTTTTATGTAAAAATAATGTGACGAACAAAACGCTTTTCTGATGTTCACCTAATGGCCATGACCATTGCAGCGATACCATAACTTTGAGTAACAAAACAAAGTCCTGGGCGTCGCTGCTTTGGCGCTAATTTCTTTGAGACATTCGATAGTTAGTCACTATTTCGCTAGCTGCAGCACCCTTCCAACCGTAACATAGTAATGTTCACACACTACTGCTTGGTGATCTAATATCTGATACTGCTATAGTCTTAGAAGAATATATATCACCTAGCAAACGTTATTTTGATAAACCAATAAAAAGCAAATTGTTAACGCTATTCATTCATAAAACATATGTAAAATGATTATTAATGTGCGCCATATTCTGCGAAAAGCTATAACCATAAACTCTGTAACAAAAGACTTTATATATATATACATATATATGAACGAAACAAACAATATATAATATACATATATTTAATAGGCATCGTAATCATTCGATTTTTATTGCTTTTAATATCGCTATAGAAACAGGTTGCGTACTGCGGTACCACCTGCAATTTCCAGAACAAAAATTAAATGTATGAGTTACCTCCGTTCAAAATTTCGTCCAGATCCTTCCAGCCGTTAGAGCGTGAAGATGAACAAACATGCATACAAACATTCGCTTTTATAATACTAGTGTGATTCTTAAGTTTGTGTGTTCTTAACTTTTTCACATTGGCTTCACAGATTTGAATGAAATTTGGCATACAGATAGCTTTTATCCTCCATAAAACAAACGCGGGAGAATCCAGAATTCCATTAACAAAATAAGTTTAAAAAAAGTTTGAATAGATGAGATTTTTTTTTATCGCTGACAGGCTAGGTGCTTGACCACATTTCAACTGATGTTAAGTGACGGTGTGGTCGAAGATGGTAAAGCACACCTAGCCTGGAATTGAACTGGGTCTCAAGTGAGGCTGCCGGAACACACTGTCAGATGCTGACGGCAGATTTTCAACTTGAGGGTGGTAGCTAGCCAGCCGAGTACTAGAAATTAATGGTAGGGTACTACCACCACGCTATGGTTTCCTCACGATGTTTTACCTTCACCGGCAGCTCAAGCTCATTGTTGGGGTTTGAACCCACGCCCGTCGGCATGCGAACCGACCGCGCTAACCACTGAGCTATCATCGCTACAAACAACTATCGACTAATAACTTGTCTTTTTCCTAAGTTTTAACTATCTCTATTTCGAATCTCTTTGCCGTGGTGGTGCCGGCGTAAGAACAGTACCCCACCCTCTCTACCCGTGGTTGCCGTAAGAGTCGGCTAAGGGATGTAATCCGGAAGATGGGCAGCAGCGTCTTCCTTGAACAATCACACCTAACTGCGCTCGCCAACCCGCCTGCCAAGCGTGGCGAGTATTGGCAAAACCCTCCCAGGAGGAGGCCTATCTCCAGCAGTGGACGACCTATAGCTGACGATGTACGATGTGATACCTTGAACATTCAAAAAGAACTTCCACAAAGTAACGCCTGAAACAATTATATTAGGTATAGATTTATATATAAGGTATATGCGCTATCGCACCATATATGAAAACTAAATGTATTTAATAGTTCTCGTGTAGGTTATCTGTCATAATCTTTATTAATATTCTATCATAATAAAAATACTTCTTTAGATAAATTATTGTATTTTGCATTTTCGTTCCATATAATAAGTTATAAATTAATATTGATAACTTTTATTTTATTAGTCTACATATCGATACCTCAATATTTATTACAACAAAATGTAAATTTATTCATTTCGCAAATGCAAACAAAAATCTAATATAAACGACTCATTCGATCGGATTATATATGTAAATATAATAATGCTCATGTACCTACGTTCGTTGAAATTTTTTTTGTATGAATATAAATTAATAATTAAGAGTTAAGAAAGTATTATTTGATAAGTTATTAACGAATAAATAAAGAGATCAAAGGCCGGGGTTAAATCTGTTGATAGCGAGAGGGCTCGTGTCGATGTTGCGTGGAACAAAAATATGTCTATTTTGGACCAGTTTTTCATGTCGTGTTTTTATTAATAAATATTTATTAATATGATGTTTATTTGACTAAGGTTAGTAAGGTCTTTTAATCGTAATTTCAACTTAAGTTGTGTGAATTCAGTTAAGCCTTATACAGTGTTTTCGGAAAACGTTGCGTAGGACGCCCTGAGATTTGATTGAGTGACAAAAATACTAAGATCAGGCTGATTGGCGTGTTTTGGGAGAGACCTACGTCACGGATAATGATAGGCTTATTATGATGATGATTGTTTTGACATTTCTAGTGTTTATGTATCTCAAGTTTCCTATTTGTATATGTTTGCTTCTTCTCACTGTAACATATTAACGGATTTGGATGAAATTTGGAATACGGATAGATTATATCCTGGATTAACACATAGGTTGTTTGTAACGGAAAACACGAGTGAAACCGCAGAGCAAGGCTTGTTAAAATAGGTGTAACTAGTTACGCCCCACAGATTAACACGTATTTTTTTGGGATAAAAAGTGTTCTGCTAAGCTACAATGTATTATGGTCGAAGGCAAAACACGCAGATTAAGTAAATTAGTGTACTTTTTTATAGATGACAGACTAACAGGTGTTTGACCACAGCTCACCTGATTTCAAGTGACAGTGCGCCTCAGGGGAAGCTTAAGGAACACGTCATTACGAGCATATGCTCGGTGGCAAATTTTCAATTAACTAGCCAACCCAGTATTAAAAAGTACCCTACCATTTCTTTAGGTACAATTTTTTTATTACTATGGAAATAAGGGACTTTTGTGACAGTCGTCACAAAAGTCCCTTATTTCCTAGTCATCGTATTTTCTAGTTTTTTTTTTAATTTATGTCATTATTATATATAATGATTTTTCTGATCTAAGATAAAATAATTTGTACCTACACAAACACATGCCTTTACATACTCTCTCATACACACATTCACTCCCCCCGCATACACACTAATTGTAATAAAAGTGGGTCACTTGAGGCGACTCACACAAACAGCTCTCTGGCTGCGTCAGAACAGCCTGTTGTGTCTACCAACGTCCAGTCTGTTCAAATGGTAAACCATCTCAAGCACCCGTCTCTCCTGGATTCAAGTACACTGAAGGTTAAAGTTTTGTAAAGAAAACAATAAAGACAAAGAAATAATATTAAAATAATGATATAAAGCAAAGCAAGGCCTTGGATACCTCACAAAAACTGCCCACACCCATTTTTTTCTCAGCTACCATAACTAAAACCTTAAAATATTAACAACCGAATGTACCACGCTGGGCCTGAGAGACCGTAAGTTCACGATACTAACCCGTACGTCACAGCAGGGGTCCTACAGACCAGCCCATTACCATTTGTTAATATTTTATTAACTATTTACCATTTGACGGGTCACAAAACTTTTTTTTAATAACAGTTAGACGACAAATTCGTCTGTTTGTTTTAATATTTTTTTATAGCTATCATCGTTGACGGCGTTATGGGTTTTTTTTTAAAGTCTTTTATGTTGTTTTTATCTGATATCTGAGTCATAAATGTTTGTTCTGATGATAGGAAATGCATTGTATTATATTTTATGGGATTTTTTTTTGTATAATTTTATAAGTAATTTGATATTCATTGCGTTTTTAATAGTGTTTTTTTCTTTACAGGTAATGTCTGCCATACAAAGCTAAAACTACACTTTGTCTCATATTGGTAAGCTACAAAATAATTTTAGGGAATGTATGTTATAAGTATACCATACTATAAATATTGACGTGGTGGTGCCAGCGTAAGAATTGTACCCCACCCTCTCTACCCGTGGTTGCCGTAAGAGTCGGCTAAGGGATGTAATCCGGAAGATGGGCAGCAGCGTCTTCCTTGAACAATCACACCTAACTGAGCTAATCTACAGAAATTCACAGGTTAAGTATTTTAATTTGCAGCAATGATAGCTCAGTAGCTACCGCGATCTGTTCACACCCCAAAGGTATGGGTTCATATCGCAACAATGAGCTTGAGCTGCCGATGAAGGAAGAACAGCTAGCGATCACCTTCAAAGAGAAAATCTGTCGCCAAGCACCTAACGGTGTTTTGACAGTCCCACTCGAGAGCCAGTTACATTCCAGGCTAGGTGTGTTTACCATCTTCGACCACACCGTCACTTACCATCAGGTGAGCTGTGACATTTAGCATGTCATCAGTAAAAAAGGTGCCTTATTCACATCACTAAAAATCGAGGATTACTTAGATTTTTAACACCCTTTTTGGTTGTCACGTCAGCCATATTATAGTCAAGTGTCTAGTCAGTAGTCGCTTCGCATAAATCAGCGCAGTCAGTGTAAGTCTTACCTAATCTAAACGGTCTACTGTAACTTAATCTGTGGCTCGGTCACATCGTATTAGAACGCCTAAACATAAACACATCTCGACACCAGGTGATCGATCCCGACACGATCAAATAAGGATGGGATAGATTATCGACATATGAAAATATCGATGTTTTTCAACTGTAATTAACCTTTGATGTAGAAAATCAACAGTTGATCAATTCTATGTGTTGAATAAAAACGGAGTGTCTTCTTTTTTTAATTTTATGTAACAGTCATGGGACGAACGAGACGCTCTCCTGCAGGGCATCGCTGCCTTGGCGCTCATTACTTTGAGATTAGATGGTTAGTCTCAATAGGCCTGTAATTTCGCTAGCTGCAGTACCTTACAAACCGGAACACAGTAATGTTTACACACTACTGCTTAGCGGCAGAATATCTGGTACTGCGGTGGTACCTACCTAGACGACTTCCTACTAAGGAAATCTACCACCAAGTAGAATGTGAAATGTGAATGTGAGTAGTTATGTGAAATAAATTATTAAATAAAATAAATGATTAAGAAGATTATTTTGGACTAGAATGTTCATTTAAATAATTCTTAATGAAAATTCTCATAGCTTCTTTTGGAAAAGTTCAATTTCTTCTATTCAAGTTTCATTTAGGCAATGTGCACAAATGGCATAAACTTTTAAAATTGAATTTGATTTTCAAAGGTCATCGGACATGGCCGAAACTATAGTCGGCGTATCCGATGTAATTAAACATCTAAGCCCACATCAGTAAAACAAAAAAATTCATTTCATTTTAATTATCGATGTCGATAAATTTTTATTAAACACATCACTATCCCGGCATCTGACCTCGTTCTGTCCATTGTCAGCATTCGACCGGTTTTTTGTCAGCCACTTACGAGATTAATTCACACTCGAGTGGAGATACATCACGACATCTGGTGATGGACCATTGTGGGCCAAAGGTGGCGAGGTAATGTAATCGGGGGACTAAGAATATATTTTGTGCAACACACACTAAACATGATAGATTGGCTAACTTACATTCAAATAGAGAAACGTTTTATCTAGGACTCTTATACCATTTGGTCTTTAAATTATAGTGATAATTGGAGAAATATAGATATAAAACACATTTATTTGTATTAAGTGACAAAAAAATATGTTTATCATGCTTAACATACACAAACCTAAGGAAAAACACTAAACGGAAATTTATCGAAAAAAAATCGATAAAAGATATTTCTATGCAGCACCCTACCCGTCACTTACGTAGGTATTCCCAGCTAAGTATTACTTAGCGTGGTGAAACTGAGTTTGAGTTAGGAGATGAGTTAGGGGATGCTTTAAGCTAAGAGATCCCTATGTAGGGAATTGTTTAGGAGCCGTTGGTGAAACCGGGCATTACTGTCTTATTACAAAACGTAGACTAGTCGTGGACTAACGATAGTACTAGGTTTAATCCAAGGACTAAATGAAATCCATATTACAAAACCAAGTTTAACGCTGATTCGAGGATCGTCTCTGGTCTAAAGATAGTCCCCCGATGACCCTAGTTTAACTATGGTACTAACGTCAAGGTCAGTGTCAAGTTCTTCATTTCGAGGTTAGCTTGGTCTTCGTTTCATCTTAATTTTCGTGAAATATAAACATTAATACAATTAAAAACTCACTTTCTCTTCGGAACTCCAATTTTCGGCCCTTTTTTTCTTTCGACTTTTTTTCGACCTCCGTATATCGTCACTTACCGAGTCTCAGGGCTGAACTACGTTTATCGATCCGTGGTCTCCACTCTAGAGCACGGACTTTATGAATAAATTCACTTGTAATTCTAAGAACTTTTTTAAGAGTTCTTTATTTATCAGAAATAAATACACAAAACATACAAACTAGACAGAGTCTAAGATTCGTACGTAACAATTGACCTTATGACAAATACAGGCAAACGCCATAAAATCTTGTCTTTTAAGACAAGATAATACATAGAATAGAATATAATACAACTTTATTGTACACTAACAATCGACATATCGAATAACTTTTAAAAAAGTTTGCGCTAGTACAACGGCGACCTTATTACCTAGAGCGATTTCTTCCAGACAATCTTTGGATGGACAGAACAGAAGACACAGGTACATGTCAACATTTGTTCGTACGTGGATATGAAAAACATAAATAAAAAAAAAAAAATCTTTTATCATTCAAACAACTCCCAGTATGACAAAATCTTTAGCTGCGTTCTATAGTTTTTTATTTTTTTTATAGCTGACAGGCTTGGTGTTTGACCATAACTCACCTGATGTTAAGTGACGGTGTGGTCGCAGATGGTAAAGCACGCCTAGCCTGGAATGGAACTGGCTCTCAAGTGAGACTGCCGGAACACACCGTTAGATGCTTGGCGGCAGATTTTCAACTTGAGGGTAGCTAGCCAGCCGAGTACTAGAAAGTACTCTACCACCACGCTATGGTTTCCTCACGATGTTTTCCTTCACCGACATCTCAAGCTCATTGTTGGGGTTTGAACCCACGCCCTACGGCATGCGAACCGACCACGCTAAACACTGAGCTATCATCGCTATAAGCGCCATATAGCGCAGTATAGGTTTACCGACAAAGCGCATTGTCTAAGAATGGTGTTTTAGTTTGTTTCAGAACTACCTTATCTTAAAAAAGAACTGATTTTTGGTATTATGTTTTAGTTTTTCTCTATCTATATTTGTTTACATTTTTAATAATTAAGTTAAACAAGTGTCTAATCTCAGTAAGTGAATTACATATTTATAATTCCTTTGAGATTAATAAATATTCATTAAACTTAACACTTTCACTATTTTAAATATTATTGAAAAAATACATCCTGAAATAAAAAAACTTAAGTATTGGAATTTAATGTTATGCAACGACATGATTTCTCCCTGTCTCGATTATAACATCTTTTTACTCTTTACCTACTTGATATTTTAACAAAAGCAGTTCTTTGCTGCTATGTAAGTCTCAGGTTCTTTATTAAGTCCGGCAACTGCCGTCGACCGCGTCTTGCGGTCAGGGCTGCCCCCTCCGTTTACCGGAGTAGAAACTTATATAGTTTCTAAAGGTCCCACTGTAACGGTCGATAATTTACTAGAATTTTAATGAGACGTTTCCAAGATCTTACAATAATACAATACAGGTTTTAAAAACTAAGTTACGGTTAACTCTAACTGATGTAGACCTATTTGCCGGAGTATGTATTTCCTGAAAAGTACAATATGCGTGTCTTCAAAGAGTAAACAGGTTCCTTAGGTAAGCGTGTTCCATCCTAAACCATATCGTTGCTTAACATCAGGTAGGATATGGTCAAACACAAACCTATTCCGTATTTAAAAAAAAACTATTTTCAGGTTTTACTCACATATGTATAATTGTATTTTACTCAGGTTTGACTAGATTGTATAATTCTTTTGATCATATCCGGTGAGCTTTTTCAAGGAGTGAAAATAAATACGACACGGGCGCGCCTTTGTCTTACTTAAGGTCAACGGGAAATACCCTATAGGTTTCGATTCCCTTGTGAGTGTCGAAATATGCGGGTTATTGCGAGATAAACGGCGATTTTTCTTTTTTTTTCTTTCACGGCTTTTTCACGATAACTGAGAAGTTTGAGTTTTCACAGCTGCAAAGGACTATAGATCTGCGTATTTTAATTTCAACTCGATACCACGGCATTCCCGAGATATAACAGATAGACGGACAACAAAGTGATCCTATAAAAGGTTTCAGTTTTTTTTCTTTTGAGGTACGGAATCCTAAAAATTTACGATTTTTCTTTTATTGTCATGGTGCACATGGTTGTGTTGGTACCTTGATCGTTCGTTGCCGTGGTGGCGGCGTAAGAATAGTGCCACACCCTCTCTACCCGTGGTTGCCGTAAGAGTCGGCTAAGGGATGTAATCCGGAAGATGGGCAGCAGCGTCTTCCTTGAACAATCACACCTAACTGCGCTCGCCAATCCGCCTGCCAAGCGTGACGAGTATTGGCTAAACCCCCCGAGGAGGAGGCCTATGTCCAGCAGTGGACGACCTATGGCTGATATTGTGATGATGTGTGATGTGTGTTAACCTTGAAATAGTATAGAATTGTAGATGTTGTAAGTGGCAGCCCTGCGTCCGTCAGAAGTGCCTATCACGACGCATTCCAGGCGCCGGAACGCATTGAAGCGTGAACTATTGGACCGCTCGGAATGATAGAAGTGTCTGAAACGAGCCAAGGGATGTATTGAGCGTCTTCGGAAATGTGACCCAGTGTGCGAGCTCAGCACACACGTGACTTAAAAAACAGATAGAAAGTACCGGCTTTTTAATGATGTGTGTGCAAAAATGGGGGGTCGTAAAGTTCGTGTCACCACATCATATTATTTTACAAAATTTGTGTTTTTTTTTCAACTGTTTAAATATAAATATTAGCGGTGTTTATTAGTTCGTATTTAAATATAAATACTATTCATAAATTGCCGAATTGTAAGCGCTAGTCTGGGAAAGTGAAAAATAACTTTTCGTATTGGTTCCAAAACTCTTCTAGTGTTTGTTGCCAGTACTAAATAACTTAAAAAAATATGTAAAAAATTTTATATTTTTATTCATGTTTAAATTTAAATGTATTTTTTTTAAATAGGCATAATATATCATCATCGTCATCATCACTAACTATCATCGTCAAACTATCATCGTCAAACTATCTTCGTCAAACTATTGATCAAATTTATATTTTTTACTGATAATAGAACCTCAAACTCGAAACTGAACCATTATTTTTAACGGTACCGCTACATAAACTAATATTTATTATATAAGCCAATATAAAAAAGAAAAAAAATACGTATTTGTAATGTAATTTTAATTAAGTAATTTGCAGTATATGGACCTATGCTTGAAATAAAAGTTTTATTATTTTATTTGTTTACTAGGTCATGAATAGACTTGACCTTGACTTAAACGTATTTCATTGGATTTATCTTAAAATACTTGAGTAGTTAAATACTTGACACTGACAAACACTCAAAGTACGACGCCAAAAACAAAGAAAAACAACTAAAGAAACCTATCAATGAAGAACACTCGTTATTTTAGTAATGAAATCGGAATGAAAATAAATTGAAATTGAATTTTTGATGAAAGGAAACTTTATTGATGACGTTGTTTTAAATTGTAACAATTAATATGTTACATTTGACAAGTTTTTTGAAGTAAAACTTCGTAAGCGAGGTATAAGTTTTCGATGCGCAAATCTAAACTTCAAAATCAAAACTAGATGGCGCTTGTATGGAATTAGTACACGCAAGGAAAATAAATGGACTGTTAATGAAGTATAATCGGTGCAGAACACAATCTTATTGGGTCAGTACCCAATAAAAGAAGTACCTACATTTGCATACCAGTGTTTAAAATGTTCCTTCGAGAACAGGCGGCGATTCGATAATTTAATTAGACGAAAATTGAGAGTGACATTTCAAGGAAGCACCACTTTTAGGCACGTTACGTCACATGAGAATAAAAAAGAAAGATAGCTATAATTTTAAATATAGAAAGTTAGTTTCGTATGAAAGAAGTTTTACTCTAAAATCTGACAACATGAAGGTTTAATTTCTTTTTAAAATTAAATATAATAAAACAAACTTCTCTTCTGATGTTTTTTTTTCTTTCTTCTTGGCATCGCACTCTGTGCATTCTGCCAGTTTCAATGTTTCTGTATTGTGTGTGCAGCGTTCAGTTTTCAGCTTCGTTATCTTTATAGTCAAAGTCCAGTCCGTGTCAGTCAAATCTAGTCATGCTTTAGTTAAGTAATGGCGACTTTACTATAAACTTCGATGGAGTTTTGGAAGCAACACGAAAAGTCATGTTTCCCTGCTTTCTATCACTTTTCCACACTCGCGCTTGTGGTTCGGCACTTTATGAATAAAACACCACTGTTTTGATAGATAAACACTCGAAAAACACTAGTTTTGGAAAAAATACAATGGGGCGATGACTCTATCCGCGTTCCCGCCAAAACTGATGTTAACACATTGCAGAGGTACCCAGAACTTTGAATAAAAAAACTAAGTTACTTTTAAATTTAGAATGTAAGTTATCGTACGAAATAAATTTTACCCTGAAATCTCATATCATGTTAGTTTGGTATTTTATCCGACTGCCAAAGAAGGGTTATGTTTTATATGCATATGTAATGTATGTACATTTCTTTATTACCTCGTATCTTTCAAATGATCGAATGGATTACGTCTTTTAAGGTATCGTTAGATTCGTCTCAATAACCCAAGTGTCCTTAAAGTATGGATTTAAAAAAAAGAAACAAGATGGTGGATTTTGGCGCGAATAGTTATTTTTTTTTAATACCAAATCTGTCAAGTAGGGCAGCGGTCGGCAACACGCGGCCTGTGGGCCACATGCGGCTCGCGGAATTCCTACTTCCGCGGGCCGCCCGTGATTATTTTGTAAATTGGTCATAAATATGCAAAATATTATAGATTCTAAATAGAAAACATTACAAGTATAAGAATTATATTGCCTTAATTTTAATAATTTTCAATTGAATTTTTTTCCCTATCTTTTCTGTGCGATATGACCAATTATACGTATTAAGCTACTAAGGTTATTATTGCAATTGAGGCCCGCATTTACTTTATTTTGCCACTTTGTGGCCCCTGCCCGTCAAAAGGTTGCCGACCCCTGAAGTAGGGCATCTAAATAAAGGGAGTTAAAAGAGCATTACAAAAATATATAGGTAAGTTATAATTATGTTCAAATTGAATTAGGAGTAATAAATTTGTTTCAAAAGTTTGTTTCCTTTAATTACTTATAGCTATTGTAATCGTAATAGAGCTATAATTTTTGTAAACTCTTGATCTTGTTTAATTTTAAAACTAATTAGACGAACTTCCCTCCTGATATTAACACCTATCCATTACCATTTCAGCAATACACAAAGTTCAGGGCATCGCTGCTTTGGCTATCATTCCTTTAAAACATTCGATGGTTATTCACAATAGCCCAAGTTTAAAATAATTAGAACTGGCGTACTGTTGACTTGGTCTATATTTCCTCCACAGTTATAAGCGTGTCTCTCGAATGAGTTATGCGAGTTGTAGGATTGAGTTATTGTATATGAGGTAGCGTTGTTTATTGTATAGCCCCTTCATTGGACGTCGGTGGATCAATGTCTCTATTGATGGTAAGCGCTGACACTCTTATATGACTGTTAGTCTCGACTGAGATATTTATGATATTGTTGTGTGGGGTTTTAGGAATCTTGGGTCTAGAGAAAACATGATACTAAAATTAGTAGACATTCAAATGATAGTATAGACACGGGCAGGGATTGGGTTGTACCTACTAAGTGGAAAGAGTGCGATAAATAACTTATACTAATTATAGCGGATAATTTAAAAAAATTGTGAATTTACTAAAAAATAATTTAAATAGGAATAAGCCTGATTTCGGACTGCTGTTTTAATTTAATAATGTAAAATTACAAAATTTGTGATGTCACAACAGGGGGAATCTCACAAATGTGATCGGCTGTGACAAGAACAAGGGAGGGATGAAAAAATCATGAAATTCGTGTGACGTAATTTGCAGATGACCCATTATAAGGATGGACAAAGTTAAAAAAAAAAACCATAAAAATTGGTCAAGCCATTTCGGAGGAGTGCGTCCAAACATCGTGACACGAGATTTTTATGTATAACGCTTAGTACGATTCCTGTTTCGATGGAATTTTTCCCAAAAAGCTCTTCTCAGAATATCACTAAGAATTA
The DNA here is from genome assembly GCA_950106695.1 of Biston stratarius. NCBI lineage: Eukaryota > Metazoa > Arthropoda > Insecta > Lepidoptera > Geometridae > Biston > Biston stratarius. Next base: position 2,880,678 of record OX467108.1, read on the forward strand.
TCACCCCAAACCTATATAAAGACAAAATTCGTCAAAAATGTTCACCTTTTGAAACAGAACGACGCTATTCCAACTCTAGAATTGTGTCCAGAAATAACACTAAATCCTCCTGGGAAACCTGTCAATCTGCATGGAAATACGGTGGACACGATGGAAAATACTCGAGAAAACTGGAAAAATACCGGAGATTACTGGAAAAATAATGTGGAAACTGTGAACAACAAGGTTTTAGTTCATGGTTTAGAGTTTCTAATTAGACTACTTTATTTATGTGTTTGTTTATTTATTCAATTCATGTTGTCTTCTTATTTTGCTTAGTATACTTTAAGGAATAGGAAGATAGAAAATTCTTTAAATGATACTTTTAAATTTGTAGTTTGTAAGTTTTGTAGCGATGATAGCTCAGTGGTTAGCGCGGTCGGTTCGCATACCGAAGGACGTGGGTCCAAATCCCAACAATGATCTTGAGCTGCCGGTGAAAGAAAACATCGTGAGTAAACCATAGCGTGGTGGTAGGGTACTTTCTAGTACACGTCTGGCGAGCTACCACCCTCAAGTTGAAAATCTGCCGCCAAGCATCTAACGATGTGTTCCGGTAGCCTCACTTGAGAGCCAGTACCATTCCAGGCTAGGTGTGCTTTACCATCTTCGACCACACCGTCACTTAACATCAGGTGTGTTGTAGTCAAAGACCTAGCCTGTCAGCCATAAAAAAAACTATCTTTAGGCAAAAAAGTAGTCATTTATTAATGAAAATTTCTTTGCGAAAATTTTCAAGGCAATTATCTCGTAGCAGCAATGACTGTAAGGATTATATTTTTGACTTTAATCACCTTATATATTTCTCTTTAAATTAGGCAATTGAACACTTTCATTCACCAATGAAATTCAAATCTCGAAGTACTTTGATATCCTTAAAATGAGTAATTACTTTTCAAACACACAAGAATTTTCCGAACAAAATTAAGTGTCTATTTTAACTTAATTTGAAAATATACAGGGTTGTAAGGTTAGAATATATGAAGTCGAATGGAGGTCATTTATTGTACTCATAAATATAAACAACATTCACTTATTTATTTTACTGTCGTGGAATGAAAAACGAAGCCGCGCGCGTGTATTTCCCTTGCCTCTTTGAAGAAGACCACCGGATGTAGCTGAAATGAGAGTCCCATGTAATTTAACGTGAATTATCCCACATAAGTAAAACAACAACATCTACACCCAAACTAAGCATAGCTAGAGTACTTATATACTTTTTTGGGTTCCGTACCTCAAAAGGAAAAAGCGGAACCCTTATAGGATCTGTGAACCCTGTCTGTCACAACCCTTTTTCTCAGGAACGCGTGGAGGTATCAAGCTGAAATTAATATCAAATACTCAGGACTACTGTCCCTTGGAGCTGTGAAAAAATCAAACTTCTAAGCCAACGCAATCAAAAGATACAGCCGTTTATGCTGTAAATTTTCGCCCCCGCAAGGGAATCAAAACTTACAGGGTACTTCCTGTGAACTCAGAATCGTGAAATTTGATACGAAGCAACGTCTTAAAGCACAGATAAAAGAAAAGCATAAAGCACATGGCCGGTTTTTTTTTTTGTAAAAACACCTAGACACAGAACAAACATTTATCGTCACATAATATTTGTCCGGGTAGGAATTGAACCCACACCCTACAGCTCTGGAAGCAGATATTCTACCAAATGAACTAACAGGGTATTCAAAGCACGCAATAAATAAGTTTTGCAGTCTATGTTTTGCGAATCTATGCGTAAAAGTAATTTCCGTTCCCACATGCACAACTCGTGGAGCGTGATCCGCAGCTGTCCCGCTTCCCGATCGGGTTACGCACTGGACAGTCTTCCTGGCAGTCTGCTGGGAAACTTATACGTGTTTTAAACATAATGTAGAACTTAAGTTAACTTGATCGTCAGACTGGTACAATCCTAGTAGAGTATTTATATAGGGCTATAAGCTTGAGTATATAGTGACCATTAAAATTCTGTAAAAAATTGGATATATCCAAATTTATTGCGATCATCATCATCATCTCAGCCGTAGGTCGTCCACTGCTGGACATAGGCCTCCCCCATTGACTTCCATAAAGACCGGTTGGAAGCGGCTCGCATCCAGCGCGTTCCTGCGGTCTTTATTAGGTCGTCTGTCCACCTTGTGGGTGGACGTCCTTGCGATAGTGTCAAATATTTTAATTCTTTAATAACATGGCTTTGAGAACAGACTTTTTTTAACTTGGTGGTAGTTCTTCTAAGCAGGAGGTCGTCTAGGTACCATTATAGTACCAGATATTCTGACGAAAAGCAGTAGTGTAAGCTGTAGATACCGCGTGAAATGGGAACGTAAGGTTGCGAGAAAGAGACAGAATAAACGAGTGATACATAGGTTTGAAAGAGCGAAAGGATATGAAGACATGAATGGAGCGTAACGTCAATATGAAAGAGATGCCTAGATGTGAGATAATTGTAAATATGAAAGAGAAAGAGGAAGTGTGAAAGGGTTAGTAATAAGATAGACATAGGTGTGACAGAGAGAAACGAAATAAAACAATTAGAAGAATGTCCATCTTTTGATTCACCTTACAATAGTGTGTAAAGTGTGTTATATGACTAGCCCACTGCCACTTCAGCTTACTAATACTCTAGAGCCACGTCGGTTACTTTAGTTCTCTGGAAAATTACTTCGTCCCGGGTACGAGCGCTTAAACAATTTGCGATTAAAATAGCTATAATTAAACGAAAAAAACTTTCCTAATTAAATTTAAACATATATATATATATATATATATATATATTTGTTATCCTCTTTTAATTGCCTTTATTTAGATACCCTACTTGATAGGTTTGGTTAATCTTTTTTTATTAACGTATTTCGCTCCATAAATCCACCATCTTGATTATTTTTAAATCACCCGCCCTCTAAGGACACTTGGGTTATTGAGACGAATCTAACGATACCTTAATTGTCGTAATCCATTCGGCCGTTTGGAAGATACGAGGTAATAAAGAAATATACACACATACATACAAAACATGTGGCCGAAACTATAGTCGGAGTTTCCGATAAAATTAAACATGAGTAATAAGTGAAACAAAAATACATACAAGGTATGCGCGAAAAACATAACCCTTCCTTGGCAGTCGGGTAAAAAAACACCGACACTACGTTATATTATCGTAAAGTACCTGAATGACCGAGCTTTGCTCGGTTTTTCATTGCCTGAAAACACGGATAAAACGAAGTTTTCTAAAAATGAAACCTACCTAAATCGATTTATCGCCCCCGAAACATACAAAATTTCATGAAAATCGTTGGAGCAAGAATTGCTCGTTTATAGGTATTAAATATTATAGATTAGATTATATAGATTTGTAAGCTAGTTACTATACATTATAGAATAACAAGTAAAACCGCTCAGCACTGCTAGTCCGCCACTAAAAGCGAATAAGGAAGATTCCAACAAGTTTTTGTCCCCTGAAGTCAGATATTGTAAACTTTTTACGTGTTCTGTATTCACATCCAGCTCGTGCTGACGTCATAACAAGGCGTCAACCGAGCGTGAAATAATTATAAATAGAAAACTAGAGAACACATTGTCATCACAAAACCTATTAAACTGTAAAATGGAATGTAGATCACAAAGATTTTAAAGGTTGACTGCCCACAGCTCACTTGATGTTAAGTGATAATGTAGTCGAAGACGGTTACTTGTACCTAACTTGGAATGAAACTAAGTCACGGTTCACTGGATACAGCCTGGTGACAGATGGACAGACATACAGACGGACGTAACTAAAATGTCCTATAATAAATTCAAAGATTTTATAAAGCAGAGGTTAATTGACAAAGCCTACTATAAGGTGGCTCATTACGTGGAAGACAGGAATATATGGCTCTCTGCACTTGCATCCCCCCGGCTAAGTGACAATTGTAGTAAGCATAATGTATTAATATTTATAACTGTAAACTGTAACCTAATATGAAAAGAAAGATCCACAAAAAAATGCCTTGCTGAGTTTCTTGCCTCAGTTGAAGTGTAATTACGAGCCGGTGGTAGAATCAAACATGTAACTTAACGTTCATAAGTGCCTTACCAGGGCTGAACTGAATAAATGACTTTTGATTTTGATTTTGATTTTGACGGACAGCGGAGTCTTAGTAATAGGGTCCCGTTTTACCCTTTGGATACAGAATTATAAAAAATTGCCTAAATTGTTATTAAATTTGTAAATAAACAGGAAATTGCGTAGGATTTTCATGTCAGTTACGTGAAACCTTGACGGAGTCCCAGTATTAGGGAATCAACAGATGGTCACCAGGTGCTCATGGCCGATGACCATAACATCTGTAGGTATCTGTAGGATTTGCGTGGTGGTAGGGTACTTTCTAGTACTCGGCTGGCTAGCTACCACCCTCAAGTTGAAAATCTGCCGCCAAGCATCTAACGGCGTGTTCCGGCAGCCAGTTCTATTCCAGGCTAGGTGTGCTTTACCATCTTCAACCACACCGTCACTTAACATCAAGTGAGTTGTGGTCAAACACCTAGCCAATCAGCGTTAAAAAAAAAAGGTAACAGCGCAAAATAATAGACGGTTTAGGAATTGGATAAATATTTGACCATATTTCAAATAGCGCCATTTAGCCTTGCACTGAGCAAAGTGTGTACTGTGGGAACAAAATATTTATATACTTACTTTTTAAAGTTGCAATATTATAATAATTTATTCCCAAACAAAAAACCAATACTCGCCACGCTTTGCAGGCGGGTTGACGAGCGCAGTTAGGTGTGATTGTTCAAGGAAGATCTTCCGGATTACATCCCTTAGCCGTCTGTTACGGCAACCACGGGTAGAGAGGGTGGGGTACTATTCTTACGCCGACACCAACACGGCAATTTTTTTACACGCGGTATTTTTGTATGTTTGTTATGAATAAAGTCAAAACTACTGGACAGATTAAAAAAAATAATTAAATAGTATGTCTGCCTGATCTGTAGGGCGTAGGTTCGATTCCCGCCAAGGACAAACATTTTATGGTATGAACAAATGTTTGTTCTGTGTCTGGGTGTTCTGTATGTATTATAAGTATGTATTTACAACAAAAAAAAGTATTAATGTATTCTATCGGTTATCTGACTTCCGTCACACAAGCTCTGCTAAGTTTGGGGTCAGATGGCGCTGTGTGTAACGTGTCCTATGATATTTATTTATTATTTTTCACTAATATAATGCTACATTATTACTGATTAACATAGGCTATATTGTTAATCGAGTAACATTAGGGTTCCCTACGAATAGTGTAATACATGCATATGCACCACATAAGTATTTTCATTGCACCCGTGCGAAGACGGGGCGGGTCGCTATTAAATATATATTTATCTTTATTCCTTTGATAAACATTAACAGTAGCAGTTAGAGATATTTTGAATAAAATGTTCAAATTGCTTCCAAACTAATGGGGTAGTAAGGAAGCTGAGCTGTATCCATTTAAGTCGAGGTGTCGTCTTCGATGCAGCCTGTAGCGGGTTAAAATTAATTAAATGACGGCTTTGACGTTAATAACGCAATTCCGGGGGACTATTCTCATATTTATGAACAATTTGTTACAAGTCTTGTACTTGTGAGACTGAACAATTACAGGTACCTGCTAAAATTAGGAGGTAACTGGGGTTTATCGGGACAGCTCATTGGTTAGCGCGGTCGGTTCATATGCCGAATAGTGTGGGTTCTAACCCCAACAATGAGCTTGAGCTTCCGTTAAGGGAAAACGTCGTTTCCACCATTGCGTAGTGGTAGTACTTTCTAGTACTCGGCTGGCTAGTTGACAATCTGCCGCCAGGCACCTAATGGTGTGTTCCGGCTGCGTCACTTGAGAGCCAATTCTATTCCAGGCTAGGTGTGCTTTACCTTCTTCGACCTCGCCATCACTTAACATGAAGTGAATTGAGGTCAAACAATAGCTTGTCAAACATATTTTTTTAAATTTAATTCCATTTTCCATCACTGACATTTCACTAAACATTGTTGTTATATCATAAAGCGATATCGCGTTTACGAGCTTATGGCCGTCCTATAAAAGAATGGGCATTGGGACAATAGATTAAGGAATTAGACATTGTTTTTGTTAAAAATGAAATTTTTTGTGGAACAATAAAACTAGATATAAAATTCTTTATTTAGATTTTTGTGAAAACAAACTGCAAGTGTATTGTTGTGGATGTTCATCTTTAGCTAAATTTATTTTAATTATAGAAAACTGCGCTACTTTTAACCGACTTAAAAAAAGAAGGAGGTTCTCAATTCTGTTGTTTTATTATGTTTTTTTGCCTCAGAACGCCTTCATTTATATATCGATTTGAAAAATCATCTTTTAATTTGAAAGGATATACTTTCAGATTTGTCCCATATAAACTTTATGAAAGTCAGTTTAGTATTTTGATTTTTAAGCCAACATATCTAAACCTTAGCCGTGTTTGGGGCTTGGAGCAGGTTTTTTATAAATTGTTAATTTATATAAACTTGAAATACAAACACTTGTGTACTTGTAACACCATAGATTACCGAGATAGTGCCCCGAACGTCTCGTATTTAGTTTCGGTCTTGAGGGATACAATTTACTCCGACTAGGATTTAGGGGTTAGCGTCGTGGCTAACGAGGGATGTCGAGGTAAAGTTGTACGTATATTTAGTAAATTAAATTTAAAATATCCTTTATTTTTAAGCAATTCTTATGTCTAAACTTGTCTATTAATAATCTAAGGTATCTAATATGAGTATACATAAATACATAATTTATCGATAATACCAAAGTTACAATTCATTTTACCATTCATATTTAAAATGTCAAAATCATAACACATATATGTCAAATATAAAAATATGTCAAAGTATTTAGATTATAATAAAAAATATAATTAATTCATAATGAAAGTACAGTGACTTTTGGAATATTACACCACAAGCTAACCTTTACACATTCGTATATATATTTCACACAATTGAGTTTTTATCTTTGTATAGACTTCTGCATTTAATAATTATTGTATGCCGTGGTGGTGCCGGAGTAAGAATAGTACCCCACCCTCTCTACCCGTGGTTGCCGTAAGAGTCGGCTAAGGGATGTAATCCGGAAGATGGGCAGCAGCGTCTTCCTTAAATAATCACACCTAACTGCGCTCGCCAACCCGCCTGCCAAGCGTGGCGAGTATTGGCAAAACACCCCCCAGGAGGAGGCCTATGTCCAGCAGTGGACGTCCTATGGCTGATGATGTGATGTGTGTGTGACATAACTTATCACTCTGCTTGTATAAGTAGAATGATAAGTTCTTAAGACACCTAAAAGTTTTTCTGTATAAAATAATTTAGTGCCCTTTAACATTGACCCTCAATTTCGTTCAACACTTCCGATATCTGTGAGTGTTTGAAATAACTGAATTTTAAAAATATCTGACATAAAAAAAAGAAGCACTTACAATATTAAAATTTCCCAAACTGGGTGCTTGTTTACGCATTTAACACTTTGTTAACAAGTTCAAAATGCCCATAGTCGGCGTTAGAACCCGACTAAGTTCAAACAAGTTTCAGGACAAGTTAAACAAACACCCCAAATATCCCTAACAAACCAGTTTTTTTGAATAAGCAAAAAGCTAAACCATGGCGTTAAAAGCCAGCAAACATGCACCATGTTTATTTCACGGTTTCCCCTTCGCCTAAATAAACAAAAATGGGATCAACTGTATCTCACGTTACCCGGTGATACCCTTATCTGTGTATGTTATTCTAATGTGATTTAAATCTTGTTTTTGGTACGTAAGGTGCAAAATGCATTAGCTTGACAATCGCCTTACATTTTTTTTTTGTATGTTTAAGTTTATGGTGCGTCTTACATAGCATAAGTAACTTATTAAGGTGTAACAATATTCGCAAATAAAAATATATACATATTTTGTGTTAGAAAGAGTTTTGAAATCATTTTATTTCTAACAAGCGGCCCGCCCTGGCATCAAAATACAAATATTTTGTTGATAACACCAAAGTTACAGTTCACTTTTCCATAAGATGGGCAGCAGCGTCTTCCTGAACAACCACACCTAACTGCGCTCGCCAATCCGCCTGCCAAGCATGGCGAGTATTGGCAAAACCCTCCCAGAAGGAGGCCTATGTCCAGCAGTAGACGTCCTATGGCTGATGATGTGATAGATTAATACATACATATAAATAAACATAAAATAAATGTATAATGCCCCCTTTTCGGCTTATCCCAACCTTATAACCCAGTACAATAGATCAAAATTACATTGTATTATGGAAAATGACGTGATTTTGGCACATTTTTGATTTACATAAGCGGGATTACTCTCGTATAATTATATTATAGAAAACTCCGACTTTAGTTTTGGCCTCATCCGATGAATTTCATCATGGAAACTTAGTACAAAGCGCGCGCGGCCTCGTTTTGCTTGCACGACGAATTGTAAGTAATCCTGCATCAGCCTGTTCTGAAGCAGCCAGGCAGCTTTTTATTTATGTGAGTCGCCTCAAGTGGCCTACCTTGATTTTTTTGTGTGTATGCAGTGGAGTGAATGTGTGTATAAGTATGTGTTGTGTCTAGGTTTTTTTTTATAAGTACAGAGCCGGAAGGAAGTACTTTTATTTGAACACTATTACTACATAAATATCTTAAATAAAGTTATTGATTGTAAAAAAACTTTCTAGAAAATACGATGGGACTGCCATGTGGACGTCACAAAAGTCCCTTAACTAAATTGGAATTAAAAAACACAATAAGTTCCAATTTTGACAAATCATAAAAGTCAATGTGAATCCTTTACACACTATATGAAATTTCACCACAGCTGTAAAGTAAGAAACCTGGTTACATCCACCCTAACTCACCCTCTTAAATGGCGACAAAAAATCTTGCGCGGCTATAAATCGTGACTAGAATTTAAAATTAATTCCAGACGACATTTATATGCGGAAGTTGCAAAAAATGCGATTGTTATTTCTCTATAGAGATATATTAATATTAAATGTTTCTTCATTCGTATGTTTTTGTATCCTTTTCTTATTTGGTTTTGATTGGGATGCATAACCGCGTATATTTGTCAGCAGCTCCCGTACTGTGAAATTCTTATTGCGATTTGTGCAAAAAGAATGATTATTTATTATTTATTGAATTAAAAAACATGACTGTGGTAAAAGAAATGGAGCTACAATGCCTGGCGGCATAGTATTGATTAAAAAATAATAATTAAAGCCAGTGTCAAACGGGATGATGTAAAGATTCTAACGATACCCCATACATTCAAATCTGTTTAGGAATTTAAAAGTTATGGTGGGATGAAGAAAGCTCATATACATATACAAGAACATATACTCATACTTATGTATCGATGATAGCTAAGTGGTTGGCGTGGTCGGTTGTCACTCCAAAGGGCGTGGGTTCAAACCCCAACAATGAGTTTGAGCTGCCGGTGAAGGAAAACATCGTGAGGAAACCCTAGCATGGTGGTAGGGTATTTACTAGTACTCGGCTGGCTAGCTACTACCCTCAAGTTGAAAATCTGCCGCCAAGCACCTAGCAATGTGTTCCGGCAGCCCCACTTGAGAGCCAGCTCCATTCCAGACTAGGTTCAAAACACCTAAACATATAAGAACCCTAAAACAATAAACTTCGTTTTGGGCAGTCATGTAAAAATTGTTTTTTCTCAAAAATATTTACTAAATTATAAGCTTTATCTTATGCTTTAAAATGTTTGGGTTTCTGTAAAAAATTAATTAAATGTAAGCATATGTAATTTTGTATGTAAGTTTATAATAACAAAAAATGTTTTTAAGTGATATAGTAATTATAGTTGTTTTTTATTTCTTTTGTGTTGCAAGACTTTGCTTCTCGATTTTTGTAATTATTTTATAGGTCAGTAGTAAACATAGATTTTGTTTAATTCGGACTCGACAGACAGACAGGGTTAACGAAGTGTTCATAGGATTCCTTATTTCCTTTTGCGGTACGGTACCCTAAATAATTTGAAAGTTAGTAATGTTGTATTTTCATTCGCTGGTTAGTAAGTATTTCTACTCTTCGGTGTTACTTCTCTGTGTTACCTCTGCCATAATATTCTGCATACATGTTTACTTCCACTTTTATTAAACTTCAGGAAGTCTGGCTCAAAGAGAAATGAATATGTTGCAGCACATGGCAACTCCGTTGCTTTATTATTTCAATGTTGCCATGAAATAAAGCACTGATGGGTAGGGTTGCCAGTTTTCTAGAAAACTGGCCACTGGTTTTTTTTGTTGCGATGATAGCTCAGTGGCTAGCGTGGTCGGTTCTCACGCTGAAAGGCGTGGGTTCAAACCGTAACAATTAGCTTGAGCTGCCGGTGAAAGAAACCATAGCATTATGGTAGGGTACTTTCTAGTACTCGGCTGGCTAGCTACCACAAGTTGAAAATCTGTCGCCAAGCACCGAACAGCGTGTTCTGTGTGCGTGTGAGCCTCATTTGAGAACCCATTCCAGGCTTGGTGTATTTACCATCTTCAAGCACATCGTCACTTAATCGGTGAGCTGTGGTCAAACACCTAGCCTGTTACCATTAAAAAAAAACTTTTTAGGTTTTAAAAGTAACCGTCATATTTTTTCTAGTCAAATTAATGCATTAAAAGATTTTATTATAAACGTATTTCAAATTAAATCTATGTTTAACGAACTACGATTTAGATATTATTGGCTAAGTAAAAGAATAACAAGTAACCTCTAAATTCGTATTTCAATATACAAAAAAAAACAATAAATTTCATTAATCCCTATATATAAAAATTCCGTGTCACGTTGTTTGTCCGCGGTGAACTCAAACTACTGAACCGATTTTAACCAAATCTTGCACACTGTATACAGTTTGATCCAACTTGAGAGACAGGATAGTTTATATCTCAATTTAAAATCGCAATATTATTTTATTGCAAATTATTTGTTTATTATACGACAAAGAGTTATAGTTCTCTGTGAGTTCCATAAAATTCTAATAGATGGCGGTGTAAGGTAATTTATTAACTGGATTGAGTAAGTATCCAATAGATGGCGCTACGTTAAAAGTCCAAACGTTTCATATGCGCTACAATTTATTTCACGTTACACGCGTGTTTTCAATTTGATGACAGCAACGCGTGGCCGGGTCTGCTAGTATATTATATAATATAATAGACTCGACCGGCACGTACTGGACTTGACCAAGACTGGACTTTGACTGTACCGATAATTGTTAGACATAAATTGCGAAAACCGTAGTAGGAAAAATAATAAAACCTACATATGAAAATTAGACATTTAGGACTCCGTATCCAGCTGCACATCATCACTTCACTACATAGTATAAAACAAAGTCGCTTTCTCTGTCCCTATATCTCTATGTATGAAATATTTAGATAGAGTAATTGAAGAGGAAGGTTTATATGTATAATACATGCATATGCACCACATTAATATCTACATTGCACCAGTGCGAACCGGGGGCGGGTCGCTAGTGAATAATAATTTTAAATAAATGTTTTAGATGACGGACAGCCCTACGTGGAAGTATTATGAAAATGTTTGGTGTGTCTGAAAGGGGTCCTTTTGACGAGATAATAAGTTAGAAAAGAGATCGATACCTTATACTATGCTATTTATTATTTATTTATTTATTTATTTATTTAATACTATCTTTGAATGCAATATGGCTTTTTTAAACTATATGGCTACAACGCGTCTTTCACTAAAGTCTTATATCTTTACTTGGAGGTAGATCTCCTTACAAAGAGGTTATCTAGATAGGTACCACCGCAGTGATTCTGCCGCCAAGCAGTAGTGTGTAAACATTACCGTGTTCCGGTGTGAAGGGTACTGCAGCTAGCGAAATTACAGTGCTATTAAGACTAACCATCGTCTCGAGTAATTAGCGCCAAAGTAGCGATGCCTAGTATGCTAGTAATATTGAAAATGCGAATGTGAGTTTGTTTGTATGTTGGTTCCATTCCTTAGCTATATGAAGTAGGAACGTAGAACCATAAATGATTGTAGGTACGTATCCAACGAAATACCGTGGTGGTGCCAGCGTAAGAATAGTACCCCACCCTCTCTACCCGTGGTTGCCGTAAGAGTCGGCTAAGGGGTGTAATCCGGAAGATGGGCAGCAGCGTCTTCTTTGAACAATCATACCTAACTGCGCTCGCCAACCCGCCTGCCAAGCACGGCGAGTATTGGCAAAACCCCCCCAGGAGGAGGCCTATGTCCAGCAGTGGACGTCATATGGCTGATGATGTGATCCAACGAAAATTCATGATGTATAGATATAGGCCATTTTTCCCCTTACTTAAGTTTTTTACATGTAGGTACATTGTACAGTGCGTTGACATGTAAGGGCAAACATGTCATTGATTTACTTTTTACTATGTATGATGAACATGATTTTCATACGTGCTGAGAATGTAAGGATTCAAATTCGGATATTTTCTAGAAATACTTGCGAAGTTCATTCACATTCTACCTACAATATTTTTATTTGGGCGTTTCTCGCCTACCGTTATTCTGTCTTGTATTTATTTGACTTCAATAAATATACTATACCAGCTGCGCTTCGCGGTTTTACCCGCGTGGTGATGGATGATGATGAAAAGTATTCTATGATGTCTTATTACAGGGTCTAAAGTACCTACATGCATTTCACCCAGATCCGTTGAGTAGTTTACGCGTGAAGGCGTTACAAACAAACACACATTCGCATTTATAATATTAGTTAGGATTAGTAGAATATGCATGGTATGTGGTGGTGCCGGCGTAAGGATAGTACCCCACCCTCTCTACCCGTGGTTGCCGTAATAGTCGGCTAAGAGATGTAATCCGGAAGATGGGCAGCAGCGTCTTCCTTGAACAATCACACCTAACTGCGCTCGCCAACCCGCCTGCCAAGCATGGCGAGTATTGGCAAAACTCCCCCAGGAGGAGGCCTATGTCCAGCAGTGGACGATGATGTGTGATGTGATTTGTGTGTACGTATTATAAAGATGTAAATAATTATGTTGACGAAAATAAGTTTTTTTTTTGTTATTTTTATTGTTGGTTATCAAGAGCGATCTTCAAGGCAACCAAGACGTTGTTGGAACTTGTTTTCTTATATTTTATTATTTCTTGCATTTTGAGCTAAATTTTTTTCAAATCATATTTGTTCTGTTTTTCCTATGTCTATAAATATGAATTTCTATATTTTCTGCTATGAACTACATAATTATAGTTAGGGTGAAGCCAAACGAGCGTAAATTTTTGAGTTGTCATTCGCGTAATTTCGTTCACGTAATTGATGCTGCATTCGGTTTCATAGAAAAGACTTGTTTGAATCACACGGCGACCAGTGGTGGATTTACCAGCAAGCTGAGTAGGTTTGAGCCTAGGGCGGCAGATTTTTGAGGCGGCAAATTTGGGGACCGAATTTTTATTTTTGCTACCTCATACAAATCTTAAAGGTTTCTGTATGTTTGTTTTTATGTTTTTACGGCTGACAGGCTAGGTGTTTGACCACAGCTCACCTGATGTTAAGTGACGGTGTGGTCAAAGATGGTAAAGCATAGCCTGGAATGGAACTGGCTCTCAACTGAGGCTGCCGGAACACACCGTTAGATGCTTGGCGGCAGATTTTCAACTTGAGGGTGGTAGCTAGCCAGCCGATTACTAGGACGTACCCTACCACCACGCTATGGTTTCCTCACGATGTTTTCCTTCACCGACAGCTCAAGCTCATTGTTGGGGTTTGGACCCACGCCTTTACCACTGAGACCGACCGCGCTTACCACTGAGTTATCATCGCTACAAAATCGTATGATCGTAAATCGTATGACGGTTTTCTGATGTCTTGCAGAGAGAAACCTGCACCACATCTTGAATATGACTTCCCTTCTTCCTTTTCATTGTACATTCAACGGTGCACACTTCTGCACACTTTGTATGAGTGAAAAGAAAGCGTAATTGCGAAAAATATATTTCATACTTCCCCTCTACCAACTATATACCCATTTATACAAATCTGAGTACTGGTTGGAGGCTTCGAACTGGGTGGATTGTGTAACTATTGGTTATAATCGCACATGATTGCGCTCAGAAATATACCCAGAAACTATTTATTCTGCACTTTCAACGTGAAAATAATCTAGGAACAGAATTGTAGCCTATAACTTGAAAATGTGTAAATCCGCCACTGATGGCGACATAAAATGAGTTTTCTGTCGAGAAGTATTTTCTATGAAACCAAATGCAGCAGAAATTACGTGGTCGAAATTACGCGACTGACAACTCAAAAAGTTACGCTCGTTTGGCTTTACCCGTACAAGAATTAAAGTCCAAAATTCTTTTGTATTTTGTCGAAAGCACATTTGCATCGAATGAGATCAGTGATACTAGTGTTGCCAGTATGTAGTAAGAATACAAGAGGACGAAAGAGATCGTATTAGCATAATGTTTATTAAAAAACATAATGGCTTCTCATTAAGCTCTATCGGAATGAAATGGCGCTTTCTGTTAGATTAAAGATTTTATAAGTTTGTAGAAGTTTGCTCCGTCTTCGCGAATAAAATCACGATTTGCCGGAGGTTTTAGCGCGGTCGGTTCTCACGCTGAATAGCGTGGCTTCAAACCCCAACAATGAGCTTGAACTGCCGGGGAATAAACCATAGCGTGATGGTAGGGTAATTTACAGTACTCGGCTGACTAGCTACCACCCTCAAGATGAAAATCTGTCGCCAACCACCTAAAAGTGTGTTCCGGCAGCCTCGCTTGAGAGTCAGTTCCATTCTAGGCTTGGTGTGTTTACCATCTTCGACTACACCGTCACTTAACATCAGGTGAGTTGTGGTCAAACACCAAGCCTGTCAGCCATTTAAAAAAAGCATGCAGTTTTGAACTTATCACGTTTTGCTTATAACAAAATAGCAAAGAAAAAATATATTCCAGAGACAATAAATTTTTAAACGATACTTTTTCAAGCTTTTGTCGTAAGCGTTGACAGAACGTTCCATTTTCAAAACTAATAATGACCGTTTTAATTTTCGAACAAAAGACTCGTAACTGCCATTATTGCCAGAATTTATGTAACACTTTTGTGCGACATTGTCCCTTCCGAGAAGACTGTGAATGTAGACAATAGCTTTGTATCTGTGGTGGTACTGTTTTGGAAATATATGGTTAGAAATCTTAGAACACAGAACCTATCCAATGAATTAATGAATGAATGAATGTAAAATACACACTCGGGTTGTCATACTTTTAAGCGCGTGGGTACAATTTGGTCTAATATGTAAAAGTGTTGTAGCGATGATAACTCAGTGATTAGCGCGGTCGGTTCACACGCTGAAGGGCGTGGGTTCAAACCCCAACAATAAACTTGACCTGCCGGTGAAGGAAAACATTGGCGTGTAGTTACTTTTAAGGATATAGGTAAGTACCTACACGCCAAATACTTAATAGAATTTATGTTTAAATCTTTGGTTCAATGTCCCAGATAAAAACTTGTTTTTTAAAAATATTTCTTTACTGTTCATTTATTTATGTTTAAATAATTTAACATCTCAAAGCTTTTTTAATTGATTAAAAATTCCTATAACGGCTTACTCACTTAAAAATCTCTCTTCACCACTTCTGTTGGTACTATTTGCATTCTTTGATATATTATTAAAATCTTCTAAATAACTCATATTGAGTCCCTTCAGAATATGCTAATGAGTTCATTAGAGTACTCTTCTACCCTTCGTTGAGGGTGGCCTCCCCTGCAGTGTGATTTTTGATCTTTGTATGCCTGAGATTGATTATGATTTATAATGGCACGGGTGAACATCTCAGTTCATTGGTAGCACGTTTGCTTTAAGAGTCAGATGTCTCGGGTTCTATTCCCGGCTTGCGACATTTTTTTTTAATTTCTTGTAGTTTGCCGTGTCTCTGAGTGCGTTCCATTGCATCCTCGACATAGAGCTTTTAAAGGTTCCTTATAAACATATCTCATTCTAAAAATACCTACGCCACTTAGGTATATCGTCACTCCTCAAGTCCTAAGCATTTGCTGACTCACGATCACCACCCTAGCAAAATGTCTATCGGTTCTACGGCAGTTATAAAGAGTCTTCTATAACTCCAGTTTGCTAATTCGCTGAGCTATGTCGGTGACTTTAGTTCTTGAGCGAATTACTTCGTACAAGATATGATTCTTTGAAAAGAAAAATGCCAAGCTGTTTCCATAGCTTGCTGGGCTACTCTTTTTTTTATAGAAAAGTAATGAGTCCAACGAGACGCTCTCCTAATGGTAAGAGATAACGCCTGTCCATGACCATTGCAACGATACACAGAACTTTTAGTAGCAAAACAAAGTCCAGGGCGTCGCTGCTTTGGCGCTCATTACTTTGAGACTTTCGATGGTTACTGTCAATAACCCTGTAATTTCGCTAGCTTAACCTTTCAAATCAGAACAGAAACATAGTAATGTTTACACGCTACTGCGTGGCGGTAGAATATCTGGTTAATCAGCCTAGAATGTTTTAATTTTTAAAAACGTTGCAGAATACACTAATCACAATCATCCAGTCAAATAGAGCAAACAGTGTGCGTCCAACCCAAACGACTTTGATCCGGCTGGAGCCGGTTCCGGCCGCTGAAATCCGCTCCGTACCAGTAAAATCCGGCACCAATAGGAATATTTGATGCCCCTGATCAGACCCCTATTCAGAAGCCTGATTATTCGCCCTGCACGACGCATGGCATTATGAATCTAGTGTTCGCGTGGACTTAGGAGAGATAGATGAGGGTAGTATGGTGATCATGTGAGCATCGCTATGTCACGTGTTATAGCGTATAAGGCATTTAACATTGCTACTTAACATCAGGTATGTTGTGGCCAAACACCTAGCCTGCCAAACATTAAAAAATAAATAATTAAAAGTTATAAATAAATAATATAAATAAATGTTGTAAGACATTACACACAACGCCATCTGACCCCAAACTAAGCAAAGCTTGTCAGATAACTAATAGAATACTTTTTATTTTTTTTTGTAAATACATACTTATAATACAGCCAGACAAAGAACAAACAGTTGAGGTCACATATTTATGTTTGTTCTGATGGAAATCGAACCCACGTCCTCAGCTCTCAAAGCAGATATACTACCAATGAGCCAACAGGCCTGTCAGTCGTCGTTGCAGTAAGTCGTGGCAAGGTGCGAAAAGCGGTTTACGAGTAATTTTTTTAAGTTTGAGTTGTTTCCCAATCTATATCTGTAAATTTATAAAATCAGTGTGTTCTGTTCGCTGACGTTTAATACCAAAGCATAACTTTAATAATACAAATAATATTCTCGACGAATTTAAAAGCCCATTTAAAAACTAGGTAATCAAAATAACCATTGACATATCGATACTCCGGGGAAAAAGGTCCTAACCAAAATAATATAAACTTTTAAGAAAAGAACAATAAAAAGCTTGCTCTTATTTTTTTAATTCTAGACTTATAATAGTTGATAATAACACTTTTACGGCCAAACGTTTTTGATTACAGTAGCGATGTGCATAACCTATTAGAAAGGTACTATGAAATTAGTAATTTAACAAAGGTTGTTTATAAAAAGCTTCTTTTTTCGATAGATTTAGATCGACAGAGCGTTAAATTCTGAACAAAACAGAAGTTGAAGGTGTGTTTTACTTGGTGGGAGATTTCCTTAGCAGGAGGTCGTCTAGGTATGTACCACCGCAGTATCAGATATTCTGCCGATAAGCAGTAGTGTGTAAACATTACTGTGTTCCGGTTTCAAGGGTACTGCAACTAGCGAAATTACAGGGCTATTGAGACTAACCATATAGTCTCAAAGTAATGAGCGCCAAGGCAGCGATGCCCTGGACTTTGTTTTGCTACTCAAAGTTCTGTGTATCGCTGCAATGATCATGGACAGGCGTTATCTCTTAACATCAGGAGAGGGTCTCGTTCGTCTCATCATTGTTACATAAAAATAAAAAATAAAAGTCATTTTCGCCAAAAGTAACTTTTACGACCTTACGTCCCCAAAGTGTCGATATACTGATTCACTTGAATAATATGAAGAAAAAAAAACAAATAAAAAGGAACAATATGTTACAAGGGTCATGAAATTTATGCTAAATACACCCTAATAACAATACACAATTACAAACTTGCTTTATCCTATACTCTACATCTGTGTCGATTCCAAACCATATTAGCAGGTACATAAAACTAATATCAAGCTATTTCCACCCTTATAACTACGCGAGACTAAATTCTAAATTCAATAACATAAAATATGAAAAGGTAGACGGTTGGTAATTTTAGATCCGATATTGTGGCCGCTATCTTCCTGTCTCAGACATTTTGTTATATTCTGTAGGGTTCGATTTGGTTCTGCTTTAGAAAGTGTATATAAGTAGGCTAGCTGTCTCAGTGTCCTCCTATGTGAATTTTTATATTGACATATGTAGGTACTTTATAAGATTTTTTTTCATTGTCTTGTAATGTTAAATGTTTACCCTACTGCCAAGAAAGGGTTAGAGTAGGATTATAGTATTAAATATTTTGTAATATTTTAGTTGTCGTGAACTTAAAATTTATCTGAAGTCGTCATCACCGTTGAAAACAGCTTTAAAATTGTATGTGTAGTATCTTGAACACTCTGTATGTGTATTTGTAAATTTTATTATTACCTCGTATCTTCCAAACGGCTGGATGGATTTCGATAGTTAAGGTATCGTTATATTCTTCTTAAAAGCTCGTGACCGGAATTTTGGCACGAAATAGAAAAAAAAAAACAAACCTATCAAGCAGGGTATCAAAATAAAGGTAATTGGAAGGGGATTACAAAATCAGATCAGATTAAATTATGAAATGATTTAAAAAGTTTTTTCTTTTAATAATTTGCAGAACTCAGTTATGACAACAGAGCGTCTCGTTCGCCTCATTACTATTACAAAAAAAAACCTGTCATATATTTACCTGCAAGAAATCAATAGCAGAATACCCGAAAGACAATCTAAAGTACTTGTATTGACAATGTCGGCCGCAAACCAATTAGTAGCTTAGTCTCTAATGCTACCCGGGACGACGAGGCATCAAAATCCAGTTGCAAGCGACATAATTAGGGGATAAGGCTCGCCGCGCACTATCCATTATTCTGCTGCTAGCGACATGTTGTCTTTTTTTATAGTTGACAGGCTAGGTGTTTGACCACATCTCACCACCTGATTTTAAGTGACAGTGGATAGAAGGTAGTAAATATTCATAAGCTGGAATAAATTTTAGAGAAGCTATAACAGCTAGCCATGCACTGGAGAGTACCCTTCCACCATGCTATACCATCTTTGACCGGCAGCTCAAGTTCATTGTTGGAGTTTAAACTCACATCTTTAGGCGTGTGCACCGTTATTATCATTAAAAAAACCATCAAGACTGATAAGTAAGTGTCTCATGATGATAAACGAAAATGCAGTGTACGGCGGAATACGCTTGTCTAGAAGAAATCGAATAACTCGCGACTTAAAAGCATCTAGAGAAAAACAAGCGGGGCAGTAAATTCCAATGTGTAACGGTTCGTACGATTCAAATTAAAATTATTTCTTGACATAAAAACGGTTAATCAATTACATTTAAGTCATAAAATTATACATCAATTTATGAGAAAACAAAATAGCATGTTAAATTCAAAATAAAATGTCAAATCCAAATACCATGTAAAACTCAAATACAATGTCAAGTGTGTGCGGAGTGGCGTGTCTTGGGAGATGCCTGATCTTGGGCTTTTCGCTTCCATCCACCGCCAGCTGTCCTACTTATAACGTCAGTCCATCGAGTCTCAGGGCGTCCTACACTACGTTTCCCAATTCGCGATCCCCACTCTAGAACACGTCAACCCCAGCGGTTATCGTTTCTGCGACAGATATGTCCAGCCCATTGCCACTTTAACTTGCTAATACGCTGAGCTATGTTTGTGACTTTTGTTCTCTGGCGAATCACTTCGTTCCGGATACGATCCCTCAGAGAAATGCCGAGTATAGCTCGCTGAGCGACTTTAAACTTACGGAGCATTCCCGCTGTGAGTGTCCACGTTCAAATACAATGTCAAAATCAAGCTAGTAGCTGTATTTTTTAAAATAATTATTGCATGTATGCGTTACGCCTATAGCTGGATAACCCATTGAAGACCGCAGGGCACAAGCCGCAATCGACATCCTTCCGAGGGGCAACATCCCCCTTGTCACAAAATAATACAACAGCACGGTATTGCCAGTCTTTGGACAATAACGCGACGTGATTCCCGGTATCTGATTGGACAAAGCTTTTGGTACATCCGGTAAATCAATCAGAGTTTGACGACTTCATTTGGAATATCAACTGAACCGCTCCTTTCTTTTTAAATGATAAATGTAACATAATTTTAAGTGTCTGGGTTATTAGATTTTATTAACAATGGGAGGTTACAGTATTTGGTAGCGATGATAGCTTAGTGGTTTGCGCGTCAAAGGACATGGATTGGAAGGAAACCATAGCATGGTGGAAGGGTACTTTCTTTAATCAAACATCAAAGTAATAAAGTAAGTTTTAATATGGTTCTTCCAACACTGCTTTTTTATAACATTGGAGGACTTTTTCACGCAGCGCCATCTATCCCCCAAACTAAGCAAAGCTTGTACTATGGGAACCAGACAGCTGTCAGTTTTTTTTTTTGTAAGTACGTAGAAAAATAGTCAGGGCAGGCTTTGGATTACATCACATCACATCATCAGCCATAGAACGTCCACTGCTGGACATAGGCCTCCTCCTGGGGGGGTTTGGCCAATACTCGCCACGCTTGGCAGGCGGGTTGGCGAGCGCAGTTAGATGTGATTGTTCAAGGAAGACGCTGCTGTCCATCTTCCGGATTACATCCCTTAGCCGACTCTTACGGCAACCACGGCTAGAGAGGGTGGGGTACTATTCTTACGCCGGCACCACCACGGCAATTCTTTGGATAGTCTTTCCAAATTTAATTTATTAAAAGAACTCTTTTAAAAGCAATTTTTACCTGACTGCCAAGGAAGGGTTATGTTTTTCGCGCGTATTTTGTATGTATGTAAATTTCTTTAATACCTCGTATCTTCCAAACGTCCCAATGGATTAAGATTGGCGCGAAATAAAATACGTTAATAAAAAAAATACCAAACCTATCGACTAGAGCAGCGGTCGGCAACCTTTTGACAGGCAGGGTCCACAAGGTGGTAAAATAAACTAAAGGTGGGCCTCAGTCGTAATATTAACCCTAGAAGCTTAATGTATATACGTATAGTTGGTCATATCCCATAGCATAGATAGAAAAAACAAAAATGCTATTAAAATTGTTAAAATATAGGTAACTTATATTATAATTATAATATTTTCTATCTAAAATCTATAATTTTTTAGATATTTATGACTTATTTGCAAAACAATCACGGGCCGCAAGTAGGACATTCGCGGGCCGCATATGGCCCGCGGGCCGCGTGTTGCCGACCTCTGGAGTATAGTATCAAAGTAAAGGAAATTAAAAGAGGATTACAAAAATATATATAAGTTATATGTTTAAATTAAATTAGGTGTAATAAATTGGTTTAAAAAAAAACTTTTAATTATAGCTATATTTATCGCAGTGGGGTTATAGATTTTTTAAACCCTTCATTCAATAAATAAGGCTTAAAGTTATATTGATCTCATTAACAAATCAATTTGATCTAAAAGCTAAAGTACTCAGACGAAATGGCCGCCTTTCTTCTCACAAATTTCAAACATTTCAAACAAAGCTTATCAGTTCATCCCAAATATAATTAACGAATGCTAAACACCGACCCAAAAACGTCGCGAGATATTAAAAATGTATGTTATCGCCATCAGAAATGTCTTGATGTTCGTCGTATTAATTAATTCTTCCATATTTTATGAGGGCACAGAATGGAGCCCTCGAAATGTAGGTAAAAGGACGAATAGGAAAGATTTTATGATCGTTTATAGTATAAGCGATGCTATAATATGAAAAATGCAGGGTATGACATATATAAATAAATTTTACTAGGTGGTCGATCTCCGCAGCAGGTGCTATTTAAGTACCACGGCAGTATAAGATATTCTGTCGTCAAGCAGTAGTGGGTATACATTAATGTGTTCGAGCTTAAAGAGTACAGCAGCTAGCATAACAAGCTTAATTAAGAAGAAATTAGAGCTCTTTTAAATGTATGAAGTACCTGGATGACCGAGCTTTGCTCGGTTTTTCTATGCCTGAAAACACGAACAAAACGACGTTTTTTTTTAAATGAAACCTAGCTAGACCGATTTATCGCCCCCGAAACCCCCTAACTCAAAATTAAACAAAATTACAAAATTCAAACAATACAAAATTTTATGAAAATCGTTGGAGCCGTTTCCGAGATTCAGAATATATATATACATAAGAATTGTTCGTTTAAAGGTATTAGATAGATGTGTATAATAATCCCAAAAAAATCTGTATAATGTTATGCTACATTTGTAACAAGATTGTTCTTGCTTTCTATAGCGGCGATATCTTCTTTCCCGCTGCGCCACAGTCTTATCAATTATAACATCGAAAGTTTTTTCTAAAGGAAGACCCATCGGGAATTCTCAAGGCTGCCCTTTGTTCAGGTCTTTCTTCATTTGTTCTCGTTAGCAAGACCAGTAGGGGCAGTAAGGATGATTATATGTAATTCATCATCTCTGTACCAATGAGATTTTCGAAATGCTGGTGGATTTCAGAAGATGTTAAGAACTGGGCTGTTGTAACAAGTGTTGGCAAGTTAAAGTGGCAGTGGGCAGGGCACATAGCACGCAGAGCTAATGATAAATGGGGCTGCAAAGTTCTGGAGTGGAGACCACGGACCGGCAAACGCAGCGTAGGACGTCCACCCACAAGGTGGACATACGACCTCATAAAGACCGCAGGAACGCGCTGGATG
The DNA here is from genome assembly GCA_950106695.1 of Biston stratarius. Classification (NCBI taxonomy): domain Eukaryota; kingdom Metazoa; phylum Arthropoda; class Insecta; order Lepidoptera; family Geometridae; genus Biston; species Biston stratarius. Next base: position 2,903,690 of record OX467108.1, read on the forward strand.
CGAGCCGCTTCCAACCGGTCTTTATGGAAGTCAATGGGGGAGGCCTATGTCAAGCAGTGGACGTCCTACGTCTGAGATGATGATGATGATGATGATGAAGTAAAATAATTATTATATGAAAGTTTTTTATTTAATTCAGATGAGAATATTTTCTTGTTTCATAATTTTTAGAGCGTGATTGTTCAGTAGTCAGGTTTTAGTTTTTGAACTTATTTTTTTATTTGAAATGCTTCCCGCTATAGAAGCACATTTAAAGACGTCACGTCAAAAGATACTAGTAGGTAGAGAAGGGTAGGTACTAGTGTTCAAAGCAATGATCATTTAAAATTTAGTTAGGTAAGCATGATGGCACAGGCAGAGAAAGGACACTGTATGGGATCCAATCCCATCCCTGCAACGCGATGGGCCCCCCACTCGCACGGCAATATCAATTCAATCATATGTAATAACTAGCTGTGCCCCGCGGTTTCATAGTAGCTTTATGCAAGCAAAGTCTCAGCCCGATCGGTTTAAAATTGACAAAGTTTCATACAAACTTTCATCCCCTATTTTATCCCCTTGGGGGTAATCAAAATCCTTTCTTAGCGGATGCCTACGTCATAACATCTACCTGCATGCCAAATTTCAGCCCGATCCGTCCAGTGGTTTGGGCTGTGCGTTGATAGATCACTATGTCAGTCACCTTTGAATTATATATATTTAGATAAATATCGGACGACTTACACACAGCGTCATCTGACCCCAAACTAAGCAAAACTTGTACTATGGAAGTTAAATAACTGATAGAATACAAAAATAGATATACTTTTTATAAGAGAATCACAAATTCATTACAGGAGTCAATCCATACTGTTCCTATACGGTGTCCTGGTAGAAAATATTTAATCGCAGCTATAAAAACTAGAATTTTGATCATTTATAATGGTTCGCCGACAGAGACAATATGAATAAAATATCGTATATTTATTATAATTTCGCCCAAAACTCGTCTGTCTTTTTGTCCCATCTTTTGTACGATTATTAAGCTACGAGTATATTTCGTGATACGAATTTATAATTTTTATAGCGTATATCTATAAATACAGGGTTATTTCTAATCGCAAGCAGCTTCATGACGGCAAACGAAGCATCAAATATATAACTTGAGGACCCTTTTCCATTCCTAAAAAAAAAAGGATGTGTTTAATACCAGTTATAATATATAAATAAAGAGTTAATTATTACCAGTTAAATTGGGTATTTAAATGATTTTTTTTTGTAAAGAAATATGAAGCAAACATTTTTTGTCGACTTTTGCACAAAAACAGACATGATACTTTAGCATTCAGTGGTATCTATCTAATCTATAATCTATCTAATACCTTTAAACGAGCAATTCTTGTATATATATATAGGTATATATATAACTGAATCTCGGAAACGGCTCCAGCGATTTTCATGAAATTTAGTATGCAGGGGGTTTCGAGGGCGATACATCGATCTAGCTAGGTTTCATTTTTAGAAAACGTCGTTTTATCCGTGTTTTAAGCCGAGCAAAGCTCGGTCATCCAGGTATTATGTATGATACAGGAAAACTGTTTTACTTGGTGGTAGATCTTCTTAGCAAGTGGTCGTCTGGGTAGGAACCACCGCAGTACCAGATATTCTGCCGTCAAGTAGTAGTGTAATATTACCGTGTTCCGGTTTGAAGGGTACTGCAGCTAGCAAAATTACAGAGCTGTTGAGACTAACCATCGAATGTCTCAAAGAAATGAGCGCCAAAGCAGCGAAACTCTGGACTTTGTTTTACTAGTTAAAGTTCTGTGTATTGCTGTAATGGTCATAGACAGGTGTTATCTATTACCATCAGGAGAACGTCTCGTTCATGTTATTACATTTAAAAAAAATACTTTATGCCAGTCTGTATCTATAACCCTGTATATATTAATAATCATTTTATAAATGTGTAGACATGGACATTGCTTTTCTAAAAGATGATTAAATAATAAATAAATATTTGGATTTATCTTTCCGAACAGGTTCTGTTATCGTGTTCAAATATTTTGACCATACCTGTTCTCATGTTAAATAATATGTTATTAATTATGCTAAATGCTGATCAATTGATGCTATTTGCTGCTAAATCACCTATAATTATTAAAATGATGAGAGTTTTGTATATTTTGTAGCGATAAGATGGATATATTTTAGTTTTCTTCTAAAAAAAAGATAGGAGTTTTACAAAATATTATAATTTGTTTAAAGTGTTAAAAGAGTATAATAACATGTTTTTAGGGTTTCGTACCTCAAAAGGAAAAAAAACGGAACCCTTATAGGATAACTTTGTTGTCCGTCTGTCTGTCTGTCAAGACCCTTTTTCTCAGGAACGCGTGGAGATATCAAGCTGAAATTCATATCAAATACTCAAGTCTACTGTCCCTTGGAGCTGTGAAAAAATCAAACTTCTAAGCCAACGCAATCAAAAAATACGGCCGTTTATGCTGCAAATTTTCGACACTCGCAAGGGAATCAAAACCTACAGGGTACTTCCCGTGAACACAGAATCTGGAAATTTGGTACGAAGCAACGCCTTATAGCACAGATAAAGGAAAAATTACCTTAAAAAAAAACCATAACTTTTATTTCTATACCTACAGATTTGTACGGAACGCACTTCAGTGCGCGAGTCCGACTCGCACTTGGCCAGTTTTTTAATGGTTGATAGACTAGGTCTTTGAGCACAGCTCACCTGATTTTAAAAGACGTTGTGATCGAAGGTGGTAAACACACTTAGACTGCAATGCACTGGTTCTCAAGAGATACTGCTGGAATACACCGTTAGGTGCTTGTCGACAGATTTTCAAGATATTTTCCTTCACCAGCAACTCAAACTCATTGTTGGGGCTTAAACTTTTAATAATCGGGTAAGCCATAGTCTACGCAGCTAAGAGCAGCTTAGCAAACTTCATACATTCATACAGCCCTGTTTTTATAAACTGGCCCACCGCTGGGCGTGGGCCTCTTCTCATTGTGAGAAGGATAAGGCATAGTTCACCATGCTGGCCAAGTGCGGGTTGGCAGTCTTCACACCTTTTTGAAAACTTTTTCATACATACAGGTTTCCTCACGATGTTTTCCTTCACCGCTTAAAGTCATCAGCAACGTACATAACTTAGACAAGACCGAAGTGCGTGGCATGGGATTTGAACCCAGTCCTCCAGTGTGGTAGCCCGGTCTCCCAACCTTGCCGAAACTTCTAAGTAAATCTACCAAAAAAGTAAACTCATATAATATTTAGCCGTAACGAGCTAATAATATTCACTTTCCAAGTGAAAGCCTTATAAATGATTTGCCGTGCCGGCACTCAAGCCCTGCGAATTATTCATGTTTTCAATGCTCTCGAATCGATATCCATTGCATATGCTGATTTGAACCCGTTGAAACCTAGCTATTAAAGTATTGGAGCTTCAATAAAGCTCCGCCCAGACGTCTACTAGGCGACACGGCTCGTATAATACTGATAATGAACATGCATTGTCTCTTATACCTCCTCATTCTCTCCAACAATAAGTTTTGAACTAGCGCCAACCAATCACCTCACAGGCGTGAATTTTAAATTTGGAAACTAATTTCTGACTTGTATTCTAATTTTCTATTCATTTCTACCCGACAAAAGAACACAAATGTATGTATGTAAACTTGATAAAGGTGCGTATCTGGGTTCGGACCCCACGGCATGCGCCTGTCTTTTCTTAGTTATTGTAAATATGAAACATCGTAAGGAAACCACAAGTTGATGGTACAGTACTTTTTAGTACTCGTTTACCATGTTCGACCACACCATCACTTAACATCAGGTGAGCTGTGGTCAACCATGGAAAAACATTCCGAGAAAAATATACCGACATTTCAATTTGATGTTAAGTGACGGTGTGGTCGAAGATGGTAAAGCACACCTAGCCTGGAATGGAACTGGCTCTCAAGTGAGGCTGTCGGAACACACCGTTAGATGCTTGGCGACAGATTTTCAACTTGAGGGTGGTAGCTAGCCAGCCGAGTACTAGAAAGTACTCTACCACCACGCTATGGTTTCCTCACGATGTTTTCCTTCACCGACAGCTCAAGCTCATTGTTGGGGTTTGAACCCACCCCCTTCGGCATGCGAACCGACCGCGCTAACCACTGAGCTATCATCGCTATAAAATAAACATCTATTTAATAAAGTCGTCAAAAGCGTTTTAAGAAATCACGGTAAATTAGTAAACTAGTTTTATATCTTCAAGCGATATCCACTCATTTTTGGCTGCTTACTTCCAAAACTAATATAAGTAACGATCTGGAACTTCGCTTATTCCTAAAAGTATTGCCAATAACGCCTGTGAAAAACTTTCATATGACTCGGGAGAACGTGAAAAATTCCCCTTAATAACTTTTAATATCGACACATGTGTAACGCTATCGTATTCGATTTAAATATCGATATTTTTATTCGATGTTTGTTATACACCCAGGGTTACCGACCGCACTAAAATTACGAATGTGAACGTTTGTGAAAGTGTCTAACTTTGTTACATACTTCCTTCACATTTTAATAGTACCTACACCGGATTTAAATTGAATTTAGATTAGAATTATTTTACATACTAGATTAATATAATACTTTTTATTTTAAAAATATATGTTTTGTTACGTGGGAAACTTCTATGCTTTACAGTTTGTAACTATGGTGGCCAAGTGTGAGTCGTACTCGCGCACCGAGGGTTCCGTACAAACCTGTAATTAGTTATGGTAATATTTATTAAAAAGTTATGGTATTTTTTTTAATGGTAGTTTATGCTTTTCGCAATTTTTCCTTTATCTGTAGTAGTAGATTCTGAGTTCACGGGAAGTACCCTGTAGATTTTAATTCCCTTGCGAGTGTCGAAAATTTGCAGCATAAACGGCTGAATCTTTTGATTGCGTTGGCTTAGAAGTTAAGTTTGATTTTTTAATAGCTCCAAGGGACAGTAGACCTGAGTATTTGGTATGAATTTCAGCTCGATAACTCCACGCGTTCCTGAGAAAAAAGGTCTTGACAGACAGACGGACAACAAAGTGATCCTATAAGGGTTCCGTTTTTCCTTTTGAGGGACGGAGACCTATAAACGATGCTTTTCTTTACCGTCTTAAATTCTACGTTTAGATACTAAACTGATTTGTAAAATAATTATGCTTTACAAAAGTATTTTCCATGATTTTAAGCTATGAATAGCAACCCTATGCGAAATGGCGAATTCCATTCCTCGATTCGTATTACAGATGTAGTTATCGATGAACCGTATTTGATATCGAGATATATTCGTATTCGCATAATGTGGCGTTAAACGGCTGTTACAGCTTCTGCGCAAAAGGGATGTTGACTGGGTTTCTTTTACTGGCAATGTGGGTTGGTATCTCAAAGTAATGAACACCAGCACTCATGCTCTGGACTTTGTTTTGTTACTTTGAGTTCTAGTCATAAAAATGTTAAATTGCCCTTTTAATTGTTTTACATTTATGATAAAATTTAATTCATGTGTCACATCATCAGCAATAGGACTTCCACTGCTGGACATAGGCCTCCTCCTGCGGGGGTTTTGCCAATACTCGCCACGCTCGGCAGGCGGGTTGGCGAGCGCAGCTAGGTGTGATTGTTTAAGGAAGACGCTGCTGCCCATCTTCCGGATTACATCCCTTAGCCGACTCTTACGGCAACCACGAGTAGAGAGGGTAGGGTACAATTCCTATGCCGGCACCACCACGGCAAATTCATGTGTAAAAGTATTTAAAAAAAAATCTATTTTTTTTTTTCTAGTTTGATATTCCTTAACTTTACATTAATATAGTGTCTTGAAGTTCCTATATTTTTTCGTGTATAAAATAAATATACGTGTATTATTTATTACTTGGTGGTAGATTTCCTTAGCAGGAGGTCGTCTAGGTAGGTGCCACCGCAGTACCAGATATTCTGCCGCTAAGCAGTAGTGTGTAAACATTACTGTGTTCCGGTTTGAAGGGTACTGCAGCTAGCGAAATTACAGGGCTATTGAGACTAACCATCTAGTCTCAAAGTAATGAGCGCCAAGGCAGCGATGCCCTGGACTTTGTTTTACTACTCAAAGTTCTGTTTATCGCTGCAATGGTCATGGGCATGCGTTATCTCTTAACATCAGGAGAGCGTCTCGTTCGTCTCAGTATTGTTATACATATATAAAAAAATAAAAATCATTTAAAAAGGGCAATATTTTTTTGTGTCTAAGCTGTTAATCGTAGAGAAGTTCTGCAGCTAAAGAAGTAACAGGACTGCTAAGACCTAACCATATAAAGTCTCAAAGTAATGAGCAACAAAGCATTGATGCCCTGGATTTTGTGTTGTTACTAAAAATTCTGTGTATCGCTGCAATCGTCATGGACAGATATTATAAATAAAAAAAAATATCATAGGCCACGTTGCACACAGCACGATCTGACCCCAAACTAAGCAGAGCTTGTGTGATGGAACTCAGATAACTGATAGAATACATAAATACTTTTTCTTTGTAAATACATACCTATAATACATACAAAACACCCAGACACAATATACATTTGTTTATACCATAAAATGTTTGTTCTTGGCGGGATCGAACCCACGCCCTACAGCTCAGGCAGACATACTACCAATGAGTCAACAGGGCTGTCAGGTGTCATCTCTTACCATTTATTTCGTCTCATTACGTCATTTAAAAAAAAGTTAGTTTGAATTAGTGCCGGATATATTGTCTTGACTAGAATTTGCAACTGAATCTATACAGGGTGTGTCATATCGACCCATCTTCAGCGGAACGTAATCGGAGCTCTAGGAGTGCCCGGACTGTCCCGGTTTTGGGAAACATAAATTATGGTTAACAGACAGGGCGGTGGTAAAACAGAACTGGGTTACTCGTGACGGCTTAATTTTTATCCCCAATAACGGTTATGTTCTTAGGAAAAATTAGTCCCTGACGTCATCTGTATCCAATAGAATTTTGGGACATTATTTTTTATGGTAATGTAATGAGATGAAAGAAGCTGCGCTAGTTAGCCTGTTGCTCATTCGATTGAGTTTATTTCTTGAGCTGTAGAGTGTGGGTTCTATTCCCGCCTAGGTTAAACATTCATGTGACAAACGAATTTTTGTTCTGTATCTAAGTGCTCTAAACATTTAACATAATAAGCTAGTTGATTAAATTTTAAAAAAAGTTTAATACGGTACATTTATAGTTTATAGTTTACCTCAAAAATGTGTATTTTTTTTAAATCACGAATTTACAAAATTGCTTAGAAAAAAGTGATACAGAAATATTCAGACAATAAATGAAATTAGTCCTCAACAAAAGCCAATAAAGGGATACCCATTCTTAAAATTATTATTATTATTAAGCATGTCTTAATGTAGATAATTTAACGATTTAAAAAAACCAATGAAAATTTACCGCGAAAAAATCTCTGACTTTGCGAAGTTCATAAATATATGAGGCATGAATTTAAAAAAACTTAAAATAACATTCTTAAAACTTTATTAACGAAGATATCGATTAACATACATAAAAAAATACGTACAGCCGTACGTAGAACCTACTCCTTTATTTGAAGTCGTTTAAAAAGGTTGCAATCTTTAGACTGTGCAGTCTATTACTGTATATTTCCTTGCGGAAATAGACCAGTAACATTTATATTTAGCACTCGAATAGATCTTTCAACTAAACTTTCCAAATTGGTCTCTATATGTATCGAAATAGTTGTCATTTTTATCTCGCAAGTTATATCTGAAAATTTGTAGAACATTTTCTGAGGATACAAACAACCGAATAAAATAATTCATATCTCGCAGAGAATTGTATTCGAGTATGGCGCGACAAACGGGATATCTAATTTGTAGCATAGAGCTGCGGTCAGGAGCTATCTTAGATAGATAATGTCATAACAGTTAAGGCCGGTGTCCATATCTGGAAATGAAAGCAGCTTTAAGGCCTTCACCCACAGCGCCCGATCCGTTCCGCCGATACGATCAAAAGTTACGACTTTCGTAAAATGTCATCGTAAAAAATTTGGTCAGTTTCGCATAATGTCATTTTCGCAAAAAGTCAACTTACAAAGTACTAATTACAATTACAAAGCTATAATACTAAGTACAAAGTACAATTGTTTTCTCATACAGACTGTTGTAAGTTTCGAAAAAGTGACAATGTGTGAACATAGACGTCATTTTACGCGGAATATAATGCAATTACTTTAATAAGTACCTACTCAAAACTTACAACAGTGTTTATGTGAAAACAATAGTAACAAGTGATTAGTACTTTTAACTTTGTTAACTTGACTTTTTGCGAAAATGTCATTATGCGAAACTGAACAAATTTTTTACGGTGACATTTTGCGTAAGTAGCGTTCTGCGTCAAAACTGATTCGCGTGTTTCAGAATGGATCGTTGCATCGGATTGCAAGGCAAGTATTATTGGTTTGCAGAACAGATTGCAGCCAGTGTAAAAGAACCTTTCTGAAGGCAGGCCGGATCAGACGCTGTAAGTAAAGGCCTTCAGACGGCCGCAAACGTAATAATACACACTAGAGTAGGTGATAGATGCCTTTAGCAGGAGGTTATCTAAGTTTGTACCAATGCAGTAGAATATAATAGAATATAACTTTATTCTAATTATAATAATAATATAACTCTTTATTATTCACACCAATTACAAACAATTATTACAACATAAACTTAAAACTAGGGGAACAATTTTACACCAAAACTCAAGTATACATATCTTAAAAAATAAAATGACTAGGGGGCCGTCCATTAATCACATATTTTAGCATTTTTCCCAAGACACACCACTCGGCTCAATCTTTTTTTTTTTTCGGCTTTTGTATATCATCACTATATCACATCACATACGCTGTGGGGTCGCTGGTATACGATATGTAACACAATATATACTATATGTTCTTCTTAATAATATATGACAAATACCTTCGTTCCTCACATTCTATAAAAAGACTAAGTATGTTAAGGTTAAAAGTAGAAAACCTATCACGTTCGCATCCAAATATAACAGCACAATATAGTAGAACCTCTTTTGCACGTCAAACGAGCGCTATTACCTACGATCCAAATCGGGCTCTCTTTGCTTCACCTATCACGGTATCTAGCTTTAGTGGTTTATAGTATAGGAGTGACGTTTATTGCGATTACGAATGAAATAAAAATAAAAATCTATTTTTATAAAACTTAAATGATTTCAGTTTAGTAGAAGCAATATTTCTGACAGATTGTCCTACTGGCTTAATGGGTAACAGCTATACTTCGTAAGTCAATGGGTTTGGCTTCGTTTGCAAACAGAATGGATATTTGTTCTGTGCCTGGTTTTTAAATGTGTGTATAGTAAGAATGCATTTACAACAAGCCTAATTAAGAAAATTACAATAAAAAAGAATGCCCATTAATCTTTTTTTTTTTTTAATTATGACAATTCTAGTTTTAGTGATACTGTATACATTCAAATTTGTTTAGGCATTTAAAGTTATGGTGAGATAAATACACTCACATGCACATACAAACTCGCTTTCATTCTCACACAAACACACACACACACACACACACACTCGCACACTCCAAAATATACATGAATCCTATAAACATTACACTTCTTTTTATGACCAGTCGTAAAAAAAACAACATAATTATATATTTATTACCGACTTAATCGCCCACAAAAAAAGTGTTCAAATCGTGAAGTTTAAAAAAAATTTAGTCTATCAAGTAGCATTTCATCGTTCATTCGTAATAATCTGTACCAGTATGTCCCATACTATTGGATAGTGAAGGTAGATATTCCCAGAACTCCTTTAAGTGATTGCTAGTTCATCCTAGAGCCTGTTAGGCGCTGTCAGAAGAATTACGAGTAAAATAAGAAGTATTATAGAACTATCCACCCGCCCCGGCTTTGCACTGGTGCACTTTTTAATATTTTGAATTTCTCTACTAACACAAAAGTTTATTAGGATGGTTTTTTATATCCTGGAAAAACAATCTAAATGACAGTGAAAAATCATATCAAAGTCATATCAGTCAAAGTAAGCGGAAATAGTAGGTAAAATAAGAAGTAGTCTGGAAGAAGGAAAGGGAGACAAGACGTGGAACACTAAGCTGGGAAAAAAGCGGACAGAAAGTGGACGACTATAAAACTGACTGACTATAAGAGACATGCAAATATACGAATGCTAAGGTTTCCGCTTAGATAAAAATGTCCAAATCAAAGATTAATTAAATACATTAAAAAAAAACAGGTTATTTTTATTTTTTAACTTATTAGCGTTACAACGTCTCCCGTCTGTTCAATTCGTAGTGTTTTGGTTGCCTGGATGAGATCGCTCTTAGCTATAAGGCCGCCACTTGTGGCAACAGCTCATAAGAAACTTTTGTTTTTTGTACTCTTTTTCTATTTTTGGAGTGCACTATAAAGAATTTCTATCTATCTTTTTATAAAAAGGAAATAACTACTATACTGTGTTTATTTAGTGGTAGATCAGGAGGTCGTCTAGGTAGGTACCACCGTAGTACCAGATATCCAAGCAGTAGTGTGTAAACATTACTGTGTTCCGGTATGGAGGATACGGCTAGCGAAATTACAGGGCTGTTGACACTAACCATCGGAAGTCTCAAAGTAAAGAGCGCCAAAGCAGCGATGCCCTGGACTTAGTTTTGCTACTCAAAGTTCTGTGTATCGCTGCAATGGTCATGGATAGGTGTTATCTCTTACCATCAGGAGAGGGTCCCGTTCGTCTCACTACTTCAAAAATTATGGATTTACAGCCTCACATTAATAAATTACAGAACACAGTACGAACAGCTTTTGAGAGAATATCGAGATATTTCGTTCTCAAACTTGCTACAATCTAATTGGAATGTTGCAATACAAAAATAAAATAAAAAAACTTTAACCAAAACCATCTTGATGAATACAATCTACGTAACTTTGCACATTTGATGTTAATGCGTTCAGAATTCTGAGAAATGTTGGTCAACTTGCGGTAAGTTCGGTTCTTGTGGCGCTTGCGCAAGAATTTACATTAAACATGACATGAGCTTATGACGCTCGATAATATAGTAGTTACGCGTTGACGTACAAGCTAAGTCACCATCTTCGACCACACATTACTTTGTTTAGCTCAAGGTTTAGGAAAATAACAGGGCTGTCGAGACTAAACAGAAAGTAACACAAACTAAGCAATGCTTGTGTCATGGAAGTCAGATAACTGATAGAATACATAAATACTTTTTTTTTTGTAAATACATACAGAACACCCAGACACAGAACAAACATTTGTATATACCATAAAATTTTTGTCCTTAGCGGGAATCGAACCCACGCCCTATAGCTCAGGCAGACTGCTGTCAGTACTTTAAGCCCTGGAATAAGACACAGGGTACTCTTCATCATCATCATCCATCACCACGCGGGTAAAACCGCGGGACGATGTTTCATACACATTCATATGTATGTATTTACATAAGTTTCTATTTTCATTCACTTAAAAAGCTTTTACCGTTGTTTACCCGCTAGACAAATAAGCGTTATTACGCGCTATTGAGATTGTTTTGCATATATGCAAAGCTACACCTACACTTATACCTACATATACCTATGTATTATGATAATACAATAATTTGAATATTGTACATTTATTCACGAGTTTCATAATCATATGGAGCTTTCACAAAAAAAATAGTTTATTTCTATGGGACAGCCAGAAGCTCAAAAAAGCGACATCGTTTTATGATAGATGTTCGAACGAAACGATTTGATTCCACGTTCATTGTACGAACCGCTAGACAGCGGAATGCGCTGGCCGAGTGGGTGTTCCCCGATGGATAAAATCTGAGTGTCTTCAAGTCGAGAGGGGATCGGTATCTTCTAGGCAAGCGTGCTCAATCTTCGACCGTATCATCACTTAACATCAGGTGAGATGGCGGTCAAACGTAAGCCCACCTATAAATTAAAAAAAAAGGTTTTTTTTATGATTGCAAGGTATTTGACCACAGCTCGCCTAATGTTGAGTGACGTCGAAGATGGTAAATCACTAGCCTGGAACGGAACTGGCTTTCAAGTGAGGCTGCCGGAACACATTGCTTTGCGGCAGAATTTCAATTTGAGGGTGGTAGCTAGCCAGCCGAGTACTAGAAAGTACCCTACCACCATGCTATGGTTTCCTCACGATGTGTTCCTTCACCGGTAACTCATTATTCGGGTTTGAACCCATGCCTTTTGGCGTGTAAACCGTCCGCGCTAACCACTGAGCTATCATCGCTATAGCTCTGTTAGTAAAAAGACGATACTTTTATATAGCGCTATCTAGTCCAATACTAAGCAAAATTTTATTTTACGGGAACCGAATACCCGGTAGAACAGATAAAAAAATAAAAAAGTGACAGTCAGACTCGCGCACGAAGGGTTCCGTACCATTATCTTTAAAAACGGCAAAAATATCATGTCTGTCGTATGGGAGCCCGCTTAAATATTTATTTTATTTTGTTTTTAGTATTTGCTGTTTTAGCGGCAACAGAAATATATCATCTGTGAAAATTTCAACTGTCAAGTATCACGGTTCATGAGATACAGCCTGGTGACCCTTTGGGTACGGAACCCTAAAAAAGTACTTAATGACAGAAATGGTAAAATAGCCTAGTTTAGAATAAAGCTTTTAAATCTGTAATTTTTTTTTTATGTTTGGCAAGCTAGTTATTTGACCACATCTCACTTGATTTAAAATGATGGTGTGATCGAAGATGGTAAAGCACACCTAGCCTGGAATAGAACTGGCTCTAAAGAGTGGCTGCCGGAACACACCGTTAGATGCTTGGCGGCAGATCTTCCAGTACAGCCGAGTACTAGAAAACGCTACCATCACGCAAGATAGAGGTAACTTAACTATATGAAGAAATTGTATTTACCCGAAAGGGATTCATTGTATCTGATAAACATTAACACTATTTTTACTAAAGGGTAAACTAACTAAAACTGAAAAAAAAAAAAGTTTTATGCAAAAACGTCGTTGAAAGTCGAAACATTTTTTTTTTTTCGCAATTACAGAACGGCCTCCGACTTAGTACACCTAAGTCTTATAGCCTATACATTGTTTAATATACTATCTTTCAATCTAATAATTTTATTCATAAAATGTTCCTTTGTTTCAATTTAATAGCCTCTTATGATTCATTCCTATCAATTATACAAGTGTCGTGATTCACACGAAGTCGTGAACATTTTCAATCATCGATAGTATAATTTGCAATTTTTTAAATTGCAATTCATGAATTGCTGTGCAATTTGCAATTCGTATGACCAGTTCTTTGGATAGCTGGTAATGACTCGGTTATTATTGTTGGAGCGTATTCAAAGTGGCTGCTCCAAGATTGTTTTATTTCGAATGAAGGTAAAGTTTTTGTGCATTATGAAAGATATATTTATGCTAACTTATTTCGATTAAATACATAATATTTTACTAGTCCCGCTTTCGCTCAGATATAATTTCGGTACGATATAGATAGATATACACTTTATTGTGCACACCGAAAAAGAAAAAGAGTACAGAAAACAAAAGAATCTTTCTTATGAGTTAGTGCCACAAGTGGAGGCCTTATCGCTAAGAGCGATCTCTTCCAGGCAACCAATATGTGTTTTTTTTTTAAATGGCTTACAGGCTAGATATTTAACCACAGCTCACTTGTTGTGGTCGAAGATAATAAATACACCTTTTTTTTCTCGCAGGAAAAATCCTTGATGGATAATGTCAAACTCGAAGCTTGGTTGTTATGTGGGAATCTTCGCCAGAATGGTGACCCACTAAAAACCCTGAAATGGAACAGGCTCTCAAGTGAGGCTACCGGAACACACCGTTAGGTGATTGGCGGCATATTCTTTAACTTGATAGCTGGTGGTAGCTATCCAGCCGAGTAGGTACTAGAAAGTATTACCACTATTTAATAAAACACTAACATCACATCATCAGCCATAGATCGTCCACTGCTGGACATAGGGTTTTGCCAATACTTGCCACGCTTTGCAGGCGGGTTGGCGAGCGCAGTTAGGTGTGATTGTTCAAGGAAGACGCTGCTGCCCATCTTCCGGATTACATCTCTTAGCCGTCTCTTACAGCAACCATGGGTAGAGAGGGTGGGGTACTATTCTTACGCCGGCACCACCACGGCAATAATAAAACACTATTCATTGTTAAATGAAGTTTATTAGGTATCTACAATATAGTGACATAAATAGGTATTAAAATTTGTAATTTCATGTAATGTATTTAATGGATATAAAATAAGTTTATCATACAGATATTTTTATCTTAAGGGCATATAACTTTATTTCTAGATAATAATTATCAATTGTTAATCAGCAATAAATAGTGAATTTTGACATTTTGGCATCAGGCCCATTAGCTCAGTTGGTTAGAGCGTCGTGCTAATAACGCGAAGGTCGCGGGTTCGATCCCCTCATGGGCCACAAAATTTTGTCGCTTGTATGTAATTTAATAAATTTTTTAATTTTACGGTTTATCCTGAATCAACCCTGTTTTTATAAACTGTCCCACTGTTGGGCACGGATCCCGTCCCAATGTAAGAAGACCATAGTCCACCACGCTGCCCAAGTGTGACAGATATCTCCCTTTTTTTTTAACTTTCAGACACGTTGACCTCACGATATTTTCCTTCACCGTTTGAAGTCATTGGCAATTTGCACATAACTTAGAAAAGTCAGGTGCGTGCCGTGGGATTCGAACTCAGGAACTCCAGATTGGAAGCAAGACGGTTTAAACAACAATAACATACTTTTTTTTATAGCTTACGGGCTAGTTGTTTTGACCACAACTCACCTGATGTTAAGTGACAGTGTGGTCGAAGATGGCAAACACACCTAGCCTGGAATGGAACTGGCTCTCAAGGGAGGCTATCGGATCACAGCGTTAGATGCTTGGCGACAGATTTTCAACTTGAGGGTGGTAGTTAGCCAGCCGAGTACTAGATAGTACTCTACCACCACGCTATGGTTTCCTTCACCGACATGACAGTTCAAACTTATTGTTGGAGATTGAACCCACACCCTACGGCGTGCGAACCAACTGCGCTAAGTCTGAGCCATCATCGCTACAATAAACTAAATAATTTCTTAAAATTAATACTAAAATCATTAATTAAATATTATTTTTATTAATTAGTTTTCTAAAAAGTTAGTAGAGCTTAGTTTAAATAATTCTCATATTTTAAAAGAAATATTTCCTCAGACCAAGCTAAATCTTCAAAATAATTGGCTGCCTCTACACTTTCCAAAACTAATCCAATTTGCAAAAAATAATTAATTGAATACTATAATCTCTTACAACTTATCAATGATAAAAGTTTAGTTTAAAGATAAGAGGATTGCAATTTGTTACTGCTTAGTTTGCAAAGTATTTAATCAAAACACAAGATTAAAATTCCATCAAAACTTTGTGTCTTTTTGAAAGATTGCACTATGTTTTCAAACAAACTTTCCCACGTTTATGTAATCGTTTTCGTAACAAAGGCCCTAGGGGTATAAGCATAGTGAATTTGCCCTTGAAAGATATTGGCACGATACTGTGAGGATTTTTAGGTACTAATAAAATAATAAGATCCTGAAAATTTCAGATCCCTAACGCAATTGGTATTCGGGAAAAAGCAAACTATGTAATAATCAGAAAAAAATAATATTCTCGGAAACGCGTGAATCGATTAATTTGAATTTTAGATATGTTTTGAGGGCTGATAGTACCTTTTAGGAAAAAAAATAAGAGCTATTTCGGTTGATAAGAACCACAATAAAAATGTCATTTTTGTTTTAATTTTGATTTTTAACTATGATACGAGTTTGGTACATTTATAAAACTATTTTTTTTGGATTCCTCATCCATTTTTCTATGGAATTATGAATTTTTAAGATTTTTAAAAAAGGTACGCCATATTACAATAAAATAAAAACCATTTTTTATACAAAAATTCAATTTATTTATGTGTTTTACGCTTAAGCCTCGGTTTTGTGGCTAATGTATTAATGCGCTTACTTTTCACTAACTAAGCACCACTTAAATAGCTTCTTTAAGTCCCAAATCCGCTTAGTAGTTAGTATCAGCCCATAACCTTTAAGGTATCAAGTGTTAATCTGAACGAAACCCTAAGAATTAAGATAGGATTAAATCGAACGGCATCGGTGCGCACTTGTAAAATTAGAATCCAAAATTAAATTTAAATGTGGCAATTTATTTTTATATATGTAGATAGAGATTTTTTTATAGATAGATTAATTGTCGTGTTATTTTTTTAAAACGTAAACGTAATGATTTGCCGTGGTGGTGCCGGCGTAAGAATAGTACCCCACCCTCTCTACCCGTGGTTGCCGTAAGAGTCGGCTAAGGGATGTAATCCGGACGATGGACAGCAGCGTCTTCCTTGAACAATCACATCTAACTGCGCTCGCCAACCCGCCTGCCAAGCGTGGCGAGTATTGGCAAAACTAGACTAGAAAACCAGGGGTAGGCCTATGTCCAGCAGTGGACGTCCTGTGGCTGATGATGTGTGATGTGAAACGTAATGAGACGATCTAGACGCTCTGGTGATGGTAAGAGATTACATGCGTATACATATTGGTGGTAGATTTCCTTAACAGAAAGTCGTCTAGGTAGATACCACCGCAGTACCAGATATTCTGCCGGTAAGCAGTAGTGTGTGAACATTACTGTGCTTCGGTTTGAAGGGTACTGCAGCTAGCCAAATTACAGGGCTGTTAAGACTAACGCCGAAACAGCAATGCCCTGGACTTTGTTTTGCGTATAGGTTCTGTGTATAGCGGCAATGGTCATGGACAGGCGTTATCTCTTACCATTAAGAGAACGTCTCGTTCATCTCACTACTTTTGTATTAAAAAAAATATTACTTTGAGACTTTCAATGGTTAGTCTTAACATCCATATAACTCCCCTAGCTGCTTCTTTCAAACCGGAACACAGTAACACACTACTGCTTGGCGGCAGAATATCTAGTACTGCGGTGTACCTTACCAAGCTCCCGCTGAGGAAATCTACCACCAAGTGCTGTCAAGATAATAAACACCTTCCCGTCCTCCCGCACCCTGTAGGTATTTATAAAAAAACTTGTCTAAAAAGCGAAACAAGTTTTTCTACGTTAAACCTTATTGCATAGTTACAGATATAAATTCGACATAATTAATTCAGCGTGCAATAAGGGTACAATGAGAAATAGCACCTACCCTCATTTGTTAACTGAGGGTAACCTAATGTACGCTGCGAATCAGCTCCCTACCCGGTGGTGAGCTAGGATAAGAACATCGACATAAAAAAAAAAATCCCCTGTAGAGTTTAGATTATTCCTTTTCTTTATGTAGATTTCCCGTATTTCAATTAGGTATGTTACTTCAATTGATCTTCAGCCTAATATTGTGTCAGGTAGAGCATTTAGCGTAGCAAAAATATGGCAGTTTGTGTATGTCAGTAATTTACACACATCATCAGCCATAGGACGTCCACTGCTGGACATAGGCCTCCTCCTGAGGGGATTTGCCGATACGCGTTATTGTCTCGTTACGATTACATGAAAAAAAATCCAATCCTGTTTAACGAAACCCTAAAAATAAAAACACTTATATACTGTACAAGCTGCACCCCGCGGTGTTACCTGCTGTTCCCACGTGAACATCACATTTTTTCGAGATAAAGGCCTATGTGCCAATCCAGGGTGTTATATACCTCCATAACGAATTTCATCAAAATTGGTCCAGCTGTATAAGTGTGAAGAACAAACATACAAACACGCTCATAAACTTTAGCCTTTATAATATTATAATAGTGTGATTTTAATTAAAAAAAACGATTTCACTCACATCATTATAATGAAATTAATTAAATACACCTCATTTACCAAAAGCGAGTGAGCAGTTTCGACACTACGATTTAATATACAAAAATAAAAACATGCAGTAAATGCTTAAAATATGGCTCACCGTTTTGGTTTTACAAGGCACACAACAATTGCTAAAAATAGGAAAAGATGGCCCTAAAAACTGTTTCGGTATGATTCGAAGGAGAAAAAGAAAGAATATATGTACATATAATAAACTTAACAAAAAAATGTTTCTACTAAAGATTTCCGCTCAAACGCTTATATATAAATATAGCTGATGTGAAAAACGGGGCATAACCTATTTTCACTAAAATACGTTTATCGGACGTATCTGAATAAAATGACTTTTATTTATTCACATATTTATCCCGTCCACCCAGCTGCCGGCTATTCCAAAATGCTACAAAGCGCTTACCCTTTGTATTCTCACCCGCTGAAGAGGGTTTTTGCGATATAAAAATACCGACAAAGAGTTTTTAGAATTACCTAAGCTGAGTTTACACGCGCGCTTGAAGATACCCTTTAGTCAATCTACAGAGAAAAACAGTATCAGATATTCTGCCACCAAGCAGTAAGTAATAAACAAAAAAATCGTATGACATTTCACCCAGCGTTATCTAGCCCCAAACTAAGCAAAGCTTGTACGATACCAGGTAACTGATACAATACTTACATCATTTTTAGGGTTCCGTACCTTAAAAGGAAAAAACGGAACCCTTAAAGGATCACTCTGTTGTCCGTCTGTCTGCCTGTCAAGACCCTTTTCCTCAGGAACGCGTGGAGGTATCAAGCTGAAATTCATATCAAATACTCAGGTCTACTGTCCCTTGGAGCTATGAAAAAATCAAACTTCTAAGACAACGCAATCAAAAGATACAGCCGTTTATGCTGCAAATTTTCGACACTCGCAAGGGAATCAAACCCTACAGGATACGTCCTGTGAACTCAGAATCTTGAAATTTGATACGAAGCAACGTCTTATAGCACAGATGAAGGAAAAATTGCGAAAAGCATAATTAACATAAAAAATTACCATAACTCTTACTTATATACCTACATGTTTGTACGGAACCCTCGGTGCGCGAGTCCGACTCGTACTTGGCCGGTTATTTTTGTTGTAAATACATACATACTTATAATTCAAATCATTCATTTTTAGAGACATGTGTTACATAGGTATAGATAAAAATCATAGGATAAGACCACAGTATTCTAGCACCATGGCATACAAGAATTTATAAATAAGTTTCATTAATTAATTAGTTAAATTTAATGTCAAAGTCAAACATAATTATTATAATACATAGTAAGTAATTCATTGTATTGCATTCTGTCGCCAATTATATTTACATAAGAAAAAAAACTTCTTTATTTCTATACTTCTTTTATCAACATACGCTACAGATGTTACACAATTAATAATTTTGTTCCAAGATTAGTCACTGCACAATTACTGCTAGACGCATTAAAATCTATTAGCATTTCGAGGATATCTGAAAAAAGGCTGAATTCTAATAAGCCCTTTTTAATAAAATGTTTAAAAATCATATGGTATTTTAAGCCTTTTGGCGTATAAAGATTCCATATTATTTGATAAATAAATATCATAAGATCGTCTAGTCCCAAACTAGCCAAAGCTTGTTACTACAGGAACTAGATAACTGATAGAATACTTATTTATTTGTAAACATTCTAAAAGTAATATTATATCCTAACACTATTATTTAACTGAATTTACTTCCAAACGTAAATTTATAAATAAATTTGAATTACAAATATGACAAATATAATACTAAATAAATCTAATCTACCTATCTCACATCACATCGTCAGCCATAGAACATCCACTGCTGGCCATAGGCCTCCTCCTGGGGGGGTTTTGCCAATACTCGCCACGCTTGGCAGGCGGGTTGGCGAGCGCAGTTAGATGTGATTGTTCAAGGAAGACGCTGCTGCCCATCTTCCGGATTACATCCCTTAGCCGACTCTTACGGCAACCACGGGTAGAGAGGGTGGGGTACTATTCTTACGCCGGCACCACCACGGCAAACCTATCTAATACGGTCAAAATCTAACTACTCAAAAAGTCCCTCGCGCACAGAGCCCTGCCCGTACGTCCCCAAAACGCTGCGTTCCCGCGCTGGATGGCCAGGGATATTTGCTGCGTCAAGAACCATCCCGACCGAGGATCTCTTCCCTTCTCTCTCAAACGACACCCTATCTCGCGCACAAATTGTATTGCTTCTGAGCATCACGGTCCCGCTGTTTCGACAGCAAACGGGACGAAATCATACGCCGATTCCAAGCAGGCATATGCTTGGCTCTTGCCGCTGCCTCCGCTCCCGAACTAGCTGACTGCTGGGTGGCGGTAAGCTGACAGGATGCAAACGAAAAATACATACAGAACACCCAGATACAGAACAAACATTTATCGTCACATAAATGTTTGTCCTGGTGGGAATCAAACCCACGCTCTACAGATAAGCATATGATAGCATCAGGAAAGCGTTTCGTTTGTCTTGCATTTGTATTTATTCGGGCAGCAAATCCCACTGTTTTGCGTTTCGTACTATGAAAGTAATTATTATATACATTTTAATCATTTATTAGTCGTAAAGTAATGAATATTTTGGAGCTACACGTTAATACGGGATGTGGCTACGGCGGAAGTGGTTATTAGTTTACATAATTAAATCATATTGGGATTTGATAGGTTTTTAGTTATGCTAAAATTATCACTCTGGTTTTCTGGCGGTTTACCTAAAAGTTTAAAAAACTTGTAAAACTTGCCGTGGTGGTGCCGGCGTAAGAATAGTACCCCACCCTCTCTACCCGTGGTTGCCGTAAGAGTCGCCTAAGGGATGTAATCCGGAAGATGGGCATTAGCCTCTTCCTTGAACAATCACACTTAACTGCGCTTACCTACCCGCCTGCCAAGCGTGGCGAGTATTGGCAAAACCTCCCCAGGAGGAGGCCTATGTCCAGCAGTGGACGTCCTATGACTGATGATGATGATGATAATGATGACCAATGTTATAAGTCAAATGCCGTAATACCATTTCAAATATGTCATTAAACAAGTTTTAAAACGCTGATTACATGTCAACAAATAAAAAATAAAATATGTCAATATAAAAAAATATTGTCAATATAATAAAATGTCAAAAAACACAATTACTAGTAATTTAATAATCTTTTAGTTTATAATACACGTCAATGTCATAAAACAAGAATTTAAGCACCTATTGAAATACCTACACACTTAAAAAAGCACCGAGCAATAAAACTATTACAAAAACTAATCACTAACGGCACCGTCTAACAGCATCAAACGCGAATAAATCAACTCGGCATAACGTGTTAAGTATCCAGCAAGTAATGTATTGAAGTGTCGTTACGGTAACAGACGTAACATGATTTGGAGCGAGTTTTGATGGCGTTACCGAACTTGTTACAACTTTACAACTCTGGCTCCGTAAAGCGGGTTTGATAGCCAAACGATAGCAGATTTTTCGAGTTACTCACTTTTGGTTGCTAGTTTAAAAACTTGCTAGTAACTTACAAGTTACATTCAAGTAACTCGATTTTGAATATTATTTTAACTGACCGAACGAATAGCGAAAGAATAAAAAACTAGAATTGACTGTATATTTGTCGATCTTATAAACTATTCAATTGTTTTTCGCTTAGTTTTTTTTATTAAATATTTTATTGCACCTTTACAAAATAATGTGTACAAAAGGAGGACTTAATGCTAAAGCATTTTCTGCCAGCCAACCCCGCAGTGTATGAGATGTTGTTTTGGGCGCACTTTAACACGATTATATGTATAAATAAAAATACAGCAAAGAAATAAATATGATACTACGTAATATTAATAAATAAAAATATTAAAAGTTAGGTATTGTCTCGAAGCAATGAGCGCCAAAGCAGCGCCGCCCTAGATTTTATTTTGCTAATCAAAGTTCTGGTTGCCGCTTCGATGGTCATAAGCCGGCGTCGTCTCTTACCATCAGGAGAGCATTTCGTTTGTCTTATTACGTACTTTCACAATTTCGGAATCCAGAGTGAACAGGTTTCTTCTAGGTAAGCGTGTATGACCTCGTCGTACCTAACATCAGGATGGGTGTGGTCAAACGCAAACCTATTTAGAATTTTGAGAAATATACATAGATTAAGCGAACTAGATTTTCAATTTGAGGGTGGTAGCTAGCCAGCAGAGTACTATAAAGTACCCTTCCACCATGCTATGCTATATATTTCCTCATGATGTTTTCCTTCCCTGGCAGCTCTAGTTCATTGTTGTGGTTCAAACCTACGCCCTTTGGCGTGTGAACTAACCGCGCTAACAACTGAGCTATCATCGCTACAAAACAATTTGTCTACTTGTCTAATTGTAACACCGATTACTTCGTTTGTTGTAATCGTTGTTTAGTAGCAACAAATTCGTGCCAGATAAAGCCTGCATGCTGAGCGACAACCTAATGCCGTTTGCCTCACGGTGAGGACATGCGACCAATCGTACGTAAACTACGGAGTGACATCTGTTACAGGCGTGCTCAAATATGATAAAACAGATTATTATTATTCAACCTGTTTTGTCCCACTACTGGGCAAAGGCCTCTCTTCCTTCTTTCCACGCCTGTCTCTTTGGTGCTATTGAGGTCCAATCCTTATGAGCAAAAAACAGATAAAAATCATAAAACAACTAAATGACACCAAGATAATATAGTCAAGGTTATCTCGCTAATTCAATTCTATGTGTTCTCTTATAAATACTTCAAAAAACACAAACCAATTAAATACTGTAATTGTACAAAATCGCGCCCCAACTGTATTTAATTTAGGGTATTTTCCCTTTATTTCACCAATTAATCTAATAATTTACACAGATTTATTAATATTTCGTTTTGTTTTGTTTCAGGTAACCCTGCGTTTAATGGAGGATGGGGGATGTTTTTAATTGGGGTTATTTATAGATGATTATAATACAATAGTCTGTGGTCTGGTCTGAACCGGTACAAAGCGGTATGAAGCGGAATGCGAAGGGTTGGGTGCGATTTGTTTTTGTGTATTGTGGGTTGAAATTATTGGTTGTTGAAAACAAGGATTTTATGGTAAATTGGTGAAAATGGAGTACCCTTTGTGGTAATTTTCTGTTCGAATAAGATTAATAAAAAAATTACAATTTCTGTTTTGTTCAAGAAATATTATATATATTCCATAATCTGTCATGTTGGAGTGTGTGAGACGTGTCGCCTCATTGTATTTTTTTCCAAAACTCGTGATTTCTCGAGCGTTTTGTATAAAAATGGTGGTGTTTTATAGATATATGCTTTCAAGTCGCGAGTGAATCGGTTTTTTTTATATGCAAACATGCTCCACCGTAGACCGCATCTTCGCTTAACATCAGGCAAGTTTGCGGTCAAACGCAATGTGACAATAAAAAAAGAAAATTAGATGCCAGTATTCTTGTCCCCCTACGCCTCCTTTGAACGTTTGGCCTGGTCCCGATTTAGTGAGTCTAAAATTTCAACCCCTTCACACCATGAGCCATAGGACGTCCACTGCTGGACATAGGCCTCCTTGGGTTTGTCAATACTCGCCACGCTTGGCAGGCGGGTTGGCAAACGCAGTTAGGTATGATTGTTCAAGGAAGACGCTGCTGCCCATCTTTCGGATTACATCCCTTAGCCGACTCTTACGGCAACCACGGGTAGAGAGGGTGGGGTACTATTCTTACGCCGGTACCACCACGGTAACCCCTCAACCCCTTATGGCACAAATAAGTACATTCTAAGAAATTAACTTAATTTAAAAAAAAAAACAATAGGCTTGTGTTTGTTTACGGTGGAGCACGCTCGCCTAGAAGACACGGATTCACTCGCGACTTGAACGCAGCCAGGTTGTATCTATCAGGGAACACCCACTCGGGCAGCAAGTTCCATTGTTTAGCGGTTCGTACGATGAAGGTAGAATCGAACCGTTTAGTTAGAGTTTTTGGAATATCTACCATGAGGCGACGTTTGAGGTTTCTGAGGTTTGGTTATGAAATATTTTTTTATGTATATGATCAACAATCGATAAGGCGATCGAAACGCTCTCCTGATGGTAAGAGATAAAGCATGTCTATGACTATTGCAGCGATATACAAAACTTTGAGTAGCAAAACAAAGTCCAGGGCATCACTGCTTGGCGCTCATTACTTTGAGACTTTCCATGATTAGTCTCAACAGCCCTGTAATTGAAATGTCTGATAATGCCCGAATATAAAGATATTATTTGCATGATTTGTCCAGAATTTACCGTTTTATAGCAACACACGTTACCCGCGTTGGTTTGTGTTTGCGACAAATGCAGAAAACCAGGTAAAATTCTGACAAATCCTTTGACTCATCCGGGTCGAAAAAACCGTTCTATTTACTTTGGTATCGGTTTCCGTAATGTTTAACCATCGGTTTCGATTCCAAGAATTTATCGAATGTGTTTATGTAGGTAGATAGGGCATGACATGTGTAAGTGGTACTTTGAAACGCATCCATTACCAATGACAGGTTTTTAGTTCGAAACTTTTTAACATTCAATAAAATAAATGTCATAGAATATTTCCCACAGTGCCATCTAGCCTATGCCATCTGTACTATGGGGCCGGATAACTGATAGAAAACTTACATACTTTTTTATGTAAATACTTATATATAGATACATACAGAACACCTAACATTTATATGCTCGTCTCACAAATGAATGTCCTGATCGGGAATTGAACCCACGCCGTACAGCTCGTACGTTACCAAATGAACTAACAGGGCAGTCTCGTAAATGTGTCAAGTCTATCGCTTTGGAGTAGCGGGAACCCGTACTGTTCAGGACTTGCGTAGGTATAAGAAACCTTTTCATATACGCATTCACTACCGTCACCATCCTGTCCGACCAAACTCGATCCTAGCAACGCTGCTTTGGATATCCTTTTTACCCAACTGGCAAGAAATCGTTTGAAGGAAAACATCGTGAGAAAACCATAGCGTGGTGGTAGGGTACTTTCTAGTACTCGGCTGGCTAGCTACCACTCTCAAGTTAAAAATCTGCCGCCAAGCATCTAACGGTGTGTTCCAGCAGCCTCACTTGGAAACTTACCAGTTCCATTCCAGGCTAGATGTGTTTACCATCATCGACCACACCGTCAGTTAACATCAGGTGAACTGTGGTAAAACACCTAGCCTGTACCAAATTAGTATCTACATTGCGCCCGTGCGAAGCCGGGGCGGGTCGCTAGTCTACTATAAATTTTATCGTATAAAATATTTGGGTAAAATCGCACGATGCAACATAATGAAATTTAAAATTAGGAGAGAGTTAACTGTAGATATTGTTTAACCGAGGGAATCACAAACAAACAGTCCCTTCGACAATAAATTTCAAAGAAAGTTGCTGCAATTCCGAAATTTGGAACTGTTGCTGAATTCCCAAAATGGCCGCTCCAAAATTACGCTGTCACTTATTCCGGCTCAGTGGCAAGGAGGCGACTCAACGTCTTAACTATTTACATCAAATAATTGCCAATATTGGAAGGAAAAGGGCAATATACTGTTTCTAGCACCCACCTACGGATTCACGAGGTATTAAATACAAAATTAAATACTTTATTGATAACACCAATGTTACAAGACAAATTCCGTAATATGATTTCAAATATTTGTCATTTAAAAAAAAAAACATGTCAATGAATAAAATAACAACATGTCAAAATAAAGTATGTTAATATAGAAATATGTGAATATAAAAAAAATTATGTCAAAAAAATCATAATTACTTACTAAATGTTCAACAAAATATATACATTGAACATTCAAAATGAACTTCCCTAAAGTAACGCATGAATCTATAAATAATTATCTACTAATTCATCCTATAGAGTTTTTTCCGATACATAAATTAACGCATGTATTTGGCCTTTACTCCATCACGTCAAACAATTTTCTCGTTTGCTAGAAAGAATAAATATTTTTTCACTAACAATGTTCTCCAACTCATGGCCATGGCCATCCATAACATGGGCGATATTTCGAAGCAGTTTTTTTTTTATGGCTGACAGGCTAGTATGAAGTGTAATCAAACGTATAAGCGAAACATGTGTCAAAAATACGTTAGTTCTACTCGGTGGTAGATTTCCTTAGCAGGAGGACGTCTAGGTAGGTACCACCGCAGTACCAGATATTCTGCCGCCAAACAGTAGTGTGTAAACATTACTGTGTTCCGGTTTGAAGGGTACTGCAGCTAGCGAAATTACAGGGCTGTTGAGACTAACCATCTAGTCTCAAAGTAATGAGCGCCAAGGCAGCGATGCCCTGGACTTTGTTTTACTACTCAAAGTTCTGTGTATCGCTGCAATGGTCATGGACAGGCGTTATCTCTTAACATCAGGAGAGCGTTCGTCTCATTACTGTAACATTTAAAAAAAAAAATGCATTCTATTAGTTATCTGGCTTACTTTAGTTTGGGGTCATATGGCGCTGTGTCATAAATGTCCTAAGATATTTATTTATTTATCATTCTATTTAACATTTGTTCTCAACGAACTCCTTTGAACTCTGGATTAATGCTATCGTTCCACGTAAACCTGTAGAATATCAAATCAGCAGTACAGTTTAAAATTTCCATCTCAAGAAAAAGCTATGAAAGTGTACAATTACTACATGAATATTTGACTCACACGCAGTCGTGATAAGAATTGATAAGATAGTACAGTGCATCGACCTTTCGTATTTACATTGATAACGGAAAAGGTGTTCTAGATTTTAGTATATGACTCATGGAATGAGTTACATCTAAATTTGTCTCTTGGGAAATGTTTGCAAAATTTTTTTTTTGAACTATTTTTTTTTAATATTTGATAGGCTAGGTTTTTGACCACTGCTCATTTGATGTGTGACGCCGTGGTCGAAAATGATAAAAACACCTAAGCTGGAATGGAACTGGCTTTCAAGAGAGGCTGTCGGAACTACTACTATACTATTTGGTGGCAGATTTTCAAGTTGAGAGTAGTAGCTAGCCAGTTGAGTAATAGAAAGTGCCCTACCATTACGCTATGGTTTCCTCACGATGTTTTCCTTCACCGGCAACTCAGGCTCATTGTTGGGATTTTAACCCACGTCCTTCGGCATGGGAACCTACCGCGCTAACCACTGAGCTTTACGACGCTTTGGACTTTGTTTTACTACTCAAAGTTCTATGTATTGCTGCAATGGGCATGGACAGGCGTTATTTCTTACCATTAGGAGAGCGTCTTGTTCATTACAATTACATTTAAAATAACCTGCGCAATTTTCTTATTATTTTCTTTTCGTAAAAACGTTCTAAAAAGTATTAGAAAACTAAAAAAGTAAAGTCGTGATCAAGTTATGGCCTGACCAAGGAAAATAGGGATTCATGTTTTTATCTGGCAAACATACATTTATGTATTATTCTTTATAAAAATTTCCATAACTACGACTAACCAAACCATATTGTCATAATAATTCGAGAAATTAATTTAATTCAAATTTTGGCAATAATTCGTTGGATTAAGGCTCTTAATCCTATTAGTTTAAAGTTTATTCAAAACTATTAGTAAGCTCTAGTATAACTTAAAGCTCGATCTTAGAATTAACTTACTAAAGTATTAGAGATCCTTTTAAATAGGCTTGAACAATTTGATAATCAATTATTAAAGTCATTGTGAACCATGTCGGTTTATCACCGAAAAACAATTAGAATCCTCACCGCCATCAAAAAATTTCCACTGCTGTTTCTTCGTCAGCTTGCCATCTGTTAGATTCTTTGCAATGTATGTTTAATATCATGTTGCGTACAGCGGAGTTATAAACGACAAAACTTCGTCAATTTGTAGCGACCTCAACTCAGTGGTTAGAGCCGTCGGTTCACAAGCCAAAGGGTGTGGCTTCAAACCCCAACAATGAGCTTGAGCTGCCAGTGAAGAAAAACATCAAAATCATAGCATAGTGGTAGGGTACTTTCTAGTACTCGGCTTTCTAGTTCTAGTAACCAAACTCAATTTGAAAACGGTGTGTTTCAACCGAACTTGAGAGCCAGTATTATTCCAGGTTAGGTGTGCTTTACCATATTCGACCACCCCGTCACTTAACATCAGGTGAGCTGTGGTCAAACACTTAGCTTGTCAAACATTAAAAAAAGTTGAAATATGCGTGACTAGTTAAAATCCGACATTTGAATTCCGTCGCTATGCTATTAACTATTAAACTAGCTCAATTTTTAATTTTTGTTGGATGTATTTCTAATAAGCTTACGATAGGTGTAGAATGAGGACGTGATGTCGAGTTAGTGCATTGCGCTGTGACCATCACTCTATTAAAATCTATCTCCCAGTCAATTCTGAACGTCGAAAAACACGAATAAAATTTTAAGACGCCATAAACATGGCAATTCAATTCTCGAATATCTTCGGACGGAGCATAAAAATAAAACAAATCATAAATTAATACAAAGAAAAGTTTAAAATGTGTCAATACAAAGTACAAAGAGTTTTTGTAATATAGCTATAAATAAAGTACTTAACTGGCGAATCGTAAACATTATCGGGAACTATTGAATGGATTATAAAATGACATAACTGATATCTCAAATATGATGTTGGGTCCAATAAATACATAATCCGACACCGCTTCATGGTCGATATTCCAAAAATTCGAACGAAACAGTTCGAATCTATACCTTCATTGTACGAACCGTTAAACGATGAAATTTGCTATGGAAGTGCTAAGCTAATGAAAGTGGGTGTTCCCTGATAGATACAGTCTAGGTGCCTTCAAGTCGCGAGTGAATCAGATTCTTCTAGGCGAGCGTGCTCCACCATAGACTGCATCTTCGCTTAACTATACCTAACTAAGCTTATTTATTATAATTGTAAAAGTTTGTATGTTTGGATGTTCGTTTAAACTATCGAACTGTCAATAATTCTATCTGTGAATTGTCTAACTGTCACACTGTCAATCTATCACACGGTCACACTGTCAAGCTGTCACACTGTCTATCTGTCACTTTGTCAATCGGTCAAACTGTCACTGTCAATGAATAAATAAACTTTTAAATTAAATAAATAAAATCTAATGTAAAAATATTCTTTATTTAATCCGGGTATTTCTGTGTCAAATGTCATCCAAATCCGTTCTGCTGTTTTAGCGTGGTTGAGTAATATACATCCAAAGACACAAACTTTCGTAATATTATTTATAGGATTAACTTTTCGTAAACTATATGAACTAAACAAACTTTTTGTCAAATTCCACGCGGACGAAGTCGTGGGTGACAGCTAGTATCTATCTATGTTTTAATGTAAGTATAAATATTCTTGCACATTCAACCACAGCTAAAACTTCAAGTTAAAGGTCTCGTCATAAAAACTAGCTCGAAAAATCATATTTCATGCTCTTACATTTCCGATAGCGTCACGTAATGCCACATTTTTTCCAGAAAATCGAGTGAAAGTATTTAGAAAACACGCTTCTTTCAATTCGTTACAGTATGTGAAAAAACGTTTTATGTAATAAATATTTATTAAGACTGACTTTCATATTCTGTTTTATAATAGTATCTGATTATTTTGCCTGTCAGATTGAAGGTTCTCGCTCATTACACTAATCTAACACCACCTAGTAGGAAAGTAAGTGTATGGTCTGAGGGCGCGTTTATATGATACGAATTATTTCGAGCCTACATGATGCGTTCACAGCGTGGCGGTCGCGGCGACGGTGGATCTGCCGTTATTGTAAAACAAACTCTAATCTTTAGCAACAACGTTTAAAGTTGATTTATCAAAGAATCCGTTCACGTCACCACTGCAACACCGATTTATACAGATGCTTTTTTTTTAATTCACTCGTATTCTTTATGTGATTTAAAAGGAAAAGTGAAAAAGGGGCGCAGTGCGGGCGCGTGCTGTAGCATCGAGGACAGTGGTGGACACCGCACGGCCGACGCGCGGCCTCCGAGCGTTTAAATAAATCATCATCATCTCAGCCGTAGGACGTCCACTGCTGGACATAGGCCTCCCCCATTGACTTCCACAAAGACCGGTTGGAAGCGGCTCGCATCCAGCGCGTTCCTGCGGTCTTAATGAGGTCGTCTGTCCACCTTGTGGGTGGACGTCCTACGCTGCGCTTGCCGGTCCGTGGTCTCCACTCCAGAACTTTGCAGCCCCATCGGCCAACAGTTCTGCGTGCTATGTGCCCTGCCCACTGCCACTGCAACTTGCTAATCCGCTGGGCTATGTCGGCTACTTTAGTTCATCTACGGATCTCCTCATTTCTGATTCGATCTCGTAGGGAAACTCCGAGCATAGTTAAATAAATGCGAAGAATTAAACACTGTGTGTGGCCTAGTTAATAGAGTTTAAATTAGCTTTGTATGAAGGCAAGAAAAAGCGTACCCCGCGGTGTCTGCAAAAATTTTTCGCATCGTCTAATAGCATGGTCGACGCTTCTTGCATTGATTGTTGTCCTGTTTTGTAATTAACATTTAGCTGTGGTGTTTAATTATTCTACAGCTTTCTTGTCTTGCTTGAACTTTAACCCATTCTTGTGCTATTTTTCAGGAATCATTTTGCTTTATTATCTTATGCATTCTCATAAAAACTAACTAACCATCGCTTATGTCTCTTCTTTTCATGTAATTCGAAGGATTGAAAGGTAAGTCTGCCTCAGCAAATTGCATATTTATAGCTATTTAATTGCCTTTACTGGCCTTCATTGTACGAACCGTCAAACAATAGAATTTTCTGCCCGAGTGGGTGTTCCCTGATAGATACAATCTGGGTGCCTTCAAGTCGCGAGTGAATCGGTTTCTTCTAGGCGAGCGTGCTCCACCGTGGACCGCATCTTCGCTTAACATCAGGCAAGATAGCGGTCGAACGCAAGCCAATGTAATAAAAAAAAGTCAGTTTCCATAGTAAAGCAGCAATGGCGTTTTTTAGTGTAAGTTAGTTGTAGTAAAGAAACTGAACTGATTTTTTTTATGTTAAACAGGCTAGGTGTTTGACTCCAGCTCACCTGATGATAAGTGACGGCGATGTTTAACACACCCAGCCTAAAATGGAACCGGCTCGTCGGAACACACCGTTAGTTGCTTGGCGGTAGATTTTCAACTTGAGGGTGGTAGCTAGCCAGTTGAGTACTAGAAAGTAGTACTCTACCACCATGCTATGGTTTCCTGAAAATGTTAATTATTTAATTACAATTGACTGTTTTGTTTAATTTGGCATTTCATTTAATTTTATATGACTTTAAATATTTAACATTAAATGAAGATATTGAATTACGTTGTATAACCTACTATATTATTGCATTCAACAGATCTAGGACGGCACATTGACCATAAAGAAATCTGTTTCACAAAAAATAGCGAAAGGCGTAGTCAAGGTTCGTGCCGTAGAACTTTCATAAAAACGTTTGTAAAAAATCATAACCACTGTTTGTTATTATGAACTTTACTCTTTCTCATTCCCTTTTCGATGCTTTCGTTGTTCTTGCATTTTCTCAGCACTGGAGTTAGGTTTTCTACGTTTCTTTTGATTCGAGCTTTTCTCTGCTTTTTGTTTTCTATAATTACCTACGCGCATATTTACGAGTCATATTACGTCGTTTGTTCTGTGTGGGTGTTCTGTACCATAAGTATGTGTTTATTTATAAAAAGGTTTTGAGGAAAGTATTCTCATAGTACAAGCTTTGCTTAGTCTGGGGCTAGATGGTATAAAGTCCTACGATATTTATTTATTTATATACTGTGTTCCACTTTAAAGAGCACTGCAGGTAGCGAAATAACAGGGTTGTTGAGACTAACCATCGAAAGTCTCAAAGTAATGAGCGCTAAAGCAGCGATGTCCTGAACTTTGTTTTGATACTCAAAGTTCTGTGTATCGCTGCAATGGTCATAGACATGTGTTATATCTTACGATTATGAGAGCGTTTCGTTCTTCTCATAACAATTTTATATAAAAAATTAGTTTCAATTGTCATTTAGATTCAATCAGCCATTTAGTCGTGAAAAGGTAACAACAAACAATAAGATATAGTCCACAAATTTACTTTCTATTTCATAATATTAAGTATTGCCGTGGTGGTGCCGGCGTAAGAATAGTACCCCACCCTATCTACCTGTGGTTGCCGTAAGAGTCGGCTAAGGGATGTAATCCGGAAGATGGGCAGCAGCGTCTTCCTTGAAAAATCACACCTAACTGCGCTCGCCAATCCGCCTGCCAAGCGTGGCGAGTATTGGCAAAACCCCCCAGGAGGAGGCCTATGTCCAGCAGTGGACGATCTATGGCTGATGATGTGTGAAGTATGGCTATTTTTTATTTCGTCCCATCTTGTTAGCTCCTAATGAACGAGCAAGGGTTACTTTTCGGCATATGCGCACCCAAAATCACCCTTCCCTACCCCAAAAATCAAAAACCATCCCCCGTTAGCGAGGGTGGTTACAATTCATCGATGATTCGCTGATTTTTCTATAGTTTTGTCAAAAACTGTCAAGTCATGGGTTTTTAATCAATCACACGCTAATGGTGGTTTTGGAAATCAAGGGTACCTACTTGAAATAAAAGTGGATTTCTGTGCAAATGTACTTCGAATCAAATGCCTTTGTTAAGACTATTCACGATATGCTTGGAGTGATTTTTGTGTATTATTTAACTAACTGCTTCCCGCCGGTACACCCTCATTTTGATTAGTTTGATGTTATTTGCTCTGGTTTTTATTTAGTTTTTTTGTTCCTATTAATTACATTTATTGTTTACTAGCGACCCGCCCTGGCTTCGCACGGGTGCAATGTAAATACTAATGATACATATGCATGTATTATACATATAAACCTTCCTCTTGAATCACTCTGTCTATTGATGAAAACCGCATTAAAATCCGTTGCGTAGCTTAAAAGATCTAAGCGTACAGACGGCGGGAAGCGACTTTGTTTTATACTATGTAAAAATTAATGCTCAGAAGACAAAGAACTGTATTTTTATTTTTATATTGAATTGAATTTAGATTTTGGTTGCAAAAACTTTATTTCTTTTTTTTTATGGTTGACAGGCTAAGTTTTGACCACATCTCAGCTGATGTTAAGTGATGGCGTGGTCGAAGATGGTAAACACACCTAGCGTGGAATGGAACTGGCTCTGAAGTGAGGCTACCAGAACACACAGTTAGTTGTTTGCCGGGAGATTTCCAACTTGAGGGTGGTAGCTAACCAGTACCAGAGTACTTTGGTTTCTTCACAATGCTTTCCTTCATCGATAGCTCAATCTCATTGTTGGGGTTCGAATTTACGCCTTTAGGCGTGTGAAGCGACCACGCTAACCACTGAGCTATCACCCCGACATACCGCTATTGCTCTAGAAATTTAATATTTAATAAAACAATTTTTGGTATATTAAAATATCTTGACTAGAAAATATATAGAAATATTTGTACGTATGACGTACATACCTAAGACACGATGGAACGTATTTTTAAACAACTTAAGCTCAATAAGCTCTTTGATTGTTGACAACTTGTCGGTAATACTTTATAGTACTCGGCTGGCTAGCTCCCGCCCTCAAGTTGAAAATTTGCCCCCGAGCATCTAACGGTGTGTTCCGGCGTTCCATTCACTTGATGTGTTCACTATCTTCGACTACAAAGTCAAAGTCAATTTAAAAAAAATAATAACTCAAATGCTTTCTAATATGTTTTTTTTTTAATTTATAGTCTGTGTAACTCGGTACGATGCGATGTAAGGATTCTAGCGACACCCCATACATCCAAATTTGTTCAGGCATTTAAAAGTTATGGTTGAAACTCACATACACACATACACATAAACCCTAAAAAACATTACACTCCTTTTTTGGGCAGTTATGTGAAAAATAAATTTCACCTATTATGTACTAGTCCCAACATCTATTAGTTGGTAAGTCTATGGTTTATCCTATGACAAATTGCAGTGCCAACGCTTGCACTGCGATATAGACGACCCGAAATGGTACGAAATGGCCAAAAGTAAACACAAGTCCTACTAGCCAACTTATATACAGTACTGGTCAAATGACGGAACTAAAAAAACGTTCCAAATTTTCTTTGGAAAATTCTACAGTGGCTCCCTCATTCAACTTAGCATATAAGTAAGTCGTACGATACAGAAACCTCCCCTTCATTATACCCGTTTATCGCGTTTACACAGGCTGATTTAGAATTCAGCAACAGAAGCGCTTTGTAAAACGGAACGGGGAAAAAAGCGGGGGAAAGCTGGGTCGATGGAAAAACTCATTTGAAATTATAAGCGATTTAAGCGCTTGAGATACGATGATCGACTGCTGAGTCCGGGGTTTTTTTGACACCGATTCTTTGAGAGCCTTTGATACGGCATTGGAAGATTGCGACTTATTTTGTTTTAATCTCTACTTCATGAATGTTGGGCACGGGTTTGGTTCCCACTGAGGACAAACACATTTGATATGATTACCTACTTTTCATCAATTAATGGTTTTCTTGGCTAACCGAAGTCTTTTAATGGGCTATAGATAAATTATAGGTCAGTGGCTAGTTCGCTCGGTTCACACGCCGAAGGGCGTGAATTCAAACGCCAACAATTAGCTTGAGCTGCCAGTGAAGGAAAACATCGTGAGGAAACCAGAGCATGATGGTAGGTTACTAAGTACCTACTCGTCTAGCTAGCTATCCTAAAGTTGAAAATCTGTCGCCAAGCACCCAACGGTGTGTTCCGGCAGCTTCACTAGAGAGCTAGTTTCATTCCAGCCTAGGTGTGCTTTACGATCTTCGACCACACCGTCACTAAGCTGTAGTCAAATAACTAGCTTGTCAAACTTTTTTATGTACCTATACCACCCATTCTATAAAGACAGAGATTCATTAAAATAAACAGAACGAACAAGTATACGGCGATACAGCGTGATTAAATTAGTCTCGTTAAACATCCTTCGGGCGCGGAACCCTAAAACCATCTCACCAGATAAGTGAAACTGCATTAATACCATTATTAGCACTTTACCGTGTCCACCGCATCTTGACGGGTCCATAAAAATGGAAGACAGCATAAAATGTCCCGCCCACATTATTGGCCATTATTTAAAAATAAAACTGTCTGAAATTGCCGTTTTTACAAGTTGTTGTACAAGTTGTTCCCATAGAACCTCTCTTAAAATAGGCTTAAGAGCGCAACTTAACTCTTAAATAAAGTTTATAAGCGTAATTTTACGCTTAAAACATGGTTATATGCGTTTTTTTTAAACGAGCTTAAATTTTCTTTTATAAATTTCTCGTAATACTCTGTGCATTATAAAATAAGTTCAATATAATTTGTAGGGTTCCGTACCCAAAGGGTAAAATGGGACCCTATTACTAAGACTCCGTTGTCCGTCCGTCTGTCTGTCTATCCGTCTGTCACCAGGCTGTATCTCATGAACCGTGATAGTTAGCTTTTTTTTTAATGTTGACAGGCTAAAGTGCTGCCGCTGCAGTACACTTCAAAACGGAATACAGTAATATTTACACACAACTTGCTTGGCGGCAGAATATCTACCACCAAGTAAAATTAGTTTCTTACAGGGTCCATCCCATCTCCCATCATGCTCCCATAGTTGACCGGAGATGGCGAACAAACGCAAGCCTATTTTTAGTAAAAAAAAAACCAGCCAAGTGCGATTTTTTTTATGGTAATTTATGGTTTTCGCAATTTTTCCTTTATCTGTGCGTTGCTTCGTACCAAATTTCAAGATTCTGAGTTCACGGGAAGTACCCTGTAGGATTTGATTCCCTTGCGAGTATCGAAAATTTGCAGCATAAACGGCTGTATCTTTTGATTGCGTTGGCTTAGAAGTTTGATTTTTCACAGCTCCAAGGGACAGTAGACCTGAGTATTTGATATGAAAATCAGCTTGATACCTCCACGCGTTCCTGAGAAAAAAGGTCTTGACAGACATACGGACAACAAAGTGATCCTATAAGGGTTCCGTTTTTTCCTTTTGAGGCACGGAACCCTAAAAAACGTAATAATAAAGTAGTATCAGCAAAAATGTATGCTTTTAAAACCCCAAATAAATCAAAACCGTGAAATGCAATTACAAATTGGATTATACCACAATCACCCCATGTTTTTATTCAAATTTAAAATGCATGTCTCCCCTTGCACCCTACCATGACCATCGAAAAACCTATGAAGCCATGAAGTTGGAATTTTTTAACATAGTCCATAAGCCCACACTAGTGTTGGGATAACAGATATATTTTTATTCACATGAAGATGTACTTCAAGAACGAAAACAAAAAAATACCGGCCAAGTGCTAGTCGGACTCGCGCACGAATGTTTCCGCACCATTATCTATAAAAACGGCAAAAAAATCATGTCTATTGTATGGGAGACCCCGTAAATATTTATTTTATGCTGTTCTTTAGTATTTCGGCAACAGAAATACATCATTTGTGAAAATTTCAACTGTCTAACTATCACGGTTCATGAGATACAGCCTGGTGACAGACGGACGGACAGCGGAGTCTTACTAGTACGGGACCCTATTACTAGCTTTTTAATTCTACTTTTACTCTTCGGCGAGTGAACCGACCGCGCTAACCACTGCGCTATCATCGCTACGAAAAACATATAACAAAATATGATATTAAAAATTATAATATTTTATCTTATCTTATACCTTTAAACGAGCAATTCTTGTATATATGTATAGTACCTGGTTGACCGAGCATTGCTCGGCTGAAAATACGGATAAAACGACGTTTTTTAAAAATGAAACCTAGCTAGATCGATTTATCGCCCCCGAAACCCCCTGCATACTAAATTTCATGAAAATCGTTGGAGCCGTTTCCGAGATTCAGAATATAAATTAATAAGAATTCTTTAAAATACCGAGCAAAACTCGGTCATCCAGGTACTACATATATATCTAGCAATATTTCCCATCACTAGTGGACAGCACACGTCATGCGCGGACGCAGGTGGTATCTACGACCACATGCCGCCATCGCGTGTACTTAATCGATCAACCAATGGTGTTGCAAATTGATGTAGTGTGTCTATGTCTACATAAATCGAAGGACTATTTCAAAATGGAATAACTTTATGTACTTAGTACGGATAATAAACAATATGATTGCATAGTTCACTTATTTCTCGCAAAATATATAAATAAATTCGTGGTCTTAATATGTAAGTACTTAGGCGCTCTATTTTTGATTTTAAACATGCAAGTTACGTTATATCAATTCCACACTTGGTGTCAAAATATAAAATATATAACCTACTAGCAGTTACCCGCGACTTCGTCCGCGTGGAATACTTTTCTATACACTGCAGACAGGATTTTCCATATGTTCAAGTAGGACATAACTATTGCTATTTTAAACATGAAATGTGCTGTTTACGCACCGGGAAGTAAAACTGCAGGAGCAATTTTCCTGAAGAAGTAACTATTACAAACATATTTTTCTAAACATATTTGGACCAGTAAACCGTTAATGAAAAATGTCTTGATGGTACATATTGGAGTGTGTAAAACATATACACTACCAGAGTTAGCATTCAAACTGTCAATGAGATGTCGCTAAACTTGATTTGGTGTGATCTTAGTTTTTTCTGATTTATCGTATGTTGAAGTTCAACTGAGTCATATACAATGTCATAGTCAATGTATACAATTTTACGTTTTTTTTTTTACACGGAACCCTAATTCTTTTTCTAGATTAAAAGTAACCTATGTTACTCCTTATGAAAGTGAAATTCCCGTTTGAATGGTCAAAGTTGTTCACAATTTCAAGATTTTTATCATTTCATGTCATATACATACGTATGTATATCTCATATATTTTTATATTGACATGTTTTTCATTGTCATCTAGCGTACGTTTAATTCTTAATATTTTATTTTGACCATGTCCTGACGCTTCCAAGGACACCTCAAATGTCAAATTATGATAAGTAGTTTAAAAGTTATGACAGATGAACATACATACATTTTTTTTGTACAGAATTGGTTTGCGTGTGACCCCATCCTGCCTGATGTTAAGCAACGATGTGGTCTAGGATGGAACACGCTTACACGCTTCCTTTATTATAGTTGTAGATAAACATATATTTATACATACATACGTATATAAATATATACATACATACACACATACCGGTCAAAAACATAACTCTCCCTTTTGCTTCGCCGTAGTCGGGTAAAAATGATGGCCACCCTACCGTTGTGAGAGCATATGCCAAGAACAGACATAACATGCCTTGCGTAAAGCTCTTCTCACACACCCCTTTGGTTTTTAAGTCATTATGCTAACAAATACAAAATAATATACGCAATAATATGTAACAGTAAGATGGTTAAATATTTAAAAAAATCGGCCAAGTGCAAGTCGGACTCGCGCACCGAGGATTCCGTACAAACCTGTAGGTATAAAGTAAAAGTTATGTTTTTTTTAATGGCAATTTATGCTTTTCGCAATTTTTTTCCTTAATCTGTGCTATAAGACGTTGCATCATACTAAATTTCAAGATTCTGAGTTCACGGGAAGTGCCCTGTAGGTTTTGATTCCCTTGCGAGATGTCGAAAATTTGCAGCATAAATGGCTGTATCTTTTGATTGTGTTGGCTTAAACGTTGAAGTTTGATTTTTTCACAGCTCCAAGGGACAGTAGACCTGAGTATTTGATATGAATTTCAGCTTGATACCTCCACGCGTTCCTGAGAAAAAGGGTCTTGACAAACAGACAGACGGACAACAAAGTGATCCTATAAGAGTTCCGTTTATTCCTTTTGAGATACGGGACCCTAAAAGTAGTCTATGTCATCGACGCTTAGTCTATCTACCAATTCGTTTGATAGGTTTGTGATAGGTTGTGTTATTTCGTGTCAAAGAAAAACAAACAAACTAACAAATACATTTTCAAATGTAAGATAAGCGGTGATGATAAAATTTCGATAATGACGAAAAATACTTATAATACAGAACGGTAGTATTAATCCGAAAGGAGGTCATTCCACTCATCATTGTGAATAACTTTGACAATGGAACGTCTCTCATAGAAAAATATAAATCGACCTCGACCAACTGGCTAATGTTTTTCACAATTCTCAATTCAATATTCTTTTTTATACTAGGTAGCCATGCGTTTGATCGCCATCTCACGTGATGTTAAGTGATGATGCGGTCTAAGATGGAGCACACTTGCTTAGAAGATACCGATTGACTCTCGACTTGAAGACACCCAGATTATATCCAACGGGGAACACCCACTCAGGCAGCGCATTCCACTGTCTAGTAGTTCGCACAATGAACGTGGAATCAAATCGTTTCCTTAAAATTGTTGAAACGTCGACTATGAAACGTTGTTGCTTTTTCGAGCTTCTGGCTGGCTTTTCAGAGTACTACAGTTCCGTGCAACCACACAACATACAAAAATCACGTCGACCAATGATTCCTTTGCTGCTACGGCGTGTTTCCTTAAAAAAACACTTATAAAAACATATTTAAACTTTTTATAATGACAACACGAGTCTGGATTAAATGACCCAATTTACAGTATAAAATATAATTTTAGTGTTGCCAGTAAAATTTGTAAAGTCCACACCTTGATATTTTCCTGAATATGCCTTAGTACTTATAAATAGCTCTTTACTATTTACAATGACATTTTAAAAGACCCATAAATATAATTTCATTGCAGTTAAAAGTTATATACATATATTTAGTTGTAGTTCATTGTAACATTATATCATTATTTTTAATCTGTGGTCTGAATAACCTAATTACAATGTAACTCCACGAAATATGGGTGAAATAAAGCTCCCCAATCTGGCAACACAACAACTTTTTTATCGTCCGCCGATGACAATGTTACTTTTTTATTAGCATTATAAACCTCAATTATTTTGTCGTATGGTAAGTTATTTAACTGTCTAAAATAAGAAACAACATAAAATATGAAATACAGAGTCATATGATTAATAATAATAAGTATCGTAAGACATTAGACACAGCGCCATCTGACCCCAATACATACTTATAATATATATATCCAGGACACTACTAAATGTATATAGGTATGTACTATATGTTTATAATAGCGACCCGCCCCGGCTTCGCACGGGTGCAATGTAGATACTAATGTTGTGCATATGCATGTATTATACATAGCACCTGGGTGACCGAGCTTTGCTCGGCTGAAAACACGGATAAAACGACGTTTTCTAAAAATAAAACCTAGCTAGATCGATTTATCTCCCTGGAAACCCCCTGCATACTAAATTTCATGAAAATCGTTGGAGCCGTTTCCGAGATTCAGATTATATATATATATATATACAAGAATTGCTCGTTTAAAAATATAGATAGATAAACTATCCTCTTGAATCATTCTGTCTATTGGTGAAACTCGCATGATAAGTTTATCGCGAACAGACAGACAGACAAACGCGGCGGACGTTTTCTATTATGTAGCCATAGACTGGAAATCCTATAGCAATAAATTATATCCATTCACATCACATCATCAGCCATAGGACGTCCACTGCTGGGCATAGGCCTC
This sequence comes from Biston stratarius, assembly GCA_950106695.1. Lineage (NCBI taxonomy): Eukaryota > Metazoa > Arthropoda > Insecta > Lepidoptera > Geometridae > Biston > Biston stratarius. The sequence goes on from OX467108.1 coordinate 2,944,238, forward strand.
CTCCTGGGGGGGTTTTGCCAATACTCGTCACGCTTGGCAGGCGGGTTGGCGAGCGCAGTTAGGTGTGATTGTTCAAGGAAGACGCTGCTACCCATCTTCCGGATTACATCCCTTAGCCCAGTCTTACGGCAACCACGGGCAGAGAGGGTGGGGTACAATTCTTACGCCGGCACCACCACGGCATTGCTTTACTAGGAATTAAAAATATTTTGCATTTTAGCCCTATATTAGATAGATATATGTTATCTTGGCTGTGTTTTTCTCCCTTTGTTTTTAAAGAGACCAAAATATTTTTTTTAACTTTGTGATTTTAACACAATAATGTTCATTAAAAATCAAAATCAAAATGTATTTATTTGCACTATTGTTATGTATTTGTTTGCATTATTGTGCATTGTAAGCACTTTTATTGTTATATATCCAAAACGTTAAGGTAAATAAAAAAAAAACTATTTTTTCATAAAATATTTTATGCGCTATTAAGTGAAATGTAAGAAGATCTGTAATAAATAGTAAACATAGAAATGTGTAAGACTTGGGTTGGGTCACGCCTTTTTTTGCCGCGTCTTTTCATATCTGCGACAAAAGTTCTTTCAGAGGTTATAAAAATCGAGGTGTCTAATAAAAAGTGTTTTTACATGATTGGACTTGCAGGTCAATTGAAAAGAAGTTTTTATGGAGATATTGTTTGTTATTTGCAAAGTAATAGGTAGTATTAATAATACTACAGTATCATATAATATTACTAGCGACCTACCCCGGCTTCGCATAGATGCAATGTAGGTACTAATGTGGTGCATATGCATGTAACCGTACCGTTAGGTGTGTACCGTTAGGTGCTTGGTGGCGGATTTTTCAATTTGAGGATGGTAGCTTGCCAGTCGGGTACTAGAAAATACCCTACCACCATGCTATGGTTTCTCCACGATGTTTTCCTTCACATGCAGCTCAAGCTCATAGTTGGGGTTTGAACCGACGCCCTTCGGCGAGTGAACCATCCGCGCTAAACACTACCGTTCTATGCAATAATTGCAACGGTATTCAAACTGCACAGATTCTACGAACTTAGTCATGCAAATCTATTTTTGAACAACCTTTATTTACCCTGCATAAAACAAGCATAAAAACTAGCCTAACTACTACATATTGGGTTAACTTAATTAACCAAAAAGTCACTTAGTAACTTTATTTGAAGGATAACATGAACAAAATGATAACAACATGAAAAAAACATCACTAGTTTAAACCACACTTTTTTTATTTTTTTATTTTGACTCATCGGGCAGGCTAAAGCTATAAAGCCATACTGCCTCGTCTTCGGTTTTTGCAATTCATGTCTAACATCTATAATTGCAGTCAAAGTCCAATCATTGTCAAGTCCAGTCAGTGCCAGACAAATCCAGTCATGCCTTAGTAAAGTAGTGGCGACTTTGCTATAAGCTTCGGTGGAGTTTTGGAAGCTAGACGAAGCGAGTGCTGATTGGCTAGCACCATTTTGGGAAATAGGGGAGATAGGGAACTTTTTAAAAGAATAGTAGACAACAATTCTGTAGAATTTTACTGTCTGGAATTATACGGTGGTTTGAATTTTCTTGTGTTTTTAAGCTGCAAGCCATTTATTGGATTTTAGCGTTTTTACTCCATGCCTTTTTTATCTGCATAAAAATAGCTTTGCTTTATTAATATAACGCTAAAAGGTCGTCAAATTAAATAGACTACTTTATCTTCTAAAAACAAATCCTACAAGACAGCGGGTGGAAATAATAAAAATGCCAACGCTATTAAACCAATATTATTCTCGGAACAATCAAACCCAGATTTAAACCACCAGTTTCATTAACACAAATTGTCAGTTCCATATAAATAAATGCAGATTCGACCGCTCTACCCAAATTCAGACACCAATCAAATATGACTCGACTATTGTATTGGAAACCTTAATTTAAAGCATAATGCTTCATTATGGATGCAAACCGCTCTTATTTCTTTGTTTTTTTTTTTATTGACAGCACCTGTAGTTATGTCAAAAATGACGTCTTAGCGTTGTCTTTGGCATCGAATATTATGTTTGCCTGCATCAAATATTTCGATGATTTTACTACATTTATCCATATATACAAGTTTCAGAAAATAATATGTGGTGACTCGGTCTTACCGCGTTCCCGCAAAAATTCAGAGACATATTTAGGTATTAGCAGAATCATAGAGTTTAAGTAAACATCAAAAATCTTCGGTGTATTTATTGTTTCTTTTTTTGGCATAGCATTTTATACATTTTGCCAGTGTCAAATATTTTTAATATTTTTAAGTGTTTGATGAAAAATGAAATGAAGTAATTTTGGATCACAATAAAACTCACTTAAAGTAAGTTAAAGTCAAGTTCAGACATGTTCTAGTTAAGTAGTTTTTATGCGAACACTAAGCTTCGACAGCTTTAGAACCAAGAGAAAAAGGCGTATATTTCACTACAATATATGTATGTTTCCGTCAATCATGCACTTAATTTGTCATTTTATGAATAAAATATGATTTTTTGGTAAAAGTTGTCGACAATACGCACATAACCTAGAAAAGACAAGTGCGTGCCATGGATTCGAACCCAGAACCTCTAGATTGGAAGTCAGATGGTCTCCCAACTAGGCTGCCAAACCTTCATTATAACCGTAACTTCAAATAACTCTTAATAACTGTGAACTAGAACAAATGAAAGTATTTTTTTACCTTAACTTCGTAAAGTCGCGAGGGTGTCCAACGTAAGGCGTGGTAATAAAATGTTAACAAATTTATGTACGCGCCCGTAGCTTAAAATTTGTTTTTTACCTGTTGTTTTAATTTACACTTTCCCCGCCCTTTCCAAACAAGTCACGAGGGCCGCGGGTCAACCTCACCGCAAGTTATCAAAATACCCCAGTCGCCCTTCTTTAATAAAATATCACAAATATTAAAAATGAGAAAGTTTGTATATATATTTTTTTTCGTTTGAGCGCAATTTATACTATTCATTCGCAAAATGACCCAAGCTGGCATAACGTTCCATTATCTAAATGTTGCATTCTCAAAACGTCCCATTCTCTGGAACATGTACATTTGTACAACAATGTTTATCAACAGATTTGAGTGAAGCTTGAATTGAAAATAGCCTATACCTTGGATTAACACTATTTTAATGTAAAAGTATTAAGACGAACTCTCTTAATGGAAAAATATAACGCGTGTCCATGACCATTGCTGCGACACACAGAACTTTGGATAGCAAAACAAAGTCCAGGGCATCGCTGCTTTGGCGCTTTGATACTTTTGATGGTTAGTCCCAAAAGACCTGTAATTTCGCTAGCTGCAGTAGGTACCCTTCAAACCGGACCTCAGTAATGTTTACATACTACTGCTTGGCAACAGAATATCTGGTATTGCGGCGAAACTTACCTAGACTACCTTCTGCTAAGGAGATTTACCACAAAGTTTACCATTGTATAGGAGCATGGGAAATATTAATTTTATTCTGTTTTTTAGTATTTGTTGTTATAGCGGCAACAGAAATACATCATCTGTGAAAATTTCAACTGTCTAACTATTACCGTTCATGAGATACAGCCTGGTGACAGACGGACGGACGGACGGACAGCGGAGTCTTAGTAAGAGGGTCCCGTTTTACCCTTTGGGTACGGAACCCTAAAAAGCGCCATCTCTTTGTTTTGGGTTTTGCACTATGGTACTTTTATCACTAAAAACGGTCCTCGTAAGATAGCGGGGGAAACCGCAGGGCGTTGAAAGTCACGAAGGCCGGTCAACCTCGCCGCAAGAGTCATCAAACAGAAGGTACAGTATCCCCTCGTTAGTAAAAAATATGTAAATAAAATTCGTAAAATTTACATGCACCCGTCAAATTTTACGCACAGAGTGTGAAATTTGGTAATGAGCGCCGGGCACTGATTGTTGAGGGTTGATACTACACTTAGAACATAGGGGTTGGTATTACGGAACTTACAGCAGCTTTTTACGAGACCTTCAAGCTTCCAATCTGGAGAACTAGGTTCAAATCCCACGGCATACTTTTATAATGCCTTGTTTCCCGAAAAATACAGTATGAGTCATATCAAGAGTAAACAGGTGCTAGATAAGCGTGTTCCATCCTAGACCACATCGTTGCTTAACATCAGACAGAATGTGGTCAAAGGCGAAACTATTCAGTATTAAATAAAAATTGTCAAGATAGGTGTCCTCAGCTCACCTGATGTTAAGTGATGGTGCGGCTGAAGATGTTAGAGCATACTTAGCCTAGAATGGAACTGAACCTCAAGTGAGGCTGCCGGAACACTGTCTTGGCGGCAGATTTTCAACTAGAGCGTATCTAGCCAGCCGTGTATTAGGAAATACCCCACCATGCTGTGGTTTCCTCATTTTCTAAGTTACCAACGTGATATTAATTGCATTTAGTTCCAAATCGTATAGGGAAACATCAGTACGAAACTTAAAAGTCTAAGAGTTTTTAATGTTTCAAAATATCCGATTCATCAGTAAAAAAAAAAAACATTTGTTAAAACTCTTAGATCAATAAAAAGTACCTGGTTGACCGAGCATTGCTCGGCTGAAAACACGGATAAAACGACGTTTTCTGAAAATGAAACCTAGCTAGATCGATTTTTTCGCCCCCGAAACTCCCTGGATACAAAATTTCATGAAAATCGTTGGAGCCGTTTCCGGAATCTCGGAATAATATTATATATATATATATATATATATACAAGAATTGCTCGTTTAAAGATACAGATATAATTCCCCAAAGACGTGGGACTTAAAACTCATAGAGAAATAATTTGCCGTATGTTTCCAACTTATTTCTATAATAAACTTGTATTCCCTCGTTTCGGTCAACCTATCAAATAAATCGAAAATGTTTAAACAATAAACAATGTCATTAATCTTGATAATGTCGGTATTTATATGAATAAACGATATTTTCGACGTTATTAAATGAGATATAAATCACGGAGTTATGAAAGTCCAATGTCACCATTGTATGATTGATTCTGTGAATAAATCTACTAATAAAAGTATATTTAAGTCAAAAATATCTTAAGTAATTAGCATAATCATTAATTGTGTTAATATTGTTATTTATAACAGCAAGTTATTACACAAGCCAATAAAAGATCTTAAGACGCATTCATACGAACTTTGCTAATTTATGGATGAAAACGCATGCCGCTGCAAGTAAATAATAATAATGGTAAAAATAATTTAAAAAAAAATATATACGGCAAAAACTCAGTCCATTGCTTTTTCAAAAAGACTTTTTTGTAGGCCTGCCTAGACAAGACCTAAAATACTAAAGAGGTCATCAAACCATAGACAAGCACTGAACCTTAAAATCGATTTTTCCATGACTAATTGACACGCGATCTAGAATCGTAGCCGGATCGAATGACAACCTCGTTTTGGTCTAACTTTTTAGAACAATAGTTCCAAACCTAGGCCCGCGTGGTTGCTTTTATGCAGGGCCCAATATCAAAGTAATGTCTTTGTTCATTTATTAAAACAAACCGAGACAGCACTATATTCGTCTGGTCTGTAACATTAAAAGAACGATGTGAAGGTTATCACTGATAGAGCAAAAGCCACTGGGAAACACACCACCTCAGTATGAAAGGAATCTGCCAGCGATTGCCATCACAGGAAAAAGGAGAGAGGGGAAAGAGAGAGTAAATTATATTGTATAAGAGTTTAGGAATAAGGATTGTGTGTATGCCTCGAGTATCATCATGCTCACCATCGAAGGCCCCTTGCGGCGGCGTCGTGTTGGGTCGCTTTTTTTCTCAGATATGGTTGAAGAGGGTGATGGATGGCACATGCGTCATACTCGTGCTCGAGTGATGCTTGCAGGTCACTGGTCTGCTCACGGTATGCACACAAAACAAGTAATAAGATATACCTCTCTCTGTATTGCGTATAGTTTAAGTTGTAGTAAGTTGACAAATATTATAGACCCTGGTATCTGTGAAGCTGAAAAAAAAACATTAAAGATAGTAAGACGCTTCTCACGCGTGTACTGCACCACAAATAATATAATACTTCTAATATAGGATTGCCTTTAGGAAAATACTAATATGGAAGCAATTAATGGCTATATCATTCTAGCAAAGTATTATCCAAAATAGATTATCCGATACCAGTGTTACACAAATATACTACTGATTTGTTAGAGCTTTCGTCAAAAATCAATGAGTATTATTGGTGGCCCGCTGCTAATATAATAGTATCCATACCCGCTGACATGGAATCGAAATTGTGGCCCACTTCCAGAATCGATTGAGCAACCTTGTTTTTAGTCCAATCGCTAACTTTTGTTCGGCCATAGTTCGGCACTAATGAATTGAATGAAAACATAAAAACTCCTGGGAATTGTTCGACCGGAAAGTCCTAACTTGTTTCGGACGAAGTTTAGCATTTTTTGTGTATGATTAAAACAATTGAATTTTGATTTCTCGTCATAGTTTGCTGTAAGATGAGAAGTCCAAACTTGCGGTTTACCAGCGAGATTTTGAGCACAGCATAGTCAAATTAATAAACCAAGTCAAGGACTCGGAATACACACACACATCATCAGCCATAGGACGTCCACTGCTGGACATAGGCCTCCTCCTGGGGGGGTTTTGCCAATACTCGCCACGCTTGGCAGGCGGGTTGGCGAGCGCAGTTAGGTGTGATTGTTCAAGGAAGACGCTGCTGTCCATCTTCCGGATTACATCCCTTAGCCGACTCGTACGGCAACCACGGGTAGAGAGGGTGGGGTACTATAAATTCTTACGCCGGCACCACCACTAGGAATGCGCTCTAAAACAAAGATCTTGAACGTAGGACTAAAAGCTGGTAGTCTTAAGTTAATCTGGGCTGAACGCATCTGCTATTCCAAGACCTGTGGGCCAAGGCCATAACGATGTGGACTTCCAATAGCAAAAGACCCCTCAGCAGGCCTAAAAAAGATGAGCTTGACTGCAGCAGATGGACCACGGTGACACTCGTCCATGAGATTTAGAAAGAAGAAAGAGAGCTCTTTGCCCTCCAGTGGGATCATGACTCGAAAATGAAAAATGTTTGTTCGCTTATTATAAACTTTAATAGTTTTTTTTTTTTTTTCTTTTTATAAAAGTAATGAGACGCTCTCCTCATTGTTCAGAAATAACGCCTGTAATGATTATTATTAAAGCGGCATCCTGAACTTTGTTTTGTTCAAAGTTCTGGACTCTGGTTCAAGTTAGACCTTATTACTTCGAGACATTCGATGGTTAGTCTCAATAACACTGTAATAAGTTTTAGGAAGCTCAGAAAAAAGGTGTCATTAATGGGGATAGCGGGAATGTAATATAGTCAATCGTAGCGGTTACCATCTGGTGAATGATTTACTCTCTCAGTCGTATAACAAAATTTACAAAAAAGCGTTAAAGCTTTTTTCACTACATGCTATTGTTTAGCAGCTAACGGTGTGTTCCGGCAGTCTCACTTGACAGGCAGTTCTATTCCAGGCTAGGTGTGCCTAACATCTTCGATCACACCGTCACTTAACATCAGGTGAGCTGTGATCAAACTCCTAGCCTGTCTACCTTTAAATACTACATATTTTAAACTGTAAAATCTAACCCATTGATAACAAACTAAATCATTTTAGAAGCGCTACGTCGTAGTAGGTATTTTCTATTTAACCTACTAAAACTCGTTTGCCCTATTCAAAAATCTCCCGTTTACCTCCGCCTTTAACCAAAACAAAGGTCTACTAGCCCTTATACTGATTATCCTTAATTCTCCCTAATTTCGGCGGAACTAAAGCATTTCGAGATAAGCCTCAATGCCCTTCGGGCTGTCATTATGACCAGCTGCGGCGAGCTACTGGCGCAAGGCCCCAGTCACTGTGTCTATAGCTGGCTCGACCACCTGTAAGAATGTTGCCAGATTAAAGAGTTATGTGAAAAGTTGTAGGTGCAACTTCGGGTCACGCGCCTCAATTTGTCATGATAATAATTATAATTGCAGTGGCTTGAGGTTATTTTTTTTTTGTTATAGATAAGTTTTTTTTTATATTTTAAGACCTATATAATTGAGTTTAGTTTTTTACATGTGCGCCGCCATGTTTGATCTTAGTAAAATGTGACCTCTATCTCACATATAATTAGACTCATGATCGATTGCAATAACAAACAATAGCCAAAACGTCGGAATTTAGGGCTTAATGCACTAACTGTACAAGTCATAAAATAAAAAAAACCGTGAAGCATAACAATAAAGCGAGAACTTCGTGCTTTTTATGAACTTGTGATATGATAACCGTGAATTATACACAAAAACTCAATGATAAATACAGTTAAATATTATGAAATCGTCAAAATCCAGCGCCAGACGAAACCCTAAGAAAAGATTTTGCAAGACCGCGTCCAACCAATTTCAACCCACCTTGACTTACGACATTCAATTAAAGATACCATGAAACTTATCTTTGCAATCGAATGAAGGAGCCACTATACTAGTTTCTATATAAAATAGAGATGCTCCGTTCGAAATTTTAGTTACTAGCCTTCACCGCTTCTTTAAATAAACTTGTCACACTTAAAAGTAAGGGACTGCTGTTACCTGCCATTTCTATTGTTGTTCTATCTCGTTCTCTCATCTATTATCTCTTTCCTTATCGTTGCTTTCATTGTTCGAAAATTTGGGTGATTTTTTTTTATTGAAAGGTGGCTCGTGTAGTTTGGCTATAATGCCAGAATATTTTTAAGATCCGTAAAATTGCTTAGGAAGTTGCTGATGCGATATATTTCGGTTATAGGCGTGATTTTTTTTAAATTTGGATTTGCTTTGGTTGCATTCACGCGTGCAGATTTTGGAATAAAAGTATTTTTTTTATTTAGGGAGATTTTATAAAATCTCCCCTGTAAGAGATTACAAAATATTAATGGATAAGCGAAATAATTAAAACGCATAATTATGCGTTTGTAAGCAGCAGTAGTGTGTAAACATTATTTAGTTCCAGTTTATACTTTTGAAGGGTACTGCAGCGAAATTACAGGGCTGTTGTGACTAACCATCGAATGTGTCAATGTAATGATTGCCAAAGCAGCGATGCCCTGGGCTTTATTTTACTACTCAAAATTCTGTGTATCGCCGCAATGGTCATATCTCTTACCATCAGGCCAGCGTCTCTCGTCTCACGATTACATAAAAAAATATTTTACTAATATTTATTACCCATACGCTTCTTCTTTAACTTTGGTTTGCTACTCAAATTTCTGTGTAACAATGGTGTACAATGGACATGAGCATGCATAATCTCTTACCATCAAGAGTGCGTCTCGTTCTTCTCATTACTGTCGCATTAAAAAAATATACAGTCATGGGGACTGCCGATATAAGTGAAAACTTAAAACACGTCACATTAGCATATCGAAGACGCGAACCCATAAATTTAGATTAAAAATATTGCTCAATGCGGCTAAAGTTTTCACTTCAAAAATATATTTAAATTAATAATTGTAAATCTGTAAATATTACGCAAATAAATATTTATCTTCTCTATCACTATCACTACTCACTTCATAGTATAAAACAAAGTCGCTTTCTCTGTCCCTATATCCCTATGTATGCTTAAATCTTTAAAACTACGCAACGGATTTTGATGCGGTTTTTTTAATAGATATAGTGATTGAAGAGGAAGGTTTTTATGTATAATACATGCATATACACCACATTATTATCTATATTGCACCCGTGCGAAGCCGGGGCGGGTTGCTAGTGTGAAAATAATGTTGTTTCAAAATTCACATTTTCACTTGTCATTATAATTCTTGTTGTACAAATCGAAAACGATACAATTTAAAATGTTACTCGATATTCGGCCAAAATGTAATCGATACTCGACGTTTATCGCGACAAAACAAAAGAGCGATAATTTACCACAAACTGGAGAATCGAACCGAGACGCCCTTCTGGTTATTTATTACCACAGATAATCAAGATTTGTAATCTACTGACCATTTTTGTCAAAAACTGTGTGACATGCACCCTGCCTATACAAAAAAAAAGGAAAAGGAGGTTTTATTGCATGGCTTTCTTTTCTTCATTTGCCAAACGAACATCGATTTTATAATCGGCGCAATAAAAACCAGATATATTTCATGGAATTCGATATTTCAAAATGTTCATCGACAAAAAATGATGAAAGTCGTTAACAACTTTTTAAAGTTTTTAGGGATGGACACTTGTAGATTAGGGCTGCTCTAAGTTTTTTGTTAGCTTTTTTTTGACAGTTTGGGGGACAGTGGTATAATTATGTAACACATAGCGTGAGTTAGAACTTCTGTTGTTTAAAATTACACTGTATCTCAAACTGGTATTCTCTTCAAAATAATAAAGACTTATAAACAGCGTTCCGTGACTTTGGTCAACTTAATACAATATTTTTTTCGAATATTACTAAAGCTAAATGCAATACAGGTAGAGACAATGGAGGTTAGTTTGTGCGTATTCCGCAAACAGACTACTACTGTATCTACTACTGAATATGTACTGAATCTACTTTCTTTCTTCGAACGGCTAAAGCGTGGAATGCGTTACCTGAGTGGGTGTTCCCTGATGGATACAATCTGGGTGTCTTCAAGTCGAGAGTGAATCGGTATCTTCTAGGCGAGCGTGCTCCATCGTAGATCGCATCTTCACTTAACATCAGGTGAGATCAAACGCAAACCTAATCATAATTTAAAAAAAAAGACTGTACATATGACTTTTTCACTTATGAGTTTTATTTTTATGTAAAGCTAATTAGACGAACAAAATAAAACTTCTAAAAGTAAGAGATAACGTCTGTCCATGGCTTCTACAGGAGTATCCAGAAATTTAAGCAACAAAACAAAGCAATGTATCGACGTGTTCATGCCTTAATAAAGTAGTAACAACTTTACTATAAGCTTCGATGGAGTTTTGGAAGCAACACGAAAAGTCATGTTCCACCGCATTATATCACTTTCCCATACATGCGCTTGTAATACGACACTTTATGAATAAAACACTACCATATACTCTTATCGTATCGGAAATCACGAAACTAAAATGGAGTAGGGCAGGCATGTCGCCAGGTAGAGCGATGGCGTTGACGGAGTGGTAGCCGCGAACTGGGAAACGGAGCGTTGACCGTCCACCAGCTCGTTGAGACTACATAATAAAAATCGCGGCTCGAACCTGGACAAGATTGGCTAAGGAGAAGATTCATTAACACGCCTTTTGAAGAACCCAATGTTGTAACTCAGCGGGAATACGGAAGAAGGAAGATCATTCCACAATTTGCAAATGGATTGCAAAAAGAATCGCGTGAATCCCACAGTGTACGATTTCCGTGAATCTATTATATGTGGACGAGCTTTCAGACGATGATGGCTAGTGCGATGATGGAACCGTGACGCCGGCATAAGATTGAATAATTCTTTAGAACACTCCCGTATATGCGATAGAATACGCACAGAGACCCGACGTTTTGTCGCAAACTAAGCGGTTAAAGTATTTTGTGTAACTCTAGCGTGTCAAGTATGTTTAAAATTTCCACGTATATCATAAAAAATCAAATAAAATAAGTCTAAGTAAAACAAAGTACAAAATATTCAAGCTCAGGTAACAGTTTGCACTTTGCACGAAATCTTAGTAACTTGAATAGCGAAACTTCGCAGCACTAACTTGGTACTTCATTTTAAGCTAACGGTCTTCCTTGCTTGTGAACTATTTGGCGGTATAGCAAAAACCGACATTAAAGATTTAAATTTCGTTCACGTATACGTATTTTTTTGTTCAATATACCTTTATTTTCAAACTTTGGATGTTGTTTGTTATCTATGATCCGAATATCGAATATTTTATTTTAATGTATCATATTAGGGTTGTGAGAAATCTATATCATATATCTATATCTACCTTTTAATGACAGATATAGATATATGATATAGATTTCTCACCATTCACCCATTTACCCATTCTTACTACACGTACGAAGACGGGGCGGGTCGCTAGTATATCTTTGATAATAGATTGCCGTGGTGGTGCCGACGTAATAGTACCCCACCCTCTCTACCCGTGGTTGCCGTAAGAGTCGGCTAAGGGATGTACTCCGGAAGATGGGCAGCAGCGTCTTCCTTGAACAATCACATCTAATTCGCCAACCCGCCTGCCAAGCGTGGCGAGTATTGGCAAAATCCCCCAGAAGGAGGCCTATGTCCAGCAGTGGACGTCCTATGGCTGATGATGTGATGTGAATAATAGATAAGTAATGTTTGTAATTAATTTTACGTTTCGTTTTAATTAAAATAAAACTACATTATTTACATACGATACCTCAATGCAGTACTGATTTAAGGAATTCAGAAGTAGCGCGCAGAACAATAATTTTATTGATTCTTTCTTCCTGCTATAAGTTGTTATGACGTTAAGCGTAAAGCGAAAACACTGTTATCAGTTCAGAAGCTGTATTAAATGCAACTTTTGCTATTTAACATTTTCCTGGTACTCTTTCTAATAATAAAATTGCGGTGAATTCTTTGTGAAAGTATATCTTTGATACAAAAGAACTCGGAGGAGGTAAAAAATTTGCATTTTCCGTTTCCCATTCAATCTTCATCATCATTATTTATGAACGCTAGTTTTTGTGGTTCAAAAAGAAACTTTGGAGGGTTTTAGTCTGTTACTGTCGTTGCACCTCTGTTCGTCATGACGCTTGTTCTCTTGTCTGCTGCTATACAATCAGCTTATTTTGATATCTGTTAGGCTCTTACGAAAAAGTTATCCGATTTCGAATCTTATCGCGCAGACATACGATATGTGTTCGTTTAGCTATTTCCTGAGTGTCTAACAGGTATCGATTTTAGCAGTTCAGAATACCGGGCTTGGTCTGTGTATTTTTCTCATTCTTTGTAAAGTCAGTAGCTACTTTGAGATGTTTTGGCACATGTTAATAAAATTTGTATGAGAGACGTGCAACGCTTTTTTACTAGAACTACACTAATAGAGTACTAGAAAGTACACTGCCACCATTTTTACTACCAATAACAGCTTAGTGGTTAGCGCGGTCGGTTCACATGTTATAGAGCGTGGGTTCAAACCACAACAATGAGATTGAGTTGCCGGTGAAGGAAAACATCGTGACGAAATGCATGGTGGTAGAGTACTCTCTAGTATTCGGCTGGCTAGCTCCCACTCTCAAGTTGAAAATATGTCGCCAAGCACGTAGGTAACACTAAGTTGCGGCAACCTCACTTGAGAGCCAGTTTCATTCCAGGATAGGTCATCTTCGATCACACCGTCTCTTAACGTCAGTTGTCAGTTATCCTGTCAACCAAAAATGGTATCACATTTTTTTTAAATGTAAAAGTAATGAAACGAACTTGATGCTCTCCTGATGGTAAGAGATATCGCATGTCCATGACCATTGCAGCGATACACAGAACTTTGAGTAGCTAAACAAAGTCCAGGGCATCGCTGCTTTGGCGCTCATTACTTTAAGTCTTTCGATGGTTAGTCTCAACAGCCCTGTAATTTCGCTAGCTACAGTACTCTTCAAACCGGAACACAGTGATGTTTACACACTACTGCTTGGCGGCTGAATATCTGGTACTGAATACCTACCTAGACGACCTCTTACTAATGAAATTTACCACCAAGTAAAACTTGATTGAAATATAAAATTTTCCATTTCAAAAACATATTTGAGTTTAAGTAAAAACTCTTATAAATAGCTTCTTGCGTATTGTATGAATTACTGACGAAGCTCCGCCAATCAAAGAGGGCTTATTTTATTCATCAGGGTTCCCAGTATTCATTTGCGTTTCAAACAATATCAAGAGCAAACTCCAGACACAATACAATAGACTTAATTAAACCTACACTCGCTAAGTATCTATGGTTGCTAGGTTGTGGTGTAGACTTATAATTAGAACCTAACCCTGTGCCTATAATTTTTTAGACAACTTGATGAAGAAAAAATTACTTGGAGCGCGCGGCCCCGAGTTAGTAGAACATCCGTACTAGCGTTGATTCACGCAGGTTTAGCGCGAGGCGCGTGTAGGGTTGTCGACATCACATCTACGAACAAATCTTCGATCGATCTATTTTGTTCGTAGCTTCGCTAACATCGTACACTACTGTGACTTTTAAATACCTTTTTATTAAACAGTCACTAACCTATTAAATTTTAAGATGAAAACCTAAACGATGACATTCAAAATCAAATCAAAATCAAAAAGTCATTTATTCGGTTTAGGCCCTGGAAAGGCACTTATGAACGTTAAGTTACATGTTTGAATCTACCACCGGCTCGTAATTACACTTCAACTGAGAAGACTCCAGCAAGAAACTCAGCAAGGGATTTTTTTTGTGGATGTTTCTTTTCATATTAGGTTACAGTTTATACAGTTTACAGTTATAGATATTAATACATTATGCTTACTACAGTTGTCACTTAGCCAGGGGGATGCAAGTGCAGAGAGAAGCTACTACAACCATATATTCCTGTCTTCCGTGTAATGAGACACCTTATAGTAAGTAGGCTTTGTCAATTTACGTGCTAACCCCGACGGCTCTGCCGGCACTCGCGTAGTGATCGCCGGCAAGCGTCCTCTGCCCCCACCGCACCGCCTCTTCCCACTTGTGTCGCCTATTTATCATGAAGACGTTCTACTTATAGATTTTTTATTTAGTTTGATGAGGATATTGACTTAAACCAGTGGTCAGAAAGAAGCGGCCCGCGGATATCCTGCTTGCGGCTCGCCATTGTTTCGTAATGTCATATATATTATAGACTAGCGACCAACCCCGGCTTCGCACGGGTAGTAAGAATGGGTATAGCAATCAATCTTTAAAAGGTAGATATAAGCGGCCACCGCGGACTTTTATCTAGAGGAAAAGAGACTATAAAAGAGGAATATCCCACCATGCATTGTTTTGTTATATCTCAAAGGGATTAGGCAGCGTTTCCGATGAAAGCTCTCAGGTGGCTAGGCTTTTTCCAACACATCCAACAATTATCGTCATATTTCAACCAATTTACACAAAACCTTGACAAATTATGTAACTAAATCTTCCTTATGAATCACTCATCTATAGGTGAAACTTGCATGATAAACCATTCAGTAGTTTTTAAGTTTATCGCGAACAGACATACATCCGCGGCAGACGACTTTGTTTTATAATATATCTAATTAATAAGTCTAAGTCTAGTAATTCTAGATAGAAAATATAATTATAAATATGTATAAGAATTAAATTGCCTATATTATAATAATTTTTAATAGTATTTTTGTTTTTTCTTTCTATTCTATGGGATATGACCTTATACTTACTTACTAACTCGGGTTAATATCACGAGTGAGTAACCGACTTTATTTTGCTATTTTGCGACCCCTGCCTGCCAAAAGATTGCCGACCGCTGACATAAACAGTTATATATTGCACTGAAACTAATTTAACTACTTAATTCAATAACTTTTTAATTATATTCTTATTCCCCACCAAAATCAACCTTAGGGGAAAAACGGAATCGAAACAAAAAGTCTAGATTCTCCCCTTGATAATCCAAACAATAAGAATCAGGGATCAAAAAAAAGTCCTAAATCCTCCTTGAAATACATAATAAATAAAATAATGTATTATTTATTTGTTTTAATCATGTGGGATTACACGCACGCATTTTTATATGGTGGACAAACCAGGTATTTTACCACATCTCATCTGATGGTGGTCAAAGATGGTAATCTAGACTGGAATGGAACTAACTCTCAAGTAAGGCCGGAACACACTGATAGGTGCTTGGCGGCAGATTTTCAACTTGAGTAGATAGCTAGGTAGCTAGCCAGCCGAGTACTAGAAAGTACCCTACCAGTATAATATGCTATGGTTTCCTCCCGACGTTCTCCTTCACCAGCAGCTCAAGCTTGTTGTTGAGGTTTGAATCCACGTCTTTCTGCGTGTTAACTAACCGCACTAACCACTGAACTATCATCGTTACGAAATCTTCATCCATTATCTACACAATCTGGACTACCTTTTCTAAATCTGTGGTGTTTAGGAGTAGAAGCTATTTACAATGTCACCGTGCTGATTACCCTCATGTTTGCCAAGTCATGTCTAATGAGGTTGTTGCTCTACTTTTCTAGTTTAGGTACAGCTCTATATTTACGAAGTTTGAACTCTACTAGCTAATATATTATCTCCCGTCCGTTCCGATCAGACGTTGCTCAATTCGAATTCTACTTTAAAATGCGTTAAATTGGAAATACGACACGGAATATAAAATTCTAAGTTTCGAAACCATCATAACTTCACATTGCACTCCGTAGGCCCCGGAGCGCTTACCTGTTTTTTTTTTTTCTATTCGAAAGCTTTATAGAAAGAGATGGAACACAAAGATTGTTCCGAAAACGTATAGAATACGATTTGGAACAAGCAAGCCTGAGGGCGACGCCACCGACAATGCACGGCCGTCAGTCTGGTTATGTTAGCCGGGGAAGTTAGGGACGCATGGGATTATTGTAAATTAGGTGCTCAAGAATGCCTCTTCATTTCGGACGGGGTACGAGTCGAGAGCGGCCGGTGTGCCAACGATGCGCGGCGCATTCTTCACTTCACACTAGCTAACTTCACGCCAGTTGCGTCCCGACCGTCGTGCGTGACGGACTGCTGCCCGACGCTCTTCTAAAACTATCGGACAACAAACGCTATAACGAACTAAAGTGACTTAAATCGATTCAAAATTCGAATCGTTATATCCGTCAAAACAAATAGTGATGGGAAGTGACGATAACTATCGTGTGAGTGTCGAAAACGTACGATGACCGAAAGTTTAAGTTGTGAAGAAAAAGTTGTGGTTCCGAATGCAATCGGGTCCACAAAAAATATGTGCTCGTAATATAGTGAAGGCCTGATGGGATCGCAGTGCGGCCAACTTAGTGTAGTTAGTGATGAATACTGTGATATGAAATTTCGGCAATCGCGTAGATGATTGCCGTATTTGTGTGTGATAAAAATATTAGGTTATTAGTTACCAAAGATTCCTGATGATCTTGTACATTAGTTTGTGTTTTATATTAGTAGTTTTAGGTGAGTACAGTGTTTATTATTTCCCCAACTCTATAATTGTATCGCCGTAATCGTGACTGCATTATCTCTAAGATTTATGGAGCCTCATTTGCATCCATAAGTAATTATGACAGTGCAATGATCAATCGTAATCATGATGCAACTTGAGTACATAAATTTATGATGATTCATATTTTAAGCATAATAAAGTAAACAGACTGATAAATTTATAATAAGCCTTTATGAAGTAACTAATGAGTTTAAAGAGTGCGATTATAAATCAGCTTTGTTAGATTCAGAAATAGTAAACGGAAAACTCGTATCATTAAAAAAAGTGACTAACCATGTTCATAACTTAAAGTCAAAAGATAAACTATTAAATTAAAATCACACTAAAACATGTCTGGAATAAAATAAAAGCGAAAAGGACAGGAGGATATAAAACTTTTAATAAAATACCAAAATTGAAACTTTAAAAGGACATAAATAAAGGATATAACGTAAAGGAAGACCCGCATGCTACACTAAAATCTAAATAGATATTCTAGTATAGAGCCCACAAATTCAGTTAACGCGACATTATTACCGCTACCCAGTCCTCCATGTCAATTAGAACGTAGTTCATTAAATATCTCACTCTAGAAAGCGTAGGACCACACAAATTTTAAACATATTCAAATTTATTTACATACAACATTAAAGTTATATTATAACGTTTTCGAAATTGAAACGACGATGATAAAAATGAATGGGGCAATAATGAATACTTAAAGTAAATCACTGTTCCGCAATTTTGATGCATCAGTGAGTTCATTTTGCAAGGTGATTGTAGTTTAAATGAGTGGTCCACGAATCGTGAATATGACGAAGACAGAAATAGGTAGGTATATTCATTTTATTAAATTCGCAATGCTGACATAGGTATGCTACCGAATTTTATATTTGCCAATAAAATACAGGTATTTAATACATCTTAAGTAAATCAAAATAGAAAAAGTCCCGCTAATAAAAATAATTAAACCAAATCTGTCAAATTTTAAATTGACTTCAATTTGTAAATCAGTTACTTCTAAATAAACATTAGATTTCATTTTAGATCACATTGTGCGCAAAATTTGTGATATGCAAGCAGAAATTGAAGCAAATCTATTTTCACAAATGATTCAGAATATAAAATAAATGTTCGCACTTATAATTTGTAAAAACGTGTCTATATAAAACTTAATAAAATAAAGCTTGTAACAATTCGTAATTACAATTCTGTTTTATAAATCAAACAGTCCTATGAAAACAATACCAAGAATATAGAATCTATCCAAAGTCCAAATAATATTTAACTAATAAAATTTATTTTTCGAATTTTAGATAGACGAGCTTTTTGAAACACCAACTATTATACCAAAACGATTAATGTAGTGACGTATTTAAACGTCTTACACAGATTTAAATTAAAGTGACAATTTACATAGACAAAGTTAGCATAAACATATACGTCTCTAGAAATAAAATAAATATCGATACATTGCAAAAAGATAGATAGATACAAACTCTTGAAAAGGTTGTAGTTACAGATATAAAGACTTTTTAGATTGCCTTTAAAACGTTGATAACAAATCGTGTGAATTTAAAATAAATGTTTGAGATAGCGCGTAAAATATAATTAATCAACCTAAAAAGGTTGCGACGACAAATAATTTTGGTCGATTAAAAATTTTTGTGTTTACTCAAAATTTGTAAAATTGTGTTACGAGCAACTAAAATAACAGCACGACGCGGTTTGATAAAGTTAAAATTGAAATTGTCCGTATTGACAGGAGTAATTTGTCTATCGATGTCCCAAAGGATTTAACTTAAAATATCGTGTCACTTAAACGTTCAAACTAAGTTACGGGTAAGGTTTGAGAAAGTTATCCTTTCTAAACATAACTAGCAGATTTGTCGTTGTCCCTAATTCAAGTTTACTGTAATGTCGGGCGTTTGTCCTTTGTAATGAGAATGAAATTCCAAGCGTTTGTTATACATTGTATAGCAACTGTGCCCCGAGGGGACTTGAAAATGGTAGCCACTATCTCAAGACAGAGTTGAAAGCGTCACAGCGATTTTTCTCTAGGGATTTCATCTCACCTGAAATCAGCGACAGTAATATTAACTATAACTAACGATGAGTTCTTAGATTTAGAGACGATTTCGATTTAACGAATTCGAGATATTAAGCATACTCCATTGAATAAATTTGAACGAAACACAAATAAAGCTTCTCTATTTGACAAACTTTTTAGTTTTACAGAATTTGACATATTAAGCTTTGCCCCAATGAATGGTTTTGCTTAATCTCTGAACGAAGTGTATTTCAGAGACACGAGGCTTTATACCAATCTTTTTATCGATTTTTTTGTGTTTGACGACCACGGGCCTAAATTTTCTACAACGCGTGCAATAAATAAAAAAAACTATTTGTAAAGTTTTATTTATAAGATAATTATAATTTCCCAAGTGCTACCTAAGTTAATTGACATAAATATTATCTTTGAATAAGCAATGTACACGAACAATAAGACACCGAGTAAAAATGTAAAGTGTATTGATGTAGAAAGGAAAAGAAATGTTAAAAAGAAAAGTAAATTGCTCAACTTACGACACTGGTTTGTTGCCAGTTTGGCTGTCCGAAGGCTTCCGATATAAGTGTTGTTTTTGTTTGTGGGGCCTATCAACAACAATACAGTTGAAGAAAAATTGCTAAAAAAAGAGTAGGTAGACTACCACACAATGTTATATTAGAAATATTTTTTGTATAAAAACAAGTTATAGGAATATATGTATACATACATTTAATATCTTATATAAAAATATTATTTTAGTGGAATTTACTACCTAAATAAATAACTCCAGCACATATAAATAAAAGAGGTTTGAAAATAGCATGAGATAAATTAAAAAGTTTATAAAAGCCATTCTTAAAATTCGTACTATTCTAAATTAAGACTTAAAGTAGCAGTTTAGTTTAAATTAAATCATCCAAACAATAACAACAACAATAGAAATATGAACTTAGAAAGTTCTCTAATAATGAAATCTAATTTTCTGAAACGTTCAAAAGTTTAAATCGTTTTAAAATTTTGTAATAAATTTTTTCGACTGAGACATAAAAGTGAAATGTAAGATCGAAGAAAAAACATTAAACCAATTCCAGTATCTAATCGATTTCCTGTCTCATGATTGAGATTATATCTTGCTATAAATTCTTCTCATAAACAACTTTAACTAATCTTCATTCTTTAATGATTGCTATTTATAATATCTTAATAAAATATATATTCTATTCTGTGTTTTGATCGGTTAAAGACCCTCTGGTGATGATATAATAAAAAAAAATACAATTTACACGTGTTTGCTTCTTCGAAACTACGCAATGGATTTCAATACGGATTTCGCTGCCATTAAGAGCAAGAATAATAGGAACTAGAGGAATACTAGCAAAAACTTTATATTTTATTATGTATTAAAAGACCTCGGACCTTCCAAGAGTAACCATAAATACTTTGCTGGAGTATCTAACATAGTAGAACCATACAAATGGTTAAATAAGAATAAGAACACAGACTAAAGCTAAGCATTGATGCGTATTGAATTGGGTCCCGTAAAACTACAGCCGGGTCCCAAGTCCTAGACACTACGGATGCAACACGATAAACCTAACGAACGCACGGCGATATCATTCAACGCCAAGAAGTTTCGTTTCTGTGAGTTTTAATTGTCAGTACGAAGCTGGGGAGCTTCGCAAACAATATAATAAAACTTAATTAAAGAAGCTATTTAATAAAGCCGTATTGAATTTTATAGTGTATTATTAGATATCTTTCAAAAGACTGAATAACTTGTGTTTATAGCAGATGTGAATACCTTAAAAATAATATCATTAAATATGTCATATTTAGAACCCTAAGGCAATTACTGCTCTTTGATAATTCGTTTGAAAGTTTTGCAGATAAATCTAATTTCATACTTAGTTAGACTTAATTTTATTTTTATTATCAACGAGCTTACGCCCGCGAATTTGTCTGCGTTAATTTTAGAATTAGATTCAAAGAGAAATGAAACGTGTGTAGGTAACAAATAAGCAATAGTCATGAAACTTGCGCTATTTTATTATTAGATTGAATTAAAGGATAGCTTTTATTCCTGAATAATGTTCTATAAGAGGCATCTATACCAAATTTCAAGTGGATACTTCCACTAGTTCGTTTTTTGATAATCCCACAGGAACTTAACATAAAAACTATCCTATATACATGTTAATCCAGGTATAATACATATGTGCCAAATTTCATGTAGGTAAATTCGTTCAACATATTTTGCGTGATTGATTAATAAACATCCAAACACCAAAACATACAAACTTTCACATTTTTAATATTAATAGGATATCTTTATTATTAACATCATAAATTTATAGAATTACACTCCATGCTGCTTAGTTCTTATGTTACGCTAAAAAGGTCAAATGATCAACTGCTAGAAACTAGAAGAAAGTTTAATATATGTTGTACATATACGGATATATGTACTGAAAATATTTAAAAAAAAATGTTTTACGTGTATTGTATGACTCCCCAAAACTCGATGGACTGATAAAATTATATACTTGAAAACTGCAAGCAAATAGATAAAGATTTTCCTAGATGCCAACAATCATGAAATGATTCTATACTTAGTATTGCTAGGTTATAAAAATCTCACTGGATTAAACGTTAAAAGCATCTCTATGCCAAAAATATCCGAAATATCAAAGACAGGAAATGACGTCATATCTATGATATTTGAAATGAAAAGTCTAAATTTACTTCCAATATTTTCTATAAATCAATTTTAAAGTGCTTTTTTTAGAAAGTGGTCCGACAAACCGTAGCGAACAAAATTAAGGGGACGTGACTTTCAAGCACGATTCCAGTTTTCCTTTTTGGAACGGTTCATTTTGTTTTTATTCGATGTGAATTTTTTGGACTATATCTGGCTTTTGCGTACGGCCTATTGATCTATGATTTTTAATTTCGTACTAAACTTTTGTGTTATTTCGACAAATTTTTCGCTTGCTTCAAATCTAAATTTGCGTCACATGTCTAAATTTCAATTTTGTCCACAAAGCTTTTGGTAAACATTTGTAACTGACGTCCCAAAATTAATCTGTGTATCATATTAAATTCCCAATAATTCTCTCAACCCAAACATTTCAAGCGCAATTTCTGAGAGATATTAGATACATTAAGCACCTTTGTGTGTTTACCTACGTGTTCTTTGAAAATACGCTTAAGGATATATATGTTTTTCTAAGGAAATTCAATTTGGGAGCTCTATTATGCTCCATGCGTGGTATAACAAATTTATTACTCTTTGAACGAGAAAATAAAGTGACTTTCGTGGTACGCGCGCAACTAGTAGCGCCATCTCTGGACGAGTAGCTGAACTAGACTTGCATATAACAAAACATTTTTAGTCTGGATTTGAAGTAAATTAAAAAAATTAAGTTTTGTAATTACAGTATGATTGGTTTTAAAGATCTTAATAAATTTTTATTTTTTATTTCACAGATCTTGATTTGAATGTTTTTTTTTAAATCTTCATGTACTTAAAAATCTTATAATTTTGTTTTTTTTTGTAATTTAGTAGGTAATACTTATACAGGTACTTACTTTTTTTGTATATGTAAGTACAATCATAATTATAAACAATACGTAGATGATGCGGCAACACCGATGATACTCAAGTATGTTTTTATTGAAGGAGGTACCTATCGTTTCTATAGCGTTTACAAGAAATGGTGGCGTAAAGTTACCATTACGTAGAAGCGTGTGTTTACATAATGTAATGAGACAGGCAGGGAATTGGAATATACATACATTGTCACATAGTATTAACGCGATTTGAACACTCATTTACTTAGTTCGTTCAATTTAACTGCAGAGCTATTGTAATTTGTTTAGGAAAAAAATTAAGAGTTTTGTAATATGACACAATACAAAACTGATTTAGCCAATATTCTTTTTCGAATATAAGTCCTAGATAACAATCACGCATATTGGCTCTTTTTTTATGTACATAGAATTTATTGATGTGATACCTATATGTTGCAAGCCAATTTATTATTTAAAAAAAACAATCAGGGTTCGCTATTTAGGAGGACTTGTTAAAGTTTTGCTTCTCTTTCTTTTATGACACATTTGTGTAAAGAAATCTAAATAATAAATGCCTAAAGGCTTCCTATTTTTTTTTACCACGCTTAAATATCGTTTTACTTGTAAAGTTATTGGATTCAATGTTAATGATGTTCAAGAAAATTTATTTTACAGGCGGAAAAACATAAACGTTAAGAAAAGAAATATTACTTAACAAAACTCTTCTTGGTACTTTTGTTTCTAAAATAATATTTATCATTCCGGGAACAAAAACTCATGAATAAACCAATAATTGGACAAATTGTCGCAAATAAAATAATCGCCTAAATATAAGGATATGATTTATCATTCCATTCCCCTTTTCCGTGTATTGATGGCGAAAGGGAAACATAAAAATAACAAGATTAATGTGCGTAGCGTGGCTTGCCACAAATTTCTTTTTTTTTTCTACTAAAGATGGAAGAGTTTTTTTTTTCTTGGCCATGACAGTGAATGTCGTCTGCTTTACTACCACAGAGTATATACAAAAACAGTTTTTTTCTTCATCGTTTTTGGCACGGTACTTTGTGCATTTGCCAGTGTCAAGTATTTTAAGATTAAATCTAGTTAAATTAATCTAAGTCAAAGTTAAGTCTAGTCAGCACTACTTTAGTGCTGATTTACTACAAGATTCAAAGGAGATCAACACTGAATGTCATGTTTCACTATATTAAATCACTTTTCTACAATCGCGCTTATAATTTGGCACTTTATGAATAACAATTATGTCACCGCATCGCATTATTTTCCAAATCTTGTGTATATTCTGGTGTTTTTGTTTTTTTTTTAAGCGACTTCAAAAAAGAAGGAGGTTCCCCGATTACTCGAAGATGCCTGGACCGATTCGATAAATTCTTTTTTTTTTCTATTTAAAAGGGTAGGTATACTTCCCAGGTGGTCCCATAATAATTACATAAAAATCGGTTGAATAGTAGTTGATTTTAAAACCATAATGGTTAAAACCTAGCCGTGTTTGAGCTTAGGGACACAGAGTCGATTTTTTTAATTGTAAATTTATTAGTTTATGCTGTGTCTGTTGATATAGTCAAACTATGTTTAATATAAGCAGCTAACCAGCATTGCGTCAAACATTAAAATATAACAATGGAACGTACGCAACAGTCTTAAATAAACAGCAAAAACAAAAGCCAAAACTTTGTACAGAAACGCCCGAAATATCTTAAGAGATCTTTTCATATCTCCTGTTATTGTAGTCCTCGTTCGTTCTAGAAGTTCAGTAATTAACATACATACGGAAAACGGAACGTTACGAGTTTTCGTGACTCGAGCGTATCTTTTGGACGAAATGTGAAGTGACATGTAGTGACGTTAAATGGAATGTGACACTAAATTTCCAACATTGAGTTTTAGATGTCATTTGTTACCAGACTACGCAGTAGACTTGTCTGTATGTATTATAGGTATGTTTATTTATGTATTCATAAAAATTAAAAGTTAACAGAGGTGACAATACCTTTGGATGAACTAAGTCGATAGAGAATCATTATACACTAGCGGATTCGCACGGGTAGTAAGTTAGCTATAGTAAGCTATCCTTAAAAGGTAGATATATGCCACCGCGAACGTTTTTGTAGATCTATAAAAGAGGAATATCCCATGATGCATTGTTTTGTTATGTCTCAAAGAGATTAGGCAGCGTTTTCGATGAAAGCTCCCAGGTGGCTTGACATTTTCCGACTTTTCCAACAATCATCATCATATTTCAACCAATTTACACAAAACCTTGACAGATTATAATTATATCTAAACCTTCCTCATGAATCACTCTATCTTTTAGTGAAACTCGCATGATAATCCGTTCAATAGTTTTTAAGTTTACAAACAGACAGATAAACAGACGCGGCGGACCATTTTATTTTATAATTATGCTAGCGACCCGCCCCGTCTGCGCACGGGCTTGCTTGGCGGCAGATTTTCAACTTGAGGGTGGTAGCTAGCCAGCCGAGTACTAGAACGTACCCTACCACCACGCTATGTTTTCCTCACGATGTTTTCCTTCACCGGCAGCTCAAGCTCATTGTTGGGGTTTGAACCCACGCCCTTCGGCATGCGAATCAACCGCGCTAACCACTGAGCTATCATCGTTACAAAAACTATATTTTAAACTTTCAACTGTCATGGGATGAGCGAAAATGACAGGCTTTTAGTTCGAACAACTCTCAGCTCAACCTAAACTACTTACGAATATTACTTTGGTTATAGAAAATAATGAAATTCGCCAACTTTATTATCGTTCCAAAGCAGATTTCAGTGAATTCCACCCAAGGGAACACTCAAACTTTTACAAGACTGTTTTTGAGAGAAATTAATTTTTCATTTAGCTTAGAGGACACAAAATATTTCTTTATTTTAAACTTTAAAACATTATTCGTTAATAAAATATTTTGAAGAAGCACCTTACTACTTTAATGAGCTTGAGATGCCGGTGAAGGAAAACATCGTGAGGAAACCATAGCGTGGTGGTAGGGTACTTTCTAGTACTCGGCTGGCTAGCTACCACCCTCAAGTTGAAAATCTGCCGCCAAGCATCTAACGGTGTGTTCCGGCAGCCTCACTTGAGAGCCAGTTCTATTCCAGGCTAGGTGTGCTTTACCATCTTCGACCACACCGTCACTTAACATCAGGTGAGTTGTGGTCAAACACCAAGCCTGTCATTAGCCATAAAAAAAAAAAAAGTGATTGTGTAGTGAAGTGCAGTGATGGGGGCCCTAGGCTGAGAGGAGGCGATTAAAATGCTAATGTAATCATTAGATGTAAGTAGTACATGCGTCATACTTGTGATCAGGTACTGCTTGCGGGTCGCTGGTCTGCTCGCGGTATACACACAAACTAGAACTTTAACCCTAGTTAAGATTAAAATTTCCTCATCCCAAATTGTAAAAAAATCTAAGTTAACAAAGGTCACGGACCCCCAGTGTCTGTGGAGGGTAATTTAAAAAACAAAAAGTATCGGGTGTGGCTGTGCTTGGTGTTAAGTTACTAGTAAAAGTTCTGTGTATTACTGCAATGGTCATGGACATGCGTTATCTCTTACCATCAGGAGAGCGTATCGTTCGTCTCATTACTATAACATTAAAAAAAAATACATATGTATGTATAGTATAATTCAAAAGTTAACCCCTTAAGTAAGTCAAATAACGTAAATGGTATAAATAGTTATAAAAGTGCGGAAGTAACTTAGAATATACCTACTTATACTTATTCCGTTCAAGATGTTTACCAACTATTTTTAGAGTGGGGAAGTGTGTTTTTACGCGTGTAAGTGGTAGGAAGTAAGGTAAATAAATAAATTGTCTATGAATTAGGGGAATGGTTCATTAAAGCTTTTGATCCTTATAGGATGGTGTATAGTGGTTGGTAGGCTTCAAAAACACCTTTTAAATGCACTATTCGTTTAGAGTTAGGCGGTCAAAAGCGAATCGGGCAAGACCAGGATTCCGTATTATAGTTTTATTTTATTATAGTCTATATATTCCTATGTATTTAGTTATATTTAAATACATAATCACATACTTATTATATGTATTATTTTCATTAGTTTAATTTTTTAAACTTAATAGTGTAACATCTCCCGTCTGGTCTTAATCAGTAACGTGTTATCTATTCTTGATTGCTTAAAAGAGATCGCTTTTAGCGATAAGGCCGCCACTTATGACACTAGCTCATTAGATTCATTTGTTTTTTAACCGACTTCAAAAAGGGGGAAGTTCTCAATTAGATTGTTTTTTTTTATGTATGTACACCGATTACTCTGAGATTTATGATCCGATTTACGTGATTCTTCAAATTTAACATAGTTTGGCCCAGTTGTTTTCATTTTATGAAAATTTTTGTTTACGTGGACAATGTATTTGTCTTTGGCAAGACGTTTTTGAATCTAATAGAGTCTAGCCTAGAATCATACTGTTTAAGTGTTTTTCTTGGCGTGAACATAAATTAACTAAAAATTTAAAAATAAACTTTAAAAAAAATTAAAACCGACTTTAAGAAAAAAACATCAGCACTAAAAAGCGAAAAATAAACTTACTTTACAAAGTATTATTATACCTGCTAGGTACCTACTGATTAGCTTGAAGTCGGTGCCAAGCACTGGCACCTAGGCTGGGCTAAGCATTATTATAACCGAATTTAAATCCATTGCGTAGTTTAAAAGATCTAAGCGTACAGACCGCGGAAAGCGATTGTTTTATTATACTATGTAGCGCTAGAGAAGATAGAGGAATAAAGAAGCATACATACATGAACACTGAAAATATAACACTTAGAACAATTACCCATTTCTTATTCAGTTTCTTTCAACTAGCATTACCAAAAAAATCCTTTGTAAATATAAAATTTTTAAGAAAATTAAATTAATAACTTAGGGTTACGTTTGCTCAGACTGATCCCTTTAATCAACTCGCCCGTAATCACAAGATGGAAGTTTACCCACGCTTTGATGTTCTAAATTCAAATATATTTTTTTAATATTTAAAAGAATCTTAAAAACTCTAATCCTTACTCTTTGATCTACATTGACGAAGGCCGAAATTAAAATGCAATCATTAAAACTTTTTTAACTGAACTCTTTTTTTAAAAGCTATAGAGAATTGTCTATCCCTTGAAGTAGATTTAGGAACTTGTAGGATTTTGTAGCGATGATAGCTCAGTGGTAAGCGCGGTTGGTTCGCATGCCGAAGGGCGTGGGTTCATACCCCAATAATGAGCTTGAGCTGCCGGTGAAGGAAAACATCGTGAGGTAACCATAGCATGGTGGTAGGGTACTTTCTAGTACTCGGCTGGCTAGCTACCACCCTCAAGTTGAAAATCTGCCGCCAAGCATCTAACGGTGTGTTCCGGTAGCCTCACTTGAGAACCAGTTCTATTCCAGGCTAGGTGTGCTTTACCATCTTAGACCACACCGTCACTTAACATCAGGTGAGTTGTGGTCATACACCTAGACATCCCATTACTTTTACTTTAAAAATAAGCGAGAAGTTTAACTATAAGTTGGTCATACCCTTTTACTATCGCAAAATCTGTTTGCATGAATTTATAATGAGTGAATTAAACTACAATTGAAAAAAAAAGTAAGAAGTTTTTCATTTGACCTTAACCTACATGGACCGGTTTTTATTGACAGCCCTGTTGGCTCATTGGAAGTATGTCTGCCTGAGCTGTAGGGCGTGGGTTCGATTCCCGCCAAGGACAAAACATTTTATGGTATAAACAAATGTTTGTTCTGTGTCTGGGTGTTCTGTATGTATTATAAAGTATGTATTTACAAAAAAAAAAATGTATATATGTATTCTATCAGTTATCTGACTTCCATCGCACAAGCTCTGCTTAGTTTGGGGTCAGATGGCGCTGTGTGTTATGTGTCCTACAATATTTAATTATTTTTATTTAATTTAATTTATTTACTAATGTAAATTTAAAAAATATCTTGTATGAAAATCTTATTATTAGTGGTTTTTTTTTAACGCATTGAAGGTTCAAATCACTTTTTCTCGTATTTTTAGAGCTCAATAAATATTTTACGGCGGTGAAGGATAGTTGTTTCAGCTAATTCTGTTTTAGTATAGCAGTTAAAGAGTTAAACCGGTTGTTAAATTTAACCGCGCCTTAACTTTTGGTTCAACAGGCGATTAATAAAACTATGGTTAATTGACGGCGCATTTAATTGTGCTGATTTATTACACGTTTTCATTTCAGTGAAATGTTTTAATAGTAATCG
The DNA here is from genome assembly GCA_950106695.1 of Biston stratarius. NCBI lineage: Eukaryota > Metazoa > Arthropoda > Insecta > Lepidoptera > Geometridae > Biston > Biston stratarius. The sequence goes on from OX467108.1 coordinate 2,973,278, forward strand.
AGAGTAATATTATTATAAGTATGGTTTAATCGTAGCAATATACAAGACAGTTGAGAACTGTTTTGTACGATTAAAACGATTAATTACCGTTTTTTTGCGCGTTCTTGCGGTATATCTTTTTTTTAATCTTTGACAGGCTAATTGTTTGACCACAGCTCACCTGATGTTAAGTGACGGTGTGGTCGAAGATGGTAAACACAAAGCCTGGAATGGAACTGGCTCTCAAGTGAGGCTGCCGGAATACACCTTTAGATGCTTGGCAGCAGACTTTCAACTTGAGGGTGGTAGCTAGCCATCCGACTCTAGTACTCGGAAATACCCTACCACCATGCTATGGGTTCCTCACCATGTTTTTCCTACACCCGTAGCTCAAGCTTAATGTTGGGGTTTGAACTCATGATAGCTCAGTGGTTAACGCAGTCGGTTCACACGGGATCAAACCCCAACAATAAGCTTGAGATACCGATTAACGAAACATCGTGAGGAAACCATAGCGTGATGGTAAAGTACTTTCTATTACTCAACTGACTAGCTACCACCCTCAAGTTGAAAATCTGCCGCCAAGCATCTAACAATGTGTTCCGTCAGCCTCACTTAAGAGCCATTTTCATTCCAAACTAGGTTAATGTTGACCATCTGCGACCACACCGTCACTTAACATCAGGTGAGCTGTGGTCGAACACCTAGCTTGTCAACCATAAAAAAAACGTTTATAATCGATGAAAAAATAAATATATACTCAATTATCTTAACCCATAACCCAACCACATAAATCAACGAAAACTTACAAGAAAATCAATAAAAATTCCTGAAATAGACCATGTTTATCCTCTTTATATAACTTTCCTAGTAACCGGTAGCCGGAAAACTGCCTATCTCAGAAAACACATAAAAGCGTTAGAAAAGATATAACGTGTTTAAAACACGTCTTAACACTTTACCATGTGTTCAAAGTAAACAATGTTGGAACTTTAATTAGTTTTACAAGTTATTTACGGTTTGTTGTGTTATGTAACTAAGAACATGTTGCTACTCTCGTTCTAATCACCTCTTATTTTTAGGGTTCCGTACCTCAAAAGGAAAAAACGGTATCCTTATAGGATCACTTTGTTGTCCGTCTGTCAAGACCCTTTTTCTCGGGAGGCATCGAGGTATCAAGCTGAAATTCATATCAAATACTCAGGTCTACTGTCCCTTGGAGCTGTGTAAAAATCAAACTTCTTAAAGCCAACGCAACCAAAAGATACAGCCGTTTATGCTGCAAATTTTCGACACTCGCAAGGGAATCATAACCTACAGGGTACTTCCCGTGAACTCAGAATCTTGAAATTTGGTACGAAGCAACGTCTTATAGCACAGATAAAGGAAAAATTGCGAAAAGCATAAAAAAACATAACTTTTACTTATATACCTACAGGTTTGGGCGGAACCCTCGGTGCGCGAGTCCGACTCGCACTTAACCGGTTTTTTTACTCATAAAGTATGTGTTTAACTACAGATCGCATGGGCCCGTATTCGCTGTAAGCTTATTAACGTAACGCGGTTTGACTCCAAATTTGCATGGAATTGTACTCTCTATATAAACACAATGTAAAATTTTGAACTATCAAAATAATTCCAATCTAATATTTTTTCGCTGCTTGCACAAACAAAAAATAGGCATTAATCTCTATATTACAACGTGAAAGTTTGAACATCAGCAATATTGATAGATTCAGTACTACTATTGTCGTTCCAAATTATTAAAAAAAATAGGTGGTTAATATTTGACCTAATTATCCTGAGCAAACACAAAAATACGGACACTCAAATCACGCGCACCGAAAATGACATGGTAGTCGCGCGCGGGCCCAGATTAGATAACAGATACTGCACAGTCTACGTATGGTAGTTATGTCTTGCGCTAGCTCGGTGCGTAAGACTGCGCGCTGTCCATAAATTCTGGAATCTTGGGAAAAACTTTCACCAAGTTCTTAGTTTTTTTTTTTATTTGTATTGAATTTATTTCTTTATACGTTCCATATGACCACTAACATTAACATGTCTTTGAATATTACTTATGTTCAAACTGTCAGCCCGTATCATATTATGTACAAAAATCTTGTGACACGTTGTGGTCGCAAACAGTCTCAGAAACGGCTCGACCGATTTTTATAAGTATATTTCATACTGCTAGGTGAATAGCTATTTTTTATCTCGAAAAAATTTAGCGGTTTTTAATAATAATGTACTTAATTCTTTATTGTTCACACCAATTACAAACAAATATAACAATCTAAATACTTAACACTAGTGGGACAGTTGGCGGCCTTTTCGCTAAGAGAGATCTCTTCCAGGCAACCTTAGGACAAATACAAATAAATATGAAGAAAAATACGGTTTGTCTGTAATAAGGAGGAGAGATATATATGTAGAAGAATACATAACCTTCTGAGATAGGTAAAAAACAAGACTTTATATCTTGTGTTTGTACATATAGTTACACATATAGTTAATGGAGCATAATTATTATCCTATATTTTCATGGATTATAATTATAATTTGTTACGGAGCACTAAACATATTAAAACGTAATAGGGACAGCCTAACATAAGAATCATGTGAAACAAACATTCCGGGACCGCAATAAATGAAGTAATAATTCTGTTCTCCCTTATTTCGCAATTTGGAAACATAACTACAAAACTCCAAAAAAAATCACATTTTCACTACATTACAATAATGTCACCGGCACATAACTGAAATAAGGAAAACACGTTATTACCCATTTTTCTATAAACAAAAGGGAAAGGAAGACACATTACTCCGCCCAGTAAAGCGTTTGACGTCTCTTTGATGTATGGCACGAACAAAAAATGCCTCTGGTATGAAGAGAATAATAAAAATAAGCTTTCCTCGTTCTGTTTTCGCTTTCTACGGCTTCTTTGTGTTTTTTACCGATTTCCTGGTGTGTATTTTTAATTTTTTAAACGATGAGTAATTGGATAAAACATCGTGTACTTCAAAAGAAAATAGAAAACGAAAGATTGGAGAACCATACATACTGTATAGTAAAAAGGTTCTTTATTAATCATACCAGATATCAATTATCCCTTTGCATGTCTTGCGTTCGAAGTTTCGGCAATCTGGAGGTCCTGGGTTTGAACCCCATGGCTCGTCTTTGTTTTATGTCTGATAGCCTTAGTGCTTGACCACAGCTCACCTGATGTTAAGTGACGGTGTTCGAAGAAGGTAAACACACCTAGCCTGGAATGGAACAAAGCCAAGTGAAGCTGCTGGAACACACAGCTAGGTTTTTGGTGATAGATTTCCAACTTGAAGGTAGCTAGCCAGCCGAGTACTTGAAGTCTGTCTTTTCTAAGTTATATAAGTATTGTCGATCACTTCAAACGGTGAAGGAAAATATCGTGAAGAAAGCAACATGTCAAAGACTTGAAAAAAAGTGCTCGTAGATATGTGAAATCTGCCAACACGCACTTGACTAGCGTGGTGGACTACGATCTTACCCTTCTCATATTGAGGCCCGCACCCAGCCGTGGGACAATTTATATCAACAGGACTGATTCGGAATTCGGGATGTGCAGCGTAGCAAAGCCAAAGCGCAAATACCCACTACTTTTTTTAAACTGAACCGTTGGTGTATTTCGGAATTATGTAAGGATTATAACGATAACACATATCTATTTAGACATTTAAAAGAAACTCACTTATTTTTATTTTAAGTAAAAGACCAACGGGACGCTCTCCTGATGTTAAGAGATAACGCCTGTCTATGGCCATTGCAGCGATACACAGAACTTTGAGTAACAAAACAAAGTCTAGGGCATCGCTGATTTAGCGCTCATTACTTTGAGACATTAGATGATCTCAACAGCACTGTAATTTCGCTAGATGCAGTACCTTTCAATTTTCGAGCAGTCGTGTAAAAATAATAAATCTTGTATTATGAAACATATAATATCATGTTATCCGTATAATTAAATATTGTTATTTATATAACATACAATACGATACCATATTAATTTTAATGAACTTTATAATTGTGGCGAAACCAACGTATCCCTAATTAAGCACGAGAATCTAATCAAACCTTAATTATTCAAGTTTTTATCTGCGGCCCAGTTTCGTTGGCAAAACGAACAAACATTCAGGTCAAAAATTTACCCTCCTTCACTCTTTTCGGACAATTTCGAACTTTCCTGAATTAGCGTTATTGTAATACTGGCCCTATAATAAAATTATATTTCTACTTTTAAACTTTGTAACGGGTGGCGGTGTTTTTAAATTTCGATTGTCAAATATTTTTACACAACTGTCCAAAGAAAGAGTGTAATGTTTTCAAGGTTCATCTAAATATATAGACTGACTGACATAGTGATCTATCAACGCACAGCCCAAACTACTGGACGGATCGGGCTGAAATTTGGCATGCAGGTAGATGTTATGACGTAGGCATCCGCTAAGAAAGGATTTTGATTAATTCTACCCCCAGGGGTATAAAATAGGGGATGAAAGTTTGTATGAAACTTTGTCAATTTTAAACCGATCGGGCTGAGACTTTGCATGCATAAAGCTACTATGACGTAGGCATCCCCTAAGAAAGGATTTTGAGATGCAGGCTATATAAGATTAGTAACTTTTCATCATCATCCATCACCACGCGGGTAAAATCGCGGGGCGCAGCTAGTGTAGGTATAATTGTATGTGAGTTTCTTTATTTAACCATAACTTTAAATTTATGAACAGATTTGGATGTATGCGGTAGTGTTAGAATCCTTACATCTCGAGCGACACCAGCTGTGTAACTTTTTTAAACAAGTTCATTCAAGGAAATATGTTTTTTTTAATTCACAAATAGGCTTGCGTTTTACCGCCAAGTCGCCTTATGTTAAGCGAAGATGGGATCCTATGGTGGAGCACGCTTACCTAGAGAAATCGATTCACTCGCGAGTTTTTCTCATAACTGACATTTTTCAACTTTTACTTTTCTTCTTTCTGATAATGGTCAAGCTATTAAATGATTTTAACAGTTTACGAATGTTAAAAGACGGGATCAATGTCGTGTTTTTTTTTTTTTAACATTAAAAATAATAGTATAATGACATTTTAATGGTACGAGGTTTGACACAGTCTACTTATTTAACCACAGCTCACCTGATGTCAAGGTGGTGAACACACTTTGCCTGGAATGGAACTGGCTCTCAAATGACGCTCCCGGAACACACCGTTAGGTGTGGAAGATTTTCAACTTGAAGCTAGCTGAGCTGAGTACTAGAGAGTACCTTACTACCATGATATGGTTTCTTCACGGTGTTTTCCTTCACCCTATGCCCTACAGCGTGTGAACCAACCACGCTAATCGCTGAGCTATCATCGTTACAAAATAGATAAAACTCAAAAACTCAAAACTCAAAGTGCTTTATTTCCTTTAGACCTTACAGGACTCTTGGACACGTCACACGTCACAAATTACATGATATTAGATAACGGTTATCCGTGACCATTGAAGCGGTACTCAGCACTTATAGTAACAAAACAAATAGCTTTGGCGCTAATCTTATACCTTTAAACGAGCAATTCTTGTATATATGTATATATATATTCTGAATCTCGGAAACGGCTCCAACGATTTTCATGAAATAGTATGCAGGGGGTTTCGGAGGCGATAAATCGATTTAGCTAGGTTTCATTTTTAGAAAACGTCGTTTTATCCGTGTTTTCAGACGAGCAAAGCTCGGTCATCCAGGTACTTACTTTAATACATTCAATGGTTAGTCTCAATAGCCCTGCAATTTCGCCTTATCTGGATTAGGCTGGCTCTTATATAGTATAAGACCAGATAGAATCATGTGTTAATATCTATTCGCATTGTTTAATAATTAATCAAAGGCTATTTTTTTTTATTTAAAAATCTTTCATAAATACAGTACAGCAATTTTCTCGCTTCTGAAAATTTCATAATCTACATCATTTTCTTATTTCTTTTAAAAAGATTAGACAAAAGAGCAACGAGTTGGTTTAACAAAGCCATTGTCGGCATAAGACTTTTCCCTGAACGTTTTCACAAAGCTGAATATTCTCTGATCTTAATAGAATTCGCTTCTTAGCACCCGATGCGTTTTTAGTTCGTCTGGATTCTAGAGCGCGCTGAATTTATGTCTTTGTGCTGTTTTTACTCTTAGCTCTTTCCATTCTTTAGTATCTACATATATCTTTAAACGAGCAATTCTTGTATATATATATTCTGAATCTCGGAAACGGCTCCAACGATTTTCATGAAATTTTGTATCCAGGGGGTTTCGGGGGCGAAAAATCGATCTAGCTAGGTTTCATTATCAGAAAACGTCGTTTTATCCATGTTTTCAGCCGAGCAATGCTCGGTCGGTTTTTAATGTTAATTTTTGATGAAAAATAAAAAGTATCTATGTAAACAGGATAATTTTGATATTTTTATGCGATTTCGGCACTATCTGTACGCGCAGTGTCTCGCCCCTTCGAAGAAAAAATTGACCAACGCGTATTCTGAATTTAAAGTAGCGGTTGCGTATTCCAAATACAAAAACTAGCGTTGTGTTTCGTTTCATTTCGGATTTGGAATACGGTCACATTCTCACGATTTTTTAGTTATGTTGGTAGCAATGCTATGCTTTTTCTTTTATGTTATTGCGATTCTAGCTACTTAATAGACATTAAGGCGTGTACACACTGGGAAATAAAAGTTGTTTTTGATTGTATAAGTGCTTTTTTTTCGAAATATAAATTAGCCAACAAATTTTGGGCGGAAAACTATGTTACCGCAGAACGTGTTTATATGCACAAAAATCGTGTTGTTTTATTTATAAAGTAAAGAATTATGTGCGTAATTATGAGAAAGTGATACAATGTGGTTAAACGTGACTTTTCGTGTTACTTCCAAAACTCCATTAAACCTTGTAAACTGTAAACTAGATCTTGACTTACTTTGTGTGACTTACACTTATTGGACTTAAAGAATCATTAATTAACCCACACTGGCAAAACAAGAAGTGCGACGCCAAAAAAAAATAGCCCAAAGACTTTAAATATTAGTCCAATATAAGAATTAAATATATTTCTACCATTTGTCAAAATTTTATCGAAAAAATAATGGCTTGTACTAAACGAGTACATTGTCAAAGACGCTGTGTTAAACACAAAGACGAAATTTGTCATAAATAACAAAACGTTCATGCCAAATATAAAATTTCCACTTCATAAAACTCAAGCACTAAAACTAGAACCTGCAAAGTTCTTAGGAGCTTCAACGCCAAGTACCTACTTTATGTGATACTACAGAAAAAAAAACGAGAGAAGGATATAAATTATTACCATTATTACCGTCTATCTCGTTCCCGCGAACGGTCCGAGAATATTTTACTAAGTTTCGCGTCGACCTTGGCGAGAATTCCAATTTCGAACCTAACATTTGCTTCAGACCACAGAATATAAAAAGTTTAACGTATTACTTATCTGCTCTACGCTTAGCTTTCGTTACTTATTCACAGTTGAGTTATATGTGACTCTTTGACACTTTAAAACCTTTAGCTATAGTGGATTTACTTTTTAGGATAGTTACAGAAGGTGCTTATAACAGCACGTTTTTTTTTAACTTTTAATCAGGCTTGTTTTTGGCCACATATTTAAGTAGAGCGTTTTTTTTATGGTTGACATCCTCGGTGTTTTGACTACAGCTCACCTGATGCTCAGCGACGGTGTGGTCGAAGAGGGTAAAGCACACCTAGCCTGGAATGGTACTGGCTCTTAAGTGAGGCTGCCGAAACACACCGTTAGATGCTTGGCGGCAGATTTTCAACTTGAGGGTGGTAGCTAGCCAGCTGAGTATAAGAAAGTACCTTAAAATTACCCTAGGTTACATAGGGTAATTTTGATTCCGTAAAAAAATTATACCTACTACTTATAATACTTATACTACTTTAAGCTCAACCTGCAACCTTTTTGCAGGATTTGCGGTTTTGTACACATTTTTTTTTATAACTACGGCTCGAAAAGTTTATTCATTTGCCTCCGTTTTTTTTTGTGGTTAAATCTCTATAAAAGTTTAAGTTGTAAAAGCTTATAGTTTTTAAAAAAGACTACAGTGATACGAAACTTGACACGTCTATATAATAATTAGGTATAATAGTGGTTGGCTTTTGAAGAAACTAAATTTCTATAAATGGTTTACCTACGTGAAATTCTACATACCTATTAACAATACCTTTTACTTTATTTCGGCATTGCACTTTGTGCATTTTTACTAGTGTCAAGTATTTCGATATTTTCAAGTATAAGACTTTGAAATAATTCACGTTACACAAAATCAGTCAACGTCAAGTTCGGTCATGCCCTAGTCAAGTAATGCCAACTTTAATAGAATTTTCGACAGAATACTAAAAGACACTTTTCATCTCATCGCATCATTCACCCACGTTCGTGCGCGTTATTCGGCACTTGTGAATAAAGCACAATTATTAAACACTAGAAAAAATACAAGTTTTCGGAAATAACACAATGCTGTGACATAATTATTCCTTGTTCCCGCCAAAACTCCAACAAACAATAAACCTCAACTAATCCAAAGGTTTTTCTACATTTTAACACTGGCTGCATGCATTAGTCGCGCGGCAATTAAAAAAGGTTTTCATTTAAAAAAAAACCAATTAATTTGTTTTAAAAACTGCAAACGATTAAGGTTGTGAAAAAATAAATCGATTCAATAGAAAACCGATTGAAATCGTTAAACGCTATCGGTGATTCAGCTGTCATTAGTGCGTAATGGCGGGCCGATGTGAGTCAGTCTCGATTGTGATTCAATCTAGAGATAATATTAAACCACAGAGAATCAACTCCTCATGTGCTGAACTGTTATTCACTTATGACAATGAAGTCGTTCACTTACGACATACATTATATGATGAATTTATTAATCTGTGAAGTAATATAATTAAGGTTATGGCTTCTTAATGAATAGAACTTAAAAAATCTACTTAATTTGTTTTATTTAAAGTAATAAACGATTGCACCGCAAGAACACAAAAATCATAGACGTAGAGAGACAGTGCTGCCATCTATACACATATGTAAAACAATAGGCAACGACCCCGTGGCTATTCAGCCAAGATCAAAATTTTCACTTAAAAAGTTAATAAATGAAGATGTGATTTATTGTGCTTGCTTAGAAGTTAGAAGATACTGATTCACTCTTGACTTGAGGGCACGCAGACTGTATAGGTAGGTACATAGGGAATACCCACTCAGGTAGCGTATTCCACTGTTTAGCGGTTTGCACAATGAAAGTGGAATCAAATCGTTTCGTCTCGAACGAAAACGTGATTTATGGAACGTCAACCATGAAACGATGTCGTTTTTTCGTGTTTCTGACGTATGTATCCAATTTATGTAGTGCATATATAAGTTCCGACTACGACCAAGCAAAATCCTTAATATCATCCAAAAGGTCTAGTTTGATAATATGCGAAATAATTTCACGTTAACTTCAGGTTTTATTTATACCCGCTATATCTGATCCATGTTTTATACAATTTAGTATTAAAGTTTTTTCTCCACTTCTCATACTAAAACGTTTAGAAACTACGACCCAATCATGACTTTTGACATCACTCTCATATGACACGTGTGAAGGCTCTTAATTTCAGCTGTATATCTGTGTATGATATACTCTGTGCTTGTACAGAATGTGCGCCCTACTTGCATTTTGAGTTTCAAATGCGATACTTTTCTTTTTTATTGAGGAACATTTGGAGAGCGAGAGATGTTTCCCTTTATAGATTAGGGTTATTGTCTTTTAAGAACGCTTTTCGTGATTACAATTTGCGAATATGCGTGCTGCCTTTTTTGTGGACTAAAGAAGTAAAAAGAGTGGTGCCGATATTAAAAAAAAAATATCTAGCTGTCAATTCTATATCGCGTAATATAAAAAGGTAAATATTCTTAATTTAAAATTCTAAAACAGAAACGTAAAATCAAGTAAAAAAAATGACCGCAGACAATCGAACCGCAATGAACGAATTGCATAGTGCGGGCGAAAAAAAAAGGAACACTTCAATTAATATTGTACGAACGGGACCCGCAATTGGCAGTCTGCAGTTAGGGCTTGGGCAGACAGACTGGACAAACACATCTTTGTAGTTTTATGAAACTTGTTTTTATTTGCGGAACGTTTGATTTTATATTGTAACTCAATCTCATTATTTCGTTGATGTTTTGGAAACATTTATTCGAGGCCCAAAAAATAAATTACAAACCCAAAGAATACTATATAACACAATTTCCTGTTTATTTTTTTGTGTATTATTTAGAATTGGTATTAATGCATTATAACAAAAGTGCAAAATGAAATAAGGTAATATCAAAATATTGAAAAAAGAAATGTTTTTGGAAATACATATTGTATTCTAAATTTTTTTTTTTGTGGTCTCACCTGATTTTAAGTGACGGTGTAGTCGAAGATGGTAAACATACCTAGCTTGGACCAACTGTAGCTAACGGAACACACCGTTAAGTGCTTTTGGATTTTCAACTTGAACCGTCAAGTTAGGTAGCTAGCCAGCCAAGTACTAGAAAGTACTCTACCACCATGTAAGGTTTCCTCACGATGTTTTCCTTCACCGGCAGCTCAAGCTCATTGTTGGGGTTTGAACCCACGACCTTCGGCGTGTGATCCGCCCGCGCTAACCACTGAGCTGTCATCGCTACGAAATTATTAAATAATATTAGTTTTATTTAATCAAAGTTTCAATTATTAATTACATTTATTTTCAAGACTGAAAAATATCACGGCCCACGCGAATTCATTGCGTGGGTACATTACGTCGCGTGGCGTCGTGTCGATTGAATTTGTGTGCACCGCCATTTCTGTTATTAATTGGAAACAAATGGGATCGGTTCAATGGTTCACGAACGAGATACACTATGATTCATGGGTGTTCCACTAACAATGGAATCAGGAATGCTTGGAAACTGATAAGGGTTACATTTGTAATAATAGTTGAGGCGTCGCTTTGTACTAAGTAAATACATAACTACGTAAGCGACCGACCTCTATACTCTGAACTTATTTTTTTTTTATCTGGCAGGCTAGGTTTTTGACCACAGCTCACCTGCTGTTAAGTGACGGTGTAGTCGAAGATGGTAAAGCACACCCAGCCTGGAATGGAACTGGCTCTCAAGTGAGGCTGCCGGAACACACCGTTAAATGGTTGGCGGCAGATTTTCAACTTGAGGGTGGTAGCTAGCCAGCCGAGTACTAGAAAGTACCCTACCACCACGCTATGGTTTCCTCACGGTGTTTTCCTTCACCGGCAGCTCAAGCTCACTGTTGGGGTTTGAACCCACGCCCTTCGGCATGCGAACCTACCGCGCTAACCACTGAGCCATCATCGCTACTTATTGCGTTAATTGTTATGCGCTCATTAAAAAAAAACTATGCGATTGCGAACCTTATTGTGCAAACATACGATATGTGGTCGAGTAGCTATTGTCTGAGCGCCCAACAAGAATCACAATAAGTAGCTCAAAGAACAGAGGCCTAGGGCCTAGACAAAGAAATATTCGATGAGCGATAACGCTAATACATAAGTCCAAAAATGGACGGGATGCATTTGGTATGTCATGTGGACAGCTTATGTCAATCCAATTATTTTTTTTCGTTCACCTTGATCCTTATTCTCAATAAGCATGGAACGCTCCATATTTGCTATAAAAAATAACCCAACAAATGCAGAAAGAAGCCATTAAAATGTGATTAAAAAGGCTTACTACAAAATATCAGATTATCTAGACGATAAAAAAGCTTGGGACGAGTTTTGCTCCAACTCGAAAACTAACAATCTAACAAGGTAAAGGTTTCTTGTTCGCTTCTTTACTTTACCTCAAAAAGATTGAAGTGAACGAAAGATCAAAGTGATCACTTTATTTCCTAGTTTTAAGTATGTTTATAATTTGTGACGTGTGACGTGTCCAAGAGTCCTGTAAGGTCTAAAGGAAATAAAGCACTTTGAGTTTTGAGTTTTGATTAAAAAAATATCTTAATTCTCTCCACAAATATCGCAAAATCTCGATAAATGTACAAAATATACTACGTACCAAACCAATCTAGAAATTATTATTATAATAATTCTCGAAGTATTTACGGATAGACCACAAACCATGTATTTCTAGCCCCCAATTTCCAAATCATTACTCAAATTTCCAGCTAAGCAAGCTGTATAAATAATTCCCTGCTCACTCTCATAAAAAATACATTTTAAGAGAGTTAAATTGTCCGAAATTCGAACTTCATTCATTAATTTGGGATTCTCGAAATTCGATACAATGAAACCACATCGTGACTCAGCCACCACATCCCTATAAATTGGGCATAAAATTAAAAAATATGACACGCAACTCTCTGGATTTGACTCCTACTTGACACTTAGCTTTTTTTTGGCTTGGCACGTCTCGCAATAATAGGCGGCTGAATAATAGCAATCGTGGAGTTCGTGGCATTGAGTCAGGCCTTTTTTACCTGACCATTGAAAAAGATGATTTTTATCTTACGTGACGGTATTCGTGTTATCCTAGATCATTGTTTCGATAATTTATTAGCTGTATATCAATAATTGGCTTAGTTCAGAAATTGATTATCTGTCCTCGCCCTTACATTGATTAAGTAAGTACTAAGTAATTTACTTGGTGGTAGATCTAGGTAGGTACCACCGTGGTGCCAAATATTGTGCCGCCAAGCAGTAGTGTGTAAATTTTTTTTAAATGTAATAGTAAACAGAACTTTGAGAAGCGAAACAAAGTCCGGGGCATCGCTGCTTTGGCGCTCATTTCTTTGAGACTTTCGATGCTTAGTCTCAACAGCCCAGTAATTCGCTAGCTGCAGTACCCTTCAAACCAGAACACAGTAATGTTTGCACAGTACTGCTTGGCGGCAGAATATCCGGTACTGCGGTGGTACCTACCTAGACGACTTTCTGACAAGTAAATTATATGTATATTACTGTATTCCGGTTTGAAGGGCTGCAGTTAGCAAAATTACAAGGCTATTAAGACTTACCAACGAAGGTCTCAAAGTAATGAGCGCCAAAGCAGCGATGCCCTGGACAGTGTTTTGCTACTCAAACTAAAAACAAACTAAAATTTCTCAAACTACAAATTTGCCATACTACAAACTACAATGGCCATAGACAGACGTTATCTCTTACCATCAGGAAAGAGCCTAGTTCGTTTTCTTTTACTTTAAAAAAAAAACGTATTTATGGAAATAATTTTATCCAACTTTATTCTGAGGCAATATTTAAAAGATAACGGTACAATATATAATACAAACCCATTTTACTACCAATCATTCCAATCAACTATTGCTGCATCAGCATCACTATAATTCTCAAAATTCAAAACAATCAAAAATGGAAGCCGACCTCATTCTTAACGCATAGCTTGTCAGTGGCAATTAAAAAGAATAAATACGCGTCAGTGCTTTCTCTACGCACATTCGAATATTCGTTATTCAAAAGTAGGTTCGTTCTCTTTTATACGTCAAAATCGGAATGTAGGTCAACGAACAAAGAGCGTAGTTGTGATAAACAGTAACATCGTGAAGTTATAACACTATTTGACCCGACGTTTTAAGAACAATGCCTTTTATCTCGTTCCAATGAACTTTGAATTTGATAACCTGTGGGAACCGTAAATACCTACATCATTTTAATTTGATATGAATATGATACTGGCCGTTATTGTTTTCTATTAGTGACATTTTGTGTGACCTTTTAAAAATAAAAATTGGAATCACGATTCTTAATTTGAATGTCGTTGTGGAATTGCTTTTTAATTTTATTTTTGAACTTTAACTGCTGCCCATACGGCTTACATTTAATTAACTTTAGTATCTATTAATTTTTAGTACCCAGGGCTTACTCTTTCAATTTTATTTTAATTAAGTAGAAATTGCCGTCTGTCGCAAACTCACTGCGTAAAAAAGAAAAAAGTATCTATGCCTTCGCTTTATGGAAATAATTGGGTTTTGTTTTTGTTCGGCACAATGTAATTTTATTAACTTTTATGATGTTTTAATTAGGTTTTAATTTGGTTATTGAAGCACATAATTACACTGATAAAATCTTTTTTAGGAGCTTTCATGACCACAATTGAGTCGGTAGATGAGCATGGGCATAAATTAACGAGATTTACCTACGTATTATGTAAATGATTGGAAAATGTATGGAAAGTTGGGCAGCGCCCCTGACGGGAGTAAATTGAATCTACTTTTTTCATACATTGAACAAATTTATGTGCTAGGGCCACTGATGCTGAGAGTTTAGACTCGAGTGTCCTTGATTTGAATTTTGATATTGTACGTGGTTTATAAATGATTTTATTCGGCTTGGCGCATAATGCCTAGTTCTTAAAAAAAGCCATACGCTTATAAGACTAACAATTATTTCTATAACACTAGTAAAATTATAATGAAGTATACATATGTATATGTACTTTTTATGGTTGACAAGCTAGATGTTTGACCAAAGCTCACCTGGTGTAAGGCGACGGTACTCCGTTTAAATCAACTGCAGAGTAGTGTATACACTTTTGTTTACTATTCCAGAGAAAAAAACTAGTTAATAAATTATTAATTCCAAATACAAAAGTGATTTTGTTAAAACTATTTTTTTCTATAATAAAAAACGTTAGTTTGGTTGGCTGCTTGACAATAACATATATTTTTTGAAGTTCTTTTCTAGGTACATAATAAATCTACATATCAGTAAATGTAGAAAGATGGAATCTGCTTAATAAGCTCCCTTCCATTTCATAAACTTAAAAAAGTCATACGCACATTGAACCCAATCGACACCAACCCGACCAAAAACGATGCTTCAAATCTGATGTCAGGATCAAAGAGTTTACAAGTGACAAATTAAGTGCGAGATATCAATGTCTTTAGTAAGAAATTTCACATAACATACATAGATTTAACAATATACTCCTTTCTTAGGGTTGGCACTCAAAATAGTCACCTAATAAAATCGGTCAAAACAGCCCCATAAAAGTATTTGTTTTGTGCATTGTTACAAGCGCTAGGTAAAACTAGAATAGGCAGTGGTGAAAACCCTTCATATTAATGAGTTCCCGCCTATTTTACTACATTTTTGAGACTTTATGGTACTATACATATCTAGCAATAGTGGATAATCTGTGATATTATTACATTGCATAAAAAGAGCTTAAACAAACTTTTGAAACTTATTCGAGGAATCCCCTTTTACAATTACCAGCAACTACGATTTTTGGACTTTTTATCTTAAAAATCTCTTAGTCTTACATCCATTGGGGAGCACCCACTCAGGCAGCGCATTCCACTTTCTAGCAGTCCGCACAGTAAACCGTGAGGCTTAGAATTATCACAAAAAATATATGACACTGATTTATCATACAAACACCATTCACTTTCTCTCCTTTTCTCTCTTCTCTGATCTCTGGTCACAAAAGTTACGTGCGAACCAAAAATTTTACTCTGGTCGATGTTCAGTCAACCCAATGAGCGATAACCTTAAATTACCATTGTTTACGTTCCGTTACTCCAAATTGTTTACACTACCGAAAACCCAACCTCTAGAATCATAAATAATGTAAACAGGTCGGTTTAGTTCATCATAATATTTAGTTAAAGCAATTCAGCTTATCAGGCCGGTAAGAGGTTTAAAGGCTTTTGTACTTCGACACCTTAAATAAACATTAAACATTTTTAACAGTGGATCTAGTTTTTCAATCCAAACTGTCGTTCTGACGCTGTGATATATTTTTTTATGGTTAATAGGCTAGGTGTTTGACCACAGCTCACCTGATGAAAAGTATAACTTAGTTTAATTATAGTTTTACTTCTCTACATAGTATAAAACAAAGTCGCTTCCCGCCGTCTGTACGCTTTAGATCTTTTAAACTACGCAACGGATTTTAATGCGGTTTCCATCAATAGACAGAGTGATTCAAGAGGAAGGTTTATATGTATGATACATGCATATCCACCACATTAGTATCTACATTGCATCCGAGCCAAGCCGAGGCGGGTCGCTAGTATCAAATATTTAGGTGAAGGTACAATTCCTTGGAATTGAAAAAACCAAGCTTACTGAGTCACAAGGTTACGAGTCAATAGATTGCTGTTTAGCTTATTCGGTAAAGTTCTGTTTCGACAGCTGAAGGGTGTGGGTTCGATTCCCACTCAGGATTAACATTTGTGTGACTTAACATAGGTGTTTGGTGTGTCTGGGTGTTCTATATGTATATACATAAGTATGTATTAACAAAATAAAGAGTATGTATTCTGTCAACCTTATAGTTCTAGACACTAATCTAAGACAACGCCGATCCAAAATAAAGCCCAGAAATAACCCAGCCCCATAATTTACGTAATATTTTAACGGCCCAGTGCAATTGTAAACTACCAGTTGAAAATAAGTAGTAACGCAAAAACAACTTCGTGTAATCTTGCCTTTCAAATGTTAAACCGAGATTAAGCGAAACGTAAATGATTCGTCTTGACGTGACCATGACCTTTTTATAAAGGTAATGAAATGATTGTTTAATTATAAAATCTGATAACAGTAAAGCGTTTTTTTAAATGGTGTAGTGTCAAAAGTCAAAGTCGAATGGCATTTAGTAGGTCTAGGTCAAAATAAAAAACGTTCCATATATTTTTTATTGGAATCGCGTAAAAAGCATTAAAATAAAGCAATTCATTAAAAAAAATACCTTAGTTTGTCGCTTTAGTTATTTGGTAAGATGAAGTCCAGGGTATCGCTGCTATGGCGCTTATTACTTTGAGACTTTCGATGGTTAGTGTCGACAGTCGTAATTTCGCTATCTGCAGTACCCTTCAAACTGGAACACATTAATGTTTGTACACTACTGCTTGGCGGTAGAATATCTGGTATTGTGGTTTTTAATTACTTTTCGTGATCAACACGACCTAGTTCAATATTGTATGTATTTTTTTTTTATGCGCTTCATTTAAATTTTACTGCTTAGGGTTAAAAGTACTTTTAATCCGGAATAATATAACGTTTGCTAAATGCACTCTACGTATCTATTGGTTAGCTTGTTTCGTAATTTAAGCTTTTTTTTATATACATTATAACATGGTTAACAGGCAAAGTGTTTGACACAGCTTAATGCTAAAATTCTTTGTTTTACGTAATTATTAATTGTATTGTTTTCTTGTTTCAGCTGATCCTCTGCCGGGCAAGCACGTGCCACTGGAAAGCTATGAGAGCGAGTTGGAGCGAGAACATGCTTTGCCGACGTCCGTGCCCAACGCCGATATACTCAAGACTAACAGCAATCCGACCTATCACAAGCCTAGGTAAGCAAAACCATAGACAAATTAATATCATAGAAAACGTGTGCTCTAGAAAGAGATGGATAGAAAGTAGGTACCATACGTTTTTTACAGTACACTTCTTCCATACATATAAACTGCTAAAGTTATGTATATCCCTCCGTTTAAATCAGTCGGGTAATACATTTTCATTATAATCTGCCTTTTTTGTAGCGATGATAGCTCAGTAGTTAGCGCGGTCAGTTCACACGCTGAAGGGCGTGAGTTCAAACCCCAACAATGAGCTTGAGCTGCCGGTGAAGAAAACCATGGTATGGTCGTAGAGTATTTTCTAGTACTTAGCTGGCTAGCTACCACCCTCAAGTTGAAAGTCTGCCACCAAGCATCTAACGGTGTGTTCCGGCAGCCTCACTTGAGAGCCAGTTCCATTCCAGTCTAGCTGTGCTTTACCATCTTCGACCAAACCGATACTTAACATCAGGTGAGCTGTGGTCAAACTGTTGTCAACCATAAAAAAGCCTATCATAGTCGTACCGTACTGTTAGCACTTATTTAGGCGATCAAAAAAAAGCTACGCGTCTCCTATGTTTGAAATGGCAAAACTTTTTTGTAATCGCTTTACTTGAATGGCAATAAGAGGTCACAGTACAGGCTCAGGTCATTATCGAATAAAATCCACTCAGGGCTTTTTAAAAATCCAGTCGCATTTGTGAATCCCATTTTAAGTTTCTTAAAAGTGAAGTCTTATTATCGGAAAAGTTACGTAATAGAAATAAGTCCAAATTGATCCGGTCTTAAAAAACGAGGTAGGATTTGTTTTAGTATTAAAAAGTTAAGCGGGGTAATTTATAAGTTAATATCACTGCGCCTACGTTCATAATACAGAAATACGACTTTACTACCAGAAAATACAGAAACCTTCGTCTAATTCTACACGATTTCGTATCAAGTGTGGAATTTACGCGAATCTACGTACGTTTTACGACTTTTTACATGCGAGTAGAAAATTCGTAGAGAAACAGCTTAAGCATTAGTGATGTATAAGTATTCGGCTCGAAGGACCAAATTTGTACACGAAGGTACAAATTATACAAAGATCTACGGGTGTAATGCTACTCAAAAAAGCAGTACCGAATTTAATAAAAGAGGCATTGTAAAATTGTATATAGAATCTATCCGTGCAATAATAATTGAATTCTTAATAAGATTTTCTTTTATTTGTTTAACGTAATAGTAATGAGAGGATGTTGATGATTAATGATTAATGATCTCTTGATGGTAAAACTAATCTCCTTCCAATGACATTATAATGGTACTCAGAACTTTTGAGCAACAAAACGAATTCCAAGGCATCGCTGTTTTGGCGCGTATTACATTAAAACATTAGATAGTCTCAATAGCTCTGTGGCCTCTAGATGCAATCTAACCCTTTCAAACCGGAACACGGTAATGTTTATACGCTACCGTATGGCGGAAGAATTTCTGAGACATAGGTGTGACCTCATGCTAAGAAGAACTACCATAAATGGAAGATAATTGGGACGAATTGATTTTGCACGTCAATTTCAAAACTTTGACGAGCTAACTTAGGAAGCGCTAAGCAAATCAACTTTCAATTTATAGACAAACAAGGTGAAGAATAAAAAAAATATCTATAACCTGGCTGCGATTAAAATAGTTATAATTAAAGAAAAAAAACAAATTTATTACTACTAATTCAATTTAAGGATACGTATAACTTATATATATATATATATATTTGTGATCATCTTTTAATTGCCTTTACCCTACCATACTTGATAGGTTTGGTTATTTTTTTTAAATTAACGTATTACTATTTCGCGCCAAAAGTCCACCATCTTGATTTTTTTTTAAATCTCCCTCTAGGGACTCTTGGGTTATTGAGACAAATCTAACGATACCTTAATTATCGTGATCAATAAGATACGAGATTATAAAGAAATTTACATACATACAAGATACGCGCGAAAAACATAACCCTTCCTTAGCAGTCGGGTAAAAACATGGTAAAACTGATGTCGTATTGTTGGAATGTTTCCACTATTTTAAGCTCTGGACGCTTTTGTTAGTTTCGCGCTTTACTCTGCCCATTACTTACTCTGCGTTTCTACTGCCGAATAGCGTCAAAGGCGTGCCGAACTTTTTACGCGATAAATAAACTTTTACACGATAAAAGGACGGTTAAATTTTAACGTGCGTTTAAATCGCCGGTTTAATGTCGAGATTTCAGTTGGAGAATTACACTTCAGTGTTTTAAGATACTTTATCCTATATTTAGGTAATTGTCCTTTGCAGGTGGTAATCCACAAACCTTTGTCACTCAACAATGATTTGGTCGACTACTTTTTTAGTTAATTTGGTAGTAGCTCTACTTTATGAGTTTTAGGGCGTGGTTCGATTCGCAACCAGGACATTTTTTAATATAGTATACCTACAAGTCTTATTATAAACCGGCCAAGTGCGAGTTGGACTCGCGCACGAAGGGTTCCGTACCATTATCTATAAAAACGGCAAAAAAATCATGTTTGTTGTATGGGAGCCCCCTTAAATATTTATTTTATTCTGTTTTTTTAGTATTTGTTGCTATAGCGGCAACAGAAATACATCATCTGTAAAAAATTCAACTGTCTAACTATCACGGTTCATGAGACACAGTCTGATGATAGACGGACAGACAGACAGACGGACGGAAAGCGGAGTCTTAGTAATAGGGTCTCGTTTTACCCTTTGGGTACAGAACCCTACAAAAGAAGACCTTAAAAAGTTCGCTCCATCACAAAATTCTCAGACCTGGTTATCAGTGGGCCATTCAATTATAAAACAGTTTTATCCTGAGGAGACATTTACGTTATATCAGATAAAAACTTTTAAAAAAGATATAGTCCGCTCCGTCTGTTTTCAATTTAATTTTGATGCCGATTCAGTGTTGTGGGAGGTTCAATTCTCACTGGTAAAGTTGGGATACACATCTAAGGAATGACACCGAACCCGATCTTTGCTATTTTGATTCTTATATCCTGCAATCTGCAACAGGCTAATGCAAAGAAGAGTTTTGGCGGGAACGCGGAAAGAGTCGTGTCGCCCTATTGTAATTTTTTCCAAAACTAGTGTTCTTTGGAGTGTTGAAAATAGTGGTGTTTTATTCATAAAGTGCCGAATTACAAGTAATGTGGTGAAACATGACTTTTCGTGTTGCTTCCAAAACTCCATCAAAGCTTATATAGTCGCCACTACTTTACCAAAGCATGACTAGATATATTTATCTGGAAAGTACCCTACCACCATGCTATGGTTTCTTCACGATGTTTTCCTTAACTGGCAGCTAAAGCTCATCGTTGGTCAATATTTTAGACCGACTTCTCAAAATGAGGTTGTATGTTCTACTGTATACTACCACTGTACCTATTTCGCTTTATTGTACTCCTCAATTTTTAGGGTTCCCTACCTCAAAAGGAAAAAAACTGAACCCTTATCACTTTGTTGTCCGTCCGTGCGTCTGACAAGACCTCGGGAACACGTGGAGGTATCGAGTTGAAATTAAAACTATATAGTAAAACGTTTCCTAGAACCCTGAACCTAGAACTATAAAATTTGGTATGAAGCATTGTCTTATAATACATCCAAAGGTAAATGTTTAATTAAATCACAAAAAATTGGGTCTTTATGCAAGGGATGAGGGTCCAAATTATATTGCTTCAACTTTACATTGAAATGGCTGGATAAATTTAGATGGAATTCGGAATGCTGTAAACTTATACTTTCTAATAACACACAGGCTAACTTTTACGTGGTTAAACCGCGAGGCGCATCTGGTTAAATATAAATTAAAATAATAATATTTATTCAATCCAAAACTTACCCCATAATTTTAATTAAAGGCAACCAACGCCTATGTAGTCTGAATTACAAACGATCAAATCCGTTCGCACTTCGGGCAACAAAAGTAATTAAAAATCGTTCGACCGCCATCAATTTAGATGGAAATCGGACCCCAAAGAGTTGGATCAGAATTCAAACATGCCAAATTGGCGCGAAAAAACTTTTATGCCTATTCAGGTATACGTGAAAAGCGTTGCCGACATGGAAAACGAAATATATTAATCACAAAATCAAAATACCAATCGAAGTTTTTTGATCTAAAATAACTTACTTTTTATTGGTTTATTAGCGACCTGTCCCGACTTCGCACCGATGCAATGCAAATACTAATGTGGTGTATACGCATGTATTGTACATATAAACCTTCCTCTTGAATCACTCTGTCTATTGATCGCATTAAAATCCGTTGCGTAGCTTAAACGATCTAAGCGTACAGACGGCGGGAACCAGATTCAATTATCTGCAAAACAAAGCAGATTATGCAGCAATGATAGCTCACTCGTTAGCGCGGTCGGTTCGCATGCCGAAGGGCGTGGGTTCAAACCCCAACAATGAGCTTGAGCTGCCGGTGAAGGAAAACATCGTGAGGAAACCATAGCCTGGTGGTAGGGTACTTTCTAGTACTCGGCTGGCTAGCTACCACCCTCAAGTTGAAAATCTACTGCCAAGCATTTAACGGTGTGTTCCGGCAGCATCTCTTGAGAGCCAGTTCCATTCCAGGCTAGGTGTGCTTTACCATCTTCGACCACACCGTCACTTAACAGCAGGTGAGGTGTGGTCAAACACCTAGTCTGTCTGCCATAAAAAAAAGCTACTTTGTTTTATACTATGTAGAGTTTTTTTTAACCAGATGAAAGTAATAAAAAACATGGTAAGGGTAGCATTAAGATATCATCTACCTTACTACCATCATCGAATTACTACGTAAATCTAAAAACATCTGAAAGTCGAGGAAACAAAACAGAATTGAATGAACAAATTGGCATAGAAAAACTTTTTCATTAGTAAAGGTTATACTAATCAATGTTCATGTTTAATATTTTGGGGTTCCTTGGTTGTGTTTAGGAGAAAGATTTTAAGGAAGAATGTGTTTAAATAAGACTAAACTCCTAATAATTTTTTCGTATTGCCATATTTTAGCGCATTATGGGTATAAAAAAAAATAATCTAAAAATCTAGTATAGCAATAGGCAAAACACATCGTCATCATCATCACATCATCAGCCATAGGACGTCCACTGCTGGACATATGGCTTCCTCCTTGGGGGGTTTGCCAATACTCGCCACACTTGGCAGGCGGGTTGGCGAGCGCAACTAGGTGTGATTGTTCAAGGAAGACGCTGCTGCCCATCTTCCGGATTACATCCCTTAGCCGACTCTTATGGCAACCACGGGTAGAGAGGGTGGGGTACTATTCTTACGCCAGCACCACCACGGCAAATAATAAAATATAATAAATAGTAAATAGGCGGCATTGTCGCGAAAAGTAATCTTTTCTGCAACCTTTAAGATAGATTTATGAACAAGTAGAAAATGGAGTTTGCCAATAATATGGATTTAAAAAAAGGGTGATTCAAGGTGGAAGGTTTATATGTATAATACATGCCTGTTATACTAGAGAAAATCCGCGAATTTCAAAAATTTCGATCGAAAATGAAGTTATTACAGAGAAATTCGAATTAAAACACGCTTTGTGCTTTATTGTTTCATGCATTCATGCACCTTACCTACCTACTTATATACGTTGGCTAACCATATCATAAAATAAATAAATACGCTAGAACATTTCACACAGCACCACCTAGCCCCAAATTAGGTAAAGCTTTTACTATGTGAACCAGATAACAGATAGAATACTTATACTCTTTTTTGTTGTAAATACATACATATAGAAAACCCAGGCACAGAACAATTATTTATGCTCGTCACACAAATTTATGATGAACCCACGCCGTACAGCACTTGAAAAAGATACACTTCCAAATGAGCTAACAAGTCAATATCAAATATCTAATCTATCTAATATCTTTAAACGAGCAATTCTTGTAAATATGTTTATAGTATATTCTGAATCTCGGAACGGCTCCAACGATTTTCATGAAAATAAGTATGCACAGGGTTTCGGGGGCGATAAATCGATTTAGCTAGGTTTCATTTTTAGAAAAACTTCATTTTATCCGTGTTTTCAGCCGAGCAAAGCTTACAGGTACTTATATTTTTATGACAGCATTGTCATCACATAAAAAAAAGTAGTGAATTCATAGCCAAATATTCCTCAAAGAAGTCCACTATAATACGTATACAAATACTCAATAACATCTCAATAATAAATCAAATTCAAATCATTCGTTGTCCCCAGCTTCCATATACGGAACACTTGGCCCGTCTCACGTTCACACTTGACCTGTTTTCAAGTTTGTTTTGAAGCAAAAGTTGTGCAACGACGACATTGATTGATCGTCGTCCAAGTGAAAAGTACGATCGAGTAAATAAATATTATTTTCAGTAGATTCCTCTGTCATACTTCGGATA
This sequence comes from Biston stratarius, assembly GCA_950106695.1. Lineage (NCBI taxonomy): Eukaryota > Metazoa > Arthropoda > Insecta > Lepidoptera > Geometridae > Biston > Biston stratarius. The sequence goes on from OX467108.1 coordinate 2,997,072, forward strand.
TTGAAATCTGTTTGTCAGTGATTTTATTTTCCGTTTTGTTGATTCTAGCATTTAGATTGAATTAGGCGGTTGATTTAGAATAGCTTTATTGTACACGAAACATTACATACATTATGGCATACAAAACTTAAAAAAGATAAATATTGGAGGACTTTGCATTTATCGGACTATTAACTAATTATTAATTGGATTACCTTTTTTTATAAATACGTATTTATAATACATATACCCAGACACAGAACAAACATTTAACGTAACATAAATGTTTGTTCCGGTGGGAATCGAACCCACGCCCTACTTTTGGAAGCAGAATTATAGCAAATGAGCCGTCAAAAAAAATATATAAAAAAAAAATCTGCCGCCAGGCATCTAACGATGTGTTTCGGCAGCCTCAATTGAGAGCTAGTTCCATTCCAAGCTAGATGTGTTTACCATCTTCGACCACACCGTCACTTTACATCAGGTGAGCTGTGGTCAAACACGAAGCCTGTCATAAAAATAAAAATAAAACTATTTTTTAACTTTACGCCTAGGAAAGTATGAAAAATTATTAGAAACGATTTAGATTCGTAGAATGGCTTGTTGTTCAACGTTAAAGCGATGAAAAATCGATGCCCATGTAATTACTCCAACTAAAAGTAATTTCAGGACGGGACCAGTTATTACATAACCTTTGTCCTAAATAACGGAGACAAATTTAGTAATAGCACTGAGTAGGAAATGTACAGAAGTACAACTCAGAACTAGGACGCTATGAAGTGGTTTTGACACGTATTTGTTTTTCTTATGCGGGATTACTCACGTTAAATTATATCGGACACTCCGTGGTCTCAGTTTTATCAATTCAATCGTTTTTCTAGTGCGTAATTTTGTATGACAATTTGTGTAAAAACTTTTGTCGATGCCAAGATATATGAAAAATGGCTGCCATTAATAAAAGTTTCAGTTTACGTCCGCTAGGCGCGCTAATATGTTTTTTACGCATTTTGATATTGAAAACATCACGAAAGTTTTTTCCGCAAATTAATGCGCTAGACACTCTCAATGCAGAATTATATTTGTTTCGCTACTTACACAGGAACACATAGTATACTGCCCTACCTTAATTTTTTTTTTGGTAATTTTTTGATTATTATTATTTTAGCCCATCTTGTCCCACTGCTGGGCAAACACCACTCTTCCTCTTTTCCATGTCTCTCTGATTACTGCTATTGAGGTCCAATATTTTTTATGACCATCGAGCACATTTGTCCACGTATCTCAAAATATATTAAAAACACCTTCTTATTATATTAAAAACAAATATTTTAAGTATGTCTTACTAAAAAGTGATTTTTGTGTCTTTGTACCAAAGTCATATAAAAATTCTTTAAAACTGTTTCTCTGATAATATTTTACTCCATATTCGAGCATAGATTCCCTAGGGTGGTCACGTCACATTCACACCAGTGTAATTATTTACAAAGTCTAATATATCATTATTAAAGTGCCTATAACTTACGAGGCACTAATTAGAGAAGAGGATGTTAACAGTTTTCCCTTAATGTTGAAGCTTTTTGTAAACTTTTTACTCTCTTTGTTTTTGGCATCGCATTTTGTGCATGTGCCGTGTCAAGTATTTCGATACCTTTTCAAGTGTTTGATGAAAATTCATGTAAAATATTTTCACAGTCAAAGCACATACAAAGTAAGTCACGGTAAGTCATTTATATAGTCCTATTAAAGAATGACAACTTTACTACTTCGACGGAGTTTTGGAAGCAATGCTCAAAGATATATCTTACCACATTATATCACTTTCCTAATGCGCGTTCCTTTGTATCCATAAATTTTAAGGTATTTATAAAAAAACATTATTTTTAAACATATAGGTACACTCGACAAAGAAAAGTTTTGTAAAATATAACGCAGTGGCATGATTTTCCACATTCCCGCCAAAAACTAGTACGTTATTTTTTTTTTTTTACCTTCAGATATTCTTTACTTCGTCATAATTGAGCCATGCTTGAGGCGTTTAGCCGGACATTAAATAAAAATAAAACCAAATTGGCAAAATGCGTAAAAAACTTCGCTTGATACGATGAGACTTATTATTGCTTTATCGTAAGCATTAAGCATAAACATTTGAATAATGCTGCCTAATTATTTCACTATAAAAAGTGAAAAGGACACATAATTTATATTACAATTCTCTAAAATGGCTCAATTTTTTTTTTTTTTTTGTAGCTGACAGGCTAGGTGTTTGACCACAACTCACCTGATGTTAAGTGACGGTGTGGTCGAAGATGGCAAAGCACACCATAGCATAAGCAGCATAATATCCTTTGATAATTAAAAAATAATACCCATTTTAACTCTGTGGCTAAATGCACAAACCGAGCGCACCCATAAACCAAAACAAAAAGACTTCTACCTCATATAATATTTTTCATTCTGGCTGAATGCATAAACCATGCGAAGTCATAAACGTATCATAAAAGAGTAAAATATAAAGCTTGCCATTCGCGATACGACGGTCATTGTAGTTGAAATGAGAATCGTCTTGTGTAAATTCACTACCTTAATTTCTCGATAGGAACTACGTTCGTAACCTGTTTTAATTATAATTATACCATTAGAATCAACGAGTCTCTAAGTAACCTTTGAGAACATTAACATCCTAAGTTGTTAATTGTTGTCGGTTTTTTGTTTATGTTGCTATGCAGATTTATGTATATCGACAAATAGATGAGAAAAAATGTTTATATCAAAGTGTTTAGGCGATATTTGGAAAGGTATTCGCTTTGTCTCATGGTTTCGATAGTATAAATTAAAAATATATGAACATATAGCCCCACGCTCAAGTATCATAACTTGCTATCTGTCAATGTGTTCTTCTGGCTTCTATGATATTCTTGACAACTGAAAAGTTTCATGACAATCTTATGGACTTATTGTTAAAATTTAACCACACTTGGAACCATTGATATTTTATTGATGTTTGTGTACAGGTATTTTTAAATATTAAAAAATAAATTAAATCAAATTACAATAAAAAATTCAGTCAAGAAATAATTTATGTAATGTACAAAACAAATAATTATAGGATATTTAATTATTATCGAACCTATAGAATGCCTGCTCTACAAGCCAAGTTAGTTGTTGTTGTTAGTGTTATGTGTGCTCTTATACCCTGAGTAAAAACACTACATTTAATCTTTCTTGTACGAATATAGCTTACCCGTGAAATTTTCATACACTTAGCCCATAATGTTCTACTGCTCTTAGGTTTAGTTAAGGTGTTTGCAATAAATCCTCTTTATTGCGTAATATCTCAACCCTGGAACCTACCGTCAAGACTGAACTCTCATCAAGACGTGACTGTCATTACGACGTCAGTGCTTAACTCTTTGCGAAACCGTACTTTGTAATTATGTAAATCGTTACAGAGCTCAAACACGGCTCACGAATAAACGTGTTTATAATCTCTTTTAAAAATTATGTTTCGTCTAAGCAAAATGGCTTAACTTTACCACTTAGCGGCAGGGTCTGGAGAAAATTTAAATAATCTAAGTGGGGTAAAGTGGATGAAGTTATGAAACTTCGTAGATTTAGTTTCGGAATTAGACTTGAGGTCTAACATAGAAATTAATTTCATTTTATTGCCAAAACTTTAAAAAAATTCCGTTCTTTTTATCTTGTAAAATAATCACATCAAATTTTTTGTCTAAATCTCAAATTTCTGAGTTTAATTAAGTTTGTATAAAAAAGGGAAATTGTTTGAAATTAAATACTTACATATTTGTGTAAATTCTGCAATATAAAGATAAATCTCGTTACCAGTCCCCACATCAACAGACAGCTTTATTAAGCACGCCATCAAAAAAACAAAATGGCCGACCCGCCTTAATGTCCTAACCCTACATATTTTACGTAGTAAAAACAATCAAATACCGATATATTTGCCGTGTCACACCAATTGTGCCGGATTTGCGTATTCTGCCGGTTTTGAAGCTCGGCTAAGCGTGATTGAAGCATTAATTCGCGTTGTCAAAATGAATAAATTCGATTTTAGTGCGGATCGAGCGGCGAAGCTAAAATGTTTTTTTCTTTTTATAGATACCTGCGCGAGTTATTTTACTGAAATAAGCTTTTATTAGCGGCTGAAAGCGTTTACGTTTTAGTGCCTAGATAATAACTGCCTAAGTAGTTTTTGATGTATGATTTATTTTAAGCTATGCTTTTTTTTTTTAATCGTATTCATCTTTGTTTTTTATTAGCTAAGATTATTGTTTTTTTATTTATTTTGGCTGTAAACTATTAATGTTATTGCCAGTGTCAACTTGTCAGGATACCTAGACATTGCGGATCTAGTGTTTATTGGTAAAATACTATTAGTACTCTTAAGGCGCTATAGCCAAACAAAATGGTTTCGCAATTCATTTTGTTATAATTTATTTTAATGCGTAAATTAAAATGTTTATAAAAATCCCTAGATAATATTATTGAGGTACCTACTTTTGTTTATGAAACATACGTTCACGAAAAAAAATCTCAATTGAATAAAAAAAATACTTAAATAGTACTAAAATACGTTTTCTGTGTTAATTTTATATCAAGGCATATTAATTAAACTATTGAAGTTTGTGCACAATATTTTATTTATTGGTACTGTTGTCTTTTATTAAATAACGTAATAATTTTAATACAATCAATTATTTTCCAATAAATGAATACGAATCACATGCGTCATTGCTGAATAAGTTTAATAATTATCAACTGAGCTATAAAAATACGCTTACATTGCTACTTATATTATAGTTATAATTTTTATGTAAAGATTTAAGATATTTATTGTTTCCATACACTACAAGATGTAATGTGATGTAATTTTTTTAATTGACATTTAATCATATTGACATTTCATTTTTATAACATTAAACATTTCAAAATCATAACATATGGTTATGATTTTGACATGTTTAATGTTATTCTTAAATGTAAATGGAAAAATGACCTGTAGCTTAAATTTTGTACTGGAAGCGCTTTATGAATGTTTTGCAATTTTAAGCGTAGCAATAAACGATCTTGCGGCACTTAAGATACTAAAAATAAATTAATACTTATTTTAATTCTTATCGTTATAATACCTGATTGGAAGACGTTTGAAATGTCAGACAGCGGCAGTTTGCTTAAAGTTTAACCTTCAAAAGTTCTAATGAGAGTTTTATAAAATTCAAGCTATCGGCATAGAGAAATATTTATGAGTACGAGTAAGTAAGGATATGTGGAAATGACACTGACAAAAACGACCAATCTCTGCCCAATATTCCGAGAAGTACAATTCACGCTTATTTTTTCTACTTTTTTATTCTTGGCAACACACTTTGTGCGTTCTGCCATTTTCAAGTGTTTCTATATTATTAAATATTTAATTACCAACCATGTGAAACAAGTTACAGTCAAAGTCACTAAAAGTCAGTCAAGACATCGGACACGGTTAAGTCCATTCCATGATTTTATTTGTAATGTATCATGTCGTTTACTTTATTAAGTTTTGATTGAGTTTTAGAAGCATCATGAGATGTTATGTTTCACCATATTATATTACTTTCCCACACCCATGCATGTAATTTAGCACTTTATGAAAACACCACTAAAAATGAACACTCGGAAAAGCATAAGTTTTGTAAAATAATACAATGCTTACAATACATGCTATTTCCGCGTTCCCGCCAAAAACCATTCTCGCCTTTTTCAACAATGTTACCACAGAAATGGCCACAGAGTATAATCACTAAGATAATCATTCATCTGAAGCTTCATTGTTCAAACCACTGTTGCAATGTTCGCTTTATTCATAATTTTAAACTTAATCGCGCCAACGTCGGTTTCGGGGCTATTAAAGCTATGCAGTTGTTATTAATTTTATTATTGAATTTATCATAGACTACGGAAATACAGGTGTGACATTTTTTAAACACACTGTCGAAGTGACATTACAGTTTTTTTTTTACTTTGTCAATTGCACGATATTTCCTTTTTGCTACAAAATCTATAAAAAAAATCGTGTTTATGGCAGTTTGACACTTCTTTTTTTAATGCTGAACATTTGAATGAGTCTTGTATACTTTTATTTAATTTTAATTATTAAAATACATACAGTTGAATATACATTTTGTAGTGAGGTAAGCATAACATCTTAATGATTTCAATGTTTTAGTTTTATTATCTATGTAACTATTTGCAATCATAGATTTACGATAATATCTGTGGTCGTAAGTTAACCGTGTACATGCATTATTAATTAATTTCATCAGAACTATCTGGGATTAAATCTATGGAGATGTAACTTAGTTGTCTATTCATCATTCTATCACGAATATCATTAGTTATTCAAATATTCCAAACGCGTGTTATGTTTCTAAACATAGTATGTGCTTATAGCTTGTAAGCTTGCATTGCGTATGAATGGCGCCATCTAGCGTCGAGTAGCGGAAGCGTAAGTTGCATAAATGTGATAATTATGCTAAGTTTTCAATCATTAAAATCCAAATAGCGTAAATAACAATTCGATTCCGAATGATAATGTGTGAATAAAATATTTTATAGCTAAAAATAACAGGTTACACGTAGTTGAAATCATGTTTTACGACGTGAGGCGCCATCTAAGGAGAAGTAGGTGCACAACGGCTTAGACATTAGGTATTTGCGTCAATTTTTTTTTTTTTTTGATAATATTTAATGGAAAGATACTTATTTGACAACAATCATAATTTTGGAACAACATTAATTGTATTTGTAAGAATACAAACAACTTGAAATCTACGTGTAAGACTAATTATATAGTTTCTAAACGTGAGTCATAAACTGATCTACTGATGTAAGTCACATAATAGAGCACAAGACGTTTGGAAACGTTTGACATGGTCTAGCAGTGAGAATTTAGGTCGTGCACAAGAATACATATTCATAATTACAGAAGTATACGCCAGTCACAATAAATGAACTGAGGGCAATTGGCAAAAAAAAATTTAGGCAATGTTTCCATACCAGTATGTGAATATGTGTAAAAAAAAAATTTTTGGCGGAAACGTGGAAAAAGCATAGCGTATGTATTATTTTCCAAGGCTTATATTTTTTTTTAATAACTATGCTTTAATATAGCGCTGTTTTATTTAAGATGCGTCGAAATGTCAGTTATTATTTTCCATCAGACACTAGCTTAGTAAAAAATAATTGTGTAGAGATAAACATATTAGTCAATATATATGCTTGAGCGCGTATGACTTTGATTAAGACTTTTACTTGGTTTTTATCTTACGACACTTGAAAATGTGGATCAATACACACTGGCAAATTGCACCAAGTGCATTGCCGAATGCCAATGACAAAAAAAAATGTATAAAAAGTGGATATGAAGCTCGAGTACTTATATCATTTTGCGAGAATTACGTACTACGTTAGCGATAAAAAAATGCATGGAAAATGGGACAGCGCCCCCAGCGGGACTAAATGAAAACTGTACATTTATGATAAAGCTTTAGTTTTTTTTTCTTTCAGCCATTAATGAAATAAAGTTACAGCGGGCGGGATTTCTTTTTTGCAATTGCCCCCTAGAGATAGGCCGAAGAACCCCAATTTCGAAATTTTGTTATCGTTGGCACTCCTTCAAATCACCAGTAAATTGCTTCTAGGAACTAATTTTGGCTTCGCGTCTTTCTGTATGAAAGCAACGAGATGAACGAAACGTTCTCCCGATGGTCAGGGATAACGCCTGACCATGAACATGTGACCTAGAAGTTTGAGTAACAAAACATAGTCCAGGGCATCGCTGCTTTGGCGCTCATTACTTTGCGACGTTCGATGATTAGCCTCAATAGCCCTGTAATGTCGCTAGCTGCAATATTTACACGTTAATGCTGGACGGTAGAATTTCAGACCTTGCGGTGGTACCTACCTAGACGACATCCTGCTAAGAAGACCTACCACCTAGTAAAATATAATAGTATAGTAAATATAGTAGTGTTTATTTTTACTGGAGTGTGTACATGTGCCGTGGTGGTGCCGGCGTAAGAATAGTACCCCACCCGCTCTACCCGTGGTTGCCGTAAGAGTCGGCTATGGGATGTTATCCGGATGATGGGCAGCAGCGTCTTCCTTGAACAATCACACCTAACTGCGCTCGCCAACCCGCCAAGCGTGGCGAGTATTGGTAAAACCCCCCAGGAGGAGGCCTATGTCCACCAGTGGATGTCCTATGGCTGATGATGTGACGTGTGTACATATACTAACATTTCTAAAGCCTTTAGAATAAAAAAAGTACATTCTTACACACCTTAGTTCCTTAGGCGATATAATCAATAATACGGTAAAGTAATGTCCACATGGGCATCAATAACTAAATACTAAAAGAACCAGGTACAACTGATTAGGTAATAATTAAATATTATATACAAACTTTTCCTATAAAAACTGTTTACTTTTTAATCGTTTTCCCGCGCTTTTGTGTTTTTTTTTACTGCGGTGCGGCTCATTAATATGCGGTTTGCGTACCGAAAATACAGCTAACTGAATGGAACGGTTGGACTTTTGCCAATTTTTGTCATTTCCATACCAGCTTGCTAACTGTCACGCTGAACTATGTACCGCTTCTAGCGTTATGGCAAAAGAGGTCTAGGTTTTCTGGTCGTATTACAAGTGCCATTGTGGTGAAAATCTGTAAAGATGTAACTTCTGAGAATGAATTGTATTACTTATTTTATAGTAATTTTTTTTTTGTCACGCACCTTCCAGTGGCATCTGCATTCATGTAATATATTAAAATATTTCTAATAATTATATTCGTACGTACGTTTCCGAGGCATTTGTTTTTACTTGAATATTGGCTAACGTTTGACTGCCATCTTGCCATTTTAATTTAGATGAGCTCTACTGAGAGGCATGCTTGAAAAACCGATCCACTTGCGATTAGCAAATACCTGGGTTTTTAAAATCAATCAAAAATTTATATATGTTGAAAAACTGAATTTATTTACGACTGTGCATTGATAACGAATATTTAATCCGACTTTTTATTGAGACTTCATAATTTAAAACGATCAAAATTAAAATATTATTACGACTACATAGTACGCTGTAAATGTAATACTTTTTATTTTGGTTAGATAGTAAGTTTTTTGTTTGTTTTAATGTTGGTACAAATTACGTACATAATCCTCAAATCTACCATCGATACCCTTTTTTTCGGCCATCGCATGTTTGCGCATTGTGAAAACTCTCATGGTTTTTTTCTATTTCTCTGTTTTTCATCTGTGTTAAAGCGATAAGTTTACTGGCATTAGGAAAAATATTCGCCGTATAGGGCTAGCTCGTTATATTGTGTTTATCGGATTATTTATGTAAAAAAGAGATTTTGGTAAGATAAAACGAAATGCGTGGGTAAATTAGTGTTTTTGTCACGATATGCTCTATAATATAGAGGATAATTATATAATTCAGGTAGAGAGAAACGGTCTTTATATCATCACATTTTCCTATTAAACGACGTCTAAAATTTTAGCTTTTTCGTACTAGTGCCACAAGTACCACTTATCGCTCACAGCGATCACTTTTAGATAATCATGGAATGAAAAACCGATCATAGAATACCAGCCATACACCCTGGCTTCGCACGAGTACAGATAGTTGATTACAAAACATTGAATTTTAGCTGCAAGTTTGTTGGAAAGTATTTATACACAAACCTTCCGGGAATAATATCTAAATAACAATGAAATCCGTTACATGGTTTAGCAGAAGTAAGCGAAGAAACAGACAGACGCGGACAGCTACTTTTATTTATTACACTTTACCAGTAATATAAATGTATAAGAGTAGGTATGCTAACGCTCACTTCGTTCAACTCTACTGCAGAGCATTGTATACACCTCGTTCAGAATTTCACAAAAGTATTAAATTATCGTGTGATATTCTTAAGTTAGTGAAAAACTTAAGAATATCAAACGAATTTATTTTTTTTCAAAAATTATTTGTTCCTTGATAAAAATAATACAGCTTAAATTTTACAGAGTACCCCAAAATAGGCAGATTCTGTATATTGGGTACCCAACATTAATATTTTAGTCAACATTATTTTTAGAAGTAAATTGCGCCCACCCAAACGTATTTCCAAATGTAATAGCATAAACGCTTTAAACAATTCACAAAACGATTTAAAATTTAAAACCGAAGATTTCGCCAAGTTTTCGAGCTAACTACCTCACAAATCCGGAAAAATCCGGTTAAATCCAGATTCAATCGCCATATTGGAAAATGGCGGAATAAATTTGAACATTCCAGTAATACGCGCATTGCAAGCTGCACAGATTGTGAGATGTATGGCGTTGCTGCATTTTACGCTGATATTGCTTATTTCTCGGTTCCGGGTTTTCTGAAGACAATAATAGTTATTGTAGAGTTGATACAATAGAGATGAGAAAGCTATTATAAAGCAATACCTCCTGTTTTGTTTTTTTGTGGACAGGATAGTTGAATAGCACAAATTATTTTTTAAATGTAAATGGAATGAGACGTTCTCCTGATGGTAAGAGATAACGCTTGTCCATGACCATTGCAGCGATACACAGAACTTAGAGTAACAAAACAAATCCCAGGGCATCGCTACTTTGGCGCTCATTACTTTGAGGCATTAAATAGATGGTTAGTATCAAGAGACTTTTAATTTTGCTAATTATCGCATAAAATATATCGTGCTTATCTTCGCACGAAGCTTGTTTATTATGATACCGTTCAGAACTTCAAATAAATTCGTCTAATCATAAATTTTCTTTGATTTTGTGCGAAATTCGAGTGTGAGTGACTCTTGGCCGATTTTTTATATGTTCTTCGTTTTCTTTGCTATTGGCGTATCACTTTATGCGTTTGTCAGTATCAAGTATTTCGATATATTTAAGTATTTTATAAAAAATAATTTTACACAGTGAATCAGTCGCAACATTAAAATATTAACCTTCTTAAAAATGCCTCTTAATCTGGCTAAAATTTCTTTAACAACAATACAAAACAATATACTACTTAACAGCAAATTTGCTTACTATTTCTATATTAACTAAAAATAAGGTAGGACATACTAAGTTTTTTTTTTTTTTTAATGTAACAGTAATGAGACGAACGAGACGTTCTCCTGATGTTAAGAGATAACGCCTGTCCATGACCATTGCAGCGATACACAGAACTTTGAGTAGTAAAACAAAGTCCAGAGCATCGCTGTCTTGGCGCTCATTACTTTGAGACTAGATGGTTAGTCTCTACAGCCCAGTAATTTCGCTAGCTGCAGTACCCTTCAAACCGGAACACAGTAATGTTTACACACTTCTGCTTAGCGGCAGAATATCTGGTACTGCGGTGGTACCTACCTAGACGACCTCCTGCTAAGGAAATCTACCACCAAGTAAAGGTAAAGTTCATAATTCAAGTGTTATTTATTTTTTTGTTAAATCCCCTGGTCTCCACTGGACTCTTGGATTTTGCGGAGACCAGTTTTGTCATCTTCAGCAGCTCATTGTTTACCTTCAACTTCAATTTCGTCAGTGTTCCGCAGAATAATGTGTCTTATAAAGTCTTTCTTCTTTCCCCAGGCCTCCACAGCACCACGGTGCGGCCCTGCTCGCGGGGGTGGGGGGAGCGGCGGTGCCCTCGTACGCTCCCCCCGGCCGGGCCTTCTTCACACCCCCACTGCCGCCCGAGTATAGGAACCCCTTTGCAGACAAGCCTACACTTAGAGGTGAGAAATAAGACATGTCAGCTCGAAGGACCAAAATCATAATATAACTACATATTATACTCTATACATACGTGGTCCTTCGAGTCAAAGAACGAACAGTAACGAAAGCAGTTAAAGCTCTTAATCTCTTTCTGTCTTAGACATAATAATTACAGTATTATAATTAATTACGTACGTTACATTGAGCACGTGTTCGCTATATTGCTACATCAATATAGCAATGAGCAATGCCTTAAGATCTAAGACATGAAACTACCAAATTGATTTGGTAGTTCATGAGCCAATGAAAGACTTCATCACCGAGTACTAACTTACTGATTCTATCTGATCACCAATCCTTTGTTAATCTTTAGCTAATTTTCTGCTGGGCCTAATTAACTAATGTTTTTTTTTTTTTCAGGCACAAACACAGATGGGAACAACTATCTTAACCGGAGGCCTATCCCTCCGCCCTCTCTGGGACCGGGCCATGACAGGATACCTATCAGACCTCCTGGACAGGTAATCTAAAACTAAAAATCTATCTTCATAGTTTGTATTTTTTTTCTACTCGTGTCTTTCATTTCTTGCAGTTTCCGTTCTAGGCTAAGTGTTTTATCAGTCACTCAACATCAAGTGAGCTGTGGTTCGCCATCAAGTTCGAAACTAAGAAAAAGCTTTTACTATGGGAAACAGATATCTGATAGAATACTTAAATACTTTTTTTTTTGAAATACATACAGAATACCCAGAACAAACATTTATCGTCACATAAATGTTTGTCTTGGTGGGATTTAAACCGACGCACTACAGCTCTTGAAGCCGATATTCTACCAAATGAGTCAATACTGTATGATAGGTTTGCGTTTGATCCAGTCTGATGTTACACGATGTAATAACCCATTGTCCTACGTGTGCGACAAAGCGGTAAAGCCACACAATGCGATAAAACCGAAATCATTAAACAATAGCTTTCCTTATACGTTTCTACATGGTCGCGAATTTTTGTTTATTCCCGTGTTGATTTGCAAGTTTCACCGCTTGCCGTCATTCACGAAGGACAATGGGTAACTAAAAGACAGATGTCTAATTAGCTGCTTATTTTTTCAGGAAACGTCGTCCCCTCAGGTTCCTGCGCCGCCACCGGCTCCCCCAATGCCGCCTGCTGGCCTCGAGCCTCAGAAGAAGAAAGCGCTCAACACGCCTAGCCATAAGGTAATATTTTTCTTTGTTTTTGGCATTACTTTACACATTTTTCAAGTAATATTACATCACATCATCAGCCATAGGAAGTCCACTGCTGGACATAGGCTTCCTCCTGGGGAGAGTTTTGCCAATAATGGTCACGCTTGGCAGGCGGGTTGGCAGGCGCAGTTAGGTATAATTGTTCAAGGAAGACGCTGCTGCACATCTTCCGGATTACATTCCTTAGCCAACTCTTACGGCAACCACGGGTAGAGAAGGTGGGGTACAATTCTTACGCCAGCACCACCACGGCTAAACACACAGTACTGATGAAACTCACCATCGATCGTCTCAGTAAAGAGCATCATAGCAGCGATATCCTGGACATTGCTTTGATTAGCAAAGGTCTAGGTACCGCTGCAATGGTCGTGGACAAACGCTATGTCTGAGCTCAGTCGTTTATTCGATTACTTCTTTTAGTTCTTACTATAAGACTAAAAAAAAACACTGTTTTGTGTGATTCAATAAAATAAACCAAACTAGTCCAAGCTGGATTGGTTGAATAATAAATTACTGACGAGATCATCTACATGGCTACATAGTCAGTTCAGTTCCATGTTACCAATTTATTATATTGTTATCACATACGATACACGTATCTGTAATTTTTTTGTTAGTGTTAGTAAATTTAAAAACAAAAAAAACCTGTGGGTCTCTTTAAAGTTAATTCTAAATAAAATGTATTCTTCGTAGAATTTGAAGCATGACTATTGCAACTTGCAGTAAAAAAATATCAAGGTGATTCATACAAGAGAAAACGCAGTCTTCGCAATTCAGGAAACTGTTAACATATTCTTGATATGAGCAATAAAGTCCTGACAGTACACAGTCGTAAAAATTTAAAAGTATTTCTAACTATGACTGGACAATAGTAAGCAGAACTTGCGGTTTAAAAACACTTGAAAAACCTTTTCAACTGGGTACCAACAATTGAATTGAAGAATGAATCACAAAAGGTATATACGATAGGTAATATGAGAATGTATAGAAAACATGATTCAAGATAGATGAGTCAATATATGAAAGTAGGTCTGAGAACAGGAATAAGCAATATGCTAATTAATGCTAATGCGGGTGCTAATGTCAAAAGAATAAACAAAAGTCGTTATTACTTGTTCTACTTGACTAGATAAACCGAGTGCCGTACATTATTAAGAGATACATTTGTCCAGAAGTAGACTAAGGCTGATGATAATAATGATGACATTAGAAACAAGGCGTAGAAATGTCTATAATTAGATATCTTAAATTTGTGAAATTAACTCGTTTTGTTTTTATTTTTCCAGCCGGAGGAATTAGACAGTGACGTGAAGACCGACCAAGCGAACTTCACCGATTTCGTGCCCAATTCACTCAATATTCCGACCATCTCCCGTATCCTGTCGGGTTCAAATGGTCGCAAAGAAGACATCCCTGACGTCTTACTCAGAACTGTTACAGCAAAACCCCAACACAGCCAAGAGAAGACTTCGAAAAGTGACGTGTTTATTACTAAAGAAACTGGTGTCACGCTTTCAGATTCTACAAGAGACACTTCAACTGAAGGTGTTCTGGCAGTTCTAGATCCAGAAATGAATAATCTAGATAGGCCGCTTATTGTAGATCAAAATGGGGAAACGAATACTAGACGAAATTTACAGTATTCGACGAAAATTAATGATAGTAGAAAGGAGGACATAATGCCTGCTACGACTGTAGGCTTTGAATTGAAAGATCCTGAGATGTCTACTGAAAGATATCACAATCTAGCTAATGTTAACTCTGATAAGAAAGTTCTAAAGCATGATAAGGGTAATGAACCGATTCAAAGGTCTGGAGCGAATTGGTCATTCGCATGGAATGTTCATATTTATTTAGCAACTATTATGTTTACTATTCTTGCAGTATATTCTATATTTAAGATAATTTGTTATAACAAATTTACGCATTTATTCACGCAATACTATTTTATAATATTGCACCTGATTCTGGTTTTAGTTTGTCTCATGAGGATATTCTACATGTGTTACGATCCGTATAACATTAACAACTCATTGCCAATTTTCTTAAGTGAAATTCTTCTCCATATCCCAGAGATATTCCTTAGTGTTGCGTTCGCTTGTACTATATTATTCCTTCTAAATAATAGTATAAACTTTAAAAACACGTGTTGCTCATTCCTCATACGTCCTAGAACAGTTATAGTGGGAGGTGGGATACATCTACTTTCGTGTTTAATGTTACATATCTTTGAAAATAGTAATACTATTTACAGAACTTCGTACGGAGTCGAAAAAAGGGTATTAGGTCTAACATGTCAAATTATATTCATTATAGCATGCCTAATATTAGGCCTGTGTTACGTATATGTGTACAAAACACTGAAATCAGTGTTGCAAAAGAAAAGCCACACGTATATAAATGGTTTCCAAAATTTATACCAAGCGATACACATAAATTTGGCGACAGCCTTGCTGTTTGTCTTGATGGCTGCCCTACAAATTTTTGGTATCTTTGGTA
This sequence comes from Biston stratarius, assembly GCA_950106695.1. Lineage (NCBI taxonomy): Eukaryota > Metazoa > Arthropoda > Insecta > Lepidoptera > Geometridae > Biston > Biston stratarius. The sequence continues at coordinate 3,012,559 of OX467108.1, forward strand.
TAAAGAACCAAGTAAATATGACGAAATTTAACTGGCTGCAATGGGGCTACCAGTTTTCTCTTAGACTTATCGAGATCAGTATAGTAGCTCTCATTTCTTGGGTGATAAGTCTGAAAGTCAGTATCGTTGCCGTGCCGCACGAAAAAGCTGACGGTCACAAGATTCCTGGAATGGGTCTTTTTGCTTGTGGAGCCGGTTCTAGCAACGAACAATTCGATCCTGACTACCCAGCTATTTGCAACACCAATACAAATTTACGTACTTACACTTTGCGAACTGGCATGCCAATCTATGAAGGCACAGGCCATCACCCCAACATGACTGATCCTTGTGGTCCTGTATTGGATCACCAGAGATTCCAACTCAATACTTTGACAGGAAACTGTGACAATAACTCGGGAACCGAGAATTATTCTGGCCACAGTTCAATAGCAAACGCTGGTCATAGTAGCTCTACTGAGTCGTCCAATGCCGCTTCCAGTCAGGGCGTGACCAATCATTTGATCAAACACCATCCAAACCTTGGCTATAACGGCATCGAAACAGCATCGGATGATCACTATTCGAACTGCGATCCAGCCATCCAATCTTTACAAGGCGACGATCCTTTAGACCACGAATACAACGTCATCCAATACGGCAGTAACAGCGACTTTATTCGAGACATAAAGAATCAAAACTACAACGGGGGATCCAATCGTAGTTCCCACAATTTCAAGCACATGTCTTACGATAGGGCTTCTTCTAGAACGAACAGCAATCCTAGAAAAAAACATCGACCCAAAAACAAAAACGTTCAAAACTGTATGACGATGGGTTACGACTCGATGGGACATCATTACCATCAGCCTCATTTGCCTGATGAATATGGGAACTATGATACAGAAAATGCTTCTTATCACGCGTCAGGAATTCAGACGCTGAACCCAAACAGGAGTTACAGTAATGAATGTCCAATCAGAGGATCTCAAAGACGAAATTCTCCTTTGACAGTAAATTCTAGTGGGAGTCAAAAGCGTGGAAAGGGGAATGCCTTCCCTGATCGGCCGAAATCGACAGATTTGTATGGGTTTTCTGAAGAACCAAGTGAAAGGCCATATCCTACGCCAGCTCCAAGGACTTGTGGCTTTGAGGCATCGTACTCACAGCCTCAGGATGGGATCCCAAATGAGCAGGACGGGAACAATAGTATGTTAGTCGACCAAGACGGTTTCGTTAGGATTCGAAATTTCGAAGATTCGTCTACTTGATTCACTATCACGCTGTCCCGAACAGCAGATTTATATTTCTAAAAATATTGCTCAGCCGAGCATCACATTACGTTTTCGAGAATCCGCCATTAGCAAACATGCACAAAAGTGGATATAAATTGACTAGTGCAGGTTTTCTATTAAATATTGATTTTTAAGAGTCGACATATAAATGTGTTAAAATAGACATAAAACATATTTATATTGGAAATAAAATATGCTATTTACAGTTACTGTGAATGTTAAATGTAATAAATATAATTAAAAATAAAACAATTACGGAACTTTTGCAAGCGATAAAATGTGTGTATTAAAATTCTGAAAACGTAATTTTAAGAACATAAATAGTTAAAATAATTATATCATTATTATGTATCATTTTTTTAAAGATATGTAAAATTGTAAATGTTTTAAAATTATGGTAAAAAAGTAAACATAAATTCATGGCCTTTTGTATATAGCATTCTCTTTTAATTTATAAGTCATAGGTACGTAAAAACTTAATTATTCTGGACAATTTAATGTAATCCCCCTATAGATTCATGCCATTTAGTTTAACCAGAATGTTGACAATTTTAGTGTTAAATTTTATGATAATTTAATTGTGATATAATGAAGAAATTGTTTTAACAAGTCTGTCCATAGCTTAATGATAATGAGAATTTTTAAATCCGTCTTATTGGCTCGTGTGGGTCCTATTGACAGCAAGGACACGTTTCACAATCTCTGATTAAAAATAACAACGATACCAATTTTGGAGGTGTTATTTCACTAATCTAAGTTTTCTAGAAATGTTTGTCATTAGTAAATTTAGTTATGAAAACTTTTCAAAAAAAAAGCTCTTTAAACCTTCAAAAATACCTTTGTTTTTTTTTCTTATTCCTCCGAGGAAAACTTGGCTTCGCACTTTCTGTGCATTTGCCAGTGCCAAGTTTTCAGCCTCAATGTTTGTTTGTTCAGTGATTGCGAAACCGTTTTTGCTGTTACCGAATTTATTTAAACTGACATTGTCATCTGTCAAAATAATTAATAATGTTCAATGTTAATACAATATGAAAGAATTATTTTAATTAGAACAATATCGAATATATTTAACAAGAATACAATTACAAACTTACAAGAATCAAAATAGGTACAATTACTTACCTAATTTACATCGGTATTTATAAGGTCACATTTTATTTGTAATTTTTGTCGCTTTTTATGTTATTCGGCAGCTATATTTTATACACAATCATCATTAGAAACTTTTTTGTTATGTTACTTTTTTTCATTTTGTAGTCTATTATTTATCATGTAAATCAATCGAAGAGCTCCTAAAGTAGAAGCCTTTTTTTAAACCGCAGCTGTCGATTATATTATCGACTACCATTCAATGCAAGCGACTCAAACGGAATCAATTTCGCTAACATATTAATTTCAAAAGACAATAGATATTTTGTATCTTCTACTTGATTTGTTTTTAACAAACAAACAGTATTTAATTTTGTCTATGTTTTAATTGACGTGTAAATGATCTATCAAATCTATGTTGAAGCTTAATAGATAGGCGAAATTGTTAAAATAAGTGTAACAATAGAATCCAATCACGGCATTTAAAAACCTGTTATACTTTTAAAATATTTAATATACACAATGTAAAACACAGTCTTTATCTATCTTATAATTGTATGAAAAAATGTCATCAAAAACTGAATTTTTAATATAATTTCCATTAAAAAGCTATATGGGATAATTTGATATTCATGTGTTTTAGTTGCCATTTCATATCTGCATAACATTTCTAATTAAAATTCCTATGTACATAGAACTAATAATTAAGCATTAGTTGTGGTAGGTATGCAAATAACTACCTAAGCGTCTTAATTTTTTTTTAAATTGTACATAAATTCGGGATACTCAGGTACCCGAGGACTTGCGTCCATCTTGTTTGTAAAATACGATTTCTTTTATAATTAAAGACTGTACCTATATCGTTTAGGTATTATTTTAATAAAACAATTAAAATGTATGATAAATAAAAACTGGTATTGAAATGCGTGGTGTTTTATTTTTTTACGAGTCGTTTGCTTAACCTTTTTTGTTTTTGGCATCGCACTTCTTACATTTGCTAGTGATTTTTTTTTAAAAGTATTTTATGATAATTATGTAAAAGTCAAATCGGATCACCTCTACTACTCGGTGACTACTCGATGGAGTTTCGAAAGTAATAGAAAACGTCGTATACCATATTGCATTAATTTCCAACACTTACGCACGTAATACCTACCTACTTAATTTTTATTCGTAAACACAAGAAAACAAGTTTTGGTAAAAATTACAATGGCGTTGTGATTTTTTCAAGTTCCCGCCAGAAGTCACCTTGCAACCTTCAACATGTCGCATCAGAATCAGAAATTAGAGAAAAAAGTAGTACCTACAGCAAGCATATCTATTTTCGAGATTCACTTATAACAATAATAAAAACTATGGAAAATGGAATAGCGATCTCGGCAAAAATTTATGAAAACTGCTTTTTAACCGACTTCAAAAATGGAGGAGGTTCTCAATTCGACAGTTTTTTTATGTTTGTTACCAGAACTTTCGACTGGGTGAACCGATATTGATGTTTTTTTTTTATCTGAAAGCTGGTGCTTCCCGTGTGCTTCTCATTTCAATTTGGTCCAGTTCTGACAATGGCATCCATGAGAAAACCATATGAAGTTTTTTTTTTTGTTAAAAATTTACTTATATATACAATGGATTAGGTACTACGAGCTAGTGTTTAGGAGGTTGCGAGAATAATTTCGCAATTTAATATAAATATTTAGTTAAATTTACATGCCTTGCCGCTCAGATATAAAATTGTATAGAAAAAATAAGCTTGTATACGCTAATTACACGCACACAAATAGGTATGTCAAGGTTTTATTTACGTCACACCAATCACATCAAGGTGTATGTAATTCTCACGAAATAATAATAGAATTAAGAAACCACCCATTTTCTATGTTATTCCTTGGCTTAGGTCTCGCTTAGTTTTTTCTCCCTTTATAGTTTTGAGTGAGATTTGGAAGGAACACGAAAAATCATGTTTCACCTTATTATGTTACATTCCCACACTCACATTTTCCTTTTCTATCTCTTATTAGTATATGCTAAGTAGGTAACATTAATATAAAATGACAATCCTACTAATTATAAATGTGAAAGTTTGTATGTTTGGATGTTTGTTACTCAATCACGCAAAAAAGGCTGAACAGAATGTGCATGGAATTTGGCATGGAACTGGTTCTTAAATGAAGCTAACGGAACATTCTGTTTATAAAGGCTAATAAAAATGGTAGATAGTCAAAGTGACGTAACTATATTAATAAAAATATGAGTAGCTAAAGTACCACGCAAGCTCTTCAAGACTTCTTCAATTCGCGCATTGGTTTTTGGCGGGAACGCGGAAAGAGTCGTGTCGCCCCATTGTATTGATTCCAAACTAGTGCTTTTCGAGTGTTTATGTATAAAAATAGTGGTGTTTTATTCATAAAGTGCCGAATTACAAGTGCGGGTGTGGGAAAGTGATATAATGAGGTGAAACATGACTTTTCATGTTGCTTCCGAAATTCCATCAAAGCTTATAAGTAAAGTCTCCACTACTATACTAAAGCATGACTAGTTTTGACTGCCACGGACTGGGCATGGCCAAGACTGGACTTTGACTATAAAAATAAAGAAGAACTGAAGACTGCTCCTCAGTGCTCACAAAATACAGAAACATTGAAACTGGCAGAATGCACAGATTGCGATGCCAAGTAGAAAGAGAAAAAAATGATCGCGCATTGACAATGCCCTTTGTACGTCAAGACATGTTTCACTTGAAATTTGAATTTACATACGAATATTGTCTGTCTGTCATACAATATTGTTCCAAAGTCGGTAATATGCGAAACGACCGAAGCCATATACGTAGGTAACTAAAATAATTTGAACGATTCAAAAATAATGGAGCTAACTTTTCACTTCTACGTGGATTTTGCTGGGCTTAACACAAAAAAAAAAAAACAATTTTGATGTGAAACATCTATTGGCGTGTCTAGGCAGTAAATAATATAATCAACTCGTAGACCGGTACGGCACACGGCGTAACGCTGTCTTAAGTCGTCTCTACGTAACTTCTCGATTCTTTTGAGCGCTTTTGCGTATAGTAAATACGCATTTTGCTCTTTCTCTCTGTAAGTTGCGTACGTAACACGTGTTTATGAGATGGCTATAAGTGTGAACTGTACAAATTCTTTGAAACTATACCTGGAGCTTTAATACAATGTCTTGTTTTGGTCATTACATTTTACTTTTTTTCTCGTGTTCTGCTTTGTTCAATATTGAAAACAAAATTAATTTTGTAATAATTATTGAAGATCGACCTCAAAACCAAGACAATACATTTTCTTACTTTTATAAAAACATTTAACAGCTGGTATCATTCACCGCTCTTGTAGAACAATAAGTGAAGTTGCTTGAGTGCGTAACACCGCAGAGTAATAGTGTTCTGAGAACACCGCACACAAGCGTTGTAAATCTGGTCTGTTGTTTTTGATACGTAACAGTCTAAAGTCCATAATAAAAATATAAAAAATTGATATTGTTATGTCTAAAAAGCTGTGTGGTGCCAACTGTTGGGTCATATCTACTCATTATGTCACATCCGGGTATACAATCAAAGGTCATATTTAAATCACTACTCGACGTTAAATATCGCGAAACTAAAGTATCACGTGGTATTTTTTATTTTTGGCGTCGCACAATTGATGTCTGAATTTGCTGTCAAGTGTTACAAATTGAAATACTTGACAGCAAATACAAACTTTCAAAATTGAAACTTTCAATATTTACATATACTTTTTGATATTTAGCTTTGTCACACAAAGTCTTAGTCGAGTACGGTCGTGTCATGGCAAAGTAGTGGTCATAACTACAAGTTTTCATGGAGTTCTGGAAGCAATACGAAAAGTCTTATTACGTTGTTACTTGTAACATTGATGTTATCAATAAAATATTTGTATTTGTACGCCACATAGCGCATTATATCATTTTCTCACACTCATACGCATAACTGAGCGCTTTACGAATAAATATCACTATTTATTTACATAAAAAATCGTAAAAACAAGTTTTGGAAAATTATACAATGCGATGACATGAATTTTTCGTTTTCCCACCTAAACAATGTCTGGCATAAGTGGAAAACATAGTTTTTTTTAAATTTGCTGTGCTCAGATCTATCAATGTCATGCATCCGTCAAACTCTAACGGCTTGTGTTTTTTGAAAGTTAAGTTATGTATTATTTGATAAAAGCTACAGAAACTTACTTTATTTAACAATAGTATATTGCCAATGATTACTTGAAAAATACCATGGAGTCAAAAAATAAACTCGACAGTAATAATACCCGTAACTGCTAATAATTTGAGGCTACGGATCTACCAGCACAGCGCTTTAACAATATATGTATTTTCATTTCAGAATATTCAAAGCTTTCATTAAAGAAAAACAAGTTAAAGAAAGACGTGGAATGTAGGAAACTTAGCCGCAGCTCCGATGTTATCATACTAGATGAATCCTTTGGGAGAATTAGACTGGATATTCCCAACAAAGTAAGTCGTATGGCTAATTGTTATCTATCGAAATAAAAGGTAGGTAGGTGTCTACTATATCCTTTTTTTTAAATGGTTGACAAGCTCTGTGACTATAGCCCACTTGAACTTAAGGGAGGGTGTGGTTGAAGATGATAAACACAGACTGGTATGGAATTGGCTCTCAAGTGTGGCTGCTGGAAGATACTGTTAGGTGCTTAATGGTAGATTTTTAGTGTGCTAGTCAAGTACTTGAAAGTACCGTACTAAATTGCTATGGTTTCCTCACAATGTTATCCTTCACCAGCTACTCATGTTCATGGTTGGGACAATATTATATTGATAGGCATATTTATCATTAACTGCTGGATATTGTCTTTTTCTAAGAACACCATGTTGCCCAATCTTTGTCATAAATTGTTCTCCCATTGAACAATATTTGGATGCATTTCTTTTTGTAACACTTATTTATAAACATTTCAATCAGTTTTTCTGGCATGAGGTACTAGATATAGCTCCTAAAATAGAGAAGTAAATGGCAACATATTAGAACAAGTCTTGTAAGAATTATAATGGGTTAGGCATTAAGGTAGAGCCCTGGTAGGTGTAAGAATTACATTTAAAATACAATCAACACTTGGTGTGTAACTTAAAAAATCCATTCTAATGTAAGCTTTTATTGTAATTTTTTTTAATATCATATAGGTCATTTCTGACCTTGCCTGATTTTAAGGAGTGCAGTCTAGGATAAAATATCTTTGCCTAAAAGGAATGAGAGCTCAGTGGTTATTACTGTCAGATCACATGCTGACGGGTGTGAGTTCGAATTCCAACAATGAGCTTAAGCTGTCAAAAAAGGATAACATTGTGAGGAAACCATGATAGGGTACTTTATAGTACTCAACTGGTTAGCTACCTTTACCTAACCAGTTGAACTTGAAAGAAGAAAGCTGTTTAAGCTGAAAATCTCTCTCCAAGCACCTAATCGTAGTCTCTCTTCAGAACCAGCCAGGCTAGGTTAATTATTGACTTGTAACATTGGTGTTATCAATAAAATATTTGTGTTTGTGTGTTTACCATCTCGACTTCACCTTCACTTAACGTAACAATAAAAAAAAATCTAAATACATTTGAAGACACCCATATTTTACCTTTCAGTGACTATGGACTGGCAGAGAGATGAAAGTTACTATACAAATAAAATATTATCTTAAAATGTAGGTATTTGAATCATTTGAACTTAAAATGTATTGGTTTATTTCCAGTTTTCTACTAAACCAATGACATCTTCACCAGTAGTTCTGAGTGATTCCAGTATTTTATCTGATGATGAATTACCCAAGGTAATACTGCCTGAGGAGACCCCAAGCATAAACGGCAATGTAAGTAACCACACATACTTATATGTACAAAGATATTCTTTACATGAGGTCATCTGCCTTCGTCTCTTAAGCTTTATAACCGGTCATTGCAACTTGAATAGTCACCTCTTTTAACTGAAGTGTCTTTTTATAGCAGAAGCATAAATGGTTCCTGTGGGATTGTTTCAGGACAGCTGCTATAATTTTACTATTACAAGCTTTCATTAAATTTCAATCGTTTCAGGTCTCGTTCAATTGTTCTAGAAGTACTCCATCACCAACCAAAGAAACCCAACCAAGTGCCATAGGATGGTCACCAGCCCAACAAATAATAACAGCCAACCCAAAAAATGACTCAATACCTTCAACTCCAAAAGATGTATCTAATGAATCTTACAAACAATGCTCAATGAAAACCATTGAACGTTCACAAAGGAAAATCCTAAGCGAACTATATGGAGAACGTTGGAAATCTATCCCAGCATTATTTAAAACTATATCACGTAAATATGAAAATTTTGATGGTGTCACAAAGAAGTTATTTACCGATGAAGAAGATAATGTTAGACAAGACTTGAAAAAGAACAAAGAGCTTTACTTGACTAGTTCTGATGTTAAAAGGAATGAAAGTAATTTTGGGACAGAAAAGAAAAGTAAGAAAAAACTGTATACGGAAAAGGTTCCTTGCACACCGGAAGTGCCAAAGCAGAAAGTAGGCAGGAATGTAAATAGTACAACGAAAAAAGTTAAAATCAAGAAAGGTATGTCCGTTACGGAAATAGTCCAAGTAAAGGAAACTGCAGATTCTATTCCTAAAATAGATAATGATATTTTGACAAATACAGGGAATAATCTAGAAAGTAAAAGAAGGATGAAACACGTTGATGTCTTGTTAAAAGAAAAAGAAAATCATGGACTATCAAAAGATTCTGATTTGAAAAAGAGTAACGATGTTGAACATCAAACAATGATTAAAGATATTAACTTGACTAAAGGCAAAAATACTGAAAGACAGAAGGAAAATAAAAATTTAGATATATTGACGAAGAGGATTGAAAATGTGGCTTTAACTCCAAAGAGTGATGTGAAAAGATTAAGTTTTATGGGGTCTTTGGCAGGTAATTTTCATTTATGTACATTATAACAATGCAATTATAATGCATTATAGATAAATATTCATCATCATCATCATCAGCCATAGGACGTCCACTGCTGGACATAGGCCTCGTCCTGGGGGGGTTTTGCCAATACTCGCCACGCTTGGCAGGCGGGTTGGCGAGCGCAGTTAGGTGTGATTGTTCAAGGAAGTTGTTGCTGCCCTTCTTCCGGATTACATCCCTTAGCCGACTCTTACGGCAGCCACTGGTAGAGAGGGTGGGGTACTATTCTTACGCCGGCACCACCACTGCAATAAATATTAATGTATTATATTATATTATTTCCTTACAAAGTATCATTTAAGAATATGGTTTTATAGTTGCTATGTTTGTAGTAATTTATCAATATGACATTATTTCTTGAGCCCATGATATATGTTTAGCCTTCTTTGCGTCTAAGTAGTAGTAGCTTCTTTTGTAGCGATGATAGCTCAGTGGTTAATGCGGTCGGTTCGCATGCCGAAGGGCGTGGGTTCAAACCCCAACAATGAGTTTGAGCTGCCGGTGAAGAAAAACATCGTGAGGAAACCATAGCGTGGTGGTAGGGTACTTTCTAGTACTCGGCTGGCTAGCTACCACCCTCAAGTTGAAAATCTGCCGCCAAGCATCTAACGGTGTGTTCCGGCAGCCTCACTTGAGAGCCAGTTCCATTCCAGACTAGGTGTGCTTTACCATCTTAGACCACACCGACTTAGCATCAAGTGAGCTGTGGACAAAAACCATTAAAAAAAAGCTATACACCTAGTAGCTTTCATTCAGTAGATATTTCATTAAAATTGTTATTTTGATAATTAATTGTTAATATGACATGATAAAAGCGTTTATTTACACTTATGATAAGTGTAGTAAATACATACATCACAAATAGATTGTTTCACATTTCAGACAATGTTCCCACATGGAGGTGTCACCCAGAAGCGTTCCAATATCGAGATAACTTCAAATCTCTGAAGGAACAGCTGTCTCAACGACTGTACAAAGAGTTCAATAGAGACATATTTGGCAATTCCATGGACGCTGATCTTCCTATACTGTGGGATACCAAGCTTCGGAGTACTGCTGGGTAAATTGAATCGGTATTATTTTTTCCTCGACTACAGCAAAACCAAATAAGGATATTTATGTGCCTTACCTTAGTTACCGTGGTGGTGCCGGCGTAAGAATAGTACCCCACCCTCTCTACCCGTGGTTGCCGTAAGAGTCGGCGTTTTCCTTGAACAATCACACCTAACTGTGCTCGCCAAACCGCCTGCCAAGCGTGGCGACTATTGGCAAAACCCCCCCAGGAGGAGGCCTATGTCCAGCAGTGGACGATCTATGGCTGATGTGATTTGAATGAATAAATAATGATTGACTTGTAACTAAGGTGTTATTAATAAATTATTTGTATTACAAGCTTTGCTTACTTTGGGGCTAGATGGCGCTGTGTGAAATGTCCGAAGATTTATTCTAAACTAAAATTATTAAAAAAATATTCCAGTACAACTACAAATTGTCAAATAAAGAACGCTCGAGGTGACCGGATCCGCTCGTCCAAGATAAAGCTGTCGACCAAAGTGGTGGACACGCCCCAGCGACTGCGAGATACGCTGGTCCACGAGCTGTGCCACGCCGCCACCTGGCTCATCGACGCAGAGATGAGAGCCGGCCACGGTCCGCTGTGGAAGAAATGGTGAAAAATCACATTAAACACCCACACATACACACTACAAAGCAATAACACTACTTTTTTTATGGTTGACAAGCTATGTAAGCTATCATTGCTCAAACTCGCTATTCAGGGTTATAAGTTTAGGGTATACAAAACCTCAAGCAAGTCAATTGAAAAAAAACCGGCCAAGTGCGAGTCGGACTTGCGCAACGAGGATTCCGCACAAATCTGTAGGTATATAACTAAAAGTTATGGTTTTATAATGGTAATTTAAGTTTTTCGCAATTTTTCCATTATCTGTGCTATAAGACGTTGCTTCGTACCAAATTTCAAGATTCTGAGTTCACGGGAAGTACCCTGTAGGTTTTGATTCCCTTCCGAGTGTCGAAAATTTGCAGCATAAACGGCTGAATCTTTTGATTGCGTTGGCTTAGAAGTTTGATTTTTTCACAGCTCCAAGGGACGGTAGACCTGAGTATTTGATATGAATTTTAGCTTGATACCTCACGCGTTCCTGAGAAAAAGGGTCTTGACAGACAGACTGACAACAAAGTGATCCTATGATTCAGTTTTTTCCTTTTTGAGGCATGGAACCCTAAAAACAACTATTTCATAGAAAAATGTCATTGAACTTATGTATGACTAGCTTACGCCCGCGACTTCGTACGCGCAGACTTTAGAATTGAGTTCAAAGATAAAGTTTCAAACAAACTTTCATCCCCTATTTTATCCCCTTGGGGGTAGAATTAATCAAAATCCTTTCTTAGCGGATGCCTACGTCATAACATCTACCTGCATGCCAAATTTCAGCCCGATCCGTCCAGTGGTTTGGGCTGTGCGTTGATAGATCACTATGTCAGTCAGTCAGTCAGTCAGTCACCTTTGAGTTATATATATTTAGATTCGCTATTTCAGAGATAGTTCTATAGATAAAGTACGTACATAAGTACCTACGAGTAGAATGTTATAACCCAGCACTAGTGCCTCTTGGAAATTTAATGCTGACAAAGAAACAATCAATAAAAGGCATGTTTCCATAATTTTAGATTCAGATTCAGAAATATTTATTGAATAATGATTCAATGAAATATTATGCTAGGTGTTCTTGTTGTGTCATCAGTCTACCCTTATTGGGCACTGATTTAAACAATAGTAAAATGATAATCTTTCTATAATATACTGTCAAGTGATATTAACACGAAAAACTGGTTGTTCTCTTTACTTTGGTCGCGATATAAATATGTAACTAACGATTTACAGGGCGGCACGAGCGCTCCGTGTGTTCCCCGAACTTGGCGAGATATCGCGATGTCACGATATGGAAATACATTTCAAATACTCATACAAATGCGTCAAATGCGGATATACGTAAGTAATACATTAAAATTGCTAGATATCGAGAAGTCACGATACGAATACACTTCAAATACTCATAGAACTGCATCAATTATTGATTTATATATTGAATTTACTACGGAAACTGACGTGGTTTTGATACATTTTTGTTTAATTTAACTTCTGCGGAATTACTCACGTTTAATATATCTCCAAGTATAGTAACAACAAAGTCCAAACTAGACCAAACAAGAAGAAGACGGCCTTTGAACTATATAGCCGGAGTATCGGATAAACGTGAGTAATTCCGATATAATTATACGTGAGTAATTCCTATATTATTAAACGTGAGTAATGCCGATATAATCAAACGTGAGTATTTCCGATATAATCAAACGTGAGTATTTCCGATATAATCAAACGTGAGTATTTCCGATATAATTAAACGTGAGTAATTCCGATATAATTATACGTGAGTAATTCCTATATTATTAAACGTGAGTAATTCCTATATTATTAAACGTGAGTAATTCCGATATAATTAAACGTGAGTAATTCCGATATAATTATACGTGAGTAATTCCGATATAATTATACGTGAGTAATTCCTATATTATTAAACGTGAGTAATTCCGATATAATTAAACGTGAGTAATTCCGATATAATTAAACGTGAGTAATTCCTATATTATTAAACGTGAGTAATTCCGATATAATTAAACGTGAGTAATTCCTATATTATTAAACGTGAGTAATTCCGATATAATTAAACGTGAGTAATTCCGATATAATTATACGTGAGTAATTCCTATATTATTAAGCGTGAGTAATTCCGATATAATTAAACGTGAGTAATCTCTCATAAGTAAAACAAAAATACATTGAGCTTATTTTCTTTTTTTCCAGCATTCAACGCCACTCGAAATCTATAGATATAACAAGAAAAGCGTGCGGGTATTGTCGCGGTACATTCGAGATTATTGTTAATAAGAAAAACAAAGATGGCGTCGTAGTAAACACTCCCGCTAGGAAAGCTGTTAACGGCTTTGCGTTATTCGTGAAGGAAAACTATGCGAGTGTCAAAGATTCAAGTAAAACTCACGCGCAAGTCATGAAGTTACTAGGCGAACAGTATTCCGCTAAGAAGAATAACTTGAACGATCTTAGTGATGCGTAATTACACGATTAAAATGAAATATAGTGACGATAGCTCAGTTAGCGGGGTCGTATTGCACAACGCATAACGTGGGGTTGGACCAGTGTTATTTTTATCAAAAAATATCTGTGTTGCCGTATCTACACTTTAAATTTGCCGTATTTTGGGGGAATAAACACAGAATTACCGTATTATTATATATATTTATTTTTTCAAATTAAAATTACACTTATAAATCCACATCACACATCATCAGCCACAGGACGTCCACTGCTGGACATAGGCCTGTATGGACATATAGCCTATAATGAAAAAATGCATGAAATCTAAGTTCCATGTATGTATGTAATTTACAGTTGTAATTAATTCTAGACTTGGTAACCCCTTATGTTAGGTTTTATTGTTTAAACTGATAAAAAACAAAAGTAACATCTACAACGATTTCTTTTTAGTTTTTATTGTTTTTGATGGAAAACTTTTTACGCGAGAATTGAGATATTTCAAGGAACACGTCTACATTTCGATATGTGGTAGTGAAGAAAAATGTGACGTAGAGAGAAGGTGAAGGGTAATACTTTTAAATTTAGAATGTTCGTTTTCATATGAAAAAAGTTTCACTACAAAATCTGACACCAGGCATGTTTTTTTTTTTTTTAGATTTTGAGCCTTTTAAAGAGGTTGATTATGGACTATTAAATGTATTGACGCATATCAAATGTATTGATTTTTTTAAGGTTATGTTATTTATTAATGAAATCTTATAATGTTGTATAGATTTTTTTTAAATTATGTTATTTTAAAACAATAATTTTATTATTAAGATAATTATTTTTTGTGTAAATATGTAAAAGGCAGGTTTGTCAAAGGACAGTAGCGCCAGTGGCGACGAAAGGGAACTACGTAATGAGTTATTGTTTATAGTAGTGCTGCTACGGAGATGTAGATGGCGCTGTTAAATATAGTGTCGCGGAGCTCAATTAGTACTGCTACGTACGTCTAGATGGCGTTATTATAAATCTTGCCAATTTGATAAAAATACATTTTAGCCAGAGTATAAATTTCCTAAGATTTTAGCCATTTGGTACGAAATTTAAAAACATGTTATTATATTAATATGACTTACATTTATTTGTATATTGACGTATTACATGTGTAATATTTTAGAAATAATAACTTTAGGTACATGATTTTACATATTTCTTAATAGAATTAGTTGTACGAAATTAATATAAGTATATTTTTTAACATGTATATACGTACTTGTAATGTATTAAATTTTTACAAAATCAATGATATTATTGTTTTAATATATTACGGGGTAATGGGGCTAATTTTAACGATTTCAGTCAAATCTAAACTAGTGTAAAAATCAATCATAGCTATATACAGGATTACAAGCTTAGGGTATACTAAGCGCAAAAGGGGGTCATTGTACACTACATTTACTTTTTTCTACAAAAAAATTTTTCACGATTTCAGTAATTTCTAAGTATAGCAGAAGTTTATTTTGATTTATTAACTTATTATTATCCTTGCAGGTATCGTAACGCGATAGTGTAGTGTCTAATATGCAATTTTTTTGTACAATATCTATAGAAGTATAGATATTGTACTTATTATATAAAGCTGGATCTACGTGCACAATATAGACAACCCTGTTGGCTCTTTGAAAGTATACTTGTTGGAATAGCTGTAGCTGTATTATGTGATTGCTGCCCTTGTCTCTACAATTGTCAGTTCCTAGATTATTGGTACTGATAACTGGCTGTTTGACTATAGAGTATAGAAGTTTACTGCACCGTTGAATGTACAATGAAAAGGAAGAGAGAAAAGTCACACTCAAGATGTGTTGCAGACTTCTCTCTCTCTTACAGACATCAGTAAACTTTCATACAGAAATCTTTTTGGTTTCTATGAGGTAGCAAAAAATTAATAAAGGTTACATTGTTTTATTACGAAGTACCTATTCCATCATCACCTATTGATGAAGCCGGAATTTAGGCAGTTCATTAGGACTATTCTATTGACCGTAAACACCACCAGAAAGCAAAATACGCAATTTCGTTTCCTTGGCTCACATATATGTTCCAGTTATTTTGATTTAAAAATCAAAGTTCTGAACCGATTTTGATAAAAAATAGTTTGGTTTAAAAACGTCCTTTGTTGGACATAGGCCTCCTCCTGGGGGGTTTTGCCAATACTCGCCACGCTTGGCAGGCGGGTTGGCGAGTGCAGTGAGGTGTGATTGTTCAAGGAAGACGCTGCTACCCATCTTCCGGATTACATCCCTTAGCCGACTCTTACGGCAACCACGGGCAAAGAGGGTGGGGTACTATTCTTACGCCGGCACCACCACGGCAAAGCTTAGTATACCCTACGCTTATATAACACTATCACATTCACAATGTATAAGAAATATACTTTTTAATGGAATAAATAAGTAATCAACTTGACCTGGTTCTGAATCCATTCTAAAGATGATTACGAAAAATGAAAGGTACGCAGAGCGTCTTGAAGGCTTTACCAACACAATTTAACAAAAAATTACACGAAATAAGTCTTTAAAGTACACGCTGTGTTTTACCGAAGAGAACAAGCACGATTCTGAAGTGTCTATCGTCTGTTTTACTCAAGCAGCCAATTTTGCTGTAAGTTAATTTGACTTAGGTACAGTAAAAGTGGCTACTTAAGTATTTTTACATTCCATGGTTTATTAAGGCAAAGAGGATTTGTCACTGATAAATTTAGTTACATATATTGCAATATGGCTTTTGAATTAATAAAAAAATAATTATTTTACCTTTAGTCTCAATCTTGCTGGCTTATAATCTAGATTAGGTTGTTAAAGCCGGTTTCCTTCTGTGAATAGGTTATGTTCCAGAAGGAAGCTCCGGAGCGCCAAGGGAAGGTCACTACAGACTTCCCAATATATAGTTCGCCGCTATAGAGTTCGCATCAAAGTTCAAGATCGCTAAATGCAGCGATAGTGTGCTATCGACGTTATTCGATTAATGTGTCTGGCGAAACACGAAATGGTTAATTTCACCCTTGCCCTTAGCAACGCGCATGCGCCAAACTCTGAAAACAAGATGGCGTCTAGGTCTTCAATAATCCTAAAACTATGTTATTATGTATTACAATAACGATTAGAATAGATAAAATGGGCGAAATTATTCGGTAAAAATCAGAAATAAAAATTTGCCAAATCCAAGTTTTGGTCATGACCTCTGAAGGTGTATTGTCCATTGAAAGTAGAGCTGTCTTTCTCTGTAGCCAACCGTGAAATGTAGGTCTAGAATATTTTGGTCTCAGCTGTTTTCAAAAATCGAATGTCTGTAATTTCATTCAGTCAGTCTGACGTCACATGTCGTGGAGTGCACACGGGTTTTTCGTTAGCCATGTAATGGTGAGTGGTAGAAAATCGTGAAATATGCAATTAGTGAATGAGAAATTATCTAAATGTGTAGATTTTGTGTTTTAGAGTAAATATTTGCGAAAAATAGTTCCTGAAAATGTAGATTAGGAAAGTGCATTAGTGAATGTGTCGACGTGTAGTGCACGATTTGTGTTTAGTTTTGTTTATTTTTTTCTAGATGTATATTATTCGTTCTAGATTTTATCTAAATGTGATTTTCATCGATTATTTTGAACCACGTGGTTGCCCGAACACATCGTTACAGCATTATGCACCTTATATCTTAAGTGGACAGCTCAATATTGTGTGATTAAAATAACTCTATTGTATATTTTACTCTACGTGAAAATTACAATAACACCCTTAGTAATACAATTTGTCATAATAATAAGTTAATCTAGAATTTAATAATTTCCATTCCATATTTAGGTAATCAAAATCCATTTAAGTTGATATGAAACATAGTAATTTGCTCAAACACAAATAAGTACATTATACAATATAATATATAGGTACACATAATTTTGCATAGCAGGGTCTTTAATCAAAATTAACGATTAAAATAAACTCTTCCATAATAAAAAGTTCATTTATCTTTGGCAAAATTATGAATAGTATCAATAAAAGTTTTTATAACAAGATAAAAGGTTTTAATGATTAGGGGGTAACACTTGTTCATGACCATTGAGCAGTACCCAGAACTTTGAGTAACAAAAGAAAGTCCAGGGCATCGCTGCTTTGGTGCTCATTATTTTGAGACTTTCGATGGTTAGTCTCAACAGCCCTGTAATTTCACTAGCTGCAGTACCCTTCAAACCGAAACAGTAATATTTACACTAGGTACTGCTTGGCGGCAGACGGTGGCAGACCTTACATATAGATAAACATACATAAATATAGACTAAAAATCTAACCCTTCCTTTTTTGCCTTTGCTGTAGTCGGGTAAAAATTAAGCATATTTTTTTCGCGTATTTTTAATTTTACTGCCCTGTTTGCTTATTGGCAGTAGCTCTGCTTAATGAGCTGTCGTGGATTCGATACCCACTAAGGAAAAACATATGACTAACGAGATGTTTGTTCTTGTCAAGGTATACTAAAATTATGTATCATCAGTAAAGTAAAAAAAAAGTATTCTACCTAATTTCTGTAGTACAAGCTTTACTTAGCTTGCGGCTAGATGGCGCTGTTCAATTGTTTTTTTATTTACTGGGCCCATGTTCTACCGAATTTGATCCATAAGACGTTCGGACAAGGTTCTCAATCGCGAAACTGTTTTTTTGTTCTCTAATTGGAATGGCAATAAGAACCTAAGAGGAATTTCAATAATTACATACGGTCTTGACGCAGTGTAGCGATAATAGCTCAGCGGGTAGCGCGCTCTGTTAACACGCCAAAGGGCGTGGGTTCAAAACCCAACAATGAGATCTGCCGGTGAAGGGAAACCATAGCATAGTGGAAGGATATTTTGAAGTACTCGGCTGGCTAGCTACCACCAGTTTCAATCCAGGCTAGGTATGCTGTACCATCTTTGACTACACCGTCACTTAACATCCGGTGTGTTGTGGTCAAACACCTAGCTTGTCATCCATAAAAAAATAAAATTACTTTCGCAAAATAACATCGTTAAAAATTTGGTTACTTTCGCATAATGTTATTTTCGTAAAACATCGTTTTCGCACTAAATCATATCAGGCAGGAGAGACCTCGAGTATATAGGATACATACTTATTACTCAGTAAAGAACAAGGTCGCTTCCCGCCGTCTGTACGCTTTATAGATCTTAAACTACGCAATGGATTTTAATGCGGTTTCCAACAATAGACGGAGTGATTCAAGAGTAAGGTTTATATATTTTGTAGCAATGATAGCTCAGTGGTTAGCGCGGTCGGTTCGCATGCCGAAGGGCGTGGGTTCAAACCCCAACAATTAGCTTGAGCTGCTGGTGAAGGATAACATCGTGAGGAAACCATAGCGTTGTGGTAGGGTACTTTCTTACTCGGCTGGCTAGCCCCCTCAAGTTGAAAATCTGCCGCCAAGCATCTAACGGTGTGTTCCGGCAGCCTCACTTGAAAGCCAGTTCCATTCCAGGCTAGGCGTGTTTACCATCTACGACCACACCGTCACTTAACATCAGGTGAGATGTGGTCAAACACCTAGACAGATAGCTATAAAAAAAATACATGCAAATGCACTACATTCGTATGTATCTATATTGCACCCGTGCGAAGCCGGGGCGGGTCTCTAGTTAGGTAATAAAAAAACTGGCTGTTTGCATTTCTTTCAATATTCTGGAGCGATGTGACTTTACCTTATGCCTACTCCATTGTAGTGTCAGCGACAACTTCAATAACAATTAGTTCGACAAATGTCACTAAAAAAATTTACATTAGCAGTTGTTTTGTGAGAAATTTTACAGCTGATTTCCGAATTACCACATTAAAAACCGTGAAGTTTTTACTTACTATGACTAATTTCGTTTGTTTATAAGATAACAAGTTATAAATTAGTTTGTTTATAAGCTGTTCGCCGCGGCTTCTCTCGCGTGGTTATACACATGTATAATTGTATATTATAAATAAGGTTCGATCTTCCCATATAAATTTTCAAGGGTTATTGACACTCGTACGGTCAAATATTGAAAAACTTATATATATACGTGTAAGTACATTTATTTCTAACCAGAAGCAGGTAAATGAAATTTGCTGCTTTTTACTTTGAAAACGACGTACTTGACCAGAGATATATTTAAATACAAAATGCAAATACTTTTTGATTTAATATTTCAAATGCAAAATACCAAATAATTTTGCGCTTTGTATTTTAAATACTAAATGGAAAATAAATATAAATACCTTTTGTTCAATGCAATTCTCTTTATTTATTACACTTTTTTAATATACAAGTTGTTTTTTTTTATGGCTGGCTGGCTAGGTGTTTGACCACAGCTCACCTGATGTTAAGTGTCGGTGTGGTCGAAGATGGTAAAGCACACCTAGCCTGGAATGGAACTGGCTCTAAAATGAGGCTGCCGGAACACACCGTTAGATGCTTGGCGGCAGATTTTCAACTTGAGGGTGTAGAAAGTACCCTACCACCAAGCTATTGTTTCCTCACGATGTTTTTCCTTCACTTCATTGTTAGGGTTTTGAACCCACGCCCTTCGGCATGCGAACCTACCGCGCTAACCACTGAACCATTATCGCTACAAAGTACAAGTATTTCAAATAAGTCGCATCCTTACGGACTTCCACATAATCTATAACATTTTTTTTTAAATTCCTTACCAGCTGCGTTGATGAATCAGTCAGGATAGTAATACATAGTATACGTCGTATAGATTTAACTTTACTAGTTGCATACATTTTCCAAACTCCTGTCAATATTTTCAGAGCAAAGAATCTGAGAACAAAATTATATTAATTTAGCAAATCTTTATCACGATACATAAAGAAAAACTTTCGTGTTTTTGTTTTATTTATTTTATTTTATTTTACATGGAAAACGAACAGCTGGTAATTGGTAAAATAAATAGGAAATAAGTGATAATAGAAAAGCCAGAAAAATTTGTGTTAACTGGATTAGGTTTAAGTGCCCCGAGCCCGCACCGGCGCGGGGACGGATGTAAGAATACCATACAAAATTACTCAGTTTTAATTGGGTCAGATAGTCCGACTATAGTTTCTGGTCGAATTTCCTTATAAAATATATTAAAAGCAATTTTCCTTATAGATACTGTTGATGATAGTAACTAAAAATAGAAAATTGTAGGAGGAAAAATCGCAAAAAGAATTTGGCAGCGGTGGGATTCGAACCCACGCCTCCGAAGAGACTGGTGCCTTAAACCAGCGCCTTAGACCGCTCGGCCACGCTACCACTTATAAAGTTTGGTGAAATTATTCAACGATTCATGTAATAAGATTTCAGTTATATAAAAGTTTACTTTTGTAAATTTGTATAAAAATCAGCTTTGTCCTCTAACAGATTTGTAGACTTTGCATTTATAGCAGCGGAACAACGATAGAAAAATAAATGTATATAAATGTTTTCTCTCTTTTCCTCACAATATGGTCGGGTGTTCGATACAACTATTCGCACTGAATGTAGAGGTATTAAAGTTACCGACATAGTTAAAAAAATTAGCAATTGAAAAATCCTGACACATTTCTTATTTCTAGAGAAGATGTACCTTGAGATGGAAAAAAAACACAAACATTTCTTTGAAAGCAATCCATTTTACAAATTAAGTGAATATCTCGATGAGGTTCTCAGAATCCTCATTTTTGTGTAACACATAAACGAAACCTGCACTATAAAGCACCGGATCTTCAATTTTGTCCAACCAGGACAGAAACTTGATAGTGGCGCCCCCTCTCTCCAGTGTTTGAAATAAATAGTTTAAAAAGTCACAAATATATAGGTGGCTTTTTTTGTAACCGGGAGAATTTTCATTACACTTAGTATCTAGGTGATTGATTTCCCAGTAATTTTTCGGTAAGATACCACGTACAACTTTGTTCTAATATACCGCTTATTTACAAGTATTTTTAAGTTTCACGAACAGATATTCCATGACGCATGCAAATTATGTATATCTAAAAAAGATAGAGATTAATTTTTTGTTGCCATATTTCAGTACTTTGAATCCACGATCATCTTTTAAAATGGCTAATACTGTAGAGTCTCACTAATCCGGCAATATATTTTAATAATGTCGGTTTAGTGCGTCTACTGCACTGTACTAATGGTTAAACTTGTCACACTGATCCTTGTACTTTGACCGGGAACCATTGTCTTTTTATTTCAAATTGTACCCGTAATATAATTTGAGTTTTTTTTGGCACGTAAAATCCAAACTACATTGCTCTGTACAGTAATTAATGTAATTATACTAGCTGTTACCCGCGATTTCGTCTGCGTTTATCATGGTACTAACTTGGTGGTAGATCTCCTTAGATGGGGATCGTCCACGTAGACACTACCGCTATACCAGATATTCTACCTTCAAGCAGTAACTCCGGTTTGAAGGGTACTGCAGCTAGCGAAATTACAGGGCTTTAGAGACTAACCATCGAATGTCTCAAAGCAATAATCGCCAAAGTAGCGATGCCCTAGACTTTGTTTTGTTACTCATACTTCTGTATATCGCTGCAATGGTCATTAACATGCGATATCCCTGACCAGCAGAAGAGCATCTTGTTCGTCACATTACTTTTATATAAAAAAAAAAACTTTAAAAAGACACCCTTTCCATACAAAAAAAGTAATATGCATTGATTTAGATACATATATAATGGCTATTTCGTTTTTCTTGATGTTTTGATGTAAAAGTAATGAGATAAACGCATTGCTCTTTTGATGGTAAGAGGTAATGACTATTACAGTGGAACCTAGAACTTTGAATATTAAAACAAAGTCCAGGGCATCGCTGCTTTAGCGCTCATTACTTTGAGACATTAGTTGGTTAGTTTCAACAGCCCTGTAACTTCGCTAGCTGCAGTACCCTTCAAACCGGAGCATAGTGTTGGTAACACAATATTGTATTGTTTTTTTCCTCAAATAACTTTCACAAAACTCCCGTTCGATATGATTCATGTGGTTAGGTCATGCTACATATTTTTTTGCGCGACTTTGTTATCTTTCGCTACATCTTTTATCAGCCTTTTCATGATAAAAGTTGATAATAACATGAACTTATGAAAACTGTAGCTTTGCTTTTTGTGTTCGCTATCGCTGCTGGGTTTACCTACTATCTGAAAAGTAGTTTTTATGCCATACAAACAAGCAGAGGGGTTGCCTGATGGTAGGCAATCACCGTCGCCTACGGAATACCACGGGCTTTAATAAAAAGAGAAGGTTCTCAATTCGTCGGCTTTTTTAAAATGTATGTTCCCCGATTACTCTAAATCGGTTAGAATGATTCGGGAAATTATTTTTTTGTTTGAAAGGGTATACTTTAGGTGGCCCCATTGGCACTAAGTCATGATCTGATGATGGGATCCGAGAAAAATCGAGGGGAACTCTCAAATTTTATAATGGACGCATGTGTTTTATATATTTTCTAAAACTATTCAAGTATTTGCGTCTGGTACTGATCATCTTATAATTCTTTAAATCTTATTTGCTCATTATTCAGGTGATGACGGAAGGTACAACTCCTTGTTATTAGAAAGAATATCTTTCAGATTGGTCCCCATAAAAATGTCATAATCGATCAGTAGTTCTAATTGTGCCATGTTGCGTAAACGCGGTCGCGTATATGCTCATGGAAAATAAGGCCCTCGATCACAGGAAGATGACAAAACGAATGATACTGTCTACATAATAGACAGTTCTATAAAAAGATCAATCATCGGATACATCGTATAACAAGGGCAGATCAGATCAGATATCAATCTAATATCGCTGTCAAATGAACAGATACTTAGATTAGATCCTAATCTTTGATGTTTTCGACTAAATAGATAGGTATTTTATACGTAAAAGTTACTAATTTACTTTGTCATCTTGAATTTGTTTTTTTTTTTCTACTGCTTCACTTCAATTGTCACTAATATCATAAATGCAAAAGCTTGTGTTAATCGGTGTGTTTGCTAATTCTTCAGACAGTGATGGCTTAACAGATTTGACTGTAATTTGATCTTTAGTTTAGTTTGAAAGTGGTACGGGATTATACCCAATCCCATTCACCGCATATAGTCGTGCTGTTCGTCACAAATTCAATTCTACATCACGACTTTGGTTAAAGTTCAGTTTTCCCTAGTAATTATAATTCAAAACACGTATCATGGTGGTATAAATGAATAAACCAGGAAAATCTAGAGGTAAATATATTAAGTATTGTCAAGCTATTCAGTTTTTCCGAATCTTCCGGGATAAAATTCATTTATACTACCTACCCAGTGCTGAATGATGCTACCTGTTGATGGTTTTTATAATACTTTCTGGGATAACAAACATGTGGTATGTATCCACAATCCTATTTCAAAATAAGGTTTTGTCTGGGTGTGTTAAATTTTTATATACTTTTAATACACACGTAAAAAGTATGTACTTACAAAAGAATCCATTATATCGGTTATGTGGTTTCCATATTATATATAAGCTTAGATTTTCTTAAAAAGGTATTTTGTATTAATTATATTTCTGCAAATTAATAACTAAATATCGATTTAGATAAAATACTTAATTAGAAAATAAAATCTCGGATCCAATCAAACAATCAATCTTGTTTCAGATTAATGTTTTGTTTTTTTAATCGATGATAGCTCAGTGGTTGAGCATCGGTTCACATGTCGGAGGGCATGGGTTCAACCCCAACAATGAGCTTGAGCTGCTGAAGGCAATCATCGTGAGAAAAATATAACGGCAGTAGAATACTTTCTAGTACTCAGCTGGCTAACTACCACCCTCAAGTTGAAAATCTGCCGTCAAGCACCTACAGGTGTGTTCCGATAGCTTCTTTTAAAATAACAATTATACTTGCTTTGCACTCGCGACTTGAAAGCATCCAGATTGTATCTATCAGGGAATTCGATCAGGATCAAGGGGATTCCATTTTACGGTTCATTTGGCCTCACTTGAGAACTAGTTCCATTCTAGGCTAGAATAAGCCGGGTTATTTATCGATCAGAGGGGCAATATCAAAGGGCACCATATTCATATGTTTGAAGAATTATTAGTAATTTTTTTTAAATAATTTATCTCAAACGCTGAAGCATAGAGGACGCCACTAATACATTTCTTTGTAAAATATTAGATCCGGGCCGAAGTATTTTTCTAATTTGATATTTATCGTGATATAGAGATAAAATTAATATAAATTACCTAAGCAAAGCTAAGCTTATACTATGGGAGCCAAATAGCTGATATAATAGAATATTTTTTGTATAAAACCGCATTAAAATCCGTTGCGTAGTTTATAATACATATCTAAGCGTATAGACGGCGGGAAGCGACCTACTAACTTTCTTAACTCTAGGGGCTTCACAGGGCCAGTTTTCCTCAAGATTCAAGGTGAGGTTACGCAGTAAAATCAATCTTTGCAGAGTACTCACTGCAATTAGCATACGCTTGAAACTCTTTAAGGGCTTTGAGGTAAATCTAATGTAACTATATTAAAAGTTTGGCCTTTAATGTATTTGAGGAAAATTTGTAGATTTGACTGCTGTGTGAAGTATCTTAAAGACGTTCACTGTCTTTGTTAGTCCACGACTGAAATTATTTATTTTTCTGATTATACTTGTACCTACTAGAAACAGGCATCCGCAAAAACTCCCACGTTAGCTATAATGATGAAATTAGAATCTTCAGCTTGACCGTATTGTTGCTTGGAAGTACGCAATCGTAACTCGCAAATGTAATAAAAATCACTAAGAAACAACAGTTTCTATGGAAACTGACGTGGTTATATCACATTTTTTCAACCACTATCATCACGTGCGAGTCGTGCATCGGCCCGCAGCTTTGTCTCCATGATGTAGGCCACTGGATGTGACCAAAACTATTAAATTAAAATTAAATTAAATTAATTTATTGAGATAAAAACGACTATTCTAATCAAACTACAAACTACTAAATACTTACAACAAAACAAAAACTTACAAAATACTTCTAACTATAGTCGGAGTTTCCGATAAATTTAAACGTCACTAATCCCGCATAAATAAAACAAAAAACTTACAATTTTAAAACATTACAAACAAATAAATATACTAAGATATTACGAATAAATGCGAATTTATACTTTTTATACGATATATAATATTTTTTTAATTTTGTAAGCAACAACGGCTTTTCATACATTCAAAATATAATTTTTGTATTGGTGTTAGGGTAGATTGTTGAGCATAGCTCAACAACGTCCGTTTTGTCAACGAATCTGGGAAATGTCTCTCAAGTGAAATTACCGGAACACACCATTAGGCGCTTGGCGCCAGATTTTCAACTTGAAGGTGGTAGCTATCCGAGTATTAGAGAGTACTACTTTATTACCATGTGATAATGTAGTACTTACGATATGATTTTGTTTACCATGTGATTTTCCTTCACCGCCAGTTCAAGCTCATTGTTGAGAATTGGGCTTACGCCTTTAGAAGTGGGATCCAACCGCGCCAACCACTTAGCTATCATCGCTACAAATCCATCGTATATACATATAAATAAGTAGCAATCAATCGCAAAATACATTTGAAAATAAAAAAAATCTATCACGGATGAAGATAGTGATCATTGATTACATTTTTATCGATCTGATAAAAACAATTAAACACCTTTGTGTAACATAACGTCATGAAATATTAATACCCGGCAATAATATACATACCTATGTAAATTTAATTTTGTTTGAATCTAGAGATTTTAACACATGCTCAAATAATATTAGCCGTGGTGGTACCGGCGTAAGAATAGTACCCCACCCTCTCTACCCGTGGTTGCCGTAAGAGTCGGCTAAGGGATGTAATCCGGAAGATGGGTAGCAGCGTCTTCCTTGAACAATCACCTAACTGCGCTCGCCAACCCGCTTGCCAAGCGTGGCGAGTATTGGCAAAACCCCCCCAAGAGGAGGACCATGTCCAGCAGTGGACGTCTTATGGCTGATGATGTGTGTATCGCGAAAAATAATAAAATAATAATACATGAACACTTGACGCCTAGAGCGATTTCTTCCAGACAACCTTTGGATGATAATAAACAGAAAGAACGGCTACTAAGGTTGGTGTAATAAAAAATGCCGGGAAAAAGGTAAATAACATAATAAAATATAATATATGTATATACAAACAGAAAAAAATGCTATAAATTAAAAATATCAGTCGTTTTTATTTCCTTTTTCTAAGTTGTACATATAGTTATGTATGTACATTCATACATACACTTACATACTTCACACACACTATACTACTGCACGTTTCGCACATTTTAATCCTCCTCGAACTATCTTGAGATCTTGTATTCCACTCAGAAAAACAAAAACTTATATCCCAACATGCATTGTTTTATTATATCTCAAAGGATTAGGCAGCGTTTTCGATGAAAGCTCCCAGATGGCTTGATTTTTTCCGACACTTCCAACAATATCATCATATTTCAACCAATTTCCACAAAACCTTGACAAATTATATACCTAAACCTTCCTCATGAATCACTCTATCTATTGGTGAAACTCGCATGATAACCCGTTCAGTAGTTTGTAGGTTTATCGCGAACAGACAGGCAGACAGACGCAGCGGACTAATTTGTTTTATAATTATAGTAAAAGAGGTAATTCAGTTGGGACCTCAGCATGGTTTCTAGTTATGGAGGTTTCTCACTTATCCAGGTCCCACTTAACCAAGTTTCACTGTACCATTATTTCGGTTTACGATTTTTTCCCATGTACAAATGGTAATGACTCTTGGGGATATACCCCACCACGGATAAAACTGTTCTGACGTCGATAGTCGTGTCATCCATGTTAATGCGGCATTGTCTGGACTACCTTACACGTACATCTTAGCTACATTTTCCTTCAACTTGTCATTGTTATGCTCCTATTGTAACGGTAGTGTTTTAAAAAAATACAAAACGCTGTATAAGTCTTACCACACTTTCTGCATTGCAAGTTTAGTGCTGTGGCTTTACCCAAAACTTTCAATTACCTCGTTATAAGATTAGTACAAAGATGAATTCGGGACACGTGGGCGATAAAATCGTTTCGTGGTCTTAGAAATACTTTGGACGCAAACAGTTATTGGAAAGTAATTGACTGCCCTGTTAGTTCATTTGGTAGAATATCTTCTTCAAGTACTGTTTCATTGCGTGAGTTCAATTTCCAACAGAACAAACATTTATGTGACGATTTGTTCTGTATCTATAATTTAAGGAAGTATTTAAAAAAAGTATGTATTAAGATAACCTTTTTTAAATAAAAGTAATGAGATAAACGAGGCGACTATTGCAGCGATATAGAGATCGTTGAGTAACAAAACAAAGTCCAGGGCATTGCTGATTTGGCGCTAATTACTTTGAGACATTAGTTGGTTAGTCTCAACAGCCCAATAAATTTGTCCAATTTTTTAAAACTAGTTAGTACTACTAATCTGGGGCTTGATTACTCTGTGTGAAATTACCAACGATATTTATTTATTTTATATTATTAATTTGAATTACAAAAAAATTTGCTTGCGTAATAATCTATATTAATAGTTTTACCAAAATCAAATCAAAATCAAAAGTCATTTATTCAGTTTAGGCCCTGGTAATGTACTTATGAACGTTAAGTTACATGTTTGAATCTACCACCGGCTCGTATTACACTTCAACTGAGAAGACTCCGGCAAGAAACTCAGCTAGGCATTTTTTTATCTTCAGTTACGAGGAAAAATATTGACATTATCGTTTTAAAATAAACGATGACTATTTAGATAAAATCTTATATTACCCGATTAGAACAATCAAAAAATTTTATGATTTACCCGCATACAGAAAATATACGTAGTTGCGTAAGAAAAACGTGACATTATGCTAACGCAAGCCAATTATCAAATAATCGCAATTTAAATAATCGTTAGATTTAATCTATACCTCGATAATACATTGTATCGATACCATCGATTGCGGTCATTAGATTTGAACGTTTTCTTACTACCCAACTACCCAATACCTACAATACCTAAAAGGTATAATCGAACTTTATTCGGTTCAAAAACTTGTCACCTGTATTTTGTCGCGAATTTAGCCTGTACTTACTGCAAGCCTTGTTTGTATAAAAAAGGCTATGCAATATCGTGCCTTTTATACACGCAAACACACACATCATCAGCCATAGGAAGTCCACTGCTGGACATAGGCCTCCTCCTGGGGGGGTTTTGCCAATACTCGCCACGTTTGGCAGGCTGGTTGGCGAGAGCAGTTAGGTGTGATTGTTCAAGGAAGACGCTGCTGCCCATCTTCCGGATTACATCCCTTAGCCGACTCTTACGGCAACCACGGGTAAAGGGGGTGGGGTACAATTCTTACGCCGGCACCACCACGGCACTGTTTTCTTGGAAGTTGTTAAATCATTTTATTATAAATGAGTTATATATACATTTTCTTTGCAAAGTGTGTATTCAATTGTATGTAATCTTTTGTATATATCTCAATTGTACTTTTTTTTTAAATTTAATTATTTAGTTCTAAAGTGAATACATAACTAAATATCAACAACAATCAACAACACAATACATCAAATTAATTGCATATCACAACACAATTTCTTAAACTAAACTGACCGTTCCCAATGCGTATTTGTAACGTATTCGAGCCTTTACAAATACAATTTTATATTTGCATACAATTTTGATAAAGCTAATCATTTGAATATTGTTTAATATAACTTTATATACCTGATACAAGTTTGATTAATACTTGTAATAAATTAATTATAATCTTAATATACCTATTAAGTAAATATATTTGTTTTTATTAAATGGGAAATACATGTCTTTGGTAACTAGATAAGTATATTTGCAATAAAAAATATTTATTACAAACACTTTAATAAAGATTTGATAAACTATATTTATTTTTATATTGCCCTGGCAACTGTGCCGGTTAACGCTCAGAAGTAGGTAGTTTGATAGACGGCCACAGTGTTACCTTTAAATACAATAATAGTACAATAATAGTATAATGTTTTTGGAGTTATGGCTGACATATTTTTTTTTATAAAAATCTGTCGAGCCGTTTTGGAGGAGTGCGACCACAAACACCGTGACACGTGATTTTTATATCACACATCATCAGCCATAGGACGTCCACTGCTGGACATAGACCTCCTCCTGAGGGGGTTTGCCAATACTAGCCACGCTTGGATTTTTATATAAGTACATAAGTATATTTCCGTATATATAGAAGACCAGAACTTGAAGACCAAGGGCCACAAGTGGCGGTCTTATTACTAAAATAGATCTCTTCCAAGCAACCATAGGATGGAATAAAAAAAAATACGACTGGAGATGTCAACACCCAACACAGAATATCTGGAATAAATACATCTATATTATGTAAATTCAAAAAAATTCATATGTACCGCCCGGCATCGAACTCACAACTTCACGATTCTGGGGCAAGAATATTTTTTTGTTTTTCTGTGAAGTAATGATAGGATTTTGATACAAATATTTTATTGATAACATAAAAGTTACAAGTCATATCCTAGTAGATATAGGTATTTCGTAATGTATTGAAATATGTTTCTTTTTTCTTTTGAATAGGCTGGTGTTTGACCACACACTGTCTGATGTTAAGCTCTAGTACGTTCTAAGTTGCATCACGCTTACCTAGAAGGAATCTACATATTTACTCTGGATTTGTAGACATCCTGTACCGTGGTAGTAACTTTACTAAAAGCTACAAAGTTTTCGAAATAACACGAAAAACCATGTTTGTTCTACACTAGCTTTGCCCGCGACTTCGTCCGCGTTGGCTTCAGAATTACGTTCAGCGAGAAATGAAACATGTGTAACAAATAAGCAATAGTCATTTGCCGTGGTGGTGCCGGCGTAAGAATAGTACCCCACCCTCTATCCGTGGTTGCCGTAAGAGTCGGCTAAGAGATGTAATCCGGAAGATGGGCAGCAGCGTCTTCCTTGAACAATCACACCTAACTGCGCTCGCCAACCCGCCTGCCAAGCGTGGCGAGTATTGGCAAAACCCTCCAGGAGGAGGCCTATGTCCAGCAGTGGACGTTCTATGGCTGATGATGTGTGAAAAAAGTAAATATTGAAATGATAAAAATAATGAATGATGAAAATAGTCATTAAACTTGCGATATTTTTTTATTGGGATTTTACCATTGGAATTTAGTACATACTAGAGTTTACCAGTGATGGTTGGTAAATGTTGGGTTTAGGAATGTGTACTTCTTAAACATTTATTTCAATTAACTACACGGGTCAACATGAAATTTGACTTTGATTGCAAAGCATAAAATTTCGGTAGTTTAGGTCGTAATAAGACGGAAAAAAAAATATATGGCATGAAAAACTTTGCTTTTGTGCTTAGAAGACTGATGGAACGAAATTTTTTAAAATCTCGGATTTTAATTTTTGATTGAAAATAAAACTATTGAAATAAAAATGTTTATTATTTTTATTAAGTTTTACTATCAAATTAGCTTACAGAAAAGTGGAAAATAACTTAAAAGTGCACACTTTTACTTTTTCTTTTATGTTCATAGCTACTTTCTCTCAATAAACCCCAAATATAGTCGCCCATCATGTTTTCATTGTATTGGCCTTGATAGCGTTGTTCAAAATTCATGATGTCCTGATGGAAACGTTCTCCTTGCTCTTCGGAATAGCTCCCATATTGTTTTTAAATTTATCCAAATGAGCATGCAGCATATGTACTTTTAATGACATCCTGCAGCCCATGGCCTTAAAATTTGTAAGCATATCCTCAACCAACTTTTCGTAGTTTTCAGCTTTATTATTTCCTAAAAATCCAGAAACTACTGCTTTAAAACTGTTCCAACTTGCTTTTTGAGTACGATTCAGCAACGTTGGAAATTTTTCATCGGCGAAAATCTGTCTTATTTGCGGACCAACAAAAACCCCAGCTTTAACCTTTGCTTCCGATAACTTCGGTTTTTTTTTTTTTAAGTATCCAAAAGCTTCTGTAGTTTCATCCAGTTTTTTAACAAATTGTTTCATCAACCCTAACTTAATGTGCAAAGGCGGCATTAACACTTTTTCCGCTTCAACAATCGGCTCAAATTTGACGATCTGTTTTCCGTTCTGTTCTGTTGCACACAATTCTGTTCTTACAGGCCATGACCGTTGAATATAGTGTTTAGAATCCGCTCTGCTATCCCACAAGCACAAATAACACGAATACTTTGTATATCCACCCTGTAGCCCCATTAAAAATCCCACCATTTTAAAATCTCCAATCAGCTCCCAGTTATACTCACGATACTTTACAGATTCAAGCAAAATTTTGACACTTTCATAATTATTTCATCGTATTTGCACTTTCGTGACGACATTTTAAGTTATTCTGGGCTTGTAAATAACACCTGATGGTTGTTTATCACTCGGGTGCCATCTAGCGGCACAGTGTAAACGTTAATACCCCACTCTCACCGCGCGGTCTTTTTAAAAATATTAAAATCAATTTAAATTTATGAAAAAATTTAAAAATGAGTATTATTATTATAACTATCACAAAAGCAAACTTTATACCGAAAAAAGGTATTTTCTTTTCGTTTTTGTGCATAACTAACTGGAAAATAATAGTATAAACTTTAGGACAAAGAACGAAATTTTTTTTGTAGAGTCGTGCTATCAATCAAAACCTCACAAATTTTTGTGTGTCATATGAGAGTAATTATTAATCATTTATATTACTATTAGGCCAGCGGAGACGGTAGAGAGAGATGGGATGGGTAGCGGGGGGCTGTCACAAGTACGAGACCATATCCCGAACACGTTCCGACATGTTTATTTCAACATTAGACAAATCCTAAGATTTATCAAGTGAATGGTGGTAAAAGTTCGAAATAAACGATGATACTAGAACGGTTCGGACTTTTACCATTAAGAGTTGGTAAATCTTAGGTTTTACTGGAAAATCTTAGGATTTACCGTAGTTCGGGCTTTTACAGTAACATATACAATATCCACACTCGTATATATCATTCGATACTTTACGATTGGAACATGACTATTCTAAAACATTTATTTATTTATTTTATTTTTAACAAGTTATTTATTTATTTTATTTGAACACTAGAAAATGCACAAGTTTGGAAAATTATACATTGTGCGACATACCATATGATTTTATCAAGTACCCTCCAAAATTCGGCTGAGTAAAAAGAAATTTGGCAACATTTTTAGGCAATACCGTAAGTCGAAGGCTAAGGCAGGCTTAACGAGCTAGCAACAGATAATTCGAGCGTATTTAGTTGATTTTTTGGGTTCCGTACAAAAGGTAAAAAAGGAACCCTTATAAGATCACTCTCTTGTCCGTCTGTCTGTCCGTGTGTCACCACCGATTTTCTGAGGAACGGGTGGACCTAGTAAGTTGAAATTCATACCAGATACTAAGGTCTATAGTCCCTATTAGTGTATAAAAATCAAGGTCCAGAATCAACACGATAAAAAAATACGGGCAAATTTAGATTTTCGCGAAAACTTGTAAGTACCAAAATTTACTTACCTTAAATTGAATTATTTAATTTTCAAAATTTTCACTTTACTTGTGTAGTAAGACCTTGCTTTTAACCAAAATTAACAATTCTAGGTCAACCGGAAGTACCTACCCTATAGGTTTTGGGTCGAAAACCTATATGGTAGTTCCCGTTGACAAATCACGAAATTTGGCAAAAAGCAAGGTCTTACAGCACAAATAAAAGGGAAAATTCATAAAAAAATAATTGAAAATTAAGGTAAATTTTGGTACTAATAAGATTTCGCGAAAATCTAAATTTCAACCATTACAGCACATACACACACACACACTTAAAACTTAGCCATCAATAAAAATAATACCAATTTTATTACGGCGCTACCTATAATGGGTAGGTACGGAACCCTCGGCGCACGAGTTCGACTCGTACTTGACAGGTTTTTAAATCTTATCCTATACTTATCAATGCATCGCATTTCGCTAAGTATTTATAAGTATGGCATTTATACTGTCGATAAAGTTATCGTAAATTTGCCTAATTAATCCAGAGTGTATAAATACTCGTACATATTTGTCCTTTTTTATCGAAGTTAGGCAAGGTGTTCGAGATGGTTAACATACCTAGAATGGAACTGACTCTCAAGTGAGGCTGTCGGAATAAACCTTTCGGTTCTAGCCAACCGACTTAAGAAAGTACCCTATTTTCATGCTATGGTTTCCTCATTTTTTCGGTCACCTGTAGCTCAAAGTCATTGTTGGCATTTGAACCCATGCTCTCCGACGTGTGATCCGGCCACGCTGACCACTGTTCTATCATCGCTACAAAATTGCCATTACAACGTGAAGAAGTATAAATATTCATACATACTATATATAAATTTTCGTTTTTATAATAGTAGTGAAACATAAACTTGCTAATTTAATTTAATTTATATAAAATTACCACTTGATTCTTCTTTATTTTGTTTCTAGACGTTGTTTTAACTTCTTTTTTTTATAGAGAATTAGTCAGAATTGTTTTCGAAAACAATGTATTCCCCAGTCATATCTATCTCTACATATTATAAAGCAAAGTCATCCACCACGTCTGTCTGTCTGGCAGGCTGGTTGGCGAGCGCAGTTAGGTGTGATTGTTCAAGGAAGACGCTGCTGCCCATCTTCCGGATTACATCCCTTAGCCGACTCTAACGGCAACCACGGGTAGTGAGGGTAGGGTACTATTCTTACGACGGCACCACCACGGCAAAAGTTAAATTATATTACCTAGTTAATATTACTCAATAAATAAATACATTTTAAATCGATTCTATTAGGTTCGATCAAAAAGATTTCTTTAATGCAGATATTTTGAGGTCCAAATTATCTTTATAATCCGTTTGCATTAAAAAAATAATCTGATAAAATATGTTGCGATTCAACTTCTTTGCAATAAATCCAGACTGGAAATTGACGTCAATACCATATCATTTATTGATGTAATGACATGTTTTATTAATCCTATTCATAAAAAAGATATCTGTTGAATTTATATTGAGTTCCCATACATGCCCTTGGGAAAGTGACTACCGAATTTTATATCAAACGGGGTTGAGATTTGTCACGTTGGTTCAATTCCGATGATAATTTATTTTTATAGTCAAGACCTGACTACCAGGATTGGCTCCAGACAAAAGAACTCCCACGGTCAACAGTACCTATAGTACAGCGGCTCTCAAACTTTTTTGACGACAGAGTCCTTTCTGAAAGCGAAATATTTGATGGAACTCTGAAGTAATCAAAAATTGTTTTATGTGTATTTTTATTGTCAATTGAGTCAGTGTTGAATTGTTGACTACGGTCCTGGCTGTCGTGCACCCATATTATGCATTCCATTACTACTCTTTTACACTTTTTTTTTCATTTTGGTCAGTATTTTCGCAGAGCTCTCAGAGAGGCTTTAGCCTGGGGTTCAGCGGAGCACACTTTGAGTATGGCGGGTGTAGTAGATACGTAATTTTGTGTACAAAAACATTTTGCTAGCAACTGCTATTATCGGTAACGAAATAACGATATTAATGATCGTGTTTGTAACGACGTAACGTCTAATCGTAAGAGTATGTGGGAGATAAGACTGTTATCAATTATGTTATACAGGGTGGTTTTGTGATAAGAACGAGTTTCTTTCTTGGTAAGGCTAACCATCGAATGTCAAAGTAGCGATGACTCAAAGCTCTGTGTATCGCTGCAACGGTCATAAATAGACGTTATTTCTTAAAATCAGGAGAGGAGAGAGAAATGTCATGTTTGTGTCACTACTTTTAGATTAAAAAAAAAAGACATAGGTGAGCGTGCTCCACCACTCCACAGTAGACCGCATATTCGCTTAACATCTTTAAATTAATAAGTAATGAGACGAACTAGATGCTCTCCTGTTGGTAAGAGATAACTCCTCTCCATGACCATTGCAGCGATCCACAGAACTTTGAGTAGCAAAACAAAGTCCAGGGCATCCACCTAAGTTTGTAATAAAGTCACCACTTGGGCATGACCGGACTTACTTTGTGTGACTCCTGCGGCTTAAACTTATCTAACTCGATTTTTAATACAATACTTGAAAATATTGTATACTTGATTCTGGCAAATGCACAAAGTGCGATGTCAAAAACAGAGAAGAAGAAGAAAACTTATTAAAAAATTTGCTGTCATTGTGAGATTTTTTTTTCTCTTTCTTCCCGGCATCGCTCTCTGTGCAATCTGCCAGTTTCAATGTTTCTGTATTTTGTATGCATGCTTCAGTTTTCAGCTTCTTTATCTTTATAGTCAAAGTCCTGTCTTGGTCAAGTCCAGTCCGTGCCAGTCAAATCTAGTCATGCCTTAGTAAAGTAGTGGCGACTTTACTACAAGCTTCGATGGAGTTTTGGAAGCAACACGAAGTCATGTTTCACCACATTATATCACTTTCCCACACTTGCGCTTGTAATTCGGCATTTTATGAATAAAACACCACTATTTTTATACATAAACGCTCGATAAAACACTAGTTTTGAAAAAAAATGCAATGGGGTGACACGACTCTTTCCGCGTTCCCGCCAAAACTCCTCATTGTGAATTATCGAAGTTAACTGTATAGTTAGTAGGTCTGTCAATGTAAACATTCAGAATTTTGAAATTGACAATTTGAAATTAGATTTTTATTTAAATTATTTACAAACATACATAACATAAAACCAGATATTAATTAAATATTAGTGGTAATACTCATTTTAGTAATAATATAATCTGACAGTATGTTAATGATAATATTTTGATAAATTAATTCCTAACGAGAATTAGATAAGTATCTAACATTGATAAAATTGTAACACACTTTGTGAAGAATTTTGATAAATTTTTCTCGTCTAAAATTATAATAGCAGACCCTATTACTTAGGTTGGTATAATTCTCAATTAAATTCATTTTTTTGCATTCTTCGGCAATAATAGTTCAGTCACCTGAGGCAGGTTTATGAAAACAAATATCGCCGTAAAAAAAGGCTGTATTAACAAATTATAGACAATAAAAAACCAGTGTGCACAGAGG
This sequence comes from Biston stratarius, assembly GCA_950106695.1. NCBI lineage: Eukaryota > Metazoa > Arthropoda > Insecta > Lepidoptera > Geometridae > Biston > Biston stratarius. The sequence continues at coordinate 3,049,203 of OX467108.1, forward strand.
CGGTGCTAGACGAAAAGTAAAGGCCAGAAATCCTATGTGAGGCTACTTTAATTTTTCAGTCAGAAAGAAATTCTATTTTTTTTTTAATTTTAACCTCATCTCACCTGATGTTAAGTGTCAGTGTGGTCGAAGATGGTAAAGCACACCTAGCCTGGAATAGAAGAACTGATTCTCAAGTGAGGATGTCGGAACACTGTTAGGTGTTTGATGGCAGATTTTCAACTTAAGTGTGGTAGCTAGCTAGCCGAGTATTAGAAAATACCCTACCACCATAGTAGGCTAGTTTCATTTACACGTATAGAAATAAGGAAAACAACATTTTAGCAACTTTTTTTTGCGACGCCCCCACTGGCGTCCTAAGGTATTTTTAACCCGAATAAAATAAACAAGTTAGGTTACGTTTCGATAAGTTTTACATCGCAATTGTGACATATTGAACATATAAAGAACGTAATAGAACCGTGTGTGTGTCTCACTCACACTTACAAAAAAAAATTTTTATCCGTGATAGCTGACGTCACTTGCAACGCTAATCGTAAATATAATGTGTGGCACTAATAGAAGAAAACTAATTGTTATAAAAATAAATAAGAGGCTGTTTTTATTCAACTGTTTTTTAATCTACTGCAAAAAAAAAATTAGCTAAAGATGCAAGGCTTCAAATCAAAGGCAACTAACTCTGTGACTACTTGTCGAGTCCGCCTTGTGTCGAACGCGTACTACGTTTTTTGATTATAGAATGTTCGGTGCCGTGTTCGCGGGGATGTTTTCTTCAGCGAATTTTTGTGTAAAAGAAATACGACTAACTAAACGCTCGCATTATGATAAGAGATAACGCCTGTTTATGATCACTGCAGCAATACATATAACTTTAATTAACAATGTTAGATTCAACAGCTCTGTAATTTCGCTAGCTGCTTCCCTTCAAACCGGAACACAGTAATGTTTACAAACTACTTAACTTAGACGACCTCTTGCTAAGGAGATCTACCACCAAGTAAAATTTGTATTAAGATGCCGCTCCAGTGGCGGATTTACATATTTGCCGCCAGTAGGCTATTCAATTATTGCCGCCCCTACTAACCACTGTAATTCAATACCTTAGTTTACAATCATATAAATTAAGTTTTCTTTGTCAATTAAGTTGCAATTTTATGATTTGTACTCTATCGTCCTAATTACATCAGCTTTTTCCCTATTCTATTATTATTATGATTGTGAACTATAGAGCATACCTTCGCGCCTTAGCGAGTTGTGTGAGTGTTCCTAATAACATTTAGGTATAAAGAGAAAAAATATAGTAATAATTAATCTTAAAAAAAAGCTCAAAATTACTAAATTTACATTGTAATAATCATAATCATAATCATAATCAATTTATTGGTAATATGTCAATTACAAGTCATTTAAATATAGAATACAATAACAATTACACAATGTCAAAGTTAAGAAAAATAATAATATAATTAATGTTACATCTCAATCATAATTGTAATGTCAATAATGAAAAATAAAAATTAAATAAGAAATGTCAAGTAAAAAAAAAATTATAATAAAATAAGTTATATTAAAATATGTCAAATTGAAAAAATAAAATTAATAATGAACATTACAGGCATAATTAAAATTTAAAATCAATGAATTCGTTATAGCTGTAAAACGTTTGTTCGATAAGCCAGCGTTTAAGTCGTGCCTTGAAACTATCCAGAGTAGGCGCTGCAGTGATGTGATCTGGCAGTTTGTTGTAGACTGGCGGACCCATAATATTGAAACGTTTTTGGAATATTTTAAAAATTAATATCCAGAAAAAGTACCTATATTTTACAAATACACACATATTTACATACACAGCGTTTAGTAATGTTTCATGTACAGACGTTGGAATATTCGGTGTACTGTATAATACTAAAATATTGTAATTTTGTTAAATTTTCGAGACTTCTTTTCGCCGTATTTCGGCAGAATAAAATTTTGTTTCGTTTTCGTTTAAAGGTGTTTGATTAGACAACTGGCATAATTCTAAAAGGATTAGGCAGCCCTAATTGTCGATTCTATTGCTATCGAATGTTCCTACTGTCTTTACTTAGTACCCGATGAGGTAGGGTTGCCGACTTCCCATAAAGTCTATACACATAGTAAGTAAAGGTAGATTAGATTTTTTTTTTACCGGTCACATTTCGAAGTACTATTATCCTAGAACTATTCAGTTTAATTCCACCTGCGCATTTTTACTTTGCGATCGAATCAGAAATGAGGAAATCCGTAGACGAACCAAAGTTACCGAAATAGCCCAATGGATTAGCAAATTGAAGTGGCAGAACTGATGGCTGATGGGGCTGCAAAGTCCTGGAGTGGAGACCACGGACCGGCAAGCGCAGCGTAGGACATCCACCCACAAGGTGGACAGACGACCTCATAAAGACCGCAGAAACGCGCTGGACGCGAGCCGCTTCCAACCGGTCTTTATGGAAGTCAATGGGGGAGGCCTATGCCCAGCAGTGGACGTCCTACGGCTGAGATAATGATGATGATGATGCGTCCGGTAGTAAACATCATCTCAATCATCACACGCGATCAAAACGTCATCCGTACATGGTGGATATTCCCCACGTAAGCACAAAGCGTTTTGATTCCACATTTTTCATTCGCACAGCGAGGTCGTGGAATTCTCTGCTGAGCGTCTTTAAATCCAAAGTAAATACTTATCTGGTTTCTTTTAAGGTAAGCGTGTACCATCTTAGACCGTACTACTGCTTAAAATGAGGTAGTTTTTTTAATGTAAAAGTAATGAGACCAACGATCCGCTCCCCTGATGGTAAGAGATAACTTTTTTTAATACGGATAAATCCGCGTTTGACCAGCAACTCACCTGATGGTTAGCTATGATGTGGTAGAAGATAAAGCAAGACTTAGAAGATACCTATTCACTCTGGCCTTGAAAAGATCTAGATTATATCTCACAGGAAACAAGGAAGCCGGCAGCTTGTTCCATTCCTTGGCCGTACGCATGAGAAACGTAGAGTCAAAATGGCGTGAAATTATTAAGATTCAAAAACAAAAGAAGCTATAGAAATAATGTGTTGCGTAAAACATAAGTACCTATTACAAATTCAAAAGTCTGGGAGTGCTGTGCTATCGGTTAAAGACAGGTTCCAGAAACAAAATAATATATGAGATTTCATTGGTTGAGACCGGTAGGCCACAGCCCAGAAATCAGTATTGCCATCCTATGGTAAATTGTTTTAGGTAGAACAGTACCTAGATCATTTAGCAGTAGGTAATTCTGTTTCAAGAGCGTGAAGAACCGTGATCGTGGGTTCGATTCTCACCTAATTTGAGTAAAGAATGGTGTGTTGTAAATAGTAATAGGTCTAAGTTATTAAGCATGTTTTAAAAATAAATATGCTTATGACATTTCGCACAGCGCCATCTAGCCTTAAACTAAACAAAGTTTGTACTATGCGAACCAAATAACTGATAGAATAATTAAATACTTTTTTTTAAATACGTACTTATAATACATACAGACGGTCACGGAACAAACATTTATCGTCGCATAAATATTTGTCTCGGATTGGAATCGAATCCACGCTCTACAGCTTTTGAAGCAGATAACAAATATCAATATTTGACAGCTCCGTTGGCTCATTGATAGTATATCTGCTTGAAGAACCCGGTTCGATTCCCGTCCAGGACAAACATTTTGTGGTATAAACAAATGTTTGTTCTGAGTGTATTATAAGTATGTATTTACAACATAAAAAAGTATTTATGTGTTCTACCGGTTATCTGACATTCAAAGCACAAGGGCTGCTTAGTTTGGGGTCAGATTGCGCTGTGTGTAATGTCCTACGAAAAAAATTTTGACCTACGACATAATATTAAATTTAAAAAAAAAATAGCCAAACCAAACAAATGAACACATGATGCCAAATAAGCTAATACGGCAGTCAGTTAACATTAGTCTTAACATAAACGCTATAATTATTAATTACAAACAAATTTTGTTATTTATTGTATTTCTATCTGAAACAGGTTTAGTTCAAACTGGTCATCCGCAGACGTTTTCGCGAATCAATTAACGTAAAGTTAACTTCGAAGTTCACACGCTTAAAGTGACCATTGAACTGTAGAACCGGTTTATTCGGTAAAGCCCGCCTCGAGTTATCTTTGTATTCTTATCATTTATCACTGATTTAGCTGTCCACTAGATACTAAAGCATATTAAAGGTAAAGGTGTCTCACCTGGCGGGCAGTGTCGACGCGGAGGCGCCTTAGACCGCACGTCGCATGATAGCAAAACACCACGGAAAATGTAAAAAATTTAATCGAAAATTTAACACGGGGATGTAATTAAAAAAATAAATTGAACGTGTAAATATAATTGTATATATTTTTTTGTGATCTAAGTGGGTGCAATTTTTTTTTAAATAATAACCCTGTGATATTAGAATAAAGGATCGGTGAACATAAGCAAGTGAGTACCAAGAACATTCTTATGCTTTGTTGTTTTTTGTGATTGTGCTTTTTTGTTTAAATTTAGATGCATGAATGAATTAGAAAGAGAGCCAGGTAAAGCCAGAATACAATAGTTTTAAAATGCTTACAATATTTTAACAAATAAAACTAATGGATTTTTGCGCTCTAAGGAACGATTATTTTTGATACATCTCGTTTACCCTAATAAATTATAATTTATACAAAAAATTTATAATAAATCGAAATGTCAAAAGACACTATTTTTTAAATCTAATTGTGTGTGTTTTGGGATGTTTTTATGAGATATTATAAGGATTTAATTAAGATCCAAATGATCTCTGTTTTCAAAAATTGTCCCACTGCTGGGCGTGTGTTTCTTCTCATTGTGAGAAAGGTAAGGTCGTAGTCCACGATGCTGGCCAAGTGTGGGCTAGCAGACTTCACAAACATATCTTGGATAACTTTTTTTTAAGAACTCTCAGAAATGTAGATTACCACACGATGTTTTCCTGCACCGTTTGAAGTCGGTGGCAATGCGCTTATAACTTAGAAAAGACAAATGTACGATAAGACTTCAGATTGAAAGCCAGCCTGTCTCTCGACTAGGTTGCCGGACCTTCAACTTGTTACTAAAGATATTTTTCTCAATTTACTTTAAACTACACAACTTTCAATTCAATAAATCTTCGATCAATTTACTATACACTTATTGCCTATTTTTAAATTTTATTATTTATTTACTCCTTCGCGGTGACATATTAACTAAGATAGACTAATGACAATGCGAATGCCAGTGTAATTAACAAAATGGGTTAATTTAAAATTAATGACCACTGACGTTTTTTTTTAATTTTTATGCTCATCAGTTCTTAAATACTAGCACGAAACTATTCATTCGTGATAAAAATAAAAATGGATTTAAAAAAAGTTTAAAATAATAGGTACCGAAATTACAGGGTCGTTGAGACTAGCCATCGAAAGACTCAAAGTAATGAGCGCCGAAGCAGCGGTGCCTTAGACTTTGTTTTGCTACTCAAAGTTCTGTATACAGGTGCAATAGTTATGGTCATGCGATTTTATCTCTTACTATCAAGAGAACGTCTCGTACGTTTCATTACTTTTACATTTTTTTAAATAATGACCCTTTCCGCACCGACATCGTACGGGTGAACTTTATTTTGGCGAACCATCAAAATTTCTTTGTATAATACCTAGTACCTGGATGACCGAGCTTTGCTCGGCTGACAACACGGATAAAACGACGTTTTCTAAAAATTAAACCAAGCTAGATCGATTTATCTCCCTCGAAACCCCCTGCATACTAAATTTCATGAAAATCGTTGGAGCCGTTTCCGAGATCCAGAATATATATATATACTTATATATATACAAGAATATATATATATATATATATATATATATACTTATATATATATACAAGAATTGCTCGTTTAAAGATATAGATAATTAAAATTAATATTTTTAAACATACTCTGCACTGCGGTCGTAGAAACACGGTACAATTTAATTTAGTCAATTACAAAACATAGAGACTAAAACGCGAGAAACTAAAATAATGAACAAGAATTTAAACAAAAAACACGACTGCGTTAAAAAAAATAGCCAGTGTCACTCGGGTTGATGGAAGGATTCTTACGATACCACATACATCCTAATCTGTTAAAACTATTAAAAGTTATGATGAAATAAAGAAATATAGGTAAAACCTAACCAAACCCTGAAAACATTACCCTTTTATTTTGGGCAGTCGAGTGAAAAGTGCTTGAGTTTAAAATCAATTCAATCTATTGCATTGACTATACGAACTTTGGTGTTACTTTAAACATGCCAAGTTGACGCACGTTGTGGGGCCGGACGTATACAACCAGAGAAAGAGACTGAATGGCTTTAAACACAAACCGAAATACTGACTTATAGAGCAAACGTTTTATGACATTAATAAAAATATATTCTTCCTTGTTTTGTAAAATTGACTTATAAATGTAATAATTAATTTATTAATAAAATACTATGACTTTACTTGGTAAAAATTAATTACTAAATTTGGAAAATCTTTACAACAATTCATTTACAAATCTAATTCGTAACGAACAAAATCAAAATCAAAAAGTCATTTATTCAGTTTAGGCCCTGGTAAGGCACTTATGAACGTTAAGTTACATGTTTGAATCTACCAAATATTAGGTAGGTATTCATACTTTTTAACTAAGGAGTTGTAGTTATATAGATTTGAAATAACTTTTGAACCAATAAATAGATTGACGATTAAGTGTTATATATTATATATACATATATATTATATGTTTTGTTTCTTTGATCTTATTTATTAAGCTAAACTTTCTTAAACGCATGTCGCGCGTATGGCATGTAGATTTATTTATTTAAGGCTCTTTGATCTTACGTTTCAAACTTGTTTGTTACTGTAATCGATAATTAGTTTGATGCCACACTTCAAAGCCAGTTCCTTTTCCAGGCTTGGTGTTCACCAACTTCAACCTCACTGTCATTAACATCAGAGGTGTGGTCAAACACCTGTCATCATGTCAATTGATTTATGAGGGCTGCCTCACATTACTTAAAAAAATTAAAAACTAAAACCAATTCTGTCCCACGAAGTCCTTATAATACAAAAGATTTATTGGAAAAAAAAAAACATTTTTCAATGTCGTTTTTCATTAAAATTTCTATTTAGTCAAACATTCGTAATTTTTATTTAGCGATTTTATTTCTTTAACTAACAGATAAAATGCAAGCTAAAATTACTAAAGTGTACCTAATATAAGTGAATATTTCGCTTTAACTACCTAAGATATAAACACCGGAGATACCTATAAAGAAGAATGATATCTCAAATTTAATTTGGTCCATTCTTAAGTTCACGACACCGCTCAAAAATGAAAAAAACTTTTTGTTTATACAAGAATTGAAAATAAACAGCCTTTTAACTCAAAATGCTTAGGTGCTTAAACGTGACCGCGACCATCATAAAAGGCAAGAATATTAATTAACGGTGACAAATTTATTACAAGGAAATTCGTTGAGGTTTTCGAGTAGATTCGTTTCAAATAATGTTTGCCTATATTTACTTTAATTTAGTTTTTAATAATATACAATTGTTGAGACTAACAAAACACTCTCCTGATTATAAAAGTAAGAGATTACGTTTGACCATGACCATATTGACCATATTGCAACCCAGAATTTTGATTAACAAAACAAAGTCTAGGGCATCGTTCCTTTGGCGCTTATTGACTTTGAGACTTTGGAATATACGAGTATAGGATATAATAGGCATTCATGTAATTATATAAAAAAAGTTTTGTTTTTAGGTCTGTTAATGGCATTTTGTTGTTGAATAAGTTATCGTGAGAAGCCATTGGTTTTTAAATATAGTTATTACTTGGAGTCAATGGGTTCATATTATTGTCTCCAAAATTTATGCCAAATACATTTAAATTAAGATTAGTCTCAATAGATTTGTAATTTCGTTAACCGCTGTGTTGTGTTTGACCACATCTCACCTGATGTTAAGTGACGGTGTGGTCGAAGATGGTAAAGCACACCTAGCCTGGAATGGAACTGGCTCTCAAGTAAGGCTGCCGGAACACACCGTTGGATACTTGGCGGCAGACTTTCAACTTGGGAGGTAGCTAGCCAGCCGAGTACTAGAAAGTACTCTACCACCACGCTATGGTTTCCTCACGATGTTTTTCCTTCACCGACAGCTCCAGCTCATTGTTGGGGTTTGAACCCACGCCCTTCGGCATGCGAACCGACCGCGCTAACCACTGAGCTATCATCGCTATCAAACATATACATAAAGTAATTACGAGACATCGAGTGAGTAACCCTGTTAAATTTTACTATTACTCGTAGAAAATAACGTGGTTTCTTTATAAATATAAACTAATTATTATGTAGAAATGATATTTTGTACAACATAAAGACAAAGAAAAATATTGACGCAAAATTTAAAAGAAAATTGCTTGCAATGCATCAGTACATGTCTACTGTATTTTTTACTGAATCTCTACCAAATATTCTCTACTTAATAGAGGCCAAAATTTACCCAAGCTACAAGAATAATAATATTGTTTTGGAAAAACATTTACTACATGCCAAATATAACTTAATTTACCTGTCTGGTTTTTGCCTAGAACAAAAAATAATTGGCGTCATTAACTTATGATTCACGATGTCACAAACTGAAAAACAAAACTGCAGACTGTTTCTACAACAATCGACATTGTTTCTGTCCTCGTCACTCATTGTGTCCATCGCAGTGACATTGACAGCTGTCAGACACAGTATCTATTGACTGAGAAAAGCGGCCCTGGGATATTAATAACCTTCATCGTTGGAACCTACTCTATAAAATTTTACAAAAAATACTGTTAAAACATTTTGCCAAAACTAAAATTGCTTAATGGTTGAGAAAAGTTTTTTTTTTGTTGGTTCTAAGGAACACAGATGTTCAACTGCTTTGGGGCGTACTTGAATTGTGTGAATTTTTACCCACTTCAATCTAAGGGGTGGTCGTCCTTAATGTTTGACAGAGTTGGTGGGCTCTGGAATCTTCAGTAAAACCAGGGCCTATAGTACCTTCATGCAAAATTTCATCCGTTAAGTAGTTTACGCGTGAAGGCGTAACAAATAAAAAACTCACATTCGCATTTATAATATTAGTTAGGATTTATTGCACACTTACTAAAACAAATACAAAAGAAAGTCTTAATGATAAAGCATATTTTTTTTTAAATTTAATTTATTTTTTCTACCAGCCATCCCCACTGTAAATCAGAAGAGGTTGAAGGCGCGCATTAAAATATATAAAAACACACGCGGCAAACTAAAAGTTACCATCATTATACATAATACAATTCGTATGCAATAACATTGTGTCGTATATTTAACACATAATAATCGACTTTTTATACAATAATCGATTTATTGACGTCCACGTGGGACCGCCAAAAAAATCGATTGTAGTTTTGTACTGTGTGATATCATAAAAACCAATAAATACGATATTAACTTAGGCACTCATTTGCAATTCTTATCTTGTTTTCGCAATATTAATCCTTATTTTTTTATTGCATTGCCGCAGACTTGCAGTCTACATAAAACTGCCTGAATCTACTTAAAGTACTTAAGTTCTAATCAAGTTCACGCATTCCAAGAAAATTACTGTTTATTACTTTTTATTATACATTTTACAATTTATGCAAACATTAATGAGATTAAAGTCATAAGCTTCCTGACTCACGCAATAAAATTAAACATAAAACGTTTTTCACGCGTGCGTGAGAAAGCATAAAACTACAGTAGGTACCTACAAGTACCTCAGCACTGTCATAAAATTAAATTATTGATAGAAATAAATGTGTTCAAGGTATATATTTAGTTTATTTCGTCTTACAGTTGTAACACACAACAATGCGGAGGATTTAACTAAATTGACAACAATTCTAAAACTTATTATATTAAAACTTGTCCGAAACTTCACTTAATATACAAAACAAATTTGACATAGGTAAACTTAAAACCAACAAATTAAAGAAAACAATAATAAAAATAAAAATAAAATAACCACAAGTCTTTATATCCTCTACTCACTGCTGTAACCACTTGCGTTTATGTTAGGAGTACTACTCGATAGTTATTTTTTTAAATTAATTTATTACTTTATTACTTTGCGTGCCAAAAATTCGGCATTTTGTTTTTTTTTTCAAACACCAATCTAAAGACATTTGGGTTTTTATGACGAATGTAACGATTCCTTAACTATCGAAATCCATCCAGCGTTTCGAAGATACGAGGTAATATAAATATATATATATATATACATATAAGATACGCGCGAAAAACATAACCCTTCCTTGGCAGTCGCGTAAAAAAGAGAGAAAAAGGAATTAAGTTATACAATTGGAGAGCACATTTTCTAATCTATCTAATATCTTTAAACGAGCAATTCTTGTATATATAATATATTAATATATTTGCATATTGTATATTTATGTATATATATAATCTGAATCTCGAAAACGGCTTCAACGATTTTCATGAAATTTAGTATGCAGGGGGGTTCGGGGGCGATAAATCGATCTAGCTAGGTTTAATTTTAAGAAAACGTCGTTTTATCCGTGTTTTCGGCCGAGCAAAGCTCGGTCAACCAGGTACTATATTATTATATCTGATAAACAAGCGACCTTACGTCTATACTTAACACTTCTTTCTTTCTTCTTTCTTCACAAATCAATGTAACTATTAAAATAGTCGTACTAAATTTGTACAATTCACTTGGTGGTAGATTTCCTTAGCAGGAGGTCGTCTAGGTAGGTACCACCGCAGTACCAGATATTCTGCCGCTAAGCAGTAGTGTGTAAACATTACTGTGTCCCGGTTTGAAGGGTACTGCAGCTAGCGAAATTACAGGGCTATTGAGACTAACGATCTAGTCTCAAAGTAATGAGCGCCAAGGCAGCGATGCCCTGGACTTTGTTTTACTACTCAAAGTTCTGTGTATCGCTGCAATGGTCATGGACAGGCGTTATCTCTTAACATCAGGAGAGCGTCTCGTTCGTCTCATTACTGTTACATAAAAAAAAAAAAAAAAAAAAAAAAAAAACAATAATTAATGTAATCTTTTTGATGGTTATTTGTTTAAGTGTTTTAATATGTGGATAAGATAAACACATACTAGGTACAAGTATGGAATATTTTTATTGCGTCTTGCGTTATATTATTATCGCGTTTTTTTTATTACTAAGTCAATTCATAAAATTTATCGAATAAGTTATACTTTCTTGTAGTTTTAATAAATGTTCTTTTATATTTTGTATATGCATTTTGTAATTAAATGTTAAGTAAAAAGGAGGTTATTGTAAGATACTTTTATATAGTATAGAAGGATTTCAGGCTGTGTCTATAGTAAAAGTTAAACAACGTTTGGCTTAGTATTCCCTAAACTTGAGACAAATTAAATAATAAAATATTATGTAGCGATTAAATCGAATTTACGATGTGTGGCAATGAAAGCTCAGTGGTTAGCACGGTTAGTTCACACGGCAACGGGCGTGGGCTCGAAACTCAACGATAAGCTTGAGCTGCCGGTAAGGGAAAACGTCATGAGGAAATCATAGCATAGTGGTAGAATATTTTCTAGTACTCGGCTGGCTAGCTACCTTAAGTTGAAAATCTGCTGCCAAGCTTCTGACGGTGTGTTCCGGCAGCCTCACTTGAGAGCCAGCTCCATTTCAGACTAGGTGTGCTATACAATCTTTGAGCATGTCATCACTTAAGATGAGCTGTGGTTAAACACCTAGCTTGTCGACATGACTATGAATGAAGAAGACTTTAAGAGTTAAATACATACATCACCACGGTGATTAATTACTACATATTATAAACAAAGTCGTCCGCTGCGTCTGTCTGTCTGTCTGTTCGTGATAAACTTAAAAACTACTGAACGGATTTTCATGCGAGTTTCACCGATAGGTAGAGTGATTTATAAGGAAGGTTTAGGTATATAATTGTTCAAGGTTTTGTGTATCTATATTGCACCCGTGCGAAGCCGGGGCGGGTCGCTAGTAAACGATAAAAAGAGGGAAGTTGGTTTGTTTGTATAGATATTGGGGACGTCAATGCGTATCCCCAAAATTATTTTCCGATATTTCAATATATCTTTCCTTGTGTTTCTGTGTTTTCCATAAATTAAAAAAGGTTTCACTTATTCAAAAACAAAAGTCAGTAGGTATAATTGTTAAAAACATACTTAAGCGAAGGCAATAAAGCACCCGTATGGCTTGTTGTAAACGTTTCCGAGTTTTTCGCAGTAATACAAAGACTGATTTACATAAAAATGCGTCTTCCGGATAGTGATACTGGAATCCCAAGGAAAGCCTTACAAGAATAAATAGTGATGGGTCTTTTTGATAGGCGGCGTCTCCTGCAAGTTTTTTTTCAATAATGACATGACATAATCTGTCATGATATAACTGTCATGTTTTTTTTTGACACATTTCACCCAGCGCCATCTGACCCCAAACTAAGCTGAGCTTGTGTGATGGAAGTCAGATAACTGATACATAAATACTTTTTTTTTGTTGTAAATACATACTTATAATACACACAGAACACCCAGACACAGAACAAACATTTGTTTATACCAAACAAACATTTGTCCTTGGCGGGAATCGAACCCACGCCCTACAGCTCAGGCAGGCATACTCCCAATGAGCCAACAGGACTGTCAATGCTGTAATAACTAACTTGTTGGAAACAACAGTTTTTTTTTCTGCGGCCCTAGTAATTTTGTGCATTGTGCCCATTCTCAATATAACCTCTTACGTTTAAAAACTAATTTATTGTTATTGGCAATGCATTTCAAGTATCATATGATAAATCAAGTAAAGTAAGTTACAGTCAAAGTTACACAAAGAGAGTGAGTAATGGTGACTACTTTGAACTTCGATGGAGTTTTGGAAGCAACACGAGAATTCATGTTTCACCACGTTATGTCACTTTACCAAACACTTACGCACGGCACTTTGAAAATAAAACACCGCTATTTTTATACATAAACCGAAAAAAAAACACAAGTTTTACAAAAGAAAAAAAAAATACAAATTATACAATATATGCATGCGGTGACATGATTCTTCTGCGTTGCTGCCAAAAATCCGTTTTTGGCATTGTATGTAATTGGCGACATATACACAATCGAGACTTCGAACAACGAAATTTTAGTATTGGAAACATAACTACCTAAATCCCGCATAAATAAAACAAAAACATACTTATTTGTACCAACATTCAGACAATAAACATACTATCCGACCAAAATAAAAAGCATTACATCTATAGTGAATGATGTAGTTGCAATATGATTTAAGTCGAGTTATATAATACTTGCTAAACGGCTAATTAGGAAGTGCCAAGACTTAAAACTTATTGTTTATATCCTTTTATGCAGCCAACATGTGGACCGATTACCGAATGAGCGCCGTCTGAATTTGGCCTGGCTTTTAAAAAGCTAGAGTTCAAGATTAAACTGGAAAAACAAGCAAAAGACCTGGATTGTGCAACATTACAACAGCGTGCAACACCAACAAATTGTGGCCAGCGGAGCGCAGCGTTGCGACACAACAAAACTTAATTTTTATTGTTATTCTTGATTAAAATTAGACGCGTTTCGTCTTGCCGATTGAGAGTTTTGTAATATTAACAGGTCATGTAGATATATATGTTTTAATAATCTTATGTATGAGTTTTTGCATACGAATTACTGATTTTCTATCAATATAAATTGGAAGTGGGGCATCTAAGTAAGTGAAAATCATATCACGTGAACAATACCTGGACATGACTGTGTTTTTTTTTATTCGGATAAGTCCGCCTTTTGAACACCAACTCACCTGATGGTAAGCGACGATGTGATCGAAGATAAAGCACGCAGACTTAGAAGATTATATCTCACAGGAAACAAGGAAGCCGGCAGCTTGTTCCATTCCTTGGCCGTACGGATGAGAAACGTAGAGTCAAACGTTTGGTACCCTATGAAATTCCACTATGTATGGGTGGTAGTGGGCCGTCTCTCTACTTGTCCTGTAGTAAAAAGGGGATGGAAGTACATGGTCGTACAGCTCAGAAGCACATTCTCCGAAATTAATCCTTTAGAAAATTGACAGACTTGCTACTTTCCGGTGTTCAAGGCTTAAAAGTAACTTTACTTTATGTAACTTTGACTGTCACATAAATGTCACATAACATAATGGCAAAATAAGTAGTGTGATGCCAAATAAATCGAACTCCAGAAGTTACGAAGTGCTAAGATAAAAAGATGAAAATTTAAAGTGAACTTATAATAGACGAACGCCCATATAAATAATTTTCATTATGTATATATTTTTTTGTTTTTAGACCATTGCACTTCCATGCATATTGCCACTTATCTAGATTTAACGAAGAAAAAAACGGAGTAGGTGTTGTTAAATTAAGTTCCTTAGTTAATTTTAATCATTCGTTATTTAGTTGTTTTTTTTTTTTGTAAATACGTATATAATTATAAGTACCTGGATGACCGAGCTTTGCTCGGCTGAAAACACGGATAAAACGACGTTTTCTAAAAATTAAACCTAGCTAGATCGATTTTTCGCCCCCGAAACCCCCAGTATACTAAATTTCATGAAAATCATTGTAGCCTTTTCCTAGATTCAGAATATATATATATATGTATATATATACAAGAATTGCTCTTTTAAAGGTATTAGATAGATAATATATACAGGACCAGTGCTGGATTACCCATTAGGCCGGACTAGGCCATGGCCTAGGGCCCCCGACGAACAGGGAAATCCACGAAAATCTGATATGATTTTTTTTAGATGCAATTTTTAATTTCCAATTATTTTTTTCTTGAAGATGTACGTCGTTTTCATATTGAAAAGAGATGTCCAAAGATTATTTTATAAATTATTTATTATACCGTTAATTATGGAAAATCATAAAATATATAATTAGTCAGAAAAAAACTGCTTCCATTGTTTTATTGTGTTTAAAATCATTAAATGATTTGAATAAGCTGTTTAAATTCTATAAATGCATAAATGAAGATTAATATTACAATTATTTAAAAAAAGGGGGGCCCAAAATTTGAATGGCCTAGGGCCTCCATTTGGCTTAATCCGGCATTGTACAGGACACCCAGACACAGTCATGTGTTATGATTTTGATATTTTTAATGTTATTTTTAAATATGAATGGATAAATGACCTGTTAACTTTGGTGTTATCAATAAAATACTTTGTATATATTTGCATTTTTATCCAATTTACGATCTTTAAACTTCAACAAAAGTTGTTTAAGACAGCCCGTCGTGCTGTTTTGTTTTAGAGGGAAGGATGTCTGGTCGTATGTCGGAAATTCTTTTTTTAGCCGCGATGAAAAGGATCACGTGGCATATCGCCTTACCAAGTTACAGCGGACATGGCCTTAACTATCACAATTAGCCTAGAGGTCGTTCGTCTTGCAGTTCAGATACGGAAGAAACATATAGTGCTTATAATTTGGCACTTAATCAAATACTTCTGACCTAGAATTCTAGATAGAAACTCTATTGTGTATACCAGAAATTAGAAATATAAGAAATATAAGAACCAAATTAGCTAATGTCTCAAGTGGGAGCCTTATCGCTAAAAGCGATCTCTAACATCCATTACAAAGAGGTCGGATGAAGAAAGAGATTGGATGGAATAAAATTAAAAAAAAAATGAACCATTGGTTCCGGAGCTAAATGGATTTCGAGACGCAGTGCTTAACCGAATATGAACGTTTTTGCCACATGATAAGTTTCAATTTCGTGCACAAGTAAGCAACAGTGTTAAAATTTTGTGTATTTGATATCTAACTTTAATATACATTTATACTATCTTTGATCACACCGACACTTAAGATCATATGAACTGTGGTCAAACACCAAGTCAATCTTAAAAAATCTAAAACTTGACTTTTGTTCGAAAGTCATCCTTCTTTACTATAATACTATTTTGTAGCGATGATAGCTCAGTGGTTAGCGCGGTCGGTTCGCACGCCGAATGGCGTGGGTTCAAGTCCCAACAATGGGCTTGAGCTGCAGGTGAAGAAAAATATCGTGAGGAAACCCTAGCATAGTGGTAGAGTACTTTCTAGTATACTCGGCTGACTAGCTTAGTAGCTAGTCAGCCGAGTAAGCGAAGATGCTAAGCAGATTTTCAACTTGAGGGTAGTCCCTCAAGTTGAAAATCTGCTAAGCATCTTACAGTGTGTTCCGGCAGCTTCACTTGAGAGCCAGTTCCATTCCAGGCTAGATATGCTTTACCATATTCGATCACATCGTCACTTAACATCAGGTGAGTTTTGGTCAAATACCTAGCCTGTCATACATTTAAAAAATCTATTACTTAGTCTGCTGTAGAAAGAATCAAACGTGTAACGCACCGTGTGGCTTCCTTACAGTGTCACATATCGACTGTCCCATTTCTGTAGCTGTTCCCACGGCTATAGCATTGAGATAATGAGACTAAACATAACAATTCGTGTTTAAGGTTATCGCTTCTCTGTTATTGCATTTTCACATGTTTATAAAACGCTGACTTAAGCATGCGCTAGACGGCGAGAACAGCGTTCTTAACACAATATTTTACTGCTATTGCTTGGGGACAAAATATTGTCTAGCAATCATCTATTGTGCAGTATCGTAAAAACATTATTTTTATTTATTTATTACAAGTTACTTAAGACCCTTATTTTTTTGTAACTATGTATTTTATTATTAATTTTGATTTTGGTTATGTAAATAATATGAGTCTTTTCTAAAGAGTAACGATAGATAATATTAATAAGAAAATAAAAATGTCAATGACATAACAATAACAGATAATAATAATGGGAACAAGTGCTTCATTAACATTATATACCATTTAGTATGATATTCATAAATGATAAATATATAATAACTAAAATATATTATTAAAAGGAGTCCCTTTAGGCAAGGTTCCGAAGATACTGGCAGCGTTCCCCCTTTGAATAGCTAGACTAATTCTTTGTCCCAGGTAGCTGCCAGCTCTTCGGTCTCCTGTGATGTCAACTAACCTTTTTGCTATTTCCTTAAAAACCTTATAGCGCTAGGACCCCACGGACCAAGGTTCTCGACCGAATGGGACAAAATCATATTCGGAGCCTAGACCCCTGTATTTGCATGCTTTAGCTTTTAATAATTAAATTGTAACATTAAGCATTTGGTTCGTGTCATTCATCTACATAAAACATCCGTCTAGCTAACCTATACCAATAACAAGGGGCGCCTTGAAATAACGTATTTGCATTGCCCTGACATTGCATATTGATTGGCAATGCAGTATGATCCTACGTAACTACAAAAGATTATGCCATAGATCAACGAATACACTTTTGGGAGAAGGCTTGTCAAAAAAAACCTTGAAAGAATTTTGTAATACGGGGTTATACGGAACGGTACAACTAAGGCGAAACAAGCGCATTATTGTGGACAGTGTTCATTTTAAAGCACAAATCAGCATAGAAAAATATCAATCACTGCTGAATAATTTGGTAAAGATTCATTGAATTTTGAATTTGATATATTATTAATATGAATTGAATTAAGTTATCTATAAAAAATATAGTGCTTATATGAAATGTCAAAAGGTACTTATTAGAAAAAACTATCGCCTTAACTCGATTTTTCAAGTGTGCGCTTTAGTAAAAAACTGTGCATCTGATCGATATCTAAGTCAAATCTAACTTTACAGGATCATCCGCTGGACTAATCTGAAGATTGTCCGAAATTTTCATCAAAATCGGTCACGCCGTTTTGGAGTCCATAAGGAACATACATCCACACATCGATTTTTATATAGTATAGCAGATGTCAAAATAATACTAAATGTAAAAGTAAAACGAGTATAAATTCTATAAAACGACTCTATGCCCGTAAGCTCGAACACGGCTAGGTTTTTATCCACCATCTTATTTTTTGAGACGAATCTACATAACACACATCACACATCATCAGCCACAGGTCGTCATAGGCTGCTGGTCATGGGCCTCCTTCCTTTTTACCAATACTCGCCACGCTTGGCAGGCGGGTTGGCGAGCGCAGTTAGGTGTGATTGTTCAAGGAAGACGCTGCTGTCCATCTTCCGGATTACATCCCTTAGCCGACTCTTACAGCAACCACGGGTAGAGAGGGTGGGGTGCTATTCTTACGCCGGCACTACCCGAATCTAACGATACTTTTATTGTCGTAATTCATTTGACCGTTTGGAAGGTACGAGGTGATAAAGAAATTTACATACATACAAGATACGCGCGAAAAACATAGCCCTTCCTTGGCAGTCGGGTAAAAAGCTAGACAATGCTCTGGTTGTAGTCCAGAATCAATACGGTCAGACAATGGGTATAAATTTAAGTAAGGTCAACGACCTTGAAAGATATTGCACGGTCATATAGTAACTAGTATTTACTAACATCCGCTCTCTACAACACATGTTTAGTCAAGCTAGAGCCATCATACACTGCGAGAAAATTACGGAAATAGCTAAAATATATACTTAGAAATTATTAAAAAATCATTTATATACCTACATTAAATTTGAATGCGTCCAGTGCGGAAAGGTTTGACCATAATTTTTTTGCACTCATTGCGTTAGACTTTATTTTGAGTATTACCCAACTACAGAAAAAAATGCCTTTTTTTATGTAACAGTAATGAGACGAACGAGGCGCTCTCCTGATGTTAAGAGATAACGTCCGTCCATGACCATTGCAGCGATACAAAGAACTTTGAGTAGTAAAACAAAGTCCAGGGCATCGCTGCCTTGGCGCTCATTACTTTGAGACTGGATGGTTAGTCTCAATAGCCCCGTAATTGCGCTAGCTGCAGTACCCTTCAAACCGGAACACAGTAATGTTTACACACTACTGCTTGGCGGCAGAATATCTGGTACTGCGGTGGTACCTACCTAGACGACCTTGAAGGAAATCTACCACCAAGTAAAATTTGTTTTTTTACTAAAAGTTCTTCGTACATGCAACGATATGACGTGTGTTATTTCTTACATTCAGGAGAGCGTCTCGTTCGTCTCATTATTGTTACATATTCTTTTTAATTTTTTATACAGAATAAGTTCGCGTTTGACCACATCCTGCCTGATGTTAAGCAACGATGTGGTCTATGGATGGATGGAACATGCTTACCTAGAAGGAACCTATTTACTCACACCCTTACCTACCTTTCCTTCCCTTCTTCCCTTTTTTACCTTAGTGCGGAGTGGTATTTATTGTAGTAAGTACACATCATCAGCCATAGGACGTCCACTGCTGGACATAGGCCTCCTCCTGGGGGGGGTTTTGCCAATACTCGCCACGCTTGGCATGCGGGTTGGCGAGCGCAGTTAGGTGTGACTGTTCAAGGAAGACGCTGCTGCCCATCTTCCGGATTACATCCCTTAGCCGACTCTTACGGCAACCACGAGTAGAAACGGTGGGGTATAATTCTTACGCCGGCACCACCACGGCACATATATTTAGTAAGTAATAGTTGTCTAATTATTGCTTCTTTATTTTCACTCGTGACGCCTTTATTGGCAATCGTAGCAAAATAGAAACGTGTCATTGTAATTACAGCATTTTCCCTGTAATTTACAACAATTACCCACATTATTATTTCTATGATCTGTTACATGCAAACCGGGTTTTCACGTCCTCAGCGATAAGACAAATCTACCAACTTATCTCTACAGTTGGCTTAATTGTGAAAGTAAAATTTACACGGGAAGTTATGAATTTTTTTCGAGAAATACGATGGTGCTTCCTTCACTGAAATTTCAAATTAGCTTGTCTATACTCTGCACCCACTTGATCAACGTTGATTAGCAATGAGCCAATAAAAGATCCGTTTTCACAATCATTTTTAGAAGCATAACTCAAAATTGTAGCGAAATTTCCTAAAACAAATTTATCAATACCAAGATTGTCATAGCGAAGACAGATTGCATTAGGTAAAACAAGTACAAATTTACAATATTAAAAAAAAAAAAACGATTTCATAACCCTAAGGCCAAACACGGCCAGGTTTTAAGTTTAATGATCGAACTACTTAATCGATTATGACATTTTCATGGGGACCAATCTGACAGATTTCAAATAACAAGGAAAACAACCTTCCATCATAAGCTCACCTGAATAACTTAAAAGAGTCCAGGCTTCTTCGAGTAATCGGGGAACATACATAAAATTCTTCCGACGAATTAAAAGCCTCATCCTTTTTTGAAGTCGTAAATAAAGTAATCAATGATTTTGTTGTTGTAGAGCCTTCAGTTTAGTTCAGAGAATATGTGACTTCTAATAATAATGGTAATGGGCTGAACCCCACAGCACGTACGTGCCTGAGCAGATATATAGAATATAGAAAGCATAAGTTATTTGCTAGCTTCATATAGCGACGGAAAACATCGCGATGAAATCTGACCGTTCTTGATGTCCTAGAATATAGAGAAGTCTTACCCCACTTGGCTGGTGCGGTGGAATAATACTTACCTTTCTTCCAATGAGAAGAGGAACCAAACCTCTCAACAGTGGGCAGGAACCAAAACCTGTCCTTCAGCTTCGGAAAAGATCTTGTCGTAAGTTCTATAAAACATAAAACATAAAACATTCAATTATGTGAAATATTTTTATTTTGCTGATGCAAGAGCATTATTTAATTATACCTCTTTAGGCTCTAATCATGCGTTCTTTCTTTCTTGTAATCTAAAGTCTACCATGATTAGCATTTTAGAAAAAATACATATTATTTTGTCGATAAAGTCATATAGTAGGGCATGGAAGATGTTTTGCGTTTATTTTTTTAGATTCTAAAGAAGCAAGAGAGTTTGTGTAAGCCGAGTGGGAAGGCATAGTGTCAGAATTAAGATGTCGGCAAAAACCTTATTGACGGACATACAATTTAAAGTGTCGCCTACCCACGGCAGTGCTAAAAAATAAATGCCACTCACGGTTACCCATCTGAAGATTGACGGGAACGTCCGTTGCTTAACATTGATGATCTTTTGAGAATCCCTTATCTACTTTGGTAATGATAGTTTTCGATTGATGTTACACTATAGGTGTTGTCTGTGCGGATCGGTGTTAACCATACTGGTTTAAGCTTTCCCCACACAGGCCCGGCCTTTTGAAGCGGCCAAATTGCTGACAATGTCTATGTAAGACAGGCTACAGGTTGCCGTGTCTGCCACTACTAATTTCGCCACGGTTTCCGCTGACTGTATTTCAGAATGCTATTCCAGGAAGTTTCTGTCTGAGGCAAGCTTTATGCTGTGCGTTGTTTGTCTATCTGTATAAAGAATAGAATCGTAAATATATTCAAATAGTTCATTTTGTTGAAGAACAAAGGGTAATGTTTTTACTGACTCTAAGTATCTTAGTCATTCGTTAATTTATGTCTCATTAAGAAATGAGTTGTTATGTAGTGTTATATTAATGGTAGTAATCAATTAGTATTTAATTAGCGGTCGTAGTATTGTTCGATTGTAGTATTTTCATTTATTTATGGCATCGCAGTTTGTATGTTTGTTAGTGTCAAGTATTTTGATATTTTCAAATATGTGTTGATAATCAAGTCAATACAATTTTTATAAGCGGATGAATGGTATTCTGGAGTATTTTATTTCATCATTATCTCAGCCGTAGGATTTTCACTGCTGGGCGTAGGCCTCCTCCACTGACTTCCATAAAGACCAGTAGGAAACAGCTCGCATCCAGCGCGTTCCTGCTGTCTTTATTATAAGGTCGTCTGTCCACCTTGTGGGTGAATGTCCTACGCTGCGCTTGTGGGTCCGTGTTCGCTACTCCAAAACTTTGCAGCCCCATCGGCCATCAGCTCTGCGTGCTATGTGCCCTGCCCACTGCCACTTTAACTTGCTAATTCGCTGGGCTATGTGGGTAACTCTAGTTCGTCTACGGACCTCCTCATATCTGATTCGATCTTGTAGGGAAACTCCAAGCATCTTATAGCCCTCTCCATAGCTCGTTGTGCTACTGTCAGCTTACCAAGAAGGCACATAATCATAGACCACGTTTCAGCGCCATAAGTCATCATTGGTAACACGCACTAGTCGAAGACTTTCGACTTGAGGTAATTCGGACAATAAAACGTTGCGCAGTTTTCTGAACACTGCCCAGCCTAGTCGGATTCGGCGACTGACCTCTTTCTCGAAGTTGGACCCTACCTAGTTGGACTAAATTGTTGAGTATTTTGTTTATGTAAAGAGAGCTAAAATATCTGAAAACGACACTATTTTTAAATGGTGTAAATGTGTGTATCTGTCTGGGTGTGTAGTTTTTTTCTCGCAAAAGTGTCGTGTGTATTTCTGTCATGTTTTTAGTTTGTCAATGGACAGAAAAAAGTTTGAAAAATTTAATGTTTTCGTTTTACTTCGATCCTAATTATAATTCATTTGCATTATTGCAAAAATTATGTTTAATCGTGTTACCTCTTCTGAGTCTACGGGCAACCTAAATTGAATGATATAATCTACAAAGCGGGTGAAGCCGCGTGCAAAAGCTAGTTTTAAATGAGAACGCAATGTCATAGTTATTTTAATTTCATCTCGTCATACTTAAATATTTCTATAGAAATAATTGAAGTAGGTTTCGTGGGTAGATGTTTAACTCTGATACGATCTAAGGGCCCATTTTGTTTTGTGTTATGAAACTCGTCGGCTATCTGGGGCGAACGTGAGTTGCTTTTATTCACTTTTTTCACTTTTTCGGCTTCACGTCACAGTATTATAAATTTTTATGCAGTAGGTAATTTTTAACTATGTTTAGTTTATGTTTTAGCTGATTAAAACTTACATATATTATCTACCTATAACAAAAATATAGATAGAAACGCTTTTATTCTTTTAGTCTATTGTGTACATCATAAAAAGAAAAATATACAGAAAACAGTAATCTTATGAGCTAGTGCCATAAGTAACGACCTCATCGCTAAAAGCGATCTCTTCCAGACAATCTGTAATAAGATAACACGTTACTGATTAAGAACAGATTGGTGATGTTGTAACTCTACTAAGTTATAATTATAAAAAAACTATTAAAAATAACACTTATTTATATATAAAGAGAATAAAAACCAACATCAACAGTGAAGTACAATAAAAATTAAGTGTTATAAAATAGCTGGGTTTTTGCGCCCGAGATTAAAAAAATTTACTCTTTTCTTCAAACTCCACATGAAGTAGGTATTATCGTAAAACATAAAGGAAAACTCCGCTTAGGGTTGAAACTTAGGTCCTTGAAGGTAGAACACCCATGATAGTTAAATTTTATATTCAATTTTATCATTAGTTTAATTCGCAATGTATGCGGTTCTAAATGGATTAAATTAATAAATAAATAAATAATAAATGATTTATGTAGGCACGTAGCCAAACTTTTGACGGAAGTGTCAGGTGAACATAATGCTGGCGTTTATTTATTTTAAAAACTGGCATTGCCAATTAATGTTTAAATCCAGCTGTTTGACTACTTTTCCCTCCACCACGACGATTTTAGTTTAATTTTTGTATTTATATATACGTACTAGCTTACGCCCGCGACTTTAGAATTAGGTTCAGAGAGAGATGACACATCTGTAAGTAAAAAATAAGCAGTAGAAATTTGCGTAGTTTTATTATTAGATTAAAATTTATGATATATTTTATCCCCGAGTAATGTTCTATAAAACACATTTATAAGTGAAGACTTCCAGTAGTTAGTTTTTTTTATATTCCCACAGGAACCTATTTTTTTTTCTAAAATAATAAATATCCTATATGTTAATCCTGGTATAGAACTATATGTGTGCCATATTTCAAATTGGTTCAGCCGTTTTTGCGTAATTGAGTAACAAACATCCAAACTTACAAACTTTCACATTTATAATATGATTAGTTGGATAGTTGGTAATTTATTTTGCGTATATTGACAACGATACTTAAAAAAGAATCAACATCTACTTAAATATGTGCTGTGTAATGCTGTTTTACCCAACATGGCAGCGCCGTATTGTAACATTGACCTAATTTATACTAAAGATTTATACTCGTGCCTTCTTTACATTTATACTTACATAAGTACATATATTATGAATATTCTTACTTATTATGTAAAAGACCAATGAATCGTTTTGATGGTAAGTATAGCGATGATAGCTCAGTGGTTAGCATGGTCGGTTCACATGCCGAAGGGCGTGGGTTCAAACCCCAACAATGAGTTTGAGCTGTCGGTGAAGGAAAACATCGTGAGGAAACCATAGCGTGGTGGTAGAGTACTTTCTAGTACTCGGCTGGCTAGCTACCACCCTCAAGTTGAAAATCTGCCGCTAAGCATCTAACGGTGTGTTCCAGTAGCCTCACTTGAGAGCCTTTCCAGGCTAGGTGTGTTTACCATCTTCGACCACACCGTCACTTAATATCAGGTGAACTGTGGTCAAACACTTATCCTGTCAACCATATTTTTTTAAATTAAAAACAGTAAAAACAGATTGGCGCTTTGTTAATTGGAATTGTTTTGACAATACGCACTGGTTTTTATCAATATATACATCTATATATATATATATATTTGGCCACATCCGGTGGCCGAAACTATAGTCTTTGTGTTTGTGGTCACACTCCTCCGAAACGGCTCAACCAATTTTTATGATTTTTTTAAATGTATATAGTGAGACATGGACATAGTGAGAAGACAAAAAAGGACAAAACCTTTTGAGTTAGTGTATTAAGTTAGTTAGTGTCAGTGCAGTGAGTACTACATATTATAGAACACATGAACAAAGTGTCTTCCCCTTAATAGAGACAGTAAGAAAAGTGTTGAAGGACACATTCTTCGATATACTCAACTTAGCAATTTAAGTTATATTAAAATTACTTATTAGTCTCAACTTGGCTAGATTGTAATAACAATGAGGTATCTAGAAACAAACAGATACATCATTAAAAGGAAAAAAAAAAGATAGGTATGAGAGTAGATCATAAAGTATATTTCATACCGCTTGGTGGTCAGGGACAATTCCTAACACTACGTGGAATATATATTTCAACAAATAAATCCAATCACGCCATCTAGTACTTAGCACGAATTTGTCATATTTTTTTTTTTTTTTTAATAATAATTTATTGAAACTAAGAAAATGTACAAAATAAAGGGAGTGTTATATTATGCTTAAATACATTGCTTTAATTATGCGTTTCGTTTGTTACAGGCATGGTGGGAGCACCTGATGTCATCAAGCCATCAGAGAAGATTGACGATCAAGCGCCTTACAACCCTGTCTTTACGATCAGCGGTGAGTTTGACCACTCTAAATATCAGTACAAAGTTCTTGTACCTATGTTAGCGTAGTCGGTTCACACGCCTAACTTCTAATTCAAACCCCAACAATGAGCTTGAGCTGCCATCGCGAGGAAACCATAGCATTTACTTGGTGGTAGATTTCCTTAGCAGGAGGTCGTCTAGGTAGGTACCACTGCAGTACCATATATTCTGCCGCCAAGCAGTGTGTAAGCATTACTGTGTTCCGGTTTGAAGTGTACTGCAGCTAGCGAAATTACAGGGCTGTTGAGACCAACCATCTAGTCTCAAAGTAATGAGCGCCAAGGCAGCGATGCCCTGGACTTTGTTTTGCTACTCAAAGTTCTGGGTACTGCTGCAATGACCAATTGACCATGCGTTATCTCTAACCATTAGGAGAGAGTTACGTTCATCTCATAAATCTTACATTAAAAAAAAACATTGAAAACGCGATTTCACTTTGTTTATACTATTTAGTTATGTAAAGAAAAGGCTAAATCGATTTCGATGAATGATATGTCCTAAGAATCGCCTTTATTGCGCGAGTGTTACGAGTACAATGTATAATAAAATTAAAAAAGATTTATGCGCTAAAAAAAAATGTTTAATTATTGTAAAATTATATTACTATAGCAGACATCTTTATGATATTTACTTCCTGATTTTTTGAATAATAAAGCTTCTGATTGCGTTCCGCATTATCTGCTCCTTATGTTGGTAATAAACTAAATGAAACGATGTTTACCCGTGAAGATAATTCCGATAAACAAATCTTTTATAAACATAAAATATTTGTTTAGCGGATTTATCTTTGGCTAACACTGGGAAATTATTTCACGGAAATCATAGCACTTAAGTAGGTATATACAAGATATATTCAGGAGTTATGCAATACATCACACATCATCAGCCATAGGTCGTCCACTGCAGGACATAGGCCTCCTCCTGGGGGGGTTTTGCCAATACTCGCCACGCTTGGCAGGCGGGTTGGCGAGCGCAGTTAGGTGTGATTGTTCAAGGAAGACTCTGCTACCCATTTTCCGGATTACATCCCTTAGCCGACTCGGGCCGACCCTCTAACCACGGGTAGAGAGGGTGGGGT
The DNA here is from genome assembly GCA_950106695.1 of Biston stratarius. NCBI lineage: Eukaryota > Metazoa > Arthropoda > Insecta > Lepidoptera > Geometridae > Biston > Biston stratarius. The sequence goes on from OX467108.1 coordinate 3,075,700, forward strand.
ACTATTCTTACGCCGGCACCACCACGGCGAATGCAATACATAATGTATGATAAATAAAGCGATTATTATATAAATTTTATGGACTGATGCCCTTAAGTAGTAGGCACAATGGGACTTTTTTGATTTTTTGTCCGTCATAGTAAACTGCAACGTTTACGTTTTATTTCAGACAATCAATTACCAGCGGTTCTCAAACTTTTTTGACGACAGAGCTCTTTTTGAAAGCGAAATATTTGACGGAGCCGTAATGCAATCAAAAACTGTTTTTTGTGTATTTTTTATTGTCAGTTGTGTGTTGACTATGCTCCTGGCTGAAATGTCGCGCTCACATAATATATTACACATTCCACTACTACTCTTTTACACTTTGTTATTTTTTAAACTTAATGTTGGAATATTTGTATACAAACAAAACAAATATTTGTATAAACTCTTTAGTTTTTATTTTTTTATTATGACCAGTATTTTTGCAAGCCTCACAGAGACTTTGCGAATGGCAGAATTAGACTACTTAAAGCGTTGTAATCAAATTGGCTTCGCAATAAAAACGCATATGACAGACTTTTTGTTGCCACCACAGCTCATCTGATGTTAAGTGACGGTGTAGTCGAAGATGGTGAACACACCTCGCCTCATGGAACTAACTCTCAAGTTGGCTGCCAGAACACACCGCTAGGTGCTTGGCAGCAGATTGTCAAATTCAGGGCGATATTTAGCCAGCCGAGTACTAGTAAATACCCCACCACCATGAATATGCTTTCATGGCTCTCTGTGCGACTCTAATCTTGTGCACAGCCTCATGTCCATGAGCGTCCACGTCTCGGCGCCATATGTTATGGTGGGCAGGACACACTGATTTAAGGCGAGTCTTCAGAATATACCTTAGTCCCTTAGTCGTATGAAGTAGCGTCCTCTAATAGATAATCATATCTCTAGACGTCAAAGAACATTGACACTATTGTTAATAAGTTTCGTGATTATAACGTCAAGTAGATGCTATCACTAATATGTAATCTAAAGTAAATAACACAAAGGCAATCGGCAAGACAATGTAGTAAAGAACATATTTCATGTTATTTACAGTCAAATGTTTGATAATTAGCTAATCATCCTGACGGTAGATTTCTTTAGCAAGAAGTGCCAACGTTGTACCAGATATGGTACCGCCCAACAGTGTGTAAATATTACTGTTCTGATTACAGGGCTATTGAAGCTAACCATCGAATGTTTTAAAGCAGAGGTTCTCAAACTTATTTCATCTACCGCCCACTTTAAAAATCAATTATTTTGCAGCAAAATTCTGGCATAATGAAATTCATTACTTTAATTAATTCCTGATTACGCTTTCCAATTCGCGAACCCCACTCTAGAACACGTCTACCCCAGCTCAATGTATATAATACTATCGTCATCATCCACAGCCTTCTTTATCCCACTGCTGGGTATAGGCCACTCTCTTGTTATGTCATCTGCCTCGGTCCTGTACCAATCTTGTCCAGGTTCGACCCGTAACGGTGATACTATAGTACGTCATAGTAACACTTTAAAACAAGCTGCGATTAAAATAGCTACAATTAAAGGAAAAAAAACTTTTTAAACAAATTTATTATTCCTAATTAAATTTAAACATTGAACTTATATATATATTTGTAATCCTCTTTTAATTGCCTTTATTTAGATACCCTACTTGATAGGTTTTTTTTTAAAAATTATCGTATTATTATTTCGGTACAAAAATCAACCATCTTGATTTTTTTTAATCCACCCTCACACTTGGGTTATTGAGACAAATCTAACTAAAATCTTAATTGTCGTAATCCATTCGGCCGTTTGGAAGATACGAGGTAATAAAGAAATTTACATATATACATAGAATGCATACAAGATACGCGCGAAAATCATAACCCTTTTTTGGCAGTCAGGTAATAAATAGAGAAATCCAATATTTTGTAATGAAGTCGTCAAAATTTGTAAAAAAAACAACAATTACACAAGTCAGTATTATAATATAATCCCTTTGGAATTTACATGTTATCGAAAACACTGATTTACACAATCACCTTGAGGAGTTTATAAAATTAAATGATATTGAAATGTGATATTGAAGTCGGTGATAAACGGCTAATGTTATAAATAGATGGTAGGTGTACATTATAGTAAATAATTCTTTATCACCAGGCAATTAGCTTTATATTGTAAGTATTGAAACGAGCAAGACGTTTTCCTGATGGCGAGAGATAACGCCTGTTCAATATTGTTCATGACCCTTGCAGAAGTCCAGGATTTCGAGTTACAAAGCAAAGTCCAGTATATAAGTTTCAGATAAGCTTTAAATAGTTAGTGCAAAGTAGCTCAGTGGTTAGTGCAATCGGCGCACACACCGAAGGGTGGTTTAAATCTCAACAATGAGCTTGAGCTGCCGGTAAAAGAAAACATCGTGGGGAAACCATACCCTGGTGGTAGGGTATTTTCTAGTACTTGGCTGGCTAGTTACCACTCTCAAGTAGAAAATCTGCCGCCAAGCATCTAACGGTGTGTTCCGGCAACCTCACTTGATAGCCAGCCATTCCAGGCTAGGTGTGTTTTACCATCTTCGACCACACCGTCATTTAACATCAGGTGAGCTATGGTCAAACACCTAGCTTGACAATGATTTCTCGAGTTCTCGAAGCGTTGAGTTTTATTCCCGTCTCGAATATAATTTTCGAGCATTCTCACGCAGAAACCCTATTTGTCAGTAAGTTATACGACGTGGCCTAAGAAAGTAGGTTTATGAAAATATGATCTCCTTTTTGCATAGTAAGCTAAAAGTAAAGGGCCACGCACCTCTTTTATAACATCCTCATTATTATCTGTAACGTGTGAAATATAATTGTAACGAATAATTGATCAATTGTACTCCTAAAACAGTAGGAAGTTGCGTTTTCTCGTTTTCCTCTACGTCGTGCATAATAGAGGCCGTCTTCCTTCCTGTTTTTACTGTATTTCAATTTTATTTTAGGTACTTAAATGAAAGCAATTAATGTCATTTACGATACAAACTCAGAACCAGTTGTAGCATCGATATCAATATCAACTTTACAATGATAAAAAATATTTTTGTTTTACTAATGCGGGATTAATCATTTTTATTTATATCAGATACTTCGACAATAACTTCGGCCACGTCCGGTGACCTTCTTTAAGGAGACAAAGCTGAGTATAACGCGTGCGGTATCGTCTTGCTTCGCTCTTCGCAATTCCTGCACACAGAGCTCACTGCGATTTCTTTAGATCAACGACCATTCTCACGAGGTCCAAGGAGACAAGAACTCCAATAAAAAAAAAAACTAAAAGTTTTATAAGTAGAAATAAGCCTACCAGAGAATTTTAAGCGTTGGAGCGTTTTGTATAGTAGGCAAAAATGTAATTGGGTTTTGGAGAAAGTGACCATGCCGTGAAAAAGGCAATTAACATTCCCAATAAAACCAGGGGAAGAGGTTTCTACCTGGATGTAGATATGAACGAAGTAATTCGCCAGAGAACCAAAATAACTGACATAGCGTATTAGTAAGCGGAAGTGTGCTGACCCCAACAGTTTTCGGTTCTGCAACAGATTCTGTTGCAGAACCGAAAACTGTTGGGGTAGGCCTGTTCTTGAATAGAGACCGCGTATCGACAAAACAGGGCACCCTGAGACTCGGTCGACTGACAATATACGTAAGGTACTGGAAACAAAAAATAAATAAATAAATATCGTACGACATTTTACACAGTGTCATCTAACCCCAAACTAAGCAAAGCTCGTACTATGGAAACCAGATAACTGATAGAATACTTACATACTTTTTTTGTAAATACATACTTACTTTTTTTGTAAATACATACATACTTACTGTACATACATAACACCCAGAAACACAGAACAGACATTTATCGTCACTTAAATTTTTGTCGTAGTGGGAATCGAACCCACGCCCTATAGCTCTAGAACCTGGCCCTGCCAGCGGTGACAACCAAGAACCAAGTGTCCTGGCAAGCAACGAGGAGGCTCGAAGCCAGATGAAATGGGATCAGGGAAAGAAGAAGATTATTATCATAGTCCACGGCTGGTCATAAGCGAGGTCCAAGACACTACCATCTGATATAATGTTGTTAATATATTCCAATACATATTAATTTATAGACATACTACCGTCCCGCCCCGGCTTCGCCCGTGTTCAATTTATATTGGCGACTTGATTACAAATTATTACATTTCTTTACTTACACAAACGTCGTTAAGGATATTTATCTATTTGTATTCCGGGAAAATAGTCTTTAAATGAAAGTTAAACAATATCAAAATCCGTTGCGTGGTTTAGAAGTTACCGGAGAATCAGACGGACACGGACAACGACTTTGTTTTATACTATTTTAGACTTATAAACATATTAAAATCGTAATAAAGTTTTACGATATGCGATATTTACTCTTCAAACAAAACAATCTTACTCAAATGACATTAATATTATAGCGATAGTTTGTCTGTATGTATGAACGTTTATTTCTCCTTAATGCCTTAAGGGATTCGGATGAAGTTTGTAATGCATATAGCTTATACCCCGGATTAACACATACGCTGATTATCCCAAAAATACTGGTAAAATTTAGTTTTCACCAATGTTCAATCAATTTACCAATTGTTTTAAAAAAATAAGCAGGATAAATAAAATAGGTAAATACATCTTTGATATTAATGAACTTTGCCTCTCAGGATACCGCAATCTATATTCCGTGCTCATATATAACAGCGCAGATAAGGTAAACAAACTCATAAATAATTATATTTTATCAGCAAATAATGAGGGTACTTACAAAATGCCACAGCAAGCTGTCACAAACATGATCCAGTTATAGTCCGACACTAACAGACATCCTTTGAGTGATTTAAAAATTACTACAGCAAATGAGATAAAATCTAAATCAAATAAAAATAACTAGTTATGAGTTATAAGTGTAATAAATAAATAATTATTTAAATTAATTTTTTAACGGTGTGCAATGAAAACGACGAAAATGTGACTTTTAAAAATATATTTTCGTTACATTTCGGCAATTAAATTCTCTTTATTCGCAACGCAAGTTATCAGTGTAATATTTATCAGGGGTTTTTATACTTATCATTGATAAGGAACAGCCGATAAAATGTGAACAAAAACAGTAATTGCCTAAGTTTTTATAAGATCTCTTTCTTGAGTGTTTTTTCGACCAGGAATGAATAGTTTCCGCAATTCAATCGATAAATTGTGATCGATTAGTATTTCAGTGCATTCGGTGTTGTGTATTGAAGTGTTTGTGTTAAATTGTTCGTCTTGAATAAGTTTATTCAAAATGTCGTTTTTAAACGTTGGAGCGAGGATTGAAAAGTCCGTCGATAAGTACTTGAAGAGACTGAATGGATATACTATGCTAGGTACGACTTTAAATTTAATCGTTAAATTAATTGTATTATCTTATAGATAAATTAATAATTATAATGATAAAGTCATCATTTCAATTATCTTTAACTTTCAAATTACTTCATGGCTTCTTCTGTATTGATAAAGACGCCAATGCCACGATAGAAAAAACAAAACAGTTCAAGTGTAATTAAAATGGATGAAGACTCCGTGGTACTACAATTTTAGCTTATCATATGCTAATTAAACGCACACAAACATGTCAACGCCTTTCAGTAAATAATTACTTCAATTTGTTGCGTGTAGTTAAATCACGTGACATTGTAGCACCAAGAAGTCGTTATATATCTGTACCTACAGCATTTTTGTTAATCTATGGCTTAGTGAATTATTTTTAAAGTTTGACCTTTAAGGCACTCCCAATAGCCAATGTGAGCGTACATTGGAAATTCAGTTGATTATTAAACTTATTTAGCAGAGCATAGTGTCAAATTTAGCGGAGCAAAAATGTGGCAGTTACTCTTCAACGTTAATAAAATTCTTACGATTTATTTGTCGTAAAATATAATTAATTGTTTTAAATTTTACGTTATTTAAAATAAGTTTTTATCTGCAATATTTGGCCTAAACACACTAACAAACAAACTCTTTAAAACAAATTAAAACTCACTGTAATTAAAATCTACCTACACAAATCGATTGTTTAGTTCATATTTCTGTTCTGTTTAATTGCTCTCACTGGTAAAAAAGTCTCGCTTAGAATATAAACTTAAACTCCAGACCAGATTAATATAGCACACTATTATTAATTAAATTAAAGTAATGAATGTCATGTGGTTTTTAAGATGTGGTAAAGTAAAAAATTCTATTGGGGGGGGGGGGGGCGCTAAAATATAATTGATTTCAAAGTGGGCAGTAGATGAAATAAGTTTGAGAACCTCCGCTATAGAACAAGGTTGGGTATGGTGATCTGTATAAAACATATTTCTTTCCTTTCCCATAACAAAACTATTTTGGTCGTTCATGAATATTTATCGACAATTATAGTTAAAGTAAAAGTATTTTGTTTACAATTTTCTCGCACGTGTGTACAATAACTTATTGCCTTTCGTTTGTATGCGAAACTGTGATGAGTTTTCGGTAGAATGGTCTCTAAGTAGGTATTTAAAATTCCTTGTCTGATTCTAATTAATTCAATCACTGATCTCGCATATTAGTTCAACGACTTTTGACCGTGATTCCGAGTTGTATTTTGTAAACAAACATAAGTATTAGATCAGTGTGAACTTGGCAGCCAAATCTAGCAGCCAATAACACGACTAAATTAAGATGACTTTTTTGTGAAGTTCGGCCAACATCAATATGATGATAACCCCTGATTCACTAAAAACTTCTCTTTATTTATCGCAGACGGCTTTTGAAATGTGTACACTGTATAATAATGATATAACATACTGAACAATAAGCTTAAGCAGCCGGTGAAGGAAAACATCGTGAGGAAAAAAATCTTGCTAGCTCTATCTCTCTGGGAAAACTCATATTTTAGAAATTTAAATTTAGCATTTACAACGCAAAGCTCATTTCTAGGTACCTACAAAAATAAAATCCGAAACCACATCCTCTCCAATTAAATATATATCCTCCTACAACTTGTAAGCGGAAATTCACTAAATATATAACTCCATAATACCTTAAAATGAACTTCCGCAAAGTGACGCCTGAATCAATCAATTAATTAATGCAACTCTATTAAGACTACTTCAAAAAGGGCAAAGGTTTTCAATTCAATACATACTTTTTTAATTTTTATTTAATTAATGATATAATGTTAAACAGCTTTGAATATCTTGAATGATTCAGGCGCGACTTAATCGGACTGAAAATTTAAGTTTTTTTTTCGCGGTTTAAGCATTTGAGTCCCATATAATCTTGAAAATGAGTCTTTCTTGACTTTTACTGTAAATAAGGGTCTTTGTATAAGTATAGGTTAAATCTTCATTATTTAGGTATATTTATTATTAGGCATGCTCGACCGATTAACCGTTTAACATTAGATTATCTAATTTAGTAAAATACTAATTATGTACTTGGTAATCTTGATATGCGTAAAAGATGCGATTTTGCTGGAACACGTGATCAACGTGATTATTGAGACTGATTACTCAATGTTTACTTGTGCACCGTAGTGATTAGATTAAAATAATTACAGCACAGTCTTATTGAAATATCTACTTAAGCATATAGGAATATCTTAAGCTTTCTTAATCTTAATCTTTGTAACCTGACGTAAGATCGAATCGATAGACGATATCGCAAAAAAATAATTCATATATATTTATTTGCAAAGAACTGGTATGGTACATAAAAATAGAGATTTTTTTAATGCAGAAGTAATGAGACAAACGAGGCGCTCTCCTGACAGTCAGAGATAACGCATGCTTATGACCATTGCAGCGATATACAAAACTCTGTGTAACAAAACAATGTCCAGAACATTACTACTTTTGCGCTAATTACTTCAAGCCTTTCGATGGTAATCTCAACAGCGCTGTAATTTCACTAGCTGCAGCACCTTTTCAAACCGGACCTTAGTAATGTTTACACACTGCGGCTTGGTGCAGAATAAATAGTACTACAAATGTATCTACTTAAACAACCTAAGGAGATCTATTATCTAGAAAAACGATGTTCCACTGTACTTGACCTATACTAGGTGAGAAAATGTCAGAGGATAAATACGAAATTATTAATGACAATCTTATAAATGACATACCTACTTTATTATTATAACGTAACTTATAACTAACACCTTTGTCACTTATATCTTAAAAATAATAATTATATATGTCATTATGTAATGTCATGAGCCATATGTACATAATTCTATAACTAATATGTACACATATTTTGAATGTAAAATCTAGTATCTACTCTTTTATAGAGTTACTAAAGAGTTTTGTCATCAGTAAAATTCTTGATAGAATAATATGTCAATCAATTAAAAATTACTTTAGCTTGCTTGAATATAAAGAAATAAGTTGAATTCATAAGAAAATGTGTCGACAGTCCCAGATGTTCACAAATGAAATCACACGATCTATAGACTCTCATATTTGTTTGATATTGATCGCATCGTGTCACGTTATGAGTAAATTAACTTCAGACAATAATAAGTAAAGTATAATAAGTAATCAAAACTAAATGTGCCTTCAATAAAATACAGTGTCTATTTGTCCCAGTATTGTCAAAATAAGCACAAGTATGCTGAAACTTTAAGTAAATATTTTTCAAAGTAAAAAAATATTCAACACCGATTAATTGTATTATGATATCTCCTCACAATTTGACATTACTCTGCTGTTACAAGAAAGAACAATGCAAGTTTATTTCACTCACTTCACTTCAGGACTGTGCGGGACTCAAAAGCTTAAGCCGCAATTAAATCTTATATTTTGATCGATGTAGCCGCACCTTAATCGAGTGAGACCTTATTAGTGTGTTTTATATAATTTCATTCCGAATCAGCTCTGTTTTTACAAATTGTCCCACTGTTGGGCGTGGGTCTCTTCTCATTGTGAGAAGGGTAGGGTCACACCACACTGGCCAAGTGCGGGTTAGCAGACTTCACAAATCTTCGAGGTTTTTTTTAATGGACATTTAGTACCTTACAATGTTTTCCTTCACAGTTTGAAATCGGCGACAATACGCATAAAACTTAGAAAAGCTAGAGGTGCGCGCCGTGGGATTCGAACCTAACACCTCCAGATTGAAAGCCAGACGATCTCCCAACTAAGCTGTCGAAACTTCACAAGGCTGCTGAAATTTCTTTCATTAATCAATTGAAGTAGAGTTAATTAACACAAACTACTTGGTCTACAGCTAATGTTTTAACAAAATATCTGAGTTTCACTATAAAAATAAACGTGTGGAATATGTTTGTAATAATATGTATACATTACTGTGAGCCTTTTAATGCGATTTCTGTTAGACGCTTACGATAAAACTACTCGATTGCGAACCTTATTGCGCAAACAGGGAGCTAGTCACTTCAATTGCGCGGTCACTTATTTAGATTACAGAATAGCCTGGCTGTAAGCAAAACTTGCCCAAGTCTTTGGTTCCAACATGCCCCAATTGAAAGAAAGGTCCCATCTGCCCCAATAATTCAACTGCGCCAAGGTCCATCAACAAGGCACATTTGCCAAATAACCTTGACAGCTGGTCACGCGGCGACTTTCTCAGCAACAATGGCATGTTGTAATATCTGTAACGGACGTGGAGAAATCTGGCCAATCACCACAAAATCCATACTAATATTAAATAAGTGCAAGTGTGTTCGCTTGTCCTTTCTTTTATTAAAGAAAAATTTAAAAAAATATTTCGTTTTTGTTTTTTACTTTACTTGGTTAACTTAATATTCACAAAAGAATGATTATTTTGGTAGGGACGTGGACAAAACATATTGATTTCCAAAATGTGTTTGTTAAAAAAAAATGGTATATTAAAATGTTGAATGACACACCAACAGGTAATAGACAGTTGAAATTTTCACAGATGATGTATTTCTGTTGCCGCTATAACAACAAATACTAAAAAACAGAATAAAATAAATATTTAAGAGGGCTCCCATACAACAGACATTTTTTTTTTGCCTTTTTATAGATAATGGTACGGAACCCGTCGTGGGCGAGTCTGACTCGCACTTGGCCGGTTTTTTTACAATAACTTCCTTATGGCTTAGTATACCCTAAGCTTTTAACCCTGTAGGCTAAAGTAGGATAACGTGTATAAAGATTGTTTCTAACTGGACTTTGTGTAGTTAATAAAGGCTTGCCCGCGATAATGACGTTCTCTAAACGTTAACTTTTAACTGTAGAAAAATATTAACTTATATTTTAATATTAGGTGACATAATGTTTTAAACCAAATTAACTGACAATCATTTTCAACGTCACATTATTTATTTTGTAAAGTTGGTCAGTTTGTTACATCTTCACTGTAACGGTAACGGGTTTGTACGAATGTAAGATTATACGTCGAATTAGCAGGTTGGCAAGTGGCAACTATTTATATTATCTGCATCCTAGTGAAGTTTGGGTAGCCTGGTTAACTGTCTGGCTTACGATCTGGAGGTCTTGGATTTGAATCCCATGGCACTCACCTGTCTTTTACAAGTTGTGTGCGCATTGCCGATGATTGCAAACGGTAGAAAAAAAATTCGCAAGAAAACCTCGAAGGTATCTGAAAATCGCAAATCCGCACTTGGCCAGCGTGGTGGACTATTGCCTTACCTTTCTCACAATGATAAGACACACGCCCAGCAGTGGGACGGCTTTAAAAAAAACAACTGCTTCGGATCTATTAACCCAGATAATCCAGATAATATGTCTGCGCAAGAAAAACATTCCACATCTTACAAATTGACAATATCCCTGATGTTGCTGGCAATAGCCAACCCAGATGTTGTTACCATCAGACGAACAGTTTACCTGTTTTGTAAAAAAACCTATATAAAACTATTATCTACTAGCTGCGCCTCGCGGTTTTACCCGCGTGGTGATGGATGATGATGATAATGAAAAGTATCTTATGTTTTATTCCAGGACCTAAAGTATCTACATGCAAAATTTCATCCAGATCCGTTCAGCTGTTCTTCAGTAACAAACATCCACCCATCCACCCAAACTTTCACATTTATAATATTAGTGGGATTCTTTTATCTGACAGAACTCGTTTGTTTACAGATGAAATTGGCAACGGAGATCCAAACTACACCATGGCTTCGATAAACTCCTCCAATGGGGATCTAAAGAGTCCCGGAGATCCCCCGGACAAGAAGTTAGCTGACGCAGACGCTGAAAAACAACCACTATCAGGGGTACGTGCATATTTTTTTAAATATACTATCATCATCATCTACAGCAGGTATGGGCAACCTTTGGCTAGTTGCGTGCCAAACTTACTATATTAATGCAGTCGCGGGCCATATAACAAAATAAAAAAGCCAATTTTATTAGGTTATTGGTGAAGTAAATTTACGTGTAACAGTTAATGTGATATTTGTGTTTGAACTTCAGAAACAAATTTGTTCAAAATCCCCTTGTACAGAGGCGTAACGAGTTTTCCAGATTTTCATCTGTGACTCTCTTATGGCATTTCGACTTACTAGTCTTCATATAACTAGCTAGGTCTGCTAGTTAATTATATAGCTTCATATTTTGAGAAAAATTGTAAGATTTTTTTCTGTAATAAGCGACTTGCCTGTAACTTTATTGTTATTTATGTAACAATAAATATTACTGATAGATCCATCTTGCAGTTAGACGAATAGGAAAAAATTATCTTTCGTGAGATTAAAGATACTAGTATAACAGTTGATGTTGGTAAATCCCGGCACAGCCACAGTTAAGCACTAGTGTACAATCTTTCTGTTTAATCTTTCAAATCTGATTTAGGCCAGATATTTGATAGGTATTGGTAAAACCGAATACAACTCCAAGAGGCCCAATTAAAAATGCTCAGTTTTGTTGTTTTGTTTGCAGGAGTTTTTTGACATCGTAAATAAATACATTATTTTAATAATAGTAGATATACGTCATCAAATGGCAGTGATAATTTTTTTTAAATATTTATTACACTTAATCACGGCTACATAGTTAGTAATGTCCAATTATAAATCTTAGTATAAAATTTATGTTTATTCAAATTTTGTCATAAAAATGGAACAACATCTCGAATCTATCTTAATAATCTAATTTTCCATTCAAAACTTGTCTGGAAGAGCCGCCACTTTTGGCACTATCTCATAAGGTTATTTTATTGCCTATAAATTTTATTTACTGATAAGCTCTATAAAGTTTTCGATGAATACAACCTGAGTGTCGGTTAGCAAATATAATAATACTTATACAATAATATTTAAACTTTCGCGACTTGAACTCATGCATAATTATGTTTATCAGCGGGACTTAATCGCACACAAAAAATAACAGTATTTTGTGTGCGATTAAGACCCGTTGATAAATCAAACGCAAGCTATACTTAATAATGATATTACAAAGAGAAAAGATTTGTATTTTTGTATGTTTGTAATGAATAAACACAAAAACAACTGGACCGATTAAAAAAATCTTTCATTAATAGAATGCTACATTATCACTGAGTAACATAGTTTGGCGTAGAAGTTAATCTGTACAAAAAGTCTGAGGCATAAGAAATAAAAAATTATCAAACGGAATTGCTGATAAAGTAATTTGCCGGAGAACCTGAGTCACGACATAGTCGCCGCACTTAGTAAGCTAAAAAATCCATTGACGCATTTTACTACTAAGTCATCTAAAAGTCGTGATAGCTAATTCCGATATGAAATTATTTAAAATTCGTAGCGTATTTTCAATGTGAGATTTTTATTTATTCTCTCCTAAGTAAACTTTTATTTTTTTATCTCTGACAGTCTAGGTTTTTGACCACAACTCACCTGATGTTAAGTGACGATGTGGTCGAAGATGGTAAAGCACACCTAGCCTGGAATAGAACTGGCTCTCAAGTGAGGCTGCCGGAACACATCGTTAGATGCTTGGCGGCAGATTTTTGAACTTAAGGGTGGTAGCTAGCCAGCCGAGTACTAGAAAGTACCCTACCACCACGATATTTTCCTTCACCGGCAGCTCAAGCTCATTGTTGGGGTTTGAACCCACGCCCTTCGGCATGCGAACCGATCGCGCTAACCACTGAGCTATCATCGCTACAATCTGGGTGTTATCTTGATAAGTGAAACATATTTCCGATACGTTTTGTAACCTCATACACTTGACTTCAATACAAAATCAAAACAGTCAGCGTGGAATGTGATGGTGCTATATTATTATGACGGATGCAAACATTTTAAGAATACCAATTTGCGTTATAGTATTTTATAAACTATTTAAATTAATAAAGAGTATAAGTGATAAGTTGCCGTGGTGGTGCCGGCGTAAGAATAGTACCCCACCCTCTCTACCCGTGGTTGCCGTAAGAGTCGGCTAAGGGATGTAATCTGGAAGATGGGCAGCAGCGTCTTCCTTGAACAAACACACCTAACTGCGCTCGCCAACCCGCCTGTCAAGCGTGGCGAGTATTGGCAAAACCCCCCCAGGAGGAGACCTATGTCCAGCAGTGAACGATCGATGGCTGATGATGTGATGATGTGTGATAAGTGATAATTGGCTTTTTTTATTTTTAGATTAATTTATTAAACAATCTTAGTTTATAATTATATAAGATTCATAAGATCTTGGTGGTCTCCTTAACAGGAGGTCGTCTAGATAGGTACCACCGCAGTACCAAATATTCTGCTGCCAAGCAGTAGTGTGGTTTCTGCAGCTAGCGAAATTACAGGGCTGTTGAAACTAAACATCAAAAGTCTCATAGTAATGAGTGCCAAAGCAGTAATGCTTGGACTTTTTTTGCTGCTCAAAGTTCTGTGTATCGCTGCAATGGTCATGGACAGGCGTTGTCTCTTACATAAAAAAATATAATTATAAGTTAAAGTAAAATAAAGAGGTAAAAAATCTTAATAAGTTAGTTTTACTTTGAGTAGCAGAACAAAGTCGAGGGTATCGTTGCTTTGGCGCTCATTACTTTGAGATTTAAGTTCAAGTTCTTTTTTCGTTCAAGCTCTTCTTTCGATGGTTAGCCTCAACATCCTGCAATACCTATAGGCCTCTATTTAAACTGTTAAAAGTTCTGCCACTCCCATGTTTTGTAGCGATGACAGCTCAGTGATTAGCGCGGTCGGTTCGCATGCTGAAGGGCGTGGGATCAAACCCCAACAATGAGCTTGAGCTGCCGGTGAAGGAAAACATCGTGAGGAAACCATAGTGTGGTGGTAGGGTACTTTCTAGTACTCGACTGGCTAGCTACCACCCTCAAGTTGAAAATCTGCCGCCAAGCATCTAACGGTGTGTTCCGGCAGCCTCACTTGAGAGCCAGTACTATTCCAGGATAGGTGTGCTTTACCATCTTCGACCACACTGTCACTTAACATCAGTTGAGCTGTGGTCAAACACCTAGCCTGTCAACAATAAAAAAAAGTCAATATATTTATAACATGGCATGTTTCGACAGCTTAGACTGGTTAGAAACTACATAAACAGTACAGCACGCTATGAACATAGTTGTATGACAATTTCCATTACATTACCGGATATAATTAAAACATTACCTTTAACTAAATTTAAAAATAAGTTGCGAGCTTGGTTACAAGAAGAAACATTTTACTCTGTAAATGAATATTTAGGTAAATAGTAATTTATTTGGAATAGTGCTCGATGGTTTTTTTTATGGCAGACACGCTAGGTGTTTGACCACAGCACACCTGATGTTAAGTGACGGTGCGGTCGAAGATGGTAAAGCACACCTAGCCTGGCCTAGTTATCTTGGTTCACTTGAAGTAGACTGTCCTATTTATATATATCCTGACCCGGCGAACTTTGTATCGCCTAAAAGTCAACAGACATACCGACAACAACGCCACCTACCGGGTCCAAATGTATGTTCGAATAAGCCAGAAACCTATTGAAATATACACATAAAATTTTATCTAAATCGGTCCAGCTATTCAGGAGGAGTTAGGTGACAACACATTTACATAAGTTTTATATACTTATTTAAGAAGATAGTTATTATATGTCCGCAAGAACATGACTGTAATATGATTTAATATTTATAATCTAAATATTGTACTCAGTTTTACACAATAAATATTCTGATTCTGATTCAGCCCTCTAACATTTTCTTGACTGATCATTATGCGTGATCGGAAATTGATTCAATATCGCATGAATGAGTAAACAGCCACAAAAATATTGATATTTTCAATTTCACTGAGAATCATTAAAAATTTAAAACACCCCCGAAACAAGTAACTGACTAAAACATTTCTACTCGATCATCTCTGTGGAAGATGCTCTTATTCATCAACTAGAAAAGAGCTGGCCATCTGAATAGATTTTCTTGAATTAACTAAGAAGATTCTAAATCAAGTCAGGTATCGTTTTTTTTTTATTTTTATGTAACAGTCATGAGACGAACGAGACTCTCTCCTGATGTTAAGAGATAACGCCTGTCCATGACCATTGTAGCGATACAGAACTTTGAGTAGTAAAACAAAGTCCAGGGCATCGCTGCCTTGGCGCTCATTACTTTGAGACTGGATGGTTAGTCTCAATAGCCCTGTAATTTCGCTAGCTGCAGTACCCTTCAAACCGGAACACAGTAATGTTTACATACTACTGCTTGGTGGCAGAATATCTGGTACTGCGGTGGTACCTACCTAGACGACCTCCTGCTAAGGAAATCTACCACCAAGTAAAATAAATACGGTAATCCTGACAGCCCTGTTGGTTTATTGATATATCTGCTTTAAGAGCTGTAGGGCGTGGTTTCGATCCCCAACCAGGCCAAAAGTTATGTGCTATAAACAAATGTTTGTTCTGTGTCTGGGTGTTCTGTATGTATTATTAAGACAAGTATGTATTTACAAATACAAAAATTATTTAAGAATTCTATCAGTTTTCTGACTAGCACAAGCTTTGCCTAGTTTAGAGTCAGATGGCGCTGTGTGTATAAGTCATACGATATTTATTTAATCGTTTGGGAGCTACCATGCTAACAACCTAGACTAACAACCATATCACCCTTTTGTTTACGTCGATTGTTAGAAATATAAAAGCTTGCGAATGATTTTATCGCATTTCATGCAATTATTCTTTATCGTAATGTCTCCAAAATACATTAAGATAAACACAATTCCCAGAAAACAGGACATCCATTCTAATAACTGGTAATATTTGTAATGATTCATAAAATTCACGTAATTTTTCATAATCATTCCTTGGTTATCGACTTTTTATCGGCCTTTTGCTGATAAACCAATCCCTTATTATTTTAAGTATAAAATATTTGGCATTACAAGATATGGTCAGTACTTTTAATCAATCCGTTAAAACATGTGAGCGGTTCAACCGTGTTTTAATCCAAAATTGTGTCAAAATTCCAAACATATTTTTTAGTGCCAGTTATGTGAAAAAAATATTCCTAGAAGTTTTTTTTAAATAATATATGTGATTTATAACCTTAAAATTATTCGTGATTGATATTCAAAATGTCTAACGCAGACGTGGAACAAAGATTAAGACCTGTACACGCTCTCAGAGGCAGGTTTTCAGAACCTGTCGAAGAAGAAGATACAGTCGAATTGAGATTGAACTCTTCACGGCCGAGAATAGATGAGCCTGTGTTTCCACGCCCACAGGTATAATTACAAATCATACAATACAAATACATATAAATCATGAAAATCGAACCCACGCTCTACAGCTCTTGAAGCAGTTGTACTACCAAATAAACTAACTACCTTCAATTAGTACCTACCTCCATATAGACAGAACAGATGAATTCTGCAGTTGTGGATACAAAAAAAGGCATTTTTTTTTTTAATTTAGTAGCGATACTAAGAATTTTAATTTTATTGTAACGAAACTCGGCAAATTTTCTAAGCGCAAGAATACAAAAAAATAATCAACGACTATTTTCAAATTCATTTGAACGGCATTGTGAATGAAGCTGCGTGTCGTCGCTAGTTCAAGATTGAATGCGCATATATTATATTTTAGTTTCACTTTCCACTACAATAACTAATATAACGACAAAAGTAACTGATAAAACCCGTGAATAATTGTTGATAACGATGCTTATTAAGATAATATTTCTGGGTGTAGATTGTTGTTTTATATTCAAGATCAAATAAAGGCCTTGTACTTACATTATAACTTCCGTGTTCGGCCTGGGTTTATAATCTGTGGGGGCTCTCCTAATTATATTAAGGGTAAGACCATCCAAGCCAAGTGCAGGTTAGGAATAATTCTTCAAAAACATTTTAGAATTCTCCGACTTGCAGGTTTCTTTTTAAAGTTCTCTATTAGATACATTGTCGCAATCTACTCTGCATTAATTTGAAATACTACTATCGACCGGCTCCAGATTCAGACGGACTTTATGAATCTTTCAAAAGAAATTATCAGAATCATAGTGATAATTAAATCAAAATCCGTGTCATAACTTATAACAATTTGGAGATCTTGGATTCGAATCTCACGGCATGCTTGCCTTTTATAACTTACGTGCCTATTTCCGCTGACTTTAAACGATGAAGGAAAACATCGTGAGGAAACCGTAGCATGGTGGTAGGGTACTCTCTAATACTCGGTTGGCGAACTATCCAAGCATCTAACAGTGTGTTCCAATAGCCTCACTTAAAAGCCAGTTCCATTCCAGGCTAGGTGTGTTTACCATCTTCGATCACACCATCACTTATCATCAGGTAACCTGTACCTGTCAAATGAAAAAAAGTCGCAATCAAATCCAGTCCATGGCCTAGTAAAGTAGTAGGAACGTAACCGTCTACGAAGTTTTGGACACAACACGAAAAAATATATTCTAATTCTAAAACCACAATTTTCAAACATAAATACTCGAAAAAAACTGTAATTATGTGGAAACTTGATTTTCCATGTTCCCGTCAAAACTCAGCAAAGAGATTTGAGAGGTTTGAAATAAAAAACCATATTCAACATCTTGCACGTTTCGTTACACGTCTCAAAAATTTATATAAGTTGAAACTATTCCAGTTAACATGACGGACCGTGAAAACTTTATGCAAAAGGACCACGTCACCGAATTTTAAAAATAATAGGCTTAGACAATAATAATATATAAGACAAGGTAAGTAAGAATTTAAAACTAGAAACAAAGTCAGATAGACCCAGCCTACAGCAAACGAAAGCTGTTTCATCACTCATCTTTTCTTTATTTACATAGACAATACAACTGTCCAAATAATTAGACACGGCAATATTGTCGAACGTGCTATTTACCTAATATTTGTTTACGCAAATTCATTTATTTGATCTTTTCAAATACCGTCCCATGACGTCTTACTGAGGATTTTAATTAGTATTTGCTTCAAAAACAAATTCGTCATACTAAATATATTTTTAACGTATCAAAATCAATATATGGCTATTGTATTTGAAGTAAGATTGTATTGCAGTTACAGCAGCATAGTTGGAAGATCGTCTGACTGTTAAACTGGAGGTCCTTGGTTCCAATCCTACCACTGTCTTTTATGAGTTATATAGAAACTGCATGTATTAGAATTTTTAATATTCTCGAAGATGTGTGGTCTGCCAATTCGCACTTGGACTATTGACTCGCCCTTCTTAACGTGAGATGTAGCCCAACAGTGGGGCAGTTCAAAAATAGAGCTGATCTATTATAATCTGTTATTAGAATGTCCCTATATATCTAAGTTTGCCTGGAAGTGTTCGTTTTTGGTGATAAGACCGCCAAAACACTAGTTTTAAGTTTGTGTTTTTCTATTGTAATAGTTATTCTTTTTTATTGTGGAAACTGACATGGTTTTGACTCATTTTTGTTTTACTTTTGCGGGATTACTTAAGTTTAATTATGTCGGGTACTACGACTGGTTGTGGCCAACGTTGCGGGCGGTCGCGAGGTTGAAGTAGCTGGAATAATCCTGCTTGTAAAAGGAAAATGCATTTGGTGTGAACAATAAAAAAAAAGTTGTCTATATATACATATGTTTCACTAATACGGAATTACTCACGTCTTACATATTCAACACGTTGTGGGAGACGCGGCCGCGCGCGCGGTGTACTCTGCTTTTACTCCTTGATATAGGTCACTGGATGTAACCGACACTAGGGTTATTTTCTGATTTCATCATCATTTTAGATCGCGCTGGTTTTGTGCGTGTTTAGAAGAGTTTTGGCTGAACGTTGGCAATTCAATAAATAGAAGACGCTTTTAAAAAAAAAAACGTTTGTTTGTTTGAGCTTAAGTGCGCTGTGTGAAATGTCTTATATTTATTTATTATTTCAGAAGAAAGAAGAGAGATGGTGGACCACGTTGCTGCAGGTGGCTGTGCCATTCTTCATAGCTGGGTGCGGCACCATCGGCGCGGGTCTGGTGCTTGGAACAGTCAGGGTATGATTTACTCACATGTATACTTTTGCAGCGATGATCAGTGGTTAGCGCGGTGGGTTCACCGAAGTGGGTGGGTTCAAACCTCAATAATGAGCTTGTGCTGCCGGTAAAGGAAGTAATCGTGAGGAAACCGTAGCATGGTGGTAGGGTACTTTCTAGTATTCGGCTGGATAGCTACCACCATCAACTTGAAAATCTGTCGCCAAGGACCTGACGGTGTGTTACGGCTGCCTCGCTTAAAAGCTAGCTGCATTCCAGGATAGGTATGTCACTTAACATCAGGTGAGCTGTAGTCGAAAACCTAGCTTGTCAACCATAGCAAAAAAAAAATTGGGGTTCTTCCGGCAGCTCAATCAGAGGACACTTCGGAAACTCTGACTATAGTTTCAGACAGATCTGTTGACTTTTTTTATGGAGACAAAGATTAGTCAAATCTTTCTAGTTTACTATTTAGTCCATTTTCTGATTGTGAAAAACGTAGCGAATGACGTCATCTACACGCATGTGTTTGTTCGCCCCCTTTGCACACACTTTGTTTTGAAGGTCTCTTTTAGGTATGACAATTCGTTTTTTTTTTTATGTCAATGTAATGCGGCGAACGATACACTCAACTGATGGTAAGAAATAACGTATATAATAATGCATTTCCACCTTTGTTAAAATTAGTGTGAATTCAGGGGAATTAATGTATGAGAGAGAGTGTATAAGCATGTGTTATAAACATTAAAGAAAATCACCTAACTCCTAACTGTTAAAGAGTTGTACCTTCCTTCATCAGCTCAGCGTCATGAGACAAATGTCTCAATAGCTTTAGAAAATATATGAAAAACATTGTTAATAACATTTGAGGGTTGCCCTCGATTTCCCTGGGATTCCATCATCAGATCCTGACTGCCAATGGGACTACATCAGGAGTATACTCTTTCAAATGAAAAAAGAATTTTGAGAATCGGTCCACAAATGGGGGAGAAATCGGTGAACATACAAAAAAAAAATACATACAGTCGAACATAGAACCTCCTCCTTTTATGAAGTCGGTTAAAAATACGATGGAACTGCCATGTGGCTGTCAGTAAAGTTCCTTAATTAAATTGGAATAAAAAAAAAAGTTGTGAAGCGTTATTTTAGTGGATTGCACTTTGAAGTAAATTTTTGTTATATTTATTCTTGTTATCAAAGACTCGGAAGTACTTTTCACAGACTTCCTTGAAATTTTTGACACAGAGTCTGTGACAGTCTGACCTCTGGTTTTTCAGTTTGATGGTCTAACAGTATAATTTTTTTTCCAGGATTGGGACGTGTTCGTCAACGTGTCGGCTATATTTGTACTAGTTCCATCATTGTCCGGATTAAAAGGTAAGAAAAGTAGACATAGGCACATACTATATCCATATAGAGAGCAGAGCTCAGTGGGTAGTGCGGTCGGTTCACAAGTCGAAGGGCCAAAATAAAATCTTGAAAAGTAAGTTGAAAATCTGCCGTCAAGCAATTAACGATGTGTTCTGGCTGCCTCACTTGAGAGCCAGTTCTATTCCAGGCTAGGTGTGCTTTACCATCATACTACACCGTCAGTTAAGTGAGCTGTGGACAAATATCTAGCCTGTCAACCAAAAAAAAATGAGCTTGAGCTGCCGGTGAAAGGAAACATCGTGAAGAAACCATAGCACTATGGTACCTTCACTGAACATCAAGTGAGCTATGGACAAACGCCTAGCCTGTCAACTATTTAAAAATACATATAATATATCTTTCCGTTTGCTATGCCTTACACAGGTCTTACGTTTCTTCTTTACTTTTTTTAAATATACATAATACAATAACTTTATCTTATACCTTTGAACGAGCAATTCTTATATATATATATATATATATATTCTGAATCTCGGAAACGGCTCCAACGATTTTCATGAAATTTAGTATGCAGGGAGTTTCGAGGGAGATAAATCGATCTAGCTAGGTTTCATTTTTAGAAAACGTCGTTTAACCGTGTTTTCAGCCGAGCAAAGCTCGGTCATCCAGGTACTTAGTAATAAAGAAAATCATTTGAATCAATCAATCACAATTACTCAATCTATTTCTAATAGGTAAACGATATAATCAATAGCAAACAATTACAATGATTTAGCATAATACACGTGTCAATGTTTATTCGCTTGGAGCAAAAATTCGACGGTAGTACGTGATTAGAAATAAAAAGACAAATCATCGAAGTAAAACAAGGAATTGTACTTGAGAAGATAAACACTTATGAGTTATGTAAATCTATGAATTAGCGCGAAATTCTTTAGTTACTTAAGCGAAAATGAATCTCCTTATTATAATAATACAACTCTTTATTGTTCACACCAATTACAAACGAATATAAGAATTTAAATTGTTCTACTAGTAAGAACAATTGGCGGCCTTATTGCTAAGAGCGATCTCGTCCAGGCAACGTCATTATGAGTTAAAGACGGGGTGTGATGATAAGAGGAAAAAAAAACAATTGAAACATAATATAAATATACGTACATATAAGGCACATACACCTATACATACTTACCTATATTATAAAACTAACTGCACCTTGGTGTTACCCTCTGTTCCCACGTGAATACTATTTTTTTTTCGGGATAATGTATTTTACTAGTAATTTCTTCTCTCCCTTTATCCCGAAGAATGTATTTTAGGTGAGATAAAGGGAGAGAAGAAAGTACTGCGCACGCAGTTTCAACTTTTCAACATTTACAGAACTCAATAAGAATAGTTGTTTTATTTTACATTCTTAGAAATTAAAAAGAATAGTTTTTTTCGCAATCTCATGTTTGGTTCCATAGTAAAAATTGTTAATAATGATTGTTTTTATATTCTCAACAATCAAATTAATAGTTTTTTTTTACATTCTCAGAAATTAAAAATAATAGTTGTTATTCATATTCTCAGAAACCAAAAAGAATAGCTTTTTTCGCTATCTCAGGTTCGGTTCCATAGTAAAAATTGTTCATGATGATTATCTTTACATTCTCAAAAATCAAAACATTATAGTTGTTTTTTTTTACATTCTCAGAAATCAAAAAGAATAGTTGTTTTTTTACATTCTTAGAAATCCAAAAGAATAGTTGTTTTTTTTTTACATTCTCAGAAACCAAAAAGAATAGTTGTTTTTTTTTACATTCTCGGAAACCAAAAAGAATAGTTATTTTTTCGCAATCTCAGGTTTAGTTCCATTGTAAAAGTTGTTTGTAATGATTAGTACAATTAGCCTATTTCAGCTGAGCGCATCTTATAGCCCTGTATGTTTTTGACACGGCATTTTTTTTTTATACGGTATTACAAGACTGCAAGAGCGCCTTTTGTGTAACAACAATAAAGAATGTAATTGCGGAAAATTGCTACGATTGAAGAAAATGACAGATGGTTATCGTAAAAAATGTCGCTTTAGCTAAAGACGGGAAACATTTGTGTGAGTCAGTCTTTTTAATGGCAAGGAAATTATGGGACATCTTCCTACACTTAAACGGCTGTTAAACTATGCTTAAACGTTCTGTTATGACCATCGCTTTGTATAAATTTTAGGTGATTTCTTATTTTTTAATAAAAAGCAACGCAACAACATAATAATTTTACCTGGTGGTAGATGTCCTTAACAGGAGATCGTCTAGGTAGTTACCACCGCAGTACCAGATATTCAGCCAAGCAGTAGTGTGTAAACATTACTGTGTTCCGGTTTAAAGGGTACTGCATCTAGCGAAATTACAGGGCTGTTGAGTTAGTCTCAATCCCAGAGGCGCACCAGCACCCAAAATGCATTATAATGACAAATGTAATATAGTGAAAACGAATGTGAAAATTTGTCTTTATATTTCGAAACTATTACAAAGATTTAACAATAAAGTTGAGAACCTCCTCTTTTTTGAAGTCGGTTAAAAAGCGCAACGAATAAGAGTTTTAAAAGAAATCTATTACATAATTATTATTTTTTTATGTTATAATGAGACGAACGAGACGCTCACCTAATGGTAAGAGAGAACGCCTGTCCATGACCATTGCAGCGATACACAAAATTTTGAGTAGTAAAAAAAAAGTCTAGGGCGTCGTTTAGGCGCTTATTATATTGAGCTTTTCTACGGTTAGTCTCAACAGCTCTATAATTCACTACTGCTTGGCAGCAGTCGTGGGAGTAATTGGAAACTTTTTGTTTCATATAACGTTTCAGTATTGCGTAATTATCTTAAATAAATATGCTGAACCCCCTATGATCTACCTAAACATCGAGACCGACCACACACGATGTGTCAATGATTTTGTATTTCAAGATTACATACACAAATATTTCCATACGGAAACTTTGAGATGGGTCGTGTTCACTGTTTTAATTATAGATTTATCTGTTCAACGAGAAAGCGTGAAACATGAGACGAGTTCAAAGTGCACGTGAATTTAATTAAATGTGTAGTTATGTATAATGGGGGAGCCACTATTGTAATTTTTATGCAACACTGCTAAAATTTGTAGTTCCTAGATTAAGACAACGTTACCGGTAAGTTGGTGCAGTGTTACCTACAGCGACGTCTGATTATTAGGGTTCCGTACACAAATGGTAAAACGGGACTTGGTTTTTCAACAAATATTTGAAAAATATCGAAATAGATATCACAAGCAAAATGTACATTGTACAATGCGATGCCAGAAACAAACAATATTTTTTTTTACAAATAAATATACGTATACAAATTCTGTGTAGAAGTCATTAAAAACATACTCGAATTAAAAGTTACTTTATATTAGAGCAAGATCCTAGGGGAACCAAGACATTACTGATTTTCTTAGAAATAAAATGTATGGGATAGAGTAGTGTTTGTCAGCCCTGTTGGCTCATTCGGAGTATGTCTGCCTGAGCTGTAGGGCGTGGGTTCGATTCCCGCCAAGGACAAATGTTTGTTTGGTATAAACAAATGTTTGTTCTGTGTCTGGGTGTTCTGTATGTATAGTAATTATGTATTTACAAAAAAAAAGTATTTAAAAGTGTTTATGTATTTATTAGTTATCTGACTTTCATCACACAAGCTCTGCTTAGTTTGGGGTCAGATGGCGCTGTGTGTAATGTGTCCTACAATTTTTTTTTTTTTTAATATGTACTTTGAGTGTATGCATATCTGCTAGCTTGGGGAAGTACTTGGAGCGCGCGATCCCGAATAAGTAGAATATTTTCCTACTAGCGTTGATTCACGCAGGTTTAGCGCGAGGCGCGTGTAGGGATGTCGACATCGCATCTACGAACAAATCTTCGATCGATATTTTTTGTTCGTAGTCTCGCTAACATCAAATCTATGAGACACACGTAAACCTCTGTGGCTTACCTTTTTACTAAAGATTCAAGATTCAAGATTTATTTATTTGTAGAATATGGTTTAATGTACATTTATACAGAAACAGCACACAGGTCTTATAATTATAGTAAAGTCCACATATCCTTGCCCGCTGAGGCATACAAATAATACATAATTTAAAGCTTTAAAATGTCAAAATATGAATCTTAATAAGTCAAATAATAGTAATTAATTAAAAGTCAGAAAACGTACACAACAAAAAAATAATAAACATAGAATTGTACGTGAAATAGTCAATAGTAATAATAATTAATTAAATGTCAAAATGAAAACGTACACACAAAAATAGAATTATATATGAAATAACATTAATTAATAAAAAGTTACCAATAACAGCGTGAGTCGCATGACGTGCTAACCCCAACTGCCGGCACTCTTATAGTGATCGCCGGCAAGCGTCCTCTGCCCCCACCGCACCGCGTCTTCCCACTTTTGTCGCTTATTTATCGCGAAGATGTTCTACTTATAGATATTTTATTTACTTGGTCATTTGTCAGGAGCTATATCTAAGTTATATACGAAAGCCTTTCTCTGTAAAGAGTTGCACAGTATAACAGATTGGCAATTTGTTATAATAGTAATATATTTCGCAGTGGAACTTTATATTACACAAATAATGATAAAACCACTTGAAATAGTTGCACAACAATCGATACTTATGAAAACAATGCAATTCGCTTTCTCGCAACAACACTTGGGTCTTCGATGAGTGTAAAATTTTAATAAAATGTGTCAAATGATTCGTAGAAAAAACAACTTGTAAATTGTTTTTCTGCGATTTAGTTATTTTACTTCTGTGATTTATTTATTGACTCTATTATTTGTGATTTTAATTTAATTATACGTAATTATTTACGTATATACATACATATTTAAATATTTACAATCTTTTATTTTAAAAGATATTGAGCATTGAGGATAGAGCGACCGAACTGTTTATGACTACTATTAGCTCATTTGAAGTATTTCTGCTTCGATAGCAGAAAGGCGTGGGTTCGATTCCCACTCAGGACTTTGTGTAACGAACATAGATATTTGTATGTATGTGATAAAAGTCACACAGCACCATCTAGCCTCTAGCAAAGCTTGTACTATGAAAACCAGATAACTGATAGAATACTTATATTTTTTTTTTATAACGCCTGTCCACGACCATTACAGCGATACACAGTACTTTGAGCAACAAAACATAGTCCAGGGTATCGCTGCTTTGGCGCTTATTACTTTGAGACTTTCGATGGTTAGTCTCAACAGCCCTGTAATTTCGATAGCTGCAGTACACTTCACAGTAATGCTTACATATTACAGCATGGCGGCAGAATATCTACCAGAGATCTACCAACAAGTCAAGTGATATAGTACATACTTAGATAAGTAAATAATGATGATTTTACGAGATGGATATTGGCAAAAGCAAGTGGCTTATAGTGTCGACACGAGCTGCCAATGATTATAATGATGGATGTCTTTCGATCTATTTTAATGTGTTAAAACCCACTAATCGGTTTTTTACATGTTTACATAAACAAGTCGGGAATCAAACCTAAATAATGTTTACGAATGGCGCGATGCGATACTATCGATATCGTGGCCTATAAGGAATATGATCGTGCGATTTTTTTATTGATTTGATTCTGATCGTGATAAGCTTAGGTATTAAATTTCAACAATCGATCGATTGATCGATGCAACAATCGATCGGAAATCTTTTATGGTTGATAAGCTAGGTGTTTGACCGTATCATAGTCAAAGATAAACACATCTAATCTGGAATGGGATCGAGCTCTTAACTGGCGGTTGCTTACTTGGCAAATTAACAACGCTGGCCAGCCGAGTAGGAAAGAGAAACATTTATTCGACACAATAAGAACAGACATATAAAAAATATTTACAAAAAAGAACTTGTGTTGAAAAGGCAGATCTCAGTATGACTTTTAAATGGACTGTTTGAATTTTACTTATATCAAAGATCACTTCATTAGTTACGGTAATTGAGCCCGTTAGGAATGAATAACCTACAAATAATCAAAAAGATTAATTAATTCGCAAAACATAATCGAAAAATTGCGACTGACAGAAAGTAGAAAACAAAAATAATATATGATTAAACAATAAAAAAGGTTTGATTAAATATATTATTGAATAATTATGTCTATAATAATTATTGATCGGAATTATCGATATTAAATAAATCAAACACGTTAAACACTTTAAACATTTTTATTCTTGTAAACTTGTTCTTGTACAAAGCCCAAATCATCGTCAATGCAACTGCCAACAAACTGTGATTGCAATCTGCATTACAATGAAACATATTTAGCAATTTGATATTTAAATATCGATAACTTTTCTTTGTTTTACGATGACCAGAGGACGTCACTATTCGTGTGGTTCCAGGCACAGAGGACATTAGTAATATAGTATGACATATGTCTTAAGTATATTTACCTTCGCACAATACGGTACTTGATAGGCGCGATTTTCATAACATGTATCACAGGACCCTTGCTATATTTTGCGAACTGTATCATGCCATATAATAGTTGCTGTTTAGTTTAAAACAAAACATATTTTATACTGAAGTGGGACTGGGCGGGCTACGTTTGTCGCATGTCAACAAGCGCTGGGCAAAAGTCAGTCAGTCAGTCGACCCAGACGATAGATAGCGATGATAGCTCAGTGGTTAGCGTGGTCGGTTCGCATGTCGAAGGGCGTGGGTTCAAACCCCAACAATGAGCTTGAGCTGTCGGTGAAGGAAAACATCGCGAGGAAACCATAGCGTGGTGGTAGAGTACTTTCTAGTACTCGGCTGGCTAGCTACCACCTTCAAGTTGAAAATCTGCCGCCAAGCATCTAACGGTGTGTTCCGGCAGCCTCACTTGAGAGCCAGTTCCATTCCAGACTAGGTGTGCTTTACCATCTTCGACCATACCGTTACTTAACATCAGGTTAGTTGTGGTCAAACACCAAGCCTGTCAGCTTTATAATAAAAAAAAAACGTAGGTAGTGTGAACCAAATCGTCACGACAGTCACTGGACCACAAAAGCCGAAAACCGGGTAGTCTGGAAACGGAAAGGTAGGCCTTTGCCCAGCAGTGGGACACTAGAAGCTGAAAATAAAACAAATTATTTATTATGCTCACCAAATTAGAATCGAAGAAGTGGAAGAAGAATAGTACGCACGTTATGTTTTCCTTCACATAAATAAGTATGTAACATACGTCAAATTACTCATATTGTAGGGTATTTCCCTGAAACAATACAATGTTTGCTGATTGCAATATATTGTGAAGTGTCATTCCACCACAAGTGGTTGTTATTTGTCACAAGAATAAGTTATAGTTTAGTACAGTTGAGGACAACAAACATCATACAAGCGTTTTTATTGTCAAAATTTAACATACTTGCTAATCTTTGTATTTTTTTTTATTTGGCTAATTGTAAAAAAAGCTGTTAGTATCAAGATAAATCTCCTTATCAGGATGTCGTCTAGGTAGGTAATACCGCAGTACCAGATATTTAGCCACCAAGCAGTAGTGTGTAAACATTACTGTGTTCTAGTTTGAACATACTGCAGCTAGCGAAATTACAGGATTGTTAAGACTAACCATCGAAAGTCTCCAAGTATCAAAACAGCGATGTCCTGGACTTTGTTTTGTTACTCAAAGTTCTGTGTATCGCTGCAATGGTCACGGACAGGCGTTATCTCTTAGCATCAGGAGAGCGTCTCTTTCGTGTCATTGTTTTCAAATAAAAAATGTTTTTATAAAATTACCAACTGCTAGGCGTGGACCTCTTCTAGTTGTAAGTTACAACGAGAACGTTGATACGTTTTGTAGCGATGATAGCTCAGTGGTTAGCGCGGTCGGTTCGCATGCCGAAGGGCGTGGGTTCAAACCCCAACAATGAGCTTGAGCTGCCGGTGAAGGAAAAGATCGGGAGGAAACCATAGCATAGTGGTAGGGTACTTTCTAGTACTCGGCTGGCTAGCTACCACCCTCAAGTTGAAAATCTGCCGCCAAGCATCTAACGGTGTGTTCCGGCAGCCTCACTTGATAGCCAGTTCCATTTCAGGCTAGGTGTGCTTTACCATCTTCGACCACACCGTCACATAACATCAGATGAGTTGTGGTCAAATACCAAGCCTGTTAGCCATAAAAAAAAGAAAACGTTAAGAAATTTTAGATATGCGGTTTTCCTCGCGAAGTTTTCCTTCACCGCTTCTAACAGCAATACCTACGCAAATATTTTAGAACAGACAGAGGCGCGTGCCATGAAATTTGAACCCAAATTCTCCAGATTATTAAAACAAATGATATATAAAAAATAGTACCTGGATGACCGAGCTTTGCTCAGCTGAAAACACGGACAAAACGACGTTTTCTAAACATGAAACCTAGCTAAATCGATTTATCGCCCCCGAAACCCCCTGCATATTAAATTTCATGAAAATCGTTGGAGCCGTTTCCGAGATTCAGATTATATACATATATAGTATATATACATATATACAAGAATTGCTCGTTTAAAAGAATTAGATAGATAGTGAGAAATATTTTTGTAATATTCTGTACCTACATATTTTTAAAATTAAAAAAAATAATGGTAATCTTGTGACGAAGCCACTGGAGACAGCTGGAAATACCTATATAACCTCTTTATCAATGTGTGTAGTATAAAACCTTCCTTATAGGAGTCTGACTCGCACTTGACTTTACTAATATAAAAGCGAATACCTAACTACAAAGTCATACAAATACATATTATTTCCATCAAAATACCTTTGATCCTATCGATCAATTATATTGATGAATTATCGAAATTTATCGATACCAAAAATATAATTTTATTAATTACATCGTTATCTTGGTGATAAAGCTAGTGGCAAATAATTTAATCAGAATTGATTGTTTAGATCGATTGATAAAATAAATTTTGATTTTATCGATTTTATTGGCGTTGACGTCACATGGGGGCGCAATTACCGGATCCATCATACCTATGTAACAACCTATTACAATTCTCGTTATTTCCGATGGAAGTTTTGTAGTTATTTCAAAGTATTTCCTTTAAAATATCAAATACGGAAATGTCGAATTTAAAAGTATTTGTTCAAATGTTTCTTCTTCGAAAAATGAAGTCGAAATTCTTAGCATTCAATCCCACTAATATTATAAATTTGAAAGTTTGGATGGACGGATGGATGGATGTTTGTTACTCAATCACGCCAGAACGGCTGAACGGATCTGGATGAAATTTTGCATGTACATAGATACTTTAGTCCCTGGAATAAAACATAGGATACTTTTTATCATCATCATCATCATCCATCACCACGCGGGTAAAACCGCGGGGCGTAGCTAGTAAATAATAAATAAACAAATATCGTACACACAGCGCCATCTGACACCAAACTAAGTAGAGTTTATACTATGGAAGTCAGATAACTGATAAATTTAGTAAAAACATACGGAACACCCAGACACAGAACAAACGTTTTGATTATACCACAAAGTGCTTGTTCTGAGTCGGAATCGAACCCACGCTCCACAGTTCTTAAATCAAATATACTACCAATGAGTTAACAGGGCTGTCATATTAATAATGTTTTTTTTAAAATGGCTGACAGGCTAAGTGTAAAATGTATGACTATGTATAAAAAATGTTCATAAAATGAAAACAACTAATGAAAACTATTCCGCATCAAACTAAAAAAGAATCACGTAAATCGGATCATAAATCTCAGCGTAATCGGTGTACAATTGTACATACATAAAAATAAATTTAAAAAATACCAATCAAGTTGAGAACCTCCTTCTTTTTGAAGTCAGTTAAAAAAACGAATTTGCATACTATTTTTTTAATTCATACGTAACTTTTAATTTAAGTTTCAGGATCAGATGACGCTGTGTGTAATGTCCTACAATATTTATTAAATTACATATGCGATTGAAAATCATTATCCTCCTTCGGCGGTGAAGTAAAACAAGGTGAAGCTTCTAGAATATACTTAAATGGGTTATATTTTATTGCAGGTAACCTGGACATGTGCCTCGCGTCTCGTTTGTCGACGCAAGCCAACCTCGGGAATATGGAGTCCACGCGGGAGGTCATCTCTATGGTGGTCGGCAATATATCTTTAGTACAGGTTTGTATATTGGATATTTTTCATTAATTTAGGCATCGCACTTTGTGCATTTTTCAATTATTTGGATTTTCAAGTATCCTATTAATATTATAAATGTAAAAGTTTCTTAGTGTGGATGTTTGTTAATCAAACACGCAAAAACGGCTGAACGGATTTGAATAAAATTTGGCACTCATATTTACTAGCCACGACTTTCTCCGCGAGGAATTTAAAAAAAATGTCATCACCAAGTCACAAGTAGAATAGTCATTACTATTGTAAAACTTGCCGACATCTGGTGGTGGATAATGGTAGCCTTGAAAATTTTTGGTAATCTCATAGGAACCTAAAAAATTTCTGATATAAAAAGTATCATATATGTTAATTCAGGTACTTTCAAAATACATCGACATATTTTTCCCGTCACTCAGGTAATTGCCGATTACGTGGTCATGACCCACGCGATGTGTTGCGATCGATAAAATGTAATCTGTAAGAAATATCGAAAATCGTACGATGCCGTTGCCTGCGACAATCTATTATTATTCTGTGTGACGTATTTATTCCACGCGTGATATCATGCCATGTACAGGCACACGTTAATATCCTAAAAACTACACAGGGTCATAAGCTTAGGGTACATTCAGCCGAAAAATCACTGTACTCAGAACTATGAACAACTTTTACACAATTCTAAAACTGCAAGCCACTGCAAGCTTCAACTGTCATTGTTTTTTTATTCTTTACAAGTACAAATTTACAATTAAAAAAATGGACTCCATAAAAGCCCATAGCCTTAAGCCAGAGCACGGCTAGGTTTTAGATATTATGATTTAAAAGTCAAATCAACAAATGTTTTATGTAATTTCTGAGACCAATCTGAAAGTATATTAAAATAAAAATATATAAACACATTACGGGTCCCTACTATAGAATTTGAGGGTTGCCCTCAATTTTTCTGGGCCCCATCTTCAGGTCCTGACTTGGTGCCAATGGGACCACATACCTTTAGGGAAGCATAAACAAATAATAATTTCTCGAATCGATCAAGGCGTCTTCGAGTAATCAGGAAACACCTACATAATAAAAAAGATTGCGGCGAATTGAGAACCTACTCCTTTTTTTGAAGTCAGTGAAAATAGATGATTATTTCACGCACATTGTGTGTTTACGGTAAACTTTGTTTACAATACGCAATGACCTTCTTTTGAATTACTACAGCCTTAATTTATACCCTTTAATAAAGGACTGAAAATTGCCCCATAAATGAAAACCTGTTTAATGTAAATATGGTTTATAATAAATGTATCATAGATTTTTATATTTTCATTTATATTTATAAAATTTGCTGTGTATGTATCCCTATGGACTCCAAGTTAGATTTAATTCAAGTCAGATTAGCCCAGTGGGTAATACAGATTTTTTTCAAACCCGTGCAAAGCTCTAGTATTTCATAAAAGTACTTTACCACCTCTGTTTTTTTATGACAATCGGTAAACACATTCCACATAAGTTCGATTTGTAAGGGTGTCTTGTAAGGGCCGTAAATTTTGCCGATTTGGAAGAAACTTTTCAAAATAAAAATCAAAATCAAAAAGTCATTTATTCAGTTTAGGCCCTGGTAAGGCACTCATGAATGTTAAGTTACATGTTTGAATCTACCACCGGCTCGTAATTACACTTCGACTGAGAAGACTCCGGCAAGAAACTCAACAAGGCATTTTTTTTTTGTGGATCTTTCTTTTCATATTAGGTTACAGTTTACAGTTATAAATATTAATGCTTACTACAATTGTCACTTAGCCAGAGGGATGCAAGTGCAGAGAGACTTTTGAGAATTTTGACTCTATTATCAATGTATATCTTGAGTTTATATTTTAATAACACAATGTGACGTTTTTCTTTTGTTAAATATCTATGATTTTGTTGCATAACTATTTTTACTACATATAAGGTCTTAATAAAAAAAAAACCTTATTTACAGGTCCAAGCGATAGTGGCAGCGACTGTTGTGTCCATATTTGCCATAGTGGTTAACACCATTACAGACAGACAAATCAACGGATCCTACGTGCTTCTACTGATTGCGTCTGCTGTCTTCACTGCCACGACCACATGCTTCGTTCTTGGTAAATATAACATTTTAACAAAAAAAAAAACACAGATTTGTCCTTTGTTATTAAGTATTACCTATATTTGTTGGCGTAAAATTCACAATCTAATATCATCAGATTTTTTTGTTTTGTCTTGATTTCAATCGGTATATTCGTTTTTTGAACCTGTATTTTATTTTATTTTTTAATTGGCTGACAGGCTACGTATTTGACCACAACTCATCTGATGTTAAGTGACGGTGTGGTCGAAGATGGTAAATCACACTTAGCCTGGAATGGAACTGGCTCTCAAGTGAGGCCGCCGGAACACACCGTTAGATGCTTGGCGGCAGATTTTCAACTTGAGGGTGGCAGCTAGCCAGCCGGGTACTAGAAAGTACCCTATCACCACGCTATGGTTTCCTCACGATGTTTTCCTTCACCGGCAGCTCAAGTTCATTGTAGGGGGTTGAACCCACGCCCTTCAGCATGCGAACCGACCGCGCTAACCACTCAGCTATCATCGCTACAAAAATATAGTATAAAGAGCTTACTATGTGCGATTAATAAGACGAACGATACGCATTCCTGATAAAAGATATTTCAACGGCATCTTTGAGTGATAAAGTGCAGGGCATTGCTGCTTTAGCGTAATTACTTTGTGGCATTCGATGGTTAGTCTCAATAGCCCTGTAATTTTGCTAGTTGCAGCACTCTTCAAACCGGTACACAGTAATATGTACACACTACTGCGTGGCAGCAAAATATCTGATGCGGTGGTGCTTAAACGGCCCGTCACTAAGGTCTCCGACCTACTATTTGTAACTTTCTGATAATTCTTTTTAAGAAAACATATGCCTGATCAGTATAGTTTTATTGTCCCACTGTTGGGCGCGGGCATCTTCTCATTGTAAATAGGGTAAGACCATAGTTCATCACGCTCGTCAAATGCATGCCACATCTACGAGAATATTAAGAACTCCATGAAGGTTTCTTTACGATATGTACCTGCACCGTTTGAAAATAGTTTGGAAGCCATGTTTTAACAAACAGCCGAAACTTCAGTTGTGTTAATATTAGTTATTTCTTCCAGACTTCGTGATGGTTATGGTTATCTACGGCTCGCACAAGTTCAAAGTGAACCCTGACAACGTGGCGACTCCGCTCGCCGCCTCCATCGGCGATATCGTCAGCAACAGCGTCCTAGCGGTCACTGCGCAGTACATGTACGATCAGATACGTAAGTAAACAATGTCGTAGTCGATTTCTTTTCAAAAGAATGGCAAACGTCTTCTGTTCATGGTTATTATTTTCCACGTACATGAAAAACGTTTTGATTACATATTTTAGCATAGCGAGCATCTGAAACTCTACCGGAATCTGTTTACCTTAAAACAATATGAGTGTATTTAAATCCACAGACCACACTACTGCTTAACATCAGGCAGGGGGTGATCTTACGCGAGCCTATTTAGAGTTAAAAAAGCAGACGGCTTACTTGATAGTCATCAAACATTGACACGTGCAAAATTAGTAATATTATCGACACGTAGCCAATCAAAATCTTTATAGACGTCCTTTGCATAACCCTTCATTATAACTCTGCAAAAAGACCGCAGTAGTCAAGGTAAAGTCTGGTCATGCCCTAGTAGAGTAGTGGCGATTTGACTACAAATTTTAAAGAAGTTAGGAAGCAACACGAATAGTAAAAAAAATACGTTTCAACACATAATATTAGTTTTCCCTACTGGTGCTTATAATTCGACACTTTCTGAATAGAACACCACTATTTTTATACATAAACACTCGAAAGAACACAAGTTTTGAAAAATATGGAGCGACATAACTTTTCCGTGTTCAAAACTATTCTCAACAGCTACTTGTAAATTTTGTGTTTAGTTTTATTTGATATATTTTAACATCGCAAAAGATCCCTACCTCACTTTACCGCATAATATTGAAAGACATGTAAGGAATAGACTCAAACGAGTAAGAAAGAAACACAATGTTGCTTATATAAAAAAACTTGAAATTCGTTTATAATTTTTAATTTGTCTCAATGCATAAAAAGGACCGCACGGACCATCATCTGGTGAGTAAAATAATATAAATTAATTAAAATAAAATTACTCATATTCTAACAAAACTATTTACTTTATTGTAACAGATTAGAAAAATATACGTGATTACAATAAAGACTTTTTGTTATATAATGGGTGATATTATGTTATTTTGTAAATTTGGTGGTGCCGGCGTAAGAATAGTACCCCACCCTCTCTACCCGTGATCGCCGTAAGAGTCGGCTAAGGGATGTAATGTAAGATGGGCAGCATCGTCTTCCTTGAACAATCACACCTAACTGCGCTCGTCAACCCGCCTGCCAAGCGTGGCGAGTATTGACAAAACCCCCCCAGGAGGAGGCCTATGTCCAGCAGTGGACGTTTTATGGCTGATGATGTGTGTGTATGTAAGGAAGTCCTATATTTTTATCATAATTTTGATTACAGTTCAGCAAAGTAATTTGGATTATCCAACATTTTTATAATCCGATAAATAGAAGTATCGTTGCTTCGGTGGTGTCGTTTTATACGGATATATGTACATACATATGTATGTACATACGTTGATAGGCTACACTTCAAGTTATCATAAAAGATATAATTATTTATAGTCACAGTAGCGAAAAGATTGCTTAGATAATTTGAAACACATTTTCAAATTCAAAATTCAAATTGATTTATTCATGAGTTTTAGTTACATCGAGATGGTTGGGTAATATTTACGTGATTTTTTTCCAAAACTTGCCATTGCAGGCGTATAAATATTGTAATATAATTTATCTTTACTTATTGGAATGCTTGAATCAATGGAATGTCAAATGAATTACTTATAATGAATGTCTGAATTTTCCGAGAGCAAGAGAGCTGTGGTAATCTTACGCTTGTAGTAAATTTCTTATAATATTTTTTTTATACACTAATCGGTGGAGTTGTGTGTAATTATTGCAAATGGTTAGTCCCATTAGCACTTTCTACCTTTGAGAATGGGCTAAGAGCGGGATGTCAGCAACCCTACCTCATCGGGTACTAAATAGAAATAGTTTTTTTAATGTTGGACAGGCTAAGTGCTTGACCGCAGCACACCTGATGTTAAGGGAAGGTGTGAATAATGATGGTAAACCCACTTAGCCTGGAATAGAACTGGCTCTCAAGTGATGCTGTCGGAACACATTGCTTGGCGGCAGATTTTCAACTCGAGAGTGGTAGCTAGCCAGCTGAATACCATAAAGTAGCCTACCACCACGCTACGGTTTCCTCACGATGTTTTCCTTCTCCGGCAGCTCAAGCTCGTTGTTGGGGTTTGAACTTACGCCCTTTGGCGTGCGAACCGATCAGACAGTCTAGTATATTAATTTGTTTTTAATTTTATCATCACCACTAATGTTGTTTTCAACTAAATTAAAAAAAAACAAGTAAATCACTTGATAGATTGTCAATGACAGCTGACATTAATATTGATAAACATCGTAATTAAGTAAAGCTGGTCAGTCTACCTACATAACATATATTTTTTTTTTAAATTCCATACCTTAATTGCAATTTTTTATTTTATTGTTTATGTATGACAAGCTGAGTGTTTCACCACAGCTCACCTGATGTGATCGAAGATGGATAGCGGCAGATTTTATACTTGTAGGTGATAGCTAGCCAGTCGAGTACTACAATACCCTACCACCATACTATGGTTTCCTCACGATGTTTTCCTTCACCGGTAATTTAAACTCATTGATGGGCTTTGAACCCACTCCCTTTGGAGTGTAAGCCGACCGTGCTAACCACTAAGCTATCATCGCTACAGAGAAGTCGTGCGTATTCGAACCTACAACCTCGCGAATCTATGGTGTATTTTGAAAGCTATTTGGGCAGAATGGATGTCGTTACTAATTTTGTAAATGCGATTGGAGCGCCTCTCATCAACCTGTTAGTTTAGTCACCAGTCGTCGTATCTCGAGACAATAACTCTGGTATCAGTAAAAAAAAGAAACGTTTGGAATTCCCGCAAACATACATACAATAATTTGTATTTAATTGGATTTTTATTGACGATGGCTGGAATCTAATTGATCATACAATTTTAAACTGTTTAAATAGTTTTTGTGTAGCATGACGAAAAAGACACTGTCCTGATGGTAAAACAGTCTGCAAAATAAATTATAAAAATAACCTAAGTCTAAATCCTCAAAAACATTTGTTCATGAGTGTAGGATCATTTGACCTTACTTAGTGTGTAACGGTATCTACAAGTCCGCGAGAAATGTATCAAAAAAAACTGATATTTTTCAATTTTCTGCGCAATTTTCTTAATCTTTCTTCCCGTAAGAACCTACCACAAAGTATTAGATAACAAAAAAAATGAATAAAATCGGTTATGACATTCTCAAGTTATGGGGTAACCAAGGAAAACAGAGGTTTATTATTATAAATAGATATTTAAAATCACTATATATTGTAAAACAAAGTCGTCCGCCGCGTCTGTCTGTTCGCGATTAACTTAAAAATTACTGAACAGATTATCATGCAAGTTTCACCAATATATAGAGTGAGTTATGAGGAAGGTTTAGGTGTATAATTTGTCAAGGTTTTCTGCAAATTGGTTGAAATATGATGATAATTATTGGATATGTGTAACATGCATATGCACCGCATTAGTATCTACATTGCACGCGTGCGAAGCCGGGGCGGGTCGCTAGTATATATAAATAAATATCGTAGGACATTTGACACAGCGCCATCTAGTTCCAAACTAAGCAAACCTTGTAAATACATACAGAACACCCAGACACAGAACATACAGTTAAATAAACGGTTGGTTCTGGGTGGGAATCATACCCACGCCCTACACACATCTGCTTTATTACCAAAGGAGCTGACAAAGCATATATATATATATAACACTATATAACACAATATAATACAATATTAGATACGATATAATACAATATTAGATGCTATATAATACAATATTAGATACTATATATTACAATATTAGATCTGAAATGGTTACCTATCTCCGTGTAAAGTACAGCTACATATTAAATATCAATAAAAATCTATATCTAAAAACTATATAAACACTTACCTAAAATTAATGTTTAAAAATATAATTAATAAATTAATCAATCATTATTTTATCAAGCGCATGCTACAGCTATCGCACTCATATTTGTTCAATCCATCAGTATCAAATCAGATATATTTCATAATTATATCAGATCTTTGCACTGTTATTTTATAAAATCCGTTTCTTATCAACGATTAGGTACCTAGACTGAAGTTTAATGATGGAATACGTCTACCTGCTAATTGATTTAATAGATTTCGATAAGCACTATGAGCAACCTTACATACCTAATACATTTTTAACAAAATGCTCTTATTGTTTTAGAATATGGTGTGATTTTGTTTTACCAACTGTTTATTTCCAATCTAAAAGATAGCAATTATTATAGATGATAGAAATTGTTTCGTAGATTTTGGTATAGGTGCGCTACTAGCCTGTCTGCTCTCGCGGCCATGAGACATGAGTTTCAGGTTTTTTTATATTAAATCTATTGTCACTTAAAATCTTAAACTTAATACTTTACAATGAATGGAATAATGAACAACAGTATAAAATGAAAACACCATCTATATAGCCACTATGCGGCAAGGTTTATGCGCCACTGACAACATTGCTCCGTTAAATAGCCGCGCTCTGAGATAACAAGAGGAGAGGAACAAAATTAAAAAAAAAATGTAAGGTTCAACCACGACTTAAAGTTTTCTCAGCAACTTTTAGAGTTAGATTTAGCAACTTAGATTTTTAGTAGCGATGATAGCTCAGTAGTTAGCGTGGTCGGTTCGCATGCCGAAGGGCGTGGGTTCAAACCCCAACAATGAGCTTGAGCTGTCGGTGAAGGAAAACATCGTGAGGAAACCATAGCGTGGTGGTAGAGTACTTTCTAGTACTCGGCTGGCTAGCTACCACCCTCAAGTTGAAAATCTGCCGCCAAGCATCTAACGGTGTGTTCCGGCAGCCTCACTTGAGTGCCAGTTTCATTCCAGGCTTGGTGTGCTTTACCATCTTCGACCACACCGTCACTTAACATCAGGTGAGTTGTGGTTAAACATCGAGCCTGTCAGCAATAAAAAAAAAACTGAAACAAATTTATATTGTCTGTTTTTGTATTTGCGCGACCACGACACTGTGAGCGGGTCCTACCTAGATGGTCGCTGCCAGTATCGGCACAAATCACATCCCAGACCAAAGCCCAGCTAGGACATCACGGTACCAATTTAGCACCGTCCAGTCACTTATCATCTCACGACATTCCATTCGATTTTAATGTCGAGGGCAAGGATAGACCTGAGAGGTTATTCTAGAAACTCTTTTATTATTTCTTTCTCGCACCAGTTTTCGCGAGATCAGAAACAAAATACTCCGGAATGACCGAACCAATCAATCCCTGCAAAGTTTTGCTTTGACACACTCCTGATCTTCCTTCTTCCGTATTCCCGCGGAGTTACAACATTGGGCTCTTCAAAAGACGTGTAAATAGAATCTTAAAAGGTCGGCAACGTATTTGTAGTGCCCCTGGTATTGCAGGTATCCATAGGCGACGGTGATTGCTTACCATCAGGCAACCCGTCAGCTTCTTTGCCAACTATGGCATAAAAAAAAAACTCCTTTAACTACGTACCGTACCATACTATCATTTCACAAATGCCTTAAATAATAGTAGGTAAAGTTGAGAATAAAGCTTTCAAATAGTTGCTATCCCCAAACTAGACCGATTCAAGTTTCTATAAAAAATTTGATGGATTGAGGCTCGAAGCGCATCAGTAACCCATGACAGATTTTGATCGTATTCTTATTATTTTTGCTTATGTTTCTCAATATGATTAAAAAAAATAGTATATGAACCTGATTTAATTTTATACAATGAGCGATATTTTGTCCTTGAATTATCGAAGACAGGCTTTGGACTAGACATTTCTGGTAATACTGGCAACCTATAAATTACAATTATTAAAAAAGGGTTTTGTCCTTCTACAGAGATATCACTCTGGCAGCCCATCGTGTTGATCTGCGTGTACTACAGCCTACTCCCGATGTGGGTGTTCGTAGTCTGGAGAAACCGCTACACAAAGAAGGTGCTTACCAGCGGCTGGACGCCTGTCATCTCTGCTCTCTTCATCAGTGGGTGAGTAACTGCTTATTCTGACGCTAGCTCTTGCTCGCGTGATTAAATTCCATGTTGTGGAATACTACTGATGATGACTTCACCACGTCATACTTCATCTACATAAAATTATAATCTATTTCTAGACAAGGGTCCCTCCCAAGGTAAACCGCTTATACTGACTAGTCTACCATGTTATAAGTTATCTAATATATGTTTCTTTCTGTTCACAGTATCGGTGGCATAGTCCTCGACCAAGCTGTCGACCACTACCGAGGCTACGAGGTATTCCAGCCTATCGTGAACGGCATCGGTGGAAACCTGGTCTGCGTGCAGTCTTCCAGAATGGCTACCAATCTCCACCAGACGGCTATCCCTGGAGTGTTGCCGGAGAACACCAAGATACTGGAATGGCCGTGGAGGACGCTGTTCTTTGGAAGTAAGTTCGCAAAGTAGCAATGAATCTCACGGAACAGAATATTTCGCAAGAAAGTTTTTATTCTATTACACACAAAAAACAAGCAAACAGAGACAAATGGAGGACAGTTACAAAATAGGAATCACCTTAGCTTAATGCTGGTCATATTAAGTGACCGGTGGCCCCTTGTAGGTAATGCAAAAAAAGAACTGGCAAATCTAGTCAATTCAAAAACTACACCGACCTACATATTCAACATCTCCCAATCAAAATTATCTTTAATTTTTTTATGAAACTTCTTCCACTTCTTTTTCTACACTTTCTGTTCGGTTTACTTACAACTTAATTTCTTAAAACTTGTTCTTACAATAATTCTTCTCCTCAGCTTCTGCAGCTCGAGTCGCCCGAATGCTGCTACTCTTGGCGCTGTTCGGTCAAATCATCTTCATGGTAGTGGCGGACTTCGTCTACCAGGGAATGGTCACCATCCAGGTGCCATTCGGGATCACATACCTCATGTGCGCGCTACTGCAGGTTGGTTGATTTTATAAATTTAGATAGTTACTGACACTATCCAAATGATAGGACTAAAATTTTTACACGGACAGCTGTCAAATTTGTTTGAAGTCGGTGATCATTGAATTGAAAATATGTAGCTAAAAACGTAACGTGTAATCCAGCAGTCGTTTTTAAAATTAATATGTTTTCTTCAACCACATCACCTCTTAATATTAGATAAGCCTTACCTTTCTAGTCAAATACAGGGAAAACGTGTTGTTTTAATTTCTTTTCTCTTACGGTCTGCTATGGCTCTGGATGGCTCTGATCTGGGGTCGCTTTAAAAAGCTCATGTAGTTTTTTTAGGAGTCTTAAGTAATCTACTTCTCGTTCCAGGTGATGGTTCTCCTATACCTCGCATGGATCTTGATCCACTTCATGTGGAAACGCAAGAAGGACCCGGACAACGCGGCTATCCCTTACCTGACTGCTCTAGGAGACTTGTTGGGATCGGTCTTCCTTGGCCTCGCCTTTGTGGTCCTATCTATCTTCGGAATGGGCTACGGAGACAATGTCGAATGAAATACTACTTAGTTATTGAAAGGTTTAGTTTGTAGCGAA
Organism: Biston stratarius; assembly: GCA_950106695.1. NCBI lineage: Eukaryota > Metazoa > Arthropoda > Insecta > Lepidoptera > Geometridae > Biston > Biston stratarius. Next base: position 3,117,514 of record OX467108.1, read on the forward strand.
GCTTTTAGTTTCGTATTGCCTTGGAGGCAACTTGAATTTGTATTGTAGAGCCATAGCATTCATTGCGTAACTAAGGAAGCTATGCTATTTTATTATTTCCGAGTCAGCCCTGTTTTTATATACTGTTCCACTGCTGGGCGTGGGTATCTTCTCATTGTGAGAAGGGTAAGGCCATAACCCACCACGCTGGTCAAGTGCGGGTCGGAGACGTCACACATCTTGAGACATGTAGGTTTCCCCACAATGTTTTCCTTCACCGGTTGAAGTCAGCGGCTATGCGCATATAACTTAGAATAGACAGCGTGTGCCGTGGGATTCAAATCCAGGACTTCCAGATTGGAAGCCATACGGACTCTCAACTAGACTGCCGAAGTTTTTAACATTTTTCATTTTATTATCTGTACGCTGTTAAATTTATGAAGCATTTTGTGGAGCTCTCGAGTCAAGTGGTGTAACATTTTCAAAACAAAACTTCGCTTTGATAGTAAAGCTAAAATTTCACGACGTAATTAGAAAAGTAACAACTTAACTGTGAATAGTGACTTATAAAATCTGTAATGTTTTTTCTATGCGTTAATGAATCGTATTAACCTATCGCACACATAACGTAACTTTGAGTCAGAAAAGTTCTGGACAGAGAGCCAGCCATAAGAAACTTCTAAAAGAATCCTCTAGATGAAGTCAGATATTACTTTTACTCAACTGGGATGTGAAGATTTTAAAAAACTTAAAAAAAAAACATACATTAAGACGTACAGTCTTACAGCCAAAAGTGAACTATTAATATCGTATAGTTTAACTGTTATGAGTAGAATTAGAAAAGATGCATGCTGTGTGATATAAATGCTCTTATGTATAAACCAAAGTTAGCTAAATTGTATTATAACTATTTTATTTTGCTAACATATTTATGACTTTGTGTGACAGTTGGGTGTTATTTATTTATATTTAAAGTAGTTTACGTGAACTAATTGCAGATAAGAAACACATATCAGTATTGATGTCAGTAATAATGCAATTTCAGTGCCAATTCATTTGAAACGTTAATTGAAAAGTTGAACGCATTTGGTCTTTTAGCGTCTCTTATTTTGGATAATTGAATGTGATTTTGATAGTTTTCTTAAAAGATTCTCGTTTGCAAAGTCAAAAGAGAAACCTGACAAGTTATTGTCAAAACTTTTTTAGAGTATATTAAAGTTTTTTTTGTTACTGGTGGAAGCCGTTTAAGAAAAGCTTATTGATGACAGTTACTAGAATTTTGCATAAAATTTGTATTTTTTAGCAATTTTTGGGAGTTGTTACCTGTGATATAAATCAAATTGTGATGAAAATCAATTATATTTGAATATGAACATATTTTTTCAACGATAGAGTGACAATAAGTTTTTTAGTTTTCCTTGTAAATGGCGATGGATTTGCACGTGTAATATAACTTGAATGTAAATACCGGTATAGAGAATAGGTACTTGCCAAAACTTGCATCACAGTAAAAAAATATTTTTGTAGTTTCTTAATGTCAGACTTTATTGTGACACTTATTTCAGGGCGTATAATAAATGAGCCGGTCTCAATAACGTACTTTAATGTAATGAAACTAAAAAAATATACAGTAGGTTCAAATTTTAAAATATTTTAGGCTTGAGGACATTCATGACAATTTGTAAGTATATAAAAATATAAAAAAATGCCATTACAATAATATGATCACAAAAACATAAATAATTCTAAATAAATTAATTTTTACCATTCCAAATAATCATTGAAAATATTGTAAAACTTGATTAATCTAGTTTACATTTGAAATTCGTTTAGAAAAAATGAGTACAATATTGAAATTTTTAAGTTAAGAAACTTAAATGTTTAATTTATTTATACTTAGCCTTATGTATTAAGTCGATAAACATTAGGAAGCATTTTTTGATATGATGCGCTCGAAAGAGTAATGGATTAAGTGTACATTTGTGTTAGGTATTGTGATGTGATTGTGTGGTGAACCCTCGGAACACTTCTACTTATATTTTATTTAAAAAAATTAGTGGAAGTGTTCGAGGGTTTCTAAAAATCTACTCTTATATTTATTATAATGCCTGTATCACAAAAAGAAGCTCCTAGCCAGCGTCCATAATACGGTTAATTATCATATTGAAATTTGTAAAAACTTTATTTTAACTTAACCAATCTTTAAACAATGTTAAATTGGGTGTACAGCTAATTTTAGCTGTCAAATATTTATAACTTAACCATGTAATGTTTTATATCTCCGTTCCAGTCTGTCATCTATTAACAGACCTGGTAACGTAGATTTATTATAAAATTCTTTTTTAATCAATTTTCACTAACAGTGTATAAAAACAAATACATTGTGAATGAAATAATTTTGATAAATTTTGTCGAAAATATTGTAATTTGTCGTTTCCTAGTTTTTTTTTTCATGTGTTGCTTTTTTTTCATACGGGCTGACGGTTTGAATATTAGTAATATTAAAATACATGTTAGTTAGTGAAAATCGAAACAAATACAAAAATAAAACTAAGTAAATCTTGATTAAAGTTTTTCCCTAGACTCCAGAATTTATGGACAGCGTGCAGCGAGCTAGCGCAAGACATAACTACCATACGTAGACTACGCAGTAACTGTTATCTAATCTGGGACCGCGCGATACTACCATGTCATTGGTGGTTTGAGTGTCCGTATTTTTGTGTTTGCTCAGGATAATTAAGGCAAATATTAACCACCTGTTACTTTTTATTATTTGGAACAACGATCGAGTACTGAACCCCTGTATCAATATCGCTGATGTTCAAACTTTCACAATGTATTTAATAAAACAGTAACCATGTGAAAACATCTACTAATATTGGGTCGTGCTTGTTTTAGAATACTAGATAATTATCTATGTAAGTCACAAAGTTTAGTGACCGTGTATAAACTAATTTAGATAATATGTTTTGAATGAATGATGTGATAATATGAGATTTTATTGTGTATATAATGAATTGTTATGTAGTAAGTAAATAAGCTGTTGAATAGTGGAAATTAGAAGTTGCAACTTGCCTTTAAATATAATATAAAAACATAGCAATAGTAATGTCGCTTCGTTCTAATTACACATAAATAAATTAGCATACATCAGAAATATATAAAAATTTGATACTTTTATTTTTTGATTTATTTAATTCAGTGAAAAACTTAGGGATCTTATAAATCATGTGCTAGTTTTTTTCTAGAGCACGCATAAATAAATTTAGAACTAGACGATCACTATCAACATGGTCAACCTATATCTAATGTTCGTTGAACAAGATGTGATATTTTTTTCCAAAACAGTTTAGTTTTTTTTTTTAAATTTCTTTTTTTAAGTACGTGTATTTGGTAACTTTGAATGTGATGGACTTATATTGTCACTTAAATTTTTTGAATGAAAGTAATACAAATATAAATAGCATGTTTATTCGTGATATATACTTAAACATTTCTAAATGGATCCTGGCAAAATGCACAAAGTTCGATGTCAAATAAATAAAAAATTAGAAATTCCTCGTACACACGTGTCTTCAAAACATTCAGATAATTACTTTTAGGTATGATCTACTCGACCACAATGTCCAGTAGTTTTATACGATACTACTGACTGAATGCTGGTACTCTGTTCGCTCTCGCATATAAATCTCATTCAAACTATAATTTTTTTTTTTAAAGAAAGCTTATCATTTTAACTGTTCTCAAGTTTTGCGCTTACCAACGAACATCATTTGATTTTTATTTACATAGATAGAACATTAGCTAGTTTTCACGTTTCGTCACATGAAACAAAATATTTTAATGACAAAGAATCAAAGTAAGAACTTACTTGTAACTTTTTTTTATTGTATCTAGCTGCGGTTCCCTCGTGAACACTGATTTTTTTCGGGATAAAAAGTAGCATATGTGTTCATCCAGGTTGTCAGCTACCTCCATAACAAATTTCATCAAAATTGGTCCAGCCGTTTGACTGTCAATAAGTAACAAATACACTTACACACTCACAAACTTTCGCCTTTATAATATTAGTGTGATTAGACACAACACCACACTTATTGGTCTATAATTTAAAAAACAGTAATGAATAATTGTTACTTTGATGAGAATACATTTTTATGACCCTGCTTGACGTACTTACGTTCTATAAGTTTTTTCGTGCCTGTGTTAAGAAAAATACGTCTTTAAATTTGTTTCTATAGTGGGAGGCAATTTAGAAAACTAATAATAACACAACTAGGGGATACAATTTGATGTTGCAATTATATATCCACTAGTTGCGCCCCGCGGTGTCACCCGCTACAATGGAATGCCCTTGAATGGAACTCATTGCCAGCTGATCTGTTTGCTTTAAACTATAAGTACCTGGATGACCGAGCTTTGCTCGGTTTTTCATTGCCTGAAATCACGGATAAAACGACGTTTTGTAAAAATAAAACCTAGCTAGATCGATTTATCGCCCCCGAAACCTCCTGCATACTAAATTTCATGAAAATCGTTGGAGCCGTTTCCGAGATTCAGATTATATATATACATATATACAAGAATTGCTCGTTTAAAGGTATTAGATTAAATTTGGATGTTTTTAAGGCTAGAGTGAATAGATTTCTTCTAGATCGGCGTGCTCCATCCTCGTCCTTACCGTCGCTTTCCATCAGGCGAGTTAGAGGCAAAACGTAGATCTATTTAATAGAAAAAAAAATTTTTTTTTCGGGATAAAAGTTGCCCATATTTTAATCCAGGGTTAAATTGGTCCAGCCGTTTAAGCTTGAAGAAGTCACAAGCATACAAACACACACGTTCACAAACTTACAATATTATGATGTGATAAAAGAATTGATTACGTTAACTGAGTTCTTGAAACATGGCAATCCGAACAACTTCTTAGCGTTCAAAGATGTACATACACGGCTGTATCCACGACACAACCCGAACTTTTATTATACATTTTTAAAAGTACAATTTACAGACTTGTAGAATCCGGAGAGGACTTCAACAGGGCCTGCACAAACAGACAAATTCTTTTCTCAATTTTCAAAAATCATTCAGCAAGTATTTGTTTTGTTCTTCACTACATAGTATAAAACAAAGTCGCTTTCTCTGTCCCTATATCCCTATGTATGCTTAAATCTTTAAAACTACGCAACGGATTTTGATGCGGTTTTTTTTTAATAGATAGAGTGATTGGTAAGGTTTATGTGTATAATAACATCCATTAAATAGTGGAGAAATACTGTTATTTTTGTAGTTTATACCCGTGCGAAGCCGGAGCGGGCCGCTAGTAATATATAATCCATAAAGTTCATTTTAGGTGATCTTACTGCGTAACCCTGTGTAACTCAATGGTTAGCTGTTATTTTTAGCCTACGGAACAGAAACAAGTCTTCACCCATCGATCACATTTCAGATATCATTATTTATATATTTTGACACACTCGTACAGTTGCCATTGCAGTGTTACATTTATTATAATATCAGCTGGGTGTTTGGTTAAACGATGGATATTTCTTGAACCATTATATTAAGAACTTAATTGGTATGATTTTTTAAAAATAAAATATTTAACAAGAACCCATAAAATATCGTAGAAGTTCTGTTATTAACATAGATTACGATAGCAAACGTTAGAAAACAAAATTAAGTCATGTAATGCGAAGCAAGTCAAGTTTTTAATTGATGTATGCCTAAGTACAAAAAGGATTAAAAACGAGACGATATTTAATAGAATAAAATAAAAATACACAAATATAGTGGAAGCTAGTGGACTAAGTTAATTGTAAAAGATATCTGTACCTAATTCCACAGACTAAAATAAATCGTAAGTTCATTCAAATACCAGCTACGCCCCGCGGTTTTATTCGCGTGGTGATGGATGATGATGATGAAAGTATCCTAGGTCTTATTCCAGGGCATAAAGTACCTACATGCAAAATTTCACTCAGAACCGTTGAGTAGTTTACGCGTGAAGGCGTGACAAACAAACAAACACATTTGCATTTATTTTAGGAAATTTATATAATATAATACTTATATACTTTTTGTTAAATATACAGAATACCCAGATTCGTAATAGCATGATTCTAATATCGTCACATAAATGTTTACTCTGGGTGAGAATCGAACCAACGTTCTTCAGCTCATGAAACAGAGTTACTACAACAATGTAACATCCTTGTCAGGCAAAAATGATATTAGATTAAAAAATATAGGTTTTCTGAATTCTGCTAGTTTTGAAACTTTCTTTATCCCATGTCCATCAATCATCACGTTTATTCAAACGCTCAGTAGATACCCATTTCTTTTCCATTTTTGTACAGCTTATTTTTTTATTAAGTAATCGATACGTACCTACCTATATTAATTTATATAGCTTTTAAGATTAATTTGTGTACCATGAATGTATTCCTAATATTGTGATGTCCAATTTAGGGTTAACTGTATTTTTATTTGAAAATAAAATGAATTAATAAAGTATTTAAATATGTTTCATTTACTAAATTAGATTAATGGAACTGGCTGTCAACTTCCTTGTTTTCTAAGGAATACAGTAAAGACCGTTTGCCGTGGTGGTGCCGGCGTAAGAATAGTACCCCACCCTCTCTACCCGTGGTTGCCGTAAGACTCGGCTAAGGGATGTAATCCGGAAGATGGGCAGCAGCGTCTTCCTTGAACAATCACACCTAACTGCGCTCGCCAACCCGCCTGCCAAGCGTGGCGAGTATTGGCAAAACCCCCCCAGTAGGAGGCCTATGTCCAGCAGTTGACGACCTATGGCTGATGATGTGACAGTAAAGACATTTTCATTATCAGTGTGAATAGGTTTCTCCTATTTCTAGCGATGTTAGCCCAATGGTAGCGCTCGGTATAGACGCCAAAAAGCGTGGGTTCAAACCCCAACAAGCTTGAGCTCCGGTGAAGGAAAACATCGTAAGGAAACAATAAGGTGGTGGTAGGGCACTTTATAGTACTCGACTGGCTATTACAACCCTCAAGTTGAAAATCTGTCGCCAAGCATCTAACGCTTTGTTCGACCAATCTTACTTGGAAGCCAGTTCCATTCCAGACTAAGTGAGTTGACATTCTTCGACCACTTCACTTAACATCAAGTGAGCTGTAGATACACGTATATGAAAATCTAGTTGCGCCCCGCGGTTTTACCCGCGTGGTGATGGATGATGATGATGATGAAAAGTATCCTATGTTTTATTCCAGGGCCTAAAGTGTCTACATGCAAAATTTCATCCAGATCCGTTCAGCCGTTCTGGCGTGATTGAGTAACAAACATCCATCCATCCATCCTTCCAAACTTTTACATTTATAATATTAGTGGGATAAAAGTTTCCATTTATACTCGATCGATATCGAGATATTGCTATCTCTATTTACTTAAAATTTTCTTACGTTTATAAACTACTTATTTCTGGCAAATATCTATGTTAGTCCTTTGAAGCAGTGAAGGCAGTCTTCCAAACGTGATACGATGCCGACGTGCCAGTCTAAAAAGTTTTCTGTCGAAGTCGATAGTTTTGGAAAATTCCGATAGATGGCAGTAGTAGTACAAATTTGACAATTACATTCGTCATTATTGATATTGTACTTTGTGTGTTCTACCAGTTTTAATCACACAATATAAATTTTAAAGCTAATTCCACGTAACACAAAAAAAACACACTCAATCTTTGTTAAATTATACAATGCAGTGACTTGAAAACATAAGCCATCTTCTGGTGGTGGTGCAAGTTAAAAAAAGTATTTCGCTGCCAATAGTTACGGAAAATTCTGATAGATGGCAGTAAAAGTACAAAGACAATATAATGCATTCGATCATCACTTTTCTTTTAGATTGTGTTGCCGTTAGTAAATAACATGGATTAATGGAGTTTTGCTTCCAAAACTCCATCCAGAAGCTTATAGTAAAGTCGCCACTACTTTACTAAGGCATGACTTGATTTGACTGGGACCGACTGGACTTGATCAAGACTAGACTTTGACTGTAACTATAGATGACAAAGTAGCTGAAAAAGGAAGACTACTCACAAAATATAGAAACATTGAAACTGGCAGAATGCACAGAGTGCGATGCCAAGAAGAATGAGAAAAAAAACATGGATTAAGATTATTAAGCGTAAATATAAATTTAGTTGAAAATCAACAAATAGTATCTTATTTTTCAGATTAAAAATAAAAACAAATACTAATAAACTTAGAAAAAGCTTCTAAGTAGTTCCAATTTTCACCACTGAAAGCGCTAGTTTACGTATGTAACCTGTGTTTTCACTATCACGTTGATATCAAGAAACTTATAAGTATTATCATCATCAGTCTTGATCACCTTTCTAGCAACGCTTTAGTTGTATAAAAACATATTCTGCGCAACTTGTCAGTTCATTACAAATGTTAAAAGCGACGGTAAAGTTGGTTTTGTTTAGTTGTGTAAATATCTTTACTATTGGGGTTGGTCTATTTAGCGAGTACCTTTTTTTTTTTTCTCTTTCTTCTTGGCATCACACTCTGTGCATTCTGCCAGTTTCAATGTTTCTATATTTTGTGAGTAGTCTTCTTTTGTCAGCTTCTTTATCATCTATAGTTACAATCAAAGTCTAGTCTTGATCAAATCCAGTCGGTCCCAGTCAAATCAAGTCATGCCTTAGTAAAGTAGTGGCGACTTTACTATAAGCTTCTGGATGGAGTTTTGGAAGCAACACGAAATGTCATGTTTAACCACATTATATCATTCTCCCACACTCGCGCTTCTAATTCGGCACTTTATAAATAAAACACCATTATTTTTATGCATAAAAACTCGAAAAAACACTAGTTTTAGAAAAAAATACAATGAGGCGACACGAAGCTCACCGCGTTCCCGCCAAAACTCAGCGAGTACCTTTCTGGCAAGAGCCAAGCGTAACAATTGTTCTTTTTTTCTTATTTGGCTTCAAACTTTTTGTATTAGCCAGTATTAAGTGTTTCCATATTTTCAATATTGTATGATAAATCAAGTGAAATAAAACTAAGTCACAATTAAAGTCACACAAAGTAATCAAGTCAAGTCGGGTCACGCTTGAAAAGTACTACTTTGACAGAGTTTTGGAAACATCACGAAAAGTTTTCTCATATTCGCTCATATACGATTATACTGTTATAGTATTAAGTAGTTTATGAATAAAATACCACTATTTTAACCGACCTCAAAAAAGAAGAAAGTTCTCAATGCGTTTTTTTATGTTTGTTACCTCAGATGTATCATCTACGTAACGATTTGGAAAATTATCATATACTTTCCGATTGGTACAATAGAAATTTCATCAAAATCGGTTTGATAGTTTGATTTTTAAACCAAAATAACTAGAAAAATATGTCATTAAGCTTAGCAGGAGGTCCTCTAGGTAGGTACCACGCATGTACCAGATACTCTGTCGCCAAGCAGTAGTGCGTATACATTACTGCGGGTAATGAACCACTTGAAGGGTACTGCAGCTAGCGAAATTACAGGGCTGTTGAGACTAGCCATCGTATGTCTTTTTTTATGGGTGACAGGCTTGGTGCTTAACCACAACTGACCTGATGTTAAGTGACGGTGTGGTCGAAGATGGTAAAGCACACCTAGAGTCTGGAATGGTACTGGCTCTCAAGTGAGGCTGCCGGAACATACTGTTAGATGCTTGGCGGCAGAATTTCAGCTTGTGGGTGGTAGCTAGCCAGCCGAGTATTAGAAAGTACCCTACCACCATGCTATGGTTTCCTCTCAATGTTTTCCTTCACCGGCAGCTCGAGCACATTGTTGGGGTTTGAACCCACGCCCTTCGGCATGCGAACCTACCGCGCTAACCACTGAGCTATCATCGCTACAAAATGCAAGGACTGCAAGTTATTACGATTCTACTGTACCTTTTTTTTATTACAGACAGGCTGGGTGCATTTACCACAGCTCACCTGATGCTAAATGACGGTGTGGTCAAAGATGGTAACACATCTAGCCTGCTATGCAATATACGAAGAATGACACGATCATAATGCTTCGAGCATCAATCCGCCTTTGTGAGATCGAAGCCACGACACGAGGGACGTTCAGACTCTTCAGACTCTGGACGAGAAGAAATTCAAGAAGCTGACTGCCAAGCCTCGTAAGTGGAGAGGCACTGTTAGAGGAAGATGGAGAACGTCACACCTGTTCGTCCGAGTTGTGGTGGATCGTTAGCCGGGCTGCGGGGCGCATGCGCGGCCGGCAGCCGCCGCCAGTCGCCCGCGAGCCTTGGCCCTCGGCGCAGGCCTGCTTTCACTCACCCGACCGCACACCACCACGACGCATGCGTCTATCGATCCACCAACCATTCCCGTATCTAGGTTAACCGGCTAAAATTAAAGGTGCGTTCCAATTCAAGGTTGTAACGCGGGCGCAGCTAAATTAAACCAAACGTGCCACCGTGCATGGGAAACGGCGGCTTCTATATCTACGCAAGTAAGGGCGAGATTCCCGCGCCAAACACCAAGCAATGGCGGATGGGAATTATGTAAGAATCGAGTTTTAATTCGCGATTTCAGGATATCGATAACGAACGCGAGTGTGTGTGCTTTAGTTGCGGTTCTGTTGAACTGGCCAGCTTGAGTTCACTGTGTTTGGTTGGGAGTGTCTGGATGTCTGTAAGTAGAGTGTGTTAAATATAAATCGAGCTCTGTCCGTGGCTCCACCAGGCGATTCCGAAAACACAAGTGTATTCGCAGCCAAAACTGTCTTCACGACAGTGTTTGCGCTCTATTCACGTCTCCAACCATTTTACACTTGACCTAGCTACGTTCTATATCATTAGTAAAAGTGTAGAAAGCTCCACCGTAAAACTAGAATACGTTCTAACGTTTAACGTTCTAACGTTCTATAAAATTGGAAATCAGATATTCTGTAACAACACTGAAAGATCATTTTCCGAACTATCATAAATTAACAAATGACAACTTTGTATTAATACTCGAGTTGCTGGAATATCAATTTCAATAGACTGAAAATTAGGGCGGTTGATAATGGCCTTGACAAACACTTTCAAAAGAACATAAAAGTAGTTTATTTTCATTCATTACTACCAAAAAATACAAGCAATACACAATTTCAAATCTTAAACCCTACACAACTAAAACATAAAGTGATAATTTATCTATAGAGCCTACAAGAACCACGCGGCAAAATACTGCCATACTCCTACTTCAGCTTATTGATCTTTCTTTCGATAGCTCTTACAATGTGCTTCACTTTACGAAATAGACAATTCATATTGTAATTATCGTAAGTCATGTTTAATTGAGTGCCAGTCATTCGGTTGTCCAACCTTATTCATGTCAAACCTATTAAAGAATTAACGGCTAATAAATCAAAACCTCACAGCAAAATGTCATTTATATTGTAGAGTAGATTAATAGTCATAGATAAACTATCTAGATTATGTACAAGCACTAAAATTGACCGTAATCTCATAAGTTTTATTCCTAACCTAACATTGAAAGGGTTTCGGTCACTAAATCATAGATGGCGTTGGTCTCGTACGTTGTGAAGATTTTCACGTTTTTCCTTGGAGGGTGAAAATAAAAATGTTTCCGCTCATATTATTTCGTGTTGAATTTCTTTTATTCATTATGATTGTTTTATTCATGAGAATGATAAGATTTTTGTTCGTTCAACGTGGGCCCAGATTTCAATTTGGTTTTAGGAAAAATTCTGGCCTTATTGTCAGTTGTTTTCTAGAATCCTTGTAATGTATTTATTTATTACTTACTTTATTTGTTCAAGATTCGGTAGCCGAGTTTGGATACCGTTTTCCAATCAAGAAGTCCTTGGTTCGAATCTCACAGCACGCGCCTGTCTTTTACATCAATGATTGTTCTACGTGAGAATCGAACCCACTTCCATCAAGCTCATGAAGCAGAACTACTACTAAATCAGCTTATGTGACCGTCAATCAAATCCACGCCCAAATACAATTAAATACTTTATTGATAACACCAAAATTACATGACAATTATTTGATCATCATCATCATCATCATCATCAGCCTATCAAAATCCACTGCTGGATAGGTTTCCAAGACACGCCACTCAGCCCGATCTTTGGCTTTTCGCTTCCATCCACCGCCAGCTATCTTACGTATACCGTCACTCCGTCGAGCCTCGGGGCGTCCTACGCTACGTTTGCCAATTCGCGCTCTATTCACGTCTCCAACCATTTTACACTTGACCTAGCTACGTTCTATATCATTAGTAAAAGTGTAGAAAGCTCCACCGCAAAACTAGAATACGTTCTAACGTAGACACACACTCTAGAACACGTCTATCCCAGCGGTTATCGGTTCCGCGACAGATATGTCCAGCTCATTGCCACTTCAGCTTGCTAATACGCTGAGCTATGTCTGTGACTTTTGTTCTCTGGCGAATTACTTCGTTCCGGATACGATCCCTCAGAGAAATGCCGAGCATAGCTCTTTCCATAGCTCGCTGAGCGACTTTGAACTTACGGCCAATTCCCGCTGTGAGTGTCCACGTTTAGGCTCTGTAAGGTCATGACAGGTAGAACGCACTGATTGAAGACTTTTGTCTTGTGATTTTGCGGGATGGATGATGAGAAGACTCGACGTAGACAACTATTTACTAGTTATATAATAAACTTTTAACTTTAAATACTCGTCAAAGTCCTAAGACAAGATGTCTAGTAGCCAAGGTATCAGCTTGGATCTAAATCGCTAGGCGGAAGGTGCATCCCGAACGGTAGCGCTGGCTGTAGACAGGGGGCCCAGAATGTATCTCCGATTTGATGAGGTGGTACGACGTGCGATCCTGAATAGTCTTTCTTTTTATTGCTATTCTATGCTGTGCTTTATTGTTATTGCTGTGTGTGTGTTTTGTCTAAGGTGCTGTGAACACTCCTGCACTAAAAATATGATAGATATTTTTTATGTCAAAATAATGAAACAAACGTTACGCTCTCCTGATGGTAAGAGAAAGCGCTTGTTCATGACCATTGCAGCGATACACAGAACTTTCAGTATTTCGATGGTTAGTCTCAACAGTCCTGTAATATCGCTAGCTGCAGTACCCTTCAAATCGGAACGCTGTAATATTTACACACTACTGCTTGGCGGTTGTCTATCTAGTACCTAAACGATCTACAAAATAAACCACATAGATTTGTCAACTAAAGCTTTCGAAATAGACCTTACTTTCTATGAGAAATTAATCAAAGCTAACCACAACATAAACTAGTATAATAGTTACCCTGTCACGCTATAAATGGTAACTCCGAAGGGATTTTGCACTAAACTTGCGCCCAAAGGCAGCGTGTTGGTGACCCCTGACATTTAGATCGGTCAGGGGCCGCGAACCCCGTGCAATTAGGATAAATTTTGCAAAGGTTTGCACTTTTGATTTCTCAAAGGTTAAAATAACAATTTTAATTGCCTGTTTACTTGTAGTTTATTACTACGATAATTAAAAAACTTAGAAATTTTCTAAATACGCACTAAGTCAGTTCTTAATTTCATTCCATATTTAGGAACCAAGCCCCTATATTCTAATCATACACTTGAGTTTTCGCAGAAGAATATAATCGTATGTTTATCTTTATCCTGTGAAAATATGGGTGTATATTAAAATGAAGATTAAAAGACCTAATTTAAAAACAAATATGACGTTCAAGAAGGATATCACTACATATTATAAAACAAAGTCGTCCGTGCCTTATCTGTCTATCCGTCTGTATGTCTGTTCGCGATAAACTTAAAAACTACTGAACGGATTATCATGAACACCAATAGATAGAGTGATTCATAAGGAAGATTTAGGTATATAATTTGTCAAGGTTTTGTGTAAATTGGTGGACATATGTTGATAATTGTTGAAAGTGTCGGGAAAAGTCAAGCCACATGGGAGCTTTTATCGAAAACGCTGCCTAATCCCTTTGAGATATATAAAACAAAACAATGCATGGTGGGATATTTTTCTTTTATAAATCTACAAAAAAGTCCGCGGTGGCATATGTATATCTACCTTTTAAGGATAGCTTACTATGCCCATTCTTACTACCCGTGCGAAGCCGGGGCGGGTCGCTAGTTGAATTATAAATGGCTTTTTAAGATCAGGGGCCGTCCCGTGATCTCTTATCGCAATTCTAGTTACGTAATCACGAACAAGCTACGCACAATAACAGAACTTTTTCGTCATCGCCTAAATTGAACGGAAATAAGAGCCCTCAGTACGGCCTTAAGTACTTAAGGCTCAGTAGAGAACCTCTTTCTTTTTCTGGAAGTGTGTTAAAAAGCTACAAATATTCTTACGTCAATGGCACGTGTAACGAATGCAATTCCCGTTGTAAGATTCCGACGCACCGAGCTTGGAAAAATATCCTAAAAATTTTAACTGGTTTGTGTTTACTCTTTTTGCTTTCGTTGATAAGACATACCTTAAGAATAAATATGTTATGTGTTCAGCGATAATAGCTCAGTGGTTAGCGCGGTCGGTTTGCATGCTGAAGGGCGTGGTTTCAAACCCCAACAATGAGCTTGAGCTGCCGGTGAAAGAAAACATCGTGAGGAAACCATAGCATGGTGGTACGTTCAAGTACTTGTCTGGTTAGCTACTATCAAGTTGAAAATCTGCCGGTAATCTAAAGGTGTGTTCCGGCAGCCTCACTTAAGAGCCAATTCCATTCCAGGATAGGTTTGTTTACCATCTTCGAATACACAGTCTCTTGTCAACCATAAAAAAAAGCATAATTAAGAAAATAAAATACTAATGTCACAAAAATAAATAATAAAAATGTCAAAATAACCAAGTGTGTTAACATTCAAACATTACCACCACATAGGTAACATGTAGGGTAGTGCAGCTAGCGAAATTATAGGGCTATTGAAAGTCTTGACTAAAGCCTCAAAGTAATAAGCGCCAAAGCAACGAAGCTCTGGATTTTGTTTAGCTATTCTAAGCTCTGTGATCCGCTGAAATGGTAATGGACAGGCGTTATCTCTTACCATCATGAGAGCATTGTGTTCGTCACAAAAATTTACATTAAAAAAAAATTTAAGACAATCCAACAAAAATAATTGCCTAACTCTACAGACTTTATAATACATCTAGAGTTACTTACTTTTAAGCAGCCGTAACTGCAAAACTCATAAAAAAAACTTTTAAGCCTTGAACACTGCAGGAAGGTAGCAAGTCCGTCAATTTTCTACAGGATTCATTTCGGAGAATGTGCTACTTAGCTGTACGACTTAATACTTCCATCCCCTTTATACTACAAGGTAACTAGAAAGACGGCCCACTACCACCCATACATAGCGGAAATTCGTGGGATACGTACCTAATGTTTTGACTATACACTACTTATCCGTACGGCCAAGGAATAGCTCGCGGCTTCCTTGTTTCCTGACAGATAAAATCTAAATATTTTCAAGGTCAGATTGAATAAGTATTTCCTATGTCTACATGCTTCAACTTCGACCACATCATGGCCAACGTGTTAAAAATAACTGCAACTTCGCACATATAAACCTTCCAGAAGATTTCATGACCATTATCGGTACCTAGAACTTTGAGTAGCAAAATAAAGTACTGGACATCGCTGCTTTGGCGCTCAATATTTTGAGGGATATTTCGCTAGCTGCAATACCCTTGAAACCGTAACACAGTAACGTTTATACACTACTGCTTGGCAGCAGCAGTATCAACTTAGAACCCCTGCTGCTACTGGAAGAATTAAGTTAACAAAGAAACACACGAAATGCGATTTTTTAAATATTATTTTGTAATTAATACCGCCCCGCAGACCCATTAATTAATAAACCATACAATATATCATATTATTATACAACCATATAATTGATAAATACCCATTATCCTTAGGTAAGTGTATATTTTATCTAAATGCTTAATTTTTCAAAATCATTTTCGAGTTCTTTCATTTCTTGGCCACTTTCTCTCTTTTTTTTATCGCAGGTACTTTGAACCAATGAAGTAATTCGTAGTTCGGTATTTTGCTGTTTTACTCATACTACTATATCCATGTCTATTTCAATGAATGAATATCCCTCTTGCAAAACGGAAATAGGCGATAAAATTTTCACAAATAATGTTTACGAGCATGACTCATAGATGGCGTTGGATGTACTTTCGTCGCGTCATATTTATTTGTTCAGCCCAAATTATCGGTTTTATATCTTTCGTCAGATGTGTAATTAAAGTTAAAGGTTTTTGTTGTGAAATCTCGAGTATATTTGCAATCATTGTTATAAATAGATTGAGGTATTTGTGCACTGTCTGCTTAAAAATACGCTAATAACCATTGTGGTAGATTTCTAATTTTAATAGCTTTTTAATGTTTTAAAATCATTTCTGAAATCTATAAAAACGTATTTACCGAACTGAAGCTACGCCCACACGCTCTAGTGATTTTAATAACTTTCCCACGTTTTTTCGAATAATGATTTTCGTATAAAAGAAAAATAGAGGAAAAGTAAAATACAAGAGCATAGAAATCATATAAGATTATTTTTTTTGGTGTAATATGTATTGTGTCGAACGAGACGCTCTTCTGATAGTAAGAGATAACACCTGACAATGACTATTGCATCGATACACAAAATTTTGAGTCGCAAAACATAGTCCAGGGTATTGCTATTTAGATAGTTCTTAGATAGACTTTAGATTTGTAGCGATGATAGCTCAGTTAGCGCGGTCGGTTCGCATGCCGAAGGGCGTGCGTTCAAACCTCAGGGATGAGCTTGAGCTGCCGGTGAAGGAAAACATCGAGAGGAAACCATAGCGTGGTGTAGGGTACTCTCTAGTACTCGGCTGGCTAGCTACCACCCTCAAGTTGAAAATCTGCCGCCAAGCATCTAACGGTGTGTTCCGGCAGCCTCACTTGAGAGCCAGTTTCATTCCAGGCTAGGTGTGATTACCATCTTCGACCACACCGTCACTTAACATCAGTCACATAACAATATAATTTCGCTAGCTGCAGTACCCTTCAAACCAGAACACAGACACAGTTCACTTAACATCAGATGAGCTATGATCAAACACTGTAAAAATTAACTGTCAACTATAAAAATGATCTACTAACCGCGCCCCGCGGGTTTGGCCGCATTTTTTAGATAAAAAGTAGCTAGCTAAGTAGCTAGATTCTAAGCTATCATTCCTCATTTCATAGAATTCAATAAAGTCGTTACAGCGTGAAAAAGAAACAATTATAGTAACAGACAAACATTCCTATTTATAATATTAGTACAATTTTTTGTTTTACTTATGCGGGAATACTCACGTTTAATTTTATCGGAAACTCCGACTATAGTTTATATATCCGGTGGAGACTATAGTTTATATACCCGGTGGAGACTATAGTTTCTATAGTAACGCGCTAATTCCTTAGCTAACGCGCATCTCAACGCACTCGTCCTCGTATTACGTGTGACCCACATACAAATTGCTCTTGCAACCTTTTAACCTATATTTTTCATTTAAATGTCAGTCAGTGAACTATTTTCGCACTGTATGCCTCCAGTTACACCCAATTTACGTAAAGCTGCGGTAAAATCAAACCAGTTGATACCAGCGGGTCTTATTAAACTGGTCCTTCGTACAATGCAAGTATGGAGTAAAATGTTTTTGTAAAGCGCCATCTGTTTTTTTTGGTTGCATAGTAAACGAAGGGTTTTTTGAAGCTATTCTAATTTTGTGTACTTTTATGTACCTATAGTGTTTTATATGCATTCCATTAGTACATTAAGGATGGCCTGACTGTATATCTGCTTCAAGAGCTGTAGGACGTAGGTTCAATTCCCACCCGGACAAACATTTATGTGATGTTAAATGAATCCTCTATGTCTGGGTGTTCGTATGTATTATACTAGCGACCCGGCCCGGCTGCGCACGGGTTTTGATCTATCTCAAAGAGATTAGGCAGCGTTTCCGATGAAAGCTCCCAGATGGCTTGACTTTTTCCGACACTTTCAATTATTATCATCATATTTCAACCAATTTACACAAAACCTTAACAAATTATATACCTCAACCTTCCACATGAATCGCTCTATCTATTGGTGAAACTCGCATGATAATCCGTTCAGTGGTTTTCAAGTTTATCACGAACAGACAGACAGATCTGACTATCAGTTATTTGATTCCCATAGTACAAGCTTTGCTTAATTTGGGGCTAGATGGCGATGTGTAAAATGGGTCTGCCGACTGGGCTTCTCGAAGCGAAGACGAGCGCTGTCGAGGCCGCGGAAGAGTGCGACAGCGTGTCTGCAGCCTCGACACAAAGATGTCACAATATGTATAATTGGTGGAATATTTGTAGTCGGGAGAATAGTTACCCTTTAATGACTTTGCACTCTGTAGTTTTGCTCGGTGTATACGAGTATGTTACTGTAAAAGTCCGAACTACGGCAAATCTTAAGATTTTCCAGTTAAACCTAAGATTTACCAACTCTTAATGGTAAAAGTCCGAACCGTTCTAGGTTTATCGTTTATTTTGAACTTTTACCACCATTCACTTGGTAAATCTTTGGATTTGTCTTAAAGACACGATATAATACGAAATAAATATCTCAGAACATGTTCGGCGTATGGTCTCGTACAGTCTGCAGTTACTGTATCTCTTTCTCTAACGTCTCCGCTCAGCTATTAGTAATCACATCACACACATCATCAACCATAGGGCGTCCACTGCTGGACATAGGCCTCCTCCTGGGGGTTTTGCCAATACTCGCCACGCTTGGCAGGCGGGTCGGCGAGCGCAGTTAGGTGTGATTGTTCAAGGAAGACGCTGCTGCCCATCTTCCGGATTACATCCCTTAGCCGACTCTTACGGCAACCACGGGTAGAGAGGGTGGGGTACTATTCTTACGCCGGCACCACCACGGCTATTAGTAATATAAATTATTAATAATTACTCTCCTATCATACATAAAAATATGTAAGGTTTTGACTGATAGTTAATTGAAATAAATGATTAAGAAGTATTAATTGTTTTATTCCTAAAACAAACATTTACCAACCGTCACTGGTAAAAGCTAGTAAATACTAAATTCCAATGGTAAACACTTGAAATAATCGTTCCTTTTTTACAAATTCTTACATTTATCAACACTTGTTGGTAAATCCTAAGATTTACTGGTAAAACCTAGGATTAACCAATATTCGGGCTTTTGCAGTAACATATATACAATTTAAAACTCGGAAAAACTTCCTAGACATGAGACTCGGCTAGATCCATTTTTCGGTCTCAAATACCCCGCGGTGATTCAACTCGCTCGCAGAGCCCCCAGTTCTAGATGCGACGGTGGTTCTCCCGGCAGATACATCATGTACACTATGCAAGCGTTCAAGTATCAACTTAGAATACTTCTTCATCGATAGAACAATGCGCGCTGGATACTAGGAGCTTTGTGTAACAAGCTTTTCTTTCTAAGCATATCAGGTACCTGTATTATGATTTTGGCCCCCCCTGAAGCTGCTCCCCCCTCCCTAGATCTGGGGCTACGTGTAATAAACACATTCTAAACTATTAAAGAGTAGTAAAATGTAAAAATTACTGTATCTAACCAATTCGGAAGTGACGTCATCGTTCTAGACATTTTACGTAAACTACGCAAAATTTATGTTTTGTTTCTGATAATCATTTATTATTAAGCTATAAATAAGCGCATGGAAATACTTATATTGGAATTTACGGATGTTTTTGAATGACTCAAATACCGGATTACACTTTCATTACTTTTTGTTGCAAGCCACAAGATTACCTAAATGTATTTAAACTTAATAAACATTCGCAAACATCGACTAACCACCATTCTACTTCAAATGGCTATCATACTGAAAGTTTCTGTCACCAGACAAACAATAAATAAAAAATACACACTGGTGTTCGTTTGGCCAAAAGCCCGCGAACTTTCCTCGGTAACGAGAGATTTTTCAAACAAAAAAATGTATTAATAGTAATAACTAACTGCTAAACTGATAAACAAATAAATAACTGCTACAATTATAAACTATTTATTGTTCACAACAGTAACAAACAATTTTAACAAACTTAACACTAGCGTTACAATTGGCGACCTTATCGCTAAGAGTGATCTCTTCCAGGCAACCTTAATATAGAGAGGATTCTACTAAGTTAGGACGGGGTGTGTTACCAAGAAGATTTTTTTTTTAAATTTTATAATAATGTAGTTATTTGTATATAGGTAGTTGTAGTTGTTATGTATAAAGATGGTGATATCAAAGAAAAATATTACCCTTTAAATTTATTAAACATAAAATATTAAAGACATAAATACATACCTATGTATATTATAAAATATGATACTTAAATACAATATATAAAATATATAATACTTAATATCTTATAGACATATATAATTATACCTATAGATATACATTTATATATGTTACAATATATAGATATTAAACATATAAGAAGAGTGAGCGATTAGCAAATAACGTTAAATTGTTAAAAATTGTTACATTACTAAGAAACCTTGTGTTAAACTTTAGTAAATGCTAAATAAAGCTTGAAATTTTAAATGAACGAATGTTCGGAAACTCGCCAGGAAACCTTAATCAAATTTGCTTTAAAAATAAGCAACATTTGCATAACAAAATTTCTAATTGTTTTCTCCCTTGTAATTGCTTATAAATACATCATTCTCATGAATTTGAAAAGTCAGGCAAAGGTTTGTTTTGTTACTCAAAGTTCTCTATACTGCTGCAAAGGTCACGGGCGCGTCACCTCTTACAGGAAAGTTTTTCGTTCGTCTAATTACATTCTCATAAAAATTTAAAAAACGCTGCGTCTGGGTGTTCTGTATGTATTATAAGTATGTACTAGCGACCCGCACTGGCTTCGCAAGGGTAGTAAGAATGGGTATAGTAAGCTATCCTTAAATGGTAGATATATGCCACCGCGGACTTTTTTGTAGATCTATAAAAGAGGAATATCCCACCATGCATTGTTTTGTTATATCTCAAAGGGATAAGGCAGCGTTTTAGATGAAAGCTCCCAGGTGGCTTGACTTTTTCCGACACTTCCAACAATTACACCAAATTACACAAAACCTTGACAAATTATATACCTAAACCGGCCACATGAATCACTATATCTATTGGTGAAACTTGCATGATAATCCGTTCAGTAGTTTTTAAGTTTATCGCGAACAGACAGACAGACGCGGCGGACGACTTTGTTTAATAATATGTAATGATACTTGTCGACGTCAACTCCCTAGTACAGGTTGTCCGAAAATAGTTTACTAATTTTTTTTCGTACAAATTAACAAACAAAATCGTCGTAAAGTATAACACTTGTAAACTTGTAATAAAACGTTACATTTCTTATTTCAGGTAAGCACTTGAAACATTGAAGTAAGAAAGACGAAGCTCTGGAATTTCATGACATGAGAAGGTAACCTGGAATAGCCTTGTTTTTGCAATTGAAAAACTGTCCCACAGCTGGGCACAGATCTCTTCTCATAAAGGGTAAAGCCATAATCCACCACACTGACCGTGTGCAAGTTGACAGACTTTGCACACTTTTGAGACTTTTTTAAAGAGCTCTTTGACATGATGGTTTCTTCACGATGTTTTCGTCCACCATTTGAAGTCAGTTGTAGTAATCATATAGGTAACTTAAAACAGAGAATTCGAATTCAGGACCTTTCTAGATTGGAACTCGGATAATCTCCCAACTAGCTGCGAAACTACAAAGGTTTATTTATAATTAAAGATAACCTGGATGAGCGAGCTTTGCTCGGTTTTTCATTGCTTGAAAACAAGGATAAAACGACGTTTTCTAAAAATGAAATATAGCTAGATCGATTTATCGCCTCCGAAACCACCTGCATACTAAATTTCATGAAAATCGTTGTAACCGTTTCCGAGATTCAGAATATTATATACATATATACAAGAATTGCTCGCTGGTATTAGACAGATAGATATCTTTTCAGATCGGCACAGGACCGAGGCAGGTGGCAAAACAAGAGATAGGTCTTTAACCACCAGTGAGATAAGAAGGGCGTGGATGATGATGGTCAAGATATCTTTGCTTTAGAATAATAGATTTTTCCTGTGAACAAAGCATGGCCAACCAGTACCCGCCAATTCTTTGATCCACGATATGGCGATTTTGTAAACATCGCGGAACCCGAACCAGCCTTCATATTTTGAACTTAACCGGGAAGGTTTAGATTCAAAAATAAATCTCACTATCTCTGTCTTCTACAATCAGTGTGACAGAGATGGATAGACGACGGATGCCGGAGAATGTATTTATTTTTTATTTATTTGGATCACCAACACTATACATGTCACAATATTATAAAGGATAACATAAAAAAAACCGGCCAAGTGCGAGTCGGACTCGCACACGAAGGGTTCCGTACTATTATCTATGAAAAAGGCAAAAAAATCGCGTTCGTTGTATGGGAGCCCCCCTTTAATATTTATTTTATATTGTTTTTAGTATTTTTTCTTATAGCGGCAACAGAAATACATAATTTGTGAAAATTTCAACTGTCTAGCTATCGCGATTTTTGAGATACAGCCTGTTGACAGACGGACGGACAGACAGACAGCGAAGTTTTAGTAATAGGGTCCCGTTTTTACCCTTTGGGTACGGAACCCTAAAAAAGAAAGAGATAAGTAACAATTACAGCAATTACAGACATATTATTTTAAATTAAATTTGGAAATGTCACGGAACTAAGAAATATGTCAAGCTTATTTTTAAGTCAGTAGTTTGGTTTTAAATATAATATGTGAGCATAATACTTTTACAGCAAACTTAACCTACTACAATAATAATAATTGCTACTTATTACGTTTTTTAACCTTATTTATGGGCAGAATATGATATGATAATTGATATAATTTGTTAGATTAAAGATAATATTGTTCCTTTTTTAACAGACGTGATGGAATAGATTCTACGTAAGCGTAGAGCCTCTACGAATGCACAATGCTTCTACGAATTCTTAAAACCTCTACGATGTTAGTGGTGCAAAGAATTCGTAGTATATCTACGGATTCATAATATTTCTACGAATACACGGTGTCTCTCAGATTTTGTATTACGTTTCCCATGTAACTACATAATAAGTGGCAGCTATTTTGCCCTGGCGTGAATCCAGACACACAGAAATAGCACGTAGCGACATCGCCATGCGTTTAATTGCCTTTACAAGCGGTTTTTTCAGTTTGTCCTTACTCTAGTTCTTTTAGACACAAAAAAATCTTACAAACTATCAATATCGTTTATTTTATAGTTGTCCGGCTAGGTATTTACAGTTTTTGAGCACACCATCACTTAGCTGAGCTGTGTGAGTGTGCTTAGGTGAGCTGTGGTCAAAAACCAAGCTTATCAACCTTAAAAAAACAGCGGATGATTATGATGATAAAATCTCATATGAGAAAATACCTGATTGTATAAAAAAATAATCCACACTAAATATATCACACAATCACACATCACATCAAAAGCCACAGGACGTCCACTGCTGGATATAGGCCTCCTCCTGAGGTAGTTTTGCCAATACTCGCCACGCTTGGCAGGCGGGTTGGCGAGCGCAGTTAGGTGTGATTGTTCAAGGAAAACGCTGCTGTCCATCTTCCGGATTACATCCCTTAGCTGACTCTTACGGCAACCACGGGTAGAGAGGGTGAGGTACAATTCTGATGCCGGCAGCACCACGGCACACTAAATATATAGAATTTCAAAATTCAAATTCAATTTTTTATTTAATTGACATAAAAACGATGCCATGCCATAGATCACCACGATTTACTATAGAATAAAACGCATAAAACACCAATCACACCGGATATAGTGTTCACGGCAGTTAATTTAAATACTACAAAAAGCAATTAACAAATAAATCTGTCTGGATGGCTGTAAAACAATCGGACATTGTCCAGACTCTGCTTTTATTGCTGGAAATAGACGAACAGCCATTGTTTCCACCAGGGCTTGCGAATCGATAGATTTTTATCCCAAAAAAAACAGGATACAGTTGTATCGAGCTTGGAATACTTACATTACCCAGTCTTCTTATCTTACAAATAGCACTGTAGGTGCGAGATAATTTGCAATTATATCGTACGCGTGGAGAGAGCCTGTCTCGCTCTACCAGGTACGCGAAGAAACTGGTCTCCGTGCCACGGTTACTCGTGAAAATTCAAGCAGATTCACGTGATGGGGCCCGACGTGTATAACACTCCCTGAGGCAATAGCCAGTGCACAGAGTTTCTCATCCTGCAAAGCAAAATTGAAAAAATTGCTAATTATACAAGCATATTATGAGATATGTCAAATCCAACTCAGCTCCAACGTTCTGAAAACTGGGCAACGTTTTTTCGTCTGAATTACCTCAGTGCCTCAAGTCGAAAGTCTTCGACCAGTGGGTGTTACCGGTGATGACTTATGGTGCTGAAACGTGGTCTCTGACTGTGCCTTCTTGATAAGCTCAAAGTCGCACAACGAGCTATGGAGAGGGTTATCCGTAGACGAACTAAAGTAGCCGACATAGCCCAGTGGATTAGCAAGTTGAAGTGGCAGTGGGCAGGGCACATAGCACGCAGAACTGATGGGCGACGAAGATGCAAAGTTCTGGAGTGGAGACCACAAGAGTGGAGCCAGCAAGCGCAGCGTAGGACGTCCACCCACAAGGTGGACAGACGACCTCATAAAGAACGCAGGAACGCGCTGGATGCGAGCCGCTTCCAACCGGTCTTTATGGAATTCAATGGGGGAGGCCTATCTCTAGCAGTGGACGTCCTACGACTAAAATGATCATGAATATATAATTAATAATTTTATATAATTTATTCTAATTATTATTATTCTTATTGTAACTTGACTTGTAATTCTAATAATTAATAAATAATGTTTAATGTCTAATGTTTAAAGAACATCAGAACGTAACCTAGTCAAATCCTAAATCAGTCAATGTGAAAAAAGAATCAAAACACAGCAATATGTACCTATCACATCATCAGCCATAGGACGTCCACTGCTGGACATAGGCCTCCTCCTGGGGGGATTTTGCCAATACTCGCCACGCTTGGCAGGCGGGTTGGCGAGCGCAGTTAGGTGTGATTGTTCAAGGAAGACGCTGCTGCCCATCTTCCGGATTACATCCCTTAGCCGACTCTTACGGCAACCACGGGTAGAGAGGGTGGGGTACTATTATTACGCCGGCACCACCACGGCGCATATGTACCTATATTCCATTCAAATACTTTTGAATTAAAAGAGAAAAAATACTGAAGGCTGTCCCTTTCCCTCTATAGAGTTTATGCCAAAACTAAACACAATAACTGCCGGTAATTCATAGTTCTACGTCATAACAACGTCATAAATATTAGAACGCTGCCATTAAACCTATATGTATATACAGGGTGTGCGTAACAACCCCCTGTCCAATCAAAGAGGGCGTTTACTTCTTGTGTGATTTAATGTATGTATATTTGTGAGAGTATAAGAGTATGTATCTTAAACTACTTTTTAAAACTTTTTTACGTCAACACACACAAATTCACTCACGAACACACACATACGCACTCACACTATACGAACTGCAGGCAGAATTATCCTACATATTTTTTTTCCTTGATATTTATCTTTGGCAACAATTTGGCAACTTTATATAAATTCGAAATTCATTAACTCGTAGCTCACTATTGTTTTGTTAGATATAATAATTATGTATCACGTACAATAGGATAAGCCATCTGACACAGTCTTTGACATTGTTCGGAAGACTATGGAACTAAATTTATCTGTACATCGTGTTTTATGTCAAATAAATTATATTGTTTTCATTTATTTTTTAATTAGTCTGACATTTTGTAAGTTGATTTATCTAATTACTTTTTATGACATTTAAGACTTTGAGGTTGTATTTTCAAAAATGTCATTAACTTTGCTACCAGTTTGCAGAACGCGCAAACAAAATTGTCATTTCCTAATAAAACTAATAAATAATTTGTATCGATGATAGCTCAGTGGTTAGCGAGATCAGTTCGCACGCTGAACGGCGTGGGTTCAAACCCCAACAATAAGCTTGAGCTGCCGGCGAAGGAAAACATCGTGAGGAAACCATAGCGTGGTGGTAGGGTACTTTCTAGTACTCGGCTGGCTAGCTACTACCCTCAAGTTGAAAATCTGCCGCCAAGCACCTAATAGTGTGTTCCGGCAGCCTCACTTGAGAGCCATTTCCGTTCCAGGCTAGGTGTGGTTACCATCTTCGACTACACCGTCATGTAACATCAGGTGAGCAATGGTTAAATACCAAGCCTATCAAACATAAAAAAAAAAACTTTTTTGCTCATATTCCCATATTAATGTGACAAAATAGTTTAAGCTTCTAATGATAATAATAGGTCAGTGGTTAACGTGTCGGAATACGCGCCGAAGGATTAGGTTTCAATCGTAACAATGAGCTTGAAGGCACATCGTGATCGTCATAACATCGTGGGAGAGCACAATTACCGTTCTAGAATAGATTTGTTTACCGCGACCACATCACAACAATCAACATCAGGTGAGCTGTGATCAAACACCTAGCCAGTTGCCCATCACAATACTTCCAAACTTCAATCAAGTAGACAGCTAAAAAATAGTTCGTTTTCAAATAAACTACCATTGAAATGATAACAACCTGGTATCAAAGAACATTTGAACTTTGTTTTATGTGAAAGGTAAGTGTGGTGGTAAGAGATAGCGCCAGTCTATGATTGCAGGTACCCAAACTATCGGGTAACAAAATAAAGTCCAGAACATAGCATTTTTGGGCTTTTTTTGAGACATTCGATGGTTAATTTCAATAAATTGTAACTATTTTTTAAATTAATATACTATCTATTAATATACCTTATTATTTTTTTTGGTTGTTTGAAACCTTCGCTATAAAAATATATGCTCTTTTTACCCGACTGCCAAGGAAGGGTAATGTTTTTCGGGCGTATCTTGTATGTATGTATGTAAAATTGACAGCCCTGTTGGCTCATTGGGAGTATCTCTGCCTGAGCTGTAGGGCGTGGGTTCGATTCCCGCCAAGGACAAATGTTTGTTTGGTATAAACAAATGTTTGTTCTGTGTCTGAGAGTTCTGTATGTATTATAAGTATGTATTGACAACAAAAAAAAAGTATTTATGTATCCTATCAGTTATCTGACTTCCATCACACAAGCTCTGCTTAGTTTGGGGTCAGATGGCGCTGTGTGTATTGTGTCCTACAATATTTATTTATTATTTTATTTATTAAATTTCTTTATTACCTCGTATCTTCCAAACGGCCGGATTACGACAATTAAGGTATCGTTAGATTCGTCTCAATAACCCAAGTGTCCTTAGAGGATGGTTAAAAAAATTCAAGATGGTTTTTGTTGCGCAAAATAGTAATACGTTAATAAAAAAATAACCAAACCTATCTAAATAAAGGTTATTAAAATAGGATTACAAATATGTATATATATATATATATAACTTATAACTTATATATATATATATAACTTATAACTTATATATATATATAAGTTATAAGTTTAAATTTAAGTAGGAATAATAAATTTGTTTAAAAAGTCTTTTTCCTTTAATTATAGCCATTTTAATCGCAGACGGGTTATATATTTTTTAAGCTCTTTAGCTTGTTAAGTTTATTGAAACATGTTTTGTTTATATGTAAAGTTTTTGTTACACCCTGTAAGGATATGAAAGTTGACGGTGGTTGACGTCGGTCATACCTCCGAACCCAAATCTTTCTACGAATATGTAGGGTAGTTTTTCTATTTTGCACGATCATTATTCTGAATTTGCTGCTTTTGGGGTAATCCATGAAGATGTATGGACTATGTACTGTGAATGTTCGCACCTGTTATTTTTGCAAGACTTTTAGTATTTGAATTTGTAAATAGTGCGCGGATGTCTGTGAATACAAACTTTCTCAAGGAGTAGCGATGATGCTTCAGTGGTTAGCGCGGTAGGTTCGCATGCCGAAGGGCGTGGGTTCAAACCCCAACAATGAGTTTGAGCTGCCGGTGAAGGAAAACATCGTGAGGAAACCATAGCGTGGTGGTAGGGTACTTTCTAGTACTCGACTGGCTAGCTACCACCCTCAAGTTGAAAATCTGCCGCCAAGCAGTGTGTTCCGGCAGCCTCACTTGAAAGCCAGTTCCATTCCAGGCTAGGTGTGCTTTACCATCTTCGACCACACTGTCACTTAACATCAGGTGAGCTGTGGTCAAACAACAAGCCTGACAGCCATAAAAAAAAAACTCAGTCACAATCGGTCGACAATCTCGCTTATGCGAGATGCGATGGGCTTAAAAGCTGATTCACACGGGATACGTCATTGACAATTGGTCAAAAAAAAAACGATACGTCATGACGGAAGCACGTGCACATTACGGAAACAAGTTTTTTCACGATTCGTCAAAATATCCGAATAGATGTTCACACTTGATTCGTGATTCGAGTTCAGTCATGCACAAGTGCATCAACGGATCCATCTGAAAAAAAAATAGCGATTCGTGTTTTTTGATTTTTTTAAGTCGGAACGGCATTTATGGTGAATCCGTCATTTTTCACGATTCGTAATTCGTATGAACACCGCAGACCGTTAAAGACCATTGCCATAAAAAAACACGCATTGCGTAAAAAAAACACGAATCGTGAAAAATTACGATACGGCAGTAATCACGAATCGTCCTCGTGTGAATCAGCTCTAACGTATAAACGGCAGTCCTAAAAAAATATGTCTGATTTCATAGAGAATTTTGACGGGAACGCTGAGAGGTATTATTCTCCAAAATATATCTCTTTTCGATTTGTGTTTTATTTTAAAGTACCGAATTACGTATGCGAGTGTGGGAAAGTGTCATAATGGGGAGAAACATAACTTTTCGTTTTACTTTATAAACTCCTTTGAAGCTTGTAGTAAATTTGTACTCGGGCATGACCGGACTTTACCTTGACTTACTATGTGTGACTTAGACTCATTTTACTTTACTTTTTAATACTTTACACTGAAAAATGCACAATATGCGACGCCAAAAACTTAAAAAAAGTTCAAAAACCAATTTATTAACAAGTACTTCATCTTGTATAAGCGAATTATTAATAAACATGAGTCAATGTGAAAAATTTATCACTATAGTCTTATTTCCTGGTTTGTATGAATAAATAATTAATGATCGTTAATAATTATTAAAACTGTTTTCGTCCTCAAAATACCTATATAGAGGTAAATATGATTCCTCGTGATATTTTCCTTCGCCGTTTGTCAACGTACATAACTTAGAAAAGACAGAGATGTGTGGAATACTAACCGAGGATTTCCATATTGGAAGCCATCCGATCTCCCAACAAGGTTACCGAAACTTCTAGAAGAAATAATAAACATATGTAATTACATTTATATTTATAATATCAGTGTCTTAATGACACGGATATTATAAATATGAATCTTACTTTATCAACTAACCGTGACATAATATACCCTGAAGTTTAACCGCACTTTCCGAATGAAAAGTAGCAGCGTCGATTCAGAATTCACATTTGAAAATCTGCCGCCAAGCACCTAACGGTGTGTACCGACAGCCTCACGTTAGAGTACTATTCCAGTTTAAAGCACAGTTAGAATCAACTGGCTAGCCAAATAAATCATCAACATATCAAACGTTAATTTATAAAGCGATGATCTAGCGATGATAGCTCAGTGGTTAGTGCGGTCGGTTCGCATGCCGAAGGGCGTGGGTTCAAACCCCAACTATGAGCTTGAGCTGCGGGTGAAGGAAAACATCGTGAGGAAACCATAGCGTGGTGGTAGGGTACTTTCTAGTACTCGACTGGCTAGCTACCACCCTCAAGTTGAAAATCTGCCGCCAAGCATCTAACGGTGTGTTCCAGCAGCCTCACTTGAGAGCCAGTTCTATTCCAGGCTAGGTGTGCTTTATCATCTTCGACCACACCGTCACTTAACATCAGGTGAGTTGTGGTCAAACACCTACCCTGTCAGCCATTAAAAAAAAAACATACCGTCACTCTGCACCTTATCCTTGCTCTTATTAATAATGTCGGAATATCTGTCTGTCAGAACATCTATTTACAACGTGGGTGCACCGGATTCGTCCGTCATAACAGGTTCAGAGGTAGACAGGAGAATGCCGATCAATAACACAACGTATAATTAACATCTTGTTAATAATAGATTAATCATAATAACAAAATGGACTGAAGCTAAAAAAATATTAACATTTTTACTTCCAGAACCTTATTGCAATCAATTAAAAAAAAACATATAATTTCGTTATTCGGTCCTTCCGTGAAAAAGATATAAACACATTTGCATCGTTACAGTTTTAAGTAGGAAAACATATAGGTTATATGTGTATGTATAGGCGGTACGGCTGCTTATGCGTTATATTTTCCAGTACGGTAACTTTTAACGTTCATTAATAGTTTTGGGCCAATGACATCGCCCTGTGCTACTCCCCTGCACAACGGAACATTTCTTCTGCTTAGTGTAGTGGTTTTGTACTTAGACAGTTGTCATCGTCGTAAAGGCTTCTCAGTAACTCGATAACATGCCAGTTTGCATGACAACGCTGCAAAAACCTGAACAAACAACACCTGAACACAGTCGAATGCTTTATCGTAGTCCACGTATGCTATAAAATGGAGCCGACTCACATTCACTATCATTCCATGAGTCATTATTCTTCTATTTTAAAAAAGAAGCTGATTAATGTAGTCTTTGATGTTGATTCATGATAATAGACAAAATAGAAGAGTATTTAAAAGAATATTATCATTAGAAGAAATAGTATCACGGAGTCTAAAAAAGTTCAAAAACTAACTGAAAACCTATTTTCTACTCTTGATATTATACGTATTCATAGTATACGTATATTATCATCAAGTAGAAACACTTTATATAAAAACTCCGAAA
This sequence comes from Biston stratarius, assembly GCA_950106695.1. Taxonomy (NCBI): domain Eukaryota; kingdom Metazoa; phylum Arthropoda; class Insecta; order Lepidoptera; family Geometridae; genus Biston; species Biston stratarius. The sequence continues at coordinate 3,148,515 of OX467108.1, forward strand.
ATAGTTTTGCGTAAAAATATTTATAGAACATACGGTGCTACGTCTCCCGTGACGACATGTGTGTACCTACAATACTACGTTTGGATAGGTAAGTTTCCATATCACTCCACCACTATGCCCCAAATAGTGTCATAAGACAATAATTACATCACTCACGACAATATTCACGCAAAGTCTGCTTCATACTACGCTATCACTATAAACATACATAGTATTTTCTTTATGTAAATATTGTATTCAGCTATCTATATACAATTTGGATACGAATTTAGGTTATATAAAAAACTTTATAGTAGATTTGATATTGATACATATCATATCACACGCAGCGTCACCTCTAAACAGTTTACCCGCATCGATAGACGCTAAATGACTCAAAATATGACTAGAAATGTTAAATATATAAAGGCTGCTAGAATCACTGAAGAGAGAGAGAATATCGGTGACTTAAAATCATGAGTTCGGGTAAAAAATATCGCGAGATGTGCTTGTACAAGTGAAGAATTATAGCGTTGTCTGAAGAGATCTAAAGCCACGCATTTTGACTGTGGAGCATCACGTGGAAATCTTGGCATCTAGTACACCAGTACTATTGGTGTTCCCGAATCGGAAACAACATCCATTGCCTTGCTGCTACAAACTCACAATGGATCTTCAACCTTACAATCTCAATAATAGAGCAGGTCTATCTTTTGTGTGCGCGTAAAAATTATTATTATCAAGATACGTAAAATATTTTATAGACTATTTTAAGGTACACGACTTTGATTGGCTATTTATAATGCGGACGCAGTGTTTGGTGCTTATCTTTGGAATTTTCTCTTGTAAATGTAACTCCGGTGAGGACGAATCGCTTCTTTCAAGACAGAGGAAACGAGAATTTGTTTTAAGTGTTTAGTATTATTTGTTCACTCAATTACTCAATGTCAACATTACCGCAGTCCTAATCTTGTGTTTTATATCTTTACACTATTATAAGACTAAAGCGATCTAGTTATCAGTTTCTCTCAACGAATAAAATAAAACGTTAAAATTGTATTCTCCAAATTTTAACAATTAAAAGATAGGCCATTACAGGCTAGGTGTGCTTTATCATCTTCGAACACTCCGTAACTTAACATCAGGTGAGCTGTGGTCAAATACCTAGCCTGTCAACCATAAAAATACAAAAAAAAAATACTGAATAAAAACCTCATTTTCAGTCTCAGTAAATGTGACTTTATCTAACACATAATTAGACTGATTATTATCGACATAAGGAACAAACCTGCCCAAAACGTTGTAATAGAGACCCTAACTTATCTTGATAAGGACGGGTGTATCGAACAGCATAAATTGCATCATGAAGACGAATACACAGGATAAGCAACATACAACTATTCTTAAATAAATAAACTCTAAATTTTTAAATGTGTGTGTGTGTGTGACGTGTGCGTGCGTGTGTGTGTGACGTGTGCGTGTGTGTGTGTGTGTGTGTGTCGTTAAGCGTTTCTTCGTTTAAGTAAACGCATGACATTCAAAATTTTGTTGTGCTAGTACCTACCTTACTTAATAGTTACCTACTCACTTAATCATTTGTAATATCACTTTGTAGTGCCAATAAAGTATTTTTATTTATTACTTTTAGCATTACCTACAATAGTTTCCGTCCTTGCATCGCAATGGACATGCACCCGCACCGTGAGTGATTAGAAGTTTCGAGTTTGATGTACAGTTTTTTAAATCCCACTGCTGAATTCCTTAATTTTCGCCATTTCGCTAAAGCAATTTTTGCCCACCATCCCCCTTACAAAAGAGATTTAGATTTTATCCTTATTCAGCAGTAATATTTTCAAGCGAAAATTTAACTCAATTTTTTGTAAATTATTTAATCACGGCCCGAAAGGGTGTTCTGATAACCTTAATCCATTCAAGCACCCGCTTTCCTCAATCCTTCCTTAATAAGCGCTTCAGTCTGATCATTAATGTTTCAGCCACTCTAGGTGCATGCATATTTAAACGGAGATTCGTATCTTGTCTTTCCGTATTCGCTTTTCACGAGGAAAATTTCAAGTTAGTCTTATTTTTTTAATTTATTACATTTTCTATGAATGAACCCTTGGAAACTTTTATTCTAAGCTATTACAGAGTACTTTGGCATTCATCTGTGAGTTTAGTATGCAGTATAAAATGTATCCAAAAATGCATCCCAAAGTGACTTAAAAAAAATTCAGTAGGGACAAAAATTAGCGCTTTTTGTAATTCAGCCAAAGCGCCAACCAACTTACCTATACACTTGAATGGGAGAGCGTTCGTTGTATTTTCTGAATAAAACTGTCAGCTGCCCGGTGAAAACTTTTAGTCCGGTCTTTTAGCCACCTGCACGGGTAAGGTGGTAACGTACTCGTTAAATCCCAGACGCAGTGGGCGGAGCGCTCTCGTTTTCTAGAATTTAGGCGTTTATATTTGGACTAGAATTGGGGGCCTACCACAATCTCAAAAGCATTGTTATTGACTGGTAGCTCGTTTGTAAGTTTTATTCGCTCGCATAGCGTGGGGTCAAACCCCAACAATGAGCTTAGGGTGCCGGTGAAGAAAGCATAGCATGATGGTAGGTTACTTTTCTAGTACTCGGCTGGCTAGCTACCAAGATATCAAGTTGAAAAGTTGTCGCTCAAGGACTTAAGTATGTTTAGATTTTCTAAGATTTTTAGATTAAATTTGGCATGTTTTTTAGGGTTCCGTATCTCAAAAGGTAAAAAAGGAACCCTTATTTCTTGTCTTCTTGTCTGTCTGTGTGCCGTTTTCTCAGGAACGGGGCAAAATGAAATTTATACCAATTATTGAGGTCCCTATTAGGTGTATAAAAATCAAGGTCTTGAGTCTATACGATAAAAAGATATGGGCAAATTAAGATTTTCGCGAAAACTTGTAAGTACCAAAATTTACCTTAATTTTCAACTTTTTTCATTTTTCGGAATTTTTCTTTACTTGTGCTGTAAGACCTTGCTTTTAACCAAAATTGACAATTCTAAGTCAACCGGAAGTACCTACCCTATATGTTTTGGGTCGAAAATCTTTATGGTAGTTCCCGTTGACCTAGAATCACGAAATTTGGCAAAAAGCAAGGTAAAAGCAGCACAAATAAAAGAGAAAATTCCGAAAAATAAAAATAAGTTGAAAATTAAAGTAAATTTTGGTACTTACAAGTTTTCGCGAAAATCTACATTTCAACCATTATAGCACACACACAAACACATAAAATTTAGCCACCAATAAAAATGATACCAATTTTATTATGGTGGTATAATGGGTAGGTACGGAATCCTCGACGCTTGAGTTCGACTCGCACTTGAACGGTATTTTTGTAGCAGGCCCCATGTTATCGTTTAGCGACGGATTGTCTTTCACTTCAAAAAGGCAAGTCACAATAATTCCTGTGCCAGTTAAAGGTTAACATAAAAATATCCTATAACAGTAATTTCTACTTTTACGCCTATGGTGTCCTAAATCAGTCAACTATGTTTTGCGGAATAAAATAAAATAACCTCCCACGAATTACGCTTTTATTTTTTTAAATTAAATAACCTATCTAAAGTACACTTCAAAACAAAGTATTGTGTACAAAGCTGCCAACCAATCTGTATGATTGTTCTTTATATTACTTTCAAATTAGTGATGTGTTTTCACCATTATAAAAAAAATTAATTAATCAACAGATAAGTTTTGAATTTGCTCACTAAATAATATAATTGTTTTGTGGAGTATTGAACAATGCATAAATACTTTACTGGTCAAACCCGATTTTAGGATAAACTAGTTTCCAGCTTTGCTCGGCTGAAAACAAGGATGAAACGACGTTTTCTAAAAATGAAACCTAGCTAGATCGATTTATCGTCCCCGAAACCCCTGCGTACTAAATTTCATAAAAATCGTTGGAGCCGTTTCCGAGATTCAGAAAATATAATATATATATATACATATATACGAGAATTGCTCGTTTAAAGGTATTAGATAGATAGATAAATTAGATTTACAGAGTTGTAGGTCCTAAGCTAAAAATGGGTTCAACATTCATCATTTTTGAATACTTTAGCGATGGTCTCAACTCTAAAATCACAAAACGGTTCTTATTTCTAATCTTTGATTATACAGCATGATTTCTGCAAATTTTACGATCAGGTAAACCTGACCGCACTGCCGTGACGTGGCGTGACGTCATTTGGCACGTTTAAGCGTGACGCCTTGACGTCATTAGTATTTTTGCGAGAATACATAAAAATTGGAATGTGAATATTATTTTTAGTCACGCGTTGTCTATCATATCATTTCCTGTTGTATTGTTATGTATGTTTCGTGAAAAACATTAAGCTGTGTTCACAATAAATCTTTACTTATTAGTTGATCACTTTATATCAAATCATATAGGTAAATAATACCACCGTTATGCTTGATGATATTCTGCTTGAAGTTTCTACTACGGAAGCGGTTGAGCCAAGAACGCACGGTGCGGTTTCGTTAGCTGTATCGTCAAACAGCATCGACATTATGACGAATTACATACGCGAATGTAAGAAAGTGACATAATATGGACATGACTTTTCGTGTTGCTAAATTTATTTGAAGCTAGTTTTTTAAATTGTTTACAAGCTGTGTTTGACCACAGCTCACCTGTTATCAAGTGACGGTTTGGTCGGAAGATGGTAAAGTACCCCAGCCTGGATAGAACTAGTTTCTACAAAAGTCACCACTAAGTACTTTTTTTTTTTTTTTTTTTTTATGTAACGGTAATGAGACGAACGAGACGCTCTCCTGATGTTAAGAGATAACGCCTGTCCATGACCATTGCAGCGATACACAGGACTTTGAGTAGTAAAACAAGTTCAGGGTATCGCTGCCTTGGCGCTCATTACTTTGAGACTAGATGGTTAGTCTCAATAGCCCTGTAATTTCGCTAGCTGCAGTACCCTTCAAACCGGAACACAGTAATGTTTACACACTACTGCTTAGCGGCAGAATATCTGGTACTGCAGTGGTACCTACCTAGACGACCTCCTGCTAAGGAATCTACCACCAAGTTTTACTTGGTGGTAGATTCCTTAGTAGTAGTCCGTATTATGTCACTTTCTTACATTCGCGTATGTAATTCGTCACTTTTATGAACGAAACCTCTATTTTCACTAATCTGATGAGCTACCCTAGACGCGCAATGTAAAGAGGACTTATCTATGGTATTTAGAGGTACTCAGCAGGATGCAATGTATACTTCCTTATGTTCATCTGCCGTGCTTGAGTAAATCCCAAAATCCTTCCCTGGACTCCCCTACTATAATGAGACGAACGAAACATTCTCCTAATGGTAAGAGGTAATCCAGAGGGTTGTCCAAAACTTTGAGCACTAACAAAACAAAGTTCAAGACATCATCGCTGTTTTGGCGAAAAGACATGCAATGGTTAGTTTTAAATGTCACTAACTAGCTCATTCAAGCTGCAACACAATAATATTTACACACTACTACTTGTCAGAATATCTGATGATGCAGCGGTACTTACCTTGACGACCTCTTGCTAAGAAGATGTACCACTAAGTAAATTACCGCTGGCAACATAACTTAATATAATTAAGATAATATTCAAAAAAATTAACTACGTCCTTGCCTTAATCCAAACCTTTGCCTAACCTTGTCTTAAATAAAAAAGTAAAATGCCATAACGCGGCAAAATACCCCGCCATTACAAGGCGGGACGGCGGGAGCGCTCAGGTGATGGCGCTTCCGTTCCGTCCGCCATGTTGTTTCCGGTCCGTTAAATATGTTACGTTTTGACACGTGACATTCACGTGGGATGCGCTTACCGTACGTGGAATAAGCCACAATTAAGAATATAAGCGGTTTATTTCATACTAGCGACACGTGTCGACCACGCACGGACATATAAACCGTCCAGAAGGAACTCTCTAAATGATAATGAAAACTGTATGTAAAAAAATCCGTTGCGTAGTTTAGAAGAACTAAACGAACAGACACGAGCGAAAAGCCAAACATTTATATTTGTGAGAAGCATAAAAGTTTCCTCTGTATGTCTTTACAAAAAAAAAGTATCAGAAATAATCAAATTGTTTTTTTTTTTTTTTTTAATAAACTTAACGCAATCAAACAGATTGCCTTACTTAACAGTTTGCCGTGGTGGTGCCGGCGTAAGAATAGTACCCCACTCCCTCTACCCGTGGTGCCGTAAGAGTCGGCTAAGGAATGTAATCCGGAAGATGGGCAGCAGCGTCTTCCTTAAACAATCACACCTAACTGCGCTCGCCAACCCGCCTGCCATGCGTGGCGAGTATTGGCAAACCCCCTAAGGAGGAGGCCTATGTCCAGCAGTGGACGTTCTATGGCTGATGATGTGATGATGTTGATGATGTAAATCAAACAGATTAACGTAATTAGATTAAACGAATGTATTTAAAAAAATGCCACGAGAGATTAGGGGCTTTAAAAAAAAGTTCTAATATTGTTGAAATGAAACCTCCATTATAGCATTTTAAAACATTACATTGTTAATCTATTACTGGAGTCCTAACCTTGTACTTTTCAATTTCTAGTAAAACATAAACGAGTGATGTGATTTTGATTGCAGGGTGTTACGGTACAAACACGGTTATTTGTGACTTAGTCCGTGAATTCAAGGGTAAACAACGAATCCAATCAAACAGATAACGTGTTATTAAAATTTGAGACATTTTTTTTTTTGCCTTACTGAGTTTCTTGCCGGAGTCTTCTGAGTTGAAGTGTAATTACGAGCCGGTGGTAAATTCAAACATGTAACTTAACGCCCATAAGTGCCTTACCAGGGCCTAAACTGAATAAATGACTTTTTGATTTTGATTTTGATTTTAATGTTATATAGGCTTGCGTTTGACCACCATCTCGCCTGATAGTTAAGCGAAGACGCGGTCTACGGTGGAGCACGCTCGCCTAGAAGAAATCGATTCACTTGCGACTTGAAGGCACCCAGATTGTATCTTTCAGGGTCCACTTAAATGGAATCGAACTGTTTAGTTCGACTTTTAAGAACAGCAACCATGAAGTGATGTTGCTTTTTAAAGCTCCTGGCTTGGCGATAGTAAAACGGGAAAAATGTAATCAGGTTATGCAAATCTGAAGAGCGTATCCAGTAGAAAAACGACAGACAAGCAACTTTGCGTCGATGCTCAAGACTTTAGAGCCTATTCCAAACAAGCCAGTCATTGCTTAGGAGTTTTTAGAATTTTTTTTTATTTACTTTTTTTGTATACATTGTTTAGTAAAATGAATATAATAGTGAATACTTTTGTTTTTATTATATTATCACAAATATTACAAAGGCAAAAGTTTCCGAGTGTGTATGTACGTTTGTTACTTCTTCACGCTCAAACGGCTGGGCCAATTTTAATGAAATTTGGTATGGAAGTAGCTGATACCCTGGATTAGCAAATAGGCTACTTTATATTCCGAAAAAAAAACAGCGGGATAACACCGCGAGGCGCAGTGTAAAAAAATATACCCAGTGTACCACGCGTCTAAAAACTGAAACTTCTTTAGTGGTAACTCCTCATGAACACGGATATGTAACAGCAGTTTTACTGGCACCATTTAGCCGCACCCTACCTGGAAACAACGCCATAAAATCGTATCGAAACACGCTATGCGTGACGTGGTACTACATGCACAGTAGTGCCGAGTTTTAAGATTCTAGTTTGACACATCGCAGTCAGTGCCTCAAGTGGGAAGTCTTCGACCTGTGTGTGTTACCAGTGATGACTTATGGCGCTGAAACGTGGTCTCTGACTATATGCCTTCTAGCTCAAAGTCGCACAACGAGCTATGGAGAGGGCTATGCTCGGAGTTTCCCTACGAGATCGTATCAGAAATGAGGAGATCCGTAGACGAACTAAAGTAGCCGACATAGCCCAGCGGATTAGCAAGTTGAAGTGGCAGTGGGCAGGGCACATAGCACGCAGAACTGATGGCCGATGGGGCTGCAAAGTTCTGGAGTGGAGACCACGGACCGGCAAGCGCAGCGTAGAACGTCCACCCACAAGGTGGACAGACGACCTCATAAAGACCGCAGGAACGCACTGGACGCGAGCCGCTTCCAACCGGTCTTTATGGAAGTCAATGGGGGAGGCCTATGTCCAGCAGTAGACGTCCTACGGCTGAGATGATGATGATGATGATGACATCGCAGTCTTTTCAATGCAACTTATATATTAGATGTATGTCATATAAAATTCAGAAAGTATTTTTTTTTTCTTAGTTTTTGGCATCGCATTTTGTGCTTTTGCTAGTGTCAAGTATTTTATTATTTTCTTATATTATAATAAGTTTTTTTTTTTAAGTTGACTGGCTGGTGTTTGACCACAGCTCTCTAGATGTCAAGTAATGGTGTGGTCGTAGGTGGTAAACACATTTGGCCTGGAATGGAAATGACTCTTAAATGAGGCTCTCGGAACAAACCGTAAGGTGCTTGGCGCAAAATTTTCAAATATAACCGTCGCGTCGTTAAAAACCCCCAAATAAAATATACGTATAATTAAGATAATTAGCTTACTAAAACGAGTAGAATATGAATATGGAAATATGTACAACCAGCGTCAAAAACATATCACCACCATCAGTGGAATGACGTCAGATTTCGGCAGTAAGCTATTTCCCAGCCTACATAATCTAATTTACATTTTATTACAATCGTTCTGCGAGGACAATGACAAGCTTACGCCATCAGTTCATTCTCCAAAAGCATTTATGAATGAAACTACTGGCCACAGTAAATTTACGCAGTAGAAACATCAGCAGCAAGTTATTTAAAAAGGTTTTCTTTTTTATCCGGCTACTATTAAGCCAAAAGGAAAGGAAAGATAGATAGAAACTCTTTATTGTGTACACCGAAAAAGAAAAAGAGTACAGAAAACAAAAGAATTTTATGAGCTAGTGCCACAAGTGGCGGCCTTATCGCTAAGAGCGATCTCTTCCAGGCAACCAAAGGCAAAGGTTATATTTTTAGCAGTCTACGTATATATGTGTCTTTGTGTGAGAGACCGAGTGTGTGTGCATGTGTGTGTTTGTGGGTATATATGTGCGTGTTTATATGTATGTATATATATGTGTTTGCGAGATAGTGCGTGTGTGTATGTTTTTTGTGTGTATTTGTGGGGTATTTATGTATGTGTATTTTTGTGTGTATGGATGGGTGTGTGTATGTATGTATCTATGTGTGTTTGTGTGTTTAAGTGTGTGTTCCGCTGTAGTGCTGTAACTACTCATCCGATTTTCATGAATGAAGCGGTCAATTGATTCGTTATTATGCCCCGAATGACATGGTTTTTTCCGTAGTCGGGTTATATTTTTCTAAACTTTTTAAATTGTTAAGTAATGAGACAAACAAAATGCTCTCCTGATGGTACGAGTAACGCCTGCCTCATAGAGCATTACTCAGAATTGAGAGTAACAAACACACTACTGTTTGGCCGCAGATTATTATCTGATACTGCGGCGGCTTCTACCTGGACGATATTTTGGTGAAGAGATCAATCACCTAGTAAAAAGTAATAAATTTTAAGAAATAGTACAAGAAGTTGAATAGAAATTATTTTTTAATTACTAGGAGAGCAATAATGACGTCACATATTCTGAGAATATTTCAACCAGGTACCGGATTATACGTTTATTACCAGAATTAAAATACGCACAAAATAAATATTATTAAATAGAATTGTTTATCTACATCGGCGTTTCGGTCATATCGTAATAGCCATGTTCACGAGTTGACTGGAGAATGTGGGTCTTGGCAAAAAATTTGGTAGATCTCCTACCCTCATTTAGGGAAAGTTTAAAAATTAAATTTTAACCAGCTACCGATGTAAATTGCTGTAGGATATGATGTACCGTTTAGAACTTAGAAGGAAAACTGAGAGACAGTTAAACATGTTTTTTAACAAACTCAAATGACATTTTAAAGCAAAAATAAACGAAATATTTACAATATATTGCCAACATGTATATGCTGGCATTTACTTTAGGCAAAGATTCAGCATTCATTCGGCTTGGCAGTGCTGCCAAAATTTTGGCCACATTTCCCTCTTCCTCTTTTTTTATTTTACTGTTTTTATTATGACAATTAATTATTATTTTTTCTACAATTATGTGGATTAATGTTCTATGATTGTCTGGATAATTCAAATGGACCTTTATCTGAAATAGATTACTTACTTTTATTATCATTATTATTTAATTAAACTGGGTCCTGTCGGAATACACCGTTAAGTGCTTGGCGACAGATTTTTATTGAGGGTGGTGGCCTGCCAGCGTGCCCAATACTAGAAAGTACCCTCATACCTAAGCGCACTGTTGGCATTAGAACCCACGCCTCCTGGCGTATAAATTTGCTAATATATCTCATATGTCTGCTAGATATTGATCGCATTGCGTTATGCGTAAACTTTCTAAGTATTTGTTTTTAAAATGTATCTGTATTTCGCTGTTCTGTTTGATAGTCCCATCACAAAGGATTAAGCCAAGCCTCGCTTCATCTTCAATTTTAGGTCACAGCAAAAGCTACTTGTAAAGGGCGACTTAGGGCTGTCCCTTGATATACATACAGTACATTTTCATTGTTTTTACAGCGAATATTTTTCATACAATAACATTATTTTCTTAAATCAATCAGGATTCTCTGCTAAAAAAATAATAATAAACTTTATATTTCTTACTTTAAAAAAAACTCTTATTGCAGGATTATGAATTATTCTGTCCTTAATCTTTTTTTTTTGCTATTAAGAACCTGCTATTTTCATAAGTGAAGGTTTGCCCCAAAAGATTACAAAGTCTTCTTGCTGCAGTTGTACTCAGTCCACTGCGCTCACTTTCCACTGTGGTACTTTGTCCGAAAGGGGTTTCATCATTAGCATCTATTAATGTTTAATAAGCCACGATATTTTTTTAGCGGGCATAGTAAAAAAAGTCCACAAAGTGAAAACTTTTTATTACCATCTGTAATATAATCTAATTAATATAATAATAATCTGTTTTTTTTAATTGTTGACAAGCTAACCCGATGTTAAGTGGTGGTGTTATGTTCTGAGTGAGGTTTTCAATTAAACCTCAAAGCCCCCCAGTTTAAATGACATTTGATGAGATTTTACTGGAGCCTCCCCAAATTTTGTGCTCACGTAAGTAATGGGTGTGTTAAGAACAACTTTTCCTTAGAAAAAAAATTAATAAATCTTGACCAAATTTATGAAGCCTACATTTATTTAATAGCAACTTGCGCATTATTTATACAATTTTAAGAATACTCTTGTAATGTGGCAACCCTGAGTGTGTAGGGTGGCCATTAGGTCAAGGCTTCTTTCCCCCACTTAAATGTCGCCCCAGAGATGGATGTCGCCCAGATTGACTATGGAATATAGATATCTACCAATACATACTGAATGTTAATGCTTATCTCGTGTTTTATATCTAGCTTACGTAGCTGGATTAAAATATTTTTTCTTTGAGTTTGAAATAGCACTTTGTTTATTTTGCCAGTGTCAAAAATTTCGATATTTTTAAATATTTGACTTTAGATCAAATGAAACGTTGGGTAGCTTTGCATCTTGAACTGATAGGGGTGCGTTCGATTCCCACTCCGGATAAAAATGTATGTGACAAACATGATTTTTATTTGGTGTTCTAAATTTATATGTAATTTCAATAAAAGTAATTATCAGATATATCTGGTTTCCATAGTACCATTTTAGGCTAGGTGTGCTTTACCATCTTCGACCACACCGTCACTTAACATCAGGTGAGCTGTGGTCAAACACCTAGCCTGACAATTATAAAAAAAACATAGTGCTTTGTTTAGAGTTTGAGTTTATATGGCGCTCTGTTTAAATTAAATGTTATCTAAGTATCTTTCAATATGACTCCAATGAATGTTCAAAAAGATCACAAAAGTTTGCAACATCATAAAGATTTACGTACAATACTAACTAAAAATATTTAAGTACAACTTCCTATGTATATACGTATCATCATCATCAACCTTGCATAGTTCATTGCTCACATAGGTCTCTCACACACTTCACTACATAGTATAAAACAAAGTCGCTTTCTCTGTCCCTATATCCCTATGTATGCTTAAATCTTTAAAACTACGCAACAGATTTTGATGCGGTTTTTTTAATAGATAGAGTGATTGAAGAGGAAGGTTTATATGTATAATAACATCCATTAAATAGTGGAGAAATACTGTTATTTTTGAGGTTTATGCGAAGCCGGAGCGGGCCGCTAGTATATGTACCTACCTATATAATTCTATTGCACATATTTTTGCCTCTAAACTCTTCCTAAACGGCTGGGCTGATTTTATGGGTGTTTGAGAGGGTCCCTAGCTGGTTTAGATTCAAAATTTAATCCAGTAGGTAGCGCTGTAATCAAGTTCAAGTTTTTTTAGAGCTGGACGTCTGCCGGACCCTCTATTAGCTTTGAATGTTGCCTGGTCTTTATATGTAGGCAGTGTTTGTTTGCCAAGATGTTGACGTCATAGTACCTATGAATTATTATCCATTAAGCTGAACTACATTACTACCCCACTGTGCTAACATGCTCATTCTAAAGAGCTCTGGGTGCTATGAAAATACCTATATTTCAATTGCTGGGTTTACAGGATATTTCAATACAGTACATTCGCCGCAACTGTCATATGTCACAGAATAAATGATAATATAATACATCAAGTGACGTCTTTTATAGGACGCCCGCTGTCGCGCACATGCACTAAAAGCCACTTTGTGTAAAGCTTCACATTTCTCCCTGGGAACTGTACACTTCATATTATACAACAAAGTTTGTGAACTAAGTGTGGATCTTGTGTAATCACATTTTATGAGTGCTGTAATTGTTTTTATTTTTTTCAAATCATTTTTCAATCATACCAACATGGCGGCGATATGGCTCCATTTTCAAATGGAAAAATGATTCAGTTGTTATTTAATATTTTTTAACGCAGTCGTGTTTTTTTAGGAGAGCGACTCGTTCGTCTCATAACTGTAACATAAATACTTACTTATAATAAAACTGTACAAGGACATTAAAGATTGTTTTTTTTTTTTTTATTTGATATTAAAGCAATAAATACCAAACAGTTTTAAAATATTTGTATGCCCTATCTGTTTATGTTTTTAATGAGTAACTCAGAAACTATGCCTTTTTTAAATTAAAAATATACGGTCCATAGACACCGGGGTGCGTGACCTTTTTTTTTCTCTTTCTTCTTGGCATCGCACTCTGTGCATTCTGCCAGTTTCAATGTTTCTATATTTTCAGCTTCTTTATCATCTATAGTTACCTACAGTCAAAGTCTAGTCTTGATCAAGTCCAGTCGGTCCCAGTCAAATCAAGTCATGCCTTAGTAAAGTAGTGGCGACTTTACTATAAGCTTCTGGATGGAGTTTTGGAAGCAACACGAAAAGTCATGCTTAACCACATTATATCATTCTCTCACACTCGCGCTTGTAATTCGGCACTTTATAAATAAAACACCACTATTTTTATGCATAAAAACTCGAAAAAAACACTAGTTTTGGAAAAAAATACAATGGGGCGACACGACCGCACCTCACCGCGTTCCCGCCAAAACTCTCTGCGTGACCTTTGTCAACGTTTAATTACAAATATTTTTTTTAATACAGAGAGAGGGAAGTATTTTAAATTATCTATGCCATATTTACATCAAAATCAAAATGCATTTATTTGCTAAGTACAGGTGTCAAAATGTTGGTTAATATATTAAAAAGTTGCTTATACCATACTTAACCCAGAATTGGATTTGGAAAAATTTGATAAAATAAAACTACATATTTGCTAAATAATGTCATTTTTTATATTAATTAATTATGCCTCATGACATTGCAAAATGACAATCAGTGCAATTTATTTAAATGTTAATAATTATTTTTTTAAAAATTAATAAAAAGTAAAATATTTAACATGTCATCGTCGTCATCAGAAATGAGGAGATCCGTAGACGAACTAAAGTAGCGGACATAGCCCAGCGGATTAGCAAGTTGAAGTGGCAGTGGGCAGGGCACATAGCACGCAGAACTGATGGCCGATGGGGCTGCAACGTTCTGGAGTGGAGACCACGGACCGGCAAGCGCAGCGTAGGACGTCCACCAAGTCCACAAGGTGGACAGACGAACTCATAAAGACCGCAGGAACGCGCTGGATGCGAGCCGCTTCCAACCGGTCTATATGGAAATCAATGGAGAAGGCATATGTAGCAGCAGTGGACGTCATACGGCTGATGATGTGTGATGTGATGTGTGTTTGTTCTTGTGTCCAGTGCTTTGAAGCATACTGTATTTAAAAACACGTTCTATAGTCTTAATAATATTTATTCTTTTATCAAAAGATAAGAAATCGATACAGAGTAACCGAAGTCATAACGAAGATAATAGAAATCCATTGTCCACTATAAATTGAGCCTCAAAATATATCGCCACGAATAGTACACGAGGATCAACTTACAATGGTTTATATACTAAAGCTGAAAGTTCCATCTACATTTCTTTGTATTGCATTACACATGCGAAGACGCGGGCAGCAGCTAGTTTTATATACTTAATAAATGTAGCAAAACTTGATACCCAGTGGTATCGTTAGATGCGCGTGAGTTTAAATAGGTAATTGTTCGGTTTATTTCTCTTGGCCGCAACATACCTACAGCTTCTTGGCTGCTCTTCAATGACGCCCAACCAAACCAGAACCAGTATGAAATAAACCCTGGCTTCCATATATATCACCTTACAGGCAAGTTCCAGTGAGACTGGTCATTCGAATCATACAAATTAAAATAACTATAAAACAAAGAATGTATCTCGCTATAGCTTTTTGATTGTTTTCATTATTATTTATTCGCGTGAAAATCGGCTTGAAATTGTACGAAACATGATGAATTATTATCATTTGGATTTACATCAAAGCGGTGAGGATTTCGTTTTGTTTATTGGATTTCGATTGGCTGGAATGAGGGTAGGTGGATATTGTATCGATCAAAATATGAATGAAAAATAACAATATAAGTAATAGGCATACTTTTTTTTTAAATTGATATTTTCAGTTACAAGTCAATCATTTTATATTGTGTTACATTTTATATTTATATAAAATGTCATCTCAATTAAATATTAAAAAATCAATTTACTTACAATTTAAAAAAAATACTGATATATAAACAAAATTCATAAAATTCGGTCGAGCCGTTTCGGAAGAGTACGGCCACAAACACCGTAACACGAGGTTTTTATATATATAGACTAAGCTTTTAATATTTTTAAACATTTTTGGGAAGTATTTTTCAAGGGTTAGTTATTTTAGTAATTCAAATTGACTTTGGTTACTGCCCAGATTACTTGATTACTAACCTGCCACTTCATTTCATACTAAACCATGTGATACTTATTAAAACGAAATAATTATTTTACCACTTGTTTATTAGATCATTGCTATGGCTATTCCGATAGATCATAACAGATGGCGTTCATATTAAGTGAAAAAGAAAAAAATATCTACAGATTATAAACTTTTATGTATTTATTTATTTAATAATAACACATAAAACAGAATATAGTTTTATTAATTTTAATTCAATATACATTTTTAAGATCTGTATCACATTTTAAAACTATGCATGACTAGGTGCAATATAATTACATTTTAAAAAATCACAAGAATACTATTTTTTTGAGTACTTTATCCTACTTTTTTTTTAAGGTAATCATATTATTAATTACATGTCAATATTGTCACAAATATGCATATAATTATATCAAAATATTATTATAACTTGTCAATAAACAATTAAAAATTAAGTCCACCGATCGAGCCCTGCCACCTAAAGTACCAATCACTGGCGTTATAAATTAATACAAAATTAAAGGTATAAAAATAAATTAAAAATAGTTTGTAATCTCCGGTTCTGAATCGCGCAAACGAAATATTTGCGGCATTTTGAAGTGTCAAAGTTTATGAAGGTGGTATCCTGGTGGTCCGTTTCTACACAGTAAGCCAGCTATCGGGGGGCTGGTCCCTGCCCCCGACCCTCAGTGTCCTTTAACACTTCCGATTTCTGTGCGTGTTCGAAACCCTAAATTAAAAAAAAAATCTGGCACTTTGACCGTTTAGAGAAGTTCTCAATACCACTGCTGTAGAAGACTATGATCACTTTTTTGCTTTTTTTTATCGTGAATTAAACTTTTTCGCTATGTACCTAGGTAGGTACATAGCGAAAAAGTTGAAAGAAAGAAAAGTTGAAAAGAAGCTTTAAATTGTTTTGCAAGCATATTTTTTTATAAGAAATAGGCTTACGTTTTACTGCCATTTTTTTTTGCATTTGACAACACACCCTGCCTGATGTTAAGCAGGATGCTGTCTAAGATGAACCACGCTTACCTAGAAAAAAACCTGTTTACTCTGGATTTCAAGACACCCAAATTGTACAGACGCTGGCAGAGAGTTCTACATCCTCACTGTACGTATTATTATCTCACCAGATGTTAAGTGATGATGCGGTTTACGATGGATCACGGTTGCCTAGAAGATATCGATTCACTCTCGACTTGAAGACACCCAGATTATAGCCATCGGAGAACAACCACTCAGGCACCGCATTCCACTGAGCGACTATGTTAGACTTAGTAGAGACTATTGTTTTGATTTTATTTTTAGTAGCTATCAAAATAGCTTTAGACGATTTTGTAGCGATGATAGAGAAGTGATTAGCACGGTCAGTTCACTCGCTAAAGGACGTGTGATCAAATCCCAACAAGGAGTTTGAGCTGCCCGTGAAAGAAATTGTTAACATATATTAGCTAACAAGGCTAGGCCAAATTTAGTCAGGTTGTCTTGGCGATATACCAACAAAATTAAGGCTTTCGAAGAAAACGGTCGTTTTGACTTGGAACAGAAGCGCCAAATCCTTAAAGCCAGCCTCGTCTATCCCTACAGTCTACTGGCTGTATAATATAACTAGCTGTTACCCGCAACTTCGTCCACGTGGAATTGGGACAGACAGACAGACAGACGTGGCAGACAACTTTGTTTTATACTATATAGAGATAAGAATCAATTTGTTACTACCGAATGTGCGTTAGAAATAAATTAACAATTTTTATTGTATTTATGGTTCACTATTTTGGCGATACTGGCTTACACATCAAAGATAGGATATGCTGTCGCGGGTTTTTTTTTTGTAGGACTGTTTAGGATAAATATATCCATTGTACATTATATACGTGTAACTCCAACGGTTTTTGCGGCGCACGCCAGAATAGCTCGCAGGTGGCAGATTTTGTTCCTACTTACTTAACACTTATCGTTATATTTTGGATAATTCACACTATATCTTTATAATTAATAGCCCATGTGTTATTCTGATGTGTAAGCTATATTATTGTAAAGTTTCATCAAAATCCGCTCAGTAGTTTTTGCGTGAAAGAGTAACAAACATACATCCAGACATCCATACATCCATACATTCTTACAAACTTTCGCGTTTATAATATTGGTTAGGATAAATATAATAATTAATTATCGTGTGAGAAGTCCCGTGATGCTACGCGCTACGCGGCTACGGCGCGGCGCACCGCTACGATACGGCCCAACGTCGTTATACGCCGTTATCCGTTATGTTCCGTTTTACGATTTACGAGTAATTTTTTGTGACCATACATAAAAGTATATTGCCTTGTTTCTTCATTTTTTATGTTTCACAAAATGTTCAATAAAATGTTACAAGAAAACAAGTCTTATAATACTTAGAGAAAAGGAGACATTGGTTGCAAATGCAACCTTTTATTATATCATACTTACTTTTTTATATATTTACTTTTTTTTAAATTATATTTACTTTACTTGGTGGTAGATTTCCTTAGCAGGAGGTCGTTTTGGTAGGTACCACCGCAGTACCAGATATTCTGCCGCTAAGCAGTAGTGTGTAAACATTACTGTGTTCCGGTTTGAAGGGTACTGCAGCTAGCGAAATTACTGGGCTGCTGAGACTAACCATCTAGTCTCAAAGTAATGAGCGCCAAGGCAGCGATGCCCTGGACTTTGTTTTACTACTTAAAGTCCTGTGTATCTCTGCAGTGGTCATAGACAGGCGTTATCTCTTAACATCAGGAGAGCGTCTTGTTCGTCTCATTACAGTTACATAAAAAATAAAAATGCTGATTGTTTATTTTCCTTGTTTTCGACCTCACTTTTAGCGACATGGCTGCTAATGATTACTTAAGCATAGGAAAGAGAAGTAAAAGCTTTGCTTACTCTTGCTGACAAGGGGAAGGGGTTAATAATTAATAAAATTCTGCTTACGTAATACATGAATGGTTTCATAAACATAAACACTCGAAAGAACGAAAGAAATACAATATTGACTGACTCATTTGGTAAAATATCTGCTTCAAGAGCTGTAGGGCGTGGGTTCGATTCCCACTCAGGACAAAACATTTATATTACGATAAATATTTGTTCTGTGTCTGGGTATTCTGTATGTATAATAAGTATGGATTTACAAAAAAAAAATATACGTATTCTATTAGTTATCCGGTTGCTTTGCTTAGATTGGGGCTAGATGGCGCTGTGTGAAATGTCCTACGATATATATATATATACATATATATATATATATATATTTAATATTAACTTTTAACAGTTGAGATATCTCATTTTATTTTTATGTTAGTGTAATTAAAAAGTAAATAAAAATATATATTTGATATGCTAGAAACCTAACCAATTTTTTCCTTGTTCCAGGTCCAAACGTACGACAGAGACGGAACATCCGAGGATTCCCTGAAAAACGCTTTATATGGAGCGAGACGGGTATAGGAAGCGTGCTTCGTCACGTATGAAAACTAAAAACCGCGGTAGATAGTCCAGGAGACAGCCGGGAAGTTGATTAAACGATAACAGTCCGGGAGACGACCGATTGGATTACTAAACGCCTAAGTCAGACTTTAGATTTGCCTTCAAGTATGCGTGTAGATGTTTGGTAGTGTGCGTAGTTATTGTTAAGGACGGTGCCTGGGTGTGGACGGGGCGTGTGATGCGGCCTTCGCGGCGGACTCAACCAAAGCAGAGGACAAACGTGTTGGTCTGACGAATCTAGTCAGGTAAGTGACTTGTCACTATCCCACAACCTGAGCATTTTTGTGGTACACTTTACTGAAAAACTATCACGCCTTTACATTTGTGCTTTAACATAGTAATTTAACTTCATATCTAGATGTGTTATCTGTTAAAAAATAATAATTATATAACCATTAAAAAAAAATAACATTAACAATTCTGTATTCATTGGATATAATGTTATTGTACTACTAACGCCATCTGTTAGAAAACCAAAGAGTTAACATCGCTGCAACAGAACGAAACTCAATTTTTTTTTAAACTGTCTTAAAAATTATTACCCGTTAGAAAAACTACGCGAGCCCTCACAGCTCAGTTTTTGACTAGTATTTACATTATACATTTATTTTGTTTTATTTTTACTAGCTGTAGGTTGCGGGTCGAACTTGGATAAGAGTAGCACAGAACTGGGATGGCGTACTAGAAGTGAGACATATGCTTAGCATTGGGCGATGCAGGGCCGGTGATGACGGTGAATGATGATGATGAATGGCTAACTGTTACTTGCGACTTCGTCCACGTGGAATTTAACAAATATTTTTTTCAGTTCGCAGAATTTAAGTTAATTCTGTAATCCACGGAAAGAAATACCTTATTTTCCGGTATGAAAAGTATTCCAAGATATAAGATGTCATCCAAATCCGTTTTTGCGTGATTGAGTAACAAACTTTTACATATGTAATATTAAGTTTTTCTAATAAAAAAAGTATTCTATATGTTAATCCAGATAATAAACTATCGCATCACACATCATCAGCCATAGGACGTCCACTGCTGGACATAGGCCTCCTCCTGGGGGGGTTTTGCCAATACCCGCCACGCTTGGCAGGCGGGTTGGCGAGCGCAGTTAGGTGTGATTGTTCAAGGAAGACGCTGCTGCCCATCTTCTGGATTACATCCCTTAGCCGACTCTTACGGCAACCACGGGAAGAGAGGGTGGGGTACTATTCTTACGCCGAAACCACCACGGTAAAATAACGGTAATAAACTATACGTGTGCACAATTTCATCCAAATCAATTTAGCCGTTTTTGCGTGATTGTGTAACAAATATCCAAACATACATACACATACATAACTTTAACATTTACAATATAAGTATGATGGTTGACCGGGTAGGTGTTATACGAGTTATACCACAGCTCGCCGGATGTTAAGTGAAGGTGTGATCGAAGACGGTTGACATACCTAGCCAGGAATGAAAATAACTCTCTAGTGACGCTAGTTAACACACGGTAGTGGTAGCTAGCTAGCCGAGTACTAGAAAATACCTTAACATGCCATGGGTTTATTACGATGTTTTCCTTCACCGGCAACTCAAGCTCATTGTAACGGTTTGAACCTTTCGACGTATAAACCGACCGCGCTAACCACTGAGCTATCATCGCTAAATGTTGGTAAATATATTTCCTCAATAGCGTCTTGAAATGTATTTAAAAATATTGCTATGACGTTTTATATAGGCTTTATATCTCGTAATAATTTTGGTTTGAGAGTTAATAAAGGATTTGTGTGACGTACATAAAAGTTTGTTCTATATGTATGTATTTAAAAAAAGTGTATAATGAAAACTGTATTGACTAATAACTATAAAACTAGATGGCGTTGTGAGAAATGATCACCAATATAAAATTATTTTATTACTATCTGCGCCTCGCGGTGTTGCCCGCTACATTTTTTCGGGATAAAAAGTAGCTAAATACCTAGTAGTATGAACGACGACGACTACGACTTTACGACCTATTCTGATACAAACAAAAATATACATTAAAAAAAAAAGAAAACATAAAAATCGGTCAAGCCGTTTCGGAGAAGTGCAAACACACCTTGACACGAGATTTGTATATAGATTAACATGATATACGACTATTTTTATTAGTTGTTATATAGCACGTGAAAAATACTCTTGGGATATCTTAAGACGCTATAGGTAGTCAAAATTTATACACACACACATCATCAGCCATAGGTCGTCCACTGCTGGATATAGGCCTCCTCCTGGGGGGGTTTTTGCCAATACTCGCCACGCTTGGCAGCCGCGGGTTGGCGAGCGCAGTTAGGTGTGATTGTTCAAGGAAAACGCTGCTGCCCATCTTCCGGATTACATCCACACGGCACCATCACGGCACGGCACACAAAATTTATACATTTTAAGGCAAATATATAATAATAATGATTTTGATAGTAATTATCTCGGAGGGGACTGTTAAGTACTAACGATAAATTCTCTCGAAAGAAAAAATCTTACAGTAAATCCCTGAAACAAAATTTACATTTTTTGTATAAATTTTACATTTTGACACATTTTTGTTTTACTTATGCGGGATTACTCACGTTTAATTATATCGGACACTCCGACTATAGTTCCGACCACATCCGGTGGCCTTCATCAATCATCATGGATACAAAGCTGAGTAAAGATTAAAAACCAGCCAAGTGCGACTCGGACTCGCGCACCGAGGTTCCGTACAAACTTGTAGGTATATAAGTAAAAATTATGGTATTTTTTTTATGGTAATTTATGCTTTTCGCAATTTTACCTTCATCTGTGATATAGGACGTTGCTTCGTACCAAATTTCAAGATTCTGAGTTCACGGGAAGTACCCTGTAGGTTTTGATTCCCTTCCGAGTGTCGAAAATTTGCAGCATAAACGGCTGTATCTTTTGATTGCGTTGGCTTAGAAGATTGATTTTTTCACAGCTCCAAGGGACAGTAGACCTTTTATTAAGATATCCAGTGTATAGATATATGCATAGGTACACGGTAACATCTACCATAGATATACGGTTTACTGTTCAGTTTATATGATAGATCATAGAACTCCCTTATATTCACAGTGTTTTATGATCTTATAACCTCGTCCACGTTTAATATTTTAAATAGCCCGCATAAACACAAGGTATTGGATAGTAAAACAGCAGATATTGTACGTAGGACGAGATTTTATCGATCATTGTTTTACGCGCGCCTGACTAGCAACTTCAAATCAGGCGCCATCTTACGTAAATTTCTAGTTTTATTGGAGGATTTTTTTTCTGTTTTTGGCATCGCATTGTTCTATTTATTTGTCAATGTCAAGTATTTGCATTTTAACTGGCTATCTGAATATCACGTTTATAAAATAGATATCGTAGGACATTTCACACGTTATCTAGCCCTAAATTAAGCAAAGTTGTAGGTACTATGAATTTCAGATAACTGATAGAATATACTTCAATATTGTTTTTTGTAAATACAAACTTATTTAGAATAGGTACAGAAAACCCAGTCACAGAACAAACATTTATCGTCACATAATTTTGTCCTGGTGGGAATCGAATCCACGCTCTTGAAGCAGATATTCTACCAAATAAGCTAACAGGGCAGTAATAAACTCAAACACGTGCATGGTTCATTTTTTATTCAAAGAATTTAAACCAATCAAAATTAGAAATAATAAATTTCTTCCATGCCCCGAGAATACTCGGCCTGACATGCCGCTATACTACCCAGTAAAATTGCGGCTAAGCATGCTGAAACAAATGGTGGCAGTGGCAGCAATAAACTTATCTACACAACTAAGGCTCCATGGACGCTACTGCAGGCCGCGCCAGTACGAAGCAACTTCTATCCATTATGAATGCCGTTGGAATATCGAGGAATAAACTTCGTTATTATTTCATCTCTTTCAAAAACGCTGGTATCTCTATGTTGTATCCAAACTTTTTGGTTGTGAAGCAGTGACACACAAACACACAAATCATCGGAAAAAAAAACAAATACAGATGACGGGCTGTGAGCAATTGAGAATACCTATAATGAGCAATGATTTCAAACTTTCTTTCCACATTACATTAGCCGTTAACGAAAACTTTGCTTGTATAGACCATATAATTATATGCTGCTACATAATACAACATTCAGAATAAACATAACTTTCCACTGCAAAATTTCAGCTTACCTAGCGGTAATTAGACGGCTGGGCCAGGTGGGTTCGCTGAAAGTCTCATACGCTGAAAGAAACAGGAAAATAGTCTCATATACTCTGTTTTGAAAGTAGGCTCACGCACAATGTATTTTGTATAATTTATAAATTATAAGTAATACGTACGTGTATCTATGTTCCTTTAGACAAACGAATAAGACTATAAAATTACGAATAGACTTCACCAATGAGAGATACTTCACAAAGTTTCTTCTGTAATTTAGCAGACAACACGAAAAGCTGTGTTTCGAATAGTCTTTCCAAATAAAAACACAAGTACATTTGTGATTTATGAGATACCAAAAAGGAATTTACACTGGCGCCAAAAAAGTATTAAAATTTAATATTAATGTCAATTTCAAAAACATCCGAGATGAGACTGAAAAAGAAATTATGTGACACACAGTCAATTAATAGCAGTCATCAATATTACTAACACTATTAAAAAAAAAAACAATTATGTCACTGCAGTTTATTATTTTACAAATCGTATTTTATGCATAAAATAGTAATTTTTTTTAATCAAAGAATTATATAACACGTATGAGTAAGTGATATAATATTATGATGAAATATTTATTTTCGTACAGCTTCCAAAACTCTTAAGCTTGTAGTCAAATCATCACTAATTTACTAAGGCATGGACTAGACTTGAACATGACTTTCTTGTATGACTAAAGACTTATTTGATTTAACGTTATCACAAAATACATGAAAATATTCAAATACTTGACACAAAAACAGAATAAACAAAGTGCGATGGAAAAAAATTAAGAAAACATTACTTTAAGTGCGGGCAAAGAATATTGCAATTTCAAGATTTTCAACACCCGGTTATCTGTGTTAGTTCAGTATCTGAGCTGAAACTTCAATGACAATTTTAAATTAAGTAATAATTTTAATTTTTTTTTTTTAAATCACGAATTTATTATGTTTTGACAGTTAATAAGTAAATTTTACTAAAGGTGCTTTATGGTTTCTCTTGCTATCTTATGTGCACTGTTGTAACTATATAAGTACCATATTGTGACTGCTGTATGTAAGAATAACAGTTGGTACTTTCTTCACTAACGGTGTCTTTTTAGTTTAGGTAACTAAATATAAAACTAAAAAGTTTCTCAATTCTCTGTTAAATTATCTTGATTGTTTACTACATCATAACATTATTTATGGCATATTTTATGTTGAGAAACGAACTCCCAATGGGCTAATTCGATGGAGTTGCATGAACCATAAACACGCATACACTTATTCATAAATATTCCTTAAACAATCATATCAATGCTGTTTTCAATTTATTTTTTATTTGCACTAAATTATATATTCCGATTTTAAGAAGCAATGCCATCTTTTATCTAACTTGTTATAATCAATTGGATTACGCTCATGCCAAAAATTTAATCCGAAAGATTGTCAATGTTTTTTTCTGTTGTACCACACTGTCAATTTTATTTCCATAATACCATTATGATCAATAATAATAAGTACACACTAGTGTAAATTGTTTCCCCACATCTTAAGGAGGAATCTTGCTGCAGCAAACGATATGGCAGGCGATCGATGCTGTGTTGCGCGCGCCGGCGTGACGTCACTGTCGCCGGGCGGGCCGACCAAATCATTTTGAAAGAACTGAACGCAAATACTTTTAGCTTTTACGAGAAAATGGTAATATGTTTACTATATTAGTTATTCTTTAAATTCCTTAGAAAATTGTAAGGAAGTGTTAAATAAGATATTTTATATATATTTTAAGTCTAATCAGTACAGTACACATAATTTTTTGGAGAACATTTAATGAAAATTGAAATTACTATAATTTATTAAAATTAAATGCAAGAACGCTACCGAATAACTCTTATGACTTATTATAAAGCATTTACCTACTTAAGAAACAAATTATGATAAAAGCTACGATTCTTATCCTTATCATTATATCGCTCTGAAATAGTGCGTCAAACAAAACATTCTGTGCGTCAGTAGATATGTGGAAAAATTACTTTAGTTTTATCTTTAAGTCACTTAAGTAGATGAGGGATTAATATAAAAGAATGATATAATTACTATTACATATTTCATATAGTAAAAAATATACAGCTTTAATTTTTTTATTTCTCCCTGTATGTTTCTTTACTTGTCGTAATTAAGTAGGTAATTATTCGTAGCTGCGTTAGGTAACCAATACTTAAATCCATGTGAGTGATAATATGGAAATTAAAATACCGTTTATCATTTAAAATAACTGATACCTATCACGCTAACGGTTTTAGATTTATTATTCTCGTCTTCAAATTATTTCATATTATTTTTACGTTTTAACCAATTTTAACCCTTGTATCTGGCACAGTGTAACATAATACATATAATTGATCAATACCTAAATATAGTTGTGAACATAAAATCATTGGATAGACAGATTGACTAACCTTTGTTTAGTCTGTGCATTGTTTGAACTCGAGCTATTTTAGATGTGTATCTAATGTACCTAGTGGTGTGCGTGATAAAGACTAAAGTATGTTTTATGAACATTTTGAGTCTCATTTTCTAAGATTTAATAATCTCTATACGAACAAACCAATATCATTTTTCGTAGTATCACTTAATCAAAAAGTACTTAAAATATTACATGATTTGATTGACACAATATAAACATTTTTACCAAAAAATATAGTATTACAAAGTCCTGTCAAAATTACTAGTAAATTTGTTCATAAAAAAATTCCAGTTCTAAGCCATCCTTTCACACACACCTTTAAATTGAGATTATTTCTAAACAACAGAAAATGCTACTTTGAGTTCCAATATAACCCTCTGAGCTTATTTCAATATCGCAATTAAAGTAATCTAATATTTCATTTGAAATAGATTCAGCGTTATGTACTTACACTAAATGTTAGCCTAAAAATATATATATATTTGCATCCAGTATTCTAATTACATTTAACTATTCCATTCCAGGCTAGGTCTATTCACCAATTGTGACCACACCGTCACTTAGGTGAGCTGTGTTCCAAAACCAAGCCTGTCACAATAAAACATTTAAAAAAAAACGAATTTAGATTTTTTTCGTATCTGGTGTGCTTGTTTATAACAGAAGTTACTAGGCCTAAATCATCAGTTTAACACAATTGATGAAAGTGACAATTTTACATTTCATAATAATTCAATCATCTCCCGTCTAAAATTAGTTGATCACGAACCACGTCACCTTGTCAATCTAAAATGCTACAAACTATCCCGTATTGTTTTACGTGTATTTCGGTACATGTAACGCAAGGTCCCTGTTTCCCATCTTCTGTCAACCTTGAACTGTTCGATTGTATATCTGCATGGTATTAATCATGATGTCAGTGATGTGGATTTCATTAGCGGATTAATTAATCGTGGTTATTTTACAAAAAGAAAATATACTTTTGGAAAAAAAACAGTGTGAAAATTGAAATATGTACTCGTATTTGGGACAACACTAAAGTAAGTAATAAAACAACTTGTAAATGTATGCTATGTGTGAAGTTAATATAAATAATATTAAATATACAACTACTTCGAACTATTTTTGTCACTATTCAAATTTCACTCAGTATGTATAACGATTAAACATTGTACTTCTAAATAAATGTTTGAATAATGTTATCATTTGACGCATAAATACTGGTAATGAAGCACGTATCTGTAAGGCAATGAAGTAACAAATAAATTTGTTTGAGTGCTAATCTTTTCTAGCGTTGATTACGGTTTCACGCTGTAAAGGAATACCTATAGCCAGTAAATGTAGGTATCAAAGGTAGGTGTATCAAAAATAGGCAGATAATAAATGTTTAGAAGAAATTAGTAAAGCTTTTGAGAATCTTACAATAATAATTAATTTTTGATTCACAGATTCTGTGAAATATAAGTAGGAATTATTTCTCATGTTAAACAAAAATAAAGCATTACTTATCAAAATTAGTCTATTGTAAAAGTAACTACATGACAAAACTTTGTGAACTATTCAGAATATCAATTTAATTTGATTAAGTATTCAATTGGAATTTATTTTTGGTCTGGCGAATATTTTAATAATCGCTTTAAATAATATTAATTATATCTAATATTTGCATGGATATGTATGTGAAAACTTTGTATCCAAGTAAGTTTTGAAATTATGACTTACTTATCAATTCGAATCAACTTCGTTAGAGAAAACTTCTATCTATTATATCAGCAATTTAAACTAATTACATGATACTATTCCAAGCATCTGCCACTAAAGTAATTTTAATTAGGCGTTGTAGGTACCCAGGTACTACATTACTACAGAATATTTATATATTTCGTACGCTAAGCATTACATTTCTTTTAAAATCGATCGGTTAATACAAACGCTGGGCTTGTCATTCACTGACGTCGCACTCTCGCCTCGCCTGACGCATGCGCGTCTGGCCAACGTCTATTCCGTACGGATATAGACGAGTGTCGGATCGTACATATTTTCGTAGTTCGCCGAGATCTTTTCACCGTGGTCGCATTACTATACGGCCGGAATTCACGTTCGTTCGAGTGGCTATCTCGTTTTTGTCGCATCGCGATAAAGATAACGTTGACGTTATAATGTAATATTTTATCAATTATGAGATAACCGAACAGCTTCTATTCATATAACAATAAATGAAAAGTAAACTGCGACAGAACGCACCATCCGAGCTAATGTCGAATGGTGGTGTGTAGCGCACATGAAATTGTGTTCGCGAGCTGTCGTGACCGTGTGTAGCGTAGCAACGTCAGTCAGCAAAACGGACTCGGTTTGCGCGGTCGCGCGGCACGTCTCTCGGTGCTTGTAGTTTTTTAGTTTGACAGTTGGCGCGTTTTTCGTTTTTGTTCAACTTATTTTAGATATTTCTTGTGGAATTCATAGATTATAAGCTAGTGTTAATCTGTGTTTTTCTGTTTTTAATATCGAGTGTTCGACTGGATTTGTGAATTTTCCACGCCGGCTGTGAGTTGTGGAAGCACGCGCCGTGCTTCGGTCGTGTTGTGCACGATTAAGTGATTTCTCTCCGAGGAATTGTTTCGTGGAGGTGTTTGCACTTCTATTGGACAACAGCTAGGTACGTACCTCACTACTTGCTGTATAAACTACTGGAATACGAGTTTTAATTGGTAACTTTTACCGCCTCTCGCCGAACAATTTCTCTTGCGTTCCCGATAAACTCGTTCCAAATATAGCGTTTTAGCCTCGTTTTAATGTGAGTTTATGCCGGATAGTTGCTGTGTTTAAATTAGGTTTTGTGTAGTTCACGTTATATTAGTGATTTTCCCGTGGACCGGGCGAGCTGCGAGCGTTGAGCCGACATACAGCTGTGTGCGTAATGTGTAAAAATAAATAGGTACGTGGGTATTATCGAGACAAACCGGCTTCGCTAGGACACCGTATTATTAGAGCGTATTATACAATAAATACTTGGTACAACAGCTAGGTTATGTTTATAGTTATGAGCAGGGTTCAAGGCGGGATACTGTCTATATTACTCTCTGATAACTTTTCTCATAATTACCAGCTTTCTAATCATCGTTGATAAGATTCAAAATGGAATGTCACTGAGCAAGTGTACTTAAAAGTGGGTTAATATCAATACCACATTGATACATACTTTAAATCCATATATAACTAGAATAATTTACAAAAATGTTTTTAATATTTCTAATGTTGAAGACTATTATGTCGATTTGTTAGTCATTACCATCTATACCTACTTAATGGATCTGACAGCAGGCAGGTGGACATAGGTTGTACAGCACCAGATGTCCATGATTACTTGTCAATATTGTTTGTTATTTTAAATTTGGCTGCCCGCAATCTCTGGGCGCTCAACCTGTCAGGCTTTAGAATAATTTACATCTGGACATTACTACAAGTATACTGCAACTCTTTTCATTTTAAATGGTAAGAAAATGGAACAATTTTTTTGTGTCAAACCTAGTTTTGCAGTCTAGCAATATGTACTATATGACAGTATTAACCAACCAACACAACCTCAGTAATTCAATATACCTACTGCTAGGAAAAGCTATCCTGTGGACATATTTCTTGTTATACTATAGAGTTTGTTTTAATATCTCACCTTGCTCATTGCCTAACAAATATATGTATGCATAATTATAGTATACTATATATATGAAACATATTTCTTGAATTTATACTTCTATTAATTTTACAAATTTTTTGACTGCACCTTTTACGATTCTAAAGATGAAGAACAACTGTTGAAAGTTAAAATGGATAGACAGGATAAACTTAGTTACTTATATAGGAATAAAAAATAGTGCTAAGGATTTTAAAAAAAAATTAATTAAAATGGTTAAAAGCCTTACATTAATTAACCATTAATATAAATACAATAATTAGTAATTTATAAAAGAAAAAATAAAGAATGTAAAATATCACTTTGAATACTACTTTTGCCCTTTATATATGTAGATCCCAATATAACTAACAGTAATAATAGCACTGACAAGTCATTAGTACTATTTAATTTATGCATGCTCTTAAGTTATAAACTCACACTTACACATGTCTCCATTATTCCATGTTCATGTAATCTCGGCTTACACATATCTGCATTATTCCATGTTCATATAATCTCGGTTTGTAATGTCAGCATATCTCTTTTGCTGTAGTTGACAACAAAGTAGTAGTTTTGACTTAGGTTTAGTCAAAAGACAAAATAAAAGCACTTATAATGACATTTGTCAGGTGACTGCTTTTTAGTTTGCAGATGGCAAATATATATATGTATACCAGCTGCGCCCTGCGGTTTTACCCACATGGTGATGGATGATGTTGATGATTAAAAGTATCCTATGTCTTATTCCAGGGCTTAAAGTACCTGCATGCAAAATTTCACCCAGATCCGTTGAGTAGTTTACATGTGAAGGCGTAACTAACAAACACATTTGTATTTAGATACCTACATACTTGTAATTTATTTAAGTCCAACATTTATCCTTGTAGTTACAGAGTAAATAGTTAATGATCACAATATGGGAGCCTTTTAAAATGTTTAGTACCACTAAATACTGACATCTCAACTGACATTTATTGTTGTAAGCCAGAGATAGCCAACCTATTTTGCTAGTGAAAAAAATAAAATTCTACTTTTATTGTTTTACTTATTATTAGACGGGGTTGATGAAATGTGATGTAAAGGCTTGAATTATTAATGTAGACATAGCATATAACAAGCTATGTATTTATAATTATTTATTTAATATTAACACAATGAAATATAAACAACACCAACAAAAGCCTGGAAAAATCATATTTCAACTCAATCCAAATAATGTTTAAATAAATGTTGATATTAAAATTTCTTAACAATTAATATTTGAACTAATGGTGGTTGGTGGGAGATCAATTCCATTAGGTACAATAATATATCCCTCAATTGACTTTTTATGTGGAACAACTGACTTATGTTAGTATTTTAGACTTTATGCCCTGAATAAAAGTTCGGGGTGAAAAGTCCTGCACTGACATCCTGCTTGGTGTATTATGCATTTCCCTCTACCAGCATACACCTAAGTCAAGAAGCGCCGGAGTGAGGCTCTGGGCTGCTGACATAGTAACTCCAGTGGGTGAGATGGAATGTATTTCAGACGTCATGCCCCAAATAAAAGTTCTTATTCAGAATAGGGGCGATAAGTCTTGTACTGACTGCTTGCTTGTGGTGTATCGTACATTTCCTCCTACCAGCATTCACCCAAGCCAAAGAGTACCGGAGTGACACTCTGGGCTGCTGACATAGTACTTCCAGTGGGTGAGATGGAATGTATTTCAGACTTTATGGCCCTAATAAAAGTTGTTAATAACCCTAATAAACCTTTTTAGCATAGTACACTTCAAGCTTATAACCCTACATAACATTCAGATTAGTTTTTCGGTTACACTGTAATGGGTAGGTAATTGTTATATAATCTGTGCTGTATCAATACCCAACATTCATGTTTTTTTAATCTACATTTTTGATCCCCAATTATCTCTATGTACACGCATAACTAATGATTATGTATTCCATGTTATAGTTGTATGTTAATATTGTTGGTGTATTGATATTTTCTTTGGCCGCCTGCCAGAATGTAATATGGAGGTTGAATTTGCAGTCAGAATTAAGTATTCATTCAGTGCTATAAATCTTTTCCATCTTATTCATAAAAGGCTGGTATCAAGCCAGTTGTCCTCATTTCTCTGAAGAAAATAAAACAATTTGAGTACCTACCTACAATTGAGTTCCTTTCTGTAGTAATTCTACAAAATAAATAATAGTTATTATGCACTCATTATCACAGATACAAGCGTTACTTTAAAAAAAAAGTACCATGAATTTTCATTCTATTAACTTATCTGTATTGTCTTAAATCCTAGTTTATGTTTGTGTAGATAAAGTTTTATTATTTTTTTACAGTTTCATGCCTTACTATTTTCTATCAGCCATATTGCTATAACAATAAAAAAAGTGTTAAACCAGAACACTTGTCAATAGCTTTAGGTACTGGTTCAGAAAAAACATTACCCTCTTAGCTAGTCGATCATCAATATAGCAGATCAAAACAAACAAAATGGAAGTTTAAATTTTATGATAGATAAAGTGAATACATTATAAATACACAAACTTATAACCTTAGAAAATAGTGTAAAGAGAAGAAGTGGAAAGAGGATATCTATATGCATATTCAAAACCAACTTTTACGATACAAAATTAAGGAAATCAGAATAAAAATCAGCTGCTATATTACGAGTATGTCAACGATCATCACATTTACTTTTCACAGTTAAGAGTTGTGTCTTTAGTCAAAGTAGCTCATAATGGAGAGTACCAAGCCCAATTCGACTTAGTACACACATCCCTGGATCTAAAGGGGGCAAACTGGCATCTGTGCTGTTCTATCATCTTGGTGCCATATTCATATAAAAAACGACCTGTAGATAATTTTTTCTTTTAAGTAATTTATCTGATATGAAGTTGCCACTTACAAGTTTCTGTCCCAGATTGGATAAATCTAAGATCCAGGACTGCGCTAAGCTTATAACCTTCTAGAAGACACTTTTTATACCAACTACCTTATTGTCACTAGACATCATAAGTAATGCCATGCATTATTATAATGATTAAGGAGAGCTATAGATTGGCATAAACTTTATAGTACACTAACACAACATATGTACCTACATATCTTAAAACAAAAACAACAAGGATTAATTAGAAGTAATATAATGGTGGCTTTATTGCCTAAAGCTATACAATAATTAGTAAAAATTATTCTAATTATTGTATTGCTTAAGGCAAAAAGAAATACAATAAAAAAAAACAAAATAAATTCAAAAAATTTAAATGTATTTATTTCGGAATACTTATCAGGTTATCCATTTACTAAAAAAACTTTACTTATTTGATCTCTTGTATTAAATTTGTTTTAAAACATCTTACACAGACAATTTCAGCTCCTATCAACAACTCTTCGCTGACAATTGTATGTACAAGATTTCCAATTAGTAGCGAGAACGAACAACAACTTAATTTTTTTAGGGTTGTCTACTAACACGATTAATTATAATCCTGAATTTTCATTAACTTTGTGATAATTAATTGCAACTGCTAATCAAATGATCATTATAATCATCTGATTGTTTTAATAATGTTAACATTTAATCCTAACAGACCCCAGGGTCTAAATTCTCACATAGAAATGTTACTCCATTGTTGTGTTCAGCGGTATTTCAAGTGTCAAACTATATTGTGAAATATAACAAATAATAAAGACTCAGCGATTGGTCAGACTTTGTATGGGCCAGACCAGACAAAGTGGTATAAATCAAGCTTAACTCAAATGCAATTTCTAGAAAAGCTCTGTGCAACAGCTAGTGCAATTTATTATTTGAAACGTTATTTAAAAAAATCTTTCATGAGAATACGATCTTGAAATAGTGGACTTATTTATTGGTAGGCTTAAGTCTTATTAACAATTTTTAACATTAACATTATAAATATTACAACCATGAGTTATATATATATATATATGAGTTATATAAATACTTATCTATCTATATATATATATATATATAATATATATATATATAGATAGATAAGTACGGATTTCCTTTAAAAAATGAATAAAATGATAGTGTAGGCTATATCGTAGTTCTAGTAACTAGATGGACGAATAAGGCTGCTCTCTCGACAACAACGGGCAATGGAGCTAGAGAAAACAGAAGTGTGCGCCATGGCAGACCAAGCGGAGCAAAAGATAGGGAAATAATTATATTCCCTCTAGCGTTTCTAATTGCTCAGATGGCGTTCCATCGTGGCCTGAGCAAAAGAACTCCTTAGGTAATGGACATTTTATTACTAAAATAACAGTTCTGTGTGAAAATGTGTATGAATGAATGTGTAATTGCATCACCGGGCATTGCTCATCTCCGCTCCGCACACCGCACTTTTGCCCGCTGAGATCATAAAAGCAGCCTAGTAGAAGATTTCAATCGCTATAATAGAATGCGGCTGAAGCAATTTGGCAGTGCACTGCTATGTAAAGTACCCGCAAAATGGGGACCGGAAAGGGGTGAAATGGGAGCGGGGAGGGTTACGTGACGGAGAAATATGTGACAACTATTCGGGCTCGATAAAAATGGTCTTAATAAAGGCTGGTATTGCAGTCAACAGAGCAATAAATAATCAACCGTCGTTGTTATCACGGCTATGCTTTATGATTAACAACTTATTTATAAACCACCCTTGAAAACGTATGCTGTAAATGATTAACATGCATCAGAGAGAAATCTCCTTTCCGCGAGTAAATTGAGCAGGATAAGATTTTTTGATCACGGCTCACGTACTAGGCCTGCTAAGAAATTATAAAGTCTCAA
Organism: Biston stratarius; assembly: GCA_950106695.1. Lineage (NCBI taxonomy): Eukaryota > Metazoa > Arthropoda > Insecta > Lepidoptera > Geometridae > Biston > Biston stratarius. The sequence continues at coordinate 3,182,561 of OX467108.1, forward strand.
ACTTGTAAGGTTCTAAGAGCAGTCTATTAAAGACTTCAGCCTACCAATAAATAAATAAATTAGTCCACTATTTCAAGATCGTATTCAAGATAACGTGGTAGCCGCATCAGAGTTAATTGTATCACATAAATTAATTTTTAAAGCTCTAGATAGAAACACTTATTGTATTTTTCCCGGTACCATTGATTTGGGAGATCAGTAATCAGTAATATTTATTGGTCGTAAATAACAATAATGTTAAAGGCAAGAGCAAAAACTGAGGATTCCGAGAACCTCATTGACATTGCTCTTCCTCTGAGATATGAATCATTTTGTGTCACTGTCGCCATACTACTGAAAGACCGTCTTAATTTCTGACACGATCGATATTTCAATCTCGACTGACTAAATAAGAGACAATTGGAAACTTCCCCGAAACATATTAGATAATTTCCCTCCGATAAGACCTAAACTCTTGAATGTTTAGATCTCTAAAGTGGAAGAAGCATATACATATTTGCTTTGAATTTTCAAAAAACTTGCAAAATGTTGAACTTTGAATCTTAAAGCTTTTTTCTTTCTTTTTTATTTTCTTGAAGCTTTTATTTTCTATCACCTTACGATGAACAATCAGAACAACAGCAATACAAAAGCATTATGTTCACAATCGTGTGGAGTATTTAAAGCTTGAGATCGGCGGCCGCGTGAGGCGTCATGCGCGTGCGTCACTCCCAACGCGAATAGAAACCGGTGACCCTCGCGGCATGCCGACGGTGACGCCAACGTCGTGACGGTTCGCGTTACTCCAGTGAAAGTGTCATCGTAAAACAACCCTAAAATATAGCCGTTAGGATGCACCCCTGTCCAATACTGTTTTGATCCAAACGTCAAACCAGTTAGCTCCCACTTCTTGTCAACTCTCTGTCATACTGGAATTGCAACGTGACGATGCCACAGTTATATGTATAAATGTTCTCTAAAAATTTACTCCAAATAATTTATTTACCACAGTTTTAAGTCAAATTCCATTATGACGATCATAATTCGTTTTCTACGGCCAATTCATCTAAAGTAAATTATTCCAGTAAAAAGACGACTGATAGAATCCCTAAAACGGACGGAAATATATGTCTGGGCCTACCAAGCTTCTAAGTGGATTCGGGCCAGGACTGCCATCAGAAAGGGACTATGACAAATGATTCTTCTCATCCGAAAACACATAAAAACTGGTCGAGAGAAACGTTACGAATTCACTATTTATCACCCGGAGGGGGCGTTTGTTTTCTCTGAACAATTTGTGTGTATTCAATCATGTGAACAGATAGTGTGGACGACATCACAGAGAAAATTTACTCAGTTGTGACAATGGTACAGAAAATTTGACTCAAAATAGTCAGGCCTGCTGAAATAAAAACGAATAAAATGTTGCATAAATACTAGTAGGTAAGTGAAGAGATCTATGCAATAACCAACTTTTCGGAGCCTGATGAGCAAGTGCCAAAAATTAAGATGGAACTAATGGAGGGATACAGTTAGCGCATGCATCAATGTTTCTAATACAACCACAATGTCAGTCAAGGCTTTATTTCGGTTCAGTGAACCTGTCATCTTGGCTTGGGCTCCCGAGATTTCAATTTGCGACGAAAACGTAAGATGTCAATCTTGCCGGATTTGATGCCAATTTTCTTTAGGGATAATGAAAATGAAATGACGTTTTCGGAGCTATCGGGATGAATTTCCCACATCTTATAGAAATTGGTCTAGCTATAGAAGGGTAAGATAAAATAGTGTATCGTAACGTACGCATAGTCGGTTGTACAAACTCTTAAGCTACGCCCGTACAGCGGGCGTAGCTTAAGAGTTTGGGAGCGAGGGAGCCAATTAATTGAACGGCGAAGTTTATGCCAAACGCCAAAAGAATTGACCACTTTTGTTTCAGTACAGTTCAAATTGTTATAGTTGTTATATTAGCATTATCCTTATTATATCTTTTAATTTTTTTACTTTTTTGATTGCAAAAAGCAAGCAATATTAGCCTCGAGTGACATAAAAGTGGGGTAGCAAGATAAGCCTGAGTGACATAGAAGCAGGGTAGTAAGATTAGCATCGAGTGACAGTAATCCACCGCATTGCTTACGTCAGCTGCTGCTGTGTTTTGTTTAAATAGGAAGATGACCAAAACCACAAATTACGGCCAGAATCTATATTACGAGTATAGACGATGCGCCATTTACAAAGATCTCACATTAGCCTGATAAGGTTCCCGCAGCTATTTCGAGACGCACGTTCATTCTTATCGCGTCAGTTAGTGTTGATGTGGTCAATTGACGAGGGTCAGGGGTCGAAGCCTACTGACATCATCAGACATCATTCCAACGGCAGGTGGGACGAGACCCCTGGCAATTAAAAGGTTAACGACCTTAAAACAATCAGGGGATTTGTGATACTACTTTTGACCTTCACAAGCAAGTATAAGAAAGGTGAACGGAGTTCCTTAACCAAGTTTACGCTCTTGATTTATAAAGAGACATTTTAATTACCAGGCAGATTTCATGGAAGAATTGAGAGCGCATGATGTAAGACTTCTACATTGATTACTTAGTCCCGGCATGGAGCCAAAAACATGCTATGCTCTAGATATAAGTTATGGGTACAGTACATAGAAAATGTGGCCAAGCTATTTTCTTATAGCTAAATTCTGGGTTGGAATGTACATTGACATAGCTTTTTATGTTCTCTCTCATATGTTATGTAATAATTGTGCCAATTTCATTTATGGCGCTGAAATTTTATGCTGATGTGAAGGCATTCGTTCGAAAGAAATTTCTGAAAGTTTGGTCCTATCAGGAGCAAAAAATTGATTTCTTGTCGTGGGAACCAGTACATTTTTTTAAATGGGGTTTTCACAATACTATGTTCCAATTAGTTCACTTATCATCTGCTGTGTAGGTAAGTAACAGTAGATTAGTTTAAGAAACACATACCACACAAAGCTGTCATACGTGTAATCAGTATATATTCTAACCGTACTGTCTACTTACCGAGCTATTGAACTTGAACGTCTCATTACAAATTCAATGATAGGATCGCACCTACGAGATACGTGATCGTTATACTAACTTTCTTTTAATGGAAAAGGATAGCAACACCACAGCGTACGAAACAATACTGAAGTAGGTGAGAGAAAGCAAGAAGCAAGAAACAGAGTGAAAATAATTTTTACAGAAAATAGTAAAAATGTTTTAACACGAACTTTATAGAAACATGTCAGACTTCACCGCCTGTTCTTTTTGAAAGTAAATTGGATTCGTAGTTATTTTGATTAATTTATAGAGTTCCATGGTTACGTTATTTTAAGAGTCTTCGGGTTTTCATAAACTACTACTAGGTACTTCTAGGTTCTACTTGGTGTTAGATCACTTTAGCTGGAGGTCGTTCTGCCACCAAGCAGTAGGTATTATAAACATTAATGTGTTTCGGTTTGAAGGGCTGCTTAGCTAGCGAAATTATAGGGCTATTGAGACTGACCATGGAAAGTCTCAAAGTAATGAGCACCAAAGCAGCGATGCCCTGGACGTTTTGCTACGTTCTGTTCAATGGCCAAATAATATCTTTTACCATGAGAGCGTCTCGTTCGTAAAATTACTAGTATTATATAAAAACAATACAGGAAATGTTTTTTTTTAGCTTCGCATATAAGTTAGTGTAATCTCAGTGTCTTGCCTTCAGATTTAAAACTGTTTGAAGGCACCAAGCCTTGTAAGGTTATAAAGTCAAAGTACGGACAAACAAGCAGCGCGGAAAAATCAACTCCACCTGGTTAGCTGTAGTTCCTAAATTGTACCTCATCTACTTCTCCACCAGGCACCTGTGTGAACCTGGCACCCGACTTGCAAAAATCGAAATTTTTTTTTCGCATTCTTGAAGAGCTTCGTTTGTAGTTGATTGTAGTTCAAGAATTTTTGTTTGTAGTTTGACGAAAATAGATATATCGGTCACCCAAAAAAAGCCAGCACCCGGTTTTGAAAAAAATAAATTCTAACGGTTGATTTGTATTGGTAATCGTTAGTAGTTGTTTGTAGTGAAAGAATTTTCGTTTGTAGTTGAAATTTTTTTTAATTAAAAATAATTAATTAAAGAAAAATTATATAAATAATCAAAAATCGAATTTTTTTTTACGCATTCTTGAAGAGCTTGGTTTGTAGTTGATTGTAGTGAAAGAATTTTCGTTTGTAGTTTGACCAAAACAGAGATATCGGTCACCCAAAAAAAGCCAGCACCCGGTTTTGAAAAAAATAAATTCTAACGGTTGATTTGTATTGGTAATCGTTAGTAGTTGTTTGTAGTGAAAGAATTTTCGTTAGTAGTTGAATTTTTTTTAAATTAAAAATAATTAATTAAAGAAAAATTATATAAATAATCAAAAATCGAATTTTTTTTCACGCATTCTTGAAGAGCTTGGTTTGTAGTTGATTGTAGTGAAAGAATTTTTGTTTGTAGTTTGACGAAAACAGATAGGTATATCGGTAACCAAAAAAAGCCATCCACAGGATTTGAAAAAAAAAAATAATCTGACGGTTGATTTGTATTGGTAATCGTTAGTAGTTGTTTGTAGTGAAAGAATTTTCGTTTGTAGTTTGACCAAAACAGAGATATCGGTCATCCAAAAAAAGCCAGCACCCGGTTTTGAAAAAAATAAATTCTAACGGTTGATTTGTATTGGTGATCGTTAGTAGTTGTTTGTAGTGAAAGAATTTTCGTTTGTAGTTTGACCAAAACAGAGATATCGGTCACCCAAAAAAGCCAGCACCCGGTTTTGAAAAAAATAAATTCTAACGGTTGATTTGTATTGGTAATCGTTAGTAGTTGTTTGTAGTGAAAGAATTTTCGTTTGTAGTTGAATTTTTTTTTAATTAAAAATAATTAATTAAAGAAAAATTATATAAATAATCAAAAATCGAATATTTTTTTTACGCATTCTTGAAGAGCTTGGTTTGTAGTTGATTGTAGTGAAAGAATTTTCGTTTGTAGTTTGACCAAAACAGAGATATCGGTCACCCAAAAAAGCCAGCACCCGGTTTTGAAAAAAATAAATTCTAACGGTTGATTTGTATTGGTAATCGTTAGTAGTTGTTTGTAGTGAAAGAATTTTCGTTTGTAGTTGAATTTTTTTTTAATTAAAAATAATTAATTAAAGAAAAATTATATAAATAATCAAAAATCGAATTTTTTTTTTACGCATTCTTGAAGAGCTTGGTTTGTAGTTGATTGTAGTGAAAGAATTTTCGTTTGTAGTTTGACCAAAACAGAGATATCGGTCACCCAAAAAAGCCAGCACCCGGTTTTGAAAAAAATAAATTCTAACGGTTGATTTGTATTGGTAATCGTTAGTAGTTGTTTGTAGTGAAAGAATTTTCGTTTGTAGTTGAATTTTTTTTAAATTAAAAATAATTAATTAAAGAAAAATTATATAAATAATCAAAAATCGAATTTTTTTTCACGCATTCTTGAAGAGCTTGGTTTGTAGTTGATTGTAGTGAAAGAATTTTTGTTTGTAGTTTGACGAAAACAGATATATCGGTAACCAAAAAAAGCCATCCACAGGATTTAAAAAAAAAAAAAAAAAACTGACGGTTGATTTGTATTGGTAATCGTTAGTAGTTGTTTGTAGTGAAAGAATTTTCGTTTGTAGTTGAATTTTTTTTTAATTAAAAATAATTAATTAAAGAAAAATTATATAAATAATCAAAAATCGAATATTTTTTTTACGCATTCTTGAAGAGCTTGGTTTGTAGTTGATTGTAGTGAAAGAATTTTCGTTTGTAGTTTGACCAAAACAGAGATATCGGTCACCCAAAAAAGCCAGCACCCGGTTTTGAAAAAAATAAATTCTAACGGTTGATTTGTATTGGTAATCGTTAGTAGTTGTTTGTAGTGAAAGAATTTTCGTTTGTAGTTGAAATTTTTTTTAATTAAAAATAATTAATTAAAGAAAAATTATATAAATAATCAAAAATCGAATATTTTTTTTACGCATTCTTGAAGAGCTTGGTTTGTAGTTGATTGTAGTGAAAGAATTTTCGTTTGTAGTTTGACCAAAACAGAGATATCGGTCACCCAAAAAAAGCCAGCACCCGGTTTTGAAAAAAAAAATTTCTAACGGTTGATTTGTATTGGTAATCGTTAGTAGTTGTTTGTAGTGAAAGAATTTTCGTTTGTAGTTAGACCAAAACAGAGATATCGGTCACCCAAAAAAAGCCAGCACCCGGTTTTGAAAAAAATCAATTCTAACGGTTGATTTGTATTGGTAATCGTTAGTAGTGAAAGAATTTTCGTTTTGTAGTTTGACCAAAACAGAGATATCGGTCACCCAAAAAAAGCCATCCCCCGGATTGGAAAAAAATAAATTCTAACAGTTGATTTGTATTGGTAATCGTTAGTAGTTGTTTGTAGTGAAAGAATTTTCGTTTGTAGTTAGACCAAAACAGAGATATCGGTCACCAAAAAAAAAACCAGCACCCGGATTTGAAAAAAATAAATTCTAACAGTTGATTTGTATTAGTAATCGTTAGTAGTTGTTTGAAGTGATCGATTTTCCGTTTGTAGTTATTTTTTTTTAGTTCGTTTACAAACTGTTTACTAACTGTACAAGAATTTGTAGTCGTTTAAAGTGCAGTTTTTTTCGATTTTAGTTACTCGAAAATGTACCAAAAACGCCTTAATAGCTTGGAAACCATTTATAATCGTTTGTAGTGCAGTATTTTTCGATTGTAATTGCTCGAAAATGTACCAAAAACGCCTTACTAGTTATACTAACTCTAAAAGTATTTGTAGTCATTTGTAGTGCAGATTTTTTCGATTGTAGTTACTCGGAAAAGTACCAAAAACGCCTTACTAGCTATACTAACTCTAAAAGTATTTGTAGTCGTTTGTAGTGCAGTTTTTTTTCGATTGTAGTTACTCGAAAATGTACGAAAAACGCCTTACTAGCTTGGAAACCATTTCTAATCGTTTGTAGTTCAGTTTATGTCAATTGTAGTTACTCAAAAATGTACCAAAAACGCCTTACTAGCTTGGAAATAATTTATAATCGTTTGTAGTGCAGTTTTTTTCGATTGTAATTGCTCGAAAATGTACCAAAAACGCCTTACTAGCTATACTAACTCTAAAAGTATTTGTAGTCGTTTGTAGTGCAGTTTTTTTCGATTGTAGTTACTCGAAAATGTACGAAAAACGCCTTACTAGCTTGGAAACCATTTCTAATCGTTTGTAGTTCAGTTTATGTCAATTGTAGTTACTCAAAAATGTACCAAAAACGCCTTACTAGCTTGGAAATAATTTATAATCGTTTGTAGTGCAGTTTTTTTCGATTGTAATTGCTCGAAAATGTACCAAAAACGCCTTACTAGCTATACTAACTCTAAAAGTATTTGTACTCGTTTGTAGTGCAGTTTTTTTCGATTGTAGTTACTCGAAAATGTACCAAAAACGCCTTAATAGCTTGGAAACCATTTATAATCGTTTGTAGTGCAGTTTTTTTCGATTGTAATTGCTCGAAAATGTACCAAAAACGCCTTACTAGCTATACTAACTCTAAAAGTATTTGTAGTCGTTTGTAGTGCAGTTTTTTTCGATTGTAGTTACTCGAAAATGTACGAAAAACGCCTTACTAGCTTGGAAACCATTTCTAATCGTTTGTAGTTCAGTTTATGTCAATTGTAGTTACTCAAAAATGTACCAAAAACGCATTACTAGCTTGGAAATAATTTATAATCGTTTGTAGTGCAGTTTTTTTCGATTGTAATTGCTCGAAAATGTACCAAAAACGCCTTACTAGCTATACTAACTCTAAAAGTATTTGTACTCGTTTGTAGTGCAGTTTTTTTCGATTGTAGTTACTCGAAAATGTACCAAAAACGCCTTAATAGCTTGGAAACCATTTATAATCGTTTGTAGTGCAGTTTTTTTCGATTGTAATTGCTCGAAAATGTACCAAAAACGCCTTACTAGTTATACTAACTCTAAAAGTATTTGTAGGCATTTGTAGTGCAGTTTTTTTCGATTGTAGTTACTCGGAAAAGTACCAAAAACGCCTTACTAGCTATACTAACTCTAAAAGTATTTGTACTCGTTTGTAGTGCAGTTTTTTTCGATTGTAGTTACTCGAAAATGTATCAAAAACGCCTTATTAGCTATACTAGCTCTAAAAATATTTGTAGTCGTTTGTAGTGAAGTTTTTTTCGATTGTAGTTACTCGAAAATGTACCAAAAACGCCTTACTAGCTTGGAAACTATTTGTAATCGTTTGTAGTGCAGTTTTTGTCGAAGGTAGTTACTCGAAAATGTACCAAAAACGCCTCACTAGCTTAGAAATCATTTATAATCGTTTGTAGTGCAGTTTTTGTCGATTGTAGTTACTCGAAAATGTACCAAAAACGCCTCACTAGCTTGGAAACCATTTTTAATCGTTTGTAGTGCAGTTTTTTTGATTGTAGTTACTCGAAAATGTACCAAAATCGCCTTATTAGCTATACTAGCTCTAAAAATATTTGTAGTCGTTTGTAGTGAAGTTTTTTTCGATTGTAGTTACTCGAAAATGTACCAAAAACGCCTTACTAGCTTGGAAACTATTTGTAATCGTTTGTAGTGCAGTTTTTGTCGAAGGTAGTTACTCGAAAATGTACCAAAAACGCCTCACTAGCTTGGAAATCATTTATAATCGTTTGTAGTGCAGTTTTTGTCGATTGTAGTTACTCGAAAATGTACCAAAAACGCCTCACTAGCTTGGAAACCATTTCTAATCGTTTGTAGTGCAGTTTTTGTAGTTACTCAAAAATGTACCAAAAACGCCTCACTAGCTTGGAAATCATTTATAATCGTTCGTAGTGCAGTTTTTTTGATTGTAGTTACTCGAAAATGTACCAAAAACGTCTTCTAGCTATACTAACTCTAAAAGTATTCGTAGTCGTTTGTAGTGCAATTTTTTTCGATTGTAGTTACTCGAAAATGTATCAAAAACGCCTTACTAGCTTGGAAACCATATATAATCGTTTGTTTTGTCTCGATAATAGTTCCCTGAAAATTCAATTTATGCAACAATTAATTAGACCGAGATTTGTTATGACGATCTCTCGTTATTTTCTTTTTTGTTAGCAATTATTAGCCGTAACGTTTTTTTCCGCTCTCTGCATTACCCAAAACCGACGACGAGGACGTGGCGAAAAACCGGTTTCATTGTTTTTTTTTTTTAGGTTTTTTTAATAATTTTTTTCCGATTTTTTTTGTATTTTTTTTTAGGTGTTTTAATAATTTTTTTGCTTTTATTTATTATTTTTTGGTTTTTTTTTCAGCATTTTTTTTTGTATTTTTTTTCTTTTAATTTTTTATTTTTGCTAATTTTATTAATTAAAAATTTGGTTTATAATTATAAAATTACCCGAGATAGTGCCACTTTATTCTAAATTCGAACGTAGAATAGTAAGTGGATCCGACGTTGTTTAAGGACTTCTCGTTTCGTCATGGACATAACTCTTCGCGACGAACAAAGGTCATCGTGCTCCTCCCACACACCAGACGCTCGTTTTATACCAGCGAAATAATGGCCGGCAATGAATATTATCGCCGAAACCATTCTATACTGATAGCCGCAGTAGTCCAGTTGCTCAGGGATTTCTGATAGAGTAAATTTCTTCCTGCAACTCTCAAGTCCACATCGTGCTGCGATCAAGCCGATTTCTGCAGCTTCGATGTTGAGGAAAATATGTTTCCCTCCGAAAACAGTCTTTTTTACGTTACTGCCCTTGCAGAAGCTACACTTACTTTGACTCTTTGACTCGTACCAACTAACGGAGTTACTAACGGCTTCTTGTAGACCATTCATCGCCCGTTTAAAAATTGGGTCTGGATTCATATCGAGGACTGGGATGCATGTTGTTTTTTCAAATTGACAATCACTGCAATGGATTTTTATTTCGAGGGATGGTGTATTAGGTAAAATGTATTTCTCTATCAGGGTAGCAACGTTTATCTCACAATTCAGCACCCCATTTTTTATCTCACTGGTGTATTTTAAAATCTCACCTCGTTCGTCGTACAGTTTTGAACCGATACCAGACTTTGACAACCTCTCTACAAAATCATGTACAGCAATCTTTGACTCTGCGATATGCTCGTTATACGAAGCGAAGTCGTGGTATGCAGCTAGCATACTCTGTATGATAGAGTCAAATGCGCACGTGTTGTACACAGTGATCATTTGTTTGCCAATTTTAGCAGGGCGCAAACCGTTACCATTGGCAAGAAGCGGCAACGTTGTATTGAATTTCGGCCGTTGTCGAAGTATCTCTATATCAGGACATGGTGTCAGATATTTCCCTCGTTTTTTTTGTTTACCAATTTTGTTTTGATTGATTGGTTCTGTCTTTTGTGTGAGGCCACGCCAATCTTCGTTCTCATTGAGAAAATGGATTTGAGATTCTTCCATTTCGTTCGATGTATTGTTCAATATATTGATCACCGATGTACTATTTTGTTCGTCTTGTTCTCGTTTCGGATCGTTATCATCATACCTACGTTTACGATGTAGTCCACCTTTGCCTTCACAATCATTTTCATCATCAAGCTCGTACTCCAGATGACATTTATATTCTTGTTCTTGTTCAGACTCGACTTGTGCTGAGAGATCCAAGCGTTCTTCGTTGAACACTTTTTCGATTTTCATATCCAGAGACTCGGCAATGAAATTCTCGGATAGTTCCTGAACCAAAGTGGCTACTCGAGGCGTTGAATGTGCGACCTTGGATTTCTTCTTGTTTGTTTCTTTTTTTTCGGCATTCAACAAAATAGTAGTGCCTGCGAGGTTTCTCAAGTGGATAACAATAAATTTGTCGATCCTCATCGATTTCTCCTTTTTGAAGACGAGATTTTTCAGCTCTCGGAAATATTCTTCGCTGCGAGCTGAGCTAGAAACAAGACGTACGTCATCGCCATTTTCTAACTCTACAAGAGTTGAGCTATTCGGATCATCGGGGACCATGACAGCAGTCCACAGAACAAACTGTTTCGCCAATTTCAGCAGCTGAGTACCAAACGCAGAGCACTCATAGGGATTCAGTCGTCCATGTTTGAGGTCACTCTTACTATCTGTTTTGATTTTTTTCAGTATCGCTTCGATTGCAGAACTCGATTCTAGTTCGGTACCTTCTTCAAAATCATCGAAGCGTTCCAACAAACTCTTATCATTGTCCTGGTTATCGTCGAGTTTGTCAGTGCCGTTATCGGGAAGACTGTATGACTTCAATCGGTCTAAAACTCGTTTCTGTGCTGCGAAACACTGACTCTGTTTGTCGTCAATATCTTCATGCGTCGCAAAAGCAATCGTTAACACGTCGGTACACAGCCGAATAAAATCGTTTATTTTCGTACATGTAGTTAGCAGACCGACGCATCGGAGATAAAAATCTTTTTTTTCAGCACGCTCGTGATTGAAGCAGCTCCAACGTGCCACCATGTGCACGAAGTGCGAAATGTCGAGACGAATTTTACAGTGCGGTGGATTCACACGCACAGACGAAGTGTTCTTGTCGAAAACAATACATCTTTCGATGTATGTTTTCAGATCGGTGTTATTAAACGCGAGAGAAGTCGCGTTGAGGAGTGCCAGTGAGTAGTCCGTAACTACTTGTTTCGGACACGACCCACCAGAACGCAACCACTCTCGAATCCAATACGCCAACGTATTAGTGTCGTGCTTCTCAGATGCCAATTGGAACAACGGAAGTATCTTTTGACGATATCCACAAACGGCTTGGTATAGAAAAACAACACGCTTGGAACCATCTGGTTTTGGTAGTTGCTTTATCAAGCTGCCCGTTGCGTCGATGCTTATGCTTGCAACGTCGTCTTCTTTGATGAATTTATTATACAAGAATAACTGTGTAGGACTCCAGTACATCAAATAGAATTTATCCAGACCAATCTCATGAATGCATCCGTTAAACTCCAATCCGTATTTCATGTCCCATACAGAGGCGAGAGCTGATTTGACTTTAAATACTCCTAAATCCTTGTCGCGAGCTTCCTGCTTGATCTTCCGAACAACTTCTTCTGAAGGTAAGTTAGCAGGAATAGCATCCCCAAACTCCATCCCCCTTTTCGCTTCATCCCGTCGCCAAGCGTAAGTTGATTTGCCTTGCAACTCTTTACCAATTCGCAACCGTCTTTCTCCACTTATTTGTCGTTTTTTTTTATGTGCCACTTCACGAGTATCGAAAGTGGAAACGTGTAACGTTGTGCCATCATCGGTCGGTTCGCTTAGACAATAGATGTGAATATTCGATCCGCATTCCGAGCAACTGCCTTTAATGGTCAAAAAAATCTCTCCTGGATTCCGATTAATTTTCGCGTTTTTGAACGAGAAAGGACAAGGCAATTTTAAATGCGTCCATAAAATGTCGTAGAGCGTGTCCGTCCAGCCGATCACAAGAACCTCATATTCACGTTCCTTATATTCTGAAATACGCGACTTGAGCGCAACCCATTCTATTCCTGACAGATCTATGGATTTGCGTAAAGCAGGCAGTGCGCACTCGGTTTCGCCCATAGACCAATTCAGATCTTGTCGTGAATCGTTAGTGGTGTCATCGATATTACTGTCTTCGTTAATAGACTTTAACGTTTCAATCCCATGAATTCTGTTGAAAACGTCGTTCCTGTTTTGAGACAAGTAAAGATAGATATAATGCAGCGACATCTTTTGTTTCATCGCGGTGACCGCAGTTCGCCAAACATCATTGCTATATGGCAAAAGATTGCCTTCATCATCAGTGAACCGTAAATGTTTTAAAGATTCATAAATGACATGCGGAGGATTCGCCGCCTTTCGTGGCATTTTTGTTTATTGCTCGGAACGCTCGTTGGAGATGAGTGTTGTAAGTCGCTCCGAGAAATAAAAAATAATATGAACGTAGAAGGAATATGAATCCTTATTCTCCAACGTTCTCCCCACTATCAGAATTGCTTGGGCATGCGCAGACAAAATGTGACGACAAAAGTGACGTAAGATCCAACGTGCGTTGGGTTAGGTTAGCTATTTTCTACTTGATCATAAAAATTAAGACATTGTATTTTTTTCATAAGTAGTTACCATTAAAAATTGATCCACCAAACGATTTTAAATTTTTTTTGATATTTACTATGTTTTTTTGATAGTTTTTTTTGGCACTTTTGATTATAAAAATGGATTTTAAATCAACCGTTGGAGATAAATTAATGAAACTTTCAGGATTTATTGTCAATGTTCTATATTTTGATAAAATAATAATAACCAAAAATTATTTCTTTATTATCGTATTATTAATTAACTTTTAAGTAAACAAATGAAGATTTCATTGATTTCTCGGTAAATAATGAAGTCTTTTTATCAGTTATAAGCGTTATTTATTTAAGTTTAAGGTTCCGGAAGAAAATTTAGTAAATAATGAATTACAAAACCGTGTATGCTATATTTATTTTTTCTTGGCAATTCAGTAAGCAATCATTTACGTCGATACATACGCTAATAACATTAGGTTAGGTTAGGTTTAGAAAAAAAAAAAAGTTAACTATTTTCTACTTGATCATAAAAATTAAGACATTGTATTTTTTTCATAAGCAGTTACCATAAAAAATTGATCCACCAAACGATTTTAAAAAATGTTGATATTTACTTTTTTTTTTTTTGGGCACTTTTAATTTTAAAAATGGATTTTTAATCAACCGTTGGAGATAAATTAATGAAACTTTCACGATTTATTCTCAAAATTCTATATTTTGATAAAATAATGATAACCAAAAATTATTTCTTTATTATCGTATTATTAATTAACTTTTAAGTAAACAAATGAAGATTTCATTGATTTCTCGGTAAATAATGAAGTCTTTTTATCAGTTATAAGCGTTATTTATTTAAGTTTAAGGTTCCGGAAGAAAATTTAGTAAATAATGAATTACAAAACCTTGTATGCTATATTTATTTTTTCTTGGCAATTCAGTAAGCAATCATTTACGTCGATACATACGCTAATAACATTAGGTTAGGTTAGGTTTAGAAAAAAAAAAAGTTAACTATTTTCTACTTGATCATAAAAATTAAGACATTGTATTTTTTTCATAAGCAGTTACCATAAAAAATTGATCCACCAAACGATTTTAAAAAATGTTGATATTTACTTTTTTTTTTTTTTGGTCTCTTTTAATTTTAAAAATTGGTTTTTGAATCAACCGTTGGAGATAAATTAATGAAACTTTCACGATTTATTCTCAAAATTCTATATTTTGATAAAATAATGATAACCAAAAATTATTTCTTTATTATCGTATTTTTAATTAACTTTTAAGTAAACAAATGAAGATTTCATTGATTTCTCGGTAAATAATGAAGTCTTTTTATCAGTTATAAGCGTTATTTATTTAAGTTTAAGGTTCCGGAAGAAAATTTAGTAAATAATGAATTACAAAACCTTGTATGCTATATTTATTTTTTCTTGGCAATTCAGTAAGCAATCATTTACGTCGATACATACGCTAATAACATTAGGTTAGGTTAGGTTTAGAAAAAAAAAAAGTTAACTATTTTCTACTCGATCATAAAAATTAAGACATTGTATTTTTTTCATAAGTAGTTACCATTAAAAATTGATCCACCAAACGATTTTAATTTTTTTTTGATATTTACTATGTTTTTTTGATAGTTTTTTTTTGGCACTTTTGATTATAAAAATGGATTTTAAATCAACCGTTGGAGATAAATTAATGAAACTTTCAGGATTTATTGTCAAAGTTCTATATTTTGATAAAATAATAATAACCAAAAATTATTTCTTTATTATCGTATTATTAATTAACTTTTAAGTAAACAAATGAAGATTTCATTGATTTCTCGGTAAATAATGAAGTCTTTTTATCAGTTATAAGCGTTATTTATTTAAGTTTAAGGTTCCGGAAGAAAATTTAGTAAATAATGAATTACAAAACCGTGTATGCTATATTTATTTTTTCTTGGCAATTCAGTAAGCAATCATTTACGTCGATACATACGCTAATAACATTAGGTTAGGTTAGGTTTAGAAAAAAAAAAAAGTTAACTATTTTCTACTTGATCATAAAAATTAAGACATTGTATTTTTTTCATAAGCAGTTACCATAAAAAATTGATCCACCAAACGATTTTAAAAAATGTTGATATTTACTTTTTTTTTTTTTTGGGCACTTTTAATTTTAAAAATGGATTTTTAATCAACCGTTGGAGATAAATTAATGAAACTTTCACGATTTATTCTCAAAATTCTATATTTTGATAAAATAATGATAACCAAAAATTATTTCTTTATTATCGTATTATTAATTAACTTTTAAGTAAACAAATGAAGATTTCATTGATTTCTCGGTAAATAATGAAGTCTTTTTATCAGTTATAAGCGTTATTTATTTAAGTTTAAGGTTCCGGAAGAAAATTTAGTAAATAATGAATTACAAAACCTTGTATGCTATATTTATTTTTTCTTGGCAATTCAGTAAGCAATCATTTACGTCGATACATACGCTAATAACATTAGGTTAGGTTAGGTTTAGAAAAAAAAAAAGTTTACTATTTTCTACTCGATCATAAAAATTAAGACATTGTATTTTTTTCATAAGTAGTTACCATTAAAAATTTATCCACCAAACGATTTTAATTTTTTTTTGATATTTACTATGTTTTTTTGATAGTTTTTTTTTGGCACTTTTGATTATAAAAATGGATTTTAAATCAACCGTTGGAGATAAATTAATGAAACTTTCAGGATTTATTGTCAAAGTTCTATATTTTGATAAAATAATAATAACCAAAAATTATTTCTTTATTATCGTATTATTAATTAACTTTTAAGTAAACAAATGAAGATTTCATTGATTTCTCGGTAAATAATGAAGTCTTTTTATCAGTTATAAGCGTTATTTATTTAAGTTTAAGGTTCCGGAAGAAAATTTAGTAAATAATGAATTACAAAACCGTGTATGCTATATTTATTTTTTCTTGGCAATTCAGTAAGCAATCATTTACGTCGATACATACGCTAATAACATTAGGTTAGGTTAGGTTTAGAAAAAAAAAAGTTAACTATTTTCTACTTGATCATAAAAATTAAGACATTGTATTTTTTTCATAAGCAGTTACCATAAAAAATTGATCCACCAAACGATTTTAAAAAATGTTGATATTTACTTTTTTTTTTTTTTTTTGGGCATTTTTAATTTTAAAAATGGATTTTTAATCAACCGTTGGAGATAAATTAATGAAACTTTCACGATTTATTCTCAAAATTCTATATTTTGATAAAATAATGATAACCAAAAATTATTTCTTTATTATCGTATTATTAATTAACTTTTAAGTAAACAAATGAAGATTTCATTGATTTCCCGGTAAATAATGAAGTCTTTTTATCAGTTATAAGCGTTATATAAAGAAATAATTTTTGGTTATCATTATTTTATCAAAATATAGAATTTTGAGAATAAATCGTGAAAGTTTCATTAATTTATCACCAACGGTTGATTAAAAATCCATTTTTAAAATTAAAAGTGCCCAAAAAAAAAAAGTATATATCAACATTTTTTTAAATCGTTTGGTGGATCAATTTTTTATGGTAACTGCTTATGAAAAAAATACAATGTCTTAATTTTTATGATCGAGTAGAAAATAGTTAAATTTTTTTTTTTCTAAACCTAACCTAACCTAATGTTATTAGCGTATGTATCGACGTAAATGATTGCTTACTGAATTGCCAAGAAAAAATAAATATAGCATACACGGTTTTGTAATTCATTATTTACTAAATTTTCTTCCGGAACCTTAAACTTAAATAAATAACGCTTATAACTGATAAAAAGACTTCATTATTTACCGAGAAATCAATGAAATCTTCATTTGTTTACTTAAAAGTTAATTAATAATACGATAATAAAGAAATAATTTTTGGTTATTATTATTTTATCAAAATATAGAACTTTGACAATAAATCCTGAAAGTTTCATTAATTTATCTCCAACGGTTGATTTAAAATCCATTTTTATAATCAAAAGTGCCAAAAAAAACTATCAAAAAAACATAGTAAATATCAAAAAAAAATTAAAATCGTTTGGTGGATCAATTTTTAATGGTAACTACTTATGAAAAAAATACAATGTCTTAATTTTTATGATCGAGTAGAAAATAGTTAACTTTTTTTTTTTCTAAACCTAACCTAACCTAATGTTATTAGCGTATGTATCGACGTAAATGATTGCTTACTGAATTGCCAAGAAAAAATAAATATAGCATACAAGGTTTTGTAATTCATTATTTACTAAATTTTCTTCCGGAACCTTAAACTTAAATAAATAACGCTTATAACTGATAAAAAGACTTCATTATTTACCGAGAAATCAATGAAATCTTCATTTGTTTACTTAAAAGTTAATTAAAAATACGATAATAAAGAAATAATTTTTGGTTATCATTATTTTATCAAAATATAGAATTTTGAGAATAAATCGTGAAAGTTTCATTAATTTATCTCCAACGGTTGATTCAAAAACCAATTTTTAAAATTAAAAGAGACCAAAAAAAAAAAAAAAGTAAATATCAACATTTTTAAAAATTGTTTGGTGGATCAATTTTTTATGGTAACTGCTTATGAAAAAAATACAATGTCTTAATTTTTATGATCAAGTAGAAAATAGTTAACTTTTTTTTTTCTAAACCTAACCTAACCTAATGTTATTAGCGTATGTATCGACGTAAATGATTGCTTACTGAATTGCCAAGAAAAAATAAATATAGCATACAAGGTTTTGTAATTCATTATTTACTAAATTTTCTTCCGGAACCTTAAACTTAAATAAATAACGCTTATAACTGATAAAAAGACTTCATTATTTACCGAGAAATCAATGAAATCTTCATTTGTTTACTTAAAAGTTAATTAATAATACGATAATAAAGAAATAATTTTTGGTTATCATTATTTTATCAAAATATAGAATTTTGAGAATAAATCGTGAAAGTTTCATTAATTTATCTCCAACGGTTGATTAAAAATCCATTTTTAAAATTAAAAGTGCCCAAAAAAAAAAAAAGTAAATATCAACATTTTTTAAAATCGTTTGGTGGATCAATTTTTTATGGTAACTGCTTATGAAAAAAATACAATGTCTTAATTTTTATGATCAAGTAGAAAATAGTTAACTTTTTTTTTTTTCTAAACCTAACCTAACCTAATGTTATTAGCGTATGTATCGACGTAAATGATTGCTTACTGAATTGCCAAGAAAAAATAAATATAGCATACACGGTTTTGTAATTCATTATTTACTAAATTTTCTTCCGGAACCTTAAACTTAAATAAATAACGCTTATAACTGATAAAAAGACTTCATTATTTACCGAGAAATCAATGAAATCTTCATTTGTTTACTTAAAAGTTAATTAATAATACGATAATAAAGAAATAATTTTTGGTTATTATTATTTTATCAAAATATAGAACATTGACAATAAATCCTGAAAGTTTCATTAATTTATCTCCAACGGTTGATTTAAAATCCATTTTTATAATCAAAAGTGCCAAAAAAAACTATCAAAAAAACATAGTAAATATCAAAAAAAATTTAAAATCGTTTGGTGGATCAATTTTTAATGGTAACTACTTATGAAAAAAATACAATGTCTTAATTTTTATGATCAAGTAGAAAATAGCTAACCTAACCCAACGCAAGTTGGATCTTACGTCACTTTTGTCGTCACATTTTGTCTGCGCATGCCCAAGCAATTCTGATAGTGGGGAGAACGTTGGAGAATAAGGATTCATATTCCTTCTACGTTCATATTATTTTTTATTTCTCGGAGCGACTTACAACACTCATCTCCAACGAGCGTTCCGAGCAATAAACAAAAATGCCACGAAAGGCGGCGAATCCTCCGCATGTCATTTATGAATCTTTAAAACATTTACGGTTCACTGATGATGAAGGCAATCTTTTGCCATATAGCAATGATGTTTGGCGAACTGCGGTCACCGCGATGAAACAAAAGATGTCGCTGCATTATATCTATCTTTACTTGTCTCAAAACAGGAACGACGTTTTCAACAGAATTCATGGGATTGAAACGTTAAAGTCTATTAACGAAGACAGTAATATCGATGACACCACTAACGATTCACGACAAGATCTGAATTGGTCTATGGGCGAAACCGAGTGCGCACTGCCTGCTTTACGCAAATCCATAGATCTGTCAGGAATAGAATGGGTTGCGCTCAAGTCGCGTATTTCAGAATATAAGGAACGTGAATATGAGGTTCTTGTGATCGGCTGGACGGACACGCTCTACGACATTTTATGGACGCATTTAAAATTGCCTTGTCCTTTCTCGTTCAAAAACGCGAAAATTAATCGGAATCCAGGAGAGATTTTTTTGACCATTAAAGGCAGTTGCTCGGAATGCGGATCGAATATTCACATCTATTGTCTAAGCGAACCGACCGATGATGGCACAACGTTACACGTTTCCACTTTCGATACTCGTGAAGTGGCACATAAAAAAAAACGACAAATAAGTGGAGAAAGACGGTTGCGAATTGGTAAAGAGTTGCAAGGCAAATCAACTTACGCTTGGCGACGGGATGAAGCGAAAAGGGGGATGGAGTTTGGGGATGCTATTCCTGCTAACTTACCTTCAGAAGAAGTTGTTCGGAAGATCAAGCAGGAAGCTCGCGACAAGGATTTAGGAGTATTTAAAGTCAAATCAGCTCTCGCCTCTGTATGGGACATGAAATACGGATTGGAGTTTAACGGATGCATTCATGAGATTGGTCTGGATAAATTCTATTTGATGTACTGGAGTCCTACACAGTTATTCTTGTATAATAAATTCATCAAAGAAGACGACGTTGCAAGCATAAGCATCGACGCAACGGGCAGCTTGATAAAGCAACTACCAAAACCAGATGGTTCCAAGCGTGTTGTTTTTCTATACCAAGCCGTTTGTGGATATCGTCAAAAGATACTTCCGTTGTTCCAATTGGTATCTGAGAAGCACGACACTAATACGTTGGCGTATTGGATTCGAGAGTGGTTGCGTTCTGGTGGGTCGTGTCCGAAACAAGTAGTTACGGACTACTCACTGGCACTCCTCAACGCGACTTCTCTCGCGTTTAATAACACCGATCTGAAAACATACATCGAAAGATGTATTGTTTTCGACAAGAACACTTCGTCTGTGCGTGTGAATCCACCGCACTGTAAAATTCGTCTCGACATTTCGCACTTCGTGCACATGGTGGCACGTTGGAGCTGCTTCAATCACGAGCGTGCTGAAAAAAAAGATTTTTATCTCCGATGCGTCGGTCTGCTAACTACATGTACGAAAATAAACGATTTTATTCGGCTGTGTACCGACGTGTTAACGATTGCTTTTGCGACGCATGAAGATATTGACGACAAACAGAGTCAGTGTTTCGCAGCACAGAAACGAGTTTTAGACCGATTGAAGTCATACAGTCTTCCCGATAACGGCACTGACAAACTCGACGATAACCAGGACAATGATAAGAGTTTGTTGGAACGCTTCGATGATTTTGAAGAAGGTACCGAACTAGAATCGAGTTCTGCAATCGAAGCGATACTGAAAAAAATCAAAACAGATAGTAAGAGTGACCTCAAACATGGACGACTGAATCCCTATGAGTGCTCTGCGTTTGGTACTCAGCTGCTGAAATTGGCGAAACAGTTTGTTCTGTGGACTGCTGTCATGGTCCCCGAT
Source organism: Biston stratarius (assembly GCA_950106695.1). NCBI lineage: Eukaryota > Metazoa > Arthropoda > Insecta > Lepidoptera > Geometridae > Biston > Biston stratarius. The sequence goes on from OX467108.1 coordinate 3,203,361, forward strand.
GATCCGAATAGCTCAACTCTTGTAGAGTTAGAAAATGGCGATGACGTACGTCTTGTTTCTAGCTCAGCTCGCAGCGAAGAATATTTCCGAGAGCTGAAAAATCTCGTCTTCAAAAAGGAGAAATCGATGAGGATCGACAAATTTATTGTTATCCACTTGAGAAACCTCGCAGGCACTACTATTTTGTTGAATGCCGAAAAAAAAGAAACAAACAAGAAGAAATCCAAGGTCGCACATTCAACGCCTCGAGTAGCCACTTTGGTTCAGGAACTATCCGAGAATTTCATTGCCGAGTCTCTGGATATGAAAATCGAAAAAGTGTTCAACGAAGAACGCCTGGATCTCTCAGCACAAGTCGAGTCTGAACAAGAACAAGAATATAAATGTCATCTGGAGTACGAGCTTGATGATGAAAATGATTGTGAAGGCAAAGGTGGACTACATCGTAAACGTAGGTATGATGATAACGATCCGAAACGAGAACAAGACGAACAAAATAGTACATCGGTGATCAATATATTGAACAATACATCGAACGAAATGGAAGAATCTCAAATCCATTTTCTCAATGAGAACGAAGATTGGCGTGGCCTCACACAAAAGACAGAACCAATCAATCAAAACAAAATTGGTAAACAAAAAAAACGAGGGAAATATCTGACACCATGTCCTGATATAGAGATACTTCGACAACGGCCGAAATTCAATACAACGTTGCCGCTTCTTGCCAATGGTAACGGTTTGCGCCCTGCTAAAATTGGCAAACAAATGATCACTGTGTACAACACGTGCGCATTTGACTCTATCATACAGAGTATGCTAGCTGCATACCACGACTTCGCTTCGTATAACGAGCATATCGCAGAGTCAAAGATTGCTGTACATGATTTTGTAGAGAGGTTGTCAAAGTCTGGTATCGGTTCAAAACTGTACGACGAACGAGGTGAGATTTTAAAATACACCAGTGAGATAAAAAATGGGGTGCTGAATTGTGAGATAAACGTTGCTACCCTGATAGAGAAATACATTTTACCTAATACACCATCCCTCGAAATAAAAATCCATTGCAGTGATTGTCAATTTGAAAAAACAACATGCATCCCAGTCCTCGATATGAATCCAGACCCAATTTTTAAACGGGCGATGAATGGTCTACAAGAAGCCGTTAGTAACTCCGTTAGTTGGTACGAGTCAAAGAGTCAAAGTAAGTGTAGCTTCTGCAAGGGCAGTAACGTAAAAAAGACTGTTTTCGGAGGGAAACATATTTTCCTCAACATCGAAGCTGCAGAAATCGGCTTGATCGCAGCACGATGTGGACTTGAGAGTTGCAGGAAGAAATTTACTCTATCAGAAATCCCTGAGCAACTGGACTACTGCGGCTATCAGTATAGAATGGTTTCGGCGATAATATTCATTGCCGGCCATTATTTCGCTGGTATAAAACGAGCGTCTGGTGTGTGGGAGGAGCACGATGACCTTTGTTCGTCGCGAAGAGTTATGTCCATGACGAAACGAGAAGTCCTTAAACAACGTCGGATCCACTTACTATTCTACGTTCGAATTTAGAATAAAGTGGCACTATCTCGGGTAATTTTATAATTATAAACCAAATTTTTAATTAATAAAATTAGCAAAAATAAAAAATTAAAAGAAAAAAAATACAAAAAAAATGCTGAAAAAAAAACCAAAAAATAATAAATAAAAGCAAAAAAATTATTAAAACACCTAAAAAAAAATACAAAAAAAATCGGAAAAAAATTTATTAAAAAAACCTAAAAAAAAAAAACAATGAAACCGGTTTTTCGCCACGTCCTCGTCGTCGGTTTTGGGTAATGCAGAGAGCGGAAAAAAACGTTACGGCTAATAATTGCTAACAAAAAAGAAAATAACGAGAGATCGTCATAACAAATCTCGGTCTAATTAATTGTTGCATAAATTGAATTTTCAGGGAACTATTATCGAGACAAAACAAACGATTATATATGGTTTCCAAGCTAGTAAGGCGTTTTTGAAACATTTTCGAGTAACTACAATCGAAAAAAATTGCACTACAAACGACTACGAATACTTTTAGAGTTAGTATAGCTAGAAGACGTTTTTGGTACATTTTCGAGTAACTACAATCAAAAAAACTGCACTACGAACGATTATAAATGATTTCCAAGCTAGTGAGGCGTTTTTGGTACATTTTTGAGTAACTACAAAAACTGCACTACAAACGATTAGAAATGGTTTCCAAGCTAGTGAGGCGTTTTTGGTACATTTTCGAGTAACTACAATCGACAAAAACTGCACTACAAACGATTATAAATGATTTCCAAGCTAGTGAGGCGTTTTTGGTACATTTTCGAGTAACTACCTTCGACAAAAACTGCACTACAAACGATTACAAATAGTTTCCAAGCTAGTAAGGCGTTTTTGGTACATTTTCGAGTAACTACAATCGAAAAAAACTTCACTACAAACGACTACAAATATTTTTAGAGCTAGTATAGCTAATAAGGCGATTTTGGTACATTTTCGTGTAACTACAATCAAAAAAACTGCACTACAAACGATTAAAAATGGTTTCCAAGCTAGTGAGGCGTTTTTGGTACATTTTCGAGTAACTACAATCGACAAAAACTGCACTACAAACGATTATAAATGATTTCTAAGCTAGTGAGGCGTTTTTGGTACATTTTCGAGTAACTACCTTCGACAAAAACTGCACTACAAACGATTACAAATAGTTTCCAAGCTAGTAAGGCGTTTTTGGTACATTTTCGAGTAACTACAATCGAAAAAAACTTCACTACAAACGACTACAAATATTTTTAGAGCTAGTATAGCTAGTAAGACGTTTTTGGTACATTTTCGAGTAACTACAATCGAAAAAAACTTCACTACAAACGACTACAAATACTTTTAGAGCTGGTATAGCTAGTAAGGCGTTTTTGGTACATTTTCGAGTAACTACAATAAAAAAAACTGCACTACAAACGATTATAAATTATTTCCAAGCTAGTAAGGCGTTTTTGGTACATTTTTGAGTAACTACAATTGACATAAACTGAACTACAAACGATTAGAAATGGTTTCCAAGCTAGTAAGGCGTTTTTCGTACATTTTCGAGTAACTACAATCGAAAAAAACTGCACTACAAACGAGTACAAATACTTTTAGAGTTAGTATAGCTAGTAAGGCGTTTTTGGTACATTTTCGAGTAACTACAATAAAAAAAACTGCACTACAAACGATTATAAATTATTTCCAAGCTAGTAAGGCGTTTTTGGTACATTTTTGAGTAACTACAATTGACATAAACTGAACTACAAACGATTAGAAATGGTTTCCAAGCTAGTAAGGCGTTTTTCGTACATTTTCGAGTAACTACAATCGAAAAAAACTGCACTACAAACGAGTACAAATACTTTTAGAGTTAGTATAGCTAGTAAGGCGTTTTTGGTACATTTTCGAGCAATTACAATCGAAAAAAACTGCACTACAAACGATTATAAATTATTTCCAAGCTAGTAAGGCGTTTTTGGTACATTTTTGAGTAACTACAATTGACATAAACTGAACTACAAACGATTAGAAATGGTTTTCAAGCTAGTAAGGCGTTTTTCGTACATTTTCGAGTAACTACAATCAAAAAAAACTGCACTACAAACGACTACAAATACTTTTAGAGTTAGTATAGCTAGTAAGGCGTTTTTGGTACATTTTCGAGCAATTACAATCGAAAAAAACTGCACTACAAACGATTATAAATGGTTTCCAAGCTATTAAGGCGTTTTTGGTACATTTTCGAGTAACTACAATCGAAAAAAACTGCACTACAAACGACTACAAATACTTTTAGAGCTAGTATAGCTAGTAAGGCGTTTTTGGTACATTTTCGAGTAACTACAATAAAAAAAACTGCACTACAAACGATTATAAATGATTTCCAAGCTAGTAAGGCGTTTTTGGTACATTTTCGAGTAACTACAATTTAAAAAAACTGCACTACAAACGACTACAAATACTTTTAGAGTTAGTATAGCTAGTAAGACGTTTTTGGTACATTTTCGAGTAACTACAATCGAAAAAAACTTCACTACAAACGACTACAAATACTTTTAGAGCTGGCATAGCTAGTAAGGCGTTTTTGGTACATTTTGGAGTAACTACAATCGAAAAAAACTGCACTACAAACGATTATAAATTATTTCCAAGCTAGTAAGGCGTTTTTGGTACATTTTTGAGTAACTACAATTGACATAAACTGAACTACAAACGATTAGAAATGGTTTCCAAGCTAGTAAGGCGTTTTTCGTACATTTTCGAGTAACTACAATCGAAAAAAACTGCACTACAAACGAGTACAAATACTTTTAGAGTTAGTATAGCTAGTAAGGCGTTTTTGGTACTTTTCCGAGTAACTACAATCGAAAAAAACTGCACTACAAATGACTACAAATACTTTTAGAGTTAGTATAACTAGTAAGGCGTTTTTGGTACATTTTCGAGCAATTACAATCGAAAAAAACTGCACTACAAACGATTATAAATTATTTCCAAGCTAGTAAGGCGTTTTTGGTACATTTTTGAGTAACTACAATTGACATAAACTGAACTACAAACGATTAGAAATGGTTTTCAAGCTAGTAAGGCGTTTTTCGTACATTTTCGAGTAACTACAATCGAAAAAAACTGCACTACAAACGACTACAAATACTTTTAGAGTTAGTATAGCTAGTAAGGCGTTTTTGGTACATTTTCGAGCAATTACAATCGAAAAAAACTGCACTACAAACGATTATAAATGGTTTCCAAGCTATTAAGGCGTTTTTGGTACATTTTCGAGTAACTACAATCGAAAAAAACTGCACTACAAACGACTACAAATACTTTTAGAGCTAGTATAGCTAGTAAGGCGTTTTTGGTACATTTTCGAGTAACTACAATAAAAAAAACTGCACTACAAACGATTATAAATGATTTCCAAGCTAGTAAGGCGTTTTTGGTACATTTTCGAGTAACTACAATTTAAAAAAACTGCACTACAAACGACTACAAATACTTTTAGAGTTAGTATAGCTAGTAAGACGTTTTTGGTACATTTTCGAGTAACTACAATCGAAAAAAACTTCACTACAAACGACTACAAATACTTTTAGAGCTGGTATAGCTAGTAAGGCGTTTTTGGTACATTTTGGAGTAACTACAATCGAAAAAAACTGCACTACAAACGATTATAAATTATTTCCAAGCTAGTAAGGCGTTTTTGGTACATTTTTGAGTAACTACAATTGACATAAACTGAACTACAAACGATTAGAAATGGTTTCCAAGCTAGTAAGGCGTTTTTCGTACATTTTCGAGTAACTACAATCGAAAAAAACTGCACTACAAACGAGTACAAATACTTTTAGAGTTAGTATAGCTAGTAAGGCGTTTTTGGTACTTTTCCGAGTAACTACAATCGAAAAAAACTGCACTACAAATGACTACAAATACTTTTAGAGTTAGTATAACTAGTAAGGCGTTTTTGGTACATTTTCGAGCAATTACAATCGAAAAAAACTGCACTACAAACGATTATAAATGGTTTCCAAGCTATTAAGGCGTTTTTGGTACATTTTCGAGTAACTACAATCGAAAAAAACTGCACTACAAACGAGTACAAATACTTTTAGAGTTAGTATAGCTAGTAAGGCGTTTTTGGTACATTTTCGAGCAATTACAATCGAAAAAAACTGCACTACAAACGATTATAAATTATTTCCAAGCTAGTAATGCGTTTTTGGTACATTTTTGAGTAACTACAATTGACATAAACTGAACTACAAACGATTAGAAATGGTTTCCAAGCTAGTAAGGCGTTTTTCGTACATTTTCGAGTAACTACAATCGAAAAAAACTGCACTACAAACGACTACAAATACTTTTAGAGTTAGTATAGCTAGTAAGGCGTTTTTGGTACATTTTCGAGCAATTACAATCGAAAAAAACTGCACTACAAACGATTATAAATGGTTTCCAAGCTATTAAGGCGTTTTTGGTACATTTTCGAGTAACTACAATCGAAAAAAACTGCACTACAAACGAGTACAAATACTTTTAGAGTTAGTATAGCTAGTAAGGCGTTTTTGGTACATTTTCGAGCAATTACAATCGAAAAAAACTGCACTACAAACGATTATAAATTATTTCCAAGCTAGTAAGGCGTTTTTGGTACATTTTTGAGTAACTACAATTGACATAAACTGAACTACAAACGATTAGAAATGGTTTCCAAGCTAGTAAGGCGTTTTTCGTACATTTTCGAGTAACTACAATCGAAAAAAGCTGCACTACAAACGACTACAAATACTTTTAGAGTTAGTATAGCTAGTAAGGCGTTTTTGGTACTTTTCCGAGTAACTACAATCGAAAAAATCTGCACTACAAATGACTACAAATACTTTTAGAGTTAGTATAACTAGTAAGGCGTTTTTGGTACATTTTCGAGCAATTACAATCGAAAAAAACTGCACTACAAACGATTATAAATGGTTTCCAAGCTATTAAGGCGTTTTTGGTACATTTTCGAGTAACTACAATCGAAAAAAACTGCACTACAAACGAGTACAAATACTTTTAGAGTTAGTATAGCTAGTAAGGCGTTTTTGGTACATTTTCGAGCAATTACAATCGAAAAAAACTGCACTACAAACGATTATAAATTATTTCCAAGCTAGTAATGCGTTTTTGGTACATTTTTGAGTAACTACAATTGACATAAACTGAACTACAAACGATTAGAAATGGTTTCCAAGCTAGTAAGGCGTTTTTCGTACATTTTCGAGTAACTACAATCGAAAAAAACTGCACTACAAACGACTACAAATACTTTTAGAGTTAGTATAGCTAGTAAGGCGTTTTTGGTACATTTTCGAGCAATTACAATCGAAAAAAACTGCACTACAAACGATTATAAATGGTTTCCAAGCTATTAAGGCGTTTTTGGTACATTTTCGAGTAACTACAATCGAAAAAAACTGCACTACAAACGAGTACAAATACTTTTAGAGTTAGTATAGCTAGTAAGGCGTTTTTGGTACATTTTCGAGCAATTACAATCGAAAAAAACTGCACTACAAACGATTATAAATTATTTCCAAGCTAGTAAGGCGTTTTTGGTACATTTTTGAGTAACTACAATTGACATAAACTGAACTACAAACGATTAGAAATGGTTTCCAAGCTAGTAAGGCGTTTTTCGTACATTTTCGAGTAACTACAATCGAAAAAAACTGCACTACAAACGACTACAAATACTTTTAGAGTTAGTATAGCTAGTAAGGCGTTTTTGGTACTTTTCCGAGTAACTACAATCGAAAAAATCTGCACTACAAATGACTACAAATACTTTTAGAGTTAGTATAACTAGTAAGGCGTTTTTGGTACATTTTCGAGCAATTACAATCGAAAAAAACTGCACTACAAACGATTATAAATGGTTTCCAAGCTATTAAGGCGTGTTTGGTACATTTTCGAGTAACTACAATCGAAAAAAACTGCACTTTAAACGACTACAAATACTTGTACAGTTAGTAAACAGTTTGTGAACGAACTAAAAAAAACAACTACAAACGGAAAATCGATCACTTCAAACAACTACTAACGATTACTAATACAAATCAACTGTTAGAATTTATTTTTTTCAAATCCGGGTGCTGGTTTTTTTTTGGTGACCGATATCTCTGTTTTGGTCTAACTACAAACGAAAATTCTTTCACTACAAACAACTACTAACGATTACCAATACAAATCAACTGTTAGAATTTATTTTTTTCCAATCCGGGGGATGGCTTTTTTTGGGTGACCGATATCTCTGTTTTGGTCAAACTACAAAACGAAAATTCTTTCACTACTAACGATTACCAATACAAATCAACCGTTAGAATTGATTTTTTTCAAAACCGGGTGCTGGCTTTTTTTGGGTGACCGATATCTCTGTTTTGGTCAAACTACAAACGAAAATTCTTTCACTACAATCAACTACAAACCAAGCTCTTCAAGAATGCGTAAAAAAAATATTCGATTTTTGATTATTTATATAATTTTTCTTTAATTAATTATTTTTAATTAAAAAAAATTTCAACTACAAACGAAAATTCTTTCACTACAAACAACTACTAACGATTACCAATACAAATCAACCGTTAGAATTAATTTTTTTCAAAACCGGGTGCTGGCTTTTTTTGGGTGACCGATATCTCTGTTTTGGTCAAACTACAAACGAAAATTCTTTCACTACAATCAACTACAAACCAAGCTCTTCAAGAATGCGTAAAAAAAATATTCGATTTTTGATTATTTATATAATTTTTCTTTAATTAATCATTTTTAATTTAAAAAAATTTCAACTACAAACGAAAATTCTTTCACTACAAACAACTACTAACGATTACCAATACAAATCAACAGTTAGAATTTATTTTTTTCAAAACCGGGTGCTGGCTTTTTTTGGGTGACCGATATCTCTGTTTTGGTCAAACTACAAACGAAAATTCTTTCACTACAATCAACTACAAACCAAGCTCTTCAAGAATGCGTAAAAAAATATTCGATTTTTGATTAATTATATAATTTTTCTTTAATTAATTATTTTTAATTAAAAAAAATTTCAACTACAAACGAAAATTCTTTCACTACAAACAACTACTAACGATTACCAATACAAATCAACCGTTAGAATTTATTTTTTTCAAAACCGGGTGCTGGCTTTTTTTGGGTGACCGATATCTCTGTTTTGGTCAAACTACAAACGAAAATTCTTTCACTACAATCAACTACAAACCAAGCTCTTCAAGAATGCGTAAAAAAAATATTCGATTTTTGATTATTTATATAATTTTTCTTTAATTAATTATTTTTAATTAAAAAAAAATTCAACTACAAACGAAAATTCTTTCACTACAAACAACTACTAACGATCACCAATACAAATCAACCGTTAGAATTTATTTTTTTCAAAACCGGGTGCTGGCTTTTTTTGGATGACCGATATCTCTGTTTTGGTCAAACTACAAACGAAAATTCTTTCACTACAAACAACTACTAACGATTACCAATACAAATCAACCGTCAGATTATTTTTTTTTTTCAAATCCTGTGGATGGCTTTTTTTGGTTACCGATATACCTATCTGTTTTCGTCAAACTACAAACAAAAATTCTTTCACTACAATCAACTACAAACCAAGCTCTTCAAGAATGCGTGAAAAAAAATTCGATTTTTGATTATTTATATAATTTTTCTTTAATTAATTATTTTTAATTTAAAAAAAATTCAACTACTAACGAAAATTCTTTCACTACAAACAACTACTAACGATTACCAATACAAATCAACCGTTAGAATTTATTTTTTTCAAAACCGGGTGCTGGCTTTTTTTGGGTGACCGATATCTCTGTTTTGGTCAAACTACAAACGAAAATTCTTTCACTACAATCAACTACAAACCAAGCTCTTCAAGAATGCGTAAAAAAAATATTCGATTTTTGATTATTTATATAATTTTTCTTTAATTAATTATTTTTAATTAAAAAAAATTTCAACTACAAACGAAAATTCTTTCACTACAAACAACTACTAACGATTACCAATACAAATCAACCGTTAGAATTTATTTTTTTCAAAACCGGGTGCTGGCTTTTTTTGGGTGACCGATATATCTATTTTCGTCAAACTACAAACAAAAATTCTTGAACTACAATCAACTACAAACGAAGCTCTTCAAGAATGCGAAAAAAAAATTTCGATTTTTGCAAGTCGGGTGCCAGGTTCACACAGGTCCACCAGGCGTACAAATTAGAACCTGTAATAAACTGCAATTTTTTTAATTTTCTAATCTGTGCCTCAAAGCTGCCTTGACTCGTCGATCGCGTAGTGAGTGAACTTTGCTCCTCGGTTTAGTATCAAATTTTTAAGCAAAAAGCCTACAAGATATGACGTAACCCTCCCATTTTGCGAAGCATCGGTTTTATTCAGTTGTATATTTGATGTATGTACTTTTTAAATCTGTATTTGGTCAAACTGGTTTGCGTAGGAGCGTCCAATGAGTCACCCCGACAAAGATGGCGGCGGAACAATAAGCAATTATCGCCAGTAGACCCTGCGAATCGTTTACGCTGCTACGTGGACCGTGCTTTATCTTTGACTTACTTATAAAAACCCAATTGACCATATGTTATGTTGTTCCCACGCCTAGTGCTTTTGGACGGGTTGTTCGCATGAATTTTTGGTTTTACCTATCCAATTCGAATTATTCATCATAATCGCCAGCTCTTTTAGCCGTCTGCAGAATATAAGTGTCTCTTTCTCTCTATACAATCAGCATAGTTTTTCTTCGTATAACTTTTTTATTTATGTTGTAATGTCAATGTGAGCTGTGGCCAAACATATCACTAGTAAAAGTACCTACATTTTTTAACATCTCTTAGTTTAGCTTTCATTGGTATGTTTTACAATCCACGTAGATAGACAATGGAATAAATAATCATTTGTACTGTCTTGCACATGTTTGCAAAAAAATTATAATATAAGTAGGTAGGTATAGGTTAGTAAATTATTTTATCTAGGTAGGTATATAATAATAGGTTACCGTCGACTGATCAAAAAAAGCGTGAAATTAAGTGCGATCGAATTCAATTTCATATATTTATATACCTACCTACGTTTTGGGAAAGGCCATTTCATTTTTTATTTAAAAAATTGGGCGTTGTCTTATTATGGAAGAGGCTGATGATCAGCAATGAACAATGAGACTTGTTGACTGATTGTGCTGATGATGGGGCTTATATCCTCCTGTCGCTAGAAGTGTGTCTGGAGCTCGCGAATCGCTTCCGTTCAGTGAGCATATTCCACCGCGTAATTCAAAACAAAGCTGACATCTTAGTTACCTACTAGATAATTATATTATTATTTTGACATATCAAATAAATTGACATACTTTTTTTGACATGAATTACAACATGTCTTTGATCAATAAAATATCGTAGTAATCACAACAGTTAAGTTTTACCTGTCCAGTGTTATCCGACGTCCCACGTGGTCTCGGAGATCGCCGCCGCCAGCGCCGCCGGCGCGGTCGAGGCCGCGTTACATCATATCGTTTTTTTATATTTGTCACGACGGTGATAATTTACTACAGAGAGGTCGCCTACTCGAAGACTCGAGACTGCGGTGCTCTAACAAAAAGTTTAATTTAATTTTTTGAGCATGTTCGTGGTGATTTTTCGTTTAGACCGTGTCGTAGCTAATGATTATGGCGATTGAATAAAAAGCTTTTGAACTCCAGTTGGGGTACCCTACCCAAGTAAAGCGCTCACGAAAAAACTGTCCCACATGTATTCCCGCGCAATAAGGTTCGCAGTGGCGTAACTTTTTTGAAATCACCGAACTTGAATGGCATTAAGAGTTTACAGTACCAGTCGGGTTCTATTTGGATTGCGTATTTATGCTTTTCTATCTGTCTTTTATCAATGTTGATAAGTCTCGCTCGTAATTGGCTCTTGTAGAAGCTTTGTGAGATCGGGATCTTTAAAACCCGTCCTTACAGTTACTGATGTTGACCAGCGTGAAAGCACGGAAGGGTGACTAGCTTTTTAAATCCACTCGCGCCAATTTGAACTTCAAAGCGATCGAAATAATTCCATCGGAATTCGGGACGGCCGCCACGTAGTGAAAAAAAAGCATTCCTCAGTTTACTCTACTTTAGGCTTTTACAGTATTGAGGTCTTTTTTTATGGTTGGCAGGTTGGAACCTGTCAACTGAACTCTAGTGAGGCTGGTATGCATACATGGACAGGTTGTTTGTAGCAATGATAGCTCAGTGGTTAGCGCAGTCGGTTCCCCACATCAAAGGATGTAGAATCAAACCCCAACAATAAGCTTGAGCTGCCGGTGAAGGAAAAAGTCTTGAAGAAACACATAGCATGGTGGTAGGGTACTTACTTGTACTCGGATGGCTAGCTAACACCTTCAAGTTAAAAATCTGCCAAGCACCTAACGGTATGTTCCAACAGCCTTACTTGAGAGCCAGTTCCATTCCAGGCCGAATGTTTTTACCTTCTTCGACGACACCGTTACTTATTAGACGAGCTGTTTAGTTCAAAGTTCAGTTTTGATTGGTCCTAAAATCAATTGGCCACTTTCTTGACCGCAGACGGTAGCATTGTGATGTAACTAACGTCCTCGTTCCGATTTTGTCCTTATTCGTGTTCTTTTTATTCGCGCACTGGACAAATAAAAGCTCGCTTTGCCAACTCGATTGTTTCCAAGTGTCGCCTGCGTTACTGCACTCGTTTCGAACGCGCGAACGTTCCAAACTTCCCCAGTGGTTATTTGAGTCTTTTGATAAAAGCATTGAAAATTGCTTTGAAAACACTTCGATGAATACGAAACGTTTTGGGGTAGGATTTTTATGCTTGACATGCTGGTTGTTTGACCACAGCTCACTTGATACTAAGTGACGGTGTGGTTGAAGATGGTTAACATATTTAGCCTGGAATAGAACTGAGTCTTATGTGAGGCAATTACAGCAATACAATACACTTTGAGTAGCAAAACACAGTCCAGGGCATCGCTGCTTTGGCACTATTACGTTGACTTTCGATGGTTAGTCTCAACAGCCCAATAATTTCGCTAGCTGCAGTACCCTTCAAGAACACAGCAATGTTTACACATTACTGCTTGACGACTTCCTGCTAAGGAAATCTACCACCATGTATTTTATTTATTTATGTTAATCTATCATCGCAATCAGATCATTCAGAACTACTAAAATGAATAACAAATTAGGCTAATAGGTAAAAATAAACTTTACAAATCAATGGACACATCTAAATGAGGTGATAGATAAAACGAATTAATATTGCCGCAGTACTGATATGATTATTTTGTCGATAAATTCTTGCACGCTTATCGTAAAAGTGTTGTCATACCAACGAGATTGTTACCTAGTGTTTATTGAATCTATAGTTAGAGATGTGAAGTTGTTTATATCTCTTTTGTTATAAACAATAGTAGAGTGGCACTCTAATGGAAATGTTGTAATTCTACACCTGTGTCCTGTACACATTTATTAAGTTACGAATATCAGAATGAAGCATGACTTTTAGGTGTTTCAACATGTGTGTGACAAGTACGTGGAATTGAAGTTTGAACCTACCTGATAGATTTTTAACCAAGGTTTTAATTCATATCAGTTGCGAAAATTGCACTTTCGCTATCAGCAGAATTGAGTTGCGAACTAAGCAATCAAACAAACAAAAGTGAACGGAGCAGCGGAAAAAGGCATAAACATTTAGGTAAACCTTGGTCTGAAGTATGTTTTGAACGGTGTGAAATGGCTTTTTAGCACCTTTCTAACCTCAATGACAAGACGTCTGCGAATTTATTTAGATTTTTGCTGCGCTGCTAAGTAAATAGTTACGCTTATTTTGAAGGTATTACTGCAATTTATTATGTAGGCAAAAATTATAAAAAAGAACAGATTGCGTAGAAATTGACTGAAGACTTTTTGGCCCTATAATTTTTGTTCGTTTTACATACAATAAATACGCCACATTCGTACTGAAATGGAGGTTAGCAGGGCAAAACATTCTGTGATCACATAGGTACTGTCTTGTAGATGTTGGTAACACAGTCTAGTTCACTCTTCGATGTCTTCGTACAATTTCCGTCTGAGACGTTCTGAGCTCTTCTTTGAGATTCTACTGTCGAGGATCAACCTTGGAAATTCATATATTCCTCTAAGAATGTGACTGAAGAAGGTGGCCTGGCCAAGGGTTCCAGTCACACAAATGCATAAAAGAGCTTGTGTTAAACGTGTAAGATACACAAAAATTGTAGTCTCGTTATTTACGTAACATTCTAACTATAATTATTTCTAATCTGTGACAGTAGCACTTGTAATTATTTTACAACACAAACTTGAACCTCAAGATCTCTAATAACAAATTGAAATCAAAATACACACGCTTGGGACGAAACATGAAGATTAGATACAGAACACAAAGTTTCAGGACTGGGTCCCATTCTCGATATCAGTAAAACTCCAGCGTCATTCATAATTTAATAAGCAACCCTCGAAAGTTACCGGAGCAGCAAGTAGGCTGGAACTCTGAAAGTTGGTAAAAACCGTACTCTGCCATGTCGAGTTGTAACTTCGATACGTACGTGCAAACTAACATAAACTTTATAGGCACTTATTCAATTTTAACTCCATGCTAATGAAATGATGGTAAACTGACACTTCTAGCTCTTAGTTTAGATGGCATAGGGGATACAGTGAAACTTTTGCCACTTGGGGCATTTTGATGATATCTATGAATAAACTTTTACATATAAAAGTACTAGCTTTGCTCCGCGATTGCATTCTTATTTTCCTAAATAAAAAGGCTGTTTTTTTTTTTAAATTTAATGTTACGCTCCACAGGCACCGGGGTCCTTGACCTTTGTCAACTTTGATTTTTTTCTTGCAATATATTGAGAGGAATGTTAGTAAAATGAATCTTAATCTAGGATTAAAGTACTAGTTTGTGTGTATACCGCGAGCAGAGCAGCGATCCGCAAGCAGCACCCGATCACGAGAATAGATAGCTGTTTAAATTTAGAATATAATCTATCCACATTTCAAATTTCATCCAAAACTGTTAAAGGATTAAAGACAAATTTTGGCTTTTAAAATATTCGTGTGATAGCACTGAAGACACCAATCTTATTTTGCGAACTTTGACGGTACAACATTGATCCTAAACAGGGATACAAATAAAATAAAAGAATTTCGGACGACATTTCAAACAGTGATTGTCGAAAGAGTAAAAAATATCATGCAGTAGATGACTTCCTGTAAAATAATGGTAACGACTGGCTTGCAAACTTTATTGAAATTCTATTGTAGTTTGGAACCAAATAGATTCAGCCAAGTTTTAAACGAGTGCAGCACTTTCCTGCTCTCGAATGGAGAAGTTGTAATGTTAACATAATGTACTTCAATTTGTGTCCCACCAAGACGATACTCCTGCTCCGGAGCGGGCTGTGTTCATTATTTATTAAACACTCCCGCTCCTCGAGATTCCTTCATGATATTTTTAATAAGCACTCAATTTATCCAGTTACTTTTCGTTTGCCTAACGTATGTACGATTTATGCGAGATTTTTTTGTTGCTAGGTGAGTCAGAATAGAATCAGCTGTTGGTTTTTATTCTTGTTCTTGGTTTACGGTTCGCTTGTATTTATGTTAGTTTCTCGCATATTATATTTTAACATTGAAGTATTAGGGTACGCTATAGCGTGACATAGTTGCTATTGTTTTGGAATGTTAATCAGTTTCTCTATTTTGTAAGTGTACTTAGCATTAAATAGGAACTTTCTGCCTAGACTTAGATCTCATTGGTACCACCGTCCGAGAGGTTTTTATTTTATTTTAAATTTGTGAAAATAAACGTCTGTCCAATTACCATTGCAGTGATACATAGTACTTGAGTAGCAAAATATTAAGAGATTACCAGTGTTTTAATATTTCAACCCGCTTTCCTATAAACAACATATTTCAAAAGCGTCTGTGCTTTAGTTTGCCTGTCCAAACATCGGCATCAGGTGAAACATCAGGTGAGATGGCGGTCAACCGCAATCCTATATTTACTACAGACATAAAAACGTAAAACAAGTTAGTCGCCAAGAAAAATACTCGGATGAAAGAGCTCATCTTACCCAAATTCATGTTGTTAAACTCATTAGGTAAAGTACCTATTTTGAAGATCTAAAATTCTAACTGAAAAAAATTACTATAAGTGGACATTTCACACAGCGACCCAGATAGCTTACAAATACAAATCTTTTATTGATAACACCAATTTTACAAGTCAATTCCGTAATATCATTTCAAATAAAAGAGTTTTAAAACACTGATTACATGTCAATGAATAAAAACAAAATGTCAAATATAGAAAATATTGTCAATATAAGAAATATTGTCAATAAAATAAAATGTAAAAAAAAAAAACATAGTTACTAGTAATTTAATAATCTTTTAGTTTGAGATACTCGTCAATGTCATAAAACAAGGTCTCTAGCAGCCAAGATGTTAACTTGGTTCTGAGCAAGCGCTGGAAGGTGCATCCCGGACGGAGGCCGGTGCGACGGCGTTACAAGTTGGTCTTTCTTTTTATATAGATCACGTATATACTTTTTTGTTTGTTAATACATTACTTATGAACACTCGGACACAGCAGACATCAGTGTTCAATTGTTTATCACACAAATGTTAGTCCCGAGTGGGATTCGAACTCACGCCTTTCAGTACTCAAAGCAGTAAATGTCGATGAATTCCTAACTGACTTCAAAAAATGAGGAGGTACCTATTCAATCTACATCATCTACAAAAATCTAGAAATTGTATACATCGATGATATTTTCGTTTACTTCTAAACCTCGCTGTTTCATTGGAGTAGTGCGTTTAGTTGGCTTAAGGGTCATGAAGTCGGGTTTTTTTATTGTAAATTATACTTGTAATTATATAAATCAAACATTTAAATATTTCGCTGAACCTGGTTCGGAAACTTGAAAGTCGCTCAGCGAGCTATGGAGAGAGCTATGCTCGGAGTTTCTTTGCGGGACAAAATTCGCAATCTTAGAACTAAAGTCACCGACATAGCTCAAAGAATTAGTAAGCTGAAGTGGCAGTGAGCCGGTCACATTTCTCGAAGAATCGATAACCGGTGGGGTAGACGAGTTTTAGAGTGGAGACCACGTGCAGGCAAGCGTAATCTGGGACACCCTGCGGCCAAGTGGTGTGACGACCTGCGTAAAGTGGTGGCCAAACACTGCATGCAGAAAGCTGTCGACCGAGCTCAGTGGCGTGCATTAGGAGACGCCTACATTCAGCAGTGGACAGCAAAGGGCTGATGATGATAATTTCGTTCCACCGGTTTTTTAAACTCTTGAATGTGTGTCTGACTGTGTGTAGAAATCGTCTACCTTAAGCTGTTGTAAACTTCGTAAGAAGTAGGAAAACATTTTAACAGAAAAGACGACTGGACTGTTGCTATTCATTAGGAGTTTATTAAATCTGCACGGATGGTGTCGCGCCGGCTTGCGGTGAAGTTTTATTAAAAACTTCCGCATTGCAAACTGGGTATCTTCACCTGGCTCTATCTTCATGGTTACCGGCTGGTTAGTAAAAGAAGCGATAGGAAAATAAAGTTAAATAGCTCTTTCTGCACTTAGGTTAAAGTGTGTGTGTGACATGATAGTTGCGTCTGAATCGAATGAGATATTCATATACCTACTATAAAGCTGGTCTTTCTATATAGGTATATAAAAATCTCGTGTCACGATTTTTGTAGTTGCACTACTTCGAAACTGCTCAACCGATTTTATGTATATTTAGGTAGGTATGAATATATAGGTAATAGGTATAGGTCGTATAGTAAATTTCATACCGCTAGGTGATTAAAGACAATTCTTAACTCAACGCGTACGAAGTCGCGGGCGTAAGCTAGTAAAATAAGAAAAAAGAAAGATGTTACCAATAAAGAATTTGAATTTAAATCTGGTGGATTCAATTCCCACCGGAACAAACATTTATGTGAAATGTTAGTTCTGAGTCTGGGTGTTCTGTATGTATTTGCAAAAATTGTATTCTATCAATTATCTGGTTCCAATAGTACAAGCTTTGCTTAGTATGAGGCTAGATGGCGCTGTATGAAATGTCCTACAATATTATTATTATTAAATATACATACGGGGGTATGTGAAATGTATTCATTACATTTGTAAATGTATGAACGTGCTTAGTTTTTTTACATGTAAAATTAATGAGACGAATAAAACGCTTTTATGACGAAAATTAACGAAAAAATATATTTTTTTCAGAATAAGTTGAGCCCTAAAATGTAGCGGCACCCATAGTGCACGAAGCTCAGCTTACACTGGATTTGTTTTTGAAGTTGAACATTTGTATTGTAAATCATATGTGTAGCTTTTGTTTAAGATTTCTCGACTACGTGAGCAATGCCGCGGTCAGCAGCTCGTATAAAATAAAGAGACTGAAGAAAATTTATTAACATTTGACAGCAATTAGTTATTTTTTTCGTTTTAATACACAATCAACATAATAAAATTAAATATGGTCATTAAGACCGAAAAGATAAGTAATGATGGTCCCGTTCAAAGACAATTCGAAAATTATATCAACAAAGAAAAACTTGCACAATAGATTTGAGAAGGAAGAAGCGAATATTAAGAGAGTACAAATCGCCTTGACAGTAAGAGGATTACCTAATCAAAAGACATCAGGGAATTCAAACTTCGCGATGTCGGCGCAGAATGGACCTCCTTTCGTGAACGACTACACAAATGTTAATAGACTTGGGGCAAGTCATCTGAAATTAAATGAACTTGTAACGCGTACCTATTTGGGGGAGCGAGTCGACTTGGATGGGTCTAAAATATTTCATTTTCATGTTTGTTGTGATATAAAAGAACATCAAAATGTATATATAATATTTATGGAATCTGTAAAGTCAAGTCGACCTCCACCTCTTTATCTGTAAAGTCGTCAAAGCACGTAGAAACAACTCATTTATTACCTTCTTTTTTATTCATTAACTGTCACCTCACAATACAGGTCATCCTAGTGTGAGGGACAGAGAACCACGAAGGTAGACTGTGAGGTGAGGTGTCTTTACATACTTGTTCCCCCGTAATCTAGTTTAAATTTAAGCTTGTAACCTTTTTCTTTTGTATTTATTTAGACAATAAAGAAATTATAACTATTTTTATTTGTCACCTAACCAGTATTTCATCCTCACAAAACAAAAACACACAGTTACATCCATACTTTTCTAGAATTGTCAATCTATTGATGTTTGACTTATTATTATGTTAACGTTCTTCTTATTACAAAATAAAACCACTTAAAAAACTGTAATTATACATTAAGAAACTTAATGTCTACACAAATATTCAAAAATAAACTAAAATAATATGTAATTTTCAAATATTTATAGCACTAAATGCATAAGTATCATATACGCTGTATTATACTATATAGGTAATCATATACCATAAAAACAACACAAATTATAATCCTATACTAAATCATGAGTATGTACGTTAAGTTTTGTAATGTTGTAAGATATATCAATTTATTTGTTAATTTAGATATTGCATAGTTGAGACGGAATAATAATTATGACCTATGAATCTAAACACTAAATTTCAATTATACTAGCCAATAAACCGACCTACTAATAAGAGATTCACGTTTCGCTCCAAAACAATAACATAATCGAAACGTCCCTACAAAAGTATGGCGTAACGTTTTCATCGTTACTTGTTAAATCTGTTTCTATATCGTCCGCAGATCAGTCTATTGTGGTGGCGCTGGCACTATTGTTGTGGGCCTATCAGAGCTGTTAACTCGGTATGAATGAGGCAGTAAGTTTGCGTTGACGCTTATTGAATTGTGTGACACGCAAATAAAGATGCAATGTCGCTCTGAGATGGGGGACTGCTAGCATTGTGGGCGATATTTTTAAATATACAGATAGGTAGGTAAACTATTTTATAGCTTTCCACATGGGAATTCAACTCGAATTCGACGTGTGAAAAGCTAAAATAAATGTAGCGCCTGATTAGCTTAAGAGTGTTCTTATTAATATTGATAATCGAACTGTCTTCGATAGAAATAACGTTACTGAGCTAAAAGAAGCAGGTGCTAGTAATACTAAAAGCGTTAATCTAGGATAAACCGAGCGATATATCATCTACTAATTCCTACAGAAAGTTAGTATTAGAAAGCGGGTTGACTCCTTGACCTTTGACATTTGCGATTCCTCCCCATCCTATCCTGCTTCGCTTCTCACCAATTACAGGCTTGAAGATAACCAAGGACAAGTGCCAGTTTATTGGACGATATAAATCCTATAGCATGCCCATAATATTTTATTATTTATCTTGATCTGCCATAAGCGTACATTTTGGCAATCAGGATTGTCTTCCTTCATAAACTTGGTTGTTTTAGTGTAATTAAGAAGAATCAGTGTCCATCCGCTGTCTTGAAAACCGCCCAGAAAGTTATGATGGGACATAAAAGCGTCGTTAAATTAAGTAATCACTTCGCACATAAAGACATCCTTGATGAATAAAGAAATTCTTTACTTTAGTTTTGCAACAACAATGTGAATTATTTTCCAGAAATTTTATTATACGTTCGCGTCTCTTTGATACTAGTCATCAGTATTTTGGATCTAAGTAATTTATAATGTACATCATTGCACTTTTAATCTAATACCTACATCTAAAACTTTGTCCCGCCTCAGCCTGTGAGGTGGGACAAATATTCTGTAAGCTACTGTGTCAGATAATTCATCTAATTCATCAACTGTGACGGAGGTCACAGTTTTCAAATATATGGTCGTTCTTAAATATTAATTCGTATATCATTGTCGTATGATTTCAACCAAAGTTATGAAGGTCTAGGTTGTATAAAACATATTTTTTTTACAGTATTATCTTGTTTTGTATTTTCGTTGTACAGCACGGGCAAGTTTTGATTTGTGCTAATTTATCACAACAAAAATACGTAGGACATCTGCAGACAAGTTTTCAGATGAAACCTTTCGAAATACATACAGCAAAGTAAGGCCACTACCCACTGCCTTTCGGCTCATTAGTGCGATACAACGAATTCGCAAATCCGCGGGTCCGTGACCCACTTCCCGATTATATGACCCGCATGGAGTAAAACGTTCGACATCTGTTAAATAAACAATTCTGTACAGTTCCACAGTTGAAACAATCGATTGTACATTCTCTGCCAAGTTTGCAATCATTAAACAACTATTTAGTGCTTCAATGAGCTATTATTTTAGCAGTTATATTTTACTTGTACATTTCTGTTACATTGCTTGAAACACATATTTACAAATGCTAAAATATCTACACGTAGACTGTGAATCAAGTAATTAAAACATCGGCACTTCTAGATATGGCCATGGTATTTCTATATCATCGTCACTTAATGTTGAAGAAGTTCGATGTCTTCGTCAACATTTCAGTAGTTCCATTGTTCCGTATTACGCCTTTGTTTACGATGGTGACTTTACTACTTTGTGGTTCACTTTAGTCATAAAGTTAAGAGGTTAAGCCTTCTAGGTTATCGTCGCTACGATTCTGGCTGATAACTTGTCTACTAACAGCATGATTAAACTGTTCTAGTAATGCCGTTAGATTTATAACGTTTTCTATTTAAAGTCATTCACATCAATGCACCGATGGATATACTTAGATCTCCCTGAAAGCACACCACTTAGCTCTCACTTTCTTGGTTTTACATGATACAAATAAAAGGTTACGGCTTAAGTATTCTATTTTTTTCCCATTTAGGTAACACTGAAAATTACAGCTGAGACATTCGTGTAGAAAAATTTCATGATAAATGATTTATTTAAACTGAAACATCTAACATCTTCAAATTTCTTCTCAAATGCCTGTCAAAATCTCAACTTTGATGTAGCAATAGCGAAACTTTCCCAATTCAAATGAACAATGTGCCTCGGATTGCTCTCTCATTCCTCATACAGCTTTACAGCCCTTATAAAACTACCGTCATGAAAGTAAATTACAGTTGGGGAGGTTATCATTTGCTTACAAAGTCTGGGGTAACTTTTCTTGTAACGAATGCTCAGAGTTCCTTGCTCCTTTTTGTTTCTGAAATATGCACAACTAAACTTCCTGTTTCTCTTCTATTTATAAAAAGGGTTCGGCTAAAATGTGTGTAGTGTCCAGTTTTGAAGTATTGTTTAACAGCAGCTAGTCACCGAGCATAAAATAAGGATTATTACATCAGAATATTAACTACCCAATTGACAAATTGAATGACGTAGATGTTAGGGTTAAGATTTGTTCGAATCCATCGAACTCACACCCTACAGCTCAGGAAGTAAAACTACTAACAAAAGAGCTAACAGGGCAGTCAAAGATGTATGGAGTATACTGACACTTACACATGCGTAAAATTATAAATTGTCGCTATAGCTCCACATTGTACATAAATCATATTTTATAATCTCTTACTTAATAAATATATATGTTTATTATTCATAATATATAACAATAGACAATACTATATGTTTAATATTCATAATATATAACAATAGACAATACTTTATTTGCGACATAAAAAACAATATACAAACATAGATCTTTAGGGAAAAAAAAAATTGTTTTAAGTTAATCAACTTTCAAATCCTCACGTAATTTAAATTTGTTTAAGTATAATAAGCTAAAATCGTTTATGAATTCCACATACCAACCTAACAGTAGGTACGAAGGTATATATCATGCCTTATGTCATCTACATTTACGTACATTGCCATAATCGTATGTACATTCTTACCTTCGAACACGCGGTTCGGAAATAGCCAGGTCAAGGTGTGTACCGTGTACCAAAGCCTGGCCCACCCCGCCCTCTAAAACACCTTACGAGGTATACTCGCCAACCAATTTCAGAAACTTTCAGATGCCGATCCCAAATTTAGGTCAGAACATGAATAAATTGGTTTTGTTTCTCACTTTAAACGTTTTATATAAGAGGCTGACGGTGACAAAAAGCCTAACAAAAACCTCAAAGCTTTTGCAATTAAAAACTTTCTCCGAAATGTTATGTTTTAATTTGAGTGTTTTATCTTCGATCGAGGTAGATATGATCAGGTTCTCGATTGTTTCGAAATATTAATTTTCAGTTTTTTTTTTGTACCAGAATGTTGTAACTACGAATTCTGTCCTATTGTTCAGTGATTTTTAACATTTGAGTCACAAACCTGGTGTTTCGTCATTAAAGCTTTTAATATCAGTAACGTACTCCACAACTTTATCGCCTTCAAAAGGCTCAATGGAATTATAGGCCTTAATAAATACTGTTACTCCCTTAACTATTAAAAGCTAAGCGGCCGTGAGCAATGCTGTGGTTACGTAAGCTTTATTACTTGAAACTCATAAATGATCACTATTAATTCTGCTAACTTATTTGACGATACCCACTCTTACTAACTGCCATGTTAAACCAACCTGGTTGACCGAGCATTGCTCGGCTGAAAACATGGATAAAACGACGTTTCTGAAAATGAAACCTAGCTAGATCGATTTGTCGCCCCCGAAACCCCCTGGATACAAAATTTCATGAAAATCGTTGGAGCCGTTTCCGAGATTCAGAATATATATATACAAGAATTGCTCGTTTAAAGATATAGATAAATAACTTACACAAGTCCCCAAATCCGCATTTGTCAAATGATCATTCGGTAGGATTCTTTTGGATTACGTAACCAGGACGTTGACTTTTCATTCTAACCTAAGAATTTAATCTTCTAAGTATTACAACTACGATTCAGGATTACCTAATCGTTTCTAACGTTAATCGTTTCGTCAAATCATCACAATGTCGTATCGTAAGGTTTTAATTAAAAATGAAAGGCCTTGTGTCGATGTCGGTCGTAATTCCGCGTCGATTATTCTTTCAGCTCCTCTCACTCCCGCGACTGGTGACGTCCTTTTCTGGCAACCTATATTGTTTCCGTGCCAAGTCTGTATATCGAACCGTACGATCTAGCCAGCTTTATAGATTTTACTTGGGATTCCTGAGGTATTGTTAAGAGAGTCACCGGAGTTTGTACTTAGACGGTGCGTGGCTGGAGTACGGTAGAGAGCGGTGCGGTTACTGCTGGCCGCCCATCGTGTGGAGGAAGTGCATCGTAATTATATTGGGTAACCTTGATGGTGCAGCTGAGCAGCTTCGCCGCGTCTGCCCGGGCCGACGGTCGATTTTCACTTGGAGCATCAGTACCCGTGTCTAGCCCGGGTGGGCGTGGTCTCTGAGCCGGTCAATAGCACGGTATCGCCCCTCTCGGTCGCTCTCGGGTACCCCTCGCGCTTCCATCCCGTTCCCTCCGGGGATGATTGAAACGTCTGATGCCGCAGGCGCCCCGCGCGCCCCCTCGCCAAGGACGTTCAGTGAATCCGTCCCTCTCTGCCGCGAGAGCACGTGTCTCCGTTACTATTCCATAATATAATGTGTGCCCCCCTGGTACCGCGCGAAAATTCACAACCAATTATGAGTCAAGTGCCTGATGTATTAGGTGACGAATTTCATGCCTGAAAGGAGTACTGATGTCGCTTTTAGCGATGTGCGAGGTGCCCCGCGTTAGAGGACAATTAGGTGCTCCCGTAAAGTGATATGGAGATAAGGATCCCTTCTAGGAACGTCACCTCTTCGTGTTTTCCGTCCTGTGCACTCTATTCTCTTGCATCTGCACCGGTAGTGCTTCCAGGTAAGCCTAATTTTTTATCATCCTAACTAAAATTTTCCCCTGATGATATAACAGTCTTTACCACATTGCCAAAATCCTATATATTACCAGAAAAATGTGTCGTATCACCATGGCGGTGGTCTGGCGCCGAGAGTCTAGACACATAATAATTATACATCGAGCCAACAAGGGCGGGTTTGCTGGAGATGTGACTCATCCGAATTTGTCTTCTACATCGATCGTATCTCGGCCTATTTGCCGAAGAGGTTAGGCGAGGTTGAGTAATCGAATATATCTTATTGTATCATAATAATGGGAGCTGATTGGAGGCGACCGAACGAGGCGTAGCCAGTTACGTCGCGAGATTTATTCCAAAACTTTATCCCTTGTTTTGAGGTACGTCAATCAAACGACATAACGACGGTATGATAAAGCTATCAAAAACGTTTGACCTTTCGTTTATACTTAATGTGAATGAATTATTCATTATCAGTGAGGCTGACATGAGCGCCCATAGTATGGAAGCCATGACGTCACCGGTGATATCATCAGCCCTACCCGTGCTTGCAACTTGATTCACGTCTACAATCTGCATATTGTTTCATACGGCCGTCAAACCCCCGGTTTGGGTATCTTTGGCTGTAAAGTAGACTATACATATATTCGAGTCAAGTACTATCGCGACTAACACAAAAAAAACAAGATTCTAATAATAAAACCAATTCTGAAGTCTTAAGTTGTTAGCCATAAACTTACTAAGGCTGCTGTTTTTATTGCAGTATATAAGACAAGAATAACAACATTTTAAAGATCATGTTTTTTTTCTGTTTTATACTCAAATTGGTGTTATTGTCGGCTCAATAACACAAAGATGCAAAAACCTTAGATACGCTATTAGGTAACTTTCGAGGCATGAACATACCCCAGCTAATACAACACAAGTGCAACCTTTAAGCCATGCGTCTGTTAAATAACACCCATAAATCATAATCCCTAATGGAACAAGAATAGATAAAGGTGTTTGCACACCGAGTTCTGTCGAGTGACATCGCAAGCTAGATGTTATCATAGACCTAGCTCAGGGTCACGATTTGCGCAAAAACATACACATTGAAAGATTAAACGGTGCAATTACGCCCAGCATGCGTACTGTGGCGGTTTCCAAATGGTTTTTTGATGGCATCTCTTGGGTTAGTGACGAAACCGTTAATGTGCTTGCCCTAACTATCACAACATTGACTTGGACGAAAACCATACACGAGTATAAATTAACACCAGATACTCATGCTATTGGCATCGTGGGTTAAAAATAATTGTAACATATTTCACTCACATCTTGCCAAATGTTGGCATCTATCTAAAATCTAATAGAGAACAACGTGATGATGGTGGAAAATTGAGAACAGATAACCTCGACATCCTAAAAGCAGCAATATCCGAAAATTAACAGGAATCATAAATTAATCTCAGCGATTCATTTAACGCAATAATTAAGAACAAGCTCATGATGTATTCGATCAAAAAGAAGTCTCAGACCAAGGCCAATAACCTAGAAAATCAATGTATGACATCATGAATGGCTTGAGTGGTTGAGACCACGCCTTACGTAATCTTTAGTCTAGCATTTGTTTGCACGAGTGATCTTGCATACAGCGGCTTCATGATTTCCATCTCGATCAGATTCAGGAAGCCTATTCATGTGATTGAGTAATTTTTCATTGGAATTATTCACAATCGCGAGTAGGTAGTAGAATAAAAGTGTACTATGTACAGTTGTAACAACTATGAGTCAGTTTGACAAGATGTTTATGTCGATGTTATTTATTTTTACCACGGTGATTAAACTCTAACATTTTATTATCTGGTCAGTTACTTTTAGATGACTTTCAAAAGTCATCATTGTTATCGATGCCCCTTTATGTCTCGCATTACACACTACATGTTGTGTATATTGTTTATAATACATATAGGTATATATATATATATATATATACTTGCTTATTATATATATATATATATATAGCATTGATAATATCCAAATGCAAGTACGAACGTATACATTTACCATACATTCATTCATAATATATTATGATCTCTACTCTATGATTTTGAAAGATATGATTGTTTTAAGCGATAACATTTTATCATCACCCGTATTTATAAGAGATTGTTATTATAGTAGATTATTAGTATTCTCTTTCTCACTACCAATATATTCGTTTTTGAGAGTTTTCTATCTGGATTCAACTAAATTCTCACTTAAGCGTTCTCTAAGTGTCCAAAATATCAATATAATAGAATTGACTTGTACGTTGTTTCATTTCAAGTCCTTATATTAATCATCATTCATATCATTTTCCTTTAAAATGTTGTTGAGCGAAGACATCTAAAGTCGGTTGACATAAATTAAGCTTCTAAAATCTGGTGTTCACGTTCTTCAAAGAGGAGCCAAATAGTTAATAGTGATGATTCTGAGAATACTTTACGGTTCTTACACATTAACTACTTTGTACGAAGCGGTATTTGTTCAGTTTTATAGTTTTATCAGTAATGTCATACATACGGAAACGGTTCTTCTTGGTTGTGTGAGTGGAGTTTATCGCATTTGTTTTTTTGTAAATTCTTTACCTGCCGGGTTACGTATGCAACGGTAGGTATTGTTGACGATAAACGTTTTTATTTTTTATGACTAGCTGTACCCGCAACTTCGTTTGCGACAAGTAGATACTTTGTTTGCCGGACATTATTTATTCAATAGCTCGATATAAAGATTGCCTTTCAGCAATGTTATTTTAAATATCTATCACATGTCTATGGGATAGCCCGACTCTGACAATAGGGTTAACCACTCAGTCCCAACGAATAAAAACGTTCACACTAAATTAATTCGCTTTTCCAACTGCCGATTTATAATGAGCGGTGGACTCAAAGTTTGCTCTATATTCCGGGGTTCATGTTATTTTGGACGGTTGGTTATTCTGTGGATGTTTATGCCGATCATTCCTAAAGTACCACTCCGATAAAGTTGAAAATTTTATCGTACAATACCTTAAGTAACACCTTTCAAACAAAAAAATAAAAATTGAAATTGGACTACGCGTTAAAGAATTATTAAATACCTACTGCATAATATAAATTATTGCCTAGTAAACTTTTTGACTTTTATCCCTCCTCCTACGGAAAATGCGCCGAATTTCGGGATAAAATGTTTCTAATAACCTACCTCATAGTACATACTATAATCATGCCAAGTTTTATTTAAATCTATTCAGTAGTTTCGGCGTGATGCTCTTTCAAGATAGAGACAGACGGTCAAAAAATAATAAAGTTTTTTTTTTGTTTCAGTGTCGTTAAAAGAATACCCTCCAATTTTTTTTTTTCAAAATGTACAAAATTTGGCCTCCACTTGCTTTATTATAAGTAGAAGATAGATTAAGCTCATCTGAAAATACCCTATAGTGATATCGAAATTACATAATTTAGCAGCAACGTATTATGGGTAGGTAATATTTAACTGAATTTGCCCAAATTTATTTTTACACCTGTCGGGATTAAGTGGATGCGAACAGCGCTAACAAGATAACATTTTATTTATTCATGCATATAATACCACAATAAAGATAATGAAGAAAAAAAAATGTTAAACATAAAAAAGTAGGTAATACTCGTAACCTCGTAACCGCCGTGGTGGTGCCGGCGCCGCCGTGGTGGTGCCGGCGTAAGAATTGCACTCCACCCTCTCTTCCCGTGGTTGCCGTAAGAGTCGGCTAAGGGATGTAATCCGGAAGATGGGCAGCAGCGTCTTCTTTTAAATAACCTCACCCAACTGCGCTCGTCAACCCGCCTGCCAAGCGTGGCGAGTATTGGCAAAACCCCCCCAATGAATAGTTCTAAAAAGACCAGGCCCCCAGTCCCCGGCAGCTCCACTAGTCCTGGTTTAGGTAGCGGCCACGGTAACGGTGGAGCAGGGGGTGCTAAGAATCCCCGGCAGACGCCCGGCTACCACCCCCAACGACGACTGGCCCTGGTAACACACAACATACGCACTTTGAGGACAGACGAGAAGATTGTTGAGCTGGAAGAGGAAATGAGTAGGTTAAATTGGGATATTTTGGGGTTATCTGAAGTCCGAAGAGAGGGCGAGGACACGATAACCCTAAAGTCGGGTAACCTATTCTATTACCGGGAGGGTGACCAACAGTCCCAAGGTGGTGTCGGTTTTCTCGTCCACAAGTCCCTCACTAACAACATTATTAGCATCGGAAGTGTTTCGAGCAGGGTCATATACCTAATACTCAGAATATCCAAAAGATATTCGCTGAAGGTCATTCAGGTGTATGCACCAACCTCGTCACACCCAGATGATGAAGTAGAGCGTATGTATGAGGACGTAAGTAGGGCCATACATACCTCCGAAACCCACTTCACTGTTGTTATGGGGGACTTCAACGCAAAGATGGGCATGAAGAGCGATGATGAGTTGAGAGTGGGGCAATTTGGATATGGGCAACGGAACCCTAGGGGACAGAGGCTGGCCGACTTTCTGGAGAAAGAGGGCCTCTTTATGATGAACTCTTTCTTTCAGAAGCCGCCTCACAGGAAATGGACCTGGATGAGTCCCGATGGTTCTACGAGAAACGAGATAGACTTCATCATGACCAACAAAAGACGGATATTCAATGATGTCTCTGTGATTCACAGGGTGAAAACCGGTAGTGATCACCGACTGGTAAGAGGCTCATTGAATATTAACGTCAAGCTTGAAAGGTCACGCTTGATGAAGTCCACGCTCCGACCTACTCGCGCCCATATACAAAACCCCGAAAGCTTTCAACTCGAACTTTCCAATCGCTTCGATTGCCTAGAGAATCTTGCCACGGTGGACGAGATCAATAACAGGCTCGTAGAAACTGTCCATGCGGTGGGCTCTAAGTTTTTTAGACCCCGTCGTACAAATAGACCTCAAAAACTATCCGACCATACTCTAGACCTCATGGCTGAACGACGCTCGTTACGACTACAGTCTTCCTATGATGCAGAGTCATATAGGCTGCTCAATAGACAGATATCGAAATCCTTGCGACATGACATACGTATCTTTAATACTAATCGTATTAAAGAGACGATAGAGCGGAAAAAAGGCTCCAAAGTGTTCGCAAGAGACATGTCTATTGGGCAAAGTCGGTTGACGAAGCTGAAGAGAGAAGATGGTAGTATAGCGTCGACCAAAGCAGAGGTATTAGAGGAGGTCGAAAGGTTTTATGGACGGTTATACACCTCGGTAGCTGAGCCTGTTAGCAGCGCGGCCAAAGACCCAAGAGCCAAGCTGACCCGGCACTATACCGAAGATATTCCGGACATCAGCCTGTACGAGATTAGAATGGCCCTGAAACAGCTTAAGAACAACAAGGCGCCGGGTGATGACGGAATCACATCGGAGCTTCTGAAAGCGGGTGGAACACCGGTACTTAAAGTCCTTCAGAAGCTCTTTAATTCCGTCTTACTCGAAGGTGTAACGCCAGAAGCATGGAACAGAGGCGTGGTGGTGCTGTTCTTCAAGAAAGGTGACAACACTTTATTGAAGAATTATAGACCCATCTCGCTTCTGAGCCATGTTTATAAGCTGTTTTCAAGGGTCATTACGAACCGTCTGTCGCAGGTTCGATGACTTCCAGCCTTCCGAACAAGCCGGTTTCCGTAAAGGTTACAGTACCATAGACCACATCCATACGCTAAGGCAAATTATACAGAAGACCGAAGAGTATAATTTGCCTCTATGTCTAGCGTTTGTGGACTATGAGAAAGCCTTTGATTCGATCGAGACATGGGCGGTGGTTGAGTCTCTCCAACGATGCCATATTGACTATCGGTATATCGAAGTGTTGAAGTGTTTGTATAATAACGCTACTATGTCGGTCCAAGTACAGGAGCAGACTTCGAAGGCGATTCCACTGAAAAGAGGCGTAAGACAGGGAGATGTTATATCTCCGAAACTGTTTACTGCCACAGTGGAAGACGCCTTCAAGCTCCTGGAATGGAAAGGATTCGGCATCAATATTAATGGCGAATACGTCACTCACCTTCGATTTGCCGACGATATAGTGGTCATGGCAGAGTCGTCGGAGGAACTCAGCACAATGCTCGAAGACCTCAATCGAGTTTCTCAACGGGTGGGTCTTAAAATGAACATGGACAAAACGAAGGTAATGTCGAATGCCCATGTTGTGCCCACCCCAATATCAGTTGGGAGCTCGGTTCTTGAAGTTGTTGACAAGTACATTTACCTAGGACAAGCAGTCCAACTAGGTAGGTCCAACTTCGAGAAAGAGGTCAATCGTCGAATCCAACTCGGCTGGGCAGCGTTCGGAAAACTGCGCAGCGTTTTCTCGTCCGAATTACCTCAGTGCCTCAAGTCGAAAGTCTTCGACCAGTGTGTGTTACCAGTGATGACTTATGGCGCCGAAACGTGGTCTCTGACTATGTGCCTTCTTAGTAAGCTCAAAGTAGCACAACGAGCTATGGAGAGGGCTATGCTCGGAGTTTCCCTACGAGATCGAATCAGAAATGAGGAGATCCGTAGGCGAACTAAAGTAGCCGACATAGCCCAGCGGATTAGCAAGTTGAAGTGGCAGTGGGCAGGGCACATAGCACGCAGAACCGATGGCCGATGGGGCTGCAAAGTTCTAGAGTGGAGACCACGGACCGGCAAGCGCAGCGTAGGACGTCCACCCACAAGGTGGACAGACGACCTAATAAAGACCGCAGGAACGCGCTGGATGCGAGCCGCTTCCAACCGGTCTTTGTGGAAGTCAATGGGGGAGGCCTATGTCCAGCAGTGGACGTCATGCGGCTGATGATGATGATGATGACTCGTAACCTTGTGCTCCATTTATTTGTTTAAATTTACAAACACGAAACGTGAAAAATAGAGATTTTAATAAGCTTCAAGGGATTTAATGGCCTAGTAGTAAAATAAGTTTTTTTTTTGTAGTAAAAACTTAAATTTCTGTCTCATTTCTCGGAAGATGAATCATTTACTATTTCACCTAGTCTGACATAAAGTCACGTATAATTATTTAGTAAAAGTGCGTTCCAAAACTAACGTCGAGAGTTTGTATGCTCTAGTAATGCGTCACCGCACGACATTTGGCAAATATTTGGCCGTCAGTCCCCAAGACTCCGACCTTATTGCTTATTTACCCTCCGACCTCTCCTTTTTGTGTATCTACCCTAAAGCGAGTTCTTAAGGGTGTTAAGATAACATAAAAAGATAAAATGCAGGGGGTTTATCCGTTATAAAATTTTGGAGGTCGCCACAAGTGGATCTCCTTCGATGCGATCTTTTGATGTGACGCGAACCAAATGTTTTTAAAATAAGTTTTACTATATTCATTATGAGAGTACCTATACATATATGGTTTCATTATTCTACTTAGTCAGCATTTGTTGTAACCGCAAAAAATAGAATTATACTAGTTTTTATAGCCGTGTTGGGAATACTGGTGGAGAATTTACGTTCGTAGTTTTATTACGTGACAAGAAACTGTTTCATTTGACATTGCAACAGTTTCCGTGAAACATCCCGTAGGATTGGAACGAACTCCGCTGTTTTTATTTGCGTACCAAAATGCACAGCTACAGATCGTATGGCTTGATTGGACAGTCACATACATCAGTTAAATGAGATACTTGATGCTTTATCGCGATTGAGATTACATTTAAAACTGATAATGTACGGCACCCCCTTTATATCATTTTCAAATATGGCAATATGATGTAATGTTAAATATATATACAAGCAATGACAGACATGAGATGCCTTGCCATAAGTCTCAGCTGCCGCACTCTCTCGGCTTCCCAACTCCTTATTACGGGCCTTGACTAAATAATACCTCCACTACTACGAAATGAATTGAGTTAGAAATGTAAATGAGATTCGGTTTCGTGGAAGCTCTCCCGGCTCGGTGCTAAAGCTATTTCGCATTTAAACTATTAAATGGAACTTTGAAGTTGTGACACGTCCTGTCTGATGAAAAATGGTTTACATAAAATGGGCGTAGAAACTTTAGTATTGTGTATATTTAGTGTATGAAAATTGATCAATTTAAAAAAACTTACGTACTGTAAATGGAATCTGCTTTATTTGATTTGCAAGGACCGGTTGAGTTTGTAAAGAAATAGGTCATGGCGAATCCAGTTCCAAAAAAATAAAAGGGTCAACACAAAGGGGTACTCAGCGAAGCGTACGCGATCACCATAGGAAGAAACGGGTATATGACAACGGTGGAGACCCCTCAGAATAAAACCATAGTTAGGGCTTCATAAGTACCGGGAACTGCATCCGGCGCGGTTTCGACGTGCCGTTACGTTACTCCGAAAGCTTTGTAATTAGTCGTTGCGAAACCATTTCTGCCTTTGTTTCCGACACTGGCAACGCGTGAGCAGTTGGCAAATGGATCACTGAGACTATTCTTCGCGGAACCATTGACGCTGGCTGTATAGTATGTCGTTTTAACGGTCTCAGAAGCCAAGCCTGGTCGTAAAACAACATTGAATGCAAAGTAGAAACTTTGGAATGTACCGATGGAATACGAAAGTCAATTGTACGGCAACACCCTTTCTGCTGACAGTTATCTTACCCAGCTGCTAATAAAACAGTTGTAAATGTCGCTACTAAAAGCCCGCACGTGGTGTTCGTCAGGGCCTGTTTCGAGAAGAGCTAGTCAGTCAGGGGAATTTGTAATCCGATAGTCCTATTTAAGTCCTTGCCTTTGCTTCATCGATAAGCGGCTATTCAAGATGCGGAAGCACGACCCTCTGCAGTCCGTTTGTATTCCAGATGTTGAAGTACGCTTTGAATTGATTAAAATAGAACGCTTTGAGTGCATGTTCAGCTAGATTTGAGTAGTTAAAATTTGGTTTACCGTCATAAATCCTAATTTAGTTAATTATGGAGAATGTTTACTGTTCTGAAAAGTGTTGTGTGTTTTGGAAAGTTTTGTTCTACATTATGTTTTGTTCTTGTTTCAGGTCGCATCCTGCAGCATAATAGGGAGCCATACGCCGCGGCGGAAAGACGGGTGCGACACGCACTCGTGGTATGTACATACTTAATTGCCTTATAACTTAATAAGTAGTGGTGCAAAGAGAGCAGGAAGACACGGGTTTGATTCCCACTCAAGACAAAGATTTATGTAATTAACTCATGTTTATTCTATTTATGCTTGGGAACGTTGTGTGAAATGTCCACCGAATACTTATTTATTATTTAAATTCATGTTCAATTTAATATAATTTTTATCTGGTGATGCAAAATCTACTTTGTGTAAACTGTACATCGACAATTATTTTTCCCATTCAACATAAACGTTCGATCTTTAAGCTTTGTTCTAGTTTAATTCTATTGTTTCTACTCTACTCTCGTTAGTTACATCAACGAGCGCTTCTGTTTCTTTCTTATCTGTGTTACTATACTCTCTGTACGCTTCCTTGTTTTACATTGTTTCCATTGCCACTATGTATTTTACTCTTGAGTCTTGACATTAGACTTATATTTGTTTTTAAATCGTATTAACCTCTATGTAAATACAGACATTCTTCCTTCAAATGACGTTATATATTTCCTAATCTAAACTATATTTTCCTTGTTATATATCAAAGTAAATACGAGTGTATTTACTTTGATACATTCTGTTTAGACTTGTGTCCGCATTTCGGCTGTCAATACGTCAGTTCTTCACAGTGTTCGTTGTCAGACGACACGTTTCCAATTCCAATGAAATTTCTCTTTTCGTATAGATTTTTTACGAAACCGAAGGCTGTTGGTTAAATTTGAATTTCTGTTTTTATTTGAGTTTCATTAACCTCGGCACGAGCGTAAAGATCTTTTTTTTTTCACGTTACAAGCTCTTTCGTGTCTGTACCTATTCTCATCATGCTTCGTAACGATGGTTTCTACTACGAATTTTATAGCGTTGGTATGAGATAATATGTCAAACTGCGTCATGTCGACGTTTCTGATTAAGGTCCTTGTTTTAACGTCTAGAAATGTTTTGTTATTGGTGTTTTATAATTTTCTCATAACTAACTTTTGTTCTTTTTTAGTGAAGTCTAAAAGCGAAGTCTCAAACTGTTTCTAGGCCTCCGATACTAAAAGGCGTCGTCTATCTTGATCTTGAACTACTTCATGCCAGATATTGACTTGAAGATCTTTTTATTACGTCTTATCACTATTTAACTCATCCAGTAGCTTCAAAACTTGAATTCGCTTTCATTTCGATCTGTTTGCATTTTAAATGTTTCTTTAACATTTAGAAAAAAAAATATCTACACTATCTCAGTTATCCATTTTAGCGAAATTCTCTACTCATTCTGACCTTACTCCGACCATCCATGGTCGGGCGCGAGGCCCTAGCAAATTCAATTAGCCCTCCGCCCCAGGGTAAATGTATCGCGGAGCTTCTATTTAGCTTGCATTAACTATGGATATGAGCGGTTAATTCCCATCAACTGTAGTGGAGATATGTTCCATGATTAAAATAACCATCGCGGGACTCGAATGGTCTAGACGATTGGGCAAAAGCAAAAATGTGGAGTAAGTAATAATTGTTCTATACCTAACTGGTTTTGTACTATGGAACCTCAACTTGAACAAAGTCTCTGACAACTTTACTCTTATTTATTTTTTCTTTCTTGTTTTTTCAATTTGTTCGTATTATTTTTATAAAGATATTAGGTATTATAAAATTTGTCTAAACTTTATTCTCTTTCGTTGGGGTACCTACTTCAAGTACACACCACTGACCACGCCAGACGTTCATGCGATACACGTCGTT
The DNA here is from genome assembly GCA_950106695.1 of Biston stratarius. Classification (NCBI taxonomy): domain Eukaryota; kingdom Metazoa; phylum Arthropoda; class Insecta; order Lepidoptera; family Geometridae; genus Biston; species Biston stratarius. Next base: position 3,238,531 of record OX467108.1, read on the forward strand.
TATAAGCAAACGTCATTGCATTGCACCCATTTTGAAATATTTTTATTGTTAATTAACCTTTCCGTATTAATGTAGAATGTTTAATAATTTCAGCTATCTCTTGAATTTGGCAGCGGCTTGAATACAGCATGTATCGCAAGTTAATTCATAATGTTACCATAATAATTACATGGCTATTGAGAGTAACCTTCTAATGCCTCAAAGTAATGAGCGCCAAAGCAACGACGTCCTGTTTTTTTTTTTTGCTGCTCGAAGTTCTGTGTATCGCTGCAATGCTCATTGACAGGGGTTATCTCTTACCATCAGAAGAGGGACTCGTACGTCCTATTACATTCAAATAAAAGAAAAATACCCTTGATACTTATCGAGTTTAGCAAAGCAGCTTCAAATAAAAGATAATTCCCCATCAGCAACGTAAACGGCACAGCGTCCCATGATCAATAGAATTGACTTGTTTGAATTATTCATTAGATATGTAAATTGTTGCCAAGTTACAGCCGATGGAGTGCTCATAAAATATATTTCTTATTTTCCGACAAATTGGAGCACTTACAAATCGACGTTTATAATACACGAAATCCTGATTAGATAGGCTCTTTACATTTTGTCTAATGTTAACTAAATTTCAGATTCATAATTTACTTACCTATACATCATTAGTTTTTTGTTACAGTGGTTCATATATTTCTTATCAGCCCTATTACAAATGTGTTTTTGGTTGTTAATTCATCACGTTAGAACAGATCACATAAACACCATTCCACGTGAATTTTGACAGTTAGTGTCCAAGAATGGCAGGAGTTTAAATTACACTTAGCTTTATAGTTAATTTTGTGTTCTATAAATAAACTGCATTTGCTTGTGTCGAATTCATACACCAATGTTTTTTTTTTATGGATGGCAGGCTAAGTGTTTGACCACAGCTCACCTGATGTTAAGTGACGGTGTGTGACCTGATGTCAACTTGAGGGTTACCACTAGCCTAGAGGGTATCCGCGTTGTTACTCCACTTTTGCCAATATGTTTTCCGTGGATATACAGTCTAGCTGTCCAACCACCGAACTGGCAAAAAAAAAATCTAGTTATTTCAGTGTATAACGTTATAAGCCAAATAAAAAAATACATTGACAGTTTAAAAAGAGCACGTTCACCTTGTCGTATTTTTTAAATTTGACATTGCCATTGTGAATACCACGCCACGCGAATTTTACCGGAATTGAGCCGCGTTATGTAAACGCGATCGTGTTACGTGGTTCATGCTCCTAGGGAATATGGTTTCAACAACTCTAGTACTCACTAATAATGCAGAACATTAACCGAGATCACAGCCTCATAAACGTAAGCCTTTCCTTGTTTTGAGTAGTACTCATTGAATTCCGAGGCTTGTTCGATGCAATATTGTGATGCATGTTCAGTCAGGTGATTGATGGTGATGGATATAGATTTGATGGGGTTGTAATAGGTCTGATGGTTTTGCGTGACGAGGGAGCGGCTGGATATACCGAACTATCTGTTAGTACGCTTTGAAAGAGTATGTTTTGCACCACAGCGACAACTATTATAACTATTCATTGTCATTATTTATAAGTAGTATGTTGTTGTTGTAGTGTTGTGTGTGTCAAAATAAATGTTTCTTTCTTTCTTTTAAACGTTTGTCACGTTTTTGTTAGGTTTCTTATCCTGATTCCTTATAGTTGGTGATATTTCGGACTATAGTGCAAACTCTGTGGTATAAAACAACATATATTTAAAAAAAACACTATCTTAATTTTTATTTCTAATTCTAATTTAATTTCCGAAGGGCGTGGGTTTAAACCTAACAATGAGCTTGAGCTGCCGGTGAAGGAAAAATATCGTGAATAAACCATAGCGTGGTGGTAGGGTATTCTCTAGTACTCGGCTGGTTAGCCACCCTTAAGTTGAAAATCTACCGCCAAGCACTTAATGGTCACTTGGAGCCAGTTAAATTCCAGGCTAGGTTTGCTTTACCATCTTCGAACACACCGTCACTTAACATCAGGTGAGCTGTGGTCAAACAGCTTGTTAACCATAAAAAAATACTCGTAGCTAACAATAAAATATATCAATATCATATCATCATCATCATCATCAGCCGTATGACGTCCACTGCTGGACATAGGCTCTCCCATTGATTTCCATAAAGACCGAATACGCGGCTCGCATCCAGCGCGTTCCTGCGGTCTTTATTAGGTCGTCTGTCCCTTTCTGTCCTTTCTGTCTGTCACCTTGTAGGTGGACGTCCTACGCTGCGCTTGCCGGTCTGTGGTCTCCACTCCAGAACTTTGCAGCCCCATCGGCCATCAGTTTTGCATGCTATTTGCCCTGCCCACTGCCACTTCAACTTGCTAATCTGCTGGGCTATGTCGGCTACTTTAGTTCGTCTACGAATCTCCTCATTTCTGATTCGATCTCGTAGGGAAACTCCGAGCATAGCCCTCTCCATAGCTCGTTGTGCTACTTTAAACTTACATTAATTTCATATATATATGTACAATTGTACATGTATATTGAATACCGATGAGAGGCGTATCAACCCGCCAAGTTACATTACCTTACATGGCTGTGGGCCCATATCCCGTTGAGAGCTTTGCTGCAATCAGTTAAGGCTGTCCAGGTACTGCACCGGAATCTAGCACTTATTCAAACGTGCTACAGTCATCTCTTCGCTAAACTTTGCAAACTGTGCCAAACTTTCTAACTCCATACCAAAATATCAACTAAATCCAGCTCTTATTCTAACGGGATAAAGGTGACGGTCTTGATTAAACAATTCTGACTTTAAGCTTACCCGTATAACTAAAGTGCAATTTTGAACCTTATCTCTAAAGTTTCAAAGGCATGTCGCATCTAGATATTGCAGCTCAGAGCAGCTTAGCTGTTGGTAAATTTGTGGCAATCCTCGGCTTTAAGCGAATTTCACAGTTGTGGTTGCAGTAATTGTATTTTCCAGCATTTAGGATGTCCATAGCTAATTTCCACTATTCGAGACTATACAACTCTTAAGTTTTTTTTTATTGTTGACGAACTAGGTGTTTTGACCACAGCTCACCTGATGTTAAGTGAAGGTATGATCGAAGATGGTAAGCACACCTAGCCTGGAATGGAACTGACTCAAGTGAGGCTGCTAGTACACGGTTAGATGATTGGCGGCAGATTTTCAACTAGAGAGTGTTAGCTAGCCAGTCGAGTACTAGAAAGTACCCTATCGCCATGCTATGGTTTCCTCACGGTGTTTTTCCTTTACCAAGCTTATTGTTGGTGTTTGAACCCACGCCCTTCGGTGTGCTAAGCAACCGCGCTAACCACTGCGATATCATAGCTACAGTTTTATAAATTTATTCCAATATAAGAATAACATACTGAAATTGTGTCAAACCCACCATCGACAAAACCCGAAAATATTTATATCCCCCTGGGCTTGTGCTGTTGTGTGTAAAGTCCTTTGAAACACGTGGACAAATTACGCTCCATTGTGTTTTAGTACAACAATTGTACTACAGGAAATCTTTAATTACACGGTATTAGTCATATAGTTTCTAATCCAGTGACCTTTTTCAAGGAGCTAAACCAGGCGGTTCACGTATGTTTTCTGCTTTGGCTCCTCAAGTATAGCACGAATGTTTTACCTTAAAACACATCTATTTGAAATTTAAGAAAATTTATAGAATAAAGAGTTGATTGAGTGCAAAGGGCGTCAAAATGCCCGTAAAACAGCTAGGTTAGCGGTTGGATTGAAAACCACTGACGCCCTTAGAGAAGTTTCCCTACGCGAGAAGGGTGGTTAATTTTAAGTTTCCTTAATACGTTTTCCTTCGTCTGGGTTTTGTACCCTCCCCAAATGGAGACAGAGTTCATTACCAAACTGTTCATCGAATCTGCATGACCCAATTCCCTTTGCCCTTTTTACTAACTGACAAATAAAATTCGTATAGCCAGAAAAACAAAAAAGTGACATCGTTAGTTGATATTCCCACCTGAACTACTATGTTTTCACTTTCGTTGGACGAACTTGGGTTAAATTGTTCATAATTCCTACGTCTCCATTTATGAGACATTTATAAATCGTTAGATCGATTTCTTTTGCACGCCTCATCGCGGCATCTGTAGGCCTCCTATATACTATACCTACTATAGGCCTCCCCCATTAACATCCATAAAGACCGGTTGGAAGCGGCTCGCATCCAGCGCATTCCTGCGGTCTTTATTAGAGGTAGTCTGTCCCGGTCTTACGCTTAGCTGTACGTATTAAGGAAACTTAAAATATTACCTATTTGTGCGTTACAAATGAACTAATTTAGCAACACAAGCTATTTTGACAATGTTATTGGTAAAACGTATTCCGATAGGATCTATTTTACAGGGTTGGGAAAAGTTACAGTATTGTATTTACAGACGCCGTATTGTAATTTGATTCGAGTTGCGAAGTAGATAACAAGCCATTTCGCAGCCCTAACCGACCGACTCGAGGGATTTAGTCTGATAATGAGTTTCTGTTTATCTTGCACCTTATTTACATTTACTCTCGTTGTTTTTCGCCGTCTTCCGTAAAATAAAAGTTATGCTAACGCTATTGACTGCTTTATTGTCAAAATATTTCCCCGGGAGTTTTCTTATAAAGTTCTTGGCTCCGGGTTCGTTCCGCCCGTTAGACTAAAGTTTATGGCTATTTTTTTCCACAACAAAAAACAGCGAATTTTCCCAACGTTGAGCTTAAAAGATTTTACGACCCAGATAAAGCTACCAAGCAACTTCATCTGTCTAAAAATGTCTTGAATATATCCCTTAAAAGCAATTCCGGGCTTTGATCGTATCCTAAATTCGCACTCTACGGTTATTCTGTCAGGCTTTAATGTAATTAAAACGCAACAATTTTTGTTTGGAACGCAACTTAATTAAAAGTGTTGGCGATCGGACCTTTTGCCGGAACGAACTTTCTACATCTATGTCGGACAACAGAATTTTTTTTTTCCATGTAAAATGAACGATACTCTTTTCTGATTCCATCTGTCTGTCCGTCCGTCTGTCACCAGGCTGTATCTCATGAACCGTGATAGTTAGACAGTTGAAATTTTCACAGATGATGTATTTCTGTTGCCGCTATAACAACAAATACTAAAAAACAATAAAATAATTATTTAAGGGGTTCCTTTACAACAGACATGATTTTTTGCCGTTTTTATATATAATGGTTTGGAATCCTTCGTGCGCGAGTCCGACTCACACTTGGCTGTTTTTTTTTTTAAATTTATGTTTATAGTTTTTCTTAGAATATGAGTGTCTGACTTCTTGCGACAGCTGATTATGTCCATCTGCATTCACGTGCACTAATTTAGTTATCTTGGCGAGACAATACTTTTATTAAATTAATCCTCGAAGCTAGAGTTAACCGTTCCTACTTAAAGTATTACTCACAAAACTGTCAGTATTTGTCAGCGATTCTTCGTCGTATTTAAGGTAACTTGTTTTATTGACATTTATTAGGTAACCGACACCTCATTCGTTCAACTAAGCTCACGTGTCCTAACTTCCAAAGTCCTGATTACTTCGCCATGTTAGTCTGTCCTACTTTAGTGTTTCATGTCCTGAATGTTGATCACACGCTTTGCTAAGTGACTGCGCAAGTAGAATGATAGTTATTAGTAATTAAGTTCGTATAGGCTGAAGGAATAGCATAGAATTATATAACTTCATTTAATGTACCGCCTGAAGGCACATACAAAAGTAGCTTGATTTTTTTTTAAATTAATTTTTGATTTGTGGTTTACTACTGCTTGGCTGCACAAAATCTAATACTACGGAACTACCTAAACCTCCTGGTAAGGAAATCTACCATCTCGTAAACCATGCCAAAGGTCTTCGGAAAGTCTTTTAAAACGACGATGTCTTAAATATTCACCTTCAGAATAAATAAATATTAGAGGACATTTTACACAGCGCCATCTAGCCCCAAACTAAGAAAAGCTTGTATTCGTACTATGGGTACGTATTTGACCACATCTTGTCTGGTGTTAAGGTTAGGTTGGACGATAGAAGGGACCGATTTACTCTAGTTTTTAAGACATCATAAAATAGACACTTTTCGCTAAACACAGACTTCGCCAAAGAGTTCGTCATCCCCGCCGTGCTAATACAAATGTGAAGTAGAAGCGTTAGTGGGCACTTATGGAATATCCAACATGTATGTGACGCGTTTCTCCATAAAAATGTAAAACAAAAAGAGTTATAAATCTAATAGGAGCTTTGGTGTTTTTGGCGGTTTTAGCTTTATGATCTCAAATGATTTAATAAAGTGGGAGCAAGAGAAATTCCAGCAAATTCTTTCTATAATCTACTCAATGACTTATAAATCCATGAATTTGATGTTTTATTTTAGTCTACTGGTCGTTATTAACACACCATCACATATTTCAACACTTTGATTTTCCCAAAGTAATGAACACTATTGCAGTGATGACTTTGTTTTGTTATTCGAAGTTCTGGTTACCGAAATGATCTTGTATAAAACAAAGTCGCTTCCCATCGTCTGTACGCTTAGATCTTTTTAACTACGCATCGGATTTTAATACGATTTCCATCAATAGATAGAGTGATTCAAGAGGAAGGTTTACATGGATAATACGTGCAAACTATAGAAGAGAAAATCCGAGAATTTCAGAGATTTTGATGTCGTAAAAAAACATGTTTTTGTGCGCTTATATTGCAAACGCTGGCTAAACTTTACGAGATAGATCAAAATAATGTACTACGTTAGCATCTACATTACACCCGTGCGAAGCCAGGGCGGGTCGCTAGTTATCTGTATAAATAAATCAAGACTGGTTTTCCCTTTTCTGTGTATCTCTATAATTCTTGTTTGTTTTCCTGCATGCTATGACATTAATAGACGCCTTTGGTCCGACGCCCGTTTCAAGTCGTCCAACTCATGATTAGGACGGTCCCAGCGGCAGCACTCCATCCGAATACTGATGGCGCGCACCACACGTGGCTTCGTGACGGCTTGCGCTGTCACATGAATTTAGATTTACAGGAAGCGAATTTGCAGGATTTGATTTATGACGATATGGGCGAAGCATGTTAGGAATTTTGATATTTTTCTATGAGGGATCCAGACTTTATTACAGGTCTTCGCTCCTGTGGAAGTAATGGAAAAATGTTTTGGTTCAATTTGTTATTTTTCGTTTCGATTTATATATGCCATGTTTTGTAGCGTTGATAGCTCAGTGGTTAGCGCGGTCAGTTCACACGCCGTAGGGTGTGGGTCCAAACCCCAACAATTAGCTTGAGCTGCCGGTGAAGGAAACCATATGGTAGTAGGGTACTTTCATGTACTCTGATGACTAGCTACCATACTCAAGATGAAAATCTGCCTCCAAGCACTTAACAGTACGTTCTGACAGCCTCTCTTGAGAGCCAGTCCCATTCCAGGCTAGGTGTGCTTTACCATCTTGAACCACAGCGGCACTTAACATCAGGTGAGCTGAGGTCAAACATTGAAAAAAACTATATATTTTATATACAAATGAATGGTTACGGTTATTATTACACGACTGCCCAAAAAGGGTGTGTAATGTTTTCAGGGTTTATGTATGTGAGTTTCTTTATTCCACCAAAACTTAATGCCTTAACAGGATTGGAAGTATTGGGTATCGTTAGAATCTTACATCATTCCGAGTAATATACATTTATAAAAAACATTATTGAGCATTCGTGTTTTTCTTATTTTCGTAATTAAGCTTGCAATAGTTTTGATTTCTATGCTATCATAATAGACGCAAGCATCTGACCTTCGGAACATCGATTGCAAAGGTGAGATAAATATAATCTCTAATTTTCTCTCCCATTGCTCAGACGGTGGTACGCCGCGTATTCCATTCCGTTCTGAACCATTCAGGTAAGACCTGTCTCAAAATTAGAAGCAGCAAACCGTTTTGCAAATACGCAGATCCAAATAAACGCCTACCCAATTGTCACCGCATTGATTGCATTCAAAGCGTATCGTTTCGATGGCTTTATGTACCTGATTCCGTCATTCTGCAACCGCGATTTACGGATAGTCAGATTATCTGTGACACCGGCAGTTGTAGCTGTTCATTTATCTGCCGCGGTCGCCATGAGCTTGATCCCATATACACCTATCGGTTTATGCTATTCTGGTACCTGACTATTTCTTTTGTATATGTTTTTGGTTGGGGGTGACAAAACATTAATGACATCGCTAATATTGCAAGTGTCCACAGGAGTTATGCTGAATGTTTCTTATAATACGGCAACCTCTTTCTAACAAAAAAATATGTCTGTATTGTGCAGACAAAACTTCATTTATACTTGCTTTATTGTCTCAATACATTTTCTTACGTTTTTAATATAAAAATTACGTGAAAAGAATTTCAGACTGCGTTTGGGTGCTACTTTATTGTATGAAACTATTGTTGAAGATTAGACGAAAACTTTAACATAATTGGATTTAGTGTCTGGAGAATAAAGCTATGTTATACCATTTGCATTTTCATCTCGTCTGTGGTTATGCAACATAATATTCTATTCTGTGGATAATTCAACTGTCTAATCCAATGTATGTCTCTTATTTTTGGTCGGAGAAGTGGCTCCACCCTACTTTACAATAGCAGCGACTCAAAGTTACATTGTACACTCATTTGAAACTTTGTCAGCCTTCACTCTTTTCTGCGACTGGTCCCGCTAACCGGACGTTACGTCATAGATTGCTATCGATAAGTCCTCTGCATTGCCGTTTTGTCAAACGATACTAACTTGGATTTTGTGTACATCAAGTTCTCTCAGTATTATTTTTACTTCATTACCACTACTGTGTAAGAGCTCATCCTTGAAATCATCATCATGATCATGATCCACTCCAGGATATAAGGCTTTCCCAAGACACGCCATTTAGTCCAAACTTCCCCCTTTCGCTTGCAGCCACTGAAGCAAAATGCTTCAGCACTCGGAAGTATAACTGGACAATATCCATCACGCCAGGCCTAATATGGGTTGTCGAATTCACATTTTGAATTTATTTTCTAAAATATGCATTGTAAATCCTCACGGTGCTTCGAATAATAGATGACAAAATTTTACTATCCTTCAGTAAATATTTAAATTCTGATTCTAGTTAGGTAATTCAAAAGTTATTCTACTTTATTCTAGTTTTATGTAATTTATAAGTTATTCTATCCGTTGTATCGTAATTCGATCGTTCTTCCACCGTCAAAGTTAAGTAAAATAAAGTGGTTCTCGTTGCAAGTGTCGGCAACTTGAGGAAATTGGATTAGATAAAAAAAAATAGGAGCTCAACACTGAACTTGTAGATAGTCTCCGAGCTTCATGCTAATTTAACTTAGATTCGATTCGATGTTTGATCAAATTATGTAATAGTACCTGGATAACTGAGCTTTGCTCAGCTGAAAACACAGATAAAACGACGTTTTCTGAAAATGAAACTTAGCTAGATCGACTTATCGCCCCCGAAACCTCCAAAACTAAATTTCATGAAAATCGTTGGAGCCGTTTCCGAGATTCAGATTATAATTATATATGTATATATATATAAAAGAATTGCTCGTTTAAAGGTATTGGTAGATTAGATTAGATATACAAGAATTGCTCGTTTAAAAGAGATAGATTTAGAACCGCTTTTAGAATATTGTAAGTCTAAAAGGAGGATTAGGATAATGCATTTATAATTAAATTCTACTACGAATGTATGTACCACCATTTTTGTTTTTAATGTGTTTACGAGATATTAATTTGTATTTAAGTCGGATACTTACGATTACAGTTTTTCGTCCAAAGATGTTGCTGTATGGTTGAATATATGTACATATTTCACGACTTCATTGAAATAATCACCGATGTCTAGACGTAATTGACTCCTCCCTCCTCTCTCCATGTTAGCTCATTCGGTAGTTTTTCTATCTCGAGATCTGAAGAGCGTGGGTTAGATTCCCACCCAGGACATACATTTGTGTTTATTCTATGGCTGGGTGTTCTAATTGTATGTATAATAAGTATTAAGTATTTAAGTATTAAGTATTCAATATAAGCTATCTGATCTCCATAATACAAGCTTTACATGGTTTGGCGCTGTGTGTGTTCCTCATTTTTTTTTTTTATTGGTACTTTATTTTTTTGCAAACATTTCTCTCGTCAGCCCGCATCTCCTAATAAACCTTCTTTATTAACAACGCGAGCACTTAACGCCTAGACCGGCCTAGTTTTAATAACTAGAAGTTGCGAAAACCAGGCGTGGCCAAGATAAAGCCTGTACGGACACGCGATTGGGCCGTACATCGTGCTATTGAATGCGGACGTAACAAGGATATCATCGTCAGGGGCTAAATTAGTTTCAAAAATCGTAAGTTCTAATATTTCTGAAAAAAAAAAAACAATTAATTAAATAATTTGTGTTGTTTTTTTATTTTTATTTAGAGGTATTTAGTTTTGGAGCAAAGAAAGTAACCTGCTAAAGCTCCTCTGATTACGTCCGAGCTATTGAAGTTGATTTATCAAGGCGTTTGTTGGCAACCTTGGTGTATGAAAGCACTAATTTATCCACGGTTGAATCGTTTGCTGCAATACACGATTGGTGGGTAGGGATTTGATTGGTTGCCGATATTGATTTTCTGCCTGTGCCACCAGCTGTTCTTTGTGGAGCTTTCTTTTTGTAAAAAGCAATTTGTTTCGCGATTTTATTAATTCTTAGAAATATTTGATAGTAATGGAATTAGGTACAAAGTATGACCTTTAAAATGTCTTACGATCATTAGCAGGCACGGCTTGTATCGTAATTGCTTTTTCTATTTTCCATTCTGATTTATGTTGTAGAATTTAATGAGTGAAATATTCATAGAGGCGCGAATCAAAAGAGCAAACAAAATAAAAGTGGGTATTTTTGATAATTGTTTGATGGGTATTTTTATTTTATTCTTTTGTAATCAACAATAAAGGTTATGTACCTACTTTGTATAATTAAAATGAAAATATATAATAATAAAGTCAAACTTGCAATTTTCCAATCTTCCGAAAATACCGCCATCAAACAGCTCGATCTTCAAAAACTCCCGGACCACGTCTAAAGATTATGTAAATAATTTCACCCACGGGAATCCGGCTCCGATATTTCATGCTCATTAATCATGAACAGGCGAACAGGTAGGTGCTATACGCACACATCGATTAAAGCCGTTCTCTGTATCCGATTAGGCGCACTCTCAATCAAGATTGTTTGCCAGCCTGTGCCAAGTTTGCGTTGGAACACGTCTATTGACCCACTTTGGCTGGCTTTCGTAGGATGTTTGCAGGGAAACCAGCTCTTGTTGCAACACTCAACAATAGAAAAAAATGCTACTTGTATGTGACCATAGGATGAAAATAACATTATTCTAGCTTTATGTGCCAGTACGAGAATCGGCTGAGGCTAAATCGGTTTTATATCCTGAAGATGAATGTAACTATGCCATAAATTGCAATTTCATTAACTGTAAGCGCTAAATCGACAACCAGTAGCGCAAAACACTTTATTAGCAATGTAACTGTCAATTCTGAACCTGAGTAAATAAACTGAGATCCAATAAGTCTTGAAGATAAACTTGAAGTTCCAACGGCGCCTACCAGGCGCGCAGAATCTAACAGAGATGGGCACTCGCTCGACCTAATTGCTGGCCGTTCAACGACACTCAACCCGAATGCCGTTGGCAACCCTCGCGATGCGACGGGGTGGTCCTCTTAGGAGCTTCCCCTAGCTCTCTTTAGTACAGTGTTAATAGCGCATGCACTTGTTATGCTCTTAAATATTCCCTAATACTTTTGTTTTTGGTCTAGAAATATTGTGTTGTGACTTATGTTTACAATGATAACGGAATAAAAAGCAAACAGTTGCAGTGGCCTTTGAACAGTAAACATATTGGTCGTAATTTCCTCTACATTGCACTGTATTTAAAGTACGGGATTTAGACGCACCCCTGCTTCGTATTGCGCAGTATAGGTATTCGCCACAGTTACCTAACGTTTTCTTACACCTTTATTGCTTAGTTATGTTACCAGTGGCTATGTTAGCTGTGCCTTGAATACTATTGTTAAATTCTTCACTATCCCATTCTCATACTTCAAAAACTTGTTTTTCGTTCTTTTAATCATCAGAGGATCTACTGGGAACATTTGCGAAAAAAAAATCGTCAAATTTTTAATAACTAAATGTTAATACATTAATGTGTATTTAAACGGATCAGTGTGGAAACGAAAGCTGGAACTAAAGTGGTGATAGTAATTTTTAATACATTTTGGCATCTATATTGTGACGAAAGTTTTTTCGCAAAATGTCATATTACTACTTTTACTTATATTCAGTTCAGTCATTCTGATAAATTTCAATGATTAACTGACCTATACTACTATTATATTTCTAAGTTGAAATTATCGTGATTTACAAAACGGTTGAACTCTAGTACTGACTATATTAATTGTATGGTCTGTGCTTATTTTGTGTATCCAGTAAATTTATGGGGTACTTAACCCTCTCTTTTGGCAAGCTTCGCGTCGAGGCCTTACTTATGGAGAATGTTGCTTATTTTACTCAGTCTATTCATTACATACATTGAACTATGAGTATTCCATTCCTATTTCTTTTTTTTGTTTAATCTAATACCTTTAAACGAGCAATTCTTGTATATATATGTATATTCTGAATCTCGGAAACGGCTCCAACGATTTTCATGAAATTTAGTATTCAGGGGGTTTCAGGGGCGATAAATCAATCTAACTAGGTTTCATTTTTAGAAAACGTCGTTTTAACCGTGTTTTCAGGCAATGAAAAACCGAGCGAAGCTCGGTCGTCCAGGTACTGGTTCTTAATCTAGAATTATTTATTTAGATCATAAAGGATCAACATACCTAATTATAAGTTCTTTTTTTAACTTACTGTAAATTATGGAAAGCTTTGCGTTTCTTTGTATAAATATTATACTTTCTGTAGATATTGACAGGGCCTACCAATTACATACAATTATTGCCCATATATACGTATGTATAAGCGAACATATAGTTCACTAACAGTTACCATTAATACTGCCGGGCATAAAGACGTCGGAATTTAATCCTATAACTCGTAGCAGTTACTTTATCTTCGAATCCCAGGTAGACTACGTTGTTTGTCACGATTCCAATCTTACTTCCAATATCTTCATTAGGCTCCGTTAAATTATCACTAACGCCCCGAACTAGTTTAACTATGCATTCACTGCGACCATAAACGTAAACTCACTTCAATTTATCCAACTTCAGAATAATCTATTCAAAGTTCAGGGTTCACCTATCAAATCCCATTATTCTCACCAAGTATTCGATCAACGGGCACACTTATATCAACGGATCTTAAATTATGTATGACATTGCAGCGGCCCGTCAGATCACTTTATTGGATCGTAAATGGGGATAATAGCTTTTGCAGGTGTATACAACATCCTTGGTAGCTGACCTATTCTCATCGATTGCCTCTTAGTCCCATCGCCCGTCGCTATCTTTTACTACTTGTTTGAAAGAGACAACTGTAACTCTCGTATCTATTACGCCTGGATTAGAAACAGCGAGGTGGTCTGTTTCTTTTGCTGGAGAACAATGGTAATCAATCTCGCTGTCCGTTTTAATTTTAAATTAGACCGGCGTGGCAATGGATACTTTCGGGGTCTCATTACGGTTCTGTAGGTGTAATTCAACGAAGCGTCTTTTGTAATGTAAGACAGTTTATTTTAATTAGATATCGATTGGCGTCAGAAATAGGCGTAAACATTTTCAGATATTCTCAGCAATAATACTTAAAATAATATTACCTAAGGATGGTGTATTTAATAATACATATCCTTGTCTTTAACTTAAATGGTTTGAAAGATTTGTTAGATTCGTCCCAGAAGTGTTTCATTTTGTGATAATAATATTAATATTAACGTGTACCCACTTCACTTGAAAGAAGAAGAAACCTCGTTAATTAATCATTAAGGAAGGGAAGTGAACGCCTCTCTCTTGGTATATTTGGACAGATCGACATTTGCACGTATTTTGTTCGACAATATATTACGATAATATTATCCTTAAGAAATTCTGTAGGCAAATCACTAAGTAAGTGAAGAGGTGTAAAGATTTAAAAGCCGCAAAGTGACAGTTCGGGGCAAACAATAGATTAAGTTGTGTTAACCCCGCGTTTGTGTTTGATGAAACCGATGGGGGCGTTACTCACTAGAAATCGCTTGAGTAAATTTATCAGTGGGTTCGTTGAGAGTTTTAATTCTGAACACTGATAAAGACGTTAGTGGGGATCTTGACGACATAAATCTATTTATAGGCTTAATGAGTACTTTTTTCGAACTAATGTAGTGTGTTTTATTTTCATCAGAGAAGAATGAGTTCTCATTGTTGTTAAAAACGAAAGTCACTTCATTATTAATTACTTAGAATTTGCTTGAAGTTAGATATTTATATATTTGGACTAGTTGACTGACATACAAACCTAGAAGAAATTCTCTAAATAATTATTTATTTATTATTTAATTCTTTATTGCACACTTAAGATAATATGTACAAAAGGAGGACTTAATGCTAAAGCATTTTCTGCCAGCCATCCCCACAGTAAATGAGATGTGGTTGTAGGCGCGCATCAAAACAAATGTATGTATACATATATATATAAATAACAATAAAAGTACAACATACAAATATAATAGTACTAAATATCAATAAATATATACTAAACTATTATAAAATAAAATATACACATAAATAAACATAAATTGACATAAATATGTGCATCCTTGTCAGATGATGAATCAATTGCACAAAAATCACAGCATTACTTTTTCAGTTTTTAAAAAATATTCGCGAACAAGCCTTTTAAAAATTGGTTTAGACGGCGCTTGCCGAATTTTATTAAATATAATAATAAAGACCTTGTCAATAACCGTTGCGTACTTTAAGACAGTTTAGGAGAACAAAACGAATATACGGCTACGCGAATTACAATTTCATTTATATTATTTAGTGATTAATGATATTGTAGTGATCATAGAGGTTTATATTAGTCCGTAGTAATTACTGCTAAGTCCTTTTTATCATTATCTATTGTTGAAGACTAAGGTCTGGGCTGAATGCTTTTAAACTTGACTGAGATCGACTACAGTCGCTGACGCGTGAAATTGTTCAGTTCGCGGTTGTTGGTTTAATTTATGCACGTTTACGTTTACTGCATGCTTAGATTAGACTAATTCCTAGCTAAGTTAGGTGTCACCTTGTTCAACACTTGACGCTAGTTGGAATTCGCTTAGCATAACAACTTTCGATTCATCTTTAAAATATCTTTTACGCTAGGAATCTCTTACGGAATATATATTTGTGTTTGATCCTATATTACATTCTAATATTTAGCGAACATCGATGTCAACATTTTATTTCATACTATTTTAGAAAAAGCTTGACTCTTCTCGAAACTCCGAAACGTTCTTCCAATTGTTATTAATCTACCTTGTAGAAGTTCATGGTGTTTATATTCTTCTCGTTCTCAAACTATTAGGCTACTGACTTTTCTTACTGTTTTGAAGGTTTTATTAACAAGTTAACAGTTTAAGATTTTCCCTTCTCGATTCAACAATTGAGGCCGCTTTCATTTGGTCCCTTGATCTATAATTTCTGTCAGCACTTTGTAAGTGTTATTTCTTTGTGTGAGGCTAGAGGTAAATCCATCAATCACCCACTGGGATAACATAGCTGTTTATGATATATTTACCTGTTACTAACTACGTCCCGCAGTTTTGCGGCTATCGGCAAATATACATGTATTGAACAATATATTTTCCTTCCGAGATAAAATTCTTACCTATTTCTTAACAAAACCTCATTTGGACAGTTAACAATGTGAAAAAAAAAACATACGTACAAACTTTAGTGTCACGTTCATAATATCAGTGTTATATACATTCCTAAATAAATAAATGAATATGTCCGCTGGTCAAGAAGAATGTAATTGTTGTTGTTTATAGGCTGTGTAGTTTCACTGTTGGGCTAATTTTTTCTTTGATTTTGACGCCCGTGAACTAACTCCTACCAGGCCTTGTCAAAGGCGTAGACTGGTGACTGGAGACCTAGAGTTTCTGACTTCTAGACTTTTCTAGTCTCCTTCCAAAGTTTGTTATCACCGTATATCATTTTCTTCTACTTGAACTGTTATTAATTTTCTTTTCTACTTCGTTATCACGTTCCCTGATGTCACATGTCTTTTTTCTACATGTATATAATAAATCTTTTTGTTTGTTTCAGAGCTAGAGGGTTGTCGGGCTTGGTGCGGGCGGCGGCCGCGACCGGCCCGGCACCATGGCGACCGTGGAGGGGCGGCCGGCGCAGTATGGCGTCTCGCTGCGCCAACTGCGCGAGCTGATGGAGTCGCGTGGCTCCGAGGGGCTCGCCAGGATCAACGCGTTGGGCGGCCCGCAGGAGTTGTGCAGGAAGCTTTACACCTCGCCCACAGATGGTGAGTACCAAATATATGCTTATTCTGGAATCTAGGCCATATGCAAAAGCCATATGCCTGGTGGTAGATCTTCTAAACAGGAGGTCGTCTACGTAAGTACCTCCACAGTTCTAAATATTTTGCTGCCAAGCAGTAGTGTGGAAACATTACTATGTTCCGGTTTTGAAGGGTACAGCAGCTAACAAAATTACAGGGCAATTGAGACTAACCACTGAAAGTCTTAGAGTAATAAGTTTCATAGCAGCGATGCCCTGGATTTTTACCTAAGCTAGTTATTGCGAGGAAGTAGCAACACGCGAAACAAATGCGTCATAGTGGTATTTTAGAAATTATCGCAAATACCCTCCAAAATAACAACTTCAATGTGCTGTTAATCAACAACCCTAACTTTGATATGAATGATTACGTCCATTCCGAGTGACTTGAACCCTCAATTAATTACTTTACTTATAGTTATAATATTCATTTCCACTCATATTTAATTGTATACCCGACGTGGCCCTTTGCGTGACACGACCTTGTTTTGTTAGTGTCAAGAAACTTGACAATATTAACGTTTCGAATTCAATTTATTTTTACAGCTTTTGTTAATTTTAGATCTGATCTATCAGATATTACAATTATTATTGTTCTTGAAATTGTTGTACTTTTATTTCTATCAATTTTTATTATCGAATTGAATTTATTTCTATTAATTGTATCCATCCATGTCATGAACACATAATTCGCGTTTAGTTTACCAATACCGTATCCAACTTGAGACCGTCTCGTTATCATCAATCGTTGATCCTTTGTCTAATGAAGGATTTCCCGCAACCACAATAGCTTAATACCTTCCAAACGTTAATATCCGTTATCAAATTCGATAGTTATCTAACTCCACGAACCTCACGAACAGGTGGCGAGAGGGTCGCTTCAAGATCCCTTGCACAGCCCCGATTACGTCCCCGATAACAGTTCCCTTAATAATGGCTCTGTTAATATCTAAACTGCTAGTAACGGTTCGTAGAATTACCTCTTGAAAATATAACATTTTGTTTACAATTTTTTACTGCTTTCGCTGTTACTCTATTATTCATTTCTTTCGCAGTGTGTCTCTAGGACGACATATCTGTCGTCAAATACCCGTTCTATACGAAAATTATGTTGTACAAAAATAATCTGTATCGCTTAAGTAAATTTACGTAAGCATTTCAGTTTATTATTATTCATAGATAGATTGATTTTTGTTCATAGATTATATTAAAAGCCACTAACATTTGTGATCCTTGTAGAAAACACTAACAATAAAGCTAAATCTAGCAATAAAAGTTTATCTGAAATCTTGTTTCACGGGTGTTTATTTTCGGTATCGTACAAATCAAATTTTCAGCCGAGGCCTTTATGGATATGCTTTATTTATGACAGCCATTTTCGAATGTGTTATTTATACTCATCTAAATCTGAAAAGGTGTTGCTATCGTAACTACTATCTCCTCTGATACAGAATAAATAGCATTGTTCACAATTTTAGCTTAAACTCCACAAACTTTGCTGTAGATTTATCGTGTTATATTGGTTTGTCATCCATGATGCACTTCTGATATTTATTTTGAAATATTTCTTACTCTACTCGTATATGAGCTATTCATCATGTTCACACGATTGTTCTACACAATCTAAGTCCGAAATAACTTTGACGTCTACAGAAATCTGCGTCGTCGTAAATCAACCCGTAACAATATAAACTTTTCCACGGTTTCCTATCAAACGTCCTCCAATAAACCACAATGTTTTTTCTTAACTCTAAACCGTAAAGTTAAAGATTCAAAATTGAAGACCGAATGGAAATTTTGCTCGGTTCCAATACATTATAGTTAACCGCTCGCAGCCAGACGCGGACAAATCCCTCGGGAGATGGTGTAGGAAACGTGACTTCCGTTAGATCTCGTACGTGGATAGCTTTATCTTTATCTCTGTGTAGGGATGATAGATTAGGGGAGGTACTTTCGTTTGCCGTAATTCATTTTGTACAATCAGGCTTGTTACTTCTTACCTGTTCTCTTTGTACTATTTTCCTTTTATTCTATGCTTATAATCGTCTTACATCAGATTGCTAGTATTAATAGATACTATTACTTCTTCATTGTAATTATTGACCTAATGAAGCGAAAATCTCAAGAGTGTAATGAAACAAATCGCCTTTGTATGTGTTAGTGTCTGGTTCGCTGTCAGTTCATAGTTTGAATTTGATCATATGTCAAACACAAAAAAAAAAACATTGAAGACTTGATACATCTACATAAACTAGTATTTTCTTTATGCGTTAAATTTCTTTTGATTATCACTTTGCTATGCAAAATAAAAAATGTTCTACAACCCCTGTGGGACATCCATATCAACAATAAATTATTTTTTATTCTTTTTAAAATTTAAATTATAATTCTTTTAAATACAACCCTAGTTAAAACAAATCACTAAATTTTTACAAGCGAATTTAAATTAGGTTAACTGACTGCAAAGTTTTATGATGATCGGATTAACGGTAAGTTAGCACCACCCAAGTTATTCATAAAGATAAACAATATGAACGCCGATTTCTCCCAGTAAATAAATGTAAGGATCCCAATACAATGTCAAGAGCAAATATGAGCAAAATCAACTCAGTTCATCCTTCAGAGAAAATATCTTAGTATGTTTCTGTATCATCAAATCAGACCATTTTCATGGCGGCCGGGGCATCACCTGACATTAAGTCCCCGCCAGCGCCAGTAGCGAACGGCACTATCGGAGAATACTTATCGATATTGTTCGACGCAACCCCTGATATGTATCTACGAGTGACAGCGGCTGTTCAATCGCTCGCTAATGTTCCCGGCCGTGCCAATACGTATATTGATTCGCCGATCGTTACATCGGCACGGTTTATCAAATTTGATAAAACAATTTATCGGTTTCAATCAGCACGAGTAACAACACATCTATCGATTCTATAAATGTTGTCTATGGCCATGGATACCGCACTGCCCTTCAATCATATACTCGTGCAAAATTACAGCCAATCTCATGTGCAGACATAAAACAGAATATGTGCGTATATGAAGTTATGTAGATATGATTAAGGAGCAAAAAAGTTGATATTCTGCCAAGTTATTAACAAATATTTCAGAGTAATGTAACAACAATGGACAAGTTAAAGCAAAATGAGGTGAAGACGTTTTTATAACTAAAGCTCAGTGCTGTCAAAAGGATCCATGGAGTGGGTAAGGTCGGCGTATCGCAAGGGACCGGTGCGATAGTACTCGATAAATTATCAACAAAATAGCTTATTTGACCCTTCGACCGCTGACTTGGACTTCCAATTCGGTATTAGAAAGGGTTATCATGTGAAAAGGGATAGATAGACAGATTTAGAGAAAGTAAGTATTGTAAATAGACAATAGATTTAGTAGACAACTTTATGTACGGCAATAAATGTTCGGCTGTAAGCCAATTGAAACCAGTGAACAGTTTAGAAGGTAAGATTGCTTGAAAAAGATGCCGAAGCATTTAGCGGGGGAATGGCAAATTGGTAAAACAAATAGTCTTAATTGAGAGGTTTTAACGAACGAACGCAAATGTTGAATCAGCGATTGAGAGAGTTGCTCGTACCTATTGGGAACCGCGACCAGCCGGACGGGAAGCTGTCGTAAACGAAATAAATTAAAATAAAAGTTAATATAAAAAAAAAAAAAAATTAAGTAATGTGACGATCGAGACGCTCTCCTGATGGTAAGAGGTAATGCCTGTCTATGACCATCGCAGCGATACACAGAACTTTGAGTAGCAAAACAAACAACAATCAGCTATTAACAAGGTACGATACGGGTTTCTTCAAATCCAGAGTAAATAGGTTCCTTCTAGATAAGCGTGCTCCATCTTAGACCGCACTACTGCTTGACATCACGGCATTGTGTGGTCTAACGTGAAAAACGTTATGTAGTGATGATAGCCCAGTGGTTAACGCGGATGGTTCACACGCCGAAGGGCGTGGATTTAACCCTAACAATGAGCTTGAGCTGCCCGTGAAGGAAAACATCATGAGGTAACCATAGCGTGGTGGTAGGGTACTTTCTTGTACTCGATTGGGTAGCTACCACCCTCAAAATTAAAATCTGCTGCCGAGCCTCACTTGAGAGTTATATTCCACGGTACGTGGGTTTACCATCTTCGACCACACCATAATATCAGATGAGCTGTATACTCGTATACCATGAAAAAATAAATAGTAATACGCAAAAATATGGCTCAGAATTCTAAAAGTATCCCCCCGGTCAAGCTATCGAACCAAAATATCTTTAACTCAATAACACTCAAAATCGCAGCTATAACTTACGACGTCATATATCTTTTAGCACTAAAGAGCTTTTCATATTTTTGATACTTCTGAATCAAGTCGCAAGTCAGATTCATGTTATGAAATTATTTAGTGTGTGGGCTTAAATTCTTACGATGATGTTCGTAAGAGCTTTCATGCCTTTGAAATCTCATTCATATGAAAGTATACTGAAAATTAATAGTGGGTAGTTTGATTCATCTATCTATCTAATCTAATATCTTATATCTTTAAACGAGCAATTCTTGTATATATGTATATATATAATCAGAATCTCGCAAAACAGCTCCAACGATTTCATGCAATTTTGTATCCAGGGGGTTTCGGGGGCGATAAATCGATCTAACTAGGTTTCATTTTTAGAAAACATCGTTTTATCCGTGTTTTCAGGTTATGGAAAACCGAGCAAAGCTTTAACAAAGCTTTAACTTTATTATACACCAAACATATTATAACATACAGAAATTAAAAACAGAAAGTAGCAAAACAAAAATACAACATAGAAATAACAAATAAATGATGTACAAGGGCGGTCTTATCGCCTAGAGCATTTTTTTCCAGACAACCTTAGGATGGAAATTAAAAGAATAGATATTTAAGTTGGTGTAAAAAAAGTAAATAATAATAATTATATAAAATGACAGAGAGAGAGAATATTTATATATATATACAAACAGAAAAACATACTTACTATAAATTAAAAATACATACAATAAATATACAAAATATATACATATAAAATACTAATATACATTAGCATGCAGAATTAGCTTGTCTGATACTGGAAGGAAGTGCATTCCAAATCAAGACAGCTTCAACAGTAGAAGAAGTGCTGTTGGAAAGATTGGAATGAGCAGAAGGAGGAATTTTTAATTGAGAGGAACGCAGGGAGCCAGAATGTATAAGTATAATGTATAAGTTCTAAAATCTGTCAAGATACTTTGTAATTATACTACAATAAAAAAAATAGAAAATACATAAAAAAGTCAGTCCGACAGAAGTGAAAACTTAGCACAAGTCACATTAGCATATCGAACGCGAACCCATAACTTTTGCCTCTATCGAAAATCGCTCAAGCCGGCTAAAGAAGTTTTCACTTCAAAAAATCCTTCCAAATACTCGAACTAAACGGGTTGATTTTACCTTCATTGTACGAACCGCTAAACAATGTAATTTGCTACTCGAGTGGGTGTTCCCTGATCGATGCAATATGGGTGCGTTCATGTCGCGAGTGAATCGGTTACTTTAAGGCGAGCGTGCTCCACCGTAGACCGCATCTTCACTTAACATCAGGCGAGTCGTTCAAACGCATTCCTATTTGTAATTTAAAAGAAAAATGGCAAAACACGTGAAACAAAAATGTTATTATACTACATCAACACGTCAATTAGCATTGAGGAGAAGAAATTCTCTTTCAAAAAATAACTACATTTTTCAAACGAAGCTTCGTACACATCCTTTGTATACTTTATCTTTAGAGATTGCATCTCAAAGGGTTTTCCTACGGTCCGAACGGGCAATCTCGGACATTATGCTAACGAGGTTGTTGAAAATGGCAGTTTTTATGCAAAATAGCTATTCTTAACGCCTTGTAAAAATTATATTTTTTGCATAAACTTTGTTCATGTACTTTTTTTTTTATAAACTAGTGACCACATGCCAATGTCTGCTGAGTAGTTTCTTATTAGAATGAGACTTCTTTTTACCCGACTGCCAAGGAAGGGTTATGTTTTTCGCGCGTTTCTTGTATGTATGTATGTAAATTTCTTTATTACCTCGTATCTTCCAAACGGCTGGATGGATTTCGACAGTTTATTATCGTTATATTCTTAAAAACACAGTCGTTTTAGGTGGACGTTTGAAAAAAAATGGCGGATTTTTGACGCGAAATATATATATTTTTTTATGACTGGCAGGCTAGTTTTTTGACCACAGCTCACCAGATGCTAAGTGACGGTGTGGTCGAAGATGGTAAATTACACCTAGCCTGGAAAGGAACTAATAAAAAAAAACAAAACCTATCGAGTATGGTATTAAAATAAAGGAAATTAAAAGAGTATCACAAACATATAAGTAATATTTATAAATTTTATTAGGAATAATAAATCGGTTAATTTTTTTTAATTATTTATCTAAAAAGTTCAAATTATGTTTACGCAACTGGTAATTTTTATACACGCCATGTATCATCATGTACATGTGCTATGATGCTTCTCCTAATCTCGTTACTCACAGTTTGGTCATCAAAAAGTAATTAGTGGTGTTTAAAATACTCTGTGACTAAAGCACGGCCTAAATACCTAATGTCACAGGGTTTCAAACTGCATCAAGTATTCAGAGAAAACTGTGAAGACTGGTCACATGATATTACTAAATGTTTTTAACGTTTTTTTTTTCGAAATATGGCATAGCTAACTATACCCGTGATACCACACTTATTAATAATTATTTTAAACTAGCTGCGCCCCGCGATTTTACCCGCGTGGTGATGAATGATGATGATGATGAGAAGTATCCTATGTCTTAATCCAGGGCCTAAAGTACCTACCTATGTATATCCAAAATTTCAAAACTACTTTTTTATTTATGGTTGACAAGCTAAATGTTTGACTACAGCTCACCTGATGTTAAGTATCGGTGTGGTCGAAGATGGTATACACACCTAACCTGAAAAGAAACTGGCTCTCAAATGACACTGCCGGAACCACTCCGTTAGATGCTTGGCGGCAGATTTTCAAATTGATGGTAGCTAACCAGTCCAGTACTTGAAAGTACCAAACCACCGCGTTATGGTTTCCCTACAAACATCAAATCCTAATTCATAAAGACCTTGTTACACTCGAAGGTATTTAGTATTTACCCTTATTAAGCGTATTTATTATAGGTTTTATGGGCACACTTTCACGCCCGCTTAATGAGGTCACACCCGGTTTTATTGTGTCGACATCTCTCTCAAAGCCCTTTCCAAGGGAACTCTGCAGGGGAATGTATGGACCATTATTCGATGCCAGTTTAGAACCTTGCCTTTATGTAAAAAGCGTAATGTGGTACTTGAACGTTTCTGTTCTTCACATTTGCATGGAAACAATTCGTACACTAGTAAACACGTCTTGTTTTCAGCGATCAGTATGCCTAACTATTGTTTGATAATTTTTGTGATCTTAGATTAAATTAGCCAACAAGCTGAAGAGTTTAAAAAATCTATAACCCGACTGTGATGATATAAAATAGCTACAAATAAAGGAACTTTTTAAACCAATTTATTGCTCCTAATTAAATTTAAACATATAACTTATATATATTTTTGTAATCCTCTTTTAATTGCCTTTATTTAGACTTGAAGGTTTAGTTTTTTTTTTTAAATAAACGTGCTATTTCGCGATAATCCACCAACTTGTTTTTTTTAAAAACACCATCTAAGGACACTTGGGTTATTGAGACGAATCTAACGATACCTTGATTGTCGTAATCCATTTGGCCGTTTGGAAGATACGAGGTAATAAAGAAATTTACATACATACATACAAGATACGCGTGAAAAACATAACCCTTCCTTGGCAGTCGGTTAAAAAGAAAATATATTAATATTACTCGTAAAAATCGCAAAATGTGTTATAGAAGTCGGGTAAAACATTTTGTAAATGGTCGGCAAATATTGGTTCTTCGTCTAGCTTTGAGGGATTAAGACTTGTGCGCCGACCTAGATTCAAATTTCCTAGACATAAGGAATTTTAACTATGTTAAAAGTTAAATATAGTAATATCATCAACTTAAGCAATCGCAATTTTGTAGCGGTAATAGCTCAGTGGTTAGCGCGGTTAACACTCTAACTTGCCAATAGCTTGAGCTGCCGGTGAAGGAAAACATCGTAAGGAAACCATAGTATGGTGATATGGTACTTACTTTTTAGTACTCGACTGGCTAGCTATTTGATAATCTGCCAAGCTCTTAATGGTGTGTTCCGGCAGCCTCATTTGAGAGCCAGTTCCATTCCAAATTAGGTGTGTTTAGCGTCTTCAACCACACTGTCACTTAACATCACAGCTAGGGTCAAACACCTAGACTGTCAAGCATAAAAAAACCTTTACTTCTACTATATTCGAAGCTTGCCAATGTTAAAATCAGTGCCTAATTTTATACGGTTTATTTTGAGTTTCCGGCCGATTTAATATTTTTATTCACTATTCAAGTATTGCTTGGCCCAAGTCGTGAGACAATTAGACGCTAAGTCACTACAACCAGTTTTTTTTATTGTATAATTAGCGACCCGCCCTTGCTTCGCACGGGTAGTAATAATGGGTATAGTAAGCTATCCTTAAAAGGTATAGATATATGCCACCGCGGACTTTTTTGTAGATCTACATATGAAAAAGGAATATCCCACCATGCATTGTTTTGTTATATCTCAAAGGGATTAGGCAGCGTTTTCGATAAAAGCTCCCAAGTGGCTTGCCTTTTTCCGACACTTCCAACAATTACCATCATAATGCAACCACTTTACACAAAACCTTGACAAATTATATACCTAAACCTTCCCCATGAATCACTCTATCTATTGGTAAGACTCGCATGATAATCCGTGCAATAGTTTTTAAGTTTATCGCGAACAGACAGACGTGGCGGACGACTTTGTTTTATAATATGCAGTGATATCATGTACTGTCGATTGCATGTCTTTTCTATCATCAAACTTATTATACCTCTATATTTATAGGTCGGCTATATGAAAACAATCCTCAACTGTTTCATTCCCTGCCAAATCCCAATTTTTCTTCGCTAAATAACCAATTTTATTACCATGTCATTCAGCGCTCATTTCCCTTGCTGAATAAAAATTGTACAGTCATCCATTTCTGGCGTACGTTGAACCAGTTGGATCGATACAGAACACCGTATCTTTAGTGGAACATTGTACGTTATAACTTGGTATAACTTGAACAAATAGGAAACACTGAATATTGCGTACGTAAAATAATATATAGTGAGCTGATATAAAATACTATCCATGACCACATCGGACCCCAAATTAAGCAAAGCTTGTATGATGGAAGTCAGATGTCAGCCCTGTTGGTTCATTGGTAATATGTCTGCCTTAAAAACCGTAGGGCGTGGGTTCGATTCCCATCCAGGACAAACATTTTGTGGTATAAACAAATGTTTGTACTGTGTCTGCAGTGTTCCATATACATATACCTATTTACAAAAAAATAACCCGCCGAAATATTAATCACACTAATATTATAAAGACGAAAGTAAGTAAGTTACTCGTACTTCCTCACGCTCACATACATATGTGATAGATAGATAACACTCTGGATTAACACAGACTCCTTTTTATTCCGAAAAAATGTTTTGTTCACATGATACCAGCAGGGTAACACCGCGGGGCGCAACTAGTATATGTATAATAAAACCCAAATTTGCCTTTTATGCTCTGCAGTAAAATGTGTCAATCTAGAACGAGCTATTTCCAATACCATCGCAATTCGATTTTCTCGTCACATTATTGAGTTTCAATCTTTTAACTGGACGCATCCAAATGCCAGCTGTCATTAATGAGCTGATAACGCTGTTAATATTTCGTTATGAAAATATACAAGCGATGAATTCCAAACCGACATCACCCACACAAATTTCAACTTTACAGCATTGCAATTTTAAGGCCATTGTCATTTAATAAAGTTGATCAAAATTAACTATTAAATTTTATTACAATAAAGCAATCAAAATTGTTCTATCCAGACACCATTATGAAAATAATTTGTTTATCATTTTTTACGGTAGAGTTATAATGACGATAAAGCTCTAATTGCGGATATAAATTTCATAGCAGTTTGAAAGTCACAAATCACTCTAATGGCTCATTGAGTCCATTGATATATCAAAATAGCTATGATATCACTTTTGTGTATAGAAAACTTTTTGAAGATTTAGTAGAATAGTAATAAGTGTTTATAAACATAAATTGAATCAAACGTGCTCAAAATAAGTTTGAATCTCATTAAAAATGCAAAGCTCGTATAGAAAACGACGACTGAAAAGATACAAGATAAATATATATATATATCCTTGCAAATTGATAATATTGCACAAAATTACGCAAACTTAACAAATTTTAAAAGAGTCTCCCTCTCCTCTCGTAATTTTTCTCTCGCCTGTCCATGACCATTGCAGCGATACACAGAACTTTTATTTGTAAAACAAAGTCCAGGACATCGCTGTTTTGCGATTAACTTTGCGACTTTTGCTGTTAGTTTCAACAGCCCTGTAATTTCGCTAGCTGAAGTACCCTTCAAACCGAAACACAGTAATGTTTACACACTACTGCTTGCTACTAATATCTGGTACTGGGATGGTACCTACGTAGACGACCTCCTGCTTAGGCGATCTACCACCAAGTAAATGGCATTAAGCCTATATTTCTCCAACGCCGTCTATATTTTCTGTGTATATTGTTTGTCAATGTTGAACGGTATTCTCCTTGTTCTACACGAATTATTATTCTCTGAAGTGAGATAGTCGAGCTGTCGATGTTTCACCAATGATCTTCTTGTAATACCAGAGAAATGACTTCTACATCATTATCGAGATAAAAATACATTACTCATTTTACTGAACTGATTATAACACTTTTGAGCGTTCAACCGAATTAAACTTCCGGTTTGAATGTAACGTGTGGATGTCTGCCAAGAGTGCAACGAGTTAGTTGGGCCAGTTGAATTACAAGATGTATTGTACAGAATTTTATTATGACTAGCTTTTTTATACGTCGCCTCGTCTGTCATTGACAAGATCTTGTCTAAACTGAATGTCAAGAAAGCAGTACTTTCTTCGTCACCGGAATTGTAGAACGTTAATAACTCAGGTCAACTTCAGGTGCTACGTATTTCATTAGCTATGTCTTTTTAAAGTGTCTTTCTTTACATACCGACTAGCTGTTCCTCGCAACTTTGTCCGCAAAAATTTCACCCACTGCCACCAGATGTCGTCAAGTTATAAGTAGAATATTGGCATTACTTTTGTATATTGTGAAACTTGAAGACGAACTTGGGTTCGCTATTTGTGTGCCAAATTTCATCCGAATCCGTTCAGCCATTCGTGATTTTAACAGTACAAAGAATGTTCAATTCCGCAAATTGACACAAATCAGCTGTCTGCTTTTGTCTATCTAATCATCAGTGCAAATTCCAGTTTCGGTATAAGACCTCTTTAGCCTTAGCTCCATTTCTCATCTAATCCAAGTTTGAATACATCAGCATCATCGTTATGAAAATAATTTCTCATAAATAAGCCACAAGGTTTGTAGGTCGCTTGTCACATTCTCCAAATCCTGATCCATGGCCAATTAACACGGGCTGGACAAAAACCCGTTCACAAACAAAATCCCTTCTACATATGAATAAATGGAGGATTAATCAAAGAGAGCAATTAAAGGGCAACATACCCTGCGAATACATTAGCCCCATATGGCTATACTGTTATATATGTATATTTCGTATAAGCTACCCAGGTCGGTATACTGACGACCTTTGCTTATGCCAGGCCATTTGTAATTAGTTAACCTAAGAGGTGATTTATCCGTGGCTTTGTATTTGAAAGTTAAATTGAATGTTAAGGCCATTGACCTGCCACTTGAAAACTCGACTATAGATAAATATGCAAATATAATGTATAAGCCATTGTAATTGTTATAAGATATTCCCAAAATATTTTAGTTCAGTTTCTTGTTCTAGATAATAGTGTTACACTTTAAATTTTTTTGATGTTACTAAAGCCTTGTGTTTGACGATTATCTTGCTTATTTTATCTTGCTTAGCTTACCTAAAAGAAACCATTCCACTTGCAACTAAAGGACACCAAGATCGCATCTATGAAGAAATACACACATAAAAGTAGAATCCAACCGTTTAGTTCAGGTTTGATTATAACTACATTATATTTGGTGGTAGATATCTGCATCCGATCTAGCAGGAGGTCCTAGGTATCAGATATTCTACCGCGAAGCAGTAGTGTGTAAACAAAACTGACTTCCAGTTTGAAGGATACTGCAGCTAGCAAAATGAGACTAATCATCGCAAGTCTCAAAGTAATGAGTTTCAAAGCAGCGATGCCCTAGACTTTGCTACTCAAAGTTTTGTCATAGACAATGGATATGCATTATCTTTTACCATCAGGTGAGCATTTAGTTCGTCTCATTACATTCTAATTTAAAAAAAAACTTTTCGCAATTGCAAATTTTACTAATATATTTGAAAAAAAAAAAAACCGTCGGTAGCGGTGTATGTAGATCATTTCAATTGAGGAAAATATCCTCCCTCTCAGGAAGCTTAAAGCTCCAGAAAAGGATTAGGATTTGAATAATTTGGAAACGGGTCCTTTAAACACCGCCGTCCAAAGCAAAGCTGAAATTAATTTGCCAACTTTGTTCCTCTCATATCAATGTGAATTAATAAAACAGATATTCTTTAGTGTGTTCCTAGAATCGCTAGATGCCGTCATGATTCTAAAATATTCGAACCTTGTGCCACAATTGGAGTAAACACTGGATGAAACATAATCTCCACATTGTTTAATACAGTGTCACATTCCCTGTCTCATCGTTATAATGCTCTCAACTTGTGTTACTACTGTGCAGGTCAATAGTATAGGTGAACAATGAGCATATCCGTTTTTCTTACATAAGAACTTGTTATTTTTGTCAAGCTATTCAACATCTGCTTACTACCAGACCTCACTTATGGCTGCCAAACTTGGGCCCTGACCATAACCCAAAACGAAAAAGTAAAGGCTTGCCAAATAGCGATGGAGAGAAGCATTCTGATTCTAAAGAAAAACGACAGAATAAGAAACAAAGTAAATAGAATGCGCACGAAAATAGACGATGTTACTTCTGGTATACGGAAACTCAAGTGGAATTGGGCAGAACACATAACCAGAGGCACTGAAAAATGGAACAAAACTGCTGGTATTCCAGAAACGCAAAAAGAAAACGCGGTAGACAGTTTCGAAGGTGGGAAGATGAAATAAAAGCAACATCTAGGAAATGATCGACAAGAGTAGCGCAAAACAGAAAAGAATGGAGGAGGCCTTTGCCAAAATTAGGCAAACAGACCATGTGGCCGATGTCCGACTCACCAGAGTCAAAATTATAGAATTAAGTAACATTGTAACAGTCAGAATAAAGGCTTATATTATTATTATTGTCAAACTTAGTCTTATGTATAACTCTATTGCAATGTCTTTATTGTGAAGTGTTTATTGTTTCTTTTTCTCGTCGATCTTCTATTTTTACATTTTTGTTGACTTTGCTACAACGTTTAAGTTTATATCCAAGTCCTAAATTGGAACATACATATGTAACTACCCTAACAGGCCTCGGATACAGCGATCGCCCCTACTAAATAATTAAGATCCAAAACTCGCCAAGTCCAAACCACACAAACAAACGGGCCGGCTTAAAACAACTAAGTACGTTAAGTTAGCCGTTTTTCCTTAACTCGAGCCCGGCTTATAACTCGGTAACTCGAATGAACCAGTTGGGATCTACGGGGCAAGGCAACTCAAATCGCATTAGCTGGTGATCGAGGGTCGATCGGAGGCTCGGCTATTTTTTGCTCTAGTTGCATAAGGATAGGAAGGTTGCCGTTGTTTATTAATAGAGCTGTTCGGGTTTCGATTAACTTTTTATCTTCATGTCGTGTCCTTCAATAAAGGTTTTATGCGTATATACTTTCTTTTTCTTTAAAGTGGCCAATTAGTATCGTGTCATCCGATGGGAAACTATCACCGTTGTGTATTATGCTCACAATACCAAGTGCATTGCCAGCCCTTTGTGCATCTTTGAGGTCTTGATATTGTTTGTTAGTAACCGACAAAACAGTAACCAAGTTCTATGGACTAATTGAAGGCCTATTGATTTTTTTTAAATATAAAAGTAATGAGACGATCGAATTGCTCTCCTGATGGTACGAGATAACGCATGTTCACGACCATTGCAGCAATACACAGAACTTTAAATAGCAAAACAAAGTGCAGGGCATCGCTGCTTGGGCGCTCATTACCTGGAGACTGATATCCTCAACAGCCCTGTTTGTTATGCGATAGCCGGTTGAGAGTTTGATAGGTGTGTATGGTATATTAACAGGATGCTAACTGCTACCTGATGCCAAATGAAAGATAAACATATCATGTGCTTGTGCATGGCGTTTGACAACAGATTTTTAACTTCAGTGTATACTGAAGTTAAAAATTTGTTGTTGATATGTTGCTCAATGTGTTTTCGTTCACTGGGGATTCAAGTAGGTGACCCAACCGCGCGAACTAAATAGCTATCATCAGTATAAAAAAAATTAAAAGAATGCTGTAGCATTGCCTTACAATAACGTTTTTTAAACAACCGTAAACAATTTCTCAAACATTTTACAAAGTAATCCAATCGTCCTACTCCAATTAGTAGGGGCGAATCGTGACGTCATCTTACTAGGCTATATGCGGCAGAGTCCGTGGCAAAGCTCTCACCGCCTACCCTCATGTCTGCATTCGACAGCTATCGAATGGTGCTCAGTCACGTCGCCACCGCAACCCTTTGTTTTACACTGATGGCGTTTCATTGTTCCCAGCTCTCAATCAATCATAGCCGCTCTCTGACGTATAATGGTGATTTTTATTTTAAGGCCTGTGGCGTTCCAGGACTATTAATGCTGTACCTAATTCTAACCTACCGCCAAATGCTTATGTAAAAGTAATGAGAATAACGTAATGATTTTTTGATGGCAAAAGATAACTTCTGTCCTTAACATTGCAGAGTTGAGTAACTAAACAAAGCATCGCTGCTTTTAAGGTATTGGATGATTAATTTACAGTTGCAGTACCTTTTAAAAACTGGAACATAGTAATAAATATAAATAATAAATATTGTAGGACACATTACACACAGCGCCATCTGACCCCAAACTAAGCAGAGCTTGTGTGATGGATGTCAGATAACTGATAGAATACATAAATACTTTTATTTTGTAAATACATACTTATAATACATACAGAACACCCAATATAATGTTTACACACTACTGTTTGACGGCAGAATATTTGGTAAATCGGTGTATTTATGTACCTGTCTAGATGACGCCCTACTAAGGAGATCTAACGCCAAGTTGTAGGATAAAGTTCCGCAGTAACTTTTGCTTAGTTAAGGAATTATTAAAAATCAAACGTTAGTTTTTAATTAACCTCAACTCGAATATTACTGTTTTGTCGTTTCAATTAACTGGTTAAGCACTAAAACACTCCGAGTTTGTTTCTTCTTTTGTATCATCATCATCATCAGCCCTTCACTGTCTAATGCTGAACGTAGGCCTATCCTTACCCACGTGGCTGAGCTCGGTCGACAGCTTTCTGTATCCAGAATTTGCCCGCCGCTTCTTCTTTTTATAGATGTATGTATTCCACGAGTAAATCAAAACTACGTTTCTTGTGTGGAGATCAATTTAAATACAATGATTGTATACTATTACTTATTCTGTGACTGCGCAACCGAAGTAATAAATAAATTCATGCAATTGTTACAAACCGCAGCGTAATATAAGACCTAACCTGAAGCTGGAAATACACCCAATGAAGCCATTAAACAATTTTCAACTGTATCACAATGTAGCAATGTACAATTTACTTTGAAATATAATTTGCAATAAAATGTGTTATTGCACCAAGTCGCGTGCATACTGCAAAGTCGGAAAGCACACACCAAATTTGCGGAGTACGGCTCCCGATTATCTTGACTAATAAAATTTAAAAGTAAATAAACAATGTTGACTGCCCTGTTGGCTCAACAGGGCAGTTGAGCCAACAAAAATCAGAGCGTGGGTTCGATTCCCACGCAGTATAAACATTTATGTGACTACTATTATTTGTTCTGTCTCTGGGTGTTCTGTATTCGTTATAAGTCTGTACTTAGAGAAAAAAAAAAGTGTTCTATCGATTATCTGGTTCCCATAATATGAGCTTTACTTAGTTTGGGGCTAGATGGCGCCGTGTCAAATATCCAACGATATTTATTTTAAAATACCGAATAAAATTATATATTCTTCTTTTATTATTGTTTTTGTCGTCGCACTTTGTGCATTTGTTTAGATATTTTCAAGTATTTTATTAAAAATCAAGTGAAGCAAGTAAGTCACAGCTAAAGTTACATTAAGTAAGTCATGGTCCAGTCCGGTCATGACCTAATTAAGTGGTGACTTTACTATAAGCTTCGATGGAGTTTTGCTGGAAGCAATACGAAAAGTCATATTTCACAACATCATATAACTTTCCCACATTCACACGTGTAATTAATGGAAAATAATATAATATGGCGACAGGACCTTTCCGCGTTTCCGCCAAAACTTCCTAGACGTTATATCATAAACAATATTTTACAATAAGACTTATCAGATTGAACATAATGGCTGCTTGAAACTAATTATACGTTTTAATCGCCATTCAAATATTACAAGAACGTAGAAGTCAAAATTTTAGGTCACGATGTTCTTTTAATCACCACACCGAAGGTCGTGGGTTTAAATTCCAACAATGAGCTTGAGCTGCCGGTGAACGAAATCGGTGAATGAAAATGCATTATTATGGCATTAAGTTTATAACCGCTTCTGCATATATAATAATATGTAAATGGATTTCGTCAAAGGTGAAACGATGTTATATTAACTTCTTAAAACGACAGTTGTAATCCATACATGCTTGC
This sequence comes from Biston stratarius, assembly GCA_950106695.1. Lineage (NCBI taxonomy): Eukaryota > Metazoa > Arthropoda > Insecta > Lepidoptera > Geometridae > Biston > Biston stratarius. The sequence continues at coordinate 3,272,167 of OX467108.1, forward strand.
TATGCCAAAATGTGTACATGACTGGCGATATACATATTCGGAGTTAAGTTAGTTAGGACTAGTTATAAGCATCGCTGGAAATAATAGAAATAACGATTCTTACGTGGGTACACAATTACTCCCAAATATACCGCTTAAGAATATATAGTTAGGAGCTACTGTTGATTTTCGAAAAGGAAACATTAGCCCTGGTAAAGATTTGAAATACGTTTCATGATATTCTAGTGAAACATTACGTGAAGTTCTCATTTATAATATTTTCGCAAAGTAACATTTACTGATCTGTTACTAGAATAGCTAAATGACCCATCTTTGAATCATTGTATTTACAACATAACGTTAGTAACAAAACGTCGGAACCAATTGACGCAATGACATTAGGTTACGGACGTGCAACCGATTCTGACCTAATACGACAGATTGAATACGTCCACATAATTACCTCAATTATTACCTACACAGACTACGTCATCGATGACTTAGTCGCTAAAGACGTGGATACTCTTAAATATTAGCATCGCTCTGTCATGGAATGAATCATGAACAAAAATAGTTGTGATACTAGACTTGATTTGTGTGGCAGACATGACATCCGCAGTGGCATCTGTGTCAGTAACACACTTGGTAACAAAAAATACAGCTGTATATCGTATAGATTTAAAAGTGATTTTACGATATCAATGTTTGAAAGTTAAATCTGAATCTTAAGTAACTTAACCCTGAGTTCTAACTTGATAGCACGTTTATAACTTCAAACGGTGAAGGACAACATCGTGAGATAACCCGCATATTCTAGAAGATGTTTTACATCGTTACTTGTCCAGCGTGTGCTGGTCTATGAACTTACTATCTTCATAATTAAAAGAGGACCGCGCTCAGTGCAGAGATAGTTTAGAAAAACAGAGCTGATCCGGACAATATCAAAACTATAGTATACTTTGCTGTTCAAAAGAATACACATGATGAATATAACAGTATTCTTTTCAATAACTTAAGTATAGGCCTCCGCATGGTCAAGCAACGTAATCATAAGGCAGTGCAAATCCTTCGCTGTGACTTGAATACTTTAATGACGTCGGCGATGATGTAATTTACTGAATAATTGTCCATTGTGCTGGAGAACGAATCTAAAGATGATCCAACTATCAGTATGAAATGTATATTGTGCTACAAACACAATATTAGTATGGGTTTATCGCGTGTGGAATTCACAACGGAACGGGGCAAGTTGGGTTGTCGGTCCCGGTTACTTGTCTTGTAACAGCAACTGTCAATCCATCGTGGTTACCCGTGGAGAGGACCTCCGAGCGGTACATGACGAAATAATCTATGTATTTCAATATTAGGACTATTCACTGCACTGAGTCTATCTGAACTTGCTTCATGTATCAATGCATATATATACCAAACTGTTTTAGTAACACAATTTTTTTAAAACCTTTAACAAAACTAATTAATCGATTTTAAGTAACTGATGAATTTAATGTAAATCTAGACAAATTAAACATAAACAAACCTATAAGATTCTAGGATAGCTTAGTGTTTGTTGTAAAGGTGAATACTATCTAAATGTCAATAGCAGTATAGAATATGAATTCTGTGAAATCTCGTGTAAGAAAGAAAGAAAAAATCATTTGCCACAATAAATAAATAATCTAACCAATAAGTATCATTACAATTAAGTATTCTATTCCCACAAGTCTAACAAAAATTCAAACCTATTCACATTTTATTGTTACATTAAATATTATATTGCCTTCTGTCTCTCAGCAGTGGAGAAAACAAGATAGAGTTTAATTTAAGTAATCTGTAGTCGCATTATTACTCATAAGTTATTATTGCACATGAGATAATTTCAAGTCATGAGCAACTTTAATTATGTGCTTTAGCAAGATCGATTGGTCTCCTCGTAAATGATAACATTTACTCTTACGTCGTTGCTAAATTTGGATCAAAACTAACACAATATTTTAGAAACAAACACATTGTGAATGAAACGAGATTCTGGTTCGTAACGACGACGCATACAAATAACATCTCGTGATGTCATTTCCAAACTTGTTTTAGTTTTATTCATTAAGTTTCGAGTAAGAGAATAATATTAATATCTCTTTTAATATTATACTAGCATACTAAGCATAAAGGAGACCCAATCTCCATAGCTTGGCTTGGCCTTGTCTTTGTACTCCATACTAATGATTAAGTTGTGGTCAAACGTGAATCTATTCAAAATATATAAAAAACAGTAACAGATCAGTATTGAAAAGAAATAAAATATGTATTCGTTAGCAACCCATAACAAAACAACAACATTAAATATAAACGATGTTTGTGGTTTTTTTTATTAATATTTTTTTAATCTCTGATAAGAGCGCGTTCGACCATCAAGTCGCTTGTTGGTTGGGGATGATGTGACTAAAGACGTAGACTTACAAAAAAACTCACTCTACAAGTTTTGTTAAGTGTGATCTTAATATCAATCAAGTCAGGCCAGTTTCATTCCAAGCTAGGTGTGCTTTACGATCTTCTAACACACCGTAACTTAACATCAGGTGAGCAGTGGTTAAACAACTAGCTTGTCAACCATAAAAAAAAAGTCAGAATGGTTTTAAATTTTATTTTTGTATGTACTGAATGTAAATTGAACTTGTATTAAGCTGATTTCGATTTTAAAATTCCTCATAGAGGTGGCGTAGAGATGAAACGTCTTTAGTTAAGTGTATTCAGATGTAAACGCAAACACTTCTGCAATATCGTCATGTGTTGTTTAAATGACATATGCAGCTTTGTCGCCACAAATTTAATTATATGTAAATACGAATACCAATGCGAATATGACTCACGAACAGCATGCCCGTGAAATGAATAACTCTAGTTAATTCCGGGAATATAATATTGTAAATGTAAATAGATATTGCTTGCGATTCTATAGTTTCGACTTTATTTTCATTAGACATTATTCATCACTTACAAGTGAATTTGATTGAAAAATAGAAACAAATAATACATGAACTAACAATTGGCCAGATCAGTCAGTTGCTTGTACTAATATTTACTAAATTCCTTTATCTTCACGTCCTCCGCCATGTGTTTTAGAATTATCTACATTATCAATGAAAATAGAATCCAAAGTTATCTTTAATTTGCACTTGACATGCAAATGCATATACACTTCCAATACTCGTATACTACAGAATATTTCTCATGATCTGCCGTGGAGGCGATAATAAAGCGAAGGTCAGTGAATACCATTACGGTTCTCCCTAATGCATCTCAGAAAACGGTAACGCGATAAGCACTCGAACATGTATATCCAGAACCATTACTGGATATAAAGGACTTGTCCTTATCCGACTTAACAAATAAACCAGTAATTTATGTCTCGCAAAGGACGGCGCCCGCCGGCTTTGTTGCGGACTCGTTTTTCGCCTCCGAATCAATTTTCACGATGACGTCACCTACGCCTCCCTCCATTTCCACACCCTCCCGGCGTCTCCCGCTCCTAGAAACAGGAATAAGGCTACTTCCGCTCCTTACGCAGTATACTGTCTTTCCATTACGCCTCATCTTACACAAACATAAATGTTGATACATTTTCTCTCTCTTCAGAGAAAGCCTTATGTTTATTCGGGATGTACATTCTTCATTTATCTTATCGAGTTTTTACGATCCGACACTCAAGGTTGACAGTTTGGGCCATGATTAACTTGGCTTAATACATAAATTAGCTTTTCGCGCGTGGATTGAAGAGGTATGCGTCCGCTGTAATATTTGAAAGGCGATTTTTCATGCGGGCTTTCGAAGTTTTACTGAACGATGATGGAGCGTTCGGTGCGGAACACACACACACACACACACACACACACATCCATTAGGCAATGGAAGAACCAAAGGAAGCATGAAGAGTAAACTGTATACGCCAAACGCAACCCTATAAGCCGCGGGGAACAGAAACAAACCAGGTACAACCCATTTATGATTGAATGCTCCCAGGTATTTTCGTATACAATATTAATACACGGATTAAAATAAACTTTGCCTAACGAAAGACGGACGACTGGCTCACACACTGTACCGTTTTAAACAAATAACCAAAATGCTACCAACACACGTTACACAAGCCCGTTATTAAGGTGCTACATCATTTTATTTACAGCTGCAGCAGGTTAATGTGGTCTGTACGGTAAACTGTACGAAACAATCAGGCTATTTTTGTACTGTTTATACGCAAGAGTACATTTCGGGCGGGATTATAAAGGAACATGTAAGAGCGCTGCGTCCGCACCACTTGGCATGCCTCGATTGTCCAACGCCATATACTGCTTTCTTTGAAGTGTATCGTATATTATTTAATTAAACGATATCAGCAATCGTGAACTAACCGTTCTGCCACACGTTTACGTTATCGCGAAAAATTTCCACGGTGTCAGTAAATTGATCGTAGTGTTTACATCAAAATTGGCAAACGACAATAATTTTAACAACATACCTTAGTTGCATAACGCCATGATGTCATCCAAAGTCTGAATTCATTATCCTCTGTAGTTATACAACGTTTAATGGGAATATCAAACGAGCTATATGCTTTTATTGACCTGGAACACGTCATTGTTAGAATGAAACTGTAATTGTAGAGGGTTCCGCGAGGACGCGATCCGCGCCTGTTGATTGAAGCAGGTCCTGATGACTTTCGGGTTAATTTAAACTATGTTAACCTGTAAATCTCGTTAGTCACAAGATTTCTGATGTTCCCAGACACATAGAAACGAATTCCGAGACATGTTTTGCGACGATCAGAAATAGAACGCAGCGGGTACTAAGCGTGCTCCCTGTGAGACGCCTGACACGAGTTTGCGTCCCGCTCTATCTTACAGCCTGGTCGTATAGTTTTCCTGTTCACGCGCACTCGGTTCATTGTTTCAGAATGTAGCTTCGCTGGCCGGCAGACTGAAATAGGTTGAGAGCATCGAAACAGACAGTTCACGGTATCGAAAGCTGCTCCGAGGTCACTGCCGAAGGATCTCGCGCCACGACCGCGTTGACTGATTTCTTTATAAACTCCCCATTTCTAATGCGTCACTAGCACAATAGCAAATTACTCACTATCATTACCTACGCAGAATGTGTATTTATAAAAGCGAATTAATCCGGCCGCAAAGCTGGTCTCACTGCTAATTATAGTGGTACAAATTGAGAATAGAGCAATATTCTCACAATGTTACGTACTGCTGCAGTAAGCAATCAGGGGGATTGTTTCCATAACTGTTACTCGTATTACGTAACAAATTGTATTACATTCGAGTACGTTGCTCGCGTTAGCTAAGGAACAAGACGTAATAATGGGTGTCATTTACTTGCGGCCTCAGTTTTCCTCGCTGCCGTAATTGCCATTCCTTTTGTAATCCTGGGGGTAATCTCATTGGCTGCCGACAAATGGCGGTGTTTAACGCTCTCAATAAGCTTTAGGGTCGTTGTTTTTCCGTCACGATCTCAATCACAGATTTGCCTGGTACATTAACCTTCGGTTATACTTACTATTTATTATTTTTTCAAAACATTATCTCTAATTGATAAACGCTCTATAACAAATTTATGCTAAAAATTTATGAAAAGTGTCCGCCGCCTTATCAAGCATTTATGCATAATGGTATTAATGTGTAAGAATAGCGTATTATCATTTATCTCTGTTCTTAGTGAGATTTCTTGCATCTTCAACGATTAGGTTAGAGAACACCTAAACCCATCTAAACCATGTAATATTTTACTTAGAGAAGTCGCTAGTGGCCATTTCGCGTGCTTCCCTCCCTAATTTATTAACAAGTTCATCCAAACGGCATTTTTAGAAAATAGCTCGCCGACATTATTGCCTGCATTAACATTTCTACACGATTTTTCATAACTTGATCTAGCGAAACGATTTTATGGGCTCGTGATATATTCAATTGTATATTATAGCAATTACCCTTGATGTTTTGGTGTTCGTTGCCCTTTCAGATTATGTTGGCTGACTTCATCTGTTTTATTTACTGTATCATACTTACAGTAATGTAGTTTGATATGTGCTTGTATTGTACTCACATAGCATTTGACATAGAAGTATATTTGTTACATAAAGCACAAGCCTCGTGCATATCTTATATTATACAAAAATTTAATTTTCTTTACAAAATGTGTTTTTGGCATATAATAACTAGGAGTACCTGTCCACCATAACTGTCGTGATTTTTTTTCTGCTCTGAGTTCATATTCACCGGTCACAAACCCATAACTTTCTGCAAAGTCATACGACCATAAAATATTTAAATCTTTAAGTGCATTGGTCACGTATTCTCATTCTCCTCTGTCATTAGGTATTTGTACTATTGACCTTCGCACGTCTATCGCCACGCCCTTTACTTCTATCCTTATAGTCCTTAATTCTATAAGGCATATCATGCAAACACATAAACATCAACATGAAGCAACGTTGCCAAACTTTATATGTATACATACATTTACATACTAGTATTTCGTATGTTGATAGCACCGACCGCCCTTTGGCAGACGTCGATGCCAGTAATTCATGACCATTTTTTGTAGAACTCCGATAGTTCATTGGCTTTTGCCTGTACCGTCTGTTTCATTACTGTAGTGAGGGATGAGGAAGCTCCCACGATTCTGGTGGCTATAGATAGCCCTAGGGTTGGCAGATTAGCATTTAGTTCCGGGATATACCTTGGGATTTAGGGATTATCCGTAGTGGTAGTTTAACAAAGGTCACTCATTTCCCGTTGTATACTTTACGACGGGGTGTCTGTATAACTAAATGTATTTGCGTTAGTTCTAAATACAGCTTGCGGTAGTTTTAATGAACGAAGAATGAAGTCGTGCGTGGGGTACGGGCGGGCTTGTCATTCACAGGCGCGGTGGCTCGTCGGAATCTCTTCCGAGGCAGCCCTACTTGGCACGCGATGCCTCGGCTTCGATCGTTTTGTTGCTCCGCGCTTCTGTTGCTATCGCTAACTTTACCCTGTGTACAGACACGCAGACAAATGTATTTGTACAGCGGCATGTAGCGAACATGTGGTAACTGATCTTGTCTGCACATACATCATCTCCGCCAAAACTTGCCAAAAGTTGTACCTTTAATTACACGTCTTTGATTCTGACACGGGACTACGTGGGTGTTAGCTCACATTCGTAATAGATATATGTACAATCTAATGCCAATGTTCTAATATTTATGAATGCGGTATCGCACACGTAATAATAACATGTTGTTAACTGACTCTTCTTATTTATTGAAGTCTTTTGTAATACAACTGTGTTTATGGCTTCGTTTATTTTTAACATAGCTACAATGTTCTCATTAAAATTCAGTAATAAAACCCCGTGTCTCATCCAATTTGTCAGCATTTTGTCGCTCGCCATGAATGCTTAACACCCGTTTTACTACATGTGATCATTGTTGTACCCTGGTTAATTAGGTCGAGCCACCGGCCCTGCCGCCACACCGCCGCCGCCCCTATGATTGCCGTTCACCCACGGATAGGTATGGGGAAAGGTCGACAGTATTTTAAACAGAATACTCCCTATATCGCGTAGAGGCTGCACCTAAGCTCGTTATAATAAAGTTTACATTCAAGCACAAACTGCCAGTTGGGGCTGCAAAATGCTACCGCCCATAACAAACTCGTGTCTTTATGAGTTTTGTAGTGATAAGGTCTTGCGGTCTGGATATATTTTACAGATTTAAAACGACAACAAGAAAACAACTCCTATTTAGTTTGAAGGGAAAACGGAACAATATAATTGAACGGCAAATTCCATTAGTACCTACAAATAAAAATAATAATACATTTACAAAATTATCATAAATCAGGTCTGTACAAAAATAATAGAATGAAAATACCAAAATTAAAACGGAAACAAACATTGGAAATCAATCCGAGGCAATGTCCTCACCCGACGTTCTATCTATTATGCTTATGTCGGTGTAAATATTCATAGAAATTCCAATACTCAAATAAACAACAGGACAAGCTTCGCCATGTGCGATTTAAAAATAAAAACTTCAGCTATTACCCGATAGAATTTCTCTACAGTCTAGTGACGTTCACTTCGACGTCATGACGGTTGGTGTGACGGATATTTTCCTATATAACACGTATATTATAATAAACGATAATGTTAAATAAATAACTATTATCACTATTGCGGTAACTTGAATGAAAATTGACTATGGTTGTTATTTAAATTATTAAATACGTACGTTATATTGTAGTCAGATTAGATATACAAGTATAATAGTATTAGCCGTCATCTGTACTTCAGTTACATGAGATACTAGATGTATGTCAAAATATTAAATCATGTTACAAATAATTTCAATTTGAAGCTAGGGCAAATTATTTATATTGGCATCTAAACTAGCTATTGAAAATATTTTCATAACTTCATTTACAATCGTGATGACAAAAGATGAAAAGATAAATTATCTTCTATGCTAGTGTGTATATTATTTTCAGCGTCTTATATTTCTTCGTTCTCATTTTTTGTTCTGTTATAATACCGAAATTAATCATTTGAGTTGTGTTTAGTTCTATTTTATAACAACTATCAAACTCTAGTTGTTTTCTCTTTCTAGAACACCAAAATCATTGGTTGTTTCATGTAGGGTCCGATCAGTCAGTTCGTAAAAGTCAAATACGGTTTGTTCTAATCATGTGTTCGTTCTGCGTACTTAGGATTTGTCGAATAATCCTTCTCGCGGAGCATTAACTCAACAAATGCCTCATTTCGTAAGGTAGGCAACGTAATAGCAGTACTTCTAGCGTTGCAGTTCTCTATAGACGGCGTCGTCATGGCGTCTTTCCATCAGGAGGCCCGATTGCTTGTATGTATATCTTTTCATTTTAACAAAAAAGTCAAGCTTCGTTCAAATTGGTTGAGGCTGCGGTGCGGTTTGGCAGTCTGAGCTGAGATCAACTCGACACGTTGGGTTGCGCTCAAATCTTCTTCATTTATTGGGTTTTTCACACCGTGGTTTGAATTGAATACGCCAGTTTTTTTGTATACTTTTTTAGTAAATATTCTATTGTAAGAAAATGTTTTGTTATTTACGTATTTGTTTGTTAGAAAATGACATATTCTGCGGTCTCATGAATACTAAGAAATGTTAACAAAACATCGCTGACATTTGAAACGTAAAGTAAACCCGTCCCTTTTACTGTCTACGTGGGCACAATATTCCTGAATCTTTCATCAAAACTCGTATAGAACACTGCGGAAGCAATTTAGTTTCGTAACCATTTGCGTGCTATCGACCAACTTCTGTTACACTTGCACCTTCAGGCACCGGAACAAGGTTTATTTTACAGCATGGCATTTGCCTGTGTACAACGGTGCGTGTGTTGTATTCAGTGCCTTTCTTTCGGGTTCAATAAAGGTTTGACGTTCATCGATATAGGTACGATCCGAAATCAGTAATTTGTGCGAAGTTAAATTTTCTTTCATCTTACGTTATTGAGTCAATATTTTGTCGCTACCGACATATCTTAAATTTACGATGTCTTCATTGCTAAATATGAATCATGTTCTTTCTTCGTGGTTAATAATTGTTACGAAACTTCCTGTGATTTATTTAATCTGATACATAACGTAAATGTTTAGAAACTTTTGCAGTTAGACATTCGAGCGATTCATCAATGTCGAGTCGGAAACGTTGAACTTCAGCTACTTGATATCCTGTTTTTTTAAACTTATCTTATTCAACGGCTGGAATTTGTCAGTAGTAATTATAACTCAGTTCGATTGGACCAATTCCTACTTCACTTTTACAAACCACATTGACAGCTGTTTAAAATTTCACGTGCGTTTTATTAGCGACGTTGGAAATCGATCTAGAATACAAATATAGCACTGTTATAGAGACAATTGAAGTGTCACTTTATCTTCTTGGCGTAGAGAGTACATTTTCCTCTGTGAACCAGTTTAAGGATTGCGGAAGCTAAGCCGATGTCTAAATATATTATGTTGTGAGTATTTTCACTCGTGCTACATGTATGTGTAAGTAGATCGTAAGTGCTTTCTGTAGTTAGCGTAGTCGACGTCTTTGTTTCTTAATACTTTACTTGGGCTTTTTTTTTATTTCGTCACCTAAGATGTTTGTGTCCCCCCCATCTTAAGAAAGCATTTGGAGTGAAATGTTGAGTAATTCAGTAGCTATGTATATTACTTAGCAAAATTTTAGCTACCTTTTAAGGTTTCAAATATATGCCATGAACTAGAACATATTCCAGGCATTCATTGTGATACAGTTACCAAATTTTCAAGGTTCAAAGCCAATGTCAAAAATAACGCATGGTTGTATGTATTTGGTCGATATTACCCGACCACGACCCGGTTATTGTACGATAGGCTCGTAAAAATTGCTACGTCAACATATTTGTGTAATTGAAATGGTTCATGTGAATTTCAAGAAACTCTCAGAATGACTCTCATTCAGGTGGAATGTTTTTGAGTATGTACGAGCTACAAATGTAATAACCCAAATTTTTAAAATATTTATCATTAAATTAATGAAGTATTCATTTAATTCATAAAATAAATATTTTCATTCTTGATATATGCGAAATTAGTCTGGTGTGATCCTAAAACAACTGTCCAAATATGGATCCACTGATTCGTGACTACCATATTTTGAAGTTTAACGAGTTCATAGAAACATTAAAAGTTGAAAATAATCAATGTGTGGGCGCAGTGGCAGAATTGAAGGTTTCATTCTGAAGTTATCAACAAATATATCTTCGGTATAAATAAATATCGAATGATGTTTGTTGGTAAGCGTATAACTTGAGAACGGCTGAACCAATTTAACTGAATTTTTATATGTTCGTGATACTTCAAGTGAGTTTCGGATACTACGCCGAAAGCGGAACGCTACCGCACCGGGTACGAAGTAGCGAAGCCGAAAGTCAAGCGCTATCGCACTGAGTACGAAATAGGAAGCCGAAAGTCAAGCACTATCGCACTGGGTATGAAGTAGCGAAGTCAAAACTCAAGCGCTGTCGCACTGGGTACGAAGTAGCGACGCTGAAGGCCGAGCGGTACCGTAACGGGTATGAAGTAGCGAAGCCGAAAGTCAAGCGCTGTCGCACTGGGTACGAAGTAGCGAAGTCGAAGGCCGAGCGGTACCGTAGCGGGTATGAAATAAATAAGCTGAAAGCTGAGCACTACCACATCACGTACGAAGTAGCGAAGCAGAAAACGAAACGTGGGCATTCAGCTAGTTTAAACTAAATTTTACTTACTCATTGTTGCGTTCTATACATAGTTTACGTTAGCGGAAAGTTTTACAATAGACGAACGACATACTTTCTTTTAAAGGGTTGTGCTGACAGATATGAAATTCTCTAGGAATTGTGAAATAAATAGAAAATGTGTGGTTGTACTAGCCACACATTTTCGATCATCTAAATTACGGACAGCTATTAAAGTCCAGAGGCTAGATAGAGTTCTGTAGCGTAGGTACATTAGGAGAGGCTACGTGCGTAACTGTGGATAGTAAAAGGCTGATGAAGATGATGAAAGTTCAAAAACAATTATTTAATAAACCAGTCGTTTCATTCAGTAATCAACTGTTAACTTTTAAACGTTAATTAACGATTGGGCGACGCGTTAATCCAGTAAAGCTTGTTTACGCGGTTATTGGAAATTCGCGTAATGAAGCCGAGGTAATTCCCGCGTAATCAAAATTTATTTATTAAAATAAAAGAGATTTTAATGATTTTCCCTTTGTCGTGGCATTTCAGTCTTTTCATTAGCCGAAAATAATGTTTTAAGATGCGAGTGTAACGAGTATAAAAGTATGTATTGTTTTTGTTCTTAATAGATTTGTTCTATAGCATGTACGGCTTGAATGTGTTTGCTATGTTATTAGATTCACCTTTTTTAATTTAATAATTTTGCCTATTTTACTACTTGATATTTCCACTTATATAAATAAAAATATATTTAGGTTATGTATTATTTCTATTAACATGTGTGTAATATATTTGTGGTGACGTGGATAATACGGAATCTTTTTGACCACACTATCCCAAAAACAAGCGCATTTAAATAAAAAAAAAACTTTACTGCCACCATAAAACTTTATTGTGGCCCTATTCCCTTATTCCTCGCCAAAACCTGGCCTTGAAACGACATTGGCAAGCCTTTCCCAACAAATAGAACGATAAGAAGCCATTGCTAGTCGAAATCCAAAAGCCACCGATTTCACTTATTCCAATCACATCCCGGGACGGAAACTGAAAGTTTCCACCTCTCTCCGGACCGTTACACGTGGCACGTCAGATAGGCCTGAGCATTTTACGACCACCATAAAACCGTAGTGTCGGACACTCTGACACTCTGGACACTCCAAATACGCCGGCGTTCCTAATTCGATACGAATCACTGGGTTTCAGCTGTAATAAAACTGACAGCGATAGAAATACCAAAACCCGATTGGCTGCGAATATGGAACGACGTGGACAGGACCTCGCTTGCGTTATAGTTCTTACTTTTCAAATCTACATCAAAATCTCGTATGAAACGCGGACTACAAAATACGGACTTGAAAAATAAGTTAGAATACGTTGAGTGGCCAGCCGCAGAGTTCAGTTATTGTCCCGGCCTAAGACCTCCTACACGGCTTGATGGTTGTTATAAAAATATAGAACAAACAACTTACCTATAATGTAACGTGTCATCCGACCCACAGTAGCGCTCAATAAGAAATGCAGCTCACGGTCACCCATCCAAAGACTGCCTGGATTGATACTCTGTACGTCCCTATGATCACATACCTTTAAATTGATTGGGGTCGCATTCTTGTAGAATGGTATTCAAAGTAAATTTATTTCTCTATAATTATTGCTAATTATAAAAACACTACGCTGTATGTTACGCGCTCGTAATATGTACATAATATTATTATGAATGCTGTGTATATATATATGCGAATCAAAGAATAAAAGCAGCAATGCCATGTATTTCGATTGACTACTCAAAGTTCTGTGTTGATCATGGACATGCGTTATCTTTTACCATCAGGAAAGCGTCTCGTTTGTGTCATTACTGACACAAAGAAAGAAAAAGAATCATGGCCGTTTGCTAATAAGTAGATAACCGATGAACCTATTTTTTCATTACAAAATTTACTTTTGGCTTCTCAAATAACTGCCTTTGTTTGCTGGGGGGGCACCCAACCCAATAGTTTTATCGTATCACATCATAAGCATATTCTCAATTGGACCTTCACGAATCAGTCACAAGCCGCATTATACAGAAAAATCGTCAAAACATAAAAGGCACTCTCGATTTTACGACGACGTTTACTACTCCATCTCGCCAGATTCATCATTTCCTTGACCCACTTCCGTCGTCATCTTTTACCCCGTAAACAGCATGCGGGGAATGAATGCCGCCAGTTAGTCAAGCACCCGTTACTGGTTAGATTAACGGCATATTATGAGAAAAGGCGATGGTATGATTATGAGCTGTAGCGTTTTCGTAAACTACCACAAACTACAGTTATAGCTTATCTTGTTCGAAGACCTGTTGATGTTTCCGTCTGTGATATCTTGAATATCGCCTATAAGTTTCAAATTTAAATTGATTCAAACAACGCGGTAACGCTTCTGGTGCTGCATATCTATATGTTCGGCAGTAAACATTTACCATCTGGTAATCCGCCAGCTTGTTTATCACTTTAGTGTGATAGTAGTATTAGTAATGTTCCTATAAAATGTAAATAAAATATTGTACAAAGAAGAAATATATATATAAACGCAAAAAAAAAAATTGTCTTAATGCTTATAAATTTCTAAATTGTTTACATTTTTGTTTATATTTCTTTGCAATTAATAATTGTAACGAACAAACTACATACCTTCTTATATCTTTAAGTCTGGGTCCAAAACATGTGTGTCACCTCTGTCATCTTGTTCATTGTCAAATTCCCAATTTTAGATATATTTACCCCCAAATCACTGTCATTACCCAGTCACCGTACCCTTTTTCGTCGCCTTCCATTCTTCAAGTCGGTCCCAAGTCCGGTCTCCGAGACCCCTTTTATCCGATTTCCCGAGATAAGCAAACGCTCTACATTAACACGACAACACCTCCATTTATTACCTAGTTCAGAGCTCATGTGTGCCGAAATTGGGTTATTACCGTCCAACGGCATTGGCTTTTATTGGAGTCGGTAATGATCGTGTTCCTAATTCCGTTGTCTTCGATTAAGGTAAGAAACTAGTCAAGCAGTTGTTAGCTTCAAATCTTAGCAACGAAGCAGGGTGTATACTGCCTGTAGTATAGCATAGCGTTTGTTCCAATTTCTATTCTGCTTCATGCTGTCACGTGTATTTTATGTCTGCCATATATGACATGCGTCCAGATAAGTATTATCGGATTCTAAGGCATATTTTTTACTCTTGCTTTAACGTTAAATAACCAAGTAACATTTATATATTATGATATACTGGGTGGCCAAATTACATGGTCATTGAGACTAACCATAAAACGTCTCAAAGTATTCAGCGTCATAGCATCGATGCCCTTGTTTTGTTACTCAGCGTTCTGGTGACCGCTTGAATGGTCGTAGAATTTCTTACCATCAAAGAGAACGTTTCGTAGACCTCATTACTTTTACATTAAAAAATCTAGCAGGAAACCTGTTTTTATTTAGAAGTATAGAGACGAACGAGGCGCTCTCCTGATGGTAAGAGACAACGCCTGTCCATGGCCATTGCAGCGATACTCAGAATTTTAAGTAGCAAAGTTCAGGGTAGCGTTACTTAGGCGCTCATTACTTTGAGACATTCGGTGGTTAGTCTCAACAGCCCTGTAATTATGGTAGCTGCAGTTCCCTTCATACCGGAACACAGTAACATTTACACACTACTGCTTGGCGGCAGTATATCTGGTACTGCGGTGGTACCTACCTAGACGATGTTTACTTCACTATGAAGAACGCTTTGCATAACCGAATAAACTCTGTTACAACATCTACACTGATATCTATACTGATTTACGTTCTGCATATCAGTACACATTTACTGTGTCAATTACCTCCATTTAGTATTCCCATATCATTTTAACAATTCATAATATAAAGTCACTAATAGAAATATTACACTATTCAGTTAGTTAAAGCCTTCCGTTGACGTCAATATCCATAATTGTTCGTGTCCTGTTTTAATTTATGTAATAACCTTCACAATGGGATTCCATTTGTGTTTACCGCGATCCTCTTTCCCATTCCGCTTTAGTTTAAACTGTAGGGTTGGGATTAACCCTTTATAATTTTCATTTGATAATAATTAATGTAGAGTTCGTAAAACCACTACATAGTCATCTGTGACCTTTTTAATCTAACTCTGTTTTTGTTTTTTTTTTTTTGTAGCTGATGTACAACTGCTTTAGTATTCCTCCTTAAATACAATACTTTCAATTTCTGTTATATTTTTTATTGCGCTAAGTATAGACTGCATCCACAATTAGTAAAGTAGTATGTATATCATTCTCATCATAATCAGACTATCATAGTCCACTGCTAGACATGGGCCTCTCCCAAGACACGTCACTCAGCCCAATATTTGATCTTTTGCTTCTAGCAACTGTCACCTGTCCTATATCCTCAATCGAGTCTCAAGGCGTGCTATACTACTTTTGCCAATTTCGTTGTTGTCCTCTAATACACGTCTATCAAATATGGTCACTTCAATACGCATATTAACGTATAATATATACGCATATTAACGTATAAGCACATGATTTACGATAAACAGTAAACTACTCTACCGCTAGCATGTCGTATCTTATACCCTCGATTATCCAATGAAAAGTCCCTAGCTCCGGACACTATCGCCAGTGGCACCGTCGTCCGATATCGACGTTCTATTTCTGTAGCGACACGGCCAGACAGCTGTGCCGATGTGACGCCCCATCAGCTATTCAGAATATCATCCATTGTGCGGTCATGTGACCTTGCTTCCATGGACCAAAATATTCCAAATCATTAGGAAGTAACACGAATCGTCAAGCTTCATATCATTCTCATTGGCAGCTCAAAGGAAAGGAATGAAATTATAGACTAGAGTTCACGGTTAGTCTCATAGTTCTAGATGTAATAGGAAAAGTGAGAAAAAAACTTCAAGGTCAGATGACCTTGTACTGTTTGAATATATTTACTTTCTGTGTAGTTTAAAAAAAAAGTAAAACAAACGTAAGTACTGAGACGAAACGCTTTACTGAAAGAGAAAACTGTTCATAACATAGTGGTACCTACAACTTTAAGTAATAAAACAAATTCGCATGGTATCGCTGCGCTGTTTCGTTGAAAACATACAATTTCTTTTTTTTTTTTTTTTAATGAAAATACGGCGCTCAATTATTTATAATTTGCGTAATCGCGTCTCGTGGCTAATAATAAATGAGGTAGATAGTCTTAACAATTCAACAGCATTCGTTGATATATTGACAACTGGCGAAATATCCGGGAAACGAAGGGCCATCACATCAACACTGAAAATACAATCTATTGTCTGACGTCACCAGACCTTGGCTTAAATCCCGTCTCATAGATACAAATACCTTCCTTTAATTCGAATTCTTTTCGGGAACTTGGCCTATATCTCGATAGAAATGTTTTGACAATGTCTTGGTAGTGGTGATATCTTATGCCAGCAATTAAGAAAACATCCGTTTAAGCTCGATTTGTATGAAAGAACTTCTTCTTGAAAGACGTGAATAGTTTAAAATAATGAAGGTTGGGGATAGGGAAATCTAAAACTTCATCCTCGTCGAATCTTCCGGGTGTCGATGTAATAGTTATTTTGAAACTGAAGCAAGGTGTGGGCAAGATATGTCGAGATTTCACGGCACGGACAAAACGTGAAAAGTGTTACTTTTAATAAAACACATAAATATTTTTATGACTTACCCGAGCGAGCCGTTCCGTACAATTTCCCATAGTAGCGTCAACGCGTTTTTGTTATTCGGAGGTCGTCACACGCAGCGGTCAAGGACGCGCCCTGTTTGGACAAGTTGAGGAATTATGTGAACTCCAATATTGGAACAAGGCTTTTATTTGGTTTATTGATTAGCAAGTCGCCTTCGCTGTTTTGTCTCTCTTCAATGCTTCTATCAGCTTTAAGTTAAGTTTAGTCACCATCCCACTTTTGGCCTTGTAAACATCTATTCCTTTTGATGTCTTTTCTATTCATCTTCTAGACTATGACATGAAGGTTGAGCAATTATCTATTACAAACAAAAATTAACATTGCAAAACATCAAATATGAGAAAACTAACAGCGATTCTAAATAAGCACCTGAGCTGAATCTTCTATCGGACGATGAATAATGTAGGTTGTTTGTTTGTTCAAATATTGGCGCCCACCGCCCGCATTGTCGGCGCCAAACTCGATCTGGTTCCATTTTATAATTCGAGTTATTTTACTCATACGAGCTAATCCGTTTCGATATACGCTATTCAAAATATGTTTTGAGTGCCATGATTTGTGTGATACGCAAATTAGAAATGGAAGTGATGCAACCAGTATTTAGTAAATTACTTTGTGTAAAGGTACCTTAAAAATAAACAAATATATGTACATAATTGTGACTATAAATCGTATATACAGTTTCCTTAAAGTACAAAATATGGTTAAGCTCTGTTGTTGTTAGCATAACCGAAGCATATTGTACCTGTGTAAACGTCCGAAACACTGGTCGCTGAGGCCTCGTTCCGACGATTTATCACCAATAAACCGCGCTCCACACGCCAAAACGTACCGTAATACGGGATTTTTAATCGATAAATAAGCGATATTGTTTACACAGAGTTAATTAATCGACTTCAAAGTTAATGCGCTGAGCGGCAGATGTTATATCGAGTAAACATTTTTATACCGTGCACTTTAACGTAACTCTAGAAAATGATGATCCCGAAAATGGAACAGACTTTATGGCGATCCAGTAACTGTATCGGATTAACACATAGTTTCTAAGAAAAATAGCGAATAATAACAATCAAGAAAGTTCTCATGGTTAAAATTAAAGATTAATCTCTCTGTAATTTCTTCTGCGAGGAATCCAATCCTGATACCAACAAATGGCGTATAGCTGAGTTATTCGAAAGTTTTATCGACTGGCGCGTGTAACCAGCTGGCGGGATGAAATTGAACCGTCGCAAATGGCTTGATAGACAACCGCATCTGCTGCCTCTAAAACAAATTCGTATCTGACGTAAAAGTTGTAACCCGAAAAAATACGCTCGTAAAAATAGAAAACGCCATAACCACAGCAACGTTGATAACCATAGGAGTAAACGGATAGGTAATACAGTTGGCTGATTTTATTGTACCTAACTACTGATAGATAGCTGACATGGGATAGGTAAAGGTTTCTTGTTCGCTTCTTTACTTTACCTCAAAAAGATTGAAGTGATCGAAAAATCAAAATGATCACTTTATTTCCTAGTTTTAAGTATGTACATAATTTGTGACGTGTGACGTGTCCAAGAGTCCTGTAAGGTCTAAAGGAAATAAAGCACTTTGAGTTTTGAGTTATTTTTTTATAATAACGGCCATGATAGGTCGTAATAACTGAAAGTTCTGAATATATGGTTCAAAGAACGTAGGTGTAAGGAAATAAAAAAAGCAATACATAATTGGCTCAACGTAATGATGCGGAAGAATAGACTGATAGAATGGAATGATGGAAAGCATAGACCCGTATACATACATATTTCCCCCTTTTTATTATTGGACGGCCAGATAAATGCGACCTTTAAAATGTCATCCGTACCTTCAAATCCAGAGTAAACAGCTTCCTTCTAAGTAAGTGTGCGATCTGGCATGGATAGTTAACCGCACTACTGCTTAACATCAAGGAGGGTGAGGTCAAACGCATTCAACGCATAAAGTCTATTCTAAGTTTAAAAAAAAACTATGTAAATATGGTATGATGGCATTCATTTTGATAACTGCTAGATACGTCTACATAAAAAGTGCGCAAAGAT
Organism: Biston stratarius; assembly: GCA_950106695.1. Taxonomy (NCBI): domain Eukaryota; kingdom Metazoa; phylum Arthropoda; class Insecta; order Lepidoptera; family Geometridae; genus Biston; species Biston stratarius. The sequence goes on from OX467108.1 coordinate 3,291,212, forward strand.
TGAGCTACCCATAATTATTACATTATAAAATGTCTTTTAAACAACATACACAATACAAACAATGTAATTTTTTTTGCCACGTGACTATAACATCATTGTTAAGAAGAACTGGTTATTAAACATATACATATATGTATATACTTACACACATATGTATAAAACATCTTAATTTGATTATGAAACGTTCGCTTACGTTGACCCTAATCAGTTTGCCCACTCACACGCATTTTAAATCTGTTTCGTCAACCTTCTTTTATCTATCATCTCATATTATCTTCTCTCTTTTCTTAGAACTTTGAATACCAAACAAAGTGTAGGGCATCGCCACTTTGGGCTCATTTCTTTAATATTTTTGATGTTCAGTTCAAGCTAGGTATCATTACCAACTTTAACCTCATCTACAACATCAGGTGAGTATTGGACAAACTCCAAGCCTGTCAAAAATATATTTCTTCTGCCAAACCCAACATTCACTGCCATACATAAGTGTGTGGAACTACACAGTCATCTCTATGGACAGTCATAGCTATGCACATCTCCTATGATTGACATTAACATAGAGAGTCAATTTTAATCAACATTTTTCCAGCCCCACCCAGTGCATTGACTGAACTCAATATTACAACTGTGTTACATACTGTAAAGTATTCGCAGTGAATACTACATATAAAATATATCCTGTCGACGCCCCCGACGATTGTTCATTCATGAATGAATTCAAAGAACGGCAATTCTGTAATTATTTCTTTCCGATTAGATGTTCCGGCAACCGGTTTTACTAATGTTTCCGAATATTAGAATTAAGTGGTTTTTGCTAATTACTTAGAAGATTAGCAGTTGACTTGATATTAGTATTAAGCGCATTAGCAAGTGACTCGACGTTCTTAGCAGCTAGTCCGATAATAATTAGTAATTTTATGTTTGAGGCACTTGAAATTGGAAATCTTACTATGTGTGCTATAACTATCTAGCCATAGACGAAGAAACACTCGGAAAAAGGCATCTAATTGACAAATAATAAAGATAAAGAATAGATCGATTTTCGAAGCGTTGATATCGATTTGTTTTATGTGTTTTAAATGTAAATATTATAAGTCATTAGAGCTAGATAGCTGTATGAAATGGCATCTTATATTTATTTATAAATAGCTTGTAAAATGTAAATAAAGAATTATTTTTATTTAAAATGCAAAAGTTAAAACGATTGCGAAAAGTTTGAATGCGAATGAATTTTATTAATAATGGAAATTTAAATCCCATTATTAATGCACCATTCGCATTCTATTATTTATATAGATATCTACCACATTGATATACATATGTTCGCAGATACTAACACACAAACAAACCAAAGATTAGTACGAGAGCTCTAAACAGGCGTATTATTGCGAAACAGATCGCTTTGCCGGCATCGTGGGTTAATGGTATTTGTGCAAAACATTTGCAGTTATTCTATGACTCACGCCGCACCCAGGCGGGGCGTTCTGATGAATTAATTGGAAAGTTCTCTATGTAGGACTTATATATATGCAAATACGTATGTGTATATAATATGTGCATATGTGTATATAATATGTGCATATGCCTATATACACATTACAAAAATATATAGACAGTCATCTTGATCATCTTCTTAACTGCAGTAGTTCTCGACACCGGTATTCCTAGTGAGGACCGCTTCGCAAACTTACTGCCTTGTTGATATTGCAAATTATATGTTATCTTGCTGTTAATAAGATGATTGAACTTACTAACAGCATGGTAATATATTATTATCATCTTATTAACAACAGGGTAATATATAATTTGCAATATCAACGGGACAGTAAGTTTGCGAAGCAGTCCTCACTGGGAATATTGGTGTCGATAACTACTTTTTGCTAATAGTACTGTAATCTCGGTGTGAACAATAAAGAGTTATCTATCTATCTGTCTACTACAGTACGCTATTCTCGCCCCACAGCCAAACAAACCTCATGAAAATAATCAGTATCAAGCTTATATATATGTAATTTTTCTAATGTTCAAAATTCAATAAAAGTTTTGATATCAAAATTTTCATTATCCATTTGTAAGTTGTATATTTTTATTTGTATAATGTAATAAATTTAAACCAACTTCATTTAAACCTAAAAACTTGTTTTCCTAGCTAATTAATTTTTATTCTTATTTATAATGTTGTAAAATATTGATGGCGCGTGCACAAGAATGTTTCAATGCAAGCCTATCGGTGAAACGATCTTTTAAAGAAACTTTAAGCTTAACACCATGCTAACACGAATATTTGCAATGGATATGGATATGAATATTTGTAATGCCTTTGTGGCGGTTTCGCATGCAATCACAAAAACTATACTTATATTCGTAGCATATTTTGTACGTTTATTTGATACGACAATATACTCGTATATATATATATTAGTAGCACAGATATAAAAAAATATGGTAGACAATAAAATCCACTCATGTGAATATAATCAACTCAGGTGAATCTATCACTCATGCCGCAAGATTATTGAAGCCTACAATTTTAAATTAAGAAAAGCGAAGGCGCAGCAATCTTCTTCATTCATCATTTTATTGTTCCCTACAAACAATTCAAGTTCAATACAAATGTAGTCAGACAAAGTTCGCATAAGTAAGTATTGGGGAAAGGAAGTTTAATCTCGACTTTTTTTTTTTCATTCTCGGATGCTCTTCCCCCAGGCGCGAAGGAAATTTATTTGCTAAATTATAAGGAACCAATTCGGTGTGAACCTTCAAGAGGCCGTTGTTACGTTTCCTTTTGGATATTATATAAAAAAGTTATTTAACAGGGCTTGCATTTGTTTGCGAATTGTTCTTTTAAACAAAGAGTTCGATTTTCTTGTTGAATAAAGCGATGGAAATAGACTTCTACTCGTATAAGGTGAAATATTTATAGTATATATAGTATACATAGTATATTTTTTAAATTTATGCACCCCAGACTCGCAAACTAATGAACGAAAATTGTATAATTCAGAGATCCATTTCGTCCGTCGTTAACAAGGCTGAATTAAAAACTGCTACCGTTCTATCCGCTGCGGCAGGGCAAGTTAACAGTTATTATAAATATTTATAAAACCTTATCATTAATACCAAGGCAAATTCGCTTAGCCATGTAAGCTCCAGAGTCGTCGATATACATACAATATAGACAACGTCTGTAGCCTACGAAGAAGAACAATAGAGATTGCAAAATATACGAGTAACACTTTAGACTAGAATGATTTTGACTTCTCGGTAATGTGTAGCTGTGTATTAAACAGTATAGCAGAAGTGCATATAAAGAAAAGATGATTTGGCAAATATGTATTTATAAGACGATCACCGATGTTTGTATTCTCTCGTTGCTCTAAGTGAACATACATAAGTATATATATTTCAATTATCTGGTCCCAGTCAGCTCAGGAGTTGGTGCGTACTGCGTTTAATACGAGGTATCCATTCAAAAGAGTCGCTCATCGGTTAGTAGCTGGTTAAGCTAGTATTGGTGATGCTAACAAATTCTAGCATTCTAACATCCCAATAAGCTACAGCAGCCTAGTTCGAACACCATTGACTGCCAATCCCGGACTCAAATCTCAAGCGCACCTCCGTTATTTCTATATCATGCGCGTGTTGGCGTTAGCTTCAAATCATGAAGGAAAAATATTCTAAGAAATCATGCATGTTTGTGAGTTCCGAAGATATGTGATGTCTACAAACCTGCACTTGGCCAGCGTGATAGACTATGACTTTATCCTTCACATCATGGGAAGGGGAAGAAACCCGCTAAATGCTGATCTGGAACTTACCACTACTGGGAAAGTATTGTGGCCCGATTTCAGCCTACTCGTCGGAGTTTTTATTTCGATAGTTTAGTTTTCGCTACACAACAAACTTCATGTTTTTCATATTACACTAATATTTTATCTACAACAATACGTTCCTCACCTGCTCTTTCATTGAATGAAATAAAAAGCGCCTTTACACCCGCTTTTAAAATAACCGTTTTGTACAGGCATAAAAATGTAACATCCTTCTGTATTGTACATTGGCTTACATAAATAAAGTATTTTTAGATGTACACATAAATATTCGGCAAATGTTGAGGATCGCCGGTCGATGAACCAAGAATATCAGAAACTAATAAGAGATCTACTTATATCTCATGATGAACGTATGACTGACAGATTTCAAAATAAAAAAAAATGGATCGGATGCAATAAACATGGCTTTTACATTATCGACAACGTTTTGTTTTTAAACGAAACCTTTCATCACTACAATGTTTACTATATACTATACTATTTAGTCTATATTGCATACTATATGTATGTATATATGCAAAAAAATATATTTTCCTTTTTAACTGACTTCAAAAAAGGAGGAGGTTCTCAATTCGACTGTAATTTTTATTTTTTTAATGTTTGTTACCTCAGAACTTTCGACTGGTTGAACCGATTTTGATGATTATTTTTTATTTGAAAGCTAGTGCTTCCCGTGTGGTCCAGTTCTGAAAATGGCATCCATGAGAAAACCATATAAGTCTTAAATTTGTATTAATTAGTTACCAGTTTGATGTTGGTTTTTTTGTTAGAAATTATTTTAAACAATTTTGTTAGTGTGATATGATTTAACAGCACGATTACGTAATACATTAATTGCATTACTGTTTTTTTTTATCTGTCGTAACCAGCTTAAAGCTTTTCTAAAACATTTTATATTTCAATCTAATATTGAGATTCGAGACTATGTTATGCCATTCAACTCCGTTTAAATAAAACACTCGTAAAGGTTCAATGGTTTAAACCCCAGCACCCCCAATTTTATTATCCGCCTGTGTGCGTGTTTCCACATCGACAGCCCTTTCTGGTTCGTCTATTATGAATGGCGACGCGTTCTTTGCGGCTGTATTTCTTTGAGAAGCTGCTATAACATAAACTTCACGATATTTCATCCCCTTTCAAATAACAATTTGGTATAACGATGAAATTCTTACTTACAAGACTCTTCGCTTTTATAATCAAATTCCAGGAAAATCTTTTGAATTGTTATATTTATATTGTACTTGTAGATATTTTTGTTCTCAAAGCAAGGCAGAGTAGTATAAATCATCAGTCAGAATAAGAACTGCTGAAGCACTAAAACATCGAGCTTGTTTGATGTTGTATTTCCAGCTGTTCATGCAACCAATACAAATACAGGAAACTAGTAATCATCGTGTTACGTAGACCTTCCTCAACTGTAAAATTGTTAATTCTTTTCCGGAAGTCAAAGAAAAATAAAACCTAAATCGCTGTATGAACGATGAAGATTAATGAACGGTTACAATATTTCAACCGGTAGTCACGCCAGTAGTGTTCTCGTTCTTCTTTTTGATATTTGCCCACACCACTTAAATTTACTGGGCTTGTGTCATTTCTAGAAAAAGACGGTGCTCAATCACCATTTTCCTTTATTGATAAATAATTATGTGCCTTTTTTAAAAACAATTTTTCTTTTTGTTCTCAGGTCTTAGCGGTTCAAAACTTGACCTGCAGCACAGGCGAGAGGTGTTCGGTTCTAACATGATCCCGCCCAAGCCGCCTAAGACCTTCCTTACCTTAGTATGGGAAGCGCTGCAGGACGTGACGCTCATTATCCTGGAGGTGGCCGCCGTAGTCTCGTTAGGTTTGAGCTTCTATAAGCCATCAGAGGACCCTACAGATATTGGTGAGTACGGCTCTACTTTGTTGCTCTATCTTGTCATACGAGTACATCTCTTTATTTGTAATGGGTTTAGTTACAAGGATTAAACTTTGATTTCAATAATTTTTTTGGTCACCTACTTTTTTAATATTTTAGGTATTATAATAATTTTAACTTCTTATTTTATGTTTGTAGCACTTACAAGTATTGTTAGGTAGACAGTAATCATCAATTATCGTACCAGTGTTATTATCATTAAACAAGTAATGAAAAGTATGTAACTAGGGTAATTGCCCTTAAAGTATACGATAAAATATCTCTCCCTTAATGATTATTACAGGACTAATTTGTTGCTATCTCGATATTGTTATTTATGTCTTATTTGTTAGCATGGAAGTTAAAATCGTAACAAACTTTCTTTTTTTTTGTTATCATCTTGTATAATATGCTACATTCTATTTTTACATCTGAAAGTACATTATCATTAGATGTTTATTTGTAAGGAAATATTATATTAATAACAAGGTATATTTTATGTTAAATTATGTAGTTATTGTTAGGTATTCAATGCTAGCTATTACAATGGACGGATTAACAACAATGCTATTTGAAGGACCTTGCATGTTGTAGTTTCAGCTATTTCTATTAATTATTAATAATCAGTGTATTTTCTCTTTTCAATAACAATATGGAAACTTTAGACGATCCTGGTAAGATTATCTGAATAACGCTCGTACTGTTAGCAATATACTCAAGGTGACGATTGGCTTCAGGTTTATCAAACAAAACCTAAACGTTTGCAACTGAATCAACCTTCAGTGTGTTTAGCTAATGTTTGTCAATTAGATTTTCTTCTGTATTCATTATTATGTTTCCTATATTGCCATGGTTTACTAAAAGAATGCCATTTATAGTAATATGATGATGTGAAGTAAATCCAATCCTCTTTATTATAAATACATGATTTTCTATTTCTTTATTACCTGTAACCGGTGTAAAAGAATTAAACAACTTAATATTGTTTAATCAATACTGTTGTCAGAAACTTAAGAAACCATGGTAACGGGGCATGATATTGGTATAGTTGCATTCCCTTAAGTAACCACATTTGAGTAGTGACATGCACCCTTCACTGTCCTTCCCTTTTAGGTTTCGTTTGTCTATCTGCTTGTCTGTACGCTAGTGATAATAGAAATCGATTTCGTTGAATCGAATATAAATTTCCGATTTCAATTAACGTGTTCGTCAAAGAATGTTTGTTGACTGTGCGTAAATGCAAGTATCTAAAATGTCTTGCGTGTCATTGTAGTAATAGTTTATTTTGTAGACAAAATCTTACGGACAGAGTCAAATACTATTTTCTTTCGTAAGGGGTGAATAACCATAATTAAAAAAATATGTTACGTGTTATTAATGAATAATCTTGCAGACCGTTAGTGAGTTAAAATACATTCAAACTGACAAAATTCAACATTCTACTATACTACTATACTTTATCCATCCAGTATAAAGTATAGAAAGTGAACACAAAACTGTGCAGATCACAATCGAATTTACCTGCTTGTAATCAATGAACCGAACTTAACACTTAGGTATATCTGCATAATCAAACATGCGGTGAGTCGCTCAAGCGGCACTGACTCCAAATTCGATTACTATATTTCATACGATCTGTCACATCCATGATTTCTACTCTTTGATCTAAAGAGAGATTCCCATTTGTGCTATTTACCACCGAGTTTATATAATATATCAGAATGTCTTTTTTTTTTTTTAAAAAAACGCAAATTACAACTTGCATGAATTTTAAAACTTTAATAATAACCAGTATTATTGGTTCTCAATTTTCCCTTCGAAGATTAGTAATTTAATCGTAAAATGACATTTATTTTGATTAGAAATTTTCTGCTATAATGCATTCAACTACTTACAACGATAAATATACTTATCCAATTGATATCGAACTAATACAACATATTAAACCTTAAAGTGAAGGTGTGTTCAACGATATAATAAATTAGTAGCGGTGTGAAATAAATAATAATAATTACTCAATTACACTCTAAATAACTCTAGATGCGTTTTATGAAAAGATTTGCTTCAAGAAATCAGATGATAGTATTTTACGCTAAATGTGCCTCTTAGTTAACAGTCTGGAGTTATACGATTACCAGAATACAAGTCTGTCCCACAGTCAAGTTGTTCTTAACTATGGTCAATATCAGCACTTTCATATTAGGAACTATTATACACTTTCCCGGAAGACTCAGTATATCAACAACTTATCACTTCCGATTGATCGAGATTTTGGCGGTTTTATTCCATTCGATCGAGATTTGTGCTGTATTATCATCCACTATGGCGCTAGTAGGCCTTGCTCTAGCTTAACAGTTATATATTCTGCAGCTATTAAATTTAATACACGTCCGTAATCGGTCGAGTGTACAGGCGATACAACTACTTTAACTGCTATGCGATATAATCCTGTAACAGGGTTGCCAACAGAACCAAACTAAGAGATTTTGAAGTTATTAAAATTTGGAATTCTCAAAAATAAATCAAATGCTCTAGTTTCTTTTGAGAATAAAATTGTTTGAGAAAGATAGAAGAGATTAAAAAGGTTGAAAGCTCTTGCCATAATAGTTCTTGCTATCAACCCTATAAACCGCAAGCCACCCACGCTATCACTCGCGCTATTTAATATTTCACAACAGAAACAGAGTACAATGCATTCTGCTTCATTGAATTGTTAATATCCATTATGTACATCGATTTCATAGTCTGTTAGTTAGAAATTCAGAATACATAATGATGTTGATATTGAATACTTACTTCGATATTATATTGGCTTTTGACATGGACATTATTAGAAAATCAATATTAGGGAACTTTTATAAAGAAAGACAGAGGCTAAACTTATAATGTTAGCTTACAAAATTAAACTTTATGGGTTGAGATTTTATGATAAAGAATCTGTTATGAGGCACAAAATTCTTTAAATATAATTATTTTAACTCTTGTCTCTTTGGATTGTGCATGATCCCTTATATAAAAAGAAAATCGGTATTTGATTTCAGTTTTAAAATTTTATTATCGATTAAATTTGTCACCACTTTCAATCACTTTCTCCAAAAAAACGGTAAAATTGTAATTTACTGTTAGAAAACCACTTTAGTTTTGTTTTCACATTTCAGTAAAGATAAATTATAGTGTATTAAGTTATTCAAGTGTTTTGTTGTATTTTTCAGCACATTTAGACGAAGAAGAAGGGCACTACCAGTGGATCGAGGGTCTTGCTATTTTAATATCAGTTATAGTAGTCGTCATAGTCACAGCGTTCAACGATTACACGAAAGAAAGGCAATTTAGGTGAGCATAATTCATAATGTATTTTGTCCTTATTATTTTGAGGTCGTTTGAATTTGAATGGCTATGCCACCAGCATAATGTTGTTTACTGATAGCAAACTTGAACCTAGACTTTCTTAAACTTTCATTAGTCTATACGTAATTGCTTTTTTTTTTTTTTTTCATAATTTGGTTACATCTCAACTAAAAATAGTATTAATAATTTTTGTCCCAATTTCAGAGGTCTCCAATCTCGGATAGAGGGTGAGCACAAATTCGCTGTCATCCGGGCCGGTGAAGTGAACCAGATATCCATAAGCGAAATAGTCGTCGGCGACATATGTCAAATCAAATACGGTGATCTGCTTCCCGCCGACGGTATCCTACTCCAGAGTAACGATCTCAAGGTAAATTACATAATCGAATATGCTTTATCTTTATTTAGAGTTGTGCGTCTAAATTATTAGTCGCATTGCCTAGTATAGAATCCACACTCTTGTCGATCGTAACTTTCATCAAAACAGGCATAAAAACAGCTCATTGGTGCACTGCTAGGCGCGGCTGGGCGTAATATTGAGATAGCCAATGGGAATTTTAGGAATTTATTTAAGTTAATGCAACCCGCGCTTTTGGTGAATCGAAACGATAACGCGCTATCTATATAGGATAATCTGCGCTTTGACGTAGCCCTTGCTTCTTTTATATTTTTTGCAAAACTTCTCTGTAATCGAAATTCACGAAATCTCACATACCTAGTATTTTATATAGGTATAGTATTTTGTTAGCAAAAGTGAGAAACAAAAAAGGCCCTAAAATGAGTCCTCGGGGAACGCCAGTAGCTAGCTGTCCTACGAATAAACTTATTTATTTACACTTTCATTTCGTCTTCTCCTTTTTGTTGCACATGTGAAACACAATAGAGAACATAGCAATGAGAGTAAAAACCGAATGTTAATTGAATGATCATTATTTTATACAAACTCGAACGCTTTGCTAACGTAGAGAAGGGCAAAACTCTTGATAAAACTATGGTTCTACTTTTACTTTACTAAAACGATATACTGGACTAAACGTTTATTAACTTCAATGATATGATATATCAAAACTAGTTAGTTCAACTACGCCACGGGCTCCACCAATATTGTTTTATTAAATATCCTATAAGTTCAATTTTCACACCGGCTTTATCAAAGCACTAATCGGCGAGCTATAATTTCTATATCCGCGCGTTATCGGCATTCCGATGCGTTCGTGCGTCAATGCCTTACCTAGTACTTACCGTGGACTTTAAACTATTCTGTGGCATCAATTGAAACTAGACAACTTCGAAAAATCTTTTAAGTGTTGAAAATAAATAGATATTATTTGGATTCGTGAGCATTGACTAGCCAATGAACTATTCTCACGAGTGGAAGTATAACAGTTTTTCCGTTTTAGGGGATGAAATTTCAAGTTAATTAATTAATTAATAATTCTTTATTAGCTTTAATGTTTATCGTATCTGAGTCAGTTTAAGTTTTTCAATATGTTGCTATTATAATTGGTAGTTAGCTGTGGTTGATGTATTTGCTCTATTTCTTCAGTGATCATTTTACATACGTTATTTTTTATATTACAATTTGTGTAAATATATTTTCAACGATAAAACGAATTAACAACGAATTTTGCAGAAGATTTTCGTGAAATTTTGTAGACAAGTAATAATCGGGCAAATGAAATTATTATGTTCGAATACGAACAAAATCGACACCATATACAGGAAAAATCACAGAAAGAATGAAAAGCACATAAAATCAAAAAGCGGCGTTATCAATAAAAACGATCTCATCCAGACAATCCTCGGATAAATCGATCATAGGGTTGAAAAAAATAGGATCGTCACGAGGTCATAATTCAGAGCATACTAGTTTTGTTTTTTCCTAATAGTACGTAATAACTGAGAGAAAATACGTATGTACGAAAAATATACATACTTCATTGTTCTTAGATACGTGAAAATTACTACGTGAGAATTAGGGATTCCTATTGACAGAGACATTGAGGGACAGAATAAAAAAAATCTCTTCTAGTATATGAAGTGATGGGACAGAGTTCCTAGTACTTATAATTAATCTAGTTTTCTCCACCCTTGTAGATAACATTATCTATTTCTATATCAAATCAAAGCTTACCCAAATAGATACAATTCATGGTCAGAATGAATCGGTACAATCTAACTCGCTTATCAATACCTGCTTCCTTCAATTGATAACGTGTGATTGTTGAATTTGCGTCAACGGCGCCTTAAATGAAGTTGATAAACAGGGCTGTCGCTAAATTTAAAAGATTAAATAAACACATAGTTTAAAATACTCCGCCAAAATAGTTCCACAAAGCTAAGATGAGGCCACTATGACCCGAGGGTGGCTGAGGTCCGCCCGGAAAGCTGCACATCCTCCACACACCCTGGGGGCAGAGTACCCAGAACCTAACCTCGGTAAAGATGTTCGAATCGATGCTGACTCCCCACCTCATCTGAAAAAGAAGGAGGAAGGACTCGACTGACTGATATCCCTAAGAATACTTTCATTTTTATTTTGGGGATGATGTATACAGCTGTTTTAGTATTATATATTCTGTGGTAGAATGTAATCCTTAAGTTAGTTACTTCCACATAATCGGCTCAAGATAATAATTAGATTAGTTCAACTACACTAAGCGTAGCTCGCGTTGCAAGCTCCTGTATACTTTCGGAGCAAATAACGCAGTAATCTAAGGAGCTTCATCACCTGTAGATTGTGGATTCGATACCCATCCAGAAAAAACATTTGCGTAACATAGGTGTGCTTCTTTCTATAGTAAATATTTAAATGCAATATACATGAATATTCTATCTGTTATTGAGTTTCCCTAGAAGAAGCTTTTCTTTGACGGTGCTACATGACGCTGTGTAAAAATTTCCAACAATATTTATTTTATTTAAAAGTCGTTAATAATGATGAGTACCTACCACGACTTCCTTTCGACATCGTACTCCCCAAGCTTATAACCCTGTATGGGTAGATGCGATTTTGATAAGAAAATAAATACGTTATCCCTGAGCTCTATAGGATATATCTTTACAATTCGGCTGAAATCACGGACGAAAGCTTTAAAATTTCCATGAAGCCAAATCAATTTCCACTTCACACCACACGACACGCTTGCAAACCATGAGTTCATTATTTATCAAAGATCGGAACGTGGTGGTGATGGAGGCCTTGGGCCGGGAGGAGGCGATTAAAATGTAAACCATATGTAAATAAGGATTGTGTGTATGCCTCAAGCATTCATGCTCACAATCGAAGGCTCCTTCTTGCGGCGGCGTCGTGTGTCGGGTCGCTCTCTTCCCTCAGATATTAAATTAAATTCTATTATTGAAATAAAAACGACAAAAAGCACTTACATTTATCTCACAAAAAATAATATGAGTGAGGTAGATAGATATGGTTGAGGAGGACGATGGCTGGCACGTGTCATACTCGTGATCGGGTGCTGCTTGCGGGTCGCTGGTATGCTCGCGGTATACACACAAACTGGTACTTTAATTACTAACTTCCCTATGGTAATAAAAAAAAACATTGTAATTCAAAGTTGACAAAGATCACAGACCTGCTGTCTGTGGAGCTTATATTTTAAATTAAAAAATCGATAGGTGACATATCCTAAAGTAACATAATCATCTTAGCGATGTGACAGCCCTATACATATAATTATGTCAAAGCGATAGATACAGATAGCAATACAGTCATTTGATTACGTAATTAGCACCTTGCCGCATGTTTATCATACAATGTGCGTGTTCGGTATTAAAATAAAAAAATATCACTTATTTGCACTCTTGAGCAATAAATGTGTCAGTACATGCGTTGCTTGGGGATTAAATACTGAGCTTCATGACATTTATCAACAACGTGTTCACTGAGAATACTCAGTTACGTTCAGCTATTTTTAAGTATGCACTAACTTTTCAACGTATTGTATTTACTACCAGAAATATTATTACGAGTGTGCCTTGGAATTGCATAATTTGGTTCCATCTGCCCTTTTCTATTACCGAACGGCTAGGCAGACAGGGCCTAAGCGCCATCCATACATGATGGACATTCCCCACGTACGGACTAAACGCTTTGACACACATTCTTCAAACGCACAGCGTGGATGTGGAACTCTCTGCGGGCGTCTGTATTTCCCGCAAAGTACAATGTCTTCAAATTCGGAGTAAACAGTTTTATTTCTAGGTAAGAGTGCTTCATCTTAGAGTGCATTATTTTAATATTAGGCAGGGCGTGGTCACATATTTCGATTAAAAAAATAATGATATCATTATTTCATTAGAAGGTCCACTGCTGGACAAAAAAAACATTACTAAGTTCCGGTAGATAGCGAAATGACAAGGCTATAGATACTAACCATCGAATTAGTTTACATGGTTTTACTTGATGGTATATCTCCTTCGTAGGAAGTACGTAGGAATACGACCATCGCAGTACCACATATTTTGCCGCCAAGCAGTAGTATGTAAACATTTCTATGTTCCGGTTTGAAGGGAACTGCAGTTATCCATCCGAAGTCTTAAAGTAATGAGCATCAAAGCAGCGATGCCCTGGATTTTGTTTTTGCTTGGACTTTGCTTTAGTACTTCTAGGTACCGCAATAGCCATATGATAGATATATCTTATTAGGAGAGCAGTTCGTTTGTCTCATTACGAGTATAAAAGAAAATAGATAAGAAATAATATCCACGGACCATATTAACAGTAACATTGACTCATAAGTAGGTCCCAATTTTAAACTTAATCTACATATTTTTGTTACGTCAGGACGGAAAAGACAATTATAAATAAATCTGATTGTTACCAAACTTCACAGGATCACCCGCTGGGCTAATCTGAAGATTGCCTAAAAATTTCATCAAAATCGGTCACACCGTTTTGGAGTTTATGCACACATGTATTTTTAGAATAGAATTAGATGTTTAGAATTTAGTTCGTACTTAACCTTCTCGTCACCACCTTTACCTTGCCGCCATATTCCATCATGTGGAGAAACCGCAGACATTTGATATAAAACATACGGAGGTACCTTGAAATGGAAAATGGCAGTCTGTTGAAATTGTAACTGCCGAAATGCACCGTTAGGTATTTTTTAACTACCTGCTTGTTATTCATATATAATTATTCCCACAATAAAAACAGGGCTGATCCAGAGTTAGCCAGCCAAGTACTAGAAAGTTCCCTATTACACCACCGTGTAAAGACCTCGTCTCCTAAATCTAACTGTAAAATGTTGTCTACCACTGAATCTGTTTGTTATATAGATCGACGAATCCTCGCTGACGGGTGAATCGGACCATGTCAAGAAGGGAGAATCTTTTGATCCCATGGTGCTATCTGGAACCCACGTTATGGAAGGTACGTATTGATTGCATAGTTTCATTATCTAAATTAGGCCCACCAGCATGCAGAGCAAACGAATTTTGGTCTAGTAATTATGTGGGAACTTTACCATTACTAGTACGTCACATGCGTATGGAAAACGTCCTAGGCTTTTGATATTTATCTAGAGTTTTGACGGTAACATTTTAGTGTCGAAAACGTCCATTAATTGACATTCTAAAATCTAGACCTGAAATGTAGACCGGCGCATTTTGATAGGAGTGTTTGTAAAGATGCGATCGAACGAATGCTGTGTATCGAAATCTATACACTTTCGTTGTTCATTCTTTTAACTAATCCACTAGTTCATTCTTGCCTTATTCATTTTCGCCGTTCATGCTTTAACAATTCACTCATTCACTTTCGTCGTCTCATTCCAGGCTCTGGCAAGATGTTGGTATCTGCGGTGGGCGTCAACTCTCAAGCTGGTATTATCTTCACACTCCTGGGTGCAGCAGTTGAGAAACAGGACAAGGAGATCAAGCAGATGAAGAAAGGTCTGTGCCAGCGCGTAGCGTCGGTTGCGGTAGATTTAGTCGGGCGGCGGTGCGCTTTTTGATGACTTTGCTGTGTGTTTTTTGTTGATTGGAATTTGTGTTGGGGAAATTGGAAATATTGGGTTTGTTCATTGTTGATTTTTATTTTGTAGAGTTGCAGAAATAGTTCAGTTGCACAATTAAAGCATTTAATAGAGTCGATCACCATATTAAGGTTGTTTGGTTGATGGTATTGATTGGGGAACAATTTTTTGAATTATGATATCTGCTTTAAAAATATACATACAGTGAAGTTATTGTATATCACTACTTCTCTAAAAAGACTGTAATAATGCAATGATCTCTGTTTGGAAACAAATTATAAAACTTATCTTCTGGTTGAGATCTCAATCTTCCATAACCCTAATGTACATACATCAATGTTGTGATATGATAAAGTTGAAAATCAAACGGCTGCCAAGACTTATAGCCACACACTCGACAGAGCATTTTAAACTTCATGTTCAAGGAAAATAAGGTCTATTTGGATCAACACTTAATTTTGAAATGCCTTAGTTGACCCTTATACGACCTCACAGAAAGTAATTTTAAAACAGACTACTTTTTTTATTTTATATGTACAATTTTTATTTGATTTCATACTACGTAGTCAATCCCAATTGGGAGACAGAATTCAACCAGAAAGTTTAATTCGGTTGTCATGAAAGAGCGTACCGCAAGGCCGTAGCATACCCCCGCAACTCTAGAATAGCGTTGTCTTAACCATGCTCATTTAACTTACATCGTCAGTAAATAATTAAGTATAAGCTTCTTAGTGCGCTTCTGTTCAAATGTGGACGCTTCCAATTGTGTTGGATCTAAATCTGGTTAAATCTAATATTAAAAAGAAGATTAGATGTAAAACCAAACTAGGTGAGCCTTTCGGCCCTGTCCATGATATCTTAGATACAAAAATAGAACATGTAGTTTTTGTTTCTAGCGTATCGTAGAAAGTGGGAGAATAGTTTCGGATCTTGTTTCAAGTGCAGGCAAATATGGCGGCTGGACAAAGAATCAGAGCGAACGTTGTACACGCACATGGCTTAATCCGCCACGTGCGTGTACAGCGTGGATAAGTTAGTGATGGATGGGCAGTCTTATGTTGCTATACAGCATTGGCAGCTATTACGATAGTACAGCTAAAATACCATCAAAAATTTACTGACTTTTTTATCAAAATAAATTAAGCAATTTTCTGTGTAAATGAGCATTGTTGGACAGTTCGCTTCGTCGCATACATCTTAGTGTGACCATCAGTGACGTATTAAATACCCCGTCCTCTTTTACATCCCCCCCACTTCCCTCATCATAGATTTACCGCACATATTGAGGGAAGGTTTTTTTTTAATTATAATGGACGAAATTGGTAATAGAAGATGTTTAAGAGAACGTACTATTGTTTACATCAAACGAGATGGAAAAATGTATGACTTAAAGTTAGGTCAAAAAGTTATTTGTCTTTTCATATAGACGTCTCTTATACATGAATACACAAATCAGCAGTCATGTACTTAACCATACAGTCAGTGAGACCAACCCTTTATTTTCAACTGTCGATCTACAGTTTTTATGAAGTATTGCTGTTCTACTTCTATATCTACAGTTTTATGATATTTTTTTTTACTACAAGAGTAATTTTTTTCCGCCTACGAAAAACTTCATATACCTTCCTGATAAAATTATTCTCTTTGGTCCGGAGACATCCCACTACCTAATGTTGACGAACGTAATGACACCATTGAAGTATAAATATTTACTCAAATAAGAGGTACTTACAATGTATATTGCATTTTTTTTTTTTAATATTAAAAGCCTCATTTTCGCAATAACTAGAATTTTTTGGTAGGTTTTTTAAACTTTTTTATAGTAATCTCCATATTTTTTGTCTAATAAAGGGTTGGCAACACTGCAAACAATACACGACAAAATTACTGCTATAAAGAATTACAGAAAAAAATTACCAAATTCGTCCAAAAAAACGAGATTATTTTATTTATTGACGATATCTAAATTTATCCGTAAACATTTTTATGTTGGGTTTTTTCTTACCATGTGTTTTTAAAGTCATGTTAAGCGTTGTTCGTGTATTCGTTGTGTATTACTAATCGCCTGAGTTGTATTGTGGGAGCATGGTACTTCGATTCTTTATTGTATTCCATTATTTTAGTGTTTAAATCCCGTCTTCAATAAATAAATAATCTCCTTTAAAATCATAACGTTAAAAATACCCTTAAAGCATTCTGTAAATGCAATATTAGACGGTATGTTCAAATATTTGATGCGAAACTGTCAAATGTAAGAGCATACTGTGTCGTCAACTTAGATATTCAGTTAACGACTTTCGCTAATGGTCAAAAAAGTTGTTGACATTTTCTACTTTTTAGGTATATTCATTCTGAAGTTTTAAAATAACCATCCCTAAAACTCAACCAAATACATTGTTTCTCGTTCATTCGATTACATCAAACATCGGCAGCACTATTGGCTCATTGATAGTATATTTGCTTTAAGAGCTGTAGTATGTGGGCTCGATTCCACAATCCTACAGGATAAACATTCTGTGGTATAAACAAAGGTTAGTTCTGTTCCTGGGTGTTCTGTTAAGTATTCTATCTGTTATATTATCTGACTTCCAAGCTTTGTTTAGTTTGGGGTCAGATGGCGCTGTATGTAATGCCGTACGATATTTTTATATTACCGTTAAATACAAGTACTAAATACTACTTCATAATTTATGAAGCGTAAATATGACAGCAGACAAGTAAAAATTACGTTTAGGTGAGCCAGGAACATTTATCGTTTGAGACAACAAAATAAATTAAAAATAATGTAATCAGTTGAGTCAGCAAAAGGTTTTTAAGTTTGGGATGAGAAAAGATTGCGTACCTAAAAGGATGAAATATATAGGTCGAAAATGGAACAACCGGTTTTGAATATTTAAGGTGGTTGCACATACCCTTTAGATCTAGTGCCACGACCAAACATTATAGTGTGACCTGTTCAGTGACATCCAATTTTTTTTCTCCACCCCTCGATACCCCGGCCCGCTGCACGCCCCGCCCATCCATGTCGTCGACGAACAAATAAAAAAATTATACAAACAAAAAACATACACATTGATTCTGCATCGTGTTTATGTCGTGTTGATGACTGCATGATGTAAAAAAAAATACGAATCGTTGTCATTTAATGTGTATGCTTGAAAAATACAATGGAATACCCATAGAAGCTAAAAAGCAGCAGAAAAAGGAAGCGTCTCAACGCAAGAGTTTATCCGGTAAGTTGTCCTTTGCTATGCCCCGCTTGTTAAACCTTCCGTACACTGAGGGCCAGAGTTAAGTATAACTGCAGTCTTCTGCATACTTGCAGTACACTGCATACTTACAGTACACTGCATACTTGCAGTACACTGCATACCTACAGTATACTGCATACCTACAGTACACTGCATACTTGCAGTATACTGCATACCTACAATATACCTATAGTATATTGTACACTTGAATGCTTCAGAATCAACTGATATATCAGTTTTTAGCGTGTGGTTTTTTTAATTGGTTTTCATAAATTACAATATATATGTTATCTAAAACAGATCGTTTAATAAATGTAAACGTTTGAAAAAAAATATAATTCTCATACTTAACGTATTACGCAATATAATTCACATTGTTAATACAGTGTATCGTAGATATACTTAATGATGATACAAATGACAATGTTCGTGCATACATGCAGTGTACTGTAAACTCGTATTCTTAAGGGTTGTGTCAGAGCTTTTTTTGCAGCTTAGCTTTATGTTGAGAATATGGTAGTTAACCTGTCCTTTGGTGTACTGTTATATTAACAAATTTATTTTCCAGTTATCTCAAAAATAGGCCGTAGATTTATATTTAAAACGGAGCACTAAAATGTAACTAAATCTTCAATAATAATTTTACACTACACCTCTCATTTTCATTTAAAAGCATTTTAGAATTTAGAATAGCGATCACTGTAGCTAACTTTTGATTAACTTTCACTCTTTAGCAGTTAAACTAACAACGAGTTATAGCAATGTTCTTCCAAATGCGAGCTGCCAAAATTAATCAATAATCACTTGAAAAGTGTAATTTTACGTTTTATTTTGATTAAAATATAACACTCGTAATTATTTTGCACCAAGTAATATTAATTGTAATTTTGAAAGCTATTGTTTTTTTTTTTGAGTGTTACTTAATGCCGGTAACTTTTAAAATTATGACTTTTTTAACTTATTAAAATGAAAATCAAATAAATCCTTTTTAACTTTACCAAGGCTGAAGGTACTTTCTGATACATAAAACTTTTTGAATTTTTGTATAAAAAATACCGTAATTTGATAATCTTTCTATAGATATCTCTAGTAGGACGAGAAAATTGTATCAGGTTTCACTTGACCCTCTGCATACTGCATACTTAAAATACACTGATTATAGATACAAATCGATATTAAGTTTCAATACTAAGAGCAGGCAATGCTATTTAACCCCGCATGACATTAGGAAATGGTCCAAAATAGTACCTTTATTTGTTTGAGGTGATGTAAATTTACTTGTATTGTATAATTTGTACCCAAATTAAACTGCATACCTAAGATACATACTTAAGATCAAGTATGTATGTGCATAGGATCAAGTGGAAACTGAAAAATATAACCGTCACTAAAATAATTGAGTCCATCCCAGATTGTGTTAAAGCTATATTTGCTATCGTTTCACGCGAATAAAAACAAAGGTCCTTCTAGCCTTGGCTATTCCCGACCCCCTGTCTAAGGCTATGTTCACACAGGCGACGACGAGGTGACCCTGCCTGCTTCGGGCAACAGCCACGGTGCGAATCACGCCCGACCAGACGACAACCATGTGCCAGCACCCGCTAGCGATAAGCCCGCCCCCGAATCCGGACACAAGAAGGAGAAGTCTGTCCTACAGGCTAAACTAACCAAGCTCGCTATTCAGGTGAGGGTCTTACCTTTTATACCATTACTAGCGACCCAATGCAATGTAGATACTGCACATAACCTTGACAAATGATATACTTAAACCTTCCTCATGAATCACACTATATAGTGGTATAACTTGCATGACAATCCGTTTAGTAGTTTTTAAGTTTATCGCAAACAAACAGACGCGGCGGAAGACTTTTTTATATAATATGTAGAGAGGTGGTGAACTTTTTAATTGCATCATCACTACTACTTAGAGGTCAATGTAAAGCCAAAGTAGTTCGAAACACGCACACAGAGTGGTGCTGTCTAGATCTCCATAAGACTAGATTCTAGTGACAAGAAAATAACCTAAAGGATAGTCCGATTCACCGTAATACTGATTTTTGACGAACGAATGATGACTGTATTATTTTATCTATATTCCATTCACAGATCGGTTACGCCGGCTCGACCATCGCCGTCCTGACGGTGATCATCCTTGTGATCAACTTCTGCGTGCATACGTTCGTGATCGAACAGAAACCGTGGAAGGCCACCTACATCAACAATCTGGTGAAGCATCTCATCATCGGTGTCACTGTCCTCGTGGTCGCCGTACCTGAAGGTCTACCGCTCGCTGTCACTCTGTCGCTCGCCTACTCTGTTAAGGTAAGAGCGAGATGCAAGATTATACAATCTACGTAACTCAAAGATCTTTGGAGTGTTTAACATCTGTTTAATAAAGCAATTAAATCTGAACCGTATATAAAGTGCTATGCGACATAAAATGCAATGCGTAGTTACTATCAGTATAGGCTTTAGTCTATAAAATTGTGTTACCTAAACGACATAAATCACAGAAGTCGCGGTTTCTCGGCAAAATAAACCAACATTTTTACCTAAACACAGAAACTTTTTTGGAATAATTCTTTATAGTTTACACGAAAAATACACACAAAAAATCGTGCCATGTGTTCGTGAATATGTGTATTTTTTAACAGACTTCATGTTAAATCTCAGATGTCTATCGGATTTCTCTAAATGTATCAAATTCTTTAATCCTTTAGCTATCAAGTGATAATTACGTTTTAAATTACATGTTACACGAAATTGTATTTTGTTATTATCAATTATCTGAATTGCCTCCGACTATGAAAGCAAATTTAAAGACGTATTAACGTCAAAATGAAATGGCTAAAACTAGTCAACTAGTACAACAAGTGGAGTTTGCATTTTAAATAGCAAAATTAACAAAAATCTTTACAGAAAATGATGAAAGACAACAACTTGGTGCGGCATCTAGACGCGTGCGAAACGATGGGCAATGCCACCGCGATCTGCTCCGACAAAACGGGAACCCTTACCACCAACCGCATGACGGTCGTGCAGTCCTACATCTGCGAGAAACTGTGTAAAGTAACGCCTAACTACCGAGATCTACCGCCAGAGGTCGCCGAAACAATGATCGAAGCCGTTTCCATCAACAGCGCCTTCACGTCCAGGATTATGGTGAGTCTTATTCAGTGGTAGCTAAGTTTAAATTGTACTAACTGTGTGACGGTCATGCGCTCCTAAATCTGTATGATACTGCAAAGTGACACCTAACTACCGGGATATATCGCCAGAGGTCGCCGAAACAATAACCGAAGGCATTTCCATCAACTGCGTTTTCACGTCCAGGATCATGGTGAATCTTATTCAGTGGTAGCTAGGTTTTAATTGCACTAACTGTGTGACGGTCATGCGCTCCTAAATCTGCGTGATACTGCAAAGTGACATCTAACTACCGGGATCTATCGCTAGAGGTCGCTGAAACAATAACCGAAGGCATTTCCATCAACTGCGTTTTGACTTCCAGGATCATGGTGAATCTTATTCAGTGGTAGCTAGGTTTTAATTGCACTAACTGTGTGACGGTCATGCGCTCCTAAATCTGCGTGATACTGCAAAGTGACACCTAACTACCGGGATCTATCGCTAGAGGTCGGCTTTAGCCTCTCCTGTTAAGTTTAAACAACAAATCTATCAGTCTATAGTCGGTTAATTTCCATTAGTCTATTTGTATACAAATATTCCTTGTTTAATAATATTAGATATATGTATTTATAACAATAACATAAAAGTATTCTATCAGTTGTCTGGTTACCATAGTGCAAGCTATACTTAGTTATTTAGTTACGATATTTAGGATGTTATGTTTTTATTTCCAGCCAGCACAAGATCCGACGTCACCACCAATGCAAGTCGGCAACAAGACGGAATGCGCATTGCTGGGCTTCGTGGTAGCACTCGGCCAGAGCTACGACGCGGTCCGAGAGAGACACCCCGAGGAGTCCCTCACTAGAGTGTACACTTTCAACTCTGTACGCAAAAGCATGTCCACCGTTATACCGTACAAGGGAGGATACAGGCTCTACACTAAGGGAGCGTCCGAGATTGTGCTCAAAAAGTAAGTGCCCAAACTTTCTGTATATCTTCTATTTGTTTAGTAGCTGTACACGTGGTTTTATCGTCATTTTTCTGTACTTATAATTAGTCTAAGTGTAAATTCAGAATATAATTTATCTGCTTACCAGATATCATCCAAATCCGCTTATCCGTGACAATATGCAAAAGTAACAATTGTTTTTGTCCGCCCCGTTGATGCCATGTGCAGATTTTTGCAGGGGTAAATTTTGCCGCTACCATAAGTTGTGTCTTTGTGGTGCTAGCTTTTTCCTAGTAACGGGGTCTTATCCCAAAGAAACGAAAGTAGTCTCAAATAGCCTGAAACACACGAAGTGGCTCCATCTAGATCCTTCGCGTGACACAAATAATTATCCGAAGATTGGCCTTATCTTTCGTAGTATCGTTTTACTTTCCATTGATACACATAACTTTGAGTAACAAAACTAAATCCAGGGCATCGCTACGTTGGCGCTCATTACATTGCTAAATTCGATGATCAGTCTTAACATCCCTGTAATTATGTTTACACACTACTGATTGGCGGCAGGATATGTGTTAATGCGGTGGTACTGGCCTAGACGACCTTTATCCAAGAAGATCTACCACTGAGTAAAATAATCTGTAGTCATCATCATCATATAGAACGTTCACTGTTGGCCATAGGCATCCCTCAATAATTCCCATGAAGACCGGTTGGAAGCGGCTCGCATCCAGCACGTTCCTGCGTTTTTTCATTAGGTCGTCTGTCCACCTTGTGGGTGGACGTCCTACGCTGCGCTTGCCGGTCCCTGGACTCCACTCCAAAACTTTACAGCCCCATCAGCCATCAGTTCTGCCTGCTATGTGCCCTGCCCACTGCCATTCCAACTTGCTTATTCACCGGACTATATCGGTAACTTTTGTTCGTCTACGGATCTCCTCATTCCTGATTCGATCTTGTAGAGAAAACCCGAACATAGCCCTCTCAATAGTTCGTTCTAATACTTTGAGCTTACTAATAAGGCCCATAGTTAGATACCACATAGGATATATGGAGTATCAGGTTTTAATTCCCGGCGTCGTTTTCCTAGATGCGCCTTCATCTACGGTCACGAGGGTCGGCTGGAGAAATTCACCCGCGACATGCAGGAGCGACTCGTGCGGCAGGTGATCGAACCCATGGCCTGCGACGGACTTCGGACCATCTCCGTTGCCTTCAGGGACTTCGTGCCCGGGAAAGCTGATATCAACCAGGTATAATTTTTGAAAGGAACCCTGTATTTCTTCATAGGAAAAATTCAATGAATTTTATATACGCAAAAAATCAGTCCAAATTATCCTACACTGTTGTAAGAACGGGCCAACAAATGTGGTGCTATATCTGTAACATTTCATTAAAACAAAATTAAATTGGACTACATTGGATGGGTGGTTTATACCCAGCAAGTCAACCATGCGTTTGGAGTTACGACTACTTTACTAAAACATGACCGGACTTGACCTTGACTTTGACTGTGACTATGTAACGATGTTATGTCAGAATTTGGCACGGTCGAATGACACGCCGAAGGGCATGGGTTCAAACCCCAACAAAAGCTTGAGTTGTCGGTGAATGAAAACTCGGGTGGCTAGCTACCAACTTCAAGTTAAAAATTTGCCGCCAAGCACCTAACGGTGTGTCCTCACGAGAGCCAGTTCCATTCGGCTAGGTGTGCTTTACCATCTTTGACTACACCGTCACTTAACATGAGGTGAACTGTGGTTAAATACTTGCCCTACCAAAACAAAAAAAAAAACCTACTTATACGTCTTGATTTATCATAAAATACTTATCGAAATACTTTATACACATTGTGCGTTGCCAAAAACAAATAAATAATGCTGTTTCTTTCCGTAGGTGCACATAGACCAGGAGCCTAACTGGGACGACGAAGACAATATCGTGAACAACCTCACCTGCCTTTGCGTCGTCGGTATCGAAGACCCCGTCAGGCCCGAAGTGAGTTTTCACACTAATTTCACATACCTATATGTATCTACATAAGTACGTTGTAATAACATATTAATGATTATAGGTTTTACGATGAAATAATACTTAGCTCAAAAAAGCGCCATCTATTGGTTACCCGCTTTACTACTACGAAGTGGCCAACGTCAAGTCAAGTTAACACGAAACACTCACAGAGAGTGGCGCCATCTAACTTTTGACACTAGAAAACGGCCATACGAATAGCCTGATTAACAGTTGTAGAATTTTGTCTGTAAAACATTATCTGTATCTAAATCTGTGACCAAATGCTCAAGCCCTCTTTTTACTCTCGTGCCAGGTGCCAGAAGCCATTCGCAAGTGTCAGAAGTCTGGCATCACCGTCCGCATGGTGACGGGAGACAATGTGAACACGGCGCGTTCCATCGCCGTCAAATGCGGCATCCTCAAGCCAACCGATGACTTCCTCATACTTGAGGGCAAGGAGTTCAACGCCAGGATCCGAGACGCCAATGGAGAGGTAATATTTGATTGTGCTAATTCGCTCACGTAGAAAGTCCGCGCGTGACCACCAACTCGCCTGACTTAAAACTTTGAAAAGATCTTTATCTTGTTTACCTAATAAACATATGAAAAGCATAAATTGTAGGACCAAAGAGTTTGCACCAATTTCCTATATACATATATCCTATTTGCTTTATATTTTCGATTAGTTCTTCAGTTTTTTACGTCACTTGTTCTTTTGCAGGTTCAACAACATCTGATCGATAAAGTGTGGCCTAAGCTCCGCGTACTGGCGCGTTCTTCCCCTACCGACAAATACACTCTCGTCAAAGGAATGATTGAGTCTAAGGCGTTCGACACGCGCGAGGTCGTCGCCGTAACCGGTGACGGTACAAACGACGGGCCCGCGCTGAAAAAGGCCGACGTTGGTTTCGCCATGGTAAGTCTCGTTAGGGGCCATCAAAATGTGACGCTTTGTAACTTCTTTATTATGTTCCGAGTCAGCCCTGTTTTTTATAAACTGTTCCACTGCTAGACGCGGGCCACTTATTGTGCGAAGAGTCACCACGCTGGCCAAGTGCGAGTTATCAGACTTCACACATCTTGAAGAGAACTTTTAATTTTAAGAACTCTCAGTTTTCTTTCTCCATTTAAAGTCACCGGGCATAACTTAAGAAAAAACAGAGGTGTAGGCTGCCTAAGCTTTCGTTACTAAGGAACAAAGAAAATGTGGTTTTTCTCTTTGGCAAAAGCTTCTAGCAGCTAGAAGTTTCCGATGGGAAATATCTGCTTATAGCTGAAAAGTTTGATCGTATGATTCATCATCAGCCATAGGACGTCCACTGCTGGACATAGGCCTCCTCCTGGGGGGGTTTTTGCCAATACTCGGCACGCTTGGCAGGCGGATTGGCGAGCGCAGTTAGGTGTGATTGTTCAAGGAAGACGCTGCTGCCCATCTTCCGTATTACATCCCTTAGCCGACTCTTACGGCAACCACGGGTAGAGAGGGTGAGGTACTATTCTTACGCCGGCACCACCACAGCAATCAATCGCATGATTAAAGTATAAAAAATAATTAAACCTTATTTTACTTTTATCGATAAAAGTCAAACACATCGTTTTTCTCGGCAGGGTATCGCGGGCACGGACGTGGCCAAGGAAGCGTCTGACATTATCCTCACAGACGACAACTTCTCGTCGATAGTGAAGGCCGTGATGTGGGGCCGAAACGTGTACGACAGCATCGCCAAGTTCCTACAGTTCCAGCTCACCGTCAACGTGGTGGCCGTCATCGTCGCGTTTATCGGCGCCTGCGCGATACAGGACAGTCCGCTCAAGGTACACACAACTAGTCACTTTTTTTTGGCTTCGTACTTTGTGTATTCTGCATATACAAACACGTATTTGATATTGATGGTAGATGTTCTTAATAGAAGGTCGTTAGTTCTGTTTGAAGGGTACTGCAGCTAATATTACACGGCTGTTGAGACTAACCATCGAAAGTCTCATAGTAATAAGCGCCATAGGATATACGCCCCGGACTTTGTATTGTTACTCCAAATTTCTGTGTATCGCTGCATGCGTTATCTCATACCATCACGGAAGCGTCTGCTTTGTCTCATTACTTTTACATAAAAAAGTGGACGACCATGTCCACATTTTCATAAATTAAGTAAAATAATTCTTGGTCACAGTGAAGTGAACACACGGACTGGACTTGAATGTGACTATATTTAAATCCAGTCTTATCTCCTATTGCCCCAGTACTAGTGAGAGGTGATTTTCCTAAAAGTTTCCGTAGAATTTTGGAAACAACACAAAATAGCATGTATCACCAAACTCTATTACTTACCCACACTCTAGCGAATAATTACACACTTTATAACGCCCGTAAGACACAAGATTTGGAAAAAAGACCATGTACCGACATTTTTTTTTTTTGTTAATCGCAGGCAGTACAAATGTTATGGGTGAATCTTATAATGGACACACTCGCGTCGCTCGCCCTCGCAACGGAGATGCCGACCCCGGACCTGCTACAGCGGAAGCCTTACGGACGCACCAAGCCTCTCATATCCCGGACCATGATGAAGAACATCCTCGGCCAGGCGCTCTACCAGCTGTTCATTATCTTCTCGCTGCTGTTTGTCGGTCAGTTGCAAGAATTCATTTTGTATTACTACCCCATTTTCAAGCAAAGATGTCTTCCATGTCCTTTCAACTTTTGTCCCGCCCGTCAGATTTCAATTTCCAAGTTAGTTCTGTTGTAAAAGCCGCCCATCGTCGCCGCGACATGCTAACCTACCTAAGATCGACATGTCGAAGAATTTTGTAGGTAAAATCCCCATAGTATCAAGGAAATATTTAATCCCATTAACGGTAACTTCATAGCCTGGATAATGTTACTAAGCTTGCTTTTTCGTACATACGACGCCGCAGTAATACCACAGATGATACTATAATCCGTCCTTTGTACATGAAATCTAATAGCTTGGCGTTTTAGAATTTGTTGATTTAAACTACCAAAAACATTTCTTGTTAATTTCTACCGATAAAGATTTAAACACGTTTCGTGGTGACTGGCCTCACCACCCGCAACAAATATAAAGGAATAATTTTAGACAATTATGATCGCATCACGTATAAGAAATACGTGATGCGGAACACTATTTAAAGTTAGTTAAGATTATATAATCGCGCACAAAATGTAGTGAAAATGTTTTGTGCTTGGATTGTGAGTAACTAAGTCCCGTGACTTAGGTTTATCCTACTGATGTAAAGTTAAAACGACACACAACGCATTAAAATAATCAAAACGGTATCGATTTGTAATTTCACAAAAATAATGCACATATTATGTAATAATCAATGCGATTCTCTTCGATTCAATAGGAATTGATCTTTAATCGCACACAAAGGTGATATACATTAAATGTGTGCAAATTACGAAAGTTACATTACTTAAGACACTTTTATCATTTCTACGAATAATATTGGACACTAAAATTATTTTTTTTGCTACTCCAGGTGACCGGATCCTAAACATTCCCTCCGGTCGCGGCCAACAGCTCAGCTCGGAACCGTCACAGCATTTTACAATTATCTTCAACACGTTTGTAATGATGACCCTATTCAACGAAATCAACGCGCGCAAGATCCACGGACAAAGGAACGTGTTCCAAGGACTGTTCACCAACCCCATATTCTACTCCATATGGATCGGCACTGCATTCTCTCAGGTCAGGACTCAATCTATATCGTACTAATTGTTACAGATTCATGCATGCAAATGCCATATTTGTTTTCAGAAAAACTTACGGTTCTTTAAATGGAGATATTGCATATGTACATACCTTGGATACGGACCGCATCTGTGCATTTTAACAACGATGGTAGACCTAAAACATACCGATGCTGTGACGAGCTTGATTCTCACTGCAGACAAATCTTTTAACTGAGAGAAATGATAAGAGGAAAGGGAGGTTTAAGCCCTTATTGGGCGACAGTCACGGCTGAAATAAAAATAATAGTTACAGCCTCTATATAATGGTCTCTAGTTATTGTTTTTTCATTGGAGTCTGTATCGCCACTATTAAATGAGAATATACATTATATTATCTTGAGGTTTGTCTTTATTAACGTTCGTCAATCGAAAGCCTCGCGCTCTCTTCCCTTTTTAAGTATCAGCACATCACTTAAGTTCAAACACCAGCCTGTCGATCATAGCAAAAGAGATCCAAAAAAAGAGGATACGTCGTAGCAATAAGTAAGAGAATGCTGTGCGAACGTGTTCCAGGTTGTAATAATCCAGTTCGGCGGCATGGCGTTCAGCACGGCGGGACTCTCGATAGACCAGTGGCTGTGGTGCTTGTTCTTCGGAGCCGGCACCCTCGTGTGGGGGCAACTCGTCACTTCCGTGCCTACAAGGAAGATACCCAAGACTCTCTCGTGAGTACACTTATTAAGTGAAATCAGCACAGCATGTTTCTTTTTCCCAGTTCGCTTGAAATTAGTTTTGTCAGTAACATGTAAAATAATGTAAAAATCTGAACACATCGTAAATACTAGACCCAGCTTCCATTTTTTTCAATACATTTGATATCAAATATTTTAATGGGCATAGTATTCGGCATGCGTATTAATCCGCTGTTTGACTCCCGTGTGACCAAACGTATTGACTAAAAATTTAATCTACTTTACACGAATGTCATAAAAATAAATAACGAAATCGATCTGTCTATTTCTTAGCTTTTTACGGCTGTGTCGATTTTAATGAAATTTGAAAAATCTGTTCTGTTTTGTGCATAGGATAATTTCTCTAGATGTTAATTTTATTATTGTTCAGTTTTACGCTCATATAGCTTGCTATTACACCTCGCCAAATCTCTCCCCTGTCATCTCCAATCATCGGATACCGTCTGCCAAGCTGACAGTTTATTTATATTTTTGTTATCGTGTGTGTAGATGGGGCCGGGGCCAGCCCGACCCTGAGTCGATCCAACCAGGGCCGGACTACGACTCTGATGACAAGAAGCCGCGCGCCGGACAGATCTTATGGATACGCGGTCTCACGCGTTTGCAGACGCAGGTACGCATTATAGGGAAACGGGGGGTGGGGTAACGGGTTTTTTGTAAGGGGGATGGGGACGGATGAGTTGTTCAAGGTGTAGGTGGTTTGTCAAAATGTGTAGGGTGATTCATAATGGAAAAGTTTATTATTATTCTGTTGTAATACACATTTTATATTTGATCTCTTGAAGTATACATCGTAACTTGAAAAAGACATAATAATGACAGGCTATTTGCCTGTCATGTATAAAAATATCTAGGCAGATTTTAGAGTTTATTTTTGTTACTGAAAACAGTTTAATAAACTTTTACAATGTACACAAGATGAAACAGGAGTGAAGTGCTAACCCGAAAGGAGTTGCCTACTTGTCAATTTGAACAGCGTTGACAAAATGTGTAAACGTTGTTCGTAATGGTAAGTATATTAACCCCTTTTAAGTTTAGCATACCCGTTCTGTTTCATCCAGTATTATAATTATGGATTTAACACAACTCATTCGTCAATGTGAAGCTATATGATTAGAAAGGGGCTTTTGTGACGTCGTATGACGCCAAATACATTAGGGATGATGTGGGATTTCATATATATTATATAAACCATATAACTTTAAATATATGGTTAGTATAATAAAGGGTATAGGTTATTATTTTCTAATTGGGTAGTTGGGTATGAATTTTTGCAATAACACTGTAAAGTTTATCTTGACATTATTAAAATATATTTTTTAATACTTGCCTTTAATATAGTAAAATATATATATATATATATATTATGATAACTTTATAAACTTTACAGTGCCGTTAATGTTAGCTGTTGGTATCATAAAAAAAATATTGCCGTGGTTTTTTATCTTTTTACCTCATATTTTATAAGCCAACAGCTTTCATAAGTCTTGCATGTCATCATGAAATCAAAACAAAATAGATCCATGATGACTTTACAGACTTTAGATTAAATCTATCGTTACTGTATAATTTTGCTATGATGATAATAGTGATTTTATATCAGTAATTATTTGTAGGTAGTTAAATTTCTATATAAAATAAAAGGAGTGGCAGAAAAACTTGCGTAATATTCGAGGGATAAGTTTGAAGTTTACAGCTATTATATATAATAAAGATATATAATGTATACAGCAAAGTCAACAGGTCAACACTGCGGATACCTTGGGCATCCTAACGCTAAGTTATACAATTCTAGTGTCCATTTATATATAATTTTACTATTTTTGCATATATACAAAAACCGAATAAAACCACCATCTTCAATATGCATCCATAGGATGAATAACGTCATTGAAACAATTTATGGATAACGCTGATCATATTATATTATTATGTATACACATTTTGATTTTAATGGTACGGAAAGCCGGAGTACATAAAATCATTAAAAAAAAAACAATATAAAAATACACAAAATATTTTTTCTCAAGTAAATAAATTTCAAAATAACGAATTAATCGTACGATAACTTTTTTTTATTTATTTCTTCTATTCCGTTTTCCTTTTTTATTTACTGTATTTTATTTTCATTTCGATTCTCCTGTACTTCTGTTCGTTTTCCGAAAGAATTTTTTGTTTAAAACCTACACAGAGAAACACTTTACAAATAGTATGAAGTAGTGATGCTATAATTATTTTTTGGCCCATAATTAACGTAGTATATTAAAAGTTGTTCGGTCACTAATTTTGCTTTTATAATAATATTATTCTTCCGAAAGTATATATATATATATATATATATATATGTATATATATATATTTCGAAATTGGCAACCGAACAAACCCAACACTAGATTTTTTTTAGTTTTCCAAATTGACTTTCATTTTTTTACTCTCAACTTCTCGGTTTCATGACATATGATACTATTTGGATCTTTCGACACGCAACTGTGTATTTTTCAGTTATATGATTCCTTGTATAATTTTTCTCTGTCCCACATATATATACTGTCTCTGTCTAGCGTTATACTGTCATGAAACTGGGACCCCTGTAGTACACTAGTTAGCAACATCGAGTTTAACGCCCTGCATGAATCGTACCGTTACACAGTCTGACGCTTCCCGGTTTTTATATTATATATCATTTTATACTATATTCTAATTTACCTGAGTTGACTGTACCACCCCCTACCCCTATTATTGGCATGCTCTTTTGAGGCTGTGACGATGTTACTTATCCCTCAAACCCAAACAGTTACTATGACTTCCCAATAGAATATTATTACGATTATTGATTATACTAGAATACTATTATTACCCACTGTACATCACTACATCGCGGTATGAATATGACTGTATCTGTCTCTATCTATCTTTTGTTTTACTCTGAGTCATACTGACTGTTTGATTATTTTTTTCACTATTGTTTTTATTTTAATGTCTTGTTTTTTTGTTATTTTGAAAGACTAGTATTTTGCTTGTGAAACGCCAACCCGTCGCACCCCGCTATGTCCCTCCGCCGTATGTCCGACCCGCCGACGCCTCCTGGCTCGGCGCTCGGGGAACCGAACTAACACAGTACAGGACAAACAGTTTGAAGGCAGTAACATTTGCCAACATTAAGATCACCCGAGTTTCATTTATATGATTTAATATTGTTTCCGTTTTGTACCGAGTTGTGTTCAGTTACTGCTGTTGGATATGAACGTTAATTTGAGTGTGGAGTGGATTTTTCTTGTAAAAAAGAATATTTATTGAATTTCCAAAAATATGTGAAACGTAGAGCATGACGAGTGTGCTCGTACTAACACGTTTTTCGGTCGTACCCGTTCCTTTGCCGTTGTGTTGTCAGTGTTTTTATGTTTTATGTTTTTTTCTTTTATTTATATGTTTGTGATTTTTTTTTTTATTTGGTTGTTTTGTTGTGAATGTTGTCCCTTTAGAGACGTGTGTTGTCGGGGTGTGTTTGTCAGTCAGGTGGGTGCAAGCGTCAAACTGCCGGGTCATCATTATAGAGTAGTGTTGCCTTGCGTTGTTAAACCGCCTATTTGTGTTCATTTGCGTTAGAAACGTTAGGCTTGATGTAGTGTCCATATAATGTTACTGTACACTAGTCGACGGTCGCATCGCTGCGAACCCGGTGAGTATTTGTATGTAGAAACAATGTTCGAGTGTTCTTTGACTTTTCAATCGAAAAATTATAACAAAGCAGTGATTCTGTTCAGCTTTCTTAACTCTTTGTTATTTGACGATATAATTGTGCAAATATTATACTTCTATCAATTCAATATTATAATTTAAAAAAAAAACATGAAACAATAATCTATTTCATATGTTACGTAAATTAATTATGATATATTATAAACACAAGACATGGTATAAACTATTTATAATTTATATGATGTACTTGTTATTAAATAATAATAATTCAAATTTTCACAATTATAACCCGTCGAACGAATAACTAAAACATCGTGTGTTTGTTCCTCCTTGGCTCCCGTAAAAAAAATACTAACTAAACTTGGCATGTTAGATGTTAGAATAAGCAACCCGTTAATGTCATACCTAAACCAGCGACCCACCACCATAGAGTGAATATGGAATTTGGATAAATATGACAACTAAATAAAACCTTGTGTAAATAAGAATAGAGAGTAAAGCCATGAGCGGCGTAGGCGAGTGGTTGCGTTGACTAGTGCGCCTTGGTCCCTTCCCGAACATCGTTAGGTGTCCCCCTGCGTTGCGTAGGCCTAGAGGCGATCTTCAAGGACAGCTAAAGGCGGTTCGATCCCAGTATTTCTTTTATTTCCATTATGTTTTTTTAGTTGATCGTTTCTCACTCTTCCCGAGTCATATTTATCACGCGACCCATTTTTTCAGAATACACGCATCGAAAACACGAATACACACGTTTCGGTTTTTTTGTTCGTTATTATTTGATTTCTTTATCAATATGGGTCTCTGTTTTTCCCGTGTTGCCCTGCTCACGCTCGGGGGAGATATGGAATATATTGTAAATATGTCTAAATTTTATTATTAAATAATCATTTATATCAAATTGTGATGTAATGCCTGAAATTTATTAAATGGTGCGTTTGACGTCATCAATACGTGTTAGATACATTAGAATGTCTAGATTTTAAATAAACTCGTTTTTTTTTCTCTAGTAATCTATTAAGCTTCTTATAGAAACACACTCCCAACTTAGTCCTATACTTCTTACACGTATCAACTTTTTTATTGTTAGAACTCTTTTTAAAAATGTTTTTGTTATTTTGTTAATCTATACTACATTTTAAATTATTTCAAGTGATTGGATATAAATAAGTTTGTATAAAAATATACCAAAATTGTATAAATATTACAGAATAAAACTTATTTGAATAAACATATCCAGGATTAAGGAAAATGCATGTAAAGAAATAATTATAGTATTTATTGAGTACTTTTTTTTATGTTTCGGAAAAAAGTTATATAAAAATGTAGTTAATATTGGTAGCATTTGAAAAGTAAGGAATGATAGTCAAACAGATAAACCTAGTTGTTTATATGTTTTTCTTTTATAAAACTAGAATTTCCTGTTATTCATTTGTAGGTACATGGTACAAATGACATGTAACTGTAATTATCATAAGGATAAGTTTATCATAGACAAACAATTTAGTTAGACAAAAACGATCGCATATGACAAAAAAATTAGCATACTATCATTTTTATCGTAGTATCATGACAAAATAGACCTAACAGATCATTCCAATCGAAGTATTGATGACGTCAAACTTGTAAGTGGTAGAGCATCTATAAACAGAATCCGCACAACATCGCTGCTAACTGACGTCCAGTCATCCACAGTCTATCTGTCGTCGCTTCTAAAGCGAAACACTTTGGCTTTTTCAAAAAAAACACAAAATCAGACGTGCTGCGGTCAAACACCTGTCAATCTATTTAAAAAAAAAACACAAGAGCTCGCCACTTATTCCATTACTTTTTTTATAAAACAGGCGCCTATTTAAAAATATAACGTAATTAAAACGCGTCACTTTCCCTCAGGCTAGTTGGTGGCCAAACGTAGATTTAAAAAAAAATTAACAAAAATAAGATCGATATGTCCCATATCGTCCCTGCGGGCAGCGGGCAGTTGTAAAGCTAGGGCTGTGCCGTGTAGGACGGCGTCGGCGTCGGTGTCGAATGGAGCGAAGAGCCGCGCGTGGCCGTCGTAGAGAGATGTTGTTGGCAGCCGCGCCCAGTGCTCGAGACGGAGGTGTAGTGACACCCGACGGGCCGCGCTCGACCAACATTGACGGTACTCGCCTCGCCTCGTGCGCACTCTGTACCAACCCTACCGTGCCTGTAGTGCCCCTCTCTCACGAGACTCGGCGGTCTCGCACACACGGCTTGCACAGACAGTTGACTTTCAATCGAAAACGAGACTATGATACTCGATAGACGGATTTGACTGAACACGTGGCCCGACAGCTTAGCTCGATCGATTTTCTGCGACAACATTTTCTTTCCTTTCGGAAAAATATGAATTACTAATTCTTACAAACGAATTTTGTAGATTTGTGTATCACCTAGCCTGTCATAAAAAAGCCTCAATATTTAAAGGTATAAATCATTTTATGTTTAGTGATGATTTCTTTTTAATTTTAAAAAATATTTCGTATACATTGCACAAGATTTGCGTTAAATAAAATAGTCTTTGTAATTCGGGTCTGGTAATCCAATCGATCGGACTAAGATGTTAAGCCACGTATTCAAAGCGAAATTTTACGTTTACCCTCTTATTAATAAAGGTTGGGGGAAACTTCTATTAAAACGCTGCTTAAATTGACAAACGTCGATTAAATCTGCCTCATACAAAATCAAGTTTGCTTAAAAATAAAGTTGCGTCTTACTCCCATTTTTTTAATATCTTTGTCGATGGAGGGTGAATTTCGGAAAAGTGTATGTTGTCCTAACCTATAAAAAAATGGTTTTTCGATGATTTTTTGTTTTGGCATAATTTGGCCGAAGAGAAAGATAAAAATTTGAATTTATTTGGTAAATTGAAAGATATCAAAACGGAAATATCCTTATAACATTAATGATGATATTAAAGAAAAACGTAATACACTTTTTTAAAATTCACACTGTGATTTTGTCTTTGATTATGCGATAAAGCGTGAAATATACTTAGTATAGGAAATATGGGGAAGTCATGGCATAAGTCATACTATAGTAACGTCTATAGACGCGACAAATAGCGCAAAAGTTAAAAAGTAGCCCGTTATTACCGTAAAATTTAGTCGTTGACGTCCAATTTTTAACTAAAAACTCGGTCTATCTTTTGCTTTAGTTAAAAATACAAAATTTTCAGTAATTAAATTCTATTACCTGTTTATTAATTAGAGGGTTTACGAGGGTCGACAATTTATGTCAAGTGATATTAGTCGATAAAAATAATTTTGTTGATATCAAATTTGTCTATTGAAAAATTCTAACTCGACTTTTAAAATTGGTATAAACGTTGTTTTGGGTGATTATGTGATAGACAGTGGTAGTTAGAATTATCATCCGCTAAAGTGGAGAGCGTATTGGATTAAATTACACGAAGTGAAGTTCTAATTCAATCAGTTTTTTGGCAAAGAGATTTGATATAATATTATTTGAATAATCTTTATCGATAAAGTAACAAGTATATATATATTTTAAATCTTCTTGCACATGGTCAAATTAAGTAAAAAATTATAATGAAACTTTGTAATTAACTATTGTATTTCACCGCATACCATATTGCTCTCTACTTCTCTACTTTAGTGAATGATGAAAATCCATCTATCATCGCGGCATCTTCAACAATCCCGAAAACATTTCAAATCAAAATCGAGACTTTGATAAAATTCCAGTCATGTGTGCATACACTTGTAAATATGCACACAAAATACATTGAGTGTGCAATAAAGTATATAATGTTGCTAAATGCACAAAGCAAGCGTGAGTTCGATTCGCTACAAGTTCCTGCACACCATGCGCACATGTCTGATGCAACTGTCTTGTAAACTGCTGTGTTGTGAATTTCGCTGGAGTTTCCCTACTTTGCTAGTTTCATGCACGCGGTTCTTGACGGCAGTGTGTAGATGGCGTGCCAGTCAGTAGGACTAGAATAGGACTGCGTTACGTCAAACTCTTATTGAATTTGTGTACAGCATTTTGCGTATATGTGCAAATTTGTTTACTAAGCCCTGAAACTTAGTAACAATGTTTTATTTCGATGATAATTTCTTCAACTATCTTGTTGGTCGGATGAAGAAATTGATCGCTCATAATTGTTCAGTAGACTGCGTGTATGCGACCACAAAGTACCGAAACTGCGCAGTGACGCCGAGGCATCGGTCTCTCATCTCTCAACACACGGCATCCTTCCCACGGAAAGCTTGACGACACTCACGCGCATCTAACCCCTTTCCCGGGGTCTCGGCACTGGAGTGCCGCCGCCGTCGTTTCCGCCTAACCGCGCAAGTGTCCGGAGTGTCGTCGGCTTCCCGCAACATTTTCTAGTTCTGTTTCTCTCGTGTGGAATGCTCCTCTCACGTGTTTGAGTAGCTGGTGTCGCCCCCTGGTTCGTCCTCGTCCTTGGCACTGCGTGGTCCGTGGCCACAGTCCGGCTCGATAGTTGCATGCGTTAGACGGTAGCGACCCGCCTCCAACTCTGAATACAGACAAACGAAACGTCCACACCACACTCGGGTTAGCTCGGCGGCGGAGCGGGCGCGGGGTGTCGGGTCGTGACGCGCCTCTCGGTCGGCAGCTGCGCGTGGTGCGCGCGTTCAAGTCGACGCTGGAGGACCTGGAGGAGCGGCTGTCGGCGCACTCGGCGGCCGGGCTGCGCTCGCGGCTGCGCGCGCCGCCCGACGTGCCCTACATTGACGCCGAGGACGCGCCGCCGGCGCGCCGCACCGAGACGACCATATTCTGAACGAGCACGCCCGCCACCCGGCCGCGCCGCACGTACTTAGCGCGACCCGACCCTACAACGCTCGCGCCTCCTTAGTTATTATTTTTTGTTCTTAGTTTAAGTGTTGAGAATTTGCGTAGATAGCGGAGAGGCCCGAGACCGAATTGTGCCTGTTGCGCTACGAACCGTTTTACAATCGTGTTTGTATGTAATATGTTTGATGTTTCGCGATGTTAACGTTTCGATGTAGAGTTTAATAGTTGAGTAATGCGCATATCCGGGACCCGCTCGCGGGACTAGGGTACACGACTCGTTCCACCAGAACGTTGGTAAACGAACACTGCTGTTTTAGAGAGAATTACATATTTGTACATAAGTCGGTTGAGAACATTAATTGTCTTTATTATGTATATGAGAAAGCAGTGATATTTTGGTAGCTATACGACGAAAATAAAAAAAAATCTTTGAAATCTAACTTTTTAAATCTTTAGAGTTTCATTACTGTGAGAGAACTTTTAAACTTTTTCGACTTCGTTAGCGTTTTGTAAGTAGAACTTATACCTTATGATGAAATACGAGAGAATCTTGAAGGGACTTAACTCCGGCTGCTTGTGTTTTGTGTCATAGTAAATTTTGGGACCACTATACTATATCCTAATTCTAACAGATACAGGATAGTATGTCAATGAACTTCTAAATATCAAGAACAATTACGAGTTTATCCAGAGTTTGCCTTCATCGTTAAACTAATTATCTATGTATATTATATTATCTATGGTATGAATTTTATTCCCACTAAGTATACACCTAAAGTTTAGTATGAATGTGACACTCCACGCTTAAATCAAGATGGAAAAGGATTACATCAAAGAAAGAGTTGTTCAAAAAACAATATCTTGGTTTCTGCGTATGTTACAAAGAACTATTTACATTGAATAAATTTTCGAGCAAATTCCATAGCATTTTCTTTCGCCACTCGTTTGGTTTATGGTGGGGGCCGCCCATTTTAGCAGAATCGCTCTATTTCAGATGTTGACGGTAAGTTTAGGGGAGGTACTTTGTAAGTATGCTCTGAGGTGGCGCAAACGTTATATGTAGGTACGACTCACATTATGTACCTTAGAGCATGGGATATATATTATGTACTGCACGCTGGTAACCCCAGTATATGTTGTCTTTCGGCCTCGGATCAACAACTATCACATTTGAATTGAAAAATTACATATAGTTATTATATAAGCAGCCTGATTGGTAAAACATTTTACATACATACTCCAAGGCACGATTAAGCGTTAGCATAACTTTTCTTCAGATGATAATATGCCCAAAGCTTAAAATCTTAAAACCGTCATATCATAAGTTAAAAATATTGGTTGATTGTCCTAATTTCTAAATTATAAATTGCTGTAGTGTTAAATGACAAAATCATTTTACTTGGTGGTAGATCCCTTTAGCAGGAGATCGTCTAGATAGGTTCCGTAGTATCAGAGATTCTGCCGCCAAGCAGTAGTGTATAAACAAAATTACATGGTTATTAAGACTAACCATCGAATGTCTCAAAGTAATGATCGCCAAAGTAGCGATGCTCTGGACTTCGTTTTTTTTACTCAAAGTTCTCGGTACTGCTGCAATGGCCATGGACAGCCGTTATTCCTTACTATCGTAAAATCGTTTCATTCGTCTAATTTACAATTGTTTGAAATTTAATTTAAAAGATTCGAAAAGTGGGGACTCTCTTCACAGCATTAACACTTAGCAACTTAGTTGCTAAGCCTTGCTATGTGAGCGGATTATAATTTGCAAGTTCGATTTCTATTCGCAATTGTTTTCGGGTTTTTATAGGAAAAAACCAAATATTAATTACTTTTTCCTACATATTTGCAATAAGAATCGAACACCAGTCTTTTATTGTCTGTCTTTCACCAATCAGCCTGTACAAACGATCCAGTTCAAATATATTTTGAGTATAGCTCTTGGTCCGTAGTCCGAATCACATAATGTCTTATTGAATAGCCATTTTGTATTATCATCGAAACTTAGAGAGTTAGCTCAATTCAATGAGTCATTTCACAATCACCACGAGGTGATGTCGCAGCCGCCATCTTGAATTGATTGAACATTCAAAATGGTGGCTTCGTGTTAGTCGTAAGTATTGATGAAAATAATATCGGTACAAATGTTGTTCAGTGTTCTTTTTTTATTTAATTTTTTTTAATTAATTAATTTTCGCTTCGCATTTACAGTGTGATCATGCTTATGTTACAGTGTTATTTTTATGCATGTATACAGATGTCTGTGAGTATGCACAATTTGTATTTTTCCTTTTTTTTAAACTAGGTACTAGATATTTGTATAGAGCTTCTGATATAATATGAAGGTATTTCCACATTTGCACATGTTATCAGAATTACCCAAAAGGGTTTTATATCCGAATTTTTCACATATTTGTTAAGAGTTATATATATTCGAAAATAAACAAATGATTATTCAACTTTTATACTTAACTACCAAAACTAACACTGTATATTTAGGTTTAAAAAAAACTGCGCATAATTTTATCTCCACTATTACACCGAAGTTAGGAAACGTAAGTAAAAAGTATTTATCGTTAATTAAAAAAGAAGCTTTTAGATTTTTTCACTTAATTTCTTTATTATTTTAGTTAACTCGGTTGTGTGTGTACTTATAATTATTAAGTTCTTTTCGTAATCTTTATATATTTTTTTTAATTAATTTATATTGTAATGATTACGTACCATATTGTAAAACAACTTACCGGCACAACCACTTTAAATATTAAATTTTTTAAAACTCAACTTAATAAAAGTATTTATTTGATGCAAAATTGTATTTTATTTTGTACCTCGAGAGATATAAATTTCAATTCCACTGACTCACAAAATGAACTGTAACATTCGCGAAGTAGCTCACATACTGGATTTTTTCAAATTTTTCTGCGTAGATGTAGTTCCGACACGGTATTTTTTTTTTAATACTTTTATTTCTTTATATACTTAGTATTTGCTACTGGATGCCCTGGACCCCTGACCCCGCTAGATGAATGCCCCTGTCATAGTAAACAAGTTAGGCACTTTACTAACGAAACTGCTTTAAGACCTTTCTTTAGCTACTAACTAACTTCTCACTTGTAGTTTGATACTTTAGGAGCCTATTTGCCTAGGAAATAAGTAATCTCTGCCATGCAATTTTTATTTCGATATACGAAAATTTCATAAGCATAAGCCTCATTTTCAATTAAAAACTTGACACCAAATTTTCTTCTAAATCGCACTTAGAGCTTTCATAAATTCTCGTTCATTATGCATAGTTTAGACGCGAGGTATTTTCCAACTTATGTATTTCTTTGTCAAATGGCTGATGGTCAAGATCAAATTCGTTTCAGGTAAGTTCCTTATTCATTTGAAAATATTTATAAGTTTCGGTGTCCGTCATTGTTAAATTCCGGAAGTAATTATTACGTATAATTATATTATTGTAATATGTTAACAGGGAATATAAGTGATATCGGATTTAATAACTTTATAAAATTAAATTAAACAAAATAATTTAAAGTTTTGGCATATACGAGATTAAAATGTTGATAGCGGTTGAAAATTATTTTCTGTCCTTTTTACCGTAAAGCCAATTTTAGTATAGAATGTAGGCGCGCGTAGAACTAACGTCATATCTATTTGCCTAAACATACGTATATAGTGCGCCTTTTCATTATGAAATTAAATAGCGTTTTTATAAAGTAACTAGACAGATCACGGCGCGTGACTGCCGCAATAAAAAAAAACAATGAATTGAACAGGTTCCATCGCAATCAGATGGCAACGCATAAAATATTCATTTTTTAATATATATTAAACATTCAGTGCCACCGACACACCTAGCGTGTCTTCACGAATCCTTATCGCGATGCCGCGAGCAAGCCAGGCGTACTCTCGACTTAGATTAAAAGTAATCACTCACCTTGCCTATCATAAAAACTAAAGTTTTTCTTTCACTTTTAAAAATATCCGCAATGTTAAACGAAAATGAGGCTTGTGGTAATCAGTTTCTCAGTCAATTAGGCCTTTTGGATTGGCACGTGTCACCTAGCCGAAAGCAGTTTGGTTAAACGAGCGTGGAGTAGGAGCGGCACTGCTCGGCCGAGCGACTGACGCGTCCGTGATGTTGTTTTGCAGCAAAAGGCGGACATATTGGCCGGCCGCAGGATATTTGTCAATAATTATTTGGCGGAACACCGGAGGATCAGCGTGCAATCGGGAGGCAGCTCTCTGCCCGCCCTCAGCCCCTCATCGCATCAGAGCGATGAATAACACATACTACGCCCAAATATAACTCATGGATAACCAATCGCTCATACGTTAGGTACTTGTAAACATGACAGTTCACCGAAAAAGCTTTAATAATAAACACGTACTACGAAACGACGTGCTAAAAACTGCCATTAAGACGAAAGATATTCTAAAACGGTGAAATTTTTGCTAAATTAATTCAAATTCTAAATATGTAAATGAAGTAGATTTGAGAATTGAACGTTAAACAAATGTTAGAAGTTAAGTTTTAAAAATATATTAGAGTATTTGCAAAACTATATAGATTTAGAACTATGGTGCACCATTATTTAGGTGGAGTATATATAGAGTTTTAAATAAAAATACGATCTGTTTTATACCGGATATATAAAATACAATATAATTTTCGTAAATATATTATTTCTAACGATTACCTACACGTGAAATGTAATCACTTTCTGTAAATAAGCTATTCTTCGTATATTTCATCTTCTATTTTTTAAATGGAGTTATGTGTTGTGCTAATATGAAAAAGTATATGATACGAATAAATTCATGTGCCATTTTTATATTTATAATATATAAAAATAATACAAATTCACAATTTGTGCTACTCAAGTGCTTTTATAAACGTTTTTAAAAATAAGGATGACATTTAAATTTGCTTGTTATTGTTTGGTGTTTTGTTTTTGTGTATGGGAACGAATGCATATTCTAGATATTAGTGTTTCAACTTCTTTATATAACTTGTCTTAGTGTTTAATGTTG
This sequence comes from Biston stratarius, assembly GCA_950106695.1. Taxonomy (NCBI): domain Eukaryota; kingdom Metazoa; phylum Arthropoda; class Insecta; order Lepidoptera; family Geometridae; genus Biston; species Biston stratarius. Next base: position 3,333,634 of record OX467108.1, read on the forward strand.
TCTGGTAGTTTGTGATATCAATATACAGTGTTATTCGTATGTTAACAACCTCTCATAGACAGCTTTTCCTGCATCATTACCAACTTTTATTCTATTAGTTTTCTCAAAGCTTAAAATATTTTTAATTTTGTACGTAGCTACAATAACTAATCTTTGAATCTCCGCGTGTCTTCTCATTAAATTTGAGAAGGCTTATTGTCATTTCGAGTCTTATTTTAAATGTTACCGTTTTTATTTGGAAGTATTTATTGACGAATCATCGAATCACGGAAGTGAAGTTGTTCGATGTGAAGTACATTAGTTGTTTTAGAGGTTGTTAAGTAACTATCAATAACTCTATATATTTCTAACTATATTCTTGAATCACACTTGCCTACGCTCTTTTTTCCTTCGAAATGTCTATACTTATGTTTGTTATTCTTAGAACATGTAGACTGTATTGATCTGTGTTGAGTCTGTTCTTTTACAGCACTTCCGAAGATTGCATGTTAAGTTTATGAAAAGAGATGTTTCCTTTGGAAGTTAATCATTGATTATTTTCTATAGATATATAGAAATATTACAACATTATTTGTACTAATTTATACATAACCTTCTCTAACACTTCACACTTACATATCTAGTAAGTACTACCTTGTCTTCCAATCTTTTCCTATATCCTTCTCTTTAGTTCTTCTTTTATTTTCTTACACACATAAAATATCAAATATTATCAAGCAAATTTAATTAATAAAATGTGTTTGTCGTAAATAGCATTCGTTTATGTGATAGGTATATAATATATAAACTATATAATAATATTTAAATATGTCATTTTAAACTAATGAATTTTAAAATGCACTTCGTGTAGTGTATAACATTTTGCCTGCTACGTGAATGTTAAGACTTAGTAAATAGTACACGTGAAAATAATATTATTAAATTATGAAATTCGTGTCTTGGTGTACACCAATTAGATGTATTTACGTCTCAGGACTTACGCTTGTAGGTATAACACGCTGTATAGTGAAATTGATCACTTTCAAATTGATAAAAGCATGATTTACCTAACCGAACTGTTTTACTTCTAACGCTTATCGTCTTTAAAATTTAGTAATAAAGTATCTATACTCCAAAGTAACTTTGATTTCACCCAACCGTGCCGTTTGGAGAGCGACTCATAAGGTAACTGGCTGCAGAGGGATGTTGGTGTTAAATGTTGGTCCAATGTTTGTGGTCGCGGCCAGCGCTGGCCGAATATAAATGTCGTACGGTCTAGATCGATGTTAGATACGCTTAGCGCTTTCACGCTCCTCGTTTAACTCGTACAGCGTAGATGATGTTCATCACGATATTTTTACAGCATGGAAATTTGAATGTCACTGCATACACTATATACAAATATATATATATTATTTATTGTATTCTATAATATAGACAGCAGTTTTAACCGACTTAAAAAAAAATCTGACCAGATTTGCGTGTTTCTTTTTCATTATGTAGAGGAAGCTTTTGTATTGATTTCGCAAGAATGATTATTATGTAGTTTTCTTAACAAATTTTAAAAAAAATTGCCTACTAATTTGAAGTCGGTACTTTTCAAAGGATTCATATATATATATTTGATTATTTGTATATGCTTGACAAATTGTATTGATCTATAGAAATTATTAGAACGCTTTATGTTAGAAACGCCGTATACAAATGTAAATATAGAAAGGTCACTGGAAATAAACTTGAAGGGCTTGATATTTCAAGTAGGGTTGTATAATTTTTATTTTGCAAATCCACGACTTTCATAAAATGTCTGCTTCTGTATATAGTAAGTAGCTTGAACTAGTAATTATTTACATATATAGTGATTATATGACATTAGTCATCTGGTATGTGAGCAACTACGTCGATAAATATTTTATGTGTGTGCTTCTAGACTATAGTTCGCATGAAACAAATAAACACACACGAGTGATTTTGAACATGTTCAACACAAACACATACGCACAAAACACATTTTATTTGAGAGAAAAAAAAATATACAACTAAATATACGCTTTATCATAAAAGTGGATACCAAAATCGATGTTCGATGTTAATTAGTGTTTTTATTATGTATTTCGTTGTTTTTTTATTTTTAGACTTTTTATTTATCTGAATGATATGTTTTGGATTATGTAACGGAGACCTGGATGGAAAACGTGGTATTAAAAAATAATAGATATTAAGCGCACACCCCCCATGAATGTGCTTCTTAAGGTACATAGGAAGAATCCCTGATTATTTTTTTTACTGTGTATTTATCTGTCTTCTTCCTACGATCTTGTTCATTGCTTCGAGAGGCGCACTGCTTCGTAACCCCTGAAGAACTTCTATATTCTACTATATTTATCTACATACACTGGAATATCCACAGCTACTGTATTTGGACGCAATTCTATACGAATTTAGTTTTTTGTAATATTTTTTTAGATCAATAATAATAATGGAACAACTACAAATTCTATACAAAAAAAAAAACAATTATTGATTAAGAAAACCTATTGCTCCATTTTATTAGTGGTATGTTTTTCGTGTAAAAATATTTTAAATACATTTTGATTTATTTTTAAATTCGGACCAGATTCGTCGTTTTTATCATGAAAATTTTATCTAAAATGTTACAAGTGAAATTTAAATAGAGTAAAGAATGTGATGGAATTGCGTCCAGTCCCCAGCACCGCTGATCTATGTTGCCCGCAACGAGAGCAGATAGCGCCCTCTCTCTCGTCTCGTGAACCTTTTACTTCATGTTCTCGTTTTTATTTTCTTTTCCATGAATACCCCATTCACGCGGAAGGTGATAGGTGGCGAACTTCAAGAGAGATTGATCCCAGTGCCCTACAGCAAGACATCCACAGATCAAGCTGTAAGAAACGATACCATCGGACTCTTCCGCTGTTTCACTCACGTTTTATATTATTTAACGTTTTTGTTCGACTATTTTTATGTTTGTTTGGTTTTTTTTTTTATGTCTAATACTCTGTACTCTGTCTCTATACCTTACATTTCTATATTGTTCCCACTCTTGTATGTTGTCGCTGTATTGGCTTTTTGATTTGACGTTCTCCGTCGCGCATACTGTTATCTCTTTCGCACATTCTCACGTTGTTAGAGATATAAAATCATCGAGTGTACATTTATATAAAGTATATTATGTATTTTCGTTTAGATATCATTTAATTTGAAGTTAAAGATTTTTTTTAAAATCTATCTTTGTCAAATTCAAAGATATCACAATAATAATGCTTATTTAAATCATATATAAAACACGTGTTTTTTTTTTAGAATTTCACATTTTATTTAAAAAAATGTTACATTCCGTTTTAATAGATTTTCTAAATATTGCAAATGAAAAAGTCAATATATGTATAGTTTGCATGTTTCCTATACTTAAATCATCATTATGCAAGAATCCTGACGCATGCGCTGTTTATTATCATCCTATTTATATATAAATTAACTGGGGGGGAAAATATAATCTCAGGGCAAATTTTCCACGGGCAATTTTGAGTTTGTACTAAAAAGTTCGTCTGCAAGTAAACTGTATGTTCTATAAAGGTTATATGTAAGGATAAACTGCGAGACAATATTTGTCAATATTAGGCAGAAGTTTTTGATACATTGGTTTTATATGTATATGCAGCAAATGTCAGAAAGGGACGTCAAAATGTTGCGTCCATTTCTGAATGTTGTTGACTCTGTGTAACTTACAATGTTCTGTAACCAACTTCAAAGTAAACGTATTTTATCTTAATATTAAATGTGGATATTTGAAGTTGGTTATTAAATTTTAATATCTGATTGTCTGCTTCCTTTTAACGGATGATTGTTGTTTTGAATGTTTTTTTTTTTTTACTAAACGATTAGGATTGGTGCTTATTAATGTATTATCGGGGGACGTTTTAACAAATTAATTATTTAATAACGACAGTTACAATATACTTGACTGTGGTAAACTTGTAGGATAGGAAGGCATATTATAGTAGGTATAGAAAGAGTATTTAGTGTTAAATTTGATTTCGCAATCATAATACATACCATGGCATAAGTAGTGATATATGTTGCCACACATTCTGCACAAAACTCAATCGTGGGTGAAAATTCTTCGATCCGTAGCTCCATCTTTCGCCAGGTTACCATATAATTAATTCATCGGACAAATACTATATCATATCTTTGAACAAATTTGGTTTCAAAATATAAGCTTGCCATACGAATCGGCGTAATTATTGGCCAAATTCAATGACAAGATTTAATTTTGTTATAAAACCGAATATATTAAAGATTTGATATAGAAAAAGTATTTGACATAAATTAATCATCTTTTTAAAATTAATTAGGTACTTAAGCTTTTATGTCTAGTCGAAATTATTCCTATTAATAATATCAAAAAGTTCGTATTTCGGTTTTATTGTAATATTTTAAGCTTGCTTTCGAAATCCGGGTATAGGACAGTTGGGTGAAGCGTTCGTTGTTGCTTATAGTGTGATAGGGGTAGCGCTTACAACTGAAGTAGAACACATAGAAAGGTCAATGTCTAAATACAGTCACAGTTTTTGTTTTTGTTTGAGCATGTTACCACGGTTAGCCGCGGCACACGGATGCGGGGTTCTGTGACATGTACCTAGCCGCGGCACACTAACTCTGCAGTATTCTGCAATGTCTGTATTCAGAGCGGGTAGCGTCCACGGAGCTGGTAGATCACTGCATGGCATCCACCAAGGAGGTCGCGCGCATATGACGCACCAAACCTATTCTTACCTGTGACTGGAATTTCGAATTACCTAACGCTTTCTTGCCTACTTTTTTATGGCTCGGTGTGCTTATATTTATGTTCATTTGAAATGTATATCTGTGCAGTATTCGGTGTTTATCGATTGGAGTTGCGCTGGTTTGACGCCAAAGGTTTGTGGATAACTCCAGTCTGCTCCGGATTGTGTCGATTTAAACACTGAATACTGACCGAAACTACCCTCCATTTCGTCACGTAAGTGATGAAACAGTGGGAGTGAAACTATTGCAATTCTAACGGCATTTGTGTAGCTCTGACAAGATCTAAAGATTAAAAGTATAAAATATATACTTTAAGTATTCTAGCGATCTAGAAAGGATTTTTCTTCCAGAAAAAATATTTTAAAAATTTGGCTGGCATTTGTAATGTAACGTTAGTTTGTATATGACAACAAATAGCACTGTTCTATCCTTTCACATATTAGTATAATTTTTAGCGAAATATACAAAAATGAAAAAAACTAGTCTATAGGTATATTTTACAATATTACTATAGGTCTTGGATTTTCATTAGGTTTCGATTCTTTACAAAAATTGACAACTCTTTCTACCCTCTGCAGGGAATGTTTGAACCTTCAACCGATTTCAACTAATCTTTTAATATAAATTATAGGAAGACTGATCGTAAAGTGCCAAATGCAATATTTTTATAATTAGGTCAACGCCATCTATATTTAAATGGAGTGAACTAAATAGCGTTAATAGATAACATAACCTCTATAACGGTCAATTGAACAATAAAATAGCGGTGTTATTCTGTGATATGAATTGAAGCGTCGATAGTACAAATGCCAACCACGTGTCAGAGCGTCACTGATGCCCGACTCCCGTGTAACGTGATGAGTAATGACGTGCGTGTGGTTGGGTGCGTAGATTCGCGTGGTGAACGCGTTCCGGCAGGGGCTGGACTCGCGCGGCTCGCTGGCGGACGCGGCGCTGGCCGAGGCGCTCCGGAAACAGACGGCGCTCTCGAAGCGGTTCTCGCACTCTAGCAGCGTCGAGTACGCGGACGGCGGTGGCCACCTCGCGCCGCACGATCTGGACGTCGAGCGGCTGTCCAGCCACAGCCACACGGAGACGGCTGTGTAACACGCCCCAGCCTGCCACGCTCCCCTCCCCTCCCACGCCGCGCACCGACCCCTATCAGTATTATAATGGACGCCGTGCGCACAGCGACCACGCAAACGCTGCCATCGCTCTAATCGTAGCTGACTCGTGTATATTTTTACGATGTTACAATATTTGGTTCGATTGTGTACTTGACGGACTCGCATCGTGTACTCGTGAGTTATATTGTTAACTAGTGTGTTTAATTATTCGATTGTTTTGAAAATATTTTTTATTATTATACGCGCGCGGAAGCGGCCGCGCGCGTCTGTTGAACAAATATAAAAAAAAATATTGTCTAATTATTAATTTTAGATTTAAGCGCAAGGGTGAGCGAATGGAACGTGTGTTTTTTGAAAAAATATAATAAAGATACCAAAAAATTCGCATACCATCGTGTCATCTCTTACACGGAATGAAAAGTTTTATATTGCTTTTGTCGGCGACTCAGGCCGGGCCGGATCGAGCCGCGCCGGGCCGGACCGGGCCGGAGCGGGCCGGGGCGGCGCGACTCTCCTTTTGTATAAAGTTGTTTCGGCGGTAGCGGCGCGCGCCCTGGCTCGCTCCTCGCCCGCGCACTCCTATACATACATACATACATACATACTTCGACTAAATTATTCGACTATTAGTTAAGGTGTTTGTTATACATTTCAATAACTTTTTCTTTTGTTTTTACGACCTTTTCCCTAAATCTAAGTATACATTTAAGTCATATCTCGAAGCGTAGACGCATCAACTAAGAAGTTTGTATACAAGAACCGTGAACAGTATTCTTGTGTAAAAACCGACGTAGTCCACTTTAAACATCTTCAAAAATGTTTAAACATAGAAAATAAACATTAAAACTTGTATAGCTGAAGGTATTTATTTGTAATGCTAGTCTCTTATGAAACAAATACTAATTATTCAATTATTATAATGTACTTATTGATTATTGATAATACTTCAAGTTTAACAAGATATAGTCTACGGTGTAACGAATTGATTTCGGAATTACTTCTCTATGAGCAATAGCGGGTCGCGGACGCGGGAGGCGCGCGCGGGCCCGCGCGGCCGGCGCGTGCTCCGGCGGGCCGCCCGCGGCCGCGCCCGCGCAGAGATAGGCGACGTAGGATCGCAGCAGTGGCATTTTCAAGTAATAAAGTAAGACATGTACTTAATCGAGTTAGTGAGGAGACGAGTCGCAGCACGGAGCGGACTCGCCGCCGCCCGCCGCCCACTTGTTTAGTAATATTATGGATAATATAAATGAATCAAGCGATCTAGAGAATCGGCGATGTTCAATTTTGTATAGAACGTTTCATAGTAGCGGTATTTGAGAGTTGTTACGTTTTATTTGTGAGGTTCGTAGCTAGGCGTTGAGTTGAGCCGCTGAGACTAGAACGCGCCGCGTCTGGGCCGCATCTGAGCCGCACGGGCCGCATCCGGGCCGCACGGACTGTATACCCACGCGAGTGGCGCGACTAACTATTCAAACAATCTTGTAAGTAATTAAGTATTAGCTTCGAATCAATAAAGCCTTTTTAAAAGATTAGTTAAAATGAAAACTATTGAAAATTCACATGTTTAATGAAATTAATATTAATTATGATTTCAATGAATAGAGAGGTCATGGTTTTGTGTATTATATACTGTTGTTTCGTTGATATTCGTTACCGAGTTTCCCAAAGAAAGACATAAGTAATAAATAATTAGGATTCTTTACTGTTGAGGGCCAGCCGCCACCGCGACCCAATCCGCGAGGATCTAACCAATTGTTTTCACAACAGTACGCCACTAACCATTTTAGGTGATAAGTCCCATTGTTGTATTTTTCGTCTCACAATAAATGAAAATCTATTTTATTGTTTTTAACACTGTCGTTTCATTTTAACCATTCGCTATGACTAATAGAGCCTGTATTGATGTATTCACTAACTGGTCTGGCAACTGGGAGGTAGTTCACCGGCAATCATTCTGGTCGTGTTGAAATAACTTTGCTAAAAATGCAAAGTTATTAGTCTTTATGTTTTAGATTAGAGTAACTATTTGTGTGAAAAGCTACAACACCACTATTTTCTTATTACGTGTACGGGCTGCGACATTGAATGATGGTTGAAAACTAGTTTCAAGCTCACATTGGTGTTTTTTTAGAGTTCAGAAAAAAGGAAAAAACAACCCTTATAGAATCACTTTGTTGTTCGTCTGTCTGTCTGTCAAGACCCTTTTTCTCAGGAACACGTGGAGGTATCAAGCTAAAATTCATATCAAATACTCACTGTCCCTTGGAGCTGTGAAAAAATCAAATTTCTAAGCCAACGCAATCAAAAGATACAGCCGTTTATGCTGCAAAACGACATTCGCAAGGGAATCAAAACCTACAGCGTACTTCCCGTGAACTCAGAACCTTGAAATTTGGTACGAAGCAACGTCTTATAGCACAGATAAAGGAAAAATTGCGAAAAGCCTAAATTACCATTAAAAAAAAACAAAACGTTTTCTTATATACCTACAGGTTCGTACGCAACCCTCGGTGCGCGAGTCCGACTCATACTTGGCAATTTTTTGGAAATGGAACTGGATCTGTGGTGTAATGCCGGTACCACACGTTCGTCCAACCGTCCAACAGTCGCACGTGTGGAGGGGTAGTTCGTGCGTGTTTGACGGTGTTGGAGCGTGTTGGCGCGCGATCGCTCCGATGGCGGTAAATCGTACACAGATCAAAGGAGTTGCACAGACCGTCCATAGAGAATGAGGTTGGAACGCAGTGTTACCAACTCTCAAAAATATTTATCCCTAAAGCTATGCTAAAACCCCTAAAATCACACAATTACTTGAAAATCCCCTTGGATCTGTTTTCCAAATATTTGTGTACTTTTGACTGTATTTCTTCTTTTCTTTAGGCATAACAAATTGGTTGTCCACACAGCATTACAATAACGAAATTAAATTAAACAAGTAAATAAAAATCAACTTATTTCCAGTAAGCATAGACAACGTAACCACCAGTCATCACAGAGTAGTTTTAATATCACTTGTCTTATGTTTATGGTAAGCACTATGGCGACATTTGTTTTCTATTCAACTCCGCATACTTAGTAATAAGGAATCCGGAACCGTAATGGATCTCGCCAAGCCGCTAGGTCAACAAATAAATATTACTAGACTAGAATATTACTATGGCTAGATTGAATAACTTCAGACCCTATATTTTTATACCTTTATTTTCTTAGTAAAAAATAAGCAGTCATAAATCCCTAAAAATATAACGCCCCTAAAAACCCCACCTATTTTATTTTCCCCCTAAATTTAGAGGGAAAATAAAACAGGTGGGAACACTGTTGGAACGTGTATACTGTGTGGAGGGTCTGTTTTGATCGAGACAGACTTGAGTCATGTTGGAGTGTTCGACGGTTGGACGAACGTGTGGTACCGCCATAAGGCTAGAACACCGTCATAGGTGCTTGGCGGGAGATTTTTAAGTAAATATATTATATGGGTGATAGCTATTCAACCGAGTGCCTACTAGAAAACACCCCACTATGTTATGGTTCCCAAACTATGTTTTCTTCACCGTCAGCTCGTGCTCGTTGGGATTTAAACCTACGCCCTTCAGCGTGTGAACAAACCGCGCTACCACTGAATAGGGTTGCCAGATGTGTTGAAAATAGAAACCGGACAATGGATTTTTTTATTGTAAAGTTTACTTAAAATTAAGATAATCGAGGGCTGAGTAGTAAGCCCGATAAGTACGTAAACATTAGTTTTGAGATATTCGATGTTGAAGTCTTATTACCATAATAACTTATTTCTATAAAAATTAAGTGATTAAGTACAGCTTGCAGAACAGTCGTCGAACATAGAGTGAATAACCCCGAGAGTACCTATAGGCCGTTTGATCTCGTTATGCGTTTCATGAAATCCGGACAACCTGTAGTCCGGCTTAACAAGTTTATTGTGACCGGACAGACGTAAGAAAAACCGAACTTTCCGGTCGAAAACCGGACATCGGCAACACTACCACTAAGCTATCATGGCTACATAACTATCGAAGATTATAATATATACAGACACATCTACGGCGTGACCATAGACAACTAAAGCTTGTTTTATGACTTTTACTTTAATTCATTTGATTTATCATTAAAACTCAGAGGAATAACAAGCATAGAGAATTCGTATTTAATTGAACATTTACAATATATCTGATCGTGTTCTTCTTATTTACTACGCAACGAGAGAGACAGAGAAGGAGGTAAACAATCTGCCCTCACTTGAAATGTCAATGAAGCCGAGTACGCTATAGAATCACTATAGTTATGTATGATTACACCGGCACACAAAAAAAAATGTAGAATTTTCATTTGACCGGACCTACCTACGGGTACGTATTTTGGTCCGCTGAATCCGAATTCGAGATCAGTTTGACCCCTACATCCTCGAAATTTCGAGAAAACTTCGAAAAACCGTAAAAATTATGAAAATCGGCAGTTTTAATGATAAAAAATTTTTTGGAACTATACTAAGCGTGATTTTCATGTATTTCGATCCGCTGAATATGAATCGAAACTTTATTGAGACCATGAGCCATTTTAAATGTGAAAAAATCACACAAAACTCTCAAAAATTCCGAAAAAATATTGTTTTCATGATAAAAAAACTTCATAAATCTAGATATTAAACAAAACCACATCACTTAATTGTATTTATTTACAATCATAACATAAAATGATCTTATTTCTAGTCCGTCCGTCCTTCACATGTTTTGGAAGGAGATAAGGCCGGGCGGAGGTTCCGGCGGCATGAAGGCTGGCATCGAGTTGGGGTCTGCAATAATAACATATTGTTTATTATTTATTAGAAACTCTAAATAAATAAATATCCTACGACATTTCACACAGCGCCATTTAGTCCCAAACTAAGGGAAGCTTGTACTATGGGTACCAGATAACTGATAGAATACTTTTATTATCTCTCTCTCTCTCTCTCTCTCTCTCTCTCTCTCTCTCTCTCTCTCTCTCTCTCTCTCTCTCTCTCTCTCTCTCACGCACACATGCACACGCACGCACAATATACGAACTGCAGGCAGAATTAACTTAGATTTTTAATTATTATTCTTTCTTCTTTAGATTTTTGGCAACACTGGCAACTTTATATAAATTCAAAAGTAATTAACTCATTGCTCACTACTATTTTATTAGACATAAATCATGTAATAGGAGAAGCCACTGGCTCCTGACACACAGTCTTTGACTAGTTCGAGAGCCTATAGTTAAATTATTATTTTGTAAATACATACTGTACACCCAGACACAGAACAAACATTTATCGTCACATAAATGTTTGTCCTGGTGAGAATCAAACACACGCCCTACAACTCTTGAATCATATATGATATCTACCAAATGAGCCAAAAGGCCGGTCAAAAAAATTGCCTATTAAAATTTGACAAGGGATTAAAAATGAGCCGTGTATGTAATAAAATGAATGAATGAATGAATGAATGAATTTTATTTGTCTATGAGACTAGGTACACATACAGATGTTATTATTGTTAAAATATTCTCTAGTTTCTGCCCCGGAAAGGTTTACAGACATGGTTAATGTAATTAGTTGATGTGATAGCGGTATCCGCTAGTTCGTGAAAGCCCTTACCGAACTTGACGGCGACGTGCGGCGGCGGCAGCAGCGGCGGCGTGGCCGGGCGCGGGCGGCGCAGCAGGCGCGCTGGCGGCGGCGCGGGCGGCGCGGGCGGCGGCGGCGAGCCGGGCGGCGGCGGCGGCGGCGGCAGTGCGTCCCACAGCGGCACGTGGTCGGCGTGCGTCGCGGGGCACGGCCACGCGCATCCCAACCGACGCCCTTTCTTCCGCTACACAAACAATTTATTCATCTGGTGTAGGGATGGTCGATATTCATCGGTGTTTTGACATCGATGTGTTAACTTCGATATCATCGACACATCGATGTTACAAGAATAAAATATTAAAACGTCAATTATTCTTTAGAGCGCAAGATGCATTAGCCTGTTTGAGAACCATTAGGAGCATCGAGGAACTTATAGCCAGAATTCGGTATGTAAAGAAAAAAAATACTGATTCCAAATATTACACTCCTGTACATATTTCTTTTACGTTTAGTGTTCTATGAGATGGGGTTTATTTTAATAAAATACATAAAATAAACTTTACTTTCAATTGATCTCTATAGACGTCACATGGTAGGCTAGATAGGGCTACGTTCAGTGCCTAAAAAAGCAATGGCAAACCAAAACAAAATCTGTCAATGTCAAGTCAACGTCAGCCATAATAACCTCTTCCGTACACGTACGTCGAGTTATTTTTCGCTTTATTGACACAAATATCTGGATTTTTTTCTCTCTTTCTTCTTGGCATCGCACTCTGTGCATTCTGCCAGTTTCAATGTTTCTATATTTTGTGAGTAGTCTTCATTTTTCAGCTTCTTTATCATCTATAGTTACAGTCAAAGTCTAGTCTTGATCAAGTCCAGTCGGTCCCAGTCGAATTAAGTCATGCCGTAGTAAAGTAGTGGCGACTTTACTATAAGCTTCTGGATGGAGTTTTGGTAGTAACACGAAAAGTCATGTTTAACCACATTATATCATTCTCCCACACTCGCGCTTGTAATTCGGCACTTTATAAATAAAACACCACTATTTTTATGCATAAAAACTCGAAAAAACACTAGTTTTAGAAAAAAATACAATGAGGGGACACGACGCTCACCGCGTTCCCGCCAAAAACTCAATATCTGGATTATTTACTTTAAACGTTACTCGGACTCTGTTTCTATGAGATTATGATATAAGATTTGTTTACTTCATGTCAATTGTCAAAGTCAATCGAATGTGTCAAAACTTTTTTGTTTTACACGGCAAGGGCATACATATTCAGTCCACCATCAAGTTGAAAATCTGCCGTCAAGCATCTAACGGTCTGTTCCGCATCACTTGAGAGCCAGTTCCATTCTAGGCTAGGTGTGCTTTACCATTTTCAACCACACCGTCACTTAACATCAGATGAGCTGTGGTTAAACACCTAGCCTGTCAGCCATAAAAAACTAACAATAATAACTAACAGTAATAACTTTACGTCATCGCTATAAAAAGTTTGAAAACGTATTAAAAATCAACTACACATAGGAAGCCAAAATATTCAAATTAGTTTCATGAAATAAAGTTTACTATCAGTAAAACATATAAAATAAATACAAAAAAAACTTTACCGAATTAGCAACGGCTACTTTTTACCCTAAAAAACAGTGAAAAAACTACGGGGTGCTAGTATTAAAAAACAAGCAAACAATTCTATGTACATATGTATGTTATTTCTTGTTCGAAAATTTGAGAAAATTCGTTTTTTTTTTTAGTCATGACGTACCTTTTTAGCGGGTGGTTCCTCCACGTCCGAGTCTTGTCCGGGCTTGTACCCGTCCGCAAAGCTAACCCGCTTAGCGGCTCGACCCGCCACATTCAACGATTTGCTGCAAAGTCACAATTCAATCATTGTCACATCAAAATCACATCTAATAGGTAACTAAAATGTCCTATAATAAATTCAAAGATTTTATAAAGCCGAAGTTAATTGACAAAGGCTACTATAAGGAGGCTCATTACGTGGAAGACAGGAATATATGGTTGTTGTAGCTTCTTTCTGCACTTGCATCCCCCTGGCTAAGTGACAATTGTAGTAAGCATAATGTATTAATATCTATAACTGTAAACTGTAACCTAATAAGAAAAGAAAGATCCACAAAAAAAATGCCTTGCTGAGTTTCTCGCCGGAGTCTTCTCAGTTGAAGTGTAATTACGAGCCGGTGGTAGATTCAAACATGTAACTTAACGTTCATAAGTGCCTTACCAGGGCCTAAACTGAATAAATGACTTTTTGATTTTGATTTTGATCAAAGTCAAATCTATACACATATTACACACTTGATTATTCTTGACTAATTTTTGACACGCACTTCTTTCTAAGTTAAGTCCGTATTACCGGTTCAAACGGTGAAGGAAAACATCTGAGTTTATATAATAGTACCTGAATGACCGAGCTTTGCTCGGCTGAAAACACGGGTAAAACAACGTTTTCCAAAAATGAAACCTAGCTAGATCGATTTATCGCCCCCGAAACCCTCTACATACTAAATTTCATGAAAATCGTTGGAGCCGTTTGCCGTGGTGGTGCCGGCGTAAGAATAGTACTCCACCCTCTCTACCAGTGGTTGCCGTAAGAGTCGGCTAAGGGATGTAATCCGGAAGATGAGCAACAGCGTCTTCCTTTAACAATTATACCTAACTGCGCTCGCCAACCCGCCTGCCAAGCGTGGCGAGTAATGGCAAAACCCCAGGAGGAGGCTTATGTCCAGCAGTGGACGTCCTATCGCTGATGATGTGATGTGTTTCCGAGATTCAGATTATATATATACATATATACAAGAGTTGCTCGTTTAAAGGTGTAAGATATATAGATTATATGTAGTTGTTATCATCATATAGTTTAAATTACTTACGTGACAAGAATTCCTTTCTCCGGTGCATCCTTGTCATCGGATTCGTCCAGGTCTTTCGCCACTTCACCCAGAGCTAAAATAACACATTTTTTTACATGAAAAACGAACATCTGGTATCTGGTAAGATAAACAGGAGATAAGTGATAACACAAAAGCCAAAAAAGTTTTCACTTGTGCTAACTAGATTAGGTTTAAGTCCCGCAAGCCCGCACCGGCGGACAGATTTAAGAATACCATATCATTTAAACACATCTTTATATATAAAAGTTTCGTGCCATGTTAAACAGCGATAAACTCTTCAACTACTGAACCAATTTTAACCAAATCTTGCGTGTGCAGTTTGGTCCAACTTGAGAGATAGGATAGTTTATATCTCAATTTATAATCGCTTTTTTTTGCAAATTATTTGTTTATTATACGACAAAGAGGTATAATTATCTGTGAGTTCCATAGAATTCTAATAGATGGCGGTGTAAGGTAATTCATTAATCGGATTGAATAAGTATCCAATAGATGGCGCTACGTTAAAAATACAAACGTTTCTATTTATTGAGTTGTGGTCAAACACCTATCCCGGCAAACATAAAAAATTCACGATTTGCTTTCATAGTAAGTTGTTGATAATAATGAGTATAACAACCCCCTTCTGGCATAGTATACCCTATGCATAGGACCCTACATAGACAAAACAATGTAATTTTTTTTATTTAACATTTCGGGAATTTATAGTAACTAAAGATAGATTTTGTTTAAATAAATAATCTGATTGTATCAAAACTTTGTCTCATAAGTCTGCGTGCTGTATTCTCGACCACATTGTGGCTTTCCGTGAGGTAAGTTGGAGGTCAAACGTGATCAATCAATAAATGCAAAAGATAGCGAAAAACTTCCTTTTTCAAAACGACCTTTGAAAATTTTGCAGAATAACAACGAGACGACAGAAAACCTCCTTTTTTTGAAGTCGTTGAAAATAAGTACATATAATATGAAGATTTTTCTTTCTATATCACGTCCTTTTCTCTTCCAGCATTCAAACATGTACCCGATCGGGAATCGAATTTGGGACCATTTACTCATAACGCTGACACGCTATCACTGAGCAACGATGTTCATTAGATCTGTGGTCAAATAGCTAGCTGTAACCATAAAAAACACACGGTGGTTACCAGTAGTCCTAAGCGCGAAGTCGATCCTTTCGTCTAGCGAGCTGATGTGTGGCGTGATGGTAGTGCGGGGCCCCCGCTCGTCTGAGAAGCAGTCACCGTACTGCAGTTTGTCTGACGCCCCGTACATGTCCATATAAGCTTCGTCATAGCTGAAAATATAATCGAATCATCTAGTAAAATTATCACCGCTTTACTAAGACACGAGCGGGCTTAACGGTGACTTACTATTTGTAACTTTGACTGTGACTAAGACTTATTTCACTTGATTATATCTTGACTTGTAAACGATGATAGTTCAGTGGTTAGCGCGGTCGGTTCCCACGCGGAAGGACCTGGGTTCAAACTCCAACAATGAGCTTAAGCACAGGAAAACAACGTGAGGTACTTGGCTGGCTAGCTACCACTTTCAAGTCAAAATCTGCCGCCAAGCACCTTACGGTGTGTTCTAGCTGCCCCACTTGAGAGCCAGTTCTATTCCAGGCTAGGTGCGCTGAACCATATTCGAACACACCGTCACTTAATATCAGGTGAGCTGTGGTCAAACACGGAGCTTGTCAATGAAGAAAAACTACTTGTCACTGGAAAAATGCATGAAGAGCGATGCCAAAAATAAAGAAAAAAAACTATTTTTGACAGCCTTGTTGGCTCATTGGGAGTATGTCTGCCTGAGCTGTAGGGCGTGGGTTCGATTCCCGCCAAGGACAAATGTTTGTTTGGTATAAACAAATGTTTGTTCTGTGTCTGGGTGTTCTGTATGTATTATAAGTATGTATTTACAAAAAAAAAAAGTATTTATGTATGCTATCAGTTATCTGACTTCCATCACACAAGCTCTGCTTAGTTTGGGGTCAGATGGCGCTGTGTGTAATGCGTCCTACAATATTTTTTATTTATTTATTTATTTTTAGAGTTGTGCCCGTATAAAAAATTTAAACAGTGACAGTAGTTTTTAGTTTAACATTTCAATTGTAATTTAGTTGTGAAGAAAGAACAGAGGTTTGCCCACTTTCATAATACTTAGGATTATGTTAAAAATAGTGTTATGATAAAAAAAAACTAGCGCCGCCCCCGTATTCTGCTTATAGTGATGACACTCAAGAAATAGCTACGCGACCACATATCGCACACTGCGCAATTGGTCACCAATTTGGTAAGCAAAGAAAAAAAAAAAAAACTTTACTGAAAAAGCATTTCGAAATATTATATTCCTGTACATTATTTTCACGTTTAAAACACTTTGAACTACGACATGGGGTTTATTTTAATATATACATAACGTTTGACTTTCTATGGAATTTAATGACATCACATAGTAGGCTGTATACGGCTACTTTAAGTGCCTAAAAAAAGCAATGGCAAACCAAAACAAAATCTGTCAATGTCAAGTCAACGTCAGCCATAATAACCTCTTCCGTACACGTACGTCGAGTTGTTTTTCACTTTATTGATACAAATATCTGGATTATTTTACTTTAAACGTTACTCGGACTCTGTTTCTATGAATGATATAAGATTTGTTTACTTCATGTCAATTGTCAAAGTCAATCGAATGTGTCAAAATAGCTATGTATACTTTTTTGTTTTACACGGCAAGGGCATACATATTCAGTCTACTTTATCATTGCTTTAAAAAGTTTGAAAACGTATTAAAAATCAACTACCGCATAGGAAGCCAAAATATTCAAATAAGTTTAAAATAAAGATTACTATCAGTAAAGAATATAAGATAAATCAAAAAAAAACAACCTTACATACCGAATTGCAAAACTATTACGTGGGCGCCTAACAAACTAGAAATAAGAGGCGCAGAGTACAAGGGCTGGTCTTGAAAACAAAAACTCTTACCCAGTAGATGAGTTTTCAGTCCTGTTAGCGATGCTCTGTATTTTGTAGACAGGTTCTGCTACGTTAGGGATGGGGTACTGTTCGCCACCCGTTAGGACGATATTCACATCCCCTGGCTTCAAACCTAAGTAAAAAATTGTTCATGTTTATTCAAAAATAAGTTCGCGTTTCACCACACCCTGATTTGATGTTAGGCAGTAGTGCGGTCTAAGAAGGAGCAATGTTTACCTGGAAGGAATCTTTTACTCTAGATTTGGGCGTCTTCAAAACAATATATATTTTAGAAAACAGACTTAATGGGATCTATTGGATAGATGTACAGAGCGCAACGCTGTATCACTTTTTTACCGACAGTATCATTATTGACATTAGATAATTATTTGACATATCATGTTATTATAATTTTTTTTTTAATTTAAATTTATTGAGTCGACTGAGATGCTCTCCTGATGGTAAGAAATCCATGACCATTGCAGCGATACATAGATCTTTGAATGGCAAAACAAAGTCAAGAGCATCGCTTCTTTGACGCTCATTACTTTGAGACTTTCGATGATTAGTCTCAACAGTTCTGTAATTTTGCTAACTGCAGACTGCGCAGTAACTGTTATCTAATCTGGGACCGCGCGCGACTACCATGTCATTTTCGGTGCGCGTGATTTGAGTGTCCGTATTTTTGTGTTTGCTCAGGATAATTAGGTCAAATATTAACCACCTATTTTTTATTATTTTTTGAAACGACAATCGATTACTGAACCCCCTGTATCGATATTGCTGATGTTCAAACTTTCACGGTACTGCAACGCCCAACTGATATGTAACTTTAGTTATCATCAGTTTTTTTATGAGATTAATAAACATTCTTAAACCAGTTACCTGAATTGCTTCGTACTATTGGTTTAAAAAATAATTTAGCAATACGATTCTATACGCATCAATGTTCATTTATTAAATTATATTGTGTATTACTATTTGCTTTACAATGTTCATTCGATACATACCCCACCGTGAGGGGCGTGCGGGGGTGGCGGGGGGAGCGCCCCCGTCCCCCGCGCGCCAGTCGCACTTGATCTCTCCACAAGTGCGCGCGCGCACTACGGTCTCTATCCGACGCTCGCCGCTGCCATCAGGCGATGTCGTGCGCTGGAAATAAAGACCTTATTGCAGAGTAGGTAGGTTGAGTTTACCATCATTGAAAACAATATTTTCTAATATCAATAATAATCACAGAAAATGCGAAAAAAAAAAATTATATCACAGAATACAAACAACAAATTAAAACATAAAAAAATCCCTCCCAATACCAGTAACAAAATACCAAATTCCGACTTGATCAGACCTGTGGAAAATCCGTCAGCTACAAAACAATCCTGATATTGTGATATGCATTGTTATTTATTTTATAGGTTACTAGAATAAGAATAAGAATGAAAAGTATCCTATGTTTTACTCCAGGGCCTAAAGTATCTACATACAAAATTTCATTCAAACTTTCACATTTATAATATTAGTGGGATAATGTAGATTAAGTCACCTACCAAACCAAATGTTTAAATGAAAATCGTTTCAGCCGTTTAGGCATTACAAAGTCACAGATAAACACATTAAAGTTATAACATCTCTCTTTTTGCGTATGGGGATAAAAATGACTTTGACATTTAAGAAAATATTTAGAACAAATTTTTTTCGCAATGCGCCCATAGTGCCCATTTGCCGTGGTGGTGCCGGCGTAAGAATAGTACCCCACCCTCTCTACCAGTGGTTGCCGTAAGAGTCGGCTAAGGGATGTAATCCGGAAGATGGGCAGCAGCGTCTTCCTTGAACAATCTCATCTAACTGCGCTCGCCAACCCGCCTGCTAAGCGTGGCGAGTATTGGCAAGACCCCCCCAGGAGGAAGCCTATGTCCAGCAGTGGACGATCTATGACTGATGATGCCCATAGTGCAAAATATTTGTAATTGTGAGTACAATGACCACCATTCGGCTTAATACACACATATATCCCTGTATATAAAAAAAAACAGCAAATTTATTTACCTGACTAGCGACATCACTTTGATAAGCCATCGCCATTTGCTCATACATCTCATAATTCCCTTGTTCATACTCATGACTGTCTAAATCATGATCATGACTCTGTATTTCATGCTCCCGACTCTGCATTTCATGCTGCTGACTCTGCATTTCATGCTCCCGTCTCTGCATTTCATGCTGGTGACTCTGCATTTCACGGTCCCGTCTCTGTATTTCATGCTGCTGACTCTGAATTTCATGTTCCCGACTCTGAATTTCATGTTCCCGACTCTGAATTTCATGCTTCCGACTCTGCATTTCATGCTCCCGACTCTGCCTTTCATGCTCCCGACTCTGCTTTTCTTGTTCGACGCTATGCATGTCATGTTTACGATTTTGCATGTCACTTTCGTGTTTTCGTGTATCATGTTCTTGAGTCTGACTATCATGCTCATGTCTCTGAATGACATGCTGATGACTTTGCATGTCATTTTCGATGCGCTGTATATTTTGCGGTTTTGCGTGCTCCATGTTCTTAGAGTACATGCCAGATGCCATGACGTCATGGAAGCTGTAATTTGAGTTCTGTGAAGAGGGTCTAAGGTGGCTTTCATCTTTTTCGTAAATAGGTTGTTCTTTGAGGCTGTAGACGGATTCTTGGGATGAAGTTTGTGAATGGTTCGACTCGTCTGGCGGGAGTTGGGGTGTAGATTGGCTCTCTTCTTGTTCCTGAAAAATATAGATTAAAAGTTCGCTCAACCAATAGTCTTATTGGAAAGGATACCTGATGAAAATGATTAATAAAGATAACAAATTTTTCATATACAATTATCGATCAATGCAAAAATAGTGGTTAGCTTTTCAAACAAATCGCAACACTAAGACAAGACCGTAAGGTTACAAATTTTAAATCAGTATTCGTTACGACCTCAATAACAGCATAACGCGGGATGTATGTACTTGGCGAGTTTTGGCACAGTTTTAAGTCAGACGCAAACTCTGGTGGGAAATTCTTTGATAAGATTATATAAGGTCTACAGAAGAAATAACTGTAAAGATTGGAATTTAATTTGTATTAAGCATTTCAAATATATGCTGATCATTGTTCAAAAGAATAAATTAAATAATTGTTATACATACTTCTACAGAAGGCTGAGATTCTTTTTCTTCCAAAACACTTTCAGTCTGCGATTCTTGACTTTCATCATGCTTCTCAACTGTCTCAAGTTCTGCGCTCTTTTTACTCTCTTCTAACTTTTGTTCGTCTAGTTCTACTTCCTTCTTTATCTGTATACTGTTTCCAACAAAATCATTCTGTAACTCTTTAACATTGATAATTTCTCGAGGCTTCTGTCTCCTGGGAGAAAATTCTAGCTGTTTCGATCGTTCATCGTCTGTCTCTCTTTCAGTTTTGATGTTTTTAAGAATATTAACGTCGAATAATTCTTCTTTGGCTTCAAAAGATTTGTTATACTTCTTCTTCTTTTCATTCTTCTTTTTCTTTTTGGATTTTCTTTCCTGTTCTGAATCAGACGAGCTATCTGATGATGAACTGCTTTTAGCTTTCTTTTTCTTTTGATTTTTCTTCTTTTGCTTGAGTTGTTTCTTCTTTTTGAGCTTTTTGTCCTTCTTTTTCTTTTCTTTGGGAATTACATAAAGTGATTTTTAAAGAATTTACTGCAAATTGTATCCAAAATAATGCATACTGTATCCCAAAAGCTTTTTTCTTTACTTAAAATAATAATAATAATTTTTCTACATTACGATTACCTTATCTCATATTACCTTTTTCCCAATCCTGCAAATCAGAATCCTCATCGATTTCAATAATCTTCTTCTTCTTTTTCTGTTTCTGTTTTTTCTTTATATTTTTCTTGCTCACTCGACGGCGCTTGGCATCCTTCAATTTAGACTTTTTACTATCCTAAAAATAGACAACTATTTAAAAAAAAATTTTTAGAGTCGCCTATGATTGTCCACGCGATTGAGGCCAATTCAGTGCAGCTATTTTATACTAATGATAGGAAAGTATAATGTAACTTTGTGATAATTGATGACGCTAATTCATTGATGGTTAGATAGTTGATTTGTTGCTGATCATAGGATATGGTGTCAGTGAAGAATGACATCATGAAGAAACCTGCATATGTCCAAAGAAGAAAAGGCATATGTGCCGTCGCATCTAAACACAGAAAAAACATAATAAATCATTGTCTAATCAATCAAAAAATCAAATTTTGTGCCCAATAGGCTATTTGAGAAATTGGTTTTTGGTTCTTTTTTTTAAATAATTCTCAATAACAAATATAATTTTTAGCAAAAAAGAACTGACTTTAAACAGGAAACTAATAATGCAAATTTAAAACTTATATGGTTTTCTCATGGATGCCATTGTCAGAACTGGACAAAATGGGACCACGGGAAGCACCAGCTTTCAAATAAAAAAGAATCATCAAAATCGGTTCACCCAGTCGAAAGTTCTGAGGTAACAAACATTTTAAAATTTGACAAATTAAGAACCTCCTTCTTTTTTGAAGTCTGTTAAAAACGGATTAAAATTTACTGGGAAAACGGCCAGGACTGAGGACATCTGAATGACGTCACGCCGTGTGAACAATATCTGTATGGTGGATGTTCTATAAAAATATCAAAAACACCAATGGCGTTTTGTACGACGTGCAGTAACACTCTCTGTTTGGTGTTCATGGTCACGAACACCAAACAGAGGGTGTGATATATATCTGTATACATAGCGATTAACAAGTAGGTGTAACGTGTAGGTGTATTGCCGTTGTGGTGCCGGCGTAAGAATAGTACCCCACCCTCTCTACCCGTGGTTGCCAAGAGTCGGCTAAGGGATGTAATCCGGAAGATGGGCAGCAGCGTCTTCCTTGAACAACCACACCTTACTACGCTCGCCAACCCGCCTGCCAAGCGTGGCGAGTATTGGCAAAACCTCCCCAGGAGGAGGCCTATGTCCAGCAGTGGACGTCCTATGGCTGATGATGTGTATGTAACGTATAGGTGATGTTGTGTTGTTGAGTACCTTCTTTTTCTGTATTTTTTTCCTCTTTTTAACGTCACTTTCACTGCTATCCGTCACCGATGTGGACGTTGAGTGTTTTCTCTTGCGTTTCTCTTTTTCCGACTTTACCTTTTTCACAGCGCTGCAGGGCAAATAAATAGGTATACATTCTGCAATATACATCGATGATATATATCAATTTAATTTGTATATTTTCAGCCAAATCATCAGTTACAAAAAAAAATCGAAGTGGAATATTGGTAATGTATTTAATCCCACGTTTTAACGCGTACTCTAAATTTTCATTTCGTAGTTATACTGATATATTTTTTTACTAATATCACGGGTTCATTCTGCTCAGCTCAGCTTTTTTATCGGATTTTCTCATTATTTTATTCGATAATGATACAATCGAATAAAATTGCAGCGAAAATCCATTTTAGAGTACAGGTAAATAGATTTTTAACACACTCATGCGACTAAAATAAAATCGAAAAGTAAAATCGTTTACGAAAACGGGACCGTGTTCATCGAGGATGTGATCGGAATTAAAAAAAAGTTGCAGCAAAGTGGACCTTTCCTACTAAAATAAATCTCCTTTTATTTGTTTCTGACTTGTAAATATCAGGTTTAAATAATTAAACTTTTTACTTTTATACGGGGCCATAAAATGAACATGAAAGTAAATATCCTCATTAAGAAACTTCCTTATAACCTATACTTTTAACTAACATTTTTGCGGAACTAATAAATGTAAATTAAGGCATCTGTCCGGAGAAAATAATATTGATCAGATACGTAAATTGAAGACCACTTTCAATGTAACTAAATCAGCCATTTCGCAAAAAATTGGCGCTATTTTGCCACTCTTCTTTCCTTACAAACACGATATTTGTCACTCTTTTTTCCATCCAAATATGCTATTTGCCACTTATTTCCTTCCGAATATGCTATTTGCCACTTATTTCCTTCCAAATATGCTATTTGCCACTTATTTCCTTCCAAATATGTTATTTACCACTTATTTCCTACCGAATATGCTATTTGCCACTATTATTTCCTTTCAAATATGCTTCTTGCTTTTTATTTCCTTCCAAATATGCTACTTCTTTTCTTACAAATATTCTATACGAGAAATTACATTTAATTTTGTTAGAATTTTGGTCTGCATGTCCTTCTTGCACGCAGTCAATAATTATGTATTGTATGCATATTTTTTTAAAGTGGATTTAGCATTTTAAATTTACTGGTTTAATTTATTAATGTATAATAATCACAAATTGAACCATTGTTGACTATTTAGTATATCATTACACACATGTTAAAATCACTCTGTTTTTTGTAATCTGTTTTGCATGTTATTAAAATAAAGTTACGGAATAACAAATCAACGTGATATTTAACATGGAGACTAGAACTCGAAGAGCGGCAAAAGCTATTCATTAAGGAAATCAAACAATTCCTGTGTATTGTATCATTACCACTTGGATTTTATTGGTTAGGCTAAAACTGTGAAAAGACTTTTGCGTTTCCGATTTTAGTACTAAACACACAGACCGAACGACTGCCATTCAAACTATTTTTATGTCTGACAGACTAGTTTTTTGACCACAGCTCACCTGATGTTAAGTGACGGTGTAGTCTAAAATGGTATACACATCTAGCCTGGCATGGCACTGGCTCTCAAGTGAGGCTGTCGGAACACACTGTTAGATGCTACCTATAATTATTAATACAACCTTTTTACTATAGCGAAATCTGTTTTCATAAACTTGCCATGAATAAAAGAACTGTAATTGCCAAAAATTTAAAACAAAAGAATTTGGCATCCTGAGCAAGACGACCCACTTTAAGACAGATAATCCAAAAAACTGGCAACCAAACAAGTTAGCAACGGTAAGGTAACAAAAAAAAAAAACAAACTAAAAAACTTAGGACGTTGAATTAGCACAGAAATGATCCAGAAAGATCTTACGTTTCAGAGTTAGGGCTGTAGTGCAACGCCTCATACAGAAAGTCCTGAAGGGCGTTGTAACTGGAACAGATATTATCACTAAAATCTATCATAATACGCTCGACTGGCTATCACCAAATATCTAGTTTAGAGGGAATCGCGAAAAAATTTTGCACTGCAGTATTCGAGAATATAGAATATATATTTCTTCGAGTGTTTATGTTTAGAAATAGTGATATTTCGTGCATGAGTGTGGAAAAGTGATATATGATAAAACATGTAATTTCGTGTTGTTTTCAAAACTCTATAGAAGCTTCTAGTAGAATCACTAACTTTATTAGAACTTGGGATGACTTTGACTGTGAATGAGACTTATTTTACCAAAGTGTAAAGCCAAAAAAATTAAAAAAAAATATGCTATGGAGCCATTTAATTGTCTCCATAGCATATTTTTTTAGAGCTATTTTGGTGCTGATAACTGAGCTCGGCAGCAGTGTGCGTCGAAAAAATTAGTGTAACGTCATTTTGTTTTCAAATACGCACGTAGGGGGCGTTTCAAATCGGCAAAAACATTTAACAACACAGCCTATTCAGCGTACTAGCCCGAGCCCTACAGGGTCGCACGGAATGATAGTACTAAGTCAAAAAGAATTTATCGCACTCGCCGTTATTAACTTATAACTTGGACGAAAAATGTTTCCAGGTATATCTTCTATAGATATACATCGTATTGTAAATTGCGATACATTTACTGGATACATGTATACAGTGCATAAGTCATGCAATTTTTTACATGTAAGGGGGCGTCCATTAAATACGTGAGGCGTTTAGGGGGAAGGGGTCGAGTCAAATCTCACCCAATCTCACGTGGGGGAGAGGGGGGAGGCAAATATCACGTATTGTTTTTTTTCGCAAGACAGTGTAAATTTGCGAGAAAACTGGGTTAAATGAAATAAGAAATGTTTTTCTACTAACTAAAAACTACTCGAAAAATCTCCAAAATCCTCACGTAATTAATGGATGCCCCCTAATGGCACAACTAAAACCTTAACTCTAGGACCAAATTTTCAATCGCGAATAAACTCAGCTATATTTTATGTTTGACTGTGTGGTCGAAGGTGGTAAGAAGCTGACTAAACACACCGTTAGATTTTCAACTCAAAAGTCGTAACTAGCGAGTACTAGAAAGTACTTTACCACCACAGTTCTCTCACTGTTTTCCTTTACTTTACTGAGTTATCAACGCTACATATATATATAATTTGATACGATTTTCACTGGCATTTAGTTTTTTTTTTACAGACGGTTTTTTTATACATTTTATTTTTGTAATCAATTCGTCAAAATACATTGCACCCGTGCGCAGTCGGGGTGATTCACTAGTAGTATATACAGGGTTAAACAGAACGGCCAGTAAAAAGCCGAAATAAGACTTCTAAAATCGCAAAATAAAATCTTCAGTATCAAACAAAAACCTGATATATACACTTGACAAAATGTATGAAACAGCTTTTTTTACGGTTTCAGACCTCGTTCCAGCTTAAAACTACAGTTCCGCGTAACCATGCATAAAAAGATAATAATTAATAATTTATATAATAAGTACATTATAATTATTTTAGCTTTCAACTCTTGAGACATGTTATAAGAAGGAAGAAAATTGACTTTTTCACTCTCTTGCACATCTACATTTATTATTAAGGAATGGTATTGATAAAAGTATTTCGCGCGAACCCAGTAGTCCGTTGGCAAGCGACATTGTGGTCGAAGACAAAACACGCAGTCTTTCTAACCTTTTGTCAACTTCCTCCTCCAGATCGGACTCCTGGCTCCAGCCCTCGCTGACCTTCATCTTTTTCGCCTTCTTGCCTTCGAGGTCATCATCAGATTTCTTCTTGTCGCGTCGGACTGGCGACGTGCGAGGCGTCTCCGACTTCGGCTCAGCCACTTCAGGCCATACAGCTTCCATAAACCTGTCCAATAACAAGCTTTTAACAAGCTGTACTGAAGTTTCGACTGGCTAATTGGAAGACAGTCTGGCTTTCAATCTGGAGGCTCTGGCTTGCGTTTGACAGCCATCTCATCTCATGTTAAACGGAGACGCGGTCTACGATTGAGCACGCTCGCCTAGAAGAAACCGATTCGCTCGCGACTTGAAGTCACCCAGACTATATTCATCTGGGAAGACCCAATCAGGCAGCAAATTCCATTATTTAGCGGTTCTTACAATAAAGGTGGAATAGAACCGTTCAAATTTTTGGAATATCTACCATGAAGCGGTGTCATTTTTTAACCGACTTCAAAAAGTAGGAGGTTCTTAATTTGATTGTTTTTTTTTTTATGTATGTACACCGATTACACTGTGATTTATGATCCGATTTACGTGATTATTCTTTAGTTTGATGCGGAATAGTTGCCATTTGGTTCCATAAAAATTTTACATAGCTTGGCCAAGTTGTTTTCATTTTACGAGCATTTTTTATGAAAACTTTTGTTTACGTGTAACGATGTAATTGTTTTTGGCAAGACGTTTTTTAATCTTATCGAGTAAATTAACTAAGCATATAAAAATAAACAAACTTTAAAAAAAGGATTACCGATTTCAAGAAAAAAACATCAGCACTAAAAAGCGAAAAATAAACTTACTTTACAAAGCATTATTATACCTGCTAGGTACCTACTGATCTGTATGAAGTCGGTGCCAAGCACCGGCACCTAGGCTAGGCTAAGCACCGACTTCAAACAGATCAGTAGGTACCTAGCAGGTATAATAATACTTTGTAAAGTAAATTTATTTTTCGCTTTTTAGTTTTTTTAAAGTCGGTTTTACTTTTTTTTTTTTAGTTTGTTTATTAAAGCACCTGGCTGTCCTATAGAAGAAAAGAGTGGAATTATGTCATGCAGAATGGGTTCGAATTCCAAGGCACGCGCCTTTTTATTTTCTAATGTGTGGTGCTTACTGCCACTGATTTCAACCGGTGAAGAAAAACATCGCGACAAAACCTACATGTCCAAGAGTACTTAACAAGCTAAAAAGTTTAAAAGAACTATAACCCGACTAAATAAAAAATAACTAATAACTATTTACTTGGTGAGAAGGTCGTCTAGGTAGGTACCACCGCAGTACCAGATATTCTACCGCCAAGCAGTAGTGTGTTCTGGTTTAAAGAGTAACTGTAGCTAGCGAATTTTCGCCCTGTAATCTCAGCACATCGCTGAGTACAGTCCCGGCGACTGGACCACCAGGATAGCATAATCAAGATATAAGCTTTGTAATAATTATATTTTTATTTGAGTTTTTTAATATAATTAAATGCTCCCGAAATATAACTATACATGTTTTTTTTTTTCATGTATTAAGTTGTTGTTTGAAGCAATTCAGCGATACGTACTACAGCTCGCCGGAAGACCAGCGCTGGTTATATGACCAGCATTATGCTGAGGTCAGCCCCCATTTTGTAACTGTTGTTGTTGGTTTTATTTTATATAAAAATAAAAAATTCTTTCTTACTTTTCTACTACATGGATTATGTATATCGTTTTATTGTCATTGTTTATTTGGAACAAAACTCTGTCAGATAGGGCACGCGACCCGAGCGGCGAGTGGCAACCTATTACTATGTGGTTCACGACACGGACAAGCTACCAATTGTGCCTCAACTTATTTTGACAACTGTCCGTAGGTTATGTGACGGTAAGATCGAAGTTGATAAACACACCTACCCTGGAATAGAACTGACACTCATTTGAGACTGCCGGAGTACACTGTTACATGCTTGGCGGTAGATTTTCCTACCACCACGCTTTGGTTTTCAGGATGCTCAAGCTTATTGTTAGAAATTGAACCCACGCCAGTGTACGGTCCGTCCACGCTAGCCATTGAGCTGACGTCGCTACACTGTGGAGTGACACTTCTGCTGTTACCTCTGGTACTCCTTGTCTAGCGACAAGTCGCCGCTGGGTTCGGGAGGGACGGCCCGTGCCGGTTGGCTGTCTTCTGTTTCCCACTCACTGGAAGCCTGCACACAACCTATTGCCCACTGCTGGACGCGTGGGCACCAGCCGCGAGCGGTCAACTTTGGTGATTCGCAGACTCTGTAAAAGTTATACGGCTGTAGATGGCAAAAACTTTTTATGGCGTCTTTAGATTATACTAAATAAAGTACAAAATAATTTAAGTTAGCGAAATGATTAATTTTATTATGTTACATGTTATTGCCGTGGTGGTGCCGGCGTAAGAATAGTACCCCACCCTCTCTACCCGTGGTTGCCGTAAGAGTCGGCTAAGGGATGTAATCCGGAAGATGGACAGCAGCGTCTTCCTTGAACAATCACACCTAACTGCGCTCGCCAACCCGCCTGCTAAGCGTGGCGACTATTGGCAAACCCCCCCAGGAGGAGGCCTATGTCCAGCAGTGGACGTCCTATGGCTGATGATGATGATGACATATGTTATGAAATGAACACTTGTCTTTTTTTAAATAGGCTTGCGTTTGAACGCCATTTAACCAGACGTTAAGTGAAGCTGCGGTCGACAATGGAGCATGCTTGCTTAGAAGATACCGATTCACTCTCAAACTGCAAGGCACCCAGATTATATCCAACGGGGAACACCCACAGGCAGTGCATTCCACTGTTTAGCGGTTCGCACAATGAAAGTGCAAACAAATCGTTTCATTCGAGTTTTCTAAAAGTCAAAAAATGTTGCGTTTTCATGTCCGTCCGAAAGAAGAATAGACAAGGAAGCATTACACTATGTACATTTATGCTTTTTACAGTAACTAAAAAGCATAAATTTATGCAATAATCATTACGTAAACGACAACAAGTTGCTCTTATACAAAAATTGTTCTAAAACCGATTTGGACATATGACGCACAATTGTGGGGCTCAGCTCCACGACATTAGCTCCATGACATTATGACCTACAAAATTGGCAGCTAGACGGAATCTAGACTGCCGAAACTTCTGTACATTTAGCTATTTTTGTATGTAAAGCCCTACATAGTTTCCCTTCATCTCACTTAAGAGCCAGTTCCATTCCAGGCTAGATGTTTTTTACCATCTTCAACCATGTCATTTAACATAACACATTAATCAAACACCTAACTTGTCAAACATAATATATATATATATATACGGGCTGACAGTTTGAACATTAGCAATATTCAAAGACACGTTAGTTAGTAGTCATATGAAACCTATAAAGAAATAAAATCGAAACAAATACAAAAAAAAGTTAAGAAAACCTTGGTTAAAGTTTTTCCCAAGACTCCAGAATTTATGGACTGCGCGCAGCCTTACGCACCGAGCTAGCGCAAGACATAACTACCATACGTAGACTGCTCAGTAACTGTTATCTAATCTGGGCCCGCGCGCGACTACCATGTCATTTTCGGTGCGCGTGATTTGAGTGTCCGTATTTTTGTGTTTGCTCAGGATAATTAGGTCAAATATTAACCACCTATTTTTTATTATTATTTGGAACGACAATCGAGTACTGAACCCCCTGTATCAATATTGCTAATGTTCAAACTTTCACGGTGTATATACTCACTGTCTTTTGTTGTACAGGTTGTCGACAAGGTCCATTTTACACATTTCCAGTTCTTCATAAACCACCTGACGGTCTTTCACGCAATTGCAGACTTTAGGATTTTCAGTGTACCACAGTGTTGGAACGACTCGCGTCTCTCTGAAATGATACGTTTTGTCAAAAGTAGTAGTAGTTTTTTTTAGTAGTAAGTTTTGTAGCGATGATGGTTCAGTGGTTAGCGCGGTAGGTTCGCATGCCGAAGGGCGTGGGTTCAAACCCCAACAATGAGCTTGAGCTGCCGGTGAAGAAAAACATCGTGAGGAAACCATAGCGTGGTGGTAGGGTACTTTCTAGTACTCGGCTGGCTAGCTACCACCCTCAAGTTGAAAATCTGCCGTCAAGCATCTAACGGTGTGTTCCGGCAGCCTCACTTGAAAGTCAGTTCCATTACAGGCTAGGTGTGCTTTACCATCTTCGAACACACCGTCACTTAACATCAGGTGAGCTGTGGTCAAAAACCTAGCCTGTCAACTATAAAATAAAAAAAAGTAATCAGACGAACGAGATGATCTCCTGATGATAACAGATAACACATGCCCATAACCATTGCAGCGATACACAAAACCTTTAATAACAAAACAAAGTCCAGGGCATCAATGCTTTGTCTCATTACTTTGAGACATTCGATGGTTAGTCTCAACAGCCCCGTAATTTCACTAGCTGCAGTACCCTTCAAATCGGAACAGAGTAATCTTTACACATGACTGCTTGATGGCAGATTATCTGACACTGCGGTGGTATCTACCTAGATGGTGGTAGATCTACCAAGTAATACGTGAATAGATCTTTTTAGAGCATAAGCTAAGTCAGCATTGCAACTTCTCTACATAGTATAAAACAAAGTCGCTTCCCGTCTGTACGCTTAATCTTTTAAACTACGCAGCGTATTTTAATGCGGTTTCCATCAATATACAGAGTATGGCTACATATTTATTTTGTATTATAGGACACATTACACACAGCGCCATACGACCCCAAACTAAGCATTGTGTGATGGAAGTCAGATAACTGATAGGATACATAAATACTTTTTTTTTTGTAAATACATACAGAACACCCAGACACAGAACAAACATTTGTTTATACGAAACAAACATTTGTCCTTGGCGGGAATCAAACCCACGCCCTACAGCTCAGGCAGACATATTCCCAATGAGCCAACAGGGCTGTCAAAGAAGTGATTCAAGAGGAAGGTTTATATGTATAATGAGTGCGTATGCACCAAATTAGTATCTACATTGGGCGAAGCAGGTTGCTAGTTAATAATATAAGGCCCTGTTAGCTGTGGTAATACTTCTGCTTAGAAGGCTGAAGGCCGTGTAATCAATTCCCATAGAAACCATAGATGTTTTTTATATGCCTGGGTGTTCTGTATGTATTACAAATATAAAATATATAATTATTCCAGCTATCTAGTTCCCATAGCTTTGCTTAGTTTAGGGTTAGATGGCGCTGTGTGTAATGTCCTCCAATTATATTTTTTTATTTATTCTATAATATTATAAATGTGAAACTTTGTATGTTTGGATGTTAGTTACTTAATCACGCAAAAACGGCTGAACAGATTTGAAGAAAATTTGACACACATATAATTTATTACCAGGATTAACATATAGAATACTTTTTTATATCAGGAAACTACCTACTAATATTATACATGTGAAAGTTTGTATGTTTGGATATTTACAGAATGACAGACGAAAAATAACTTACTTGTAACATTTATTCCTGTCATGTCTGAACAGCAATGGCTGGCAGATCTTCAGCACAAAACTCCAAGTCTCCAAAGAATCCACTGTATATGTTGCTATCTTTCTTTCCTCGACCATTCTCTCCAACTCTCTCTTTCTTTCCTTGACGATCCTTTCCAAATCACTATCAGACTTGTACGCAGAGATTTTCAAACTGTCAGTAGATTTGTAACCGCTTTCTGTCGACTTATAACCGTCAGAATAGTCGCTACGGCTAGAATGTAGCTGTCTCACTTTATCATCAATCTCGGGCGTTACAGACCCTCTTACTTCCCCATCTTTGGAAGGAGATTCATCATACTCAACCAAGCCTTTATCTTGACTTGTTTCGTCAATTTCTTCTTGTTTGATTTCATTTATAACCGATTCTAAGAAAGTATCGTCAGCCATACCGTCGAAAGTCTGTTCTTTAGAGTCGTCATAGTCAAATATTTGCATGTCAGGTGAGTTGTATTCTTTTTTACATTCTACTTTTGAGTACTTCTCAATGCTGGAATGTTCGTCAAACATATCTAGAATATCTTCTTCTGTGTCCTCAATTTCGAACTTAAATGAATCAATCACCGGGTTTAGTTTTTTTAACTTAGGTTTCTGGCTTTCTGCCCGTGTGTCATTTTTGTTGAGACTCTCTCGAAGTTGCTCCATTGGATCAATTGCCGAAACGGACGTTTTTTCTTTAACTTGTTCTTCAATTTTTTTCTTTATATCGTCAAGATTAGGCGTAGATTCTTTTGATTTATCTTCGTTGTCTGACCAACTATCGCAAACTACGAAATCTTTTAAGTCGACATCAGCTTCTTTATCATCCTTTCCTAAATCTTTTTTACTTCCTTCCGTTTTATTGTCTGTTTCCTTCGATTTATCTTTTTCTTTGGACTTCAGATCTCTGTCCTTAGATTTGGCATCTTTTTCTTTGTATTTAAAATCCTTATCTTTTGATCTTGAATCAGCATCTCTCGATTTGTCTCTTTCTTTGACATTCTCATTTTTTTCATTAGATCTATCCTTGTATCTTTCTTCTCTCAGCCGATCTTTGTCAGTTTTATATGAGGTATGCCTTCTTCCTTCATATATCCTGTCACTCCTTTTTTTATCTCTGTCCCTACTTCTTCTATGATCATGTTCATCAGATTTTGATACTTCAAATGATTCTTTATTATCCTGCACATCTTTTTTTCTTTGAAACGGATTAGCGTAGTCGGGAAGAAGCTTCCGATAATCAAATTTAAAGTTTTTCCCTTCCGCTCTGGCTTTTTTTGCTTCACAAATTAGTTCGTCTACTTTATCCGAATCTGCAATTTAATAGTGTATAACTATATTTATGATTGCGTGATCAACTTTAAAATGGCAATTGGTCATTTTTCAATTTCTAAATCTACAACAAATCATACTTATTTTAAAATGTTTCTACGGGGTTAGGCGGAACGGTACTACTTAGCCAAAAGGAATCACCCTGAGATCGTGACAATAAAATCTCATAGAAAAATGTAACTCATAGGCAATGAAATAGCCGATATTTTCATGATATCAGAGGTTAGTTTATTTTTAGTTTTTAAACAGTGAATATAACGCACTCCTTTCGGCTTTGTGCTACCTTCCCGAGTAACCTTGTATAATATCTACCACTACTAAGGTTGCACGTAAGAAAATTACAATTTCTTGTTACTATTCTAATATTTACCGTTACTACTGGGCCAATTAATTACTTAACTTTACCCCAAATTCAAAATCATTTTTCTTTATAAACTTACATCAAACTTGATGTCTAATACAACTAAATTCTTTTAACGCATTCATTGCCTCCGACTTGCACGCTACACATATTAATAAACATACACAAAATAATAATAATCCAGAACTAATACATATCTGTCCGGGTCTAGCATAACTTCGTAGTACTTGAACGATTTTATCAATTGTAAGAAAACAGATTCCTTCCGCCAGATGTACTGTCTCACTTTTCATACATTTTAACTAACTAGTCTTTTAACAATTGTATAAATTAGATCTTGGCTGCTAGAGACAATGTTTTATGACATTGATGAATATTTCAAATTAAAAGATTATTAAATTACTAGTAAGTAATTTCTGGACATTTTATTATATGGACAATATTTTTTATATTGGCATATTTTTATGCTGACGTATTTTTGTATTGACATATTTTTATATTGACATATTTTATATTGGCAGTATTATTATATTGACAATATTCTTATATTGACATGTTTATATACATTGACATTTTGTTTTTATTCCATTGACATGTAATCAGTGTTCTAAATCTCAATGTAATGATATTACGGAATTGACTTGTAACATTGGTGTTATCAATAAAATATTTGTATTTGTTTTTGGATAAATTTATATAATTTATAGAAAAAAAATTACAATTAAATAGCGAGGTTTCGAAGTAAACATAAATATCATCGATGCCATACATTTTTTGAATTTTGTTGATTTTTTAAAAACCGAATGATTTAACCGAATTTTTAAATGAGACCAACTTGGAACTATACCCTTTTGTTCGTAGATGCGATGTCGACATCCCCACACGCGCCTCGCGCTATACCTGGCGTAACAACGCTAGTAGGGGTTTTTTTTTTTTTGTTTATGTAACTATAATGAGACGAACGAAACGCTCTCCTGATGTTAAGAGATAACGCCTGTCCATGACCATTGCAGCGATACACAGAACTTTGAGTAGTAAAACAAAGTCCAGAGCATCGCTGCCTTGGCGCTCATTACTTTGAGACTAGACGGTTAGTCTCAACAGCCCAGTAATTTCGCTAGCTGCAGTACCCTTCAAACCGGAACACAGTAATGTTTACACACTACTGCTTAGCGGTAGAATATCTGGTACTGCGGTGGTACCTACCTAGATGACCTCCTGCTAAGGAAATCTACCACCAAGAAATGTTCTACTTAGGGCCACGCGCTCCAAGTACTTTGCTACTAAGCTTATTTGTATGATTAAGGCTAGATTATTATTTACTCAATAAAGAATATTATATTTTTGCATCGTTCCCGTAGTAAATTGATATGCTAGCTCCACTGATCTGACAGCCACCCAAACAAAAAGGATTCACGTGTGGAGTAACGAGGTACTTTGTTCTAAGGCGTTTTTGTAGAGGCAGTAAACGCGTTAAATGTTCAAACAAAATACTATACATATACTATATTTCGTAATATCTAGATAATTAAAAATAGTCATGCAAAATGATACTCAATTGACTACTTTAAAAAAGACGCCCTCAAGACTTACGAATCCGAATGTATCGTGTGCAGCATTTAACTTGCAATTGGGGTGTGTTTTCCTTGCCGTTTCTATCTGTGTGGGCAGTGTTTGGTTACACAAACAAACAAGCAAAAAAGCAGAATGCGAGCAAAGAAAAAAAAACAAAGTCAAGACTTGCTAGAAAACATACAAACTGTCAAAATCGTTTTATTTTTCAATCTGTTCCTTTAACTTTATACAGAGTGTATCATTTTTCGTTCTTTATATAGAGTGTATCAATCGTTTTCTCAAATTTATTAAATCATAAAACAGTTAAATTAGAGTCATGTCTAGCTAGTCTTAACATCGTAATTTCAAGTAGAATGAACCCCTAGTACAAAACTTACGAAAACTTAGAACACAGTTGATAGAAATTTGAATCAACAAAATAGTGTATATTTTGTTTTATTTTTGACATAGCAGAAATATTATGAAGTGTTTTAAGTACAGCGACACAAGACATGTTGGTTGATATTAATTCAATAAAAAACTACATTTATTTCAGTATCACACTAATATTATAAGTTGAAAGTTTGTGAGTATGTTTGTTACTTCTTCACGCTCAAACGGCTGGACCAATTTTGATGAAATTTGGTATGGAGGTAGCTGACATCCTGGATTAATACATAGGCTAATTTTTATGTAGCGGGTGACACCGCGGGGCGCAGCTTGTTTTGTAATAAATCAAGCCAAGTGTATGTTGAAAACTCGTACACTGCTATGGTGTCTTTATTGATTTTTATGTCTATGATATCAAGTCGTTGATGGTTAGATTTTTTTCCATAATAATATTAAGGTAAAATCATGCTAGAGTAAATAAGTGCATTGAAAAGTAAAAATTAACAATAAAGAAAAACAAACCCCTGTTATAGTACATAAACACACGAGGCTTTATTTATAAACATTGCTTAAAGTTAATCAATGCTTAAAGTAGCCTGTCTACTTTTCATGTGTGACATTTAATGGCGAAAAGTTGTCTGAGCATTCATGTCAAGCAATGTTTATAAGTAAAAGGTCCATATCACATGTTAGAGTAGATTAACGCAGCAGCTATGGTGCAAAGTAATTCTAGTGCTTAGTGTGCAAAAAAGTAAAAATTTGCAACCAAAAAAGAAACACTATCCCTGTTATTGTAAGTAAACACATAGTTTAAGAGCAGAGTTTCTCAAACTTATACCACATACCCCTAAAATTAAACTTTTAAGACATTGGCGAACCTTTTTAAAAGAACTGGCTATATATCTATAGTCAGTTCTTTTGACTGGTTATATATCTATAGTCAGTTCTTTTGACTGACTATATATCTATAGTCAGTTTTCTTGATTTACTATATATCTATAGCAAAATAACTAATCAGCGATACACAGAACTTTGAGTAGCAAAACAAAGTCCAGGGCATCGCTGCTTTGGCACTCATTACTTTGAGACATTCAATGGTTTAGTCTCAACAGCCCTGAATTTCACTAGCTGCCGTACCCCTCAAACCAGAACACAGTAACGTTTACACACCACTGCTTGACGGTAGAATATCTAGTACTATGGTAGTACCTACTTAGACAGCCTCTAAAGAGATCATAGCTGCTGGTAAGTGTGCTTCATCTTAACTACATCCTGCTTAACATCAGGCAGGACATGGTCAAACGCAAACCAATTTATTATAAAAAACAAAACTACTATTTAGTAATAGTAAGTACTTCTCTTTCCACTCTCAATAGAAAGGTCAACTGTGCCCAGGGTATTCAGGTTTTTTTTAATCATACATTATTAATCATATAATCTAAATCATACCTAAAAAGGTCTTTATTGGGGGCATTGCCTTTGTGGGCATTGCCTTATCGCTGTTTGGTGGGGGGCAGATCAGGCCGAGAGGTATACCAAGTTCAACCAACTCCATCTTGCGTTTCATGTCTTCAATCTCGGCTAGCGTCTTCTTTTGTGTGTTTATGTATGACTCTGCGGAAATTAAGATGCAGAATTACATTATTGTGCCATTGAACACACACTATTTTTTTCTCAACTTTTTCTGGATAGCTTCCTTGATTTTATCTTGCTAGTACTTTTTGAAATTAATTACAAAATAATTACAAATTACAATATAATTAAAATTGACAGCCCTGTTGGCTCTGCTTGTATGTATGTCTGTTTCAAAAGCTGTAGGGCGTGAGTTCGATTCCCACCCAGAACAAACTTTTTCTGGGTGTTATGTACATGTATGTATTATATGTGTCTGGGTGTTTTGTATGATACAAGTACAAGATTGTGGGATACCATAACACTCTCATAATAATAGAAGGCGAAATATATTATCTACTTTTCAGAAGTTGGCTAATATGTCCAGGTACCTTGTGGCTGCTTCGTTCCAGGTTTGGGTGGTTTTGGAGGTTTCTTCGGGTCAGTCGCTGGGTCTGGCTCTGGCTTAGGCTGTGTCTTCACACCGGCAGCCTTGCCAATAAAAACAGTTGCACCTGCATCAACAATAATTATTTCATTAAACAGATTTATATTTAACTTGTGAAGTGATGAATTGTAAATGCTGATTAAGTATAAAACACTATGGTTTCCTCACAGTCACAATGTTTTCCTACACTGGCAGCTCAAGTCAGTTGAGGTTTGAATCCACACTCTTCAGCATGTGAACCGACCACTCTAACTTCTGTGTTTATAACAAGATGAGATATTAAGCATGAGATATGCACTTCGGCGAATGTCATTCATCAGATAGACATAGTGAAAGAAAAGTAACTTACATCCTGTTGTAATAAGTTTAGGTACCGCAACAGGAGACAGAGAAGACTTCTTCTGGATAGAAAATGCTCGAAGCCTCTTCTTGGCTTGCTCCACACCTTTCGACGTCGGAGGCACATTCTTGACAGGTTTTGTATTCTTAGTAGTAAATTTAATCAGCGACTGCAAGAAAAATCATTGGAATATAATAACCTACTTTCTACTTCAGCATGGACTTTGACTGCTGATATCAGCAGTAGGTTAAGCATAATGACATTTAAATTAATACTTCGGCAGATCACATTGGAATTCACCTACATACAGACTTAAAATCATGCCACAAGGTTTTCAGAAAAGATTAAATTAAATCTTGTTTATTGAGGGTAATAACAAATAAATCCATAAACAGTTTTTACCTGATAAAAATAATTCAAAACTTGTAATTAAATGTGAGTATATTTGTGTGATGAACATAGATGTTTATTCTGTGTCAAGGTGTACAAATGTATTTATAAAAGAAAGTATTAGCTACTTCATTCCCATACAGGGGTGTAGCTACCGCCGTATCAATGATACGGGGCCCCAGAGTTACAGGGGCCTCAACATGCATATGCAATTTTTTTTTAAATATTAGCCGCAATCTTTCCAACTTAACTTTTAGGCCACGCCAACAATGGATGTCTCGTATTTTCCACAACCATGATTACTTTGTATGATTAATTGTTTGTTTACAAGTTTGCGAGTAGAAGGCTTACTCTTCTACTCGCAAACTTGCCTGGTGCAACTACATATACAAATACAAAATACAACAGAATAATAATATAAAATGCTAAAAAACAAATAAATACACATCAAGACTGAACACAAAATAAAAATATGTTAAAAACACATTTTTTTATTTCTTTTTAATCTTTTATGCTACTTTTATTATTATTTTTAGTTTTTAAAGACAAAAAATAATAATAAAACTAGCATAAAAGCCTCTATACAGCTTACTCTTAATAAAAACTGTGCAAACTTTTTGACGAGTTAATTTAGGAGCATTCATAATATTTTAATTTAGTTCATTTTTATGGATGTTACTTTTTGGACAATAGACATTATTCTATTCTATTCATTAAAAGTCAGTTTTCAAAGTTGTACTTTTACAGTCTTGCTACACTTGTGATTATTCAGATAAGTTTTAACAGTGTCAAAAAATATAAATTCAGAGAAAATATCAATTACTGTGTACTAGTTTGGTCAAAAACTACTAACTTTTACCCTTTACACAAAGCCTATGTAGCATCCTTAAGTTTTATTGAGGTAGGTTTATTGCCATTCATTAATCCAGGCTTACAATATAAGTATGTTAGTCCAGGTTAGTGGTCAGTAGTGTAAAGGAACAATCTTCACAGTCATATCTAGTATTTCAATGTTAATTACTCAATTGTTATTGAAGTATTTGGTAACCAACATAGGAAACTCAACCTCTGTGCGGCGACACCGATATCAAACAAGTAAAATTATTATACTCTTACCCGTTCATTACCAGATGTACCAGCCGGGGGCTGTGGTAAATCATCAGAGTCCTGCGAATCTGACCCCAATTTAGGGTTATTAAAGCCTCCTGCCTCCATAGCTGTTATACGTCTTTCATATCTACGTAATTTAGTACAAGAAATTCACATCCCAAAAACGAAGCAACAACAAACGTTTCAAATATATTCTAAGAATTGTCTCTAGCGAGGGCTTACATTTCCAAGTTATAGGTTTATAATAATTTGTTTTTTTCAGCATACAAATTCATACAATACAAGTACACACACAATGACACAACTGACACAACGGGAAAAAGTAAAAAAAATATTTTTGACTTTGATTTTTGGTTAGAGAAATAATATCAGTGTAAAAAAAACTATTTTTTTTAACTCATTTTATGCATTTTGCGAGTGTCAAGTAGTTATGTAGGTAGTACCTATTTCAATATTTTCTAGTTATGTTTTTGAGTTTAATACTTATTGTCTTACTTACAGTCAAATACACACAGCGATGTATCGCTAATATCATCTGATTTAAAAATTCGGAATTAAATTTACTTGACCATGACTAGATTTGTGAGACTTTGACTGTGATTAAGAATTAACCAGTTCGACTTGAATGGCGCAAATCAAAATGTTAAAGATTAGGCATTATAGTCTGTATCTTGTTATCTTGCCATCACCGTTTATAACACGACTAAAAGCTTATTAAAAAGGCACCCAGTGAAATAATGCCTTTCGGTAAAAAATCCTTCTAAGCGCATTATCAAACCACCTTGTAAGAACGAGTGATGTGTGAAACTAGTTGCATGCGCTGTGTTTCTAAGTGACTGCAACCCGGGGTTGTTTTAGTACGTGAATAGGTACTTCGTAGGCAAGCGTACTTCTATCTTCGGCCACATTGTCGCTTCCCATGAGTCGAGATCGTGGCCAAACGTATGCCGTATGTTGTAAAATAAACCAGTTGCCGATAAATTGTGAAAAAAGAATCTGTCAAATCAAATATTAATCATGGATTTAGCTAAACTAGACTGAAATAAGTTAATTTTCTACACTTTTAAGTATTTAAAAGTGATTAACTGCCTACAAGGATGCTCTTAAGTGTATGTCCCCAGTACCTCTATACCTAATGACTATAATCTATTGAAACAATTCACCATAACTTTGAAGAATCACCAGAGAAAGTTCTGTGCTCATAGTCAGCTGGCTTCCCAATAGCTTACTATTAATTATGTGTAATGTTAGTGTATAGGCGAAAGACCTC
Source organism: Biston stratarius (assembly GCA_950106695.1). Classification (NCBI taxonomy): domain Eukaryota; kingdom Metazoa; phylum Arthropoda; class Insecta; order Lepidoptera; family Geometridae; genus Biston; species Biston stratarius. The sequence goes on from OX467108.1 coordinate 3,374,190, forward strand.
TCGAAGCTTAGCATTGGCTTAACATTATTATTGTACTTAAAGCACTTTCAAATACAAACATTTAAAAAAAAAGACTTCTTTCTAACTGCCATGAACATAGAGGAAGTGGCCACGGTGAGAGAAGACTCTGAATACGTAACTCCAAATGTTCACGAACACAAAAATACTAAATATCCAACTGAGGCATGTCAAAATGACTATAAATATGCAACCGCAAATGCTCTCGAAAACCAAAACAAATGTTTAACTGGGGCAAATCGAAATGATTCTGAATATGCTTCTGTAAATGCTCATGAACACCAAAACTCTGTAAAATACATAACTGGGGCTAGTCATCTAAACAGAAGAATTGAAACATACAGTGGAGATAAGCCATATAAATGTCCAATGTGTGATTATAATACAAATCAAGCAGGATCTTTAAAATTACACTTACGTATTCACACGGGAGAAAAACCATACAAATGTCAAATATGTGAGTATAAAACAAATCAAGCAGGATCTTTAAAAACACATATGAGAACTCACACAGGAGAAAAACCCTACGAATGTCACATTTGTGATTATAGGTCTGCAAGGACAAGTAATTTAAAAGAACACATACGGTCACACACTGGTGAGAAACCATATGAATGTGATATATGTCACTATGTGACAACAGTATCTAGCACTTTAAAACGACACATACGCACACACACCGGAGAAAAACCATATAAGTGTGAAATATGTGGTTATAAAACAACAGCAGCAAGTAGTTTAAAATCACATATACGCACACACACAGGTGAAAAACCATATCAATGTAAATTTTGTGATTATAAAGCAGGACATGCAAGTCATTTAAGGTCGCATATGAGAATACACACTGGTGAAAAACCTTACAAATGTGATATATGTGACTATACATCAGCAACTGGTATAAAAACACATATGAGACGCCACACTGGGGAAAAACCTCATAAGTGTGATATGTGTGATTATGGCTCACATAAGATGGTTACCTTAAAAAGGCATAAGTTAAAAAAGCATCAGCAAACAATTGATGGTATAAAGTAAATAAAGAATAATATACGATGTAAAAGATTAACAATAAAGATGAAGTACAAGATTAGCTAAAAAATGAACTAAGTACTGCTAGCAACAAATTTACAAGATTTCGGAATGAAAATGTCTTCTTGGCTATTCGGTGTTTATCTTTGGAGACTTCATGAAAATTATGTTCAATCTAAGATGGTACTTAGTACTTAGATATTTTATTATTGTTATAGAACTGAAAAGGAAGTTATTTATTGATCAAATATCTTAGATTTTAAAAAGTAGTAACAGATATAATGTTGCATAAAAAATTGGTGAAGACTCCTTGGTTTTACAATTTTCACTACACGCACACATATAAATGAAGTTATTTGTGTTTACAATTTTTTTATATGTGGCAACATACAAAAAATTTCAAAAGCAATTTTTGTCATTCTTCAAGTCTGGTATGTGTAAAACCACTATAGCGAATCTCAAGCCTTGTTTAGCTGCTTGAAGCATATTATAAGTTTTTAATATATTATTAATAGAATTTATATTTTTGTATAAATATTTACAGTAAATAAATCTAGGTATTATTGGGCATTATTAATGTGCAATCGAATAATTGCTATAAAAGTTGTAGTCATTTTCAAATAAAATAAATAAATAATAAATATTGTAGGACACATTACACACAGCGCCATCTGACCCCAAACTAAGCAGAGCTTGTGTGATGGTTGTCAGATAACTGATAGAATACATAAATACTTTTTTTTTTTTGTAGATACTTATAATACATACTAATAATGTATGTACATACTTATAATTATGAAATGTAATCAATATTATCAGTAAATTTGATTCATTATTAAATGCTGACAGTGATCATGAACACATAATTTAATCAATTATTTACATATAAATCAAATATTTTTTTATATTTATACCTATATGTTAATGTTTAGAAATTCTTATTCACAATGAAACACAAGCAGCCAAGTTCAGTGTTTTAATTCATCTTTCTTTTTTATTGTGTTCTATATACATTACCCGCTGTTCTTCTACATTGAGATCACACATGAGGGTCTCTCCTCCACCAGGGCGGGACATGTGTCAGGCTTATTGCATGGAGTGTTTGCTTTTTTTCTTTTATCAATCTATCCATCCATTCACACTAATATTAAATTTTTATTTAGTGGTGGGGGTTGTGAGCATTTCTGTACAGAAGAGAGGTGTGATACAAAAACCGAGATGAAAAGAGTACTGTTAGTGCCACCTGAACAATGTTTTGACAATGGAAGGAAACTAAACTATACAAAAGCAAGTGGATATAATAACACCAATATCCCGGTACAACTACCCAGTTTGCTACAAACTAATGGTACACTCAAATAACATAGATGGCGCTGTAACCTAGAAATATACCATGCGATCGATTTTACATAGGCGCAATTATTTCACGTTACTACATTTTATATTTGTAGCATTGAGTACATTATGTACTTTAATTATTTATTCTCGTAAGACAATTTCAGCGTATAGGATCATCGTTTTTGTGGGCTCTTGAAGTTAAATGACATATTTTGACATTGACAATCGCGCGTCACTTATTTTGTGGTTCTGTTGTTGGATTGGAATCCCTGGGTTCAGTATAGTTATTTGAACGTTTTTATTGTGTGAGGATGGTGTCAACATCACAATGTCGGCTTTGTATATTATGATGAAAATGTTGAAAGAGAAGCGAAATAAAAAGAAAGAGCGTTCTCCACAGCAGACTAAACGTGTCAAAACGATAACAAACCTCAACAAATCATACGGCAAGAATCAAAGTAGTCGTTGTAGAATTTGCTTGAATGAAGGAATCATACCAATATACGGGGCAAAGCTAACTTTTGATGTGCCTGACGCCATACAAACGATTGGAGGAGTGGAGATAAACAAAAATGACGTGTATCCGAAACATTTGTGTGAAGACTGCCATTCTCTTCTCAGAGGAGCTGTACTGTTCAGAAAATCTGCGAGAGAAAGTGACGAAGTCTTGCGACAAACATCTGGTTACTTGAATACCGCTGCTCTGAGTGATAAAGACATAGGAAATCATTCAGAAAAATCTAAAGATCTAGTCAATGAACACAAATGTAAAGCAAAATTTAAAACATCTGAAGCTTATACGAAGCATAAACATACGAAAAAGAAGGAAAATGTCCGCATTCAATGTAGAATATGTAGGAAATTGTTGACTAAACATCTCTATGAGAAGCATTTAGCTAGGCACCAGTCAGCATCTCATCTTGTATGTGATGTGTGTGGAAAACTTTATAGGAAAGATAATTTACTTAGACATTTACAGCTACACAGTAATGATTTACCATTTCCATGCCAGGAGTGTCCATACAGGGGTCGGTTTATGGAGTCGCTGAAGATACACATGAGAACTCATTCTGGTGACAAACCTTTCTCATGTGACAAATGTGAACTGAGATTCATTACAAGAAGTAATCTCAATAGACATTTACTGACACATAAGAAGGAAAAGCCATACAAGTGTGTTGAATGCTGTAGAGGTTTTTATACAATGCGGGATTTTGATATCCATATGAGGGCAGACCATGCTGGTATAAAAGAGTTCAGCTGTGGAATTTGTAGAAATAAATATAGCACAAAAAAAGCGTTAATGAGACACGAGTTAATAGTTCACAAGAGAGTTAAAATGGCTAGGGGACGCATTCCTTTATATTTGCAGCCAGCATATCAAACTAGTAACGGATTGATGACTGATAGTGATAATTTTGACAGTAAACATAAATAAAACACTGATTACAATAAATATAGATCTTTATTATTACATTTATGCAATTTGTCTCAAATTAGAATAAAAACTATGAGGCTGTAATAGTAGCACTAAAGTATACATTTTAGTGAACACTGTACTTAATTATGTACAGACTTATCACATACAATAATAGAAATTAATGAAGTGGTTGGATATTTCTTATTTCAATATCCCACATAATGATAGAGTATAGGTATATTTATCTATAATACTTAATTTGTTTAATACACATAATTAAAACATAGACTTATGATCGGTAACTTCCATCATGAGCTCTGATATATCTTCATTAAGTTTCATATCCATCATTGGGAGTGCTGATTCTGTAAAAGATATACAGTACATTTTACACAGCCCAAAACTAAGCAAAATTGTACTATGGGAACTAGATAACTTATAGAATATTGTAAATACATACAAATCACCCAGACCCAGAACAAACATCTATGTTCATTATATAAATGTTTGTTCTAGGTGGGAATGTACCCACACCTCTTGAAGCAGAGATACTACCAAATGAGGTAAAATGGCATGCAGGAATGTTTTCTTAAAATGCAAATTCTTTCTATAAACAGGTTTGATTTAAAGCATGAATTTTTATTAGTTTCTTTTTTTTATGTTTAACAACATGTACTACATAGTCAATAAGTTGCAAATAAATAATTTGCCTTGTGTAGTAAGTACAGGTGAAGTTAGCAGGTAAATACAAAGTTATTGAACAAAAAAAAATAAGTCAAAATATATACAATGAGATTTTTGTAAAAAACATATAAGTCTGTGTTAAAATTAAATTGTAACCTGTACAAAAAAGAGTTTCAAAACAAACCTAAATTACTTCCAAATGAAACTGGCGTCTCATTTTTTATATCCATCTGTGAATTGCTACCGAGACTATGAGGTTCATTTACATCTGCAAACGCATTTGAAAATAAAGTTGTCAAGTCAATCGATTCAATCTTCCTCATTTTACTGGACTTATCAGTTTCCGAAGGTCTTTTACGTGATACTACTTTCTTATTCTTTTTTGTGTCGTCTGTTTTCTGTGTCAAAACTCTCGTTACTTCTTTTCGAATGGTTTCTTTCACATCCTCTGATAAATCAACACCGCTGTCATAGTTTTTGACATATTTAGTAATGGGTTCATCATCACTGGAATCATCATTATTATCTGTATTAGTTTCATTGTAGTATTCTTGCCATTTTTTGATCATATTATCAATTTTTTTCTGCAATATAAATAGAAAGAAAATTATATTTTTACCATGTTTAATTGTGACTTGCAATGCTTGACAAAGGCCCTTTCTTTCAAACTAGACCAAGTTGATAATAAAATAATATATATATAAAACTCGTCATAACAACCTCGATCCTATGATCCCAAACTCAAGGGATTTACTACATACATTGGACTTATTAAAACAAAACCTAGGACTCCAAATTCGAGGATTTACTAGTAGCCACTGAAGAGTTCCTCTATCTACCTTCTGGCTTCCTTGTCAGTCTCTCAACATCAAGTGTAATCTGTTCAAATCATCAAAACATATCATATAAGCCTAAACCCGCTTATACTAGAAGTCACTAAAGTGTTCCACTATCCACCACTTGGCTCCATCATCAGATCAACTCAAGATACCTATAGAAAAAAAAAACCTAATAGTACAGCAGAATCAAAATTATGGAATTATATTTGTAACAACAAACCATAAACTAATTTTATCTATTCATTTGTAAAGTCACAAATGGTGTTGTAAACATTGCATTGATATCTGTCTATCACAGATGTACAAAACCATATAATTACAGATAAAATCCATATTTTCTGGGATAAAAAGTAGTCTGCGAGTTGATCCAGGGTAAAAGCTAAGTACATTAAAAGATTAATTGAGATCTATTAAACTATTATAATATGAAAAAGTATTGTACATAGCTACACATTTAGGGAAACTTTAGCTGCTATAATACTGTTGAGAGAATACAAGACGTTTGTTTCAAAGCAATTATGATATTTTTATGCTGGTTGACATACTTAATATCTAGCAATTTTCACTTACATATTTGGTAGGTGCTGGAATTCGTATCATGAAATGCTGAGGGTGTGTCTCTGTAACTTCGCACCGAGAGCATAGATCATAATCAATACATGTGACACATCTGTAACGGAAACCCATTACAGAATTTCCACAGTTGTCGCAAGAAATATTGGGATGAACTTGCTTTTCATCATCAGAGACGTCTAAGGGCTCTGAAACACAGTTTAATATCATTTTAAAAAGACGGTGAACGAAATTATATTCTGTTTAACTTGCCAATACTTGGGATGCTACTACATTAAAACACTTAAGTTGCCTATATCAGAATGTTTCTTAACACACCTCTGTCAAAAAGTAGGAGAGTTATATAGGATAGTTTATAAGACAATCAATTCTTAATTATACCTTCAGTCTCACTTCCTGGAAGACACAGAGTGGGTACTGCATCCGCACACAAATGCTTATTTTTGAAGTTGCTGGGCGAAAAATGCCGCGAACAGAATCTATACGTGCTGCGCTTTTCTGGAGGTTTGTTCAGAATATCAGCTCTGCCAGCAGCTTCTAACCACTGCTCTTGACTATAAAAACAATAAAAGTAAGTTCAACGTAGATTCCGCTATTATTAAGGATCAAAAATGTAGGTGAGGGTTGCTACGTGATGTAACTCACCGATGAAGTTCTTTAGGTGCGGTGTAGAAGTAAAGGTGTTTACTACTTCTACTATTCCGGCCGCAACCGAAAACGCAACAGTAGTTCACCATTGTAAGGGTTTCCACCAAACAAAAGAAACAAATTATTACAAAAGAAAGATAAAAAATATTTTTGTTTAGTTGTTGCTTGTTGCCAAACAAAAACACGAATGAATTCACTGAATAAAAACAAAACTACGAGTATTATTACTACGACTCTTCCTTCTTCCGACTTCCTCTTTATTTTTGGCGTCGCACTTTTGTGTATTTGCCAGTGTCAAATGTTTCGATATTTTTAATTATTTTATGCAAAATTAAGTTAAAAAAGTCAAAGTCACACAAAGCAATTATAGTCGAGTCTAGTCATTCCCTAGTAAAGTAGTGGTGACTTTAATACAAGCTTCGATAAAGTTTTGGAAGCAACACAAAAAGTCATGTTTTAGATTCACTATATTTATATCACTTTCCACGTAATTCAGCACTTTATAAATAAAATACCACTATTTTTATATTTAAACACAAGACTTGGAAAATATTACAACGCGTCGACATGGTTTTTTTGCGTTCTCACCTAACTGCATTGTACAGGAAACCTCCACGAAACACTGACCATGCATGACACTGCAGCTTGCAACTAACATTAAAAAAAAAAACGTTTTCGTATTTTTGGAAGCGATACAAACGGTATACAAATATATAAGCAATTATATGTTCCACCTCATTGTACAAATTTGCCCGCACTCGTAGATAAAATATGATTCGGCAGAAAACACTATTATTTTTAAACATTTGAAAAAACACAAGTAATACAATGTAGTGACATTATTTTCCACGTTACTGCCAAAACGTCGATTTTGAGTTGCTAAATTATATCGCATAAATTACTTGATTTTTAATAATTATTCTAAAATATAGCAAATTATTAAAATCAAGGGTTTCATTACAATATTTACACACAAATGTACCAAAGGAAGATATATCAAGTATACAGTCATATTTACAAGTATCCCAGTAAGTCGACGTTCACGTCCAGCATTTAGGTCTTATTTATAAGGACTTCAAAAAAAGGAGAAGGTTCTATGTTCGACTATATATATATTTTTAATGTATCTTTACCGATTTCTCCCCGATTCCGATTCAGCGATTTTTCTCAAACTCTTTTTTAACCGTAAGTTGTTGACACAAGCAAAACAGTATTACAAAATCTATTTTATTCTTATATCTTATTTCAAGGAGCTTACAATTCATTTAACTTTATTTCGATACCACGATGCGTCCCGCGGCACGTCGCGTCATCGTGGTATCGAAAAAGTAAAATGAATTCTAAACTTATAGAAATAAGATTCAATATAACTTGATTAGTAATAAAATCATTTGCCATGACACGCCGTTCCGTGCTGTCACTGAGCGCCGGCCCTTATTGTCTAATCTAAATTCGGGGTAAAACTAACGCAGAAATACAAACATCGAACTCTAAATAATGGTATATTTTCAAAAATATCGAATTACATGACCTGCATTATCTATATACAAAAAAATAAAATAAAAAATACACTTAAATAAAATCATATTCATTATCAGTATCGCCGTTGTCCAAGTCATTAGACAAAAAGTCATAAAATAAAATAATCTGTCAAAATTATGATTGCTTAGAATACCATAGAAATATATGTAGAAATTTCATTCGTGTATCATAGAACTCGATAGTGATGTGCATAGTTGTATAATTAAATGTATCGACAATATGTCGATATATGATCAATATATCGACATCGAAAATGACAATTCAGTATTTTTACAATTTAACGTTTAGTCTAACAAGCCTTCAGTTAGAGGCTTTCTGCGTTGATACAAATTAAAAATCGATCTTCTACAGACATTGTCACAGCAGAATTTTAACATTTTTACTGTAAATTTGCCTATCTTATGCTCACGGTGTAATATAATTTATATTTACATTAATAAGCCGAAATTATGAGCACAGATTAGTACTGATCATCTTCCACTACACCATCGTTTACCATCTGGCGTGTTGGTGGTCAATAGAAAATCATTGAAATAAATTAACTACAACTGCAGACAAGAAAATAGCTCATATCAACCCATCAAAGTCTTCACTTTCCCTATTTAATATTTACCCTATTTAGCTATTTTCTTGCAAGGCACTGTATGTACAATGAATTATTGGTACAAGTTAAGATTTAAAATTAGACCACACAACATGTCATAAAATTTTGTAATAATGTAATTCTCTAATCGAGCTACATTGAGATAAGAAAAACAAAGTATACATAAAAAGTATGTAGGTCGGTCCATTTTTGTTTCTAGTTACATTTTCAAATATAAGTAAGCGCACTGTTATATGTCTAAAAGCGATCTGAGCTTGTATTTTTTTTTATAAAGTAATAAATTTTGCACTCCTTAATGGAGGTTGTCAAACATCGTCAAGTGGAGCAATCCCTTAAAATATATCTATGGTTATTTTTAATGTTTAATTCTATCATCAGATCTTCAGCTAATTATATTATTTTGTTCAATTATAGAGTATTTTCGTGGTTTACATATCGAACGGGGCCACTCCACTTGCCGCCATTTGTTTTTATTTATCTCTGATCATCCTAACCTAACTCTTACTCTCTAGTTTTGATTACAAAAATCAAAGTCTCTACGAGGTTTATTGATATAAAAAAGCTAAAAAAACACTCGATATCAGTCGCACGTGAGACTTGCATCGATATATTTTTATGTGAAATAAAATGTACACTTTTTTAAGAGATCATTTTACGGTGAGCTTTCAGGAAAATTATTTTTCAATAGTACAGTCAGTTCCGAAATTGTAATGCTACTTAATTAATACTTTGATGCAAGTCCCTTTGATTTTAACAATTACTCTGCCGTGCCATTGAATAATCAGCTTCAAGAATTGAACTCTAAGCGTAACATTCAATAGTACCGCTTGTCTCAACAGATTGCTCTATCTAAGTCACTTTTAGGGCGCTGAAAAGAATATTTTTATCGACATCGATAAAATTATTATTTCCCAGCCCTAGAAGTGTTTTCAGTTGGACGATATTTAAAGGAAACATTTTCATATGCATAACTATATATAATTTTGATGTTTTACATTAAACTGTGACATTGTAATTTGTTTATTGTGCGTAATTTTCTACATTTATAATTTACAGTTGTATAAATTGAACTTGAAGCTGTATTGCTGACTCAATTAAATGCAAAGGGTTCCGTATGTAAAAAAAGCATTCCACGGACTTCGTCCATCCATCTGTGTGTCCAACTCGATTTCAATTTCTTTATACATAAAACATCAAAATCTTACGACATTCACGCGTTCAGTCACAACAAAGTGTATATTTCATTTATCCCATACAAAATCTAATTACATAGCTTATAGTACACCTAAATAAGTTTAAACAGTCGTACGTAAAGACCATAATATTAAAATTTGGTCTCATACATTTTTTAACATACAAAAAATAAATGAAATTAAAAATAGTAAATACATCGAAAAATTTCTATTATCAAGTTTAATTTAATAGCAAAAAAAAAATATGCCTTCAGCTCCTGTATTTTAAACACAATCGGAAAAATGACGCCTTGAAAAACTACACTCTGTCAAGAACAAAAAAAGACAGAAATAAAATAAAACTAAAAAACTTTCGAATTGATTTCCGGTGGCGTTTAGAATTTGGGGACCGATGGGAACAAAAAAAAATCTAAAATGTTTTCTTTTATGATATCAATGTAACTACTATAACTTTGGTGGAATTTTTACTGCTTTTAGTAAAACTATACTTAAAAGTCAACACTTTTAAGCGAAGCGGTTGGTGTCTACATCAAAATAAGTTGCAAGTCTGTGTGTATTTACAAAGATAGTTCTTACATGCATATATGCACACAATATTTTAATAATTTGTGCTAACCTTGGGCACAGGTAATATAACCTTGGGGTATTTTTTTTGGCCTAATTTTAATAGGTTTTCACAAAACCTTACAAGATTATTAGATAGGTTTTTGATATATTAAAAATAAGTTAAAAAAAAAAAGTTTTTAAAATGCAATAAAATATGGCCTCTGTCGTTTATCAAAATAAATACGTAGAATTTTTCTTTACTCTTTTTAACTCCATGATATTATTTATTTATTTTATTTTTTTACTCCTAGCACGCTTCTCTTTGGACATGATTACCATTTTGGTATTTTTATACCAAAAATAACTAACTAAACTTAGATACAGATCTAGGTGGATATAAAAAGGATTAATTTAAAATTTCTGATATTTTTATATTGCTAAGTGAAAAGCCATAATGATTTAATTGCTGACTGAACACTTTTTTGAATAATTTGAAAAAAATATATGTAACCTTTTACCATGTTTGTGATTTGTCTATGATTTTCGGATCAAAAATGTGCTGTCTTTAGTAAAAAAAATAAAAAAAATATTTCGCTATGTACTATCACTGATTGTGTTTTAGGTCTTTTTATAAAAGAGGAATAACTGAAAAATATGGTCAAATTTTCCTAGAAAGGGGCACGTTGAAATTGTTAATTTTTAAAGGGCATATCTTTCGGCATTCTTTATTGACTTTCTAGTTGTATTGTTGTTGTTTCAAGTCGTGTTATATCAATAGTCATATAAACGTAGTTTTTAGAAGCACTATTTTTAGGGTTCCGGACCTCAAAAGGAACAAACGGAACCCTTATAGGATCACTTTGTTGTCCGTCTGTCTGTCAAGACCCTTTTCTCAGGAACGCGTGAAGGTATCAAGCTGAAATTTATATCAAATACTAAGGTCTACTGTCCCTTAGAGCTGTGAAAAAATCAAACTTCTAAACCAACGCAATCAAAAGATACAGCCGTTTACGCTGCAAATTTTCGACACTCGCAAGGGAATCAAAACCTACAGGGTACTTCTCGTGAACTTAGAATCTTAAAATTTGGTACGAAGCAACGTCTTATAGCACAGATAAAGGAAAAATTGCGATAAGTATAAATTACCATTAAAAAAACAATACCATAACTTTTACTTATATACCTACAGGTTTGTACGGAACCCTCGGTGCGCGAGTCCGACTCGCACTTGGCCGGGTTTTTTACTTGATTTAAGTTACGATGTGGTCAAAGAGATACAAACACATAGCCTCGAATAGGAACAGACATCTTTTTAGACACGGGTAACAACTTTGTACCCAACTGCTCAAGAAGGCGGATGTTTTAATTATATTCTAGTAATAGTCGTCATTAAAAATAAGAAATTTTAAATTCACCACAATTTATATACAAAATTATAAATACATAATGCGGAAAATAATATAAAGCGGAAAGCGATTTTCCTTGTTGTACAAAATCTTACCTAATTAATCTAGAAAACTTATAATATTGAGTAACAAAAGTTTTTTTTTGTACATTACCAAAAAAATTGGTTTAAACTAGCGTACAGAACTATAGTGACCAACAAAAAAAAAAGAAGTACAAAATGTTAACTCTGGTATTAGAAATGTGTGGCTTATCAACCATTCTTAATTTTCTAGTAGCGTTCCAGTGCTAGAGCAACTGGAACATTGGAACATGGATTGGATTAGACTTGAACATTGGAACATTTAAAACATTCAGTTGAGCTCTACTAAATGGCAATCAACACGATAATCAATTGCCAAAAAAAATGTGTGTCGATGGTCTTTGAACGCAGAAACATAATTTAATATTTTTCAAAACATGTCTTTCGCGTGTTTGTTTTATAATAGTAAAACAACATTACAGTGGAGACTTGATTATCCGGATCTCAGTTATACGGATTCACGGTTATCCGAATTATCTACCACGAGAAAATATATTTGCAGTCTAATCCGTTCGTGTACTGACAAGTAGCACGTTTCGTTATTGTTATACTTAAATTAAAAAAAATAAAAAAAAAATATTTATTAATTTTAATTAAAAGTGTCAAAGCGTATAAGAGTTTTTTTTTAATACGGATAAGTTCCTTTTGACAACCAACTCACCTGATGGTAAGCGACGATGTGGCCTAGATTAAACATACAGTTAAAAGTGGCTAACCTGACTTAACATTATGTATTAACCCTAGAAGAATCATGTCGTTTGATTAAAATTAATTTTAATTTGTATGCGATACGATGCTATTATTAAAAGAATGAAATTAATTACAAAGGCGAAAGTTTGTGAGCGCGTAAGTGCCTTTGTTACTTCTTAATGCTCAAACAGCTGGACCAATTTTGGTATGGAGACAGCTGATAACTGACACCCTGGATTAACACATAGGCTATTTTTTATCCCGAGAAAATGTTAAACGTAATACCGCGGCACACAGTCAGTAGAATATAACTTTATTGTACGCCGATAAAACAATATATTATTTAAAAAATCTTAAAAATGATAACAAAAAAATAATATCACCTTAACGATAAGATGACATTGTCAGCGTTGGAATAATGTACCAAATTTATTTTGCGTAAGTTAAATCATTGGGTGCCCAAGATACAGGCTCAACCTAGTTTTAAACTTCTAATCTGAATTAATCTATACAATTTTTGTTCTGGAATTAAGAATTTTTGTTTGAATATACACAAGAAAGCAATATAAGAATACACAAGCGATATATAACAAGCGAGTTAATACAAATATCGTTTTGCTTCATATATTCAACTAGCTGTGCCCCGCGGTGTCACTCGCGCTAGATGCCTACGTCATAGTAGCTTTATGCATGCAAAGTCTCAGCCCGATCGGTTTAAAATTGACAAAGTTTCATACAAACTTTCATCCTCTATTTTATCCCCTTGGGGGTAGAATTAATCAAAATCCTTTCTTAGCGGATGCCTACGTCATAACATCTACCTGCATGCCAAATTTCAGCCCGATCCGTCCAGTGGTTTGGGCTGTGCGTTGATAGATCACTGTGTCAGTCAATCAGTCAGTCACCTTTGAGTTATATATATTTAGATTATCCGAATTTACGATTATCCGAATGACTTACAAAAACAATAAATCTAGTTAATCGAGCCTCCACAGTATTTTTATATATAAATTAAATGTCTTTATTTTGGAAAATATTATTAAAGTTTTCCGTGGTTCCGCTAAAAATCCTTTAGTTATTATTTGGTAGTGTACTGTGAATAATTTAACGAGTCTATCTCGAAAACGACGATTGTGTTCTACTTGAGTAGAAATCGTCTGGACCGTCGAACTGGATCCAGTGACTGGAATAGTGAGAACCACAATCATATCAAACCACATATACCACAAGTTTTTAAATTCGTCCGCTAGGGAACTATGGTAAACCATAAAAAAAACGGAATTAGCTACAGCCAACATAAAAGATACGAAGAGGGAAGTACCAAATATACAAAAGGTAATCCTTAACTAACGGTAAGTCCTTAACAAGTTGTTTGTCGATCAGGGTCAGCGTATTGCTTTGATAAATTAATATCAATAATTTATATGTATAGGCCTTGAAATCTATTATGTTGATCACTGAAACATGTGATTGTTCAGAGTTTTGTACATGAACAACTTAAATTGTTCAATTTGTAAGTGATTTGTGATTTTTAAGACTCGGCAAGTCAATCAACAAACTTGATTGTTCAATGGAGTTTTTTTTTCATTCTTATGTGCCTTTTACTCTAGTCAGATCTTGGTTTTAATATCTCTTTTTATTGTCAATTACATTTAGGACGTATCAATGTAAGATAAGGTTAGAAATAATATCGATTGTATTCATCAACAAATGTCTCAAACCGTTTAGTTTTAATAATGTTTTTCTGATGGTAAGAGATATGGCCTGTCCATGACCATTGCAGCGGTAAACCTAAAAATTAGATGAACAAAACAATCATAATAACTTATTAGTTTGACACATGGGAATGTAGAGGCAATAGTATATAAAACCCGATTAATTTTAAGAGTTACATATTTGACTTAGCTTCATATGTTTCAGTAACCAACTCAATTTGCTCGACGTATAGTATAATATAGTATAAACCTATATTCTGGCGGGTATTTATCCTTGGTTTGAGGGTTGACCACTGGTTTAACTGTCTTCTAGGAGATTGTGTAGCTCGGCGTAATTCAAGATGGCACGGTGTAGGAATTCGTAATGTAACTGTGGAAGAAATGATTCTATTAAATATCTGACATTTTACACAGCGTCATCTAGCCCCAAAGTGCGTGGTGGTAGGGTACTTTCTAGTACTCGACTGGCTAGCTACCACCCTCAAGTTGAAAATCTGCCGCCAAGCATCTAACGGTGTGTTCCGGCAGCCTCACTTGAGAGCCAGTACCATTCCAGGCTAGGTATGCAAACCATGTTCGATCACACCGTTACTTAACATAAGGTGAGCTGTGGTCAAAATCCCTAGCCTGTCAATCATAAAATAAAATAAAATAATCAAGGTGATATGGATTTACTCCCCGGAACTGGTATGAAAGTTCCACACAACTTGGTACACCTTGAAGTTGAGTTTTGGGACACCCATATAAGAAAACATAAGCAGAAAGATTACAAGTTGAATCGGTTCATAGCTGAGCTTTAGGCGGGAATGTAACAGTCATGTTACCGCATTATATTGTTTTTCACAAATTGTAGCGATGATAGCTCAGTGGTTAGCGCGGTCGGTTCACACGCCGATAGGAGTGGGTTCAATCAAAAATCAGCTTGAGCTGTGGGAGTAAGGAAACTATAGCATAGTGGCAGGGTACTTTCTACTCGGCTGGCTAGCTACCACCCTAAAGTTGAAATTCAGCCACCAAGCGGTATGTTTCGGCAGTCACACTTGAGAGCCAGTTCCATTCCAGTTTAGGTGTGTTTACCATCTACGACCACACCGTCACTAAACATCAGATGAGATGTAGTTAACACCTACCCTGTCAACTATAAAAAAACTTGCAATCTATAGTGTTTATTTATGTAAATATATTGATGTATTTTTTCTCATATGCACATAAGTGTGTAACATGACTTTTTGTGTCGCTTCCTAAACTCGATTAAAGCTTGTAAAAGTCGACTTTGATGGTGACTTACATTTATTTCACACGAATTATCATAAAAAATATTAAAATACTTGACACTGGCAAATAACAAAGTATGATGCCAAAAATTGAAAAAAAAAGAAAATGTGATACTGACAAAGGTATCGATGGTGCGCGCCCGCTGCGAGCGCACTTTCCTCGCGACGCAGCACACATCGACGCGCCGCTCGCTGCGGAGTTGGCAGATCAGAATGCACAGTGCCACGAACAGAGCCGACCGCTCCGTGCCCAACCTGGAACATACAACGATCATTGTACACATACACACTTCACACGCCACACACACCACACACGCGTGCGTGACGTCACCTTCCGAACCCGACAAATAACCAACCCGTGCCGTGGTGGTGCCGGCGTAAGAATTGTACCCCACCCTCTCTACCCGTGGTTGCCGTAAGAGTCGACTTGATTGATTTTAATTTTATTTTTTATTTTATTTATTCAAATTTTCTTTAATTAATTTTGGCGAGTTAAAAAAAAATTTATCGGACATTAAATGGTGGGCCTTTCGTGACATCACCGTACGGCCTCATCGGAAGACCAGCGCTGTTGGCAGATGGCCAAACAGCATTTTTGCTGAGATGAGGCCTGATTTGCGGAATCCTATATGTTTTTAGCGCTAAGCAGTTTGGATATCATTGTTGTGTGATGTCTCAAAATAAAATAAAAAATCTTTCTTTTTTCTTTTAAATGTAGTGACGATATTCGTAAGACAGCTGGCAGTGGCAAGAAGCGAAACGCTGAAGATCGGGCTGAGTGGCGTGTCCTATGTCCAGCAGTGGACTTTGCAAGGTTGTTGATGATGATGATGATGAAATAGCATAGAATATGAATAAAAATATAGAGATCTTAAAAAAAAAAAAACAAAGAAAAAATCTAAATTAAAAAATTAATTCTTAATACGAATAGGATAGATGGCTCAGTTAATACGGTTAGCGACATAAAAAAGTACATTAATTATAATCATCATCATCAACTCAGCTGTTAGAGTCCACTGAGCTCACGCAGCTAGTATCTATTTGAAACAAAGTCTCTCTCTGTGTCTGTATATACCCATCTTTTACACTATGTAAAGGTTTTTTGGAGTTGGGCGGGACATGTTGCCAGGCAGAGTGATGGCAGGTGGACTAAAATGTTGACGGATTGGTGGCCACGAACTGGGAAACGAAGCGTCGGACGCCCATCAGCTCGTTGGGTCGACGACATCGTAAAAGTCGCGGGTCGAACCTGGACAAGGTTAGCACAGGACCGGGATGAATGGCGTACAAGAAGAGAGGCCTATGCTCAGCAGTGGGCGATTACGGGCTGTAAATGATGATGATGAAAGGTTTTTACTGTCATTTGGAGAATTTTGTCCGGAAAGTTTATAAGTCCGTACGAAAGGTTTGCTGGTTAAAAATGAAGTAGGTATGTGATACGTACTGGCAATGCACCAGCATGGTGGAGGGAGGCGAGGCTGCCGCGTCGGCCAGTTCCGCCAGGCCGCGCGTCACCTCTGGCACGGCGCCCGCAGCCGTCGGCCAGCCCTGATACTGCAAGGCCCGAACCGACTGCCACGTCCCAGTCTGTCAAAGAACAAAAACATCATTAAATATCTATAAACGTTTCACATAAAGATTTAAACGTTTTGCATAGACATAGTTGCTTGTCTGTCGGTTTTCTATGGGATACAATTTGGAGAGAAAAGAAAGATCCACAAAAAAAAATGCCTTGCTGAGTTTCTTGCCGGAGTCATCTCAGTTGAAGTGTAAATTACGAGCCGGTGGTAGATTCAAACATGTAACTTAACGTTCATAAGTGCCTTACCAGGGCCTAAACTGAATAAATGACTTTTTGATTTTAATTTGATTCTTTTTAATTGGTGGTAGATCTCTTTAGCAGGTCGTTTAGGTAGGTACCATCATAGTATCAAATATTCTGCCGCCAAGCAGTAGTCTGTAAGCATTGCTGCACCTAGAGAAATTACAGGGCTGTTGAGACTAATACACTAAAATACACATTATGACATTAGACAGCCCTGTTGGCTCATTGGGAGTATGTCTGCCTGAGCTGTAGGGCATGGGTTCGATTCCCGCCAAGGACAAACATTTTATGGTATTAACAAAATGTTTGTTCTGTGTCTGGGTGTTCTGTATGTATTATTAGTATGTATTTACAAAAAAAAGTATTTATGTATTCTATCAGTTATCCGACTTCCATCACACAAGCTCTGCTTAGTTAGGGGTCAGATGGCGCTGTGTGTAATGTGTCCTATAATATTTATTTATTTATGATAGATATTTTATTGTGTTCTGATCAGATTTGGATGTATGGGGTATCGTTAGAATCCTTACATCATCCCGAGAGAACCTAAATAAAAAAAAAGTTTTTTAATTTTATTTCTTAACTAATCTTGTTATTAGTGGTATGAAGTCAGTTTTTTGGAAAAAATATCTTTTAGTTCTTGACTGTCCGATAGTTCTTTCTTCGCTATAAGTGTACTCACGTCTAGTTTGTTGTTCAGGAGCCGGAATTGCCGACGTGTGTAGTACGGGCAGGATTCGCTCTCCTCGTATTGCACGGAGATGTGTTCGTATGTGGCTGTACCGTCGTCCCAATATCGGGGACACTTACTGTCACCCAGCTAAATAGAAAAAAAATTGCAAGTTTTACAATAATTCTGCGCCCCGCGGTGCTATTTTACCCCCCTGTAAAAATTTGTGAAAAAAAATTTCGGGATAAAAAGTAGCCTATGTGTTTATCCAGGGTGTCAGCTACCTCCATATCAAAATTTATCCAGCCGTATGATCGTGAAGAAGTAATAAAGAAGTAAGCCAAGTAAAGGTTTTAAGACTAAGTTTTTTTTTAAACTGAGTTTAGTTCTGTTGCAGCTATGTTTAACTCTTTGGTCTTCTAACGGATGGCGTTAGTAGTACAATAACATTCTATCCAATAAATACAAAATTGTTAATGTTATTTTTTTTTTTATGGTTATAAAATTATTATTATTATTTTGACAGATAACACATCTAAATATGAAGTTAAATTACTGTGTTAAAGCACAAATCTAAAGGCGTGATAGTTGTTCAGTAAAGCGTACCACAAAAATGCTCAGGTTGTGGAATAGTGATAGCTGCGCCCCGCGGTTTTACCCGCGTGGTAATGGATGATAATGATGAAAAATATCCTATTTTTTATTCCAGGGTCTAAAGTATCCACAAACAAAGTTTCATTCAGATCCGTTCAGCCGTTCTGGAGTGATTGAGTAACAAACATCCATCCATCCAAACTTTCACATTTATAATATTAGTGGGATTAGTGTCATAGATGGAATTTTTGTGTACACAAGAAATCAAAAATAGAAACAAAACATTGATAAATGGCAGCTGCAATGTGATCTTGCGGATAATTGGCATAAATCAATAATTTATTATTATTTTAGGGTATTTTCTATTGAAAAAATTATCGCAATCGTGTTTAGAAAACAAGTTACCTCAGAAATGTCATCAAAATTAATACACATTATTTCGCTGCCTTAAAATGTATACTTTTTCTTAAACAGAAAACTTTTGCAAAATTATTTTGAATGCCCACAGCTCCTTATGAAATACTTAGATGGATATTCCTTTTTAAAAACCAAACCTGCTCAAAAGGCTTGGTTTCAATGTAATAATTATTAAGGTATAAGGTAACTTACTATATATATAATCAAAGTCTTACAAAGTGGTAATTTTTGAACTTTTTTATTAGTTTTTAAGAGACAAAAATGTAGGCGGCAATTAGTCTTTTTTTTCATATCAATGAAATGTTAAGTGCTAATCATAGACTGTGTCTAGTTTGTATGCCTGTATATTTATTTCAGATAAAATAAAGAACTTTGAAAAACAAATAAGACTTAGATGGTGCGAGGAGCGATAGATAGGTTTTAAGGCTTATTTGATATTTTACAATTATTTATAAGTTATCGAAATTTGTTGTTTAATTGTAAAGCACCTGGATGACCGAGCATTGCTCGGCTGAAAACGAGGAAAAAACGACGATTTCTAAAAATGAAACCTAGCTAGATCGATTTATTGCCCCCGAAAACCCCTGCATACTAAATTTCATGAAAATCGTTGGGAGCCGTTTCCGAGATTCAGAATATATATATATATATATATATATACACAAGAATTGCTCGTTTAAAGATATAAATTTGTATTTATTGTATAATTATTTTGACTTTGATTTGGTGAAGTGCACATACCTCGCTGAGCATGACGATAGTAGCGACGTTGTGTTCCGAGACCATTCTCCAGAAGTCCATGATCGTGTTCGGTAACGGATCTTGAGTTATGATAAAACTTTCCGAGTTGTCGTATGCTGAAACAATATTCAAGTTTTCTTTCAACAAGCACACAGTCTTTTACACGACTGCCCAAAAATAGAGAGTAACATATTTAGTATGTTATATGTAAGTATACATTTACAAAAAAAATAAAAAAGTATTCTATCAGTTATCTGGTTTCCACAGTACAAGCTTTGCTTAGTTTGTGGCTAGACGGCACTGTGTAAAGTGCTGCATGAAATTTATTTATATTATATACAATAAATATTTTACGTGGTGGTGCCGGCGTCAGAATAGTACCCCACCCTCTCTACCCGTGGTTGCCGTAAGAGTCGGCTAAGGTATGTAATCCGGAAGATTAGCAGCAGCGTCTTCCTTGAACAATCACATCTAACTGCGCTCGCCAACCCGCCTGCCAAGCGTGACGAGTATTGGCAAAACCCCCCCAGGAGGAGGTCTGTGTCCAGCAGTGGACGTCCTATGGCTGATGATGTGTGATGTGATAGGTAAGTTATTTTAAACGAAATTGGAAATCTGTAAAAGCGAATTGTTACACATTTCTATCCTTTAAATGTTTCATTAAGTTTATTTTTCGCTTTATAGTGCTGTTGTTTTTTTTTTGAAGTCAGTTTTTCTTTTTATTCACTTGAGTTATAGTGGGAAAAGTACTGGAATTGCTTATAGGGACTCACTTTACCTCACATTAGTTCGACTTATAGGGGGTTCAGATTTCGAGCAACGGAGGTTTTGGGGCTTGAAAGGAAAGGAAAGACTAAAATAAAATCAAGTTTGGGAGATTTTCGACTTATCGAGGTTATACTGTACATAAATAAGATGTATAAATGCGCAGCACTCACCTTCTATGAACGACGCGTTGATATACGTGGAGTAATCTCTCGTGAGTACGGGCGCGAGTATCACTCGATTCCTGTCGTAGGGGAGGATCTCTTGGCTCCGGTTCTTGGAACGGAGCTCCTCCGCAGCGCCCGCCGCGCAAGACTTCAGCGGCTCTGGTATCGGGCTGTTCAGGATTTTCTGTCGAAATGGAATAATTATGTGAATGACGTCTCTATTTTTTAGGGGTCCCGTACCTCAAAAGGAAAAAACAGAACCCTTATAGCATCACTTTGTTGTCCGTCTGTCTGTCAAGACCCTTTATCTCAGGAACGCGTGGAGGTATCAAGCTGAAATTAATATCAAATACTCAGGTTTACTGTCCCTTGGAGCTGTGAAAAACTCAAACTTCTAAGCCAACGCAATCAAAAGATACAGCCGTTTATGCTGCAAATTTTCGACACTCGCAAGGGAATCAAAACCTACAGGGCACTTCCCGTGAACTCAGAATCTTGTAATTTGGTACGAAGAAACGTCTTATAGCACAGATAAAGGAAAAATTGCGAAAAGCATAAATTACCATTAAAAAAAAAAAAACATAACTTTTACTTATATACAGGTTTGTACGGAACCCTCGGTGCGCGAGTCCGACTAGCACTTGGCCGGTATTTTTTAATGTAAAAGTTATTAGTTGCTCAAGTGGCTTATTTAATAAGTTGAGGGTAGCTAGGCAAAGGCCAGTAAGCGGCCGTCGCGAACGGGGTACACAGACCTAAATGTATATACCGGTGTTTGCGTGGTGGTAGGGTACTTTCTAGTACTCGACTGGCTAGCTATTACCCTCAAGTTGAAAATGTGCCGCTAAGCATCTTTTTTTTTTTTTTTCTGACAGGCTCGGTGTTTGACCACAACTCACCTGATGTTAAGTGCGAAGTGTGAGGGTGAGGAAGTGTACTAGTATAGTATGTGTGGTAGTTACCTCGAATTGGAGCTCCATGAGGCAGGCGGTGCCGCCGGGCGGCGTGTTCCGCAGGCGGTCGATGCTGGTCTTCAGCCTGCAAGCTGGAATCTCCGTGTCACCGTAATGTGCGTACTCCACCAGCGCTCGGTACACGAACACGTATTGTTTCTGTTCACAAATACATTTACCAAATCAATCTCTACCAAAAATTATACCGCCATAATAAAATTGGTATCATAAGGTCGAAGTCCAACTAGGTAGGTCCGACTTCGAGAAAGAGGTCAATCGTCGAATCCAACTCGGTTTGGCAGCGTTCGGAAAACTGCGCAGCGTTTTTTCGGCCGAATTACCTCAGAAGTCTTCGACCAGTGTGTGTTACCAGTGATGACTTATGGCGCTGAAACGTGGTCTCTGACTATGTGCCTTCTTAGTAAGCTTAAAGTAGCACAACGAGCTATGGAGAGGGCTATGCACGGAGTTTCCCTACGAGATCGAATCAGAAATGAGGAGATCCGTAGACGAACTAAAGTAGCCGACATAGCCCAGCGGATTAGCAAGTTGAAGTGGCAGTGGGCAGAGCACATAGCACGCAGAACTGATGGTCGATTGGGCTGCAAAGTTCTGGAGTGGAGACCACGGACCGGCAAGCGCAGCGTAGGATGTCCACCCACAAGGTGGCCAGACGACTTCATAAAGGCATATACTATTTAGAGAAGTAACCCTCACCAGCGACTGCACGAGGAAGTTCCTCTGACGGCGTAGTTCTGCCACAGTGTTGAACACGGCCGCGTGTCCCTCCGTCCGAAGCTGTTCCAGCAAGCAGTCCAGCGCCACCAGCGTCCCGGTGCGACCCACCCCGGCCGAGCAGTGCACCACGCACGGCCTCACCACTGTGTTCGACCACGCTTCGTTCACTCTCTACAAATACAGCATAATAAATATTAAAATATATATATATATATATATATATATATATATGTCCTACATACAGTGTATTAAGCCGAAAGGGAAACTTATAAGAAAGAAAGATTTTAATTTTTTTATTTTGAGACATCACACAATTATGTATAATTAACAATAATAACTACCTAACGCTAAAAACATAATATATAAAACAGGCCTCATCTCAGCACAAATGCTGTTTGGCCATCTGCCAACAACGCTGATCTTCCGATGAGGCTGTACGGTGATGTCACGAAACCCAAACACTGGTGAGTGTCGAATATTACAAATATCTCACCAAAATTAAATTTAAATTAATTAAATATATTTAATTAGCTAATTTATAAGAATTTGGCTGATTCGGATTTTGGAAAGATATCAAATTATTAACTTAACATGTCAAAAACTACAAAAACGTTAGTAAAAAAAAAGTCCCCCTCCAAATGTACCCATCAAACTGGCGGCATACCACGGTGGATGGCCAGCGAAAAACTTTGAGAATATAATAGTAATCCCACTTATATTATAAATGTGAAAGTTTGGATGGATGGATGGATGTTTGTTACTCAATCACGCCAAAACGGCTGAACGGATCTGGATGAAATTTTGCATGTGGATACTTTAGGCCCTGGAATAAAACATAGAATACTTTCATCATCATCCATAACCACGCGGGTAAAACCGCGGGGCGCAGCTAGTAGTGTATACGTACGTACATATATTCATGTCTAAAAAACAGAAAAATTCTAAATCATAAGTCAATATTTTTTATTGATATGTCATTATTAACAACAACTCTATGGACACAACTCTATCTCTACCTACTCACTGCATCCCCCTCCTTCCATCTCCCTCACACTCTTTCTGATAAATAAATATATGTACACAATTATGTATAATAGCTTATATTTAGTTTCGTTACAATGATAAACACAATGACCCATTTAGTACATCCCAAACTTTTAACCCTGTAGTTTTAATTATTTTTGCGAAGATATTGTTTACCTTGATAAACTTGAGTATTGAGTAGGCGTGCTCCGGCGCCGCGAAGTCTTTCCACATCAGGAAGTGGTACTGTTTCACCATACGCGAGTCCGCGTCCTTTAGCTCCCGCGGCGACGTCGGGACGCTACCGTCCGCTGCTTCTTTACAATCTGAAATTTAGTACAAAAGATTGAGAGTCCATTTGCCCAATTAACATTCTAAACAAACCCAGGTTTTTTTTCTCATTCTTATTGGCATCACACTCTGTGCATTCTGCCAGTTTCAATGTTTCTGTATTTTGTGAGCAGCCTTCAGTTTTCTGCTTCTTTATCTTTCTAGTCAAGTCCAGTTTTGGTCAAGTCCAGTCATGCCTTAGTAAAGTAGTGGCGACTTTACCATGTAAACTGTGGTGGACTTTACTGTGGTGGTGTGGTTGGTGTAGTAGTGGTAGCTTCGATGGAGTTTTGGAAGCAACACGAAAAGTCATGTTTCACCACATTATATCACTTTCCCACACTCGTGCTTATAATACGGCACTTTATGAATAAAACACCACTATTTTTATACACTCGAAAACCACTAGTTTTGAAAAAAAAAAACACAGTTGGGTGATACGACTCTTTCCGCGTTCCCGCCAAATGACGACAAAAAACTGTACATGCAAGAAAAATGACGCACTGTTTTCGCAAATCATTTATTTCTGATTTTATGACAAAGTGACGTTCTACCAATATTTTAATACCCAAGGTGTTCTGTTACTTTACATCATAAAAGTACCAAAGACAAAATCAATAGTGGCAACACTGACTTACATAGTTTTCGCCACTCGAAAAAAGTCAACTGTCAATATTCAAGCGAGGCAACGGTGCGTACGCGACCGTGAAATTAAAATTACAATTTATTTGATCAACTCAAATTTTATTTCTACAAGAATTAGAATCAAACTAAGCCAAACACCGAAACTAGACCTATTTATAAGGATCGAACAAGATTCATGAGATAATTTTTTTGTAAGCAATTTTGTGTTTTGATCCTGTACTTATCGTTGTTAGACACTCAGGAAATAGATACTCGACCACATATCGTATGTCTGCGGAATAAGGTTCACAATCAGATAGCTTTTTCATGGGCTCTCTGCACTTGCATCCCCCTGGCTAAGTGACAATTGTAGTAAGCATAATGTATGTATTAATATTTATAACTGTAAATTGTAACCTAATATGAAAAGAAAGATCCACAAAAAAATGCCTTGCTGAGTTTCTTGCTGGAGTCTTCTCAGTTGAAGTGTAATTACGAGCCGGCGGTAGATTCAAACATGTAACTTAACGTTCATAAGTGCCTTACCAGGGCCTAAACTGGATAAATGACTTTTGATTTTGTCGTAAAAGATATGGAGGTTGCATGAACTCGATTCGCATTTAAGTTAGTAGTTTTGAGTAGCCTAAGATTATGATGGATATCCCAGGATATATTCATCTAGCGTGGAATGGAAACTTACCACCATTTCTTTTGGCGATGCCGTTGTTTTCGACGATAGGCTGTCCGTCCGACGTTGTGGGTTGCTTCGTTATCCTCAATTCTCGTACTATGTAATCGGAATATCTGCAAACGAAAAAACTGTATTATACCAACAGCAGAAAATTTCATCATTTTTCAATATTGTTTTCACTACCTATGTATAACTTTGCCTTAACATAGAAAAAAAATCTTAGATAACTGACATTTTAATACATTCTGTGGGTTTATTATACCGAATCATACCCACGAGTACGGGGAAGAGACACGATAGGGTGAAACATATCGTTTAACGACTGTTCGGAAACGTCTAGTAAAGTTGCTACTAATTTACTAGGACATGGACCTGACTTGCTTCGTGTGACTTTGACTGTGTCTTGACTTATTTCACTTAATTGATTAAATTATTTGAAATTATAGAATTGACACTGGCAAAATGCACGAAATGCGATGCCAAAAAAAAAGGGATTTTTGATTTGTTTTTGATAGATGATTATAACCTTTTTGCAGAGTTTTTGGTCGGAACGCGGGAAAATGGTTTCGACGCATTGTATAATATACGAAAACTTGCATTTTTTCGAGTGTTTATGTATAAATCTTGTAGTAAAGTTGATACTGCTTTATTAGAGCATGACCGGACTCAATCATTATTTCCTTTGTGTGACTTTTTTAACTTGATTTTTCTCAAAACACTTGAAAATATCGAAATATATACTTGTCACTGGCAAAATACATAAAATGCGTCGCCAAAAACAAAGAAGAAGAACCTAGTAGCCATGGCGTCTAGAAGGGTAATGTATGCAGTTACCTCCGTTCAGCTACATGTTGTACATTGATATTTCCAAAAACACGCGCGCCTCGAACCTCGTCCGGCCAATATTTTGAGCATTTCACCTGAAAAACATATTATTCGTCTGTTCGTCTTTTTTTTTTGTATTCGCTGTGTCTCTAATATAATTTATATTGCATTTAAATTGTAGCTGGCCATTGTAAAATTTGTGAAGCTACGGTAAAATAGTTTTCATTTAATCTTAAGCGCCTGGGTTACTAACAATCACTTAACACCTATGAACTGTGGTCAATCACCTAGCCTGTCAACCATAAAAAAGAGAATGGAAAACTTTTTTTTTTAAACAGACAATAAGTAAATATCTTTTCACACAGCGCCATCTAGCCCCAAACAAAGCAAAGCATATTTGAATCAGATAACTGATAGAGTACTTGTAATTTTTTAATAATACATACAGAACACACAGTGTAAACATTTACCATCACATAACTGTATGTCCTGGTTGGAATCGAACCCACACCCTTAATCTGTCGAAGCAGAACTATAGCAAATGCGCTAATAGGGCAGTGGACTGGTTCTCATTAGATTTGGTAATAGCTTTTTAATCAGGGCGAGCGAAGAGAGCCCTATCACTATCCCACATTTTTGTGGTACACTTTACTGAAAAACTATCACGCCTTTAGATTTGTGCTTTAACATAGTAATTTAACTTCATATCTAGATGTGTTATCTGTCAAAAAAAAAAAAAAATTTATAACCATTAAAAAAATTAACATTTTTGTATTCCTTGGATAGAATGTTATTGTACTACTAACGCCATCTGTTAGAAAACCAAAGAGTTAACATCGCTGCAACAGAACTAAACTCAATTTAAAAAAAAATGTCTTAAAAAATATTACCCGTTAGAAAAACTACGCGAGCCCTCACAAAGCGCAGCTTTTGGCTAGTGAAGTAGAAAGATCAAATTTACATAAAATATATTTTTACTAATGGCTCAGGCTTTTCAATTGGTAAACATATTTTGACGCAAACAACGATCGGATAGTGTCGTTTGACCATCAATGGTCAAACGTGGAACCTGATAGTAAGCGATACTAGATATCTATTCACTCTAACGTAGAAAATACTGTATTGTTTTTATTTGTTGTTTGACCTACCTTGGAGTATTCTTCAAGGTTGGTGAGCATCACAATCAACTCCAGCCCATGTTCCCATATCATGCGCCAGAAATCATTCACAGTGGTGTCTGTTGGGCCTTGCGCGCAGATGAATTGTTTTCTCTCCTGTGGAATAATCGACTTTGTGTATATCATGTTAAGGTGGAATGTATAAAGTGAAAAGATTCTAATAAATTGCCTGAAAAGTAAATGTTGTGTGCATGGTGATAGGGTATTTTTTATGGCTGTCAGGTTAGGTGTCTGACCACAGCTCACCTGATTTTAAGTGACGGTGTGGTCGAAGATGGTAAAGCACACCTAGCCTGGAATGAAACTGGCTCACAAGTAAGGCTGCCGGAACACACCTTTCGATGCTTGGCGGCAGATTTTAACTGGAGGTAGCTTGCCAGCCGTTTCAGTACTAGAAAGTATTCTACTACTACGCTATGGTTTCCTCATAATGTTTTCCTTCACCGGCAGCTCAAGCTCATTGTTGGGGTTTGTACCAATGTTCTCCGGCATGCGAACTGACCGCGCTAACCACTGAACTATCGTTGCTACAAAACTCTCTAGTATTCGGCTGGTTAGCTACAATCCTCAAACTTATAATCTGCCGCCAAGCATCTAAAGATGTATTCCGGAAGCTTCACTTAAGACAATTTCGTACCAGGCCAGGTGCTTACCATATTCGACCACGCCATCATTTAACATCAGTTGAGCTGTGGTCAAACACCTAGCCTGTCTACCATAAAATAAAATACACAAAATTCTTGTAACAACGACTTTTGTACCTGAAATTGTCCTTATTAGCATATGCTATTGGGGCCAGTTTAATATTAAAGTTCGAAATAATTCCCGACTTCCCCTAATATCGACCAGAAACAGCCTCCATTAACAAATGCTAATGTGCAGTTTCATATGCAAGAGTCAACATTATAAGTCAATCCAATATTATTTTTACAGTAAGCCTTTTTTTTTGTAGTGATCTTTTTATGTTTATATCGACAAGGGGAAACTGTCGAAATAAAATAATAGCTATACAACGAGCTATGTCGCTGGAAGCAAATCTATCGAGCTCAAATGGAAGTGGGTAGGCCACGTCAGCCGAATGGACACGTGAACTAAGGTACCTACGGAGTGAGTGCCCTGAACAGTTAACCTCGAGATAACGGAGGCAATGGCACTGGAAAGGGACAAATGGAAGGTGAGGAAGACCTTTGCCCTGCCCCCTTATTCTGAGGTTCTTATTGCGATTTCAGTTAAGTGCTGACGAGAAAGCTACGCGACTGGGAACCTTACTGCACGGGCATACGATATGCGATCGCGTAGCTTTTTTGTGAGCGCTTAGAGGGAATTAAAATAAGACGTAGAGTACGGGGGTAGCACAAGCACGGTGTAAGGTTAGGAAAAAAAAAATGAGTTTGATAATAAGCTAAGATAACCATTAAGCGTGAGAAATCATGATTCGTGGCGTACTAACAAAATATTCCGAGAACTAGGTCAGCTAACTATACACAATTAGAAGTATAATTATAACCAACTTAGCTTCTAAGATACTAAAACACAAAATAGCCTAAAAAAAAGTATTTAAATTTTGTACAGCTAAGAATTGTCCACCACAAGCACAAAGGTAAAGAAATGGCTTTAAAACAAACCTAAGGGATTTATTTATTTACAAAAAAATTGCAACCAATACAGAGATCTTGAAAACTATAGATTAAAAATAGACGCAATGAAATGCAATACAATATGCGAGAAGAAAACAATCCCTCACATCACATCACATCATCAGCCATAGGACGACCACTGCTGGACATAGGCCTTCTCTTGGGGGGTTTTGCCAATACTCGCCACGCTTGGCAGGCGGGTTTGCGAGCGCAGTTAGGTGTGATTGTTCAAGGAAGACGCTGCTGCTCATCTTCCGGATTACATCCCTTAGCCGACTCTTACGGCAACCACGGGTAGAGAGGGTGGGGTACTATTCTTACGCCGGCACCACGGCAAACAATCCCTCAAACGCCTCAATTTTTTTTTCAAATATTAATAATTACTAATCATTTTAAAATAGATCCACAAGTTTACTCTTATTGGTAATTTAAAGTAGAATTTATAGTTTGGAAGATCACTGGGTTTAAATAAAATATGTTAGTACTAAAAAAACATATAAGAAATAGGTGATTTTTGCAACATGCAATACCTGATTAGACTCCGATAGGTCCTTAGAAAGCAGAGGGACAGACAGACAAACACAATTTTATACATAGGTCACACAAAGCTAGGTTGACAGCCAGAAAGGTCCTATCAAAGCATATACTAAGCAATTCATTTTCTAGTTTAACAAAAGTAGGACATTTTGGCCTAACAGATAAATACGCAAGTTCAAATTTACCGACTAAACCACGTGGCGTTTCGGAAATGTTAAGGCATCCATTTATGGTAACCTATGATTTTAACAATCTATGTTCGCTTACGTACTAGGTGAAGAAGTATGAAACCGGATTTTATTTTTCTTGGTTCCTTTCATTCAGTTCATGTGGAACCCATTTTTACCCGACTGCCAAGGAAGGGTTATGTTTTTCGCGCGTATCTTGGATGTATGTATGTTTTCTTTTTAACCTCGTATCTTCCAAACGGCCGAATGGATTTACTTTAAGTCTGGTATTCCGACTATAATCTGCAATGCGAAAATAACGAGACCGCATGCACGTCGTGCGATGTTTTGACTCCTTGAAAAAGGTCACCGGATGTGATACTATAATCTGAGTATCCGACCTAGAAAGTAAAAGTTAAGCAGAAAATGTTGATAGCTTACCTGGTATCCCATGACATAATTAGCGTTGATGTAATCGGAGCCAGTGATGCTGTCTATCTGTGAGAGTTTCACTCTGGTCTGGTCGTACGCCTTTATGTCGGGGTATCTGTTTTTGGGTTGGTTTTCTCGCGCCTCCGATGCGTGCGTGGTGCGGTCGGGGAAGCATTCCGGTAGAATCTGTAACAACTAGATTTTTTTCGCGAGTTCAGAATTGTTTTGAGAGATAACTAATAAACATATTAAAAAATCCGTTCGCAATTAACCAAACATAACTAAGAACCACCGCAAGGAAACTGCCTTTCAAATGAAAAAATAAACCGCATCGAAATCGGTCCATCCGTTTGAGAGCTACGATGCCACAGACAGACAGACATCGACATCAAACTTATAACACCCCTCTTTTTGCGTCGGGGGTTAAAAAAGAAAACGAACGAAGACCCAATAAAATTCTTAAAAAAAGACCGCGTTTTTGTAATGTTGACAGACTTGGTATCTTACCACAGCTCACTTGATGTTAAGCGACAGTGTGATCGAAGATGGTAAACACACCTACCCTGGAATGGATATAGTATATTAAGTCTGTATTATTTGTACCAACCTCAAATTCCTTCTGGAAACCGTAGTCGGAGTCTACTTGTTTCTCGGCGTACGCGGCGGCGAGGTCTTCTTTGGCGATGGGCGGCATGTTGGGCGGGACTGTCGGCACCATCTGCGGCCGCCCGCCCAGTCCCGTGATGTACCTACACACATGTTTGCTCTTTCTGTATTATTGTCATTTATTGTCTGTCGTTTTACGGAATGAAAAGTAATATTAATTCTCATCTAAGGCGGAGCTTCTTAAAATTATTGCTCCACTGCAACAGCAAAGCGTATTAAAAACTGACTATAGATAGAACAAGTATAATTTTTAACAGAAAAAGAATCCGACTTCAAACGCCAAAAACGAAAAAAGCGCCATTTGCTGTCATTGACATTTTCGTAGAACTGACAGATAAGTTTGTTTCACACGGCGTGACGTCATCCATAAGCCATGACAGTCATGACCGTTTAATTTAATGATAATTTATTTGCGTTAAAAATTGTACAGGAGATGTTTTGTAACTTTTACATGATTACTAAGTATAAAACAAAAAATAACATAACCTATAAAAAAACGATTCATTCGCGACTCAAAGGCACTCAGATTATATCTATCAGGAACAACCACTTGGGTAGCAAATTCCGCTGTTTAGATGTTCGTACAATGAAAGTGGAATCAAACAGTTTTGTTCGAGTTTTTGGAACATCGATAATAAAACGGTGACACTTAAATATATACCTGTACGCTATTTGCAGCGGGTTGAGTTCGAGGTGCGCATGTGGCGGCATCTTGCGAGAGCGGCGCGTCTGTCGGATGCAGAAGATTATCATCAGCAGCAAGACCAAGGCTGCAACGGCGCAGGTAGCCTGACAACAACACAACGAGGTATTCAAATTAATCAACCAACGAAACGATACTTTGCAACAATTTCGTACAGCTTTGATTCAATATCAAACGCATTTCACCAAAAGTTTTTTCACATACGAGACGAACGAAACGTTATCCCGATGGTAAGAGATAACGCCTGGCCATGATCATTGCAAAGGTATCCAGAACTTTGAATAACAAAACAAAAGTCTTAGGAATTGCTGCTTATAACTTTGACACATTCGATGGTTAGTTTCAATAGCTTTGTAATTTCGCTAGCTGAAAACCCTTCGAACAGGAATACAGTAATGTTTACACACTACTACTTTGGCGCTAGAAACTTATCTATTTATTCATATTTGTTATTATTTTGTTCTGATGATAGCTCGTACGTCTGACGTGGATTTAATTACGTTAAGCTGTTGAAAGAAAACCTATTAAGAAAACAATAGCTTGGTGGTAGAGATCTTTCTTGTAGCTGGTAGATACAAGTGTTAAAAATCAGCAAAAAGAACAATATATTCCGGCAGCCTTAATTGAAAGCCAGTTTTCCAGGCTAGGTGTGGACTGAGGAAAGCTGTGGTCAAATATCTTGTCTGTCAATCATAAAACTTTACCTGTAGAGCGATCTCGATGGGTGTCGCGGGTTGCGGGGCGAGGGGCGTAGGCGCTGGCATCAGAACATTCACGTAGTTGCTGTACATTGGCGGTTCCCCTTCAATACCGGCTGGTGGCAAACATACAATACTATACTTATTTGTTTATTATACGACAAAGAGGTATAATTATCTGTGAGTTCCATAAAATTCTAATAGATGGCGGTGTAAGGTAATTAATTAACTGGATTGAGTAAGTATCCGTTTCATATGCGCCACAATTTAATTCACGTTACACGCGTGTTCAATTCGGCCACAGCAACGCGTGGCCGGGTCTGCTAGTCTAAATATATATAACTCAAAGGTGACTGACTGACTGACATAGTGATTTATCAACGCACAGCCCAAACCACTGGACGGATCGGGCTGAAATTTGGCATGCAGGTAGATGTTATGACGTAGGCATCCGCTAAGAAAGGATTTTGATTAATTCTACCCAACCTACCAAGGGGATAAAATAGGGGATGAAAGTTTGTATGAAACTTTGTCAATTTTAAACCGATCGGGCTGAGACTTTGCATAGCTACTATGACGTAGGCATCCAGCGCGGGTGAAACCGCGGGGCACAGCTAGTTATGTATATTTGAGATCTTGTAAACGGCTATTGCGATATCTATGAATTTATAATAATCTATACGGAGGTTTTTGAGGGTCTCATCTCTGGAAAACGCGTTTGTCAGGATACATATTGAATACACCGACCAAAATCTCCGTCGCCCAGGTGCTTAACTATTAAGCTAAGAAATAAATCTCGGGTGGAAATAGCACCAACACCAACAGCTAAAGAGTTAGCTAATAAAGCAGAGCTACTAAAAGAGTCAACAACATGGCAGTTAACAAATTCACTTACTGATAAGCTCGACGAAAAGAGTATAGTTTGCGGTTGGGTCCAGATACCCATCTACAGGTGTTATCTCTGTCCCTTGATTTTCTTCAAACCCTTCCTTGATATCTCTGTAAATACACATTAACGTTCATAAAAGTTGCTATAGCACTACCAAAGTAATCACGGATCGCCCGCGGTATGAGGAGGTAGGTGGAGGCGGGCATCAGCGCAAGGACCCACACGAGAACACGAGATATCACATCAAATCATCAGCCATAGGACGTCCACTGCTGGACATAGGCCTTCTCCTGGGGGGGGTTTTGCCAATACTCGCCACGCTTGGCAGGCGGGTTGGCGAGCGCAGTAGGTGTGATTGTTCAAGGAAGACGCTGCTGCCCATCTTCCGTATTACATCCCTTAGCCGACTCTTACGGCAACCACGGGTAGAGAGGGTGGGGCACTATTCTTACGCCGGCACCACCACGAGATATGTCGTGAGATAATTATCGATTGACGTAATAGATTTGTGTTGACTTAATGGTTTTGCATGTATCAATGCATCTCTGAACTACTGATATGAAAAACTATCGATTTTTTAAATCATATAGATAATTAAAATGATACAGTTATGAGGTAACAAACTAGATGTATTAGTGTCTTCTCTATACTCTGAGGAAATTCGATCTTTAAAAAAGGAATAAACATTGTAAGCTATTTGTATTGCTTGGCTGCCAATTTTATTCCCAAATTTTTTAGAACGATTCATCTTGCGATCAATCGTTTGTTTGTGCTTGTCGTGTGTATCTTCCTTCAAAGCGTCCGGAACCAATAAGTCGACTGTTCGCCGCGAGAGGACTACCAAACGTGACAGCGGTGCCCTGCCTACTACACAATACACTACTAATAAACACAAAACACTGCAATACAAAAAAAGGTCACGTACAGTCGTTATCTCTTACCATCTGGAGAGCGTCTCGTTTATCTCATTATTTTAGTATAAAAAAAACTTCATGAATATTGCACTATTTTTATACATAAACATTAAAAAAACACAAATTATGGACAAAATACAATTGGGCGACACGATTTCTTCCACCAAAACTTCTCTCTGTCCTATAGCGAGATATGTCTTTATTCTTTAAATGTCTGATAGTGTAGTTGTTTGACCAAAATCACCTGATATTAAGCAATGGTGTGGTCGAAGATGGTAAAGCACACCTAGCCTGGAATGGAACTGGCTCTCAAGTGAGGCTGTCGGAACACATCGTTAGATGCTTGGCGGCAGATTTTCAACTTGAGGGTGGTAGCTAGCCAGCCGAGTACTAGAAAGTAACCCCTAAACCCTAAACCTAAACCATACCACCACGGAAATTTTTCTCTATCTCTCTTATAGAATGTCTATATAATAATAGATGACACGACTAACCCTTCGCCATCGCTTCTTCTCCTCCTCGATGGGGCATTTGGTTCAGAAGATTCTATAATCCCAGGGTCGTCTGTGCTAAAGTTGTCGTCTGTGAAAAGGAAATCAAATTTACGAATAATTGATTAATTCAGGCGTTACTTTGCGGAAGTTCATTTTGAGTGTTCAAGGTGTATATTTAGGGCATTTCCGCTTAAAAGTCGTTTTGATTACCACAGTGAAGAGGATTTAAATTAAAATTAATTCTGCAGTCGTTTTAAGGGTTCCAAACCCAAAGGGTAAAACGGGACCCTATTACTAAGACTCCGCTGTCTGTCTGTCACCAGGCTGTATCTCACGAACCGTGATAGTTAGACAGTTGAAATTTTCACAGATGATGTATTTCTGTTGCCGCTATAATAACAAATACTAAAAAACAGAATAAAATAGATATTTAAGGGGGCTCCCATACAACAAACGTGATTTTTTTGCTCGTTTTCGCTCGATATTGATAACGGCAGCAAGTGGACGCATGAAATATTTAGTTATATTTATAAAAATAAATAATTTAAGGGGCCATACGACAGAGATGATTTTTTTTGCCGTTTTTATAGATAATAGTACGGAACCCTTCGTGCGCGAGTCCAACTCGCATTTGGCCGGTTTTTCTTAACCCAAACATATTTGAGAGGTAATTGTAAAACAATTAATACGAGTAGTGTTAACTTACCGAAAATAGTAGTAGGAGCGGTTGTAGTAGTTGTACTGGTAGTGGAAATAGTCGATTTCCGTCTCATTAAGCAACGACGACACGCATCTGATCGGAACGTCGGATCGGACGCATTGAAGTATACTTTATTATCACCCATCACTAGTTCAGAATCTGCCGGAAACCCTTTGCTGTAAAGTAAATAACAGTTTTGGTGAAACGCGGTAAAATCATTAAAAGTCTCATCCCGTCCTTCGTATATTCTTTGAATCGTTTTCAGATTAAAATAATTAAGAAGAAACTGCATGTAAAGTCTCCACTCGTTACACTAAGCGTAATTTACTTTTGAACAATAAAGAGTTTGTCAAAGTTTTTTATTTTTAAACACTTCCTTCTTTCTAGTTTAAAAATAGTGGTCCAGTGTTTTATTCATAAAGTATTGAATTATTTGCAAGAGTGTGGGAAAGTGAAATAATGTATAGCAGAGTTCAGAATTCGAGATCAAAAAGATAAATAAAGGAGTTGACAGCACAAAAAACCTTCTCAAAATCGTGCAGTCTATAATTTGAAATAGAAATTTGTTTCACTTATTTTTAAAGATTAATTATGATACACTAGAATTATTGAATAGTTTTTATGCTTTTACTTTTGCATGAGTCATGCTAAACAAATTAAGAAACCAATTTTTTTTTTCGTGCTATTATTTTTCTTAGACTGGGAACACTGCAGCGATTCAAAACATTTCGTGCAATCGCTATTATTGTTATTCGTATTTCAATCTTCGAACTCGAATGTTTCTCGCTCCGAGTGGTCATTGTTGTTAAACAATTTTTTTTGTGTCATCTTCTTTTTAACCGACTTCAAAGGAGGAGGTTCTCAATTCGTTGGAATCTTTTTTTTTCATGTATGTTCACCGATTACTCGAAGACGCCTGAACCGAATTGTTTTTTGAAATAAAATCGGGCGCGCGATTTAAAAAAATCATCAAAATACTGAAAATTTTATACATCGATGATATTTTTGTTTACTCAGAAACCTCGAAACGAAACCTCGCTGTTTCATTGGAGCAGTGCGTTAAATTGGCCTACCCATATTATCTAATAACTTTAAACGATCAATTCTTGTATCTGAATCTCGGAAACGGCTCCAACGATTTTCATGAAATATTGTATGCAGGGGGTTTCGGGGGCGATAAATCGATCTAACTAGGTTTCATTTTTAGAAAACGTCGTTTTATCCGTGTTTTCAGCCGAGCAAAGCTCGGTTATCCAGGTACTTAAACCATAATACCTAAAACCTAGCAGTGTTCGAGCTTTTTAATTGTAATTGTTAAAATGTTAACTTATAGACTGCAATTACTATTACCAGTACCTTTTTAGCAGGTACAGATACAGCACAAATTCCCATTTAGATTTTATTTTCCGGTAATAAAATGTTTAACACCTCTGAAATGTTGACTTTTCCTTGTTTAGCATTTTGATCTCGAATTCTGAACTCGGGTAAAGTAAATATTTATCATTTTTTTCCTGTTAGATCCTGCTGTGTGACGTGTGGCGGCCATGGAATCACCTTATTGTAGACGACCTTCAGTTAAAGAAATCTACCACCTTATAAGTATAGGTATAATATTAATAATTAGAAAACTTACTTGGAGAAAACATCCGTAATATATGCGCATTGCTTGGGCGACGATGAGTGGGCGTCTTTGTATTCCATAACAGCCAAGTCTTTCGGCGAGGGTATGGAGTTTTGAGGCACTAGTCTGACCATATACACTCTGAAATGTAACATTTATTTGGAAAACATACAGTGATACATATCTTAGTAAACAATCAATATTACTATTTCAATACCGTTTATTAGTTTTCGAACTAAGCTTTTTTTCCGCTGGCAGGCTAGGTGCTTGACCACAACTCACCTGATGTTAAGTGACGGTGTGGTCGAAGATGGTAAAACATACCCAGTCCCTGGAATGGAACTGGCTCTCAAGTGAGGCTGCCGGAACACATCGTTAGATGCTTGGCGGCAGATTTTCAACTTTATTTTTATTTGT
Source organism: Biston stratarius (assembly GCA_950106695.1). Classification (NCBI taxonomy): domain Eukaryota; kingdom Metazoa; phylum Arthropoda; class Insecta; order Lepidoptera; family Geometridae; genus Biston; species Biston stratarius. Next base: position 3,411,208 of record OX467108.1, read on the forward strand.
TTAAATATTACTAGAAACTGGTTTGGTGTGTCCCCCAGTCTGACTTTTACTTCATGACACAAAAACTATAGTACAAACTTTTCACCAATAATAATATTTTCTATTTTTTAATATAATAATTTAATAATATTTTTTCAATAAATTTTGCGTGGTAGGGTTGGGTGCTTTCTAGTACTCGGCTGGCTAGCTACCACCCTTAAGTTAAAAATCTACCGCCAAGCGTCTAACGGTATGTTCCCGCAGCCTCACTTGAGAGCCAGTTCCATTCCAGGCTAGCTGTGCTTAACATCTTCAACCACACCGTCACTTAACCTCAGGTGAGATGTGGTCAAACACCTAGCTAAAAAATACCCTATCACCATGCACACAACATTTACTTTTCAGACAATTTATTAAACGAATCATTTCACTTTACATTCCCCCTTAACATGATAAACACAAAGTCGATTATCCCATCCCCGCGCCTGCGCACCTACCGCTGTCTTCGCATACTCTGCTTAGATTCATTGAAAAAGGTCGTCAGATATAGTCGAAAGTATAGTAACGAAAACAGCTAAATACTTGCCTGTAACAACATATTGGTCCATTCCTTTCTGATATACGCGGTAAGTACATTTTGAACATGTATCTATCTTGCTCTATGATCTGAAAAAAAAATGCGTTTTGTTCTTACTTTTATTTTCTCTTACTCTTACTTTAATGAACGTCTAGACAATTTGCAAAAAAACTTGCGTCAAGTTTCCGACACCAAAACGTATGAAAAATGACAGCACTTTTACGTTAGTTTTAATTTCTGTTTACGTGACGATGATTTAACACACTAATATTATAAAGGCGAAAGTTTGTGAGTGTGTGTGTTTGTTACTTCTTCACCCTCAAACAGTTGGACCAATTTTGTTAAAATTTGGTATGGAGATAGCTGTCATCCTGGATTAACACATAGGCTACTTTTTATCGAGTAACACGCCTGGGCGCAGCTAGTCCCACTAATATTATAAAAGTGAAAATTAGGATGGATGGATGGATGTTTGTTACTCAATCACGTCAGAACGGCTCAACGGATGTGATCGAAATTTTGCATGTAGATACGTTAGGCCCTGGAATAAAACATAGGATACTTTACATCATTATCATCATGTATCACCGCGCCGGTAAAACCGCGGGGCGCAGCTAGTATTTCATATACTTTACTACCGAAAATTGTACGACAGTTTTTTCGCGAATTGTCATGCCAACCCTTAAAAGTTTCATAAGAAATCTTCCGTCGTTTTGTCATGCCACATTACTCTTAAAAGAGAAGAAGATCTGGCATATAAATATGCGATGTTCACGTATGGAAAGTAGGATAGTGTTCCTGGCGGGAATAAATGATAACTGCCCTTTTTCATACATAATTTTGAGTGGTTGCCGATCCGTTGACAGACCAAAGAAGACGTTGCCACTTCCTTGATAGACCAAATGCGACGTTGCCACTTCGTTGACAGACCAAATGCAAAGTTGCCACTCCGTTGACAGACCAAATGAGATGTTGCCACTCCCTAGATAGACCAAATGCGACGTTGCCACTCCGCTGACAGACTAAATGAGACGTTGCCACTCCCTAGATAGACCAAATACGACGTTGCCACTTCATTGACAGATCTAATGCGAAGTGGCCACTCCGTTGACAGACCAAATGAGACGTTGCCACTCCCTAGATAGACCACATGCGACGTTGCCACTTTGTTGACAGACCAAATGCGAAGTTGCCACTCCGTTGACTGACAAATGAGACGTTGCCGCTCCGCGGACTGATCAAATAAACCCTTGCCACTAGTTGGTTCAGTCATTTTGTATTACTATGTTGACACTATTAATAGCTAATTACTGCTGAAAAGTCGCCGAGCAAACGTCAGCGCAAACTTATCGCTCGCTCCCACATTGCATTAGAGGGTAGTTAGAAAAACACATACTTTCCTCCACCGCGGCCGCGGCGGCTGGTCGGGGGACGCGGGCCCAGTGACGCAACCCGTGACATTCTCCCCACCGCGCCGCCGTGTGCGCGTCATCGCGCTAATGTGGACCGTGTAGTTAGTGTTCGGTTGGAGATCGTCGAACCTGGAGATTACATTGTTCTGTTTGTTTTCTTTAAAGAAACTTTTTTTGTAATCCTAAATAGGATTGCGTTTGACCACGCAGTCTGTTAAGCATTTAATATTCATCATAATTATTCTGATGTTTGTAGCGGTAATAGCTCAGTGGTTAGTTGGGTCGGTTCACACGCCGAAGGGACATTGTCAAGAACAAGCGTTATCTGTTACCATCAGGAGATTGTTTGTTAAATAACTTTTACATAATAAAAATGACTTTCGTAAAAATGTTAAAATACAGTGTTACTTAATGTGTTCGTAGACTTACTTTACGCTTTTGGATTCATTTGTCGTGAATTTAGAGAGCGGGCCCCACGTCGTGTTCTTCTCTATGCCGAATCTATCAAGAAATGACGCCTCTCCTCTAAGTTCCATCTGAAAACAAAGAAGTAAAATATTATCCCTAATTTCCTATTATAATTTAATTATGGAAATTGATGTGGTTCTGTAACATTTTTATTTTTTATATTAAGGGTTGCTCACGGTTTATTAGATCGGCTACATACTCTGGCTATCGGGTTTGGCATGATTAAATCATTTTGATTGAAATCACGATTTAAAAATCAATGATTTCATCAAATTCTTTAAGGCAGTGGTCTGCTTTAGGAGCCGAAAAAAAAGCGTTTTTTCAACAATTTTTTTGGAAGGGAAGGAAATGATTGCGGTAAACGAAATTTTGAGACGATAGTATATTATATTCAAGCTTTAAAAAACAATTTTTATTATTACAAATTATTGAAATTTGCCAAAGTTGTAACGATTTTTCTGGGGCGCCTGGAGTGTGCACTCGTAAATCGGTGCCGGTGATGGAGGTCGTGCGATGCATCTGAAACAGTGGAACCAAATATTTTTTTAGTTTTTATAAGTTCCTTTTCTATATGAACTAAAAAAGTTGGACAAAAGTACTATTTGAATTACTTGTTTTGCAATTTGAAGTGAATTTTATTTTTTCAAAAAATTGTTTTTTTTTTTCAAACTTCGAAAAAATTTGGAATTTCGTCATTTCTTCGGTATTTTTTTAGTTCATATAGAAAAGGAACTTATAAAAACTAAAAAAAAATTTGGTTCCACTGTTTCAGATGCATCGCACGACCTCCATCACCGGCACCGATTTACGAGTGCACACTCCAGGCGCCCCAGAAAAATCGTTACAACTTTGGCAAATTTCAATAATTTGTAATAATAAAAATTGTTTTTTAAAGCTTGAATATAATATACTATCGTCTCAAAATTTCGTTTACCGCAATCATTTCCTTCCCTTCCAAAAAAATTGTTGAAAAAACGCTTTTTTTTCGGCTCCTAAAGCAGACCACTGCCTTAATTTACTTTTTTGAGAAGAGAAAATATTAATTTTTCATATTTTTTGCGGGGCATTTTTATTATATTTACGCAACAAAGCACAAAATCAAACAAAACCACAAAAATCCCCAAACGAATGAAGAAAACTTGTAAAAGAACTTATGAGTAGTTAAGAAGTGAAAAAATAAACGCAAGATCATAATTGCGCGGCAAAGTTTACAAAATACCGCTCGGGGATTCCCCTGTTCGCTTACAGCAAAGGGTGCGTTCCGTTTAATGCAATTTTTTTGTGAAAACGAAATAATCCAAAAAAATCTGATTAATTGTGATTAAATTAAAAATCGTGAGTTATTGGATTTGCTGAAATAAACAAGGCTTCGGAAGACCTTTTTTAAGGAATCAAAGCAGAAAAAGACGTGCCCTCGGCCTCGTCTTGCTTCGTGCTCTCGTGTACAATATTCAGTTTTTTGTATAAGTAAAAAAAAAAACCATTTCAAATCTCAAAAATAAAAAATCGCACTATTTTCTATACACTTGTATTTTAAAAGCTGCGAAAGTATGTGAGCATGAGTGTAACGAAATGAAAATGAAATTTGGAATGAATATAGCTTATGGCCAGAGATCCTCAGGTCACTGAGAAAGGTACAGGAGGCTTCTACTGGCATTTCTTGGAGGCACCGGGTGCTTTAATCGCGCCAGACACCCATCAGCGGCCTAAAGAGCGAAGAGAGCACGCTTTCTAAATACCAAGCTACTTTTTATCTTTTATTTTTATGAATACTTACAAAATTGGGTCGGCTGGCAGGTTGGGGGAATTGGATAGACTGGTTGGGGGAATTGGATAGACTTGTAGGGGGAATTGAGTAGGCTGGTAGAGGGAATTGGATAGACTGGTATGGGGAATTGGATAGACTGGTAAGGGCAATTGGGTAGACTGGTAGGGGGGATTGGCAAGGCTGGTAGGGGGAATTGGGTAGGCTGGTATGGGGAATTGGGTAGGCTGGCAGACTGGGGCATTGAGTAGACTAGTAGGGGGAATTGGGTAGGCCAGTAAGAGGTAATGCATGAAACACCTCGAGCGGGACGTCTGTGCAACACCCCTATTTAGAATTCGAAACCATACTTACAGTGTATCCTTTGATTTCGGCGTTTGGTTTCTCCGGTGGTCCCCAAGTGAGATTTATATAAGTAGTGCCGCAAACAGCTCTCACATTGGTAGGCTTGGTCGGTTGACCGTCTAATGTGGCCGCTTCCATTTTATCCGACCAGTTACCGCATCGCTCCATGCCATAATCGGAGCATGCGCATACCTATAATACGTAGTTTCCTTATATTAAACGTAATAATGATAACCGTAATTTAAATGTATACGAGTATATTCTTGTCTAGCGACCCGCCACCGCTTCGCACGGGTGCAATGTAGATACTAATGTGGTGCATATACATGTGTTGTACATATAAACCTTCCTCTTATACCACTCTGTCTATTTATGGAAACCGCATTACAATCCGTTGCGTAATTTAAATATGTAGAGATGTATACACATTTGTTAAAGAATATAATTTAGATCGAATCCTTTTTATCATTTACATAATGTTGATGTAAAAATTGTATTCTGTTTTGTGTATCAAATAAAAAAATAAAATCATTTTAAATTTATACTAAAGTAATTAAAAATGTTGCCCAGGGTTTCAAGTGGGTTATTGTACTTCTTTTTTATGGTTGACAGGCTAGGTGTTTGACCACAGCTCACCTGATGTTAAATGACGGTGTGGTCAAAGATGGTAAAGCACGCCTAGCCTGGAATGGTACTTATCATTATGAACAACTTTTTAACCCCCGACGCAAAAACGACGCGGTGTTATAAGTTTGAGTTGTCTGTGTGTGTGTGGATGAACCGAATTTGATTTTGTTTTAAAGGTGAATTAGTCAGGAGTGTTCTTATGTTTGGTTTTGTGATTGGGGGTTTAGATTTTTTTTAATAATTTACTTGTTTTTATACTACTAATACAACTACGAAATCGATAAAAAAATTGCTTTTACATAGATTTTTTTATTTCGCAATTTTGGTGTTGTATCCTTATTAAAAGTTGTTAACGACAACTCGCTTTCGCCTTTTTTTTAATAGCAGACAGGCTTAGTGTTTGACCACAACTCACCTGATGTTAAGTGACGGTGTGGGCGAAGATGGTAAAGCACACCTAGCCTGGAAAGGAACTGGCTCTCAAGTGAGGCTGCCGGAACACACCGTTAGATGCTTGGCGGCAGATTTTCAACTTGAGGGTGGTAGCTAGCCAGACGAGTACTAGAAAGTACCCTACCACCACGCTATGGTTTCCTCAGGATGTTTTTCCTTCACCGGCAGCTCATTGTTGGGGTTTGAACCCACGCCGTTCGGCATGCGAACCGACCACGCTAACCACTGAGCCATCATCGCTATAAAACGCGCTATAATCGCGGCTTGATACACCTGTATTTGTTGTAAGTCGTGAGATCCGGTTCGGTTTGTTCTCTGTCGGTGATTCAGACACACGAGATCTCCGATTCTAAGAATGCGAAACAAAGAGAAACACGACCGCCGTTAGATAACCGCTATCGCTAGATGGATACGCAATTTCAATCGATTTTTTTTTCTAAATTCTAGACCTTAGATGTATAAAAATATGTATGTTCTGGCATTATACTTTGATAACTAAAACTGTAACCTAATATGAAAAGAAAGATCCACAAAAAAATGCCTTGCTGAGTTTCTCGCCGGAGTATTCTCAGTTGAAGTGTAATTACGAGCCGGTGGTAGATTCAAACATGTAACTTAACGTTCATAAGTGCCTTACCAGGGCCTAAACTGAATAAATGACATTTTGATTTTGATAACCCTTTTGGCTCAATGGTTGATCGATAAAAATTTCTTTGAAAGCAACCCTTTTTACAAATTGAGTGAATATATGTCAACGAGGTTCTCAGAATCCTCATTTATGCGTAACACAAACGGAATCTGCACTGTAAACAGAAATATGTTCGTTGTTATTAACTTAATAAGTAACTACTTATTAAGTTAACAGTATGGTGAAATATGGTGAAGCACTCCTAGCCTGGAATAGTACTGGCTCTCAAGCGAGGCTGCCGAAACACACCGTTAAATGCTTGGCAGCAGATTTTCAGCTTGAGGGTGGTAGCCAGCTGAGTACTAGAAAGTACCCTACTACCATGTTATGGTTTCCTCACGATGTTTTCCTTCACCGGCAGCTCAAGCTCATAGTTGGGGTTCGAACCCACGCCCTTCGACCGACCGCGCTAACCACTGAGCTATCATCGCTACAATACATCATTACCTGTAGTAGGTATTCATACGCTAAGCGAATTTGTATGACCAAGCAGTATATTTATTACATAGCTTAATTCATTAATGTGTAATTGTAAGTTTTTTTTGTACTGGTGACTTGCTTGTATCATTATTGTTATTTTTGGTCAATAAATATTACTGATTTGGTAGTATATCTGGTTTAAGAGCTGTAGGGCGTGGGTTCGATTCCCACCCAGGACAAATATTAATACAAATAAAGTATGTCAAAATGCAAACATGACAATATAAAAAAAATTTGTCAAAAATTCATCCACCAGCTTGTTGGGTAGACGATATAATAATAATAAAAACTGGCCAAGTGCGAGTCAGACTCGCGCACGAAGGGTTCCGTACCATATCTTTGAAAACGAGCAAAAAAAATCATGTCTGTTGTATGGGAGCCCCCTTAAATATTTATTTTATGCTGTTTTTTTTTGTATTTGTTGTTATAGCGGCAACATAAATACATCATCTATGAAAATTTTAACTGTCTAACTAGCACGGTTCATGAGATACAGCCTGGTGACAGACGGACAGACGGACGGACAGTGGAGTCTGAGTAATAGGGCCCCATTTTACCATTTGGATTTTTGACCCTAGAAATCGGTGGTCGAACCTGGACAAAATTAGCACAAGACAGGGATGAGTGGCGTACAAGAAGAGAGACCTATGCTCAACAGGGTGCGATTACAGGCTGATGATGATGGTTGTATCCTTACCCGAAATATATACGTGCTATGTGGCTCCAAATTATCAAACATATAAGGAAGGTTCCTATCATCCCGAGGGTGATATGCCTGTCTCGCTTCATTTTCATCCTTTTTCCTCGCCTCCAACAGGTAATAATGTATAAACTGCTTTATTTCTTCCTTAGGTGGCACCCAACCGATAGTGACAGAGGTTGCGGAAAATCCATTAATAGAAATGTTCGGCACAAATATAGGATCTTCATCTAAAGTCTTCACAGTCTTCCCATTTGAAATTTGAGGTGTATTACTGAACTCAGTCTTCACTTCTAACTGCAGATTGTATTCTGTAGAATTTTTCAATTCTGTGATAACAAAAGAAGTGTTCTTCGCTCCAGTCTGATTACCTTTTATGGATATAAAATATGACTCTGTTCCGTTGACTTCTCTCTTTTTAACATTGTAGCTTATAATTTTGGAGTTGTAAGTGAAAAGCGTCCAGTTTATGAAGACCTCAGTTGTGCTTATTGCTATTGCGTCGTGAAGGATCACTTTGGCATGGTCATAGACTATGATATCCACAGCACCAGATATTATAGACTCGGATTCGGAATCCTCCATTTCGCATATGTGTGTGCCAGTGTCATTACCACTGAGTTTACGTGTGTGACTGCTTTTGAAATACGTTGCGTTAATTTGTACTGAATTGGTTTCAAAGAAACCTTCTTCTCCTTTCTTGTGCCATTTTACCTTCGTAGGTTTGTATACTGAAACAAAGAATGATATAAATAAATAAGTATCATTACACACAGTACCATCTGAGTAGTGAATGCAATCCCGATGTCGCGGGATCCTGATCTCGCGAGATCTCGTCTAATATTTCGGGATAATATGACGAGATCCCGTTCGAGATTGACGGGATTGGGCGGCAGTGGTCAGCAACGCCGTTTAGCAGATAGTACTCTTAATACACTTTGTTTTTTACGTAGCTACTTTCAAAATCACCCGTAACTACTTTCTAATCTCCTAGAGTTAGAATTTTTGTTTTGAATATGCTAATTTTAAAAAAAAAACTTAATTAGGTATTTAGTTAGTAATATTGAAGAATAAAGGTGTTTGTTTTCTTTCAAAAAATATTTTATTTTAATATACCTCACTATCACAACAACCAAGCAGTTTTCATCGTTTTCAGCCATCCGCACTTTTTTTATAAACTAGACGAGATCCTGAAAATTCCGGGATCTCGCGGAATTGATTACCATTGTCTATGAAAAAGACTAAAAAATCGCGTTTGTTGTATTTAAAATTTGGCCTCCCTTAAAAATTTATTTTATTTTGTTTTTAGTATTTGTTGTTATAACGGCAACAGAAATACATAATTATTCAAAAATTTCAACTGTCTAGCTATCTTGGTTCTTGAGATACAGCCTGGTGACAGACAGACAGACAGACAGCGAAGTCTTAGTAATAGGGTCCCTTTTTTACCCTTTGGGTACGGAACCCTAATTAACAATAATTATACTAATAAGGGAATTATAAACATACTAGCTTACGCCCGCGACTCCGTCCGCATTAATTTTAGAATTAGGTTCGGAGAGAAATTAAGTATGTGTAAGTAATAAAAGTGCAATTGCTTCATTCTTCATGAAACTTCCGATATTTTATTATTAGATAAATGATACCTTTCATCCTGCTTCACTAATGTTCCATAAGACGCATCTATAGCACATTTCATGTGGATAAGCTTAGTAATTCGGTTTTTGATAATCCCACAAGAACCTAACATTTTACTAATATTAAAAGTATCCTATATGTTAATCCAGGTAATAAACTATATCTGTGCCAAATTTCATTCAAATCTGTTTAGCCGTTTTTGCGTGATTGAGTAATCTAAACATCCAAACTTTCACATTTATAATATTGTATATATATATTGACAGCCCTGTTGGCTCATTGGGAGTATGTCTGCCTGAGCTGTAGGGCGTGGGTTCGATTCCCGCCAAGGACAAATGTTTGTTTGGTATACACAAATGTTTGTTCTGTGTCTGGGTGTTCTGTATGTATTATAAGTATGTATTTACAAAAAAAAAAAGTATTTATGTATTCTATCAGTTATCTGACTTCCATCACACAAGCTCTGCTTAGTTTGGGGTCAGATGGCGCTGTGTGTAATGTGTCCTACAATATTTATTTATTTATTTATTTATTTATATATATATTAGCTGCGCTCCGCCGTGTTACCCGCTAAATTGTTTCAGGATAAAAAGTAACCCATGTGTTAATCCAGGGTGTCGGCTACCTCCATAACAAATTTCATCAAAATTGGTCCACACATTTGAGCGTGAAGGATCAACAAACATACAAACACACACTCACAAACTTTCGCCTTTAATATATATATCATTAGTAGGATTAATTTTATATTATACAAAGAGCAACATAAATATAATATGGGAAATAACATATGTTTACCATAGAACTTCTAAACACAACTTTACAGGAAAAAGGCAGATTATCCTTTTATTAAATAAAATAATATCAAATAAATAAATAAATGCATCACTTGATTTGGCAATTGTTTAAAATATCCCGAGATTTTTTTAAATAACCAGGAAATTCGGGAAAAGGGTTATATACAAAAAAAAAAATAACATGAAAATTGTCAATTATCTATGTACGGTTGTGTATAGTTATTGTGATAATTCTGTAAACATACCTTCAAAAACACAGGTTAAAGTAACATTGGGGTTATCCGTTGCATTGGCATATATTGGACCCTTTGTCATTTCAATTAGTTTTCCTTTGAAGCTAAGGTCGAGGTACACTAATTTTTCTTTTACATCATCCGTTGTTTCTGCTACACAGGTGTAGTTACCAGAATCTTTCAAAGTAACATTGGTAATAGTGATGGTTGACATCATAGTATTCAACGTCCCTCCATCTCGATCACGTTCTTGAGATTTTACTTCAGTCACATTAATTTTCGTTCTGTGGAAAATAAACAATCTAAAGTAAGTGACTTAAGTTTTAAATAGTAGATAGTAATTTTATTATTATTCAAACTTTTTATTCCCAAAACAGATTCAGATAAATTGTACCACATTTATCTCTACATTAAATAAGCTCGGTACATACTATTGAGGGCTATAGCTATACGGTATATACTAATGTAAGCACAGTAAAATTTTATTAAGAAAAAAATATTTTTGGCAAAAAATAATTTCATCAGTGCATATTATTTTATGCTATGATTTAATATAATTTAAGCCAGCAATTTTTTTTTAATGTTTGAACACAGCTCACCTGTTGTGAAAACATGGTGTTAAGGTACTTTCTAGTACTCGGCTGGCTAGCTACACACCACGTGACCGTGACACCTTTGCTTGAGACCAGTAAAAAAAACATCTAGGACTCTGTGTCTAATTGGTTTCCATATAACAAATAATATTGCAGGACCTTTACATATCTTCAGTTTTTTTTGTTTGACTGATATATGACCACAGCTCACTTATGTTAAGTTACAGTGTGGTTGAAGATTATAAACACATATAGCCTGAAAACTACACAGTTAAGTGCTTAGCAGCAGTTGAGAGTAGTAGCTAGCCAGTTGAGTACTAGAAAGTACCCTACCACAATACCTAATCCCTACCACTGCAATGGATTCCTCACGATGTGATTCCTTCACTGGCAGCTCAAGCTAATTGTTAGGGTTTGAACCCATGCCCTTCAGAGTGTGAACCTCCCGCGCTAACTACTGAGCTATTATCGCTACAGAAAACTAAATAGACATGATAAATTCATAGTAACAATCTGAATTACATTTACTAGAGAAAATAGAAAATATAATAAATGTTGAATTAAATGAAATAAAGTTTTATGGGGTCTCCACTATTTTTTACATAATTATGTATAAGCCAAAAACAATTTAAGGAAGAAAGACGAAAATTTTCAATTTTCACATATCTCACCTATCATTACTTTTCAGAGCTTTTCCTTCAAATATCCATGTTATGTTAGCTGTATCTGTGGATACATTGCAACTGATATATGCTGTGCGTCCCAATTTTCCTTTTGCAGATATATCCTTAATTTCTAGTGCATTTTGAGCTAAAATAAAATTTATGTTATAAGTTAAAGTACAGCGAGACCATTATGTTTTTGATTGACTTGAAGAAAACATAAAACAGAATTTATCAGAAAAAATAGACATTTTTAGTGTATGGACAGTTTTATCATAGATGTCCTTCATTCGTATAAGCAATTATAAATAAATATCAGAGGATATTTTCATAGTACCAACTAGCCCCACAAGATAACTAAAAGCATACTTATACAATTTTTTTAAATAATCTTATTATTTCATACGGAATACTCAAACAGAACAAACATCTAAGTTTGTCATAAAAAAAATTGTCCTGGGCTGTAACCGAACCCGTGCTATACAGCTCAGGAAGCAGAATTAGGTACAATCAAATGAGCTAAAACAGCTTATTACAGCTCTGCCTTTAAGGGAAAATTATTTAATATTTTGATTTTAATTTATAAAATTGACGACTATTTAAACGAGAGATTAATGAACTAATATTATTATTATTTTTATGAATTGTAAAGTTTAAATATATTTTATATAACATTAATTTCAAATTATATTAAATATTGTATGCCTGTAAAAGGCCAGATTGTTATGTACTTTGCATATGTTTATTTTAAGATCTTATAGTTGTGCAGTTTTACAATAAATGTTTCTGATTTCTGATAAAACTATATTTAATAATAATCATTAATTGCCTTTCTGTCATGTTTATTTGTTTCTAAACAGAAACAGATTTAAAACTTAAGTCTATTACTAACTATGTATTTAGTTAACTAAGCCATGAGATTTTATTATATTCTAATTTCAAAGAGAAAAGTATTCATATTTCGATTGTTGTTAAGTAAACTATTTTTTCAACTAGATAACATCAAGACCACTCCAGTCACAGTCAGTATGTTTGATGATAGCTGAGCATAATGATACACTGTACAGTTCCAAATTCTAATACATTGTTAAGTTTATGTTGTCTTATCTATTCAAACTATTTTCATATACATTATTTTGTTATGTCCTCATTCTTAGTAATCCATAATCTACATCTTACACATAGAATTATAGTGTACAAGCGACCCACTCTGGCTTCGCTCGGATGCAATGTAGATACTAATGTGGTGCATATGCATTATACACATATTATATATAACATGTTTAATATGTTAATTTTACACACCTCTTCATCTTGAATCACTTTGTCTATTGATGGAAACCACATTAAAATCCATTACATAGTTTAAAAGATCAATGTGTACAGAGGGTGGGAAGCAACTTTGTTTAATACCATGTATACAGATGTAAAATCTAAGGTTGCCTGGATGTGATCACTTTTAGGTATAAGGGCACCAATTGTTGCACTATAGTTAAGCTGTTTCTGTTTATCTTATGGATCAGAATCACAATAATTTCTTAGCCATGAAAAGATCTGATTGTTACAGGCAAACAAATTTTACAAAAAAAACAATCTGCTAAGCTGTATTGTGTAATTATCTTATTAAGAATTATTTATTTTTATGTTCCACATATTCAGAGATGGATGTAGTACATGTTAATCCAGTGTATAAATTATTCACACTTAAAATTACATCTAAATTTGTTCAGCAGATACAGTGTGAAGATAAAACTATCTCATTTACAACAATAGTATTGATACTAGCCAAGCAGCATATTATGCTGAAATTCACGTATGGAATAGTGCTGAAGCATTGTAGGTATTTACTAAAAAGATCATTCTACTCATTATTCATATATACTGTATACTTGTAAAAGCAAAAGCTCACCAACACTGATCATGAAATCACAAAAATCACTCATATGAACCTGAAATTCTGAGGTCAATACACTATGCAAGCAAAGTTAAGGGCAGAATCTAGTCAGCCTAGATAGGATATGCCTGTACTATAATATTATACAGCCCAAACCACACTAGTAAAGTATTTTTCTCCTTTTTTAGTATTTTATTATTTACCCCTATAAGATTTATTTCTTTTTATTTGTTTCAGCATGAAGAAGGAACAAACATACTTACAAACTTTTACGTTTACAAAATATTTGTATAATAGCATTAATATAAACACTGTAGATTTAAATGGAAACTTCATCTATAAGAAACTTATGTATGATGGAAAAGATTTTTAAATATTTGATTAAAATATATCATACATTGAATTAAATATGCCTACATTTCCAATATGATAACAATCTGACAAACTCTAGTCACAAAGTCTACTATAATTATGTTTGTATATATACCCCAGGAACAGTTATGTTAAAGCAATAAGTGCTACTGCACTCAATGCAATTAAAGCGTAACAAAGCCTAATAGTTTGATTGCACACAAAATTTAAGAAATTGCTTTAAATTCAACACTTGTAATGTTTGTGACAATCGTGTTATTAAGTGGAATGTATCGTTTTTTGTATGTGACGTATAGTTTATTGTTTTACATTTACCAGCAACAGGAACAGGTTCATTGCGGTTGATTATTCACCACCGCTTTATGAGGCTTTTAAGGATACAAGCTAATTGAAACAATGTGCATAAGTACTCCCATAATCGGCGTAGATAACAAGACTAGTGTAATATCAAAATAAATGCTTTAAAGGTTATAGTAGAGCACAATTCTGGAGTAGTTTAAGATATAAAATTGGTCATAACTCACCTAATATTGGATACCATATTCCCATACACACAAAATACAGAACAAGTAAAGCGGGACACCTCACAGCGGTGCGACCCATTGTCATGGCGGAAGCTCTTTTATTTCACATTCAGTGAACGCAATTGCACAATTGTAAATACACAACACAATCACTAAATCATTTTCTGGTCACTTCTGCAGTGAATTTTACGATTATTTTTAGAAATACGAGTAAATTGTGAAGCGGCTGACACCCAAAGCCGTACAAACAAAATTATTTGTGAGTGTTACCATGTTGAAATAAAAATTATGTAATAAAAATTCAGCTGTCGGAGTGACGGATTATTTTTCGGCGCCGGCAATAGAAGTACAAAACATTATATTTTCCAAAAAGGGTAATAAATTTGTATTACCTAAGACAGGTATGTGCAACCTTTGGCTAGTTGCGTGCCAAACTTACTATATTAATACAGTCCCAAGCCATAACACAAAATAAAAAAGCCAATTTTATAAGGTTATTGGTGAAGTAAATTTACGTGTAACAATTAATGTGATAATTGTGTTTGAACTTCAGAAACAAGTTTGTTCAAAATCCATTTGTACAGAGGCGTAACGAGTTTTCCAAATTTTCATCTGTGACTCTCTTACGGCATTTCGACTTATTAGTTTTCATCATCGAGAAAAATTATTCACATTTATATGTACTTGCAAAAACGCAAACAATTCTTCTCGCGAACTCTCTCAGTTGTTTCTATTTCTCTACGCGCGAAATTTCAAAATGTCTCGCAGGCCGGATGAAATGCCGAGGCGGGCTGCACGCGGCCCGCGGGCCGGTTGTTGCCCATATATGACTTAAGATAACCTAGAATGCGTTTTTTTAAATAAATTTAGCGACACTCTATTATGTCTCTACATTTTAAAATACGAATAAATACCCTATAATGTTGGATTGTTGCTGGTTAATGTTATCAATGTAATTAACATTAATCTTTCACCTTACTCATTGAAATAGGTAAAATGTAAGTTAGGTGTTAAAAGGAAACCAGAGTCGGTCAATGGTTTGTTGCCTATAGACCAGGGATCACCAATTAGTTTCTTCAGTGATCCGGTTTTTAAAATAAACTTACCAGTGCGGTGCGTTGCTACTTGAGTTTATTAAATAAGCAAACGTAATGTACGGAAGTAACAAGGATTTTTTTACATATCAATGTGAAAAATTAAATTTTTTGTTTTGAACTATTGGTTTGAAGTTTGTAGTAATGTTGGTGCAAGCTATTTTCATTAAATCCCTGAGATGTTCATCAGTAAGTCGAGATTGAAATTTATTATTACTCAGTAATACAAGTTACTGTTTACTTAAGGTCAGCACAAAATAGGTCAGCGGTCCGGATTCGGAGCGCGGCCCGCCATTTGGTGACCTCTGCTATTGACCAAAGACCAAAGTTGTAGTACTCACTGTACCTACTCCAAGGACAGATTTTCAGATGTCACATTTCATACACAGATGTCAGAAATTATAGTTCGTGCCTCAGATGAATCCATGAAGCTATAGGTAATATAGCTTCATGGATGAAACCAGTGTTTGATCCTCCTACTCTATCTGAGGTTCGTGCAAAATGCATAGACAAAAAACATGGACTAGTGTGGAAACAAGTAAGATAATTATTTTAATATTGGTAGAAAATAATTATCACAGCTGTAAGAAATGAACTTTTTGGATTTTAATATGCTAACTAGTTCTAATACTTATTCTGTGAATTTAAGAAGCATTCTTTAGATTATTAATTATGCATTAGAAGATGAAGTAAATTGCTCTCGAAAACTCACAATAATAAAATATATAGCCGAAAGATAGGAAGAAAAATAAACGAGTTTGATTATACTACCTAGCCAGTAAAAAACCATAAGACGATTGCTCGAGTTGACTATTTCAGAAGAAGAAGTAGTAACATAACGACTATTTCATGAGGATTCATCGTACCGCGCAATGTGTTATTTGAAACTTACGAATAATGTGTGCAGGTTTTATAAGTGAACTTTTTGACCACACGTATTGAAAACGGTTTTTTGACAGTGTAGTCGTCGATTTCAAAGTAGTTCACCGTCATTTAAGCGACGACGCTGAACAACTGGTGACCGTTGAAACAGTTAAATGGGAGAAAATGTGATAGAATATGAAGCGATATTCTGGCAGCATTAACTGTTTATTGACATGACGACTGACAGACGGCGCGGTCCAGTTTGATGGCAGCTCAGTTTGATTAAATTTTATCGTAATAAATGGCTTTTTTCATACTATTCCTGTTGCAATCCACTAAAGAAGTGACTATGTGTTTTGTAAATATAGTTTAAGTCTTCTTACGCACGTTTTTCGTGCATAAAGTAGTATCTAAGATGTATATTCAGTACTCGATAGGAGCCATTTTTATTGTATTTATTTTGTGCGTTCATTGTGATAATGATTCTAAAGACAACGAAATCAAGGAGATTCACGGTGAGTATCTTTATGATATAACTATTGTGGGGCTGATGTGTGGCCTTGAAACCGTTTAATTGGAATACACGCCTATTATGATTTTGACATACCGCCCACGGCTTCGCGAATTTGCGAACAGAATTCAGTTTTATGAGACAAATATTCTTATTGTGACTGTCGTGTACTATCGCAATTAATAGATTACGCTAGTGGATTAGTCTTACCCTTATTCTTTTATTATAATGGCTGTTTAAGAGTCTTCAGTCTTCATCATATAATTATAAAAGTGCATAGTTATATACTTAAAATAAGCAGCGATTTGAGATGAGTTCATTATACAGGTCAATATAAAAACATTCCTTTTAATATATATTAAGTGTGCTAATTAGCCATTGGCCATAATTTGTTTCTTATTGGATATTTACATGATATTTCGCTTAATTAAAATTTCGAATACAGTAATCTTACATGTTCATGCTTTGCTCTGTTGACACTGCTGCTCTAATGGTCGGTGTTAGTTCTTCGTTACTCACATTGTTATTGGTTTTTAGACCATAACCTATGTCAATATAGGGCTTGTTTGATTTTCTATTAACAGTGACACCTTAGTGATTTTGTGTTTCTTCTCATGTTCAAGTAAAATCCTAAGGAAGCTAAACTACCTACCTAAAGTAAGTACTGTACATACTAAGTTTATAATAGCAGAGTATTGAGAATCGTCACACAAGACTAAGTGGTCATCCTAAGAGTATTTTTACTAAACAGTTGACACTACTCAACAAATAACTGGTTCAATTGCTTTTTAGTCATAACGACTTTGTCCTAACTTTTGGTGAAACTTTTTGTAGCAATGATAGGTCAGTGGTTAGCTCGGTCAGTTCACACCCTAAAAGATGTGGGTTCTAATCCCAACAATGTGCTTGAGCTGTGGAGGAAACCTTAGCATGGTGGTAGGGTATTTTCTAGTACTCAGCTGGTTACCTACCAGCCTACCACCCTCAAGTTAAAAATCTGCTGCCAAGCACTTAATGATGTGTTCTGGCAGCCTCACTTGAGAGCCAGTTCCATTCCAGGCTAGGTGTGCTTACCATCTTCGACCACACTGTCACTTAACATCAAGTGAGCTGTGGTGAAACACCAAGTCTTATTCATATTCGGGATGGGGGTGATAAGTCCTGTACTGACATCCCGCTTGAGGTGTATTGTGCATTTCCCTGTACCAGCGTCTACCCGAGCCAGCCCAGCTCCTTGAAATATCAAAGTGAGGCTCTGGGTCGCTGGCATAGTAGCTCCAGTTGGTGAGATAGAGATATTTAAACACCAAGCCTGTCAAATATAAAAAAAAAAACTCACAAAGCATTTATATCTTACATATGCATATGAGATTACTAATGTAATTAGGTTGATAGTTTTAGTCACATCTGGTAAACATTTATAAGGAATTAAAAGCAGAGCGTAATATGGTTTGTCTTTCCATGTATTGTAATAAATAATAAAACTATAATCAACTCCTTTACAATACCCATACAATATTCCAGTATCAACTTTACACATGCCACTACCACTACACTTATCTAGACGAGATATACATATCTAGTGTCTGCCTAGGTACTAAAACTAATTATAGTTTCTAAAGAGATGTAAGCCATACCCATCTATAGTACTAAACTGGAGAGCGACAAGTGTGGTGACTCAACGGTTAATAGTTTTGACCTTCCTCTGACACTTGAGTACCTACAATCTTTGGTTCCTGCTCCCTTGTGTCTTATTATTTTATTTTTAACTGCATATAAACTATTAAGTTTGTTTGTGTCTATGGACGCAGATTAATAAAATATACAGTATATGCAGTGACTAGATAGTCCAAATTTTTTCCGGAGTCGTAAACAAATTTTCACTTATGATTATAAACAAATTATTGTGAAATATACATAGACTGAGGGGTGCTTGATCTTGCTTCTGAGCTTTTGCGATAAGGCCGTCACTTGTATCACTAGCTGGTAAGGTTTTTACCTGTATCTTTATTAATTTTAAGCATTGTCACAAAATTAAGTTGAGTAGTTGAGTCTTAGAAGTCTTTTTTCTCGAAGGTGTTTTTACATAAAGAACTTGTAAGATTTGTCCATAATAATGTTAGGGTGAAACAATGTTTCACTTTATCTCCTAGTCAAGATTATTGCTTGACAAAAGAAGATTAGCGCTGCATGGCATGGCTGAATTACCTGCTAATGAGGATATGATAAAATATACTTTTGACAAGTTTTAAGTGAATACTATTAATAAGTCATCATAAGCCATTTTCCATGCACTGCCCGCAAGCGATGATAGTTCAGTGGTTAGCGCGGTCAATTCGCATCCCGAAGGGCGTGGGTTCAAACCCCAACAATGAGCTTGAGCTGCCGGTGAAGGAAAACATCGTGAGGAAACCATAGCGTGGTGGTAGGGTACTTTCTAGTACTCGGCTGGCTAGCTGCCACCCAAGTTTTCAAGTTGAAAATCTGCCGCCAAGCATCTGACGATGTGTTCCGGCAGCCTCACTTGAGAGCCAGCTCCATTCCAGGCTAGGTGTGCTTTACCATCTTCGACCACACCGTCACTTAACATCAGGTGAGCTGTGGTCAAACACCTAGCCTGTCAGCCATAAAAATAATAATAATAATAAAGCATGCCAGCTGTGATAAAAGTCTTCGTCCGCGAAAAAGAGACAAATGTATTGATATTCTGGTTTCGTTGTTAGCCCCAGCTAGAACAACGCGTGCTAGCTGAGGCTTCTGAGTATAGGCCTTATTGGCGTGGTAACCAGCGGAGCTGGTGGATATTTGAAATCTAATCTCCCCACTCAAGTACAGGAAAAACAATGAGGCAGTGTGGCCTGTGTCATTGTAGAAGTAAGAAGAAGAATACTTTCAGGATTTTCCTAGATAAAATGCCGATGGCAAAGTGCTAAGAGGATACCAGTGCGTTCCTCTGGAGATCTTGGTGCCCTCCCTCATGTATAGCTACCGGGTGGTTTTGAGTACAGATGCAATCCAATACATCTGGGTTTCTTTAGCAGATTTTCCTCGTCACTAAAGCGCCATCTATTCCGATCTTTTTCTGTAGCTGCCGTAACAATATTATTGGACCAGCGAGCTTCTGGTCTTCCCGGTATTGGCTTGCCGTTATGCTGCCACTATCTTGTGACTGGCATGCTCCACCGTTTTGTGCCTCCATACTCTTAAGCTATAGCGATACCTGTTAGAGAAATAAATACGCGACCATATGTCATATGTCTGCGCAATAAGGTTCGCAATCACATACCTTTTTCGTAAGCACCTAACAGCTATCGAAATAAGAAGCTCTAAGTACAAAGGATGTAAATAGGTAATATTGATCACTATTACTAATAGTGTAATGTAATGAAGTCGCATTTGACGTGTCTTTTTGTTCAAGTAGTTCACCTAAACTACGCAAAGGATTTTGGTACAGCTGTCGCTATTATTCAGAGTATTTCTTGCTGAAGGTTTTTAAATCTACATATTATGTAATAAAAGTATTCAACAATAAGGCGTGTAGCGATGATAGCTTAGTGACTAGAGCGGTCGGTTCGTGCGCCGAATGGTTTAAACCCCAACAATGACCTTGAGCTGCCAGTGAAGGATCGTGAGGAAACATAGCATGGTGGAAGGGTACTTTCTAGTGCTCGACTGGCTAGCTTTGCTAGCTACCACCCTTTAGTAGAAAATCTGCCGCCAAGCATCTAATGGTGTGTTACAGTAGCCTCATTTGAGAGCCAGTTCCATTTCAGGCTAGTTGTGTTTACGAGCTTCGATCACACCGTCACTTAACATCTAGTGAGCTCTGGTCAAACACCTAGCCTGTCAACCACAAAGTAACGTATTCAATGTACGTGTTTCTTATAGTTATCACTTAGAACAATGACAGTACATAGTAATGCGAAGTTTTGAGTCATTCCATAAATGTTAAACTTGTCCTTATAATACAAATCGTAAATAATACATACAACACTTATGAATAACATTATATAAATTATATATTCGTAATTTAATATTATTCGTCTAATAAAGTGGTAATCCTGGCTAATGTCATAGCTTATGAAGTTTTCGCAAATTGTGTGTACTCTACTTTAGATCCATCTACAAACATTATTTATTCCTGACTGGAAGTAACAATCTCACTGATAAGACACTTCCATTGACA
Organism: Biston stratarius; assembly: GCA_950106695.1. Lineage (NCBI taxonomy): Eukaryota > Metazoa > Arthropoda > Insecta > Lepidoptera > Geometridae > Biston > Biston stratarius. Next base: position 3,432,070 of record OX467108.1, read on the forward strand.
ATGTTTATGACAATCAATTGAAGCGATACTGCCGTGTCTTAGAAGTTATTTGCATACTATAATGTTCATTAAATGCGTCTTAGTTTCATAGTAATTTTTACCTTATTTTTTTGAAGAGGACCCGACACCGAGACAAACCTCGGCGAGGTTTAATGGTGTGTGTTTTATTATGAAAAATTGTAAAATATTATTAAATAAAAAAAAAAAAAAAGGCTAGGAAGCAGAAAGTTTTGATTGACCATTTACTGCCTGCTTCTTAAAAGAATTGTCAAATCCGACATAAATTTAACATCTAAATAAAATACCACCACTTCCAACCAGTCTTTATGGAATCCAATAGGGGAGGCCTATGCCCAGCAGTGGCCGTCCCACGGCTGAGATGATGAATTAAAATAACTACAAGTCCTTATATCGTCTTCTCACTGCAGTAACCAATTGGCATTTGCGTTTCGCGTCAACACGAGCACATCGTCAGGACGTGTTGACTCTTCGAGCGATTCTCCAAGCGCCGAGAGCCTTCTATGTCGGATTTTAGTTTTAAATAATAATAAATATTTCAGATAGATATTTAAAAACTTTCGTATATTTTAATTAAATTAAATCATTTTCACTGTTGTAACCAAAACAACTACTAAAACAAAAAATATTTCTCTTGAAGATTCAAAATGAACTTAACGCATGAATCAATCAGTTATATAATAACGTCTTCTATTTGCAACGTTGGAAGTTTTCAGATAAAAATGAATTATTACCCTACATCAAAAACTGTGCATCTCTGTAGTCATTGTTCGAATGATAATGCCACCGTTGCTTTCACGCCGCGACGGTATCGCGCGATCTATTCGGATACCATCTTAGGGATCATCGCACGATGAAGTCGCACCGTTACGATCAATTAGCCAATTATCAATAAAATCATAATCATAAAGTTATTTATTCAGTTTAGGCCCTGGTAGGGCACTTATGTCCATGATCATTGCAGCGATACCTAAAACGTTGAGTGGCAAAACAAAGTCCATGGCATTGCAGCTTTGGAGCCAATTTTAATTTGAGACTTGATGGTTAGTCTCATTAGCCCTGTAATTTCTCTAGCTGCAGTACCCTTCAAACCGGAATACAGTAATGTACACAATACTGCATGGCGGCAGTACTTGGTACTGAGGTGCTACCGACCTAGATCTACCACCAAGTAAAAGTATAGGTGCAACACTAACATCCGCGTGTGTAGGCCTGCGAGCGATAGTTTGCGTATAGTAGAATGAATATTCATGAGTAATTTCCTTAAGTTCCTCACCTAGAACATCATAATAATGGATACTCTCTTTTGTCCTCAGTTCCGTCCGCCCCGCAAAACCTTACAGCAGATTACATATCCGATGAGGAAGTTCATCTATTCTGGGCTCCTCCACTAACCTCTACAGTCGTTGTCATCTCAATTCCCTCTAACCAAAATGGCGAGCGAAAGGTCAATGATCCCAGGACCGACGCCCATGGCAAAGACCCCAGCAACGACGTCAGCAACTTAGCACCAGAATCGTTAAAAGACACCGCATATTTATTTCATGACGGTCTAAAGTATAACAACGAGTTCTCGAACTCCGATATCCTCTTGGATTCGTATAGGAATAAAAGAGATGAGCGTTCACACAGACATAATAGAAAGAGACGGCAGGAGAACGGGACAGAGACGAAGACATTCGAACACCTTGATTTTGTATCTGACATGTTTGAGAGGAAAGCCTACAAGAAAATACAAAAGAGACAAAACAAAGATACTTCAGAAATCGCGTATGTGCTTTACTATGAAGAAGGTAAGCCAAGATATGGACTCGAGATCAATGGAGTCCAACGGCCTAATGATGTTCGGATGAATAATACCTTCGCAACGGATATAGGGATGGAAACAGACAATGTGAAAAATTTAACCCTGCACAACACTTCTGGGAAAGTCACGAAGGTCGTCGGATTCTGGTTGAAAAACTTAAGTGAGTTCTCAGTATAATTTTGCTCTGTTTCTTTGTTTTTGGCATAGAACTTTGTGCATATGCCAGTATCAAGTATTTTGATATTTTCAATTAATAAATGATAAATGTTATGATACTTAGTGTGTGAAATTTTGACTGCCTAGTTGGGAGACCATTTGGCTTCCAATCTGGAGGTCCTGGGTTCGAATTCCACGATTAGATTTGTATTATACTTTCCGATTGATCTTATTGAAATTTTATAAAAATCGGTTCAGTAGTTTGATTTTTGAACCAAAATACTTAAAACCTAGCCGTATTTCGGCTTAGGGGTATGGAGTTGGGATTTTTAACATCATGAACACAGTAATGTCTTAAAATATCACCGCGGATTCTCAACGAATTGTATGTACTTAGAAGAGAACTTCAGATCGAAGTGTTTCCAGGGGCGTAGCTACCACCGTATCAGCCGTATTAATGATACGGGGTCCCCGGAATACAGGGGCCCCATTATGTATAAGCAAAGATTCGTAACCGCGGCAGCAACGGATGTCCAGGGTTAGACTTCGTTTGATTATATGTTCGTTAACAAGTTTGTGAAAGAATAATAAACATTACCTCCGTGGAGCTATGAAATGAAAGACTGGTAGAAGGGCCCCCGACAAATCTTGATACAGGGTCCTTCTAAAACTAGCTACTTCACTGCCTTTCATTTAGGCCCTCAACTAATTTTGATACAGGCACGCTACGCCACTGAGTGTGTCGCATACCTATCGGCTAATGGTGATCGTCGTATATTGAGCAGATAAAATACGAAACTGCCATTGCCATTTAGCACTTAGGAAAAATACTAAAAATATCAACAAAAGTTATCATCCAGTTACCGGAACAGCTGAGTTTAAAAGGAGGTTAAATATTTGTTTTGATAGTTATTATTCACTTTACAATTTCAACTTAAAATGATAACAAATTTAAATGCGTAATATTTTTCTGTTCAAGATTTTTTCCGTGTTTCTTTACATATAATTAATTCTATTATTTCTAACATAAGGGACCATTAATTTATTACGTAAGACCATTTGGGGTTGAAGGGGATCGACCATGTCATATGGTTTCGATAGTTCTTACGTTCTTACATCTGCGAGTTGATTATATTTATTAATTTTTTCCTTTAGATTCTTACGTTATAAATATTAAACATTGATCGTCATACTCTTATTTAGTCTTACATATTATTTTTTCTTACGTCTTACGTAATAAATGAATGGCCCCGAAGTGTAGGTTAAAATGCATAGAACGGGTGATGGGACGTTAAGTGGGAACATTAGAAGACAATTACTATTAGTCATCAGTCATCATCAGCCATAGATCGTCCACTGCTGGACATAGGCCTCCTGGGAGAGTTTTGCCAATACTCGCCACGCTTGGCAGGCGGGTTGGCGAGCGCAGTTAGGTGTGATTGTTCAAGGAAGACGCTGCTGCCCATCTTCCGGATTACATCCCTTAGCCGACTCTTACGCCAACCACGGGTAGAGAGAGTGGGGTACTATTCTTACGCCGACACCACCACGGCAAATTAGTAGATCTCCCGATATCTGATATGGCAAACCAATCCTGCATTTGAGTTGTCCGGAATGGTGTTCGAAACGTCTATACTATGTAGTAAATATAGATCAATGTACTATATTTATGTATGTTACCATAACGTGGCCATGATCTCAGATACAAACCCATTGATATAAAGCATATAATAAATTAATTCATGCCCATATCAATTACCTACTAGTTTACTTCCATACATACATTGTTGTTGTGTTAGCTTATATGATAATTATAATTTCACATCCCGTTATTGACTGATGGATTAGATACGCATATATACATAATTATACGTATTAAATAACGATCATTGTCGCGATAGTCGTCACGGTGAACGGTCTTATAGCGAAGAGTCTCGAACAACATCGTAAGAGACTGTTAGACGGTTGGGTCAAGGGTCAGATACGCAGCGATTCGGCTCTTGATGCATGCAGCCCGTGAATGGAACTCATTGCCGGCTTCACTGTTTCCTATAAAGTTTAATTTGGACTTTTTTAAGGCTAGAGTGAATAGATTTCTTCTAAATCAGCGTGCTCCATCTTCGACCTCACCGTCGCTTTCCATCAGGCGAGTTTGTAGCCAAATGTAGATCTATCACTACATATTAAGAAACTAGTTTCTTAATATGTAGTATTAGTTTCGCTAGTTTAAAAAAAAGGCTGTGATCCTTGACACGGCGTGCATTGTGAGGAAGTTTGTCACTGTAATCTCTTGGGCATGACACCGTCCTGGAGAATCGCTGGTATTATTTCCGTTCGTTCGCATCTTGATAACGGCGAGTATTTGTTCAGGCACAACCAACTAGGATGATCCATCGACAAATTGCTCTTCAATACGGCCTTGTAGAGTCTGAGGTGCTGTACTATAAGTACGCACCAGCGCCAGTTCTCGAAAATGGTCGTGCTTTGCTCTATTGGGACCGGTCTATCATCACGGACAGGACTTTTGTCGCCAAAAAGTTTGATATCGTGGTAGTCGACCGAAACCGCTACATATTTTCGGGATAAATAGTTGCCTATGTGTTAATCCAGGATGTCCGCTACTTCCATACCAAATTTCATCGAAATTGGTCCAGCCGTTGGAGCGTGAATCAGTAGCAAACATACAAACACACTCACAAACTTTCGCCTTTATCTATCTATCTAATACCTTTAAACAAGCAATTATTGTATATATGTATATAGTATATAATCTGAATCTCGGAAACGGCTCCAACGATTTTCATGAAATTTAGTATGCAGGGGGTTTCGGGGGCGATAAATCGATCTAGCTAGGTTTCATTTTTAGAAAACGTCGTTTTATCCGTGTTGTCAGCCGAGCAAAGCACGGTCATACAGGTACTAATATTATGGCGTGAAGATTTAATTAGGCTTTTAAAAATTATTTTATTTTCAGAACCATTCACACCGTACAAGATCTGGGTGCAAGCGTTTTACAACTTCTCCAATGGTTATTTCAACTCGTGGGATGTGACGTCACGGCTTGGGAATAAATCCGACTTCCTCTACGTGCTCACAGACGTTAGACCGCCTTCCGCTCCCAAAGTCTTGAACCTCACCTGTGATCAATCTAAACGTAAGTAATACTGCATTGTAGTAGACTTTTTGATGTGAATATTTTTTAAATTTGCTTCTTTACTGGAAAACAACTCAGATAACTGTTGATAACAAAATCGTGGGATACAGTTAGGTGTTGCAGCGACGTATATATCGTCTACATCCATAATTACACCGCACATTGCGTGGTGGTAGGGTACTTTCTAGTACTCGGCTGGCTAGCTACCACCCTCAGGTTGAAAGTCTGCCGCCAAGCATCTAACGGTGTGTTCCGGCTCACTTGAGAGCCAGTACTATCCCAGGCTAGGTGTGCTTTACCATCTTCGACCACACCGTCACTTAACATCAGGTGAGTTGTGGTCAAACACATAGCCTGGCAGCCATAAAAAAAAAACCACTCCATAGCTAAAGGATCAAATAATTCATTTCGTTAAATGAGGAGATGAATTGGTTAACGCGTTCGGTTTACATGCCGAGGGGCGTGGGATCAATAACCAACAATGAGCTTGAGCTGCAGGTGAAAGAAAACTTCGCGAAGAAACCATACCATTCAAATAGTGGTAGGGTACTTTCTAGTTCTCGGCTGGTTAGTTAAAAAAGTCAAGTTAAAAATCAACCGCCAAGCATCTAATGGTGTGTTCCGGCAGCCTTGCTTGAAAACCAGTTATATTCCAGGCTAGGTGTAATAACCATCTTCGACCACACCGTCACAAGGCTGATGATGATGATAATAATATACCAGTAAGGAGCAACTAAAGTGATGTTCGTAGACATAAGTCTTAGTGTCATCCCTATAACATCATCAGGGACGTCCACTGCTGGACATAGGCCTCCTCCTGGGGGTTTTGCTTATACTCGCCACGCTTGGCAGGCGGGTTGGCGAGTGCAGTTAGGTGTGATTGTTCAAGGAAGACGCTGCCCATCTTTCGGATTACATCCCTTAGCCGACTCTTACGGCAACCACGGGTAGAGAGGGTGGGGTACTATTTTTACGCCGGCACCACCACGGCACCTATAACATAGGGTTGTCGAATAATAGTAATTGGTTTCATTTTCAGGTACTTTATACCTGCAATGGCGGCAACCAACGGAGTTCTACAACTCTTTAGACCAGTATGTGGTAACCCTGAGGAAAATACCGGAACAACAGCCCCGCACGCGGCTTACCTTGCCCACTAACAAAAATGACATCGAGACTACTATCAGCGTGGTAAGTAAATATTTTCAACGAGCTGTCTAACTAAATTAAACACATATAAGGCGAAGATTATATCCACAAAACAGTTAAAAACTATCCCGGAAGGCAAATTTTGTTATACCCTTGATTTTTTATAGTGATAATATTATCAATAACTAGTTGCGCCCCGCGGTGTTACCCGCTAAATATTTTCGGGGTGTCAGCAAATTTCATCAAAATTAGTCCAGCCGTTTGAGCGTGAAGAAAAAAGTACACTCACAAACTTTCGCGTTTATAATATTAGTGTGATATATAAAAATAATTTATTCTATTTATTTAAAATATTAATAAACTATCTATCTATCTATCTATATCTTTAAACGAGCAATTCTTGTATATATATATATATATATATATATTCTGAATCTCAGAAACGGCTCCAACGATTTTCATGAATTTTAGTATGCAGGGGGTTTCCAGGGAGATAAATCGATCTAGGTAGGTTTCATTTTTAGAAAACGTCGTTTTATCCGTGTTTTCAGCCGAGCAAAGCTCGGTCATCCAGGTACTATAATAAAAATAAGAATGATTTTGTTTAAAAAAAATACGACTGTGTTAAAAAAATAGCCAGTGTCACTCTGGTGATCCGTCTGTCAGGGATGCACCTTCCATCCCGTGCTTCAGAAGCAATCTAAGATTTTTGCCACTAGAAACCTTCTTTTATAACAATAGACAATAGACAACACTTAATTTGTGACATAAAACATTTAACAAACATAAATGAAAACATTAAAAGAAAAAAGAAAGAAATATATTTTATGTTACAAACCGGCCTCAACTCGGCATAATGCCGACTGCAACCAGCCGGCGCTGGTCTTCCGTCGAGGCCGGTAGGTGACGTCACGCACGAGAGTGCCATGCGGTAATAAAAAAAAGAGACATATATATACGCAATCATTCGATTAATCGCATTTACGACATCGACAATTATTTAAAACTAAAAGTTTATTGCATTACTACTCAGTAAATTATTATTCGTTTTTTGACTTACTTTATATTGACATACTTTATTTTGTCATTTTCGTTTTTTATTCATTAACATGTAATCAGTGTTTTTGAAATGTTTAAAGATACGTAGGAAATAATATTACGGAATTTGACTTGTAACATTTATGTTATTAATAAAAGTACCTGGATGGTTTTTATTTTCGTTTTCTAAAAATGAAACCTAGCTAGATCGATTTATCTCCCCCAAAACCACTTGCATACAATATCTCATGAAAATCGTTGGAGCCTTGAATACACAAGAATTGCTCGTTTAAAGGTATTAGATTTGTGGCTGCCGGGGCATACTGTTCGACGTTAGGCGGTAGATTTTCAACTTGATGGCGGTAGTTACCTACCTACCTCAGCTGGTTAGGCAGCTGACTACTTGAAAGTACCATCCCACTATAATATTATAAATGTGAAAGTTTGGATGGATGGATAGATGGATGTTTGTTACTAAATTACGCCAGAACGGCTGAACGGATCTAGATGAATTTTTGCATGTAGATACTTTAGGCCCTGGAATAAAACATAGGATACTTACTTTTCATTATCATCATCATCCATCACCACGCGGGTATAGTTTGTATGTTTGTTACTAAATCACGCAGATGTCAGATTGACAGATATCAGATTGACAGATGTCAGATTGACAGATGTCAGATTGACAAATGTCAGATTGACAGATGTCAAATGTCATATTGACGGATAATAAAATAGCGTATGTTTTATGACTGTCCCTTATTTGCTATCTACACGTTTAATTAATCTCTGAACCAAATTCTAAAATTAAATAACACACGGTTGCAATGTAGATGCTAACGTAGTACATTATTTTGATCTATCTCATAAAGTTTAGGTACAAAAACATGTTTTTTTACGACATCGCATTACAAATATTTGAAATTTTCGGATTTTATCTTATGCATGTATTATACGTTCTATACGAATAATATATGCATATGCATCCTTCCTCTTGAATCACTCTGTCTATTTATGGAAACCGTATTAAAATCCGTTACGAAGTTTAATAAATCTAAGCGTATAGATGGCGGGAAGCGACTTTGTATTATACTATGTAAAGATGACACCAATAAATAATAATCGTTGAATGCTTAAGGAAATATCAATGAATAAAATTTGTACAAATTGCTGATTGGGTTTTCCTAAATCCTATCTATTCGTTTTATATTTTATTTTATTAACTTGAAATTGTGTTGAGTATGATAAAAAGTACAACTTTACAAAAACAATTATGAATATGTCACCGACATAGCAAAGCGTATTGACAAGTTGAAGAGGCAATGGGCTGGACAATGGACATATCTGTCGCAGAACCGATAACCGCTTGGGAGTTCTAGAGTGTATACCGCGAATCGATAAACGTAGTGTAGGCAGCTCTGAAACTTGATGGAGTGACGATATACGTAGGACGGCTGGAAGAGGCTGGAAGCGACTTTATAAAGTTCAGGCTGAATGTCGTCTTGGGGGAGGCTTATGTTCAGCAGTGGACTATGGAAGGCTGATTATATACTCAATTGTTTAATTCAGCATATGTACAGATGCAGGACTTATAAATATATTACATTGCATAGCCTAATTATGATCCCACTAGCTGCGCCCCGTGGTTTTACCCGCGTAATGATGGATGATGATGATGTACATGATGTGCATCCCGCGGCGCGTCGCGTCATCGTGGTATCGAAATAAAGTAAAATGAATTCTAAACTCATTGAAATAAGATTCAAAATAACTTGATTAGTAATAAAATCCTTTGCCATGATACGCCGTGCCGTGCTGTCACTGAGCGCCCTAATTGTAAGTAAGGCCCTAATTGTGAAGTAAGTTTATTTTTCGCTTTATAGTGGTTATTTTTTTTTTCTTGAAGTCGGTTTTACTTTTTTTTTTTAGTTTATTTATGTGAAAGTATTGAAACTAACTAGACGCTCTCCTGATGGTAAGAGATAATATCTGTCCATGACCATTGCAGCGATACACTGATCTTTTAAATTACTGTGTACCAGATAACCGATAGAATCTTCTCTAAATATATATAACTCAAAGGTGACTGACATAGTGATCTATCAACGCACAGCCCAAACCACTGGACGGGTCGGGCTGAAATTTGGCATGCAGGTAGATGTTATGACGTAGGCATCCGCTAAGAAAGGATTTTGATTAATTCTACCCCCAAGGGGATAAAATAGGGGATGAAAGTTTGTATGAAACTTTGTCAATTTTAAACCGATCGGGCAGAGACTTTGCATGCATAAAGCTACTACGACGTAGACATCTAGCGCGGGTGAAACCGCGGGGCACAGCTAGTATTTATATACTTTTTAATTGTTAATACATAGTTGTACATAATAGGTTTGTTTTTCCCTCTCTTGGGTACCATTCCAGTTTGTCCCTATTCCATTTTCTTTGTGTACTTGACATAAAACTATAAATGTTTATATAAATGTTGCTTAAAGGTAACCTATGCTTAAAATATTCTGCCGACTGACCTACGCAAAATGTCACGGAAATAAAAGCTTACGCCATACTTTAAGCAATGTTTATAATTAAAGTCCTTAATATTTATTTTTCCATGTTATTTTGTCGATAGGTGAATAAATTATCTCTTTATTGTTCACGCCAATTTCAAATACTATGCTTATCAATAAACTATTTAACACATGGGAAACAACTGGCGGCCTTATCGCCAAGAGCGATTTCCTCCAGGCAACGTTAGTGTGGAAAGTATTCTACAGAATACAAATATTTTATTGATAACACCAATCTATGTTTCTCATCCGTACGGCCAAGGAATGGAACAAGTTGCCGGTTTCCTTGTTTCCTGAGAGATATAATCTAGATCTTTTTAAGGCAAGAGTGAATCCAGATCTTCTAAATCTGCGTGCTTCATCTTCGACCATATCATCGCATACTTTGGTGGTCAAACGCGGACTTATCCGTATCCCAAAATAATACGTAGGTATATCATTAAAAAAAGTTTTAAACATTGATTTTATATGTCATAAAGTATGTCAATATAAAAATATGTCAATATATATTGTTTGTATACCAGGAGGTGGAGCTGTGGAATGTGACCAGATACGAGGTGAAGGTCTACGCTGTGACGCAGTCCGTCTCCCGGGAAGGTCTTCTCATCAACGGCACCGAGTCCGGCCCTGAGGTAAGGTATATGTTGTGCTCAGGGATATTGCAGGTTTTTCAACAACCGCGGTTTTTTTTAAATATGTAATAGGTGCACGTTTGATCACATCCTGCTTGATGTTAAGCAACGAACACGCATGTGTGTTTGTTTGCACACTACAGTGTTACATTTAGAGTCTAAGCTACTGAACAGATTTTGATGAAATTTTTATAACTTCAAAGGATATTACTATTATTTCCTTAGGACATTTTAGTTACCTCAATTTAGTTAATTTTAAAGTTATTTTAGTTATCCAGGTTCACACCGTTGTTTATATTTAGGAGGGCCAGCTCGGATAATATTTATTGTGTCATTGAGGCACGCAACCAAAATCGAAGTGAATCTGTGAAAAGTAGAAAACGTTATATCTGCGTTGGGGACGGTGACCGGGAGAATTTCCAGTATTTCTAAGACAATTTTTATGTTACAAATCTTGGTCGAATGCTTTAATTAATTATTTATCAGGCTATCTACCTCAATAGACCGTGAAACTCTGACATCACTATGGGCATGCCCACAACCCGATAGGTTGTGGGCATGCCCATCGTGTTGTAAGAACAACCGGTTGATTGGTTTGTGACATTTACGCAGGAGGTGTCTAGCGAGTGGTGCAGTGTGCACTCAGAAGGGAGGTCTCCGGGCGCAGCGGTGGCGCGCGGCGTCAGCACGCAGGCGTTGCTGGCTGTCTGTCCCATCGCTCTCGTGGCCGCTCTAATAGTCGCGCTCGTTTACTGGCGGTAAGATAATTATATACAGAGATAATGGTAATCAGTCAGCATCCTGTTAAAGGTTCTTTACTTATATTATATTGTGCATTAAAACGAACAACTTTTGCCAAAACACAATACACATCGCAAAAAAAAAACCGGCCAAGTGCGAGTCGGACTCGTGCATGAATGGTTCCGTACCATTATCTATAAAAACGTCAAAAAAAAAAAACATATTTGTTGTATGGGAGCCACACTTAAATATATGTTTTGTTTCAATTTAATTATTTATTTTTAAAGTGAATACATAACTAAATGTTCTGTGAATATTTCAAGCGTCTACCTGTTGCCGTTAGCAATAACGAGCAAAAATGATTATTATAGCGGTAACAGAAATACATCATCTGTGAAAATTTTAACTGTCCAACTATCACGGTTCATGAGATACAGCCTGGTGATAGGCGGACAGACAGACAGGTCTTAGTAATAGGGTCCCGTTTTACCCTTTGGGTACGGAACCCTCTAACACTCTTCAGTTCTTTATTGCGTAGACGGTTTATACATCGTAGTATCGTGCAACCCACAGATTGAAATACACTGGTTTATATTATGTAGAGATGTAGATGTTGTAATTAATATGTTTCATATAACTTAAAGCTTTATTACAAAGTATATAATTTCTTTTTAGATGCAGATCTCGCGTCAGTAAATGTATAAGTGCGGCATACAACTACTTGGAAGAAGGCGGCGAAACGGCCCGAGCGCCACTCAATAAGAAACCTGGTAAGATATGTAGGTACTACTCGTAGGCTATATATTCTCGTAGGCCAGTAAAAATAGAATTTAACCTCGCACTACATTTCCTATCCAATTTTTTTTATAAGGTCACATATCACATCCTCAGCCATAGGTCGTCCACTGCTGGACATAGGCCTCCTCCTGGGGGGGTTTTGCCAATACTCGCCACGCTTGGCAGGCGGGTTGGCGAGCGCAGTTAGGTGTGATTGTTCAAGGAAGACGCTGCTGCCCATCTTCCGGATTACATCCCTTAGCCGACTCTTACGGCAACCACGGGTAGAGAGGGTGGGGTACTATTCTTACGCCGGCACCACCACGGCTAAGGTTACACTTACAGAACATAAAATCACAAAATGCTGACAGATCCAGGCGGAGCTTTAAGCGCACTCTTGAAAAAAATATTTTTGGCTGATATATCGGAAATTAAGCACTTTAGGGTAAAAGTTATAAGGACTATTATTGTAGAGAATAAAACTTTGCATCTTTTATTTCCTGTAAACTTTTTTGTAAAACTTACCGTTTACGATTTATGGCCCATTTAATGAACCGGCCAAGATAGAAAAAACAGTTCATAAAAAAGTTATCTAGCTCTGCTAGCTACCATCCTCAAGTTAAAAAACCTCCCGCCAAGCATCTAACGGTGTGTTCCAGCAGCCGCACTTGAGAGCCAGTTCTATTCCAGGCTAGGTGTGGTTTACTATTTTCGACCACACCGTCACTTAACATCAGGTGAGTTGTTGTCAAACACCTAGACTGTCAGGTATAAAAAAAAAAAACAAAACCTAGTTTGTCGATTTTTTATCGGATTAATTTCGGTGAGTATGCTTCAGTTAACTACATGGTCTGATTTCCCCATGCTCATTTTTCTATCGGACAGCCAGAAGCTCAAAAAAGCGACATCGTTTCATGGTCGACGTTCCAAAAACTCGAACGAAACGATTTGATTCCACGTTCATTGTTTGGACTACTAGACAGTGGAATGCGCTGAGTGGGTTATATCCAACGGGGAACGTTGGATATAATCTGGGTGTCTTCAAGTCGAGAGTGAATCGCTATCTTCTAGGCAAGCGTGCTCCATCTTAGACCGCATCATAACTTAAAATCAGGTGAGATGGCGGTCAAAAGTAATCCTTTAACTAATTAAAAAAAATAGTATGTAAGTATTCTATCAGTTAACTGACTTCCATAGTACAAGTTTTGCTTAGTTTGGCGCTGTGTGTAATTAAAAAAAAAAAACTGGTTATAAGTGATTTCGTTCCCAGTAGTGAGCAGTGTAGGCGCGCATACGGGGTGCGCGGAGGAGGCGCGCGCGGAGTGCGGGGTGCGTTCCAGGCCTCCGCGCATGTCCGCGCCGCAGCACCCCGCCGTGCCGCGCGGCGCGTTCGTCGAACGCGTGCGCGCTCTACACGCAGACGGAGACATCGGTTTTAGGTAAGTAACTCGGGTTACTGAAAATAAAATCATTGTTTCATTGAGTTGGCCCTGTTGGCTCATTGGTAGTATGTCTGCCTGAGCTGTAGGGCGTGGGCTCGATTCCCGCCAAGGACAAACATTTTATGGTATAAACAAATGTTTGTTCTGTGTCTGGGTGTTCTGTATGTATTATTAGTATGTATTTACAAAAAAAAAAAGTATTTATGTATCCTATCAGTTATCTGACCATCACACAAGCTCTGCTTAGTTTGGGGTCAAATTGCGCTGTGTGTAATGTGTCCTATGATATTTATTATTTTATTATAGTTCCGTACCTCATAAAGTTAAAAGAAGGATTGTCTTATAAGATCACTCTCTTGTCCGTCTGTCCGTCTGTCACCACCGATTTTCTCAGGAACGGGTGGACCTGACAAGTTGAAATGTATACCAGATACCGAGGTCTATAGTTCCTATTAGATGTATAAAAATCAAGGTCCTGAGTCAACACGATAAAAAGATTTTGTAGCGATGATAGCTCAGTGGTAAGCGCGGTTGGTTCGCATGCCGAAGGGCGTGGGTTCAAACCCCAATGAGCCTGTTGAGCTGCCGGTGAAGGAAACCATAGCGTGGTGGTAGGGTACTTTCTAGTACTCGGCTGGCTAGCTACCACCCTCAAGTTGAAAATCTGCCGCAAAGCATCTAACGGTGTGTTCCGGTAGCCTCACTTGAGAGCCAGTTCTATTCTAGGCTAGGTGTGCTTTACCATTTTCGACCACACCGTCACTTAACATCAGGTGAGTTGTGGTCAAACACCTAGCCTGTCAGCAATAAAAAAAAAAAACGGGCAAATTTAGATTTTCTACTACGTGAACTACTAGAACGTGTAACTACCAAAATTTACATTATTTTTTTATTTTGTAATAATAAAATTTTATATGTATTCATCTCTCAACAGCAAAGAGTACGAAATAGTGGTGGCGAAATCAGCAGCACTTGGCTACACGAGTCACCACAGCCATCGGCCAGAAAATCGTCTCAAGAATCGGTACCTGAACATCACCGCATGTGAGGAAGCATTTCGATTTACAACTTGCCACCTTTTATGTTTCCTGTGACTTAATCAGATCTATTTTTATTTGGTGGTAGATTTCTTTAGCAGGAGGTCGTCTAAATACCGCCGCAGTGCCATATCCCGCCGCCAAGCAGTAGTGTGTAAACAATACTGTGCTCCGATTTGAAGGATACTGCAGCTAGCGAAATGTAGCGAAAGCTAGCGTTTTGGCACTCAAAGTTCTGTGTATCGCTGCAATGGTCATGCGTTATCTCTTACCATCAGGAGAGCATCTCGTTCGAATCATTACTTAAACATTAAAAAAAAAATACTCGATGCACTTTAATGTTGTCACATTTCAAATAAGTTCTATATTCCCTTTGCATGTTGAATTGGAACTTTACTCTTTACAAATAAGCTCTATTTTCGTTAGATGATCACTCTCGCGTATGCGTGTCGGGAGGCGCGCGGTGCGGCGCGTCGGGGTGCGTGGGCGCGGGGAGGGGGCAGCCTTGCGATTACGTGAATGCCAACTTTATAGACGGCATGCTGCCAACGTTACAGCCGCAAGACGTAGCCAGAATCAGGCGGAAATTGGAAAGGAGGAACCGACCGCGCAGGTAATTTATCAGGGCGAGCGAAGCGAGCCCTATTACTATTCCACAACCTGAGCATTTTTGTGGTACACTGTACTGAAAAACTATCACGCCTTTAGATTTGTTCTTTAACACAGTAATTTAACTTCATATGTAGATGTGTTATCTGTCAAAATAATAATCATTTTATAACCATAATAAAATGAACATTAACAATTTTGTATTCATTGGATAGAATGTTATTGTACTACTAACGCCATCTGTTAGAAAACCAAAGAGCAACAGAACTAAACTCAATTTAAAAAAAAAACCGCCTTAACCCTAGAACTACAAATCGGGGTAGATATCTATGCCAGGTAAACTTTGATAAATTTAAACTTTAAAAAACTTTGTAAACTACGATTCTAAGTTAGTCAGTGACATTGTCCACTGAAGACCTATATCATAATTTAGTTCAAGGCTCAAACAATAATTGAATTTGCTCTTTACTTATAAGTCAGATTACTGCTTTCAGAACGATTTTACGAGCAAAAGTGTAGTGGGGTAAATGTTTACCCCGATTTGTAGTTCACAGGTAAAATAAATGAGTTTGTAGTTCTAGGCTTAAAAAATATTACCCGTTAGAAAAATTACGCGAGCCCTCACAAAGCTTAGCTTTTGGCTAGTTTATAAATACATACACTAGCGACCCCCAGATTCGCACGATACAGGGTTATAAGTTTTGGTTATACTAAACCGGAAACTCGTTATGGAAAACTTTGGACGCAATTCTGAAGCAATGAAAAGAAATCCGTTGTTTTACGAAAAACACGCGGAGCCTTGAAACATAAAAAAAAAACTTAAAAATGTTTTTTCTTTGTTTTGGAGTTGTAAGTATTGTGAGTGTGTTGTGTGGTAGTAGTTGTATAATTAATACAATGACCTTATAATACTATATAAAATAAACATTCGGAGGCCTAACAATCAACTCGTCTTTCTCTTATTGTCTAAATATTTTTTATTCACATAGACAACCATCTACGAAGCCCAGCAAACCTCCTCCGAACCTAGCGGAAGGCATAGAGTCGGCATTCCTCAATATAGAATTCTCCGGCATCGTGGAGTCTGAAGAGCAGGACGGCGATAGCGATAGCGAGCGCAGTGATACTGACAGTGAATTGGATGACGTTTATGTTGATATAGGTAAGTTTCATGTTGATATTTATAAGTTTTCGTTGATTATTCAAGAGATATCTTTTTGAGTGTCATTTCGCTTAAAAGTCGTTTTTCAAAAGTCGCTAAAAAAAAAAAAACAATTTACATTTATTTTAAATATTTATCTAACTTGACGACAATTTTAAATATCTATCCGAAATATTTATGAATATTTAAAACTGAAATCCGACAGAAACTTAAAATCTTAATAAATTAAAAATAACCATGAGTCTTTATATCCACTTCTCGCTGCTGTATCCCCTGATTTTGTTAACATGTTTTCTGAATTTTCTCCCATTATGGAAGCAAATTTAAAGGCGTCACACACACACATCATCAGCCATAGGACGTCCACTGCTGGACATAGGCCTCCTTCTGGGGGGGTTTTGCCAATATTCGCCACGCTTAGCAGGCGGGTTAGCGACCGCAGTTAGGTGTGATTGTTCAAGGAAGACGCTGCTGCCCATCTTTCGGGTTACATCCCTTAGCCGACTCTTACGGCAACCACGGGTAGAGAGGGTGGGGTGCTATTCTTACGCCGGCACCACCACGGCAAAAGGCGAAAGGGTTAAAGGCGTATTCACGTGAAAATTAAAATACTTTTTACAGATGGCGTCCAAACTCGAGTGAAGCTGGAGTGGCTGGTGTGGCGACGGAGATATATCGCCACTCAGGGCCCGACGCCGGCGACGTTGGACGCTTTCTGGCGCATGATATGGCAACACAGGGTCCACACCATCGTCATGATCACTAACCTGGTCGAGCGTGGCAGGGTGAGTATTTCGCGTAGTGGTATCTTGCTATCCGAAAGAAAGGGGTTTCTAGTACTCCAATAGATATCTACTACACCCAAGTTTAAAATCTACCGTCAATTGTCGTCTTTGGATGATTTTCGTCAATTTTACTTCTGAGTTAGCATGCATTCCAGCCTCTGTACTGTGAGTGTCTTGTTGCGATTCCCGCTAGGCGCTCACAATAAAGCTATCGTATACCCGCGCAAGGGTTGACCACTAAAAATATATCGATGTAAATATCGGATCCCAGCATCGATGTTTATCAATTTAGTAGCGATGATAGCTGTGGTTAGCGTGGTCGGTTCGCATGCCGAAGGGCGTGGGTTCAAACCCCTACAATGAGCTTGAGCTGCCGGTGAAGGAAACCATAGCGTGGTGGTTGGATACTTTCTAGTACTCGGCTGGCTAAAAAGACATCTGTTCATCCTAGTTTAAAAAAAAGCGAGCTTGTGCTATTATGTATTTAGCTGAATTAATACGTGTTTTTTTTTTATTTATAGCGTAAATGCGATATGTATTGGCCGGCGGGCGGTCGCGGCAGCACGGCGTCGCACGGCGGCGTGCACGTGACGCTGCTGCACGAGGACGTGCGCGCCGCGTACACCGTGCGGCACATGCGCGTGCGCAACACGCAGCACAACAACAACGGGGTGAGCGACCACTATTATAACGACACACTCCGCCACATTTCGCCCTTCACAGATTTTTTTTTAATTTAAAAATTATACTTCGCTGACACCGGTCTCCGGATTGGAACTTGGATTTAATTATTTTTTTTTTTTTACGATATGGGAAGAGGAAATTTCATCTTCACAGATTACACACATCACACAGCTATTTCTCAGTTTCTCCCTTAAACGGAGCATTGTATATTGAAGATACAGTACCTGAATGTACAAGCTTTGCTTGGATTTTTTTTCCGTTTTTTCTAATTGAAACCTAGCAAGATCGATTTATCGCCCCCAAAACCCCCTGCATACTAAATTTCTTGAAAATTGTTGGAGTCGTTTCCAAGATGCAGATTATATATATATATATATACATATAAATACATACACATATACACACAAGAATTGCTCGTTTAAAGGTATTAGATAGATTAGATAGCTATTGAGACTAACCATTGCATGTATCATAGTAATGAGCGTCAAAATAGCGATGGATGGAATACCCTGGCTATTGTGTAGTTACTTTCAGTAATTCGACTTCAAATTATTTATTGACATATTAAATGGTTAATCAATTTCATTTATGTCACAGAATTATACATGATTTAATGAGAAAACAGAATAACATGACAAATTCCAAATAAAATGTCAAATTCAAATATGTCAAACTCAAATAGAAATAAAATATCAGATTCAAAGTTCTAGGTACAGCTGCAATGACGTTATCTCTTATCACTAGGAGAGTGTTCATCTTATTACTTATATGTGCAAAAAAGAGGTTTACGCTTGACCACCATCACTCCTTGATACGGTCTACGAAGAAGTATGTTTGTTTAGAAGATTCCGATTTACCACAAGGTACTGTGTTCCGGATTACTGTGCAGCTAGCTAAATTACAGGGCTGTTGAGACTAACCATCGAAAGTCTCAAAGTAGTGAGTGCCAAAGCAGCGATGCCCTCAACTCTCTTTTGCTAGACAAAGTTCTGTTTATCGCTGCAATGGTCATGGACAGACGTTATCTCTTACCATCAGGAGAGCGTTTTATTAATTTCGCATTAAAAATAAATAAACTTTAAATAGAGTATTTATATCGGGGAATAACCTCGCCTGTAATTGAATTAAGCTTTATTGGGTGACACTTTCTGTTTTAGTCGGGTTCACCGTGCAGTGCGGACGAGGGTAGCGGCGACAGTCCACTCGGGCGGCTGGTGGTGCAATACCACTATACCGTGTGGCCCGACCACGGCACGCCGCGGCATCCGCTCGCCGTGCTGCCCTTCGTGCGTGCAGCCGCCGCGCATCCCGCCACCGTGCTCGTGCACTGCAGGTAACTTATCTTACATGGTCCTTCGAGCCACTAAATAAATCTAGTACCAATGTATAGATAACTAATTTGCTTCAGGTCGAAATTGTTTGCTATATGGTGTTTAAAATTTCAACTGTATTTTTTTTACTCCACAGCGCCGGCGTGGGACGCACAGGCACATATATAGTGTTAGATGCTCAACTGAATCAATTGAAATTAACTGGAACACTATCTCCCCTCGGCTTTCTATGCCGTGCACGCACACAACGGAATCACCTCGTACAGACAGAGGAACAATATGTATTCGTACACGATGCTTTATTAGAACACGTCAGATCTGGCAACACTGAAGTAGAATTCCCCAAAGCCAGGGAATACTTGGCAAAACTACTCGAAGATATATCCGAAGACGAATTGGCGGTGCTAGACCTCAATTCGAATAAACAAAAGAGCACCAACGACTTGACGAACGGTGTGACAGTTAACGGTGAAACGTCAAGCATAAAATCTAGTCAGAATAGTGAGAAGGATATAATCGAGAACGGATCCGAGATATCGATTAAGACGGACGATTTGAATAGTGAACAGAGTAAATCGTCGGCGAGGGATTTGAACGATTCGAACAATTTCAATTCGAACAATTTCAATTCTAACAATTCTAATTCGAACAATTCCAATTCGAACAATTCTAATTCTAACAATTCTAATAATTCCAATAATTCTACGACCAATTTGGAGGACCAAAAAGAGGTTATGGTGAATGGTGATGAATCAGAGGGAGTGTATGATTTGGCGCCAAGGTCAACAGACACCTATAACAAAAAGATGCAAGCTTACAACAATATGAGTGAACAGGAAAAAGAAGAAATAAGAAGGTAACTACTGATACTTCTTACTGATGATACTTCTTCTTTCATATACAATATTTTATGAAAAAAATAACATTGTAAGGAAACCATAGCATTGTGATTGGTAACTTTATAGAGACACTATCAGATCTCCATACAAACTTTTCGGTATAACTACCTATTACACAGATACTACACACTTATAGTTTTTGTACACGCACGAATGTGTGCGTGGAGTCTAAGTTATCAATAATTGAACACTTATCCAAGTGCTTGAACACATGTGTTACTTACTAATCGCTGTAGATTTAATATATTACTTACAAAATCAAGTACAATCACTTCAATTTCGTAGGACGGTGGAACATTATGTAGGTACCTACAACATCCCTCTACCGATGTACTCTTGTGTATATATATATATATATAGATATACATATTATATACAAGAATTGCTTGTTTAAAGGTATTAGATTATTAGCGTTTCATTCCATTTTTTTTTCTTTTATAACTGACAGGCTAGTTGTTTGAGCACAGCTCACCTTTCGTTAAGTGACGGTGTGATCGAAGATGGTAAAGCACACTTAGCCTGGAATGGAACTGGCTTCCAAGTGAGGCTGCCGAAACACACCGTTAGATGGTTGGCAGTAGATTTTCAACTTGAGGGTGGTATCTAGCCAGCCCTACCACCACGCTATGGTTTCCTTAACCGGCAGCTCAAGCTCATTGTTGGGGTTTATACCCACGCCCTTTGGCATGTGAAGTGACCGCGCTAACCACTGAGCTATCATCGCTGTAAAATACAAAATATACAAAAATATAGGTAACACTGCGCAAACTTATCATTCTATGTTCATGTTTTACATAATAATTACAATTAGGTACAATAATTGTTATTAATGTCTTATTTAGTTAGAAACAAAACATTTGGACAAACAATAAAACACACACCCATTTGGTGTGGTCCAGTTCTGACAATGGCATCCATGAGAAAAACATATGAAGTCGGTTTTTTTTTGTTAAAATTTTCAAAGGAAAAATTAGCGTATTCGCGTGTTGCGTGTGGCGCGTCAAGTTCAAGTGTTTTATTTGCCTAAGATGTGGTTACATTTTTGGTCTTACACATATTTTACCCTAATTGGCATGCGAATTTATAATATAATAGCTTAATCTAGATTATAATTATTATTATATTTCTCACAATAATTCATTACAAGAATGGCATTAGGTATATATATACAATTATGACAAGAGTCATCACGAAAAATATTAACCAACATCAAAATAATAACTACTTAATTATACAAAAGGAAATAATAGTATTTTGACTTATTCATTATATTAACATGTCATGATTTAATATTTTTAAATATGAATGGAATAATGACCTGTAACTTTGGTGTTATCAATAAATTATTTGTATTTATATTTGACTCAATCTTAACTTTACACTAAATATTTAAGTTAACTGCGCACGCGATATTTAATTTGCAGACACTTCTTTCATATATATTTTTAATATTAATAATTCATTTATTTATCTACATAATTACTTACATTATTCTTTTTAAAATAAAAGGATATGATAAAAACATTAGAAATTTATATCATGATCTATATTTATATCTATTACTATTTTAAATGATAATTATGTCTATTTTTTGGTAGAACTGTATGTGGGATCATTGTATTCGATGTGTTTCATGTTGAAAAACAGCGTTCAGTTAGCCACCTATACAGCTTAACTCTGAATTGTAGTTTTTTAAAAGTTTCTGGGATTTAATTGTATATTCTTAGAGCTATTACATTTTCTGTGGTATAGCTCATTATTACATTGCGGAAATACTAATATGTCTAATAATACTAGTCCCATGCTCTAATTGGCTCCTCGACAGCTCAGAATTGCATGCTGGGTGGGGAAGCCACGATTGGGTGGGGGGAACGATTGGGGTGGGTCTATTCTGTGGTACTCGTCTGGTTAGCCATTATCTGTTCTGTGGTACTCGTCTGGTTAGCCACCACCCTCTAGTTAAAAACCTGCCTCAAAACACATAACGGTGTCTCACAATCCTTTACCATCTCCTACCACACCGTTACTTAACATCAGGTGAGCCTGAACTCACCTGATTAGTAATGATGTTAAATTGTATAATTTTTTAATCGATTTATCATTTTTAGAGCGAATCGAGTGGAAAACTACGCATTGCTGGAACGGATGCGAACTCTGGCAAACCGGCATCATACATATCAAGGTCCACCACCGGTCAACCTGCTTGAAAAACAATACATGGTATGTAATTCTCAAACTATCGCGACTTTTTTTTTCTCTGTTTCGGTTCAGTTCAGATGTCGAAGAGCGTGGGTTCAAGCCTCAACAATGAGCTTGAGCTGCCGGTGAAGGAAACCATAGCGTGGGGTAGAGTATTTTATAGTACTCGATTGGCTAGGAAGAAAATCTGTTGTTAAGCAACTAACCGTGTGTTCCGGCAGCCTCATTTGAGAGCCAGTTCCATTTTTTTTTTAATGTCTGACATGTTTGGTGTTTTGACCACAGTTCATCTGATGTTAAGTGACGGTGTCGTTAAAGACAGTAAAAGACACCTAGCCTGGAATAGTACTGGCTCTCAAGTGAAAATACCCTACCACCATGCTATGGTTACACGAATGTCACAAGCTCAAGCTCATTGTTGGGGTTTGAACCGACGCCCTTTGGCATGCGAACCGACCGTGCTAACCACTGAACTATCAACGCTACAAAATTTAAAAAATTCCAGGTTAGATGTGTTTACCATCTTCGATCACACTATCATTTAACATCAGGTGAGATGTGGTCAAATAACTAGCCTGTGAACCATAACTGTGTTTCGGGTTGAAGGGTACCAAGCGGCAGCAAAATTATATGTATTGACACTAACCATAGAATGTGTGAAATGCGTTGTTCGTGTTACTTTTACATAAAATACAATAAAGTTGTCTTTCGTTTGTATATTTCCAGTTAATCACCCGTTCGTGCGTAGATGCGAGTGTATGCGCGCGCGCACCTCACAACGCAGAGAAAAACCGACCTAACGGCATCTTGCCGTCTGACGCGGCGAGGGTGATGCTGGTGCCAAAACCAGGAGTCGAAGGTGAATAACGAAATTAACTATAGTCAAAAATATAAATCAGTTTATTTGTAAGTATTATTGTAACCAAATGTTTCCCGCCCCGGCTTCGCACGGGTAGTTAGAATGGGTATAGTAAGCTATCCTTAAAAGGTAGATATATGCCACCGCGGACTTTTTGTAGATCTATAAAAGAGGAATATCCCACCATGCATTGTTTTGTTATATCTCAAAGGGTGGCAGCGTTTTCGATGAAAGCTCCCAGGTGGCATGACATATTCTGACACTTCCAATAATTATCATCATATTTCAACCAATTTACACAAAACCTTGACAAATTATATACCTAAACCTTCCTCATGAATCACTATCTATTGGTGATACTCGCATAATAATCCGTTTAGTAGTTTTTAAGTTTATCGCGAACAGACAGACAGACGCGGTAGACGACTTTGTTGTATAATATGTAGTGATGATATGTAAGATTTAAAAAAAAGTTAAACTGACTTCAAGAAAAAAACATCAGCACTAAAAAGCGAAAAATAAATTTACTTTACAAAGTATTATGAGATATACCTGCTAGGTACCTACTGATCGGTTTGAAGTCGGTGCTTAGCCTAGCCTAGGTGCCGGTGCTTGGCACCGACTTCATACCGATCAGTAGGTACCTAGCAGGTATATTAATACTTTGTAAAGTAAGTTTATTTTTCAGTTTTTAGTTAATTTATGTGCACACCAAGAAATACTTGAACAGTACGAGTCTAGCTAGACTCGCTAAGATTCAAAAACGTCTTGCCAAAGACAATTAATCGTACACGTAAACAAAAATTTTCATAAAATAAAAACAACTGGGCCAAACTATGTAAAATGTTTATGGGACCAAATGGCAACTATTCCACATCAAACTAAAGACGAATCACGTAAATCGAATCATAAATCTAAGCGTTATCGGTGTACATACATTAAAAAAAAAACAACGAATTTGCAGCTTAATTTGAAACTGTTACCCAACAGCTAGTCATAAATATTGAAATTGAAAAATATACTATTGAAAAATAACTGTATATTATCATATTTTCGTGAATAAATGATAAAATTGAATCGTAAAACGATTGTTTGACAGGTAGTGAATACGTAAATGCGTCTTGGGTTTGCGGGCGCAGACGTCTGCGCGAGTATGCGGTGGCGCAGCAGCCGCCAGCGGGCGCCTCGGCCGAGCTGTGGCGCACTCTGTGGGACCACACGGCGCAACTCGTCTTACTCTTGGACGATCCTGATGACGAGGTATGGTTTTTTTTACAATAAAAAACACGCACTTTGTGCATATTGCCAATGTCAATTAAAAAGTGAATCGGTAAAGGAAAAGTAGCGATGACAGCTCAGTGGTTAGCGCGGGTTTAAAACATCCTGAGGAAACCGTAGCGTGGTGGTAGGTTACTTTCTAGTATTCGGCTGGCTAGCTACCACCCTCAAGTTGAATCTAACGGTGTGTTCTGCCAGCCCTACTTGAGAGTCAGTTCCGTTCTAGGTTAGGTGTGTTTACCATCTTCGACCACAAGTATAAATTAAAAAATATTTTGAAATGTATACCCTTGTATTCGATATACCCTTATCACTATCCTGTCACTATCCCACAACAAGAGCATTTTTGTGGTACACTTTACTGAAAAACTATCACTCCTTTAGATTTGTGCTTTAACACAGTAATTTAACTTCATATCTTTGTGTTATCTGTCAAAATAAATATAATTTTATAACCATACAAAAAAATTACATTAACAATTTTGTATTCATTGGATAGAATGTTATTGTACTACTAACGTCATCTGTTAGAAAACCAAAGAGTTAACATCGCTGCAACAGAACTAAAGTCAATTAAAAAAAAAATGTCTTTAAAAATTATTACTCGTTTAAAAATTAAACTACGCGAGCCCTGACAAAGTTCAGCTTTTGGCTAGTATTTATACCCTTACACACGATAGATAAACGAAATTAATTCTTTCACAGGAATGCGAAATATTCTGGCCGACCGAAGACGAAAAGGAGTTGTTCGTGGCTAATTTCCGCGCGTCGTTCGTATCGAAAGAAACTTACGTCGCGTATCGGAAATCCGACAGAAAAACTCCGACCCAATCTCCCGCGGAACCGGAAATGAACGGATACAGAAGACAAGAGACCAGCGACTGCGCGGATGACGAAAGACTAATACCGGAAAACTCGCCAATCGCGGACACCGAACCCGCATATCGTTTCGATAGAACAGAACTTAGATTAGAGCGACTGAGCGCTGGGAACCGTGACTTATCCGCACGGAAATCGATCGCGAACGGCGATCTATTCTCATCCTTATCTGAGAAGAAAAACGGTCCAAAATCGCCGCGGAGTCCTTCGAAAATGTCGTTGAAAAACTTCAAGCTTAGTTCACCTACAAAGTTCAAATTCCCCGAATGGGGTAACGGGAATCGAACCGCTGGTTCGCCTCCCGAGACCGCGCCGCCACCGCCGCCTTGCGCTCCCGCTCTGTCGGTGGAAGAGGAGGCGGAGCTACGTAGACCGGTATATATGTTTGAGAAAGTGGAAAAAGTGCCGGATTGTATACCTTCGGACCGAGTAATAGAGGTCACGAATGTTAGTGTGCATTCCTTGCAAGATGACTATCAGCTCAGCGTGAAGTTTATTAAGTGCAGTCGGTGGCTTGATGGTAAGTGATATTGTCAAAACTGTGGACGAGGTTTTTTTTTTTTATAGCTGTCAAGCTTGGTGTTTGACCACAACTCACCTGATGTTAAGTGATGGTATGGTCGAAGATGGTAAAGCACACCTAGCCTGGATTGGAACTGGCTCTCAAGTGAGGCTGCCGGAACACACCGTTCGATGCTTGGCGGCAGATTTTCAACTTGAGGGTGGTAGCTAGCCAGCCGAGTACTAGAAAGTACTCTACCGCCACGCTAAATTCTGAATTCTTTTAAAATTCTGAATACAAATTAGAGTTGTTTTTAGAAACTGTTCCATTGCCGGGCCACTTCTCATTGTTTAGAAGGGTAAGGCAACACGCTGGCCAAGTGCAGGTTGGTTCACAGTTTACACATCTTCGAGAACATTTTTTTAAGATTTCTGATGGTTTCCTGACGATGTTTTACCGATAATATACATATAACTTAGTTTAAAACAGAGGTGTGTCTTGGGGTTCGAACCCAGGACCTCCAGGTTGGAAGTCATACGGTCTCCCTAAATACAAATTTCTCTTATTAATTAAAGAGAAACTTCTTAGGTTGCGATTCAATAATTGTACGAGTATTGGGAGTGAAATTTCAATTACGTGTCACGTTTAGGCACGTTTCGTTACTTGAGAGAGATAGAGAGAGATAGATAGAGAGAGATAGATAGATAGATAGAGAGAGAGAGAGAGAGAGAGAGAGAATAGGTATGACGTAGAGAGAAGAGAGAAAAAGAAAGAGAAAGTAGAATGTTAGTTACATGCACGCACTCACATACATATACACACACGCACAGACACATACACACACACACACACTCACACTCACTCACAAACACACACACACGCATGATGCTTGTGATATATATTTTATAGACAATTATATTATTCTTAGCCCATGAGTCAAACCATTGTTAACATGTGTATGGCCTCCTGCGATACAAGCTTTAGCTTAGTGCAGGGACCACTGTAAATTTTAGTACTTATGCATTATGGTCAATAAAGATTATTATTATTATTATTATTATAGTTTTCGTATGAAAGAAGTTTCACTCTAAAATGTGACACCAAAAAATAATATAAACCTATAAGAGTTTTAATTAATTAAACTTATAATTAGGGGATTGTTTAATTGTAACATTATTGACGATACAAAATAGTTTTTGCAAAAGTGTCAAATGGCCCAACGGATTATCAAGTTGAAATGGCGGGGTCACATAAATAAATAAATAAATATCGTAGGACCATTACACACAGCGCCATCTGACCCCAAACTAACCAGAGCTTGTGTGATGGAAGTCGGATAACTGATAGGATACATAAATACTTTTTTTTTTGTAAATACATACTTATAATACATACAGAACACCCAGACACAGAACAAACATTTGTTTATACCATAAAACGTTTGTCCTGGGCGGGGATCGAACCCACGCCCTACGGCTCTTAAGCGTAGCTTAGCGTGGCTCTTTATAGCGATGATAGCTCAGTGGTTAGCGCGGTCGGTTCGCATGCCGAAGGGCGTAAGTTCAAACCCCAACAATGAGCTTGAGCTACCGGTGAAGGAAAACATCGTGAGGAAACCATAGGGTGGTGGTAGGGTACTTTCTAGTACTCGGCTGGGTAGCTACCACTCTCAAGTTGAAAATCTGCCGCCAAGCATCTTACGATGTGTTCCGGCAGCCTCACTTGAGTGCCATTTCCATTCCAGGCTAGGTGTGCTTTACCATCTTCGACTACACCGTCACTTAACATCAGGTGAGTTGTGGTCAAACACCTAGCCTGTCAGCAATAGTAAAAAGAGGCAGAACTTATGGTGGGGTTGCAACGTTCTGGAGTGGAGACCATAGTCGTCCACTCACAATGCGGACATCGACCTAATGAAGACTGCAGGATCGTGCTGGATTCGAACTGGGCTCCATGGAAACAATGTCCAACAGTGGACGTTCTACGGCTGAGATGTTGGTGATGAGTCAAATACTTTATTCTATTCATCATCTTCAGCCATAGGACGTCCACTGCTGGACATAGGCCTTCTCCTTGGGGGTTTTGACAATACTCGCCACGCTTGGCAGGCGGGTTGGCGAGCGCAGTTAGGTGTGATTGTTCAAGGAAGATGCTGCTGCCCATCCGGATTACATCCCTTAGCCGACTCTTACGGCAACCACGGCTAGAGAGGGTGGGGTACTATTCTTACGCGGGCTCCACCACGGCACTTTATTCTATTAAGAATTGTTTATTCCAGGTCATACAACCGAGTATGTGTCTGGTAAACCGGACGAGAACGAATTCGTGCGGGCAGTGAGGCAGGCCTCCACGGAGGAAGGGAGACAAGAGGCGATGGAGCGTCTCGTGGCGCCCTATAAGGACTCGTTCGGCCTCATAGAGTTCGTCGCCGGCTGTCAGATGGAATATAAGAACGGGCCAGTCGTTGTTGTTGATAAGTAAGTTAAATTCTATTTCTGCTGTACGTGGCGGCATTTTACGGAGTAAAAAGTACCCTGTATTAATTTCGGGTACAAGCTATACTATATACTGTCGTATACATATTTATATATAAAAATTTCGTGTCACTTTGTTTGTCCGCGATGAACTCCTCAACTACTGAACCGATTTTAACCAAATCTTGCACACTGTGTGCAGTTTGATCCATCTTGAGAGATAGAATAGCTTATATCTCAATTTAACTATATAATAGTAATATTTTTTTTAATTGCTAATTATTTGTTTATTATACGATAAAGTTGTATAATTATCTGTGAGTTCCATAAAATTCTAATAGATGGCGGTGTAAGGTAATTTATTAACTGGATTGAATAAGTATCCAATAGATGGCGCTACGTTACAAGTACAAACGTTTCATATGCGCTACAATTTATTTCAATTGGGTTTCAATTTTGGGTTTGCCAATACTCGCCACGCTTCGCAAACGGGTTGGCGAGCGCAGTTAGGTGTGATTGTTCAAGGAAGACGCTGCCGCCCATCTTCCGGATTACATCCCTTAGCCGACTCTTACGGTAACCATGGGTAGAGAGGGTGGGGTACTATTCTTACGCCGGCACCACCACGGCGGTAGTAACTTACCGTACCGCGTAACTGTTTGAATTCAGGATAATGTCGTCAACTCTCAAATAATGTACGCCAATATTTGCAGATACGGCGGTTGGAAAGCAATGACCTTTTGCACACTGTCGGCGGCGTGCGGCGGAGCCCGCGACCCGAACATACCCGATCCGAACGCGCAGTTCCGAGCTGAAGGCGACGACAGCGCTTCAATATACACGTGGGCGGCGCTCGGGGCGCACGCGCGCGTGGGGCGAGGCGCGCACTCGCACGCGGCGCTGCTGGCCGCGTACTGCGCCCTCGCCCACTACGGACCCGCCGTCAGGTGAACCAGGTAACATAAGATAAGATAGAATTAAAATTTCTCGGGAATTGCGTTAGATTCTATAATAAAATCCCACTTGAGGTAACTAAAATGTCCTATAATAAATTCAAAGATTTTATAAAGCAGAGGTTAATTGACAAAGGCTACTAAGTAATTGATAAGGTGGCTCATTACGTGGAAGACAGGAATATATGGTTGTAGTAGCTTCTCTCTGCACTTGCATCCCCCTGGCTAAGTGACAATTGTAGTAAGCAAATGTATTAATATTTATAACTGTAAACTGTAACCTAATATGAAAAGAAAGATCCACAAAAAAATGCCTTGCTGAGTTTCTCGCCGGAGTCTTCTCAGTTGAAGTGCAATTACGAGCCGGTGGTAGATTCAAACATGTAACTTAACGTTCATAAGTGCCTTACCAGGGCCTAAACTGAATAAATGACTTTTTGATTTTGATTTAAAAAAAAAATACAACGCATCCAATATCTTATTGTTTAATGTCGCTAATAAAATACATATAAAAAGCGGTCTGTGCCCAGCATTGGGATAGTTTTGGCACAGGATTGATCTGGGTCTGGAAAGTTTATTATCTATTAAAATTACGTATTTACTTGGTGTTAGATTTCCTTAGCAGGAGGTCGTCTAGGTAGGTACCACCGCAGTACCAGGTATTCTGCCGCCAAGCCAAGCAGTAGTGTGTAAACATCACTGTGTTCCGGTTTGAAGGGTACTGTAGCTAGCGAAATTACAGGGCTATTGAGACTCTAACCATCTAGTCTCAAAATAATGAGCGCCAAGGCAGCGATGCCCTGGACTTTGTTTTCAAAGTTCTGTGTATCGCTGCAATGACATGGACAGGCGTTATCTCTTAACAGCAGGAGAGCGTCTCGTTCGTCTCATTACTGTTACATAAAATAAAAATAAATATCTTTTTTAGGGTTCTGTACCTCAAAAAGGAAAAACCTTATAGGATCACTTTGTTGTCCGTCTGTCTGTCTGTCAAGACCCTTTTTCTCAGGAACGCGTGGAGGTGTCAAGTTGAAATTTATATCAAATACTCAGGTCTACTATCCCTTGGAGCTGTGTATAAATCAAACTTCTAAGCCAACGCAATCAAAAGATACAGCCGTTTATGCTGCAAATTTTCGACACTCGCAAGGGAATCAAAACCTACAGGGTACTTCCCGTGAACTCAGAATCTTGAAATTTAGTACGAAGCAATGTCTTATAGCATAGATAAAGAAAAAATTGCAAAAAGCATAAATAACCATAAAAAATACCATAAATTTTTTACTTATATACCTACAGGTTTGTACGGAATCCTCGGTGCGCTAGTCCGACTCGCACTTGGCCGGTTTTTTTAAGATTAATCATATTTTCAGGTACAATCCATATTTTCACATCATCATCGTCTGCCCATTAAAATCCACTACAGAACAACTCCGTATCCTTAAAACACACCAATCGACCCGATCTCTCACTTCCAGCTATTGTTAGGTCCTAAGTATATCGTCACTCCATCGAGTCCCACGGCGTCCTACGCCACGTTTACTGAGTCTCTTTTTTCATGTCATTGGTGGCAAACAAGCAGACGGATTGCCTGATTGTAAGCTATCGTCGTTGTCTAATAATATCTGCCCTATACGGGCTGACAGTTTGAACATTAGCTATATTCAAACACGAGTTAGTTAGTGGTCATATGAAACGTATAAAGTAATAAAATCGAAACAAATACAAAAAGAAATTGGAAAGCATTGGTTAAAGTTTTTCCTAAGACTCCAGAATGTATGGACAGCGCGCGGCCTCACGCGCCGAGCTAGCGCAAGACATAACTAACATACGTAGACTGCTGAGTAACTGTTATCTAATCTGGGCCCGCGCGCGACTACCATGTCATTGTCGGTGCGCGTGATTTGAGTGTCCGTATTTTTGTGTTTGCTCAGGATAATTAGGTCAAATATTAACCACCTATTTTTTTTTTATATTTGGATCGACAATCGAGTACTGAACCCCCTGTATCAATATTGCTGGTGTTCAAACTTTCACGGTGTATAATTACCTTCCAGACCTTCGGTGTTTTCATTGCCTTCCAGATATGTTTTTTTTTAAATCGTATCGTTTTGTACCCACAGGTCTCCACCTCCCAAGCCCGCACGTCCCGGAACGTCCAAGGGCGCAGTGAATACTCAGTGAGTTGTGTACCGCACACCAATATAGCCTTTAAAACCACCGAAACAGTACTGACTTCAGTAAATAATCCCTTGTACTCGTTAGATATTAGTTTATATGCTAGATAATGACTAGCATTTAAATGTATCATACATATGTATGTGTTTATATACGTAATTGTAGTAAGCGCTTAAAAACACGGAGACATTCTTTCAAGGTAACTAAATCAACGCTAATCTAATCCTTATTCTGTGATTGATTAGGTTTGATTTACATTGTCATAGCTAAGCCTGAATGGGCACACAATTGAACATTTTGAAAATCTAGGAATGCCTCTATGTTTTTAAACGCTTATTGTATAATTGTATGTTTCTGTAAAGTTTGACTGGTTATTATTAATATTTTATATTTCGATCTAGATTTAATAATAAATTTTCTTTTATTTAGAACTATTTTCATACAAATAACAAAGCGTTAATTTTTTTTTTTTTTTGGATATTTATAAATCTCAATCTGTCAATAGTATTATTTTATTATCTATTTAGATTAGATATACATATATTTAGTAGTTTCTTACTAAATGATTGCTTGTTGAATATGAAAAATCAATTTGATTCAAATTTAAATAGTTACTAACTACACCGGTTAACTAAATTAAACTTACGTGCCACACTAACTTTTTTATTATTTTTATTTAAAATAATAAAAACAAATGGTTATTAATTATCTATTAGCTATGAATTTCTCCATTTTCCATCCGTCATAGCTTACAATTTGCAGAAAAATAAATTCTAAGCAATATATTGCAACCCAAAGCTATATATGACACAAGCTGTCGCCCCTAACTTCGCTCGCGTGAATGTGTATATTGAAATGAAGCTGAATGATGAAACCTTTTCAGAAACAGTGCACAATCTATCGAGCTTAGATGTTTATGATATTTTTAACCGACTTCAAAAAAAGAGGAGGTTCTCAATTCGACTGTATGTTTTTATTTTGTATGTATGTTACGCGATCGTTCCGCCAATTATGAATCGATTTTGATGAGTCTTTTTTTGTTTATCCCATATAAATTTTATCGAAAATGATTTATCCTTTACTCCGAATCCTCGCTGTTTCATTGGAGCAGTGCGTTTAGTTGGCCTAAGGGTTATGGAGTCGGTTTTTTTAATTGTAAATTTATTTTTCTTAACTTTATATGAGAAGCTTTAATGTTAGATTTTATGCTTCTTCCGTAAAAGATGACGAATTTCCAATACAAACTTTCAACCCGCACATTACACGTGTACATTTATTTCTAACTAGAAGCAGGTGTATGAAATTTCGTGTTTTTTAGTTTGAAAATGACGGACTTCCATAAAACCGTTCATTCCTTATTTTACCCCCTTTAAATTTCGAAGAATCCTTAGTGGATGCATCAACTGCCAAAATTTCAAGTTTGCACCAACGGTTTAGGCTCTGCGTTGATGCAGCAGTCTGTCGGGACAAGTAATTATGTGTATATCATCATCATCATCATCAGCCGTATGACGTCCACTGCTGGACATAGGCCTCCCCCATTGATTTCCATAAAGACCGGTTGCAAGCGGCTCGCATCCAGCGCGTTCCTGCGGTCTTTATGAGGTCGTCTGTCCACCTTGTGGGTGGACGTCCTACACTGCGCTTGCCGGTCCGTGGTCTCCACTCCAGAACTTTGCAGCCCCATCGGCCATCAGTTATGCGTGCTATGTGCCCTGCCCATATATATGTATATGTCGCAGGCGAATTGTATGTTTCCGCTTTTTACAAACTGCGTCGTCCGTTTAAAAACACTCGCAGTTTTGAAATATGCCGTTGACCGACCCAAATCCGTTAACCAATCTTTCGCGTGGCAAAATGTTTGACCTGTGTTATCAAAAAGTGTTTTAATTCTCCAGAATTTGCAATGATTCCATTACCGTTATTGTGAAAAGACAAGTTCAATTCATTACGGTGCAATTATTTTTAGCCAGAAAAAATAAAAATAAAATCCCTTAAATCTGTATGGCAGGGTGGGTCACGATAATAATTGTTATTGTTTTTAAATATTTTATGCTATTATTGTTGATTCTAATGACTACTGTGTGTTCTTATAAAAGCAATAGATGTGACAACCCTACCACAGATTTGAGATGAAAGGATAACCATATAAATTGAGGAGAAATTAAAACAGATGATTTAGATTCTATCGCGCCATTTTCTAAACAAAATTAATCTGATAGTATTTGAGATGGATTTTTTGACGCCATTTTGTTTTCCTTTTATGAATAAGTAGGTCCTATGTTTATCGAAAGTATATAAGCCCTTACGTAATAATCTCCGGAAACGTGCGCGTGTGTGTATTGATAAAAGAGAGGTGAGGTGGACATTTCGAACAGTTACTATTATAAAGATTACATTTTCTATTGTTTATTTATGTACAAGTAAATTTTTTACAAAAAAAAAACCGACTACATATGGGTCTCTCATAATACCATGGTCAGAACTGGACCAGTCGAAAGTTCTGAGGCAACGAACATTTTAAAAAACCAGTCGAATTGAGTACCTCCTCCTTTTTCGAAGTCGGTTAAAATCAGATGCAATCTATTTTTAGCAGTCAAATCAAATTTAGGTAGAAGATGATAACAGAATCGGAGGTGACTAAAGCCGATAAATTAAAAGTGAGTTTAAAATTTATCGTTCAAAAAAGTGACTCTTTCTGTAACTGCTTTCTTATATAATAATAGTAAAAATATAAAACTAAAATCTGATATCTTATTTAGGTCTAAATCTTGTTTAGAATTTGTTTGTCAATAGTTTCCCTTTTATTGAATTCTTTTCGTGTTAAAATGCTCAAGATCAACAATAAATAGTGTGACAAAAATTAATTTCATTGTAAGGCTTCGTCTCTTATGAAATAAGATGTGGTTGTGTATTCGATATTTTTGACGATAAAAATGATACAAAATATTGGTATTTTTTAGTAGTTTTTTCGATTAGCCGGCAGTTGCATTTAATGCCTTCATTTAGTTTTTTAAATAAAGATATTTCTATACAGAAACATCTTGTGTCACCACTTTCGCTTCAGCGTACTTTAGCGCTTACGTTTCTTTAGCGTACAGTGCAAATGAATAATGTCATGGAACTTGTGTACATTCCAAAAATTGCTCGCAACTATTTGCCTCAATACTCTTGATGCTTAGCTTCCCAAAATAGCAACACCCTGCCTTTTCTTATTGGATTTTGAAACGAATGCTGGATAATCACGTCCCTGCATTGTTTTTAGGGTTCCGTACCTCAAAAGGAAAAAAACGAAACCCTTATAGGATCACTTTGTTGTCCGTCTGTCTGTGAAGACCCTTTTTCTCAAGAACGCGTGGAGGTATCAAGCTGAAATTCATATCAAATACTCAGGTCTACTGTCCCTTGGAGTTGTGTATAAATCAAACTTCTAAGCCAACGCAATCAAAAGATACAGCCGTTTATGCTGCAAATTGTTGACACTCGCAAGGGAATCAAAACCCACAGGGTACTTCCCGTGAACTCAGAATCTTAAAATTTGGTACGAAGCAACGTCTTATAGCACAGATAAAGAAAAAATTCTAAAAAAAAACATAACTTTTACTTATATACCTACAGGTTAGTACGGAGCCCTCGGTGCGCGAGTCCGACTGGCACTTGGCCGGTTTTGTGTTTTTTTGAGTGTGATTGAGAACGTGCGAAAATTTCAATCTTGAAAATTATTAGGTGTTTTTTTAATTATTTTTGGCATTTCATATTTTCAATCGTTTCATGATGAAATCAAGTAAAATAAATCTCACAGTTAAGACTAGTCCATGTCCTAATAAAGTAGTGGAGACTTCACTAGAAGCTTATTCGGAGTTATGTAAACAATACGAAAGAACATATTCCACCATGTATAATTTGGCCCTTTATGATAAAAACACAAATAATCGAAAAAACACAATATTGGAAAATCATAGCAATGACTTTTCTAGCGTTTCCGTGAAATCTCTGGCATGTTAACTCAAACTGTTAGTGTTTAAGAAAAAATATAGTTTTGTTCAACTTATCGATAGTCGATAGTTTTGGCGACAACCCTTGGGAGCACTGACCATTCGCGATTAATAGTTTTATTTTTTGACAGAATTACAACTTAATTTAGTTTATAACATTATAATCTTTTATTTAGAAACAGTGCAATAGTTTGACGAAATGAAAATATTTATTATTAATATTATTATAATTTTCTATAGCACAAGTATTGATAAAAAATTGGTCACCAATAGTGACTTTTTTGTAATATTAATGTAAGTACATAACATATTATGCATAATGTGTTATGAATATCCAAGAGGTAAGAAGAAAAATGAATTGTTTTGGTCGACCAGGAAGGAATACAATTTGGACGCATGGACCAGAGTTTCAGATGTTTCTGGTCATGACATGGGTCTGGTTTTAAAATTGTCTGAATACTATCATGTACTCTACGATCTTAATCCTAAGATCTATTTTCGATCTGAATTTCCAAAACTAGAAGGAGCTTTCTTTTCCAAGCTTCATATGTGATTTTGTATCGGTCTTATGTATATGTAATCAAGTACATTTTCAGACCTAATTGAATAGTAATCTATAATAATAGTCGGTCGAGCGTTGTGTAATTCCTATTAAATCAATTTTATGGTCCAGTATTTTTATTATAATAAACATTAGTTTTTACTATTGTATTGTAAATGTGAAGACTGCTTATTAGTGGTTTGTCAATTAAGATGTATTTTTGATTTCATTTGGGTTCAGTGGTGCGATAAAGGAAACCATACTATATCTGACAGCTGTCACAATTTAAATATCTTTCTCAGCATCTGACATTGCATTGATATTGCCAGATATAAATTAGTAATATATTTCAGTCATCAGAAGAAGCCGTATTTATACACAAATCTTGTTCAGTAACTATCTATCTTGGGTCACCAAAGTACGCCTAGTTTGTCGTCCGATGTATTACGCTATACAAATCGTAAGATAGCAAATTTTAATTCTATGTGTATGGCAATAAAGATTGTTCTTATATGTCAGAGTGACAAAGTTATGCTTCTGTCTCATTCCTACATTAAAATAAACAGTCTTATTGGATCATAATATTTGGTTTCAATATCGCACCATTGTTAGTAAGAGATGAAACTATCGAGACATGAACTCCAATATGCACAAATTATATTATAGTTTAGTAACAGAATTGTAATAGATTTTTATCGCCTTACAATAATGGTAAAATATAGTTTGGAAAGTGTGTAAAGTAGCCTATGTTACTTATTTCATGTCTCTGTAGTGGAAGGTTTGTTAGTAAGAAGGTACTGAAGTGGGGGGTGGGGGGTAAGGTGTTTGCGCGATAAAGATTTCTTTGAGCTTACGCTGAATTAAAAACAAGACAAGTTAAAGTCACATTAAAATATTCTCGTAAGTTATAGGTACGGAACCCTTAATGTCTTACGACACGACTTTTGGTCCTTCAATTTCAATTAATAGTATACCGCTGAAATGTCTGTTCTAAATTGTATTGCATACGATTTAAATTACAATAAATTTGAAGTTAATGTGTTTGCCTCATATATTGTCATTTGAAATTAAACTAAAGAAACCTCTGTATAGAGCTTAATTTTAAAGCTCCGCTGCAATGACTTATAGTAAGAGCAGTGTAAGCTCTTGAGTTCGTAAAGTTTACCTAGATGTGCCATTTGTAGCTAAATTTAGGGTAGATAGCGAATTATATTGCCGAAGTAGTTTTAGCTAGGGTATTAATGAAGATTGTTATAGCCTTTTTCTTTCAAGTATCTAGATTTTTTTTGTATATAATATTTTGGATTTTTTTAGATTGCCTTTTGTGTGTTTTTATTTATATTTGATAGAAATTGCTGCCCATTTTTTAAAAATATTTTCATAGCCTTAAATTACTATGAATATGTAATATTAAAGAATAGAAAACGTCGCGCAAACATCTTAGGTGCGTTTTTGATTTCAGCGGGTAGTTGAGAACTGCAGCGGGTCGAAATTAATAGACATTTTAGTTGATCAATGGAAATGTTGATGTTTACAAAAACGAGGCTGTCCCTAATAAATGCAAAGCATCCGCTAATGTTGTGCCTGCTCCTATTATCGCTTGGTCAAAAACGCGGCCTTAGCCCGTCACATGTCAACCAAAGATGTCTATGTATTGTATAGTGTACGTAAATGAAAGGTAGAAACGTAGGCCAACCCGAACGTCGCAGCTATCTAGAGTAATTTAGTTCTAAGAAAACTTCCTGTATAACTAACATTAACATAAGGTCGATGTTTTGACTGTTTTTTTCGATCTTAGGCCGCGTGTTTGCTTAACGGGGTGCGTTTAGCGTATTTTTGCATCTGAAATTACATGCTACAACTTATTTTAACATTTCCCTAAGGCTTTGTTGTAAGTTAAATGCATCGTAATTGTAAGCACTAAATATTATGTTTAAAAAGGTTTTTTTTTTGGAGCTTAATAAAATTTTTATTGTGAGTCTTGTTCTTTCATGTTGTGGTTATAATTAAACGGAGATGATATCCTTAGAACAATGTTTAAGCACACTTGTAATTAAAGGAATATTCATTATATAACTAGACGTTAGTTAACTGACAACGCGAACTTGCTTGTGTACAACTAAACTTTTTCTGTTTTTGAACACGCATTTTTTTAAATTGTTCGAAACACTAGACTCTGGCAAATGCCAGTGTCTAGTGTTTTGATATTTTCAAGTATTTTAATGAAAAAAACATATTGAATTAGTAAAGACACACAAAGTAAGTCTTGGTTGAGTTCGGTAATGCCCATGTAGTAGTGACTTAGTAGTAGCAAACCAAAAAGTCTTTTTTTTTTTACCACATCAAATCACTTTCCAACACTCACGCTCGTAATTCGACACCTAACACCAATTTTTTTTATACATTAATACTCGAAAACACCCACAAGTTTTGGAAAATAATATACTGTAGCGTTACGACTTTTCAGTAAACAAAAATGATTTTGTTTATTTTGATTATCACGTAGTCCATCAGTATTAATAGTGTAAAATTGCCATTTACGCAGAATGCTACGCATACCGCTCCGCTTAGCCAAACCGACGGCCTTATTTCTTAGATTAGCAAAATATAATCAAAAATATTGTAATGCATACTCAATTGAGAGGCAAATGAAGAAACAGATCAAGTGTGCTTCTTAAATAAGTAAATAAATATTTTAAAATAAATATGCATGTTTTCGGCTCAATTCATTACTAGATAAATGTTATTGTAAAATTCGGACATTGTATTTTCCATTTTCATTCTGTCAAAAGGATAGTTGACTACTGTTAATAATGTCTGCTGTTAAATTTTTGCATAAATTGAGTGACTATTTTTATTTACGTCAATAACAATTTTGGCATCGGTCACGGATGGGTTTCTCAGAATTCCTAGTTCAATATGTATTTTAAATATCTTCCGTAATCCGATACTTGGATCTGACTTTCCATTGGAAACTTAGCTTTTGTTATATAGGTACAAATTTCAATGAAAAAATCAAGCTACCTACATATCTACATCAATTGAATTTAAGAAAAATGTAGTTTTTACGGTGTTTTGTTTTAAGCTTCAAATACTTAGAAAATACTTAAATACTTAATATTTACTTTTCAATACTTACTTTTTTTTATAGGGTTTGAATATTACTTGATTCAGTCACGACTTGGAGACACCCAGATTGTATCCATCGGGAAACACCCACTCATTCGCATTCCACTGTCTAGCAGATCTCACAATTAACTTGGAAACAAATCGTTCGAGGTTTTGGAACGTCGATCATGAAACGATGTCGATTTTTTGAGCTTCTGGTTGTCTGATAGAAAAATATACTTAAATATTGGTTTCATATTTGTCATTGTGAAGAACCTTTTGCGTTACTAATGATATTTTATTAATGGCAAGTTTGTGGTAGACAGTTCTTTTTTAGATTCATTATATCAAAAGTGACTACTGAAAACCCCGCTAGTTTTTTTGTGGTTGACAAGGTAGGTTTGATCATAGCTCACCTGAAGTTAAGTGATGGTGTGGTCGAAGATGGTAAAGCACACCTAGCCTGGAATGAAACTGGCTTTCAAGCTAGACAAAAGAAGCGAAGAGGATTTGGTTGTTGAAAAAATTGTAGAACCACCGAACCGAACTGATTTTTATGGTAACTGTAGTTTCGCTGCCATTATAAGCAACTGTCAACTAGCCTTTTGCACATACAGTCAGGGTATAGTAATACATTCATGGTGACATTAAGCTTGTGTGAATCTGCTAATTTCTAATTTTGTTTACTTTTAACTTGTGTGAGTTATTTTTGTAACTAATAAATAGAAAGAGTTGAAACATATTTCTTGCTCTTTTGCTCTCGTTGAAATGTATTTTGATCGTCATATAAGTTCATAATCCCCTCGTAAAATTTCTCGTAATCGTTTATGAATTGTGTGTCACACACTTTGAAGATGCCATATTATTATGCAAAAATATTTTTTATTTTAGTATTTTATGAAATACGCTGATTTGCGAAATCCTTTCTAGATGCCGCTTACGATATATTTCGTATCGAGCGGCATCTTGAGATTTTTTAAAATAAAAGTGTATAATTATATTCCCCATACGAAATGGTCCATTGGACTGTAGCAAGCTATAACTTAATTCTAAGAAAAAATATCATAGAATCTTTATAGTGTGTGACGCGCTTTATAGTCTAAGATCCGGTATAAGAATACCCTCATCTGTTATTTTTTTTTTTATTAATGATAAGAAATAAATTATAGGTAATATACACATCGCAAATAGGTTGCCTTGCAAAGTTTCTTGACGATAATATTAAATAATTAATTTACATCTAAAATCTAGGCAACCATGGCTTCAATCAATTTTTTCATAAGGCAAACTAATACGGTTTGATTGAGCATAAAATAAGATTTAATTTGATATAATATACGATTAAATAACTGATGAGGGTATATCAATAACACTTAGTCAACTCCACAGCGCAGAGCGGGAAGAAGGCTTCCTTTACTTTTTCAATTCTTTTGGGTATATTCTCTCGACTAGTGCACGATATTTATAAATAACGAATCGGAGTAGATTAAATAAATGTAATTAATTATTTAATATTATTAGCACGCAATTTTGCTAGGCAACCTATTTGCGATGTGTCAATGTTATCTACCGTTTATTTCTTACCGTTAATATATAACAGATGACATTTCTAATACCGGATCTCGCACTATTAGGGGGCTAGAGTAGTAAGTATACATAAAATAATGTTCCATGTTGTATGTACACCTGAAAGTGTCGCTTTAGTTGTAATGTGTACAAATGTTGCCAGTTTTTAATACTTACTATTTGAGTAAATCTGTGCGCGATGGTGTGGCAAATCGAGGAGAAAATTTCTACGATAAAATTGTACCACAGCTTCCGGACATTTTAATTCTACCCAAATACAATCTACTATTTTAGTTATTTATTAAATGTGTGTTTTTATAAAGTCCATTAAAATAAATATACGTTTGTATATTCTGCCAGTTAGCCAGTGGCATAAAAAGTATACCTCTTTTTACTTTTCGCGAATTGAAGTTTTTGTATTTTTTAGTTTTATTAAATACCTAGGCAGTTAAATATATGTATGTATACACATTTGTAGAGATTTTGAAACGTCTAGAGGCTCAATTTGATTTTATATAGAATTACCTGTTTCTTTTTGGCTAATTGGCTGCCTAATTGTCAAATTATTGCCTATTACTGTACCTAATTATCTTTTAAAATACCGCCTTCTGGAGAACTGTACTGTGCCAATTTTTTGATATATCCCGTTATTTCTAACGCATTCCATTTTTTGTTTGTTATAATCTTATACATTAATTTACTTGTGTTCATGGCATGGATTATTTTATATGTTTATTTAGCTAAATTAAAATTGACTGTTCTAAAATTACGACCATCTGTCCCACACAAAAAAAGGTTTTTTTTGACGTCGCTTAAAGAATGCATTTTCAGGAGTATCTGCTTTAAAATCTTCTTTAATCTATCATTGGCAGCGTACGTGGAATGGATGGTGATGATATTAGAGCTGTCATATAAACTTTATATATCTCACTACATACCTACCTAATCTACTGTTTTTAATAATTTGATTGTCTGTGGGCAGATGTGTCCAGAGACAATGCAAACGTCAACAGAGTGACTTATCATGCTGACGGTGTTGCCATGCTGAATACTCAAAAAATGCCAGCATTTTGGTCACGCGTCATGCGTTACGTGGTAAATACCTGTAAAACTAAGTTTAAATTAAAAAAAAAGTAGAGACAACAAGTTACAGGAAGCTAATATTTTCTCAACTCTTAAAGATAAAGGGACTTAAAAACACCGCTTAAAGTGAATGGACGTTTTGCGCACTTTATTTCATTATTGTGTATAACGTAAATTAAGTTTATTATTTTAAGGGAGGTTTTCAAGTACTAGAATTGGTCACGCTTAACAAAGGATTCGGAAGTCATGTATGTATAAAGTTTTTGTATCTTATTTTTATACTATAAACTTTACTTTATACTGACGCATTTTTGTTTTACTTATGCGGGATTACTCACGTTTAAATTATATCGGAATTATACTAGCTCCCACCCCGCATCCGCGCATTAACTGCTGTCTTCACGTGCGAGACGTGCAGCGGCCTGTTGTACTCGGCTTTGTCTCCATGAAGAAGGCCACCGGATCGAAACTATAGATGGGACCGATATAATTAAACTTGATCCCGAATAAGTAAAACAATAACTTTATTGTAGTTAAGTACTAATACGCCATTAGATTATTGTTTATGTTTAAACGTTTTTTAATAAATGAAGACTTTTTACTGAGTTTTCGTTTGTTGGAACATAACACAGCAAGCACAATTTTTATGTTGACTGTTAAGCACAATTAAACACTAACTTTAAATAGAAAACTATTTTATGTTTGGGCTTCTTTCACATTATACAAGCGTTCTACGGGAAAATCGTTCTGAGTTAATTTTATTTTCAATCTTATTTTTATTTGTTTAAAGTAGTAAATGCAACAAAGTGTACGTAGTGCTGTTTATATCGACAGCATATAAGATAGAACGGTAACGATTAGTTCGATGTGATTAATCAAATGAGATCTCAATTATGATTGAAATAAGGGCTATAATAAAATGAACTCAATGTGTAGAACCATAGACGAATATAATTATAGAGAGGACTGCTAATACAGTTACATTTGAAGCTCGGAAGTTTGCCAAAAGAACGGATATTGGGCGATAATTTTTATAACACGTGTAAATCCGCGTTTGACCTCCAACTCGCCTAAAGGTAAGCGATGATGTGGCCGAAAATGAAGCACTCAAGATTACCTTAAAATGATCCAGATTTTATCCTTTAAGAAATAATTGCCAGATAATTTGCCCTAAATGTCCGCTAGCGCTACCATCGAAAGTGTGTTAAGAAATTGTAAAAAAATGAGACAAGCCAAAGTTTAAGCGAAACTAATAATAGATGGCGACTCTCGAATAAGTCT
Organism: Biston stratarius; assembly: GCA_950106695.1. NCBI lineage: Eukaryota > Metazoa > Arthropoda > Insecta > Lepidoptera > Geometridae > Biston > Biston stratarius. The sequence goes on from OX467108.1 coordinate 3,474,951, forward strand.
CTTCATTATTTGAAGCTAAGCAATATTTTGGAGAAACAACGCCATGTATTGAATATGAAGTAATTTAGCACAGACAGCTGATAGGAAAGTGTTTTTTGTCGGGTTGTTTAGTACACAGAACACATCATCAGAAATAGGACGTCCACTGCTGGACATAGGCCTCCTCCTGGGGAGGGGTTTTGCCAATACTCGCCACGCTTGGCAGGCGGGTCGGCGAGAGCAGTTAGGTATGATTGTTCAAGGAAGACGCTGCTGCCCATCTTCCGGATTAGATCCCTTAGCCGACTCTTACGGCAACCACGGGTAGAGAGGGTGGGGTACTATTCTTACGCCGGCTCCACCACGGCAACAGAGTACACGTTCGTATAATGTATTAAAACACTTTTATTATCAAATTAACTTCTTTAACATTCGTCCCTGACACTGCCGCCCATTTAAGTGTCTCTTCATTATTGACATATATTATAAAAACTGACAGTGGCAACTATAGTTAAAAAAAAAAAACGCTAAATTCAAGATTCAAATATCTACCTAACCACAATACACGTAAATAAGATTTCTAAAGACATTAGCTGTCGCCTCTATATGGATATTCGTCCATGGCAGAACTCACTAACCCGCGTACTAATGTGAAAGGTAACCCTAAAAATAAACTGTAAGTTAATACCGTTTTGGTCTGTTTAGTTCTTACTAAAATTACAGTATGACACAGCTAATAAGCTTGATTATAATTTAAAATATAGCTATCTTATTTTTTTTAAAGAGAAATCTACTATCGCCCTGTCATTGATTGTAAGCCGTGTTGTGCTGTATATAATAATTAGTTTCGTATAAGAACTGGAATGCTTTCATTAGAAACTTTGTATTATCTTTACTAAAGAGTGTCGCGTTTATAGATTTTTGTACAGTTTTTATTGTAATCTGTAGTTATATTGTATTGTAATCGTTTTTTCGTTCGTGGAATCATCACAGTAATGATAATTGTAAATCTTGTAAGACTTATTTATTTTTTTGTGTAACCGCCTGTATTATGTCAAATGTAAAAATATATTAAGAAATTATCTAATCCATTGTCTTTCATTTATTTTTCGTGGTGTTTGACCACGGCTCTCCTAGTGTTAACTGACGGTGTGGTCGAAGATGGTAAACATATCTAGGCTGTAATGAAACTGGCTCTCAAGTGAGTGTTAACTTGGTGGTAGGTCTTAGCAGGAAGTCGTCTAGGTAGGTACCACCGCAGTACCAAATATTACGCCAAGCAGTAATGTATAAACATTACTGTGTCCAGTTTGAAGGGTACTGCTGCTAGCGAAATTACTGGGCTGTTGAGACTAACCATTCAGTCTCAAAGTAATGAGCGCCAAAGCAGCGATGCCCTAGACCTTGTTTTGTCACTCAAAGTTTTGTGTTTCGCTGCAATTGTCATGTACAGGCGTTATCTCTTACCATCAGGAGAGTGACTCGTTCGTCTCATTACTTTTACATAAAAAAGGCTGCCGGAACCCACCGTTAGGTGTCTCTACAATTAATGGAGTGGCTAAAGCCAAAATACCCCAAAACACGAGACGAAAGTGGCGCCATCTAAACTCTCACATAGATACTAAAAATAGCCAGAGTTTCGGTTCTTATTTGGGACAAGCTGACATCACGTAACTTTGTACACCCGAATGAAGGGTATCAATGTAGATTTCGGTAAACTTTTCACTGCTTGGGTCATATTATTGGAGTTTTCATACGAAACCCTAATTGTTTTTTTTTAATTTAAATATAGCTTAAGTTTATCACGGATAATGTAGCATTCTAATGGTGAAATAAAATATTCAGATCGCTCCAGTAGTTTCGAAGCCTTTTTAATACAATACTCTTCATTATACATATTAGTATAGTCTAGCGATCCACCCCGGCTTCACACGGGTAGTAAGCTATCCTTAAGAGATAGATATATGCCACCGCGAACTTTTTTATAGATCTATAAAAGAGGAATACTCCATGCATTGTTTTGTTATATCTCAAAGCGATTAGGCAGCGTTTTTCAAGAAAGCTCCCAGGTTGCTTGACTTTTTCCGACACTTCCAACAATTATCATCATATTTCAACCAAATTACGAAAAACTTTGGCAAATTATATACATAAAATTTTCTTTATGAATCACTCTATCTATTGCTCGTATGATAATACATTCAATATTTTTTTAATTTATCGCTAATAGACAGACAGACGCGGCGGATGACTTGTTTTATAATATGTAGTGATAAAATGTTTTTGGAATCAAAAACGTCAGCTTTTTCATTATTTGTAGGGCCACAATTGTAACGCCACACTCGTAGGTATTATCAAACATACCTATTGTATGTGACAATACTATTATATTAGGTACCTACGATATACATTTTTAACATCATAAGAAATTACTTGAGGACGACGTGACGAAATCCACAAAATTGTAAGTCCCGCCACGTAATTTTCACCCAACTTTGAAAGGGCCTTTTCGTCATTGTTTGGCACAGTTTTTATTTGTGTCTGCCCTGCAAGCCTCTATCATAGTTCGAAGGTCGCACGTGACACTCGGGCTTTTTGTGACCGACGAAGTGTTGGTTAGAATTGCCTGAGCGGAAAGTAACCACCGTATAATTATTTTTAATTTTTTTACATTACTCTTCGTCTTTATTGTTATGCTGAGGTAACCTAGCTTTTTTTACTTGGTGGTAGATATCCTTAGCAGGAGGTCGTCTAGGTAGGTACCACCGCAGTACCAGATATTCTGCCGTCAAGCAGTAGTGTGTAAACATAACTGTGTTCCGGTTTGAAGGGTACTGCAGCTAGCGAAATTACAGGGCTGTTGAGACTAACCATCTAGTCTCAAAGTAATGAGCGCCAAGGTAGCGATGCCCTGGAAAGTTTCCTCACGAATGTTTCCCTTCACCGGCAGCTTAAGCTCATTGTTAAGGTATGAACCCATGCCCTTCGGCATGCGAACCGACCACGCTAACCACTGAGCTATCGTCGCTACATTACTTATTTTGCAATGAACAAAAAAAATGAACATTTCATAATATAAAAAACTTTACGTTATCGTTCGTTATTTTTTTATTAATATTCATTTTAGGTATCTTTTTCATGTCTTTTATAATATTGATAGAAATAATTGAATATCTGAGTAGTTTTTAGGCATAGAAATAGAATAAGTAGAGACTGAGAATCCCAATTATTTGTAGCCAATCTTCCCTCAATAGTGGTCTACGAATATTTGCCGAATGTGTGGGTAGAAAGAGGCTAGAGATGACACGGATATTCAGTAAATATCCGGTATCCGGCTAAATTTTAAATCTGGCCGGATACCCGATAATGAACGAGTAATGAACAGGCATTTTACAATTAACACACAAAAACAAAGAGAATCATCATTTTTTTATTACAGAACAAACAAAATTAATACTCAAACTACACTAAAGGCCAATTATGATGAATAACAAACGGTTTCGCTTGACTTCGTTTACAAGGCTAGCTTCCGAAAAAACTCGCTTTATACATGCTGAAAGATAAACTCTGGTAAAGTTTATGTTTGGGTATTGTACAGCATTAGCTTACAACCAAATATAAGGATCACGATCTCGATCAATACGCACTGAATTCGTGATGAGATCGTGATGTGTTCGGCTAAAACGGCTATGTTCGACTGGATATTCGGCGGCCATATATCCGGCTATCTGGCTTCAAGGTTGGCCGGATATTCGGTATCCGGCAAAACATCTATCCGTTTCATCTCTAGTAGGTACTTCTCAGGTTTATTATTAGCATCAGATGATGGTCGCCTAAAATAGGTTTCGTTTAATTTTCACGTAGTAATTAAAAATGTTATTTTAGACATAAATTGGAAGATTTACATTCAGTGATGAACAGAAAACAATGATTTAAAATTCGGTACCTGGATAATAATTCTTCGTTTTCTAAAAACGAAACCTAGCTAGATCGACTTATCGCCCCCGAAACCCTTGCATACAAAATTTCATGATAATTTTTGGAGCTTTATCCGAGATTATATTTATACAGCGAGGCGCTACTGCGCCGACATTAAATGAAAACACATATCCAGTTCCACGTTCTCATACATTCGGTATGCTTCAATTTCATTAATTGTTATTATTTACTGAATTATTCACAATTTTCAAAAATACCATTTGGAGCAACCTGTATCTAAAAAACTGCAGCGCAAATGTCATTAACCGGAGACAGATCAAAACGTATTATCAATTAAAAAAGAGATACTATTAAATTAAGATAGTCCTGTATTTTAACAGCGGCCGGTGCACAGAACCGTGCAAAGACACTCGTGTGCGCGTTTCTTAAATGCAAACGATAAAGAAATACTTACTGAATGAGCTGAAAGCTCGCACAAACTTGACCGCGCTTCTTATTTTCTTTTCCTCATAAATAACTTTGCTAACAGACGGTGCGGTAAAGTTCTGATGATGAAGGTAGGAGATGGTGGTGGTTACCTATACGACATGGATATTTTGTATCGACATTAAATTCACACACGGGTAGGTTTAATGATCAGTAATCATATAAGCAATGTAAAAAAAAATATTCACATATTACAAATACCTGAATGTTATTACACAATAACATTCAGGCGAGCGTGCTCCACCGTAGACCACATCTTCACTTAAAATCAGGCCAAATGGCGATCAAACGCAGGTATATTTGTACCTATCACTACACTACACTACACTATAAGTTTTTTTTTTTTTTTTTTTATCTTCTTCCGTTGTTGTAACACTAATAAGTCTTTATTTTATATCGTTATTCCATTATTGGTTGCCTGGAAGAGATCGCTCTTAGCGATAACGCCTTCACTTGTGGCACTAGCTCATAAGATTCTTTTGTTTTGTGTACTCTTTTTCTTTTTCGGTGTGCACAATAAAGAGTTTCTATCTATTATAAAACATAGTCGTCCGCCACGTCTGTCTGTCTGTTCGCGATAAACTTAAAAACTACTGAACGGATTATCGTGCGAGTTTCACCAATAGATAGAGTGATTCATGTGGAAGGTTTAGGTATATAATTTGTCAAGGTTTTGTGTAAATTGGTTGAAATATGATGTAATGTTGGAAGTGTCGGAAAAAGTCAAGCCACCTGGGAGCTTTAATCGAAAACGCTGCCTAATAATCCCTTTGAGATAGATCAAAAGCCCCGTGCGTAGTTTAAAAAAATATCTTCTCTAGAAGGACAGTCCTCAACCGGACAGTGAATATAAATGCATAATTATTAGTTAAACCACTAATGTAGGTACGTTATTCTTCAAACTAGGAGAACGGTGTCTTAAGTCTACCTAAATTTAATTAAAAACAAAAACTTGGGCAATCAAACTTTTACGAAAACCTACGACATTTCTTTAAAAAGCGGTGGCAAACTTTTGGCTGCAATCTCTCGAACTTGGTAGCAAATATACATACATAGACGTACCTATAGGTGTTATCACAATGGCGTGGAGTGGCCCCCCTGCCATATCCACTCTTATATTACATCTAGCGACCCGCCCCGGCTTCGCACGGGTGCAATTTAGATACTACACAAAACCTTGACAAGTTATATACCTAAACCATCCTCATAAATCAATGTATCTATTGGTGAAACTCGCATGATAATCCGTTCAGTAGTTTTAGACGCCGCGGACGTCTTTTTTTTGCAATATGTAATGAAGAGGTAAAGTATTTTACAATATGTAATGAAGAGGTAAAGTTTTTTTACAATATGTAATGAAGAGGTAAAGTTTTTTTACAATATGTAATGAAGAGGTAAAGTATTTTACAATATGTAATGAAGAGGTAAAGTTTTTTACAGTATGTAATGAAAAGGTAAAGTTTTTTACAGTATGTAATGAAGAGGTAAAGTTTTTTACAGTATGTAATGAAGAGGTAAAGTTTTTTACAGTATGTAATGAAGAGGTAAAGTTTTTTTACAATATGTAATGAAGAGGTAAAGTTTTTTTGCAATAAGTAATGAAGAGGTAAAGTTTTTTTTGTTTGTTTTATAACTCCGTAGAACGGGTCCATGTCTTTTTTTTACATTTTACAGAAATAAAGTTTAAAAGTTTGCTGGCGTTTGTATAAAGTAAGTACAATGTGGATTTCTTGCTGGGCGGAACTGGGCTTCATTCTAATCGGAAAAATTTTTGGACGCTATATTCTATTCTGAAATCATTTTTGATATTATAGTTATATGACTAAAATTTTAGGCGTTTTTAAAATTTTAATTTGAGATTGTTTCGATTTAGCAATGTTTATTAATTTCTTACTTAAGCTTTTACTCTTATACAATTTGTACGTTTTTTAGTCTTTTTTGACCTGATCAATCGTACTAAATGTTATAAATCTGAAAAAGTGTATGTCGGCTGAAAGGATTTGGATGAAATTTGGCACTCATATAGTTTATTACCTGGACGAACATATATAAAGCTTTTAATCCCCGAAAAATGCTAAGTTCCTGTGGGATTATCAAAAACAAACTAGAAGATTTATGATTTGTTTGGACTCACCATGCACGCCCCCTACACCTACGTACCTGGCTTGATCTCCTGGGTGGCCCGGATGAGGAAGTAGACTGTACAGAAAGGGGAGGTTCCTTTCTCCATTAAAGTACCACAATACGAAGACTCCGCCCAGTGGCGTAGCGTGGACTAATATAGACGTGGGCGAAGTCGCATCAGCGGGGTCCTTTTTCTTTCGTTCCCAAGATCTACCTAATAAATTTATCTTACCAAACATGCTTTTATACGACATGCCTATGCTTAGTGAAAAAATATAAATGTAAAAAAGCATTTCTAGATTTGAAAAAAGTTGATTATAAGATTCTATGTCGTTGCTTTTTCCATCTTGAAGTACTAGACCTAAATCATACAGTGCTTCAAGAGCTCACATCACATCATCAGCCATAGGACGTCCACTGCTGGACATATGTAGGCCTCCTCCTGGGGGCGTTTGCCAATACTCACCACGCTTGGCAGGCGGGTTGGCGAGCGCAGTTAGGTGTGATTGTTCAAGGAAGACGCTGCTGCCCATCTTCCGGATTACATCCCTTAGCCGACTCTTACGGCAACCACGGGTAGAGAGGGTGGGGTACTATTTTTACGCCGGGGCCACCACGGCAATTCCTGATTCACATAGGCTCATTTTTATCCCGGCATTCCCACGGGACCAGGACTAACGCGGGTGAAACCGCGTGGCACAGCTAGTGACGGATAAAACTATTGCTTTTTTATGCTACTCATACATGTTTTATTTAATTATACCAATTGATACTTTATTAAAGAATTCGTTAAATTGAGTGAGGATTTGAAAGATGTCTTCAAAAATGTATACATATTCACGTACAGATACCATGTGTACGACACTAATACACCTAAACTTTTTTGGCGTATCTGGTAAGTCTCTCTGGAACCATCCAGAGAGACTGAAGGATACAGACTTACCAAAGTCTGTAGCCTTCAGTAAGTTACTACATTTTTCCGAAACATCTATATCGTATCCTATAAGGGTTAGTATATGAATGGGTAAAAAGGTAAATAATAGAACGTTGTGCTCAGGAGTATGTTACTATATCTTGTATCATATCCTATAAGGGTAGTATATGAGTGGGTAAAAAGGTAAATAATAGAACGTTGTGCTCAGGAGTATGCTTCTACATCCTGTATCATATCCTATAAGGCTAGAATACGAGTGGGTAAAAATGTAAATAATAGAACGTTGTGCTCAGGAGTATGTTACTATATCCTGTAGCATATCCTATAAGGGTAGTATATGAGTGGGTAAAAAGGTAAATAATAGAACGTTGTGCTCAGGAGTATGTTACTAACTTTATTTCTCAAATAAAAATAAAACATCAATACACATTGTTGGAACGTTAAGTTTACATATACATACACTATTTATTTTAGTCGCATTTTTAAGCGAAACACTTTTACTGACATTTACCAGTTTTATCAGTATATTAACTCCAAAATCGCATTTTACTTGAAACTACTTAGTCATCGAAAAGTTTAGATTATTTTACGGCGTTTGGAACGTACTCTCAGTTCGGTGTTGCCAGTCTACAAAATTTACTTATTTTGACGGGTACAAAGTTCATGGATGTATATTTCTTAACAGCATCGCGCTTATCATTTAGGTGGGTACAGAAAATGTTTGATATGGTTAACTGTTATAGATAAGCTATAGATATTTTCTGTATGTCTTATATGCAAGGATATGTTATGGCAAAGTCCTACATTTAATTAAATATTCATAAGTTTTATAATTTTAAACATCTATTTATTTGCAATACGCTCAAATAACTACACAATGTTATTGTCATTTAACCTAACTAACATTGAGACAGTAAAATAACTTGTAAAACTACAGAATATTGTTAGAAAATTATATTTAAAAAAAATGTACCTACAGATATCATGCTTACCGTAATGTGTAAGATAGGACGATTGTCTCCGTCAATAAATAGAAGTTTAATGAGTCCTTTGACTTGCTTAAAGACATAATACATGTTGTAATATAATTTTAAAGCCAAATTTTTTAGTCTGTGTGGTTATGTCGACAAATTTACGTCGATAATTATAAAGTCGATAGTTGATTAGATATTATCGTATTAAAATACACAAATAGATAACAACACTCTTAGAATTACAGCCTTCAACTTTCAGTGCATTGCCAATTATATACTGTTGAATGGAAATAAGCGAGATGGGTGGACAAGGGTAAGAATAGGCTATGGGAGCCATTATACCTTCAAATACCGCGCCATCATTGTTTATTATTACCAAAAAGGACGTTGCTTATGAGGGTCAACATTCCAAATTTGCAATGTTTACATTTCGTTTCTCTAATCTGCTAACACAAATAAGTGGGTTGGATAAAATACTTAAATGAAAATACAATTTATTCGCCTGTTTTCTGCCATCTACTTATAATGCATCTGTTACTGTGACTTAGACTGTAACCAAGACTTATTTGAGACGTAAAAATATGACGGTGACAGAATGCACAAGGACGATGCCGAAAGTAAAGAAAAAAAGCTATTATCAAAGTGACAAATGTCAAGCGCGAGTTCCCGCTCTTTTGTTTGGTAGTACGATAGAAACTGTCAACCAAAGACAATTGTTTAAAGAAGTTTATGTTTAGCCTTTTTGTATTACGAGAGCGATGGTTCAGGTCAAATATTATTGAATATTAACGTTTTCGTATGCATCAGAAAGTTTTAAATAATGTTATGAAAATATCTATAGATTCCATCAAATTAGGCTGTCTTACATCTACGGCTAGTATTAATAGTATAAGAATATTAAATAAGCGCTGGACGCGCCACTAAATTACATTTATCTATGTAGGTATTACAATAAACATGGAACATTTAAATGTAGTTAAAGCCTTATTTGTCGGAATTCGGTCGCTCAACCGATTCGCGTTCATATTTCTACTACAATAAGATTCATTTTCATCCAAATACACAGCCGATCCGACTAGCCGTCTTGAAGGCTTTTAAATTAGATGATACCATTCTTAGTAGCTATAATTTTAACAATTATAAATAACCGTTATTATTGATGACGCTACAACAACCAGATTTTAATTGTATAATATTTGACTTCCTAAATGTATAAGTAAAAAATATATAATGTTATGTAGCAGGATATTATCATATATAATAAAATCGCCATTGAATTATGAACTCTATAATGTAGCTAATACAAGCAATAATATATTATTTTAATTGCTGAATATTATTGAAAGTAGAGTAGCTGTCATAATGTTTATAAGTGACTTGAAAGAGAACTCATTAAGTTATAAATTCTGATAAAAAATTCGAAAAGTATTTTGTTTATAGGTCGGGTAAAGCTAAAAGTAGGTAAATACCTAACTCATTTTTTTCGCTTCGATTCTCCGAGGCTGTCGGGCTCAGACTTACCTCTTGAATGTTAATAAAGAAAAGTTCCCAACAAACGGCGAAGCAACGGTATGCTCGCCAAGAATAAGAATTTTTAATTTTCTTGGAAATTTTAAAAGGGAATCGAAGTGAAAATCCCGACATAATCTGGCTCCCACATTTAAAGTCAATTAACATTATTAAATTCCTAAATTTATGCGAATATTTTCTAATCCTAAACACCGAATTACATAATAATAAATCGAAAATGTTATTGTCCGATTACATTTTTTTATTGTCATTTTTAACTTATAGGGAATTGACTGTATTGTCATAATATTTATAATTGATCAAATTGTATACATATAGTGAATTATTGTCACCAAGGAAGTACAAGAATTTCAATTTCATCAGCCTAAGAATTCAAATGTATGTAGGAGATACGCTTTCACACCTTAAACCTATCGAAAAATACAATCGATTATTCAAAAGGGGTATAATAAATTGAGTTTCTACATAGTAAAATGTTTTTTTCTCGTAAATATAATATAAATCGCAAGAAGATAACACAGAGAAAGCTCGCAATATGACTAGAGTTGTCGAAGCGAAAGCGGAAGATATGCTTTCGATATGACCGTTCAATACTGATATTTGGATTTAAAGCTTGCAAAGAGTTTGTACATTAAGGGAAAAGTCCCTGGAATCTCGTGGAAGAAGGTCGTCCTCTCGTTTCTGAGGGTTCAGTAGTAGGGGAGGATCTCAGGAGCAGCGAGATCGAAGTAAGTGTGGTAGAAGGAGCGGCGGGATGGTGGCAGCATCACGTCGGAATAGCGAGAGAATTGAGACACCTGGCGGCTTCCAGATTGAGGTTTCCGGCTGTAAACATAGACAACATTTAGTTTTGTAGTTTTAGTATAATAGTGAGCGGTATTTAATGAAAAGTTTCTATTTTCAATGAGACAAACAAAATGCTCACATGTCACCCAATATTAGGAGATAACTCCATAATTGAAGCGGTACCCAGAACTTTGACTAACAAAAATGTCCAGGGTATCACAGCTTTGGCGCTCATTTACTTTAAGAAATTCTATTGTTAGTTTCAATAGCTCTGTGATTTAGCTAGCTGCAGCACTATTTATCGAACATCGAATCAGAAATGTTAAAATAAAGCATAACGTCAAAATATCTGATACTGTAGTGGTTCTAGACGATTTCTCGGGACTAAGAACATTCTCCCTAGTAGCAGTAGATTACCTACACGCGTGAAATATTTGTACCTTTTAATTTTGGCTTCTTACCAACAAGTACGAGAAAAACCTATGTAGGCAACAACACATTAACATGATTTTTATAGTAAAATAAATAAACAAACTCATAGCTATAGTAGAAGCTAGATTGTATCTTTTACCCCTATAAAATATGCTTTATACAGGGCTTTGGATGTAATTTGGGTGTTAAACCACAAGAAGAACATTGTACTCATGACTATGAAAAACTTAAATAAAACTTGTCAGCTATTCCATAGAAAAGGTTCATTGACTCCGGCTCAGGCTTCCGAGTCAGCCCTATTTTTATAAACTAGATCTCTGTTGGACGTGGGTTTTTCTCATTGTGAGAAGAATAAAGCCATAGTCCACCACACTAGGCAAGTGCGCCTTGGCAGACTTTACACATCTTCGAGAACTTTTTTTAAGAACTCTCAGACATGTAGGTTTTACTTTAGCGTTTGAAATTATCGAAAATACACACATAACCTAGAAAAGACAGAGGTGCGTGTCATATGATTCGAACTCAGGACCTCCAGATTGGAAGTCAGACGGTCTCCCAACTAGGTTCGAAACTTCAGGTTTATAACTGTATAATATCGCTGACCCTGTAGCATGATGTTGCTCATATTTAGACGTCAAATTATACCATCTGTCAATTGATGACAGCTCAGATCTAAGGCAAATCAATTTCAAACTTTTGGTAGTTTATCAAGTTAGACGATCAACTCGGATGGGAAATGAATTCAGCTTTCAAATTTTAATATCTCCATAAATTATTAACGCTTAAGGCAATCTGACATTATTATTACTTTAACGTTTTGGGCATTACTTATAAAGATTACTTTAAATTAATATATGTTTAGAGTAGCCTCATCTTGTTTCACGGATGACATGCCACGTCAGCGAGAGGTTGAGAGAATATTTTCAATATTGATTAGGGCTTTAGTGGAATTTACGCTATACTTTATTGGGTGAAACGTAGTTTTCTTACATGATCTGATGGTAAGTTTTATTTGTAAAAGGTGACCTAGATAAGTACCACTGCAATGTAGCTAGCGAAATTAGAACTAATGAGACTGTCTAATATTTCGAAATAATGACCCATGCTTTTGTTTTGTTATGCAAAGTTCTTTTGTAGCGGTGACAGCTTGTTCGAATTACTCGTCAAAGCCCTTTGATGCGTTCAAATCTCAACAATGAGCTTGAGTTGCTGGTTAAGGAAAACATCGCGAAAAACTGTAGCATGGTGGCGAAGTATTTTATAGTACTCGGCTGGCTTACCACCCTTAAGTAGAAAATCTGTTACGAAGAGTCTAACTGTTTGTTTCAGCAGCCTCATTTGAGATCTAGTTCTTATTTCAGGTTGGAGGTGTTTACCATCGTTGACCACGCTATCAGTTAACATCAGATAAACTGTAGTTAATACTAAGCATATCACTCATAAAAACACCATAAGACCACTAGCGTCTTATTAGTCAAAACCCTTTTATAATATCTTACTTGTGCTGCTGCCTTGATTGAGGCTCGTCAGCAGGATATTCCACTTGCAGAGGCTGTAGTCCCCGAGGCTCTTGTTCACCATAGCTACCATACACGTATTCATCTCTGTAACAAAATATTTATATGATGAACAATCTCGTATTTGCCGACCACAACGCAACCTCAGCACAATGATGTCCTCACAAGCTGAAGTAGATATTTTTGGCGATAAATAGCCAGTATTTATACCCATATATCCTTCAAATGTAAATAATTTCTAAAGTTTATTCGAAAATGCTACTCTAATATACATGTATATTATTTTTGTAAATTTTTATTAACTAGTATGTAAGATAGAATAAATAACACTTTGGTGTACGCAGTAACGTTGCTTATTATTACTACACAATAAATAATAAATTTATATTACTAGCTTAAAACTCATTGTATTAATACTTTGTGATACCATTTATTTTTAGACTTTGCTTTATTCTTAAGTTCAATAAAAGGTTAACAAGACCTCAATATACAGTTGACTATTTCTATTATATTACATCAAATAGCTTTTACGAAAATTGGCGCCCAACATGTAGCGTTACTGATGCCACTGATTGGGCGCCAATTTGTTGTTGAAATGTTTTTAGAGTCATTTTCTCCTTTAAAATGTATTACAATCCAAAGAAGAAAAACAAAACAAAGTAGGATAATAATTGAATTTTAAGTAAAATATCTGAACCAAAAAATCTAACCTGTTCATGTTTAGATTAAGAATGCACAGTAAATAGGAAATTTAAAAAAAATCACGCGACAAAATTATATAATTATATAGAACACGAGGCCTTTTGATATTTTGAAAGCTAAATAGAGATAACTGTGGCCCGTTCGAAGCCACGAAAACAGGAAAACTTGGCTTTCTGGCGAGGTGACGAGGGATCTAATGAGTCACTTTTGTGCTACATGAGAGCGCGAGTGTTCGGCTTTCCTTCAGATTACTTTGTGACAACGGAGTTAGGGTAGATCAAATGGGGCAAAATAAAAGAGATTGGAAAGATGGAATCGCTCGTGATATGTCTATAAGATCAAAAAGTTTCATTTAAAATGTCATTCACTCTCAATATATGGAATTGCAGCGTTAGTAGACAATTTTAAAATGTAAAAGTAATGATTCAAACAAGACGCTCCCCAGATAACGAAGTAACACATCTCCATGACCATTACAGCGATACACAATTCTTTGAGTAGTAAAACAAAGTCCAGGATAGTGCTGCTTTGGCGCTCAACACATTAGGACTTTCGATGATTAGCCTCAACAGCCCTGTAATTTTGCTAGCTGCAGTACCATTCAAATAGGAACAGTAATGTTTACACACTACTGCTTGGCGGCAGAATAACTCGTACTGGGGTGGTATCTACTTAGACGACCTACCAAGCAGGTCTACTATCGAATACTTGCTGTGTTGTTTAAACATGACCCATCCAAGGTGTGCTATTTCCATAGCCCTCCTTAGTACACCCCCTCCATTGTTCATTTTGTTCGTTGTGTTTGCGAAGCCTACGTTCGGAGCGTACAAGTGACGTAATTAAGGAAGAACAAAGCCGCTGTCGTGTGGGAGTGCCTTGAGAGGTTCCTGATGTGATTAGAAGCCTTGTACCGACAAAACATATTTAGTTTTACTATCTTATAAATTATAAATATGTAATAAAGAAAGAAAATAATTTTATTTTGTACATAACACAACCGAACACATAAAAACAAACGAACAACTAACAGTTACATACAAAATAGGGGCTCACCTCAGCATAATGCTGGCCATACTAAGTGGTATAGCCAGCGCTGGTCTTCCGGTGAGCCCTTGTAGGTTGAGCCTAGGTAGGTTGAGGCGACTCAGGTGTACGAGTAGGTTTAAGGGGCCTTTTTTATACGTATCAACGTTTACCTCCACTGTTCTTATTCACATTCCTGCCTAACTACACTTGACATTTACACGCATGTTCGCACCTTTGGGACCTGCCAAATACCAGCTAGAGGCGTTGGAGTTTATTGAGAAGCGTAGCAAGAGGCTCATCTTAGCAGATTTATATATATGAAACATGAAATACAAAAATATTCATACTGCCATTAAAGAAAAGTTTTGTGACAAATTTTTGATTCATAAAACAAAAATTGTTCTGTGTGCTGCCATAAAACCAGCTGCGAGCGATGATTCGTCGATTAAAAATTATCCTGTATAGATTTCTAAACTCATAAGCTCCATTTATGCTTGATCAGGTAAAATAACAGTAATTTAAATAAGACGTAATGTTTCTTCTTTTACATAAAGGTCGGTAAACATTTTCTGCAAATGTAAATCATTTTGAGCCTATATAATACTCATTCATCTAAATATAATTCAGTATTAATGTTTAGAAATATTTTGTTCAAAAGAGAGATTTATTTACAAAGCGATATTCTCGGTTCCATTTTGTATAAAACTTTTCAAAGTACCTTCGAACGGTGATTTCTGTACATTTAGGTAAATCGAAACAATGGCAGGGACGAAAATAGCTAGCCAAAATTTACAAATAGCTGTCTCTTGATTTAATAATTGTAGAAAGACGAAAAACCAATAAAGCCACAATTGTGGCCACAATTTAAGGGCATGTCAGATTAACTTTATCATGAAATGTGTTTGAAGATTGTCCAGATTGAATCACTTTTCTTGACGTGTCGTATAATGTGGTTTATTTTTAAAACGTCTCGCTAATGTATTTTGTTTGAGGAAATTGTTTTCCCAATGTATCTCGCTGATTCGGGCGAATTCGTGAAAAAATACCCCATCCAGATATTTTCCTTTGAAGAATGTTCGTGGAAGGTAATAATATTCAGTCATGAATAAAAAGTGACTTGGAAATATTAAAAAGTTATAAATATGGAATTTAAACGAGAAAGAGGTATTTTCCTCCTGCTAAAAACATATAAAACGAACATTTTTTTTTTTTTTTTTTTTTTTTATAGCAAAAGGTTAGATAACGCCAACATTTGAAGCGCACTGGGTATATTTACGAAGGTAGGCACTTAAGAATTCGAGTTCAGTGGAGACTCGATTAATCGGACTAATTGTTGTGTATTTATTGTTTTTTTTTTATGTCATTCGGATAAACGTAAATCCGGATAATAGAATATATGTTGAAAAGTAATTTTTGTTTCATCTCGGGACTGTCTTCGTGTTTGACCACAGCTCACCTTATTTTTAATGACAGTGAGGTCGACGATTTTCAAATTTATCTAAAGGGACCACACCGTCTTGTAATACTGTTATAAATATATTTAACATAATTATATATGAATACATATTGTTAGAGGAGAGACGCCATTTTGAATATCTCGCTGCTGGAGAACCTTTATAAGCGAGCGCACACTAGCCCCGCTCTTCCGACCCGACCACTCCTAGCAGCAGGAAGTATTCCGTTTTTGGTATAGGCGCCGGTTACCAGAGGTACACCACTACACTACGTCGGCCTCGCCGGCGAGGTCGCGGCCCTCCCAGATCCAGATCCGTCTAAGATCGGTTAGATTAGTCTAGTTTAGATTCATCACACACACTCTCAGTACAACCTAGTCTAGGGCCCAAGGGCACACCCCTTCCGGGTGGCCAGGGCAACTGTTAGATCCCCCCTGCTCCGGCGACTGCCCAAGCCGAGGTCCGTACCACTCAGAGGTGCCCTTGTGCCAGTCGTCCTTAACCTTTAGGCTCAGCGCACTCCGCGCTCGCCACAGTCCGGTGACGCTGTAGAGGCCAACTGGCCAACAGCAAGAGTCATTCATGGAAAAAAAAAACCCCGTTCTCATTCAAATTGTTGACGTCGACTCGTGAACATCGCTCACTTTTCTGATTTTGTTATAATTTACTTACCCATATTTAGTTTCAAGAGTTATTGTGCAAATTAATATTAAACTGTATTTTTTATTATTTATTATTTTACTAAAATATTTGACGATCAGCCAATAATACGTAGTATTCAATTCAATCGTTCAGACAATTTTCGCCAATATTGGCGTCTTCGGATTTAGGGTTAGATAATATGGAGTTACAGACTCCGACATCATCCATCAAAAAATTTGACTTGGAAAGTTGACAAGAGTATTTTATAAACTATCAGGCAGAGAGTGCTACTGACCCGTGTCCCGAGGTGATGTCCTTCAGCTCTTGCTTCTGTTCTGTTTCGTATTTCCTCTGCAGCTCGCGCACGTGCTCCTGTCGGATCATCTTCTTCAAGGTTTCGAACCTGGACAGTAAGTAGCAACAATTGTTACTTAATCTATAGGACACCAGCTTTGTCAGCGTTGAGTATTTCAGAGTTTAAGTATTTCAAGTCACATTTTTTAATGTAAAAGTTATGGGGTGTTGTAGTCGCTCTCTTGATGGTAAGAGATAACGCATGTCCATGACCATTGCACATACACAGAACTTTCAGTGGTCAATCAAAGTCTAGAGAATTGATGCTTTGGTGCTCATTACTTTGAGACTTTCAATGATTAGTCTTGACAGCCCTGTAAATTTGCTAACTGCAGTAAGTACTCTTCAAACTAGAACAGTCATATTTGGACACTACTTGGCGCGGAACATCTGGTACTGTGGTTTTTTCTCCAAGTACTCGACAATTTCTATACGTCATCATCATCACCAGCCATTTAAGACGTCCACTGCTGGTCATAGCCCTCCTCCTGGAGGGGGTTTTGCCAATACTCGCCGCGCTTGGCAGGCGGGTTGGCGAGCGCAGTTTGGTGTGATTGTTCAAGGAAGATTTAAGATTACATCCCTTAGCCGACTCTTACGGCAACCACGGGTAGAGAGGGTGATATTTATTTATTTATTTTAATTTAGAAATAAACTTGCATCGAGAAAAGTGACTTTGTGACTAAATAGAACCTGTTCTTTGTCTAAATGCTTTATTAAAAAAAAAAAAAAAAAAATATTTCATTTTCAGAGATTGGTCAGAGAACATCGCTCTTCCAATTTTACACAACGATATAATTATAAGTAATTAGTATTTACAGATCTTTACTATTATTTGCACACTACTTTTTTTGTACTTATTATATTGATATGAAAGTTTTGTTAAAGAAATGTTATGTTATTAAAATATGTTAAGAAAGTGTTATTTTGAGTTAGATTATATACTTAATACAACATTCATAAAAGTCGAAAGACAAAAAGAGAGAAAAATGATTATAAGGCACTAGATAAGTACTACAATGAATAAAGCTACCGACAACACACACAAATAAAAAGATTTCAACTATATAATAGACACAACATAAGAGGATTACCGCTTCAGTGTCTGGTGCGTTAAAAAGAAAATGGGTCAGTGCTCAGCAATTGTGCTGAGGATTATTCCTATGCACTAACCTATGTAGACACAAGGTATTTAAAAAAAAAATCGGCGAAGTGCGAGTCGGACTCGCGCACGAAGGGTTCCGTACTATTATCTATAAAAACGGCAAAAAAATCACGTTTGTTGTATGGAAGCCCCCCTTAAATATTTGTTTTATTATTTATTATTAAATTAAAAATACAACTGAGTATTATGTGAATATTTCAAGTGCCTACCTGTTGCCATTATTGATATCGAGCAAAAAAGGGCAAAAAAAAATCGCATTTCATGTATGGGAGCCCCCCTTAAATATTTATTTCGTTTTGTTTTTAGTACCTATTTGTTGTTATAGCGGCAACAAAAATACATAATTTGTGAAAATTTCAACTGTCTAGCTATCGCGGTTCTTGAGATACAGCCTGGTGACAGACAGACGGATGGACAGACAGACAGCGAAATCTTAGTAATAGGGTTCCGTTTTTACCCTTTGGGTACGGAATTCTAAAAAGAAGTTATGTACAAACAAAATAAAAACGTAGGTACATATACGAGTTTATGTTACTATGGGAATGAATAATAGGATAAGATCCTTAGAGGTATTAAATAATAGTCTTCAAATATTTGCAAACATTGACACATTTAGATACGGAGAAATTACTAAAAATAATAAAATATAAAAAAAAAATGCTTTGAGCACATACATACACTCACTCACACTCACATACGCACCGCACATGCACACACACACACACACACACTCGCACACACACACACATACATAAACAAACGCGCGCACGCACACGCATAATTATACGTAGGTACACACTGCCCGCACCGCACCAATACTTATAGTTTTGTAGCGATGATAGCTCAGTGGTTAGCGCGGTCGGTTCGCATGCCGAAGGGCGTGGGTTCAAACCCCAACAATGAGTTTGAGCAGTCGGTGAAGGAAAACATCGTGAGGAAACCATAGCGTGATGGTAGAGTACTTTCTAGTACACGGCTGGCTAGCTACCAAGTCGAAAATCTGCGCCAAGCATCTAACGGTGTGTTCCGGCAGCCTCACTTGAGAGCCAGTTCCATTCCAGGCTAGGTGTGTTTTACCATCTTCGACCACACCGTCACTTAACATCAGGTGAGTTGTGGTCCAACACCAAGCCTGTCAGCTATAAAAAAAAATCGCCTAGGTAGTCCCCACGAAACAGGTCGTCACCTAGTGCAGGGACTACAAGCAATAATATAATCTGTACAGTTTAAGAAATAAATTATTTTTTATTTGTATTTTTTTGTATTTGTTACTTAGGATAGGTTGGGCCTACCTGTCCCGCTGTGGAGGCACCATGAAGACTGGACCGCGAGATCGAGACGGGCCTGGGTACCGCAGTACTTTGCCCGAAGTGTGCGGCACATTCAGCATGCCATACATCTGCTGGTAAATCATCACATTATTGTCTGAAACATGAGTATTAGCAAATAAAATTTACTAAAGATTTGTCACCTCACATCACACACATCATCAGCCATGGAACGTCCACTACTGGACCAAGCCTCCTCCTGTTTCTGGGGGTTTTGCCAATACTCGCCACGCTTGGCAGGCGGGTTGGCGAGCGCAGTTAGGTGTGATTGTTCAATGAAGACGCTGCTGCCCATCTTCCGGATTACATCCGACTCTTACGGCAACCACGGGTAGAGAGGGTGGGGTACTATTCTTACGCCGGCACCACCACGGTCACCTAATGTCTTCTAATTCAATCGTCACACACTACGCTATCGCCTCACATCTCATGTTACGCTTGTTTTTAGGGTTCCGTACTTCAAAAGGAAAAAACGGAACCCTTATAAGATCACTTTGTTGTCCGTTTGTCTGTCTGTCAAGACCCTTTTTCTCAGGAACGCATGAAGGTAACAAGCTGAAATTCATATCAAACACTCAGGTCTATTGATAAGAGGTATTCTTTAGCGCAAGTTTCATGACTATTGCTTATTTGTTATTAAAGAATGTTTAATTTTTCTTTGAACCTAATTCTAAACTTAACGCGGACGTATGCTAGTATGTCTATAAAACAACCGTTGGCCTTCAGACGGCATATTTGCTGACACTGAGAAATGCTGAGAATTCAGCGAACGGACTTACTTACTTCTAATTGTAATAATCGATTTGGTATTTTGGCACAATTATTTTATTTTATTTGTATTCACGGGATGACCAATTTTAAGAGTGACATCACTAAAAATTTATGAAAATACTACAATATATTGCAAACTGGAGCTAGATGGGTATTTTCAGTCATTTAGTTAGTAGGCCCTGTGGCGCAACGGATAACGCGTCTGACTACGGATCAGAAGATTCCAGGTTCGAATCCTGGCAGGGTCGTTAACGACAAATTTTTTGTACAAAACTTATTTTTTGAAGCAATTGATAAACTTTGTTCAGTCACACACGTTTTTCAAAGCTCTCACACCTTTTCCTAACTGACAGGCTATCTCAGTGTCAACTGTCTATTTTTTTTTTTTTGGCATCGCACTTTGTGCATTTTACCAATGTCAAGTAGTTGATAAAAATAAGTGAATAAGTCATGAAAATTAAGCGCTTAGTTAGGTCATACCCTAGTAAAGTCGGGTCAAGTTCCTAGAGTTTTGGAAAAAAACACGAAAAAACATTATATTTCTTAACATTGTGATAATTTGATGGTAAATATAAGCGTGTATTTTTTTCAAGTGAGGTTTCTTTTTGCGACAGGGTGGGTGTTTGACCACAGCTCACCTGATGTTAAGTGACGGTAATGAAAACGTACCTAGCCTGGAATGGAACGGGCTCTCAAGTGAGGCTACCGGAATATAAAAACGCTAAAATACACCTAAAGATCACCCGAAGGTAAAGCATTACATCTGTATGTATTCAAAATTTATTCTATTAAGGGACGTTCCTAAAAAGGACCTTTAATAAAATTACGCGAGTCATTAGGGCTTCTTGTTTTAATTACAGACGCTAAGAAAATTAATGTAAAATTAGATTTTCTCCTTAAGGTAAAATTTATAGTACTTATCACTGGGCTTCTGCATTTTAGCTCTTGATTTAGGACGTCTTGAGTTACGTCTGATTTGTCTAGAACAAGTTCGCTAACAGCTTGTGAAATTTTTAATAGTAATTTTATTGTTCTTGGGAAAGCTGTTCTATTCGCTTGCTCCCTCGGTCTCAGAACGTGTGGTTGCGACTTACTTTAACAACTGCAGCGTCTACGACTTAATTTTTTTTTGCGATTACGACTTGCTTTATTTGTCCCTGCAGCCAGTCTATGCCTTATTTTTTTTTGAGACTATGACTTGCTTTAACTGTCACTGCAGCAAGTCTATGACTTATATTTTTTTATAGTTAATAGGCTAGATGTTTTTACCACAGCTCACTTGATGTTAAGTGACGGTGGTCGAAGATGGTGAACACACCTAGCCAGGATTAGAACTGGCTCTTAAGTGACGCTATCGGAATACACTGAGTTGTTTGGCGATAGATTTTCAACTTAAGGGTCGTAGTTAGCCAGTTGAGTACTAGACATACTATGGTTTCTTCACAATGTTTTCCTTCACTGGCATCTCAAGCCTATTGTTGTGGTTTGAAACCACTCCCTTCGGCGTGTGAACTGACCGTGCTAACCACTGAGCTATCATCGCTACAAAAAGGCCTTGCTTTTACATGAAGCATCACGAACATAAATAAAAACCAAACAACAAAATTAGTCAGCCGTTCGCAAGTGATGCGCTTATCAACAAACACCATTTCATTTTTTATTTATATATATATATATAAATTCTTGGAAGACAAGAACAAGTTTGCTTTTATTCTTCAGTTTATAATACACAGCTTCTATTCAACATCTAAAATAGGCGCAAAATATAGGTCGTGGCCACAATATCTTACAGGGACTTCCAACTTTACGCCCACGCCAACTAGAAGACAAATAGTTTGTGAATGTGGGCGTACGTCCGGCCTGAGCCTAATGACCGCTCTGTCGCCTTGCTTACTCTATGTCAAAGGTCATCGTTGCCATTACACCGCTGCCAACCTTTTATAAGAAAATGGCGGGAATGAAAAAAAATAAACGATTTTTATCGCACCTTCATAGACGTTTTTGTGTCGCTCTCAGATTAAAAAAATGCAGTGATTATTTATATATTACTAGCGACCCACCCCGGCTTCGCATGGGTAGTAAAAATATAGTAAGCTATCCTAAAAGGTAGATATATGCCACCGCGGACTTTTTTGTAGATCTATAAAAGAAAAATATCCCACCATGCATTGTTTTGTTATACCTCAAAGGGTGGCAGCGTTTTCGATGAAAGCTCCCAGGTGGCTTGAGTTTTTCCGGCACTTCCAACAATTATCATCATAATTCAACCAATTTACACAAAACCTTGACAAATTATACGCATGATCATCCGTTCCATAGTTTTAAAGTTTATCGCGAACAGACAGACAGACGCGGCGGCCAACTTTGTTTTATAATATGTAGTGAATTTGATGTAATAACAAGATTTTTTACGTTTTGTTGCTAATTAAAGAGCTCGTATTTTACTTACGTCCGTCTATCCGTATGTCACTATTAATTTATTCAAGCTCTATACGATATACCGAAAAACCTTGCACCGCACCTTTGCCGTGGTGGTACCGACGTAAGAATAGTACCCCACCCTCTCTACCCGTGGTTGCCGTAAGAGTCGGCTAAGGGATGTAATCCGGAAGATGGGCAGCAGCGTCTTCCTTGAACAATCACACCTAACTGCGTTCGCCAACCCGCCTGCCAAGCGTGGCGGGTATTGGCAAACCCCCCCCAGGAGGAGGCCTGTGTCCAGCAGTGGACGTCCTATGGCTGATAATGTGTGTATGTGATGTGTGATGGGATATTTCATCGACAGCACTCTTTCTCGAAGCTCGCATTTACAAAAAATATCTTTTTTTAATTAAAGATTAAGTACAATTTATATTTTCGCTTTCATTAAACCAAGATATTCCAGGTAATGACAAAGAAAAATGTATACATAGAAACAATATTAGTTAATTAGTTTTTATAATATAGCTTTACGGTGCGTGCAAATGAGGGTTGAATGCACCGTATGTTTAGGCTTCCTTTTATTAATTCTTTTGTGATATATTTTAACGCAACATGGCGGTCTGGGAAATAGCTGAACAGCTTTACCAGTTGTAAATAACCACCATCGCCCGTGAGTTTACAAATAAAACCGAAGCGGTGTTATAAAACCGTCAAGTTCCTAGCCGTAATTTCCAAATACATCCTGTCATAGTGTAAGGTAGTTTAATATCATTGTATATATGAAGGTAGTTAAATATATTTATGTAAAAAACACACACACATCCGACCTAATTTTAAACAAACCATTAAATGGTTTGTTTAAAATTAGGCGATTTATATGCGAAACAAATTTTGTTTCGCATATAAATCGTTAAATACAAAGTATTGCAAAAAACGCTTTGATCCTCTTTGATGTTTTGTTTTAGTCCATTACCTGATTGTTTGAAGCGTTCGTCAAAAAAGAAATCCTGATTTCGTTTCGTTTAAAACGCGTCAACAATAGAACCGAGCTAAAACAAAACGAGGTATCGCATCAAAGGCACTCTCACACAATTATTTCGCGCTTATTTTTGTTATACGATGTTCAGACAATTTGTGCAACCTTTGACGACTGTGTTGGATATTTTAAAAGATTTCTTCGTCTAATATAAAACATAAAGATATTTTGAATGTTCAAAGTATATATTTAGTTTATTTGCGCTTAACAGTAATTTTAGTTACAACAGTTATGAGGATTCAAATTTAATTAAATTAACAACAATTTAAAAAAATTAACCGAAACTTTACTTTAAAATAAGTTACTGCAACGAGAAAAGGAAATATAAACACTTGTGGTTATTTTAATTAGTGTATTGTTTAAATTTGTTTTAGTCTTTAAGTTTTTGTCAAATTTTAGTTAAATATATTAAGTAAAGTTTCGGTTAAACCTTTTAAATTGTTGTTAAGTTAAAATTAAATCCTCATCACTGTTTTAACTAAAAGACTGTTAAGCGGAAATAAACTAAATATATACTTTGAAAACATTCAAAATGAATTTCCGCAAAGTAACACTTGTATCAATCAATTATAGAGTTTTTTCTCTGGTAAGAGATAATGCCTGTCCATGACCATTGCAGCGTTACTCAGGAGTTTGAGTAGTATAGTAGTGGCGCTATTTACTTTGTGACCATCGATGATTAGTCGCAATAGCTCTGTCATTTCACTAGCAGTTCGTAGCAATGATAGCTCAGCGGTTAGCGCGGTCGGTTCACACGCCAAAGAACGTGTATTCAAACTCCAACAATCAGCTTTAATTGCCGGTGAAGGAAAACATCGCGAGGAAACCAAAGCATGGTGATAGATTCCTAGTACTTGGATGGCTAGCTACCACCCTCAAGTTAAAAA
This sequence comes from Biston stratarius, assembly GCA_950106695.1. NCBI lineage: Eukaryota > Metazoa > Arthropoda > Insecta > Lepidoptera > Geometridae > Biston > Biston stratarius. Next base: position 3,499,438 of record OX467108.1, read on the forward strand.
TCTGTCGCCAAGCACCTAGCAGTGTGTTCCGACATCCTCACTTGAGAGCCATTTTCATTCCAGACTTAGTATTTATTCAGTATATAACAGCTTCAACCACATCGTCACTTAACATCAGATGAGTGTGGTTAATTACCTAGCCAGTCAACCGTAAAAAAGCAGAACTATTAAAACCGAAAAACAGTAATGTTTACACACAACTGCTTGACAGCCAGTCCCGAAACAATTTTTTTTTCTAACCGGAGCAGAGATCTGATTGTGGAGGCACCTTTAAGCGTTGAAATAAATAGTTTAAAAATGTAACAATATGTATAATAGGTGGTATTTTTGTGACGAGGAGAACAGTATAAACTTTTAATGAATTTGCATTCTGTAGTTAAGTCAGTATTATTTTGTCTCTGGGCGACGGAGCTTTGCTCGGTGTATATACAATTTAAAACTCGGAGAAACGCGTTTTCCTAGAGGTGAGACTCGGCAAGATCGATTTTTCGACTTCGAAAACCCCCGCGTTTATTCTGCTCGCTCTTAGAGTCTAGATGCGACTGTGATTCCCCCGGTAGATACATCATGTACACTATGCAAGCGTTCAAAAATTTTCTCAAGATATTTTCATGAGTTATATGTTCCAAAACTTCACTTAGTGGTTGATCTCCTTAGCCAGGAGCTTAAGAGGTCGTCTAGGTAGGTACCATCGAAATACCAGATATTCTGCCACCAAACAGTAGTGTGTAAACATTACTGTGTTCTGGTTTAAAGGGCGAGAGGTCTGTTGAGACTTACCATCTCAAGTCTCAAAGTAAGAGCGCCAAAGCAGCGATGCCCCGGACTTTGTTTTGTTACTCAAAGTTCTGTGTATCGCTGCAATGGCCATCGAATGGCGTTATCTCTTACCATCAAGAGAGCGTCTCGTTCGTCTCATTACCTTTACACAAAAAAAAGAATAAACGATAGAGCAACGTGTGCTGGACGCTAGGCGATTTGTGAAACAAGCTTTCTTTCTCAGCATATTAGGAACCTATATTATGGTTTTGACGCTCCTTGAAGATGCCGCCCGGGGCAGACTCCTGTTTCCCGGGGTTCTTGGCAGCAGAGTATCTCATACTGCAGCGGAAACTACCTAGAAAGAGGTCACGTATTGACCTCCTCCTGTTTAAGAAGTCGTAAGGAGTACGGTGAACAGCTCTACCGCCCAACAGGAAATTATTCTGTCTTTCAAAAAATTATTTCATAGAGAGTATTGCGTTCAACTTTAAGTTTTTTTTTTTTTTGTCGAACTTGGAAACTCTAATTTTAAATACTTTCCGTTTTATGTTTACATGTCTGGCTTCGGCGTTACGAACTCACTGTATGTTTCAAGGTTTTCGACAATAAACAACTAAACAACTTCGACGTTGCTAGCGTTTTAAAATGCACAGTATTTGAAAGTAATAAAAAACGTTGTTACTAATTAGTTCAAAATTACCCTTAAAAAGGAGTGCAAGTTTGTATGGGGAACTATTTTTTTTAACTTATCGATTCCAAACTCTCAGTATAATTATAAAGGTTGTTTTTAGAGGTATCCAAATTCATAATAAAATAAAACACATTAAAATAATGTTGATGTCTATGATATTGGCTTTATTTAATAGATAATTATATGCCATTAGTATTTAAATATGATTTCGGGCATATGACACGGCTTGCTCGAATGAAGCGCAATCGTGGAGTCCAATTTCGGTAACTTTATCGAGCAACTGAGACTAATGTGGTGCATATGCATGTATTATATTATACATATAAAAACCTTTTTCTTGAATCACTCTATCTATTGATGAAAGCCGCATTAAAATCCGTTGCGTAGTTTAAAAGATCTAAGCGTACAGACGGCGGGCAGGGAATGGATATAGTAAGCTATCCTTAAAAGGTAGATGTATGCCACCGTGGAATTTTTTGTAGATCTATAAAAGAGGAATATCCCACCATGCATTGTTTTGTTATATATCAAAGTGATTAGGCAGCGTTTTCGATGAAAGCTCCCAAGTGACTTGACTTTTTCTGACACTTGCAACAATTATCATTATATTTCAACTAGTTTACACAAAACCTTGACAAATTATATACCTAAACCTTCCTCATGAATCACTCTATCTATTGGTGTAACTAGCATGATAATCTGTTTAGTAGTTTTTAAGTATATCGCAGATAGACAGACGCGACGGGTTTGTTTTATAATATCTAGTGACTAGTGATGACATTTGATATTTATCTGTTGATTAATATTTATTATTTGTATGCCTCAGCGGGTCATATGATCATATACCATATAATGTTTATACCATGTGACTACATGTACTACATGTACCATATGATCTACATTACAATTTTAACGAATGAAATGCAGCCCTGTGGAAAATGCTCACAACCATTCAACTAGAAAACAGCTGATAATCTAAACGGCTGAGCAGATTTTCTTGAATCATTGCTAAGAATAATTCAATTGCCAAGAGTACTCGACCACGTCACCTTTCAAACAAACCAAAAAAAAAAGTATGGTAAAAAAATAGTTCAGTTCTTTGGGGGCAATGATACCACAGAAAGACACCCAGGCATATATCTTTTTTTTATGGTTGACAAGCGCACCTGATGTTAAGTGACGGTGTGGTCAAAGATAGTAAACTCACCTAGCCTGGAATGGAACTGGCTCCCAAGTGAGGCTGCCGGAACACACCGATTAGATCCTTGGCGGCAGATTTTCAACTTGAGGGTGGTAGCTAGCCAGCCGAGTACAAGAAAGTACCCTACCCCCATGCTATGGTTTCTTCACGATGTTTTCCTTCACCGGTCAATCTCATTGTTGGGGTTTGAACCAACGACCTTCGTCGCGCTAACTAAATAAATAAATATCGTAGGACATTTACACAACGCGCCAACTGACCCCAAACTAAGCAAAGCTGTAATATGGAAGTCAGATAACTGATAGAATACTTAACTATTGAGCTACAGTACTATCATCGTTAAATATCGCTTTCTTAAATATGATGATTACCTCGTCGTAATCAGGTGTGCGCACCACGTTGGGTGGTGCTTTGGTCAGTACTCTGCCGTACGCCTCGCGAGGTACTGTTGGATACTGGTAGCGGAACCTAAAAAAAAAGCTTCAATTACCAAATAATATTTTTTATTTTACTTACATATGTGGGATTACTCACGTCTAGCTTTATCGGAAACTCCCGACTATAGTTTCGGTCACATCCGGTAGCCTTTATCATGACTATAGTTTCGAACGTGGCCGAAACTATAGTCGGAGTTTCCAATAAAATTAAACGTGAGTAATCAAGCTTAAGTAATTTTTTTTGTCTAAACCATGTCCATTTCAATTGTAAAATAACAAATAACACTTAGATTTCGTCCTTGTTGGAAATAATAGGTACTGCGCATCACTTCGCCCCTACGAGCTACCTAGGGTTCCATTTCAGGCTAGGCGTGCTTACCATCTTCGACTACACCATCATTTAACATCAGATGAACTTTAGTCAAATAACTAGTACGTTAAACATAAAAAAAAAAATTGCTCTACGTTTAGCTAGCATTGGAAATAAAGAGTTGTTGCGGCCTGCACTTTCACCCGCGTGATCCGGAATATAATATACTCTAATGTGTTAATCAAAGATAAGAAAACCCCACATTCCAAATATTATATAAATCTGTTTTTGAAGTGAAAACTTCTTTAGACGCTTTGAGCGATTTTTGTTAGCAAAACATATGGATTCGCGTCATCGAGAGTCATACGAGACCATTGCAGTACTTTGAGTAATAAAACAGTCTAAAAAGTTAACGTTCGGCAAGCTAAGGCCAACATTTCTTGCCGCTAATATACCTACGTACGAGTATGTTAAATAAAAAAAAATCTTTTTTTGACGAATGTAATCATAGAATAATATCTAAAATACCAATAAGAGATTAAAAACAAGATTTTGAATTTTGCTTACGTTGGTTGAGGTTCGGCAAGCTAGGGCCAATATGTGTTGCCGCTAATTTGCGTGCACTTGCGTTAGTTAAGGTTCAGCAAGCTAGGGGCCAACATACGTTGCTACGAATTTGCGTAGGCTCTCATTGGTTGAGGTTCGGCAAGTTAGGGTCAACATGCGTTGCCGCTAATTTCCGTGCGCTCGCGTTAGTTGAGGTTCGGCAAGTTAGGGCTAACATGCGTTGCCGCTAATTTGCGTGCGCTTGCGATAGTTGAGGTTCAGCAAGTTAGGGCTAACATGCGTTGCCGCTAATTTGCGTGCGCTTGCGATAGTTGAGGTTCAGCAAGTTAGGGCTAACATGCGTTGCCGCTAATTTGCGTGCGCTTGCGATAGTTGAGGTTCAGCAAGTTAGGGCTAACATGCGTTGCCGCTAATTTGCGTGCGCTTGCGATAGTTGAGGTTCAGCAAGTTAGGGCTAACATGCGTTGCCGCTAATTTGCGTGCGCTTGCGATAGTTGAGGTTCAGCAAGTTAGGGCTAACATGCGTTGCCAATATTTTGCGTGTGCTCGGGTTGGTTGAGGTTCGGCAAGCTATGTGAGAGAAGGGCGTTTACCTGGGTGCAGCGCGAGGTACAGCGGAGTAGACCGGCCACTCGTTGTACATCAGCGGGTCGCGGTAGGAGCTCACCTCGTTCATTATTTCTGGCGCACGTGCTTGCCGCTTTGAGAACCTGACAAGACACATATTACTTATTAGTTTTTTCGACTTGTAACACCCTAAGTACAGCAGCGTAGTAGGGAGATCTATTGATCTACAACCTGAAACATCTTCGCTAGTGACGGATATAGATTGACTGACGTTGAGCCTGTTAGTTTATGTGGTAGTAAGTCTGCTTTAAGAGCTATAGGTCGTGTATTCGATTCCCACCTGGACAAAAATTTACGTGACGATTAATGTTTCTTTTGTGTCTACTTGGTTTTAATAGAAGATTTTCTTAGTTTAGGACCTTTGTCTTATAATAATGATCTATTGTTAGCCAGCTGATTGGCCGGTACGTGGTACCGTGCGGTAGCGCTTGGCCTTACATGCATGTAATTGTAGCGATGTTGATGATTTGTAGCGATAATGACTCAGTGGTTAGTGCGGTAGGTTCGCATGCCGAAGGGCGTGGGTTCAAACCCCAACTGAGCTGCCGGTAAAGGAAAACATCGTGAGGAAACCATAGCATGGTACTTTCTAGTACTCGGCTGGCTAGCTACCAACTTCAAGTTGAAAATCTGCCGCCAAGTATCTAACGGTGTGTTCCGGCAGCCTCACTTGAGAGCCAGTTCCATACCATCTACGCCACTTAACATCAGGTGAGCTGTGATCAAACACCAACCTGTCAGCCATAAAAAAAATATTTAAACCACATTCGAAGTATCGCGACCATTATAAAAACAGCGAATCGCTTTAGTAGTTTTTAAGTTATACGCTTACCAACAAACATCATTTGGTTTTTATTTATATATATTACCGTAAGTTTCTATCGGTGAAAAAGAGCATTATAAAGAAAACTTCTTCTATGACACTTTGTTTAAAAGAAAGAGTGGGAAACACTATTTTACTTAGGCTTTGACTAATTTTAATTTTAATTTAAAATAAAAAAGTTGATTATTATTGCGCATTCCGGATCCAAACTGAAGTATAGATTAAGGTAATATATAATCTCGTATTCGCTATTTTTAATTAATTTTATTTCTATTACTTTATATTTATTTTAAATATTTTGTTTGTCATTTTGTTTTATTTTGATATATTTGTATTTCGTTTTTATTTGTTATTTGTAAATCTGGATATTGATATTTATCTGCAAGTATAATTTTTAGCAAAAAAAAACCGACTTCAATCTGGAAACTAAAAAGTAAAAGGTTCCCCTCGATTCCTTTGGGATGCCATCATCAGATCCTGGTTTCCTTATCATTGTACCACCCTTGGGATATCTCCTTTCCAACAAAAAAAGAATCATCAAAATCGGTTCATAAAAGAAGATATCCGCGAACACACATAAAAAATATATATACCTACCTATTGAAATATATAGTCGAATTGAGAAACCTCCTTTTTTTGAAGTCGGTTAAAAAAGAAATGAATTGTATATCATAGTGACTTGATGTTGAAGTTATCATTTAGAATATTTATATTTTTATATAAATCTCAAGAGCGTTTGAGTTATCATTACCTCCTACGTATTTCACATCTGTAGGTAGATAATTTCTGCTCTAATAATCCGTGAAAGAGGATTAGGGTGTCTACTCTAACTGTCTGTTCTAATCTTTGACAATTCGGCGGGATTTGTTCAGATAGGTCGGGTAAGCTTAGATTGTCGCGAGGGAATAAATCTGGAGATTTATAGCGTGTGCTGTTCTCGTGGTATTTTATATTGTTTGCCGAGTGAACTGACATTTACAATCGTTAAGACCCCGACGCAAGTATCTGTGTTCTGTTTGTAGCGTCATTGTTATCTAACAGCTGAACCAATTTTGATTTAGTTTTTCCTCAAAACTAATTAACGTAAAAAATAATGATAGTAATGATATCCCAGTGGTTAGCGCGGTCGGTTTACACGCTGAAGGGCGTGGGTTCAAACTCCAACAATGAGCTTGAGCTGCCGGTGAAGGAAAACATAGTGAGGAAAGCGTAACGTGGTGGTAGGGTACTTTCTAGTACTCGATTTTCTAGCTACCACCATCAAGTTAAAAAAATCTGCTAAAAGATGCTAAGCACACCTAGCCTGGAATGGAACCGGCTCTCGAGTGGGGCTGCCGGAACACACTGTTAGATGCTAACACCAAAGCCGAAGACCGGGCAGTCTGAAAGGAGGAAAGGGAGGCCTTTGCCCAGCAGTGGGACACTAGAGGCTAAAAATAAAATAATAAATATATAACTACCACGACAGCAGTAGGTGTTTATCATCATCATCATTATCAGCCATACGACGTCCACTGCTGGACATAGGCCTCTCCTATTGATTTCCACAAAGACCGGTTGGAAGCGGCTCGCATCCAGCGCATTCCTGCGGTCTTTATTAGGTCGTCTGTCCACCTTGTGGGTGAACGTCCTACGCTGCGCTTGCCGGTCCGTGGTCTCCACTCCAGAACTTTGCAGCCCCATCGGCCATCGGTTCTGCGTGCTATCTGCCCTGCCCACTGCCACTTCAACTTGCTAATCCACTGGGCTATGTCGGCTACTTTAGTTCGCCTACGGATCCCCTCATGTCTGATTCGATCTCGTAGGGAAACTCCGAGCATAGCCCTCTCCATAGCTCGTTGTGCTACTTTAGCTTAGGTGTTTATGAAATAAACCAAATAATGAAAGTGTTTTCGTGTAACTAATATGTAAAAGTTTGCCGAGAAATGTACTTTTGGTACTTCAATAACATAACACGTACATACGTTAGCTATAAATCTACAAATCGTTTTCGCAAAAATCGAGCTTCCAATAGTATTTTTACCAAATAAGTACCAACCCGCGTAGGATGGAAAAAGCACGATGCTTCTAGCGCGAGGCCTTCGTCAAGTTCCCTTCTATATTCTATTTATCTACATAAGTTTGAGACGCGGATTCGATCGAAGGCACTTTGCCGTCTTTGCATACGGTAAGCGACTTAAACATTTTCATCAGGAGCTGTATTTCCTTGTACTATGATTCGTCATGATGTATTTAAAAACTCCTTTTTTTATAAGACCACCACGTTTGACTGCCATCTCACCTGACGTTAAGTGATGATGCGGTCTAAGATGGAGCACGCTTGCCTAGAAGATACCGATTCACTCTCAACTTCAAGACACCCAGATATCCAACGGAGAACACCCCTCAGGCAGCGCATTCCACTGTCTAGCAGGCTGCACAATGAACGTGGAATCGAATCATTTCGTTCGAGTTTTTGGAACGTCGACCATGAAACGATGTCGCTTTTTTGAGCTTCTGGCTGTCCGATAGAAAAATGGGTATGGGGGAATCAGACCATGTAGTTCTGAAGCACACCCTCCGAAATGAATCCGAACTACCCTGTTTTTATAAACTACTGGGCGCGAGGCTCTTCTCATTGTGAGAAAAGTAAGGCCACAGTCCATCACACTAGCCAAGTGCACCACGCCGAAGGGTGTAGGTTCAAATCCCAACAATTAGCTTGACAGTTCATTGTCGGGGTTGACAACAGTTCATTGACAGCAGTTCGGTGAAGGAAAACATCGTGAGGAAACCATAGCATGGTGGTAGGCTACTTTCTAGTACTCGGCTGGCTAGCTACCTCCCTCAAGTTGAAAATCTGCCGCCAAGCATCTAACGGTGTGTTCCGGTAGCCTCACTTGAGAGCCAGTTCCATTCCAGGCTAGGTGTGCTGTACCATCTTCGACCACACCGTCACTTAACATCAGGTGGTTTTTTTGACATTGCACTTTACGCGTTCCGCCAGTTTGCATTTTATATTTTCATGTATCGTATGATCAAATTAAGTAATATAAGTCGTAATCCCAGTCAAAATCTTATGTAATCACGGCCAAGTCAAGCCCATGTTCTTATTTTTAAATTTCCCTTTGCTGCTAGTATTTCTCTGTGATAACGACGCAACCGATTCTACAAGAGGTCGAATTCCATTGCCAGGTATCTTGAAGCCCTGTTCAAACTGAATAAGCAATTGAATTGACGTTAGGTATCAATTGGTTTCAATTGCAGACGGTATCGGCCGTCCGCTTATCGACGTCCGTTTTCTGGAACAAGGGTTGCCAGTTCTTGAAAAAAAAGTATCAGTACTTATACACTAATATATATTTTTATATAAATAATTGGAATATACATGTGTACGTCATTGGACTCTTTCTGAACGGCTGGACTGATTTTGATTTGTTTTGTGCGTCCTGGATGGTTTATAGTCATAATTGGATCCAATAGGTGGCACTGCAATCGTAGAACGTGGCATTCAGCTAGTTTTATTAAATAGTAAATAAATTAATAAATATCCTAGAACATTTTATACAGCGCCATCTAGCTCCAACTAAGCAAAGCTACTATGGGGACCAGATAACTGATAGAATATTTATGTACTTTTTTTTGTAAATACATGCATAACTCCCAGACATAGAACAAACATTTATGCTCGTCACACAAATGTTTGTCCTGAATGGGAAACGAACCCACGCCCTACAGCTTTTGTATTATAAATATGTATGTATTTACAAAAAAGTGTATTTAAGTATTCTATCGGTTTCCATAGTTTGGGGCTAGATAGCGTGTGAAATGTTCTAGGATATTTATTTATTCAATTGTTTAAAATTATACAAGGTAATTATACTTAAATCAAGAGCAACTTTTACTATGGGCTACATCGTTAAATCTCCGGCTATATCTATGTTAAAGTTATATTTGGTCAAATGTCAAATAACTTCTACTATGCAACAGGTTTTTTCACGACTACAGAAATGTGTTTTATAAAAAATTGCTTGTCATGTTCAGTACAATGACCCCCTTCCCGTTTAGTTCACCTTGCATACTATTTAGTACAAAAAAGTCATGTTGCGGAACATATAAGTTCTTGAACGAAAAAAATACTAAAATGTCATCTTTCGGCCGATCTGGCGTTCCTTTGACGTACGGGTGTCACTGTCGGCTGATCGTTTACGGACCCGGTCGTCTCGTATTTGACCACCACACGTTGGATAGTCGATTTTGAACGGCCATCGCGTCTGTCGTGAAATGGGTTAAACGCGTGCAACGTTAGCAATAACACTCATTTCGATTCTAAAATAAAAAAATCAAAATCAAAAAGTCATTTATTCAGTTTAGGCCCTGGTAAGGCACTGAACGTTAAGTTACATGTTTGAATCTACCACCGGCTCGTAATTACACTTCAACTGAGAAGACTCCGGCAAGAAACTCAGCAAGGCATTTTTTTGTGGATCTTTCTTTTCATATTAGGTTACAGCTTACAGTTATAAATATTAATACATTTGCTTACTACAATTGTCACTTAGCCAGGGGGATGCAAGTGCAGAGAGAAGCTATTATAACCATATATTCCTGTCTTTCACGTAATGAGTCACCTTATTGTAGGCTTTGTCAATTAACCTCTGCTTTATAAAATCTTTGAATTTATTATAGGACATTTTAGTTACCTCAAGTGGGATTTTATTATAGAAATTAACGCAATTCCCGAGAAAAGACTTATTAGCTTTAGATAACCTGAATCTAGGTGTCACAATTTTATCTTTATTTCTTGTATTTAAGTTATGGCGGCTACTATTAATTTCAAATGAATTTAAATTATTCCGGACAAACATAATGTTTTCGTAAATGCACTGTGACGGTAACGTTAATATCTTAAAATCTTTAAATCGATTTCGTAGTGAAATTTTATCATTTGGACGTGCTGCTCAATCGTGTAACTTTTCATGATGAATCATATATAATGTTTTCATGATAATAAACAACAGGTTAGACAGACGCCGCCAAAACGACATGGCCGCCACAGGCTTCCAACATCGATCCGCACCAACTGAAAACCTCTTTATAAAATATTTTCTTAGTTTTTGTAATCGAAATTAGCAAGGGTATATTTTTAAGTGACAGTGAGGACTCGATGTCATTAGCTACAACCACTGACGTACCCAACAGACCCTCTTTAAACCAACCTCATTGTAACATTAAGAAGTTTAACGCGTAGGCGATACGAATTTCGTAACTGGAAACCCTGGACGATCGTCATTATGGAAATGCCAGATCGCAGCTGATATTTCAGCAGGCCGTTACACAATTAAATTCAGTTAATTTGCGAAATTGCCAGCTTTTGATGGAGTTTGTAGCAGATGCTATGATTTAATATTGGCTGCCAACAATTGGGTTTGTGAAACGACAGACTGTTTCTGTTTGTTACGTACCTAAGTTCGGTTTACCGTAAATCTATCTCAGCTTTGAATTATGGGGCGGTATTGTTTGACTTTAAGCAATTCTACATTTTGTTTTTATCTACCTACTAAAGTAAAACATACTAGCAATTTAAAACAAAAAAAAGGAATAAATCGTTTGAAAAGGAAATCATCAAAAAAAAATACATACAGTCGAACATAGAACCTCCTTTATTGAAGTCGGTTAAAAATAGGTCACGCCGTTTAGGAATATCGATTTTTACATACATATTTAGATTTTTATTTATATAGAGATAGATATATTTATTCATTATTACAATTAATCGTCTATTCAAGAATTTCATAAAAGTAATTTAAAATTATCAACTCAACAGAAATTTCAATTGAAGCATATGTAACTAAAAATGTGTTTTCTAAGCTAAGAGATTCTATTGTATAGCAATTGTAAGTGCATGTAGTAAGTCATTTAATTTTAAAGAACTTCGTTAGACAGAATTTTCATATATGTTACCGAAAATACTATTATTTTTACACATGGACAATCCCGATAATATTATGAATGTGAAATTTTGAATGGATGGATGTTTGTTACTCAATCACGCCAGAACGGCTGAACGAATCTGGATGAAATTTTGCATGTAGATACTTTAGGCCCTGGAATAAAACATAGGATACTTTTAATCATCATCATCATGAAACCGCGGGGCGTATCTAGTACTTAATAATTTTACGCCCAGTAAACAAGTAAGTTATTAATTTCAAGTTACAAATTATATTTACCAATTAAAAAGTTATCTTGATCTTGTGCTGGGATAATTAAGACGAAATAAATTATATCTTTACCTCCACATAGCCTTAAGTTCATCGCAGCTGGGTTCGTCAGGCTTGTTTATGTCCCGATCGCGGACCCTGGCTGTCCTAGGAGACATCATGGCCTCCTGGTCAATCCGCTGGGCCAGCACGTAGCCGGCGCAGAGGAACACGCTGCATGCTCCCCACAATGACCACATCCTGGAACAATGGAAGAAAGGACTATAAATTTCACTATATGTAAAAGTATGTGTGTCGGGAGCACGCACGCGCGCGCGCAAATGGATACACACATACACACGCACACACACACAAACACACATTAATAAAAGATATAAATACATGTAAATATTTGTTGAGTTACTTTTTTTATAAGACAATGCTTCTTAAAAAAAATCATAGATGTAGGTCAACGGGAAGTACCCTATAGGTTTCGATTTTTTTCACTTGTGTGTGTGTCGAAATATACTGTTTTTTGCGACATAAGCGGCTGTAACTTTTTTGTACGATGATTTTTTTGTATTATGATTCTATAGTTTTTGCCGTGGTGTTGCCGGCGTAAGAATAGTACCCCACCTTCTCTACCCGTGGTTGCCGTAAGAGTCGGCTAAGGGATGTAATCCGGAAGATGGGCAGCAGCGTCTTCCTTGAACAATCACACCTAACTGCGCTCGCCAACCCGCCTGCCAAGCGTGGCAAGCAGTGGACGATCTATGGCTGATGATGTGATAGTTACTTGAAAATGAATAAATAAAATAAAATAAAAAAATGATTTAGAAGTTAGATCTTTTCACAACTGCAAGGGACTATAGATTGCATATATGGTTTTAATTTCAACGCGTTTCCGAGACTGAAAGTCTTGACAGACAGTGATCATATAAGGGTACCGTTGCTTTTCTTTTGAGATATGGAACCCTAAAAATGTACACATATTCCTGTTCACGACACAGCCACACCCTGATTTCATTTTTATTACTAAAGCTACTCCCCACGGACAAATAGAAAAATTTACGACATTCGTACTTTTTATAACATGCTTTTATTTGTCTTGTATGTAACGGAATATTTCAACCAAAATTTTCAACAACGTCAAGACGTGTGTGTGATTCAATTGAAAATTTGCTCATGTGTTAAAGATCGATGATAATGAAATAGATCATATTTTGTGTTTCATTAAGTATTGTATTCATCATCATCATCAGCCTATCAAGGTGCACACACATAGGCCTAAGACATGCAAGCTTGATCTTCGGCTTTTCGCTTCCATCCACAGCCAGGTGTCCTACGTATATCGTCACTCCATCTAGTCTGACGGCGTTCTACGCTACGTTTGCCAAACTGCGGTCTCCACTCTAGAACACGTCTACCTCATCAGGGGTTGCTAATATGCTGAGTTATGTTTGTGACTTTAGTTCTCTGGCGAATTACTTCGTTCTGGATACGAAGTATTGAATTACAAGAGGAAAATCCTACAGGCTTATTATCTGTTCACTTCTACATTACGTTCAGCTTCCAGTCATAGTTATAACACATGTGCCAGCCATCGCTCGGTTCCCAGTCGTAGTCATGTGGTTTGCCAGTCAAATATAGTATGAACTCTGGAATAAAATGGTATCTAACTTTTGCTTCAATGTGGGGTCTCGTTTGTGTATTATAAAAGTAACATCACTTTAATACATATTATAATACAAAGTCGTCCGCCGCGTCTGTCTGTCTATCTATTCGCGATAAACTTAAAAATTTCTGAACGGATTATCATGCAAGCGATTCACTAATAGATAGAGTGATTCACGAGGAAGGTTTAGGTATATAATTTGTCAAGGTTTTGTGTAAATTGGTTGAAATATACTGGTAATTGTAGGAAGTGTCGGAAAAAGTCAAGCCACCTGGGGGCTTTCATGGAAAACGTTGCCTAATTCCTTTGGGATATACTAAAACAATTCTATATACTAAAATAAAATGGTGGGATATTGGGATATTCCTCTTTTATAGATCTACAAAAAAGTCTGCGGTGGCGTATATCTACTTTTTAAGGATAGCTTACTATACCCATTCTTACTACCCGTGCGAAGCCGGGGTGGGTCGCTAGTTTTAGATAAAATACTTTTTTGACTCTGCTTAGAATGTTCACGTTATTTTTACCTCGTTCCGAATATTAAGAGATAAAAATGTAGCACTGAAATCCCGGGATTTCTCGGAATGTTCAAAATGATTCGACCTTCTTTTGAACCTTTTTTCCCGAAAAATTTTCAAAGAATTTTCACAAGTCACAGAAAATTTTTTTCTTAGTACCTAAAGTCGGCTTTCGGATACTAGGGAAGGGCACGGAGATTCAACTTTGCTATTCTTAGTTTTCAAATCTGTAGAGATGTGTTGTTCGACTTCAAAAAGAAAAGGAGTTCTCAACATGACTGGTTTTTTTTTGTATGTAGACCGATTACGCTGAGATTTATGATCCGATTTACGTGTTTTTTTTTTAATAAGGCTAGGTGTTTGACCACAGCTCACCTGATGTTAAGTGACGGTGTGGTCGAAGATGGTAAAGCACACCTAGCCTGGAATGGAACTGGCTCTCAAGTGAGGCTGCCGGAACACACCGTTAGATGCTTGGCGGCAGATTTTCAACTTGAGGGTAGTAGCTACCCAGCCGATCACTAGAAAGTACCCTACCACCACGCTATGGTTTCCTCACGATGTTTTCCTTCACCGGCAGCTCAAGCTCATTGTAGGGGTTTGAACCCACGCCCTTCGGCATGCGAACCTACCACACTAACCACTGAGTCATCATCGCTACAAAATAAAAATAGAAAATAAACTTCCACCATGCTATGTTACCCTTCTCTGGTAGCTCTGGTAGGTGTGAAGACAGAGGTGCGTGCCATGGGATTCGAACCCAGGACCTCCAGATTGGAAGTCAGACGTTCTCCCAACTAGGATGCCGAAACTTGAATGACTATAGTAGCTTCCGGCTTAGTGTACCCAAAGCAAATAACCCTAGAGCGTAATCTAAAGTTTCAGAATACGGCGGGTGATGCGGATCGGATATGTCCCTCATAACTTATAGGACAGCTCATAAGTAGTGTGTGTTATGGGCCATAAGTTGTCTCGGGTTGAAGGTAACTTGTTTATCTCTGCCATTGTTATTTACGTCCGGGGAAAACATAACTATGAATTTTAGAGAAAAAAGATAAAAGAAGCATAAAAATAACTTTGGTATAATAACTTTTACCCAACTACGGCAAGAGGAAGGGTTGTTTTTATAAACGACTGCCCAATAAATGAATGTAATGTTTTCAGAATAAATATAAATTTATCTATGTGAGTTGAGTGAGAAAAAAAAACCGGCCAAGTGCGACGCGGACCAACTGTCATATGTGCGCACAAACTGTATAAGTAAAAGTTATGGTATTTTTATTGATAGTAATTTATGCTTTTCGCAATTTTTCCTTTATCTGTGCTGTAAGACGTTGCTTCGTACCATATTTTAAGATTCTGAGTTCACGGGAAGTACCCTGTAGATTTAACTCCGTTGCGAGTCTTGAAAATAAATTGACATCAAATATCTAGTGTTACGTATTTTCCCTTTTTGGTTACCTGGAAGAGATCGCTTATAGCGATAAGGCCGCCACTTGTGGCACTAGCTCATAAGATTCTTTTATTTTCTGTTTCTATCTGTATATATTTTTAGGGCCCCATTACTAAGACTCCTCTGTCCGTCCGTCTGTCTGTCTTTGTCCGTTTTACTATCCGGGGAAATGTTAGGTTGCTGTGGGATTAAAAAAAACTAACTATTCACTTGAAATTTGGTATAGATGTTGTCTTATGGAACATTATTCCGGAATAAACGGTATCCTTTATATTAATCTAGGTAATTAAGTAGCGCCAGTTTTATTATGGATGAAATTATTGATTAATTGTTACTTACATATGTTCCATTTCTCTTTGAATACAATTAGACGAAATCGTGGGCAATATATTGGATCAGAAGAAGTTCGTGTAGGCTGAGTGGACAGCCTTTTTGTCAGGGCCTCTGACATGGCTCATCGGTCGTTATTATACAAATACACTCACCACTTCTACTAACGATCACCCATCCAAAAGACTGACCGGATCGTGCGTTGCTTAACAATTTGCGGAAACAATTCGTCGAATTACAATTCGTAGTTGCAACTATAGAAGGAAATACTCACTGTTATTTTTAAGAGTTTTTATTGTAGCGGGAAATATCCTTAGATATGTTTAACTATAACATAGAGAAATAATCATAGAGTTTTTTAACTATAGCGGGTAATATTCTTAGAGAGATTCGACCAATTGTGTTTCGACGAATTTCTGCAGACGTTGCGTTGACATTTTGTCGAATAAAAAGCATGACGTACATAAAAAATATAAAACATTTGAGCGATGATACAATATTTATTATTCTATACTAGCTTTATACTCGGTGTATGGTTGCATCACCACTTATCGAAATAAAACAAACAACAAGAAATGTGGATGTTTTTCATTTTTGCCTTTACTGTGTTGGCCAAACGAAGTGCGTATGGTATTATTATTATTTCCAGCATTTGGTGCCAATATGATAAAAATATACCTCTTTATATGCGCGCGATACTGCGGGTAAATGTGAAACCTTTTTCCTCAGAGCGGTGGAAGGAGGGAGATTTACCTAAGCAGTAAGGGCTATACTACGTAGATGTTAAAATGTTTTTTAATCGATACAAGTAGATCGTGAAAGACACGATCGTTGTTTTTACAGAAGTATGCTAATTCATTATCATCATCATCATCATCATCAGCCATAGGACGTCCACTGCTGGAGATAGGCCTCCTCCTGGGCGGGTTTAACCAATACTCGCCTCGCTTGGCAGGCGGGTTGGCGAGCGTAGTTAGATGTGATTGTTCAAGGAAGACGCTGCTGCCCATCTTTCGGATTACATCCCTTAGCCGACTCTTACGGCAACCACGGGTAGAGAGGGTTGGGTACTATTCTTACGCCGGCACCACCACGGCAAATGCCACAATGCTTACATGTTTCATTAGCCACATAATTTGACTAAGGTATAGTTTGTGTAATTAGAGCTTGTAGAGTTAGCTAGAGCTCTATATGAGATCTGATAACTTTTTAACAGTGGGAGCCGTATGGTCTCGTCTTGGCAACATTTTACATGAAAATGTATGTTTATCCGATTAAGAAACATATGTACATACAAAGTAAAACTTTCGTATTTATACTATTAGTGTAAGGATGAAATTGTAGCATTTAATTGTAGCATCTAAGAGCTCTTACTGTCCGCAGCACAGCGAGTGTTTGCTTATGAAGTGGACCGAAAAGAGTGTAAACCCTTTTCTGTTTAGATTGCAGCGCTCTCGTCCGTCCAGAGAAGGCAATCGGGGATATATTGAACTAGAAATAGATGTATATTGATACGTACCTACTTCTATTCGATATAGAGTATCAAATTTATATGTTTAAACTAAGCAAAGCTTGTAATGGGAGCCATTTTATTTGTAACGATGATAGCCCAATGGTTTGCGCGGTCGGTTCACACGCCGAAGGGCGTGGGTTCAAACCTCGACAATGATCTGGAGCTGCCGGTGAAGGAAAACCATAGCACGGTGGTAATGTATTTTCGTCGGCTAAGGGATGTAATCCTTGAACAACGCTCGCCAACCCACCTGCCAAGCGTGGCGAGTAATCGAGTATTGGCAAACTATTTTTACAAAAAGGTGATTTTTGTAAAATGATCGCGTGCGCGTTGCCGCGGCTAAAAGCTTGTCTTTTATAACGTTATAGCCGATATAAAGTATCGGTGCGAGTGCCAACCCTTGCGCTACCCCAAATACGGAGACAATGAAACCATAATCGATATCCATAATGCTTGTT
Organism: Biston stratarius; assembly: GCA_950106695.1. NCBI lineage: Eukaryota > Metazoa > Arthropoda > Insecta > Lepidoptera > Geometridae > Biston > Biston stratarius. Next base: position 3,516,985 of record OX467108.1, read on the forward strand.
CCATTTGCGACACAAAGCCACTATTGTGCGGTGAACTAAAGCGTAATGTGCGTATTTGGAATTAATCGGTTTTAAATTTAGCTATTGAAACCACAAGTTTATTAATATGTACATCATAATTTTAGACCAATCAGTAAGTAGATCAATCATCACATATTATAAAACAAAGTCGTCCGCAGCTTCTGTCTGTCTGCTCGCGATAAACTTAAAAACTACAGAACGGATTATCATACGAGTTACACCAATAGATAGAGTGATTCATGAGGAAAGTTTAGGTATATAATTTGTCAAGGTTTTGTGTAAATTGGTTGAAATATGATGATAATTGTTGGAAGTGTCGGAATAAGTCAAGCCACCTGGGAGCTTTCGTCGAAAACGCTGCCTAATCCCTTTGAGATATAACAAAACAATGCATGGTGGGATATTCCTCTTATAGATCTACAAAAAATCCGCGGTTGCATAAATCTACCTTTTAAGGATAGCTTACTACCCGTGCGAAGCCGGAGCGGGTCGCTAGTATAGTATATATATATTGATCTACATTTAATATGACTGACAATATACACAATAAACAGCGATGATAGCCCAGTGGTTAGCGCGGTCGGTTCACACGCCGAAGAGCGTCACTTCAAACCCAAACAATGAACTTGAGCTGCCGGTGAAGGAAAACATCGTGAGGAAACCATAGCGTGGTGATAGGAGACTTTGTAGTACTCGTCTGACTAGCTACCAATTTCGAGTTATAAATCTGCGCCAACCACTAACGGTGTGTTCCGGCAGCCTCACTTGACACAGATGAGCTGTGGTCAAACACAGTCTGTGTTTGACACAGACACACAGTCTGTGTCAACCATTATAAAAAAACCAATGATTTTATAATTATTATTTATTTAGGTGCGAGGTGTTATTTGAAGGTATGCCAACGTTTTATTGCTTTCTTGCACTCTCAAGATACTTGGCCTCTCAAGATACTGGGTATTTCCCAAGACATTAGGCCTTTCCCAAAACACTAGGCCTCTCCTAAGACACTAGGCCTCTCTTGAGACACTTTTTTTGATAAATCATGTGAAATAAGTCAGTAAATCATACGAAGTAAGTCAAGGTGAAGTCCGGTCATGCCCAATGATACCAAGTAAAGTAAAGGCAACTTTTTTATAAGCTTTGGTCATGTTTCATCACATGACATCATTTTACCAAGCACGTATTTCGGCACTTTATGAATAAAACATCACTAATTGAAAAACGCAATAATTTAAAAAGAATTCAATGCGGCGGAATAATTTTTCCGCGTTCCCTCCAAAAATCCCAGCACTTTATTAGGTATTTTTAACTCATTGAACAAATTTAAATTCAAAAGTCGAATGTTCCATTGTGTAGACAAAAGACCAATAGGAATACGATTCTTTTGTTTAATATGCCGTCCAATTCCGAATCGGAACCCGAATGAATCGAGATCGGAACAGCTCGGCCGGATATTGTGTTAGAAAATGTATCTACGAGTATATTCTTCGCGCGTATCGCTCTATTCTCCGCTCGATTCACGAGCTCATTTACCCTTCATTCAATAGTGCCTATTCTATTTTTAAACTTTGGCTTATCTTTCTTTCTTTACAGCCAGTTCATTTTTACGATTTTTATAAAAATACGCACCTTTTTACTACACAAAATATACTGAATTATATGTCTTTCTACAAGAATGCGATAACGTAACCATTGCTAGCTTGTGCGAATTTTGATAGGACCAATTTGCGATTCTTATTGACATTGCGCGATTATTAATTAGTTAAGAACACCTATTTGACACGTTTAATCGTGGATTTGTGTCAACCAAAATACTCACGCATTAATTACTCTTAATTCTTTTTTTAATTATCAGCCTTTACAGTCCATATTTAACTAAACAAAATTCAATATTAGGACATTTAACAATATGTGAGCTGTGGTCAAATATTTAGCCTGTCACCAGTACAACAAAATGTTAGTTCGGTTCTATTGCATTTTATATTGCCTTATTTAAAGTGCAATATAAAATGCAATATAAAATAAATTTGGTTGTCATCATCACCAACATTGGAATCTTTAACTTGTCATGTCATGTTCACTGCTCCCAAAACACGTCGCTCTATCCAGTCTACGGCTTTTTGCTTGCAAGTACTACCAGCTGTCTTACGTATATCGTCATTCCACCCAGTCTCAGGGCGTCTTACACTACAGTTGGCAAATCGCGGTCTTCAATCTAGAACACGTCTAACTCAGCGGTTACTGGTAACAGCTGGTAACTGTTCATAAATTTAAATTCGCTCAGCGAGCTGTAGAGGGCTTTTCTCGGTGTTTTTCTAAGGGATCGTATCTAGAACGTAATATAACTCACAAGATCACTAAATTCACCGACATATTAAATTATTAAAATAGAATTATAACCTCAGCGTATTAAAATAGAATATAATTATTTATCGACCTTAATACTCTTTCAGTTACATTAGGCAAGTCATAGCTGTAAAAGTCAGTTGAAGTGTCTTTTTTTATTAGCGAATGGTCAGAAAAACATGGCCAAAGCGTCAGATTGCGTAACAGTAAAATAGTCAGTTGAAGTGCCCCTTTTTATTACCGGACGGCCAGACAAACGTGACCAAAGCGTCAGATTGTCGCAATTAAAGCTATAGTAGTCAGTTGAAGTGCCCCTTTTTATTACCGGACGGCCAGACAAACGTGACCAAAGCGTCAGATTGTCGCAATAAAAGCTATAGTAGTCAGTTGAAGTGCCCCTTTTTATTACCGGACGGTCAGACAAACGTGATCAAAGCGTCAGATTGTCCTAATTAACGCGGTAATAGTTGAAGTCCCCTTTTTGATTACCAGACGGTCAGACAAACGTGACCAAAGTGTCAGACGTATATGGTGGACATTCCCCCATGTGCGCACTAGGCGCTTCGACTTCACATTTTTTACTCGCATGTGGATGTAAAACACTTTTCCGGTGTCTGTGTTTCCCGAAAAGCACAATAAGATTATTAAATGAAGAGTAAGGTTCTTTCCAGCAGCTAAGCGTCATCAGGTCTCATCAGGTAGGACGTGGTCAAACGCTAATCTATTATGAATAAATTAAACACATCAAATAGGCGTTCTAATATCGCAAAAAACTGTAAGTAATAATAAAGAAGTAATTGGTAAAAACAAGAATTTTTGAATTGAGCGAACCGATCAAGATTAATTTCAGGTAATAACAAACGTTTTAGATTATGCCTGTCTCTTTAATGTCCAAACTCTGTAATTTCGCAAAACAAATAAATCTATATTGCAAAGTCCATTAGTATGAGTTTATTTGTCCAGTATAAGTTGATCGTGTTCTCTCGTACTTCACCCTTATTATATTTGCAGCACTGAGGTCAACTTAATGTGGACATTGCAAAGTTCTATGTGGATTTGCCATCAAGTGCCCGGTGGCAAAGTTAATCAGCTAAATGGAAAAGATAAACAAGACTTAAATTTTGGAATCACAAAATTATTGTCTCCTTTACGGTTGGTTTAATTGATGAATATGGCGCAGGATGATTTGTTCTTATTCTTATTCTTATTCAAAGTGGGGGCGATAAGTCCTGCACTGACGTCCCGCTTGGGGTGTATTGTGCATTTCCCCTTACCAGCATCTACCCGAGCCAACCCAGCTCCTTGAAGTATCGGAGCGAGGCTCTAGGGCGCTGGCATAGTAGCTCCAGTGAGTTAGATGGAAAGTTTGATGGCGTTGATGACGAGAAACAAGCGAGGTGTTGCGGCGACATGATTGATAGCGAAGCAGCTTCATGCAGCCTAGTAGTAATTCTAGTGGCTTCTGTGGCTTTGCAATGGAAAAGCACATGCTCTACAGTTTCATTTTCTTGCAAGCAGCCACGGCATAGCGGACTATCCGTGGCTCCTAGTTTAAAGAGGTGACTATTCAAGTTGCAATGACCGGTTATGAGGCCTACTAAGAGACGAAGGTCCTGTCGTTGCAACTTCAATAGATTGTTAGTAATCTTCCTGTTAAGAATTGGAAAGGCGGTCTTACCATGTTTACAGTCGTCTTTCTTATCCCACAAGTTTTGTTGTTCTTTCTCGGTGTGACGGCGCAGTAGCTCTCGCACTTCCGTCGCTGATGGTTTGCATAGAGCCATAACGTCGTCACTTACCTGCTTTTCCGCACCCTCCTTGGCGAGAGAGTCGGCCACATTGTTGCCCAAACATGATCCGTGGCTTTTCGTCCATCTAATTATGATTCTGTACCTGCTTGAGAGTGTTTGTAGTATGGTATGACACTCTGCAATGACTCTGGACCTTGTTACAGGTCTTCTAAGTGCGTAGATAGTGGCCGCACTGTCTGTGGTAAACATTAGAATATCTTTATCATTCCGATCCCTGGGGACCAGAAGATCATTGAGTGGCACGACTGCCCTTGCGGCCAGTAGTAGGCCCATGGCCTCCGCTTGCAGTGTTGTCGTGGTCATGTTTAGAGCCGTGGCCTGTTTAAGTCCGAGTTCCGGGGAGTAATAGCCGCAGCCAGCTCCCGCCTTGTTTTTTGCACCGTCTGCGTCAACGAAATTTCTCGGGCTGACCATCGACAATAAACTCAATTGGAAAGCACACATAGATGTCCTCAGTAAGCGAATCAATTCTTCGGCATATGCACTGTTTAAACTTTCCCTAATAATAAACAGTGATGCGCTAAAAACGGCATACTATGGTATGGTCGTATCGGTTCTATCCTACGGCATTATCTTCTGGGGGAACTCTACTGATAAAGAAATTGTATTCAAAGCCCAGAAAAGATGCATTAGGGCAATGTATCACTTAAAAAAGACTGATAGCTGCGAACCCTATTTTAAGACATATAAGATTTTGACTCTACCATGTATTTATATCCTTGAAATAGCCACATTTGTTAAAAACAACCCTAATTTAGTCAAGCGCATGGCAGATGTAAAAAGTCGCAAGAGACGGGACAACACCAAATTGCATGTATTTGGTGCCAAAACGTCTCTAATGACTAAAAGTGTATTTTGTATGGCACCCATAATATATAATAAAATACCAAGAGCAATTAGGGAATTGAATAATGTTCTGTTTAAAAAGAAATTAAAATATTTACTAATGGAAAATTGTTATTATACAATCAATCACTTTTTGGACGATAAATTCTGAAGCAGACTATTGGAATATTGACATTGTTTAATTGACTATTATTGTTATTTCATATATAATTCTATTTTTGTGTGTACGTTTTCATTTTGACATTTAATTAATTATTATTATTATTGACTATTTTATGTAAAATTCTATGTTTATTGTTTTTTGTTGTGTACGTTTTCTGACTTTTAATTAATTATTATTATTTGACTTATTAAGATTCATATTTTGACATTTTAAAGCTTTAAATTATGTATTATTTGTATGCCTCAGCGGGCAAGGATATGTGGACTTTACTATAATTATAAGACCTGTGTGCTGTTTCTGTATAAATGTAGGTACACTAAGCCATATTCTACAAATAAATAAATCTTGAATCTTGAATCTTGAATCTTGAATCTGTGTAGACGTTCCACGCTGGATGAACACCTTCCAAGACGTTGTCCTCCGTGATTAGTTCATACTTTTTGCTGTCTAGGTGTGTGCTGGCTATTTTATCAGTGCCTTCGTTTGCTTCGGGGATTATTTTCGTCGCCCGGTCAATTATTCTACAGTGGTTAGTAATAGGACCCGTACTTTTCCACTGGTTCGTAGACTTTATCCTTAGTGCTGAAGCCATTGCTTCCTGTTGAATGTGCAGATGCAGTGGAGTCAGACCAAGGATGATTTCTAGGGCAGCTGATGGTGTTTTTTTCATACATCCGCTGATTAAAGAACATGCGAGTCTCTGTGTCTTCTGTAGTTTCAAGATTACAGTCGCTAGGTTAGTGCGAGTCCACCACACTACGCAACCGTAGGTGAGAACAGGTCGCACTATCACAGTGTATAGCCAGTGGCAGAGCTTCGGTTTAAGGCCCCAGTCCTTTCCTACTGCTCTGGTACACTGCCATAAAATATTTGTTGCCTTTGTGGTGATATAATCCAGTTGCTTTCTCCACAATAGTTTACTGTCTAGCCAAATGCCTAGATATTTTACTTCCTTGCTGAGTCTTAGTTTAGTATCAAACAATGAAGGAGTATTTACATTCATTGTTTTAGTTTTTCGTGTGAACAAAATCAATTCTGTTTTTTGCGGATTCACGGATAGGTTGTAGCGTGCACACCATTTCTCAAGGACCTTAAGTGCTTTTTGCATTTTTTCAAACAAGATTGTCTCAAATAGTCCAGAGATCATGATTGTCAGATCGTCGGCGTATCCTACGGTGACGATGCCTTCTTTATTGAGGAGCTCAATGAGTTCGTTTACAACGACCACCCAGAGTAGTGGAGACATTACTCCTCCTTGCGGGCAGCCTCTCGTGACTCGGCATCGCGACTTGCCAGCTGTCTCTATGCTGGCCGCTCTGTTTGCTAACATTGTTGTGACCCAAGCACACATTTTGTTGTCTACTCCCTTGGTTTTTAGACCATTTTCTATGCTAAGGAAGGTAGTTTTATCAAATGCTCCTTCGATATCAATGAAAGTAGCCAGACATGACTGCTTGCTTTCTAGTGCTGATTCAATCTTGTACACCACATTATGGAGCGCAGTCTCTGTTGATTTACCGGATTGGTATGCATGTTGGTTTTTGTGGATTGGGTTAGCTGCTAACGGTCCACCTTTTATATATTTGTCGCAGAGTCTCTCTAGTGTTTTCAGTAAGAAAGAGCTGAGACTTATCGGCCTGAAAGACTTCGGGTTTGTATAGTCAGCCTTTCCTGGTTTAGGTAGGAAGACCACTTTTACTTCTCTCCAAGTCTTTGGAATAAATTTCCACGCCAGACTAGATTTAAATATCACAATAAGGTATGTTTTTATTTTGTTTAGACCCCATTGGAGAAGGCCTGGAAATATTTCATCAATTCCTGGTGCCTTATGCGGTTGAAAGGTGCTAATGGCCCACAGAAGAGCTTCTTCCGTAACAATACTATCTGCAAACTTCCAGTCTTCATCGTTTGGTTCATGGGGGGTGTGCGGTTCCCACCCTCCATTGTCGTCCAATTGGCAGTCTGGAAAATGTGTTTGAAGAAGCAATTCAAACTGTTCCTGCTCCGAGATCGTGTAGGTACCATCGGTCTTCTTGAGAGTCCCAAGCTTTACTTGTTTGTCGCCGGTTATAACTTTTCTGAGCCGAGCAGTCTCACTCTCAGATTGAATAGAGCTACTGTATTTTTTCCACGAGCTGTTTTGGCTCTTTTTGACTTCCACCTTGAACCTATGTCGCATTTGTCTATATTCTTGCCAGTCCACCATCGAGTTAGTATTCATAGCTCTGTTAAAATGATGCCTGACTTTTTTCCTAAGCTTGGTTAGTTCTTTGTTCCACCATCTATCTTTCTTAGGGATAGATTTATAGTTTTCAGTTTTTATTGGACAAGCTTTTTCATAGCTTTGTTTTAGAGCGCATACTATGCTGTTGGTCGTAGTTTCTATTTCTTGCGGTGATAGTTTTACTGTTGGATCCACTGGTGGTATCTCTAACATAGCCACCTCGAGCGCTTCGCTAAAAAGTGACTTGTCAGTTTTCTTTGGGTTCCTGTAGGTCCGCGGTTCGCATCTACAGACAGTTAGGCTGTACCTTACCCATCTATGATCTGAGCCGGAGTACTCGTTTGTTGCCACGCGCCAATCGTTGATCGCTTTCGAGATTTCATCAGTGGCCACTGTGATATCAATGATAGTCCTAGCCCAAGACGTAACAAAAGTTGGTTCCGAGCCTCTATTTAGCAAGTTTAGGTTGTGCCTTAAGATGAAGTCTAACATGTCACTTCCTCTCTCGTTGGTGTCTGGGCTGCCCCAAACGGTACAGTGGGCATTAGAGTCGCAGCCCACTACACATTCTAGTTTATTGGTATAGCAGAATTGCATTAACTCTTCAAGTGCTGGGTGTGGCGCTTCTTCTGTAATGTCCAAATACGCCGATGCCAGGATTACCGTGCTGAGATTGCCTTGAAGGCCTGTCTCTATTTTTACTACAGTGAGATCATCAGTGCATAGATGTGTTAATAAGACCGCTTTAAACGGTTGGGGGATGTATATAAAAGTACGAGTTTTATTTAACACGGGCGAGGTGAAAATATTGCCTCTAAGACCATTAAAACCACTCACCTTGCAGCGGATCAAGTGAGGTTCCTGGACCAGTGCTATTGTGTTCTGTCGTTTCTCCAAAGCTTCTCGCAGGGCGGCGGAGCCTGAGACGCTATGGTGTATATTAGCCTGTATGATGTCAAGTGTAGTGTTGACGTCTAGTTTATGTGTACTGCCAGCTGCCGAGGCAGTTGAAGTGTATGTGTTTTTGTGACTGTTATTTTTTTGTTGACAATCCATTTTTTTTTTAGTTAGGTTTTTACTTTTGCCTTCTTACTTAGGTGCCGGGATTGACACGGGATTGGTCGGTTCGGTCCGTGTCCATGGACGACGCCGGCGAGAAGATATTGAGCCCCATGAGGTCAAGATCTCCTGCGCATTCGTCGCCCGCGTCCAACAACCGTTCTTCCTCTTCCCTTGTCCATCCCGTCATCTCGGTAGGGGACGTGTCGTCGCCGACACTAGGTGCCGTGGGTACGGTTTGGCTGCTTGAAGCAGTGTTTCCCGCACCCCCGACCCCGAGCGCCGCCAGCGACCCGCCCCCTCCGGTCGTATTGTACCCTCTTACCTTCACGTAAACTCTCGCGCATATGTAGTGCAAGCGGAAGTCTACTTGCCTAAGGAGGTCTACATCTTCTGGCGATATACCAACGACGAGGAGATGATTTCGGGCCCCACCCACGGAACGCACCTCGTGGGTGAAAACCTGCCACCTCTCCACGCCTACCCCTGGGTTTAATGCCACCAGGAAGTTTATTAGGTCTGGCCGGCTCGTAAGCTCGGTCAAACCCCGCCCAAAATCAGGAATGTAAATTACCGCCGTGTAATGCCGCGGAACTTTGCTCTCCGGGACGATCATGCACCCGCCCGACCCTTGCCACAAAGCAGGCAATTGTTCTATTGTGGTTGTGAGCCAGGCAAGTGCATAGTCGTCCCGGGGTGTGTACCTAACGCCACCGCGGAAGAGTTTTGGCAGTGTCATGAATTGCGGCAGACGAGTGTCGGCTCGTCCGCCGCCCTCCAGGAAAGCGCCATATGACGCCCTATCCACGGCCATTCTAATGCACATGGCACGAAATTCATCCATCGGCACGCGGAGGCGGTCCAAGACTACAACCCGGTGGTAACTACCGACGGCCTCCGCGTACGACAGTGGTCGCGCGCCATTTTGCGGTTTTACAGCTGCGAGTCTGCTGCTACCAGGCAGCAGCGGGCCCGCAGGTGCTTGGTGACGTACATCGTGTGACGGTGACGGTGATGATACGGCAGCAGATTGGTTGCGGTGACAGACCTTTTTGTCGACCTTCGCGCACGTGGGCGACACCAAGTCTGAACTCCGCTGCCGCTTCGCGCCTCGGTTTGTTGCGTCCTCCTCGCCCGAGTGTGATGTGTCCGTGTTAGGCACGACGGTGCCGGCGACCGCTCTCTCGGTGCCTAAGCTCCCCTTCTTCCCCTTTCCCTTACCCTTGCCTTTTGACGGGCGCGGAGTCGAGTCCGTTACAGTCGGGGGGGCACCTGAGTCGAGAGTCGCCGGGCCGCATGCCACATGTGTAGTAATAAGGTTCAGCGGAAGGACTTGCGGGACCGGTTCCAGTGTCAGCTGCCGCCCCTGTGGTTCACTCCATTGTCCGGCCGATGCTTCCGCAGTCGAACTCGGACCGGGCGTCGCCACAGTGGCTGGCGGTGGCATCGACGGGACGGCACGCGTCATGCAAGCCACGACAGGCGGCGCGAGTGCCGCCATGCCGGGCAGATGGAGCGTGCCCTCCCGCCGAAGCCGTTGGCACCGGTCCACCAACTCGGTCTCGCGAGCCCTTCGCTGCCTCCATTGCGCTCGTCGGCTAAGGCCGCGATATAAGCTTTGGGCGGGAATCAGTTGCCCGAGTTCCCGCCCGTTACCTGTGACTGCGGCGCCTTGCTCCGCCGCCTCCCGAGCAATCGCCGCTGAGCGCCGCCGCCCTTGCCTCCGGACCGCTTCATGAGTAGATTCCTGCACTGGTCCAGGTGCAGGCTGAGGCTCGGCCGTTATCTCCTTCTTTGGTCCAGTCGCATCCGCGGTCGGCAGGGCCTGGGACGCCGCCCCGCCGTCGCCTTCGGTAGCCCATTTCTCACCCTCTGGCCCGGGAACCAGAGAGCGCCGGGTGCTAGCCGGGTCGCAGGGCAAATACATGTCAGTCTTGTTCTCGTCACTCATTGTTATATATTTTAAAGATACTGTGGAGCAAACAAACAGTTAGTCGGGCGCTAAGCAATGGGTGAAAGTAGTTGCCCAAGCTACTTCCCCCCGGTGTTTCGCATGCCGGTGATAAGCTGGTCGACCCAAGAAACACAGAGGTGACTTTTTTTCCAGTTTCTCGTTTGCATTACTTGAGAGATATGGCGCCATTTCTCTATGTTAAATCGATTAACACCACCCCTATCAGAGCACGCTAATGGAATTAGCTCCATAATGGAGAGTGTAATTGAATTCCTGTGAGATTCTACTCTCATACACATCTACGTATACACGTATTTCATTTTAAACTAGCGACCCGCCCCGGCTTCGCACGGGTGCAATGTACATACTAAACAAAACCTTGACAAATTATATACCTAAATCTTTCCCATGAACCACTCCATCTATTGACGTCCGTGTTGGCTCATTGGGAGTATGCCTGCCTGAGATGTAGGGCATTCGATTCCCGCTGACAAATGTTTGTTTGGTATAAACAAATGTTTGTTCTGTCTGGGTGTTCTGTATGTATTATAAGTATGTATTTATAAAAAAAAAGTATTTATTTATTCTATCAGTTATCTGACTTTCATCACACAAGCTCTGCTTAGTTTGGGGTCAGATGGCGCTGTGTGTAATGTGTCCTACAATATTTATTTATTGGTGAAACTCGCTTGATAAAATATGTTCAGTAGTTTTTAAGTTTATCGCGAATAGACAGACATCCAATGCTAAGCTTTTGATCGAAGTAGGTGCCAGCATTCTGATCACCTGAAGCCTCCTCTAAACGTTTGGCCAGGTCCCGAAATAGATCGTGAGCAAACACCCAATAGTGTGTATTGTATGCCCGTAAAAGGCCAGACCGTTATGTACGTACTTTACATAATTATGTTTTGAATACTGTTACGCGGTTTACAATAAATGCTTGTCAGTCGCGGCCAATCGCTCGAAGAGTCAACACGTCTTGAGGATGCCTCGTGTAGAGACGAAACACGTGTCGGCAAGTGGTTACTGTAGCGAAAAGAGGATATAAAGACTTGTGGTTATTTTATTTTAATTACTATTTTATTTTTGTAGTGATGATAGCTCAGTGGTTAGCGCGGTCAGTTCGCATGATTCAAATCCCAACAATGAGCTTGAGCTGCCGGTGAAGGAAAACATCGTAAGGAAACCATGGCGTGGTGGTAGGCTACTTTCTAGTACTCGGATGGCTAGCTACAACCCTCAAGTTAAAAATCTGCCGCCAAGCATCTAACGGTGTGTTTCGGCAGCCTCACTTGAGAGCCAGTTCCATTCCAGGCTAGGTGTGTTTACCATCATCGACCACACCGTCACTTAACATCAGGTGTGCTGTGGTCAAACACCTAGAAAAACAATGTGATACAGGCGTTCATCTATGTCAATCGCATTTGTCATTATTTTATTAGATTATGTTTAATTAGATAAATATAACTAAAGAGAAGGTGATTTTACAAAACTAAAAGTTTAAAGCACTTCTGGACCAAATAAACTTACACCCTACATTCGAGCAATCTGCGTCACAGACAGTTCAAAAACTGTCTTATAAATATATTGTAAAACAAACTTTTATGTCCCCCAGGGGCGGGCGTACTTTTCTCTACCACCCCCCGTTCGTTGCGAGTTGCTATGATAAATTTGTGAAGGGACACGAATGTATCTCTCATCATATTTCAACAAAAACACAATAACAATAGATACATTAAATTTATCCCTTGTGTCATTTACATCTGTCTTATATTTAGTAATAGCGTGTCCCACGAATGTACCTCTCATCATATTTCAACAAAAACACAATAACAATAGATACATTAAATTTATCCCTTGTGTCATTTACATGTCTTATATTTAGTAATGCGTAGAGATAAGCTAAAAAAATAAGCAATAGTCAGGTGCCAATTGAAAAGTTTTATATAGCTTGACGGAATAAAAATATTTAAAAAGCTGAGCTTTTTGAGGGCTCGCGAATTTTTTCTAACGGGTAATAATTTTTAAGACAGTTGTTATTTTACAACCTGATTCTAGTGGTGTCATCTAGTATTAACTACGATGTATTTGAATATTGAGTTTAGTTCTGTTGCAGCGATGTTAACTTTTTGGTTCCTTAACAGATGGCGTTAGTAGTACAATAACATTCTGTCGAATGAATACAAAATTTTTGCTAACTAACTAATACATTTGTTTTAATGGTTATATATTTTTTTTTACAGATTACACATCTACATATGAAGTTAAATTACTATGTTAAAGCACAAACCTATAGGCGTGATAGTTTTTCAGTAAAGTGTACCACAAAAATGCTCAGGTTGTGGAATAGTGTTAGGGCTTGCTTCGCTCGTCCTGACAATCATACAGATCATCATTTTTCATTTAATTCGGAATCGGGTCTGTTTTTATAAACGCCCCTTGCTAGACACAAGCTTCTTCGCATGAGAAGGGAAAGATCCACCACACTGGTTAAGTGCGGGTTGGTGTACTTCACACGTCTTCGAAAATTTTTCTTTTTTGTAATTCTCGGACTTACATATAGGTTTAGGTCGACATTTTTGTTCATCGTTTAAAGTCAGCAGTAATACGCACATAACTTAGATGAAACATAGGTGGGATTCAAACCCAGAACCTCCAGATTGGAAGCCAGCCGGTCTCCCAACAGGACTGCCAAAACTTCATTTAATTTTTATTAAATGGGAAATGAACTATCGTAGAAAAAGAAGAAAGAAATAGCTAAGTTTAAGTTTTGCCCAAGTACCTTTTATTAAAAATTTCTCGGTATTTCACGTCCTCAAGCATATTTGTCCATGTACACTACCCGGACAGAGTTCGTCGTGAGACCAATTTCCATCGGTCAGGAAAAAAAAGCAATTTATCTGTTTGCCGGGAAAAACGTTTATTAACTGTCAGAATATTGATTTTCTAATTTATCCAATCACCTTCACATAATTGGCGATGACTGGCTTTCAATAGTACGGTGTTTTCAATACGTGCCAATCAATTTTTTGTATTTTACTTACGGAAACTAAAAACTCATACCTCATAAACCATATATGTAATAGCAAAAAAAAACATATAAAAAGATATAGGCTTGCGAAGAATTGTTGGACAGAATATCTAAATCAGCGTTGATCATTTGGTTGGGAACACGGGCAATAAAAATTAGCATAGATACGTATCTAAAAAGCCTTTTAAAACTGCACCTGGGTAGCAAGTTTTAGCTACTATACGGGCCCATTCAACGCAATTTTATTAGTTCAGCCCCCGCACGATTATACCATTGAATACTAAGAAGTATGGTCTCACTAGTTTTTAAGTGTAGAAAAACTTGGCGTAATAACGATGTCGTCGTGGTGAGAACTTTGTGCTGGAATATTCTAGACACCGTAGAGGAGGACTCCAGTAAGGAAGGGTTCCAGAGCGCACCGGCGAATCTCGGTACTTTACCTACCCCCACCCCCGCGCCCGCACATCATCCGCTTTATTCACATGCGAGGCGCGCAGCGGCCCTGCGCAGTGCGAAGCAAGACGACGCCGCGTGCGCGTTGTATTAAACTGTGTCTCCATGATGAAGGCCACCGGATGTGACCGAAACTATAGTCGGAATATCCGATAAAATTAAACGTCAGTAATCCCGCATAAGTAAAACAAAAAGTTGCATCTATTTGCAGAGAAAACTATTTTTTATGTTACGTGCGTTCAACATCTCTAGAAATCAATACGTTCAAACACAGCTTGGTTCGACGTAAATAGGTTAGAAGTAACTAAATATACCGATGAAAATGTGAAAGGCTATCCATCATATCGTAAATAACCTTTTGATTCTAGAGTTAAGCGTTGCGTCAAGAAAAACGTTTGACGTAATATTAGATCCTTTGAAAGAAGTTAGGCATTACTTGCTGTAACAATGGAAATTATTTATATAATTTTATGATGAAAATTCCGTGACTATGAAATATTTTCATGAAGAATATAGTTTTGATTACATCAGGCAGTCACAGTCCTTGAATATTTTCAAGGACAGTGAAATTGCATTATTTGTCACAATGCTGAGTTAGTAGCTGTAGTTGGATCAGACATGTTTTTATACCTTACTGATGATGTTGGTTTTCTTTATTTTAGCCTATATAGTATATATGTATAGGCTATATATTTTTATTAGTCAAAGTTTTTAGAACTTAATTGTGTTACATTTCCAGTCTATTCTTAATCAGTGACGTATTTTCACATTTTAACATTCTTGGTTGCCTGGAAAAGATCGCTTTTAGCAATAAGGCTGCCACTTGCAGCATAAGCTCGTAGGATTCTTTGTTATTATACATTTTTCCATTTCTGTTGCTTGCAATAAAGAGTTCTATCTATTTATCAACATCCAGAGATCTTTTTCCAGGAATAACAGAGTATTGCACGTGTTAGATGTCGGAGTACTTAATTAAACGTGAGCGGCGAGCGTGAGTGATTCCGTATATCATCATCATCATCATCTCAGCCGTAGGACGTCCACTGCTGGACATAGGCCTCCCCCATTGACTTCCATAAAGACCGGTTGGAAGCGGCTCGCATCCAGCGCGTTCCTGCGGTCTTTATGAGGTCGTCTGTCCACCTTGTGGGTGGACGTCCTACGCTGCGCTTGCCGGTCCGCGCTCCAGAACTTTGCAGCCCCATCGGCCATTAGTTCTGCGTGCTATGTGCCCTGCCCACTGCCACTTCAACTTGCTAATCCGCTGGGCTATGTCGGCTACTCTAGTTCGTCTACGGATCTCCTCATTTCTGATTCGATCTCGTAGGGAAACTCCGAGCATAGCCCTCTCCATAGCTCGTTGTGCGACTTTGAGCTTATCTAGAAGATTCCGTATATAGCCTGCCCTAAACTGGCGGAGCCTGTGATAGATGTAGCCGCTAGTTCAGTCTTAGATTATGTGCAGTCTTTACTACTGATATTTTTTGCAGTGTCAGCCATTACAAACCACCGTTTGTTGCGCTAGTGAAAGTGTGAAATTAGTGTGTATGAAAGATAGGTATTAGATTGTATTAAATGAATTGTATAAAAGACTTATAATAATATTTAAAAAAATATTATCTTCTCAACAATAATTTCTCTTTCCGAAGCTTAATCTATGTATATTGTACAGCAATGATCAAAAATTGCTAACGTATGACTGGACTTGACGCAGACTTACTTTGTGTGATTTTGAGTGTGTTGTATCATTGAATACCTAAAAATATTAAAATGCACCGGCATAATAAATAAAGCTAAAAATCGCTAAGGTATGACTGGACTCGATACAGACTTACTTTGTGTTGTTAACTTTGACTGTGATTTATAATCGAATATGATTTATAATACATACATAGAGCTACAAAATAGCAAAGGTATGATTAGACTCGACGCAGACTTACTTTGTGTGACTTTGACTGTGATTTATCATCGAATACCTAAAAATATTAACTGCGCCGGCATGGTACGTAAAGCGCGATACTAAGGAAAAAGTAAAAACAAGCTGTAGAATCAAAAAAATCTATAACCCGACTGCGATTAAAATAGCTATAATAATTAAAGGAAATAATCTTGTTAAACTAATTTATTATTCCTCACATCATCAGCCATAAGACGTCCACTGCTAGACATAGACCTCCTCCTGGGGGGTTTTTGGCAATACTCGCCACGCTTGGCAGGCGGGTTGGCGAGCGCAGTTAGGTGTGATTGTTCAAGGAAGACGCTGCTGCCCATCTTTCGGATTACATCCCTTAGCCGACTCTTACGGCAACCAAGGGTAGAGAGGGTGGGGTACTATTCTTACGCCGGCACCACCACGGCACGCTAAATTTATTATTCCTAATTAAATTTAAACATATTATTTATATATATTTTTGTAATCCTCTTTAAATTGCCTTTATTTAGGATTTGATAGGTTTGGCTATTTAATTTAATTAACGTATTAATACTATTTCACGCCAAAAAGCCACCATCTTATTTTTTTTATCCATTTTCTAAGGACACTTGGGTTATTGAGACGAATCTATTGTCGTAATCCATGCGGCCGTTTGGAAGATACGAGGTAATAAAGAAATTTACATACATACAAGATACGCGTGAAAAACATAACCCTTCCTTGGCAGTCGGATAAAAACAGTACCAAATTTTATCCAACCAGTTATAACTACAATAGAAATACCAATTTAATTACGTCAATAAATCTCAGAGTAATCTAAAATTCTGAAATCGATGCGTCGACATGTTTTAATTAGACTTTGATCGAGTTGGAACTTCGTTATTCGATGATTGATCGATACCCGATTCGGGAACAACGAAAAACCTATGAAAATAACTTTAAAAAAATAATAATTTGGTATTTTTTTTAATTATTGACAGGCTAGATGTTTGACACTCACCTGATGTTAAGTGATGGTGTGGTCGAAGATGGTAAACACACCTAGCCTGGAATGAGTTAAAATGTTTTTGATAACGGCGCCTCACGGTTTCACCTGCGTAATCCGGAATCAAATGTTCCTATGTATTAATTTAGTATACCTAGTTTTTTTTAAGGTTGACAAGCTAAGTGTTTGACCACAGCTCAAAAAAATTTAAGTGACGGTGTGGTCGAAGATTGTATACACATAGCCTGGAATAGAAGCATCTGCATTTTTATTTTATAACACAAAACCAAACTAACAGACAAATAAAAGACGTTTACAAAACAGGAGCTCATCTCAACATAATACTGGACATACTAAGTGGTATGACCAGCGCTGCTCTTCCGGTGAGCCCTTGTACGTAAAACAAAACACAGATAAAAAATTAAAAACAATTAAGCAACAAAACATAACAAAAACAAATATAATAGTAATAATTAAGATACACGCGACAAACGGCTGAACGGATTTGGATGAAATTTGGCACACATATAATTTAATACTTGAATAATTTGGTCAAAAGCTTAGCATTGCCATCCAACGTGGCAATGCTGCCAGCATTCTGGCCACATATCCCTCATCTGACGGCCTTTTTGTCTAAAAATATTGTATTGAAATAATTGAATGTTTCCAACTACTAAACTTGGATTAATATATTGGATACTTTATATATAAAAAAAAAATAGTTTCGTGTGAGGTTATTAAAAAACGAACTACTGGACATATCTACTAGAAATTTGTTTTATGTATATGCGTATAAGTGGCATATATAAGATCCATAACATACATACATATACATATGTCCACTTCATGGTAGATATTCCAAAACCTCAAACTAAACGGTTTGAATCTACTTTCATTGCACGAACCGCTAAACAATGGAATTTGCTACCTGAGTGGGTATTCCCTGATAGATACAGTCTGGGTGTCTTCAAGTCGCGAGTGAATCGATTTCTGCTAGGCGAGCGTGATCCGTCGTAGACCGCATCTTCACTTAAAATCAGGCGAGATGGCGGTTAACGCAAGCCTATCTACGATTAAAAAAAAAATTCAAGAATTGAAGGTATTTTTTATCTTAATCTAATAATAAAATAGCTCAAGTTTCATGACTATTCGTTACTTACAAACGTTTAATTTCTTCTTTTTTTAGGGTTCCGCACCCAAAGGGTAAAAGACTTCTCTGTCTGTCTGTCACCAGGCTGTATCACAAGAACCGCGATAGCAAGACAGTTGAAATTGTTTGAAATTTTTCAAAAAATACTAAAAACAAAATAAAATACATAGGTATTTAAGGGAGGCTCCCATACAACAAACGCTTTTTTTGTCTTTTTCATAGATAATGGTACGGCACACTTCATGCGCGAGTCCGACTCGCACTTGGCCCGTTTTTCTAAAGTTAACGCGGATGAAGTCGCGGTTTCTTGCCGGAGTCTTCTCAGTTGAAGTGTAATTACGAGCCGGTGGTAGATTCAAAAATGTAACCTAACGTTCATAAGTGCCTTATCAGGGCCTAAACTGAATAAATGACTTTTTGATTTGATTTGATTTTGGCGTCATCTAGTACTGTATAATATCGAAACACTCGACACTGGCTAAACGCCAAAAAACAAAGAAAAAGAATTAGATGAATCAAAATGAACTGTAGAACGTTGTTCTTTAATTTCTGACAATACATTTCACACGTCCGTCCCAGTTCCAGGTAAACGTGGGTTAATGGTAAAGTATTATTATAACTTTTAATTAAAATCAGGATTGCCGCTGGACCTCTCGGCATATTTTAATTAGTGAGGGCCCAGTATACTATTGAAGCTCTAGATTCAGGAAATTCTCTCAAATGTTGTTTTAATAGAAAACATGTAAAGCGTGAATTGTACTCACGCACCTAGGGTTCCGTATACGGATTATCACAAAATATTATTATTATACTATATTTGTAGCAATGATAGCTCCGTGATTAGTGCGGTCGGTTCACACGCAGAAGGGCGTGGGTTCAAACCCCAACAATGTGCTTGAGCTGCCGGTGAAGGAAAACATCGTGAGGAAACCATAGGACTTAACATCAGATGAGCTAAGCTGATCTAACCTAACCACCGAGTTGTAAAAATCTTCAACAAGCTGTCTTAATCGGTTAAAGACATACAAGACGAAGATTATTTTGTTAAACGGTTTATTTATTATTTATTATTTGTTATTAGTTTTTATTATTCCTGGAAGCCTGGCTAAACTGCAAAGTAAGAATTTGAGATTAATGTAATATATGTTTGTTTTAATTATGCGGTATTACGCCTTTGAAGGTCACCGTATATGGCCGAAACTATAGCCGGAGTATTCGATATAATTAAACGTGAGTAATCCCGCAAGATCCCGGAAGATGGACAGCGGCGTCTTCCTTGAACAATCACACCTAACTGCGCTCGCCAACCCGCCTGCCTAGCGTGGCGAGTATTGGCAAAACCCCCCCAGAAGAAGGCCTATGTCCAGCAGTGGACGTCCTATGGCTGATGATGTGATGTGATGTGAATCCCGCATAAATAAAACAAAAAAGCATCAAAACTACGCCAGTTTCCATAATTAAATGTAATACATCCATTCAAACGACACGAGTGAATAACTCTCGACAAATGTCACGTTATTCAAAACGAGGAGGAAATTCGGGGAAACGCAGCATGAATGAATGCCGTCGAGCTTAATCACGCATCGTGTAGTATGTAGGGATTCACGGCTTGTTCCGGCGACCATTACGCCTAATGAGTCTGCATTGACAGAGAATAGAAAAGCGTAGAAGAACAACTAGAAGTAAGTCACACAACATTGCTGAACGGTATTTATTTATTTAATTACTTACTGCGATGTCAAATTAGTATGCTTTAATATCCTATACTTTTTTTCCAGGGAAAATGCTTTGTGTATACCACCGGCCCTGCGACAGGCAGGGTGGTTATGTGGGACTCTCCGTCCTAGCGACGGCCTACCCAGTAAAAACCCTGGAGTGTTCCACCTCAACGCTTTTTGTCGAGGCTATGGGCACGCTTTCGCACTCTTCCGCGGCCTCGACAGCGCTTGTCCTCGCGGAACCGCCTCGAGGAGCCCAAGCTCACCCCGCAACGATTACGATGTGTCGGAACACCAGACACATCGTGATCCACCTCTGAGATCTAGCCAGCAAATGGACATCGGACGGCCCCCCGTCCTACCGTCCTGATCACCGTGCGACGTGTCAGATTAGTGGCCCCACCGCCCGCCACTTGGACCGCTGGGATGGGGATCGCCAGACCGGCACTCCTCCCAACGCGCAGCCCTTCCATGCTCTTCCACTGTGATCTCAGCTTATCAGAGGAACACGTGAAGAGCCCTCACGTCCGGACGAATATGCTCGGACCCGCTCAGAGCCAAGCTCTTCACTCACACGCTCTTATAGACCAGAGTGCGCGGAAAAACTCCGTCTTCCGTCCCTCACCCTCCCTCGTCGTGAAACGTCATATACACATCGTGCATAATGCGTCATGACCCACCTCGGGGACTGAACAGCAACTGGCGCCAGACGACCTCATGTCGTAACGCCAGCGGTCCCCTCCTATCCTATCCTACTACCTATTCTACTAATATTATAAATGTGAAAGTTTGTGAAGATGGATGAATGTTTGTTATTCAATCTCGCAAAAACGGCTGAACGTGAGGATGAAAGGCACAAATATAGTTTATGGTCGGGATTAACATATGGAATACTTTTTATACTGAAAAATTAACAAACTTTTTTAAAGTTGCGGTTAACAGCTAGTTATATATACATATATATGAATGTGAATCTGTTTGTAAGTCACGCTTATATTCCTTAACTACTAGACCAATCATCATGAAATTTTAAGTACATATTGTTAGCACTATTTCTGAGACGGAAAAAGAACGTTATTTAAAAAAATTACGTACAAAAGATAGTTATAGCACATTTAAAATTTCTACGGGTAAAAGCTAGTTGTAAGATATTTAAAATTTGTACGGGCAAAATCTAGTTGTAAGACATTTAAAATTTATACAGGAAAAATCTAGTTGTAAGACATTTAAAATGTGTACGAGTAAAATCTACTTGTAAGACATTTAAAATGTGTACGGGTAAAATCTAGTTGTAAGACATTTAAAATGTGTACGGGTAAAATCTAGTTGTAAGACATTTAAAATGTGTACGGGTAAAATCTAGTTGTAAGACATTTAAAATTTATGCGGGTAAAATCTAGTTGTAAGACAATTAAAATTTGTACGGGTAAAAGCTAGTTGTAACATATTTAACATCATGTTTATTTCCTTGTTTTAAGTCTGTAGGATTTTCCTCTTCTAAGACAAAACTTGAAGAAATGTAAAATATGTTCGGATTAAAACGAGCACAGACCCCGGCGCAAGTGGAGTGTAGCTTTAATTAATAAAAATAATACCATGTTTTTGAAATTGTTTCACTGAATATTCTATGGATCCTCTAACATATTACCTAGTACTCGCATGTATGCGGTTTCAGCTATTAGGAATCCTAAATCAACATTTAGCTCAAATTAATGTTCCGGTTTGAAATTGACTTTACCATACCAAAGTAATTAGCACGATAGTTAAAACTAATTATGAGGTGTTTAAATTGACATAAATCATATGTAAGTACTTATTATTATTATTATTTTAGCCCACTTTATACCACTGTTAGGCAAAGGCCACAAAATTCTTGCCAACCACATGATTTCGACGCGTGCTATCAACCATGGATGTAAGTAATTGTAAAAAACTATCTTCGTTTTTTTTTTAATTTAAAATAATTTATGTTTGACCATGCCCTGTCTGATGTTAAGAATGATCCAGTCGAAGAACACACACGCGTGATGGAGCACGCTTGCCTAGAAGGAAGGTAGTTGAAATAAAGATGGTAGTTAGTAAGTTAGGTAGAAAGATGGAAGGATGGCGTGGTGGTAGGGTACTTTTTAGTACTCGGCTGGCTAGCTACCACCCTCAACTTGAAAATCTGAAGCCAAGTAGTGTGTTTTGGCAGCCGCACTTGAGGACCAGTTCCATTTCAGGCTAGGTATGATTTACCATCTTCGACCACCCCGTCACTTAACATCAGGTGAGCTGTGGTCAAACACCTCACTCTCACTTGGTAGTAGACCTCCTTAGTAGGAGGTCGTCTAGGTTGCTACCACCACAGTACCATATATTCTGCCGCCAAGCAGTAGTGTTAAAAACTTTACCGTGTTCCAGTTTGAAGGGTTCCGTAGCTAGCGAAATTACTGGGCTTTTGAAACTAACCATCGAAAGTCACTAAATAATGAGCGCCAAAGCAGTGCTGCCCTGGGCTTTGTTTACTACTCAAATTTCTGTGTATCGCTGCAGTGGTCATGGACAGGCGTTATCTCTTATCATCAGGAGAGCGTCTCGTTCGTCTCAATACTATATATATAAACCTAGCTTGTCAACCAAAAAAGGTACCTGTTTTAAGACAACCAAATGTATTCCGCGAGAAATACAGACACCGGTCGAGTTCCACATCCTCGCTCTACGTATGAAGAATGTGGAATCGAAGCGTTTAGTACGTACGTGGGGAATATCCACCATGAACGGATGTTGCTTTGGCCGTATCTGTCTAGCCGTCCGGTAATGAAAAGGGGCAGGTGGAACCAAATGACGCCATTCCAAGGCACATTCTTCGAAATGTATCCGATATAAGACAGACAAACAAGCGACTTTACGTCAAAATGTATCAGCACCAACTTTTGCGCTAGAATTTCTTTCATTACTTATTACTAAAAGGCTCGCAGACTAAAAGTGGTTGTTATATATTGGCGCCCAACGTGGGGCCCCAGTATTACGCGAACTCTCTCTAATTTTGTAAGTTTACTTCAACACATTTTATGACTACCATAACACCGCAGTATAAGCCAATATTGGTCTTAACTTTATTTTCTGTTCACTGAATTTCACTACAAACAAAACTGCCTAACATAGTCCACATACCAAAGGGCGTGGGTTCAAACCCCAACGATTAGCTTGAGATGCCGGTGAAAGTAAATATCGTAAGAATAACCACACCCTAATTAAAAAGGTAATTTCTAGAACTTTGTTGGCAAGCTACCACTTAACTTCGGTGTGTTCTGGTAGCCTCACTTGAGAGCTAGTTCCATTCCATCTTCGAACACACCGTCACTTAACATCAGAGCGAAGGTTCAAACCCTAACAATGAGCTTGAGCTACCGGTGAAGGAAAATCGTAAGGAAACCATAGCGTGATGGTAAGGAGGTTTCTAGTACTCAAACGAATTCCTATTAAGAAAATCTACCACCAAGTTAAACTGATAATCAAGTAAAACAGGTGAGCTATAACACCTATCCTATCAAAATCAACACCTATTAAAAATAGGCAACATGAAATGGGCATTTAAAGCGTAATTGATACTATATAAATATTATATACGTATTATAATTCACAAGCAAATCATGTAGACTGGAAACTTGTTTGCATGGAAAACTTTTACAATGAATAATGTTATTAGTTGAAACATTGTAGTTGAGTTTGTTATAGCTTTCTCTATTGTTTTAGTTAGTTTTGTTATGTACTCATAACACAATCGTACTATTTTTAATCATAATAATATATTGAACTATGAATAGTCTATTTTTAGCCTTAGAAATAGTTTGTTAAAATAGTATTGGAACTCACGATGGTTTAATGAAACCTAAATAAATCTTGTAGCTATAAAAGCCCAGTGGTTAGCGTGGTCGGTTCGCATGCCGAAGGGCGTGGGTTCAAACCCCAACAATGAGCTTGAGCTGCCGGTGAAGGAAAACATCGTGAGGAAACCATAGCGGTGTGGTAGGGTACTATCTAGTACTCGGTTGGCTAGCTACCACCCTCAAGTTGAAAATCTGGCGCCAAGTATCTAACGGTGTATTCCTGTAGTCTCACTTGAGAGCTAGTTCCATTCTAGGTTAGGTTTTGTTTACCATCTTTGGCCACACCGTCACTTAACATCAGTTGAGCTGTGGTCAAACACCTAGCCATTAAAAAAAGGTAAAAATTGACTTTCAAGATTTTCTTACATTGTTACTACTACTTAGTTTGTTAGTTACCAGTGGAACTCATAATTATAATCATGTTTTCTTTAACATAAACAAGTTAATTTTAGCTAAATTATGGTGGGTAGTTGAAAAACTATTTTTTTTTCTCAATAATACGCAATTTTGTACTATTTGTTGCGCTATTTCATTTTCTAGAATTGCAAACATAAACTATATTATTTTACGCTATAGCCATAAAAATAATCTATCCTAAAATACAGAATCACCGTTAAGTCTGATTTAGTCTTAAATCTTCAAAACTGCTCGCTTTACGATATTTTACGACTAACAAACAAAAAATACCTAAAACTCCATCTGTCTAAAAATAAATCACAATTTCATGCACCACTGGCAGTAGCCACGGCGTGGGCAGATTCTAAAACTACCCACAAAACTCGAACTATCCAATACCACTTTATTACGAAGCATTAAGGTTCGAAATGGAAAGCATATTGCAAATCACTTATTTTATCGACTTTCGCACTTGTAACTTTACCAAAGCCCGGATTTTACCCTGCCCAACTTATCCGTAGACTTGGCAAAATGATGGAACTAAGGCTGTTTTACGGAAGCTTTTCAGTTTCTTCTGAAAATACGATGGTGGCTCCCTCATAAATTGTATAGATAGGTTAGTCGCTTGGTAGTTTACGGCTGCTATGGAAATAGTTTGTGGGGAACTTATCATCCGCGAAAAATGAAAATGTTTATAGATAGATTCTGCATACATATGTATATGGAGGTCTTTTGAACAACAATCTATATGTATACGTATATTTATGTGTTATATGTATATATATATATAATATTAGCGAAAAGCTGAGCTTTGTGAGTGCTCGCGTAGTTTTTCTTACGGGTAATAATTTTTGAGACAGTTTTTTAAATTATTATAAAACTCCCAAGTTGGGAACACTGATACGCCGTTATTTTACAACCTGATTGTAGTGGCGTCATCTAGTATTAACAATAAGTAGATTAACTACGATGTATTGGAGTATTGAATTTAGTTCTGTTGCAGCGATGGTTACTTTTTGGTTTTCTAACAGATTGCGTTAGTAGTACAATAGCATTATATCAAATGAATACAAAATTGTGAATGTTCATTTTTTATAATGGTTTTAAATGTTTTTTTTGACAGATAACACATCTAAATATGAAGTTAAATTACTATGTTAAAGTACAAATCTAAAGACGTGATAGTTTTTCAGTAAAATGTACCACAAAAATGCTCAGGTTGAGGGATAGTGATAGGGCTCGCTTCGCTCGCCCTGATAATGTGTATAAATATATATTTTTTATGGCTGACAGGCTAGGTGTTTTAACCGCAGCTCACTTGATGTGGTCGAAGATGGTAAAGCACACCTAGCCTGGAATAAAACGGTATGGATTTATTAGTCTGTTGTTTTGTTATGTAATTTCTTTTTTTTTTTTCTTTTTGTAATAAAGTTGTATTCTATTCTAAAGTTACTGACCATTTTTTGTTGTTCATGATAAGTTTGCGTTTGTTCACATCCTGACAAATGTTAAGAAACGATGTCTTGTTACAAACAAATAAACACACATTTATTCTACTACAAATATCAAAGTTTGTATAAAGATACAAACTTGAGTTTGAATAGCATTCATCTCAAAAGATGAATGCTATTCGTCGCTTTTCAGAGACGGTGTCTCTGTAATTTAAAAAAAACAGAGTAATTTCTCTTTTTGATTTTCTATCAAGTCAATATTTTAAAATTACGATTGTACTATTACGAAGTTCTTAAATATATGATTAATATTAAAAAAGTTGCAGTACCTACCCAGACCAACCGCTAACGAAATCTAGCACCAAGTAAAAGTTTATTAGACAAAGAGCTAGTGGGTAGTGCGCTTTCAAAGTTTCGAATCCAATTTAAGTTTAGGTTAACTTGGTCAAAGGGAATGACGTGACGAGGGCCAGCGGTTGGTACAGCTCAAAGGGAGGGGGTTGCCACAATCAAGAGTAACTTTTAGTTAAATGCAGTTGTACTCTAGCATTGTACATTATTATCCATTATTGAGATTTAAGATGAGAGATTTAGCAATGATAGCTCAGTGGCTACTGCGGTCAACAATGAGCTTGAGCAGTCGGTGAAGGAAAACATCGTAAGAAAACCATAGCATGGTGGTAGGGTATTTACTAGTACTCGGCTGGCTAGCTACCACCCTCAAGTTGAAAATCTGCCGCCAAGCACCGAACGGTGTGTTTCGGCTACCTCACTTGAGAGCCAGTTATATTCTAGGTTATGTGTGCTTACCATCTTCGACCACTTCGTTCTTTAACATCAGGTGAGCTGTGGTCAAACGCCAAGACCATGAAAAAAACAGATAGAATCTTATTATTGTGCACACCAAAAATAGAATGCGAAGAAACAGTGGGATGCGCTGCCTGAGTGTTCCCCGTTGGATAATCTGGCTGTCTTCAAGTGGAGAGTTAAATCGGTATCTTCTAGGCGAGCGTGCTCCATCTTAGACCTCATCATCGCTTAACATCAGGTGAGATGGCGGTCAAACGTAAGCCTAATTCTAATTTAAAAAAAAAGAGTACAGAAACATCATCTGATGATGAAGTCGGAGGCACCTGAACTCTGTAATGAAATATTTTTACCTAGCCGTGTGTGAATATCACCAGCCCTGGGGCGGTTTGGCTGGTTATGAGGGATTCTCCGTTCTAATGATGGTCTACCCATTAAAAACCCTGGAGTGTTCCACCTCGGCGCTCTGAGTCGAAGCTGCCGGCACGCTTTCGTAATCTTCCGCGGCCCAGACAGCGCATGTCCTTGCGGACCCCCCTCGGGAAGCCCGAGCTCACCTTGTGTTAGAACACCAGACACATCGCGATCCATCTCTGAGACCAAACCAGCAAATGGGTGTTGGACAGCCCCATGTCCGTACGCCGCTGGTCCCCATGCGACAAGTCAGATAAGTGGCCCCACCGCCTGCCACTTTGGTTACTTGAATTGGGTTCGTTGTAAACTAACGCAACCTTAGTGGAGTAGAGTCATTTTGAGTTTTTTTCTAAAAATAAACGAATACTCTCGTAAAACAAATTTACGAAAACAAAGCAATGCAGTCTATGTGATTGGTCTACGTTCTCGCCAATACTCTTTACACTTTTTATTTTATGGCGGGAAAGCTGGCAAACACTACACTAGGGATTTAATCAATCTCGAAAGGAGGTTAAATTGCTTAACCACAGACTTTATACAAACTTTATTTCATTGACCAGACGACATGGCGGTCTCGTCGACCAACCAACTTATTAATGGAGTTGAATGGGGGAAATTGTATACTCTGAGTAAAACATACAGCCATCCGTTAAATATATCTAGTTCTATCATTTGACCAACTGTATAATTAAGTTTGTCGCTGTGTACAGAGTTTGTTTCATCTCGGAAAGTTTGCAACTAAGTAGGTACTTTGTTATTTAATTTTAATCTGTGCTTTTGTTTAAGTTTATTGTTCGTCAAACCCTTTTTTGCTGCCAAGGTAAAAGAGCTGAGAGGTAATAGGTACTTCATTATGGGAAAATAGTAAAAGGGAGGGATTATATAGTATTATCGGATTAAAATTACATTGAAGTGGTTCAATTAAACTTTTAACTCCAAGTAACTCAAAACGAGTTTTACTTAGATTCTCGATCTTACCGGTTATAAGTAGTTTAGGTATTAAATTAAATTTAAAATTATTGTAATTATTTTTCGGAAATAAACTTAGATGTTCTACCGCCTTTATGTATTTCATTAAAATAAACCCCATCTCATAGTGGAAAGAGTTTTAAACGTAAAAATAATGTACAGGAATGAAATTATTCAAAATGCTTTTAGAATTTTTGAAAGTGTTTTTTTTTTACATTCCGATTTAGAATGTTGATCGAGTGCAGTAACAAACGTGCTCGAAAGGTTGGAATATAAAGCCTTGTTTTAAAACAAATTTAGAAATCTCGTTTTACAATGGACTTAGGTCAAGAAATACATGATTTTAAATCATCTTTGAATTAACTGTTTTTTGTGCGATAAAAGCTCGGCGGTTAGCGCGTTCGGTGGGTGTGAGTTCAAACCAACGAGCTTGAGTTACCGTAAAACATCGTGAGGAAACCATAGCATGGTGGTAGGGTACTTGATAATACTCGGCTAACTAGCTACCACACTTTAATTGAAAATCTGACGACTAGAAGTAGATGAACTAAATTAGCCGACATAGCCCAACGGATTAGCAAGTTGAAGTGTCAGTGGGCAGGGCACATTGCACGCAGAACTGATGGCCGATGGGACTACAAAGTTCTGGAGTGGAGACCACGGACCGGCAAGCGCAGCGTGGGACGTCCACCCACAAGGTTGACAGACGACCTCATAAAGACCGCAGGAACGCGCTGGATGCGAGCCGCTTCCAACATGTCTTTATGGAAGTCAATGGGGGAGGCCTATGTCCAGCAGTGGACGTCCTACGGCTGAGATGATGATGATGATGTGATTATAAATAAGTTTTGTCGAAATATACGTTTTTTTTCGACATAAACGGCCGCAACTTTTTTTACGATAATGAAAGTTTGGTTTTTTTACAGTTGCAAGGATTTACAGATCTATTTCAACTCGATACCTCCACGCGTCCACGAGATAAAAAATCTTGACAGACGGACAGACGAGCAACAAAGAGATGTTATCTTAAATAATCTTAGGAGCTAGTGCCATAAGTGGCGGCCTTATGCTACAAGCGATCTTTTCCAGGTAACCAAGAATTAAAAATAAACCGTTGAAAATATCTATATGGAAATGTGTGGCGTAATCAAACAGTTTCATTCTTTCTTCTTATTTGCCAAACTATCAATCAAATGAAAGTCGGTTTCGGAACAAAGGGTTAATATATCTTATCTGGAACGAGATTGGACATTGATAAATATATCCCAGGACGTCTGTTTGGTATGTTATTCGTTTTTCCGACAATTTTTCGTTACTCGCAATGTATTTTCACTGAAATGGGTTTCCAGAGAACAAGGCAGCTGTTTCACCTATTTATCGAAAATAAACTATCTTATTTTTTTTTTGTTTTTGACGTCGAACTTTGTGCATTTGCCAGTGTATTTCGAATTTTTTCAAGTCTCTTTTGATTTTTTGGCGATAACTTACACAGGTGAGCTGTGGTCAAACACCTAGCCTGTCATGGAAGTTATATGTCTTGTATTTAAACCTATTTTTATAGTTAACAAGCTATGTGTTTAACCACAGTTCACCTGATGTTAAGTGACGGTGTGGTTGAAGATGGTCAACACACCTAGCCTGGAATGGAACTGGCTCTCAAATGCGGCTGTGGCATCACATCTTCAACTCGAGGGCGGTAGCGAGCCTGCCGAGTACTAGAGAGTAACCTCACATATAGACATCACCATGTTTCCTTCACCGGCAGCTTAAGCTCATTGTTGGGTTTTGAACCCACGCCCTTCGCGTGCGAACCGACCACGCTAACCACTGAGCTATCATCGCTACGATAGATAAAATACCCTTAGAGCTTCCTTTCCTTAGATAAAAGGCCAAAGAAATTAACGAAGTACTTATTCGAGTACATACAAAAGCTCTTGTATGCAAAAAATTTGGATATGAGATAGAATTTGTGAATAAATCATTGCCTGTCCAGTTAACGTGGGATAAGGGCCGTTCATAATGTTTGAGGTGGAATTAATGACAGCGAACGACATGAAGTATGCAATACCTTGGCTGGTAAACAGTACATATGATTTTTAAAACTCAGTTTTGGCTCTGAAATATTTGTTCAGCTGATTTTTTTAAATACAAATATACTTCTAAAATACTGTGGAAACTGACGTGGTTTTGACAAATTTTCGTTTTACTTTTTACTCACGTTTAATTATATCGGATACTCCGACTATAGTTTCGGCCACATCCGGTGGCCTTCATCATGGAGGCAAAGCTTCGCACACAAGCAAAACGAGGCCGTGTGCACCTTGTAGCTTTGTCTCCATGATGAAGATGAGATTCCACGTTCATTATACTATTATAAGCAGTAACATTTGCTATATGACTGCGTGTTCCTCGATAGACACAATCTGGGTGCTTTCAAGTCGCGTGTGAATCGACGATAACTTCTGCTCTTAATAATCTATATATATACTAGCAGACCCGGTGAAATAAATTGTAGCGCATATGAAACGTTTGTACTTTAACGTAGCGCCATCTATTGGATACTTACTCAATACGGTTAATGAATTACCTTACACCGCCATCTATTAGAATTTTATGGAACTCACAGATATTTATACCTCTTTGTCGTAAAATAAACAAATAATTTGCAATAAAAAAATCGATCGATCAATGCACAGCTGAAACCTCTGGGTCTAGAAGTAGAGTCTAGTTGCACAAATGTTTCTTAAATGATGTAACTGTGCACTAAGAAGGATTTTTTTGGAAAGTCATCCCCTAAGGGGTTTTAGTGAACTAAGGGTCGAAAGTTTGTATGAAACTTGATAATCAAATTTAAAGTTAGAAATCTAAAAAA
The DNA here is from genome assembly GCA_950106695.1 of Biston stratarius. Classification (NCBI taxonomy): domain Eukaryota; kingdom Metazoa; phylum Arthropoda; class Insecta; order Lepidoptera; family Geometridae; genus Biston; species Biston stratarius. Next base: position 3,547,460 of record OX467108.1, read on the forward strand.
TTATATAGATATGTGCTCATGGTTCGAAACAAAAGTTTACTGTAAAGGGGGTAAAATAGGGGACGAATTTTTGAACCTAATTCCAAAGTTAAGGCAAACAAAGTCGCGGGCGCAAGCTAGTCAAAATAACACACACAGCATGCATACCCACGTACAAATACACTCACAAACACACACCTAAAACACTTGCATATACACACACTTGCGCGCGCGTACACTTTATACACATACTACAATAAAAGAGGCTAAGCATAATTTTGTATACCATTTTCTTATTATTATTGTCAAACTTCATATTTAGTAGGAAGAAACAGACTGCAGCAATACAGCGAAGCCTACACCAGGTAAGTACATTGCTAAAATTATTATATTTTTGAACAAAGCAGAACAGTTTCTTAAATTTTAAATTTCCCTTTTTAGTTTAAGGTCTCTTTTAACTTCTGAAAGAGATTAGACATTTCCATTATCATTGCAGCGATACCTAGAACTTTAAGTAACAAAACAAAATCCAGAGCTTCGCTGCTTTGACGCTCATTACTTCCGCGGTTAGTCTTAATAGCACTGTAAATTAGCTACCTGCTGAACCCTTGAAACTAAAACACAGTAATGTTTACAAACTACTACTTCGCGGCGTAATATCTGGTACTGCTCAAACCCAATGTGTGGCAAAATCGATCAAAGTAAATTCAGTTCCAGAAGAAATTGATAGATGGCGTTACAAAATTATTATTAAAACTCGCAAACGTTTTGTTTCACCAATGTGTAGTGTAATCGACACCTTCTGATTAAAATGAGTTCTTCACACAAAGTGAAACAGTGTTGTTAATTAGTCAATTATTGTATGCCAGGTGCTTCTTACTAGTCAATTATTGTATGCCAGGTGCTTCTTACATGCGAATTATTAAAAGAATACTACAAATGAAATTTGATAACCATACCACAATTGTAATCTTAGTTGGTCATGGTTTAGATATACATAGGAGGGACCTGTATAATAGTTTTGAGTCCCTACTGAGGTTAGCGGTTCTAAAAGTAATGTTGTGTGCTTTCCCCTACTCAGTTGACTATACTGACAAGCAAAATAATTATTTAATGTTTTTGAATAATGCAATATTTAATTTGACATGTCATAATGACAATATTTTGTTTTTTGACACTAATAAGTTTGTTAGTGGAATAAAATTCAATAGGGATTCACTAAGAATGCCTAGAAGAATGAAAAACCTGATTGCTACATTGGTAGCTTACAATATTGATAGTGTTATAGTAAATATAACAAACAGTAGATTAAGTGACAAAGCAATATTATCTAGTGATTCTAATATTATTGTGATTAATTCTTTAAACATATAGTTTCGACAAAAGAGAAGCGTAGACAAAATATTGTCTTATTGCATCAGAACATAAATCGCTTCTCTGGCAAAATATATGATATTGAACTTTTATTGGATAAAATCCAGGTTGATATTTTATGCTTTACTGAAACCTGGTTAAAGCCTGATATGATGCACTTTAATGTTAGCAATTTCGCTGTCGCCAGTGCGTTCAACAGAGTGTCTGCCAATGGTGGTGGATCTATTATTTTATTAAACAGCAACATTAAATTCAAAACTCGTACTGATATATGTAGTCATTCTGTGGAGCGTGTCTGTGAGGTGGCATGTGCAGAGATTGAAGGCTCCATCATTGTATGTGTTTATAGACCTCCAGCTTCTGACTTTTCATTGTTTTATTCAATAATAGAAGAAATTCTAAATAAACTATTAAAATCCAAGAAGTCTATAATAGTTTGTGGTGACTTCAATATTGACACTCTTGTTACCTCATCAGATAGAAACAATTTTATTTCTTTATTCAAATCATTTAATATGGATCTTTTGTTTTGTGAACCAACACGGGTAACAGCCACATCTTCTACTTGCATTGACAAAATTATTACAAATGGGAGTATTTTGGAGAAGTACTTAATTCCTGGTGTTCGCTCGGATCACTTGGCTCAAATAGTTAGATTGCCTTCTAGGTGCCAAATATTATGTGAAGTAAGTAGGGAATTTAGACCAACCACTAAGTACAAGTTAGAGAAATTTAATAATCATTTGGAATTAAAGCTTATGTATATCAATTTTGAATCTGATGATCCTAATAATAACTATGAAACATTATTAACTGAGATTTGTAAAGGATTTAATAAATATTGCCCAATGAAAGCTATGAAGCTAAATAATAAATTAAGATTTTGTGACTGGGCCACTAAAGGAATAAGATTAAGTAGAGACAACATGTACGAACTCTATCGTAAAAAATCATACACAAATAACGAAGAGTTTCATGCATATGTTAGGAATTATTCAAAAATATTTAAATTAGTTTGTAATAGAGCAAAAGCCATTACCATTGCCAAAAAAGTTAGTGATTCAACTAATAAAATTAAAACTGTCTGGAAAATCATAAATACAGAGACTGGTAAAAATAAAAAGGAAGATGACGCAATTAAACTTAAAATCAATGATAAGCTTATAACGGATAAATTTGAAGTAGCTTCTTCTTTTGAATCGTTTTTTTCAACCATACCTTCTGAAGCTACTAAGTATCTTGCATCTTCTCCTAAGAAAGCGGAGTGTCTCCTTAAAGATAATTTTCCAAAATATATTCCAAATTTTTTATTTAAGTTTATTGATACTAGTGATATTTTAAGAGCCTTCATGTCCCTGAATATAAAAAATACAGAAGACCTGTGGGGCTTATCAGTTAAAGTTATACATTCAATTATAACTAGTATTGCACCTATTTTAGCAGATATTTTTAATCAATGTATTATTAATGGTTCCTTCCCCGATTTGATGAAACATAGTAAAATCGTTCCAATATTTAAATCTGGGTGCAAAAATAATCCTTCCGATTATAGACCTATCTCTGTTCTTCCAGCGTTAAGCAAAATCTTTGAGAAAATTATACTAAATCAATTATTAACTCATTTTGTCAATAATCAGATTTTACATGATCACCAGTTTGGATTTACGAAAGGCCGGTCAACGTCAGACGCTGGTGCTAAACTTTTAAAGCATATTTTTGAGGCCTGGGAGAATTCACAGGATGCGGTTGGCGTATTTTGTGATCTCTCCAAGGCGTTCGATTGCGTGGATCATCACACCCTAGTTCTAAAACTTCAACACTATGGAGTTCGTGGAGTGGCACTTGATCTTATATCATCTTATCTATCGAGTCGCCAACAAAAAGTAGGTATTAGCGGTATTACGTCCCTAGGGTCCTTAGTAAAAACGGGCGTACCTCAAGGATCAATCTTAGGCCCTTTCTTGTTCTTGGCATATATTAATGATTTGCCCTATATGGTAAATGAATTGTCCGATATAGTTTTATTTGCTGATGACACCTCGTTAATTTTTAAAGTCAATAGAAAAGATACAGACCTTACACAGCTCAATAACACCTTATCAGCTGTATCAAAATGGTTTGCCGCCAATAATCTTATGCTTAATTCATGTAAAACAAAATGTATAAGGTTTTCTCTCCCCAATGTTGCTAAGAGGGACACTCATATCTTAGTCGATGGTAAAAGACTTGATCTAGTGGATAAAACAGTCTTTCTCGGCGTAACATTAGATAGTAAAATACAATGGGGTCCTCATATAGAAAAGTTAGCTAGTAAATTGAGTTCCGCTGCCTTTGCGATTAGAAAAATTAGACAAATAACAGATGTGGCTACAGCCAGGTTGGTTTACTTTGCTTATTTCCATAGTTTAATGTCCTACAGTCCACTGCTGTAGGGCTCAGCTGCAGACTTTGAAACTATTTTTATTCTGCAAAAAAGTGCAATTCGCGCAATCTATTGTTTGGGTCCTCGCGAATCACTACGAAATCGATTTAAAGATTTTAAGATATTAACGTTACCGTCACAGTACATTTATGAAAACATTATGTTTGTCCGGAAAAATTTAAATTCATTTGAAATTAATAGTAGCCGCCATAACTTAAATACAAGAAATAAAGATAAAATTGTGACACCTAGATTCAGGTTATCTAAAGCTAATAAGTCTTTTCTCGGGAATTGCGTTAGATTCTATAATAAAATCCCACTTGAGGTAACTAAAATGTCCTATAATAAATTCAAAGATTTTATAAAGCAGAGGTTAATTGACAAAGCCTACTATAAGGTGGCTCATTACGTGGAAGACAGGAATATATGGTTGTTGTAGCTTCTCTCTGCACTTGCATCCCCCTGGCTAAGTGACAATTGTAGTAAGCATAACGTATGTATTAATATTTATTACTGTAAATTGTAACCTAATATGAAAAGAAAGATCCACAAAAAAAATGCCTTGCTGAGTTTCTTGCCGGAGTCTTCTCAGTTGAAGTGTAATTACGAGCCGGTGGTAGATTCAAACATGTAACTTAACGTTCATACGTGCCTTACCAGGGCCTAAACTGAATAAATGACTTTTGATTTTGATTTTGATTTTGAAATTGTGCGACCTTAAACAGGTACTGCGAAGGTACATACCTAGACGATCTGTTAAGGAGATCAACGTAAATTTTTAAAACAAAAGACATATTGTACTTATGAACAATCCAGTCCTATAGAAATTTATGTAAGGAGACGGTGAAAGTCATCTCGGATTTAAAATACAAATCAGTTTGTGTTCACTCATCTTAATCCAATCTCACAGGGGTTTCGATAAAACAATGTTTTCAGAATATTAATATAATCCCAACCTGTCACAACTCATGTCTATAGCACGCTTGGAAAGGTGACAGATATCAAGTTGTCTCAAGAAGGGGTGACATTGTAAGGCTTGGAACTCGGGGGGATTATCCGTTAATCATTTTAATTGTACCTTGTCGGACGTAGAGCGTACCAAATATAAATAGAAAATTAAACGTTGTATATCAGTACCAACTTGACGCTTTGGAGTCAATTGAGAAACGTGATAGAAATCTCATCAGCAATGACTCGCTTGTTCGGAAAAGGTTTTCAGAGCTTGGAACATCGACGCAATGTCGGTTTTCTATATTTTTGGTTCAGATACTTTTTTGCCGTGGTGGTGCCGGCGTAAGAATTGCACCCCACCCTCTTTACCCGTGGTTGCCGTAAGAGTCGGTTAAGAGATGTAATCCGGAAGATGGGTAGCAGCGTCTTCCTTGAACAATCACACCTAACTGCGCTCGCAAACCCGCCTGCCAAGCGTGGCGAGTATTGGGAAACCCCCCAGGAGGAGACCTATGTCCAGCAGTGGACGTCCTATGGCTGATGATGTGATACATTTTGGAGAGTGCGCTTCAGATCTACATGTCCTAATCATGTGTGATGATGAATCCCACCTTTCCCATTCTACTATCGGACAGCCAGAAGCTCAAAAGCGACACCACTTCTTTGTAGATATTTTTAAAACTCGAACTAAATGTTTAGAATCCACCTTCATCGTGCGAACCGTTAAGCAACGTATTTTGTTGCTCGAGTGGGTTCTCTGAAAGATACAAATCTGGGTGCCTTCAAGTCGCAAGTGAATCAGTTTCTTCTAGGCAAGCGTGTTCCATCGTAGACGATCATTATTACGAACAGCTCTTGGTTTGGGCGAACCAAGATTCCAAGTAGAAATCAATTATATTACAAAAAACCGGCCAAATTCGAGTCTGACTCGCGCACCGATGACCGAGGGTAACATACAAACCTGTAAAAGTAAGTAAAAGTTATGGTAATTTATGCTTTTCGCAATTTTTCCTTTATCTGTGCTATAAGACGTTGCTTCGTACCAAATTTCAAGATTCTGAGTTCACGAAAAGTGCCCTGTAGGTTTTGATTCCCTTGCGAGTGTCGAATTTGCAGCATAAACGGCTGTATCTTTTGATTGCGTTGGCTTAGAAGTTTGATTTTTTCACAGCTCCAAGGGACAGTAGACCTGAGTATTTGATATGAATTTCAGCTTCATACAAAGGTATCAAGCTGACGCTGAAAGACGAGTTCCTAAGAAAAAGGGTCTTGACAGACATACGGACAACAAAGTGATCTTTTAAGGGTTCCGTTTTTTCCTGTTAAGGTACGGAACTCTAAAAAATAATGTACTAATAAATAGCGTACACTACAAAAGCGTAAGTTCAAACCCAACGATAAGCTTGAGCTGCAGGAGTAAAGATCGTGAGGAAACCATGGTAGGGTATTTTATAGTACTCGACTGGTTCAAGTTGAAAATCTACCAGGTAGCGCCTAACAATGTGTTACGGTAGTTTCACTTGAGATCCAGTTCCTGTTCCAGGTTGGGTGTGTTTATCATCTTTGACCACACCGTCACTTAACATCAGGTGAATTAAAGTCAAACATCTTTTTTTGATTTCAAGCTTGGCACACCCAAAATCAGAATCACGTGTTTCATATTTTTGTCTAGGGAAAGTCTTTGATAACCACTAGCCGGCCCTGGGGTGGGCAGGGTGGTGTAGGGATCTTCATTCTAATGACCTGCCCACAAAAAACTACGTTTTCCCCACAAAAAACTTTGTAGAGTTCCACCTCGGCGCTTTGTGTTGAGGCTGCGGGAACGCTTTTGTTATCTTCTGTGGCCTCGATAGGACATTTAGAGACCTCAAGCAACAATGACAATGTCGGAACACCACAATTAAGATCCACCTTGGAGACCAAACGCCTTTAGTCGGAACAATCTGTCTTAAGTTGTTTATCCCTTAAAAAGTGATCAAATATACCGAACCAACTCTAATGATGAACATTAAGGGTCAGGCAGACCTTACCACAAGGGCGTATACACACGTCATGCGCGGTTAGCGTAATAATGTTTGCAGACGACGAGGGCGTCGCGTAAACCGAAACGTTAATAGCTTCATCACGCCTCCAGGTTTTAAACGTAATGCAATGAACCTCTTTTTGTAAAGCTAATATGTATTTATGTTATCTTCTTTTTCTCTTTTGGCATAGCACTTTGTGGGTTCTGCCTGTATCAAGTATTCAAATATTTTCAAGCTTTACTCTATAACTACAAATACTATTTTCTTTTGTGTTTTAAATGATAGTCAAATATAAGAAAACCTTTTATAGTGAATCATTTTCATAAGAAAACTGACATTCTTAATATATCGATGATAGCTCAGTGGTTAACGCTGTTGGTTCAGACGCTGAATAGCGTCGGTTCAAACCCTAACAGCTTGAGTTGCCCGTGAAGGAAAATATTGTAAGGAAACCATAGCGTGGTGGTAGAGTACTTTCTAGTTCTCAAAATCTGCCACCAAGCACATAACGATGTGCTCAGTAGCCTCACTTGATAGCCCGTTCCATTCCAGGCTAGATGTGAATACCATCTTCGACCACACCATCACTTATTATCAGGTGAGCTGTGGTCAAACACCTAGCCTGCCAGCCATAAAAAAAAACACGCACAATAACAAAACAAATACGAAACACCTTTGTTAGTCAGACAAATGTTAGACCTAAGTGGGAAATCGAACTCACGCCTTTCAGGTCTCGAAGCGGAATTTTACAGAATAAGCTAACAGGGCAGTCTTTGGAGCGAACATGTTTGTAAATATATGTAGATATGAGCTTTCAGACGATGGCGGATAGCGCGGTGATAAGACTGAATAATTCTTCAAAATCAAAATCAAAAAGTCATTTATTCAGTTTAGGCCCTGGTAAAGCACTTATGAACTTTAAGTAAATTTTGTGAATCTACCACCGGCTCGTAATTACACTTCAACTGAGAAGACTCCGGCAAGAAACTCAGGCATTTTTTTTTGTGGATCTTTATTTTCATATTAGGTTACAGTTTATACAGTTTACAGTTATAGATATTAAAACATTATGCTTACTACAATTGTCACTTAGCCAGGGGGATGCAAGTGCAGAGAGAAGCTACTACAACCATATATTCCTGTCTTCCACGTAATGAGCCACCTTATAGTAAGGCTTTGTCTTCAGATCACTCCCCGTTGTATATGCGATAGAATATGCACAGAGGACTCGAAGTCCCTAAGCGATGCGATTTTTAAAGTTTTTTTTATGCAACTAATTTGAATAGTTTTGCTTTCTATGCGGTAATTGATTTTTAATACTTTTTCAAACTTTTTATAGCGATGTCGTCATACAGTAGGCTGAATATGCAAGCCCATGCAATGGAAAACAAATAAGTATACATAGCTATTTTGACACATTTGATTGACTTTGACAATTGACATGAAGTAAACAAATCTTTTCCCGTGGTGGTGCCGGCGTAAGAATAGTACCCCACCCTCTCTACCCGTGGTTGCCGTAAGAGTCGGCTAAGGGATGTAATCCGGAAGATGGGCAGCAGCGTCTTCCTTGAATAATCACACCTAACTGCGCTCGCCAACCCGCCTGCCAAGCGTGGCGAGTATTGGCAAAACCCCTCCAGGAGGAGACCTATGTCCAGCAGTGGACGTCCTATGTCTGATGATGTGATGTGATGTGAAACAAATCTTATATCATAGCCTCATAGAAGCAATATCTAACGTTTAAAGTAAAATTATCCAGATATTTGTATGAATAAAGCAAACAGCGACATACGTGCATGGAAGAGGTTCTTATGGCTGACGCTGACTTGACATTGACAGATTTTGTTTTGGATTTTTTATGCACCGAAAACAGCCTACTATGTGACGTCATTGGAGGTCAATTAAAAGTCAAGTTTATTTTATGTCTTTTATTAAAATAAACCCCGTCTCATAGTTTAAAGAGTTTTGAACGTAAAAATAAGGTATAGGAATGTAATATTTCGATTTTGTTTTAAAATCAGTAAAGTATTTTTTTGAGCCTACTAATTTCACTTAAGTTTACGCACGAAGTTTTTTACTTAAATATATATAAGCTTGGTGTGACACGGGCCATGCCCCGAGCATTTTAGGTGAACCTCCAAAAATCCACGTTCATTAGTTAACCCGACAGCCTTAACTGCGCGAAAATGCTACAACGAAATTTCTAACACCCCCATTTAACGTAAAATGAAACCACATTTCAAATAACTTTATTATGTTAAAAGTAGTTCAGCGCGCCATTCATTCAGAAAATGCGGTTCTCGCTTGAACTCTATTAGAAGTTATGAAAATTATACAAATTAAAATTAAAATTACTTTATTGACATAAAAACGATAAACGTTTACATTTATGTTACAAAAATTCACATTAAAATAAAAAATAAGATCATGGCATGTCAAATATTTTTTTTTTTAATTTTATAGCTGACAGGCTTTATGTTTGACCACAACTCACCTGATGTTAAGTGACATTGTGGTCGAAGGTGGTAAAGTTCCTACAATATATAAATATATTATTATATATATGTATGTCATGTTTTCACAATATGTCAAAAATATGCATAAATGCTTTTCCAGGTGTCAAATAAAATGTCAAATACGTTGTTGGCGGCTAGGAGCGCATTTAAGTAGCGGCGAGCGCGAACTATGGAGCGGGCAATCGTACGACCCCGACCTATGTAAAAAATAAAAAATAAATGTCTCTGTAGCTAAAAAATTATATAACTTTTTATTCGTTGACAAGCTTGGTGTTTGACCACAGCTCACCTGTTGTCTAGTGACGGTGTGCAAGGCGTAAGAATTGACCATTGAGCTATCATCGCTACAAAATGAAATCAAACACGATCCGATTGAGAATAAGAGAAAATGTCGGTAATCTGTGCCAGGAATTTCCTTACATTTGAATTGCCATGTAGCGGAGTGGGTGTGCCCTTGTAGGCTGTGAGTGTGGGTTCTATTCCCACACACGATTGACATTTATGTGACAAATATAGATGTTTGTTCTGTGGCTGGGTGTTTTGATGCGAATAACATAAAATACATTTAAATTGCTTATATAGTGGGAAGCCATTCAGATAACAAGAATATATATTATATAAAAATATAGATAAAAAAATCAATATAATAGAATGAATAGATTTCTTCTAGATCAACAAGCTCCACCCTCGGCTGCATCGTCGCTTTCCATCAGGCGAGTTGGTGGCCAAACATATATATATTTCATAAAGAACAATCACTTTTTGAACAAATTTATTATTCCTAATTCAATTTAAATATAGTACCTGGATCAGCGGTGCAGCTCTATCTATCATCCATCTATATTCACCCCTGATTTTTTTTGTTTTTACCCGACTTCCAAGGAAGGGTTATGTATGTAAATTTCTTTATTACCTAGTATTTTCCAAACTAAAGGTATCATTAGATTCGTCTCAAATAATCCAAGTGTCCTTAGAGAGTGGATAAAAAAAAATCAAGATGGTGGATTTTTGGCGCGAAATAGACATACATAAATAGAAATAAGTTAATAAAAAAAAAAAATACCAATCCTAAGCAGGGTATAAAGGCAATTAAAAGAGGATTACAAAAATATGTATGTTATCTTATATCTTTAAACGAGCAATTCTTGTATATATATATGTAATCTGAATCTCGGAAACGGCTCCAACGATTTTCATGAAATTTAGTATGCAGGGTGTTTCGGGGGCGATAAATCGATCTAGCTAGGTTTCATTTTAAGAAAACGTCGTTTTATCCGTGTTTTCAGCCGAGCAAAGCTCGGTCAACCAGGTACTATATTTAAAATGATTTAGCAATAATAAATTTGTTATATCTAATATATATATATATAAAATAATAAAATAAAATTAAAATAAATAAATGTCAAAATATTATACAAAAAGAAAAACACGTCACAAACAAAACAAAAAAAAAGAACACTGACTTTAAGACACTGTATCTCCTCGGCGAGATGAACCTTGCCCGAACGTACCCAACACACTGGCGGCGTTCCCACGCTGTATAGCCAAAGAAATTTGCTGTGTTAGAAACCAACCTGACCTGGGGTCGCGGCCTTTCTCTCTGAGCCGCCTCCCCAGGTCTTGAACAAATTTCCTGGCTTCGAGACCCCATGGTCCAGCAGTCTCAACAGCAAACGGCACAAAATCATACGCCGACTCCAGGCAGGCATATTTGGAATGTTTGCCTCTGGCAGCCGCCTCAGCACCCGCACCAGCATTTTGGGTGGTAGCGGGGAGGTGGCCGGATGCAAATGTACTTACACACGTGGCATCCCAAATGAGGCAACGTCCTCGCTGCCACGGAACCAACGTAAGACCGTCGGGCCGCTTACCATCTGACCGAGACAACCCTGGAGGCTCCAAAACGCACGGCACTTCCGCTGAAACGAGGGCTCTTCTGATCACCTCATTAATTGCATGATGACGGGGCCTCCTTCCCGCACATCGCACACAACTCAGTCCGTGATGGCCAGAGGGATCGGCCCGTGCACCGCAGATACATACATGAGGCTCGCAAACTGCACAGCCAAGTCGGAGCCCTGTAGCCACTCTAAGGGAGTCGTCATCTAGAAGCGTGCCCATATAAGGGGATGGCAAGGCATGCAACCAGGCGCCCGACTCCGATTTAGTGGCAGCGTTCAAACGAGCCAAATCGGCACCCGTGCTTTCATCGTGCAACTGAGAGAGGACGGTTTTAGCACAAATATCGTCCCAGCTCCTTTGACACCAGGGTTTCTCTGGTGGGTTAGCATTTGAGCAGAAGATCGACCAAACACGCCGAGCCTCCTCGGCGTATGGGATCTGGACCGTGTCACCATTGCTCGGAAGAATGTGAGTGACAAGCTCCACGACCCCACACGCAGAAGCAAGAAAGGCAATCGGACCAGTCTCCCGCAGCCGACGAACGCCTAAACCACCATTCCTAACTGGTAAACTAGCCTGGCGCCACTGCGACTCGCTTAGGCTTACGTTGAGAGTCTCTTCAAGGATCCGTTTCAAAGAGTTGTCGAAACGCGTAACTTCTTCAGAGAACTCCCATGTTGGAGCCGTTCTCACTACATAAGTCATTTTTGGCATTGCAAAACAGTTCCTCAGCAGTGTAAAGGAAACGTGAGCGGGTAGGTGTTTAAAGTGGTTTGCAAGCGTGGTCAGCGTTTTCGTTTTCGATTGCATTGCCTCGAGCACGCCCTCGGAGAAAACAGGGGCCCCCAAAAGACACAGGGATTCTTGGTCCATAATCTTAAGCCCTGGGATGAGTAACATGAACATATCACAAGATCTTTCGGCTTCTGGACTACAGGGTAATAATTCACACTTAGCAGTGTTGACTTCCAAGCCCAGCTCCGCAAGTGCCGGAAAAAGTGTCATCACGTCCCTTTCCACCACTTCCGGACTGCCTCCGATAATGCCATCGTCCAAGTACCAGATATTCAGTGAGGACTTTAGAGAGGAAACAACTTTGTGGATCGCTAAGCTAAATATTAGGGGGCCAAGTGGGTCTCCCTGCTGAGCGCCCACCTGGGAAACGACGCATGCGTTGTTATAGGACAGGTGGCTCGGAGCTGAGTAACACTGGCACAAGAAAGGAAAAATAGAAGGGGCTAACACTTTTACCTCCTCCAATATAAAACTCCTCTCCAAGCTATTAAATGCATTTCGGATGTCTAGCTTCAAAATTACACTGCCACTCTTCTCACGCAAAACAAAAGCCCGGGTCGCGTGGATTGCTGCTTCGCAGCCAAGTGGTGTACCGAAACCTACTTGGTGTGGCTGCAAGTATGATGCCATGGGGCTTTTGACCGCGCGACAGCATAGCTTTGCGACGAGACGGCGTAAAGTATTACCTACCGCAATGGGTCTAATACCCCCGTCTTTTTTCTTAAGGGCGCATAAAGAGGCACCGTATAAAAAAGGGCAAATATCTGGATTCAGCTTTCCGCTTAGGAGGAAATTGCACAAACGAGTCAAAGTTTCTAGCAGTCTAGGACCATTGTCCCCCGCTGAAGGAGAAATCATTTCTTGTAGGTGCTCCGGTCGCAAACCGTCTAAACCAGATGCTGAGCCCCGACAAAAAGATTGAAGGGCAGCAGTAACGTCTTCAATTCTGACTGTGAGGCAGGGCGCAAGATTGTCGGGGTCTGGGGGGACATAAAATGGACGGGAAGAAGCAGGATGCTTTTCTTTAAGGGCGTTTAGCGTATCATCATTGGCGGGAGCAAAGGAGCAATCCGACGTAAGCAAACGCGCAGCACCTCTAAGGTCCCCGTCAAAGACCTTCGCCTGCACGACCCTATAGATTGAGAGTGGCTTCCGCAACGTACTCTCTGATGGCACGTCTAGCTGAAACTCTTCAACATTTGCCTTCACCTTAGCTGTGAGGGACTTCTTGTCTCCTTGATCAGGCAATTTAAAGGCTGTGAAAGCAAAAGACAATAAGCAGAACCAATCTTCCGTGCTATTAGACTGAAGGCACCGCTCAATAACAGTCACCAGTTTGCCTGCCGCTAGACATCTTGCTCCCTTAGGTATATGCCTTAAAACACGAATGCTGCTTTTGAGTGTAAATAAATCCTGCAACGAAACAGTTGACTGATCCCTCGGATTCAGTTCTGCGCTGACAGCGGTATCAAGACAGTTGACAAGCGGGACGGAGGCCAGGCTACGCAACACGACATCCTTGTGTTTGCGTCCAATGTGTACACGAAGGCCATGAGGCACAGAATACAGTTTCCTGGAGTCAGAGCAGTGTGGGCAAGGAGCACGCGAGAGACTAGACATCGTTAAACAATAAAAATAACAATAATTTGATACGTGTCAATTTACATAAAAACGCAAGGGGAGAATAATATACTTAGCCTATCTCAAAATAGAAAACAATCGGTAATTTGTCAGGACAAATAAATAAATAACTAAGCACAAACAAAATAAAAATCAAATAAATGTCGAGTCAAAACAATAATAAACTAGCATATAAATACGAGTACATAGTATAGCAAATAAATAACAAAATACAATGTATGTCTGAATTTAATATTATGTCAGAGTATTTAAAACGGATATCGCTAAACTTAAAATTATCCTATGCGACTCTTTTCCTTCTTGCTGCTTGCGACTGCAACTCGCGCCATCTACGGCGAAGCGCTGCAGGCTGATCCAGATTGCTTGTGGTTCGAATTAAAGATTGTTACTGTTGAAATCGATTGCGTCAGGATATATTTGGAAAAAGTACAGTGCAGTTTTGTTAGATGGCGCTGTCTGTGTAGGTAAGTGCAGTATTTAGGTTGATAATTTTTTTTAAAAATTGTTTTCACTTTCCTTACACTGCACTAACACTTTTTTAAATTATTCTATGCACTTCTCAAACAATCTCACACTCAGGGCTTATCCAAACGAGCCGTCGTCGGTTATCTTTGAGTGGGTTCGAATTTTCTCACGTTTAGCACTTTTTCCTGGTAGTCAATAAAAGAAAACGTGTACCCAGGATATTAGGAACGAAATTATCATACTTATTACAAAAAATCCCGTAAATAGCATGAAAAACAATTAAAAACAAAAATAAAATACGGAGCTAGAATGTTTATAGAGTGAGGCTTACCCTCTTATATCTATAAAATCTAATATAATCTTATATATATAAATTTGTTTAAATTGAATTATTATTTTAATCGCAATTCAGCTTGTTTGTAGGTTGGTTTTCTCAATAGGCTACTATATAAAATAAAACGACGTTTCTTTTTATAAAATAAATTTCTATTTCCAACGTTTTCTAGAGCAATAAAGACCTTCTGTGGCGCGTTCCAGTATTTTCATTCATACAATGGAAAAACAAAATGGAAGATTATAGGAACAGAATGTCAAGGCGTAGGCGTCAGACCTTTGTGACGGAGAATACGCAACAAAAACTGATACAGATCATTCAAAAGAATATCTTAATTATAATATTGAGAGAGGCTACGTAAATAAATAGCATTTTTTATCTCGCAATAACTTGCTATTAGCTATTAAAAGAAAATACATAATAGTCTAGCAGATTATTTTTATCTAATCTACCTAATACCTTCAAACGAGCAATTCTTGTATATAGTGCTCAGAAGCAAAACAATTTGTGCGCGAGATAGGGTGTCGTTTGAGAGTGAAGGGAAGAGATCCTCGGTCGGGCTGGTTCTTGACCCAGCAAGTATCCCTGGCCATCCAGCGCGGGAACGCAGCGTTTTAGGGACGTACGGGCAGGGCTCTGTGCGCGGGGGACTTTTTGAGTAGTTAGATTTTGACCGTATTAGTTACGTAGATTTAACATGTATGTACTTGACTTGTATTATGACATTTTTAATTGCATGTGTATAATCTGAGTCTCGGAAACGGCTTCAACGATTTTCATGAAATTTAATACTAAATTGCAGGGGATTGTCAGGGGCGATAAATCGATCTAGGTAGGTTTCATTTTTAGAAAACGTCGTTTATCTGTGTTTTCAGCCGAGCAAAGCTCGGTCATCTAGCTACTGTAATAGTAATGAGACGAACGAGACGTTTTCCTGATGGTAAGAGAGAACGTCTGTCCATGACCATTGCAGCGATAAACAGAACTTTGAGTAGCGAAACATAGTCCAGGGCATACCACCAAGACAATATAGCTTTTTATAGTTCACAACAAAAATATTTTCTATCAAATTTCTAATAGCAAACTACGGTTTACCAGCTATTTTAGTAAATCATACATAGTGCAATTTCCTTGGGTACGTACTAAACGTTTTGTATACGTTTCTCATTCGTAGGGCCAAGGAATGGAACAAGCTGCCAGCCGAACAAGGGCAGATTGGTGTCTTCTAAGTCTGCGTGCTTCATCTTCGACCACACCATTGCTTACCATCAGGCGAGTTGGAAGTAAAACGCGGTAACAAACTCGTATTTAAAAAAAGCGTATTTGTCTGGGATTCATAAATCAAGCATCTAAAATCGATGGAATTCTGTATGTAAAGAAAGAAAATTCTTTACTGATTCCAAAACATCGAAATATTACATTCCTGTACATTATTTTTACGTTTAATACTCTTTAAACTGTGAGATGGGGTTAATTTTAATTTTTTTTAAACATGACATTCTATTAATCTCTGAAGACGTCACATAGTAGGCTGTATAGAGCTACTTTCAGTGCCTACAGAAAGCAATGGTAAACCAAAACAAAATCTGTCAATGTCAAGTCAACGGCAGCCATAATAACCTTTTCTGTACACTTATGTTGAATTGTTTTTCGCTATATTGATACAAATATCTGAATTATTTTACTTTAAACTCTGATATTGCTTTTATAAGGCTATGATATAAGATTTGTTTACTTCATGTCAATTGTCAAAGTCAATCAAATGTATCAAAATGGCTATGTATACTTTTTTGTTTTACATGGCAAGGGCATGCAAATATTCAGCCTACTTTATGACGGCATCGCTATAAAAAGAATGAAAAAGTATTTAAAATCAACTATAAAATATTCAAATTAGTTTCATAAAATAAATTTTACTGTCAGTAAAAAATAAATACAAAAAAAAAACTTTATATACCTACGGAATTGTCGATGGTAAAAGGTTTTGGTTTATTTAAATCTTTAGCCACAAAATGGTAAATTAATATAATTTTGTAACGACTTACAGATCAGTGAAAGTCATTTCATTATTTTAATAAAACGCTTAACTAAACGTTTCTTAATTCAAAGCGGACGGCTCAACGCCATTTGCAAGTGAAATGTTTAATTTTTAAGACTTCTGCAAAATGTTTTGTTCGTAATCGGAGTTTCCGTTTAAACTTCCCGAGTAGGTTCAGCAAAAATGAGAATTCTTGGAAAGATTAGGGCAGGTTAAAGATTGTTATTAAATGACGTTTTATTTGTTTAATGGAACGGCACTTTGTTTCTTACGTTTGTTTATGTAAAACGGAACTTGAAATTCGTCGAAATTGTATCAAAATTATAAATGACGTGCTTTATGCATTTTGTTATATTTTTTTAAGGGTTGACAGGCTAGGTGTTTGTCAACATCTCACCTGATGTTAAGTAGTTTGTAGCGATGATAGTTCAGGAGTTAGCGCGGTCGGTTCGCACGCCGAAGGGCGTGGGTTCAAACTCCAACAATGAGCTTGAATTGCCGTTGAAGGTGAACATCGTGAGGAAACCATAGCATGGTTGTAGGGTACTTTCTAGTACTCGGCTGGCTACCTACCACCCTCAAGTTGAAAATCTGCCGCTAAGCATCTAACAGTGTGTTCCGGCAGCTTCACTTGAGAGCCAGTACCATTACAGGTGATGCGTGCTTTACTATCTTTGACCACACCGTCACTTTCATTTTTATATTTGATATGCACAAGAAAGAGTATCTGTTTACCTTTCCAACGGTCTATTGAAAAAAAGACAGAAATAATTTAAAAATTTAACCTATTTTTAAAATGGAAATTAACATCCTAAAAATAGGAAATGCCGTGATTAGAAAAGTTTACGCAACGAAACTGTTTTTTTTTTTTAATTACCGAAGAACGTTTGAATGGAAATATAGAATGATAAATCAAAAAGATTAATCTACTTTATTATCTTTGAGCCCTTCCCACACCAGCAATCAACTTTCCATTAAAAATAAGTAATGTTTACTTTATTTTGCAACTAAAATGGATCTCCGCCTACATCATTTTGTGGTTAATTAAATGAAGAAAAAGGAAGAATTCAGTATTTAAAGTTTTTTTGTATTTATTTTATATTCAAACGTTTTATAGCGATGCCGTCATAAAGTAGGCTGAATATACATATACGTTATGCCCTTGCCGCGTAAAACAAAAAAGTATACATAGCTATTTTTTTGACAAGTTTGATTGACTTTCACAATTGACATGATGTAAACAAATCTTATATCATAGCCTCAAAAAAGCAACATGAATAATTACAAAAAGAATATCTTCCGTCATATGACGTCTTCGTTTATAAACAATCTAGCTGCGCCCCGCGGTTTTACCCGTTACATTTTTTCAGGATATAACCTATGTGTTAATCCAGGGTGTCGGCTACCTTCATACCATATTTTATCAAAATTGGTCCAGCCATTTGAGTGTAAAGAAGTAACAAACACACATATATACACTCACAAACTTTCGCCTTTGTAATATTAAGTGTGATACTTCACTACATATTATAAAATAAAGTATGAGATTTTATACTTAATACAATAAGTTTGATAGTTTAGTCAGAAACAGTTTTTTAGCGCAGGTGGCCATCAAGCAGACGTGTTGCCTAATAGTAAGCAATCAGGATGTCTGCAACAACAGGGACACTACAAATACTTTGCCGACCTTTTAAGATTCTGTTAACACGCCTTTTGAAGAACCCAATGTCAATGTGTTTTAATGGTTGACAATTGAAAAAAACACAAGATTTTGACAATGATATATGCGAAAAACCGAGCCGTGGTGGTGCCGGCGTAAGAATAGTACCCCACCCTCTCTACCCGTGGTTGCCGTAAGAGTCGGCTAAGGGATGTAATCCGGAAGATGGGCAGCAGCGTCTTCGTTAAACAATTACATCTAACTGCGCTCGCCAACCCGCCTGCCAAGCGTGGCGAGTATTGGCAAAACTCCCCCAAGAGGAGGCCTATGTCCAGCAGTGGACGTCCTATGCGAAAAACAATGCAGACCGTTTTTTCCGCATTAAACCTAATTTCGACAAGTCGATTGGTGCTTTCTAGTTTCTCTGTGGGAGACCTTTCAACTATGGACTTTGAAGTCGGTTATCTTTTCTCCATATCTGTCAGCAGGGCCGGATTATCTATTAGGCGGATTAGGCAACTGTCTAGGGCTGCCACGCACCGACTAGGGGCCCACGGGGGCCTAGTCGATGAGAGCCACGCACCAAGAAAAAAAGTAAAATCGACTTTTGTAATAGAAAAAAATAATAATTAAAAAGTAAGAAAAGGGTAAAGGAAATGGCCCCGTGAATTGCATTGCCTAGGGGCCCCGATAGGGTTAATCCGGCCCTGTCTGTCAGCCCTACACTTTCGCATATTGCATTAGCCACGGGCGGTGGATTATCTACATGATACAGCTCGGCTGACGTCACTCGATCGCATCTATAAATATATCAAGGATCCTTAGTACGAGAGGGCAAGATGTTGAGTTGGCGTTTATTGGGTCACGAAGCAGTTACGTTAGATGTGCCTACATCTTTACCGAGGATGACAGGCTGTGTCATGCCGTACTATTGTAGCGTATTGATTTTATCTAAAGATTAATTATAGTAACTAATTGGCCTTTTTCGAACATTGACCTTTATATTATATATAAAACCGGCCAAGTGTGAGTCGGACTCGCGTACCGTGGGTTCCGTACAAACCTGTAGGTGTAGGTATCTATATAAATGTAAGTTATGGTATGTTTTTTTAGTGGTAATCATTCTTCCTTTATCAGTGCTATAAGATATTGCTTCGTACCAAATTTGAAGATTCTGAGTTCACGGGAAGTACCCTGTAGGTTTTGATTCCCTTGCGAGTGTCGAAAATTTACAGCATAAGCGGCTGTATCTTTTGATTGCGTTGGCTTAGAAGTTTGATTTATTTACAGCTCCAAGGGACAGTAAACAGTATTTGATATGAATTTTAGCTTGATACCTCCACGCGTTCTTGAGAAAAAAGCTCTTGACAGACAGATAGACGGACAACAAAGCGATCCTATAAGGATTCCGTATTTTCCTTTTTACGGAACCCTAAAAGTAATGAGATGAATGAGAAGATAACGCCTGTCCATAACCATTGCAGCGATGTACAGAACTTTGAGTAGCAAAACAAAGTCCGGGGCATTTCTGATTTGCCGCTTATTACTTGGAGACATTAGATAGTTAGTCTCAACAGCCCTGTAATTTCGCTAGTTGCAATACCCTTCAAACCGGAACACAGTAATGTTTACATACGACTACTTGGCGGTAGATTATGGCGGCGGTGGTATACACCCACACCTACAGCTCAAGAAGCAAAGCTACTATTTAATGACAGTAACTAACAGGGCAGTCATGTAACAAGAGGAATAAAAACATTTCCAGGCCTCTGATTTTCAATTTTTTTAGGTATGTCAAGCTATGTCTTTGATACAGCTGACCTGATATTAAGTGACGGTGTGGTCGAAGATGGTGAATACACTTGACCTGGCAATTAAATTGACTCTCAAGTGTGGGCGTCGAAGCACGACAAAGGACGTGGGTTCAAACCCCAACTTAAAGCTATAACTCCGTGAACAATAAACTCCTGAAATATAACGCAAACATAATATATATCTTATCTTAAATGTACTGCAAAAGCTCTCAAAATAGAAACGTTTAATTTAATCTTTGTCTAGCTGTTAGCTCAAAAATGAAATGTCGAAATTCTCTCCATTCATTTTAATCTCTCAAACTACAGCTATGTATCGTTCAATGCTTCGCATAAAACTTTGCTCAGCGTTTTGTATTAAGACGGTTTTACTGTAGCATAAATGCTGCTGGGAACAGCGAAAGCAGTATTGTGAATTTCAGTTAGCGCGATTAAAGAACTTGTGACCTTGGGAATTATTAAGTCAGAACTATAAGTGTCTAACGTGTAACTGAACTTTGCCGTGGTGGTGCCGGCGTTAGAATAGTTCCCCACCCTCTCTACCCGTGGTTGCCGTAAGAGTCGGCTAAGGGATGTAATCCGGAAGATGGGCAGCAGCGTCTTCCTTGAACAATCACACCTAACTGCGCTCGACAACCCGCCTGCCAAGCGTGGCGAGTATTGGCAAAACCCCCCCAGGAGAAGGCCTATGTCCAGCAGTGGACGTCCTATGGCTGATGATGTATGATGTGATATTTTGATTGCCCAATTTAAATTACACCGTTACCTGGCTGTATCCATATACGAGTAAAAGCTTGATATATATATATATATTTTTTATGGTTGACAGGTACTTAGAGCGATCAATGTATAGTTGGTAGGGATACTTTCTAGTACTTGGCTGGCTAGCTACCACTCACAATTTGAAAATCTGTTGCCGAGCACTAATGGTGGGATCCAACAACTTCACTTGAGAACCAGTTCCTTATCAGGCTAGATGTGTTTACCATCATTCACCACACCGTTACGTAACATTACGTGAGTTGCGGTCAAACACCTAGCCAGACAACAATAAAAAAAAAAATAAACAATCGTATTTATACGTATTGGGAAATAAAGAACGAAATTAAAGTAAATAGAGAAAGTAGAATCAATATACTCCATAGTATATTTATTTTAGTAAGTTCTAATCGTTTCAATAGGGAAATATTGGCAAAAGAGCACTATAAATAGAAGATAGATATGTAAAGAGGGACGAGTATCCATCTGCGTGGCATTATAAGCCCGGTTGAGGAAAGATCCCTTAGAATCCGGTATTTCGGGTCGCCAAAGGATAGAATTGGAAATCACTCCTAAATAGAGATAGGTGAAATTATTTTTAAGCCGAAAAGATTATGTGGATGATTCGGCAACTATCTTCCGAATAACTGGTATTTATTATTCTGTAAAAGGAATTGTTATTAATAGTTAATCAATAGTCCTGATGGTGACGCTCTCCTGATGGTAAGGGATATCGACTGTCCATGACCATTGCAGCGATACACAGAACTTTGATTAGCTAAAAGTCCAGGGCATCACTGCTTTGGCGTTCATTAATTTGAAATATTCGATGCTTGGTCTCAGCAGTCCTATAATCTCGCTAGCTGCAGTACTCTTCATACCAGAACGAGTAATGTTTACAGACTACTACTTGGCGGCAGAATATCTGGTACTGCGATGATACATACCTAGACGACCTTCTGCTAAGGAGATCCACCACCAAGTAAAGCTCTTTCTTTGCGCGCCTACTGTAATATCAGAAGTTAACACGTAAGATGACCAAGATGACTCAGTCGCGGCTAAGCGCTCGAAGAGACAACACGTCCTGAGGACGTCTCGTGTAGAGGCGAAACACGTGTCGGCAAGGGGTTACTACAGCTAGAAGAAGGTATAAAGACTTGTGTTTTTTTGATTTGAATTAGTTTTTTGTTTGATTTCTTATTCATATTCGGGATGGGGACGATAACTCTTGCACTGACGTCCCGCTTGGGGTGTATTGTGCATTTCCCCCTACCAGCATCTACCCAAGCCAGCCCAGCTCCTTGAAATATCGGAGCGAGGCTCCAGGTCGCTGGCATAGTAGCTCCAGCGGGTGAGATGGAGCTATGCATGATGACGAAAAGCAGTCTATCTGTTGCGGTGATTTAGATGTGGATAGTAAGGAAGCTGCTACATGCAATCTAGTGAAGATCCTAGTTACTTCTGTGGCTATGCAATGCCATTGCAGTTTCGTCCTCCACCAAACAGCCACAGCAAAGCGAACTATCTGTGGCTCCTAGCTTGTACAGATGACTATTTAGATTGCAATGACCGGTTATAAGACCTAGGTACTATAAGACGAAGGTCCTGTCGTTGCAATCTCAATAGACTGTTAGTGATCTTCCTGTTAAGGATTGGAAAAGCGTTCTTACCATGTTTGCAGTCGTCTTTCTTATCTTTAGCTTTTAAGTTTACGTCAAATTTGGTTTTAGATAATAAGTAAAGTTTTGAATAAGTTTTTTAAATTGTTGTCAAGTTAGTTAAAATTAAATCTTCATCACTGTTGTAACTAACGACTGTTAATCAGAAATAAACTAAATATATACCTTGAACACACATAAGATGCCTTATAGCATATATGCGCATAAGTTTGCGTGGTGGTAGGGTACTTTCTAGTACTCGGCTGGCTAGCTACCACCCTCAAGTTGAAAATCTGCCGCCAAGCATCTAACGGTGTGTTCCGGCAGCCTCACTTGAGAGCCAGTTCTATTCCAAGCTAGGTGTGCTTTACCATCTTCGACCACACCGCCACTTAACATCAGGTGAGTTGTGGTCAAACATATAGACTGTCAGCCCTTAAAAAAAAGATGCAATTTTTCCGGTAAGCCGAAATTTAAGCCGAACGGGTTACACCTCAACTCTACCATTAACATAAGTCAGAATATGCTATTTCCCGCATAAATAGATCGAAGCCCTACATAAAACTTAATATTGGTAACAATTTAAGCGCAAAGGACTTCCAAGTGGAATTTCGTTTTAGATTTTAATCTTTGAGGCGAGAATGGTTGATTTTGGAGTGTTTAGTAAGGATTTCATAAGCAAATATTTGCATTTTATTAATTAAGGAGGTTCGTTGCAAAGAGACCATTTACCATTTAAAGTACATACCTAGAGTAGATACTTTAAATGGTAAATACGTACATATATAGAAGAGCGAAAGTAATATCGTAGAGAGGTAATTTGCATTTTCTTCTTCAATCACGGAGATATGTGAAAAACATAGTAAACATTTGGACTGTCCTGATTTCTGAAGACAAAAGTCTTCAATCAGTGCGTTCTACCTGTCATGGCCTACGGAGCCGAAACGTGGACACTCACAGCGGGAATGGTCCGTAAGTTCAAAGTCGCTCAGCGAGCTATGGAAAGAGCTATGCCAATTCTCTGAGGGATCGTATCCGGAACGAAGTAATTCGCCAGAGAACAAAAGTCACAGACATAGCTCAGCGTATTAGCAAGCTGAAGTGGCAATGGGCTGGACATATCTGTCGCAGAACCGATAACCGCTGGGGTAGACGTGTTCTGGAGTGGAGACCGCGAATTGGCAAACGTAGCGTAGGACGCCCTGAGACTCGATGGAGTGACCATATACGTAGGACAGCTGGCGGTAGATGGAAACGAAAAGCCGAAGATCGGGCTGAGTGGCGTGTCTTGGAAGAGGCCTATGCCCAGCAGTGGACTTCGATAGGCTGATGACGATGACGGCCTTGATAGCTCTGCCTAAATAGATGAAGTTCTGCTTTGGGAGTTGTAGGGCGTGGCTTCGATTACCACCAGGACAAACATTTATCTGACGATAAATATTTTAACTATATGTATTATAAGAAAATATTTACAAAAAAAAAGTATTCTGTCAGCTGTCTGGCTCCCATAGCTTTGCTTAGTTTGGGGCTGGATGGCACTGTGTGAAATGCCCTCCTAGATTTATTTATTTATTTACTGGACTAGTAGACTTGGTTGGCTTGTTGGGATTTGGTAGTATATCTGCATCAAGAGCTGTAAGGTGTGAGTTCGATTGCCACCCAGGACAAACATTTATGTGACGATAAATATTATGTGCATGGGTGTCCTGTATTTATTATTTGATTTATTTCAATGTGTTCGCAATTACACCACTCTGTCACAGCTAAAATAGCATTAAATAGCAAACTCCTAATTGATATGTGAAAGAGGGAGTAATATTAAAACGCTTTCAAACTGACTACCTAGGTTTAGGTATTAAATGACGGTCGAAGTTGGTAAAGCATGGGTCCATTCCAGGCTATGGAATGGAACTGGCTCTCAAGTGAGGCTGCCGGAACACACCGTCAGGCATTTGGTGCCAGATTTTCAACTTGAGCTGGTAGCTAGCCAGCCGAGTACTAGAAAATATCCGATGTTTTCCTAGCTTATTGTTTGGGGTTTGAACCCGGCGTGTGAACCAACCGCGCTAATCACTGATCTATCAGACAGCCCTGTTGGCTCATTGATAGTATGTCAGCCTAAGCTGTAGGGCGTGGGTTCGATTCCCGCCAAGGACAAACATTTTATGGTATAAACAAATGTTTGTTCTATGTCTGGGTGTTCTGTATGTATTTACAAAAAAAAAGTATTTATGTATCCTATCAGTTATCTGACTTCCATCACACAAGCTCTGCTTAGTTTGGGGTCAGATGACGCTGTGTGTAACGTGTCCTATGATATTTATTATCAACGCAACAAAATTGAAAGTAAGGACACAATATCTGAATATTAATTAATCTTTTAATCATAATTAGCTCAAGTGATATTTTGTATCTTCTTTAATCTATTAAAATGTATTATACAAAAGTTCGTGCAAGACGTGCTGCCGTATGTGATTTTGGCATTAGCTTTGCCGCGTCCTTGAATTAATATTGTCATGTATGCTAACTAAGCATTTGTAATTAGAAAAGTCAATTTATAATCTAGATTTATGTTTTAAGACAAGACGCTACGCAATACAAGCCTCCAATAAGCCTGATGGTAAGCGATTGAATATTTTTTTGTTTAAATAGTAATGAGACGAACGTGACGTTCTCCCGACGGTCAGAGATAACGCCTGTCCATGACCATTGCAGCGATACACAGAACTTTGAGTAGCAAAACAAAGTCCAAGCCGTCGCTGATTTGGCGCTCATTACTTTGAGACTTTCGATGGTTAGTCTCAACAGCCCAGTAATTTTGCTAGCTTCCCTTCAAACCGGAACACACTTGTGCTTGGCGGCAGAATATCTGGACCTGCGGTAGTATTTAACTACACAACCTCCTGCTAAGGAGATCTACCACCTTACATACATATGAAACACGCAGACTTAAAATATACTTTGACTCTGATACAACCTGCCCTTAAAAAGATCTAGATTATGTCCATTGATTGTTCCATTCCTTGGCCGTACGGATAAGAAACGTAGTCATACAGTGTGGTACGTATCCAAGTAAATTCCATTATGGACAGTCTTTCTACTTGTCCTGTAGTAAAAAGGGGGATGGAAGTACAAGGGTGTACAGCTTAGTAGCACATTTTCCCAAATGAATCTTGAAGAAAATTGACAGACTTACTAACTTCCGCCGGTGTTCAAGGCTTAAAATTTTTCAGTTGAACAGCACGCCGCTGTACCGAATCAAGTTGACACTTGGCAGAATTATGATGTTTTGTATATACAAATCTTCAGTAAAAAATATCTAAATGACAGTGAAAATTGAATCATAATCTGTTGCGTAAGAAGTAAGAGGACAAGTTAAAGGAAGGATGAAAGACACCTTGCATTTTGCCCAGCAGTGGGACACTAGAGGCTAAAAAATATGAAAAATAAGATGAGAAATATACAGACCCGACAGCGTCTTTGTTTTTAAACTATTAAGAGATATTCACAGATCAGACGACCTCCCACGCCATAGCTTTTATTGTTAACTGATTACAGGGTTCTGCGTTTAGCGTATATTTAGCTGAAAACTGGGTGGTCATGGTCAGGACATGGCCTAATACCCATGGGAGAACGAAGAACACCATTTGCCTATTGTCCTATTCTTCTATCGGACGGCCAGACGACGGTTTCATGGTTGACGTTCCAATAACTCGTACGAAAAAATTCCACTTTTATTATACGAACAGCTAAGGAGTAGAATATGCTACCAGAGTGGGTGCTCCCTGATAGATACCATCTGGGTGTCTTCAAGTCGAGATTTTATCGGTATCTACAAAAGCGTGTTCTCTTCTAGAAATACTCGTTAAGACGTTCAATTTATGTTATTTAAAGCTACACGATGGCGCGGTTTGCTGCCGTGGATTTAGTGCTACAGTGGGCCGTGTTTGTGTGGAACAGACTTCTAACAAAGTAAGTAAAATACCTATATAAGTAGAACATCTTCACGATAAATAGGCGACACGAGTGGGAAAAGGCGGTGCGGTAGGGGCAGAGGACGCTTGTCGGTGTTAACACATAAATGTCATTGTTTTTTGTTGTGTAGGGTAGGTACGTGTTAAAATTTAATTAAATTTAAACATATTATTATAATTAAAATGATATATATAAAATAACTAAAATATATTATTAAAAGGAGTCCCTTTAGGCAAGGTAATTAAATTAATTAAAATTTAATAGATTAGTGACTTTTTAATAAAAAGGTATTAAAAAGTGACAGAAGTTTACGTGTGTCTTATAGATTTAATAATAATAATATACTTTGCTTCTACTATCGGGCAACCAGTAGCTTCTACGTTTCATTGTCAATGCCTCTAAACCTCGAACAGAACGATTTGATACCACTTTCATCATACGTACCGCTTATCGTTGGAATTCGCTCCCAGAGTGTTTCCCAAAAGATTGAATCTAAATCCTTCAAGTCAAGAGTGAATCGGTTTCTTCTAGATAAACGCGCTTCATTTTAGACCGCATCAGGCGAGATGGTGGTCAAACGCACAAGCTTATTTGATAATAAACACGGATATGTTCGAATCAGACTCGCCTACCGAGGGTTCCGTACAAACTAGGATGTATGATCAATTGTTGTTCTCGTTCCTTGCATAAAGACGCCATTTTTTTGTAGTTAGAATTAATTTTTTTGTAGTTAGAATTAAAATGTGCTGTTTTCGAATTTTTTCCTGTATGTTTACTATAAGACAATGTTTCTTGCCAAATTTCGTAGTTCTAGGTCAACGTGAAGTACCCTATAGCCACTATAGGTTTTAATTATCTTGTGTCAAAATATGCGGTTTTTATAACCTTTTTTTAAGATAACAGAAGTTTTGCACAGCTGCAAGGGATTACAGATCTAGGTATATGGTTTTAATATCAATTCGATACCTCTACGCATTTCCGAGATTGAAAGTCTTGACAGTCGGACAACTAAGTGATCCTATAAAGGTTCCATTTTTTTCCTTTTGATGTACGGAACCCTAAAAAGACCAATCACTGTCACTGACATACCAAACAAGAATGTGCTTTGGACCTTTCCAAAGGTCAAATAAAGATTGAACAGTTTACATTCTCTAGGTATTTTTGTTTTACACAAAGCGAAAGAATGTCAATTAGATTTGTTTCAAAAGCCCAGTTATTTAATCTAGAGTTTGTTTAGGAATTATGCCGTGGTTTCATGGGTATTTTTTTAATTTTACTGTTCATTTCGCACAATAAAAATGGAATCAAATAATTTTGTTTGAGCTTTTGAAACACAAACCATGACACATTGTCGCTTTCCATTTTATAAAAGAAACTAGAATGTCATCTTCTTTATCATTACTGCTAAGATTTTTTTTATTCTTACTTACTACGGCTTATAAAGATACGGACCGTTAAAGGTATGACAAAAGATTGCATTGGCTTCAAAATATTTCTATTTGTTTCCAGAATTTTCGTCTACACAAAAACTGTGAATAGTGCAAACATAAAACATATTTTTTGAAGGTTAAAGTGTTTGATCAGAGCTTAACTGATGTTAAGTGGTATGGTCGAAGATGGCAGACACACAGGGAATGGAACTGGCTCTCAAGCGAGGCTGCCGGAACACTCCGATGCTTAGCGGCAGATTTTCAACTTGAAAAGTGGCTAGCCACCCAAGTACTATAAAGTATAAACATTCAGTTTCCTCACATTTTTCTTCACCCGCAGTTCAAGTTTATTGTTAGGATTTGAACCAACGCCCTTTGGCGTGAGTAACCGATTATAAATAGGTTTGATTTTTCGGTAATATTAATCATAATACTCGTGTCTTGTGAGTAGGTGTTCTAGAAAGATATGCCTAAAACTAAAAGATGACGTTAAAATGTATTGCAAAAGTAAATCTGTTTGGTGAAATATCGCTGTATTACTAACGCCGTTCCGCCGTTCGAAGCGATTATGTTAAACGAGGTTTCGACGATCATTACTCCTCCACACGTAGATCGATCAAAATCAGTGATAAACTACCCGCTTTTTTCATAAAAAACGAAGCGGGGCCTTGCTCAATTAGGTTCAAGAGATAAGTAGCTAAAATTATAGTACCAATGATTTATAGAAAAAGACATGTTCCAGATAGGTTTTAAAAAAAACTGTCTTTTTTTGTTATTTTTGTATACTCTCTAAATGTAGTCGTAGTGTATGCTCGGAGCTTCTCTACGAGATCGGATCAGAAATGAGGAGATCCGTAGACGAACTAAAGTAGCCAACTTAGCCCAGCGGATTAGCAAGTTGAAGTGGCAGTGGGCAGAGCACATAGCACGCAGAACTGATGGCCGATGGGGCTGCAAAGTTCTGGAGTGGAGACCACGGACCGGCAAGCGCAGCGTAGGATGTCCACCCACAAGGTGGACAGACGACCTCATAAAGACCGCAGGAACGCGCTGGATGCAAGCCACTTCCAACCGGTCTTTATGGAAGTCAATGGGGGAGGCCTATGTCCAGCAGTGGACGTCCTACGGCTGAGATGATGATGATGATGATGATGATGAAAATGTAGTCTGTAACCAGATATCATTTCGATATTTATTTTACACTAGCTGTTACCGACTTCGCCCGCGTCGAATTTAACAAAAATTATCCCCACTGCCCACCAGATGTCGTCAACTCATAAATAATAGTGTATTGTGAAACTTGACGACATCTGATGGTGAGTAGTGATTGTGCCCTTGAACGTTTTTAGTAATCCCACAGGAACTTAACAATTTTACCAATATTTGCATTACAAGGAGTCACCGGAAGACCAGCGCTGGTCTTCCGGTGAAAATACTTTGTATGTTTAGATGTGTTTGGATGTTATTCAATCACGCAAAAACGGCCGAACGGATTTGAATGAAATTTGGCACACATATAGTTTTGCCTAAAATTTTATGTATTATACATAAAATTACTACAAATAGGCTTAGGCATGCGTTATCTCTTACCATCAGAAGAACGTATTGTTCATCTCATTTATTTAAAAAAATATATACATATGTATATTAATACAATAGCTATCAGTCTATATGAAGTTACTTGCATTATTTTGAAAGATTTTAGTTCCATTGAACCAGATTAGTCTCAAACTCTGGATTAAATACTTTTTAATTGATGACTAATCGAGAGTTTAATACTGACAGACTGACTTTTATAAATAGAGTTCAGCCAGAATTTATTAGATTTTTAGAAACTCTATGATTAATTGGCTTCAGAAGTTCTTCAACTTTGAGAGCAATTACCCGAACTCTACGAGCTTTTTAATTAGATGGAGCTGTTTTTAGATGTTTTGTTTGTTAAATCATTGTTAAAACTCTGTTGGTGTTAAAAGATTTTATATTAGTTACTTTATTAATAAATTTAGCACGTGGTAGATTCATATTTTTATTATTTTAGGTGTAGGTTTGATGGCATCCTGCCTGATGTTGAGCAACGATGTGTTTTTTTTTTTTTTGTATACTAAATAGGTTAGTGTTTGACCACGCCTAATGCTAAGCAAGATGTAGTCTAAGATGAAGCACGCTTGTCTAGAAAAAAACCTGTTTACTCTGGATTTTAAGACACCCAAGTTGAACTTCGCAGGAAAGTTGTCCTCGGAGAGCTTCACATACGGTATAGGCCTTCGTCGATTGTGCAATTACGAATACTGAAGTATTTTGGACATCTGATCATGAGCCATAGGATGTCCACTGCTGGACATAGACCTCCTCCTGGGGGGGTTTTGCCAATACTCGCCACGCTTGGCAGGCGGGTTGGCGATCGCAGTTAGGTGTGATTGTTCAAGGAAGACGCTGCTGCCCATCTTCCATATTACATCCTTTAGCCGACTCTTACGGCAACCACGGGTAAAGAGAGGTACTATTCTTACGCCGGCACCACCACGACAATTTTATATATTATATTATATATATTTTGGACATATCTCCAGAATTAAGGACTCAATCGAGATAATGGTAGTAGAAGGCCATATAGAAAGCAGGAGGCATAACTTAAAAACGGCTGAACCGATAAGCTGTTTTTTTTAAATGTTCAGTGATCAGTGGTTCATATAGAAGCGAGACCGCTAGCGCACCGAGTACAAAGCTAGTAAAATTAAAACAAAATAAATCATTTACTTCAAATTGCAATCTTATGTCTCTACACAGCTTCTCAATAGACTTTGCTATATTCGAGGTTTCCAATATTTTTCAATTGTTATTTTGAATGAAACAATTATATGACTACCAAGAGACCTGCCTCGGTTTTGCACGGGACTAAATTGTTTTGGGCACTTGATTACAAATAATCTTGCTAGGTGGTAGGATATTTTCTAAAACTCGGCTGGCTAGCTACCACCCTCAACTTTAAAATCTTTAAAAGTGAGTTCCAACATCATGACTTGAGAGTCATTTCCATTGCAGCCTAAGTGTGCTGTACCATCTTCGACCACACCCTCACTTAACATCAGGTAAGCTATGGTCAAACACCAAGTCTGACAACCATTAAAAAAAAGAATTTCTCTACGTATTCAAACATTTTATTAGTATGTATTTTGGATAAACGTTCCGTAAAGAAATAACTACATAAATGACAGTGAAAACCTTATCGCAATCCATTGCGTAGTTTAGAAGGGGCGGAGAAACAGACAGACGCGAAGAGCGACTTTGTTTTATACTATTTCGAGATAAGAGACTGGAGATAATTCTTATTTATGAGACGAAATTGGCATGTACCGTTTTCTCAATAAGATATTCATTAAAAGTTCACCACAGTAACCCGATAATTATTACTTGTCTATTGCAATAAGTTATATTCTATCCATAGACGATTTATTTTGATAGCAAACTGGACATTTTGGTGTTAGTTTTGGCCTCACTAATATTTCTCAAAGAGAGTCGAATAATTAAAAAAAAAGCTGTATATTTATAAAAATATTAAGGTAGATATATTCTAAAAGACACAGACATTTACTCTTTCCTCTATAGATATAATAATTGCTATAAACTTCCCACCCAGTTGGAATAGGAACTGCGTACATGATAATACGAAAAAATCATTTAAAAACTACAATATATATGGATTTCATTACAATTTAAAAAATACATTCCAAACAAATAAAAAGAGTAATAAAAGAAGCCAGTTCTTTATTTAAATTGAAAAAATTGCTTGACATGTTGTAATTGACTTCATGACATAATGGAATAAGCTTATAATTTATTTTATCTAATTTTTGCACACCCAGTTCTGGGTTAAGTATAGCATTTTTTTTTTGGATCAAAATTTTGGCACCTGTACTAGTCAAAATCAAAATGAACATTTTGATTTTGACAAAAATATTACCTAAAATAACGTCGCGTTTAGTTAATTAGATCATTCTATTTATTTGTCGAGATAAATTCAATACGACACTCACCTGTTGTTCTGGAATTCACCGCACGCCTGACGATTCAAAGAACTGGCCTCGATTAAAGAAAAATAAACCTACAATTTATTATTTGAGCTAAAAAATATCCCTCCTCAAAATATTAACTTTTTTTACAATATTATTGTCTTTATTTCATCCCTCTAACAGCTCCCCTTTTAAAAATCGAACGCGTCCCGTTCCGAATTCAAATTATTGTCGTTTATTATATTATTGGAGATCCTGTTGAACGCGCGTACAGAGAGCCGTCGGGGGTGCGACTGAAATGTAGGCTGGAAAACAGGGGATGTAGCTACGTCGGTGCGAGTGGGTGTCTGAGAAAACGGGACAAATATACGTGTCTGTTGATGTGTGCGAGAGAGATGGATCTGAGCCGGGCTCACGAAGCCAGGAAGAGTTTGTAGGCGGTCATAATTGTACCTTTGATTGAGGTATTCTGAATTTAATAAGTATTTCTGACGGTTAGAATTAAGTATTTCATTAAGGTTGATTA
The DNA here is from genome assembly GCA_950106695.1 of Biston stratarius. Lineage (NCBI taxonomy): Eukaryota > Metazoa > Arthropoda > Insecta > Lepidoptera > Geometridae > Biston > Biston stratarius. The sequence goes on from OX467108.1 coordinate 3,579,730, forward strand.
ATGGTCTGCCATATTTGGCCGTGCTTTGGTTTGCTACGCATTGACCTGGATGACCTAAAATTGTGCGATCCTATCTAGTTGAGATATTGGGGGAAAAATTGCAGTTACGTAAATTTATTGCAGTCTCTACAAATATATTTCTTCAATTTAGTTCGTTTTTACGACTATAATAAATCTCATACAATCGTATTGTAGTTTTAGTTTGTTAATATGTTTCTGTTACACAATTGAATTAGTATCTATTGAATTATTAAAATATGTTTCAGATAATCTAATTGTAATCTTCGATTGTAAAAATAAGTCTCAAATAAATAATCAAAGTAATATTAGATTGTTAAAATAGGTCTCAGACAATTGAAATGTATACTAAATTGTTAAAATAGATTTCACAAATTCGAACTGTAACATTACATTGTTAAAATAGGTCACAGACAATCGAAATGTTGTATTAGATTGTTTAGATTAGATTGTTAAAATAGGTCTCACATATTTTGAATGTAAATGTAATAAAATCTTCGGCTTTTTGCTCCAACGCCTGCTAGCTGTTCTATTATATCATCATTCCATCGATCATCACTCCATATAATTTAAGGGCGCCTTACGCTATGTTAGCTGATTGAGAGTCTCCAATCTACAACACGTCTATGCCGGCGATTATTTATCGGTGGACAAATATGTCTAGCTGACTACGTTGAGATTTGTCTTTTCTCTTTTTTTAGAACATAGGAACTGTCTTTTTTTATTTTTATAATGCAAATCAACGCTCCAGTTGATTTACATTATAAAAATTAAAAAAAACCTTTGGTATTGATGACAGCTCAGTGCCGTGGTGGTGCCGGCGTAAAAATAGTACCCCACCCTCTCTACCGGCTAAGAATCGGCTAAGGGATGTCATCCGGAAGATGGGCAGCAGCGTCTTCCTTGAACAATCACACCTAACTGCGCTCGCCAACCCGCCTGCCAAGCGTGGCGAGTATTGGCAAACCCCCGCAGGAGGAGGCCTATGTCCAGCAGTGGACGATCTATGGCTGATGATGTGATGTGATGTGACAGCCCAGTGGTTAGCGTGGTTGGTTCACTTACCAAAGGGCATGGGTTCATCAAATCATCGCGAGGAAACCATAGCGTGATGGTAAAGTATTTTATATTACTCGACTTGCTAGCTACCACCTCAAGTTAAAAATCTGCCGCCAAGCAACTAACGGTGTGTTAATTCATTCACTTCAGAGCCAGTTCTATTCCAGGCTAAGTGTGTTTATTATCTTCGATCACACCTGCACTTTACATCAGGTGAGCTGTGGTCAATCACCTAGCCTGATATTTAAAAAAAACTCTAGAGACTTAGAGATTGAGCTGTTTGTTTTTAGTGTCCAGTGGGTCGCATGGAGATATAATTAAAGGTGAAAGGTAGTTAAGTTGGATCGAACTCTACTTGTGGTCACAGACATCTATCTATAGTTCAACTTAAAAGCAAAGAAGGGTCTGAAAGGTCTCCTTAACAAGGTATTCATCATCCCGGTACTTCCTGACGCAGAGATTTCCATCAATTACACAACTTCCCCCGTTTTTATGAATAAAACGAGTCCTTTCATAAAATTCCGGATTTTTTAGCTTAATTTTTACCGGACTTGAAACACACGAGTGTTTTAAGGGAAGTAATTTAAATTTCGCATATTAACTTAATTACTTTTGATTAATTTACGACCTGATGAAATATGTTTAGTATTGCGAAATTCTTATTAAAATGTAAAACTAAATTTTTACTTGCCGTGGTGGTTTGTTTATGGCCTAAGAATTTTACTTCACCCTCTCTACCCGTGGTTGCCGTAAGAGTCGGCTAAGGGATGTAACCCGGAAGATGGGCAGCAGCATCTTCCTTGAACAATCACACCTAACTGCGCTCGCCAACCCGCCTGCCAAGCGTGGCGAGTATTGGCAAACCCCAAGCAGTAGTGTATAACACTTACAGCACTTTACTTACAATATTTAAGTTCAGAAATTGTAACTAATTTAAAAAAAAAACATATAAAACATATTTGGACAGTAAAAAGTTTATCTATATAAATAAAAATCAAATAATGTTCGTTGGTAAGCGTATAGCTGGAGAACGGCTAAACTGATTTAACTACGGTTGTGATTCTAAATAGTTTATATATGCGAAGGTGAACGCCGAGCACTACTACACCGGGTGCGAAGTAGTACCGGGCATTCAGCTAGTTAATAATCACTACATAGTATAAAACAAAGTCGCTTTCTCTGTCCCTATATCCCTATGTATGCTTAAATCTTTAAAACTACGCAACGGATTTTGATGCGGTTTTTTTAATAGATAGAGTGATTCAAGAGGAAGGTTTATCTATCTATATCTTTAAACGAGCAATTCTTGTATATATATATATATATTCTGAATCTCGGAAACGGCTCCAACGATTTTCATGAAATTTAGTATGCAGGGGGTTTCGAGGGAGATAAATCGATCTAGCTAGGTTTCATTTTCAGAAAACGTCGTTTTATCCATGTTTTCAGCCGAGCAATGCTCGGTCAACCAGGTACTATGTATAATACATGCATATGCACCATATTAATATCTACATTGCACCCGTGCGAAGCGGGGGCGGGTCGCTAGTAATTTATAAAACACTCAAGAAAACATCATTTTGAAGTTTCGATTATTATCTTATTCTATTAAATCTTGCCTACTCGTATTGTTAAAGCCTTGATTTTCTCATTTAATAATTCAATCGTCAAGTTTTTATGAATTTTGTGAGCACCTGGGCTAAATTATATAACTTTTTTCCTCAACGCTTAGGATTTCATTCACGAAATGTGTGGGATGCAAACCTAGCGGACACCGATTCGTTCATTCGCTCACGAATGAACACAACTGACTTTTCGTTCATTCGTTCAGTAGGGAGCTTTCAAGCTAATCCGATTAGATATCTATGTCAATGAAAACGATGATTGTATCAAATTGAATGGTATATCTATTTTTAGGATGAAATTATGGATTTATTTATTATTAAAACTATTTTCGCCCGTTTTTGAGAAGAAAACCTTGATACACTATCAGTTGAAACATGTTAATCAAACATCCATCCAAACTTTCACATTTATAATATTAGTGGGATGGTTGTTTATAATCGGCTGGAAACAAGCGAAATTTGTAATAGTTTAATCGACACAATTTGAAGTTTGGTAACCTAGTCGGGAGCGGGTCTGACTTCCAATCTGGAGGTTCTGCGTTCAAATCCCGTGGCACGCACCTGTCTTTTCTTAGTTTGTGCTTATTGCTGATGAATTCAAACTGTGAACGAAAACATCGTGAGGGAAACAAGACCAAGAGCTCATAAAAAAAAGTTCTCGAAGATATGTGAAGTCTGTAAACCCACACTTGGCCATCGTGACACACTTGGACTATAGGCTTACCCTTCTCACAATAAGACGAGACCAACCAGCAGTGGGACAGTTTATAAAAAAATATGGTTGATATTTGGAATTGACACACTAATCAGAATCAGAATAATTTATTAGACATCAATAACTACGATTGTTACAGGCAAGTCAATCTCACTAATCTCACTAATATTATAAATGTGAAAGTTTGGAAGGATGGATGGATGTTTGTTACTCAATAACGTCAGAACGGCTTTACGAATCTGGATGAAATTTTGCATGTAGATACTTTAGGCCCTGGAATAAAACATAGGATATATATGGAGTAAAACCGCGGGCGCAGCTATATAACAATAAAAGAGCATCTTAAAATTTAACTTCAGCTGAGTTATCAATCAAAATAAGTAATTTTTTCACTATATGAAATTAAAAATAAGTAGCAGGTAATCTAATGTGTTTTTATATACTATACAACAATAAGTTTTTCGAGATATTCATTTGCATATTCATTCAATAGTAAAATGGATTGCACGTACACATGCGCACACATACACACATACACACACACACACACACACACACACACACACACACACACACACACACGCGAACCCACAACATATTACTTGGCATGCTGTGGCACTTTGTTTTGTTACTCAAAGTTCTGTGTATTGTATTGCTGCAATGGTCATTGACATGCGTTTTCTCTTACCATCAGGTAGGCGTATATTTCGTCTCATTACTTTTACATAGCAAAAAAATCTTAAGTGTAAACCACGCTTGGTGGTGGTGCCGGCGTAAGAAAAGTACCCCACCCTCTCTACCCGTGGTTGCCGTCAGAGTCGGCTAAGGGATGTAATCCGGAAGATGGGCAGCAGCGTCTTCCTTGAACAATCACGCCTAACTGCGCTCGCTAACCCGCCTGCCGAGCGTGGCGAGTATTGGCAAAACCATCCCAGGAGGAGGCCTATGTCCAGCAGTGGACGACCTAATGATAATGATGAAACCACGCTTAAGTGGCGGGAATTAGTGGCTGACGATGATGATGAATAGTGTCGTAGCAAGTCTACGACGCGCTCTACGCAAGTTCGCTAACAAAGCTCAAAGTAATAGTCTGTCATCAAATAATTATTACACAATTTATTTACGGGTAGAATGTTGTCGGCGACATTCCACAGTGAATGCCTATCGGATTTTGTGGAATTTCGTAGTTATCCTTAGTTCCTGATTCTCAAACTGAGAATTCCACGCCATTGTACTGCGCGAAGAATATGAAATACATAATAATATAATCAAATAGCGATACGAATAATGTTAGTAAAATAAAAATACTTTTTTTTACAATTTACATCAAATCTTTTTATTTGACACATTATTATAAGCCCATTGGTTCCTTAATAGTACTGAACTACTAACAACTGTATTTTGAAAGTCAACTTCTTCCAATATATTATTAAAGAACAATATGCCATAAAGACGGAATTAAGAAAATAAAACAATTTTTTTAAATCATTACTCAGATATTATGGTATACTACCTTACGCCCGCGTCTTCGTCCGCGTTAAGCTAAGTGCCTAGTGGTATGAAATATACTTTTTTATAAAAAATTGGACTTAACCAAGACTGAACTTTGACTGTAAAGATAAAGAAGCTGAAAAATGAAGACTGCACAGAAAATACAGAAACATTGAAACTGGCAGAATGCTCAGATTGCGATGCCAAGAAGAATGAGAAAAAAAAATTACAGAATAATAATTGTAAAAGTTTAAATACCGTATTATAAAATAAAGACGCCGTCGAGATCACTGCCACGCGGTTGGGTTCCCAGGACACTGGCGGTGTTGCCTAACTGTATTACAATTCTCAACTTTTGAGACAAGTAGACGACAGCTCTGGGATACCCCGAGGCGAGCACCAGCCGTTTCGAACGATCTAACTTATGTAACTTGATTTTTAGGGTTCCGTACCTCAAAAGGAAAAACGGAACCCTTATAGGGTCACTTTGTTGTGCGTCCGTCTGTCTGTCAAGACCCTTTTTCTCAGAAACGCGTGGAGGTATCAAGCTGAAATTCATATCAAATATTCAGGTCTACTGTCCCTTGGAGCTGTGAAAAAATCAAACCTCTAAACCAACGCAATCAAAAGATACAGCCGTTTATGCTGCAAATTGTCGACACTCGCAAGGGAATCAAAACGTACAGGCTACTTCCCGTTAACTCAAAATCTTGAAATTTGGTACGAAACAACGAATTATAGCACAGATAAAGGAAAAATTGCGAAAAGCATACATTACCATAAAAAAAAACATTACTTTTACTTATATACCTACAGGTTTGTACGGAACCCTCGGTGCGCGAGTTCGACTTGCACTTGGCCGGTTAAAAAAATAATATTAAAAGTATCGAGAGACTTGACGCTTGAAACGCACGCGCGATGCCAAAAACAATTAAATTACAAATTTAAAAACCCCCGCCGATTTTCATCAAACAACTAAGAACACTCCCGACTAATTTACATTTCAAACAAAAAAAATAACGAAATCAAAATCGTTTCATCCGTTTGGGAGCTACGATGCCACAGACACAAACACACACACACACTTTTTTTACTGTTGACAGGCTAGGTGCTTGACCACAGCTCACCTGATGTTAAGTAACAGTGTGGTCTAAGATGGTAATCACACCTACCCTGGAATGGAACTGGTTCTCAAGTGAGGCTGCCGGAACACACCGTTAGATGCTTGGTGGCAGATTTTCAACTTGAGGGTGGTAGCTAGCCAGCCGAGTACTAGAAAGTACCCTACCACCAAGCTATGGCTTCCTCACGATGTTTTCCTTTACCGGCAGCTCAAACTCGTAATTGGGGATTGAACCCACGTCCTTCGGCGTGTAAACCGACCGCGCTAACCACTGCGCTATCATCGCTACTAACTTTAATATTACTCAACTTGTATAAATATTAGAGAACCCTTAAAAGCAATACCTAAATTATCTCAAAAGAGAATTTGTAAAAGTTAAGAAAATCCTTGGGGAATACAAATTACACTTTATTACCTACACGAAAATCTAGTAACTACCTACCATTATTTACTAAGACGTTCATATTAAACTTCTATATGAGGTTACTTTAATATTCTAAAACCTAATAAAAAGTGGGCGCGTGGTTGTAATCAGGAATCTTATTTTCTTAGTTTAATATAGAATTTTCATAACATCATCATCATCCACAGCCTTCTTTATTCCACTCTTGTTATGCCATCTGCCTTGGTCCTGTGCTAATCTGGTTCAGGTTCGACCCACGAAGGTGACGATATCAAACGCGACTATAACATCATCCGAACATGGTGGATGTTCCCCATATACGCACAAAGCATTTTGATTCCACATTTTTTATTCGCACAGCGAGGTTGTGGAACGCTCTGTCGGAGTCTGTTCTCTGTTAGGTACAATATGGGTGTCTTAAAATCTAGAGTAAATAGCTTTGTTCTAGGTTTAGTTTCGAATCAGAAATGAGGAGATCCGTAGACGAACTAAAGTAGCCGACATATCCCAGCGGATTAGCAAGTTGAAGTGGCAGTGGGCAGGGCACATAGCACGCTGAACTGACGGCCGATGGGGCTGCAAAGTTCTGTCAACCACAAGGTGGACAGACGACCTAATAAAGACCGCAGGAATGCGCTGGATGCGAGCCGCTTCCAACCTTTATGGAAGTCAATGGGGGAGGCATATGTCCAGCAGTGGACGTCCTACGGCTGAGATGATAATGATGCTTCTAAGACTCAGGCGTGTTTTCTTTCCGTTCAAAAAGGCCGTTTTTACTGTTTTCCTCTTTCTGAAATGTATCCGTGCCGATTACTGATAGCCTCCAGATTTTGGTGTCCCTCTCTCTAAGTTTTTGCTCGTATATAGTTTAAGACTTAAATGGCAGCAAAAAAGGTTGGCATCCTCTCTTGGGTGAGGCGGTACTTCACACCAAAATAGCTGTTTAGTTTGTATAAAACGCAAGTAAGGTCGTGTGTGGAGTGGTCTCTCACCTATGGGACAGCTCTGCGAAGTATCTTATTAGAAGGCTTTGGACTCGATCGAGAGGCGTGCTGGAAGGCTAATAGGTGACGACACTGGCCACGTCTCAGTTGCAAAGCCTTGAGCACCAACGTAAAGTAGCTTGTTTATCTGTCTTCTTTCGGATACATTTCGGAGCCTTTGAATTGCATAATTTAGTTCCACCTGCCCCTTTTGTTATCGGACGGCTAGGCAGACACAGCCATCCTTACATGGTGGATAAGGTCAAACGAAAACCTATTTAGTATAAAAAAAGGCTAGCACACCTAGCTTGGAATAGGAACTAACTCTCAAGTAACGCTGCCAGATTTTCAACATGAAGTAGCCAGCCAACCGAGTACCAAAAAGTACACGACGTTTTCTCACGATGTTTTCCTTTACTTAATCCAGCTTAATACTCGTAAAGACACACATAGATATTTCAATTTGATTTAATTCCAGTTCGTAGACTTCTGTCTCCAATAAACAAATGCCGTAATACATTTATCAGACTCATCCCATACTTCACTCGTGCTAATAGCATTCCAGAGACGAGCGTGCGATTTGTAATACGACATATGTATGCATGTAGTATGGCAGGTGGGAGAGACTTGTCCGGGAAGGGGACGTGGGAAACCTCCCACAGGTTTGAGTTACTTGGGCCACAGAATACATAATATAACTTTTGGCTGTATAGACAGTTTTAATTTTTTTTTTGTTTTTGGCCTCGCTCTTTTTTATGTAAAAGTAATTAGACGTACGAGACGCTCTCCTGATGGTAAGAGATAACGAATGTTCATGACCACTGCAGTGATACACAGAACTTTGAGTAGCAAAACATTGTCTGTTTGGAATGGAACTCGCTCTTAAGTGAGGCTGTCGGAACACACTGTTAGGTGTTTGGCGATGTAGTGCCGATTTGCAACACATTTCAATATTCTGAAGTTCTCTTGGTATATTGTCTCTTCTTGGTAGGTATATCGTTGTTTAGTAGATAAAAACGACAATACCGCCTCGTGGATGGTTTGACGATTCATATTTCGAACGTAATCAAGTAATCGCCTCGCCTCGCTCGATTTTTAAAATACAACCCAACATTCCAACAAAGAAAATTTTATGAAGAAAAAGGATTATTTCCGCTCTAGTAAATTTAATTTCGGAAAGCTTCAACGACAAAATGATATTTTTAATTTGATATCTTTTTTTTTTAAGGAAAGGTGGCTTCACCTTTTTTTGTTGACAAGGGGGAACTGCATTGGGGCACGGTCGAGGTATGTGAGGTTCTATCCACCGAAACTTACCCCCCGGTGGCCATTTTTGATGCAATTTTTCACCACATTGGGTTCTTTAAAGGCGTCTTAATAGAATCTTAAAAAGTCGGTAAGGTAATAGTAATAGTATTGCAGATATCCACAGGCGACGGTGGTTGCTTAACATTAAGCAACCCGTCTGCTAGATTGCCACTTATGACATAACATTTTAAATTATGTCATGAATTTTGGAACTTATTCACGTGGAATGGTTTTTGTTTTTTCGGTATTCCTACGGAGTAGAACATTGCGTTTTTCATATTATGAATATAAGTACCTGGTTGACCGAGCATTGCTCGGCTGAAAACATGGATAAAACGACGTTTTCTGAAAATGAATCTAGCTAGATCGATTTTTCGCCCCCGAAACCCCCTGGATACAAAATTTCATGAAAATCGTTGGAGCCGTTTCCGAGATTCAGAATATAAGAATTGCTCGTTTAAAGATATAGATCTTAAAAGGTTGGTAACATTGGCTCCTGCTATAAATATTGCAGATATCCATAGGCCACGGTGATTGCTTGCGATCAAACAACCCGTCTGTTTGTTTGCCATCTGTGGCAATAAAATGTCTCGTATACGCTAGATGACAAGACTGAGTAATATTAATTTATCTGAAAGCAATATTAATAATACTTTGTTAGAAGTTGTAGTTATTTTATTTTCTTTGACATATTCATATTCAGATTTGACACTGTAGTTTCTATTTTGACATTTATGTATTACACGACTGCCCAAAGGAGTGTAATGTTTTTAGAGTGCATGTATGTATGAATATATTATGTAAATTGCTTTATTCCGTCATAAATTTTAAATTCTCGAACAAATTTGGGTGTATGGGATATCGTTAGAATCCTTACATCAGCCGAATGATCATCATACTTACATACATCATCAGCCATAGGACGTCCACTGCTGGACATAGGCCTCCTCCTAGGAGGGTTTTTGCCAATACTCGCCACGCTTGGCAGGCGGGTTGGCGAGCGCAGTTAGGTGTGATTGTTCAAGGAAGACGCTGCTGCCCATCTTCCGGACTACATCCCTTAGCCGACTCTTACGGCAACCACGGGTAGAGAGGGTGGGGTACAATTCTTACGCCGGCACCACCACGACAACCGAATGATGCTAGCTTTAAATTATAAAAAAAAAAACATTTATTACTGAGCATTCGTGTTTTTTATTTTTCTAAACTTCTATGAAAAATTTGATCTAAATATTTAGGTGGTAGATCTTCTTACCAGATATTCTGCCGCTACGCAGTAGTGCGTAAACATTACTGTGTTCCGGTTTGAAGGGTATTGCAGCTAGCGAAATTACAGGGCTGTTGAGACTAACCATCGAAAGTCAAGTAATAAGCGCCAAAGCAGCGATGTCCTGGACTTTGTTTTATTACTCAAAGTTCTGTGTATCGCTGCAATGGTCATGGACAGGCGTTATCTCTTACCATCAGAAGAGCGTGGCGTTCGTTTCATTACTGTTACATAAAGAAAGTACAATTGATTTTTATGATTTTACAGTATTTTTGAGAGTATATATTTGATGTCGTTAAATTTGCGTTTGACATCATTGTATTTTGTCGACTACTTGATATTTAAGACCGAATATAGAATCTATATATGTATATAAAAATCTCGTGTTACGGTGTTTGTGGTCGTCCCTCCTCCGAAACGGCTCAACTGATTTTAATGTAACTTTTTATTTATATTTGGTAGGTACGAGAATAGGTCGTAAAGTATATTTCATACCGCTAAGTGATTAGCTACTTTTAACCCTAAAAAATTTACCGGGTAACACTGCGCGGTTGCTAGTTTATAATAACTTCGACCTGACCTACTTTTATGCAAATAAACCATTTGAAATTATCTTTAAACGTTGAAACACTGTTTATTCTATTAAGATGCTTTTACTGTGAAAAATATCGCGTTCGTGGAATGTTCTGCCAAACTCTATGAGATATAACAGTCTTTGAATATTTACTGTCGCAATGCTGAGTTGGAATAAGAAGTTATATCTTCCATCATCAGCTCAGCATCATGAGATGATGAGTGCCAGACGCAAATACTTGAATAGTTTAAGATAATATATAAAATATAAAGTTAGAGGGTTGGTGTCCCATCATCAGGTCCTGACTCGGTGCCAATGGGAAGTATACACTTTTAAACAAAGAATGAATTTCCCAAAACGGTCCAAGCGTCATCGAGTAATCGGGGAACATACACAAAAAAAAGATCCCGACGAATTGAGAACCTCTTCCTTTTTTGGAAGTCGGTTTAAAACTCTAATACAAATACAATACCATTTTCACTCATTATAATAACAACTAAATCTATCTGTAACCATATTCCTAAAAAAAAAAATCTGGAACTCTAATGCAAGCACACTACCATGTATATATTTTAAATTATATTTACAATTACAAATCTATATAGAACTACATAATTATATATAAAAAAATCATTATGAACCCAATTCAAATATTTAGTTTAAATTCAGTTATTAACGTATCATGAATCATTTATACCTTACAAAATATCTCATGAAATAGGAACAAAGTAAGTTGTGATCCTAATGTCTAGCTAATTAGGCACAATATTGTTATTGTTTTTCTTTTATGTAAAAGTTATGAGACCAAGACGCTCTGGAAATAATGCATGTCCAATTTTTCCAAAAATTTCCAAAACGAATTCGCAGTAAAGCAGCGATGCCCTGGACTTTGTTCTGTGATTCAAAGTTCTGTGCCATGCAATGGTTGTGGACATCTGTTATCTCTTACCATCAGGAAAGCGTGGCGGTAATTTCGTAAGTTTTACAATAGAAAAAAGCTTATTCATTTAGCAGGCGAGATCTTATTTGAATAAGTTGATAGCATCCTCTACTCGGTAGGTAAGTTGTTGAAAATTGGTAACTTGCAAAAAAACGATTGTCTGTAAAAGGAGAGTTCTGTAGTAATTATAGAATAACAGATGTGGCTACAGCCAGGTTGGTTTACTTTGCTTATTTCCATAGTTTAATGTCCTACAGTCTACTGCTGTGGGGCTCAGCTGCAGACTTTGAAACTATTTTTATTCTGCAAAAAACTGCAATTCGTGCAATCTATTGTTTGGGTCCTCGTGAATCACTACGAAATCTATTTAAGGATTTTAAGATATTAACGTTACCGTCACAGTACATTTACGAAAATATTATGTTTGTCCGGAAAATATTAAATTCATTTGAAATTAATAGTAGCCGCCATAACTTAAACACAATAAATAAAGATAAAATTGTGACACCTAGTTTCAGGTTATCTAAAGCTAATAAGTCTTTTCTCGGGAATTGCGTTAGATTCTATAATAAAATCCCACTTGAGGTAACTAAAATGTCCTATAATAAATTCAAAGATTTTTTAAAGCAGAGGTTAATTGACAAAGCATAATGACGTAATGAGCCACCTTATAGTAGATAAGGTGGCTCATTACGTGGAAGACAGGAATATAGGTTGTAGTAGCTTCTCTCTGCTCTTGCATCCCCCTGGCTAAGTGACAATTGTAGTAAGCATAATGTATTAATATTTATAACTGTAAACTGTAACCTAATATGAAAAGAAAGATCCACAAAAAATGCCTTGCTGAGTTTCTTGCCGGAGTCTTCTCAGTTGAAGTGTAATTACGAGCCGGTGGTAGATTCAAACATGTAACTTAACGTTCATAAGTGCCTTACCAGGGCCTAAACTGAATAAATGACTTTTTGATTTTGATTTGATAATAGTTTTTTTATGTAAAAGTAATGAGACGAACTAGATGCCTCCCTGATGGTAAGAAATAACGCCTGTTCATGATAATTACAACAATACACAGAACTTTAAGTAACAACAAAGTCCAGGGCAACACTGATTTGGCGCTCATTACTTTGAGACATTAAATACTAATTTTCAACATTCACGTAATTTCGCTAGCTGTAGTACCCTTTAAACCAAAACACAGTGATGCTTACACACTACTACTTGGCGACAGAATATCTGGTACTGCAGTGGTAACTAACTAAACGACCCCCTGCTAAGGAGATCTACCAAGTAAAGTTTGTTTTTCTTCTACCTCCTTTTTGTAAATTTTAATAAAATGTATATTTCGAACTCATATACGATAGTAACGTAGATATATCTTGTAGTATCTACGTGTCTAACTAGGCATAGTATGAAGAGCTTCATTCTGAAGTCACCAGTTGCGCTATGAATGGATCCATTCAATACTTTTAGCAGCAGAACGCATGCGCGGGATCGATCCGACGGGGGTGCGACGGGAAGTGGAGGGGGGTAGGTCAGTTTTCCAATGGTTGTAAAGATTCTTTCACAAGACGTGGTCATTGAGAAATGACAATTGTGAAAAATGGGGGGGCTCCATTCATTGATCTCAGTCGTTGGAACAAAATATTATAATAAATTTTTTCACTAAACAATCGCTCTTTGTTGGTTTTCCATTGTTCCTAATTGGATCCAGTTTTAATACTGAAATAACTACAAAAAATAGATTAAGTACGAAACTGAAAGTCGATTCGAGTAGAACATTTCATTAGACCAAACTAAGCAAATATTGTATTATGAGAATCAGTTAGCTCATAGAATATGTACTTATATAGAAAATATAAATTTTGCGGTTACTCATTAAACTTTTTCACAATAAACTTATGCAAATTTCCTTTAGAAAAACACACACACGCACATGCACACGTACACGCACACGCACACGAACACGCAAATATAAATAATAATAATAATAATTTGTTGAAACTAAGAAAATGTACAAAATAAAGGGAGTGCTAGCATCCGAACAAGAAGATCTGAATCTCGGGCACTAAAAATATAATCAAATATATTCTGCAGTTACGTGTTTTTGTTGCATAGCATAAAACTATCATTTCGACTGTCTTACTAAGATAAAACTAGGCGTTGTTCAGATTTGTATTCATTTAGCAACTTTTTTTCTTGTAACTAAAAAGTATTATTTTTGATAAGTATTGGAAACCCGCCCCTCTTCGGAATGTTACGCTAAGGAAAATAGTGTCTACCTATATCAGTCACACACACTCCTAAAGGCACCCTACACGTATTTGTAATATTTACCTACATAGACGTTATGAGTGGGCACCGTCTCTATAGATACACAGGGCTGCGTGAGACGGATGTTATGGATAAGCCGAAAGGATGCTACTATCACGCTAATATTATAAAGGCGAAAGTTTATGAGTGTGTATGTTTGTTACTTCTTCACGCTCAAAAGGCTAGACCAATTTTGATAAAATTTGGTATGGAGGTAGCTGACAGTCTAGCACATTTTATTTATTTATGTAAGTTATAAAACAGAAAATTACAAAGACCAAACAGGCACTCTGGACTTTGCGCTAAGGGAACCTGTGTCGCAAAATCCAGTGTCTTCCGTGTTCAATTATTGCATACAGGTAGACTATTATGTTTTTGTAGTCATGATAAGAATATTGTATATTAAGGAATAAAATAACGATATATGTGTGCATTTGTGTGTGTATATGTGTGTGAGAGAGGGCTTGAGTGTGTGTGTATGTGCTGGCGCAAATGTGTATCAGTGAACGTTTCAGAGTATTAGGTAGAATTACAAAATAATTATCATTTGATTTTATTTTGCATTTGGGCTAGGCCTGGAGTTGTTGAAACACTACTACTTTTTATCCCGATAAAACAAACGTTATGACTCTACTTTTCTCACCCGTACGGCCAAGGAATGGAACAAGCTACCAGCTTCCTTATTTTCTGATAGATATAATCTGGATCTTTTCAAGTCTGCGTGCTTCATCGTTTACCATCAGGCGAGTTGGTGGTCAAACGCGGACTTATACGTATTAAAAATAAACGGCAGCCTGACTTGAGAACCGGTTTGATTCCAGGCTAGATGTTTACCATCTTCGATCACACCGCACAACTCACCATGATCTATGATCGAACAACTAGCCCGCCTAATATAAGAAAAGGTATAACAAAGAAATTATACCTAGTTTACAAATCTATCAAAAAACAACGCTTCAACAGCAAATCGAATTGAAAAATCCTATGACCACAAATTCGAGGGGTTTGCTAGTAAAGAAATCCACTATCCACGCCTGGCTCCATCACCAGACCAGTTCCAAGATACCAAACTATAGCATTGTCATCCAAACTACATATGAACAGTTTCATTTTGATACCACAATCAGAACTAGGTTAAAATTATCTACCAAGATTTGATTCACCGTTATTTAGTTTTAAGCGAAACTAATAAAAGCATGTTAAAGAGAAACAGCACCAATCACGGCCGGTAACATTCAGGTGCCATAATCCTACAAATACAAATCTTTTATTGATAACACCAAAGTACAGGTCATTTATTCATAACATATGTTATGATTTTGATAATGAAAAAATCAATATACTAATAAGTATGTAAATCAGGCGAGGCCCGAAGTCGAATTCAAAAATTTTCTAAAAATTTACAAAATAAAAAGAAGGAAGACTTCTGATTGTTTTATAATGTGTGCAATAAAATTGTCTATTGTGCAATAAAGTTTAATTTACTCGACATATTTTATTATTTTATTTTATGACCCCCTCCAAAATTTCAGGCTGCGACCGCGCCTGATGTGAATATGATTAAATGTCAATAAAAAATATAATTACTTACTAGTAACTCGATAATCTCTTATTTTTAAATAATAATTTAATTAAAAAAGGCATAAAACAAGGTCTCTTGAAGCCAAGATCATAGTTTGCTTCTGTAGGACGCGATGGAAGGTACATCCCTAATGGAAGCGGGTACGCGGTTGTAGACCGCTGGCCCCAGAATGTAAACCGACCTCTCCGACTTGACGAGCCGATGTGACGGCGTTACTAGTTGGTCTATCTTTTTATTACTGCGAAGATCCAACGTGTTGTGGAAGCCCCGGCGTTGAAATTCATCTAAGTTTGTATGGGGGTGCAAACAAACTCGCACGGCAAAGGCAGGATCTGTAGCTCCCTAAACAGCTCCACGCAAGGTACGTCTTCCTGAACCCCACATATGGCACGAATGGCTATTGTTTGTTTTAGAATTAGATCGTTTTTATGAAATCTCAGTGAAAGATACTGTATAACTGTTTCACTAGTTTTATCTGCGATAAAAACTAACCTATGTGTTCGGTCCCAGCAAGCAATAGAGGGTAGACGGAAATTTGCTCCGTCAATTTGTCACTTTGCAACCGTCGATCGAGAGAAGCTCTGTCGTTGCGGTCGAGATCGGACGTACGATACGTTCCCTGCTCACGGCGCGCGCGCAAACTAATATTAGTCTAGAATCATCGAAACCAGTGTCCGTGACATTGTGCCGTCAAGTTGCGAACAGATTTGGACCACCAGCAGTTCTAGCCGTGCTAGAATCGTACGAAGCCCGCGACGGAAGCTGAAGCCGTACAGGCGGTCGTGGATTGAAGGTTGGTGGAGTTTTTTCTTATACCTTCGACAGCTTGCGGGGATAGACTATCCGTTTCCCACCTGGTTCTAGATGCACCTCATACAGTCCATTTGAATCATCTCTTTCCCGGGACTGTACGTGTATCGTACACTATGTATGTGTTTATTCAGGTTAAAAGTTGTCTGTAGGTCAAATTTCGTCTTGTTTAGCCATTATAGCGTTTAGAAATAACGGACAACCACACATCGCATTTTAAACTCCAGTGAGATTTACATAGGGTGTTTCGAAGTAGCGTGTTAATATTAAAAGGTGTTAAAAGGTTTACACATCAATGTAAACTATATTACTAAAAGCAGACCCTGAAATCGCATATAGAAGCTGTTCCATACAACTTCATGAAAATCAATGTCATATGGAACAGATGATGCTTTTTCTTAAATATCGTCCTATCTGTAGAACAAAGTCCCATCTGCAAAAACTTTACTTTACAAGAGAGCAGTTTAATGGTTTTCAGGTAAGAATTTTGCTCTACTTTATGTCTTAATGGCACTAGCTTTGTTCTACGGATTGGTCGATATCCTCCTTGCTGGCCCAGAAGAAGATGAAGAGGAAGTAGACGGCACAGAGGGATGAGGCCATCTCCAAGTTCCACAATGCCAAGACGCGGTCAATGAAACTGAAGGAGCTCCTCTCAGATACCCTGGAGACAGTGTCCCCCAACGTCTAGTATCGGCAATAAGCCTCTCACCCTTGAGGAAATGGGGAAGACTACGTTATGATGATTTCACAAACGTATTTTCCGAAATCAAACCCGTAGAAAATAGACAAACTCTTTATGAGTCGCTAATATAAAATAAAATCACATAAATAAGGATATCCTTGTTTTATTTCTAGAACTCATGAGGTAAACAACACTAAACTATTCAATTGAATACCAATGACATAATCTCAACATAAAGATAAGAGACGTCAATACTTATAAAAATAATGCTAAATAGTCGAATTTTGTACGAGATGGGTATTTTTTTACATTAAAATGTTTAACACTCCATGTTTCTTAATACTCGCTCAGACAAATACTGGGTACGACAGGAAAAAAATAATTTATAAATACTAAAATTAAAGCTACGTATGCTAAAATACATAAATAAGTAATTAAATTTACTTACATTTCCATAAAAAAGTATTGTGAAGAGACTGAGTATAAAATAAAAACGTTAAACGTAAAATTAGACAACAAAAACAAAGAATTGTAACAACCAATAAAGAGATAATAAATAATAATTTTATTGCAAATACGACTGAAACTTTCGTTTAACTTTGAATTGATGAAAGTAATGATAATTGAGATAAACAAAAGAAATTCTAGATTGTAATCGAAATTAAAAATAAAATGTGACTAATAGTCTTATGGCACGGAACTAATTTTTTTAATAAAATAAATAGAGGATAGAAAAATAAAGAAGAATCACTGAAATATTCTGTATTTTTTAATAACAATACAAAATATGTCAGAGTTGATTGAAAAAGGTAAAGGTTCTGTGCTTTTATAATTAAACGTACGCAAATTCTTAAATATGACACAAATTTTAATATTTGATTCCAATAAATTCGTTAGTAACTACAAAGTTAAATCTCGACAATAAATTACAAATAAAATATTTTTTTCGTAATTATACAAGTTGTGTTTTAAGCAACAATACTGTTACTTGTCATGCTGAGAGGAAAATAAATGGATATGAACCATATACTGACATCGATTACAAAGATTTTAGTGAGAGTTTAAAAAAAATAGTTGTTTTACTTTGAGCCCTATTTGATAGGCTTCACTTCTACTTTTAAAGTCTGTACTTTAAAATTTTAAACGTGTCAAAACTCTACAAAAATTAATGTGCAGTTGTGTGTACAGAGGCTTTATAAAACAAATTTGATGCAGGTTTGAAAAGTGTGCACCAAACGGGGCAAATTGACAACTTTATCAGTGATTTTATTCCAATCACACAAAACCTTTAGAATCGACATAGATCTATTATACAAAACTACAAATAATATTTGAAGATGATGTAGGAACAACTGGATAGATCTTAAGCTACAAAATACTGATACACTCTAGGATAAGGTAAGATCGTTTGGTCATTAAAACGGAAGATACAAATCTATAGGTAAACATCGACCATTTTCTAATAACTAAAATGGCTATCGGTCGCCAGGAATCAAATATCAGGAATGCAAAAGGTTCATTTTTGAAGGATTAAGTATTTAGGTTACTAATACTGATTTTCGAGAATATTTACTACTGGAGTTATGGCGATATATGGCTCTACCTCATGAATCACAAAATTAGCACTTGATTTTTTAACCTAATCATTTTATACAGTTACATATATTTTTATACCAATTTTACAAAATGTATCTGTAAACAAGATATTATATATACCGTGGCGATACCATAGTCAGGTAACTGAATAGGAGATAATTTGTTCCATCCTTTGAAAGTGCTTTAGTACTTTATTATTGAAGTGACAAAGTGCTTTTTTAATTACAGTTATGTCTCATAATTATTAATAGTTTATTAATACTTTGTAGTATAATTGATTTATTCTTGGTTACAGATACATCTAATGTTTTTGTAACAATTACAATTTTTAACATAATAATTATATATCTATTCTTATTTACAAATTTGTTTTGTTATAGAATTGACATTTTAAATACGATTTTATTTTATTAAATATAATTTTCGATTGTAAATCTACGTTATTTTGTTGTAATCTCTGGTAAAAATGTTTGGTCAACTATTTTGTATGTTTTTTTTTATTTACACAAAATATGTCTGTACCAAAACTAGTTTTCATATAGCAGAAATTACTACAAAATATGTTAATATTGTCTCAATATTTTAATCCCAGGCACAATATGGTGTTCTTAACCCAATTATTGCCTTATTTTGTATTTTTCACGAAATCTATATTAATAATACTATTCGTAAAAATGTCTTTTATATGGGGAAAGATAATAAATATATTTTTTTATGTATAAACTACGATCTAAGTTGGTCAGGAATTAGGAAGTACACACATTTAAACCAAGCATGCATTCTACGTAACATTCTCGTTTGAACACTTTAGTAAAGTCGCTCACGCTTTCAAACACTTCTTTATCATACTCACTACGAAAACTATGCATTGTCATAAGAATGATATATATTGTTCAATTATCAACAATTGTAATATCTAAATCTATATTTTCATTTGGCACACATTTTGCCACGTAATTTCAATCAGGTCCAAAACTACTTGCATCTAAGGCACAATTTTGAAGGACAATTGCATTTTAATATAGTTATACAAGAGGGAAGTGCTATAGCGACACCATTTTAACATACATGGAGGGCTAGTGGTTAGTAATTATAAAAATATACAATAGTATAAAATCAGTTATGCCTACCAAACATTTTGTCAAGATTAACAAAATTGAAATACTATTTATTTGTATAATTATTGAAGTATAGCCCTAAATTTACGTGAAATAATATCGCTATAGGATCTCCTGGTCTTCACAATGTATAAAGGCGTTTTACTATACTTTTAAAATATCAGTATATATTTATCGTAGCATAATTAAAAGTACAGTAAAACACTCACAAAAATAACTTCCTTGCCAGCTCAAGCAAAACCATTGTAGAATTTATCATCTTTCTAAATTAAAATTCTACCAACTACATGCACAATCGTTACTATAAAACCCAGGTTAATGTCGCATCCTAGTTACATTTTCTACATGAACGTAAAATCCATTCCAAGTCTTCTAGTTGTAATTGTGTAATTTATTGTATAATATACGAAATATAGAAATATATTTCTAATGATCACTAAACTGACTGACATTAAGAGCTCACGGTAATCACCGGAGCCAAACAATGAATGACATTATTTTAACGCAACCAAACTACATAAATTGTTTCTCCAAGTAATGCTCCATCATAAAAACTTTACACTGCACTTTGCACGCTTAAAATATCGTCTCTTCAGATTAAATAGTAAAATTAAAACTGTTCTTAAATACATTATTTCTAGTCACTGTTTTCGTGACTACCCTCAACTTTTGTCCGTTGAAGGTCAGTTGGTGCCACTAGTAGATGCGCCCATGTTGTCTTGGTGTTTGTATTTGTGCGAGGTCATCTGCGAAAGGCCTAGGACTGCGAAACCGCACTGCAGGCAGTGGTAGTGGGTTTGTTTCTTGCTGTGGATGCATTGAGGCTCGTAACCGCAACCTGTGAAAGAAAATCAAACATTTTACTAAACTTAATTTCAATAATAGAATACGATCAACTTTTACCTCTAAGTACACAGAACTTTCTCTGAGATTACACGCTTCTTTAGTTTCAATAGTTCTTAACTCTTGTAGTAAGGGTTTTAAAAGACTTCGACAAGCTCAATTAGGAAAATTGAAATAAACACGAAAGTCCATTAATAAACGTTGTTTTTAAAAACAACGTCAGTCGGGACGTTGTAAGGATTCTAACAATACCCCATATATATATAAAGGTTCTTAATGATCCGTATTTTTTTTTTGTATGTACGTAGATTATTGTGATATCGTGAATAAAATCAAGTGCATTTATCTGAGAGAACAGAGCGACCCGACACACGATGCCGCCGCAAGAAGGAGCCTTCGATGTTGAACATGATGTTCGAGGCATGCACATAATCCTTATTTCTAAACTCTTACACAATGTAATTAAATTTTCTCTCCCTCTTTCCCTTTTCCTGTGACAGCAATCGCCAGCAGAGTCCTTTCATACTGGTGGTGTACTCCTCAGTGGCTTCGGCTCTCTCAGCGATCACCTTCACATCTTTCTTTTATATTTCAGTCACCTTCTGGCCTAGAGCTTCCAGTTTAGTGGTGCTTAGTGGTTTCCTTACCTTTGCTAGGAGGGAACTTGTCGAAGCCAGCTGCCTGGATGGAGTCCAGTTTCTGGTGCTGGCGACGATGCGCTACCACTTTGTTAGTGTCCGTGCATACGAATTCGCATTTCAGGCAGTGGAAGTGGGACGCTTTGTTCTGACCTGTATCTGTAGAAAGAAAATAAAATTTAATGAAACCGTGATTATTTCCCTTTCGGTGATTCGGATTATTTCAAATCGTCAAATTTTTGGACATTTTGGCATTTGACATTTTCAAAAACCTTTGATTTTAAATATAGACCAAGAAAATAATATAATTCAACAATAACATTCTTTTGTGGATCATAAATGTGAAATTGTAGCTACAAATGGCGAATGGAACTATCTTGAGGACAACAAGCGAAGCAAGAGGAAGACAAGCATAAATGTAAACAATTATTTGTTTTAGATAATATTTTGGCTAATTGAAATAATTTGTATTAATAATTTACAAGAGAAATCGGAGCACAAGAAGAATTTGTGCTCCACAACATTGGTACTGATAAGACCTAGTGCGAAGTATAGAAATCCCAAAGATCCCGGTGCTACAGAAACCGACCTATAGTATCCTATAGTATAGTATCAATATCTTAGAATCTTTTTAACCTTTTTATAAATTAAGTATATGTATATTATGTTGTGCTCTTCTATACATCACACTAATATTATAAATGCGAAAGTTTGTGAGTCTCTTAGTGTGTTTATATGTTTGTTACTTCTTCATGCTCAAACGGCTGAACCAATTTTAGTGAAATTTGGCATGGAGGTGGCTGGCACCCTGGATTAACAAGTAGGCTATTTTTATCCCAAAAACGTAGTGTTCACGTGGGAACAACGGGTAACACTGCGGGGTACAGGTAGTTTGTATAATATATGGAAGAATGATGGCCGTGGACAAGGACAGGCTGATGATAAGTAATAATAAATAATACAAACTAACAATACATACTAAATGTGCTAGCATGAGGGCAGTCCGGCCGTTGACAGTACACGTTAGCGCGGTACTGCTGGAAGTCACCGCCCATCAACGTGTCCAACCTAGAAATTAGCAAAGAGAAAACATAAAAAATAACAACTTTATTTAAATCTGTGTGCTTACAAAGTTTTAGCTAATTATATAAACGAACTTAATCTACAGTACAAAATATTGGATTAAGAAATATCTTCCATGTTGATTTCGTTTATTTTACTTCCGAATCAGATCTGATTTTTTTCTAAACTGTCCCACAACTGGGCGCGATCCTCTTCTCATTGTGAGAAGGGTAAGTCCACCACGATGGCTAAGTGCGGATTGGCAGACTTCACACTTCTTCGAGAACTTTTTTTATGGACATGTAGGTTTTTTCACGATGTTTTGCATCACCGTTTGAAGTCAGCGGGAATACGCACAGAAAAGACTGAGGTGCGTGCCCTAGGATTCGAACCCAAGACCTCCAGATTGGAAGTCAGACGGTCTCCCAACTAGGCTGCCGAAACTTCTTACTTACTTATATTTATTTTCAGTAGGAATATGTACGAACTTCAAAGTTAGGAGACAACAACGCGACGCAGTTAGACGAAATTTGGACAGATGTCGTTAGCTTCGTCAAGTATTAGACATTATTACTATTTCTTGTCTATGATACTAGTGTACAAATGTTTAGACGGAACGAATCCGTAATTTTAAATTTACCTTTCATGTCGGGCTGTGTGTTGGACAAATCTGGTTTTGTCACAGAACGAGTAGCCACAATCTTTCCTGGTGCAGTGGAAGTGGGTTTGGTGTTCCCTGAATCAAAATCAATACAAAAATTGGAGCAATGTTTTTCAAAAGATTGAAATATTCCTCTAATGTCATATAATTTCTAGTTTTGTTAAGTTTGGAGCTAAATACAATATTATACGATACATACATTATAACTCCAAAGTTACATGTCAAATTTTATAATTAGGTGTATAATTGCAAATTATTGGACTGGCTGTAGATGGTGGTAGATCTCCTTAGCAGGAGGTCGTCTAAGTAGGTACCACCGCAGTACCAGGTGTTCTGCTGCCAAGCAGTAGTGTGTAAGCATTACTGTATTCTGCTTTGAATGGTACTGCAGCTAGCGAAATTACAGGGCTGTTGAGACTAACCATCGCCAGTCTCAAAGTAATGGGCGCCAAAGTTGCGATGCGCTGGACTTTGTTTTACTACTTAAAAGTTCTGTGTGTTGCTGCAATCATACGCAGGCGTTATCTCCTACAATCAGGAGAGGCTGGGATTGCATAAAAAAAGAAACGATGGGCCCATCGTCGTCCGACACAAAACAATTACGCAGTAGACCAACAAGATAAAAAAGAGATTGGAAATATATTATTTCTCGTTCTCGTTGGTCAGATGACAATGTCTACGGAACTAATCAATTAAATACGTAGGTCAATTAACGCAGTCATACAAAAATATAGAGGTCATACAAAACGTAAATATGAAAATTTGATTACCTGTAGCCACAATGAGGGTAGGCGCAGTCCTCATTGAACCGGAACCTCAGGTAACCTTCAGGGATGGGCTCATCCTTTAGCACGCGCATATGTGGACCTCGAGTTGTGTGCGTCCGTCTGCTGATAGAATAATGCAGGTTATTAGTATGACATTATGGTATGTTTATGTTTGTCTATCATGGCATCTGGCAAAGAGTATTTTGTTTCACACAAAATACTCTTTGCTTTGCTATGCTCTTTCTATTGCTATGCTTCTTTTTTTGGTTGTGAAATGTTAATCGAAAACTTTGAGAACAAAGAATGAAACACACACAACTTCAACTTTGTTCTAATTAAATTCATAACTACAGTGAACTCTGAACATTCAAAGTAAGTAGTTCAAAGACATTGTAGACTTACGTTTTAGCCATCATCTCAGCTTCCTTATCCATTCCTGGAGGCAGGTGACCTTGTAGCAGACTTTGTTCTAGAAGTAGTTCTGGGGGGTAGAGCATCGGTGGGTAGAGAGGGAAGGGAGAGCCGCTGTATACAAAAAATAAAACATTAAAATGTTAAAATGAAAGAGGTTACATTGAATAGATTACATAAAATTTGTGTATAGACAATCGCAACCATTCGTTAAATCTTTCAATGTTCGATAAAGAATAATTTGCTTCAAATTTAAAAAAAAGGAGCGTTACGTCATTGAAGAATATAGTTTAAAGACTAATAAAAGTGTAGACATATTTTTGCTTAATAGATACGTAAAAGTTTCCTTAGTCTAGAGCTGCGTCCAAGTTATTACTTTATAGGGGAGTCTGTAAAAATAAAATTCAATAATTCTGGAAGTTATAATACTAACCCTTGAGAAAACAACGCCACTTGAGCCAGCCCAGGTAAACCAGCTAATGAGGCTGTGTATTGTTGCTGCATCTTTAGCTGCTCTTGCAAACTGCCTTTCCGTCCTCCTGCGAGGTATTGCTGAAGCAACAGGCTTTGAACTGCTTGCACCTGAAGATAAGCAGATTAGTGTCAAATAGATAACCCTTTAAACTCTATAACGTACTAAAACTGCGGCAATCCACTAAATATAACAAGTCTGGTTATATAGTTTAAAAAAAAACTAGTTTTACGTTTTACTACTTATAAACACACAAAGCATTTGTACAAAAGAAACTACTGGGCGTAGGTAGTTTAAGTTAAGTATAGGATTTTGTCCTAGTTACCTGGTCAGCTGGATTAGGTGGTCTTTGACCAGGAGAAGGTACTTGACTAGTCGAAGATGACGATGCGGTTGACGGAAGTATAGATATTTCTGGATATTCTCTCTCCAAAGTCTCCTGAAAGATATACAATTCTATAGGAACATCTCTACAAAACAATCTAAAATAAAAAAAGGTAAAGAAATATATCTTAAAAGAAAGAAAACCATAGTTTTCTTACCTTAGTAGCAGCCAAGCCGACAGGTCCCGGCTCCATGGTGTTGCTATGTTTCTTCACCATGTGGCTGAATAGCAGTTTTAGATCAACGTAAGCTTGACTACAGTGAGGGCAGTGGTAGTGTAGGTTCATTCCACCAGCATTTTTGTTCAAAGGACAACTTTGATCGTGACACGACGGCGGTATAGTAGGACTTGTCATTTTTGGAGCTTCATAAGACCTTTTATCAAGTTCCATGCGAAGCTTCAAATCCTTGGACGGCGAGGCATCATAGATGCTCCGAGGTGATGAGGTATTGCTTCTGAGATGTGAGGACGGATAGAAGGTTCCCGTCGCTTTTACTACTAGAATAAAGACAGAGGGTTAGAATTATGTCACATTACAAACTAGGGTTTACAAACTAAAAACCAGGGTTGGTTAAGGCAAAATATAATTATGGCGGAATGCTCGTTACATCTAACAAGTTTCACATCAGCTTATCAACTGTCTTTAATTGATAAATCCAACTTTCTTAGTCTCTATTTGAATCTAGTAAAAGTTATGTACAACTAAACGTACGTAATATGCAATATTACAGTATAATATCATCAATAAATTTATAAGTAATGTATTTATAAGTAATTGCAAAGTTTAATTAAAAATATAATTATAGAACAACACTCACCCGAAACGTTATCTTGTTCTCTATCAAACTCGCTTTTGATAGAGAAGTTCGTCGGAAAATCATTAACATCCTTCATTGAGCCAATACTATCAGCTGACGCCCTTTCCTTTAGAGAATAATCTTTGGCTTCTTCGTAATTTCTCTCTTGCTCCTCACATTTTATAACTGGAGTGCCCCGACCATGTTTATGGGTTGCCACAGCAGAGTATTGAGTCAAGATCGCTGGGCAGTTGTTATCTTGAGCACAGTGGAAATGAGACCTTAGCTGGTTTTTAAAGCAGCTTTGTCCTCCACATTGATCGAAGGAATTGAAATAGTCAAAGCCATCTAAAAGAGGGCTGATTGCGTGAGATTCTCTCATATGAGTTTCCATGATGGTGTGGGTTTCAGAAGCAAAACTGCAGTTGAAACAGTGCAAATGTAGCCTTGCCATTCGAAGCTGACAGCTAGAATATGATGGTGAGCACGTGTCGGGACCGGTGTAAACCTCAAAGTGATGGAATTTGATGCGCTGAAAAACAAAACAATAATATAATAGTTTTAAGGTCCAATCTAAGATTCAATTGAGAAAAGGGGAAAACGTATTATATTCGTAGTACAGAATTTTCAGGTAGAATTATACTTACCGGGAATTCTTCAACAGTTGTAATGACAGGAGATTGCACCAGTGGAGGCAACTGATTACTCTTTGGAAGCTTAAATGACGTGAAGATAGCTTGAGGCGTCACCTGAAATAAATAATTACTTGTAATTAAAATTCAATTCTGTTGTTACAGATTAGAAACTAAAACTCATCAAATGTATGCTTACGTTGTCAGTCCAAACTTCAACCACTCGGTTTTTGGGGGGCCTTCCTCTTTTTCTACTGAACATTTCGTCTAAAGATGTAGATAGATTGACGTGCTGCGGTGGCACTACATTAGGATTGGGACCAAGGTTCAACTGGGCCTGGAGATTTGGAGTCAGTTGAGAAGTCAGACTAGGTGCCATTTGCGCTAACTGTGCTAAATTAGGAGGCAGGTTGGGAATATTCGGCACTTGACCAAGTTGAGCAGCCATATTAGGGTGCAACTGAGCTGACAGTTGAGGAGTAAAGTTAGGAGCAAATCTAGCCGCTAAGTTGGGGGACATAGGGCTCAAGATGGCATGCTGGCGATGATGCTCCAAACGTCTGAATGGATGCTCTTCTGACGAGAGGATCACTGCACCGCAATTTTCCTGCAATAAAACAAATATTCTTATTAATCGAAGCCTTTTAGAAATTGTAATAAGATTACATAAAATAATACGAAAGTTATTTTGATGAGTGATTTTAGCATTATATTTCCTGAATATCTGTTAAATGTGTAAATATACCTTGAACACTCTAGTTTGACTTATCAGTCAAAGAAGAATAAAGATTAAAAGTCAATTCTGAAATGGGAAAAGAGAAGGTGAAATAAGTAACATTCTGATTTTTAAGTTACTTAAATTTTTTCTTATGCTTAAATGATGAAGTAGAGGTAAGAAAGAAGGAAGAAAGTGGCAAATATATATTTGTTACGAACCCAAGTGCAGTGGTAATGCGTGATGTCCCGAATGTGCTGGCAGGCGGAGTTGCCGCAAGGGTTGTGTCTCGTGTAAGTGAGGAAGTAAGCTTCCGTCACTTGGTTCTGCTGCTCATGTTCCATAACATGTTTCATCATCGTGGTGTGACAGCTGGAAATTAGAAATGTTTTGATAAGTCATTTACTTTAACTGATTAAATTTAATTTAAAGCATTTTATACTGTTCTGTGCAGTTTTTTTTACTTTGAATAGGCTTGCGTTTGAGACCTTGTTTATTGTTGAATAGTAGTGCGGCTCAAGATATATACATACATATACGTATATGGTTCGACATTTCATACAGCGCTATCTAGCCCCTTATAATATAGCCGATAGAATATTAAGCTATTTTTTTGTATATACATACTTATAGTATAAACGTTTATAGTGACATAAATGTTACCAAAGTTACAAGTCAAATTCCGTAATATTATTTCATGTATATCAACATGATAAAAAGTCAACGAAAAAAAAAATAACAATATAAAAATATTGTCAAAATAATCAAATATCAAATATAATTATATTAATTACTTACTAGTATTAGTAATTGTACCATTCTTACCTATAATGAACCTGTTCGGAATTTTCATATTTACTAGGAATGGATAGAATTTTGTACTTTATAATTTACTTCCAAAAATTTGCTTTTTGGTCTAAATGTAATTCAGGGATCTAAATCTAAATGTAATTCATTCTCCTTATACTAGCTAAGAAAATGTTATTTATATTGTTAAACCTTATATCTTAAGGTATAATTTCATTGCTTTGCTTTATTTCTAAAAGAGTTTTAAATGATGTTTTTCTTACCTGTGTGCCATTTTGCAGCCATCAGCCAAGCAGTGATAATGCTTATTCAAAGCACTGCATTTGCCGCATTTGTCATCTGCTTCCTTACTTCCGTTGAACGTTTCAATGTACTTCCTAGATACTTCCTCCATCATTGTAGGGTTCTAGAAATAAAATTTAAATATAAACAGGATAAATAATGAATTATAAGTCTTCTACTGGATTTTTAGTGGTAGCATTGTACAACAATTTTACGCCAAGATTTGTCTACATTTCGGCTTTTACTTTGAATTTTGGTTAAATTTGGATTTTAGTTTTCTATAATAAAATCATGTATGTATTATTTGTATATTTAAGATCCTATAAGTAAAACTAACAGCACTTGGCGGTTTCATTAGAGTTTTCCAGATTCAAAACCTAGCCTACTTAGGATCAAGCTATCTGTGTTCCTGATTTTATTCAAATTCGTTAAGCTGCAACAGTGTAAAGAAGTAGAATACACCGTTTTGCGTTTGGTGGTAGATTTTCAACATAAGCTAGCCAGCCAAGTATTAGAAAGTAACCTACCTCTATTCTATGGTTTTCTCACGATATTTTCCTTCACACGCAGTTGAAATGTGCCGTGTTAACCTATCATCGAGTCCAAAATATGGCCATTGATAAATAAATCAATTAAGCAAAATTAGATATTCTAGAAAGTACTTACGAAAGAGTATTCAGAGTCTATCATGGAATTGGACAAGTCGTCATCGTGGAGGTTTCCTCCAGGGGAGTACATGCTCAGGTCAGCTCCTTGCTGCATCAGAGCGCTTTGTATCACTGATGTCGGAAGCCTGATGAAGAAGGTAAGATTGGGTTAGATAATCCGTTAAGACACTGATGCAAGAAAAAAAAGAGCAATGACGGTGCCATGTTAATAGTTGATAACATAAATTGAAAGTAATTTTACTGCTTTTTAACTGGTGATATATAATACCAAAATTGCGAAAATAGATCTTCCTTAGTAAGGCATACTGTTTTTACCCACAATAAAAAACGATCTGGATTTTGATATGACTATATTAAGAGTATACAAACAGAAAAAAGTTAAGGCAACCTTTTATAATTTTAACAGCAAATTATTATATATTAATATACATTTAATTATATTAAAATATATAAGTTATATACAATATAACTTCGCGTTTTACCACAAATTCACTAAAAGCACTTAGAAAATAGCTGTTGAAACTGAATTTGGAAAGAATTGTTGTTTGATGGTTTTATACTCGTAGTTGGTGGTAGATCTCTTTAGGAGGAAGTTGTCTAGGTACGTACCACCGCAGCACCAGATATTCTGCTGCAAAGCAGTAGTGTGTAAACATTACTGTGTTCCGGTGTAAAGGGTACTGCAGCTAGCGAAATTACAGGGCTGTTGAGACTAACTATCGAAAGTCTTAAAGTAATGAGCGTCAAAGCAGCGATTCCCTGGACTTTGTTTCGTTACTCCAAATTTGCGCAGCAATGGTTATGGACATGCATTATCTTTTACTATTAGGAGAACGTCTGGTTCGTTTGCTCGAATCCTTGGGGTGTATCATTCCGAAAGGGGGTCATTGTACTCATTATTTGAATTAGCAAATCTTATGCTAAAAGACCTTAAACTGTTTTATCCAAAAATTACTTACCCAAACGTCATCTCCTGTTCCTTCCTCTCATGTTTCCGCTTATGAGTGAAGATCTGACTGCTGGAGTGCAGCACGTAGTTGCAATGTGGCCTGATGCAGTGGATGTGATTGCAGGTCCGGCTGAACCGGCAGTCTCTGTACGGACACGCCTCGTTCTTCATATACTTCTTGAAGCCGTCCTTGGAGAGGGCCTCGTCTTTTATGTGATACGTCTTGTGCTTTTCTGTAAAGTGATCAGAAAGAAAATTTAATGGCGTGTGTGAACCCAGCAACTTGCGATCTACATTGGGCGAGATTATTAAAATACGACCTTTGCCTTTAAAAGGTACGCCTACAAAAGGAAATGTCAAAAGGTAAATCAAGTTACCCATGTCAGCCTTGTTTTTGAAGGTGTAAGTGCAGCCAGGGCGTCTGCAGTGGAAGTGCGTGGTCCTCTGACCAGCGAAGATGCAGTGAGGTGCCGCGCAACTCTCTGTGGCTCTGAATCTCTGGAACCCTTCTTGGAGGATGGCTGAATCTTTGCGATGGTAGTTCGCGTGCATTTGCACGTCGGATGTGGAGATATAGACCTGGAAGCAATGGCGGTGAATGATAAGGTATTGCAATTAGTAGTAATTGCGGATAGACTTTTATTTACTTTAATATTTAAGGCTGATTGATTAGTGTTATCATAGTTTAGTGAAGATATAAGTGTAGCGATGACAGTTCAGTGGTTAACGCGATCGGTTCACACGCCGAAGGGCGTGGGTTCAAACAACAACAAAGCTTGAGCTGCCACCATGCTATAGGAAACTATAGCATTCACCGGCAACAAGTTTATTGTTGAGATTTGAACCCTCACCCTCTGACAGCAATAACCACTAAGCTATCATCGCAATAAAAACTATTTTTAAATAGGATTCATAGAGTATAAAAAACATATTTATTTTTTAATTAAGAGTGAGATTTATCGATATTTTATAATAAATACGGCAATCCGCCATTTTTAGTTGAACACCAATCAGAGCGTATTACGTCACGCCTATGTAATATGCGCTTAAGTGATCAAAGTGCGCAAAGTGATCTTCACAGAAATAAATT
The DNA here is from genome assembly GCA_950106695.1 of Biston stratarius. Taxonomy (NCBI): domain Eukaryota; kingdom Metazoa; phylum Arthropoda; class Insecta; order Lepidoptera; family Geometridae; genus Biston; species Biston stratarius. Next base: position 3,610,516 of record OX467108.1, read on the forward strand.
GGAGAATTTAAACAAATAGCTGTTGGATCTCGCCGTGCAAGATAGAGACACTTGTATCACATTGTTTTCTTTTGTGGAACGTGAACAAATAACTTATTAGGAGTCTTTATTGATGTATTATTGCACTGAGGGACCGCACACCACTTATATACTTTAGAATTCATATTTAACACGCAAAATAATTAATTTATTACATATATGTTCACTGTTCACGTTACAGCTTACATAGGCGTGACGTCACGAGCAGCCGCCATGATACCTTGAGTGTTTTAGCGTGAATTTGAAATTTAAATGGCATTTATTTTCTATCTATTCTAACTATTATATTTTTTGGCAATAGTAGATACTTCCTAACATCATAGAATAGTTTTTCAAAATCAATCATCACGCCTATTCCTCACCTTATCACAGCCATCTTGGATGCAATGGTAGTGGGTTTGACTCCTATTGTGAGGGCATTCCGAAAACCGTTCAGAACAGTCGTCCAGAGGAGAGTATCTCATGAAACCGTGGGCCAGGGATTCGTCGCGTTTCTTGTGCCACTGTGGAAAGAAAACAAAACAATTAGGATGCGAAATAAATAAATAAAATAAATATTGTAGGACACATTACACACAGCGCCGTCTGACCCCAAACTAAGCAGAGCTTGTGTGATGGAAGTCAGATAACTGATAGAATACATAAATACTTTTTTTTTGTAAATACATATTTATAATACATACAGAACACCCAGACACAGAACAAACATTTGTTTATACCAAACAAATATTTGTCCGTGGCGGGAATCGAACCCACGCCCTACAGCTCAGGCAGACATACTCCCAATGAGCCAACAGGGCTGTCACACAACAGAAAAATGAAAATGAGATGGGAAGATAATTTATTCATTCAATTATTTACTTTGCGGAAGTTCATTTTGAGTATTCAAGAGATATATTTTTAGTGTTCCGCTTAAAAGTCGTTTTGTTTACGACAGAGACAAATATTTAATTTAAATATTTATCTAATGTGGTGACGATATTTTAAAAATATTATGTTATTTTTCTTCTTATATAGTATAAACCGAGTATAAAACAAAGTCGCTTCCCGCCGTCATAATTACCGCACCAAATTATAAGTCTAACATAAAGGCTTCTAGGCATTTTTATTGACTAAATTACTCATCAGTGACTTAATAACTAAATCATCAAATAAATGATAGACAAAAGGAAGAAGAAAAGCAGTTTCCATTTATTCCCGCCAGGGGCGCTGTCCCTATTTCCATACATTTTTATATCGTTTACTAATATTATAAATGTGAAAGTTTGGAAGGATGGATGGATGGATGTTTGTTACTCAATCACGCCAAAACGGCTGAACGGATCTGGATGAAATTTTGCATGTAGATACTTTAGACCCTGGCATAAAACATAGGATAGTTTTCATCATCATCATCATCCATCACCACGCGGGTAAAACCGCGGGGCGCTGCTAGTAGATATATAAATGTTGCAAATTAATATGCTAGCGCCATATGCTTGTTTAGAACAAACCAATTTATATGATACTTGACTCAGATGGGCTACAAACAGTTTAAAATACGGGACTTTGCGTTTGCCATTGAGATGAAGCAAAATATATGAGACTAGCTGCGCCCCGCGGTGTCACCCGCTACATTATTTCGGGACAACAAATAGTCTATGTGTTATTCTAGGGTTTTAGCTACCTTCATACCAAATTTCATTAAAATTATTCCAGCCGTTTGAGCGTCAAACTGTCACCTTTATATAATGTTAAGTGTGACTGTAGTTACCTTGCTATTGTTTAGCCGTGGTGGTGCCGGCGTAAGAATAGTACCCCACCCTCTCTACCCGTGGTTGCCGTAAGAGTCGGCTAAGGGATGTAATCCGGAAGATGGGCAGCAGCGTCTTCCTTGAACAATCACACCTAACTGCGCTCGCCAACCCGCCTGCCAAGCGTGGCGAGTATTGGCTCAGGAGGATGGCTCTATGTCCAGCAGTGGACGTGCTATGAGTGATGATATGTAGTTACCTTGAAATGTCTGATCATCTCTTCCTTCTTGCAGAAGACTCTAGCCGTGCAGTCCATACAGTGAAAATGTTCCCGGTAGCCCAGGTCTTTGCAGTATGAGGAACCGCATTCAAGGGTTGAACTATATCTGAAAATGATGCAATCTTAAGTTAAATGTTTGATACCTTACAGTTTTAGATGGGATCTCTATTTTTTACCCAACTGCCAAAGAAGGGTTATGTTTTTCGCGCGTATCTTGTATGTATGTAATTTTTTTTACTACCTCGTATCTTCCAAACGGCCGAATGGATTAATTAATTAATTAATTAAAGTATTGTTAGACTCGTCTCAATAACCCAAGTGTCCTTTTGGGTTGTTTTAAAAAAAACAAGATTATGGATTTTTGGCGCGAAATAAAGATACTTTGATTTAAAAAAAAATAGGATTACATAAATATAATTATATAAGTTATATGTTTAAATTTAATTAGGAATAATAAATTAGTTTAAAAAAATCCTTTTCTTTATGACGGACTGACTAGGTGTTTGACCACAACTCACCTGATGCTAAGTGACGGTGTGGTGAAGATGGTAAAGCACGCCTAGCCTGGATTGAAACTGTGAGGCTTCCGGAACACACCGTTAGATGTTTGGCGGCAAATTTTCAACTTGAGGGTGGTCTAGCCAGCCGAGTACTAGAAAATACCCTACCACCACGCTTTGATTTCGTCACGATATTTTTATTCACCGGTAGCTCAAGCTCACTGATGGGGTTTGAACCCACGGCCTTCGGTGTGTGAACCGTCCGCGCTAACCACTGAGCTATCATCGCTACAAAGTATATGATGAATATGTTACTGCAGTTTTGAATAGATTTCTATACAAAACCAATAGTAACAGGAACCAATGTAAATGAACTTTATTAATTATACCACAGCGCGGTCATTGCTATTATCCGGATCCTGTTTCAAATCTAATTTTAATCAGTAGCTTTCATACGAGGAAAATAATATTGAACGAACTTACAAAACACGAACTAGTTTCGACAAAAAACCGACTACCTTTTAACATTATAATGTAAAGAACAAAAACATACTTTTAATATGAATTGAATTAGTCGAAACTGTATCACGACTTATGATAAATACAATTGAAAACAGTTAAGCACCTATGTTGTCTATATAAAATTGGTTTAGGGTGTGTATACACTAGTTTCATGGAACATGTTCTTTTAAAAGATTTATTTTAAATCAATGGTTTATTAAAGGAGGTTGTACCACCGCACTATACTATAAGATATTCTGCCGCCAAGCAGTAGCTTTAATGATAACTTGGTGGTTTACACGATCTTTTCATAGGCTGATGGGTGTGAGTTCAAACCTCAACAATGGGCTTGAACTGTCAGTGAAGGGTAGATGGTAACTGATAGGGTACATTCTCGGCTGGCTAGCTGCCATTAAAGTTGAAAATCTGTTGCCAAGCATATATTATGTGTGTTCCTGCAGTTTTACTTGAGAGCCAGTTCTATTCCAGGGTAGATGTGCTTACCATCTTTAACAACACCGTCATTTAACATCATGTAAGCTGTGGTCAAACACCAAGCACGTCAATTGTAAACAAAAAAACGTAAAAATGTTTACATTTTTGTTTGAAATGCAAAAAAATCTGGGCATGAAATTGCAAGGCTATTGAGACTAATCATCAAATGTCATAAAGTAATAATTGACATAGCAGCGATGCCATAGATTTATGTTTTCCAAAGTTCTGGGTACTACTGAACAGTCATGGACAGGCGATATATTTTTATTATTATCTTTCTAATCATCGCCAACCATCCATTTAAAGAGGTTGAAGCCGACAAAAATGGGTGACCCATGTTGTCGTAGAGAGGTGTGGTGTTTGGAGCAACTGAGAAGAGTGGAAGCGCTCTGAAGGCGCTGGTTTGGGCACCGGAGATCCAAGAATCCCCCGTCAAGTACCAAGGAAGCTACCCTGGGCATTTTACCGGACAAAATCGTAGAGAAGCATCTTGGGAATATTTCCACATATCTAAAAACACAGTAGAATTTTTTCAGAAATACTCTTACACATAGGTTTGTGATAAAAATATACCTTTTCACATATCTGGAGTAGTCGACAGTAGTTTGCATAGAGTTTTTTCTCGCCTGGTCCAAGTGGTTCAGCGCTGAGAGCAGACCTGCATATAAACAAACGTATTTCTTAGAACACATTAAACAAATTTATTTAACGTCCTAAATTAACTACCCACAACATAAAGTATATCATTTGTATGTATGTACTAGTGTTTGTCACACGAAACGGCTGTCTATTGTTAAATAACAAATTTTGCGTGGTGGTAGAGTACTCTCTAGTACTCGGCTGGCTAGCTACCACCTTCCAGTTGAAAATCTGCCACCAAGCATCTAACGGTGTGTTCCGGCAGCCTCACTTGAGAGCCAGTTCTATTCCAGGCTAGGTGTGCTTTACCATCTTCGACCACACCGTCACTTAACATCAGGTGAGTTGTGGTCAAACACCTAGCCTGTCAGCGTTAAAAAAAATAAGTATCTCAAGGCGTGCTACTCTCTTTTTTCCAATTCGCGGTCTTCACTCTGGAATATGTCTATTTCAGCGGTCATCAGTTCTACGACAGATGGTTCTTACTTATTAATAAACCCTCGAGTTTAACCCTAGAGAACTAAAGTCACAGACATAGCTCAGCGTGTTGGCAAGCTGAAATGGCAATGGGCTGAGAATATCTGGCGTAGAACCGATAACCGCTGAGGTAGACGTGTTCTGGAATGTAGAACGTGAATTGGCAAACGTAGCGTAGGACACCATGAAACTCGTTATAGTGACGATATACGTAAGGCAGCTGACGTTGGATGAAAGCAAAAAGCGATCAGGTTGAGTGGTGTGTCTTGGAGAGGTCTATGTCCAGCAGTGGACTTCGATAGGCTGATGATCATGGAATCCTCGTGTTTGTGGTCATAGGATTCGTTACGAGGGTTTTCATTTATATCTTTTATTACTCAAATACTGTATACTATACTGTATACTGTACCTGGTCACGAGGTATTACCGCTTACCATCAGAGCGCTTCGTCTTATTACTTTTTATCTTAAAAAAAATCAAGCCAACATAACAAGAGTCTACATTGGAGCTAATCTAAAACTATTATAGCTAGTTAATTGTATTCCCCACGGGTTTAAGGCGTTATGCTAATATCCGGAACAATCATAGCTAACGTAGCATCATTCCTTTTCCGTCAAAACTCGATTCTTTTGTTCGGAACAGTCAAATCACTGCCATGCATCATTCTCGAACAATGTAACTGTTTTCGTTGAGTTCAGAATAATTTTAAAACTTCTTTGTTTCGATCATTTTACGTCCGTGTTTACGTTTTAATAAGTTATGCTTTAGTTTGGTAAGAATATGGGATTGTTTATTAAGTTTTATACAGTAAAAACCTTCATAAATTAGAGATTTCCTGCTTCTTGGTTATTCTCTAAGGTATCGTATCCGGAACGAAGTAATTCGCCCGAGAAATGAAGTCACACTAAGTAGTAATTTTCCTTGGTCATCTAGGTATCCTGCTGCCAAGCAGTAGTGTGTGGTTCGCCAGAGAACTAAAGTCACAGACATAGCTGCGCGTATTAATAAGCTGAAGTGGCAATGGGCTGGACAAATCTGTCGCAGAACCGATGACCGCTGGGGTAGACGTGTTCTAGAGTGGAGACCGCGAATTGGCAAACTTAGCGTAGGACGCCCTGAAACTTGATAGAGTGACGATATACGTTAGATAGCTGGCGTTGGATGAAAGCGAAAAGCCGAAGATCGGGCTGAGTGGCTTTTCTTTTTGGCGGCCGTTCTTTCACTTTTATCATCCGCCTAGCATTAGTGTGCAAACATTACTGTGTTCGGTTTAAAGGGTATTGCAGCTAGCAAAATTATAGGGCTATTGAGACTAACCATCGAATGTAATAAAGTAATAATCGCTTAAGCAGCGATGCCCTGGATTATTTTGTTACTCCGAATTCTGAATACCGCTGCAATGGTCATGGACATGAGTTATCTCTTACCATCGAGCGTTTAGTTCGTTACATTAATTTTAAATAAAAATATAAACGAAATCTCATCACCGCTACAAAGAAAAACTGTATACCTAAAACGCTTTAATGGCAAGGAGAGGTTACTTTTTGTATAAAAAGCAATTTATTAGAAGAAGGATACGTATTTACAATACGCTTGCATTCAAACTCGCTCGAGTCATATTATGTAACGCCCGTATCAAGTTTTGGTGTATCAAATAACTGATTATGATAATTAATCAATGTTTTCTTCAAGTCACTCCAGACCTATTGTATGGAGCAACCAATTTGACTAACGAAACGGCCGAATCAAGAACTAAAATGAAAATTAAGCGGGTAGTTTTTATTTCACTTGTTTCGTTGAGATAATGTTATAGTGGCTCCCTTAGCTAACGTTTGGTTGTATGTTGTTCTGATGGCACAGATTTCAGATAGTTTCTATGTAGTACATTGCTCCACGAAAGTGTTTGTTTTATTTTTTTCTCGTATGTTACGAGATTATATCTTAAATGAGATGGTTTGATGGAAAGTTGGATCGGTTTTGAGTTTAGATCGTGTGTGAAATGTTGTTTGTTGCTTTTCAAAGTTTTATGAGTAATTGGTTGGATGTATTTAGTTTATACGGTTGGTTTAGTTCAAAGTAAATTATGTCTTTTAGTGACTATTCAGAACCTGAATCAGATCTTCTTTTAGTAATGATACGAACAAGACACTCTTCTGATGGTATGAGATAACGCCTTTCCATGACCATTGCAGCGATACATAGAACTTTGTGAAACAAAACTAAGTCTAGGGCATTGCTGCTTTGGCGCTCATTATTTTGAGACTTTGAGACTACTCGGCTGGCTAACTACCACCCTTAAAAATCAAGCCAGTGAGAGCCAGTTCCATTTCAGGCTAGGCGTTTACTATTCAATCAATCAACCACAAAAAAAAAGCTTGTACTTTTAAATGTTGTTAATAAATTTTACTATGATACCAAACTTTGCGTAGAATTTAAAAAAAACGTTCAATTTGTAGTTTTAGACGATTCTACGAAAGAAAGTATTATTTTTATACCGTATTCTAGTTTCAATTGACGTTGATTGAAAGAAATTAAAATCTTCTCGTCTAGTGATCCACTTTTCTACTTATCTCTCCGATCTCCATACGAATCAGACACGAATCTATTGTATTGAAAAAAGCGGATTTGTGTAAGCGTCTGATAGAGATTAAAAAATTTAGTTGTCTTAAACGTGAACCTACTTGATGTAGTTATATGGCATAGTTTATAGATTAACTAGCTGCTCCCCGCGGTGTTATCCACTGTTCTCGCGTGAACACTACATTTCGGGATAAAAAGTGTCAAGTGTACATCCAGGGCGTCGGCTACCTTAACACCAAATTTCATCAAAATTGGTTCAGCCGATGGAGCGTGATAATGAATTTACTACATTACTAGAAATGAAAAAAAATTACGTTTTTTCTTTACATATACGGGTTTTCTCTCAAACAAAAGCTGAACTGATTTATATTGGATTTTATTTGTGACTATTTTTTATTTACATTGGACTAGGCTTGCATTTGACCACAATCTCACGTGATGGAAAGCGACGATGTGACTGAAGATGGAGCACGCTTGCCTAGGGAATACCTATTCACGTTTTTCTTTGAGTAGGAGTGTTCTTAGAATATACTATGATTTAGGAAAATCTGTTTTGTCTTTTGTAGATTGAACTGATAATAATCTACAAAACAGCTGAAATTACGGCTGAACGGATTTGGATGTAATTTGCCACATATTATCAGTGGCGGATTTACCAGCAGGTTGAGTAAGCTGGAGCCCAGGGCGGCAAATTTTAGGGGGGCGATTTTGAGTTAAAAATTTAATTTTGCCTTTCAGAAATTAAAAAATGTCTCGTAAATTTAATAAAATTACAATATTTTGGTACAATACAGTACACCGAATATTCCAACCTCTGTACATGAAAAATTACTAAACGCTGTGTATTTGTATTTGTAAAGTGTACTTTTGTGGATATTAATTTTTAAAATATTCCAATAGCGTTACAATATTACAATTTAAATTTAGTAATTTTGACCTATTGTTTTATTAAATATTAGTAGAAAAAGGCTGATGTAATTATGACGATAGAGCAATCATAAAATTGCAATTTCAATGACAAAGAAAATTTTGTTAATATGATTGTGAACTAGAGTATTGAGTTGTTCATTCGTGAACCTAATTTTAAAGTTAACGTGGATGAAGTCACGGGCGTAAGTTAGTATTTATATAGATGCGAGGGCGAAGCCGTGGTTTGCCGTGGTGGTGCCGGCGTAAGAATAGTACCCCACCCTCTCTACCCGTGGTTGCCGTAAGAGTCGGCTAAGGGATGTAATCCGGAAGATGGACAGCAGCGTCTTCCTTGAAAAATCACACCTAACTGCGCTCGCCAACCCGCCTGCCAAGCGTGGCGAGTATTGGCAAAACCCCCTCAGGAGGAGGCCTATGTCCAGCAGTGGACGATCTATGGTCGATGATGTGATGTGTGATGTGAGGGCGAAGGCTCAGCGCTACCTCATTGGAAACAATTCTAGTCAGCTAATAAAATAACATTTCTAACTTTCGTTAAGTTGTTTCTGATAAGCGTCGCATCACCGCGTCTTGTCATGTCGAAACACCACAGCTTTTTACAAAATCGTTTTTGAAAGACGTATTAATACCTATACTTATGTAGATTAGCGTTGTAACAATGGAGGTTAGCATACGTTGATAATTTCCTACGTTATGTAAGTCGTGCTTGGATCTACGCGTGATTCTTATAATGGAACTTTAGGTTAGAACAAGTTATTAATGAGCAGAGAAATCAAATTCTGAGCAGTGTGGCCAGATTAAATAATTGGGCGTTGAAATGGGGATCTTCTTTTTCAGAGAATCTATCTTATGTGCAATGGTTTACCACCTTCCATTTTTCCACGGAGTTTTGATCTACCTCGCTTCAAATATAGGTGAATGGGGTCCATAAAGGTAGGCACATACACACACACATCATCAGCCATAGGACGTCCACTGCTGGACATAGGCCTCCTCCTGGGGGGTTTTGTCAATACTCGCCACGCTTGGCAGGCGAGTTGGTGAGCGCAGTTAGGTGTGATTGTTCAAGGAAGACGCTGCTGCCCATCTTCCGGATTACATCCCTTAGCCGACCCTTACGGCAACCACGGGTAGAGAGGGTGGGGTACTATTCTTACGCCGGCATCTCCACGGCAAACAAGGTAAGGCAATAAAGGTAGGCAACGCAATGAGAATGCCTCAGGTATTGTAGATGGTAATGATAGACGGCGGTGACCATATTTTAAAAAAAATGTAATAGTAATGAGACAAACAAGACACTCTCCTGATGGTAAGATGGCATTTCCATGACCATTGCAGCAATACACAGAACTTTGAGTAGTAAAATAAAGTCCAGGTACCAATAATAAGCTCAGTGGTTAGCGCGGTCGGTTCGCATGCCGTAGGGCGTGGGTTTAAACCCCAACAATGAGCTTGAGCTGCCGTGCCGCTGCCGCTCATCTGATGTTAACGGTATGTCGAATGGTAAATACACCTAGTCTAGAGTGGAACTGGCTCCCAAGGCAGGCATCCAGAACACACCGTTAGGTGCTTAGCGACAGATTTTTAACTTAAGGCCAGCTAGATTCGAGTGCTAGAAAGTACCCTACCTCCATGCTATGGTTTCCTCACGATGTTTTCCTTTCCTCAAGCTCATTGTTGGCGTTAGAACCCACGCCCATCGGCATGTGAACCGGTCACACTAACCACTGTGCTATAATCACTACAAACTCAAATTCTATGCGTATTGCCCATTTAAAATAATTGCTTTCTCATATAGATAGTAATGTTAAATTCTGGCAACACTGTTCTATCAACTTTAATAGCTCACGACTTAACAAATAACAAGTGCGAATGTATTGTTAAAAATACACGTTATTGTATATCTCGAAACGTTGGGGAAATCGTGTTTATTGCTTCTAATGTACGAGAGAAACGAAATTGTGATTATAATAACAACGGCAATTGTAAGGCCGATACTATTTGAACAAAACGAGGGAAATATAGATTGCAACTATGTTACAAAAACGAGAAGAATAAAATAATCGTAGGTATATCTATTGCTATTCAGATAATAGATTTTTTTATGGGTGACAGAATAGATAGATAGATAAACTCTTTATTGTCTAAAGACAACTAATATGAGATTAGTTAATTTAATACTGTTGTTTTTTGGACTCTGTAGTCGGAAGATACGTTAAATCATAGGTCTCAGTTATTTGTTCCATATTTCTATAACATCAATCAGCAATGCTTTCGTGCGGCATATTAAGTCTGACACTAGGTCTAGCTCCTCAGCCTATACCAACTTGTTGTTTTGTGAGCACGTGGAGTTTGCTAATATCCAAATAAAACAAAATTTTAATTCCAAATTAAAGTGATTATAAAGTCATTACAAAATCCATTTCGTAGGATCTACCAGCTTTAATGATTTGAATAAAAATATAATAAAAATCTGCTGAATAAAAAGACAATGGATTGAAGGGATCTGATATCGGCATAATGAACGTTTATAATACTAACGTGGTGTTTTTTAGGAAATTTCGTAAGATATTGTGCTGGCCCATTCAGCCGAGACAATGGGGCTCAAGTAATGTCTACCCAGATGTGTAAGCAGTATGGATATTTAGGATAATAAAAAAAAAATAATAAACAAGTATATTACAATAAAATACATAAAACCAAGAAAGAGTTTAAGAAGTTTGATAAAGAAATTTCCTTTCAATTGAAATTTTAGTCAAAAATAGACGTAGAACTTAGTATAGTAGGTATCTACAGATATAAAGCGATCTTAGCGAGCTATGGAAAGATGCTTATGCTATGCTCAGTGTTTCTTTGAATGATCATATCCGCAACAGTAATTCGCACTAGCTCAGTGAATTAGTCAGCTGAATTGGTTGTCACAGAACCGATATCCATTGGGGTAGACGTGTTTAATAGTGGAGACCGCGAACTGGTAAATGTAGTTGTAGTACGTTCTGAGTCTTGATAGAGTGACTATATACCTAAGACAGCTGGCAGTAGCTGGAAGCTAAAAGTCAAAGATCTGGCTGAGTAGTGAACCTTAGAAAAGGTCTATGTAGAAGTAGACAATGATAGGTAAATTATGATGAAACATAAAGTAAAAATGCAGCATGTTTTCATAGTCTCAAACTGAATTAACTTAGATATAACCAATGTCACCCCTAGAGAAGTATAGAGAGTGAATAATAGGGAATGCTGATGAATAAATCCATTCGAATGAAAAATGAGAAAGAAAAGAATATTTGGTGTCAACATGGGCTACTTCTAAACGTGTCTTTTTGTTCTACATCCTATGCGAATCATTATTTGGTTAGACATTTTTTCAAAAACGGTGGGTACAAATGCTGTTCCTTTACCTGAACATATTTTTAAAGTATTCAAAATGACTGTACACATTAACCAAACACCAAAAATAAAAAGAACTTTACACGGGACGACATCTGTCAAAGACAAAACGTACTTTAAAAAGCTTTTATGTGGTATGTAGAGTGCAAATCATGCATGCATAAGAAATAATATAGTTTCATATCAACATGTGTTACTGGAAAGTTTACGTTTAATATGATAATATTCTATATAATGGGTTTTCGGGCGCAGTCAATGGAACCACGCGCTGTGACCGACGAAAGTTCTCAGTATCGGGATTTATGATTCGAAGATTTGGGTGTAACTTCCTTCGTTGCATTATCGTGAACAATACTTGTTGCTGAACAGATCTTGATCAGCAATAAATCTTGGACATCCGACGAACAAAGATGATTCAATTTATTAATGTTTAGGTATTTGTATTGTAACAGCTGATAGTGACAAAGCACTGAGTCACTGTAAAGAAACCTCTTAATTTTTAAGTAGTAAAACACAGCTGCAAACTTTGCTAAAGTCGCTGCTGCAAAGCAATAAGAATAATAATGGTACTTTACTAACACACTACAAAATGACATTACAAATTAATAAGGGAGTAGATAAGTATCAATAATGAAATGAAGCGGTGTCTTAGGGGAGTGTTAGCTCCCAAATAAGAAATCCTGAGTCTTGAACGCTAAGTCCTTCCTAAAACCTATAAAGAAACAGTATGTTGATAAAAATTTACATAGTTGTGCATAAAATATTAATCACTATCACTATCACCTTAAGATCCAAGGAGCCCAGGTTCTATTTACGACCCGAATTTGAATATCTGCTATCTGTAAGTTATCCTTTGTTATTGTACATTTCGCTATGAAATCTCTAACACGGGAAACTACGAGTTTTAAGTATATACTCGTACTCATATGATTTTTGTTTTGTTTATTTTTTTCGTTAAAATGTAGACACATGCAATATTTAGCTTTATGTATAAAACTAAACTCTAATGATATATTTTCACACTTCTCTATGTTACCAGTTTGAACATCTCCGACAGTCTCATTCGTATTCCAAAAGGAAAGCAGGCCCACTCTATTTAAATTACACGTACTGGTTAAGAATTCCATAATATCTCCGACTGCATGATATTTTGAAAAAGAACCTTAAATTATTTTCTTACAATCATAAATCCGTATCTATAGCAGAAATAAGAGATGTAAAACAAAATAATATTGAAAAAGGCGTAAGAGATGGCAAAAAGGCATAAATGTGTGAGATAAAAAACGACATATACGATTTATTTCACACGATTTAAAATTCTCTTGTGAGACAGCTGTGACCGGTGATATTCCTTGGGAATTCATATAATCCCGCGTGGCATTTATGTTAAGCGGAAAACGAGTAAATGTCAGTCCGAAATCACTTTTTGGATCCATTTACGAATCTATGACTAATTGTAATTGAATGTCACTTAAGATTTAGATAAACGGATCTCGAGTTTAGAAAGTACAGTTTATTATTTGGTGTAACTTCCTCGATGTTGTTTTTGTCAATTTACAGAATGTGTTATTTCAACAAATATTCACAATATTAAAACACTAGAGTTTTGACATTATTATTTGCTTAAGTTCGATACATCTATATGTATATCTTAGCAATTCGAAAGTTGTACCATTTTTGTTAAGCTCGTTTCATTAATAATCCCATTGTTTCATCGACAATTGGTCCGTCATCGAGCGAGTTCAATAACTGCATCAATTTCTTGCATGAGCACTCGTCTTCCATCTAAATTGACATTTACTCTCGCAAGTATGTCTAAAATGTAAATGCGGTTACTACACATACCAATTCGTGTAGGACGCACTACATCGGAGTCTCGAAAACCATTGTCATTCAATAACGACCTCTATTTCGTATCATTAAGGAAAATTTTGAACTATTCAACAGCAAAATTGTAGTTGAAGCAAATGTAAGCGACCAATGTAGTCTGATATGTGATGTTGATTACTTTATTAATGTTTTTATTGAAACGAGAGATCAGATTAAGCTGGTGGAGGTAATAGTATATTAAAGTGAGGCTGTATCGCATTGAGGAGGTAATGAGGCGGGGCCGATGGGTGTATGTACGGACAAAGATCTTGGCTATTGACACACACCAAGTTCATACTTATGTATCAGCATCTACTTAGAATTCTTGAGCTTATTATCAACTAAATGACGCGTATATGAAGATATAGCAAACAAAAAGTTCAGCTGACAAAATGAATTCCTCCACGGATCAACGGAACGTGTTATTCGACTCAAGTTTAAATAGATATTCCTGCATATCTAATTGAATAAAAATTTGAATCTCATATCCCAATTTGTAGCAAGATGAATCATACCATTCCATGTAACATTACGTCAATGTAAGTACACAGTGTTATTGCTGTTGAAACGATCATTTATTACTCACAGTGACCTCTATGTCCGGGAATTAGGACTGTGAATTGACTATTAACCATTCATGCGGGTCTTAAAATATTTTTGTCGAATACTCTACGTACTTTTTATTACAATATTTCGTTTCGAGATGTACAGATAAGGAGCGACGTGTCTAGTTTTATTTTTCGATGTATTGTTGCTGCGATCTAAAATTATGTTTTTAACGTTTTCCTGTACGAGCACAAAACGTTTTTTCATGGTTTTGCATGTTTATCTTCTGATCTTGGCCAAACGTTTGTTAAATTTTGTAAGGCTTCTTATTTCAATTCAATGTATTCAGAATATTTGAAAACTCGCGTTTTCCTCAATCATTTTAAAGTAATATTTCTTATTGTTGCACAAAATTTTCAATCCTCATAATTTTGGAATAATAAAATTTGGAGTTTCCCAGGGCAACGTTTGCGGTTTACTTTTGTATATCCGCTTCGCTACGAATATAACGGTGAAATCAGTATCTATATCTCCAAATTGACTTATTAGCAGTTTATAATTACTCTCATTGTGTACAGTGTAGTTATTCGTCCGTAATAAGGTATGTTCTCCATTAATTACTGTAGATATGATTTGAAGACGTTTTACACGGTAGAGGCGGTCGTAAACTTCGTCGTCGGCGGATGAAAGAGGGAGATAATTATGAGCAAACGCATGCGTAGATCAAATCGGTCCATCCATCGATAAGGAATCTAGATGTAGCTCCGATCGACGCAGGCATTACGTGTACGATGGCAATTCATTATGGACCTGAATTGTTTCTTTGTTACTTGATTGGCTTGTCAGTTTTACAGTGATCGACGTCGACTGATTTAAACTGTAATTATCTAAACTTATTACAAATTTTGGAGTAAAAAGTGAACTGTTTTTGTTACTTGAGCGTTATAAACGCCACTGATATTTAGAGCATCATAAACGTAGGCATTTGTGTGGAATGTAACATCAATTATATTTTTTAGCGTAATAACATATTATCTATACCAAATTTAACTACAAATTTCTTACATATCTTCTATAGCTTTACACAATGCACCAAAATTTAAAATAAAAAAAATTGGAATCAAATTTTGTTACATTGTTTTATTTGTAGCATTACATTGTTTTATTGCAATCATGTTTTATCAGAATTTTGTTAACTCACGAAATTCTGATAAGCCATGATTGCAATTACTCATGTTTTTTTTAATGCTGTGGTGTTTTATCCAGTTTCGAGCTAAATGAATTGTTTAAATAATCATAACAAATTTCAATTGCGTAAAATTATGTTTTGTATTACGCTTTGTACCATATTATAAAATACTCGTACCACAGTCTCTGTATCTCTGATTGGAGTAAATGATTCCGCATGATCTTGTTTAGTTTTTGCTCTATTTGCGTTGTTTCACTTGATGGTTTGCTTTACGTTCGTTGTTTTACGAGTCTTGTGTCAATTAGTACGAAAGCTCTTTGCCGCTATACAATTTTACTAAGTATTGAAAGTTTTGTTAAGTGTTTTTTAACATTGTGTTCGTCATGATCTGATTGTTGATGATTACATTTCTATGATATAGATTTTGCATGTTTTTTTAAGTATTTCGTATTGAAGGAATTTTTGCTCTTTTTATCTTCAATTTAAGTTTCATAATTTAATAAATGGTATCACTCTAATATTATTAAGACAAACGTTTGTGATTGTGTAAATAGTTAAAATAAATATGAACATTGCTACCGTTCTGTGATCTTTTATACATTGTTTTTTTTCTTCTATAGCTTGTTGTTTATTTTTGTAAATATTTATTTATTATACTATATTATCAATAATGCCATTTTATTTAAAATATGTAGGGTTAAGGATCTTAGTTTAATATTTTACTTGGTGATACATTTAGCTAAAAAAATTATAGGTATTGTTTAAAAAACTATAAAGTCTGCAAAGTATGGTTTTATAATCAATTTTTTTATAACTTTTCAATCGTTAGTCCAATCCATATCTATGTTTTTATGTTTCATTCCAGCTAGATTGTTCATGAACCATGGTCTAAGGACAGACTAGGTGGCCCCATCTATGGTTCGGAGGACACTAATTAAGAATCGAATAAAAAGAGACGCCAATGATGGATCGACATAAAGGCCTATCTATTCCTGAGAGGCTCTAATTCTCGATTTTGAATCGTGGTTGGTAGCAGTTACGAAGTAATAAAGAGAAGAAATTACATGTTCATATTTTTGTTCTTCTATGTGTTATATTAGGAGAGTCGCTATAGGTTTTGTCCATGATTTACATATTATAACACATTCTATAATTATTTTCCCATTATTAAAAAAACACGTATTTGTATTCTGTTTTAGTTTTTGAAATATCTGTATTAAATAATATTGTATACAAACAATAATAATAAAATGTGTAAATCATAATAAATAATACAACAATATTATCGTTATTAACTCTACTCTTTTTTTTTAAATGTAAAAGTAATAAGACAAATGAAACGCTCCCTTAATGGTAAGACCATTACTCTCACGACCGTTGCTCCTATGACCATTGCAGCGATACACAGAACTTTGAGTAAAAAAACAAAGCCCAGAGCAACGCTGATTTGGCGCTCATTACTTTGAGATTTTCTATGTTTAGTCTCAATAGCCCTTCAAGCCGGAACACAGTAATGTTTACGCACTACTGCTTGACGGCAGAATATCTGGTACTGCGGTGGAATCTACCTAGTCGACCTCCTGCTAAGGAAATCTACCACCAAGTAAAGTAAGCTCTTTCTTTTATGATAATATGGATCAATTGTCTAAAATAAAAATATCTGAATTTGAATAAGGTATTCTAGATTTGTGCCGTGCCATGGCGGGGCCGGCGTAAGAATTGTACTCCACCCTCTCTACCCGTGGTTGCCGTAAGAGTCGGCTAAGGGATGTAGTCCGGAAGATGGGCAGTAGCGTCTTCCTTGAACAATCACACTTAATTGCGCTCGCCAACCCGCGTGCCAAGCGTGGCGAGTATTGGCAAAACCCCAGGAGGAGGCCTATGTCCAGCAGTGGACGACCTATGGCTGATGATGTGTGATGTGATTCTAGATTTTACATGACATCACTTTTTTGAGCTTTAAAAACTACTTAACAGCTTAAACTTACTTCCTTTCTTATTACATTACAAACTATATGCAATCATTGCATAGATAGCGAAATATCTACGATTTCGACGTCAAATATCAATCGAATGCAAGGTGCTCAGTTTATGCCATCTCCTCTTTTTATTCCCTCTATGGTAGCAGGTGATATCGGAAGATAACTCGATTATGTTGTCGCTTGTTTATTGCTCGTTATCGATATTCGATTGTTATCTCGATTAAAGTTTGTGAGGTATACAGATTTATGCTGATGAGCTTTGGATAATGGATGAATGGGTCATTTCAATTGCCTGCTTTATTAAAGAATTGATGGATTTGATACTATTGTAATTGAAATACTTTTTGTTACCTAAATATTAAAAAAAATGTGTAAAATTAAACTAAGTCGGACTCGTGCACGAAGGGTTCCGTACCATTCATCCATAAAAACGGCAAAAAAATCATGTCTGTTGTATGTATTTTATTTTGTTTTTGTATTTTTTGTTATAGCGGCAATAGAGATACATAATATAATTTGTGAAAATTTCAACTGTCTAGCTATCGCAGTTCTTGAGATACAGCCTGGTGACAGACAGACGGACGGACAGACAGACAGCGAAGTCTTAGTAATAGGGTCCCGTTTTTACCCTTTGGGTACGGAACCCTAAAAATGGCTATGTGGAAAAGTATGGAAAAAGACTTAAATTAACACTAAAATTACTAAAAAACATTTACAATACTATTATGTACTAGCTGACCTGACAGACGCTGTCTTGTCTTAGATTCATCAAACGCATGAAGTTAAAATAGTCGATAAGTTTTCTGAAATATTCCAATTTTCTGCGCAATTTCCTTAATTTTTCTTTTCGTAAGAAAGTTCTACAAAAAGATTAATGAAATCGGTAAAGTCGTTCACAAATTATAGCGTGACCAAGGTGAACAGGGAATCATTATTAAATACATAGATTTAAGAAGTTCTTTTATTTGTTATTCGAGTGTCAGGGTTTTGATTTTAGAGTTGGTCCACCTTAGCTTACCCTTTTTGTGTGCCTTCATTATCATCAACCTGTCCCACCGTTATGCAAATATTTGATGAAATTTGGTATGAAGGTTTTTTTTATGGCTGACAGTCTAGGTATTTGCCCACAACTCACCTGATGTTAAGTGACGGTGTGGTCGAAGATGGTAAAGCACACCTAGCCTGGAATGGAACTGGCTCTCAAGTGAGGCTGTCGGAACACACCGTTAGATGATTGGCGGCAGATTTTCAACTTGAGGGTGGTAGCCAACCGAGTACTAGAAAGTACCCTACCACCACGCTATGGTTTCCTCGCGATGTTTTCCTTCACCGGCAGCCCAAGCTCATTGTTGGGGTTTGAACCCACGCCCTTCGGCATGCAAACCGGCCGCGCTAACCACTGAGCTATCATCGCTACAAAAAAGGTATCTGAAAGTAACCTATGTGTTACTTCAAGGTGGATTAATACAGGCTACTTTTTATTTTAGCATCGCAGGGCGCATCTAGTATTATATAAATGTTCTAAATTTACAAAAGCTCTGTAAAATAACATATGAGTATCAAATTTCAAAGTCACGTTGTAAATATGAAATCTGCATAATAGAATGGATAACATAGAATAGGTGGTGACTATTGCTGTCTACCACACGTTTTGTGTTTGTCGTTTTATGTCTACATGCGCTATGTAGCAAATATTTTGCTTATGTTTCAAACGTTTTGAGACGAATTGAAATCTAGTTTTAGGACTTGTGTTGGTATATATTTTTAAAGAAATATCTATAAGATAGTTAATATATATTTTAGTGAAAACGTTTAAGAAAACTTAAAACTTTTTATTTATTGATTTGCACATTTACTATATTTTAGGTAAGCTCTAACTAAACGGTTTGAATCTACCTTCATTGCACGAATCGCTAAATAATAGAATTTGATCTGGGTGGGTGTCTTCAAGTTGCGAGTGAATCGGTTTCTTCTAGGCGAGCGAGCTCCACCGTAGGTCGCACGTCGCTTAACATAAGGCGAGTTGGGTGTCAAACGCAAGACTACTCGTATTTGTAATTAAAAAAAAATTCTATCTGTCATTTAGATTTAATCGTTTACTACGTCTATACGTTTAGGTACTCTACGTTTCTCATCTGTACGGCCAAGAAACAGACCAAGCTGCCTTCCTAGTTTCCTGAGAGATATAATCTAGATATTTTCAATGTCAGAGTGATTAGATATTTCCTAAGTCTGCGTGCTTCACCTTCGACCAAATCATCGCTTACCATTACGCGAGTTTGTGGTCAAAAGTCTTTAAATTTGCTTCAATAGCAATGTCACCAAGTACCTAACAGTGTCTTCCGACTGTCACTTAACATCAGATCAGCTGTGGTCAAATACCTAGCCCGTAAACAAATTTAAAAAAAAGTTGGGAAATGTTGAGACAAGACCATTGCAAAATTGAGTTCCAAATTCATAATCGCATAGAGTTCAAGGCGAACGAGTAGTTAAAAAGATTCCTGATATGTTAGTTTCTCGTCTATGCAAAGCTTCTGATTATGCTATTATGTTAAATACAAATGTGACAGTACATACTGGCCATAAGCGTTCTTAGAAATGTTGATTCCTAATAAGTAAACTTCCCAAACCAAATAAGAAATATAGGGTCAACACTCAACAAGTCAGCAAAAAGTTACTGTAAACTATACATATAATAATAAGTACCTAAAACGACGTTTTATAAAAATGAAACCTAACTAGATCAATTTATCGCCCCCGAAACCCCCTGCATACTAAGTTTCATGAAAATCGTTGGAGCCGCTTCCTAGATTCAGATTATATATATATACAATTATATACAAGAATTGCTCGTTTAAAGAAATTAGATATGTAATATAATATCATAGGACATTATACACAGACCCCAAATGAAAAACTGTACTTCTTGTGCCGTTTGGGGTTGAAGGTCTGTGGTCTGTGTCTGTGGCCGCTCACGATCTATATCGGGACCTGACCAAACGTTTAGGCTTTAGGTGACCAGAATGCTGGCGTCTTCTTTAGTGAAAAGCTTAGAATTGCCATCCAGTGGGCAAGGCTGCCAGCATTCTGGCCACATATCCCTCCTCTGACGGACTTTTAGATTACATTATTTTTATAAGTTTTAATTTTATATATTTTGTTATTAATTTTTATCTAAATAATAGCAAGTCAGATAACTGATAGAATACATTTATTTTTGTAAATACATACATAATAATAAAACTTACGTTTATACCACAAAATGTTTGTCCTGGGAATCGAATCCACGCTTTACAGTCCTTAAAGTAATGATATATAAATATGTGCCCATAGAATTGTTTTTTTTTTTCTTTACAGGTAGGCAGATCCTAGTTCATTTTCAATTTTTTCTGAACGGTTTGTGTTTGACTACACTGAGCATGCTATGGTTTCCTATTGGGATATGAACCCATGCATTTCGGCGTGCGAACCGATCGCGTCAACCATTGAAATATCATCGCTATGCTATAACTATAGCGTAGCAAATTTATCATAAGAGATTAGCTGGTCTTACCTTCGACTGCGCGAACGCTGGAATCCAAAAATTTTCGTGTCCCAATATAATTCTGTAGGGACCTTTTCTCGACCTAATATATTTTAACAAAACGTCAAAGGCACGTAAAAATCAGACAGAAATTCGTACAGTTAGTTTCGACCTTCATACAAACGTAACGTCACGAACTTTTATAAGCTCTATGCATACTTATAAGTATTTATAAGTATTCCCTTTTGTAACAAAAACTTCCAATATGGCGCGGCGAGGTCACATAATGCATTATAATTTTATACAAAGATACAAAATGCGAATGAATATGCAAGTCCGATGCGTGTGTTGAGATTGAGTTATTGGGCTCGTCTGTGTGTGTGGCAGGGTGGTGAGCCAGAGAAAGCGATGCGAGGAAATCAAATCTCAGGAAAATGTTTAGTTTTGCGTGCGTTGAGGTATTTTTAATTACTTCACGATTTTAAATTAACTTCTATTAAATCACATCACATTATCAGCCATAGGACGTCCATTGCTGGACATAGGCCTCCTCCTGGGGAGGGGTTTTGCCACTACTCGCCACGCTTGGCAGGCGGGTGGCGAGCGCAGTTAGGTGTGATTGTTCTAGGAAGACGCTGCTGTCCATCTTCCGGATTACATCCCTTAGCCGACTCTTACGGCAACCACGGGTAGAGAGGGTGGGGTACTATTCTTACGCCGGCACCACCACGGCATATTGCTTCCATATTGGGAGACAATTCAAAAAACTGATAATAACAGAAATACTAAACACTTTCTAATTTAATTTATAGAACTTAATAGCTAGTGTTATATTTCCTGTCTGTTCTTAATCAGTAACGTGTTTTCCATTCTTGGTTGTCTATAAGAGATCGTTTTAGCAATAAGGCCGCCACACGAGGCACTAGATCATAAGATATTGTTTTCTGTACATTTATTTTTATTTTTATGTTCGACTGTATGTATTTAAATTTTTTATTTTATGTATGTTCACCGATTTATCTCCCATTTGTGGACCGATTCTCAAAATACTTTTTATATTTGAAAGAGTATACTAATATGAATATGATCTGATGATAGGATCCCAGGGAAAACGAGGTAAACCCTTAAATGTTATAGGTATTAACAATGTTACTACTTTACATTCTACTTTACTTTTCACGTCTAGGTAGGTATCATCGCAATACTAAATATTCTACCGTCAAGCAGAAGTGTGTTCCGGTTTGAAGGGTAACTGCAGCTAGCGAAATTATAAAGCTGTTGAGACTAACCATCGAAAGTCTCAAAGTAATGAGCGCCAAAACAGCAATGCCTTGGACTTTGTTTTACTACTCAAAGTTCTAGGTATTACTGCAATGGCCATGATCAGGCCTTATTTCTTACCATCAAGAGAGCGTCTTGTTCGTCTCATTACTATAACAATAAAAAAAACTATACGCCCTGCCCAGTTTGACTTCCCTGTAGATTTGATAGAATATCTGCTTCAAGAGCTATAGAGTTATAGTTAGATTCCAATCAGAACAATTTACGTGATGATAAATGTGTGTTGTGTCTGTGTGTTCTGTATGTATTTATACAAAAATATTTTTATTAGTTATCTGGTTCCCATAGTACAAGCTTCTTTTAGTTTGGGGCTAGATGGCGCTGTGTGAAATTTCCTAGGATATTTATTTAGCTTTACACCGGACGATAGTCCTGACTTTATCACCGTATAAAAGTACACTACAAGCACATCTTCAAGCTTTGTTGTGTGCGTGTTGCGTACACGCATCGAAGAAATGCATGTTTTATGACGTCTGCTCATATTCAGCGCGGTGCCACAAAGAAATTATACGCACATTAAATCCGTGGAGGTGTGAGTTGTGTTTTTTTTTTGGTTTTTGATTCCTGTAACCCAGGAGAGAAGAGTGCTTTATAGGTTAGGCCTGTGTGAATAAATTAATATTGAACATGAACGAGTCGTAAAAAATAATTTTGCAAAGTTAACTTTTAAAATTTGCTGTATATCGCATTTTGCAATCGCAATTGGACTGTAGGTACTTCATTATCTGCGGTTATTCTTTATGTTTTAAGTTTTTAATCCTAACGTATTAATATTAATGGTAGGGTACTTTCTAGTACTCGGCTGGCTAGCTACCACCCTCAAGTTGAAAATATGCCGCCAAGCATCTAACGGTGTGTTCCGGCAGCCTCACTTGAGAGCCAGTTCAATTCCAAGCTAGGTGTGCTTTACCATCTTCCACCACACCGTCACTTAACATCAGGTGAGCTGTGGTCAAACACATAGCCTGTCAGCGATAAAAAAAGTGAAAGTTTTTATATTTTGATGTTTAGATCTTTGTTACTTAATCACGCAAAAACGGCTGAACTGATTTGTATAAAGTTTGGCACATAGTTTACTACCTGAATTAACATATACCTTTATATCAGAAAAATATTAGATTCCTGTGGGATTATTAAAAAAACGAACAACTAGACGTATCCCCTTGAAATTTGGTATAGATGTGTCTTACGGAACGTTATCCTGGAATATAAAGGTATCCCTTATATTAATCTAGGTAATTAAGTAGCGCAAGTTTCATGATGAATGAAACTATTGACCTTTTGTTACTTATAAATCTTTAATTTCTCTTTGGACCCGGTTCTTAAGTCAACGCGGACAAAATCGCGGGACAAAAAAGCTAGTATGATATAATTATAATGTGTCTTTTTAAATGTTATTGAGAACAATGTTAAATAGATTCTCTATAAAGATGCGATATAATTTGTTTTTACAATGTGAACAATATAATATTTCCGATTTAAACGAGAAAAAACTGAACAGATTTTAAGTTTATGTCAAATTTTAGATATTAAAGAATATTTAGGATAAATATTTAAAATTGTTTTTAGGTTAGATACATATTTATATTCAAATTAAATTAAATTATCGGGACTGTTGTAACTAAATATACTTTTAAACGGAAATACATTAAAAATATAACTCTTGAAATCTTAAAATGAACTTCCGCACGATATTTAAATATTAGCATGATAAAATTTGGAGATAATTTTTAGTCTGATGGCTTCTCCATGCATTCACTGTCCAATAACAGAAAGGATATGCAGTCCCAGTCAAAGTTAATTAACAAAAGACGTTGGTGATTCGAAGTGCACATGTTAGGCTCAATGGGCACTGTTTGTATTCTGTACTACACATTTCAACTGTACAGTGAGTTTGAATATGCTCAGTGGCCAGCCCTAGTGTCTTAGTTATAGGCTAAATGCCAAATGGCTTCAATACTTTGTTTTACTTAGTGCTAGATCTCCTTAGCAATAGATAGTCTTGTTTACGCGGTACCAGATATTCTGCCACCAAGCAGTAGTGTGCAAACATTACTGTGTTTAAGGGTATTGCTAGCGAAATTACAGGGCTGTTAAACTAACCATATAGAGTCTCAAAATAATGAGCGACAATGCAGCGATTCCCCGGACTTTGTTTTGTTACTTAAAGTTCTGTGTATCACTACAATGGTCATGGACAGACGTTATCTCTTACCATCATGAGAGCGTCTCCTTCGTCTCATTACTTTTACATAAAAAAAGAATTACTACAAAATCTATTTCACATCATCAGCCATAGATCGTCCACTGCTGGACATATGCCTTCTCCTGGGGGGGTTTTGCCAATACTCGCCACGCTTGGCAGGCGGGTTGGCGAGCGCAGTTAGGCGTGATTGTTCAAGGAAGACGCTGCTGTTCATCTTCCGTATTACATCCCTTAGCCGACTCTTACGGCAACCACGGGTAGAGAGGGTGGGGCACTATTCTTACGCCGACACCACCACGGCACTGGTGGTTGAATAAATACATATTTATAATACATACAGAACAAACATACATTTATAGTCATATAAATGTTTGTTCTAGTGGGAATCGAACTCACACCCTACAACTCTCCAAGCAGATATTCTAATAACTGAGCTAACAGGCAATCGTAATTTATACTCATCGCAAATAGAGATGTTCATAAAAATATAGGTCGTGTAGACTAGTGTCGCAATGGATTAGTCGCACGACAATAAAGCACAAATCACCGCACCGGACGCACGTACGCATCTCGTTATTGTAAAGTGGGAAACGGGGCCCGCTTCTCCTGGGACAGGATCGGGCTTACTTATCTAGGATAGCTATCTCACAAGCGGAATCACTCGGTAGGGTTTTTTTTTTAACGCAAACTGTCTAGGTTTTTGACCACAACTCATCTGATGTTAAGTGACGGTGTGGTCGAAGATGGTAAAGCACACCTAGCCTGGAATAGAACTGGCTCTCAAGTGAGGCTGCCGGAACACACCGTTAGATGCTTGGCGGCAGATTTTCAACTTGAGGGTGGTAGCTAGCCAGCCGAGTACTAGAAAGTACCCCACCACCACGCTATGGTTTCCTCACGATGTTTTTCCTTCACCGGCAGCTCAAGCTCATTGTTGGGGTTTGAACCCACGCCCTTCGGCATGCGTACCGACCGCGCTAACCACTGAGCTATCATCGCTACAAAAGGGTTCAGCTAGATTTACTGCAATCTCTTAAAAGCGGAAGCCTAAAACATAATAATTCTATTATGTCTATCGGATAAGTTTTTTCAAATTATTGTCAAGTTTTTTAAATTGTTGACAAGTTTTTTAAATTGTTGTCAAGTTTTTTAAATTGTAGTCAAGTTTTTTAAATTGATGTCAAGTTTTTTAAATTGTTGTCAAGTAAGTTAAGTTCATTATTGTTGTAACTGAAACGACTGTTAAGCAGAAAGAAACTAAATATATACCTTGAACACTCTTAATAGAATCCTTTCTGTAGCGATTATAGCTCAGGCGTGGCAAGGGTTCAAATCCTAACAATAAGCTTGAGCTGCCGGTAAAGAAAAACATCGTGAGGAAACCATATACATGCTAGGGTATTTTCTAGTACTCGACTGACTAGCTACCACCCTCTAGTTGAAATTCTACCACAAAGCACCTAACGATATATTCCGGCAGCCTCACTTGAGAGCCATTTCTATTCCAGGGTAGGTGTGCTTTACCATCTTCGACTACAAAGTCATATAACACACACTTACACTTAGGCGCAATTTTACAAATATTAATAAAGAAAGTTTTTTTCATAAACTCTTCAAGTCGTTTCTCTTTTGCGTTACTGTATTATTATTATTTAACCATTATTATGAACATTCACAGTGTGAGCACGCATCGAAATTAAAAAGTTATTAATGCTAATTCTGTTGTGTACAACAATGCACTTAATTTATAGGCTTAATAAATGCTTTTGTCGTTTAGAATCGATTTTACTTCCCGTTGAAGGAGATAGAAATACTTATTTTGTATATTATATTATGTACTAGCTAAGAAATACTGAAGATGCAAAATTTCTATTTTGAACTCACGTACAGTACCGTCGGTAAATTATATTTTTCACGTAAAAGTAATTAGAAGAACGTGTCGTTTTCCTCATGGTAAAGAATAACGCATGTCCATGACCATTGCAGCGATAAACAGAACTTTCAGTAACAAAACATAGTCCAGGCTTTGATGCTCATTACTTTGAGAAATTCGATTTTTTTTGTTTCTACTAGTGAATTGTTAGAAGATTATTTGCAAAATTTATTTAATATCAAAATTGAGCAAATGCCAATGGCCCAGCATGGCATTTATAAATCGTAAAAATCTGCGAAACAAACACAGATTACCTATAACTAAACAGTAGTTTTACAACCACAATTTCAGGATTAAAAATTGCCCAATAAAATCTTAAAACTCAATTTTGGCAATAAAACAATTTTGGCATTTCAACTCCACATTTTGGCAATAAGCATTTAAAAAGCACACGACCGGAGCGCATAAATTATTCGAAATGACACGCCGATTGTACGATAGAAATCATCGATTACTTCGATTATTCGATTTTGTCCCTCTTCGTTTTACTTTAACGTTTAGAATGTTTACGTCTCTGTCTAAGAGGTTTTATTAGAGCGTGATGCTCCCGGGGCAATAAAGTGATAACTCACATGGAATCCGTTAATTGCTATAATTTAACGGAGCTCCTTCGATGTTTTGGTACTTTACGGTGTGATTCTGGATATTTATCGACATTACATCGATTACGACTGTTAGTTGGCTTTGGGAGAGTTCGATTTTAGGGATCAGCCGCGTGACAAAGAATCGAAAACTTTTATAAGAAGACATTTGGAACTGGTTGATTAAGTGACATCGCATCATCGAATGAGTCTAATTTCTAAGTTTGAAGACATCATGGATGTAGAACACTGTTTAAAAGAGATGTGATAAATACACTTCATGACATACCTAACTGCTACATAAATACCTATTTGCATACTCAATATCAACACAAAAACCAAACACACAATACACATACACCTAGTTGTTAAATTGAAAATGTTCCTATTATTCAACAGTTTGTTATTCGACTACTTCTGTAAGTTTTTAATAATTTATATAATAAAAATATGTAATCGTGTTTAGCTTATGAGGTAGTGATTTTATGTTTTTAAGGAGATTAAGATTTTGTTTAGTAAGTTGTTTTTTTTATTTTATTTTATTGCATTGAAAGTAACACTGAGAAGCAGTTCACTCAGTTTAACTTATATAAAGTTCTCAAGAAATCAACTTAAATAGATCTAAAAGTTTCAAAGAAACTTTGAAAAGATTTTTTTATTTATTAAATATACAATGGCTTATAATGACTGTGAAATTAAATGATTTTTAAAAGTATTTGATTGGTTTTTTTTCTCATATGCTAACGCTAACAATACCTACAAAAATACAAATACTGTACGGAACCAAACCACCAGAATATTGATTAAATTCAAAATTTATCTCAATGTTTTTATTAAAAATATGTAATTACGGTTTTAGTTATGTATGTTCTAATTTGGTAGACGCGATCGGGTCGGATCGGTTCGATAAATTAATCGATTATGTTGTTCTATCGTTAATTAGGTTTCTATTCGAATGACTCTATT
Organism: Biston stratarius; assembly: GCA_950106695.1. Taxonomy (NCBI): domain Eukaryota; kingdom Metazoa; phylum Arthropoda; class Insecta; order Lepidoptera; family Geometridae; genus Biston; species Biston stratarius. Next base: position 3,638,213 of record OX467108.1, read on the forward strand.
CTAATCATTCGATTTGTAGTTGGTTAAAATGTAATAAAAACTCGTGTTGGTATGGTTTGTAAGTTGGTAGTTTCGAATTATAATTTTGAATGTGGTGTGGAGATGGTTTATGGGGATCTTAATGGGTTGGTGTGTTTATGAGTAAACATCAAATTGATAGTTCGAGTCACTAAAATCTATTTAAATACTTGATACCTTTGATAATATTTGCGTTTTATTGTTACTCATACATACATATTAGTACACCTACTGGGCGGCGCTCCAAGCCTGCGTTTTGTTATTTTAAAAATACTTTGGCAATGGACTATCCATTTTATATGTAAGAAATTATTAAGTATTTTAATTATTTTTAATTATCATCTTCGACACCGTCACTTTTTTTAATGTATAAAATTATGAGACGAACGATACGCTCTCCTGATGGTAAGAGAACTTTGTGTAACAAAACAAAGTCCAAGATATAGCTGATTAGATACTTATTAATTTCACTAGCTGTAACACTTTTCAAACCGGAACACAGTACACACTACTGCTTGGAGGCAGAATATCTGGTACTGCGGTGGTACGACCTCTTGCTAAGGAGATCTACCACCAAGTTCATTTGACATCAGGCGACCTGTGGTCAAACACCTAGTCTGTCAACCATAAAAAATAGCTTGATCCATTCCTTGCCATCCTCGGGGTGAATTAAAATCATTATTTTAATATAAGTTATTAGTATTTTAATATGGCATTGAGCCGTTTTAAAAACAGCTTTGAGGCAAGTTTAACGAACAACATACAGTTAACCCGCGACCGTCCGTTCCCAAGCAATTGTCCTCTATTGGCGTAGATTGCCGAGGTTTCTGCAATTACCAGGGGACCGCAGGAAGGGAACTGATTCACGGGAATTGGACAGAATTCATTCCTAGTGACTATTTTTAGCTAGCTTGTCTCTAGATTTCGAAATGGGGGAACATCACCAATGTTAACCATAAAATGTCTTTTTTTCAACAGTTGATAACATGTTATGACGTAGGCATCCGCTAAGAAAGGATTTTGATTAATTCTACCCCCAAGGGGATAAAATAGGGGATGAAAATTTGTATGAAACTTTGTCAATTTTAAACCGATCGGGCTGAGACTTTGCATGCATAAAGCTACTATGACGTAGGCATCTAGCGCGGGTGAAACCGCGGGGCACAGCTAGTTTTATTATAGAACTTGACGTGATTTTAACACATTTTTGTTATAATTATGCGGAATTTCTCACGTTTTTATATCAGATACTCCCGACAGTAGTTTCGGCCACATTCAATGCGAAGCAAGACGACGCCGCGCGCGCGTTGTAATAAGCTTTGTTTCTATAAAGAAGGCCACCGGACGTGGCCGAAACTATAGCCAGAGTATCCAATATAATTAAACGAGAATAATCCCGCATAAAGAAAACAAAAATTATAATTTGTTTAATATTTAAAAAAGCTTGTTCGTAGGGTAAACGCCCCACAAATGACATGCCAAACCAAACATGATTTAAATAAGCTAGTAAACGGAAACGCTTCGAAATACTTGTGATATCGTCTCCACAAAACAGTGCATTCTTTGCACGTAACTGTGAAAAATAGCGCCTAACTAATTTATACAGAGATCGGTTATTTCGAATCTTTTACTTGATTATCGATTCCAGATAAATATTGGACTTGGTGTGCAATGAACTTTAGTGGTTGAATGGTTTTGTGATGCGGCTTTCTTCTAATTTTTTCGTTAACATATTAAAAGACAATGGAAAATTTAATGGTGATTGAGGAATTACTTGATTTCTAGATATTCAACCGCCAAGCACTGGCGTGTATAAATTACTGTGTTTTGTAGGGTACTTCAAATAGCGAAATTACAGGACTATTTAGACTAACTATTGAAAGTTTCAAAGTAATAAACGCCAAAGCAGCAATGCCCTGGACTTTCTGTATTCAAAATTCTGTGTATCGCTGTAATGGTCATGAATACGCGTTATCTTGTACCATCAGGACAGCGTCTTGTTCGTATCATTACTTCTACATATTTAAAAAAAACTTATTGCGTGAATTGGCTAGTCTGATAGTACTTTATAGAATATACGCTGACTGTACAGCGTCACCGTTTTTTTGCAACAGACGCCCGACGAAAAGGTACCCTCATACAGTGGAAAATCCTAAACGCAATAAACATTGTCAATTCATCTTCCGTGTAAGAACTGCTGAATGAAACTCTTTGTCAGCGTCTAAGTATCCAACTAAGAACAACCCAAGGTTGTTCAAGAAAAACGTGAATAGGTATTTCCTGGGGAAGCGTGCTCCATCTTAGGTCACATCGTTGCTCCCCATCAGCTCCGAACATGGCTAAGCGCGGCTATATTTTTAGCATATTGTTTTTTTTATAGCAGCCATGTTCGTGGCCACGAGTTTTATTTGAAACAGGCTTTACCACGTATTGCCGCGCTCGCCACAACAAGCCGCAATTTCAGCAGTCCTAACTGCGGCTTTTGCTGGACGACACCTCAAACCCCAATCAATGTTTCTTTCGAGCAAACCTAATAAAAAAGCAAGTATACCTCACGATAGTAAGAGGTTAGCGATACTAGCCGGTCAAACAGAGCAAATTCATTCTGTTTTTCAAATAATTATTATAAAGATATACCTGTCTGATTTTGTTCTTTTTGTATGTTCATTTGTAGAGTGTGTGTGTACAGTGATATGTTGGGAAAAAACATTTGTTTTGTTTTATTTAATATATTTGTTTCTGTTATGTATTGTTGTTAAATTGTTTTTATTATTCTTATATGTGTTTTACCTTCAAGGGCTCACCGGAAGACCAGCGCTGTTGAGGTGAGACCCTATTTTGTAACTGTCTCTCTGTTAGTTTGGTTTTGTGTTACAAAATAAAATTAATTTCTTTCATTCAATTTCAAGAATCGAAGCCGGCTTAAGCCAGCTATTAAAGTACCACTCAGCCATAGAAGTCGTCAAATCACCACACATTAAAGTATTTACATAAGTCGACGTAAAATAGTTAGTGGAGACTATTTAACTGAAAAGCACTGATGTCAGGATCCTAACTATCGCTAATTGTCATAATAATTAGTTTCTTAGCGAGAAACGTTGCATTTAGCTAAATATGTCATCACTTAACCAGGTTTCTAGTCAATTTCGTAATATTTGTTAGTACGTACGTGTTTTTTTACTTACAATTTTGTGAAATACTCTTCCTATATATTTTTAGGGTTCCGTACCTTAAAAGGAAAAAACGGAACCCTTATAGGATCACTTTGTTATCCGTATGTCTGTCTGTCAAGACCTTTTTTCTCAGGAACGCGTGAAGGTATCAAGCTGAAATTCATTATCAAATACTCAGGTCTACTGTCCCTTGGACATGAGAAAAAATCAAACTTCTAAGCCAACGCAATCGAAAGATACAGCCGTTTATGCTGCAAATTTTCGATACTCGCAAGGGAATCAAAACCTACAGGGTACTTCCCGTGAACTCAGAATCTTGAAATTTGGTACGAAGCAACGTCTTATAGCACAGATAAATGAAAAATTGCGAAAAGCATAAATTACTATAATTTTTACTTATATACCTACAGGTTTGTACGGAACCCTCGGTGCGCGAGTCAGACTCGCTTTTGGCCGGTTTTTTATGTGAATATAATGAGATGAACGAAACGCTCCTCTGATGGTAAGAGACAACGCATGTCTTTAGCCATTTCAGTGCTACCCAGATAATTCTTATGTGGTCTTATTTGATTTGCTTGATATAAGTTAGTTTATTTTAATTAAACTTACCGCTTGCTTGCAATTTTCTTTCTTGCGAGTCTTCACCATCCATCGGAGTTTTTTGGAAAAACCCCTGAAAAGGATTTCATATTATTTAAGTTTTAAAGTATTTAAATCATAATTAAAGCCCTTGAAATTAATTATGATTATGGTATAAAGCAAAGCTTGTACTATGGAAGTCATATAACTAATAGAATACTTAAATACTTTTTTTTTGTAAATACATATTTATAATACATATAGAATACCCAGACACAGAAAAAACATCTATTTATACAGAATGCTTGTCCTGTGTGGGAATTGAACCCACGCCCTACAGCTCTTAAAGCAGATATACTACCAACAAGCCAATAGAGCTGTCAAAAATAGTGAAGAAAACATCGTAAGGAATCGTGCACGTTTGACAGTTCTTGATGTACTCGAAAATGTGGGAAGTGTGTACATGGTCAGTGTCGTGGAATATGGCCTTATCCTTTTCACAAAGAAAAGAGGTTCGATTATAAAAACAGGCTTGGCTCATCATCATCATCATCATCATCATCATACTCATCACCATCATTATCATTGGCAGGTCATTCAGCCCACTGCTGGGCATGGGATTCCGTATTTCTCCAATCTTCAATATCCGTTCATGGCTATGACTTTTTGTTAACTTGAGTCTTTAAAGTTAATTTCTTAGATTTTTTATTTTATTTTTGAACTTAATCGTGTTATATCCCTCGTCTGTTCTTAAACTGTATCGTGTTTTCCATTATCAGTTGCCTGGAAAATATCACTTTTAGCGATAAGGCTGCCACTTGTGGTACTAGCTAATAAGATTCTTTTATTTTCTTTCTATTTTTGTTGAGTTTCTATCTATTTATCTATTGTATATTTTGTCAAATTTCTCCCCCTTTTTGCATTGTACAAACCTGCATCTGCAAATTGGCCAGATCCTCCAAATTTTTTCTCATCAGCATGCTCTGCTGATCGAATTCCGAGACGCTGTTGCCCGCACTCGAGGTTGTCGATTGTTCCTATTCCAGATAAGAATCACAGTTTTAATTGGAATGGAATAGAATAATAGATACATGTTTGTAAATGTTGTGACTGCCAGCATAAGCCTGGGGCTAAATAAGGCTGGACGCACACCGGAAACACATTATTGATATAAGCGTGACGTATTTAGATAGATTCATACATTTGTGGTTATTGTTTTTAACTGTTTATTGTTGATTGCCATGTTAGCTTGTATGGTAAAGTTCTGCTTTCAGAGCTGAAAGGCGTGGGTTAGATTCTCACACAGAACTAACATTTGTGTGGCAAACATAGATGTACATATGTTCTGTCTAGGTGTTATGTATGTATTTACAAAAACAAATTATTTAAGTATTCTGTCAGCTATCTGATTGCTATATAAGCTTTACTTAATTTGGGACAAGATGGCGCTTTTTGAAATGTCCTCCACTGTTTGTTATTTATTTTATTTAACTAGATGTTTTAACTGCAAAAAGTAGCCCACGTGTCAATCCAGTATATAAGTTATTTGCTTCCCATATTTCATTTAAATTAATCCAGCCGTTTCAACGTGAAAATGTTACAAGCGTAGGTACATACAAACTTACAGACAAAGTTGCACTTAAGTGATGCCGCCGGAATACAACGTAAGGTGCTTGAAGTTAGATTTTTTAAATTGAGGACGGTAGCTTGCTAGTGTACTATAAAGTACCCTATCACTATGCTATAGTTTCCTCACGATGTTTTCCTTCACCGGCATTTCAAACTTATTATTGGTGTTTTAACCCACGACCTTTGGAGTGTGTCCCAAACGTGTTAACCTCTGAGCAATCATCGCTACAAATGCCTATAATTTTTCACGTTAATTATATAACTAGCTACATTTAACGGTAGCCATCTATTTTTATTTTGACATTTTGTATTTTATTCATTGACATGTCAGTGTTTTAAAACTTTTTTTATTGTATATTTGATTTGTAACATTGGTGATATCAGTAAAATATTTGTATTTGTTTAAGGTTTACTTATAACTTCGCAGCATTTTGGGCAGAATTTTGATTCTTTTGTTAATATCTCGAGGATGATAATTATACTCGTTGACAGCTTATGGTTTGGGTGTGCACCTGGCCTATATAAGTATCGTAGTTAGACGTAACACGCGTGGTTACTTCTAAAATTTCGTGAGTAGAAACTTGAAGTTCGTGATTGCTGATTGTGTCTTAAAGATTGATGAATTTTTTAACTTGAATCAGATCTTAGATTTGTATGACTGGTTTCACTTTATTGAAAGTCTTGTAATTGATTGTGTCGCCGTCTTAAATTTAAATGAGCTTAAATGAATCTAGATTGTTTTTTATTGTCATGAAATTGTGAACGGTTATATTTAATATCAGTATAAACCCTATATAAATTATTTACTAGTGACCCGCCCCGGCTTCGCACGGGTGCAATGTACGGATATCATGGATAGGCGCTATCTCTTACCATCAGGAGAGCGTCTCGATCATCTCACAAAAAAATAAACATTTATATTTCTTTTGAAGTAGACATAATACTTAAATCGTCATTTTAATTTATTTAGCTGCTGATTGTTGGTGACACCATTCTTTAGCCTGTCATCTTTGTCTTTGTCAACGCGTATTATATCCGCCCACTGTTTTAAGTTTAGTTTTAAGTTAAGCTCATCTTCTAATAGACAAATTAAGTTGAATAATGGCATATCACCGTATAAAGTGAAATAATCATCAGTCTAGACAAATTTTGTAGTTTAAAAATTACATTTTTAAGAAATACCGCAATGTCTATTTAGCTCGAACGCTGGGTAAGATAAAAATATGACTCAGGTTTCGCAAAAAAATATTTTTCAATAAAATAGTCGATCTAGTAGAGTTAAGTTTTGTATGAAATTGTGCAAATATTCTTTAGATTTGGATAAATCATACAAAGAACTGGCAAATTTTGAGATGATGTTACTCAGAATACAACTTTATATACAATTTGGTAAATAGATAATAGAAGATTTTTTCCAATCCAGATAACAGCTAGAGATAGAGATAGCTCAGTGGTTAGCGTGGTCGGTCAACACGCCGGAGGGCGTGGGTTCAAACCCCAACAACGAGCTTGAGCTGCCAGTGACAGAAAACATCATAGGGAAACCATAGCATTTTATTTGAAAATCTACCGCCAAGCACCTAACGATGTGTTCCGGCAACCTCACTTGAGAACCAGCTCCATTCCAGGCTAGGTATGCTTCGTCAACACCGTCACTTAACATCAGGTGAGCTGTGGTCTAACACCCAGCTTGTTAAGAATAAAAAACGACATCAGCAATGTCATAAAGCTACTCTTGTCTTTCTTACCTGTCCATCGGTATCTCTAGACACGCTCAGATCGAGAGTCTGTTCTCCATCATCAGAACCACTTCCATCTTCCTCCTGACCTTGAGATCTATTGAACAGCCTCATGGATTGCTGGTTAATTATTTGTAACGCTCTTTGCCTAGAAAAAAGAAAAATGTATTAGTACTATGTACGCTTTAAGCGATAAGTCCGCCGAGCGTCGCACTTCATTCAAATGTTAAATGTTAGTATTATTTTTGTTGTATCATCTAATGTCTCAAAGTTATGAGCGCTAAATTAGCTTTGTTTTTGGAATTTGTTTTGTTACTTAAAGTTCTGTGTATCGCTGCAATGGTCATGGACAGGCGTTATCTCTTAACATCAGGAGAGCGTCTTGTAAGTATCATTACTTCCATCATACATTAAAAAAAAAAACATTCCGAACAAAAATCGTGTTTGAAGTCTAGTTTAGTGTAGTCATCATCAATGTAGAAATAAAATGTTTAAAAGTACCTTTGAGCTTCAATATCGTTATCTGGTGTCTTTGGTGGAGTGATATTCGTAGAGCCTTCATCTTCAGTAGCTGACGATGATCTTCGGAGACTTCTGTCAGTCCCATCTTCCAACCCCGAGTCATGCCGTCTCTTCAAACTTAAGGGCAACTGCGTGTATGGTTTACCTATATTAAAAAAAATCGGTGAACATTTCACAATCGGTGAACATTTCACACCTCAAGCTAAAAAAAGCTTGTATTATGAAAACCAGATAAGTGATAGAGTATATATATACTTTTTTTTAAATAGCGAAATTACAGGGCTCTTGAGACTAACACAAAGTAATGAGCGCCAAAGCAGCGATGCCCTGAACTTTGTTACTCAAAGTTCTGTACTGTGTATTTTTCTTCTGTACTTTCTGTTCTGTATCGATGCAATGATCATGGATATTCGTCATCTCTAACTATCAGAAGAGTGTCGCGTTCATCTTATTAATGCGTACAGGAAAAAATCTGCATTAGCATTTAACGACCCTTGGCGACCTGAGTCGTAGGCAATAGATATCATTTTATTTGTGACATAAAACTACTTTTCACTACTCTTCTTTTTAGTCACTGTAACAGTATGAACCCGACACCCCATACCAAGGAACGCTAAGAAGTTTAGTCTTTTCATCACATGGTTCTTAAGTGATCATACTATACTAACGGCCACCAGGCCAGCCTAGAAGACCTCGAAAGATAACCTCGATTCTCAAGATTCTCTCTTGATAAGAACTGGACATTAGCACCAAACAGAGAGGCACGGAAAGGAAGAAGTGAGAGAAGCTTTTGCCCAGTAGAGGGACAAAAAAGGCTAAAATAATAATACAATATTATACGCTTCACTTATCAATTACAATGTTGAAAAAAACATCAAAGATCAACATTTCTTGCGGCGCTGTATCCAGCTCGTCTTACAAGATATTATAGTCACATAAATCACCCTAAGATAAGACCGCTATAAAATTAGCTTATTTGTCCAAACACTATTAAAGTAAGTTATTGCTATTTGATATGCTTATAAAATTATCACCTAACTTTATATCGTTGAATTTATTAATATGTAATGAACTCACCTTGCAGTGCTTCTAAAGCTCTAATCTGTCCAGTTATAGCATCTGCTACTTCATTTGATGACAGGCCATAAATACCAAGTAGTTCTTTCATAGTATTCATAGCGTAGTCTCTAAGTATCCTATTAGTTGCGTTGGAAGCGTCTCCGTTCTGTGGAATAGCTGTCGCGTCCATCTGTTCCTGACTTTCTCCTATTCTTTCGTTTGCATTAATATCCTGACCTTTAGTGTCTTCATCGGATTCAGAATCCCTTCTTCTTGGGGGAGAATTTGTTTTGATTAGTTGCGATATGGCGAAAGGGTTTTTGGCACAAAAAGTTTTATTTTGTAAACTAAAATTCAAGACTGTGCGGTCTCTCTCACCGTCTTGTAAGCTGTGAATGTACGAACGCTGAAAAGAATCCGCTTTTTTGTCTTCAGGTAACCTATTTTGGTAATTTGAATCTATATTTTCGTTGGAATCCGTGCTTAGTCTTCTGCTAAGATCGACAGCTCCACCTTTCAGTAGACCGAAGTTTTTGACTCCGATTTTTGCGTAGCTTTCATCTTTGTCGTCGTCAACTTGGTCCGGAGTGGTTCTATCGTTTCCGTTGAGGGGGCTTCCAGATTCATCGCAGTTTTCAGCGTTGGACTCGTCAGAAAAGGCGGTAGTGTTAGGAGCGCAGCGTGGTTTGAAGTTCTTTCTTTTATTCCTTTTCGGCATGTTATAGTAAGGGGACAGGTCGGCGTGTTCTTCTTGGTGGTGAGGTTCAGGCCATGTTCCTCCATGATGGATGTATAAGGGTTCTTCCGAAGCTGGTTGTAGTCTCTCGTGTAAGGAGTCTTGATGTGCGGCCATCGCAGTAGTCATTGCAATATCGGAACTCTTCCGTGGACCACCAGATTCGAGACTCCGAGGGCCGCCTTAAACGAGTCCGTCCTAAAACAAAGTTTAGTTTAATCGTGAATTATAAACAATCGAATTTTAAACACAGTTTAGTATCAAATCATAACAGTGATTCATTTTTGATTTAAATTGAAACAATGTGTTGAGAAGAAACAATAGTCTTTTGTTGACAATAAGATTAGCTGAATACTGTGGAATGTTTTGAATTTAAATTTTCTCTTCATTGTTTGGGAATAATACAAGTATTTGTGTAATTGGGTATCGAAAAATACAATGTAAGCGAGTTTAGTGAATCCATAACAGCATCCGTTGTTTTATTTTTCTATCGAGATATCCGGAACTCATTGTGATGTCTACGTATTTAGTATCAAAATTGCCATGCCCATGTTCACCAAAGTTTAACAAGTCGTTTAGTTAACTATGGGTTTGACTTTTTTATATTGACTTTGAGTTTTTTTAACGGACCGTTTAATAAAGTTACCATAGTCACTATGTTAAGTTATGTTGATCTTTGATTTAAGGCTATAATAGACCAATTTAATCATCCGATAATTTGTAGTTAAAAATAAATAGCACACAGGCTAAATCAGTGAATCGAAAACCATCTAACAGCTTGGAAAGTATCATATAATGTTAAGAACCGTTTTTGTAAATTGAAAAACTTATTTAGAGATTAAAATGTATACGCTTTCGTTTAGCTTTATTTAAAGATAGACATTATGTAAGTTTGAAAGTATGTTCTTACCTGGGATGATTCTTCATGGGTCTCTCATTTCGTAGTTGACTTAGTAAATACTTTAATCAGTCTTCAAATATCAACCAATGGTTATGCATCATCTGAAACAAAAAAAATAGTGGAATGTAGGTAAATACACCTCACGAAGTTAACCGCCAAACTGGTTTGTCAGAATTGAGTAAAATTACATATTACGAAAATATACGTTGGGTAATATTGCCTAGTCTTATTAATTCTATATTATTACAACAAAATTACTTTTATAATGAAATGGAAGCCGAATCTCGTGACACGGAACGTAAAAAATCGAATAAACTCGAAATTTTTGGCGTAAAACTAATTTATTTTAAAAAACCATTCCGTTTCTATTTGAAATGACGTAATGCGGCGTAATTTAAAAATAATGATACCAAAAAACTCAAGTACCACGCATCGATCAACCGACTCGGTATGAAATTAATTATATTCAACATATTAGATCTATTTTCGAGAAAACGAGATTGCTCGAAGCGAGGCGAGAAAAAAAAACGTGTATTCATGTCGAAATTGGTAACGTGGTTTGGGTGTACAATTACTTATTAAAAACTAATACAACGATACGGCCTTCGCCGCTCGCGGGTCACAAATAACTATCTCTAACTAGTTAACGTGAATTGGAACGTCTCAAAATTGCTGCGTTTACTCTACTTTTGAAATTCGAATATCAAACTTTTTAATTTGAATCTTGTCTTAAAGATCATTGGCTCTGCGCGATTGCGGCATAATTACGGTGTGACAAACATATTTTTTTTTATGTTTCTATCCGGCTCTATCTCCGGTTTTTATATTAATATGTGAATGATCGCACCACATGTTCGAGTTAAACTTTTGATATAAAAACTGTTTCGACAATGTCTGGTTACATCATTAAGTATTCATTTGTCTTTACTAATATTGTACATACAAAATGTATGTTTGTTTCACGATTTATTTTACGAAAGATAAACGTTTGGAGCGCGCTTGTTCATAAATAGTTTCAGCGAATACTTTAAAAGTTTTGTCTCTTTTTATGAAAAGGCTAAGGCCATGTTCCACCTCCCTGAGTAAGTACGAGTTGGCAGAATTTACACATTTCCGACAACTTTTTTTTAATAAGCCAGGTTACGTATCTAGTTTATATTAAATGTATGATTTGTTATAGCTGATGGATTGTACAGTTGTTTATATATTATGATGTAAATGTTACTAAGAATTTGTTCAATTAATTATGATGATTATACTTTGTGAGTAATCACATTAATTTGAATTTTTAAAAGAGAAGGCACTGGATTCGTCTAGAATGCTTTAAGCCGCTGTTAAAGAATGACAGACTGATATACAAATTTATCTGTTTTGTGAAGCGAACATACATGTCATATTCTGTGGATAATAATAATGTTTTATTTGCGTTTGACCGCCAACTCGCCTAATGTTAAGAAGATACCGTCTACGAATGTACACTTACTTAGAAGAAACCGATTCGCTCGAGATTCTTTGTTTATGTTAAAATAATGAGATGAGCGAGACGCTCTCCTGATTTCAAGAGATAACGCCTGTTCATGACCATTGCAGCGAAACACAGAACTTTGAGTAGCAAAACAAAGTCCAGGACATCGCTGCTATGGCGCTCATTACTTTGAGATATTAGATGGTTAGTCTCAACAGTCCTGTAATTTCGCTAGCTGAACAAAACCCTTTCCCTTTAAAATAGTAATGTTTACACACTACTGCTTGGCGGCAGAGTATCTAGTACTGTGGTGGTTCCTACCCAGACGACCTCCTGCTAAGAAGATTTACCACCAAGTAAATTTTAAAGCAAGTTTAAGTTCAACACGGTTGTCTGCCAAACGATAACAATGAACTTGAGCTGGTGAAGGAAAACATCGTGAGGAAACCATAGCGTGGTGGTAAAGTATTTTCTAGTACTTGGGCGACTAGCTACCCTCAAGTTGAAAGTGTGCCGCTAAGCTCCTAAAGGTATGTTCAGGGAGCCTCACTTGAGAGCCAGTTTCATTCCAGATAGATATGTTCACCATTTTCGACCACACCTTTAATTTACATCAAATGAGCTGTGGTTAAACGACTACAATAAAAAAGTAGCTCTGTGAAGCTAGTTTAGTCTTACAGATAGATTTTGATCTTAAGAGTAGTACGTCACCTAATTGTACTGATTTGTAATAACCGGCAGAGTAAGACATCTCATAATAAACAATAATTAAATATTATTAAAAAAGTTATCAGATCCGAAAACAGTCGCTTTCACCCTACAGTAGGCATGTGACAGTCGCCCGACCATGCGTGTCGAGCTAGTGATGTGACATCTCACGTGACAGCTAGTGATGGGAATTATCGATGTTACAATCGGAATTATGGTTTGTTGGGATGTTTGGCCTAGTTTAGTAGTTTTGGTTGTGAAATTCAAAGTTAAGTTACGATAGAATCTTTTAAAAATTCATTTCTTATTTAGATACTTTAAGGTTTCTAATGATTAAACTTGGGATGTACGAAGATAAACTCTTCATTTTGCGCACCAAAAATAGAAAAACAGTACAGAAAATAAAATAATATTACGAGCTACAAGTAAAAAACTTATCGCTAAAAGCGATCTCTTCCACTAAGATAAGTCTGAAATCGTAAATATCAGCAAAGTAATGCAGTATATCGTAATATTTGATAGAAAAAGTTTGCCCAAACTTCTGGCACAATCGGGTAAAAATGACGAAGTAATTAGAAGCCATTCTTATTAATGTATCAATGACATCATATTAAGGGTCCAATTATCCTCAACACGTCCAACTAATTCCTTAAGGGAGTTAAGAACCTCCATAAACGCAAGCCTCACCAAATTCGGTGCAGCCTTGGCCGGAACAATATCCAATAATAATAAAAGCGTGACAATACGCAAGGACTGTCAACATAAATGAAATGATTCAATATGGCGGCGGATTGATGGTACGATAAATTTGTATTTATTGACATAATGCTGTACTGACAAAAGTCACGTATGCCAAGGACGGTTAGTTCGTATATGCTGAATAGGGAGCCCTAGTGTCGGAGTTAAAATTTAATTCACAGGAGTACAATTATACAGAGAATAGAACACAATGAACTTGGTACATCTATAGATGATATTTGACTTTCTAATTCAAAGTATAAAATGTTATCTATTGGACCCCAAACTAAGCACGATGCTTGTGTCTTGGGGATTGAGTATGTTTTTAACTGAATATTCTGTGACCATAAACAAAACATTAATTATTTTTTTGTGGTTGACAGGCTAGGTGTTTGACCACAGCTCACCTGATGTTAAGTGACGGTGTGCTCGAAGATGGTAAAGCACACCTAGCCTGGAATGGAACTGGCTCTCAAATGAGGCTGCCGGAACACACCGTTAGATGCTTGGCGGCAGATTTTCAATTTGAGGGTGGTAGCTAGCCAGTCGAGTACTAGAAAGTACCCTACCACCACGCTATGGTTTCCTCACGATGTTTTCCTTCACCGGCAGTTCAAGCTCATTGTTGGGGTTTGAACCCACGCCCTTCGGCATGCGAACCTACCGCCCTAACCACTGAACCATCATCGCTACAGAATGTTTTATAATATGACAATGACGTTCCAGATTCGGTAAGTACAACGTAACTGAACTGCTAAATTGAAGTTTTAAACTAAGCCTAAAAGCTCCGGTATTTACGCAATAATTAAAACCAGATCATAGACAATAGAACTTTAACATTAAAAGCTAATCGCTTACCTCACCAAGGAGGTTTCATAACTCTACTTTTAGTTTTTTTTTTTAATTTTTAATTTCGTCGAGCCACGACCTTTGGCACGAAAATAAGTTCAATCACATTTTTAATTATTAGACAATGAATTTTAACTTTAGTTTGCGACTGACACAATAGCGTTTTATTGCTGCATTCTTAGATTCAAGGTCTTAGAAATCATGTATTTAATGTGTTTGAATGTTACTCGCAATGCTTGTGACACGTTTTATTATTTTTTGTGTTTATAGATTAAAATAACGATTTACAAAATGTGAGCATTACAATTACTAAATCTACAGACCGTTTCAATTGAGTACCTAGTTTTTTTGTCGATTTAATAGCCCAGGTAGATTTACCAATACATATATTAGACTTAACCTAATACATTTTTATTTTACTTATGTAAAATTACTCACGTTTCATTTTATCGGAAACTCCGATCATAGTTTTGGATGCCAGGCCGAAACTGCATTCGGAGTTTCTGATAAAATTAAACCTGAGTAATAAAATTACAAAAAAGTGTCAAAAAATTTGTGTTTCCATAGTAAGTCCTAAAACTTTTTATAGGACTAGCTGTGTTAGCCGCTTCATTTTTTCGGGATAAAAAGAAGCTAGTAGTAATCCAGCGTGTCAGCTACCTTCATACCAAATTTTATCAAAATTGGTCCAGCAGTTTGAGCGTGAAAAAGTAACAAACATACAAAGTTTTTTTTTCTTTTTTTTCGCCTTTATGATATTATAGTGTGATGAAGCAACTCTATTTAAATCCGATAAGTGTTATGAAATGCACTCAGTTGGTACTGAGTTATGATAGTCGGTACCCAAATACCAATTTGGGTACCATCTTCTTAGGCATTATGTTGGAATTTTTAAAATATTGACGTCATAAGGATATTATTAAAATTATTACGACAAAACAACGATAACTTAACAACAGCCTACACGCTTGTTTTGAATTAAAATACATAATTATTACTATGTGAAGTAAAAAAAACGCCTCAAGCCGTAATAAATTAAAAAACAAAACTTGCCGATTTCGGAATCACTTATGTTTGGGAAACAGATAAGAAATAATAGAGTTGCGCCCACGCGCGAGCGTCGAACTAATTTAATTATGATATCGATTTATTATATCGAGTGAGTTTAGCTCGCGGCTTTGATTACAAGTATAACGGGCATGGTCAGCTCCCTTTTGACACATTTTGGCAGCTTATAACTCAAAATAGGTATTAAAGATGCGGAAATAAAATTAAATACCAAATTTAATTTAATGTAAAAACTATATCAAACTTGTTCTCGGTGGTTACTTTAATTTAATAATAAATATCTTAGGACATTTAAAAACAGCGCCATCTGACCCCAAACTAAGTAAAGCTTGTACTATGGAAATCACATAATTTATAACATACTTAAATACTTTTATTTGGAAATACACGCAGAACACCCAGACCCGGACAAACTTTTAATTATACCACAAAATGTTTGTCGTTGGTAGGAATCGAACCCACGCCCCACATCTCACTACCAATGAGGCAACATGGCTATCAAATTGGTTGACTTTTCGGTGTTTGGTGGTAACTATTATCTTATAAATACAAAGCCTACAGAATTAGAGATGACTACATTTAAACAGGGTTTAGTGGTTTACTCATTAAAATAACTAATTTGAGGAAAAAAAGTGGTACGAGACCCTCTCCTAATGGCAAGAGACAATGTCTGTCCATCACCATTGCAGCGAAACACAGAACCTTGAATAGCAAAACTAAGTCCAGGTCATCGCTGCTTTGGCGCTCATTACCTTAAGACTTTCGATGGTTAGTCTCAACAGCTCTGTAATTAGCTGTAGTACCCTTCAAACAGGAACATAATACGTTAACACACTACTGCTTGGAGGCAGAATATCTGGTACCGAGGTGGTACCTACCTAGACGACCTCTTGGTGAAGACATCTACCACCAAGTAAAATATCTGTAATATTAAATAATTTATGTTCTATTCAAGTACAAAGGTAAAATTTCTAAATAAATCATAGCTTTAAAGGAATAAAGAATAACTGTTGCCACAATTATATTAAATTAGTTCATAATTATTGCTTAACTGTTTATGTGTAGTTTGTTATGTAGATTAGATGTTTATTCTGTTTTAGTTAATGAAGACATTTGCTCGATAAAAAAGTTATACAACTTATCGATACAACTTATCTATTTTAGTGACAGTGACGTTCATTAAAATTATGTAACTTGAAAATATAATAAAAAAATCATCGATCGATATTAATAGCATCGATAAAAACAGTCATCGGAAAAATAAAAACAAAATCAAACACTAATTGTTCGAAATTCGAATCATGAGAATTTGAAAATCGAACAGTCACGGAAGCCGATTAATAACTCAAAGGCGCGTATTCCACAAGTGATCATTATAGGCCGTAAACTCACCAATAAAAACTATTAACGTCAGATTTGAATATTCAAATATCGAACGCCGCTTCCAAAATGTGAATGAAATTTTAGAAGCTATCTTTTATGGAGTCGGCTTTTCGATTCTTCAACAATGTTTTTATGACCTGTGTTATTTGTTAGGTAATGTGAGTGATCTCAATCACGTTTTAATAAGAGCTTCTTAACAATATTTTACTACTTTTAAGACTTTTTTAGTAGATTTTAATGTTCAATAATTGCTACGAGTTACGTAGCACGTCTACGAGATCCGTAGCTCTGTACGCGGAAGCAAGCTTTCTTATACCTATTTCTCATAATAATTATAACGGTGTTTTTTTTTTATTATCTAGTCTAGTGTTTTGGCTGATGTGGTTTTTAAGATTATTTGCGTGTTGTTCCGCATTCATTAGCACATTCCTAATTTTAAAAAACTAAACTGTTATTTGTGGAGCTAATTCTAAAATATGCGACTGGCAGTACTCACCTTTAAGTAATTTTTTTGTTTTTTGTAAAATAAATTAATATGGCTGGTTTGTTTTAGTCGATTACTAAGAAATACAATGAAATGGATAATGGAACAGAGCAACTAGCGGACGTAAACGGAAAAATAAGCTAAGGTACAACTCTGGACAGTTCTGGAGTGGAGACCACGGACCGGCAAGCGCAGCGTAGGACGTCCACCCACAAGGTGGACAGACGACCTCGTAAGAACCGCAGGTTCGCGCTGGATGCGAGCCGCTTCCAACAGGTCTTTATGGAGGTCAATAGGGGAGGCCTATGTCCAGCAGTGGACGTCCTACGGCTGAAATGATGATGATGACAACTCTGTCATTTCTCTTTTTTTATACGTAACGGGCTTGATATTTGACCACGGCTCCTCACTTGATGTCGAGTGAAGGTGTAATAGAAGATAGTAAACACGGTAAGCCTGAATTGATTCTCAAGCTACAGGTTTTTTTTTTTTTTATAAACAGCTTAGTACTAAAATTAAAAACACGGATAGACGGATACATATAATGAATTTCTTTTCCAATTATATCATTTCCGACGTAATCATAACTGGTAAATAGAATGTTGAGTGAATCATTTTTTTTATCAGCTGTCTTTAAAGTTTTTTAGTATATATCCAGTAAATAGAAAAGTGCAAAAATGGTTTATAATATCAACCAAGACACTGTTTTTACTTTATTTAACAGCATACAAAACAGAATGCAATAATATTAATTTTAATTCATTTATGTATGTCTAGGTGCATTATAATTACATTTCAAAAAGTCACTAGAGAAATAATTTGTATGTTATTAAGTCATTGGTTAATTAATTATAAATTAAATAATAATAGGTAAGGAAGGTGTACTAACAGTCAAAATACATAAAAAAGTCAAGTATATTATTAAAATAAAATCTAAAATAATATTAATATGTATTTGAAACTGGTATATAACTTTTATTTCAAATCTAATCAACAAATAAATTTAAACTACAAAACTATTTCCAAAGAAAAGGTTTCTCTAGAATATGATTAAGTTTAATATTTTTACACCTTCAAAAGTCTTGTTTTGCCATCAAATGGTTTATCATGTGAGAACATTAAAGTAATGTGATACAAGCAAAAGCTTCATCCGTCTCTGTACGCTTGACTAACCTCCCCAGAATCACTCTTACATCACACTGGCAGCTTTGAAAAAAAATAAAAAGTCAACGTTCTAAACACACTGGCAGCTTTATCTAAAAAAAATAAAAAGTCAACGTTCTAAATTCAAAAACGGCGTTCGAATTATGATTTAAAACGTGTTCCGGAGAAACTCGACGTTCCTAAAAACGTATATCTAGCGGCGTCGCCCGCCCGTCATTATACATACGGTAATGAGTCTTGCACACGAGCAAAGTGGACGTTTGTCTAGACTAGAACTTGATTGAAAATAAAACAACGTCAATTTAGGGGACACTATAATTAATACAAAGCTTTTTCTATTAAAAATCATTGAATTATTTAATGGAATAACCAGTTTAGTAGTTATCAATATAAAACCAATTAGGTTATTAGTACGTACAGGTTAATAATTATGTATGTATGTTACTCATAATTAAACAAAAAAGTTTTTTCTGCAATTATTATTTTTACCCAGATTACCACAATACAGATAAATAATTAAAAAAAAAAACAATACAATAGAAAAATGTAATTACTTAACAAAAGTAGTAAGAATTATACCATACTTAATAGCAAAAATTACTTAACATAAGTAGTAGTAGTAGTTAGAATAATGAATAGCTTTATTATTTACCCAGTAGAGTACTAATAAATTACAATCCATCATTAAATGTTACGAAACTTCGGAATAATCCTAGCATAATAAATTCGAAAGTCCGTCTGTTACCTTTTTATGAACAAACAGCTCGAGCGATTTTGTCAATTAATGATCACTACGCGGATATAAACGTGGGACACTACTAATCGATAGTTCATAGTTAGTAAAGATTAATGTCCGCTTTGCTCGCGTGCTCTCCAAAGATAGTGTACTTTATAATAATATAATGTTTCAAATATTTCAAGGCTAACCGTTCTCAGCTGTCAATCATAATAAGCTCTTCATCTCTCTCTATTCTACGAGAATTAAAATATACCCATCTCTATCGTCCTACGCTCGATCGACCGCCGCGAGTTCTTTATTTGAAAATTTGATTTTAAATGTGGAATGAATAAGCATTATCTTAAGGAATACCTTCTTTTATTTGAATTTTTAATTCCTTTTTTCCGTTCGACTACTGCCTTTGTGATTTTTGCTCTTTTATTATGTATTTCGTATTTCGAATGCTTTAAGATTTATTAGGAGATGTAAATGTGTTCCGATGTTGTTTTTTATTCGTTTCCCAATTTGACGTTGGCTTTTTTATTGTTCGGGAAGTGTTTTATGTTCCCGTGATTATTAATATTTCTGACATTCGGGTAAATTGGATTTTAGTGATTATTTAGTGATACAAATTGTTTATAAATTTCATACCAGAGGGATTCTAAGCTGAGATTGAAACAAAATCAATTGTATAGTATTTTACCCGACTGCCAAGGAAGGGTTATGTTTTTCGCACGTAGGTATCTTGTATGTATGTATGTACGTAAATTTCCTTATTACCTCGTATCTTCCAAACGGCCGAAAGAATAACGACAATTAAGGTATAGTTAATTCGTCTCAATAATCCAAGTGTCATTCGAGGGTGGTTTAAAAAAAAAGATGATGGATTTCCGGCGCGAAATAGTAACACGTTAATAAATAAAAATAACCAAACCTATTAAGTAAGGTATCGAAAGAAAGGCAATTAAAAGAGGATTACAAAAATATACAAGTTATATGTTTAAATTTAATACAGAATAATAAATTTGTTTCAAAATATTTTTTCCATTAATTAGTATAGCTATTTTAGTCGGGTTATAGATTTTTTAAACCCTTCAACTTATTATTTTATTAAACCTAAAATAACTTTTGCTTACTCTTTAATTGCTGTTAAAGATGAAGCGTGCTAACATGGAATAGACTTGCTGATTATTTTCAGCAATTGTCAATTTCTTAAAATAATGAGTCATTTTATGTTTTTTCTCCGAATTCAGTAAACAGTTTAGTAATAAAACACGTGGGTTGTGACTGCCAGACGCAAATCTTGCATTTCTTTGGCCGTGTTATCTTACAATAATAAACAGCACATTGAGCGAATTCCTTGAATAACAATAACGTATTAAATTACAAAAACAAAACGATTTGTGTTAATCTTAATCACAAATAAGATATATAGAGAGGAGACAAATCCAGAGTAAATTGGTTTCATCAGCCATAGGACGTCCACTGCTGGACATAGGCCTCCACCTGGGGGGGTTTTGCCAATACTCGCCACGCTTGGCAGGCGGGTTGGCGAGCGCAGTTAGGTGTGATTGTTCAAGGAAGACGCTGCTGCCCATTTTCCGGATTACATCCCTTAGTCGACTCTTACGGCAACCACGGGTAGAGAGGGTGGGGTACTATTCTCACGCCGGCACCACCACGGCAACATAACATTGTTAAACATCTTTATTGTAACACGTATACGTTTTTTTTTTTGAGAATGACGTATTATATGCTGTCGTGTTACGGCTTTTAGCGATTAGGTCGCCAGTTGTTAGAAATAAACTATTAACTAGTTGATTTCTTCTGTATTATGTAATTGTAAGTGTGTACAATAAATTATTCATTCATTATAGTATAAATAATTTTACAGTAAAGATAAAAATGGTAACTGATTTCACCTAGAACACTTAATTTGTTAATAAGTTTGCTTTTGACTTATTAACTTGATGTTAAGCAAAATGTGAACTACGTTTAAGCATGCTTGCTTACAAAAAACCGATACATTCAAAACTTAAAAAACACTTAGATTGTATCTCGCAGGAAACAACCAAACAGCGCATTTCACTGTTGAGCAATCCGCACAAATAAAGTGAAATCAAAGTGATTTGTTCTGTTTATTTCGTCACCAATCATGAAACAATATTCATTTTCTAGTTTTTTAGACGATAGTAATTCAAACCTGCAGCAGGCATAGCCAAATTAAAAAATAAAATTAATGAAATTATTAAATCTTTGTAGCGATGATAGCTCAGTGATTAGTGCAGTCGGTTCGCACGCCGAAGGGCGTGTGTTCAAATCCCAACAATGAGCTTGAGCTGCCGGTGAATGAAAACATTGCGAGGAAACCAATGTATGGTAGTGACCTTTCTAGTATTTGACTGGCAAGCTACCTTCAAGTTGAAAATCTGTAGCCAAGCAGCCTCACTTGAGACTCAGTTCCATTCTAGGCTAGGTGTGTTAACCATCTTCGACCACACCGTTAACATCAGGTGATCTGTGAAACGCCTAGCCTGTCAACCATTAAAAAAAATCTAATCACAAACTAATCAAAACAAATAAGCGTGCTTCATCCTATACCATAGTTGATCAAACAGGATGTTGTCAAATACGTTTAAAAAAAAACACGCTGTTATATGACGTTTAGTAATTGTTGGCATAAAGACTAAAAGTATCAGCTCGTATTGAGACCACCTAGTGATAAAAAATTATGCCCGACGAGACATTCCTAAAGTATCCTACGCACAAATCTTCGAATACATTAATTAAACTCGGTAACTCAACACTTAGATGTAAACAAGGCAAAAATTGTTATTGTTAAAATCAGTTTTCCGAGAAGCCCACTCCATATTATACCAGCACTTCATATCCGAATAGATTTGACACCAAACGAATATCAACTTTAAAATTGTTACATAAAAGCTATATTCAAAATAGAACAATACTCGCAAAGGTATAGACTGAAAAATTGTATCCTAATAATTTTTATTAATCAATCGAATATCGACTTTGTCTCTAAAGTATAAGTCATATTTAAGATTAGGTTCAGTTTTTATAGAATTAAAATTGTAACAATTACATACCTACTTAAGTTGGAAGTTTGAAATTGGAACGCGTGCGTTTTTTAATTGTTTCGACGAATATTGCAACAGGGTTTTGTATACTGCCAGTTGAATGTTCAGTAGTTTTGGAAAAAAGTACGATGGGGCGAAACGACTCTTTCCGCGTTCCCGCCAACACTCTTTTTCTAGGTTATTGTGTCGATAACTTCAAACGGTGAAAGAAAACATCGCGAGGAAACAACTACATATCTGAAAAATCCTAAAAAAAAGTTTTTGAAGATGTGTGTAGTCTGCCGCCCCGCACTTGGCCAGCGTGGTGATTTTTTATGTAAAAGTTATGAGACGAACAAGACCCTTTCCTGATGGTAAGAAATAACACCTGTTCTTGACCACTGTAGCGTTACACACAGAACTTTGAGTAGCAAAACAAAGTCCAGAGCATCGTTGCTTAGGCACTTATTACTTACATACGATGGTTAGTCTCAACAGCCTTGTAATTTCGCTAGCTATAGTTCCGGAACACAGTTACACACTACTGCTTAGCGGCAGAATATCTGGTACTGCGTTGGCTAAGGAGACCTACCACTAAGTCAAACTATAGTTATATTCTTCATACAATGAGAAGAAACATGTCCTCAGTCAGCCAGTTTATAAAAATAGAGTTGTGTTGGGAAGGTATGTAGATAAACGTGCAGAAACCTACGTGCTAAGCAGCCAGGTCAAAGACACGGTTTTAATATTAAAAACATCAGTTTTCCACCTACTGCACCGACATTTTCCTGTCAACGAAGGCCGGAGTGACAGACGGACGCCTCGTAATGCGTTTGACTGTCACACTGTGCGTTGAATTGTAATGTAACAGGTGCAACGATGATACATTGTTAAGAACATTACCTAGCATAGTAATTTGCCAAAAAATGCGTAAGCGATAGGAAAATGCATTGATATTGAGACATCAGCACCTCGATCGGGCGTGAATGGAAACTACTGCATTTGGTAAGTTAGGCATTTGAGCACAGCTTACCCGATGTTAAGGTGACAGTGTAGTCAAAAATGGCAAAGCACACCAAGCCTGGAATGGAATTGGCTCTCAAGTGAGGCTGTCGGAACACACCGTTAGGTGCTTGGCAGGAGATTGGCAACTTGAGGGTGGTAGCTAGTAAGCGGAGTACTAGAAAATACCCTACCACCATGCTATGGTTTCCTCGCGATGTTTTCCTTCACCAGCAGCTTAAGGTTATTGTCGGAGTTTGAACCCATGCTCTTCAACGTGCGAACCACTGAGCCATCATCGCTACAAATAAAAAAAAAAAACAGTAAATATGTCATAGTAAAAGGAAGTAACGATTTTACTTGGTAGTAGATAGCAAGAGGTCCTAGGTAGGTACCACCGCAGTACCAGATATTCTGCTGCCAAGCAGTAGTGGGTAAACATTACTGTGTTCCAGTTTGAAGAGTACTACAGCTAGCGAAATTACAGGGCTGTTAAGACTAACGATCTAACGTCTCAAAGCAATGAGCGCCAAATCAGCGATGCTCTGGACTTTGTTTTGTTACTCAAAGTTCCGTGTATCGCTGCAATGGTCATGGACATGCGTTATCTCTTACCACCAGGAGATCGTCTTGTTCGTCTCAATACTTTTTATGTTCAAAAAAATAATTTAAAAAATCGGGTTTCAGTTATTCATCCTACATACATAAGTATATTTTGTGTCTACTATTTATACACTGTTTAATCCGGGACCATTGTTCAGTTACCTCTGTATGCAAATCAAGCACGAGTTTTTACAAAATAATTTTCAAAATGGCGTCACAAGAACCCACGTTAACAACATCCGTTATTGCAATAGCATTCATCGTGTTAAGGTAAGTGGGTGCCACAATATGTATTAAAGTTGAATACGTAATGCAAAACTATTTATTCATTACTAGCAACGTGCTCCGGCTTCGCGCGGGTGTAGGGATTGCAGTCCAGCACTGTTTTCAATCCAGCGGGATTTTTGCTGGATTTACTTCAATCCAGTGGGATCTTGCGGAATCCCGCAAATCTTAAAACCTTTTCATAGATTTTTTTTACGAAATTGCCATCAATAGTTTTTCGATTTATGAGATGATGTGGATGCTTTAGAATAGATAATAAAAAGAAAATAATGCTTTTGAAATGTGACGTCACGAAATCTAGGCCGTCCCACCCCTTGTCACACGATTGTCACCACCCCCAACCCCTTTCCCCTCCTTTGAGATGACCCCTGAGAAGTTTCATGTTATTTTCTACGGAACCGAACCCTTAAAGCCCACCTCGCAGTTGACCGGCTTATTCATTTAGCCCATCAAAGCAATGTTATGTCATTTCTCATTCAAATTAAAACAATATTTGATGTGACCGCACACACAAATCGTTTTGTTTCGGTTCCAGTCTCAAGTGAACTCATAAACTAAATAAACCAATCATTCGTACCCACTGTTCTTTAGCCAAATATTTATAAAACTAACAAATTTGTTTAGAATATCAAATACTGACTGAGCACTTCATATTGTTGCGAACCATTTACAATGATTATACCCTTTACTATAATATGACGTAATTATATGTACCATTTCTTATGACCACAGCTCGCCAGATGTTAAGTGACAGTTTGATCGAAAATGGTAAAGCACAACTAGCCTGGAAAGAAATAGGCTCTTAAGCGAGGTTGCCGGAACACACCGTTAGGTGCTTGGCGACATATTTTCAACTTGAGGGTAGTAGCTAGCCAGCCCAGTAGGTACAAGAAAGTATCTTACTACAACGCTATGGTTTCCTTCACCAGCAATTCAAGCTCATGTTTGGGGTTTGCGAGTTATTGCAGTCTTCGTTAGGTCGTCTGTCCACCTTGCGAGTGGACGTCCTAAGCCTCGCTTGCCAGTCCGTGGCATCGACTCCAGAACTTCACTACTGTTGATCACTTAACATCAGAAATCAAAACACATCTTAAATCCTTTTCGTTATTTACGTATTGCTGATGTAAAAATTATGTTCTAATTTGTGTATGTAAATAATAGATAAGCTGTGGTTAAAAATTTAACTTGTCAACCATAAAAAATATATTAAAAAAATAGTCAAAGCTCGAGTTTCAAATAAAGAACAAGATCGATTTAAAAGACAAAAGCTCTCATCTGTCAGCCATCAAAGATTATTGTGCAGAGCCGACAGGAATCGCTCCGGTTCACCAAATTTCACCACACACGAACAATAAATCTACTTAGAAAGAATTAATCTGTCGCAAATTAGAACCTACGCGAATAGAGAAACAAATTGAATAACTTCTCGTGTTTAATTTTGTTTTCAAACTGTTTGTCTTATAGTGAATATTTTGTAAGAATTATTATTAGCTGTATATTTTTTAAAAAAACCTTCTTTTAAAACGCTTTGCACTCGTTGTCATTACTATATCTGTAATAATGCTGAATTATTATTATAAAAGTTTTTTTTAAAGAAAAAGTAGATAGAACATATGTCCGAATAAGCGTCAAAGCATTTAATATAAAACCAGGTTTTCTGTTTAAAACTAGAAAGTTAAATTTGAAAAAGTACAGTAAACTTAGGCAAGAATACGCCGAACATCATCCATGATTCAAATTATTAGCGTCAAATCCACGCCTGATCTTATTTGCGTCAGATCTAAATTAGGCAATAGTTAAAGCAACCGGTATCCAACAATCGGCATTAGCGACAATGCTCATTTCTAATTGTTCTGATTCTGACGAACAGAATAAAAGAAAGTAGATATCTATTGCAGTACCAACATAACAAAATGAAAGGTTGAATTATGATTAATATTTCGTAGACATGTTTTTATCTGGAACAAGCTTGTGATTGTGAACGGTTATTAGTTAGCGTGTAGGTAATTTTTATGGCTACAACTTCTTACTAAGCTTTATTATCTTTGTTTTTTTTTTGTCTATGGTGTAATAAAATATAGTTTTTTGTCTATGGTTAAAAAAAGTGTCGTGTAAAATTTTAATGAATTATATGTCAAAACTAAAATGTAATAATTATTATCATTATTATAATAATAACCGTCCAATTGATAGGAAAAATCTTTCCTCCCAGGAAAAATGAGAAAATGGAAAAACTGGAGATTTGATTCTCTTTTTTCCATTTTCTCGGATGCGATGACAGCCAACAGAGAGATGTTGCCGAATAATTAAGCATTTCATTAGTTACAAAATTAATTCAAATAACGTCATAGAAAATGAAAACTCGGTACCGCCAACATAAAGAGTCAATTTCAAACGTCTCAATCGAAGACCCGAATTTTATTTCCAAATTCAAATCTGACAGCTCACGAAACACTGGCCACATTAAACAAGAGATGAAGAAATTCCAAGCGAGTTTCGAGATTACAATTTCGAGCCTAGATAATTCACTGTTTTGCATACAAAGGGGAATTACCGTCTATGCGTCCGTATGTCACTATTTTGTGCTATAGTTATGTGTATATATAACCACGCCTTGTAACTGTCATGTGCAGCCTAATTAGGCATAACTCGCTAACCGTTAGGTTGGATTATGTAAGTACGATATTAGTGCGATAATGTTGGCTATGCTGCGTGTATAGCCAACATTAAATGGTGAACCCACTACGAATTTTAATCTCATCTCGCTTATTTGTGTGTTTATGTACTAAGTTAATAATGATACCATGGATACATTTTTTATTCCGGGTTAAGCCGCTAGGGGCAGCTAGTTTGACAAAAAAATACTTATATAATAAGGCATATGATTAAGCACAATCTGTTTTTCAAATAAAAATAAATCAAACATTTTTAAAATTAAAATAAATTAAAACTAATTATTTTCTTTGATTTCCTTTTTTATATTAAATAGATCTACGTTTGGCCCCCAGCTCGCCTGATGTAAAGCGACGGTGCGGTCGAGGATGGAGCACGTCGATCTAGAAGAAATCTATTCACTCTAGCCTTAAAAACGTCCAAATTGTAGTTTAAAGGAAACAGAGTAGCCGGCAATTAGTTTCATTTATGGAGTCATTGGCATTTTGAAAATGAGCAATTTATAGCAGAGTTCACTGTTTAAATACAAGTAATCTATTTGCATTCAAAATTTCATCAAATTCATTAAGGCATTGTGAAGCAGCGTGAAGAAGTAACAAATATACACAGACATTCATCATCAGCCATAAGACGTCCACTGCTGGACATAGGCCTCCTCCTGGGGGGGTTTTGCCAATACTCGCCACGCTTGGCAGGCGGGTTGACGAGCGCAGTTAGGTGTGATTGTTCAAGGAAGACGCTGCTGCCCATCTTCCGGATTACATCCCTTAGCCGACTCTTACGGCAACCACGGGAAGAGAAGGTGGGGTACTATTCTTACGCCGGCACCACCACGGCACGCAGAGAGACGTGCATACACACAATAGTGAGATTGACAATCATAAATCATTATTCATAAAGTATCAACATTTTCTAAAGTTTTATTAGACTTCTTAAAGTAGCGCTTTTGGATATAAACTGCTAACGTTGTAAAAACTAAGCTCAAAGAGTGTTTTTAGTACCATAAAACTATTAATAATAACTAAATTATATTAAATTTAGTTATGAAAAGCCTAAACTACATTTTGAATTATGTAATTATTTTAAGCCAAATTCGAAGCAACTCTTTTTTGTTCCTAATTCAATAAAACTTTTAATAGCAAATAATAATTCTTTATTCGAATTGAGCGGACTTTTTTTTTTAAAGTCCGGGATAAGTAATTTAAATGTCGAATTCCATAAAATAAAAGTATCCCGCGCCACAAAACAACAGCCAATAAAAACGATGAAAAAAAGGAAAAGGAAGTGTGGCCGATTAAAAACAAAACTTGTCTATTAATGTCTATGGTCAACCGTAGACAATAAACAATTCAATATTTATATAGCAGATCACCAGGAAGACGTCGCTTCGTTTTTACTTAGAAATGTAGCCATTAAATTCCTAACACTTTCTTATTTAAATTCATAAATTTCCGGTGTGTTCTATTGCAAGCATAGAAAACAGTACATAAGGTTACACTTATCATTTTCTTTTTTTAATCAATTGTTTTCTCATTCTATAATTAGTGTTTTATTTTAAATTTACTATCACTGTTTTTAAATCTTGTGTTTAATAGAAATTCGGGTACGTGTAAAAATTAAACTTCTATTTTGCATTTAATTCAGTTTCGATAACTACACAGAATCTCAAATAGTCTCCGACTTTAATAAGGTATGACTTGGACTTGACTATGACTTTCTTACTTTGACTGTAGATGTGACTTGTTTAAAAATATTTACATGATAACTTCATAGTTTTGAGTATTAGCTTTTTCTCGTATCGTTGTGTAACATCAGACACAATGTGACACGTAAACCTATTAAAAACAATAAAATTACATTGGCATGTATCAAGTCTAAGTCATGATCTAACAATGGCGATGCAACCAAGATCTTACGCAATTTTTAAAAAAACGCCAACAGTTTTTTTACCACATTATATCACTGGTCATAATTCCTTACTTAATAAATAAGTAAATAAATAATAAACTCAATAATTTACTTGGTGGTAGTTCTCAGCGATGTCCCGGACTTTGTTTTGCTGTTCAAAGTTTTGTATATCGGTGCGATGGTCATGGACAGGCGTTATCTTTTACCATCAGGAGATCGTCACATTCGCCTGACACACACACTTTTTTATAAAAAATAAAACACCGCTATTTTTAAGCATACGAGAAAACATAAATGGAATATAGCGAAATGTTTGTCCGCTTTGCCGCCAAACTTTCATAAAGATGAAGACCTGACGTACTGATTCTTAGTAAGTATGCCAGTGTATTGTGATTCTATGCTATGCACGTACAGATTGCAGACAAACACACACACATTCCTAGAGACACACATTCGCTACTGGTTATAACAATAACTGTGAATTCATTATTATTGAATCTGTGTGAAAGCGTGATTCGATTTACAAATACTTTTTGTAAAAGTTTGTTATAAAACCATAGATATTGATATAATTTCTTTTTTCGTTTTTAACATCGCTCTTTTCGCATTCTGCCATTGTCAAGTGCTTGATTAGTTTCAATTTTCAAACCAAATAAATCTTGACATGTTAATATGTGATGATAATTTTTTGACATGAATTTGTTTGATTATGGTAATGAACATTATGATGTTAAATCGAATGAGTACAAGTAACCTGAACTAAATTAATTTTGATTTAATAAAATAGAGAAAGCCATGTTAAGTCAAAGTTAGGTCCAAGGCATGCCTCTGTAATGACTTTACAGATGTTTTTTTTAAATAATTTTACAACTACAGGTATAAACATATACTCTTAAAAGTGGTTTTAATTCACATATTTTTGTGCAAGTATAATAAAATCTGGTTACATTTACGTAATTTGAACCGAGCCCACTAACCGAGTGATTAAATTTACAGACTTCGCAAATATATGTAAAAAATCAACTTTTACGATTTACGAGGACTCACTAAAATTATGGTACCAATTAATCGGAATCAACATCAAATATCGAATGGACGATTTTTAAAAGTAATACGCCATTTTTATTACCTTAATTCGCTAATAAAAATCTTGTTTACTAAAACCACGTCAAATCGAGGCCAATTATTGTGTAACATCCAATAGTTAGTTAACTTGAGTAATTTCGAACTGGTCGATGTTATTCTTATCTAATTCTATCAATAAAATCGTAAAATTTTGCAAAGCTCGTGACCAATATAAATTGGTTCGCGTTACAAAACAAACAACATAAGCTAAAGCAGGTCATGTTATATTGGACGTAATTACATACGCAATGTTTGCAATTCCATTTTACTCCACAATAGAACACACGAATTAGAATTCAAAAAAGTAAAAAGCGCGAAATTCAAATATGGAACAAGCTATTTCGATTACATTATTCTTAATTCAATTTGATTATTATTTCCAATTTCCGCGGGTCGATGTTGTGTTAGTTTTTTCTAAGAATAGTGTTGGGCGTTGAATGAAGAAACACTTAACTGATTTTATTCACTTAAAAATGCATTATTTCTTTTTGATTTGATTTGTGAGAAGGTCAAAGTTGAATTGAATATTATATGTGTGTTTTTTCTTCATTTTGATGCAAGGTTCGGAACAGTGAGAATGGATCTTGACGCTAATGATTAAACGTTATCGCTTTCTTTTTTTAGGGTTCCGTACCCAAAGGGTATAACGGGACGTGGCGGTTTTTTAGATGCATACCGTTATACCGCATGCAAGCATATACATGGTTGACGGCAGATTTCCAACTTGACTGTGGAAGCTAGCTAGCCGAGTACTAGAAAATACCCTACCAACATGGATTCCTCACAATGTTTTTCTTCATCGGCAGCTCAAGCTCATTGTTGGGGTTTGAACCCACGCACTTCGGGGGTTTTTTATGGTTGACAGGCTAAGTGTTTGACCACAGCTCACCTGATGTTAAGTGACGGTGTGTTCGAAGATGGTAAAGCACACCTAGCCTGGAATGGAAACGACCGCGCTTACCACTGAGCTATCATCGCTACTGCATCGTTAATATTTTATCTAGCCTTATCGGGAAAAATCATCTATCTAAAACTGATTTTAATACCTAAATCAATTTCAAGATTGAGTTATGAGCGGTGAGTATATAGATCATACTATTTGTTATATATACTTAACATTTTTCGCCACGAATCAAATGAGTTAGTCCAAGTTAATTACCACCTAAAGGCATGACGTCACAGTTGACTTTCGAATATCAACATTTTTCAAACAAACGGACAGTTTCGGAGCGCGAGCACATGATTAATAGCCTCACTAACAGCTCGAGACCGATTTCGCAACGGCTGCGTTTTTGACCGCAAACTGGGTTTGGTAATTTGTTTGGTAAATTAGAAAAATAATGTATTCCTACCTACTTATTTAGCTAGAAATTTGTTTATTGCTTGCAAAATACTATGTGCGTCTTAATTATGGAAAGATACTTTCACTTTTTTTTGTAAATTTAACATATGCATGCATATGTTTTTTTTTTTGGTAAACAATAAATATAAAGTGCATCTCTTAAGATAATAACAGTGACTTCCGTTTAAGATGTTCTTTTCGATTATGATTAAAGTTAATATAATATTAAAGATTAAAGATGAGAAAGTTTTCACAAATGGAAAAATCCCTTTATTTTCTAAGTCAAAACAAAGTATTAAAAAAAAATACTTGTTTAATATACATTGTAACAGAATGATAGAACTCAACACAAATCCAGTAGCTAATATTTTTCTCTTTTTTTTCTTTATCACAATCCAATCACAATGATAAATTGCTACCACCCAATACAATGTGGTCTAACAAGACACGGCTTTTGACCTTTTAAGTTGTAAAGTTATAAATGTGCGATATAATTCATATGGACAAAATTAGACCAATTTTATATTTTAAAATGGAAGTTATTTTCCATCAGTGCAAAAATAACGCTGTCTATCTGTCTGCCTGGTTAATTTTAATGAATAAACGAAAAATAAAGATAGATTTGGAATGACTCGAAATTTTTCTCCGGAATTTACTAATATACTAAAAGTTATAGGTATTGTAAAACAAAGTTGTCTGTCGCGTTTGTCTGTCTGTTCGCGATAAACTAAAAAACTACTGAACGGATTATCATGCGAGTTTTACCAAAAAATGAGTGATTCATTAGGAAGGTTTGGGTATATAATTTGTCAAGGTTTTGTGTAGTATCTATATTGTACCCGTGCGAAGCCGGGGCGGGTCGCTAGTTACATATAAGTATTGATATCTTTTGACAAACATTACAATCATCTATTTGTATTTGTTTCTACTACTTTCTACATTGGTTACCAATTAGTTAACATGTAAAGAGAAAATTCTGAAAACTACTAATTATACCGCTACTTTTAGAATACCAAGTAAATCTGCTAACAAATTCTAGTTGCTATTAAGTTGTATAAACAAACGTTGCTATAAAGTTGTTAGGTGGTCAATCATTTTGTTGTTTCTAAATATGTAAGGTTGTTAATATGTTAAACAAAATTTTTGGCAAAGGTTTTTATTGCTATACAACACAGAATAAAAATTACTATCTTAAAAGTTGCGATCCAGTTTCAATTTTGGCCAGAACGTGCCAATTATTTTAAAAAAAGTCAGCAAAAACTAGTCCTTAAAGTTTATTAGAAAAGGAACTGTTTCATATCTCAGTTCACCTGTCAAATTTAAAATGTTACCACATCACTAAATTCCTAGAAACGATCCTTTGTAGATTTGAAATTTCAAAAAAGGAACAGACACTGGCCGGTAAACAGAGCTGTTATTATAACAGAAGGGGGAAAAAAACCTACGGGGTCACTGACATTAGTTCCCAGACACTTGAGCATTTTATAGAGAAAACACTTCAAAACGAATATGACTATTTCTATACTTTAATTACGTACTCACAGTTACGTACGTACACCCACATGGGAGCGCACGCACACATCCGCGTCTATAAGATAAACATATGGCTTTTTAAGCTCTTTGGTGGAGTTGAATGGCTTGTAAGTAATATTGGGTTACTTTCCTGCAACGTGCAGTGATTCTTTGTAATAAAATTTATTTGAAAGAACTTGATGTATGGAGTCGATATATGAAATACTCATAATGCAAGGTTATAAGCTTAGGGTGTAAGCCGAAAGGAAGTCACTGAACTTTTTTTTAAATTAAATAGATCTACGTTTGTATATAGTAGTATGTAGAATATAATAATTAAATTCTTGTAGTAAATTTTTTTACGATGGCATCCTTATTGTTGGGATTTGAACTTACGTCCCCGGCGTGTAAACCGACCGTGTTAACCACTAATCTATCATCACTACAGATAGCTTAGTAGTTAGCACGCTACGTTTAATGAGCCCGCCTGAAGGAATTTGGCTTGCATTTCTATAAAGGACATAATTATTATTAATTTTGTATGGTACCGATAATTTATTTTATGAAAATTAATTTTAATGTCACAAAAAACACAAATTCTAGTACCTAGAAACTCATAATGAATCATAAACGTATAGACGATAGTTAATTGTATATCAATAGAAATGAGTACTGGCAGGCGACAGAAAAAAACCAGTTCCAAATTCAAATCGAGAAAATAGAATTTGAATAGCCACGATTGTCATTGGTTGACAATCAATCATTACTTTTTGAAATTCGAATTCCTCACGTGAAGTTCGATTTGATCGGAGAGTGGCCAGTTCTTACATCTGATAATAACATGGTAGAGCATTGTTTTTTTTTTGACGTTCGATATTTGAAATCCTGTTTCGGTTACGTTTTCTATTTTTATGTAATCTTGATTGCCGGTTAGGTATACGCCATTTTGATATCGTAAAGAGTTGTTAAGTGTTAAGAAAAAAAACGTAATTGTGTAAGATTCGATATAATGTAGATCGTTACTTTTGTTTGTTGATAACGACTTATAATAGACTATTAGATGTACAATTGGAATATACGAATAAGAATATCCTTTTAGAACTAATTGCAAAATCGAAATTAAAAACACTTTTGTTTTGAGTTTTGATGGGAACACGGAAAAATTATGAAGCACTAGTTTATTTTCCAAAACTTATGTTTTTTCGATTTTTAAAAATTGATAGTGTTTTATTCATAAAGTGTCGAGTTGTACGCAGAAGTGAAGGTTTTTTTTGGTGTTTGACCACAGCTCACTTGATGTTAATGACGATGTGGTCGAGGATAGTAAATCACAGCCAGCCGAGTAGGAAAGTACCCTTAAATCTCTCTCGACTTTTACTCTCAATTATTATTTGCATCAATTTTTTTTTTTTTTAATTATTTTACATTTATTAGACGAACGGAACGCTCTCTACTTACTGAGTATTAAAAAAAAAGTATCTAAATATTCTATCAGCTATACTGGTTTTTATAGTACAACATTTTTATCCCCAGATCTAGTCAGATGCAAATATTATGCCGCCAAGCAGTAGTGTGTAAACATTACTGTGTTTCGGTTTGAAGGGTACTGTAACTAGCGAAATTACAGGGCTGTTGCGATAAAAAAAACGGTAATCCAATCGCTACCATATTTCACAAGATCACCCGGACTAATCTGAAGATTGGGTGAAAGTTTCATCAAAATCGGCCACGCCTTTTTGTCCATACAAAACAACACGTCGCGCGTCGGTTAATATAAGCACATACATCTCTACATAGTATAAAAAAGTCGCTTCCCGCCGTCTGTACGCTTAGATCTTTTAAACTACAGATTTTAATGCGGTTTCCATCAATAGACAGAGTGATTCAAGAGGAAGGCCTATATGTATAATATATGCATATGCACCACATTAGTATCTGCATTGTACCCATGCTAACCCGGGGCGGGTCGCTAGTATATATATAAATATAGTTTGTATGTTCATTTGTATGTCGGAATCGCAGCAATTGCAAAGTGGGACGCCAGTTGACAAAACATTATATTAATATCAAAAGAATTTTCATAAAAGCATCGAGAAAAACAAACAACTGAAGCTCTCTTATAATGTTGTTCTTTATAAGAGCACGTATATTTTACTCTTAAAGTTAAGAGCACAGCAAACACTCGAAATGTTAAGAATTACGTACAAACGTGTTTACATAAAGATTTAAAAAATGATTTTTCTTGATGAGTTTATTCTTTTAAAGATAATTATCTAGACGATAATATTGTTTTGTAATTATATGTTAATTTACATACATTTGCTAAAATAATTAAGTCTGTTAGTTCAACTGTAGAGCAGTGTATACACCTTGTTCAATACTCCACAAAAAAAAAATTGATTTAGTGTCTTTTTAATTGTTGTCAGGCTAAGTGTTTAACCACAGCCCACCTGATGTTAAATGATGGTCGAAGATGGTAAACTCACCTAGCCTGGAATGGAACTGGCTTACAAGTGAGGTTGCCGGAACACACCGTAAAAATAAGAATTTCGGAACTAAGTATTAAGTTTTCTAATGTAATTGGTACATTAGAAAATTGATGCCATGGACTTTGTGTTTTTACTTAAATATCTAGGTCTCATTGCTTTTACAAAAAAAGTATTTACGTATTCTATCAGTTATCTGACTTCTATGATCCACTTTGCTTAGTTTTGGGTCAGATGGCGCTGTGTGTAATGTCCTACAATATTTATTTATTTTGCATTAAAATATTCCGTTATAAAAATTCAGTCAAGCACTAAATTTAAATAAAATTGAAAAAAGCCTTAGCATTAATTTAAACACGTAATCCTAAAGAGATTATAAAAACTGAGAAGAAACATTAACTCGCCAACAAAAAAAGTATCAAAAAAAACTCCGTAATTGACGTCTAATAACTATTTTCCATCAAAAAATTTCTAATAAGAACCTGACAGAATGGACATTTAGATTACTAGAACAATGCGACCAACTTATTGTAGCGGTGGTCAAATGATAAAACTAAAATATTGGTCAGTTTTGTTTGTAACATACGATGGTGGCGCATCATTCAACTGTACAGATAAGTTGGTTACACTAATACCGTAATCGCCGGCGGCGTTACCAAGTTAGCATAATTATACATTTAATTTTGTATGTTTGTCTGTGTAAAGTAATAAGAACAATGATGAAATGGTAAAAACGAGAAATTGCTGTGTTCAGTTTTGTCTAAATAATTGTTGGTTCAATGCGACGATTACTCTATTTAACTTGGCAGTTAGTGTAAAGCTGTTTTAAAAAGAATTACAATCAATATTGAGAGCCAGTTCTATCCCAGGCTAGGTTTACCATCTTCGAAGACATCTTCAGTTAACATCAGATGAGCTGTGGTCAAACAGCTGTCAAACATAAAAAGGTACATAATGAAACTTTTTAAAAAGGCAACTAAAATTATCTTCCTTCGTTACTATGACATTCATTTTATAGGTGACGGTTCTGGAGAGCTAGTTCACAACTCTTTCTAAAAAAATACAAGAGTTGTCGCTATCTGTAGGGATGCGAACATAGGCGTAGAACAGCGAAAAATGGAACTGACTCAAGTCGGAACACACCGTTAAATGCTTGGGGACAGATTTTCAACTTGAAGAACTTGTAGCTAGCCAGTCGAGTACTTGAAATTACCCCACCACCATGCTATGCTTTCCTCACGATGTTTTCCTTCACAGGCAGCTCAAGCTCATTGTTCGAACCAACGCCCGTCGGCATGTGAACCGACCGCGTAAACCACTGAACTATCATCGCTACAAAAACTTTACGAAAAACCCTTCTTATGACATTTTATACCGAGTGTAAAGACATTATCTACATATAAAACAAAGTCGCTTCCCGCCGTCTGTACGCTTAGAACTTTTAAACTACGCAACGGATTTTAATGCGGTTTCCATCAATAGACAGAGTGATTCAAGAGGAAGGTTTATATGTATAATACATGCATATGCACCACATTAAAATTGTGACACCTAGATTCAGGTTATCTACAGCTAATAGGTCTTTTCTCGGGAATTGCGTTACATTCTATAATAAAATCCCTCTTGAGGTAACTAAAATGTCCTATAATAAATTCAAAGATTTTATAAAGCAGAGGTTAATTGACAAAGCCCACTATAAGGTGGCCCATTACGTGGAAGACAGGAATATATGGTTGCAGTAGCTTCTCTCTGCACCTACATCCCCCTGGCTAAGTGACAATTGTAAAGCATAATGTATTAATACTTATAACTGTAAACTGTAACCTAATATGAAAAGAAAGATCCACAAAAAATGCCTTGCTGAGTTTCTTGCCGGAGTCTTCTCAGTTGAAGTGTAATTACGAGCCGGTGGTAGATTCAAACATGTAACTTAACGTTCATAAGTGCCTTACCAGGACCTAAACTGAATAAAGGACTTTTTGATTTTGATTAGTATATATTTTGCAGCCGTGTGAAGTCGGGGCGGTTCGCTAATATAAATATAAAAAATGCTTTATAGTAATTGGTGGCTTTTGTAAGTAATTACGTATTTTTACCCAGATCTTGTTTACAAAACTTGAATCGTTTTAATTGCACCACTGTTATATAAATTGCTCTAAAATCGTGTACATTAGATATTTATGTAATTGGTTCGATAATGCTATATCGCGATTTAGTTGACAAAAATATTTATCTACTGTTTATGTTTGCTTAATGATTTCTGCTGTACATGTAGTGTTAGCAAAACCGGTGGTAACTATTACACTAATATTATTTTCTTTTGACATTTGTTTAACCTTTTTGACATTTATAAATCTAATTTATGTTGACATCTGAAGAATTTTTTAATTGTGATATAGATATAATTAGAATAGTCGTTTTAATCTCAATAAATAAATTTAATCAAAATCAACAAGTCATTTATTCAGTTTAGGCCCTGGTACTTATGAACGTTAAGTTACATTTTTGAATCTACCACCGGCTCGTAATTACACTTCAACTGAGAATACTCCGGCAAGAAACTCAGCAAGGCATTTTTTTTGTGGATCTTTCTTTTCATATTAGGTAGGTACAGTTATAGATATTAATACATTATGCTTACTACAATTGTCACTTAGCCAGGGGGATGCAAGTGGAGAGAGGAGCTACTACAACCATATATTCCTGTTTTCCACGTAATGAACCACCTTATAGTAGGCTTTGTCAATATTGATATTCGTTTCTAAGTGTGTTTGTGTGTTCTTCGTCACTTTTCGCTCATGAGGCTGGATTTTGATGAAATTCGGTATGGTAGTAGTGGTAGCTGATACCCTGGATAAACACTAGGCTAGTTTTTATCCTGAAAAAAAAAAATATATAAAAAAGTGGGTAACACCGCGGGACGCAGCTTGTCACACTAATATTATAAAGGCAAATGTTTGTGTGGGTGTTTGTTACTTCTTCACGCTCAACCGGCTGGATCCATTTTGATAAAATGATTGGTCTGAATGGCGTGTTTTGGTCCATATGTGAAGTCTGCTAGGTTGATGAAGTTTTTTCTCTTAACTAAGGAATAGATATAACCTCTTTGTTAAATTACAGATTTCATTCACGAAAGTAGCTTTAATTTCTTAAGAAATATAAAGGCTTATGCCATTATAGTTTAATGCAAGCAATGAGTTGTTGACCCAAACATAACATAGATAAATAGCACCAAAATACCGCCAACGTCGATTTTTTGTTCAACTACGTATCATGACCTCTGTGGTCAATCACAAAAAGTAATAAAATAAACAATCAGTTAACTTTGGGACAATCAATCATTTCATGTTTGTTTTAGATTGAAAATATTTAAAATGGAAACCTATATTTTCAAATATTAGATTTCGTATGATAGATAAATAGTTAAACACTTTTTGTGTGTAACAGATAATAAAAGTAAATGAATAGTGTAGCTATGATAGCTCAGCGGTTAGCGAGGTCGGTTCGTATGCCGAAATGCGTGGGTTCAAACCCCAGCAATGAGCTTGAGCTGCCGGTGAATTGCCGGTCCCTTTTTTGGAATAAAAAGCACCTAGCTATATGAAATATACTTTACGACCTACCAAATATACCTAAAATTCATAAAAATCGGTCGAGCCTTTTCTTAGGAATGCGAACACAAACACCGTGACACGAGATGTTTATAGTATATAGAGATATTAATTTTATCCTCCTGTTAATCTCCTATACCTATAGCTTTAATTCCAAAACTGACAAAACAACTTTTGATAAAGCAAGATCATATACAAGAATTGAACTAGTTCCATCCGTGTTGTAAGTCAACCCGTCCACACGACAATAGCTGTCAAAGTAACGACACAATTGCACAACGATGGAAGTACTTACTGTTAGTAGTGCGCAAGTTCAGATATCTGGTCTCGTCAATAAACCAATCTCCGATCTACCGGTAACTAAATCCTCTATGATCGATCCTGACACCGCATGAAATTAATTATCTGTAGCCATGCAGTTGCCCGGTCGAGAGCTGTTTATGTCAAACTAGTCATGAGGTTATATAGGTATCCAAGATTTTATTTAAAAAACACATTTCGTGGCCTAGGTGTGTTTGTCTTAACGCGGTTTTGGATAAGGCACGTTATCGTTATAATTTGTTCGCGGGCTGAGGGGCTAGATCGAAAAATATGTCATCATCAGCCATAGGACGTCCACTGCTGGACATAGGCCTCCTCCTGGGGGGGTTTTGCCAACACTCGCCACGGTTGGCAGGCGGGTTGGCGAGTGCAGTTAAGTGTGATTGTTCAAGGAAGACGCTGCGGCCCATTTTCCGGATTACATCCCTTAGCCGACTCTTACGGCAACCACGGGTAGAGAGGGTGGGGTACTATTCATACGCCGGCACCACCACGGCAATAATAAGAAAAATATGTAACATTGAAAAACAACACCAAAAACTGACATCATTTTGAGCCACTTCCCGATGACCTATAAAAACTTTTTGCAATCGATTCAGTTAGCCGTCAATTTTAAGAATATGCACAAATATTTTAGAATTAAAAAAAGCGTTTAAAGGCACTCTGTTCCAACCGGGTGTCCATTAGACACCTCTAATTTTCTTACTGTTGACAGGCTAGGTGTTTGATCTCAGCTTACCTGATATTAAGTGACGGTGTAGTCGAAGATGGTAAACACAACTAGCCTGGAATGGAACTGGCTCTATAGTAAGGTTACCGAAACACACCGTAAAGTGTTTGGCGGCAAATTTTCAACTTGAGGGTGGTAGCTAGCCAGCCAAGTACTAGAATCTACTATATCACCATGATATGGTTTCCTTACGATTTGTTCCTTTACCGGCAGCTCAAATTCATGTTTGGGATATGAACCCACGACTTTCGGCGTATAAACTGGCCGCGTTAACCACTGAGCTATCATCGCAACAAATAAAAAGCGGCCAAAGAAGCATTTCAATGAAATGGGCTGATGTGATAGAATATGGTCTTTCAAGTGTAAACTTTTTTTATGACATCCCAGCAGTGGGAATTGTGGTATGTTGCAAAACCTAAATGAGTTCCATATTATTATCCAAATTTACATTTTCAATTTATACGTTTAAAATGTTAAGAATATGTGTGTATACTTCAGATTTCAAGTAACGATAAAGTGCGAAAATAATTGACATCTTAACATAATGATTGGCTGAGGAAATTCGAAATAAAACAAAATCTAATAATTTGAATAAAGGCCTTTTCATATTAACAAACGTCATTGCTACTCAATTCAAAAATTAAACACACGAAGTGACGTCACTGTGCTTGCTGTGACGTTAAATTTTAGCATTTATGACGTTACCATTAGCAATGCAATGACACACGTTTCGTTGGCACTAGGAATATATGACTAGTCACCAAATACATGTGAGCAAAATGCTAATCTTTAGTTCGAGTAAAGAGTTTATTACATGCTAGCGGCCAGCCGCCAGTATTTTGAGCATATTGCCTGAAATTAGAAAAAGAAAGAATATAACATTATAAATTGACTTTATAACAAACTTGTTATTTTTTGTTTTATTTATGCGAGATTATACTACTACTCCAACTATAGTTAAACGTGAGTCCCGCATAAATAAAACAAAAATGTGTCAAGACCACGTCAGTTTCCATAATAAACTTGTTCATTTCAATAAAATATGTTTTTTAATAATGTCACCTCTTATAACTTGGTCCAATGAACACGTCAGACTAATAAAAAAAAAAATGATTTACCTTATGCATAAATTATTAAAACAGCATTGAGGAAATCTGCGTACCTGGAAATATATAAAAAAACATAAATTAGACATTAAAATCACCGAAGGAAATACGTATATTTTTAAGGTGTCTGACCACAGCTCACCTGGTGTTAAGTGAGGGTGTGGTCGAAGATGGTAGACACACCGAGCCTGGAATGGAACTGACTATCAAATGAGGTTGCCGGAACACGCTGCTAGGTGCTCGACGGCAAATTTTCAACTTGAGGGTGGTAGTTAGCCAGCCGAGTACTAGAAAGTACCCTACCACGCAATGATGGTTTCCTCACGATGTTTTCCTTCACCGGCAGCTCAAGCTCATTGTTGGGATTTGAACCCACGCCCTTCGGCATGCGAACCGACCGCGCTAATCCCTGAGCTGTCATCGCTAAAGATTCGCGCATCCACGCGCAGTCCACGCTATGGTTTCCTCGCGATGTTTTAGCTACCACTCTAGCTGAAAATCTGCCGTGCAGTGTGCAGTGAGCAGTGTGTTCACTTGAGAGCCAGTTCTATTCCAGACTAGCTGTGTTTACCACACCGACACTTAACATCACGTGAGCTGTGATTAAACGCCTAGCTTGTCAACCATACAAAAAAATCATATATCTTTTAAATTTACGCTGACGCTTTCTCCAAAGGTCTCCTTGCTCCACCCACAATTAGAGCTTACCGCCACAGTATAGACAGTAGTAATTTCCATCGAGTTGTTGCTGACCGTACTGGTAGCTATTGTTTAAGCTGTGGCACCTTATCAAAGTCGTGGATCGAACTTAGCATTATTTTGAGAAGTAATTATTAATGTAAAGGCGGTTACCGAATTTCAGGTCATTGCAGTACAGTCGATGATACAGGCAGCGTCAACAATAGCTGGACAATCCTCTCTTTCTAAATTTATAACTATAACCCAAAGGTGACTGACTGACTGACTGACATAGTGATCTATCAACGCACAGCCCAAACCACTGGACGGATCGGGCTGAAATTTGGCATGCAGGTAGATGTTATGACGTAGGCATCCGCTAAGAAATACTTATAATATATACAGAGCACCCCAGATTCAGAACAAACATTTTCGATTATACCACAAAATGCTTGTCTTGAGTGGGAATCGAACCCACGCCCTACGGGTCTTGAAGCAGACATACTACCAATGAGGCAACAGGGCAATCAGAAATTTGTTTAATGTGTCATGCGTTAAGAAAATTTCGTGAGCATATTCTGCGCTACGCTCCGCCATAGGTGCGCCGACCTTTAAGTTTCTTTCACTGTGTTGAGACAGCCAGTAGCTTATGACGCTGGCTGTACGATCGGTTAATGAATAGAAAACTGGACTGTCCAAGTAGCCGATATAAGTCTCAGATAAATGATGAATGCGTTTTCGGTAGTTTTTGTTATCAGTCATTATCGACGGAATTTTTACGGGTAGGTACTTTCGTTGCTTACTCTTGTGGGGATAAAATGAGATGGGACATAAAATTCTTACCACTACTATTGTCCACTGCCCTGTTAGTTCATTTTATAGAATATCTGCTTCAAAAGCTGTGAGGCGTGGGTTCGATTCCCGCCAGAAAAAAAAATGTGACGATAAATGTTTGTTACATATGTTTGGGTGTACTGTATATATATGTATATTAAAGTGTGTATTTACAAAAATAAAATTCATATAAATTTAAAAATAAACTCAATATAAAATAATAGCTATGGTAGCTTAGTGGTTACGCGGTTGGTTCACACGGCGGAGAGTAGTGTTCAAACCCCAACAATGAGCTTGAGCTGCCGGTGAAGGAAAACATCGTGAGGAAACCATAGTATGGTGGTAGGGTATTTTTCAGTACTCGGCTGGATCCTCCTTTTTGAAGTCGGTTAAAAAGTGGGCAAATCATGTTCAAACGAGCTAGTCTGTAGCACCGTACTTAATAACTGAAAGAAAAACAAACGATGATTTCTGTAAAGAATCCAAGCCACTTTATGCGGAACTTCGACGTAAATTTGACAAAAGAATTTTATCCCCGATCGGTACTCTTCGGCCGTATTCGGAGAAACATCAGCTTTTTGCGCTTGCACAGGATCGATATTCTGTCCCAGATAGGGTTACCATATCCCAGGGTTTGTCCTGAGATTTCAGGATTTTTGGACTCTTCTCAGTATTGCAAATCTCATGGAATCTCAGGATATTTAGTGTTTTATTTATCCAAGTAGGTACTTAATTTGTTAGTACCTATTGAAGGGGGGGGGGGGGGGGGTTCGTCGGGTGCTCTGCTGTTCTACTTACTGGGGGCCGTGGGCTCTAAGTAGATACTTTGTATTAGATTTAGAGAAAAAATTAATCATGATGCTTGGCGGCAGATTTTCAACTTGTGGGTAGCTAGCCAGCCGAGTACTAGAAAATACCCTATAGCCCAATTTAATTGATCGGGTTTCAACCCACACCCTTTGACGTGTGAACTGACCACGATAACCACTAAGCTATCATAGCTACAAAATATAAACGAATAATAAATTTATGATTAACTCATTTGTAAGGCATATCTATACAGGCACATAGGTTATTTTTTATCCCGAAAAAATACAGAAGTAACCGAGAACGTCGCTAGTAACTATCAACAGTGACAGATGGAATCTCGACCGAACCAAAATAGGGTCCCGTATCGCAACTTGTTCAATTACCGGGGAAATTAATGATTGAACACATTTTTAATGTGTGTATTCATCGCACACACGGCCAGATGCATGTGTGCGTTCACAATAGGATTATTTCGCCTTAAATGGGTTGAAGTAACCAGTTATGACTAGGTTATGGAGTTGAAGCTTTAAATTTTTGTAGCTTTTGTTTGTTGAATTGTGTTCGTGCATTTCAATTCGGAGTTAACTTGTGTAAAAAGGGCCGGTAGAGTAAGATTAATTGGAGTTGATAGTATAGGTATTTTCTAATATGTATGTACATATGTCCAAGAAATTCGGGATGCACCTCCCATCGCGTGCTTCCAAAGCAAGCAATAAGATCTTGTTTCATGACTTTGATGATTATTTAATAATAAGAGATGATTGAATTACTACTAAGTAATAATATTTTTTTTATTGACATTTAATCACAATGATATATTTTATATTTCACATATTAATAATAGTTAATAATATTATAAATGCGAATGTGAGTTTGTTTGTTTATTACGCCTTCAGGCATAAACTAATCAACGGAACAGCGTGAAATTTAGGCCCTGGAATAAGACGGATACTTTTCATCATCATCACCCATCACCACGTGGGTAAAACCGAGAGGCTAGTAGTAATGTATATAGAAGTGACTTTTAAAATCTACTTATACCCAAAACTTAATTTTTACTGTTACAACAAAATAAAACAGTTTAAGCAGGAAATAATTTACTAAAACACGCATTACCCAAAACAACTTATCGTCTTATAAAAAAAACATAACAAGGTTGCCACATTACATCCAACGGTATTTATTACTCTTCATTAATCTCTAAAATAACAAAATTGAACGCTCCACCATTTATTCTACTTTTATGACTAACCTCTACCATTAAAAACATCAAACGGAAGCCTCATAACAGCATATCTATTAGAAATAAATTTTAATAAACCATGTGAAACTTTATAAAAAAAAAAAGTTAAAAAAATACTGGCCGGATCGAACGCCAATATTTCAAATTAGGAACAATTCAAATCAAATCTTCGAATTCTAGTTAGAGCGGGACGCCCGTAGGGTTGATGACCCGTTGAAATGTCAGCACGTGTCCATCTCTTTCGCTCGTTCGATAACCATGTATCACCGTCTCGGTCTAAGAGATGTTGATCTTTATACGTCACATTTTTAATAAACGAATAGTGTATGACAAGGCGCACGGAAATTCGTTCCAATGATTAATATGGCCGACCAGAAAGTAATACTTTGTTTTTGAACGTTATTAGAAATATTGATAGTTTCATGTCTATGGCTTGTCTATGATCGCCGATAAACGGTTCTGAGATAGAAAGTATGACAGTACAAAATTGAATGCACGATATGCGTAGGTAGACGACACAAATACATCCTAGAACTCAACATTCTGTGAATTAATCTATTTTTTTTAATTAATTGGCATATGTATCTTAGATTATTCAGTCTCGTGCGTCCCAAAAGGTTAATTCTAAAATCCAGCGCTGCTGAAAAATAGCCACACTAATTCTGAGAGCTAACCTTTGTCGCACTGTACACT
The DNA here is from genome assembly GCA_950106695.1 of Biston stratarius. Taxonomy (NCBI): domain Eukaryota; kingdom Metazoa; phylum Arthropoda; class Insecta; order Lepidoptera; family Geometridae; genus Biston; species Biston stratarius. The sequence continues at coordinate 3,683,182 of OX467108.1, forward strand.
ACAGTGACAACTTTTATAAATATTATTGTTAATATTCATGTCGTCTTTTATTATGTATATGTATATCCTAGTGTGTTGTGTATGTGATAAATTAAATATTTTCTTTCTTTACTAATTATTTTGCGCATATTGAAGTGAATACTCCTTTACATCCTTCCTGTAGTATAACCAAAACGTATAACCCTATATAGTGACTACATATGAAAGTAAACAAATTAAAGTAATAAATATATAAATCATGTTCATAAGATAATTTATTGTACTTAACAAAACTAGCTTCTGCAAACCTCATATTGTCGAATTCTGTCAATAAACTTTTGACAGTTAATTACAAAGTAGGTAATAAAAGAAATAATATTTCTTGAAATGTCATTACGGGTCGAATCCAGTCAAAGCACTTACTTGTCTAAGTATTATTTATATCTTTATTAGATCTAAGTTAATTGACTTATATGTAATTAATATGAAGATAGATCTCTTAGATAACGTAATAATGCTGTCGCCTGCGGCATCGCTCTCGAATTTGAATTTCGACTTTAACTGTGTATTGTATGTATGTATGTATGTATGTACATACACATACAAAACAAAATGAAAAACGACCGCTCGGATCCGACAAAAAGCTTAAGATTGTACCAGCGAGTGTTTCATTACATCTCAAATAAAAAGTTCATATTTGACGTTTAACAAATTGTTCCTTTTTCAAATCGACCAATGAGACTATTGTATTCACTCCTAATGGCGTGTTCTATTTTCAAATCTCATTCTCTTTTCAAATCTCGGCCCGCTTTCAGATTCGTTTGAATTTGGAATGCGTCGGTTGGTACTGTTTTTCCCACACGACTTTTTTCTTTTTCTAAATGAGGTTGATTAATAGGATGTTATGTTGGCAGTGTTAGTTAGGATTGTTCTTTTACTCTACATAGAGCTTGCATAGTTTCCGATACGTATACTCGATTTCTATTCGATTCCCATTACCATCTACTTTAGTTTGTTTTACCTACACATTTAACTTATAACTAAGTACTATATCTCCCAGTTTTAAAACATTTTAAATGTTTTTATATGTATAAAAATATAGATTTCGTGGTTACTGCCTTGTGAATGCCTTAAGTCACGAGTGAATCGGTTTTTTCTAGGCAAGCATGCTCCATCGTAGACCGCATCTTCGTTTAACATCAGGCGAGAAGGCGGTCAACGCAAGCCTATTTTTAAATAAAAAAAATACTACGTAAGCCAAAAAAAATCTATAAGTATTCTATCAGTGTGATCTGGTTTGCTTAGTTTGGGACTAGATAACAATAAAAAAACCCCACAAGAAATATATTTAAAAAAATTCTACGTTCGAAATAGGTAATTAATAATTATTGATTACCGATTATTTAGTTTTATTTCCTTCTAAAAAAACACTATTATAAAAACCTACCCTAAATTCAACCTTAAATACATAATAATACTTACTCTAGTTTGCATGGTGGTAGGGTACTTTATAGTGCTCGACTGGCTAGCTACCACCCAACAGTTCAAGTAGAAACTACCGCCAAGCACCTAACGGTGTGTTCCGGCAGCCTTACCACCACATCGTCTTAAAACCTTTGACCACATAGTCTCTTAAAATCAGGTGAGATGAGGTAAAACACCTAGATTGATACTTTAAAAAAAATTGTAGCACAATTTTTTTTAAAGTTATAGGTTATTTTGTTTGAAAAAGAAAACAGGAAAGATTTTTCTAATCCACCCTCATTCACTACAATAAGTAAGTAGGTACTATATATGGAATAAAAAAGTAAGTATTAAAATTTTAATCTCAAATATGCATCAACTAAATCTCCAGAATAGCCAAATGTCATGAAGTGAGCCGAGAGATATTGCCAAATGCATACATCAAAGGGGTTTTTACTAAAAAAAAGATTTTAAATTGAAGGGCGCGTCCCCAATCGCCCCGATGTCCCCAAATGTACTGATAGTACGCAAAAATGGCGTCCGAGATTATAATAACGATTTTAAACTCCCCCCTGCTCTTTATTTTAGTTTTTAGGGTTACAGTTCTAAAACTGAAAATGGAACCATAATTAATTTTTTTTGACATGCCAGTTTTTTTTTTCTTTTTCTTGTTGGCATCGCACTCTGTGCATTCTGCCAGTTTCAATGTTTCTGTATTTTGTCTTAATTTTTCAGGTTCATTATCTTTACAGTCAAAGTCCAGTCTTGGTCAAGTCCAATCCGTGCCAGTCAAATCTAGTCATGCCCTAATAAAGTAGTGGTGACTTTACTATAAGCTTCGATGGACTTTTGAAAGCAACACAGAAAGTCATGTTTCACCACATTATATCACTTTCCCACACTCGCGCTTGTAATTCGGCACTTTATGAATAAAACACCACTATTTTTATACATAAACACTCGAAAATACACAAGTTTTGGACAAAATACAATGGAGTGACACGACTCTCCGCGTTCACGCCAAAACTCAAGCCAGTTGTTTGTCCACAATGTTAAGTGACGGTGTGGTCAAGGATGGTAAACACACCAAGCCTAGAAAGGGTTCCTGTCCCTGCAACGCGACGAACCCAGCAGCTTGACACCATTGAATTAGTTGTGTTTAGTATTAAAAAACAAACAGAAACAGCTTTTTTAAATTTAAATGTCATTATTTCGTCGTTTTGTTAAAACATACAAGGAAAATATAACATAACATAAATCATTAGTTTACCAAAGATTTCCATATTTGTCTGTAATTATTGAAGTCGAAGAAGGTGAATTGCGCGTCGCTAAAGTAATTCTTTTTAACAACTTAAAGGCACTAACCCACATATTATCATAATTTATTAATGGAAATGGCTAACTATGCGATTCACTTCAAAAGGCGTGTTAACAGAATCTTAAAAGGATGGCAGCATATTTTTAGTGTACATGATATTGCAGATAACTATAGGCCACGAAGATTGCTTACCATAGAGCAACCCACCTGCTTGATTGGCGCCTATGTCATAAAACACTTATATTTGTTTAAAATAAAAACATGTCTTACAAAAAAAATAAGTCCTTTGTACGGGACCCAAATAATATCCTATCAACTCGCACTAATGCTCAATTTCTACTTTTTTATTATTTTTGGAAGGGTTGTAAGTGGACGCGGGGATGAAAATTTGACACTAACACTGTTTCAAAAATAGGGTGAATTTTGCATGTTTTGCGTTAGAGAACAGTTTTTGAGATCAACGTCCGAATTTTGGGGGTTGCGGGTTGCCGATCGATATTTGTAAATTTTATACTTCAAGAGAAATGTACACGATTTATTTTTGTAAGCTTAAATTTGGTCGTGTCATCATCATCTTTTTTCTTCATTGTTTTAGGCATCGTACTTTGCGCATTTGTCCGTGTAATTTCGATATTGTTATTCAAAAATGCTTTGCGTGATGTTAAGCAGTGATGCGGCTTAAATTAGAGCACTTGGAGAAACTTGTTTACTTTAGATTTGAAGACTCACAAATTGTATTTCGCGGGAAATACAGACGCCGGCAAAGATCTCCACATCCTCGTTGTACGTATGAGAAATGTAGAATCGTAGCTTTTATATTTTATGTCGCGATGATAGCTCAGTGGTTAGCACGGTCGGTTCGCATGCCAAAGGGCGTGGGTTCAAACCCCAACAATAAGCTAGAGCTGCCGGTGAAGGAACATCGTGAGGAAACCATAGCATGGTGCTAAGGTACTTTCTAGTACTCGGCTGGCTAGCTACCACCCTCAAGTTCAAAATCTGCCGCCAAGCACCTAACGGTCTGTTCCGGCCTCACTTGAGAGCCAGTTCCATTCCAGGCTAGGTGTGCTATACCATCTTCGACCAAATCGTCACTTAACATCAGGTGAGTTGTGGTCAAACACCTAGCTTATCAACTATTAAAAAAAACAAGTGTTATAAGTTTGAGTCACAGTAAAGACATATAAAATAAGACAAGACCCAGTCCGGTCATGCACTAGTAATTTGTAATGACCTTACAGATTTATACGTGGCTTATAGGCTTAGATGAAGTTTAGGAAGCAACATAAAGATTTACATTTATCACATTGCCATTCTCAAGCGTGTAATTTGGTAGGTACTTTATGAATAAAACACTACTATTTTATACATAAACATAAGTTTTGGAAAATACTCTCCAGATGTTATTTTTTAAACTTGTGTACTGGCATAATACACGAACGTGCAAAGACCTAAGAAATAATAGGAATACACTACTACGCAGTTATTCTCCATCGTAAATAACACCTTCGCTTAACATCAGGCGAGATAGTAGTCAATGCAAGCCAATTTCTTAAAAAAAAACTATATTTTCCTCTTACTTAGTTTTAAATTTCGAACAAACTCCATTTCGTTCATGATTGGCGAATTGCCGTAAACGTCAATAAAGCTCTGTCATTGTTAACCCTATGTAACACGTACCTATTCTGTGAAATCGAGGCCGAGATTCGGTCAATTTGAGACCAAATCCGTACCAATTGAGGAACGGTTTTATCAATAAAAATAAAAATCCTCGAGGAAGTTACCAATTTGAAGACAGAATAGAACACGTGTAGAGCATTTTCGTCTTTACGTTCATGTTTTAGGGCGCAATTTTATGTGTTTGTGTTTGTATTTGTATAGTTATGATAGATTGTGAAATCAATTAAATTAGTGCTCCGTAGCATGGGGTCCTTTTTATTAGAAGAGTGTTCTGTTTTATGTCTGTAAGTAGTTTTATAGTGATGTAGGTATTGATGGGGACGGCTTTGGTTTTGCGAGTATTTTGAATTTACTAAATACAAGGAAAATAACGTGGTTTTGGCACAATTTTGAGGACTTTTTTATTTAGGTTTCCTTACGATGTTTTCCTTCGCCGTTTGAAGTCATCGCTAACACGCACATAACTTAGAAAAGAGAGAGGTGCGACGATGTGGCCGAGGATGAAGCACGCTTGCCTGGAAATACTTATTTACGTTTTTCTCGAACCGGGTTGTACTTAGTTGGAAACACAGCCAACGAGTTCCGCACATCAGCAGTTGTTACAAGGAAGGTAGTCTGAAAACGTTTTGTGCGTTTTAAGGGAATTTCCACTGTAAGAGGGTGTATTTTTGTTCGAGCGTTTGGTCGTGTTGTTGTCGGCGATAGCAAGGTCATATAGTTTTTGGGCACACTCACCGTAGTGTATACGATAAAAAAGTGACAGATTAGCCACTTCACGCCGGCATTCTAGGCTCTAAAGCAGTCTTTCTCAAAGTGGGCGATAACGCCCTCTTGTGGGCACTCTAGGCCCACAAGAGGCCTCTAGGTTAAGGGTCCAGAGTGAGAATATAATAAAATTGGAGGCTGTTGAAGTTGTTTAGGGGGGCGATAGCTGATTTGTATTCACGCCGGTGTGCTAGGCTCTAAAGCAGTCTTTCTCAAAGTGGGCGATAACGCCCCCTGTGGGCGCTCTAGGCCTAGAGTTAAGGGCCCAGAGTTAGAATATAATAAAATTGGAGGCTGTTGAAGTTGTTTAGGGGGGCGATAGCTGATTTAAAACCTACCTACTACACAACATCGATTATTTAGTTCATATTTCTGCCCTGTTTGATTGTATGAAAACTAAAAATGTTTAACATAGCTTCATAGGATAGCTCGTGAGCAAATAAGTTTCTGTTAAATATTTAAAAAAAGTTATGAATGTCATTGTGGTTTTTAAGATGTGGTAAAGTAAAACAAAGAGGACGCTGAAAAATAATTTATTTTCAAAGTGGGCGGTGAATGAAATAAGTTTGCGAATCTCTGCTCTAAAGCTTCAAATTCACCATCGAAGTTACAAGCCTCTGAGCGGAGGGCTATTATTGAAGTCTATAATTAATTAATTTTTATACATAGCAGTTACGAAATATGATTTTGTATTCACAACCCGCAACTCTTTAAGGTGACCTATTCTGACGCAACGAACCAAAATTGAGAGTCGATTTTGAAGCGTTTTAGAACGACTAAAATTACATTTTCCACTCATAATGGCTCCCAAAATGGCGTAGAAAGTAAGTAATAATAATTTTACGTGGCACAATCGAATATTTTTATAGGGACGTGAGCAGGAATTGAACCTGGGACATGCATACTGATTGCTGTTTAGTTATTGCAAGTTTTCGACAAGTATTTTCCACGAATGAGTTGAGTTGACGTTGAAGAATTTCGATTGAAATTTCTGGTAAAAATCTGTTTGGTATAAAATATCGTGCATTGCATTTCATTCTACAGAAACGTGTTTGTGTGTTTTTTTGTACTTAAATATGGACTTTTGTTTTTAATAACGAACATTGGTTAAGTTTAATCGATACTTAAAGTAGGCTTCCATTTCTCGCGTAACATAATAATAATATGAATTAAGTAAGTTAAGTTACCACATTTATTAGTAGGGCAAGTAAGCAATCGCGTTTTGTAGCGATGATAGCTCAGTGGTTAGCGCGGACAGTTCACACGCAGAAGGACGTGGATTCAAACCCCAACAATGAGCTTGAGCTGATGGTGAAGGAAAACATCGTGAGGAAACTATAGCATGGTGGTAGGGGATTTTCTATTACTTGGCTGGCTAGCTACCACCGTCCAATTAAAAATCTGCCGCCAAGCACGTGCTACAAAATATTCATAAGTTCTACAAATCGTATATACAAAGGTTGCCTGGAAGATACTGTACTAATCGATAACTCAGTCATTGTAATATTGTTATCTCTTTTATTGTATTAAAATATCTTGTTCTTATTCATCTTGCCTGGAAGAGATTGCTCTAATCGGTAAGCCAGTTGTACAATGTTAAGCTACCTCCTTTATTGTATCTTATTTATAGTGTGAACAATAAAATGTTATCTTATGTACAATAAAATAGAACCTATTTTAAAATCATCATCCGTAAATCTCAGCCGTAGAACGTCCACTGCTGGACACACTGCTGGAAGTCAATGGGGGAGCATTGAATTCCATAAAGACCGGTCGGAAGCGGCTCTCATCCAGCGCGTTCTTGCGGTCTTTATTAGGTCTGCCCACCTGGTGGGTGGACGTCCTACGCTGCGCTTGCCGGTCCGTGGTCTCCACTCCAGAACTTTGCAGCCCCATCGGCCATCAGTTCTGCGTGCTATATGCCCACTGCCACTTCAACTTGCTAATTCGGTAACTTTAGTTCGTCTACGGATCTCCTCATGTCTGATTCGATCTCGTAGAGAAACTCCGAGCATAGCCCTCTCCATAGCTCGTTGTGCTACTTAGAGCTTACCAAGAAGGCACATAGTCAGAGAAAACGTTAATTCCAAAATCAAATTTATAAAATTTGTTTAAAAATCATGCCGTCCTATTCCGAAACCTACCAGGCCCTTACTCTTCACGGAATTAAAAAGAACAATCGGAAAACGCCAACACGTATCGCCGATAACGCAACGGATTCGAAATTTTAAATAGTTCCATATTCAAACGAATATGGCACTCGTATTGTTTCCCGTTTTCGCTCATACTTAGTCCTTAATATGCGGGCTACGCACGTTATCGAGGTTTCACAATGGATTGAAGCAATATGGCGACGGAATGAGTGTCTATGGTGTAGTTTCTTTTTTTTATTGACTAATAAAATATGGTCATACGCGTGCCGAGGTATGCTGATTTATTTAATGGTGACGACAACCTATAACTTACGTTTAATGGAATTTAAATATAATGTGATATAGTAGAATTTTTTGCTTTATTTTTTTTAAATCATTCGAATGAATTTTTGTACGAATCATTTTTTTAAAGTCTATTATGATTATTGTTTGCGAAAGCTTACGTGTATGATTTGAAAATTGAGCTTCAAGAGCTTAGTGAAAGAGTCGACGTGGCAACTTAATATTTTTTTTGTGACAGCCACATGGCAGTCCCGTCGTATTTACTAACATATTGTTTAAAACTAAAATAAAAAAGTTTATGCCTACACACAACACAAGATACTAAAATATATACATGTCACTGTCAAATCACGATTGAATCGATTTCTTCCAGGTAAGCGCAGCCGTATTTTCGCTCAACAGCCCAGTAATTTCGCTAGCTGCAGTACCCTTCAAACCGGAACACAGTAATGTTTACACACTACTGCTTGGCGGCAGAATATCTGGTACTGCAGAGGTACCTAACTAGACGACCTCCTGCTAAGATCTTCCACCTAGTAAAATACATGATACGGAATACATTTCATCAAACATTAGAACTAAAAATTGATTATTTTTGATTACATTTATTGAATTAAAAATTTAAGGTACCGTCAATAAAATTTGCAACTAATATAAAATAATACTGATGTCTTACCCAAAAAAAGATAAATCGGAACGCACGCACGTTTGACATCCGTCTTCCAATCTTTAGTTGTCGCCGATGTGGGCACAGCTTAGACAACAGTTACTATGTGAAACGAGCACAGAATAAACAACAGTTACTACGTATAACGGGTGCGAACTATAATAGTCAAAAGTAGTCTTAACGCGTAGTTAAAGAAAACCGTGTGCTTAGAATTTTAATTTTACTAGTGAATTTATGGAAAAATTACGAGTTATTTAAATTAAGTTCTATTCGCGATATTTTTTTCTTCATCACCAAGAATAAGTCGCCGTAGTTTAACCCGCGTTATCAGCGAAAGTTAAGACGGTGTCACGCGATAGTCGTCAAAGTTTCGCAAGATTTTCTTTCAAAGAACATATTAAATTAAATTGTATTTATTGAGATTAAACACGGTCAAGCTAATTAAATTAAAATCAAACTAATTACAATCAAATATGATGTTTAAAAATACATTAATTAGGTACTTAGTCAAAATATTAAAAAAAACTATTAATAATTACAAGTGTCAAAAAAAAACTAAATGTCCAAAATCCCACTGGTCAATTCAAATTTTGACAATATAATTGGAAAAATGCAATACTTAATTGGAATTGACTTGCCGAATACAACATCAAATTGTGTGGTACATATATACAATACATATTGATCTTGGTAATATTTCTGAGAAGAATTTTGTTTGTAAAACAAAATAAACAGAAATTATCTTTTTACAAAAACAAGGCACAAAACAACAAAAAGGTAAAATAAAAAAAATAAGCCTCTAAAATAATACTGCAAAATACGTAAGTGTTCTCTTACAATGTTTCTCTGCGGTTCAATCACCAAGTCATTTTTTGCAACCAAATATGGTATTAAAATGTTGAGGTTTTTCTTCGAACTCGAACAAATATTGAGTTGCAGATATTGTTGCGTTTTCCATTCACAGAATAAGTAAACCGTTCGAAAGAGGCGATCATTTTGAAAATTTGAAAATAGAATCCTTTGTAACTTTTTTTACGAAATTATTTTTTCTTGTTTATCTATTTTCTTCTTTTTTATTTTTGGCAATGCACTTTGTGCATTCTGCCAGTATCAAGTATTTTAGTATTATCATGGAACTGTAAGTAAAAAAAAGTGTAACTCACTTATAGTAAGCCACTATCAAGTCCAGTCATGTTCTAGTAATGTAGTGGCAACTTTACCAGTTAAACTTAAACTGAGTTTTGGACACAGCATTAAAACATGTTTCATCACATACACAAATCGTGTATATAATCTGGTACTTGATTATTAGAACACTACACATTTTATGTATAAGCACTCGATATATTTTTTTAGGATAAAACATAACATAATGCTGTGAAATATTTTTTGTTACATTCCCGCCAAAAATGTTCTTTTTATTTTGTTTATATCATCACACTGTTTTTTTTTTCTTGTATGCCAGTACTTTTCTTTCGATATAAGCTTGTATTTAATAACAATAGGGTTGTACTCGCAATACAGAAATTTGGGAAATTGCGTTTTGCGTGTGTTTTATTAGTAATCAAATCACTTTAGCAACTAACATTGACCATTTTTATATCGGACAGAAAGCTTAAAAAAGCGACATCGTTTCATGGTCGGCGTTGCGAAATACATTTGATTCCACGTTCATTGTGCGGACCGCTAGACAGATGAATGAATCTAATACAAATATTGATAACACCAAATTTTTCATATACCAAGTAATTTTTCCATTCATATTTAAAAATAACATTGAAAATGTCAAAATCATAACAAATGTCAATGTAATGAAGTTGTCAATATGAATCGGTTTCTTTTAAGGTAAGCGTGCTCTATTTTAGATCGCATCTTCACCACATGACATGGCGGTCAAACAAAAGCCGCCTATTATAAAAAGAAAAAAACTAAAGTGTTGAAGTACATCGATTTCACATCGAACAGTGGCTTTCTACCAAAACATTTTCGCTTCGCATAAATGATGTTAATGCCTCATAAAAGGCCTTTTCGGTATATTTATACCCGAAAACGTCCTTTGAGAAACCACGAAGTATGAAGTTGTTCATAAATAATTCATCGGCTCTTACTGTTATACAATGTTACGAATGGATTCTGTGAATTTTTGCGATGAAATTTTGCGCGTTTTTTTTTTGTTATTTTTATGCTAGCAACTCTTAAACCGATTTCGAACCTTTTATGTAAATTCACACAGTTTGTATGTATATTTATTACTTTCTTCACGCTTAAACGCCTGGATTAATTTGGATGAAATTTAGTATGTAGATAGGTGTCAATATCGTTAATATCAAGTCACGGGAGCGACTATGCCAGCGGTCCAGATACTTCAAGAAGCTGGGTTGGCACGAGCAGATGCTGGATGCAGACGTCAGTGCAGGACTTGTCGATCCCACTTTGGATAAGAATAATGTAGATATCGGCGCTACCGCACCGGGTAAGTACCGTAAATACAGCTAGTAAGAAAATAAAATTCAACATAAAATAAATTTGCAACATTGAGAAGTGCAATTATTTATTTATTAAAAGTCAGACAGGCAGTTGGCAAATTAGCTTTCGCTCTAGCGAATCTTAGGTCAATTTGAAATATATTTGTTCTAAATATTTTAATTGTTTATTTTCTTGAATAAAATCTACAACCATAAAATAAAGTTAAGAAAAGTTGCTTCAATGCATGATCAATTGCGATCGTAGGTTAAACGGTAGCATTAACAAAATATACTGTAATTAGCAAAATATGCAAGAAATTTTGAATTTGGCGCTCTGAACGAATCGAATCACCTTAACCAAAAAGGTTAATATACTTAATCTGTCCATAAAAACTATGCTTTAATATTGTCAAACTCTATTAAAAGTTAAAATTCGAATACTCAATACTCATTCACTTCCTATATGGAAATCATTACATGCCAGTGTTTATTAAGCGCTTGCCGACCAATCACAGTCGATTCCATTTTCAAATTAAACTCTAGAACACATTGTTGATGCCACAATCGACGCTCTAATCTCAAACGCAATTATTAACGACAATTATGTTCAAGAAACTGAGAACAGTAAAAAAATTAAATACAACGTTTTGTGAATGCAGATGGACGGACAAAGGAGTAACTAAACGCAAGTCATTTCATACGAATTACCGCCTCTTTGTTTCAACTGATAAAAACATTGTATTTTTAATACCAATACCTCTCAATACCGAGTAATTATAAATAATTATAATTGATACATACTCAGTTGTAATTATAAGCCTATATTATAGCGGTATAATTAAAGTTTTAAAGCTCACAAAAATCTTTGAGGAATTCCGAATCCAAAAATTAAAGGCTTTTATCACGTTCGTAAAACCTTAAAAAGTTAAAAACCTTTTTGTGGCGATCGATCATTACGTCGGGATGGAACTGGCCGGTATCTGCATGTTTTTAAAAAGCCCAATTCTTATTTTAAATTTGAACGTTGTAGGAAAATTTGAAAAAGATCCAATTAGAATTTGATAAGCTGAAAAATGCGTTTTGTTATTGCATTACCTTACTACCAATTTGAAAAATTTAAATAACTTTCTAAAATTCTAACTAAATAACTTTCTTTAAAAAATATTGTCTATGAGATGACCCCTCGTGAATAAGATTTTATCTATATTTTTAGCATCCCATCCATACACGCTCAAACAATACAATGAGATTATGAAGGGGTGCCGTCCAACGCCGACATCGTTTATTTTTATTCGAAATTTGAATAATGCAGTGAGTCTTTTCGTTCTTAAACCGACTTTTTACACGAATTCTTGGTGGCCAGTAATTTGAATCTTATGTTCAAAAATGCACTCAAACTTTAGTAACGGCGTGTTCGGGATGTTATTTTTTTTAAATGGCTACAATGCAGAACATCATTTTTTCTTCAGCGACATATTTTTTTTTATAAGTTTTAAAAGTATTAATTTAAATAGGTATTGAATACTGCGAGAAAGTGGTGATGATTATAAAATTCATTTGAAACGTAGTTACCTATTAGTAAGATAATGTAAATTGATAAAAACGTAGATAAAAGATTATGATATATTTTTTATCTACGTTTCTACTATTTTATATGCGTACCAAAAGAGATTATGAAAGGGGTGATCTACCGTCATCAATTATATTTTGTGAATGCGCTTAGCTTTCCATTTTTAAAATAAACTTTGAAGGGAGAGGGATTAAAAAATTTCATATGGATGTGAGGGGACAGAGATTTTAATGAGAATGATGCTTATAAGGTATCTTGTATCTATTATTTAGGTTAGTAGGCAAGTAAATACTAGGTAGATATTATCTACCTAATATTTACTCGTCTACTAGATTACTTATTCATCTACCATTTTCCTTAAACTTTTTTTTATTCTGAAATTACACAGACATTTTGATGTACAATTAATAATTTATTAGCAGACTTAAAAAATTACAGATTTAAAATAGACTCTCTTTCAGAGTTATTTTTTAAACTCATTATATTAAAAACTTTACAACTTTCAAAATCTGCACAAAAATTACAAATTGGACATCAAAGATTTCAATGTGTACTTTTTTTTAAAGAAATTCGTAGTTGAGTAAATGGTAGGTGGTGGTGACGATGACGTAGTAGTAAGTATTATCCCTGTCAGTTTTTAAATCTAACAATAGGTATTATAAACTCACAAGTTCTGAGAAGACGTGACAATCTCTATTACACACTGGTTGATATTTCCACGCGCCAATTTCTATATAAGTTGTCATCCATACCTGGAAACATAACAAAACATATTAAAATGAGATCTAAGTACTTATTTGTACCTTACTGGCGACCCGCCCCGGCTTCGCGCGGGTGAAATGTAGATACTAATGTGATGTATACATTTATACATATGTTATACATAATAAACCTTCCTCTTGAATCACTCTGTCTATTGATGGAAACCGCATATACGCAATGGATTTTCCATTGCGTAGTTTAAAAGATCTAAGCATACAAACGGGTGCCGTGGTGGTACCGGCGTAAGAATTGTACTCCACCCTCTCTACCCGTGGTTGCCGTAAGAGCCGGCTAAGGGATGTAATCCGGAAGATGGGCAGCAGCGTCCTCCTTAAACAATCACACTTAACTGCGCTCGCCAACCCGCCTGCCAAGCGTGGCGAGTATTGGCAACGTCGATCTCCCAACTAGGTCGCTGTATCTTTTACGTAGTTCCAAATCTCGTATATTAAAATCCTTTCATACCTCACATGCTTTTTCAATCATTTAAAATGAATAAAAAAAGCTATCGTAAAAAAAATACCAAAAAAAACAATCGAGTAGGACTCCATTAAAAGCTTCTATTTAATTAATTTAAGTCGCGCCTTACGGTAATTAAGTTCTAAATTCAAATTTCGTATAAGAACGATCGAACGTTCCAATTTCAAAATCAGATAGCTGGCCGGCTACAAAAGAAGAGAGCATGACGGTTCAAATATTTTCGAAAATGGAATATTAAGTGAAGCCATTACACGATCGACTGTAGAACATGTTATTAAAATCGATATAACTTAGTGTTGTGCTAGATGAGGTTGTTAGTCATCGATACTTTGTTTTAGTGAGATAACCTATATAAGGTTGTAAGGTTGAGGTACCAAGAAGCCTCAGTTTGCAAAAGTTTTGTGAAAAATAAAGTACGAAGTCTATGTTTAAAATACTTAAAAACATACACTATTATTAATATTTATTATAGCTTTCCCTACCTGCAGAGTTAACTAAACGTCCTCCTGCTAAAAAAATCTACCACGTAGTCGAGGATGTGATCGAAGATGGTAATCGTAGCTGTCATTCATGTACGTAGCGCAATAGTATGTTATAGTGGTCATTTACGTATCGGGGTCATCGACTCGACATGCGCGATGCGTCAAATGACCCCTTAATACGACTTATTGGACACTCATTGACCACTCGCTACTCGCTTTGACTTACTTAAGTTGAATTCAAAATCTTAGACCCTGATTTTATTAGCTGTACTTTGCAGATACCCTTTTTCCGGGTAAAAAGTGGCATTTAAGTTAATTCGGAGTATAAGCTTTTTCCGTTGAATATTAGGTCGTAGAAAAAGAAAATCAAGACCGCACGTGTGTAGTAGATACTCTAGCTTCGCTCCTTGAAAAAGCTCACCCAATCTATTTATCTATTGGGATACTTTTTTATAGTTGACAACTTAGGTGTTTGACCACAGCTTACCTGAAGGTAATTAATGGTGCGGTCAAGATGGTAAATACACTTAGCCTGTAATGGAACTGGCTCTCAAATGAGGCTGCCGGAACAGAGCTTTATGTGCTTGGCGTTAGATTTTTTATTCGAGGGTGGTCGCTACCCAGCCGACTACTTAAAAGTAGCCTACCACCATGCTATAGTTACGATGTTCAATGGAGAGCCATTTCAATTTCAGTCTAATTGTATTTATCATCTTCGACCCGTTACTTCACATCAGGTGAGCTGTGGTTAAACACCTAGCCTGTCAACTATAATAAAGTTACTATAAATTAATTCCTATATACCAAATAGTAAACGCTGTCGCGTGAATCAACTAGTAGTCTTAAATAATCATTACTTCTCGTAACCATAACCTTTAAAAATATCAGATTATAGTAAACCTTTCCATTCTGAGAGGTAATCGATAACCGCGTATCTATGATGCAGGCGCATTAATATGTCATTGAGAACGCGTATAGAAACCCACCCACGTGCGAACAAGAACAGAACGTGCGAGTCCACAAAACATCATTATAAACCCCATATTTCGTTTAAAAAGCACTCCACATATCTCCGCCATTAATCACAACACTAACCTTCAAGAAACATCCGAATAAACGAATAAAATCTCGATTCGAAATAAAGCACTTAAACGCGAAACGTCATTATCGCACAACATAAATAAAAACATCTGAAATCGAACGCAAAAATTGAATATCGAACTCGATTTAAAACAGAATACGAATTTTAAAAAATACGAGCTCGGCCGAGCGGCATTAATTAAAAATTCTCGGTAGAATATTCAAAAATAGAATTCGCATTCGAACGCTCCTTGTACGGATGCGGAGTTTGAATTTGGAAGGAACAAAAGAAGGAGAGAGCGGGAGCAACCCTTTTAGCGCTGATAATCTGTTCTTTGGCCGTGTTGCGTTTTCTTTTTTTTTTATCTGTTGTCACTTTTTTGTCCGAACCGAGATTGTACACAACATTCTTTACTTCGGAACGAAGCTTTTTCAACTCGAATCGAGATTTATTTCTTTTTTTTATTCTTGTAACAACGAGTCCTCCGATTTAATTGACGAATGATCACGAACGAAATGTTCAAACGGCTTTAGAGGTCAATAATTACTTGACATTTCATTTTGTAACATGTATGCAGTTAATAAAACACTACCGGTTATTTATTACTTTTACTATTACGAAACCTAAGCACCCACATTAGAACGTACAAATTATAATTGACTTATTCATTTTTAGACCGAATTTTGTATTATAATTAAAGTATCATTACGCTACGTTCACACTACGTTTGCCGATATGCAAACGTAGTGTAGGACGCCCTGAGACTAGATGGAGTCACGTTATACGTAACGGGCGTGTCTTGGGAGAGGCCTATGTTCCTTTTTTATCGTTTTGTGTACTTATTATCAAATTTTAACATAATTCTGTAGTCTAAGTTTCACATTTGATCTTAATATAATTAATCATCATTTTAATTAACTTGTAACTAATTAATTGTAACTATGGACAAAAAATCTCAGGGACAAACGCAAGACTAAGGTAAAAAATTAAAAAATTTAACCGATTTCTCTATTTAATCTTTACAATAGAATAAATTGTCACATCACTAATCAACGCCTCAAAAACAATTGAACGATAATATGGACAAAACAAACAAAAATCCAGTTCCAACTTTAAATCGGTTCGAAATATAAAAATTTAAAAATAGAACCCAATCCTTCCGCCCTCGGTCGGGCGGTTAGAGCTTTACATGAAATATTATTTTATGGAATCAACATCTGCGGCCTCGCCTATGTGTGCGTGAGCATTATTCCCTGAGAGGGGTTTATGCATACATGAGAAATTACTCGGATACTTGAAAGTGATGTTCAAGAGGCTGAAAGCATTTCCAGAGCTTTTTTTGGATTATCGAAATTAGTTACAGTTTTAAATGTATTTTCGTTACGGAGCTCAATTAGTTTATCTTCAAACACCGCAGAGCAATATGTTTACAATATTACTACTTTATATGATTTGTGTCTGTTTGCTATGAGATAGTTCAATGAAATATTTAAAATTCATAATTTTATCTAATAGTACGTACTTTAACACATACAATAAACAACTTTATTTAAGGACGAAGACCTTAGTATATTATGAATTTTTTTTATTTATTTATTTCGTGTCAATATCGAGGATATACATAACTAAAACATAAACAAACAAGTAAAAAAAAAATATCTACATTTTCTTTTATGGCTGACAAGCTAGGTGTTTGACTACAACTCACCTGATGTTAAGTGACGGTGTGGTCGAAGATGGTAAAGCACGCCTATCCTGGAATGGAACTGGCTCTCATGTGAGGCTACCGGAACACACCGTTAGATGCTTGGTGGCAGATTTTCAACTTGGTAGCTAGGCAGTACTAGAACGTACCCTACCCCTACGCTATGGTCTCCTCACGATGCTTTCCTTCACCAGCAGCTAGAGGACGCCTAGGTTTCAAGACAGCCTGACCTGGTAGCTGATAGTTAGTTTTACACGAGTGGTTTTTTGGCAATAGGTATTTTTTTTTAATTAAGTATTTATATTTTTCAACTGTCAGAGTAAATAAAGGCTATTTTTATTTTATTTATGTGTTTAAAAAACTTTAACTAATATAATTTAAACTAAACTCAATTATTTTATTTTTAAAAGATTACACTTTTGTTAATTTATAAAAAAAAAAATATATATATTATTATCAATTATTAATGTAAATGATAACTACTATAAACGAGATCTGAAACCTCAAGACGGAAACAAAAAGTTTTAATAAAATTATAAATCTTTTAATAATCCTTAATAAAGAATAAATTATTTATTTATTTCAATTGCTCTCTCCCGCATAACAAGATTCGTTTTACAATCCGTCCGAATCGTCAAATCACTCGTCGCGGGTTCATTTTTTAAAATTGGAACTATAAGTGAAACCCTTCCATTTTTAAATTGCTTTCGTCATGGCACTCCCTTTGCCACTATTATACAATACATCGTTTGGAATTTTGGAACAAGACTAGAATGAAAAAAAGTTTCGATTAGACAAAGAAATTTGAATTGGGAACTGGAAGTTTGACCGTTTAACAATTTTTTATTTTTGTATACTAGCTCAAAATTGTTTTAATGAGATAATTATTACATTAAAAAAGTATAAGAAAAAAAGGTGTTTTAAAATTTTAGTTATAAAATCCGCCATGTTAAATTTACTGTGACGTCTATTATAATTATTTAAAAATATGTGTAATACTAAAAATCAACCATAGACACCTTTGTCAAAATGCGATAAGATTGACAAAAAAACTGTTAAAAGTTATCCTCTTTTTTGTGTCTTCGGGTAAAAATTACGTCACGCGTCTCAGTTTTAAGTAAATAAAAAAATATATATCGTAGGACATTATATACAGCGCCACCTAGCCCCAAACTAAGCAAAGTTTTTACTATGAAAGTCAGATAACTGATAGAATACTTAAAACGTTTTTTTTTGTAAATACACACTTATACAGAATTATACAGTTTGCCCAACACAGAACAAACATTTATCGTCACATAAATATTTGTCCTGGTGGGAATCGAACCCACGCCCTACAGCTCTTAAAGCAGACATACTACCAATGAGCCAACAGGGATGTCAAGATGTAATTATACAATTTTTCCCTTCCCGGTTCCCGTACAGCTGTGTTGGTCCAAAAGGATTACTTTTCTATACTACCCTCTATTTTATTTTTAACCATTTTAATTTTAACTCTTTTCACTATTATAATATTTCTGGAACATTTGGGGTGAGGGTTTTATGTGGGCGGTTTTTTATTTTAAAAATCCTTTTTATTAGAATGGGGTATCGTTAGTTTTATTTTTAAATTTGTAGATATACATTTTCTGATGCGGGTTCTGTGTGTACGAATTAGTGTAGTTTGAAATGATTTTAGAAAGAATATAAAGGGTTATCTGTAATAATAAAAAATGGAGTTATTAGATTATTTATTAAAACGATTTTTCAAGTAAAAATAATATGAGGAACAAAGCGCTCTACTGATGGTTAGAGATAACGCATGACCATTGCAGCGATACACAGAACTTTGAATAACGAAACAAAGTCCAGGGCGTCGCTGCTTTGGCGCTCATTACTTTGAGACATTTAATGGTTAGTCTTAATAGTTACAGATTAAAGAACAGTTAATTTTAAACTATTGTTTTTTTTTATTTCATTGAAAAGACTTCGACGCGTTTCAAAATGTAAAAGAAAATGATAGATTTTTATTATCACTTTTTATAAAGGCGAAACTTAGTGAGTGTGTTTGTATGTATGTTACTTCTTCACACTCAAACGGCTGGACCAATTTTGATGAAATTTGGTATGGAGGTAGCTCGACACCCTGGATTAACAAAACAAAAATGTAGGGGGTGACACCGCAGGGTGTAGCTAGTTTTAAATAAGTATAGTTTTTCTAACTCCAAATTTAGGATAATTCCATAAGATGAGTCATCATCATCATCATCATCATCATCATCATCAGCCATAGGGTGTCCACTGCTGGACATACGCCTCCTCCTGGGGGGGTTTTGCCAATACTCGCCACGCTTGGCAGGCGGGTTGGCGAACGCAGTTAGGTGTGATTGTTCAAGAAAGACGCTGCTGCCCATCTTCCGGATTACATTCCTTAGC
This sequence comes from Biston stratarius, assembly GCA_950106695.1. NCBI lineage: Eukaryota > Metazoa > Arthropoda > Insecta > Lepidoptera > Geometridae > Biston > Biston stratarius. Next base: position 3,702,450 of record OX467108.1, read on the forward strand.
CGACTCTTACGGCAACCACGGGTAGAGAGGGTGGGGTACCACCACGGCAATAAGATGAGTAAACTTTGTTAACCTTTCAAATTAATATGAAATAAATACGAAAAGGGTCCGTTATATAGAAAAAACAGAGTGAATGCCCTTATAGAAGCACATGTGGTCTGATTTAGGAACAAGAAACTCTCACGTTGTTTGCTATACACTGCTTGCTTAGTAAGCTAACATAATAAGAAGCGTAAGTAGGAAACCTGTGCGTCTAAAAGTTGCGTAGCGATGATAGCTCAGTGGTTAGCGCGGTCGGTTCGCACGGAAAGCGTGGGTTCAAACTCCAATAATGAGCTTGAGCTGCCGGTGAATAAAAACATCGCGAGGAAACCATAACATATACAGCAGTACTTGGCTGGTTAGTTACGACATTCTAGTAGAAAATCTGTCGCCAAGCATCTAATGGTGTGTTCTGGCAGCCTCATTGAGAGTTAGTTCCATTCCAGGTTAGGTGTGTTTACCATCTTCGACCACAGTCACTTAACATCAGATGAGCGAAAAGTTCTTAATGATTTGGTAGATGTGTGAAGCCTTTTAACCCGCACTTGACCTGGGTGGTAGACGATACCCTAAATGAAAACAGATCTATATTTTTATTATTAAGTAGATATGATTATTTATTAATCAAACACCGCAAGAAAACTGGCTTTCAAATGAAAAAAACCGCATCGAAATCGGTCCATCCCTTTGAGAGCTACGATGCCACATACACATAGACAGACAGACAGACATCGACGTCAATACCCTTCTTTTTGCGTGGGGGGTTAAAAATATGACAAAACAAGGCGTTTTAATATCTAATTTAGGATATTTGAAACGGAATCCAAACAAGTTTTTTTTTAAATAATTGACAAGTTAGGATTTCACCACAACGATTAAGTGACGGTGTGATAATTAGTGTTTTCAATTTTTGTTAATTAAATCTATAAATGTAATTGAGAAACAATTTAAGAATTTATGCTTATTTATAGTTAAAAAGCCGTTTTCTATAAAATTATAGTTTTTGGGATGTCACACTGTCGTCGCAAGTGGACGATATACATAGACAACTAAAAACAGCTTTTTTTTGTTCAGTCGAGTAACAAGCAATGTACATCAATCAACTTGGAGCGGATTGTGACGTCACAGGAAGTACACTTCGAAGAGATGATGAATTACGAAATTTCGTATTATAAACAAGTTTAACAAATAATCCATAATATACATACAGAGTTGCTAGGATGATTTTTGTTAGTTGATAGGATGATTTTTGTTGATAGGATGATTTTTGTTCATAACGTAAGTGACATTTTATTATTTTAAATGAAAAACTTTTGCTGGCGAAACGTTCTTTTTAAATTTTTGGCAACGCACTTTTTTTTGGTTGAAAACCTAAGTGTTTGATAACTTATTAGCTCACCTGATGTTGTGTATTTTTTTATGTAACAGTAATGATACGAACGAGATGCTCTCCTGATGGTAAGAGATAACGACTTTCCATGACCATTGCAGTGATACACTGAACTTTGCGTCACAAAACATAGTCCAGGGCATCGCTGCTTTGGCGCTCATTACTTTGAGATTTGATGGTTAGTCTTAACAGTCCTGTGATTTCTTTAGCTGCAGTAACCTTCAAACCGTAAGTACTTGCGTGTGAAAATCGGAAACGTGTTAAGCCATAAAGGATTATCCACACTACCGAGTTAATAAAACTGTTGTAAACTCATCTTTATGATGGAATTAACAATAAACACAGCTCTTAGCACTTACTTACAAGAATTTCGCTTGTTCCTGATACTAACCATATTTTCTACCAATTTATACTCTATACCTATGGTTTAAAGTTGAAAAACGTATATTATTTTGCTAGTTTTCTCTTTCTGTACTAATTTAGATTCCATTTCATTTGTATTAGAGTTCAAAAGAGCTTGTATTATAATTTTGATTTAACATGTGTCTTATTTAACTAAAATTTTCAAAAGAATTAGCTTTAACTAGAAATGTAAAGTCTATTTCAAAGGAATAGAGTAAAGAATTGATTGTAGAGTCTGGATATGACATGTGTTTTCAACCCGAAATCTACGATACAATTATTTTGAACTCTATTTCAAAGTGGTAGAGTTCATTGTATACGATTATAACAGAGCACGTGTTCGATGTCTGTGAAACAAATAAATTATTGCAATTTTCGCCAAATCATTGACTTGTAACAACAAAATATAAATTTAACTGAAGTGAGCTTCCAAGATTCGATTTTTTTTATTTAAGTCCGAAATAAGAATAAAATAGTTTCATTTTTAATAAAAATTATCCTAAAAAATATATTATTCGTTGCGTTCATAAATTATAAGAAAGGAAATTAAATTTAAAACCCTCCAAATAAACAAAACAGAAACGTGCAATAAATAAACTATTCCAATTTTAAAATCTGAATTTCATATTTTCGAATTCTATATTCAAATGGTTTCCGAATAGTTCCACATTCGAATAGCGAATGCAACTAACAACTTTACGGCTAATCTAATAATCTTGTAGCGTTTGGTTTCTGCTATCGAAGTACCAGACGGTCTATTTCCGTAGATAGGTTTGCGTTTTGTTATTCCGTATCCGTACGTAACACAATTACTGGCTACTTGTGGATTGCAGTGCTGTTGCAAAAATCATCGATAGAATGTCAGTGTGTTGAAATAATTATGTAAAATATAGTTTTATATTTCTAAGTATCTTTATGATGACCTTAAAAAACTTTTTTTTGAACGTCAAAAGTAACAAACGTGTAACTTATGACGTGAATACGTCTTTAGGTAAATAAAAAACGTTTCTAGGCAAGCGTGCTTATCTTCGATCACACCTTCACTTTTAACATCAGATAAGCTGTGGTCAAACACAAAGTTTATCAGTTATTATAAATACGAAAGTGAATTATTTTACGTTTTTTTGCCCTTGTCGGCGGGTAAAAATAAACTACACCAAACCTGGAATGGAACTGGCTCTCAAATGAGGCTGCCGGAGCACACCATTAGGTGCTTGGCGGCAGATTTTCAACTTGAGGGTGGTAGCTAGCCAGCCGAGTATTAGAAAATACCCTACCACCACGCTATGGTTTCCTCACGATGTTTTCCTTCACCGGCAGCTCGAACTCATCGTTCGGTGTTTGAACTGATCGCGCTAACCACTGAGCTATCATCGCTACAAAATAACTTGTGATACTAAATACAAATATTATCTTTTGATACTGAATTAATTCGAATTCATTTATTCGATTGAATTGATCACTGGCGCAATATTAAGTTTAATCGAATTACAAATCCATCAAGAAACTCAACTGTCGTCGACAATAATCCGAATCCTCGATCCAGACGCATAAATAACGACAATATTTCGCACCACCAGGAATAGTTTACAATAATTAATTATCTAAGTGCACGTATTTCATTTTAATCGTGGTTTCTAGTAGAGATGTGTGGTATGACACGGTTTGTTCGAATTATCTGATTGGGAATACGGGCCCTCATGCTACTTTTTGTTTTTTTGTTTTTGGCAACGTATTTTTCGTATTTCAGTGTCTAGTATTTCAATATTTTTAAATATTACATTCAAATATATATACGAATAATTGTACATTCAAATTAGATTAGTATAAGTCACACAATGTAAATCAGAGTCAAGTCCGGCCATGGCGGCCATGTCCTAGTAAAGTCGTGGCAGCTTTACTATGGCCTTTATGAAATTTTGGAAACAACACGAAAGGACATGTTTTACCATTATAAAACTTTCTTACATTCGCGTAAGTAAATTAACATTTTATTTATTTTACATACTTGAAAAATACATAGGTAAAGTTTTGGAACTTAACTAATTGGAAATTGATAGCCGGTCCCATTCCAGGATTGGTGGCACTAACATCAGGTGAGCTGTAGTCCAACACCTAGCTATTAAACCATAAAAAAAGAAATAAGAACTTGATTTTTTTGTGTTCTTACCAGAACTAATATTCCATATTTAATAAAATATTAATTTAAATACTTACTGTATCAGACCATAACATCCCACTGCTGGACAATGGACATTAATTTATTCGAAACCCTATTAATGCCAATAGTGGCTCTGCTTTGTGAACTGTGGGGCGTGGATAAGATTCCCACCCAGAGACATTTATGTGACGAACATCATTTGTGTTGTTTTTGAGTGGTTCAAATATATGTATTTTAAATGTCATCACCATATCACCCCACAGCTGGCCATATGTGTTACTCATGACACGTCACTCTGCCTGATCTTTGGAATTCTTTTTCCTCCTTTTTTTAGAAAATTTATATAAGTATTTTATTAAACTGGTTCTTATAGCAAAAGCTTTGTTCCATTTGGGGTTATTTCAAGTTATTTATGTGAAACAACTTCGCGTAATGACTATTACGAAATCGTATAAAAATTAATTTAATCGGGTTAAGCTTAAAATATAAAATATGTAGCACCAAGTTAGAAGAAACAAACTTGTTAGTTAATGATGAAATATGTTCGAGTGAGTTCATCGAATAATATTCGATATATGTTTTCATTATACGCCCATCCCTAGCGTTCTTGTATTCGCACAACGAACGGGAATGTACGCACCTGTCGCGTACTCTATTATGCGTTTTGTGCAATGTTCGTTAGATGTGAATCTGGCTTTTGTTTTTCATGTTTCCGTTTGACCTCTTTTATTTTTCAGTGTATTTTGACTGCCTTTGTTTTATGTTCCAGTATTATGATATACTTTTTAGTATTATTTTTTTCATATTTGACTGGTTAAGTGTTTGACCACAGCTCAGATGTTCAGTAACGGTGTGGTCGAAGATGGTATATACTATACATACACTATTTTTTTAAATGTTTGATGTTTGACCACAGCACACCTGTTGTTAAGTGATGGTGTTGTCGAAGATGGTAAAGCACACCTAACCTGTATTGGATTAAATGTATACTGTAGTACTTTTTACACAGCGCCATCTAGTCCCAAACTAAGCAAAGCTTGTACAATGGGAACCAGATAACTGATAGAATACTTAATACATATTTTTTTTTAAATACATGCAGAATACCTAGACACAGAACAAATATTTATTGTCGAAACAGAACCCACGCCCTACAGTTCTTGAAGCAGATATTCTACCAAATGAGCTAACATGGCAGTCAATGGTAAACGCACCTAGCCTGAAATGAAACTGGCTCTCAAGTAAGGCTGCCAGAACACACCGTGAGGTGCTTGGAGACAGATTTTCAATTTAAGGGTAGAAGCTAGCCGAGTTATAGAAAGTACCCTACCATCACGCGAGTCTTGCTTTCGTGTTGTTATTTTTCAATGTGCGTTTTGAAATTCTGCAAAGCGATAGTAAGCCATTCCAGGCATGGTGTGTTAACCATCTTCGACCATATCGTTATTTAAAATCAGGTGAGTTGTAGACAAAAACCTAGCCTGTCAACCTTTTTTTTTTTTATTGATTTTAGGCCTGAAATTTTTAATTAGCAGTTATGAACACACTTTGTCAACTTTACTTGAAAAGTTACATATCACAACCAAAATTACAATAATATAATTTTGACTACATTGCAGACTATAAATGGGATGCTTTTTATTTTGGTCGGCTATCCTGCTTTTTGTTTGAATGTTGGTATGAAGTACGTTCATAATCCATAAGTCTTTTTTGCAGCCGAGACGCTGTCACAGCTCTGTCTGTGTGGAAAGCTTTCGCCGATTAGTAAACGTAGTATGGGACGCCCTGTGACTCGGTGGAGTGACGATATACGTAGGACAGCTGACGATGGATGGAAGCAAAAGAAGATCGGGCTGAGTAGCGTTTCGTGGGAGAGACCTATATCCAGCAGTGGGCTACAATAGGTTGATGACGATGAATATGGGACAACTGAAAGATTGAATGAAATGTCAAAGATTAAAATAAGACTTCTAATTCTTTTAGGTACATACAATATCAATAATAGACAAAGCCAAAAAAGGCATATTAAAAAAAAAAAACTTACAACTCTAGTGAAAAGATAAATATCATTATAAATTTACGCAAAAACAATCTCACTGCATTTTTAGCAAACGCATAAAATTCACTAAGTTACTATTAAATCCACGCGACACTAATAAAAATATACCTATCCTTGTCTATTTGAATACGAGCGCCTCGCTCTATCTCCGCACGCGTCGCTATTGTGTCTGACGCGAATCTCTCATATGCTGCGTCTCTGTCATTCGGCATAGCGCTATCCCGCTCTTCGGCATGTCAATGCATTTTATTGTAGACATTAATGGTTTGGATTACAAATGTAAATTTTCAACGCGGCAAGCTAGTTTTTTTCTTCTTTTCTCTGTCTAAGGAATTAAAATGTATGAAAAATTAATTTTGATGCGTTTTTTGTGTGTTTTATTTTTATTTGTAATAACTATTAGTTATTTTGTACTAGCGATGCGACCAGGCTACGCGTGGGCTACGATTTAATTTGGCGATTTGTTTTACAAAACATTTAATTTCTCTACATAATATACAAAAGTTTTATACAAAATTTTGGCAAACAATTGCTATATGATAATAAAAGCCGTATCAAAATCCATTGCGTGATTTACGAAATATAAGAGGAGAAACAGACAGACAGGGTTTTTTACATACAGCTAATCTTTAATCACACTAATATTCTAAAGGCGAAAGTTTGTGAGTATGTAAGTGTGTTTGTATGTTGTTTAAAATGTTGTTATTCTTACCTAATGGACAAAGAAAAAGGTAGTAACATTCTTATTAAGCTTCGATATGTGTAGAAAAGTATTCAGAATTGAGTCTTAATAAACATTGATTATGCTTCTCTACATAGTATAAAACAAAGTCGCTTCCCGCCGTCTGTACGCTTAGATCTTTTAAACTACGCAACGGATTTTAATGCAGTTTCCATCAATAGACAGAGTGATTCAAAAGGAAGGTTTATATGTATAACACATGTATATTATAGTTGAGAACCATAAACGAAAAGGAAAAATAAATTAAAATTTTACAGCAAAATTATTAGTTCTAAAATCAAAATATTTCGCTTCGAAACCGCTTTAAATTTCACAAATTAATTGCTAAACCGATTTAAAGGCCCTGTACTTCATAAAACCGTTAATTACATAACTGACAATCGATAAAACAGTTGATTAAAACAAACAAGTTAGGACTGAAATAAAACGGCCGAGAGATGGGACATCGAACGCTGTGACGATAGTTACCTATTATTCGCATATCAGGGCACTTTATTTATACATTTGTCTAATTTAAGTTGACCCATTACCTCTTAACAGGAGTGGAGATGATGGAACAATAGATAGGTCAGTTTATACTGGTAGCGTTTACAACGGTTTCTCAACCGAATATCTAGTCTCCGAAGATCTCAAGCGCATGCCAATTTTCAGAAAGACGCGAGCTAAAATAATTGCTGCAAGCGTGTCCTATTTCGAGGCAGACCACAGTTTAGATTTAATTCTAGTACGTTATTATCTTGGATTGTTTCGATTTGTTTGTTTGTGGAATCGGTGGTATTCGGTATAGCGTTAACTGCGATTTCATTGCGCACAATTTATCTTGCCTACCCACATTCTCAAATCAAATAACGGAGGATGTGTTGATGAAATCAAAAAGCTATTTCGAGGTCAACGATGGACAAACTGAAGAAAATATGGGGAAACCCGGAATATTACAAAGGCCACCAAAATACGACTTGTAACTCGTGTTTTTCTTTATGCTGCTGACGTGGACCCTGAGAGAAATTGAATTGAATTGCTCTCGAAATGTAGTACTAGAGAAGATTGCTGGAAATCTCGTGGTTCCCGACTAATCAGCCTCCATCGTTCAAGCTTGCATCCTCACTTTCTTTGGGGACGTATCGCGATGCAATGACGCTTCCGTTGAACATCTTGTGGCGCAAGACAAAGTTAAGGGGACAAGACCGCTTGGCAAATCCCCATTGCGCTAAACCGAACAGATAAAGGCTGCACTGCAAGGTTCTGTGAGTTAGTGCACAAGAAAGGCGTCCATATGCAAAGAACGGCGACGTATTGTCAGGTGAACCACAACCGGCACCGGAACGGATGACTACGAAAACTCTGCGAAGAGTGTAAACGACTAAGAAGAAGAACTCCCATTGTAGGAAAATCTGAAAAGCTGTATGTGTTGTACTATTATTTTTCTATTATGATTGAGATATATTATTATAATAATATAATTATGCATCAATCGGGGAACATCCACTCGGGCAGCAAATTTCATTATTTAAAAGTTCGTACGATGAAGAATCGCACCGTTTAGTCGGAGTTTTTGGACTATCAACCATGAAGCGGTGCCGCTATTTGAGCTCCTGGCTGTTCGATGGAAGAATAGGCAGGGGGAATTAGGTGATGCAGATCTGAAGTGCACTTTCCAGAGTCCATCTGGTAGAAAACAGACAGACAAGCAACTTAGCGTCGATGTTCAAGACTTTTACTGAACATTGTTTTTTATATAACTTCTAAGACGTATTTGACCAAATTAAAATTTAATGAGCGAAATATTGACATGCCAAAACATAGTTTCGTATTCAAGTCAGGATTATGTCTCATAGCTAAATGATAGCAAATATCAAATACCCTTTAATTAAGCCAGCTACACTTAGCAATGTTAATCCCCACTTAAAGTTCAGCGCTTCTCCGGTAACGAGAAATAATTACAATATTACTGAGAACTGAATGTTTATTTATTCTCAAATGATTTTAATGAACATTTGTCTGTTACGGCTCTTCGTGACACTTTAGAAAATAGAATAGCGTTTACAGTGAAATGCCTGTCTAACGACGCTGGTTATAACTTGACAGGGACGGAGTAAGGCAATGGGTGGGGGGATAGAAATGTACGTATCGCTACTTTGATGGTTATTCTCAACATCCCTTTAATTTCGCTAGCTGCAGTACTCTTTAAAACGGAACACAGTAATGTTTACACACTACTTCTTAGCGGCAGGATGTCTGTTATATACTAGCAAATATGATTCAATGTAGTCTCAGAAAGACTTTTTTTTACAGAATAAAACTCCATCTAAACGAAACTCACTTATTTTATAATCTTTTTTGCTGATTAGTTTTTACGTTTCACATCTTGCAATGATATCAATTTTCATATAAAATCATTTGTTATTTGTTATGTTATGTTCGTGATTTTTTTATATGAAATTGGATTTGTTAATACATATGTTGTATATCAACTGAAATTGACTCTGTTATATTTCCCCCAGATTACCTACAAGATAAATCGATGACATAGCTGTGCCTAAGGACCTATGCCACTCTCTTTAAAACGAAAACTTGGAGGAAAACGTCGAGAGAAGACATATTATGTCCACCATAATATATGTTCTCTCACCCTCACATAACTGTCAAAAAATCAAAAGTTTGCTGTGGGAGTATGCCAGCGAGCCAAGGAGCGCAGAATGGAGATCATTGGGCCAAAATCACGACATAGTGAATACCTCAAGATCACGTTCACACACGCATGTACACGCATATAGATATTTATATATATAGGCTAATTATAATGTAATAGTTTAAAAAATTGTTTAGTTTTTTTAGTCTGCCTTTGACATTTTGTGCTTGATTTAAGATTTCAGGAGAAGCCATTGATTTCCGAAATACAGTTAACACTAGTTTGGAGCCAATAGGTTGATTTTTAAGTGTCCAAAGCTTATACCAAATAAATTGATTTTGATTTTTTTTTGTTAAAAAGAAAAGACACCCCCATTTCTACGTTCCCGAGTCCGTTCCCTAAATAGAGCGCTCTCAAAACACGAATTATTGTCTCATCGACATCAAACTCAGCTCAAACAAACAGAGGGATATTTGGCAATCCGTGGTTTTGGCAGCCACTCCGGGCGGCAATGCGAGACGTATATTTATTGTTTACTTGCATTCTAGGGTAAATGGGCGGGGCTTGCTATGACACATCCACTGAGGCGAACGATTTACTTTAATAATTTTTATACTAGTACTGACTACTATTTGACGTCTTAGGTCATTTGGTAATGTATCTTCTTCAAGAGTAAAGCAAGTATTTCGACAGACTAGTTAAAATAACATAAGACAGGCTAGGTGTTTGACCGGAGCTTATCTGATGCTTTGTTGTTGACTGCCCGGTTAGCTCATTCGGTAAAGTTCTGCTTCGAGTGCTGAAGGGCGTGGGTTCGATTCCCACTCAGGACTAACATTTATGTGACGGCCATAAATGTTTGTTCTGTTTCTTGGTGTTTTTTATGTATTATAAGTATGTACATATTTATTTAAAAAAAAAATGTTTTACGTTTTATGTTTGACCAAAGCCCACTTGATATTAAGTGACGGTGTGGTCAGAGATGGTAAAGCATATCCTGGAATGGATATGGCTCTCAAGTAAAGCTGCCGAAACTCCCCGTTAGATACTAGAAAATACGCTACCACCATGCTATAGTTTTATGATATTTTCGTTCACCGGCAACTCGAGCTCATTGTTGGGGCTTGAACCCGTGCCCTTCGGCGTGTGAACCGACTGCGCTAACCACTAAGCTATCATCGCTACAGAAGTCAATAACTAGTACTACGTAATTCTCGCAAACGAATATACTAGAGGCGCATGTGACGTAGTACTTGCAGTTATTAAATATATCTGATAAATTTAAAGCTGTAATTGTTCTTAGCAATCTGTAACCGAACCACCTCAATGATACCGGAGTTGGAGGCGATGCCAAATTGGCAATGCAGACTTATTATATTTTGACTCTATTTCGCTGTTTACTTGCATTCCATTCATTATACTTAGACGTAAATGTAGCGTCACATTTGATTGGCCAATCTATCATCAGAATATATATTTAAGAAAAATACCAAGACTAGATAAAGTGTCTCAAAGTAGCGATGTCCTGGACTTTGTTTTGTTACTCAAAGTTCTGTGTATCGCTGTGTGTTCATATACACACACACACACAGTCACACAAACACTGTCACACACCCACACAGTCACACCCACACAGTCACACACAGTGACACACACTTTTACACAAACACGCAGTCGCATTCCCACACACACAGTGTCACACACACATACACACATTTCCATTTTCAGACTCCTATCCGTACAAAGTTTGCCTGGAAGAGATCTAAGCGATACGTCCGCCAATTGTTGCACTTCATTAAAATGTTTGTATTATTTCTGTTGCTGTAAGTTTTGATGTGAACAATAAAGAGTTATCTATCTATTGCAGACTAGGTGAGCTTTACCATCTTCGACCACACCGTCACTTAACTGCTGTAGTAGAAAATCTAGCTGGTAAATAATCACACTAACATTATAAAGGCGAAATTTTGTGAGTGTGTGTGTTTGTTTATTTGTTGCTTCTTCACGCTCAAATGGCTGGACCAATTTTGATGAAATTTGATATGGAGGTAACTGACAACCTGGATAAACACATAGATAGGCTTTTTATCCCGAAAAATGTAGTGTTCGCATGGGAACCGCGGGTAACACCGCGGGGCGCAGCTAGTGAAAAATAAATCAACCATCTGTCAACTAAGATTCGTTAGTACAAAAATTATTGATATTTAAAATTTCAATAGAATAAGCTTTATGCTAAAAATGTATGCCTAAGCTCGAATAGCGACTTTATAATCATCGTAATATGACACGTTCTCACTTTGTGGACACCCAACGAGTACGCCTTGTTCGCGATAACTGCAGACGTGAAGTAATAACAAAATTAAGAGCCTTTATTATTTATTAACGTTGCTTAAACTGGATAATATAAACATTATCATCATCATCAGCCCTTAATCGGCCAGTGCTGAGCGTAGGTCTCTTAACAGACTTCAAAAAAGGAGGAGGTACTCAATTCGACTGGTTTTTTGTTTGTTACCTCAGAACTTTCGACTGGGTGAATCAATTTTGATGATTCTTTTTTTTATTTGAAAGCTAGTGCTTCCCGTGTCGTCCCAATTCAATTTGGTACAGTTTTGATAATGGCATCCATTAGAAAAACATATCAAGTCGTTTTTTTTTTGTTTTTTGATTTGTCGTTGATTGTAAAATTGGGACATATTCTGTAAGTGGCCTAGTGGTAAAACTATTAAACATTAAAAAAAAAACATAATTATACTCTTATATAATCGGAAACGTAGCGTAGGACGCCCTGAGACTAGATAGAATGACGATATACGTTAGACAGCTGGCGGTTGCTGGAAGCGAAAAGCCGAAGATCGGGCTGAGTGACGTGTCATAGGAGAGACCTATGTTAAGCTGTGGACTATGATATTATGATGATGATGATGATGATGATGATGACAGGGTTATAAGCTTTATATAGTAGGTAGGTATAAGATTAGGTCGTAAAGTATATTTTATCCCGCTATATTTTTTATAGCGGGACGCAGCTAGTAGCTAGCTTATAAGCCTGTATTTTAATATACCATGATTTCATTACAAAGGATCTTTGTTTTAAATTTAACACACTTCGCGTCGGCTGACATTTCGGACAGATATTATGGGCAACCGAGTCGCGAGATGAAACTATTCCTCTCATATTTACAGCAATAACCAGCCTCTGGAACAATTACATTTGCACACAATAAACGTTCAACGGTCAAAAGAAAGCAAAATACATCCTCTTCTAAATTCGAATACAAAGCGAGACGTTCGAAAACGCATCCGCCAATAGCACTAGAGCTGCCAAAATGCCAACGCGCGGCAATTAGGAATGTCACTATTCCACGTTCAAATAACAATCTGCATACATATAAGAATTTGAATTTGGAATAAATTTTGATTGTGACAATGGAAGTGGCTTATATATAACTACCGCGTTCCGATTTTAAAATTCGAATTATGCGTGCGTTATTAATTTCAGAGTTTGGGCGTTGGTATTTATAAAATGGTTTAAATGTCATGGAACAATAGATAGAGCGTCTATTTAAGATTGATGAGTAACGGATAATCTTTGGCTGTTGTCGGACGCTGTTATGTAACTTTTAATCTGACGAGATGTAGGGTTAAGTTGGTTTGGCTGGTTTTTTTACGTAATAGTGATTAGACGAACGAAACGTTCCTCTGATGGTAAGAGATAAGGCCTGTCCAACCATCGCAACGGTACTCAGGACTTTGAACGAAATTACACATCACATCATCATCAGCCATAGGACGTCCACTGCTGGACATAAGCCTCTTCCTGGGGGGGTTTTGCCAATACTCGCCACGCTTGGCAGGCGGGTTGGCGAGCGCAGTTAGGTGTGATTGTTCAAGGAAGACGCTGCTGCCCATCTTCCGGATTACATCCCTTAGCCGACTCTTACGGCAACCACGGGTAGAGAGGGTGGGGTACTATTCTTATGCCGGCACCATCACGGCAAAACGAAACGAAATCAACTTAAATCAATAGACTTTTTTTTTTTCGAAAATCGATTCGATTTTTGTTTGTTAGAAAGCAATAAAAAATCAGACGTAAAGCAGCTGAAATTGAATTTAACGGAAATTATTTACTTAAGAATGTATTAGTTAAAATTAGTTCTCCGCTTGTTTATTTTTGTATTACAAAATAAAAGTTAATTTGTTTTACTTTTCTTTCAAAAATCAGACAGAAAGTGACCAAAATCAGACAGAAAATAAACAAAAACTTTTCACTATCTAGCCCAAAATTAGACAAAAAGTAGCCGAAATTAGTTAATTCAGTAAAGTAACCAGAAAAGGGAGATGTCTCTACACACGCTAGAGACTGTTAGATCGTTTACGTGTAAAGTTACGAGTTTAGAGTGTATGTTTGTATGTTCCACCGTAGCACCTAAACTATTCATCCGATTATAATACAATGAGGTGTCATTCAAATATGAAACGCGGTCGTTTCGTGTCAAAACCTAGTTATATAGGAACGTACTCATAAAAACTTAAGCCTACTTCGCACAAGCCAAAAAGTAAAAAAAAAACTATAACCTACGGAATTAATATACCTATAATTAAGGTGAATCTAAAATAATGTAAAATGAATGAGATGAACGACACGCTTCCCTCATGGTAAGAGATAACGCCTGCCCATGACCATTGCAACGATACGCAGAACTTTAAGTAGCAAAACAAATTCTGCTTTGGCGCTCATTACTATATACCTACATAACCCCCTTTTTTTTGACTTCACCGCAGTCGGGTAAGAAGTTACATCTAGATATATTAACAAACAGGAAATTTAATAAAAGCTTCGAACATCTCCATCATGAGTGAAATAAATAAAACTAAACAAAATTGTGATTTACAAAACCCAAAACTTAGGCAAGCCAAAATAAATTAAAAAAAAACTTTAAATTGCCGCGAATGAAAAACTTGATACAAGGAAATATCGACATATTTCCTTAAAACAAAATAAATAGTGATGTACAAAACGATATTACTATTTTAAAACAAATCAATTTCTATCGTTGTGAACCACAAAGGTTGGTAAGAAAATAATTAATACTCGTTCCCAAACGAAACATTTAGGACAAACAATAAAACAATACTCTCGCCGAAACAAAACGCAGAAAAATATGAATTCCGATCGCAAGCGGGAAACAAAAGATGGCGGATTCAAATGAAATAAAATATAAATTCCTTTGCAAGCGAGAATTCTTACATTTTTAATTTGGTACCGCGGAATGGGGCTAAAAACAGACAGATTCCAGAATTGAAACGGTCAAAATTCACTTGGATTTCGATTCGATAGCAGAAAACGAATTCAAAATCGTAAATGTCTTATGATTTTTAAAATGTACTAAACTTCAATAAGATCCTGAACTTTAATTATTTATTTATTTACTAGCTAGTAATAGTTACCCGCGACTTGTGGAATTTCACAAAAAGTTTGTTCAGTTCGTAAAACCAGGTGTCATAAAGTCAAAAGTGGAATAATCATTATTTATGTATTGTATATTTATGTACAATCGACTACACCTGGTGGGAAGTAGTAGTCTCCTTGAATATTTTTGGTAAATTCATACGAACGTAACCATTTTTTAATATAAAAAGTATCCTATATTAATCTAGATCATAAACTATATGTGTGCCAAACTTCATCCAAATCCGTTCAGCCGTTTTTGCGTGATTGAGTAACAAACATCCAAATATACATAATTTCACATTTATAATATTAGTAGGACTATTAATCTAGGTCATAAACTATATATGTGCCAATCTTCATCCAAATTCGTTCAGCTGTTTTTGCGTGTAAGTAACAAACATCCAAATATACAAAACTTCACATTTATAATATTAGTAGGACTATATGTGTCTCAAATTTCATCAAAATTCGTTCAGCCGTTTTTGCGTGATTGAATAACAAACATTCAAATAATAAGTAGTAGAATTCATATTAACGTTTCGAATTAAACGGTTTTATTTAACTTCCTAAGAACTTCTTTTGAACTTTTTTTTATCCAACTATCTTTCGTCGCCAAATAAACTTATATCCGAGAAAATATAATCCTACAATTTCTCTGTAAAATTTTGAGTTAAAAATAACTTAAAAAATTATAATTTTATTTGGCTTATACTTTGATGGGTTAAACCTTACTGGAATATCAATTGGATATAAAATATACCTCGCAATGGAATTGACTGGAATGAAATGGAATAGTTAATTACTTATTCACAATTTATGAATTATTCGACAGTCGGTTCCAGAAATAAACCTGATGCGACCTGACGATGAATTGTTTCTTTTGGATTTTTACTACTGTTTGTCCGAACTATGACTTCATGATCTCCACGCCTGACGGTGATTTCCGATACCCCATTCCTGACCTGTCTGTGTTACCATCTTAGACCAAATTTGCTCTTATTTGAACACACAAAATACTTTTTTTTAATGTAACTGTAATGAGACGAACGAGACGCTCTCTTGATGTTAAGAGATAACGCCTGTCCATGACCATTGCAGCGATACACAGAACTTTGAGTAGCAAAACAAAGTCCAGGGCATCGCTGTCTTGGCGCTCATTACTATGAGACTAGATGGTTAGTCTCAATAGCGCTGTAATTTCGCTAGCTGCAGTACCCTTCAAACCGGAACTTAGTAATATTTACACAGTACTGCTTGGCGGCAGAATATCTGGTACTGCGGTGGTACCTACCTAGACGACCTCCTGCTAAGGAGATCTACCACCATGTAAAACAATCAATTTCGTTCATAAGATAACGTTAAACATAAAATGATGGATTTACATAAAAAATTTCGATATCAGTTTGAGTGTCAATTCTGAAAACTTCGAGACGATTTTTGTTAATAAAATCGATACAAAAATATATAGATTGATAGATTTGCATGGTGGTATTAAGCTGGTTAAGTTGAAAAAGCAACTAACATTTCATTCCAGGCTACGTGCGCTTTACTATATTCGACCACACCATAGTATCACAAAATTGTTATAATTATTGTGTCAAAATTGGTCAAGCTGTTTGTTCGTGAAGAACTAATAAACATACAAACACAATTACACACTCAGATAAGAATTTATATTGTTATAATCAAAACAGATATATGTTTAAGACATTTGAAAACATATGACGTATTAAACTTAATATAACAGAAACAGAAATCAATAAAGGCCGTCATTCCTTCATTCCCATGAAAGCTCATACACGAAAACCAGATGTCTTCCCAAACTGAAACGAACCAGACCCAAGTTCCAATAACATGACTAATTCAATGTTTGTTATGCTAACGTTTTATGAGTATACGATGTCAGAACATTTTATTAATATTGATAGTCACAGTAAAAATAACTCCAATGAATTGAATTAATCACTTAATACATCAATTTAATACGATATCATACTCTAGTTCAAAATGCAATATAAACAGTTCATTTATAAAATAAAAAAAACCTTTTTATCGATACATTTCTAAATTGAAAACAAACGTACATCACTAAAATAATTTCCGAACTGTATCATTTCAAATTATACTCCCGCCAAAACAAAACACAATCTGCGTCATTCCGAATTCGAATCCATCGATAATACAAATGGAATTTTCTAAATTTCAAGAACAAGTGTTTTAAAACGTCGAATCTGTGAAGTCTGGTAATAAAATCAATCATTTCCTCCATAACGTTGAGATATATATATTTTTTTATTTTGCTTTGGCATTAAACGTTGTAACTGCTTTACTTTTTTGTATGAAAGTTACGCCTTTATGTTATTGGGTGTTTGGTGAATAACGACTGGCTGTATAGGCTGATTTTAGCTTAAAAATAGATATTTTGAGTGCTCCGAACAGAGATAAGTTATATTAATGTTTCTGGACGGACAGATAAATTGTTTAGTACTCTGGGGTTTTTCATATTTCATAATTGTAATCCTTGAGTATTTTTAGAAGTCGAGTCTTAAGTTAAGGGGTAAAACGTTAAATGGATTGTAGAAATTGGGAAGCGTTTTAAAATATATATTATACTAGCTGCGGCTCGCGGTGTTACCCGCTGTTCCTACGTGAACACTACAGTTTTTCGAGATAAAGAGTAGCCTATGTGTTAATTCAGGGTGTCAACTATCTCCATACGAAATTTCATCAAAATTGGTGCAGCCGTTTGAGCGAAAAGAAGTAACAAGCCCATTCACAAACTTTAGCCTTTATAACATACTAGCTGCTCCCCGAGGTTTTACCCGCGTGATGATGGATGATGATGATGATGAAAGTATCCTATATTTAATTCCAGGGCCTAAAGTATCTACATGCAAAATTTCATCCAGATCCGTTCAGCCGTTCTGGTGTGATTGAGTTACAAACATCCATCCATCCATCCAAACTTTCACATGTATAATATTAGTGGGAAGTGTAACTACAAGTTGTATAAAAAATTTGGATCCAAAATAAAATGATACAAGTAAGAAATATCATGTAGGTAGATAATTAGAACTAATTACATACAATATTAATGTTTCTTTTAAACTAGCGTGCTCCATCCTACGCTGCGTCTTCACTTAACATTAGGAGAAATGGCAATCAAACACAAGCCTATTATTTTAATAACTAATTGAAAAAAAAATGTTATTAAAAAAACAAAATATCAGTGTCCAATTTTCAATCTATTTAATTTTCGAACGTGAGCGTTCCAATTTTGACCTTTCGATCTTGCCCTGTCACCAGATGAATGCTCCATTCATTCGTTCAAAATTCAAAAGAACAATTTCGGTTCTATTTTTAAATACAACCTATTTTTGTAATGTCTAATCAATTAGCAATAGAGTTTTTTTTTTTTAAATTGAACAATTTACTTTTAAATTGTTTCCAGCCTATCCACATTAAAACATTTCCAGCTTGCTTTGTGGGTACAATCGAAGGCGTTATAATTGCCCCTCAAGAGTTCGCATATCTTCATACGGCATTGTTTCCTGCGACGATACCTGAAGTTCATTGAGATGAATACGTGATGGGATCAGGAATAAGCGCAGTAATGGTTATTTTAAAGGACTTGAATTATTTTGGAGGCAACATTTTTTTTTAAATAATGCGAGAAGTTTCGTCAGCCTAATTTTTTTTACCGACTTCAAAAAAAGGAGGACTCTGTTCGACTGGTTTTTTATGTTTGTTTTTTTTTTTTTATATGTCGAATCCCATAGCACGCACCTCTGTATTTTCTAAGTTATCTATTGCCGATAACTTCAAACGGTGAAGGAAAACGTGAAGAAACCCACATCTCATATTTCTTTAAAAAAATGTTCTCGTAGATGTGTGAAGCCTTGATGATGTTGGTCAGCAAGGTGGACTATGGCCATATCCTTCTCACAATAAGCAGAGGCCCACGCCCAGCTGTGGGCCAGTTTATAAAAAACAGTCTGGGAAATAATGCAATGTCATGTATTTAACTGCATTTTCTCTTACATACTACTCAAGGTTATACGCTATCTTTATTAAAAGTTTCATCTAAATTCGTCCAGCCGTTTCAGCGAAAATAGCATTCGTATTTTTTTTATGGTTGATCGGCTATGGTTGTCTACAGCTCACCTAGTGCTAAGTGACGTTATGGTCGAAGATGGTAAAGCGCACCTAGAACCCACGCCCTTCGGTGTGTGAACCCACTGCGCTAACCACTGAGTTATCATCGCTTCAAAAGTTTTTATGTAAAAGTAATGACATGAACGAGACGCTCTTCTGATGGTAAGAGATAACGCCTGTCCATGACCATTGCAGCGATACACAGAACTTTGAGTAGATAAACAAAGTTCAGGGCATCGTTGCTTTGGCGCTCATTACTTTGAGACATCCGATGGTTAGTCTCAATAGCGATGTAATTTCGCAAGTAGGTACCCTTCAAACCAGAAAAGAGGTATATTTAACATTTATTTTTCTAATATGTGCATAGTACAATAAAAAACAATCATTTGATTTAGCTTCTTTCGCAATAGCGCCAAATTATTCAGTTAGTGACGTCACACAACCATGAATGGACTTTTTGTCTATGACACGCGCGAAAGAATGCGACGGCACCGTCGGCGTCGGCCACCCCGCGCTTTATCGCTTCTACGTGGACCTATGGCGCGTGCCATCCACACACACACACATACACCCACTTACGTAACAACACACGTGAACAGAATAAGCGACATCGCGATTTCTCTATCACCTTTCATACGCTAAAACCGTGACAGCACAATGGCTGTACAATTTATAGGCCACTAAAATTGAAGCTAGATACCAATGCGCGACTTGCCCATGTCTAGACGTGGAATAAAAAAAAAAGCAAAGCTCTTATCTCGAAACCGACGTTCTAAATTCAAAATATTAGTGAAGCAATTGAAAAACGAAACGGAGCAAGTTCGTATTACTGGCGCGTTCCAAATTCGAATGTATTCAAATATCGAAGCTCGAGATGGATTATGACGGGCGTCTGGGGTGACGGCGGAATGCTGGAATATCAAGATGCTGGCCACAAATCATTTTTTTCTTTATTTCTATCGACTCAAAACTATTTCGATGATATTTAGTCTTTTTTTAAATCGAGTTACGTTATTTGAATTGCAAATGTTATTATTAATCACTGATATTTGAGTTAAAACCTACATTGAACAAGTTCGAGACATTCAATCACATAAAATTTGAATAAAATATTACTCAAATTTATAAAATCATAATATAAGCTCGTTTCGATCTGATCCTATTGATTGATGGGTGACCACGCCGCGTGTATTCTTCCCGCCCAGTATAACTGTGTGTTTCAATTCAAAACATCTTTAACGGGTCTAAAGTTCAAGTTAGGCTGGTTACCTTTTTCTTAGAGTATTGACCCCGGTAAGAAATATGAAGAACGTGCTACGTTTTCAAGTTAATTAAAAATGTATAAAGTATTTTGTATCGTGTATAACGCCCTCATATTTGTCGAGCAGAATTTTTAATTATAATCAATTGGATTTAATAGGGGACAATTTTCTTGTTCTGAATTTAAGTTGTTCGAAATTTGAATGTGCGTTCGCGGTATTTAACTAATTTCCTGTTCGTGTCGAGTAGTGATGTAACGGTTGAAAAAGTTGCACTGACTCAATTTCTCAAAACTAACTAGAATAGATTTTTATTTTATAAGTTTATGAAAAGAGATTTGTTTAGGTATTTAAAATCAAATCTATGGAATGAATAAATAAACTAAGTTAAACCTACTTATAAATAAATTTTCGTTTTTTTTTTTGTTTGACAAGCTTTGTATTTGACCACAGCTCACCTGAACATGAAGTGAGCTGTGGTCCAACCTAGACCTGACCTGACCTCTTTTAGTCTCACCAAGACTAAAATGGAACTAGCTCTCAAGCGAGGCTACCGGAACACACCGTCAGGTTAGCTTTGAGACAGATTTTCAACTTGACCCTACCCTACCCTATGATTTCCTCACGATGTTTTTCCTTCACCGGCTGTTAAAGCTCATTGTTGGGGTATGAACGCACGCCTTTCAGCGTGTGAACCAACCGCGCTGACCACTGAGCTATCATCGCTTCCCCTACAGAGCTTTAGATGTAGCAATACCTATCTCGATACACTAAATCTCCATTCTATTTAAAAAATTTGAATATGAACTGAATGCAACATTCGAATTAGGAATGCTCCCTGTGTTTGTAATTCGTCCGTTTGAAAATGGGGCGTCTTGTTCTTATTATGAATGCGTTAAGGATGCGCAAGAGCATGCGTCTGACGGTTTAGTAACTGATGCATTAATACCCTTCTTTTTTTTTGTTCAACGCCCGGAGATTGGTCATTACACATCTGAATATGTGCTCTTTGGTAGAAAAAAAAGCGGATCACGATTCGGTAAAAAGTCGAAGAGTGATGTAAGTAGATAGCAGACGTGCTTCTTTATGTTATTAGAATTTGTAGTTTCCGTTCTGATTTGAAAGTTTTCAAGCAACTGATAACTATTGCCTCCCAGTAAATTGGTTTTTATTGAAATTTCTCAAAGGAACTCGGCAATTACGGAACATAAAAATATAAAAAAAAGATCTAGTTTATTATCTTGATTGCCGTTCGGGCAACTTCGCGAATCATCGTGACGGACGTATTCCGCTTCAGTTGTAAAAAAAATAACTTTCTTTTTGCAAGTTATTTGAATGCGTTCGATTCTAAATACAAATATTTGGCTTCCGCGTTTAAATGTGTTCGATTTTAAATCTACAATCGATGGTTTTAACATTCCTTTTTAACCGACTGCAAGGAAGGGTTATGTTTTTCGCGCGTATCTTGTATGTATGTATGAATTTCAATTTAACTAGTAATAATAAATTGGTATAAAGTTTTTTTTCTTTAATTATTATAGCTATTTTATTAGCAGTCGGGTTATAGTTTAAAAAAGTAGTAAAAAAGTATCGTCACACTAATACCTATTAAACACTATTATAAAGTCAAAAGTTTGTGAGTGTGTTTGTATGTTTGTTACTCCTTCACGCTCAAACAGCTGAACCAATTTTTATGAAATATGATATGGAGGTAGATGACACCCTGGATTAACACATAGTCTACTTTTTGTACGAAAAAAATGTAGTGGGTAACTCCGCGAGGCGCAGCTAGTCCTTATTTAAATTTGTCATTTTTATACTACCTGCAATCTTATTAGAACGGCTTTCAAGGTAAAAAAACAGGACTTCTATATTCAAATTTCGAATTGGATTGTCATTGAAATTCCGTTATCGCGTGCAATCGCGCCTATGACATACTAGAAGTATCCTTTAGTTTATTGACATCTGACATAATTATGTGGCTGAAATTGACACTAACTTATAAGGTACGGTTGCCTGGAAGAAATCGATTATAACGATAAGGTAGCGATGATAGCGCAGTGGCTGACACGATCGGTACACACGCCGAAGAGCGTGGGTTTAACAATGAGCTTCAGGAAAAACATAGCATGGTGGTAAGGTACTTTCTAGTAGGTACTTAACTGTCAAGTTGAAAATCTGCCGCCAAGCACTTAACGGTGTGTTCCGGAACCCTCACATGAGAGCCAGTTCCATTTCAGGCTAGGTGTGTTTACCATCTTCGACCACACCGTCATTTTGTCTCCATGATGAAGGCCACTGGATGTGGCCGAAACTATAGTCGGAGTTTCCGATAAAATTAAACGTAAGCAATCCCGCATAAGTATATAATAATAATATAAATACACAAAAAAACAAACAGAGACAAATAAGAGACAGTTACAAAATAAGTGCTTCTGCATAATGCTGATCATACTAAGTTATACATATACAAATTGATTCATTATATTACGACACTCTTAAACAAAAATCTTATTACTCATTCAGTTCAGTGAAAACGTTACAAAAATCGACTTTAATGTCATACCGCAAACTCGAAACAACAACATAAAAAGTCATCAATTACTCCACAAACGCCACAACGCGTCCTCAAGTTCTCATAATTAAACGTCCACGATATTCCTTAAACGCGAGAATTAACCCCAATTGAGGGAGCGATCTATTTAAATTACTCGTTACGTGCTAGTTATTCAACTTTCTGGAACTGATGCGGCACATCACTAATCTATCGCGCAGCTGGCCGAACAAGGAACATTTTTAAATTATTGTATGGCGTTCGATTTTTGAATCGTTTTCCTTTTTTTACTTATTCTAAATTTGAATTTTAGTTTAATATGAAATTCGAATGTTAATTTTTGATATTACAATGTTCTTGTTGTCTTCCAAATTTTGTTGACAAATACTAGCTACGCCCGCGATGTTACTCGCTACATTTTTTCGGGATAAAAAGTAGCTAATCACCTAGCAGTATGAAATATACTGTACGACATACTACCTATACTATCATACCTACCTATTACATTAAGAAAAATCATAGAAATCGGTCGAGCCGTTTCGGAGGAGTGCGACCACAAACACCGTAACACGAGATTCTATACAAAATAATACTTTTGAAAAAAATGTTTTTTTTTTTAATGGTTGGCAGCTCACCTGATTTTAAGTGACGATGTCAAGGATGGTAAAGCACACCTAGTCTTGAATGGAACTGCCTCTTAAGTGAGTCTACTAGAATACACCATTAATTAGGTGCTTGGCGGCAGATTTTCTTGACGGTAGCTAGTCAGCTAGAAAATTAGATTAAGATGTTTTCCTTCACCGGCAGCTCAAGCTCATTGTTGGGGTATGAACCCACGCTCTTTGGCGTGTGAACCGACCGCGCTAACCACTGAATTTTGACACTTAATATTTGCTTCTTTTGACGTGATTATGTCAAATTTGAAGACTTGCATAGTGGGATACAATTTTGTGTTTCAGCTTACGTATCTATTATTTAAGTTCAAAATTTAATTACATCACACACTAGCTAAAAGATCTATGAATTCGTTACGTTGTGTTTTACAAAAAAAAAATAGAAGATAAAACACAGTGCGAGTCAAACTCACCCACCGAGGGTTCCGTACATAATAGTAGGTATGATAAATAGTACGGGAATCGAATGTTGAAGTTTATGGTTTCAACCCTATTTTTTGTGACTTAATTATAAATGTAATTTTTCTTTTTCTTTATGTGTACTTTAAGACAATGCTTCTTACCATATTTCATAGTTCTAGGTCAACAGGAAGTACTCTATAGATTTTGGTTCCCTTGTGAGTGTCGAAATATGCGGTTTTTTTGCGACATAAACTGTAACTTTTTGTTTACGATATATACTGAGTATATGGTTTTAAATTCAACTCGATACCTCTAAGCGGTCCCGAGATAGAAGGTCTTGACAGACGGACAATAAAGTGATCCTATAAGGGTTCCGTTTTTGAGGTACGGAACCCTAAAAAGAAGAACATTGACTTATTTTGAAGCAATACTATTCAATAGAAGCTATCTAACTATCATAAACCTCTGTTTAAATAGAGAAAACATATACTTACTTGAAATACTTTAAATAAATGTATTTATTATTTATTCACTTAATGTCATGAATACATTATTATAACATTTCATTATGATAACTATAAACTCATTAATAACTCAGTTCATAATTGGAACTAGTATATCGTAAATGTCAAATTAATACTCAATAAAAATATCGACATAAAAATACAGTTCAAACTCAATAATAATAATACATCAAATGATTTAATTTTAACGGAGAAAGAAACTTTATACATCATTTCCTGCGATCAAAAGAGTCGTTTCAATACTCTTTTTTGCTAATAACCGGACAGACGAGATATGTTTCCGTTTTCGTATTCAAGTACTACGATTTTGCATTAAAATGAAGTCGCTATTGTGCCATTCCGAGCTATAAAATTATCATAAGCCAAACGCACAAGTAATAATCTCATATTTGAGCGAGACCCGGCCGCCATCTTTAAAAACAATGAACGTTATTGTCTCTTCTTAATTCCATTTTTGAAAAAATAATCCATTTCGCATTTCATCGCGAATGCCTCATTGATTATACGACGACAAACGATTCTCGCCCGTGTCTTGATGTGATAAAGCTGTAATTAGACTAAATAAGCGGAAAGCAGCTGTATTCTTAGGTTTGTATGTTAATCTAAAAAGGATCGTATCTCAACGAACAAAGAATGAAAATTGTTTACTAATTGGTTTACAGGATTTGCACGTGTGGAATGAAAGAGCAATATTGAAAGAAAGAGCTAGCGCGAATGCACGATTTTGCAATGTGTTCGTTTATTATGATAATTATGTGAACACAAAATCGTATTATTCCTTTATTTAATACTGACATATACATATTAGTTTTTGTTGAATTTATGCGCGACTATAAATTGATAGACTTAATAATAATTGAGTAACTAGAACAACTAAGCATCAATTGAGTTTTTTAATACTATTAATTTAATACTACCAAAAATTGGTAGGTTTTTTTTATTTTTTTTTATTTTATTTGCCCGGACAGGCTAAAGCTGTAAAGCCATACTGTCTCGTCTTCGGTTTTTGCAATTCATGTCTCACATCTATAGTTACAGTCAAAGTCCAGTCTTGGTCAAGTCTAGTCCGTACCAGTCAAATCCAGATTATCCAGACATGCCTTAGTAAAGTAGTATATACATGATAGCTCAGTGGTTAGCGCGGTCGGTTCGCAAGTCGAAGGGCGTGGGTTCAAACCCCAACAATGAGCTTGAGTTGCTGGTGAAGGAAAACATCGTTAGGAAACCATAGCATAATAGTAGGGTACTTTCTAGTACTCGACTGGCTACCACATTAAAGCTAAAAATCTACCACCAAACATCTAACGGTGTGTTCCGGAAGCCTCACTTGAGAGCTAATTCCATTCCAGGCCAGGTGTGTTTACCATCTTCGATCACACCGTCACTTAACATCAGGTGAGCTGTGGTCAAACACCCAGCCGTGAAAAAAAAACTTCGGTGAAATTTCGGAAGCAACACGAAAACTAAAAAAAAAACTAGAATTTCAGCGTTCATGTGTAAAGAATCAAATAACGAATCCATAACCACGATTCGATAAAAAATAATGATTGCTATATAAATGACAAGATTATTGGTATAATAAATTGCTTATTTAAAATTTTAAAATGGTTAATACGCCCCCGTACAAGGATTGGGTTCAGTCCGACAGATAGACAGTTGTCGTAGCGATCTCCTGTTATGGTTTAAAACCGTAGATGTCGTGTACTTTTTAAGATGAGTACACAGCTAATATTGCCAGTAAAAGGATATACATATTTGTAAACACGTCAACGCTTATCGTCGTTGTAACCGGTCAGTTTTGTGTGAAATTCCGTCGTTAAAAGCGGTCGGTCGTTGTAAGCGGAGTCGTAATAAACGGATGTACGTTCATAGTGGCTCATATTAAAACCAAACACATGTCTATACTTACGTCGCTAAAAACGGTTGGTTGTTATATGCGAAGTCGTACTAAACGGATTCTACTGTACATGGTAATTGTATTTTTTTAATGAAGAAATAGTGTGATAAAATACGTTTTATTTTTTATTTTTTTATGGCTGACGGGCTAGGTGTTTGACCACAACTCACCTGATGTTAAGTGACGCTGTGGTCGAAGATGGTAAAGCACACCTAGCCTGGAATAGAACTGGCTCTCAAGTGAGGCTGCCGGAACACACCGTTAAATGCTTGGCGGTAGATTTTCAACTTGAGTGTGGTAGCTTTATATTCATGTCTGTTTTTGTCGAATAGGTCAAGTAGGTAATTTATGTATTTAGCGATGATTTTTAGCGATGATAGCCCAGTGGTTAGCGCGGTCGGTTCGCATGCCGTAGGGCGTGAGATCAAACCCCAACAATGAGCTCGAGCTGCCGGTGAAGGAAACATCGTGAGGAAACCATAGCGTGGTGGTAGGGTACTTTCTAGTACTCGGCTGGCTAGCTACCACCCTCAAGTTGAAAATCTGCCGCCAAGCATCTAACGGTGTGTTCCGGCAGCCTCACTTGAGAGCCAGTTCCATTCCAGGCTAGACCACACCGTCACTTAACATCAGGTGAGTTGTGGTCAAAAACCTAGCCTGTCGGACATTTAAAAAAAAGTAGTTTATTATAAAGAAAGGCAACTATAGCATCTCCGCCCAAGTCTCGTTTTACATAGAGGTAGTTCCCATCTTTGCGTGCGCGAGTTATACAAACACTACTTTAGCGGCAATATAAAAAAAAATAATGGTAACAGACACATCTGTAAGGCACAATAAAAATAATTTAAACATGATTTAATATCAAGATAAGCGAGAAAGCAATAAGATACATGGATTTTAACAAGAACAGTATGTTTCATAAATAACAAACATTTTTTATGCTTTTTGGTACATAATTTCAATTTATGCCACCCAACGA
This sequence comes from Biston stratarius, assembly GCA_950106695.1. Lineage (NCBI taxonomy): Eukaryota > Metazoa > Arthropoda > Insecta > Lepidoptera > Geometridae > Biston > Biston stratarius. The sequence goes on from OX467108.1 coordinate 3,729,774, forward strand.
TTTGAGTTTTTAAAATAATGACGGTCATACTTATAATCTTAAGATTCGGTTGCCTAGTTATGAGATTGTCTGGCTTCCAATCTGGGGGTCTTGGGTTCGAATCCCACGACACGCACTTTGTCTTTTCTGCTTTATGTGCGAATTGGCGCCGACTTGAAATGGTGAACAAAAAACTTTGTGACGAAACCGGCGTTTTCACAATAAGGAGAGACCCGTGCCCAGCAGTGGGATAGTTTAAGAAAACAGGGCTGATTTGAATTCGAGCATATGTATGTACAATATATAAAGAAAGAAAGTAAGTTTTTTTTTTTTTTATAAGGCACTATATACTACAAAAACAGACAACAACTCAAAACAAACAAAGAGTAAAAAAGATTCTTTCTAGGTAAGCGTGGTTCATCCTAGACCATATCGTTGCATAACATCAGGCAGGATGTGGCAAAAACGTAAGTTTTTTTTAAATTTAAATTAAAAAACTTTGTAGGAAATACGATGGGACTGCCATGTCCACATTGCCATTGTCAGAATTGGACCATTATTAAAAATAATCATCAAAATCGGTTAACACAGTCGATAGTTCTGAGGTAACAAACATTTTAAAAAAAACAGTCGAATTGAGAACCTCTTGCTTTTTTGAGGTCGGTGAACAAGTCCATTAATTAAATTGGAATAGAAAACAACTTGATCCTACATTTATGTTTCTTGTTTGTCAACAAAATTTAAATGTGTGGGTTACATAGTAGGTAATACTGTTGGAAAAAGGAATCTTTATTTTTATAATTTTTTTATTATAATCAACATAATAATCACTTTGCTTCCTTATTTTTTTATAGAGCGAAAAAATACATGGAAAAACAAATGGAAAACGTTTTAACCCAATCCTTTTTAAGTTCGATATTTGAATGAATCACGTCATGAGTCAAGTCTTGACTCAAGACTATTGTTCGGACACAATACTCCTTACGTCGTCGGAGTAAATTAGGAAATGTGTTTTTTATTGGAAAGGCATTTGGAATTTAAATCACAATTGGTGGCAAAGGGACATGTCACACGATTGCCAGATTCCAGTTATAGTCCAGTTATAGTCGTGATACAATTTTTTTTAAAGAACTTATAGCTATTGTACCGTATTGAACTTTTTTATTATTATTTATATAAGTTTCAGATAAGGTTTTATTTCGCGTTAGTTTAAACGTGGCAAACACAAAATGTACCGTGGTGGTGCCGGCGTAAGAATAGTACCCCACCCTCTCTACCCGTGGTTGCCGTAAGAGCAAGGGATGTAATCCGGAAGATGGGCAGCAGCGTCTTCCTTGAACAATCACACCTAACTGCGCTCGCCAACCCGCCTGCCAAGCGTGGCGAGTATTGGCAAACCCAGGAGGAGGCCTATGTCCAGCAGTGGACGACCTATGGCTGATGATGTATGTATGTATGAAACATGTCGTGTTGTAGAGAAAAGTTTATATAAGTATTTATCTGTTCCGTTCCCGATTTTGACAAACTAATATTTAAATTAAGTTGTTACTAGCGATGCCCCGCGGTGTTACCCTCTACATTATTCGGGACGAGTTTATGTGTTAATCCAGGATGACAGCTACCTCCATACCAAATTTCATCAAAATTGGTCCAGCCATTTGAGCGTAAAGAAGTAACAATCAAAAACACACTCACAAACTTATGCCTTTGTAAGTGTGACTATGTATTTTTTTTATTTTTAGACAAATGCTAATATGTCGGCTTACGCTATGCATTGGGTATTTTTTTGTTATAGTTGACAGGCTAAATGTTTGACCACAGCTTACTTGTTAAGTGGTCGAAGATGGCAAACACACCTAGCCTAGAATGGAAGTGGCTCTCAAGTGAGGTTGTCGGAACACAGCGTTAGATGCTTGGCGGCAGATTTTTAACTTGAGGGTGGTAGCTAGCCAGCCGAGTACTAGAAAGTTCTCTACCATCATACGAAACAACTTATAATAATGGTTGTAAATTGAATTAAATGAAGTTTAAATTTAATTGTTTTTAAGCTTAAATCTATTTATAAATGATTAAGCTGTGTCGTAGAACACACGTGTTTGGCAACAGAAAACTACGTAGAGGTCGCCCTCTACGCCAAGCTTAGTCTTTCAACGAATAGTTTAAAAAAGAATCTTGACTTTAACAATACTTTGACTATGACTTGGACTTATACTTGACCATGTTACATATATCATACTCGAAACTTTGTAAACAAGAAGTGTTTTAGTTTTTATGGTTGTTTTTTTTTTCTTGTATTCATTAGTTAAGTTTTCAACACCAATTACGTTTTACTTGCCCAAATGAATAAAAAAAAAACTCTAATGCAACGGTTTATTATTTTACCATTTTACATAATAAAACTTACAATAATTATAAACTCGAAATCGTAATTTAAAAAAAAAATTGCCTGCTTTTATTTCATTTCATTATACATAAAACGACTAGCTTAAAGCCACAAAAACTTTAAAAAAAAAAGTAGACGAATATTCGATCCTCTAATTTAACTTTTAAATATTGCAGCCTTGAAATTATTTCAATGGATCATTTAAGATGTTAGTTATGAATGAACACGATAACACAACTTCCGTTTATTTTCATTTATGTTTATTTTACGCGAACTCAAACATTTCCTTGGCATTGTTCTACAATTAAGTAAGAAAAATGTTTTATTTTTAAAACAATCACGTTCTGTTGATTGTTCGAGGGCCGTGACGTCACCTCCGGCCTCCGGATAAGGGACGCTTCCGGCCAAAATCCAACCAATAAGTGAATGAACGCATGAGTGACCGAATGAACGGGACAAGTGACCTTAGCCGCGTATTGAAGACGATTCGACGATTTTGGATATCGAAACTTGATTTGATTTTTATGGCAAGGATAGCTAGATATCAATATCATAAGAGCAAAAGAGAGAAACTACAACCATAGACGTTTTGTAGCGATGATAGCTCAGTGGTTAGAGCGGTCGGTTCACATGCCGAAGGGCGTGGGTTCGTAACCCAACAATGATCTTGAGTTGCCGGTGAAGGAAGACGTAAGGAAACCATAGCATGGTGGAAACTTTCTGGTACTCAACTGGCTAGCTACCTCAAGTTGAAAATCTATCGCCAAGCACCTAACGGTGTGTTCCGGCAGCCTCACTTGAGAGCCATTTCCATTCCAGGCTATGTGTGTTTACCATCTTCGATCACACCGTCTCATAACATCAGTTAAGCTGTGGTCAAACACCTAGCCTGTCAAACATACTAGCAACAATTAAATAATATCACTTCGACGCAGCTTCCTTACTCGCAGAGATGAAAAACCCATTTTTTTTAAATGTAAAAGTAATGAGACGAACAAGACACTCTCCTGATGGTAAGAGATAACGCATGTCCATGACCATTACAACGATACAGAACTTTGTGAATTTTGTGACTCACCAGCTCTAATTTTGCTAGCTGCAGTACACTTCAAACCGGAACAACCGTAATGTTTACACACTACTGCTTGGCGGCAAAATATCTGATACTACGGTAGTACCTAAACGACCTTCTGGTAAAGAGGTCTACCGCCAAGTTTAAAGTCAGTACAAACAAACTTTACCACATACAAAATTTAAGTTGTAATCAAATGAATGATTGTGAACTGACAACCCATATATAAACCACCTACTTAATCATAATCATAAATTTTAAATAAAAAAAATTTGGTAATGAATGTAAAATTTAAATTTGATTTCGCGTTTTATCCTTTAATGGTAAGTTAGGTTTCGCCTCTTTAATTGGTGAACAGTAATTAATTCCGCGCGAACATCAAAATTGGTTTAGTAAAAGGCTGTCATAAAAATTTATGTTTCTTAATTATTAATATTAGAACAGAAGCTTTAAATATTAGATATGGATGTTACGGTGTAACATTTATATTGTGTTTAGACTGTAGAATAACAAAATTCTTATATTACGGCTTAAGTTTGCGAGTGTGTTCGTATGTTTATTACTTCTTCACACTCACGGCTGGACCAATTTTGATGAAATTTGGTATGGGGGTAGTTGACATCCTGGATTAACACATGGACTACTTTTTATCCCGCAAAAATGCGTAGCTAGTAAATTTTTTATAGATAAGAAAGTGTGTTTTTTTCGCTTTATTTTCTTTTGCGCATCAACCGAACGATTAGCTAATTTGGTAGGTTTGGTTTCTGAACTAATGGGCTTGGGTTTGATTCCTACACCCGAACATTTGTGTGACAAACATAAAATGTTCGTATATATATGTATATGCCATATATGCTTTTACCATTATGATCTTTAAACAACTTTAGTTTCATAATTTTTGATAATTTAATGTACCTAAAAACATCTCATTTAATATTAACAAATACTAACAACAAGGACCTCCAGGCTGAAAGCCAGGTCTCCTAACTAGGCCACCGAAAATATATACGTTACAAATGTACAAACTGATCACATCACTAAAAGCTTAGCATTGTCAGATAAAGTACTTTCACTCAATTCTTTCTTTTATATGAAATAGCAAACAAGCAACGGGCCACCTGATGGTAAGTGACCGCTGCTTATGGACACCTACAACAACCGGGGAATAGTGTATTGACTACCTTTAAAGACCATATTCACCATAGTTTGAAGCGAAGTAGATCAAAATTCGGTTCACTTGAAAATACATTTAAATGACATAACCAGTGTTTTGTATTATGTTTTCATAATCCCGTAGGATAGCAGGTGAAATCGCAAGGCAGTCCTAGCTCAAAATTCGATGTGTTAATTAATATCAAATGTTTAGATGAAGTGGAGCAAATCCAATGAGTTAATTAGAGGTAGAAAGATATCTCACTAGACGACCGTTACAATTGGGTATTTGGGCTGTGCCAACTCGACACAGAGATGTAACAACGCTTAGATGATCAATATAATAAATAATTATTATGATAATTTTGTCGCCATTTATTAAGAAAGTAAAATATATGTATCAACTAACTCTACTAATATATATATATTTTTTTTAATGGTTGACAGGCTAGGTTTTTGACCACAGCTCACCTGATGTTAAGTGACGGTGTGTTCGAAGATGGTAAAGCACACCTAGCCTGGAATGGAACTGGCTCTCAAATAAATAAATAATATAATTAATATGAAAGTTTGTATGTTTGGATGTTTGTTACTCGATCACGCAAAAACGGCTGAACGGATTTGGACGACATATAGTACACATATCTTTTTATTGATAACCTGATGTTAAGTGACGGTGTGGTCGAAGATTGTAAACACACTTAGAATAGTATAGAACTGGCTCTCAAGTGAGGCTGTCAGATTCTCAACTTGAGGGTGGTAGCTAGCCAGCCGAGCTACTATGTTACGGTTTTCTCACGATGTTTACCGGCAGCTCGAGCTCATTGTTAGGTTTTGTACCCACGCCCTTGTGTGAACCAACCGCACTAACCACTGAGCTATCATCGCTACAATATAGTTATTTACATATAGTTTATTAACTGGATCAACATATTATATGATACTTTTTATCATAAGAAAATGTGAAATCCTAAGAATCCTGTGGGATTATCAAAACTACTGGACGTATCTTGAAATTTGGTACAGATGCGTCTTATGGAACATCTTTAAACCGGAACACATTAATGTTTACACACTACTGCTTAGAAACAGAATGTCCAATACTACGACTGCTATCTAGACAATCAATTAATCTATCTGAATATCAAAGGCTAAATATCTGTATTCTGTAGCGATGATAGCTTAGTGGTTAGCGCGGTCGGTTCACACACCGAAGGGCGTGGGTTCAAACCCCAATAATAAGCTTTGAGCTGCCGGTGACGGAAAACATCGTGAGAAAACCATAGCATAATAGTAGGGTACTTTCTAGTACTCAACTGGCTACCACACTCAAGCTAAAAATCTACCACCAAGCATCTAACGGTGTGTTCCGGAAGCCTCACTTGAGAGCTAGTACCATTCCAACCAAGGTGTGTTTTACCATCTTCGACCACACCGTCATTTTATATCAGGTGTGGTCAATAAAAAAAAAATAGATTTAACTTCCTTAACAACTTATTACAACCAGCTTCATGTACTTTAGCTAAAAATAAACTGCGTTTAACATTATTTTGTACACAAAGATTTTTATACAAAAAAAAAGCAACAATACATATAAATCAACAATCGTTTGATTTTGCCGACATTTTAAAACAGTAATTTACCACAACACTGTATTAGGAATCCAACAAAAAAAAACTGACGTAACTTAAAAAACTTATTTTCTCAGAAATCAAGATAAAATCAACCGTCAATACACGATTCCGATATTTAATGCGCAACTAGCCACGCCCTCAGGTTTTACTTGGCATTGTTTAAAATTTTTAGTTGCTCATTTTTTAATGGAAATTTCTTTGGCTTTGTACTTCAATTACTGACGATGTAATCCTAACTAATATTATTAAAATACGAATGTGTGTTTGTTTATTACGCTTTCATGCTTTAACTACTGAACCAATTCACATGAAATTTTGCATACGCATTGTCCAGGGTACAGAAAAGGATATCAAAGGCCTTTTTATCCAAAGGAAAAAACCTATTATGTATATATATTTATACTATAAAGGACACATTTTAATAAAAAAATCGTCTAATAATTCGCTTAAGAAGACTCTAAAAGATAAGTTTTTATAAAACATAACTTATCTAACATAAATAAAACCTTATATCCCCTCTACTGAACTTTGTATTACTAAATCCAATTATTAACTTTATCACCGTAAAGTATTGTTAAATAAATCACTTGACGAGCCAACTCTCTGTAAAATTATTAATAATCATAACGTAACTCTTTAACACTACGGGAATAATTGACGGTCTTATCGCTAAGAGCGATCTCTTCTAGGCAACCTTATAGAGAATTAAAAAATCTATATATCTCTACTTAGAACAATGTCGCTTCGCGCCGTCTGTACGCTTAGATCTTTTAAACTACGCAACGGATTTTAATGCGGTTTCCATCAATAGACAGAGTGATTCAAGAGGAAGGTTTATATGTATAATACAAGCATATGCACCATATTAGAATCTACATTGAACCCGCGTGAAACCGGCGTGGATCGCTATAAAAGAAATACACATAAATACCTATCTATATTACAAAATATAAATACTTAAATATACTGTATAGAATATATTCATTTTTTTTTGTTTATTATTATTATTTTGTTCATAACAAACAAACACAATAATATCACATTTATCAATATAGATATAAATTATGTAATAAAAACAAACAAAATGATGTACATACTTAACGTGGGTTTTCCTAAAACACTCCAACAGCGCGGATTTTTCTGCGAATCACCAAAAAACGTCAAGTTTTTCTGTCATAAGTCAAAGCGATTTTTGTTTCCGTCATTTATTTTATGGTCATTTTAGAAACTTCAGCGTCCACAGATAAAAACATAAGTAGGTTTATTAATAGGCTTTGAATGATGCCTGCTTTTGTAACTTAGTTTCTAGTAATTTGAAATCTGTAGAATGTGGATTCGATTCCCACCCAAGGCAAAAAATTAATTGACGAACGTAGGTAGTATCCTATCAATCATCTGGTTCCCACAGTACAACTTTAACCTTTTTTTGGCTAGATGACGCTCTATCAAAATGTCCAACGATTTATTTGTGTATTTTATATAAAATAAATATATTTCTTAATCGTAAGTAATTCATGAGGAAACAATAGCATGGTGGTAGGGTATATTTTAATAGTACTCGGCTGGCTAGCTACCACCCTCAAGTTGAAAATCTCACTTAACATCAGGTGAGCTGTGGTCAAACACCTAGCTGGTCAACAGTAAAAAAACTATACACATCTATTTATAGTAAAAATGTTTAGTATCTGGTAGCCAGATATTCTGCCGCCAAGCAGCTAAACATTACTGTGTTCCGGTTTGAAGGGTACTGCAGCTAGCGAAATTACTGAGCTGTTGAGACTAACCATCTAGTCTCAAAGAAATGAGCGCCAAAGCAGCGATGCCCCGGACTTTGTTTTGCTACTCAAAGTTCTGTGTATCGCTGCAATGCTCATACACAGGCGTTATCTCTTACCATCAGGAGAGCGTATCGTTCGTCTTATTACTTTTACATTTAAAAAAAAAGTATACATAATTTGAGATATTATAAGTAAGTAGGTACGTATGTATGTTAGTACCTATACGGTGCGTCGTGATGAATCTCGCCTTTGACCCTGGTCCCAGGGTTTGGAGTCAGGCAGTCTCCGATGGTTCAGCTGATAAGAACCCGTCGATCTCATACCAATATGACGTCGGGAGAGATTGAACTTGTTTTATATTATGTTGGAAATCGTTTCTTTGTGATATTTTGTTCGAAAATTAAAATATTATATCCTATTTCTCAGTCTAATGTTATAAAGGCGAAAGTCTGTGAGTGTGGTTTTATCTTTGTTACTTCTTTAAGCTCAAACGGCTGGACCAATTTTGATGAACTTTGGTATGGAGCTGACATCCTAGATTAATACATAGGCTACTTTTTATCCCGAAAAAACTAAAGCGGATAGCACCGCGGGGCGCAGCTAGTCTCAATAATATTATAAATGTGAAAGTTTGAATGAATGGATGTTTGTTACTCAATCACGCCAGAACGGCTGAATGAATCTGGATGAAATTTTGCATGTAGATACTTTAGGCCCTGGAATAAAACATAGGATACTTTTCACCATCATCATCAACCACCACCACGCGGAAAAACTGCGGGGCGCAGCTAGTAATATTATAAGTTTGTATGTTTGGATGTTTGTTACTTAATCACGTAAAAACGGCTGAACGGATTTGGATAAAATTTGGCACACATATAGTTTATTACCTGGATTAACATATAGGATACGTTTTATATCACAAATTTGTTAGGTTCCTTTTGGGATTATCAAAAAACGAACTACTGGACGTATCCATTTGAAATTTGATATAGATGCGTCTTATAGAACATTATTCAGAGATAAAATGTATCCTATATAAATAAAATATCGCAAGTTTCATCACTATTGCTTATTTTTTACTTACCTACACGTGTTTCATTTCTCTCTGAACCTAATTCTAATGTTAACGCGGACGAAACCGCGTTCGTAAGTTAGTTCGAAACAAACTTACTTTACGTACTTTTTGTTTTCTTTCTTCGGTAATCAATTTATATAAGAAAGGTTATTAATTCAGCTTTATATATCGAAATATAGTATACTTTTAATTTAATAGAAAATGTGTTTTTTGGTAACGAGATAAAACTAAATAAGTGAATTAGGCTTTCTTTAAAAATATTAATTATTTTTTAACTTAATAGTGTTACAAGATCTTCCGCTTGTTCTTAATCTGTATCGTGTTTTCCATTCTTGCTTGCCTGGAAGGGATCGCTCTTAGCGATGAGGCCGCCACTTGTTGCTCATGAGATTTATTTATTTCTGTATATTTTTTAATATGTATTTCTTTTAGTTTCTACTTTCTACTAATAATTATTAATAAATAATTAATAAACATACATTTAGATAGATATAAATTCTTCATTGTGCACACCAAAAATAGAAAAAAAGTACAGAAAATAAAAGAATCTAAGTACGAAAGACGAATAATTCAACGAATTTTTTTTGTATGAATAATTTTGTAAAAAAAAAATGCAAGACTTAAATAATAAATAGTTAGTGTTCTTATTTTTTTTTTTTTTCTGATTTAAGTTGATCGTTTTTCTAATATATATGTTCGTACTTTAAATAATTTTGAAGGAATAATTTGTTTCAGTTTTATAATTTGCCCGTTACTTTTTTTGCAGAAAAATAATTCTTTACATGGTCTACTCAAAGTTATTGTATATGAAGGAAGAACTTACCTTAGTTTTAACATCCAAAAGTGAAAAAAAAGGTTTGGATTCTCGTTCGAGCCACTGTTATACACAAAATCCTTAAATTATTGTCACTTCCACAAACAATGTTCACAGTCACACTGTTCAAAAACTAGAAAAAAAGTTTCGCACAACCAGTGACCTGAAATGAAAAGGTTTCACTCGAAAAAGTTTGTCAGAGCGCGAAAAAAGTCGCAACAGAAAATAAATCGCAGACTCGGAAAATGCCGACAGCCGCGCGCGCCACAACGCGACTGAAAAAATTGCCACATCTGCGTAAGACTCGGAAACTAAATCAAAATACTCGCTAGAGGGACGAGTCAACCGAGGCCCCACCCTTCCCCCACCACTAGCGCGCAAAAACTAACGTAAAAACCATGCGTCGACTCCTCCACGCGAAATTAACAATTGTTTATATCACTAAAATGTATTCCGATACATCTCGACAAAGCCCTATTTTAAGCGAAACATTAAACAATTAAGAATCACACAATAGAATTCCGACAATGTCGAAATATTTAAAACAATACTCGCGTTTAATTTGCACGAATCAAAATAATAAACACGGACGGTTACAGTGTTATCGATATTTAAAAATCGATTCGAATTGTATCGGACGAGTCCCTAGATTCGGACGTAATCGAGTTTCCAGATTTCGAATCGAGTTTTCCCGCGCTCCTGGATTTCGAATTTGGAATGTTTACGTTGGTGCGACCGCGCGCGTCAACCGCCCGGTCTCAAATACCGATAGAGCTCGACGCGATAGCGGCTGCGAGTTTTTTCTGCCAAAAAACTTAAGAAAAGGGTCCTTTGGTTCAGTTTAGGGTTAACGGGGACTTTTTATGATTTCTTTAGAGTTTTTATGATCCATTGAATTGGAGCGTATTTAGATATACGCGGATTGACCTTCGCTCGGTCCATGTCGGAGCTTTTAGTTGCTCTGAGCTACTTTATGCTCGCGAGTTAGTTTTTGTGGGTGTTTTTTGCGGTGTGTCAAAAGTTGATACTCTGGTTGGTATCGTCTTGATGAGTATTATGGGTAGCAACTAGGTGCTACGCTGCCTCGAAGCGTATAGAAAAATCACTCGCTTTAACTGATAGGTAGTACCTATTTAAACAGACTAATTAAAAGCATAGCATGCAAGCATTAAAATTAAGTTTATTAGCGTGGTGGTAGGGTACTTTCTAGTACTCGGCTGGCTAGCTACCACCCTCAAGTTGAAAATCTGCCGCCAAGCATCTGACGGTGTGTTCCGGCAGCCTCACTTGAGAGCCAGTTCCATTCCAGGCTAGGTGTGCTTTACCATCTTCAACCACACCATCACTTAATATCAGGTGAGCTGTGGTCAAACACCTAGCCTGTAAGCCATAAAAAGAAACTCTATTTTTTATAAGACAGGCTCAGTGTTTGACCAGAGGCTCATTAAGCTATGTTTTTGAAAACCCTTGGTTGAGTGCTGCTTCGAGAGTCGACGGGCGTGGGTTCGATTCCCACTCAGGACTTTAATTTTTGTAACCAACATTATGTTTGTTCTGTATGTATTATAAGTATAACAATAAAAAAAGTGTCTGGTTCCCATAGTACAAGCTTTGCTTATTCTGAGGCTAGATGGCGCTGTTTGAAATGTTCTCCGATATTTATTTATTACGTGATGGTGTAGTATAAGATTGTTAACAATGGTAGCTTCGAATGGGAACTGGGTCTCAAATGTGGCTGCAGGAACACTCCGTTAAGTGTTTGACGGCAGATTTTTTAATCAATATAAATGTTTTTAGTTTTTCAAAGAATGTTGAATGACAGTTAGGGTCCTGATTAGTAAATACTAACCTATCAAACATAAAATATGTTAAGTTCTAAGAAAAGCATATATACCTACAATAGATAAAATAAAAATACAAACAAAATATTTAGTTATTTATGATTATAGTTTCATATTAAACTAGTTTTAAGCTCCGAACGGTGACCTCATGACACCTATATTACCCCAACAGCCTGTTGATATTGCTCACGTACTGTAGCGCTCGTTACGTAGCAACGAAGGAACCAGTCAGTCTCTGGATGGGTGACCGGTGATTGATTTAAACAACTGTACCCTATCATAAGTCGGATGATACGTGAAATGTTCAGTCACAATTGTTTTTTTTTTAATAACAACCGTCTAGCCAAGTCAATCAAGCAAGCAAGCCAAGCATCTAACGGGTGTGTTCCGGCAGCTTCACTTGAGTGCCAGTTCGATTCCAGGCTAAGTGTGTTTACCATCTTCGACCACACCGTCACTTAACATCAGGTGAGCTGTGATAAAACACATAGCCTGTCAACCATTAAAAAAAAAACATTTAATTTCTGACACTAAGGCTGATCACTCAGCCTACACTAACTTACTTAAGTTTTTACCTCTTACCATTATTTCTGATTCGTTACAACTTGCATTTTTTTTATAAAATTCATTCAGACTAATTAATATTTATAATATTTTTCTCGTAAACCCAATGGGCCGTAACATAATTAATTACTCCAGAAATCCAGTTTAAGCTAATAAGAAAATAATTGCTGGCGCCGGCGCAAAACCCTCATGTCGACTGTACCCGACAGCGCAGAAAGAGGGAGGTTATACGGGAAATGTTGGCCACAAACTCTACCTTTCACCTGGTGGTAAATCTTCTTCTCTCTTCTTATCTGTGAATCTCTAGGTTTTTTAAACGTAAAAGTTTTTTTTTATACTTGACAGGCTAGGTGTTCGACCACAACTCTTCTGATGTTAAGTGACGGTGTGGTCGAAGATGGTAAAGCACACATAGCCTGGAATGGTATTGGCTCTCAAGTGAGGCTGCCGGAACACACCGTTAGATGCTTTGCGGCAGATTTTCAACTTGAGGGTGGTAGCTAGCCAGCCGAGTGGTATAAAGTACTCTACCACCATGCTATGGTAAGATTGCTTTATACTCATAATAACACACACAAACACACACGCGCGCGCACACAAACACACACATACGCACCCACATTTCCTAAATTTTTTTTATTTACGAAGATTAATGGTTACGGCATAATTCAAAGTACCTGGATGACCGAGCTTTGCACGGTTTTTTTTTAGTTTTCTAAAGTGAAACCTAGCTAGATCGATTTATCGCCTCCGAAACCCCCTGCATACAAAATTTCATGAAAATCGTTGGAGCCGTTTCCGAGATTCAGATTATATATATAGGTATATACATACATACATTACCGTGGTGGTGCCGGCGTAAGAATTGTACCCCACCCTCTCTACCCGTGGTTGCCGTAAGAGTCGGCTAAGGGATGTAATCCGGAAGATGGGCAGCAGCGTCTTCCTTGAACAATCACACCTAACTGCGCTCACCAACCCGCCTGCCAAGCGTGGTGAGTATTGGCAAAACCCCCCCAGGAGGAGGCCTATGTCCAGCACTGCGAAATTACAACGCTGTTGAGACTAACCATCTAATGTCTCAAAGTAAGTCGCTCAGGCAAAGCAGACTTAGACCTTATTTTGTTACTCAAAGTTCTGTGTGCCACCACAATGGTCATAGACAGGCGTTATCTCTTACCATCAGGAGAGTGTGACATTCGCCTCATTACTTTTACGTTTAAAAAAATAGGCCAAGTGCGAGTCGGACTCGCGCACCGAGGGTTCCGTACAAATCTGTAGGTACATAAGTAAAAGTTATGGTATTTTTCATTTATCTGTGCTATAAGACGTTGCTTCATACCAAATTTCAAGATTCTGAGTTCACGGGACGTGCCCTGTAGGTTTTGATTCCCTTGCGAGTGTCGAAAATTTGCAGCATAAACGGCTGTATCTTTTGATTGCGTTGGCTTAGAAGTTTAATTTTTTCACAGCTCTAAGGGACAGTAGACCTGAGTATTTGATATGAATTTCAGCTTGATACCTCCACGCGTTCCTGAGAAAACGGGTCTTGACAGACAGACGGGCAACAAAGTGATCCTATAAGGGTTCCGTTTTTTCCTTTTGAGGTACGGAACCCTAAATATACTGGGATATAACTTACCTTCATGTTTTTCTTTTAACAGCAAAATAAGCAACATAACCTACTTACTATAGATTAGTTTTACCTGTTCATTAAGAAAAACTCATAGCTACATAATTCAATTTAGCATAATCAATGAAATATCGATGATAAAAAGCTCTCCTAAATTATACCTAACTAAAAAAGTTATGAAAAAGCTTTCTCTCGTTTACTCTCAACTAATGGTGCATACGTTTGTCCCGCTTACACATATATTTACCTATTTAAAGAACCTATATAGATCTAGATGCTAAGTCTTTGCAAGGCTTTTTTTTCTTTTTCTTTTTAGGTCATAGCACGTTTGTGTATTGTGCCAGTTCTCAAATAGAAACACAAATATTTTATTGACAACACCAAAGTCATTTTGCCATTCATATTTAAAAATAGCATTAGAAATGTCTCAAGTTATCTATACAGGGTTATAAACTTACGGTGTAGTAATCCGAAAGGGGGTCATAGTGCGGTTAATTAAAGTGTGTTTGTCATCTTTGACCACGCCGTCACGTAACATGAGGTAAGCTGAGGTCAAACACATAGCCTGTCAAACATGAAAAAAAAGTACAGCTGTAAAATCGCTGCTACAGCTTGATTAAGAATCATCAAACTGTATTTCTATAGAACAGCTGCTTTCTTTCACGATTTCAAAGTTATGACTAGCTCTTATAGTAAAAGTTCACAATTACCTCCTTTCAGCTTGGAGCATCCTAAGCGTATAACCCTGTAGAGGCATTAGTAATAGAATCTATTCTTTGGCAGATAGTAGATCACAGTAGAGATCACCTACGATTCCCCAAAGCAATAAATCGCGAAACGTACAACAAGTATACGGATTCGATTCCCGCGCAAATGTCAGCGGTTATTTTCGCGCGTGAACTGTGGCGTCCGTCAGCGCTGGCCGACAACTAAGTGATGCTTTTGTTACATAATTCGAATTTAGAATTTTCTTATTCTCTATTTAATTTAGGTTTTTTGTTTCGTTCTTTTTTAACCCCCGACATGATAGAGGGCAATTATAAGTTTAACTTGCGTTATCTGTGTCATTGTAGCTTCGACCGATTTTGACTCTTTCAAGATTCACGTGAGTAGATTCAAGAAAATCTGTTGGTCTGATTGAAGAATATCAGGTATTTGTTAGTTCAATAGATGTAAGCATTTTACAAGTCTGGCGACCTTATCGCTAAAAGCGATCTCTTCCAGTCAACCTTAGGATGTTGTGGTGATATGCTGTGAAGTTTTACAGAAACATCTACTGCCATTTTCAGTTTTATATATGTCATTAACTAATCTAAATCTTATTTTTAATTGCTTATAAGTTGACATTATGTAGCTATGTTTCACGTATAAGTTGAATAAAATTGTTACTTATATGAAGGAAATCAATTCAGGGGGTCAAGCATATGATACTCAAAACTCAAAACTCAAAACTCAAAGTGCTTTATTTCCTTTAGACCTTACAGGACTCTTGGACACGTCACACGTCACAAATTATAAACATACTTAAAACTAGGAAATAAAGTGATCACTTTGATCTTTCGTTCACTTCAATCTTTTTAAGGTAAAGTAAAGAAGCGAACAAGAAACCTTTACCTTGTTAGATTGTTAGTTTTCGAGTTGGAGCAAAACTCGTCCCAAGCTTTTTTATCGTCTAGATAATCTGATATTTTGTAGTAAGCCTTTTTACATAGGATATTTTTGACAATTTGTTTGAATTTATTTATTGATAATTTTTGCAACTCACTAGGAGTTTTGTTGTAGAAGCGTATACATTGCCCTTTAAAGGATACATTTATCTTGTTTAGCTTAGTTTTGGGCACAGCAAGTTTATTCTTATTTCTAGTATTTAAATTATGTATGTCGCTATTTTTAGGGAAACGATTGGTATTTTTATGAGTGTACAACAAGTTTTCATAAATGTATTGACATGGTACTGTCATTATGTTAATTTTTTTGAATTTATCACGTAGGGATTCTCTGGGACCCATATTATAGATTGCACGAACAGCCCTCTTCTGCAACACAAATACGGTGTTTATATCTGCAGCGTTCCCCCACAGCAGTATGCCATAAGACATAATACTATGGAAGTAGCTGAAATAGACTAGTCTAGAAGTATCAACGTCTGTAAGATGACGGATTTTTTTTACTGCATATGCTGCAGAACTAAGTCTCTTCGATAGCTTATCTATGTGTGGGCCCCATTGAAGTTTACTATCTAAGGTTATTCCCAAGAATACGGTATTGTCTATAATTTCTAATGTTTCTCCTTTTACGTTTACATCAGCCTTAACTTGTTTTACATTAGGTAGAGTAAATCTTATACATTTTGTTTTGGTTTCATTAAGCAAAAGATTATTGACATTAAACCAATGGACTACTTTTGAGATTGCATTATTCACATCGTCGAAATTTGTGCTTTGTCGATACGACATAAGCGATTCTTAAATGTATGAAAAAAGTAGATTCCATCTGCTCCCGCCAGGGGCGCTGTCCCACTTTCCATATAAACTACTTTATTGTTTACGTAGTAGGGACGTACATAGCGTTAATATGCTAGCTCGTCTAAATCAAAAAAGAACTGGTTGAAAATATGTTTAAAAAAAAGTTTATAGAAAAAAGTATATTTAGCCAGTATCAATATACCTACACTACCTTTAGAACTGTATAGTACAGAGTCCGATGCCAAAGAATAAAAAAAAAATGTAGTTCCATATTTTACCCGAAGCCTAAATAAACCCTGCTTTTATGAACTGTCCCATAGCTGATCACAGGCCACTTCTTGTTAGAAGAAGAAGGCCAAGTGCGGGTTAGCAGAAATCACATATCTTCGAGCTCTACCCATAAACAATAATACAACAACAACAATCATGAATGTATCAATGTTTTTTTTTATTGGAGCCTAATATTGCAAAGCCCGCCGTAAAATTGATTTCAGAGTATCGCTTTGCCAATTTTAGAAGCATTAACTCGACGAATGCCTCCCTCCAGAGCCTACACGATTTTATGACAGCTAATTAAATACTCTAATTCCCGCCAACGATCTCCCGCCAAAACAAACCACATTCCGCAAATGTCATTAAAAATAAAAAGTATAAACTGATTGGCAAAATTAAACTTTACAAGAAACGAGTAATAATTCCTTTTTTAAACATAAAACGAACATTTTCCGAGGTTTCACGTCTTACATACCCGTCCGCGGAATAATAATCTATGTTTACTGTGTGCGTGAACTTGTTTGTGTGCGTGAGGGAATGATATTTTCCACACATGAGTTGTTACTCGTGTTAACAATAAATCATATGAATGTATTTGTGATCGGGCCTACCTTAGTGACGGGAACGATGGATTATCGATATCTAAGTTAAAAAGATTAATTGAAAACTAGATATAATTATGTTATAAATTCCGAATCATAATTAGGTACTTAAAAATTCTTATTTTAAATTATAGTTATTTTTATGTTTAGCAAGTATTATCGGTTGAATTTAACATCTACGTATATATATTTTGTTGCTTTTGACTGCCTTGTTAGCACATTTGGAAGTATTTGTTTCAAGAGCTTTACGGTGTGGGTTTAATTTCCGCCCAAGCAAAAAAATATGTTACGAACGTAAATATTCTTTCTGTGTCTGGATGTTTTGTATGTGTGAGAAGTATTTATTCACAAAAGAAAAGTATATTATTTAAGGATAATATCAATTATATGGTTCCCGAAGTGCGAGGTATGCTTAGTTTGAAACTAGATGGTTCTGTGTGAAATGTCCTATATTACTTCAATTTTTTATAGCCCGTAGAGTTCAAGTTAGTGACTTCGTTGGATCTACAAGAGCGTTCGTAAACCCATTTTTACTAAACGTAATATGAATACAAATTTATGAATATCATTTTAAATCAAATCATATAAAAATAAGGGTACTTTTTATCACAATTGCTTGCGGGTACTTTCACGTGATCCATATGCCTGCCTTTAATATATGTATTTGACTTTTTTATGTCATTTAACAGCCTAGGTGTTTGACCTCAGTTTACTTGATGCTAAGCGACGGTGTGGCCGAAAATAGTGAAGACTGGTATGGAATAAATAAAATATGTGCTTTTCACTACTGAAAACATGGACAAAATATGAACATTCACCTATTTAAAATAATATTTATGATAAATCATAATCTATCGATATACATTCAAACAAAGCTTGTCATCGATTATTCGGAGCCCAGCCCTTGTTGCGTATATGTGTGCCGTACGCACGCACTCACACCACAATCGCTCGAATCGTGTTGCATTTCTTTCTCGTATTGTAATTTATTGGTCTGTAACGAAGTTAATTATTACGATTTTTGTATTAAACGTTGGAAATTATTTTTAGTATTGCAGACGTTGTATTCGTATCGCCTTTTTTACCGAGAATCGAGAATGTATCGATAAATAGTGATGTATATTAATATAATGATGGAGTACTTGTGATTCTATACGCATACAAGTTACATTAAAAGTTGCATAAATTTTTGTTAAAAAAACCTTAATTTTATGCGACGATAACTTTTTTGATGTTTTTTTTTTTAAATAAAGATTAATAAGTGTAAGCAGTCTTGCACATAACGATGCAACTTAAGTACTTTGACTAATGATTTTTATTGAATTTTGAAATATATCAACACAACTGTCTATATCTATATGGATTCTAGATCTGATAGTCTAGCATTTCGTAAAAAACTTTTGACAAAGTTTTCAATGTCAAAATGGCGCGACTATGATCAATGACATCATGTCACATTAGTCAGTTTGTGTTTACGCTCGTCAGGTGCGTTGATCCTTTTTCACGATTTTTGTTTTTTTTTTGACATATTTTGCTGTCGAAACTAGACTGGAAGTTCTTTAGTAAATTGATATTCTATCTTCTCAGCCATCATCATTTCAGCCGTAGGACGTCCACTGCTGGACATAGGCCTCCCCCATTGACTTCCATAAAGACCGGTTGGAAGCGACTTCAACTTGCTAATCCGTTGGGCTATGTCGGTAACTTTGGTTCGTCTACGGATCTCCTCATTTCTGATTCGATCTCGTAAGGACACTCCGGAGGATAGCGACCATGGACCAGCAAGCGCAGGCGTAGGACGTCCACCCACAAGGTGAACAGACGACCTCATAAAGACCGCAGGAACGCGCTGGATGCGAGCCGCTTCCAACCGGTCTTTATGGAAATCAATGGGGGAGGCCTATGTCCAGCAGTGGACGTCATACGGCTGATGATGATGTAAGAATATAACGAAATAAGTATCAAATAATGAGTGTTGCTCTAATAAGTTTAGTAAATCAATCATTATTGAGACGTTTCTGAAATTGAAAGTTACAAAAAAATTCATTAACAGATTTTTATAATAATTCCATCTTATAAAGACTCGTTCACAAGATCGCACCATTCACGATTAGAACCTGTTTGAGTCAACTAAGATTAATGTCACCCTCATTAAAGTTATTATACATTTAGACTTTTTATATTGACTTTTCAAATGTCATGTCATATTATTCGATTGAAAACAAAGCAAGTAATAATTTTGTAATCGATTTGTAGGAATTGGTTTTTAATTGGTCTAGCTACCACACTCAACTCAGGTGTGTTCGTGTAACGGTGTGTTCCTGTTAATCCCATTCCAGGGTAGCTGTGCTTTACCATCTTCAACCATGCCGTCACTTATAATCTCGTGAGGTGAGACACCTACTCTATCAAAAATAAAATTTGAAAATTTCTCACAAAACTTTCCTAATACTCATCCACAGATAAAAAAAAGAATAATGCAGATTAAAAAACGCAACCGGATCAAATTTCAAAATATACAGGGTTAAACCTAGTTCACAATGTCGAGACCTCATCAAGAAATGGGGTCACATTTTCCCTATTTTCGATCTTTTTTTTTGGGATGAAAAAAATCTTTGTGTAAAGAAACGATAGACTATTTTAAAGTGATCTACTTTTTTGAAGTTCACTCGGCGTAAGAGATAACCCTAAAATTGGGGTGAATCGTGGGAAAAGGTACAAGTTATTTTTTATTATTTTAAATGCTAGGGGAAGAGCTTGCGAATTTTAAAAGACTCCGAGGTTAATATGCATAAAAGTTCAATTTAAACGGAGATTTACTATCTTATTTTAATTGTGTTCATTTTAATTTGATACTTAACTTACGGCCGTGACTTCAACCGCCTTAACTTTCCAATTAGGTTCAGAGAGAAGTGAAACATTTGTAACAAATAAGTAATAGTCATTTTTGCGCTATTTTATTATTAATCTAGTTGCGCGTAGTGATGGATGATGATGATGATGATGAAAAGTATCTTATGTCTTATTCCAGGGCTTAAAGTTAGAGATGAAATTTTAAAGCCATCTAGAGATGAAATTTTAACTTTACGTAAAAGTTTTTTTTTTTTTATGATGAAATTTTATTTTTAACGGATCTATCCGTTGAGTAATTTACGCATGAAGGCGTAAAAAAAACTCACATTGGCATTTATAATATTAGTTAGGATTAGTAAGAAATATTTTGTAAATTATATATCACATCATCAGCCATAGGACGTCCACTGCTGGACATAGGCCTCATCCTGCGGGGGTTTTGCCAATATTCGCCACGCGTGGCAGGCGGGTTGGCGAGCGCAGTTAGGTGTGATTGTTCAAGGAAGACGCTGCTGCCCATCTTCCGGATTACATCCCTCAGCCGACTCTTACGGCAACCACGGGTAGAGAGGGTGGGGTACTATTCTTACGCCGGCATCACCACGGCAAATTATATATGTCACATAATTATGTATTTAATTAATGTTCCTCATTCAACCTGGCATTAGGTACCCGCTAGCCTACTGCTTTAATAAAGTATTGAGATTAGTTTTTTAGTATGCTTTGCTCATTTAAAAAAAATACATGTACTTAATTAGCCATCCATTATTTATAACAGTTTTATTGAATTATTCCAAAGATGGATGAGTGACAAAATTAATAAATTAATGAATACTTTATAAGCCTGTAAAACTCAGTAATCGATCGATTACCTACAAGTGATTTCTTAGTCACCACGGGGTTATATTTTTTTAATGGTTGACAGGCTGTTTGACCACAGCTCAGCATCATCATCCACAGCCTTCTTTATCCCTCTGCTGGGTATAGACCTCTCTCTTGTGCCATCTACCTTGGCCCTCTGCTAATCTGGTCCAGGTTCGACCCGCGACAGTGACGATATCGTCACTCCATCTTGCGGCTGGACCAACGCTCCGCGTATCAAGGCCACCAATCTGTTGCAACCTTACTCCACCTGTCATCACTTCGCCTAGCAACGTGTCCTGCCCTGCTAACTACTGTTAAATGACGGTGTGGTCGAAGATGGTAAACACAACTAGCCTGGAATGGTACTGGCTCTCAAGTGAGGCTGACGGAAGTTAAATTGGGTTAAGTGCTTGGCGACGGATTTTCAACTTGAGTGTAGTAGCCAGCCGAGTACTAGAAAGTACCCTACCATCATGCATTCTAAGTGTTTAAAAAAAATCGCATAAATATGTCAAATCTGCCAACCCGCACTTAGCCAGTATAGCCAGTAGACTAAGGCCTAACCCTTCTCACAATCAGAAGAGGCCCACGCGCAGCTGTGGGATAGTTAAAAGCAGGGCCGATTCAAAAGCTATTGCACTACCAATATTTTTCGATTTAAGATTTCAAGAAAAGAGTTTTAATGAAACTTTATTGATATGACCACAATTTAACCCTATCGCATACCAAACTTTTCAGACAATACAATCGTACGACCAATTGACCCGAGGTCACACACGTATCGTGTTACCATTCAAAAAGAAACACACAATTCTGGAATCCGATACGAAGAAATCCACAATTCTTTATGAAAACGTTGCAATTCTATAACTGACCTCTTTCTGGTAAAATATAAGAAATAGTGACCCTTTCTTATAACGTTCTGCACAAGCGTGTGATTTGTGACCCGCATGACCTTTTTATATTTTTTGTTAGTGGTCAAAAAGGGGCATCTTCGATTGTGTTCGTGTGGACAATGTCTTACTGATTGGGTGACGCAAAAAATTTGACGTGAAGTTTGGAAATATACAAATAGTTGGGTTTTTGTTGGCGTACAAATTGTAGGTTTTTTTATCGCTGACAGGTTAGGTGCTTGACCACAACTCACCTGATGTTAAGTGACGGTGTGGTCGAAGATGGTAAAGCTTGGAATGGAACTGGCTCTCAAGTGAGGCTGCCGGAACACCGTTAGATGCTTGGCGGCAGATTTTCAACTTGAGGGTGGTAGCTAGCCAGCCGAGTACTTGAAAGTACCCTACCACCACGCTATGGTTTCCTCACGATGTTTTTCCTTCACCGGTAGCTCAAGCTCATTGTTGGGATTTAAACCTACGCCATTCGCCAGCCTCTCAATCGGATGGACCTATTTCGATGCGGTTTTTTTTCATTTGCAAGCCAGTTTCCTTGTGGTGGTTCTTACCTATGTTTGGTTAATTGCGTAGGAGGTTTTTTATATTTTTTTATTTAATTATTAACTTGCTAAGTAGACAAAATTTTGCTAAATAAATTTTGTCCTTTTATCAAACATAAAAACATTAAGTAAAGTACATATATCACGTATAATAGTTAGTACTTGGGTGACTGAGCTTTGCTCGGCTGAAAACACGGATAAAACGACGTTTTCTAAAAATTAAACCTAGCTAGATCGATTTATCGCCCCCGAAACCCCCTGCATAATAAATTTCATGAAAATCGTTGGAGCCGTTTCCGAGATTCAGATTATATATATATATATATATACAAGTACTTGCTCGTTTAAAGGTATTAGATAGACAACCATATTTGTGAAATTTATATCTGTACCTACCTACAATTTCTCTAAAAATGTCATACAAAACATTGTAGCACCTTTTGTTGCAAAACCGTTATAAAATCCGCACAAAACTCACCCACAACGGCGCGAAATCTATAAAAATCTCAAATTACTGCAAACAGTAATAAATCACGACGAAAAATTAAAAAAAAAATTATCTCACGCATCTCGCATCAACTGTGCTTCCTAAAAGGGGTGAATTCGGTGATTTTTTTAAACTGACACAATAGTATACGGGACGCTTGCCAAACAGTTAACCGAAAAAAAAAAGATTAAAAAAGTAAACGCGGAAGATCATCCCGCGAAAAAGATTCGAAGTCCTAACTCTTTCCCATGGGTCTTAACCTTGGCGAACTTTTTTGTCAAAAATTGAGACACCTTTGCCATCTTTCCTTTTTTATGTCGTTTTTTTTCTAAAGCCCATGATTTGAGGGCGAGGGGTTGGCCTTTGTGCTTGCCCTTTCATTGTGCAAGCGTTGAGATAAAGCAGGTGGGTCAGATACGTAGCCGAGCCAAGAATCTTGTTGTTTTTTTTAATAATTACTTATTGGGTTAAACAACACTTTTCTATCAAAGTAGGTTTTATACTGAAAATTAAATTTACAACAAATTTAAACGCTTACTATATGTCTTTTTTAGATAAAATATTACCTAAAAGTTTAATTTAACTTATTAAAAACAATATTTATTTCAATGGTAGGAAAAATAATGCTAATTAAAGAGAAATAATTACGCCTTACATACTATAGATTTTATTATATACTATTACATATACTAGTTTCATATAAAGACTGTATAATATATTAGGTCTTTAGGAAAACTTAGCCCTAGAAAAGTGGTGGTCCCTATGTGATGGTCTAGCGTGTGATTCATCACAGACTACTCTAGTCACGGTCAAGTCCGGTCATGCCCTTAGTGGTAACTTTACTACAAGCTTCGGCGGAGTTTTAGAAGCAACACTACAAGCCACCACACAAGTATTTGAAGATAAATTAAGTGAAATAATTCTAGGTCACACAAAGTAAGTCAAGGTCAAGTCCGGTCATGCCCTTAGTGGTAATTTTATTACAAGCTTCGGCGGAGTTTAGGAAGCAACACTACAAGTCAAATAATATTATTTTCCCACAAATGTAATTTAGCTTTTTATGATTAATAATAATGAAATAAAATGACACTATTTTTTTTCTTCATTATTAAATACATAGAGAAACATGACTTTTTCGTGTTCCCGCCTAAAATCCTCAATCTACTTAGAAGAATAAAGTATTTTTAAAACCACGTAACCAAATTAAGAAAATATCATTGGCAAAATGGCATTGGCTGAAAACAAATTAACAAAAAAAAAAAGACAATACAATACAATGATTGCATAGCAACCGTTCAATATTTCCAAAACACGATAATAACACTGGCAACAAACACGATCCAGAACTACCAAATAATCCGTTGACGTGGCTAAAAATGGAAACTAATTCTTGCTTGAGCCGTGCTTAATAAATCTGATGGCAGCGCTTACAATCAACTGTATATATAACTTTGATCACTGTGTAAAAAGTTTTCGATCGAAATAAGTGTAATTACGGTAAGACGTCGCGCGCGTCTGAATTTTCGGAAAATTGGCGCGTTTGACAAAAAAGCAACATTTTCGGAAACACTACGCGTCGGCTTGGCGCGGCAAAAACACATTCCTAATTCAAACATGTACTTGGAGCCGATTAATTTAAAATGTTGCAAGTTTAACAAAAAGCTAGAGTATTAAGTGTTATTTAAAAAAAATGTTTTATATAGTAATCTTTTATTTTTAAAGCATAATTCTTGCAACACTGAATACAGGACAATTCTTTGTTGAAAATGTAGCATAAAATATTTTTTGTAGCGATGATAGCACAGTGGTTAACACGGTCGGTTCGCACTCGGGAGGGCGAGACTTCAAATCCTAACAATGGTCTTGAGCTGCCGGTAAAGGAAAACATCGTGAGAAAACCATAGCGTGGTGGTAGGGTACTTTCTAGTACTCGGCTGGCTAGCTACCCTAAAATTGAAAATCTGTCGCCAAGCATCTAACGGTGTGTTCCGGCAGCCTTACTTGAGAGCCAGATCCATTCTAGTCTAGGTGTGTTTACCATCTTCAACCACAACGTCACTTAACATCAGTTAAGCTCTGGTCAAACATAAAATGAGAACTAGTAAAAAGTAAAGTCGCTATCTGTGTCTGTCTGTTTTTCCTTTTACTTCTTTTTAACTACGCAACGGATTGTGATTAAGTTTTCACCGGCATTTTGACAGCCCTGTTAGCTTATTGGTAATACATATATCTGCTTTTAGAGCTGTAGGCCGTGGGTTCGATTCCCACCCTAATCCATCATTTTGTTGTATAAACAAATAGTTTTTCATACCTCCAAATAAAATAGCGACGACAATAACGTTCTTCTGAAAATACTGGCAACACATAAATTAATAAGTACCTAATAAACCAAAAAATAAACATTCTTAATTCTAAAACATTTAGAAATGAAACGCAAAAATCGTTTCCCGCGCAAAATATCCGACATAGTTGTCGAACTGAGATATGTCACTTTTGTTTAAATTTCGAAAATTAATAACTGGCCGCGGGCGTAGAATTTTTGGGTCGTCCCTCAGTCTTTTAATTAGAAATATTTGGAGATTTAGCAATTTTTTTGTGAAATGATGGACGGAATAAAAATATGTTTGGTAACAAAGCTGAAATGCCGCGACTTTGACTTGTATTTTGGTCGAATTTCGTGGATTAGACTCGCAGTATATTTTTTTGTTATAAACATTGTAGAGTTTGGATGAAAACAAAATGTATCCGACATTTTGTTTTTATAAGCTCTCCAAAATTTTTTGCAGGTAATGAAAATACAATGGTAGGTAATTTTTTTTTTTTTATAGCTGACAATCTAGGTGTTTGACCACAGCTCGCTTGATGTTAAGTGACGGTGTGGTCGAAGATGGTAAAGCACACCTAGCCTGGAATGGAACTGGCTCTCAAGTGAGGCTGCCGGAACACCGTTAGATGCTTGGCGGCAGATTTTCAACTTGAGGGTGGTAGCTAGCCAGCCGAGTACTATAAAGTACCCTACCACCACGCTACGGTTTCCTTCACCGGCAGCTCAAGCTGCCGGTGAAGGAAAACATCATGAGCTTGAGCTCATTGTTGGGGTTTGAACCCACGCCTTTCGGCATGCGAACCTACCGCGCTAACCACTGAGCCATCATCGCTACAAAATGTCTCATGATTGCTTTTTTAATGATGTATAGGCTTGTGTTTCTTGCCATTTCACCCGATGTTAAGCGAAGATGCTTAGGTAACTACATGGTCTGATTCCTCCATGTCAATTTTTCTATCGGACAGCCAGAAGCTCAAAAAAGCGACATCGTTTCATGGTCGACGTTCCAAAAACTCGAACAAAACGATCTGATTCCACGTTCATTGTGCGGACTGCTAGACAGTGGAATGCGCTGCCCGAGTGGGTGTTCCCCGATGGATATAATCTGGGTGTCTTCAAGTCGAGAGTGAATCGGTATCTTCTAGGCAAGCGTGCTCCATCTTAGACCACATCATCACTTAAAATTAGGTGAGATGGCGGTTAAACGTAAGCCTACCTATAATTTAAAAAAAAAAGGTATGACATCATGTTCTAGGAAAACATGCAGCAGACGCTTTTAAAGCACAGAAAAAATGCGTTAAAGTCCAAGCCGTTTATCTATATAGGTCTGTGGCTGCGATAAAGGGACAATTGTAAGCCACATTTTGAAAAGTAAAAAAATCATGACATCATCATGTCTTTTTTTATGTAAATTAATTCTCATTACAATGAATCAAATGAATCGCTCTCCTAATAAAAAGATATTTTTTAAGATATTAACGTTACCGTCACAGTACATTTACGAAAATATTATGTAAGTCCGGAAAAATATAAATTCATTTGAAATTAATAGTAGCCGCCATAACTTAAATACAAGAAATAAAGATAAAGTTGTGACACCTAGATTCAGGTTATCTAAAGCTTATAAGTCTTTTCTCGGGAATTGCGTTAGATTCTATAATAAAATCCCACTTGAAGTAACTAAAATGTCCTATAATAAATTCAAAGATTTTACAAAGCAGAGGTTAATTGACAAAGCCTACTTTAAGGTGGCTCATTACGTGGAAGACAGGAATATATGGTTGTAGTAGCTTCTCTCTGCACTTGCATCCCCCTGGCTAAGTGACAATTGTAGTAAGCATAATGTATTAATATTTATAAATGTAAACTGTAACCTAATATGAAAAGATAGATCCACAAAAAAAATGCCTTGCTGAGTTTCTTGCCGGAGTCTTCTCAGTTGAGTGTAATTAGGTACGAGCCGATGGTAGATTCAAAAATGTAACTTAACGTTCATAAGTGCCTTACCAGGGCCTAAACTGAATATTTTTTCAAAAACAACAAAATCCTGTTTTGTCGCTCATAACTTTGAGACTAGATGGTTAGTCTCAACAGCCCTGTAATTTCGCTAGCTGCAATACATTTTAAAACGGAACACAGTAATGTTTACTACAGACTGCTTGGCGGCAGAATCGTGTCGACGCATCATGCTATTTCCATAAAGAGCCTATTTACTCTGGATTTGAAGACACCCATATTTCAACACGGCTTCCGACAGAGTACCACAGTCTAACTTTTTAAATAAAATTTGGTCAGAGTTTTTTTTTTAATTTGCATTTTTTCGGGAGTTAATTTTTGAAAATAGTGTTTTATTCATAAAGTGTTGATTATGGGTGTGGGAAAGACACCCAGTCACTATAGGGTGTGTTTTAAACTAAGCAAAGCTTGTGCTATGGGAACTGGATAACTGATAGAATACTTTTTTTTTTAAATTCATATTTACAGAATACCCAGACACAGAACAAACATTTATCGTCACATAAATGTTATCCTGGTGAGAATCGAACTTACGCTCTTGAAGCAGATATTTTACCAAATGAGTAGGTAAACAGGACAGTCAAACATAAATAAACATATATAAAATATTGGCGAAAGAAAATCTTACAAACTGGCTACCAGGTAAGTTATTGGTAACTTTTGCACAATTCAAATATGGAACAAAAAGGAATTCATTTCAAAGTTGTCATTACGACCGTTATCTTTGATCGCAAAAAATAAACAGCTGACAGTCGCAACCCTTTCAAAGAAAAAGGGGTATTTTGTTGAAAAAAACTTTGTACTTTTTAATACAGTGTAATATTTTGACAAAACTGCGGAGTCACGTTACAAGCCCGGTGCGGAATAAAAAAAAAAGAGATTAAAGAATATCGAAAAGATGAAGTTACACACAATATACTACTCGTTAAGGTATAGTAGTTAGAAATATAATATTTTAAGTAGAGAAGGGAAATGATAAAAGAAATCAATGAATGTATTTTTTTTTTCTTTATGATAAGCTAGGTGTTTGACGGCAGTTCACCTGATAGTGAGCTGTGATCAAACTAGATTTTCACCAGTAAAAAAAGAGAGTCGTATTTTATACAATAAATTAATTATGAAATTAAATTCTTTTTTTATGTGGCAAAATTAAAAAATGCGGGTAAAATGAAACTTTTTCTTATATAAGACGGCTTCCAAGCGGTCTTTATGGAAGTCAATGGGGTTCAACAGTGGACGTCCTGCGGCTGAGATGATGATGATAATGATATCAGACGGCTAGATTTTAGACGTGGCATGATCGGAGATTGTAAACACACGTAGCCTGGAATGGGAACTGGCTCGCAAGTAAGGCTGCTGGTACACAGCATTAGGTGTTTGGGGGTAGATTTTCAACCTGAGAGTGTGTATAGTTTCCTACACCCGTAGTACCTTGTTGGGATTTGAATCCGCGCCTTCTGGCGTATAATCTGACACGCTTACCACTGATCTATCATTGCAATAATCTACAGATAAAATAAGTTCAATTGCTTTCAAATTTGCTCTGCTGTCTGCTGTTTGCCTTAGGTCGTTTATTAGTAGAAAAGCATCAAACAGTCAAACTACTATACACTTATACATATTATATGTACTTTAAATAAGTAGACACAAAAATGTTCGACGGAAACTTAAAAAAATATTAATGAAACTATAGTTTGATAAATAAGTACGTCTTATCAAACTACGTTAGTAATACTTGATCCTTCATTCATCACACATTCAACAAAAACCTCTTTAGACGGGTCTCGAGGCCACATTAGCTAAAGAATTCATATTTTTTCCCGCCATCGTGAACAAAGCCAAACCTAATCCATATTATTCCATATTTCGATTTTTCGAGCGCTCCTCTTCCATATTTGAACTGTTTCTAAATTCAAATTTGAAAAGAAATAAATTCAAATTCCATCCGCGTCGTGTTCTAAATATAAAAAATCTCTTTTTTGTCAAATATGGAAGGGTTAAGTTAAAACATTCTATTTTTGAATTGTTAAAAAGTCTACATTGTATGGAATACGTCAAAACTTCATACACGGTGAAGGTGCATAGTAAACGCTAAAAGTTAACATAATTTAAATTTTCTTCAGGCTTATAGTTTTAAAAAAGTGTATGCAATGAAGCCATCAAAACTGTATAATTTTTCTTTTTTTTATGAAAAAGAAATGTGACCAACGATACGTTCTCCTGATGGTAAGAGATAACGCCTGTCCATGACCATTGCAGCGATACACAAAACTTTGAGCTGCAAAACAAAGTCCTGGGCATCACTGCTTTAGCGCTCTTTACTTTGAGACATTCGAAGATTAGTTTCATTGGCCTTGTAATTTTGGTAAGTGCAGTATCCTTTAATCTGGAACACAATAATGTTTACACACTACTGCTTGTCGGCAGAATATCTGGTACTGCGATGGTATCTACCTAGACGACCTTCTGCTAAACAGGTTTATCACCAAGTCAATGAGTATTCTATAGAAACTGATGAACTCAATATTTATGATGTTATTGAAAACTGAAATAAATACTTTTTAATAAATTTGCACAGGCGGTATTTTCCACTAAAACTTAAAAAAAATTGTATTTGTACTTTTTTGAACAACAAACTAAGAAGTCCTTCGGATTTCCATGTTACCAGTCCTCACTCAACGTAACGAATTTTTTGATTCTTTGATTAGTAAGTGATGTAATTATATTTTTAATGTTCCTGATAGACATGTAGCTATAACACCAACCGTAGCCTCAATTTTGTTATCATCAGTCCTGAATTGCTCCTTCTATGAAAGAGAATTTTAGACGTACTCACGTGAAAAAAGCGTACCCAACTTGAAACGTGTTTTTCGATACTTTCTAAAAGATTTCATTGTAAAAATTTGTGAATGTGATAGCATAGCTAAGTTATTAATTTTTAAGAACTAGGTAAGGCAGAATTGTCTTCAGTTTTTTTACTTTTCGAGTAATGCGAGCAAAAGCCTCAAAAATTAAAGTGTGACACGCTCAAACTTGCGTAAACACCGTACTGCAGCATCATTACAGAGCTATTGAGACTAATAATCGAATGTGTCAAAGTCTTGAGCGTCAAATAAGTGATGCACATTTTTGCTACTAAAAATTCTGGACTTAAAATACCGCTACAATAGTAATGGACAGTTGTTAAAACTTATGGTAAGTTTTGACGAAGGTAATTCGTTCGTTTCATTGTTATTACATTTAAAAAAAAAAAACTTCGCAGAATGCAATCGATCGCAACGTAGAAAAAAAATCGAGTTTTTCTGAAAGTTTTCCATATACTACACGTACTAGCATTATTCCTTTTTCAAATGATACGAAAGACACAGGAAGCACGAGTTTTTTGTCACTTCCACATCTCGCGGTACCGACACCAAACTTCCATCTCCCTCTAACAAGCACAGTTTATATGTGTGCGAGAGAGGTGGAACACATTCTCAGGTGTGTTGACACACAGATGTTCAGAAGATGGCGCGACTGACGCATATTACACAATTACAATTCTATTTAATTATATTTTTTACTCGTTTGTTTTTTAAGATTTTTTGGCTGTGGGCGGTAGAGTTATTCAGCCAAGTTGTCTTCAGAAGACAATCGAAGTTTTTCGAAATGTCATGTTTAGGACCGTTATATCGTAATAAGATTTGACTTGTTAATTTTGGCTGTAGGAGGCGAAAATAGAAAGCTGTAGTAAAGATACTTTTGTAGCAATTAACTAATCAATTTGAATACGCAGTGCTTAGCTTAATTCTCCTGGTTCGGAAACCATAGGGCGTTAGTTCAAATCCGTTTACGTCAATTCGAATCACATTAAAATATTTTGTATAATAGCAGCTATTATATACATTTGGTGGTAAGTCACCAAGTAGTAGTGTGTAAAAACTACTTTGCTCTGATTTGCAAGGTAAATTATATGGCCAAGAGATTTACTATCTAATGTAGGTGTGTTTACCATGTCGACCACACCGTCACTTAACATCAGGTGAACTGTAGTCAAACACCTAGCCTCTCAAAATATAAAAGAGAAAAGACTCAAAGCATTGGCCATATAATTTCTCTTGTTCAAGTACCTTGCTAATCAGAGCAAAGTAATTTTTATACACTACTGCTTGGCCTTATTAACCATAAAAAAAAAAAACAAGTACATACTTGCGTAAAAATACTTTCAACCTATATAATTTATATAATCCTTCTTCGTATGAACCGCAGACCGTAGACCGCATTTTCGCTTTCGCTTACCATCAGGCGAGATAGCGGTCACACACAAGCCTACTTGTAAAAAAAAAAAAAGTAATAATTTTATAAACTGAGATTTTTACGCTTCTTTCTCTAATAGGCACATAAACGGTTAACTACCACATGTGTTAGTAACTCAACAAAACATAATAAACCCAACTCTGAACTTTAAAGTTCACAAAAGCACGAAACACAATATCTCATTATCTCGAAAAAAATAATCAATAAGAAAATACGAGATTCGCCCCAAAAAAATACACCCTTCATCAAAGGGTTAAGACAGAGACAAACACATTTCTATATGGAGTTAGAAAAAGACAGCAACAATGTTAAACCCTTTACTGCACCTGGCCATTTTTTCTGCCGAGTTTTTTTGTGTGTAAAATTTTTAAAAGTGCAAAATTTCTTATTGTTTGGGGTCAATATTGATTTTTTTTTCTTTAGAAATAGGTCGGTTGTGACAATAGTGTTCGTTATCTGACACAGTTTAAATGACGTCATTAGCGTTTGACCTCCGAATGGCTGCATGTCAGATGCCATTATTGCCGATTGGCAATAATTTTAATTTATTTTCTACTAGCGACCCGCCCCGGCTTCGCACGGGTGTAATGTACTAATGTGGTGCATATGCATGTATTATATAATTATCTATAAAAAAAGAACATCCCACCTTGCATTGTTTTTTTATATCTCAAAAGGATTAGGCAGCGTTTTGGATGAAAGCTCCCAGGTGACTTGACTTTTTCCGATACTTCCAACAATTATCATCATATTTCAACCAATAACACAAAACCTTGACAAATTATAATTGTACCTAAGCCTTCTTCGTGAATCACTCTATCTATTGGCGAAACTCGCATGATAATCTATTGAGTAGTTTTTAAGTTTATCGCGAACAGACAGACAGACAGACGCAGCGTAAGACTTTGTTTTATACTATGTAGAGATTACATAGTACAGTACAGTTTTTTGTTTTATATATTATTTGGGATTACTCGCGTTTAATTTTCCCAACGAGCGCGCGTGTTGTTCTCAGCTTTGCCTCCATGATGAAGGCCACCGTATGCGGTTGAAACTATGGTCGGAGTTTCCGATAAAATTAAACATGAGTAATACCACATAAGTAAAACAAATTGAGTCAAAAACACGTCAGTTTTCATATGCACACACAGCTTACAATGACAGCCCTGTTGGCTCATTGGTAGTATATCTGCTTCAAGAGTTATAGGGCGTGGGTTTCCCACCCAGGTCAAACATTTTGTGGTATAAACAAATGTTTGTTCTGTGTGAGTGTTCTGTATGTATTATAAGTATGTATTTCCAAAAAAAATCTATCAGTTATGTTACTTCCATAGTACAAGCTTTGCTTAGTTTGCGGTCAGATGGCGCTGAGAATAAAAGAACAAATCAACTATTCATAAAATTCTACTGTGGATCTGGAAATAAAATACCTACCTATATATACAAATATGTGTGTAAATGATTTACTATTATTTTATATGCAGTAATAGGAGAAACGGGAAGAACATACGGTAATGACTGAATGGTTAGCGCGATCGGTTCAGACGCGGAAGGGCGTGGGTTCGAACCTCAACAATGAGCTTGAGCTGCCGGTGAAGGAAAACATCGTGAAGAACTGTAGCATTTTCTAGTACTCAGCCGGCTAGCTATAAACTTTAAGTTGAAATCTTCCACCAATCACCAAACGGTGTGTTCCGTTACTCACTTGAGAACCAGTTCCATTCCAGGCTAGGTGTGCTTTACCATCTTCGACCACAGCTTCACTTAACATCAGGTGAGGTAATTACAGGGTTGTTGTGACTTACCATCTAGTCTCAAAGTAATGAGCGCCAAAGCAGCGATGCCTTGGACATTGTTTTGTTACACAAAGTTCTATGTATCGCTGCAATGGTAATGGACTGACGTTATCTCTTACCATCAGGAAAGCGTCTCGTTCGTCTCATTACCTTTACATATAAAAAAACTTAGTCAACCATAAAAAAAAAAAATTGCAAATTCTTTCAATAACTAAGTCATAGATCTCCTTAGCAAGAACTCATCTAATATAATATAACGAATGAAATAGACAATACTTTATTTATGATATAAAAATCAACAAACATGGAGAAAAAAATCTTAAGAGATCTTATCTTATATCTGATGGTAAGAGATAACGCCTGTCCGTGACCATTACGACACAAAACTTTGAGTAACAAACAATGTCCAAAGCAATGCTGCTTTGGCGCTCATTGCTTTAAGACATTCGATGGTAAGTCTCAACAGCCCAGTAATTTCGCTAATTAGTTAAGTATCTTTTAAGCTGGACATAATTATGTAACACACTACTGCTTGGCGGCAGAATATCTGATACTGTTTAAGTGTGTTCACTATACCGTCATCAAATGAGTTGTGGACAAACACTAGCCTGTCAACGACAAAAGTTTTTTTTATTTTTATCTCTGACAGGCTAGATGTTTGACCACAACTCACCTGATGTTAAGTGACGGTGTGGTCGAAGATGGTAAAGCACACCTAGCCTGGAATGGCACTGGCTCTCAAGTGAAGCTGCCAGAACACACCGTTAGATGCTTGGCGGCAGATTTTCAACTTGAGGGTGGTAGCTAGCCAGCCGAGTACTAGAAAATACCCTACTACCACGCTATGGTTTCCTCACGATGTTTTTCCTTACCGCTCAAGCTCATTGTTGGGGTTTGAACACGCCCTTCGGCTTGCGAACCGCCCGCGTTGACCACTGAGCTATCATCGCTACAAAGCCTTATGCTAGCCTTGGCTTCGTTTAGCCACATTTTAACGTTAATTCGTCATTTGTGCTTAGCCAATAAAAATAATCAAAAGCGTAAACCTTTATTGGAAATCGGTTAAGAAAGCAATTAGCGAGGAACGCATTCAAATCCCAACAAAAATCACATCCAATCGTATGCCAACGAACAAAGCTCCATTCTGTTCCGATAAATATATAAATTAAAACATCTCGATACAAAACTGAGACGAAAGAGCAGATAGCCTTTAAGGTACAGACTAAAAAATTGTTTAAAAAAAAAGTAAAAAAAATATCACAATCAAATGAGGGATGAACAAAAACGGGAATAAAAGGCATAACAAAAAGCGATATGGCGGATTGTTTTTAATTATCGAGTATCGGCATAAATCGATGGCCGTCGCCGAGGGCCCGCCGAGCGCGCGCGCATCCCACGAGAGGAACACGACTAAAAATATTTGAGACAATTTATTTTAAATATTAAAATTTAATTTTTATTTTTATTTATAAATCACATATGTATATATTTTTTTCTGTTTTTAACTATTGTCAATTTTTTTTTTATTTTTTATTATTATTAAAAAACTGCTTATACATATAATGAGATAAAATGAAAAAAAAAAAAACATTATTCAAATTATCATTGTATTCAGAAATATTTTTTGTTAAAAATAAATTAAAATTAAAATTCACGTTATTACCATGGTTTCACCATAAAATAAGGTTATATTATTGTTGTTTCATATTAATTTTATTGTATTTTTTAAATAAGTTTTATTAATATGCATCTCCTGTATATAACTTTATCATACACCAAACATACAAAATTTAAAAAAGATATAACGAAAACAGGTAATAACAAAACAAAAACTACATAGCCAACCAATACATAGTATATGGCGTACAACGACGGCCTTATCGCCAAGAGCGATATCTTCCAGACAACCGTTGGATGGAAATTATTAATGGCACAGTTAAGGTTTGTGTAATAAAAAAATAAAAGTACAGAAGAAAGGGGAATAAAATATAATTATGTAAACATACAGAAAAACATACTATACATTTTAAATACATACAATAAATATACGTACATCCATATAAATCATTATATATTATAAAACAAAGTCATCCTCCGCGTCTGTCTGTCTGTCTGTTCGCAATAAACTTAAAAACTACTGAACGGATTATCATGCGAGTTCCATCAATAGATAGAGTGATTACATAAAGCAATGCAATGCAATAAAACAACTCTTTATCGAAAAGAATACATTGAAATAGGCTCAAAAGGCGATCTTATAGCTAAGAGATATATATACATATTTTTACGTTTATAATACTAGTGTTAATGGTGATATGTTAGCGAGTTTATAGCGACGATAGCTTAGTGGTTAGCGTGGTCGGTTCACACGCCAGAGATCGCGGGTACAAACACCAACAATGTATTTACTCTCAAGTTGAAAATCTGCAAGCGACTAAGTTCTGACAGCCTCACTTGAGAACCAGTTCCATTCCAGTCTAGATGTGTTTACCATCTTCTACCGCAACGTCACCTAACATCAGATGAACTGTAGCCAAACACCTGTCAAATATTTAAAAAAAGTGTAAATGACAGCTCCACAGTTTTCTGTAGCCGCGATTCATAAAATTCATATGTATGGGTGAAGGCAGCACAATCGCGGCTGCGTACGATGTATTTCACTTATAAATACACGAACATTGTTGTGTATGTCTATCTGCCTGTATTGCATCGTTTTGCCAGTAAGATAACTAAATAATTGTGTTCTATAGGTTTTTTTTTTGTAGTGCTGACAGGCTAGGTGTTTGACCAGAACTCACCTGATGTTAAGTGACGGTGTGGTCGAAGATGGTAAAGCACACCTAGCCTGGAATAGAACTGGCTCTCAAGTGAGGCTGCCGGAACACACCGTTAGATGCTTGGCGGCAGATTTTCAACTTGAGGGTGGTAGCTAGCCAGCCGAGTACTAGAGAGTACCCTACCACTACGCTATAGTTTCCTCACGATGTTTTCCTTCACCGGCAGCTCAAGCTGACCGCGCTAACCACTGAGCTATCATCGCTACAAAATAACCTATGAATAAGTTGCTGATTATGACAATAAGAGTACTGATTTTATTAGTTAGTTCGTTTGGGCTGAGTGGCCAGCCCTAGTGTCACTCACTTATGTGCCGCCTAATGGCCTCAAACGTGGCTTGATGATTGTTGATATAAAAAGTATATACCTAAGCGTAAGCGCTTTGCTCGGCGTGTGCAAAATTTATTGTCTGATAAAAAACGCGTATTTCCAAAGAGAAAACCTATCTAGATATTTCATCCCAAAAAAACCCATATAGCTAATTTCATTCCAATATTTAGGAGCCGTTTTTGTGATCACAAAATATTTAGTATCATCATCATCATCATCATCAGCCATAGGACGTCCACTGCTGAACATAGGCTTCCTCCTGGGGGGGTTTTGCCAATACTCGCCACGCTTGGCGCCGGGTTGGCGAGCGCAGTTAGGTGTGATTGTTCAAGGAAGACGCTGCTGCCCATCTTCCGGATTACATCCCTTAGCCGACTCTTACGGCAACCACGGGTAGAGGGTACAACCACGCCGGCACCACCACGGCAATATTAGTATATATTAGTATTAGTAGTAGTAGTAGTAGTAGTAAATATTAGTATATGTACATAAAAATGCAGATAATACGCCGAAGGGAGTGTGTTCAAACCCCAACAAGGAGCTTAAGTTGCTGGTGAAAAAAAACGTAAGTAAACCATAGCATGGTGGTAGGATATTTTCCAGTACTCGGCTGGCTAGTTACCACCCTCAAGTTAAAAATCTAGATGTGCTTTACCTTCTTCAACCACAGCGCCTCTTCAGGTGAGTCAGGTGAGGTCAAACACCTAACTTGTCAACACTAAAGAAAGACAATAAAGACCTATAATTTTACCTATTACTAATTATTACCCGCCCGCTTCGCTGGGTTTGTACTATCAATGTAGGTAAATACCTAAGTACATCAAGAAAAAAATTAAAATCACATAGATCATATTAGAAATGCCATTACCTTGCTGGCAATTATATCGATTCATTAATAATAATAATATTTTTGTTATAACGTAAAGCCAAATTGGTAGGTAAAAAAGTAGGTACTTATATTTTCAAACAAAAAAAACTTTCACTTTACTAGTATGTATCTTAATTTAGTTTGATTAGTTCATCGGGGATGTAACTCAGTGGTAGAGTGTCTGCTTCGCATGCTGAAAGTCCTGGGTTCAAATCCCAGCATCTCCACATAAAATTATTTTTGGATTTCAAAAATTACATTTTGTTACTTTATTTATTAAATACAGTAAGGACGTATGAAAAGTAATTAATAAATGAATATTAAATTAACAACCACACATTTAAATAATAATAAATCAGAAAATAACATATACGTATACAGGCTTAGAGTATACTATTTTTTTTTAATGGCTGACAGGCTAGGTGTTTGACCATAACTCACCTGATGTTAAGTGACGGTGTGGTCGAAGATGGTAAAGCACACCTAGCTTGGAACATTCTGGAAAGTACTAATCTGAAAAGGGTTCATTGCACTGATAACTCGGAATAACTTTTACTGTGGGTAGATCGTGAAAAAATAAACAGCTGTTCTATAAAAAAGTTCAACATCCTTCTCAAAAATTAAGAAGCTTTTTTGCGATTTTAGATTTTTACGCGTAGAAAAAGTTGTCTGTAATTATACTGTAATTGGTGAGCATAATGACCCATTCCGGTTAGCCATCTTCTGGACGTGTGTTTGTCACCTAACTCCTAATAAACGGCTGAACCGATTTGGATGCAATTTTGTATGTATATTTCAATGGGTTCCTGGATGGTTTGAAAACACGATTGGACCCGGTAGGCGGCGCTGCTGGTACGTCTGTTGACTGTTAGACGATACAAAGTTCGCCGGGTCAGCTAGTATAAATATAAAAAATAATCTAAAAGCCAAAAGGGAAAAGTAGCTAGAACGCTGGCAGTTAAATCGCAATGCAAGATTTTTAATTCCAATTACAAATATTTTTAAGATTTGTGGGAAATTGATCTACTGTTTATACCACAGCTTTGTTGTACAAACTATCACGTAATCTGTGCCTCTGCTTTGTCACTGCCCGCGTAAGTATTTATAGCTGTGTTAAATCTAGATGCACTAATTTATGCACTAGAATAGATGGAAGATTCTGCATCGGTAGTGAATTGTACATTTGTAGCTTTTTACCCGCTCGGTTCTATCTATTGTACAAAAAACAGGCCACTATGAATAAAATTAATGAATTAGAGTTCTTAATGAATAGTACCTGGATAACCGAGCTTTGCTCGGCTAAAACACGGATAAAACGACGCTTTCTAAAAACGAAACCTAGCTAGATCGATTTATCGCCCCCGAAACCCTCTGCATACTAAATTTCATGAAAATCGTTATAGCCGTTTCCGAGATTCAGAATATAGTATATACAAGTACTGCTCGTTTAAAGGTATTAGATTCATTTAACGAAAAAAAATGCCTATTTATTATAACGCTTTTTTTTGCGAGCTAGGTGTTTGATCACAGCTCACCTGATAAGTGACGGTGTAATCGATCGTGGTAAAGCACACCTAGCCTGGATTAAAACTGGCTCTCAAGTGAGGTTGTCAGAACACACCGTTAATGCTTGGCGGCAGATTTTCAACTTGAGGGTTGTAGCTAGCCAGACGAGTACTAGAAAATGCTATAATGCCCTACCACCATGCTATAGTTTCCTCACAATGTTGTCCTTTACCGGCAGCTCAAGCTTATAATCCTATGCCCTACGGTACTGATTTTTCTCGGTTTTAGAGTTGATTCCACCACGGAAGAGTAAGACAAACTTTACAAAACATAGTCAAAATATTCTGAATGTAGAATCCAAGGTTCCTTTCAGCCTAGCTATGTCTATCCGTGTGACCCCGTAGATTTATTGTTTCTTTTTACAAGCTTTTATTTAACTTGTAATGTTTATTGGTTGGTTCAGGTCCAATCTTGAGAGATAAATTAGAACCACTTCCTCTAATCCTGCGGATTCGAAATTTGACATGTTGGTTCAGTTGTAATGGCAATATATGTAATAACCTTTTTTCACAAACTTTTGTTTAGCTTTCGATGTTTATTGGTTGGTTTAGGTTCAATCTTGTAAGATAGTTAAAAAACCACTTCCTCTAATCCTGCGAATCCTGTTGGTTCAGTTCTAATGACATGTTTATGATCTTTTTTACAAGCTTTTATTTAACTTAGGTCCAATCTTCTAAGATAAATTTGACAATGCATCTTTATGGTAAACACGACCTGATTCTATATTTTGGATTTGCTCCAGACGAAGGAACTCCTCGATCAATAGCAAAGACACGACATTTTGTAAACATATTATTTTTTATCGCCCGTTTTAAATTGCATCAGTTAAATTACTATTAAATTTTATAACCTTAAAAACTTGTACAGATGAAATAGCAGCATGCCGTATTCTATGTGCTATAAAAAAATCAATATGTAATCTCCTTTCATATCAAATCAAAAATCTTAAAGTTGAATCTAATACCGTCTCTCTAACGTTATATCGCGTCCGTTGACCCCTATTGTTTCTGGTAACACAAAGCGCGTATTAAAAATCCCGGGAGAAAATAAAAAGGCCAAATATCCCGTCATTGTAGGCCTGTCGTTGATCATTTTTCAAAAAACCCACAAAATCTCGTCTCGCTTCGAGCCAGTGATGAAAAGGGATATTTTATATTATAAAGGATTCCAGTTTTTATAAGCTTTGGAATTTTAAAGGAAATGTCAGATTAGATCAAAATAAAATGAACTTAACTAGTAAAACTTACACTTAAATTGGGTTAGCTATTTTTCAAGATAACCAGATATACAATATAGAATATAACAGTATTTTACACCAAACATATGTACATTATAACATAAAAAAGGGATAAAGAAAAAAAAACATTGACTAATATATGATAGTACAACGGCGGCCTTATCGCCTAGAGCGATTTCTTTCAGATTACCTTTGGATGGATAGTAATGATGACTATATATACTATATTTGTTGTAGCGATGATAGCTGATATAGCGCACACGCTGAAAGGCATGGGTTCAAACCCCAACAAATTAGCTTGTGCTGCCGGTGAAGGAAAACAAGAAAAAAGTTCTTAAAAAAACAAAAGTTCTCGAAGATGTGCGAAGTCTACCAACCCGCATTTGGCCAGCGTGGTGAACTATGGTCTCTTATGGTTTTCTTGATGGTAGATCTCCTTAGCAGGAGGTCGTCTAGGTAGGTACCACCGCAGTACCAGATATTTTGCCGTCAAGCAGTAGTGAGGATTACAAAAATATGTTTAAATTCATTTAGAAATTTTAATATAGCTATTTAAACTCTTCAGCTTGTTATGTTTGATTGGTACCCTGGTATTCTGCGTTTATTTTTTCTGTTTGGCAAGTTTGACCACAGCTCAGGTAACTGATGGTGTGGTTGAAGATGCTAAGCACACCTTAGACAAGGTAAATCAATAACGCTAATTGAAAAGTCCAAAAATGTACGGAATTGACGTAAGCTGCCCATGTGACATATAGACAGCTTATTTTAACACCGTACTGTATATTCCATCAGACTATGACTTTTCTATTTGTCTAGGCCCTCTTGTCAGGAATGAGTTCAAGTATGGGTAGAAATACAAAATTATGTCTAGAAAATCTTGTTAAAAAAAAAAATTCAGGACTAAATTACCAAAACTACATTTCTACACCCACTGAAATAATTTTATTTACAATACGAGTAATTTACATTCCGAATATATTAAAATAATCTTTAAGCATCTACTCCGATTCCTGTGTAGTTTCCATTACTTAAAACTTGATAAATCTCTCAAAATTAGCCCTTATAACTATAATACTAAAGTGCAGGAACTCAGCCCAGAGTTTGCTTTAAAAAATTGCAGAGAAATACAAAGTTGTAGTACTATGCTACTTTGAAATGTAGGCTTTATTTCATTGGATTAAAGTGTCTGGAGAATGCAATCTTGAAAATGATCGATGCTGTTGATACGTTGATGTAGTGATGTGGTAAAACAAGACTGCAAAAAAGAACTTTTAAAACAGTTTCTAATTAATCCGAAAAAAAAAACTTTCTTGTTTCTGCTGTAAATAGTATAATAAAACAAAAACATGTTCAATTGTTCACTTTTTTGTAACACTTTTTCCAGTGATTACCTTGGTACCAAGTTCAACCGTAAGCGATCATAAACCTACTCTTTTATATTTGAAACGTTATATGGTAAGAAATTATTCAAAAACTTCGTATATTAAAATAGATAATGATAAACTCAAACAAGAAACTTTAAATATTGATTTGTGTCATGTACTTCCTCATCCTCATCAGCCATGGAACGTGCACTGTTGGACATAGGCCTCCTCCTGGGGGGGTTTTGCTAATACTCGCCACGCTTGGCTGGCGGGTTGGTGAGCGCAGTTAAGTGTGATTGTTCAAAGAAGACGCTGCTGCCCATCTTCCGGATTACATCCCATAGCCGATTCTTACGGCAACCACGGGTAGAGAGGGTGGGGTACTATTCTTACGCCGGCACCACCACGGCATGTGTCCTGTATATGACTCCGACAATCCTGATTTCACATTATCCAAGCAGAATTTGAAAATAATACGGTTACTACTGCTTGTCTTAGCTTTGTATCCTGAGAAATACAATTTGGGTATTTTTAAGGCGTGACTGAATAGTTTGCTTCTAGACCAATATGCTCCATCCTCAGCCGCACTGCTGTTTTCCATAAAGAGATCTATTT
The DNA here is from genome assembly GCA_950106695.1 of Biston stratarius. Classification (NCBI taxonomy): domain Eukaryota; kingdom Metazoa; phylum Arthropoda; class Insecta; order Lepidoptera; family Geometridae; genus Biston; species Biston stratarius. Next base: position 3,771,945 of record OX467108.1, read on the forward strand.
CATATTAAAAAAATCTACATGAGCATTTTTGTTCATGTATCTATTTGTTGTATATGAGTTTGTATAGGTATCTTCAAAGTCCAAACGTCTTCTTTGTCCAAATCGACGTTGTCCAAGTAACTTGACAGCCCTGTTGGCTCATTGGTAGTCTGCTTTAAGAGCTGTAGGGCGTGGGTTCGATTCCCACCCAGGATAGACATTTTGTGGTATAAACAAATGTGTGTTTGGAAAAAAAGTTCAGTTATCTGATTCCTATAGTACAAGTTCTGCTTAGTTTGGAACTAGATGGCGCTGCGTGTAATGTCCTATAATATTTCTTGATATTAGAATTATGTGAGAGGCTAAGCAATGTTTCTTGCAGGTAATTCTTTTTCTTTGAAAACAGTAGTTAATGTTTTTGGTATTAGTAAGATTCTTGTCACAATTTTTGTCATATGTCATTCTTATAGTACATTACGAGTATTATGATAAGTATAGTAAAAATACATATAGATTAAGTTATTATATTGTAAATTCGCATGCCAAATAGGGTATAATGAGTATATAGATATTTAAGATTGAAAATGTAACAAATCAAAAAACTTGAACTTGAACAACAATATTTCAAGCCCACATACATTAACAGACAAACATTAATAAAAATAACCAGCTTAGTTTAGTCTTGAAGTTATCGACAGTCTTCTTAATGAAGTCTTGATACTTTCGATACTCGTGTCGCATCACTAGCAGCCCAGAAAGCGCACGGCCGTCCGAAGACACATGCGTTTTAAATCAGTGCCATCAGATCGCGCAAATAAACGAACCAACTACGTAATAAAGTATTGTAAGTGTAGGAATAACGTTGCTATGGAGTTGACAACGTTACTATAATTTTTTTGTACATTGAATGCAACTCTTTTCCTCTCTCTGTCTCTTGTTTATGGATAATTGTCAGGTTAAGCGTTAGACATATCTTTTTTAAATTTCGTGACACGTTGTTTGTCTTCGATGAACTCCTCAACTACTGACCCGATTACGTTAAAGTCCAAACGTAGATATATATAACAAAACAATGCATGGTAGGATATTCCTCTTTTATAGATCTACTAAAAAGTCCGCGGTGGCATATATTTACCTTTTAAGGATAGCTTACTATAACTATTCTTACTAAATACTAAATGTCTTTAAATGTCTTGCTGAGTTTCTTGCCAGAGTCTTCTCAGTTGAAGTGTAATTTTGAGCCGGTGATAGATTCAAACATGTAACTTAACGAACAAAAGTGCCTTACCAGGGCCTAAACTGAATAAACAACTTTTTGATTTTGATTTTGATTAATAGATGATTCATAACTAATCTACTCCATCGTGTTCTCTGTTCTAAATTCGCATATTAAATAAAAATATGGAAAAATTAGCTAACTTGCAATAATGTATAGAAATTCCCTTAATCCTTCATCTTTCCTTCGCTCTAAGTCACGCAACCTATCTTATTTCCTTCGGTGCTATAACCCTTTGTGGTATCTCGCCAACAATCTTCTTTTAAGCCCATGTTCTGCCGACAACTACATAAATGTCTGTCGTCTAACATGTTATGGCTATAACCTTACTATACTTTCAACTATAACAGTATAAAATAACGAAACAATTTACTAGAAAATGCATATAGTTTTTTATAAAAAAAACATATCCATAACTTACTTTACATCCGTCATATCCACATAATCCTAACATATTTAACAAACCCTTTCCCTCGCAACAGATTCAAAAACGGAATGATTTTTAAAAAAATGTATTCTTCCAGCCAACCTCATTTATAATAAGAGACGTACAAGAGAAATAAAAAAAAAAAAATTTTGAATTTTGTTCGAAATACGAAAACGAACGATCTCGTGATAAATATTGAAATATGGAATGGAGATACGATACGTTTTGTTCCATTTTTGTTCTCATTTGACCGCTTGTATTTTTTTTTTCTGGTAATGGCGTTTTGAAGAGGGGTTAATGGCTGAATCCCAGAGCGTATGCTACCGTTTTATTGACTATTAATTTTAGTAGCGTTCAGTTGGACTGTTATGGTGTAGAATGTGAATCGGGTGTGATATACAAATTTAATGGGCGCCTTGGTTGGGCCGCGGTGTAATTTGTAATTGGAACGTTATCGTCGTGTTTCTTTGCATTTTGATTGGTTGGAATTGGTAATGATTTTGTCATAGAAAAATAAATACTAGAAATAAAATACAGAGCGTTTTTTTTGCTACCTACATAGCTTACAAGTAGATTTAGTTTTTTTAATGTAAAAGTAATGAGACGATCGTAACGTTTTCCTGATAGTAAGAGATAACGTCTGTACCATTATAGCGGTACCGAGAACTTTGAGTAACGAAGTTCTTATAAAAGGCTTTTTTTTATTATAAAATATTTTTGCATATTCTCAAAATTGACGGCAAGCTGAATCAATTGAAAAAGTTATAGTTTCCTAGGTGATCGGGAAGTGCCTCAAAAATCACTGCAAAAAAGATGTCGGTTTTTGGTGTCGACAGTCGACTTCGACCACAACGTTATTTAACATCAGGATGATTCTACGCATCAGATGAGTCAGTGTCATTAATGAAATCACGACTGGCATGCAAAGCAACGAACTAACAAGAAATTTCGAAAAAGCAAAAAATCATAAAAAGTAGTGTGATAATATAAGGTGTCGGGTACCTCCATAGCAAATTTCACCAAAATTGGTCCAGCCGTTTGAGTGTGAAGAAGTAACAAACATACAAACACACTCACAAGTTTTTATCTTTATAATATTAGTGTAATAAATAAACTCATACATACACGTAAACTTTAAAAAAATAACATTCCTTTTTTGGGCAGTCGTGTAAAAATACTGGGCCCTTAATAAGTGAAGTGTAATAAACGCCTATCTACCTAAAACGAGTAGCGCGCTTAGATTTTTGTATTGTATAAAAAATCTCATGTATACAGGTTGTGAAGGGAAAACTAAATCAAAGACATATAAAAAAAAATGATTTCTTTCTTAGGGTTTTGATAATTAATTTCCTTAAAATTCACGAACGATCGTCCGTTACCATACCTAAATATGAAATAATTGTTTACACATAACGTAATGTAGGACGCCCTGCGATTAGATAGAGTGATGATATACGTGAGACAGCTGGCAGTGGCTGGAAGCGAAAAGCCGAAGATCGGGCTGAGTGGCGTGTCCTGGGAGAAACGTATGTCCAGCAGTGGACTAAAGGTTGTTGATGATGATGATGATGGCGATTGAGATGATGAAGAACGCGCTGGATGCGAGCCGCTTCCATCCGGTCTTTATGGATGTCAATAGGCGAGGCAGTCCAGCAGTGGACGTCCTACAGCTGAGATGATGATGACATAAATACAAGTAGGTAGGTGTAATATATACCAGTTTTTTTCTAAAGTCATGTTATTCTCATCAACGCAGTCTCATCTCGTATTCAAACAAAAGGCAGCCCATTCAAAGCCTTCCAATCGTTTCTCCATCACATTAAAGTTTCTATTAATCTATAATCCTACAATCATCCTCATTATTCGACATGCGGGTACAAAAAGAACGGAAACAAAACAAAACGTTGAGTTTTTTTTAGCTTTACATAATAAAGAGCAGCAACGAAACGCACAGTCATTTCACTCATCGCGCCTTTGCCGGTACGATTTGAAAAAAATAAAAAATTTAAAAGTTGTAACTCGTTCCAAGGATTTTGAAATAAGAATTTATGTTTTGAATGTATAAGTTAATGCTGACTCATGTCAGTGCTGGCAAGCAATACAGCGCTCTATCATTGTAAGTAGGTACTTATTTGTGGGTAGTGTATTCTAATCTTTTCGAGGGGAAGATTCAAATTCGGAAGTCGGAAAAAAATTACAAAATGTAATCCAGATTCTTATAACAGAAAGCTGTTTTTTTTAATAATTAATATCCTTTTTTATAAATTCACCTTTTTTTATTATACCGCCAATCTTAATATAAGAATTTTACCTGAAATAAAATTACTTATTATGTACCTAACTTATTTGAAACCTATATAATGAGATATGACAGCGCTTCCGCTTTGACTTTAGTTGCTAATTGACTCTCCCTGCCTAGTCAACTGATTGTTTTTCCGTTTCGTTGGCGCCACTGTGTAGCCAGTTTCGAGCACGTGGACTCTGTGGGCTCGAACGATTCCTCAGTTAGGCTCATTCACCATGCAGCCCTCGCCTAGGTTTCAAATAAGTTAGGTACATAATAAGTAATTTTATTTCAGGTAAAATTCTTATATTATGTAGCCTGTTACTTATTTGAAACCTATATAATGAGACTTGTCTATTTTCGCATGGTTGCGCTTGACTAGGTCATTTTAAAAAAGAATGCCAACTGTGACATAAAAAATTAAAAAAAAAAAAAAAAAAAAAAAAAAATTGTTAATGTTTACCGTGTTTATTATAAATCAAGATAGGTCATAAGCATAACATGAAATAATATTTCACATTTTAAGAAAAGGTAACACCGACCGTATTCATAACATAAATTATTTCAAATTTCTTTAGGTTAAGTTCTTAAATCATAATAACTTGTAATTTGCAAACACTTAATCACCATAACTTGATATTATCAATATTATAAAGGCGTGAAACTATTCACGAGAGAAGGTACATTGGAAACTTGTGTTCTTAAAGGCCGCCTATAAAACCGGATCAGAGTATTTGGGGTTTTCCAGTTGCCGCGAGCCAAAATGTCTTCTAAAGGCATTTCATTCGCCCAGTTTAGTGATGCGACTGCTGATCTAGCCGACCCAGGTGAGTCTTGAATTCCAGAATCCACTAAGACCGTTTTAATCCATCCCGCGATAATAGTCCGGCTAGCAGGCTTCGGATCTCCTCTTGTTGTTACAAATAAGGATTGTATTCCATCACCTTGTAGACGACGTGGCTGCGATATTTCTATTAGTTGCTTAATCCAAAATACAGGGTCAATGTTTTGGTTACCCCCAGATAGTAATAACCAACCAGATTGTTTGTGGCCGATTGTGTCAGTTTTCGAACCAAATAGAGGCCAGAATGTGATAGCCTTCTCTTCAATTACACATTTGTCCTTTTCCACAGATAAAAGCGTCAAATCGTGTATTCGTCTGCCAGAAGCCAACATAAGCAGTGTAGCACAACGTCGCGATACATCAAATAAACTGTTATTGTTTGATTTTGTACGCAAAAGCCAATCTACGACGAGCTGCGGATTCCAAACCGGTGGTTTAACTTTATTTCCAGAAGAACAGCTGTTTGCTATGCCTTTCAACGCTTGTCGGACCAAAATATGAGAACTCAGTTTAACCTCCAAACCTGGCTGGCAAAAGGAAGATACCACTGACTTATGTACCAATATTGTCTTGTAACTTAATTTTTGTACAGTGTGTAAATAAATCAAATATTTGGCCAAACCGTGACCTCCTGGATTTTTATTGTCTACTCCAGAATTTTTGCACCACGCTAGCCAGCGTATCCATGCCGGCTTATATGTTTTCAATGTACTAGGCCTCCAGCTAGATTCGATCACATTAACTTCGGCCCGCGACCAGTTGCCTAAAAGGTCGTCCCACCCCGACATTTCCATGCCTCCAATACAAGGTCGTCTACTCGCGCTGGGGGGCAATTGGTCCTTGTGTCTATCAGATATGACCCCAGATTCCTTATCATAAACAGCGGGCTCACTGCTCTTTTCTTTAGGTCCGATCACCAAAAGACGTTCTTTTACCTGGTGCATATCACTATGTACGTCCCCTGTGCTTGTTTCAACCCCGCTTAGACCCTGTACATCAAGCATGGTGGTGGGAATACCCACGCCAATGTGTAATGCCAAATTTGGCTGAATGCATTTTGGAAGATTGCCTGCTGGTCCTTGAGATCTTGAGTCACGTACCGGGCCACAACATGAGCTCGTCTGGATGCCATGAAATCTATGTGAGGTGTCCCCCACTTGTTGAATATCAGCTGGCAGGCTGGTGGGAGTAGATGCCATTCTGCTGTTGCTCTGTATCTTGACAGCCCGTCCGCTATTCCGTTGAGAGGATCTGGTAGGTAACTGGTTATGATTGGTAACTGGTTCAGATGTATGTTGTAAGATTGAAGATAGTGATAAATTAGACGCGTCAATTGCATCAGCGTCTTCGACCTCGTCCTGTCTTGCCAAAGAATTCCCAGAAATTCTATGTGCTGAGTAGGATCCGTGGACGACTTCTTTTTGTTTATTTTCCATCCCTCGGTGGTCATGAAGTCGATGGCTTGCCTCATGTGCTTCATTAGAGTTCGAGGGCACTGATTCGCCAGAAGGTAGTCGTCCAGGTACACCAGAATTCTCATTCCTCTTTCCCGTAGTTTCTGGGCTATCCAATTTGACAAAATGGCAAACGTCCTTGGTGCGCTCGCCAGACCGAACGGTAAGCAGGTCATTTGGTAACTTTTGTCGTCGAAAACGAACCTTAGGAATCGCCGGTGTGACTTTGAAATTGCGGCGTGAAAGTAAGCCTGGTGAAGGTCTATTATTTTTAAAATGTGGGTAGGAACTCCCATATCTTCCCATATGTGTCGAAACCGGCGCAATCGGCCGCCTTCGAATATCATGGCATAGTCATTGTCTTCGGTGGTCCCGAGCGTCATCTCTTGATCTCGGATAAGATTTGTTCTTTGCGGCTGAATAGCTGCGTTTACCGGCAATGGATTTGCCTTTTTCAGAAGCGGGTGCTTGCTGGAATTTGTTGCGATTGTTGCCGCGAAACGGCACCGCGGGGTTGGATAACCACCTTGGTGCGGCCTGGTTGCCCTCGGTAGGCAAGTACGGCCTATTGTTGTTTTGCATAACCTGGCTACCCTCGGTAGGTAGATACGGTTTACGAAATACCCTCGATCCTCCTCCTAGTTTCGCCACAGCATCGCTGAACTCCTTCGGTTGAAACAGGTAATCGGCACTCGGAGGTATTCTTCGTAGGATTGTTTTATTGCATTTGTCTCTTACGGCAGAGATAGCACTGTCTCTTCGGTGTTCAATCACATTAGCACGTCTGCCGCAGACGACTTGCAGGATATCTTTGGAAATACCATTATAAGCACACGAGTTAGAGAAGATATCTCGAACCTTATCCGAAAGAGATGCTTTCGTTAGTTGCGTGCTAGTGTGATCACTCCACTCTAATAATCCCTTCAAGGCAGTTTGTAACGCCTCTTTTTGCGCCATTAGCATATTGGTTAGAGCTCCAAAAGTCTCATCCAATGATCTCAAATTATTAAACTTGGATTCAAATGCCAATAGTTCATCATTCAACGCCAGATTAGTAAAGCCTGGGGTGGTTAGATATTTCTTTTGAACTTCAGTGTACCGAACATTATTCCACTGGTCACTATCAAAGTGTTGTACTTTTCGCAAATAATTAAGCTTTGCCTCAGATGTGCGCTTAATAGATTCGGAGGCCACTGTCTCCTCCTCCCATTGAAAATCCACCGCTAGCGGTTTTATTAACGCAGAAGAAACCGAAGCGTTATCGTTTTCGAAAGATAGGGCAATTTCGTCTATCATGCCCTTCGACGTGCCAGGAACATTTCGAGAATTGTTGGTCAAAAGGTATTTTATCTCACTAACCTGTTTTTTTCGAAAAATCAGTCCCGGCGCACACACGTTTCACTGTGGGTGGCGGAAACATCTCCTCATCGTCGCCGTTGTCGTCGTCCGAACTGCTGTATAAGCGTCGTGGCCGCTTATAGTTGATCCTCCGTACTCCACTTGTTCCCGCCACGGGAGAGTCACGAACGTCTTGCACTTTCTCCTCGCTCATTTCTGAACTAACTACCTTGTGCAATACTTTTAACGTTTAAAAAATAAATATTTTTCTAATAACGAACGACAATGTCGTTTGTAGCCAACTAGTTGTAACGAAAGTTAAATGCCAACTGAGGAATCGTTCGAGCCCACAGAGTCCACGTGCTCGAAACTGGCTACACAGTGGCGCCAACGAAACGGAAAAACAATCAGTTGACTAGGCAGGGAGAGTCAATTAGCAACTAAAGTCAAAGCGGAAGCGCTGTCATATCTCATTATATAGGTTTCAAATAAGTAACAGGCTACATAATAATAGCTTTGCCATCTAATCTGTCCATCCAAAGGTTGTCTGGAGGAAATGGGTCTTGGCGAGAAGTCGCCGTTATACTGCCGCTAAATTATAATCCATCGAGTGTTTTTTCTTATCAGTATATTTTTCATTTTTCGATGTACAGTAAAGTTAAATATTGTCTATTCTCAAAAAAACTTCAAATACTTTTATAATTTTAACTGCCCTGTTAGTTAATTTGGTACAATATCTGCTTCAAGAGCTGTAGGGCGTGGGTTCGATTCCCGCCAGGACAATCATTGATGTGACGATAAATGTTTGTTCCTAGTCAGGGTTAATATTTACAATTTAAAAAAAAAGTGTACAAGTATTCTGTCAGTTATTTGGTTCCCATAGTACCTACAAACTTTGCTTAGCCTGGAGCTAGATGGCGTTGTGTGTAAAAAATAATGAAAATTATAAAAAATAAAAATTGTTATTCCTATGAATTTGATAACTAATTGAAAGACTAATTTACACTTTGAATTTGACCGTACAAAAAATACCTTATTGTCGTAATATCTTGATATATTTCTGTGCATTTATAAATTCATTTGACAAGAAACGTTATAGGACCGTAGGGTCTTCATTTATTTCCTAATATATCGTTTATTTCTGATTAGGCACCGAACTAAGCAATATTAAATCAATAATTATATTATATGAGTGTCTTGTAATCTAGATTAAACAGGTCCTTTCTAGGTAAGCGTGCTCCATCCTATACCACATCGTGGTTTAAATCAGGCAGGTTAAGGTAAAACAATATGTTTCGTAACTATATCACATCTTCGTAGCCCATCTCCAAACCGCAAATTTGTTCGCGATTATAATAATATGGTCTCTCAAAATTCGACTTTTTAAGAGGTCTCAACAAAAAAATTGTGTGAAGTTCAGACCGCTAATACGAGTATAATTATTTTCTCAAGTAACCTGCCATCTATAGAAGTTAAGTTGCAACTGTCAACTTATAAACGTTTACTACTACGAATTTACTATATACGAAGGTACTAGTAAACAAATAAGTCAGGTGGTTTGATAGCAACAACAGAGATGGCAGCACTTCAACCTTTCCTCATTTTCAATCACTAATGAAAGTAGAAGCGAAACATGTGTGATAGAATCGTAAAGTGTAAGCTACGCTGCTAAGCTTGGCTTACATAATTATGTAGCTGTGACGTCTTTTCATATATCGGTAGTTAATCCGACAATACCAGCTAACTCTCGACCTTTGAGCGGGGGTGAAGGAAGAGGAACAGTGTGAACTTAGAGTCTAGTTTGCTTAGCTTCGTTTAGTTCGAAGTACGATAAGTAAGCTAACATAGCTTAGTTTAGCAGTGTAACTTGCGCTTAATAAGTTCAAACATTTAGGCTATGTCTATCCTTATGTGAAAAAAGTATAACTGTATGTTAGGGTGTCCCAAGACATAAGGGAATTTTTTTTTCGCGAAATAAGATACGCATACCTTCTATTTTTATTAGCCTAGGTTTGACCTCATTGACTCAAATAATAAATATTATTGTGATTGGACAACGATAACCCGTGCCGACTTGATGCCAAACTTTTGACATGAAAATTTGTACTGACTTAACTTTATTTTTATTATTAATTAAAACTCCATTACACCCAAATAGTATAATTATTTATTCATTTACATTAAACAATAATATTATTGTTCAAGTTTTCTTTTTAACGTTTGTTTTTTAGAGTCAGGATAAATTTTCCGGTGTTCTTGTACGCAACGTAATAAAAATTGTTTTTGTTCCTACTCATCAGTATTTAATCCATGAAAGACTTACATTAACTTAACCGCTCTTTCGGCTACATCGTTTACTGCCCTCAGTGCCGAAACATTCTTTCTGGCTTCTTGAAACGAAGCATTATTTGACCACAAAGTGGGACATTCATGTAGAAAACTGTCTTCAATTTTAAGGCGGTTGAACAAGGACTTGCTTTTTACTGAAATGAAGTCAGATATGGTTTTTTCATACAATGAACCGTAAAGTTCTTCTTTCGATGGGATGTATCGTTTTCCATGAGTTATTTCTTCCTCCTTGGTTAAATTTTGAACCATTTTAATTTTAGTTTCTTGGTCCACATCATCATCAAACAGTATAGTATAGAAACTACGTCAGTGGAATACCACAAATGCTGGGCAATCTTCAGCAAGGCTGCTTTTGAGTTCGTTATATCACTTTTCTCGTAAGACTTCATTGATTTTAAAAAGCACAAGTCTCGGTAAGGTATTTTTATTGCTGAAGTGCATTGAAGCCATGGTTTAACGTAGGATATTACGATGAACAAGCAAACGTCAATCAATGCCGCCTTGTGTTTGCTTGTGATCTTGCAAGTCGTTTTTCTTCTTCAATAGTTCTGAGGCACGCTCTTTCCTCTCTATCAGACAATTTTTTATCAACTCCTGCAAATGACCAGGTCAGCCTGGTTTTCTTTCACGCTGTAAAAAGATTCTAGCCTCATTTATTTTTATTAGTTGAAGCCCATCGGCGTGTGCAATGTCAAACAAATTATCTAGATCATTGACAAAGTCTTGACGGCGCTGCTTAAATACATCTTGTGCCTTTTGTGTATTTTTTTGCAAGTCCCTCCAAACTTGATATAAGTTTACAAGCTTTTTCACACAATTAGGCAAAGATTAAGTAGGAATACGCGCCTTTTTCCAATAGATAATACACTCGCGAATAGTGAGATTCGCGCTTTCATTGACAGTTAAACTCACTTCACGGATATTGTAAAATCAACTGCTAGAACTTGTCCATTAGACGGAAGTTTTGAACCCGTTATTTGATGTTTTACGTCACCTATGAAAAATATACCCCATTTTAGAACTGCATAATTGCACTGACATGTTGACTGATTGAAAACAATGCGAGTTCTATAACGAAATAACGAGTAATCACAAGCACATCGACACGTTAGGCCGCGCCAGCCTTAGAAAGCAAGTACTGACATGTATCGATGTAAGTCGGCAAGGGTTACCGAGGTCCTACCATCTTAAATTTTTATTTATAGTTGTTTTGACTTAAAAGTAAAAAAATAAGAGGGTATGCGTTAAAAAAAACGACTTTGATTTTTTTTGGGACACCCTACTGTATGTATGTTAAATAGGAGAGTTAATATATTAACAAGTCTAATTTATATTTTGTGAAAATAATTTACAGATTAGTATCCAAATAAAACAAAGTAAGATATTTTTAGGTATACATATTTATTTATAAATTACGCGGTCACATGATATAAATTAAATTATGTACAATTAAATAATACAGTTAAATTTATATAAAAATAATATTAAAGATTTCGTTCGGCGATGATGGCGACCATTCCGGGGAAACACCGTGGTGGCGTCGGTCTATCCACGGATAGGTGACCCTGGCAACTCCGATACAAAACCATTCGCAACATTGATTAACTCAAGCTTATTTTTTAAGAAGCTGCATATCTGTTAGGACCATAAATAAACAAAAAATAACAACGGATATAATTCGTCAATAAATTTAAAAAAAAATCTGACTAGAGAGTGAATCGACGTCCAGACTTCTCGTAGGCATTCGACAGGGTGTAACACTTATCCTAAATAATAAATAATTAATTTATAAATAAAAAAACGTTTTCATCATCATTATACACGCATTACAATTCCGAATTGTATAAAAAGTCGTTTTTAAAGTCCAGTTTTCAAAGAGATACATTGAGGGTTTCCACAGGGAGGCGTATTGGGTCCCTTTGTGTTTAGTCTTGTTTAATCGACAACGTTGAGATAGAAGGCCGCTAGGGAGTCTCCTTTGGAGCCGACCGCTCTAGCTTGGTACTGGCCGGCGTCGTCGGCCGTAGATTTGACTATTTCTAGCCTATACGTGGATGTGCCTTCCATTGTGAACCTATATCTAGACGAAGTTTCGTCGATCGGCTTGCCATCCTTCAACCATTGAAGCTGGAGTGGTGGCTGTGGAAAAAAATATATCATGTCTATCACAGTTCTTTTGTAAAAGTCTAGAAGCTAAAAAAAATAGCTGTGGAGGCGGTATAGCGTTTATGACTCGCTCGCTGTTAACGAATGAAGGAGGTTACCTTATCCAGCTCCGCGGTGAAGACGGCGGGTTCCCCGGCGGCAAGGGTGGCTGACGCGGGGAAGGCTGTGTAGACTGGCGTGGTAGGTGCCTCGCCGGGCACGCGCACCGCCAGCGAGCACGACGAGAACGACTCGCCGGCGTCGTTGAACGCCTCGCATGTGTACACTCCTGAAAAGAAAATACGCGTTAAAGAATACGCAGAAGTACAGCACAATTACAATCCAGATTTGAAAACAGCAAATTGAACTCTATTTTCAAGAAATGACACAATTTTTTTAAATAGAGTAAAATTCACCTGCGACCTGTGGTAATTGGTATGCGTTTTGATCAGACAAATTCTGTAATTATTTTCATAGGTTACGCGAATGAGTGTCCGTGTAACTTGTGAAAAATTTGACGATGCAGTGACTTGATCGCGAACTCGTGTTAAAAATAAGTGTCGCAATAATAATGCGAGTACGCGGGGTTCCGTGCAACGTTTATACAATACACAATAAGCCGAAAGGAGCTCATTCTGAACAAGTTTTACAATAGGACCAACTTAGAAATCACGAAAATGTATCTGTTGCTGATATTGTAGGATAAATATGACATTTTAGAATTTGTAGAACAGAAGATTCTTTTTTATTTACTATTATTTCTTTTTTGGCCTAGTACTGGCATAATACTGATAAAGCATGCTCACCGGCATCTTCTGGGAATATCTCAGCGATGTTGAGCTTGTGAATGTTCGCCTCGCTTGAGTACTGGAAGTCTTTGCTCGGCTTTATTTCCTTGTTGTTATGCAGCCAAACAACGTCGAATCGCTCCGCTCCCACGATCCTGAACAAAAATTTCATTTTTCGAAAAGTTCTTCTAAAATTCATTTACACAATTACATAGAAGCACAACAGTATATAAAAAACATTTTGTATATTTTGAAGGAATGTTTAAGAATGTTTACTAGATGTTAGATTTCTTTAGCAGGTCGTCTAGGTAGATTAGATATTATGCTGCAGTTAGCGGAATTACAGGGGTATTATGACTAACCATTAAATGTTTCAAAGTAATTTACTAACACTTTGTTTTGTTTCTCTAAGTTCTGTTTACCGCTGTGACGATCATGGACATCAAGACAACGCTTGTTGTTTTTGCATCTCACACTCTAAGAACATATATTTTTTTACCTGCATGAGAGCGTAACTGCGTCTCCGTCGTTGACCATCTGTGACTGCGCATGGTCCACTATTCTGGGAGGTTTGTCTCCAGTCTTAGCCTTCTCTAGCACTGCGCTGCTTTCCATCGCTGGAAACGGGATATTTTGTATTAAGAATAGAATAGACTACAAGTTATTTTTAAGTTTTGTTTGTAATACATTATGTATATTTATATAAACCACTTTTGTACAAACAGACAAATACATCGTTATCTGCGTATTGTACTCACGTTTAACGGTGACCTTGCACTTGGTCTCGACCTCGCCCTGGCTGTTGATGGCCTTCAGCGAATATTCGGCCTCATCTTCTGGGAACACCTCCTGGATGGCCAGCGATGCCACGCCGTTCTTGTACTTCAGATCCACTACCTAAAAACACATTTTAAACATGTTAAATTTGGATAAAAGTTCTTCAATGCAAAATCTTTATTTTTACTATTATGTATTTCTAATGGTGATAGGTTACGTTTTTGACCACAGATCATTTATGGTACAAGATGATAAACACACTTTAAACTTAACTTTAAAAGAGAACTGGCCCTCAAGTGAGGCTGCCGGAAGACACCGTTAGGTGCTTGGCAGCAGATTTTTAAATTGAGGGTGGTAGCTAGCCAACCGAGTACTAAAAACTACCCTACTATCATGCGAATTTGAATCTGGGCGTTAACCTCTGAGCTATCATCGCTACTAAATGGTCAAACGGATTGATGAAAAGTTTTTCGTAAGCTGTCATTAGAACATTCGATCTCTGGAAGGTAACAATCTTACCTCGGAAGAGTGTAGCGGTTTGCCATTCTTGTACCACTCAACCCGGGGGTCGGGGTCACCGCGCACTGAGCAGGACAGCAGCAGTGGCGCGCCGTCCTTGGCCGCGAACACGTCGGGCAGTGCGCGCGCGAACGACGGCTTGCACATCGTCGAGTCGGACGCTGGTACTGTCGATCACAACCCATCATTAGTTTGGTCCAAGTGTTAAACATATAAATCGTAAATAAAACGTCATGTGTGAACACAAGGAACACAAGGAACGTGAACAGAGATTCGGTTCTTCTATAGTTATTACATGTACATTTTGTTTTGTTGCTACTGAAATTAAGAAAACAGCCATATATAAATATTTATTGATTGACACTTCATCCAACTAATTTAGTTTCACAAGTATTTTAGTTTTTTTTTTTAATTGAATGAATGCCAACATTATGTGCGTTCTTTAATTGCTACGGAAACATGAAGCACAATGTAAGTTTAAGAGAGTTTTTCATGCGAGAACTGTATTAACGATAAAGTCATCTAACTTATTGATAATGATGATTGACTTGGCCACTATATTTGTCGAGCTACAACCTCGGCAAGTAAAATCCATTTTTACAAGACTGCTCAAAAATGAGTGTAATGTTTCAATAAGAATTATGTATACTCACAGACTAGTTCCTTAGTAGCGCTTCTGGAGCGAGATGACGCGTCTGAGTCTAATCTGGCGCCGTATTTCTTCTTGCTCGCTTCCACGGAGCTTTGTGGGGAGTATTTTGGTCGGGGGCCCTTGGCTGGCGGGTCGATTGTCACCTGTCGACCAAAGTTGGTGCAATGTTAGTGACATGCACGTATACCACAGGTCTCGCTTATTCTCATTTATTTACAACTAAAGACTAATACTTTCTTAACACGGGACAAAATGAGGTAAACGATATTTAGGAATCGGTATTTCTATTACGTTCTTACTTCTATGAAAAATTCAATCATTGCTGATCTGATGTGATGGTGCGCAACAAGTTGAAATGTAAATAGTTTGGACTTACCTTAGTCTTGGTGATAATCGGTGGCGGTGCGGGTTTGAGCGGTTTCTCGATGTACCGCCTGTCTCCAGACAGGAGGAAGTTGTGGACCATCTGCTGTTGTTCCGGCGACGTTACCTCACCTGAAAATCATATTTTTTTTTTTTAGTAAATAAATATCGGGAATATTCCACAAGCACCATCTGGTACACCAAGCGGCATCGTTAAATGGTGGACGTTCCAAAAACCCTTACGTAACGATTTGATTCCACTTTCATTGTTCGAACGACTAAAGCGTGGAATTTGCTGTCCAAGTGGGTGTCCCCTGATAAATACAATCTGGGTGCCTTCAAGTCGCGAGTGAATCGGTATCTTCGCTTAACATCACGTGAGATGGCGTTAAAACGCACGACTAAAAAAAAAAAAAACAGCCAAGTGCGAGTCGGATTCGCGCACCGAGGGTTCCGTACAAACCTGTAGGTATATAAGTAAAAGTTATAGTATTTTTTTTTAATGCTAATTAATGCCTTTATCTGTGCTATAAGACGTTGCTTCGTACCAAATTTCAAGATTCTGATTTCATGGGAAGTAGGTACCCTGTAGGTTTTGATTCCCTTGCGATTGTCGAATGAAGCATAAACGGCTGTATCTTTTAATTGCGTTGGCTTAGAAGTTTGATTTTTTCACAGCTCCAAGGGACAGTAGACCTGAGTATTTGATATGAATTTCAGCTTCATACCTCCACGCGTTCCTGAGAAAAAGGGTCTTCACAAACGCACGGACGACAAAGTGATCCGTTTTTTTCCTTTTGAGATACGGAACACTAAAAACGGATCATAATAAAAAAAATAGTTCCATAGCTTAGTAAAACCGTTCCGCGTCACCTTTTATAATGATGTTACCTTCAACAATGACGACACAGGAGGTTTCATCAGTGCCGTGGCAGTTGGTTGCGACACACGTGTACTTCCCGCTGTCGCCGGGCTGGCAGTCGATGATCTCGAGCGTCACTACGCCATCAGAGTTCGTCATCGCGTAGTCGTACTTAGATAGCTCTCGCTTATCCTTGTACCTGTGGGAATAAGGTTTAAGTTAGCTCAGAAGTATATCATCATCATCACATCAACAGCCGTCCACAGTCCACTGCTGGACATAGGCCTCCTCCTGGGGGGGTTTGCCAATACTCGCCACGCTTGGCAGGCGGGTTGGCGAGCGCAGTTAGGTGTGATTGTTCAAGGAAGTCGCTGCTGCCCATCTTCCGGATTACATCCCTTAGCCGACTCTTACGGCAACCACGGGTAGAGAGGGTGGGGTACAATTCTTACGCCAGCACCACCACGGCAAAGTATATACTGGTACCCATAATGGTAAGCGCGCGCGGTATGTTCAAATATGTTCTATCGTACGGACATTGGGCCTTATTTATAGCGATAATTGCTTAGTGGTTAGCGCGGCCAGTTTACACGTAGAAAACCGTGGGTTCAAACCTCAACAATGAGTTTGAGCTGCCGGTGAAGGAAAACATCGTGAGGAAACCATAGCATAGTGGTAGGGTATTTTCTAGTACTCGGCTTACTAGCTACCACCCTCAACTTGAAAATCTGCCTGCACTTAACGGCGTGTTCCAGCTGCCTTACTTAAGAGCTAGTTCCATTTCAAGCTAAGTGTGCTTTACCATCATACCGACCACACCAACACTTAACATCAAGTGAGCTGTGGTCAACCATAAAAAAAGATCAGCATGCTCGGCCGCATCGTCGCTTTCCATCAGGCGAGTTGGTGGCCAAACGTAAAAAAAAAGAAACTGGGCGGTTTTTTTATATTGACATTTTTTTATACTGACATATTTTTATATTGGCAGTATTTTTAAATTGACATGTTTGTATACCTAATTTGACATTTTGTTTTTATTTCATTGACATGTAATCAGTACCCTAAAACTCTTAAACGACGTTTTCTAAAAACGAAACCTAGCTAGATCGATTTATCGCCCCCGAAACCCCCTGCATACAAAATTTCATGAAAATCGTTGGGAGCCGTTTCCGAGATTCAGATTATATATACAAGAATTGCTCGTTTAAAGGTATAAGATATTTGTATTTGAGAATGTTGGCGCATCTAACATCAGATGCACTCACTACCTCTCAATGGACACAGGTTTCCGGGTGGGACAACAGGACATTTACCAATTTCCGCCAGACGACCTCACCATAGACAGTAGAAGTTGATACACGCGCATTTAACAACTTTCATCAGATTTGCTCACCATTTGACGGTAGGTGGGGGTTTTCCGCTGAGACAGCAGAGCAGCTTGCAGGTGTCGCGAGCCTGCATGACACGCGGCCGCAGCTGGAACGTGAACACGGGCGCCGTCTCTGAAGATTCTTGCCAGAACGTGTAAGGCAGAGCCTCTCGTCGGCGCGGAGCTTCGGGCAAGTGCGTGCGTTGAACCTTCGGTACAGCTGCGAAGGGAAATAAATGAGTGTAACTTTTCCTGTTATATAAAACTCTGTTCTTAAAGAGATCTGCCCCTGTACTCTGAGCTGCTTATGCGATATCTGATACCTGCAATAAAGTTCGCAATCGCATAACTTTTTCGTGAGCTTTTTCAGATATTGAAATAAAAAGCTCAGAGAACAGGGCTGTACTAATATATGTTCACATGTCGAGTTATGGCAAAATAGGAAGGACTTACGTATATTAATTGTAAAAGATCTGTATGTTACCTTATTTATGTGATTAAATGTTAATTGAAATTGAAACAAATCAAATCTGATCTTAAGGACATCTGAGGATTTTTACTAGGGCATGACCGGAAACTATCAAAACTTATTTTGTGTGACTTTGACTGTGACTTATTTAACTTATAATACTTGAAAATATCACAACCATTGACAATAGTAAATTCAGAAAATGCGACGTAAAAAAAACACTCGACATAACAACTTTTTTTTTTGTAGCTGACGGACTAGGTATTTGACCACAGCTCACCTGATGTTAAGTGACGGTGTGGTCGTAAATGGTAAAGCACAACTAGCCTGGAATGGAACTGGCCCTCAAGTGAGGCTGCCGGAACACACTGTTAGATGCTTGGCGGCAGATTTTCAATTTGACGGTGGTAGCTAGCCAGCCTACTAGAAAGTACCCTACCACCACGCTATGGTTTTCTCACGATGTTTTCCTTTACCGGCAGCTCAAGCTCATTGTTGGGGTTTGAACCCACGCCCTTCGGCATGCGAACCTACCGCACTAACCACTGAGCCATCATCGCTACCACAGTGATATTACAAGTAACAATGCACATAACCTTTGGCGAACTAAATAAGCTCCTAAATTATCCCAAGATTGAAATCAGAAGTATAATAAATATTCACTGTATAGAGATAAAGACTGGTATGCCGACAACACAGAAGCAACTGATCTCTCATTCCTAGATCCATCTCAGCTGGCTGTTAATATGGTTCTAGAAATAGAATTAAGTGCATTCCTAACCCAATTGACTAATGATCTGACAGATATAGTGAAAGTGTTTAATGGATGTGAAGAGATAAGGTTGATTGGATTAAACCATTTGTTTGGATGCCGTTTAAAGTTTAGTGAACCGGGAAGACATTTCGATGCTATTTTAAAATCTCGATTTAGCATGAAATTTTGAGGTTAGTGGTATTTGTGTTGTTGGATTACTAAAAGTATTATTTCTAGCGATGTGATGAACGAATAGCTCAGTGATTAGCGCGGTCTGTTAACACGCTCTGGCGTGAGTTCAAATCCTAATAATGAGCTTGAGCTGTCAGTGAAGTAAAACGTCATGAGGTAACCATATTATGGTGGTAGAGTACTTTCAAATATTCGGCAAGCTAGTTACGACCTTCTAGTTGAAAATTTGCCGTCAAGCACTTGGCGTTGTGTTGCGGGCAGCCTCACTTGAAAGACAGTTCCATTTCTGGTTAGATGTCTTAACAATCATCGACCACACCTTCACCAATTTTTTTTTGTGTGAATTTACGTAACTAAGTGGCTATACCGCGGGTGAACGCTAAAAAATACGGGTCGGATTGAGAACATTCCCTCTTTTTTGAAGTCGGTTCAAAATTATGTTTAGTTCACATCATCAGCCATAGGACGTCCACTGCTGGACATAGGCCTCCTCCTGGGGGTTTTGCCAATACTCGCCACGCTTGGCAGGCAAGTTGGCGAGCGCAGTTAGGTGTGATTGTTCAAGGAAGACGCTGCTGCCCATCTTCCGGATTACATCCCTTAGCCGACTCTTACGGCAACCACGGGTAGAGAGGGTGGGGTACAATTCTTACGCCGGCACCACCACGGCGAGGTTTGGTTAGACAATTAATGTTAGGCTTTAGAATAGAATAGAATTTAGTTGTGAAGACAAGTGATCAAGATAGATAAGAGAGATACAAAGTATCTTCATTTGTGTATGTAGGTCAAGTGTTACACAAAGTAGACTTACGTTGTACATTCAGGAAGACGACCTCCTCTCTGAATCCGTAATGGTTCTCTGCCCTGATGATGTACTCTCCTCTGTCTTCTAACTTGGCTCGGTTGATGATGAAGTAGTAATCGTCACTTGCATACCTGTAGAGTCAAAATATGGCTTTCAGTGTGTGTAAATGTGGTACGTGTATGAATGACGAGCACAAAGACCGAACTGTGGAGTTGCGTGGGGTCGCCCATGCATAAACTATAATAAGCTTATGTTTGGCGTGATTAGAGTATCAGTATTGTCAGTCAATAAGTTTTATTGTCATTGAAGGCCACAAGGCTTTTTGTAGTTTTTTTTTTTAATGTTCTACAGGCTCGTTGTTTGACCACAGCTCACCTGATGTTAAGTGACGGTGTGGTCGAAGATGGTAAAGCACACCCAGCCTGGAATGGAATTTTGTCGCGAACGCGAAATTATGTAACTGTATTGTATTAGTTACCAAAACTTTTTTTTATTTTCACAAAAGGTCGATTGTGGGCCTGTGATATAATATGGTAATACACGACTTTTGATGTTACTTTTAGAATTCCATGGAAGCTTGTATTTAGTAAAGTCACTACTGGGACATGACCGGACTCGACTGTGACTTAGGTTTAACTTGATTTTTCATAAAATAATGACACTTATTGGCAAATGCACAACGTGCGATGCCAAAAACAAATAAGTAAAAAATACTGTGTAGACGAACGCGAATAAATGCAGTGCTATCTCGTTTTATTTCTAAAAAATGTAAAGAAATAACACTTTTGTTGAAACTCACCGTTTCATGAATTTGACCGACTGCCTAAGTTCGTGGTTGTTATGCGACCAGGTGACGGTAGGCGTGGCGCAGCAGGCGATGATGCGGCAGTAAAGTTTCACGGATTGGCCTTCGTAGCAGAACGCCGATTGCGGCTTGATCACGAACCGAGGCGCCGCTTGACGACGATCTGATGGGAGAAGGGGGCACTGTTAAAAACTGGCTGCTTGCCTACGATATTAACTTGCTTTATGGTTGACAATTTAGGTGTGTAGCTTGTGTGGAAAAACACACACCTAGCTTGGAATTGGCTCTCAAGTGAGACTGCCGGAACACACCGTTAGATGTTTGGCGACATATTTCCAACTTGAAGGTGGTAGCTAGCCAGCCGAATGCTTGAAAGTACCCTACCACCATAATATGGTTTCCTTGTGACGTTTTACTCTATTATGGTTTTCTTACGATGTTTTCCTTCACCGGAAGCTTTAGCTTAAGTATTTTTAAATACAATTTAACACAATTTCCGAATAAGAACAATTGATAGTATATACGCGTTTGATTTGGCTGTCGTTTTTATACTTAACAGCACGAAACAATTATTTTCATGTATTGCTTCTAAGTCACAAATACAATACCACAATTTTTTCCATGACGTAAAAGAATGTTTTATATATTCATAATATCAATTTCAAAATAACACCGCAGTACCAGATATTCTGCAGCCAAGCAGTAGTGTGTAAACTGTGTTCCGATTTGAAGGGTACTGCAACTAAAATTACAGTTGCAACTAACCATCGTATGTCTCAAATCAATAAGAATCAAAGCGATGCTCTGAACTTTGTTTTGTTACTCAAAGCTCTGTAACATTTTGGTAGTATTTTATATTTCAGATGACTGTAAAATATCATATTGTTCATTATTACGGCATTTACTTACCGAACTGTCCGTCGTAAATCTTCCATTTCTCGATAAGCAGTTTGCGCAGAGAGCTGTACTCGCTGAGCCTGCCCATCGGCAGCCTGAACGAAGACCAGTTCTGAAACAAGAAAACCACATTTTACAACTCACAATATAGGTCGTTTGTTTTTTTTTTAGAATCAACTATATCTATAATTATAATTATAATTATCATTAATATTGTTTGTTTTTATTACCTACATTATACGATATACGATACAAATACCTTTAAATGAGCAATTCTTGTATATACATCTGAATCTCGGAAACGGCTCCAACGATTTTCATCAAATTTAGTATGCATGGGGTTGCGGGGGCGATAAATCGGTCTAGCTAGGTTTCAAACTTAGAAAACGTCGTTTTCTCCTTGTTTTCAGGCAATGAAAAACTGGTACAATATAATTACAATACGAAGGTAAATATCGCCACAATCTACAAGGTTATAATAGCTCAGCTGGGAAAACGGACGATCCAGAAGACCCTGGTTCGAGTCCAGATGATTATTTTTTCCCCCTTTTTTACAAGTTCTTTAAAAAACCGGTCATCCAAGTACTTAATCATTATAAACTCTGATTCATCCATTTTAATCTTAGCTAGGACAGACCTAGGACACAAGCTTATTATATTATTATCTATGCTTAACAACAATACACACCTCGTATTTTAGTCGGAGCCTGTTCCTCATCTCTTCCAGTTTCTTGGCGCTGATGGCGGTGGTGCGTGACGCGGCACCGTCTCCGTGAAGCCACGGGTGCATTAGGCACTCATGCGCAGTCATGCGTTTTCTATCAAGGAACATGGTTTAAGTCAGTGGAGAGTTCGAAGTTCCATGAAGATATATTGACATTGTACATTTGTTACTGCAGTGAATTATTTATCTAATACTGTGTTACATAAGGTCTCATTTACTGGAGCAACAATATAGCCCTTTCCGCTTCTATAGGCTTATATTTTTAATCAAATTTATTATTATTATCTTATTTCAGTTTAGAAACGTGTATGACGTACACAATGCGTATTGGAGGAATTTGTGTGCATTTCTTATAAACGCTGCTTAAAAAAAAACCATTGATTTACTTAAAATCCGTCGGCTTTGAACTGAAATTAAATTTCACGCGTGAAAATGAGACAGGCTATGTTTATGTATATTGTAGCGATGACAGTTCAGTGGTTAGTGCACTCAGGTCACACGCCAAAGTGTGGAGTTAAAATCCCAACAATGACCCTGAGCTGGTAAAGGAAACCCTCGTAACGAATCAAAGCATGAAAGTAGCGTACTTTCTAGTACTCGACTGGCTAGCCTATTACCCCCTCCCCTCAAGTTGAAAATCTGCATATATATCCCCTCAAGTTGAAAATCTGCCGCCATGCACAACATACAAAACGGTGTGTTCAAGCAGTCTCATTTAAGAGCTAGTTCCCATTTCAGATTATGATTACCGTCATAAACCTCACTGTCACTTGTGAGATATGGTCAAAGAAAGAAAGACGCATATTTTTTTTATTTTTTTTATTTATAATTTTAAGACTCATAATCTGATCCTGACCTGTTTTTATTAACTATCCCACTGCAGGGCGCGGACCTCTTTTCATTGTGGAAAGGGTAAGAACATTGTCCAACATGCTGGCCAAGTGCGGGTTGGCAGACTTTACACATCTTCGAGAACATTTCTTTTTAAGAACTCTCAGATATGTATATACTTCACGTAGTTTTCTTTCATATGTTTTTCAATACGCACATTACATAGCGGTGCGTGGAATTTCGTACGATTTGCACCCCAGATTATAAGCCAGACGGTCTTCCAACTAAACTGCCCAACCTTCAATCCTGTCAACTGTCAATCCGTATGTACTTACTCCTTATTCTTAACAAGCAGTCTTCTGATGAAGTCCTTGGCGTCCGTCGAGACGTGTGTGAACGCTTCCTCGTCGAACTCCCAGTCGCAAGCCTTAACGTTCTTCAAGGTTTCTATGTCGTTGTTGCCCGCGAACGGAGATAGACCCGACAGTCTGAGGGGGAAAAGAAAATAAATCAAGAGTAGAACATCTTTAAACATTAACTACATCAAAACTAGTGTAGGATAATATAATTATGTCTATATTATAATTATTATAGATAGTTTTGGCAAAATATTTTATTTTTTATTTTTCCAAATCACCTGGGGTTTGTATTACAACATGGCCGAAACGTAGAGCAGAGTTCAATTCAATCTATTCAATTTATTTTCTTAAATATTGGTACATAAATGTACACTTATTTACGTCAACAACAACAACAATTATTTAATATTTTTAAAATGTCAAGTAATAAAGAATGTCAGAAATCATAATACAAATGTAAAAAAAATATAAATGTCATTGGTGATTAATATAATAGTTGACCTTCGAGTGCTTCGAGCGCGTCATTCTTGGCCAAGATTTACAATACACAGTATCACACAAACTGAGCATTTTTGTGGTACACTTTACTGAAAATCTATCACGCCTATAGATTTGTGCTTTAACATAGTAATTTAACTTCATATCTAGATGTGTTATCTGTCATTTTTTTTATAAGCATAAAATAATGAACATTAACAATTTTGTATTCATTGGATAGAATGTTATTGTACTACTAACACCGTCTGTTAGAAAACCAAAGAGTTAACATCGCTGCAACAGAACTAAACTCAATACTCAAATACATCGTAGTTAATCTACTTAATACTAGATGACACCACCAGAATCAGGTTGTAAAAAATATATAACAACTGTCTTAAAAATTATTACCCGTTAGAAAAACTACGCGAGCCCTCACTAAGCTTTTTGCTAGTATACGAATTATATTAAATCCCCGTTATTGTGGTAACCAACGACTTATAACCGGAAATACACTAAAGATATACTCTTAAGGAATCTGTGGAAATATCGCCATAGACTGATTAGCAGTAAATAATAAATGTGTACTTACAGTACATAAGACAGCACACCGACGGCCCACATGTCTGTGTAGAAACCAACTGGCTCCCGTTCAACGATCTCTGGCGCCGCAAACTCGGCCGTGCCGGTCGATATCTTGACCACTTCGTTCGGGTCCAGTTTTGTCGCCAGACCGAAGTCGATGATCTGTAAACGTAAGGGTATTTGTGTTGTTCTGAAAATGTTAAGAGAATCTAAAAATATAAAGGGAAATCTAAAAAATGGAATTCAACAAACGCTAAGTCATTATATCTACAATGCGAGACTAGTTCTGACATCTGTAAGGTCATTTAAAAACTT
Organism: Biston stratarius; assembly: GCA_950106695.1. Lineage (NCBI taxonomy): Eukaryota > Metazoa > Arthropoda > Insecta > Lepidoptera > Geometridae > Biston > Biston stratarius. The sequence continues at coordinate 3,796,584 of OX467108.1, forward strand.
CTCTAAAATTTTAATATAATAACGTTTTCTTTGGACGAGCCGTTGTTTAATTTCAGGTTATGGGCTTCTCGCTCCAGAATATCGAGATTTTTTTGTCTTTTTAACAAGGATTTTGCAATATTTTCGGGACGTGACAGAACTGTGTCGTTATCGCGGTTTACTAGCTTAGTGACTGACCGTTACAATGTCATCGAACTATCTAACCACCTAACTAAATATTTATCTCTATCTATTAGGGGATTTAAAAACATACGAAGATTTGAAATAGTTTTTATATTCTAGTAGAAATTGAACTGGACTTTTACTCAAAGTTCTGGTTACCGTTGCAACGGTCATAACGTTATCTCTTACCATCGGGAGAGCGTTTCGTTTTGCATTAAAAATAACTAAAAAAGAATACAAACGATTTTATAACGTAAGGGGATTTGAAAATGTAAGACAAATCTAAAGTTTAAATTTATGACTTTAGACTTGTTTTTTTTTAAAATACGGAATAGGTTCGCGTTTGATCATATTCTGATGTTAAGCAACGATGTGGTCAAGGATGGAACACGCTAACCTAAAAGGAACCTGTTTGTGTTTACTCTTGATTTAAATACACTCATATTGTGCTTTTCGAAATACGCACTCCTGGAAAGAGTGACACACAAGAGTTCCTGTTTATTTTGCAATTGTGCCAAGATAAGCATGCCACCTGTCTAATGTGAATTAACGTCAAGCTTGCCCATTTCAATACCACTGAAAGAATCTTGCTATGATTTCCTCACAATGTGACTTAATACTTTTTGTTTGCAATTCACCTTGACATCAGTGCCTGTCCTTGTCTGGCACATGACGTTCTCCGGCTTGAGGTCGAGATGGATGATGTTCTGTTCGTGCATGTGTCTCACACCCTCGCAGATCTGCCTCATGTAGTGTGCGGCCTCGGCTTCGCTCATGTTGTAGCCTGGCTCGGTTATACGCTCGAATAATTCGCCTCCGGACAAGCTGTAATGAGAATTAGCTTTTAATCCCAAGAATTTTTAAATGCTCTTTGTGTATCATTTACTGGGTAGTACATCATCTAAGCAGAAAGTCTTTTATCGAATATTTTACTTCCAAGGAGTAATGTTTTTTTGAAGCGAAATTACAAGGCTGTTGAGACTAACCATTGATGTATTTTTTGATAGTTGACAGGCTAAGTGTTTGACCACAACTCACCTGATGTTAAGTGACGATGTGGTCGAAAATGGTAAATACACCTAGCCTGAAATGGAACTGGCTCTCAAGTGAGGCCGCGGGAACACAGCGCTAGGTGTTTGGCGACAGATTTTAACTCGACAGGTAGCCAGCCATGTTTCACAATGTTTTCCTTCACCCACAGCTCAAGCTCATTATTGGGGTTTGAACCGTGTGAACCGACTACGCTAACTACTGGGCTATCGCTGTCGTTATTCAAAGTTTAGCGTACCATTGCAATGATCATGAACAGGCGTTGTCCCGGTTTTTTTTTGTTTACGGCGCGTGCTAATTATCTGTCTTCTTTCAAACGACATCTAGCTAATGGAAAACATTGTTGCGGCTTATAATGGATCAATAAAAGACAAATACTTACAACTCAAATATGAGCACCATTTCATCGTCGTCTTCGAACGCGTCGTGGAGATTGATCAGTTTCCTGTGATGAAGTTGGTTCATGATGTCAATTTCCTTCTTGATGAGCTCCTTCTCCATTGCGCCGGCGACAGGAATGAACTTGGCGGCGAAAATGTTGCCAGTAGCCCGTTCGCGGCATCGGTGGACTACGCCAAATGCGCCTGTACCTACAAAATTTAGTAAGTTTTCCTTTTGGTTCATGTTTCGATTTATCGCGAAGAATTGAAAATTCAATCAAAGAGCGCCATCTATTAATTTGACGCTACACTACTATGTAGTGGACAACGTAAAGCAACAATAGTTTGAAACACGCATAGAAACTAGCGCCATCTAGACCCCCCACATGATATAATAGTAGCTGCCTTACCATAGTACCGTCTTTTTGTTAAATGGTATTCAGTTTTGCCGTAATAGTTGGTATCGCCAGTGTTTTTTTTTTGTATTCAATGTTAAAGTTTCACGTTTATTTCATGTTCTAGAATCTTTCGTTCCAGGCTACGTGTGTTTACCATCTTCGATTACACCGTCGCTTAACGTCAATGAATTATGGTAAAACACTTAGCCTGTAATCTATAAAATGTAATACGGAAATTTCACTGCATTGCCACGTGCAAATGGTTTAACAGATTTTTGCCTACAATAAAGTTTTTTTTTGGTAATGACTGTCTATTTGATATTTATAGATTAATTTTGATTTACTTTTTCGATAAATATTTATAGCGATACGCAATCTACAAATAAAAAAAAAAACAATGTGCCTGTTAATTTCTACCTGCGCATTCAAATAAATATTTGTAATAAAATACTTAAATAAAATACATTTTTGAATTGTAAAATTATAAAGCGCAAAACCGTGCTGTCATTGTTCTACAGAAAATTTAAAATTGTGTATAGTAAAAGTGTAATGTAATAAAATTATTTAAAAAAAAACCTATATTAATAAAAACGCATGTTTTTATAATAAATAAGTATTAAGGGTCATTGGAAAGGGTGTTTTTTTTTTTAAATTTACTGCTGTAAGTATGAGTTTTAAGTTAAGTTTTTTTTATTGTATAAATATCTGATACGTATTTTTTTATATTGAAAGTGTGTTGTTTCTGTAGATGAAAAAGTGTTTTTTTCCAATTACCCTAATAAATAAAATAAGATTTAACTAATAATAATAAAACGCATGCGTATATCCTATTATTTAAAAAAATATAGTATGCGTGTGAGACAGAGAGATGCAGAAAGAGAGGTACTACATCGATCTATTCACACACAGACCTGTCGGCTTCCTTCTAGAAGATGCTCTCACGAAGTCACCTGCGAAATTCACTCTTATATACCAGAAATACGGTTTATGATCGCTAAGAAAATCACCATGTTAGTACTCTATGTTAATGGAATGCTTATTTTCACAAGCAACTTCGTGAGTGCGTGTTTAGTCTATGGTTTGTTGCCATGCGAAAAGTAGTTGGTACTTTTTAGTCGTAAAAATTTGAGAACTAAAACTAAAAATGAGGAATCCGCTGTAATAGTGGTTTTTGTGATACATAATAAACAGTTTTTTTGTATTACGTAAAGCTGGCTAAATGCATGAATCGTGTGAAGCCAGTATTAACAAAAAAAAACAAGCGTTAAGATGATAGAACTGTATTTGAATGTCACTTGTCAATCCATTTTAGAAATGAGGTCCGTCTATAGCTTTTATTTAAATGAGGCAGCGCTAAAAAGAACCTACGCGGCATAAAAAAAGACTCATTTGAATTGTGTTGGTTTCCCATAGCGCAATTAGTTTCATCGAATATTCCAGTCTTTTTAAGACTGACATTGACATTCTAAATGGTTGAACTGATTTACATTTAGTATTTTTTTTTGTTTGAAAGTTGAGTATTCAGCCTTTTGAGCATTATAAGCTCTTTTCTAGTTTATGAATGGATGTGAGCATCTTCTACAGGTCGAGGGGATTTTTTCTTCAATGCTATGGTTAAGCAATTAACCTTAAAGTTAATCAATGTTTATATTTTTTTGTTTACGTGAAGAATCACGAGTCAGTCTATTTCAAGCATAGATTAAATTTAACCAGTTAAGTTTAGTTAACGCCCTAATGCCACAACTTCTGATTCTTTACAATGGTAATTTAGTAAAAACCAAGAAATAGTCCAGTGCGTTACGAATCTACAAGAGCTAACTATAAATCTACAAAAAGGGTATCAAGAACACTCACCAATCTCTTCGAGAATGTCGTATTTATCGTACACGGAACAAGTGTTGATATCGACAGGTTGTGGGACATATTTAGAGTAAATGTCAAACACATAACTATCGTAGTCCTTGACGGGCCCGTGGTCGGCGTTCGTACGGATGCGTTTGCCCGATTCGTCCACTGGAAATGAGAAAAAATAATAAATAAATTAATATAAAATATAAAGGTAGAGGTAACAGAAAATTACGTCATTGCGTTGCATATTACATTCCAAAACTTGTGTTTCTTAGTGTATTTATGTTGATTTGCTCGTGTTTATATGAATGTGAAGTTTTTTTTTTATAGCAAACAAAGCAGACAAGATGTCTGATGGTAAGCAATCGCCGTCGTCTATGTATATCTGCAATACCAGGGGCACTACAAATAGTACTGGCTATCTGGAATAGTACTGGCTCTCAAGCGAGGCTGCCGGAACACACCGTTAGATGCTTGGCGGAAGGTTTTCAACTTGAGGGTGGTAGCTAGCCAGCCGAGTACTAGAAAGTACCCTACCACCACGCAAGTATGATATTGTTTCCTCACAAGGTTTTTTGACTAGCAGCTCAAACTTATTGTTGGGTTTTGAACACTCCGGCGTGTGATCCGACGCTAACTACTGATCTATTGATAAAATCAATGCCAAAAATAAAGACAATTGTGGCTGTGTCGTGGACAAGGACTACCAACGTAACGAACTCTCTAATCCTTTACCTATCGATTGGTGTAATTACATTTTGGATATACATAGATGACAGATATGTAGCTTCAACACAAAACTGTATCCCCCGAATTTTGTTATCATCAGCTTTCTGAATTGCAAATTAAAGACGTATTCGCATCAGCAATGCTAAATTACCTGGATATTCCTTCTTCTTGAATTCTTTCTTGATGATCGCCTTGGTTTGCACCAGGGACGTGGGCTCGCTCGGCTCCGAGCGTCCGTAGATGTTCTCAGCATACACTCTGAATTCGTACTGCTTGCCTGGTACAAGGCCGGAGATCGCCATTGTTGTGAATCTGAAACAGACAACACGCAATATAAGCTGGATATTACTTGGTAGGTGTTATTTTTCTTTTGTTAGAAAGTGTGGCAAACAGGCAAACTGCCTAATGGTAATTTTCTATGTATACCACGTTGGGGAGATTTTCGACGCGCTTTTAAATAAGTTGTAATGCCCTGGACTTTGATTTGCTACTCAAAGTTCTGTGTCTCGCTGGATATGGACAGGCATTATCACTTACCATTAGACACTTACAATTAAAAAAATCCCTCAGCGAGACTTAAAAATTTAGGCCATACATATATTATCACCCAACACAAAAAATGGTGTTATAATTAAACGTATGAATACAGGACGTACGTGGAAGACAGGAATATATGGTTGTTGTAGGTTCTCTCTGCACTTGCATCCCCCTGGCTAAGTGACAATTGTAGTAAGCATAATGTATTAATATCTATAACTGTAAACTGTATAAACTGTAACCTAATATGAAAAGAAAGATCCACAAAAAAAATGCCTTGCTGGGTTTCTTGCCGGAGTCTTCGCAGTTGAAGTGTAATTACGAGCCGGTGGTAGATTCAAACATGTAACTTAACGTTCATAAGTGCCTTACCAGGGCCTAAACTGAATAAATGACACTTTGATTTTGAATCTGTGTCTGCCTGTGGCGTCATAACCTCCAAACAGCTGAACAGATTTTTATTTAAGTTTTCTTTTTGTATTTGAAAAGAAATTGACAGAGTGACATGGCCTGACCGAGATCTTAGCTTTAATAAAACAATAAAAAATTAAAAACCCCCTACGCTATTACATCGTTTTGAAAAAGAACTCTTACGCTGCTGGACCAATATTAACCAAACATAGCTAAAAACTACCGCAAACAAAAAACTGGCTTTCAAATGAAAAAAAAAAACCACATTGAAATCGAACCATCCGTTTGAGAGCTACAGACATCGACGTCAAACTTATAACACCCCTCTTTTGCGTCGGGGGTTCAAAATCTGTTTAGCCATTTCAAGACCATTTAGTTGAATGGATATGAACATTTTTTATAGGTCCGATTGAGTCGAAATTTGGTACGTAAATAGTCTGCAAATTAAAAACCGGCTTCGTCGCCCCTTTTACATTTTCACAAGGAGATAAGATTTTTTATTTTAGATTGGACATTTTGCAAAAGGGACATTTGGCGAAAGAGACTTCTTGCGAACGGGACGTTTTGCTATCAGGAAACATTTAGCTAAATAAACATTCTACTACGGAGACGGTTTTTCATTTACACGTGAAAAAAAAAACAACAGTGCATCAGTTTTGGATAGTGGTCGTTCAGAGACAGTGACAGGGTTAATTTAATCCATACCTGGTGTTTCCAACTCTGATCCAGCTGGTCATAGGATGCTCTCGCTTCTCGACGAGATAGTTAGTGATGTCTGATCCTCCATCCCAGACTGGTGCCTTCCAGCTGAGAGCCAAAGAGTCCACACCAATGTTGTCCACTGCTGGGAAGCGTGGCGGGTCCGGACGGTCTGAGGATAAATATACAAGTGTTAGTATGATGGCAGTTGGACTGTATAGAACGTGGACGTGGCGTTGGCGGAATGGTGGCTGGGAACTGGCAAAAGGAGCATTGGTCGTCCACCAGCTCTAACTTTATCGCGTGTCGAACCTGGACAAGATTTTGACAGCCCTGTTGGTTCATTGTGAGTATGTCTGCCTGAGCTGTAGGGCGTGGGTTCGATTCCCGCCAAGGACAAATGTTTGTTTGGTATAAGCAAATGTTTGTTCTGTGTCTGGTTGTTCTGTATGTATTATAAGTATGTATTTACAAAAAAAAACGTATTTATGTATTCTATCAGTTATCCGACTTCCATCACACAAGCTCTGTTTAGTTTGGGGTCAGATGGCGCTGTGTGTAATGTATCCTAGAATATAAAAAAAAAAAACAATATAAAAGATTGGCACAGAACCGGGACGAGTGGCGTATAAGGGAGACCTATGCTCAGCAGTGGCTGATGATGTTGATGATGTTTTGTATTCTTAAGTCATATCTAAATATATATAACTCAAAGGTGACTGACTGACTGACAAAGTGATCTATCAACGCACAGCCCAAACCACTGGACGGATTGGGCTGAAATTTGGCATGCAGGTAGATGTTATGACGTAGGCACCCGCTAAGAAAGAATTTTGATTAATTCTACCCCCAAGGGGATAAAATAGGGGATGAATAATATCCATCACCACGCGGGTAAAACCGCGGGGCGCAGCTAGTTTTATAAATAAAACCAGGAATTAAAAAATGCTAGAAGTTGGAAAATATCGCCTCAAAAACAACACTTACCGCTGATTTCAATGTTGATGATAGCGGTGTCTTGTCCCAGTTCGTTCTCAGCCGTGATCCTGTACGGTCCAGAGTCAATTTTGCTCGCGTCGCGGATCGTCAAGATAGCATGACGCTCTGTAATAATAAGAAAACTTATGTTGAATTTATTGTTATGTTAAGCTAGTTTTATATTACACATATCATATAGTAACAGTTGTGGTTACCTTTTTTAATTATCTATGTAAAAAATAACAACAACAATAACTATCTTTTATTATCGTCTTTTGCTATGTATATTCTAGTTTAGATTCGAAACACGTGCTAGGATATTAAAACAATTAAAATTAGGCACTTATTACTTACATTTATCTATATATCTAATACCTTTAAACGTGCAAATCTTGTTTGTATATATGTATATATATATATAATCTGAATCTCGGAAACGGCTCCAACGATTTTCCTAAAATTTAGTATGCAGGGGGTTTTGGGGGCGATAAATCAATTAGATTTCATTTTTATTTTCATTAGAAAACGTCGTTTTATCCGTGTTTTCAGACAATGAAAACCCGAGCAAAGCTCGGTCATCCAAGTACTAGATCTTTCATTGCCTAAAATTAGACAGAATGTGGTCAAATGTAAACTAGAGAATTAGAAGTAAAAATCCATACATCAATATCTTGTATGTATGACTTTTTTTTTTTTAATATTTGACAGGCTAGGTGTTTGACCACAACTCACCTGATGATAAGTGACGGTGTGGTCGAAGATGGTAAAGCACACCTAGCCTGGAATGGAACTGGCTCTCAAGTGAGGCTGCCGGAACACACCGTTAGATGCTTGGCGGCAGATTTTCAACTTGAGGGTGGTAGCTAGCCAGCCGAGTACTAGAGAGTACCCACCCTACCACCACGCAGATAAATTATTTGACGAGAAGACTCAAGAATTTTCGACAGTAGTTTAAAAAAAGTTATACTTTGTTGTATAACCAAAACATACGTCTCCACAGGTCTAGAATTAAGGTCCAATGTTGTTGGACCAGCAGATATATCTTACCTTTCCTTTCCACGTGGTAGTGGCTGCCGGATTCAATCGTCTCTCCCTCTCTAACCCACGTGATCTTAGGCACAGGGTGTCCAGTGAACGGTATCTTGATAACAACGTTCTCGCCCTTATCGAAGTACGCAGTCACACGGAATCGTGGCGGGACGTTCAGTTTAGGTGCGGCTGTGGAAAACAATCGATTATAATTTGCATAACAATATCAAAAAAGGACGTAAATTTGGACTTAATTTAAATTTATTTTTAGAAACGACAAAACGATTTTACTCCTGCACCAATATGTGCTAAATATATTTTTAATATGCCTTTATTTCTGGAATATTTTGATTTAGGAAATATTTTACCGATTTTTAATCATACTATTGAAAAGCATTAGTAACTAATGCTTTTGCTTTTTTTTAAATGTTTTTGGTATAGCAAAAACGACCCAATCGCCGATTTAAAACGTTTTTGCGATGACAAAGTTGAGAGCATAATGACGTAATCCTTTAAGCTTTGAAAAGCTACATTCAATATGAAGGGATAAAAATTAGTTTGTCTTTAACGTTTACACTTGGTGGTAGGTTAACAGGAGGTCGTCTAGGTAAGTACCACCGCAATACCAGATTTTCTGCCGCCAAGCAGTAGTGTGTAAACATTACTGTGTTCCGGTTTGAAGGGTACTGCAGCTAGCGAAATTACAGGGCTGTTGAGACTAACCATCGCAAGTCTAAAGTACTGTAAGTGTTTTTATACTCAAAGCTCTGTGTTTGCTGCAATGGTCATGGACAGGCGTTATCTGTTACTATCAGGATTCATTATTATTTTTAAATAAAAAACAAAAATTACATATTAATGTACTGTTTTTTAGGGTTCCGTACCCAAAGGGTAAAACGGGACCCTATTACTAAGACTCCACTGTCCGTCCGTCTGACTGTCTGTCCGTCTGTCACCAGGCAGTATCTCATGAACCGTGATAGGTAGAGAGTTTAAATTTTTACAGATATTTCTGTAGCCGCTATAACAACAAATACAAAAAAATAGAATAAAACAAATATTTATGGGGGCTCCCATACAACAGACATGTTTTTCTGTCGTTTTTATAGATAATGGTATGGAACCCTTCGTGCGCGAGTCCGACTTGCACTTGGTCGGTTTTTTTTAAATAGATATTCATACTTACTCATGATAAGCAGTTCAGCCCTGGTGCTCTTGACGCCAGCCTTGTTGACGGCGCGACACACATATTCGTCGGCGTCTTCGCCGAATACATCGTTAACAGTAAGGAAGTGGTTGTCTCCTTCGCTCCAGATGCGATAGCGCGGACCGTTGGTAATCTCGCGAGCACCTGACAAAAGCATTACAGTTAAGAAGTCTGTTTTTCGAAAAGTATAAATAATCTCGAATCCACAGTAAACAGGTCAAATATATAAAAGGATGCTCAATTCTAAGTCGTATTCATCATCATCCCAGCCGTATGACGTCCACTGCTGGAGATAGGCCTCCTCTATTGACTTCTATAAAGACTGGTTGGAAGCGGCTCGCATCCAGCGCGTTCCTGCGGTCTTTATGAGGTCGTCTATCCACCTTGTGGGTGGACGTCCTACGCTGCGCTTGCCGGTCCGTGGTCTCCACTCCAGAACTTTGCAGCCCCATCGGCCATCAGTTCTGTAGTCGCATTGTAGGTTACATAGAGGTTATTTTTAGTTTTGTTTATGGCATTTTATTCTTGAATAAGATATTGGTTTTCCATATTGAGCATTGGTTTTCGAAATACAGTAATGACTAGTTCGGAGTCAATAGGTTCATATTAATGTGTCCAAAATGTATGCCAAATAATTTTTCATGTGTTTCAATTTTTTCGTTTATGATCCGATTTTGCTGTTTTTTTGTTGGAAAGTAGATATCCCAGGTGTGGTACCATGATAAGGAAACCAGGATCTGATGATGGTATCCCAGTTAAATCGAAGGGAACCTTTTACTTTTTTCAATTTCCTGACTAAAGTAAGTTTTTTTTTGCTAAAAATTATACTTGTTTTTAATTGATTTGATTGTTCCTTAACATCAGGCAAGATTTGGCAAGATAAAGAATTGGTGGGCAGTTCATGTAACAGATCAAAAATAGTTTTTATAAACGAGGTTTAAAGTTTTTAACGCTGGATTCATCTCCTTTGAAAGTGACATTACAAGACTTATTTAACCCCCCTAAAAAGCCCTCTAAAAATTTGGTGGCTTTAGCTTTCTTTCTTTAACTCTCTTGTTTCCTTGACAACATTAGCGCCATCTAGTCCCAAACGAAGTAAAGCTTGCACCATGGAAACCAGATAGTTGACAGAATACTATTGATACATACATTTAGAAAAGACAATAAACTGTGTTCTATAACATAAATATTATCTTGTTACTCACCCTTGTACCATGTGATGGCAGGTTTGGGAGATCCAGTGATGGTGCATTGGAACTTGGCGTTGTGGTACTGGATGCAGTTGGCGTTCTTCAAAGGCTTCACGATCTCTGGCGGTGTGGCCGCTAAAATATACATCGTTTCATTAGTTGTGACCAAAAATTAATCTTAGCGACCCTATTTTTTTTTTAGTTGACAAGCTAGGAGTTTGGCCACAGCTCAACTGATAAGTCACAGTGTGGTTAAAGATGGTAAACACACCTAGTTTGGATTAGAACTGGCTCTCAAGTGAGGCTGTCAGAACACACTGTTAGCTTAGCGGCAGATTTTTGTACTAGACTTTGTACTAGAAAGTAGCCTACTCCCATGCTATGGTTTCCTCACGATGTTTTCCTTCACCGGCACCTCAACCTCATTGTTGGGGTTTAAACTTCGGCGTGTGAACCGACTGCGTGAACCACTGAGCTATCATAGCCACAATATCGTTTATTTTAACCCATATGGGTTTTAACTAATCATATCAAAATTCACAAAAAGAACGTTCCCAATGTCAGTGACAACTAACAATACAAAAGAAAAAAATACATTTGAATGCTAAATGCATTTTTTTTTTAAATATGTTACTATTGTTTCGGTGTAAAATAATTTTATATTATATCCTAGCATAACTGGAAGCAATTTTTCCCAACAAGTCAGGTGATTTGTCTTTGGACAATACACCAATATAGCACTCACCCTTCGGATCCTGCACTTTAATTTGTTGGCTGGCAGAAGACGGCTCGGATAGACCGGCCTCGTTCACAGCGAAGACCCTAAACTCGTACTGTCTGCCTTCGACCAGGTTGGAGCAGTTCAATTGGTTCGGCAGGCAAAGGGCAATATTAACACGTTGCCATGTAGAGGTGCCAACTTCGCGTTTGTCTACCCAGTAGCCTGGAACGACGAAATAGTATAAGAGATGGCGTTTAAAAAAGTTACGACAGATTCCATATATGACGTCATCTAGTCTTTTATTATACTAACTAGTTAATCGCAGTTCCTGGATGAAAAGTGGGATATGTTTTAATTTAGAGTACAATACATAGATGAATTTGATGAAATTTTTTATTGTCTGTGATTGGTAATGAGAAAGGCAGCAAATTTGTTAGGGTTCCGTACCCGAAGGGTAAAACGGGACCTATTACTAAGACTCCGCTGTCCGTCCGTCTGTCTGTCTGTTCATCTGTCACCAGGCTGTATCTCATGAACCGTGATAGTTAGATAGTTGAAATTTTCACAGATGATGTATTTCTGTTGCCGCTATAACAACAAATACTAAAAAACAGAATAAAACAAATATTTAAGGGGGCTCCCATACAACAGACGTGATGTTTTTGCCGTTTTAATAGATAATGGTACGGAAGCCTTCGTACGCGAGTTCGAGTCGCACTTGGCCAGTTTTTTTTGTAACATGCAATCTTTTAGCGACTAGACGACTTCATCTTATTTTTTGTGGGGATGACTGGTAGAAAAAAAGCATTGAGCTAGCAGAGTCTATTTACATTCGTTTAAAAAAAAAACCCAAGTGAAATCACCTGATGCGGTTACTAAGATACATATTGATACTGACCCTGTACCCTGGAACCTCCGTCGCTTTCGGGTTTGTCCCATTCAAGATGTACGAAATCACCTCCGATTTCGAGGATCTTTGGAATGCCGGGCGGTGATGGTGGGTCGAACGGCGCCTTTGCCTATAATACAAACAAAGTAATTTATATTACACTCCAAAGCCTTGAACATCGACGTAAAGTTGCTTGTTTTTATTTTTATTTTTATTGGCTGACAGGGTATGTTTTTGACCACAACTCACCTGATGTTAAGTGACGGTGTGGTCGAAGATGGTAAAGCACACCTAGCCTGGAATAGAACTGGCTCTCAAGTGAGGCTGCCGGAACACACCGTTCGATGCTTGGCGGCAGATTTTCAACTTGAGGGTGGTAGCTAGCCAGCCGAGTACTAGAATATACCCTACCACCACGCTATGGTTTCCTCACGATGTTTTCCTTCACCGGCAACTCAAGCTCATTGTTGGGGTTTGAACCCACGCTCTTCGGCATGCGAACCGACCGTGCTAACCACTGAGCTATCATCGCTACAAAAGCTCACTTGAGCTCGCTTGTCTATCGATTTTCTAACTAATACATAAGGTGATAAACGCAAGCCTATTCTATCACCATATTTTCAGCGGTAGGACGTATACTGCTGAATTAAAGCATTGGATTTCCATAAAGATTGGTTGAAGTGCCTCCAGAGCGTTCCTGCGGTTTTTATTAGGTCGTCTGTCGTTGTGGGTGAATGTCCTACACTGCGCTTGCCGGTCCGTGGTTTCCAGAGAACTTTACAACCCCATAGGTTATCAGTTCTGCGTACCATATGCCCTGCCCACGACCACTTCATCTAAATAGCCGTCTGGGCTATGTCGGTAAGTTTAGTTCGTCTACGGATCTCCTCATCTTACATTCGATCTCGTAGAGAAACCCTGAGCATAGCCATCTCCGTAACTCGTAGTAGATATCACGTTTCAGAGCCACAAGTCATTACTGATAATACAAATTGGTTGAAGACTTTTGACTTGAGACACTGAGGTAGTTCGGAATGGAAAACGATATGAATGCTTGTACTAAACGATGTATATGAAAAAAAAAACACTTTGGACAGCACGCATCAGATCTGCATGACCTAATTCCACCCTGCTCATTCTACTATCAGATAGCCCAGAGCTCTAAAAAACAATACCGTTTAATGGACCTTCAATATATCTAATCTAATACTTTTTAACGAGCAATTCTTGTCACATCATCAGCCATAGGTCGTCCACTGCTGGACATAGGCCTCCCCCTGGGGGGTTTTGCCAATACTCGCCACGCTTGGCAGGCGGGTTGGCGAGCGCAGTTAGGTGTGATTGTTCAAGGAAGACGCTGCTGCCCATCTTCCGTATTACATCCCTTAGCCGACTCTTACGGCAACCACGGGTAGAGAGGGTGGGGTACTATTCTTACGCCGGCACCACCACGGCTATCTAATCTAATACTTTTTAACGAGCAATTCTTGTATATATATATATATATATAATCTGAATCCTGGAAACGGCTCCAACGATTTTCATGAAATTTAGTATGCAGGGGGTTTCGGGGGCGATAAATCGTTCTAGCTAGGTTTCATTTTTAGAAAACGTCGTTTTATCCGTGTTTTCAGCCGAGCAAAGCTCGGTCATCCGGGTGCTATTACCTTAATGGGATTGACTCCCTCCAAAGCAGGTCCGATGCCGTTTTCATTGGCAGCATGAATTCTAAAGTTGTACTCTTGTCCTTCTGTGAGTCCTTGCACTGTGAACCTCGTGTCGCGGACAGAAGACGCGATTGTGATCCAGACGGTTCCTGAAAGGACAACGTGGTGTTAGTTTAGTAACAAGTTATACTACTACATAGAAAGTAATACATTATAAATATAGATAACAGTAAATTGAAAAAAAAATCGAGATATTTGTGATATAAAGATTAGAGATGCGCCGAATAGTGGTTTCACCGAATAACCGAATATTATTCGGTTTAGCCTTTACCGAACCAGATATTTGGCCGAATTATTCGGTTTACCATTACATTGTTTTGCCGCGTAAACAGGTTCTAACGTGTACGCTACGTGTCGCTGCTAGCTAGATGACGAGCGGGCCGTAACTCAGCGCTAGCCCGCTATCCGCTCACACACCGCGCCGTCACTTAGCTTCAAAAAATCGCACGATTAAGTTACAAATAAAAAAACAAAGGAGCTTATCATTTCAAAAATATTCAATTAATGATAATATTAAATCCTAACATGAATATTACATAAGAAGTTTTGTCTTTTAGACACCATGTCATGTAGCCAAGAAAATAGAAATGAAAATAGAAAACCGAAAATTTTCGGCAACAAAGCCGAATAATTCGGCCAAATACAAATAGCGGAAAAGATGCCGAATACCAAACGAATATTCGGCGCATCTCTAATAAAGATCATTTTGTACTTTTTTTTTAATGTTTGACCACAGCTCACCTGACGGTGTGATCGAAGATGTTAAAGTATACCTAGCCTAGAATAGAACTGGCTATCAAGTGAGGCTGCGGGAACAAACCGTAAGATGCTTGACGGCAGTGGTAACTAGCCAGCAGAGTATTAGAAAATACTCTACCACTATGTTATGATATCTTCACGAAGTTTTCCTTGACAGGTACTTCCCGTTGTTGGGATTCGAACTCACGGCTTCTGGCATGTGTCAAGCCGCGCTAACCGCTGTCATATTCTATAATGTAATTTATACAACGTTAAACGTTACCTGATATGTCAATTCTCTCAATGACATAGTGCGTAACGGGCATTCCGCCGTCATAAGTGGGCGGCTTCCAAGCGAGGGTGCAAGAGTGTCGAGTAACTTCGGAGGTCTCGAGCGGCCCTTGCGGCGGCCCTGGCAGCCCGGTGACCGTGATACTGAATGAGTCCGATGTCTCACCAGAATTGTTCTTGATATTGATTTTGTATGTGCCTGGTGAAGAAAGAATTATGTAGAATATGAATAGATTTTATTAGACATAAGCGGGAACCAAAGGCTCGCTCGCGTTTTCCGAAATAAAAACAATTTATTAATCCAGAGTATAAGCTATATGTATTAAAAATGTTACTCAAATCCATGTTTTCAAATGACAGCCCTGTTGGCTCATTGGTAGTATATCTGCTTTTTGAGCCGTAGAGAGGGTTTGATTCCCACTCAGGAGAAACATGTTGTGCTATAAACAAATGTTTGTTTTATGTCTGGGTGTTCAGTAAGTATTTACAAAAAAAATTGTATATATGTATTCTATATGTTATCCTGACTTTCATAGTAGAAGCTTTGTTTAATTTGGGGTTAGGTGGCGCTGTGTGTAATGCCCTGCGATATTTATTTATCATTTATAATTTTAAAGTGATAAATAATAAAGGCAATTGTTTATTTATTTATTTTTATTTTATTTATTAGTTTAGTTTAGTTTGTTTGACAGCCTTGTTGGTTCATAGGTAATTAATTAGCTTTTTTTTTATTTAACTGTAATGAGACGAACGAGGCGCTCTCCTGATGTTAAGAGATGACACATGTTCATGACCATTGCAGCGGTACACAGAACTTTGAGTAGTAAAACAAAGTCCAGGGCATCGCTGCCTTGGCGTTCATTACTTTGAGACTAGATGGTTAGTCTCAATAGCCCTGTAATTTCGCTAGATGCAGTACCCTTCAAACCGGAACACAGAGCTGTAGGGCATGGGTTTGATTCCCACCAAAGACAAACATTTTGTGGTATTAAAAAAAAATTGGTCTGTGTCAAAATGTGCTGTATGGATTATATTATATGTATAAAAAAAAGCATTTAAGTATTCTATCAGTTATCTGACTTCCATACTACAAGCTTTGCTTAGTTTGAGGTCAGATGGCGCTGTGTGTAATGTCCTACGTTTTTTTTAAGTCCCTGTATTTTTATTGTTTAACTGTATTTTACAAATGTATTTTCTATAGGGTTATATACGGTAAGGACTAGCCTAAGATGAACTACGTGTCTCAGTGTACATTGGTGTAAGTAATTAATAATAATAAGTACAATGACCTCCTTCCGGCGTATTATATCCCAAGCTTATAACCCAGTATTTCAATCAACACAAATTTATCAATTCATAAAAAACATCTTACCCATATCATCCTTAGTGATGTCCTTGATGAATATGAGGATGTAGTCATCAAACACGGTGTATTTGAGGTGTGGCGAGTCGGTGACCTTGTGACCGTCCTTCGTGAGTGTGACGTCAGCAGGCTGGTCTCCAGAGTACAGGATCTTGATCTTGGTGTTGTCATGTTCTGGCAGGTGCAAGTCGCCTGGCATGCGGGTGATGCGCGGTGGGTCTGTGGAGAATGTGACATTTAAAAATGGTTCTTATTACTTTATTCTTTATTGTTATTATTGGTGTAATCAGTTTACGAAAAAATTCTATGAAGTGTTCGATATTTATACGTATGCCGTGGTGGTGCCGATGTAAGAATTGTACCCCACCTTCACTACCCGTGATTGTCGTAAGAGTCGGCTAAGGGATGTAATCCGGAAGATGGGCAGCAGCGTCTTCCTTGAACAATACCTAACTGCGCTCGCCAACCCGCCTGCCAAGCGTCGCGAGTATTGGCAAAACCCCTCAACAGGAGGAGGCCTATGTCCAACAGTGGACGTCCTATGGCTAAAGATGTGATGTATGACAATCAGCACCCTCTGGTGGTCGTAAAAGAAACTAACGTGAAAAAGTGTTGTATTGTAATATTTTATATACAGATTTTTTAAAATGTAAAAGTAATAAGACGAACGATACGCTCTCCTGATGGTAAGAGAACGCCTATCCATAACCATTGAAGCGATACACAGAACTTTGAGTAACAAAACAAAATTTAGAACATCGCTGCTTTGGTGCTAGTAAACAAGTCATCATCATCATCATCATCCATAATTTTCTTTATCCCACTACTGGGTATAGGACTATCTCTTGTTATGCCATCTGAAATCTAAACAAAAGTGAAGTCGCCAGCCAATTTTTTTAAATATATTAAATAGATCTACGTTTTGCCACTAACTCGCCTGATGGAAAGCGACGGTGTGGCCGAGCATGGAGCACGCCGATCTAGAAGAAATCTATTCAATCTAGCCTTAAAAACGTCTAAATTATAGTTTAAAGGAAACAGATCAGCTGGCAATGAGTTCCATTCATGGGCTGTACGTATCAAGAAAGTAGAGTGGAATCGCTGTGTACGAATACTGATATAAAATGTCTATTAATGTTGAAAATTATGGTGACCACACTCACTTCCAATCTTGAGATGTCCAATGCAGTACACGTATCCGATACTGTTGACTGCTTCGCAAGTGTAGTCACCCTCGTCCGCATCTGTCGCTTCCAAAATGTTCAGTTTGAGGGTACCTTCGCGGGACTCTGCTATGAACCTGAAGAAAAATGTTAAATAAATAAAAAAAATAAAAAAAACAGGCCAAGTGCAAGTCGGACTCGCGCACGAAGGGTTCCGTATCATTACCTAAAAAAACGGGAAAAAATCTGTTGTATGGGAGCCCCCTCAAATATTTTATACTGGTTTTTAGTATTTGTTGTTATAGAGGCTACAGAAATACATCATCTGTGAAAATTTCAACTGTCTAACTATCACGGTTCATGAGATACAGCCTGGTGACAGACGGACAGCCACATATAGACAGTTTGCGTGGTGGTAGGGTACTTTCTAGTACTCGGCTGGCTAGCTACACGGTGTGGTCGAAGATGGTAAAGTAAACCTAGCCTACAATGATACTGGCTCTCCAGAGAGGCTACTGGAACACACCGTTAGGTGCTTGGCGACAAATTCAACTTGAAGGTGGTAGCTAGCCAGTCGAGTACTAGACAGTAATCTACCACCACGCTATATTTTCCTCACGATGTTTGAACCCATGCCCTTCGGCGTGTCAACCGACAGTGCTAACCACTGAGCTATCATCGCTGCAAAACTATATATATACTAGCTTTCGCCTGCGACTTCGTCCGCGTTGATATTGGAATTAGGTTCAGAACTTTCATCCCCTATTTTACCCCCTTTACAGTAAACTTTTGTTTCGAATCATATGCACATATTGTTATTAGATTTCTAACTTTAAATATGATCACCAAGTTTCATATAAACTTTCAACCCTCACTTTGACCTTTTAGGGGATGAATTTCCAAAAACCCCTTCTTAGTGCACACCTACGTCACTTAAGGAATATTTGTGCAAAATTTCATGCTTCTAGACCCAGCAGTTCCAGCTGTGCGTTGATCGATCAGTCATTGAATCAGTCTGTCAGTTTCTTCTTTAATAGATATAGAAGATTTAAAAAATAGAAAGTATAGTTATTTTACCTGGTGCCAAGTACGATTTCCCTGCCGTTCCTCAGCCAGCGGCCGGTAGGCACAGGGTTGCCAGTCGCGACGCACTCCAGCGTGAAAGGCCTGCCTAATGGTGCAGCCATGTGTGGCGGCAGTTTCTTCAGCCATTCCGGCTTCGTGCCACCAATATCTTCGCCGGTGCGGACCGGTGTGGTGCAAGATGATGGTTCAGATTTGCCTGGGGTTAAAACAAACGTTATAAGACACTGAAGAACATAATCAAGTTACTAAGTTTTAAGAGATCTTTGCGATCACTCTCTGACAAAAATTGACATGTAAATTGAATAATTCAATTTTTATTTTTGATTTTATTATTTAACACTTTATTTTATTTAATTAATTTATTATTTAACTTTGACATTTAATTTTGTATTGATTATGAATTAATTATAGTTTTTATTGCATGCTGTCTGCACCTATAATTGTTGTGGCATTTACTGTGTAATTGTTTTGTACTTCTTACTTTTTGTCATGAGATAATGTACACAATGTTGGTGTTCATAATATAAATAAATAAATAAATAAACTATCTAAAGCCTAAGTCTAAAATTTTGAAGACACCTTGCTTATTTTGATGAAATTTATGCGTAATGAATCCTTTAGAAGACTAACGCAGAATCCGAGGAGGCAGAATCTAAACAGGGTGACTGAAATTGGCCAAATAACTATAGTGTTCATGTATCCAATACCAATAAACAAGCAATTCTCGTATATATGAATATATATATAATCTGAATCTCGGAAACGGCTCCAACAATTTTCATGAAATTTAGTATGCAGGGGTTTCGGGGGCGATAAATCGATCTAGCTAGGTTTCATGTTTAGAAAACGAAAAAAAAAAACTATACATTTAAGGAATACAAATTATTTCGATGGAAACAGGATTTTAATTCAAAGAGTTGCTTACCTCCAGCGTTGACAGCGATGATCCTAAATTCATAGTCTGCCTTCTCGTTGAGGTTCATGGCGGTGAATGAGGTGTCTTGTACGTTGTAATCGTTGCACTTGACCCAGACTGAGCCGCCGACGTCGCGGCGTTCAATGATATAGCCAGTTACGCGAGCACCTGGGGAAAAAACACGTTCATATATAAACCGGAGTGTACTGAGCAGAAAGGGGGATATTTATATTATATACAGGGTCATTTGTAATCAGTCAGCATCCTTTTAAAGGCATGTTCACATCATCAGCCATAGGACGTCCACTGATGGACATAGGCCTCCTCCTCCTGGGGCGGTTTTACCAATACTCGCCACGGCGGGTTGACGAGCGCAGTTAGGTGTGATTGTTCAAAGAAGACGCTGCTGCCCATCTTCCGGATTACATCCCTTAGCCGACTCTTACGGCAACCACGGGTAGAGAGGGTGGGGTACTATTCTTACGCCGGCACCACCTCGGCAAATTTCTTCCATCAGGAGACCGTATAGTTTGAACGCTTTAGAAAAAGAAAATGTTCTTACCGCCATCAGTGGCCGGCGGGTCCCAGGAGAGGTCGACGTAATTTCTTCCGACGCGAACGACGCGCGGCGCTTGAGGAGGTCCGGGCGGGCCGTGCTTGGCGCGCACTCGGAACCTCTGGGAACTGCCGGAATACTTGCTGAACCCGGCAGCGTTCTTAGCGCGTACGCGGAATTCGTACTCGTGACCTGGCTCCAGATTGTAAGCCTGTGGAAAAAGATTTTAGTGAAATTATATATAAAGAAATACCGGTCAAGTGCGAGTCGGACTCCCTCGCCGAGGGTTCTGTACAAACCTGTAGGTATATAAGTAAAAGTTATGGTATTTTTTTTTTAAATGGTAATTTATGCTTTTTGCAATTTTTCCATTATCCGTGCTGTAAGACGCTGAATCGTACCAAATTTCAAGTTTCTGAGTTCACGGCAAGTATCCTGTAGGTTTTGATTCCGTTGCGAGTGTTGAAAATTTGCAGCACAAACGGCTGTATCTTTTGATTGCGTTGACTTAGAAGTTTGATTTTTTTCACAGCTCCAAGGGACAGTAGACCTGAATTACTTCACGCGTTCCTGAGAAAAAGGGTCTTGACAGACAGACAGACGGACAACGTAGTGATCCTAAGGGTTCCGTTTTTTCCTTTTGAGGTACGGAACCCAAAAAAACATCGGCAGCAATTTTGACTGCCCTGTGACCAACCCACCCTGACTATAGAACCCTGAAAAAGTGTTATTTGTTATGTACCTGGTACGTGCAGTCCTTGACGAGATAGTCAGCGCCCGCCCAGACTCCGTCCTGCACATCTCGCGACTCGATCTTGTAGCCTTGAATACGCGCGCCGCCGTCGGAGCGCGGCCTGTCCCACACGACAGTGGCGGTGGATCCGTCCCATTCGATGACACGGGGCGTGCCCGGCGCATCCGGCACAGTGAACGAATACTGGAGATAAAAAAAGTGTTCATTGAAATTACCCCACCTATATACAAACCAACGGCGGTAAATCTCCTTAACTAGTCGTATATGTACCAACGCAGTCTCTGAAATTCTCCAAGCAGCAGTGTGTAAACACAACTATGTTACGGTTTGAAGGGTACTTAATTATAGTGCTACTAAGACTCACTATTGAATGTCTTAAAATAATGAGCGTAAAAGCGGCCATGTCCTATACTTTTTTTTTTGATGCTAAAATTTCTGGTTACCGCTGTAATAGCTCATGGTCAGAAGTATTATAATTAACACAAATAAGAAAATGTAAAAAAAAAAACACGTATGCCCACAAATAAAAGAGTTTTAACAAGTAGCCAGTGTCAGTCGGGTGATCTCAGGATTCTGATGATCAGATCCAGATTTGTTCACGTATCTGAAAGTTATGGTGTAATAAAGAAACTCATATACCTACATACATACATACATACATGAATCCTGAATAAATACACTCCTTTTTTGGGCAGCCGTGTAAAAGGTTTTTTCATTCGCATTTGAAAATGGTACTGACGCTATACGAGTATATTATATATTGACAAAGCCATATATATTACAATAAGGTGGCTCATTACGCGGTCGACAGGAATATATGGCTGTAGTAGCTTCTCTCTGCACTTGCATCCCCCTGGCTAAGTGACAATTGTAGTAAGCATAATGTATTAATATCTATAACTGTAAACTGTATAAACTGTAACATAATATGAAAAGAAATATCCACAAAAAAAAAATGCCTTACCGAGTTTCTTGCCGGAGTCTTCTCAGTTGAAGTGTAATTACGAGCCGGCGGTAGATTCAAAAATGTAACTTAACGTTCATAAGTGCCTTACCAGGGCCTAAACTGAATAAATGACTTTTTGATTTTGATTATAGATTTTCCAAAAGCTTACTTGGAATAATGAAAGGATTTTAGCGATACCCCACACATCCAAATCTGTCCAAAGATTAGAGATTTATGGTGGAACCGCCACATATTTTCGGAATAAAAAGTAGCCTATATGTTAATCCAGGGTGTCAGCTACCTCTATTCCAAATATCATTAAAATTGATCAGCCGTTTTAGGGTGAAGAAGTAATGACATACAAACACACTCGCAAACTTTCGCCTTTAAAAATGACAGGAATTAATACGCGGAATCTCGACCCAAAGTCTTTCTATTTATGTAGTGTGATAAAGATACATAAACCTTGAAAACATTACACTGCTTCTTTTGGGCAGTCGTGTAACAAGACTCGTACCTTGGCAGTGATGGAATCGTCCATGGTGAGAGGCTCGGAGACTCCGTATTGGTTCTCAGCGCGCACTCTGAATGTGTATTTGTGGTTCGGTTCAAGTCCCATCACGTTGTAATGGCAGTTGCGTACGAACGAAGAAATCTTCACCCAGATCTGGAAAAATAATAACGTTAGTTACAAAAGTAAAGATAAACTGAAGTCACTAATATTACAAATGCGTGTTCTCAACAGGATTTAATCACGCAAGAAAGGAATAAAAAGAAATAATAGTAATTTATGCTTTTCGCAATTTTTCCTTTATCTGTGCTATAAGACGTTGCTTCGTACGAAATTTCAAGATTCTGAGTTCACGGGAAGTACCCTGTAGGTTTCGATTCCCTTGCGAGTGTCGAAAATTTGCAGCATAAACGGCTGTATCTTTTGATTACGTTGGCTTAAACGTTTGTTTTTTTTTTCACAGGCTGACAGGCTAGGTGTTTGACCACAACTCACCTGATGTTAAGTGACAGTGTGGTCGAAGATGGTAAACACACCTAGCCTGGAATGGAACTGGCTCTCAAGTGAGGCTGCCGGAACACACCGTTATATGCTTGGCGGCAGATTTTCAACTTGAGGGTGGTAGCTAGCCAGCAGAGTACTAGAAAATACCCTACCACCACGCTATGGTTTCCTTCACCGGCAGCTCAAGCTCATTGGTGGGGTTTGAACCCACGCCCTTCGGCATGCGAACCGACCGCGCTAACCACTGAGCTGTCATCGCTACACAACAACGTGTTCTGGACGAGTCGATGGTGTGACGCTATACATAAGGCAGCTGGCGATGGTTGAAAATTTGGCGTCTTGGGAAAAGGCATAGAGGACTACGATAGGCTGATAATCATGAGGCGTAAGGGGTAACTTACTCCATTGTTATCCATCTTTTCGACCACATAGTTGGTGATAGGAGAACCACCGTCGTCTAGCGGTGCTTTCCACGACAGCGTGCAACCGTCGGGCGTGATGTCGTACGCTTCGAACGGCCCCTGTGGTGGAGATGGCTTATCTACCACCAGCACCTAGAAGAGGAAAGAAGTAAATTAGTTCACTTTAACAGAAAATTGTTTTTACAAATATTGTCGCTTTACAACTCAAAAATGCTGTCCGTTATTTTTCTTCTTTTGTGTTACGTGTACAATCTTTGGTGTATAAATACAAATTATTAATTGTCACAAAATTATACATTAATTAATGAGAAATTAAATTTTATGTGGTATTATGCCAAAGTAAGACTTATAAAACTCAACTACCATTTCAAACTCAAATACAATGTCAAAAGATTTTATGTAAATCAAAAATATTATGTCAACAAAATATATTTTGTAATTGTTTTCAACACAATGCTTATTATTAAAAAAAACATCAATACACAAAAAATATATTAATAAATGGGGTTTATGATAATTTATATATCAGAAATATATTCACGTAATATATTATGATGCCAAAATTATACATACACTAATTAGTATAGTTTAAATCTATACTTACTCTGCAAGTAGCGCTGTCGCTTCCTTCGCTGTTTACCAGCTGAATAGTGTAAGATCCTGTGTCGGATCTCTTAGCGGACGTGTTGTAAAACACTGTGTCCACGTCTGTGGTGACGAAACGGATGCGATTGTCCGGGAACACTTCATCGTTGTTGACTATCCAAGACACCTGGGGGTAATAGAAAGTAAATAGTCACAGATTTGATGAAAGTTACATCGGTGAGCTACAGCTTCCAAACAACTGATGGTTTTTTGGAAGTACTGGCGTTTTATTAAGGAAACTAACAGTAGCCTTAATTAAAAGCCAGTTGCCATTTCAGGTTTGGGACCGTTTTTGACCACATCAAGTGAATGGTCACCGCTTAGCATTAAAAAGATGAAAAGAAAATACTTTAACCGTTTAAATATTGGCGTGAGTAGATATGCCCCCTTACTCTGAGCTACTTACTTACGTTGCAATTCCTGTTAGATATTCAGGCAATAGCTACGCGATTATATATCGTATCACATCACATCATCAGCCATAGGACGTCCTCTGCTGGATACAGGCCTCCTCCTGGGGGTCTGTGCCAATACTCGCCATGCTTGGCAGGCGGGTTGGCGAGCGCAGTTAGGTGTGATCGTTCAAGGAAGACGCTGCTGCCCATCTTCCGGATTACATCCCTTAGCCGTCTCTTACAGCAACCACGGGTAGAGAGTGTGGGGAACAATTCTGACGCAGGCACCACCACGGCATATATTATATATCGTATGTCTGCGCAATAAGGTTCGCAATCACATTGCTTTAAGATTTATGAAAATAAGAAGCTTAGAGTACAAGGGCTGTTTTATTTTGTAGATTGCAAACTATCTTAGAAATTATTAATTTCAAAACGAATTAAAAAGTTCTCTCACCTTTGGCCTAGGGTTGCCAGTGAATGGCACTGTGATCTTGATCTCTTCTCCAGCAATAACTGTAATATCCCGGAGACTAAGGTCGCTGGTGATCTTGGGCGAGTTGGGAGGAGCGCAAGCCCTGATCGCGTCAGAACTCTGCGACCACGGCCCTTGGCCGGCCGCGTTCACTGCCGACACACGGAATTCATATTCGTGGTTCTCAATCAAACCCATGACCTTGTAGGTCGTGTCTGGAATGTGTGCATGGGACGCTTTAGTCCATTTGTCCTCAGTAATAAGACGTTTTTCAAGTATGTAACCAGTGATTGGTGACCCTCCATCGTGACGTGGTTTGGTCCATGTGAGAGTGATGGAAGTTTCACTCGTTTCGACAGATCGGGGTGCTCCAGGCGCTGCGGGCGGGTCGAATGGATGTCTAGCCCGAATAGGCTCTGTGGTTTGCGCTGGGTCTGATTGTCCGTATTGGTTTTCAGCGATTACACGGAAGTCGTAGCTCTTTCCAACGCTCAAGTTCTTCACGCGTAAGAACGGAGTCGTGACGTAACCGGAGACCTTGGTCCAGTTGAGAGTACGAGCTTCGCGCTTCTCGATGACATAGTTGGTGATTTCACCGCCTCCATTGTCTTTGGGCGGGTTCCAGTACAGAGTAAGCGCTTCGCCTTCGAATTCTTCGGCGCGAAGGTTCTCAGGTTTCCCTGGTCTGTCGAGAACGCGTACGTTGATTGTTGCAGTATCGTAGCCTGAAGGATTGCGGAGTTGCAAGCGGTACTGCCCTCCGTCGGATCTCTTCGCATTTTTGACGACCAACGAAGCACTGTCTGGTGTAATCTTCTGGAAGATTCTGGAGTCTCCTTCCACATCGAGAAGGTTATCATCCGCGAACCATTGAGCGGTAGGTTGCGGGAAACCAGTGTACGGCACATGAATGGAGAAGTCTTCTCCAGCTCTGACTGTGATATCTCTGACACCACCCAAGTCCATGCAAGGCTTGTTCGGTTGTTCGGCAATAATGATATCTGCTGTCGGTTTGCTAGGGTCTGATCGGCCGACATCGTTGACAGCGATGACTCTGAATTGATACTCGTCGCCTTCTTTGAGATTTGGAACAGTGTGAACAAGGCTCGGGATTGGTTTGTCGTTGACGTCCTTCCAGTCCTTGTCGCCCTTGCCTTTCTGTTGCACGATGTATCCCTTGATTTTGGCACCTCCGTCGCTCTTTGGTGGCCTCCAAGACAACGTGACCGAATCCTTTGTAACGCGGTCAGGTTTAGGCGCCTCGGGCGTGCTCGGTTTGAGTCGTTGAGTCTCAGCCGTGATTGGCTCGGTTGGTTTACTTGGTTTTCCAGGACCAGCCTCGTTGACGGCAATAACGCGGAACTCATAGCGGTTTCCTTCACGCAGATCCGGCACAGTATAGCAGAGGTTGGGAGTCGGATAGTTATTAACCTTGACCCAATCACCTCCGCGTTCTCTCTTTTCAACATAGTAACCAGTAACAGGCTTGCCTCCAGAGTTCGCTGGTGGCAGCCATTCCAGAGAGCAACTGTTCGCGCTGTAGCCAGTGATCTTAGGCGTTTCTGGCGCATCGGGTGCGTCGAACGGGCTCTTCGCAAGTGTTGGCTTGCTCTCCAATGGATCAGAGACTCCGTATAAGTTTTCAGCGCGAACTCTAAAGACGTACTTTTTACCTTCTGTGAGATTCTTAACCGAGAATGAACATTTCGGACAGAAGCCAGCGACTGTGCGCCAATCGTTGACTCCAAATTCAGCAACTTCGACAACGTAGCCAGTGATTTCGCTGCCACCGTCGTCTGTTGGCGGGTGCCATGTCAAGCTGATAGAGTCGTGTGTAACTGGAATAGCCGTCAAAGGTCCCTTAGGCACTCCAGGCTTGTCTACAACAATCACCTCGATATCGGCGGAATCCTTTCCATGTTCGTTACTAGCTGTAATAGTGTATTTGCCAGCGTCATCGCGAGTAGACTTCTCGATAGACAGTTTGTGTTCGTCGTTCTTTGTTTCAGAGGTAAGCCTATGCGAAGGCAGGAGCGGAACGGTTCCTTTGGTCCAGGATATTGTTGGAGTTGGAGCTCCAGAGATTGGAATGTTGATATTGATCGGTTCGCCAGCGCGAACCTTGATCTTCTTTCCGATAAGATGATCCAAATGCAACTTAGGTTTCTCCTTCATTGGTTTCGCGACGAAGACGTTCGAAGGGTCTGATGGCTGACCAGGTCCAGCAGCATTAACTGCAGACACTCTGTATTCGTATTGGTGTCCTTCCTGTACCCTATCATCTTCGTACTCGTTATTCCTTACCGGATCCTTGTTTAACTTTATCCAGCGGCCGGTAGCCTTGTCTCGTCTTTCGACGTCGTAACCGAGAATGTTGGATCCGCCGTTCGAAATAGGTTGAGACCATTTGATCTTGATGTGGTCTTTATCAGCCGACACAAGGTCAGGCTTGCCTGGTTTGCCAGGTACAGTGTATTGATTCTTAGCGACTATTGCCTTGTCTGTTACTAGCGGTTCAGAACGTCCTTGTAAGTTCTCAGCGAACACTCTGAACTCGTATTTAGTGCCTTCGGAAAGACGCGGTACAGTCGCGTGGTTGAGTTTCGGGTTGATGTATGTAACAGCTGGTACCCAGCCACCACCATGCGTCAAATCACGCTTCTCAATCACGTAAGCTGTCAGTTCACTGCCGCCGTTATCTTTAGGTGGTTTCCATGATAGAGTGACAGATTGTGCAGTGATTTCTTCATACACGAATGGAGGTTCAGGCGGTGCTGGTACATCGAGAACGATCACCTCGAAGCTACCTTCATCGGTTCCAGAGTCATTCTTCAATTTGAGATTATATTTTCCAGCGTCGGATCGTTTGCAGTTTACTGTATGAATGATAGTGTGGTGGCCCACAGACGTGACAGTTGTCCTCTCGTTGGTGGCTACAAGTTTACCGTCGCATGTCCACGTGACTTCGGGAGTCGGCTCTCCAATAAAGTCCACATCCATGTGGAAGATAAGACCAGCCTTGATGCGGATCTCCTTAAGCTGTGTAAGAATTTTCGGAGCGACGAATCTGTCCTTAGCTGTGATGATGTCAGAGGGTTCACTGGGTTCTGATTGGCCAGCTTGGTTCACAGCAATGACACGGAATTCGTAATCCTGACCCTCGGTGAGGTCTGGTACAGTGGCCTTTGTCTTGCTTGGAGGCACGTGTACAGCGTTCACCCAGTACGGGCTTCCCTTTTCTTTCTTCTGGATAATGTACCCAGTAATAGGAGCGCCTCCGTCTGATTTCGGTGATGTCCATTCGAGGTCCACGTGATCCTTGCTCCAGTCTGTGGCTTTAGGCTTGCCAGGAGCAGATGGCTCATCAAACTCATTCTTGGCAACAATCGCTTTGCCCAGTTCCAAAGGTTCAGACTGTCCAATTGCGTTAACAGCGCTTACTCTGAATAGGTATTCCTTCATATGGATAAGTCTGGTAACTTGGTGAGACAAGTAAGTGGACATTCCAGCGTCGGACCAAGTGCCACGAGATAAATCCATTTTTTCGATGACATAGTGGAGAATTGGTGACCCACCATCATCGAGAGGTACTTTCCATGATAATGAACAGGAGTCCTTGGTGACGTCAGAGACGAGTAATGGCTTCTCAGGCCTTGATGGCTTGTCTAAGACTGTGACTTGAGCAGCAGCCGAGCAAATACCGAGGTCGTTTTTCAGGGTCAGCTTGTAAACGCCTCCATCTGAGCGGACGGAGAATGGAATGTCTAAAATTACCCTGTTGTGTAGAATCTGGATATCGATCCTCTCGGAAGGTTTGACTTCTTTGCCGTTGATCTGCCATTCGACTGTTGGTTTTGGTGATGCTTCGATCGGGATTTCGTATTGAATCCTCTGTCCTGCTTTGACTGTTTTGTCCGCGAGAAGCATTTTGTCGAAGGTTGGAGCACAGAATCTGGCTTTAGCCACTTGAGGCGTCGATCCATCGCTGGGTTCACCGTTTCCGGCCTTATTGACAGCAATAACTCGGAATTCATATTCCTCTCCTTCAGTGAGTCCTGGAATCGTAGCTGTTGTCTGGTTTCCAGGAACAGTAGCAGCGACCTCCCACGGTCCGTACTTCTTCTTAGCTTCAATAACGTAACCAGTAATCGGAGATCCGCCGTCTTTTTTAGGCGGAACCCATTCGATATCCATGTGATCCTTATCCCAGTCTTTAACAACGGGCGTACCAGGTTTATCAGGTGTGCCGTAAGGATCTTTGGCAGTGATTGGTTCGTGACCAGTAAGAGGCTGTGATTCACCCAGTTTGTTAACTGCTCTGACACGGAAGTTGTAGTCATGACCTTCAATGAGATGGTCGATTCTGATGCTGCAGGCTTGGACTTCTCCAGCCGGGATCCATCTGAGATTCTCTTGGTCCATTTTTTCAACGACGTAGTGTGTGATTTCAGCACCGCCGTCATCTTTGGGTGGTCTCCATCGAAGAGTACAACCAGATTTGGTGATGTCATCAGCTCGTAGAGGGCCTTCAGGTGCTGTGGGCACATCCATGATAGTAATCTTGACAGTCGCAGTGTCAGTTCCATTGATATTCTTAGCTTTGAGAGTGTAAACGCCAGTATCGGCACGTTTGGCATCAATGACACGGAGATTGGTGCTGTGATCTTGACTGACGACCTTAATCCTATCAGTGTTAAGGACGAGATTGTCGCCGTGCAGCCATTCCTTGGTTGGAGTTGGTTCGCCAGCGACTGGTACGTCAAGTTCAAAGTTCTGTCCGACTTTGATTTTAATGTCAAACATGAAGTTCCTGTCAATTTTAGGAGCCAAGTTCTTGGGCCTGGCCAGATGAGGTGCAGTGCCGTCTGAAGGTTCGCCTTTGCCAGCCTTGTTGACAGCTCGGACGCGGAACTCATAGGTGTTTCCTTCGAAGAGATCGGGCACTTTGCCGCTGGTGACGTCGCCTTCGATCTGGGGAGCAAAATAAATGTTATAGAAAATTTGGGAGGTTTAACTGGTCGTGACTTGGCTATGCTGCTACTAGAGTCTAATATAACATACATTTTACACACCGTCATCTAGCCCTAAGCTACGCAAAACTTGTAAATACTAAAGGAACAACATAATTAAAAGTTTTATTTGTATAAAAATATATTTAGAACACTCAGGCACAGAACAGACATATATTTTGGATATAAATCGAATCCAGATCCTACAAGCTCATGAAGCAGAGCTACTAGTGAGCTAACAGGACAGTCGAATATATGACCAAATAAATTTACCTGAGCGCATTCCTCCCAGTCAGGCGAGAAGCGATCCTTCTTCTCAACAACATATCCAGTGATGGGAGCCCCACCGTCCTTTTCCGGTCGGGTCCATTCAAGCTCCACGAAGTCTCGGTCGAAGTCCTTGATTTTGGGAGTTCCAGGCTTGCCGGCCACGTCGAACGGATTCTTAGCTTCCGTGGAGTGAGGTGTGGTCAGAGGCTCGGATTTACCTTGCCTGAAGAATAAAACAAGAGATATTTTTTTAAATTCTTATTATATTATATCTTACGATACAAAATTTAAATATTTGGTTTGGTTTGTTGTTCATAATATGTAACAGAACAACATTTTCAATTTCATATCTTGCGGAATAAATATATAAATAAAAATCAAACGATGTTCTTTGGTGAGAACATAACTTCTAGAACGGCTCAACCGATTTACCTGATTTTAACTATTTCATGTTTAATTTATACCAACTACTAACCTGTTAACAGCTCTGACGCGGAACTTGTACTTGTGTCCGGGAGTTAACCCGTCGACGGCGAGGCTGGTTTGCGGTCCGTCTGTCTCTCCGGCCGTCACCCAGCGGCCCGTGGCTTCGTCCATACGTTCCACGACGTACTTCTCGATTGGTTGACCGCCATCGTCGGCTGGAGGGTTCCAGGATAACTTCGCGCCGTTCGCGTGGACGTCCGATACCTGAAGGTTAACGAGTTAAAAGTCAAGTGGAGAAATCAAGCTACGATTCATAATTTTTTTTTTTTTTTTTTTTAACCTATTTTGTCCCACTGCTGGGCAAAGGCCTCTCTTCCGTCTTTCCATGCCTGTCTAATTGGTGCTATTGAGGTCCAATCCTTGTTATGAGCATCAAGCTCATCTCTCCACCGTCTTCTAGGCCGGCCTGGTGGCCGTTTAACCTCCGGGACCCAGTCGGTGGTGGTTTTCGCCCATATTATAAAGGCGAAAATATGTATGTCTATTCGTTACATACTTCTTCAGGTTGCAATGATGATTGACTCCAGAGCCTCAAGCCGATACTTAACAGAGCCGTCCCATAGGTGAAAGCGGTACTCCATAATGAATTAATTGCACTTTATACAAACTATGCTTCTGGTGTGACTTTATTACCTTGAGCGGTCCTCCAGGCGGGCTCGGAACACTCAAAACAATAACTTCCACTTCAGCCACATCCTTGCCGTTAATGTTTTCAGCGGTGATGGTATATCTGCCGCTATCACCCCTGGTAGCGGCTTTGCAGTTCAGCTTGGTGTTGTAGTCGCTGTGCTGGACTTTCATGTCACCAGAAGACTTGACTTCCTTCTTGCCAAGGAACCATTTGGTCTCAGGCATTGGTTCACCGGTCACCTGAGGGAGAATTTATGATTTACTAAACAAAATCCTTAAAAACATAAAATTTCTACTTCACAAACTTAAAATAAGGCTAATCTAATCTATCTAATAATGCCTTTAAACGAACAATGCTTGCATATATATATATATAATCTGAATCTCGGAAACGGCTCCAACGATTTTCATGAAATTTTGTATGCAGGGGGTTTCGGGGGCGATAAATCGATCTAGCTAGGTTTCATTTTTAGAAAACGTCGTTATATCCGTATTTACAGCCGAGCAAAGCTAGGTTATCCAGTTACTATTATTGATTAAAAATTATGAAACGAACGAATAGCTTGGTTGTTAGCGCGGTCGGTTCACACGTGTCATAATAATGAGCTTGAGCTGCCGGTGAAGGAAAACGTTGTGACGAAAGCATAGCATAGAGGTAGGATAACCAACATCAAGTAAAAAAAATTGGCACCCGGATCAGACCTGTCTTTATAAAATGTCACACTACTGAGCGCTTTATTGTGAGAAAGAAAGAAAGAAACCCTAGACACTACAAAGAAAAAAAATTCAAACAACACACACTAGCAAAGGTTTAAACTGCATATATTGACACTACAAACTTTAAATAACAGAAAGTAGACGGATTATTTGTTGCTACAGTAATATAATTTTTCCTTCACTGTTTGAAGTCAGCTACAATACATACATAACTTAGAAAAGATGTGCCATGGTATTCGAACCCACGAAGAGTAAATTGGAAGTCACACGGTTTCCCATCTAGGTTTATAGCATTTTGTATAAATCAGATTGAAGGAAGCTGTAGAAACCTTATTTTAATGTACTGACCTTGACGTCGAATCCGAATTTCTGTCCGACCTTGATCTTGATATCGATAAGGTTGGTGCGGTCGATCTTGGGAGCGAGGTTCCTCGGTTTGGCTACAATGGGGTGTGTGCTCTCTGACGCGTCTCCTGGTCCCGCTTTGTTCACGGCGCGGACCCTACACATTCACGGCAAAAATTAATACAGGATAACAAAGAACTTTCAAATTATTGTCTGTTTGGCTTCATCGCCGTTGTGGTGCCGGCGTAAGAATCCCACCCCCACCTCTACCCCACCATCTCTACCCGTGGTTGCCGTAAGAGTCGGCTAAGGGATGTAATCCGGAAGATAGGCAGCAGCGTCTTCCTTGAACAATCACACCTAACTGCGCTCGCCAACCCGCCTGCCAAGCGTGGTGAGTATTGGCAAACCCTCCCGATTAGAAACTAGGCTGTCGAAACTTTATATATTTGACTATAGTTACTTGTATAATCCTCTAAAATTAATACGCTAGCTACTATGTCTCTAATTAATCTGACGACCCTGTCTCTCACGTACCTGAATTCGTAAGTTTGTCCTTCAATTAGATCCGGCACAGTAGCCGTGGTCTTATCCGCGGGTACTTCCAGAGCCTTCTCCCAGTTGCCAAACTTGTCCTTCTTTTCCACTATGTATCCGGTGATGGGGGCGCCACCATCGGAACTTGGCGGAGTCCATTTCAGATCAACATGATCTTTGTCCCAATCAGTTACAGACGGCGTGCCTGGCGCTCCTAGAAAATGGAAACACAAACATTAAGTAGGAAAAATTGGAATCAAATACGCATATCGTTGGTTTAAAACTGAATCTACGGGCTGAGTTTGAACATTAGCCATATTTAAAGAGATGTTAGTTAGTGGTCATAACAATTGATTCCCACTGTGGAAGCAAATTTAAAGACAGTTTTCACAATTATCTCCCACTGTGGAAGCAAATTTAAAGACAGATTTCACAATTACCAACCACTGTGGAAGCAAATTTAAAGACAGTTTTCACAATTGTCTCCCACTGTGAAAGCAAATTTAAAGACAGTTTTCACAATTGTCTCCCACTGTGGAAGCAAATTTAAAGACAGTTTTCACAATTGCCTCCCACTGTGGAAGCAAATTTAAAGACAGTTTTCACAATTGCCTCCCACTGTGGAAGCAAATTTAAAGACAGTTTTCACAATTGCCTCCCACTGTGGAAGCAAATTTAAAGACAGTTTTCACAATTGCCTCCCACTGTGGAAGCAAATTAAAAGAATTAACTTCAAAAAAAGACAAGCTTACCAGGTTCGTCGAAGGGATTCTTGGCAACGATCGACTGTTCCGACGTTAGCGGCTCAGATTCACCCTCCGAGTTAACGGCTGACACGCGGAACTTGTATTCCTTGCCCGGAGTCAAGCCGGTCACGTCGCATTCTGAAAATAAAGATAGCGATTAAAATATTTCCTACTCAAAACTGTACGGAAATTGACTAAAGAAAAGTTATAGGGAAAAAGTTTTGATGGCTTCAGTTTATTTATAAAACACGACATTTTTTTATACAAACAATTGAAAAAAAAAAGAAACAATGAACAAGTGTGAGTTGGACTTGAGTTGAGTAAGAGTTTATGTACAACCCCCCCAATTTATAAAGCAAATTAAATATTTGTTTTATTTAATTATTTATTTTTAAAGTGAATATTTCAAGTGTCGTCCTGTTGCCGTTATCAATATCGAGCATAAACGAGCAAAAAAGTCACGTTTGTCGTATGGGAGCCCCCTTAAATATTTATTTTAATCTGATTTTTAGTATTTGTTGTTATAGCGGCAACAGAAATACATCATCTATGAAAATTTCAACTGTCTCATTATCACGGTTCATGAGATACAGCCTGGTGACAGAGGGACAGACAGACAGACAACGGAGTCTTAGTAATAGGGTCCCGTTTTACCCTTTGGGCGCGGAACCCTAAAATAACAAATGTTTTGGAAAATAATACAATAAAGGCGATATGAATTCGCGTTCTCCCATTTTTAAACCTAACTTTTATATTATTAGGGGTTTACTTACTCGGTTCATCAGATCGAGCGCACGGCACCCAGCATCCGGTCTCTGTGTCCAGTTTGTCCACTTGGTAGTATTCGATGGGGGCACCACCGTCGTCCTTCGGCCGCTTCCATTTCAGAGTGGCGCCTTCTTTGTGCACATCCGAGATCTGGGAACAGTTTTTTTTTTTAATGTACAAGTAATGATACGAACGAGACGCTCTCTTGATGGTAAAAGACAACGCATGTCCATGACCATTGCAGATATACACATAACTTTGCGTAACAAAACAAAGTCCAGGGCATCGCTGCTTTGAAGTCTATTACTTTGAGACTGTTTTGAGATGGTTAGTCTCAACAGCCCTGTATTTTCACTAGCTACAAGTATCCTTTAAACCGGAACACAGTAATATTTACACACAACTGCTTGCCGGCAGATAATGGGTACTGTGATGGTACCTACTGCCTACTGAATCGCAGTTCATTAGTCTCGCTAGAACTCAAAATCGGCTTGTCTGATTTGAATATATTGTTTTTTGTTTTCTTCGCTATAGTTCAGGGAAGGTTTAAAAGGAAAAATAATAGAAAAAATCCAAAAGAAAAGCTATAAAATTAAGTATAATAATATTGGTAATTTTGTATTGAAAATCGCCTAACTGACGTGCTATGCACAAGATGTCGTCAAGTGTCACAAAACATTACTATTTAATTTGACGACATCTGGCGGCGTGTAATGGTAAATACCATCTAAAATTACTTCGTTTTCAAATCAATTTTAGGTGAGAGTTCATCGGGTCAGCTAGTAAGAAACAAATAAATACTGTATTTTTTGTGTGTTAAATACTTCGTCATCATCATCTCAGCTGTAGGACGTCCACTGCTGGACTTAGGCCTCCCCCATTGCCTTCCATAAAGACCGGGTAAATACATATTAGGGGTTAAAGTATGAACATGCCGTTTCGTACTGAAAAATTACTCTGGTATTCAATGTACCCATATTCACGTTTAAAGTTGAATATAAAAACAAAAAGTCAAGCAATTAAATGTCATGTTTATTGTAAGTTATAATGTCATACTTATCAAGAGAAAAAAAAATAATATTAATCTTATCTAAACTTAATTTTCGAGTATGGCCAGTACGTTAAAAGGCCAATTTTATATTTAAATGCCTACTATGTGTAATATATTTGCGACAGACACTAGATGGCACCACTCTCTGTGTATGTTTCGGATTATTTTGGCACTACGTAACAATGAAGGGTCAAATCAAGAGATGGCGTATATTTCGTTTCGTTATAAAACCCCGTATGCCGTGGCGGTGCCGGCGGAAGAATAGTACTCCACCTTCTCATACGGAAGATTGGCAGCAGCGTCTTCCTTGAACAATCACACCTAACTGCGCTCGCCAACCCGCCTGCCAAGCGTGGCGAGTATTGGCACAACCGCTCCCCGGGAGGAGGCCTATGTCCAGCAGTGGACGTCCTATGGCTGATGATGATAAAACCCCGTGTCTACTTTAATCGTGATATATATCTTACCTGTAACGGTCCCTCAGGCTTGGTGGGTTTGTCGGTGACCACGACATTGATGGTAACAGTGTCCTTTCCGCTCGAGTTCATTGCAGTAACGGTGTACTCGCCAGAATCGTCGCGCCTCACAGGGCGGACGACCAACTTGGTGAAGTATTCTGGGTTGTCGATTGTGACAGCCTTAGATGGACGGAGAGGC
The DNA here is from genome assembly GCA_950106695.1 of Biston stratarius. Classification (NCBI taxonomy): domain Eukaryota; kingdom Metazoa; phylum Arthropoda; class Insecta; order Lepidoptera; family Geometridae; genus Biston; species Biston stratarius. The sequence continues at coordinate 3,832,520 of OX467108.1, forward strand.
ATGTTCTGGTATCTGTGGAGTACAAAGTATATAACTAAAGTTTTTGAAACAAGACCACAACTCACCTGATGTTAAGTGACGGTGTGGTCGAAGATGGTAAAGCACACCTAGTCTGGAATGGATCTGGCTCTCAAGTGAGGCTGCCGGAATACACCGTTAGATGCTTGGCGGCAGATTTTCAACTTGAGGGTGGTAATTAACCAGCGGAGTACTAGAAAGTACCCTACCACCACGCTATGGTTTCCTCACGATGTTTTCCTTCACCGGCAGCTCAAGCACATTGTTGGGGTTTGAACCCACGCCCTTCGGCATGCGAACCTACCGCACTAGCCATTGAGCTATCATCGCTACAAATCAAATCAAGTGAGGCTACTGGAACACATAGGTGCTTGACGATAAATTATCAACTTGAGGGTGGTAGCTAGCCAGCCGAGTACTATACCACCATGATATGGTTTCCTCACTATGTTATTCTTCTTCACCCACACCTGGCAATGCAAATCGGGCTACCGAGTTTAGATAGCGCCAATCTCTGTACACGTTTCGAGCTATTTTGTTTTTACCCGACAGCGGCGAAACAAAAAAGGAGGGTTATGCGTTTGTGAGTGTTTGTTCTTATGTTCCTTCATCACAACTAAACGGCGGATTCGTCTGTATTGCGCAAGTGTCACCGAGTATATTATAAAATCAAACTGGCGGATTTATGGCTTCAAAATGTAAGTTCTTTTTAAACTTTTTTCGTCTACCAACCTCCATTCAACAGCGGGCGCTGGTTCGCCAGTGATGGCAGCTTCAAGTTTCAACGTGGATCCAGCGCTCAAAGTGACATCCCTCAAGTGTCTCCTGTCGATCTTGGGAGCCAGGAAACGAGGCTTGGCCAGGAAGTTCTTGCTAGATTCAGAAGGCTTGCTCTGGCCCGCTTTGTTGATGGCAATCACGCGGAATTGGTACTCGTTGCCTTCGATTAAGCTGCAAAAAAAAAGCATATTTTTCTTTATAGTCTTGTAGTTGACTATGCTCAGGTTGATGTTAAATTTCAGTAAGGTTTGAAATGGAGCACGCTTACCTAGAAGGAACTTGTCTTGTAGGCAATCGTGCTCAATCTTAGACCGCATCATCACTTAACGTCAGGTCAGATGCCAATCAAAGGCAAGCCTATTTATTGTGCAAAAAACCCCCTATTTATTCTGGTTTTTAAAACGGCATTGACCCCTTTGTGCCGTAGTGGTGGCGGCGTAAGAATAGTACCCCACCCTCTCTACCCGTGGTGCCGTTAGAGTCGGCTAAGGGATGTAATCCGGAAGATGGGCAGCAGCGTCTTCCTTGAACAATCACACCTAACTGCGCTCGCCAACCCACATGCTAAGCGTGGCGAGTATTGGCAAAACCCCCCCAGGAGGAGGCCTATGTCCAGCAGTGGACATCTATGGCTGATGATGTGGATTGACCCCTTTTACAACCTAAGCTTTTAACCCTGTATATGACTATTTTGTTTCGTAAATAATTAAATGTATAATGTCAGGGGTGGCGAACCTTTATGGATCAAAATTCCATATTTAATGCGGCACGAACGTGCCGTCAAATCATTTTGACTTGTAATTAATGGCAAAGTATTAAACTCGCAGCTCTATTTTATTATAAAAAAAAAAAAAACAGATTGCACCGTGATTTGATGGGTGGCGTGCCCAAAATATTGTGTCGCGTTCCATTGGTTCGTCATCCTAGTACAATGTAGTCTCATACTAAAAAAAATCTCTCTACAATCTAGTAAAAGTATTCGGCCTGCTAAGATCATCTACATATTCATTAGAAAGTGTATCTAAAGCAGTGTTGGTAAGATCATACCAAATATGGTTAGGGAGGGACCAAATTTAGTATCGGGCAGTGATAAGTGTCAATACATATTTACGTAAAGATGTCCATTATATCTACAGGTCGCAAGTAAGGTACTGTACGGATTCTCGTCCCTGCAACGCGTGGACCCGGCACCAGCTCAGTGATACCATATTTTACCACATTTTTTTTTCCTAACAATACTTAGGACAAATCTACAATCTATCTTCCTTGTCATTACTTATTAACACTGTATCCCAATCAGCCGTTTTTATATAAACTATCCCAGTGTTGGGCGTGGGCCTCTTTTCATTGTGACAAGGGCAAAGCCATAGTCCACCATGCTGGCAAAGTGCGGGATGGCAGACTTCACATATATTCGAGTTTTTTTTTTAAAGAATTCTCCGACATGTAGGTTAGGTAGGCATTCCTCACGATGTTTTTCTTCACCGGTTGAAATCAATAAAAACAGAGGCCCACGCTATGGGATTCGAACCTAGGACTTCCAGATTGGAAGACGGACGGCCTCCTAACACAACTGACGAAACTACATATATATATAACTCTCCTTATTAAAACTGTATATACAAAGAAAGTACAATAATTTCACGAACGTTTTCACAAACAAATTTTATATGACTTTAGACTTACCCATTGACAGTGGCGGTGGGTGTCGGCGTGTGAGTCTCCACGGCCTTCTCCCACAGCGGACTGTACTTGTCCTTCTTTTCGATGATGTAACCGATAATGGGAGACCCGCCGTCCGTGAGTGGCGGCTCCCATTTGAGGTCCACATGGTTGGCGGACCAGTCGTCTGGTACTGGCGCGGATGGAGCGTCTGGTACGGCTGGGGAAGAAACCTCGAAGTTAATTGTCTGCGTCTTACATATTAAGGAACTTGCACATTTCATACATTTGGTTCACGTAATAAGCTTGTCTTAATGCTTCTTGTCAACATTGTCGTTAAACTTTCCGCCCAAATCCCTGGAGCTATTATTTCAGCGGCCCAGAGCGTCACTCCGATACTTCAAGAAGCTGGGTTAACTCGGGTAGATGCCAGTTAGGGTGAAATGCACAAAATACCCCAAGCGGGACTTATCGCCCCCACTTTGAATAAGAAATTTGTGTCCTACTACTAATCGATTATTTTAATGGTTGTCAGGTTGAGTGTTTGACCACTACTGACCTGATGTTAAGTGACGGTATGATCGAAGATGGTGAACACACTTGGGCTGGAATGGAACTGGCGATTAAGTGAAACTGACGGAACATATCTTTAGGTGCTTGGTGGGAGATTTTCAACTTGAGGGTGATAGCTAGTAAGTTGAGTACTAGAAAGTTACCACCATGTTATGGTTTTACGGTCTTCCTGTACAACAAAATCAATGGAGAAGCAGATCTAGCGAGTGATACTTACTGAATGGGTCCTTAGCGACAATGCTGCCGAATGTTTCGAGCGGCTCGGATTCACCTTCCTTGTTCAACGCCTTTACACGGAACTTGTATTCATGGCCAGGGATCAAGCCGTCCACCTGTAAAGAAGAAATAATACATTTCTAAGTGACGAGATTGTTTTCAAATCAAATATCAACTTCAAACAGTGGCGGATTTACACATTTTTCAAGGTATAGGCCTATTTAGTTTTTGCCGCCCTTGTCTTTACAATTATGTCAGTTCGAAGATTATTTTCACAATCTAACATCATCATCGTCATCAGCCGCATGACAATCATATCATGCATGACAATCTAACAATTTAATTGAAATTGCATAAGTAATATCTTATATTAGATTATCTAGACGATAAAAAAGCTTGGGACGAGTTTTGCTCCAACTCGAAAACTAACAATCTAACAAGGTAAAGGTTTCTTGTTCGCTTCTTTACTTTACCTCAAAAAGATTGAAGTGAACGAAAGATCAAAGTGATCACTTTATTTCCTAGTTTTAAGTATGTTTATAATTTGTGACGTGTGACGTGTCCAAGAGTCCTGTAAGGTCTAAAGGAAATAAAGCACTTTGAGTTTTGAGTTTTGAGTTTTGAATAGTTATTAGGTACATTTCTCAGCTCAATCATGTATGATTACTCGAACTACCAAATTCACAGCCCCCAAAATAACAGCCTTTTCAAGAAATCAATATTATATGAAATATACTATATTCTGAACAGGGGTAGGTTTTTGTGGTTCGGATTATCGAGGCTTTACTGTATACACATCACACATCATATCAGCCATAGGTCGTCCACTGCTGGACATAGGCCTCCTCCTGGGGGGGGTTTTGCCAATACTCGCCACGCTTGGCGGGCGGGTTGGCGAGCGCAGTTAGGTGTGATTGTTCAAGGAAGACGCTGCTGCCCATCTTCCGGATTACGTCCCTTAGCCGACTCTTACGGCAATCACGGGAAAGAAGGTAGGGTACAGTTCTTACGCCGGCACCACCACGACATTCGTCAAAAACTAATTCTATACACACCTCCATCTCAGGCACGTTGCCGAGCGTCTTGCCGACCGGCAACCAGGTGCCAGTTTCCGGATCGAACTTCTCGACGAGGTAAGCATCGATAGGTTCTCCGCCATCGTCCTTGGGCCGCTTCCAGTTCAGTTTGCATCCGTCCTTGTGGATGTCCGACACTTCTAGCGGACCTTCCGGCTTATCGGGTTTGGCTATTGAAGACAAAGATTGAAGTATTAACGATTGAACGATGATGTGGTAATAACGATAGCACGAATTACTTTTTTATTTTTTTACTTTATAAAACACTAGCTGTGCGGCTCGCTATGTTACTCGCTACACTTTTTCGGGACAAAATATATAGCCTATATAACCTACGTGTCAATCCAGGGTGTCAGCTACCTCCATACCAAATTTCATCAAAATTGGTCACAAACTTTCGCTTTTATAATATTATTGTAAGAGCGGCTCACGCCAATTAAATGTCTTCAAGTTAAACAATATACCAATACCATAATATTTTTTATTGGCTAGGTGTTTGAACACAGTTTACCGGATGTTATTAAGTGACGATAGGCGAAGATGGTAAACACATTTAGCTTAGAATAGAACTGGCTCTCAAGTGAGGCTGCTAGAACACACCGTTAGGTGCTTGGCGGCAGCTTATCAACTTGAGGGTGGTAGCTATCTAGCTGAATGCTAGAAAGTATCCTACCACCATATAATAAAATGTCTCAACTAATAAAGTGTTAAATAATGTTCACAATAGTTAGAAGCAATTCCAGAACGGCAGGTCATTTGTCACAAAAATTTCACACTAGATGCTTTTTGAAAAATGTGTTAAGAGCACCGACATGGAATATTGGGCAATAAACATGTGACTCCATTCGGATAAGACCTATATCGGACGTAAAAAAAAATCATAATCGGATATTTCAATTTAGGGTAATACAGAATGCAGTCTATTCTATACAAAAACTTCATCCTTCATCCTATTGGTGCCTTCAATACTTACATGTGACAATAATTTCAAGTTCAGCGGTGTCCTGTCCGTATTTGTTAGTGGCTTGTATCTTGTATGTGCCAGAATCTTTCCTGCGAGGACTTGCGTGCTGGTATTTGCTGAGATTCGGCAATTCCACCACTGGAAAGTAAATATTATTATAATATTTTGACCAGGGAGATGTGTGAAAGCTTCACCATATTTATTTTGTATCCCAATATGTTTCTTTTTTTTATTTATCTTATTGTGTACGAACACGTTGAAACATACATTAATAAGTAACATATGTAAAACAACAACTAAATACTTATAACAATTATAGGTATTGACAACATGCAATAAATATAAACAAATATTTCTATTAAAATCTGATTGTTGCCATAAATATGAATTATTATAATAAAAATTGGATTTTTTACTCATTTGGAACTGTCTATTTTTCTATCATTTCGATTTAAATAGTCCTTCGAGCCTTGTCAAATATAAACTTCAACTCTTTGACTTGGTATGCTCTTAAGGGGTTCTAAAAATACCACTCAACATGGTCCTTCGAGCTTTGATTCGTATGCATTTCTATAAAAAAAATATAACAATCTTGACCACTATCACGGGTTTTTAATTCAATGATAATGTGTTGAACCCAAGGTTATAACTTGTATCTAACCTATAGAGTTCAATCAATGTATTTTATATAACTTACAAGATATCCAGTCACTATTAAAATATTTATTTTTAACAGAATACTCACGTTTCAAACCGTTTCCACTGGTAACGGTCTTTCCATTCAGATACCACGTGACTTCAGGCGCCGGTTCTCCCGTGACCTTGACGTCGAGGGAAATCGGTTCTCCTTCGTGGACCTTGATCGTGCGCAGATTACGGCGGTCGATCTTTGGTGCCACTGTAAGTAAAAGGATATAGTGAGGGAAAAATTATAACAATTATATAATATACCGACTTTAGTTGCTACTGGCTGCTCTTAAGGATTTTATTGATAACTTTTAACAATGATCACAACAATATTGTTAAACGACAGTCGTTCAAGATGGCAACACTAGGATAAGATCCAACGCTAAATGTTGACAATAGTCATTATTCAGACAATTACATACAATGTCACTTGCGATTATAATCCTTTCAATATTTGATTTATATATATATATATATATTGATAGATAAAACAAACATAGGATATTCCGTCAGCCAGATATAAAAATAAACTAACAAATATAAATGCTACAAGTAATTGATTCAATTGCTAAGTAATTTTACACAGATTAAAAATCTCATGATGAAAATAAATAGGATTTACTCAAGCGCCATGTTTTTTTAAATATAACAGGCAAGGTGTTTGACCACAGCTAATCTGATGTTATGTGACAGTGTGATCGAAGATTGTAAAGACACCTAGCATGGAATGGAACTGGCTCTTAAGTGAGGCTGCCGGAACAAACCGTTAAGTGATTGGTGGCATATTTTTAACTTGGTGGTAGCTAGGCAGCAGAGTTCTAGAAAGTAGCATATCACCATGCTTTGGTTTGCATCACCGTAAGCTCATGCTTATTGTTCGTATCCACGTCCTTCGATGTGTGAACTGACTGTGCTAACCACTGATCTATCATCGCTACAAAATTGATTGGACACATCACATCCTCGGCCATAGGACGTCCACTGCTTGACGTAGGCCTCCTCCTGAGGGGGTTTTGCCAATACTCGCCACGCTTGGCAGGCGGGTTGGCGAGCGCAGTTAAGTGTGAAAGTTCAAGGAAGACGCTGCTGCCCATCTTCCGGATTACATCCCTTAAACGACTCTTACGGCAACCACGGGTAGACAGGGTGGGGTACTATTCATACGCCGGCACCACCACGGCAAATTGATTGGACGCTTAACTACAATAAAGTGACTAGGTTAGCTTGAAACACGCAAAGAAAGTGGCGTCATCTACACTCCTTGCATGACAAAAGAAAAGCTGAAACTAACCTAAAAAAAGATTTTATTATCTGTGTCTTATACTCACGTCTCCTAGGCTTGCATACGACAGACTTGCTGGCATCGCTAGGTTCGCTAGGTCCAGCCTCGTTGATAGCCTTAACGCGGAACTCGTATTCTACACCTTCGTCCAAGTTCGGCACGGTTGCTTTATCGTTGTCGTTGGGACCGACCTGCGATAAAACATATTTAGATAGATATTTCTGAGGGGAGCTTTGTACGCGAAACACAATTAGGTTTTTTTTATGGCTGACTGGCTAGGTGTTTGACCACAGCTCACCTGATGTTAAGTGACGATGTGGTCGAAGATGGTAAAGCACACCTAGCCTGGAATGGAACTGGCTCTCAAGTGAGGCTGCCGGAACACACCGTTAGATGCTTGGCGGCAGATTTTTAACTTGAGGGTGGTAGCTACCCAGCCGAGTACTAGAAAGTACTTTACCACCACGCTATGGTTTCCTCACGATATTTTCCTTCACCGGCAGCTCAAGCTCATTGTTGGGGTTTAAACTCACGCCCTTCGGCATTCGAACCGACCGCGCTAACCACTGAGCTATCATAGTTACAAAATATACTAAATACGTCTATGATAATACTAAACTAAGCTTTTGTGTATATTAGAATTTATATATGTAATGCCAATAAAATTAAACTTTATTTAAGACATTCGTTTTGAGACTGGTAGTTGGTCAAGATTCAATACATTTATTACTTCCATACAGTACATAAGGGCCTAGACAAAGTAACATTCGATGTTTTCGATTGCAGGATAGGTGTGCTTTACCATCTTCGACCACGCCGTCACTTAACATCAGGTGAGCTATGGTTAAACACCTAGCTTGTCAGCCATAAAAAAAAATGATAGCACTATTAGAAATATACAAAAACTAGCTGCGCTCCGCGGTTTTACCCGCGTGGTGATGGATGATGATGATGATAAAAAGTATCCTATGTTTTATTCCAGAGCCTAAAGTATCTACGTGCAAAATTTCATTAATAATCCGTTCAGCTGTTCTGGCGTGATTGAGTAACAAACATGCAACCAATCTTTCACATTTATGATATTACTAGCTGCGCCCCGCGGTTTTACCCGCGTGGTGATGGATAATGATGATGATGAAAAGTGTCCTATGTTTTATTCCAGGGCCTAAAGTATCTACATGCAAAATTTCATTCAGATCCGTTGAGCCGTTCTGGCGTGATTGGGTAACAAACATCCAACCATCCATCTAAACTTTCACATTTATAATATTAGTGGGATAGTGGGATAGTGGGATGAACGGTATTGATATAATCTGCCCACGTGACATATCGACAGCTTATGTGAAATGTGAAGTAATTCAATGTACGGGACATTTAATCACTTGAGATTTTGACATTAAATTATATTACTTTTATTGACATTATTTTTATTTAATGATTATTGTATACCCAAATGGCAGGAGCATGTTGATGAGATGATGTGTTTAATTTAATTGATGTGTTTTTTTCTTTCAAGATCCAATGCTACAATAAAATCTTTTGAATTATTAATTCGAAAACAATTTGTAGATATCTTACCTCGCAAGCTTTCACCCACTTGGGCGAGCCGACCTCTCTCTTCTCGATGACGTATCCAGTGATGGGAGCGCCGCCATCTTTGAATGGCTTCTCCCACTTGAGGTCCACGTGGTCTTTGTCCCAGTCGACAATCTCTGGAGTACCGGGTTTGCCGGGCTCGTCTGCAAATGGATCAAAAAGTTGGAACGTATCGAAATGTAAACGAAATGTCTAGATTCACTAGTCATAATCATCATCATCAGCCTTTTGTAGTCCACTGCTGGACATAGGCCTCTCCTAAGACACTCCACTCAGCCCGATCGTCGGTTTTTCGCTTCCATCCACCGCCAGCTGTCCCACGTATATCGTCACTCCATCGAGTCTCAGGGCGTCCTACACTACGTTTGTCTATTGTCTTGTCTATCAATTAAAAAATACTGACTCTATGTTTCTAAGCCCAAACACGGCTAAGTTTATGATATTTTGGTTTAAACATAAAACTAAACCATTTCTTTCCTCATACGGCTACTTGGATTCCTTGAGTAGTGTTGACGAAGTTTTTTTTATATTACCAATAGGTTTGCGTTCTACTGTCATCTCGCCTGATGTTAAGCGAAGATGTGACCTACGATGGAGCACGCTTGCTGACGAAAACGAATCACTCGCAATGGAAGGCACTCCATTTTATCCTTCTTTTAACCGACTTTAAAAAAGGAGGAGGTACTCAATTCGACAGGTTTTTTTTTAAAATTTTATCTCAGGATTTTTGACTGGGTGAACCGATTTTGATGAGTCTTTTTTTATTTGAAAGCTGGTCCATTTCATATTGGTCCAGTTCTGACAATGGCATCCATGAAAAAACCATATGAAGTCGATTTTTTTTTCAGGGCGAGCGAAGCGATCATTAACACTATTCCCTAACCTTAACATTTTTGTGGTACACTTTACTGAAAAACTATCACGCCTATAGATTTATGCTTTGATATAATAATTTAATTTCATATCTAGATGTGTTATCTGTCAAAAAAATATAATTTAAAAACCATAAAAAAAACATTAACAATTTTATATTCATTGGATAGAATGTTATTGTATTAGTAGTACAATAACATTTGTATCCATCATCGCCATCTGTTAGAAAACCAAAAAGTTAACATTGCTGCAACCGAACTTAACTCAATACTCAAATACATCGTAGTTAATCTACTTAATACTAGATGAAACCACTAGAATCAGGTTATAAAATAACAACTGCCTTAAATATTATTACCCGTTAGAAAAACTACGCGAGCCCTCACAAAGGTCAGCTTTTTGCTAGTTAATTTTTTTTTCATAAGAAATAGGCTTACGTTTGACCACCATCTTACCCGATGTTAAGTGACGATGCGGTCTAAGATGGAACACGCTTGCTTAGAAGACACCAATTCACTCTCGATTTAAAGACAACCAAATTATATCCAACGGAGAACACCTATTTGGGCAGTAAATTTCATTGTTCAGCGCTTCGCACAATGAAGGTGGAATCGAACAGGTTAGGTCGAGTTTTTGGAACATCAACCAATGGAATGTCGCTTATCAGAGCTCCCTGGTCAATATTCAGTTCAGATAGCGAGTGGAACTGCGGAGTACTTAGCAAAACAGTAGATGAAATTCTTACCGAAGGGATTCTTGGCGATGATGGAATGCTCTCCCTCGAGCGGCTCCGAAACGCCCTCGTTGTTGACGGCAGACACGCGGAACTTGTACTCGTGGCCTGGCACCAGATTTTCGATCTCGGCCTGTCAAAGTGAAATTTTTTTTTAATTTCAATTTAATTTATTCGTAAACATATCAATTTTAGATAATCACAATATACAATCTGTCGGAATCCGGACAAGGAATTCTGTTTCCCGGAGCCGACATCTTCTTACAGTTAAAAAATTTAAAAACCAAACCAGTGACATTCTACAACCAAAACAAACAGTTGACGGCTGACGAGCAGTTAGGCTGACAATGGCGATCGGTTACGACGCAGCTACAAATCTGTCGGTAAACAAAGCACAAGCGGGACAGATTGAAACCGGTTCTCATTTACCGACAGAGGAGTAAACACACTACTTTATTCAATTTATCATTAACAGTCTTGCAATACGACATAGAAACATACGTAGTCTTCATTCCTGTTTTCGTTCAGTCTTTCTCCTTCGTTCTTTCGTTACGTTATCATATATACTATACTATCATATATGGGCATATAGCCTGAGAAATATGTATATATATGAATTTCATTTACGACAAAAAAAGGCGAATTTCAAGTAATTAGCAGTTTAGAATAATTAGATAAACTTTTTTTTATACAGTTATCAAAAGTTTGGGGAAGCTGCAGGTAAAGTAAAAAAAGATTTATCCCTGTTAAAAATATCATATAAACTAATTTTTTTTTTATAAGATCAACATAGCCAAAATTGCTACCAACATTACGATAAAAATCATCAATTACCAACATTTTAACCTTAATAATGTCAGTTTGTTGACAAATCCGTTGATCTCAAATAAAAAAATACAGTAAGTACTTTAAAGTCTACGAGAGCCAGTTCCTTTCCAGGCTAATATATGTTTACCACCTTCGACCACACCGTCACTTAACATCGAGCGATGATAGCTTAGTGGTTAGCGCGGTCGGTTCGCATGCCGAAGGGCGTGGGTTCAAACCCCAACAATGAGCTTGAGCTGCCGGTGAAGGAAAACACCGTAAGGAAACCATAGGGCACTTTCTAATACTCGGCTGGCTAGCTACCACCCTCTAGTCAGGGCCGGATTTAGGGGTGGGCAGGCGGGGCAACTGCCCTGGGGCCTCCACAAGAAAGGGCCCCCACAATTACTATATTCTTTGTTGAAATAGTTTTATTTGTCAGCAATAATTGTTTGAAAGACATATGTAAATAAAAATATATATAGATATATCAATATACGTATTAGGATCAACATAGTTTCTGATTTTTCACTACCAATTTGCATATTAGATGGAAGAATATAGAAGAGCGTTTAACATTGCTATAACAACTGTATAATATAACCCATACTGGCAATAAACGATTTTTATTTTGAATATTTATTAGGAAAATAATTAGGGGCCTCCACTCCTTCGTTGCCCCAGGGCCTCTAGACCTCCAAATCGGGCCCTGCCTCTAGTTGAAAATCTGCCGCCAAGCATCTAACGGTGTGTTCCAGCAGCCTCACTTGAGAGCCAGTTCCATTCCAGGTTAGGTGTGCTTTACCACCTTCGACCACACCGTTACTTAACATCAGGTGAGTTGTGGTCAAAAATCCAGCATAAAAAAAAAGTTTCACAAGTTTTCAGATAAGATGACACGTTAAATTGTATGTCGGAGTTGTTTGTTTTATATTCCTATAACAACAACCGTCAAGCCATGTCGGAGGCCTTCAAATTAGCTCTGAGATAGGACTTAGCCAATACGAACTTTACTACGCATCTCTGTTAAGTATAATGTATGGTAAAATACCTTAGGGTCTTTAGTCTTGAGCGCTGGCATCCAGCGTCCAGTTTCTGTGTCCAATTTCTCGACCAGGTAGTGGTCAATCGGTGCGCCGCCGTCATCCACTGGCGGTGACCATTTGAGCGTGCAACCTTCTTTGTGCACGTCCGATATCTGAAAACAGATAGATAGAAATTATTCATTGTACACAGTTCAAATGTACAGACAATAAAAAAATGTTTTTAATTTTTGTACGTCAAAATCAAAATCAAAAAGTCATTTATTCAGTTTAGGCCCTGGTAAGGCACTTATGAACGTTAAGTTACATGTTTGAATCTACCACCGGCTCGTAATTACACTTCAACTGAGAAGACTCCGGCAAGAAACTCAGCAAGGCATTTTTTTTTGTGGATCTTTCTTTTCATATTAGGTTACAGTTTATACAGTTTACAGTTATAGATATTAATACATTAAAAAAAAAAAAAAAATTGTAGGATACATTCCACACAGCGCCATCTGACCAAAACTAAGCAGAGCTTGTGTGATGGAAGTCAGATAACTGATAGGATACATAAATACTTTTTTTTTAAATGTTAATACATACTTATAATACATACAGAACACCCAGACACAGAACAAGCATTTGTTTATACCAAACAAACATTTGTCCTTGGCGGGAATCGAACCGACGCCCTACAGCTCAGGCAGACATACTCCCAATGAGCCAACAGGGCTGTTAAATTTGAAAATGTCAAACATTATGCTAACTACAATTGTCACTTAGCCAGGGGGATGCAAGTGCAGAGAGAAGCTACTACAGCCATATATTCCTGTCTTCCACCTAATGAGCCACCTTATAGTAGACTTTGTCAATACGTATTGCCACTATTTTAAGCAGTAAAAGAAAGCATGAAGAAACCATAGCAATATATATATCTGATACTTCGGTGGTAGGTAAGGAGATCTGTTTAGATAATATTTTTGACTTTTTACACGATTGACCAAAAAAAAAAGGGTTGTAATGTTCTTAGGGTTAATTTATATATGTATATACATATGTGATTTTCTTAATTTCACCATAACTTTTGAATTCCTGAACAGATTTAGATTTATGGGATATCGTTACAATCTTAACATCAACACGAGTGACATAAACTAGCTATATTTAAAAAAAAAACATTTATTTATGGGCGTTCCTGTTTTTTTTTTAATACCTTATCAAAGCTCGTACGATATCCTGAAAGTTATCTTATGTCTGAATCAGAGAGTTTATTTTACCTTGAGCGGTCCCTCAGGCTTGGCTGGCACGTCAAGTACGATGACTTGAATAGTGGCTTCATCTTTACCGCTGCTGTTCTCAGCTTTGAGAGTGTATGAACCGCTGTGTTTGCGCGACGCGATGACCACAGACAGCTTGGTCTTGTAATCCTCGACATCAACTGTGAGATCGTCTCGTGAAGAGAGACGCTCTTTGTTGTGGAACCTGGAGGTGATTGAGGAAATTAAAGTTTTTTTTTTTATGGCTGACAGGCTAGTTATTTGACCACAGCTCACCTTAAGTGACGGTGTGGTCGAAGATAGCCTGGAATGGAACTGGCTGTCAAGTGAGGCTGCCGGAACACACCGTTAGATGCTTGGCGGCAGATTTTCAACTTGAGGGTGGTAGCTAGCCAGCCGAGTACTAGAAAGTACCCTACCACCAAGCTATGGTTTCCTCACGATGTTTTCCTTTACCGGCAGCTCAAGCTCATTGTTGGGGTTTGAACCCACGCCCTTCGGCATGCGAACCTACCGCGCTAACCACTGATCCATCATCGCTACAAAACTTTAAAGTAACTTTTAACGCGTGCGCGTGATTTGAGAGTCCCGATTTTTGTGTTTGCTCAGGATAATTAGGTCAAATATTAACCACCTACTTTTTTTAATTATTTGGAACGACAATCGTGTACTGAACCCCCTGTATCAATATTGCATTGTATTGTACTACTATGCAGTTAAGCTGAACGAAGTGTTCAGATCACTTGAGTTAATATGTAGTGTATCTAAACTCTCTACCCGTGGTTGTCGTAAGAGTCGGCTAAGGGATGTAATCCGGAAGATGAACAGCAGCGTCTTCCTTGAACAATCACACCTAACTGCGTTCGCCAACCCGCATGCCAAGGGTGGCGAGTATTGGCAAAACCCCCAGGAGGAGGCCTGTGTCCAGCAGTGGACGTCCTATGGCTGATGTGTGATGTGTGTGTGTATCTAACTTACCAAGTCTTAGCTGGCGGCGGCTCACCGCTGACCTTGACGTCAAGTCGGATGTGGTTGCCAGCCTTAATGGTGATGTCGCGCATGTTGGTGCGGTCGATCTTCGGTGGGGCTGCAAATATAAATAAAATAAATAAACATCGTTAGTACATTTCACTCAGCGCCACTTATGAACGTTAAGTTACATTTTTTAATCTACCACCGGCTCGTAATTACACTTCAACTGAGAAGACTCCGGCAAAAAACTCAGCAAGGTTTTTTTTTGTGGATCTTTCTTTTCATATTAGGTTAGAATTTATACAGTTTACAGTTATAGATATTAATACATTATGCTTACTACAATCGCACTTAGCCAGGGGGATGCAAGTGCAGAAAGAAGCTACAACAACCATATATTCCTGTCTTCCACGTAATGAGCCACCTTATAGTAGGCTTTGTCAATTAACCTCTGCTTTATAAAATCTTTGAATTTATTATAGGACATTTTAGTTACCTCAAGTGGGATTTTATTATAGAATCTAACGCAATTCCCGAGAAAAGACTTATTAGCTTTAGATAACCTGAATCTAGGTGTCACAATTTTATCTTTATTTCTTGTGTTTAAGTTACTTACCAAAGCGATCCTTAGCAAGCAAGTTGTCGGTTGCAGTGGAAGGTTTGCCCGGACCGGCCTTGTTGACAGCCTTCACTCGGAACTGGTAAGTTTTGCCTTCGATCAAATCGGGCACGCGAGCTTCGGTCTTGTTTCCAGGAACCTGGAACGACAAACGATGTTAAACCATTGTAAATAAACAAAATCACACTTATAATAGTTCAAGTTTTAATATTATATTAGGGTTATAATAATCATGATCACTAATAAAATCATATTGACATATTTTTGTGTGTTATAATGTTGTAATTTCTAGGGTTCCGTACCCAAACGGAAATACGGGACCCTATTACTAAGACTCCGCTGTCCGTCAGTCTGTATGTCTGCCCGTCTGTCACCAGGCTGTATCTCATGAACCGTCATAGTAAGACAGTTGAAATTTCACAGATGATGTATTTCTGTTGCCGCTATAACAAAAAATACTTTAAAAAACCGGCCAAGTGCGAATCGGACTCGCGCACCGAGGGTTCCGTACCATTATATATAAAAACAGCAAAAAAATCATGTCTGTTGTAAAGGGAACTCCTTTACAACAGACATGAATAAAAACAGAATAAAATAAATATTTATTTTATTCTGTTTTTAGTGTTCCGTACGTCAAAAAACGGAACCCTTATAGGATCACTTTGTTGTCCGTCTGTCTGTCAAAATTATCTGGAACTTTGGTATTATACATAAGCCTTTATAATGTATGTTTGTTACAACTTTAAAAAATTACACTGTATTGATTTTTAAATAACTTTACAATGTTTGTAAATCAGTGAAATTCTTACCTCAGCCGCTTTAACCCATTTCCCAGTGTCTCTGTCTTTCTTCTCGACGATGTAAGCGGTGATGGGGGCGCCACCGTCGTTCGCGGGCTTCTCCCATTTGAGGTCGATGTGATCCGCGCTCCAGTCCTTGAACTCGGGCTTTCCAGGCGGATCAGGCTCGCCTAAACAAAATGTGAACATGGATTAACTTGTAAACTGTTTTGCTCTGCGTGAAATGGGAACATATGGTAGCGAAAAAGAGACAGAATAAATTGTAAGTATGAAAGAGAAAGATAATTTAGATTATGTTAATAGTTTAGTTAGGTTTTACTTGGTGGTAGATTTCCTTAGCAGGAGGTCGTCTAGGTAGGTACCTGCGCAGTACCAGATATTCTGCCGCTAAGCAGTAGTGAGTAAACATTACAGTATTCCAATTTGAAGGGCACTGCAGCTGGCGAAATTACAGGGCTGTTGAGACTAACCATCTAGTCTCAAAGTAATGAGCGCCAAGGCAGCGATGCCCTGGACTTTGTTTTACTACTCAAAGTTCTGTGTATCGCTGCAATGGTCATGGACAGACGTTATCTCTTAACATCAGGAGTGTTTCGTTCGTCTCATTACTGTTACATAAAAAAAGGTAACTCCCTTTAAGTAAAGCGTTTTATTCGTCTCACAACATATACATTGAAAAAAAGTTAGCAAAAGATTGAGTAGTCCCTCCCATTTTACTCACCATAGGGATTCTTAGCAGTGGTCGCCGTCTCCGTGACCAACGGCTCGCTCTCTCCCTCAGGATTGACCGCCTTGACCCTGAACAGATAGTCCTTGCCCTCGTTGAGGCCTGTGACGTCTGCTTCCGGCGTCTTCGTGGTGCAGACTGGCACCCATCGACCGGACTCCGTGTCCATTCGTTCTACGACGTACGCTTCGACTGGTTCGCCGCCGTCGTCTTCTGGAGGCTCCCATTTCAACTTGCAGCCATCAGCTTTCACGTCAGATACCTGACCATAGAACAGTGTAGCTATAGAAAGAGATCGATGATGATAAATGCATGGGAGAGAAAGAGAACACACATTTTGGCGGGTACGTGAAAGATTATGTCGCAGCAATTTTCTATAAATTATGTTTTTTAGTATTTTGGTTAAAAAATTTGGTGTTTTATTCATATACCTATTGCTCAATTACGTACGTAAGTGTGGTAAAATATGACTTTTCGTATTACTTCCAAAACTTCGTCTAGTAGTCAAATTGTCATTACTTGACAATGGCTTGACTGAACTCTAATTTGACTTACTATGTGACTGAAACTAAGACTTATTTAACTTGCTTTATCATAAGGTAATCTGAAGTTAGATTTGTCTAATTTTGCTTATAATCTATACCGTTTATAAGCGGAATCACATAAAGAAGATATATAATATTGTAGGACACATTACACACAGCGCCATCTGACCCCAAACTAAGCAGAGCTTGTGAGATGGAAGTCGGATAACTGATAGAATACATAAATACTTTTTTTTTGTTGTAAATACATACATACATACATATTTGTGTACATACTGATAATACATACAGAACACCCAGACACAGAACAAACGTTTCTTTATACCAAACAAACATTTGTCCGTGGCGGGAATCGAACCCACGCCCTACAGCTCAGGCAGACATACTCCCAATGAGCCAATAGGGCTGTCAATTACACGGATATACAGGAAGAATATAGATATATTAGGAGAGTCCCGTTTATGAATTAATTTTAAAGATTACTATAAAACAACTTAATTCCATCTTTGAGGGGATGAAAACATTTGGGTTAGAATTGATTTTTAACGAAAAATAACAAGATTTTGTTCCAGTAAGGTGGCAATTTATAGTCGAAATTTATTACATACAAATATCGAAGAATCCATCCTAAAATATCAAAGATAGCAAATAGTAGAGCAAGATTATTAACAGAATTTGATAGCTTATTTTGGAAATATTTTACGAAAATAAGAGACTGTTTAAGGCGCTCTGAAAATGTAGAGTGACCATATACGTATGCGCAGTGACCGGAAGTGGCAGTACAAAGATTGAAGTGATATACGTGTTAAGAGAGTTTAATTTCCAGCAAAGGAACAAACTAAGGATCATACAAGATTTTAAGCCATTTTGAATCCAGTTCCGTATGCTTTAAGGCTGGATTTAATAAAACACTAACCTTCAACGGCCCTTTAGGCTTAGCTGGTTTGCTGACAACTTGCACTTCGATATCCACAGTATCGGTTCCCGAGTCGTTCTTCGCAGTAACCGTGTACTTTCCAGAATCTTCCCTGGTCACTTTGATCAGTACGAACGATGTGTGGTATTCTTTGTTCTCGATCGTCAAACGGCCGGAAGATTTCTGAGTTTGTTCCTTGAATGTCCAAGTGATTGTTGGCTCTGGTTCGCCTTTGACGTCAGCCTCGAAACGAAGGTCGAGACCGACCTTGACCTTGCGCTTTTGCAGGTTCTTGCGGTCGATTTTGGGTGCCACTGTAGATTAAATAATGAAATAATTAATTTAATTAATTATATAATCGGAAGATAACTTTTTTTTTTAATGGCTAGCAGGCTAGGTGTTTGACCACAGCTCACCTGATGTTAAGTGACGGTGTGGTCGAAGATGGTAAAGCACACCTAGCCTGGAATGGAACTCGACTCGTATGCCGTGACGCCAAACGGCGTGACGCTCTCTTGCCCCCTAAAGTCACAGCCAACCGTGACAGTTAAATTTTAAAATATTAATTTCCTGAGTATCAACATGAGGGTACTTACAGAATCTGGGCTTTGTGACGACAGATTTGCTCGGGTCGCTGGGCTCGCTGGGGCCGGCCTTGTTCACGGCCAGCACACGGAACTCATACTCGAGTCCTTCTTCTACATCAGTTACGTGCGCGGTGGGACGGTCGCCAGTTGTCTTCAGGCAGTCTTGCCAAGACCTGCACAGGGGAAGATTGTTTTTTTATTATTCATTCGACACTATCGCGGGATTTTGTTCTAGTGTGGGGATGGATCTAGTATGCCGTGGTGGTGCCGGCGTAAGAATTGTACCCCACCCTCTCTACCCGTGGTTGCCATAAGAGTCGGCTAAGGGATGTAATACGGAAGATGGGCAGCAGCGACTTCCTTGAACAATCACACCTAACTGCGCTCGCCAACCCGCCTGCCAAGCGTGGCGAGTATTGGCAAAACCCCTCCCCAGGAGGAGGCCTATGTCCAACAGTGGATGTCCTATGGCTGATGATGTGATGTGATACTTTATCCTTACTGCATTCAACACACAAAAGATTCATAATATGCAGATGCAGATATTTTAAATATATGTGTATTATTACTTTAAAATGTTTGAACTTAATAGTGTTACAACATCTCCTGTCTGGTCTTAATCAATAACGAGTTTTTCATTCTCGGTTTCCTGGAAGAGAGAAAGGCCACCACTTGTGGCACTAGCTCGTAAGGTTATTTTGTTTTCTGTTGTGCACAATAAAGAGCTTATATCTAACCATATTTTTTGGAATAGCCCTGAAAAGTCAATTTGTGTTTATGCCTATGTTTTGGCCAAATATTTATGTTTACGTCCAATAGGTTAAAACCAAATTTTTAATTCTCATTGTTGGCAAATTTTTAATTAAACATATTGATTTATATAAATATACAGACACTTGGTGGTAGATCTCCTTATAAGGAAGTCGTCTAGGTACCACCATAGTAACAGATATTCTCCCGCCAAGCAGTAGTGTGTAAACATTACTGTGTTCCGGTTTGAAGGGTGCTGCAGCTAAGAATATTACAGGGCTGTTGAGACTAAGCATCGAAAGTCTGAAATGAATAAGTGCCAGAGCAGCAATGCCCTGGACTTTGTTTAGCTACTCAAAGTTCTGTATGTCGCTGCAATGGTCATGGACAGGCGTTATCTCTTACCATCAGGAGAGCGTATCGTTCGTCTCATTACTTTTAAACTTGTATAAAGGTGTATTCAACATACCTTCCACCCTTTTCCCTCTTCTGCACTATATAGCCAGTGATAGGTGCTCCACCGTCGTCCTTGGGTGGACTCCATTCCAAGTCCACAAAGTCCTTGTCCCAATTGCGGAGCTCTGGTCTGCCGGGCTTGCCAGGCTCGTCTGAATAGAACATTACCATATGAACTAACTGATATTTCTCCCAAATAATTATAAATATTAGGCATCTAGCTTCAAACTAGGCAAAGTTTATACGGAGACCAGATAACAATAAAAATCCATCGCCATCTGCTCGCGATAAACTTAAAAACTACTGAACGGATTATCATGTCTTAAGTGACGGTGTGGTCGAAGATGGTAAAATACACCTAGCCTGGAATGGTACTGGCTCTCAAGTGAGACTACCAGAACACACCGTTAGATGCTTGGCGGCAAATTTTCAACTTGAGGGTGGTAGCTAGCCAGCCGAGTACTAGAAAGTACCCTACTACCATGCAAACACGGTAATGATATATGTACAAAATACGATACTACGCTAAACCGGCTTATAAGGCTTTCGAGACCGCTTTTAGCGATAAGGCCGCTATTGATTTAGATACAATCTTTGGTGTGGACAGTAAATGGAAAATAAAAAAACAAAAAAAATCTAATGACAGGCGACGGCTGTAGATGGCGCCACTCGGTGTGTGTTTCGGGTTTTTGGCTTTATGAGTCTTAGGGCTCCAATAATAAGGCACTCACCGAATGGATTCTTAGCGATGATCGGCTTATCAGTCTCGAGTTCTTCAGAATCTCCTTCCTTGTTGACGGCCTTCACGCGGAATTTGTAAGGCTTGCCTTCCGACAGGCCGGTTATGTTGGCCTTGGTGTCCTTTGCCGTGCCGCACGGTACCCATGTACCTAAAAACAAACAATAAATTTAAAATTTAAAAAAAAACCCCGACACAAAATCAAACATACGACTAATTCACCTTTCATAAAAAAAAAAACATTTCTGTTCATCCGTTCGGGAGCTACGATGCCACAGACAGACACGTCAAACTTATAACACCCCGTCGTTTTTGCGTCGGGGGTTAAAAGTATAAGCCGGTGGGACAGCTTATAGAAACAAAGCTAGAATAAACAAACTTAAAAAAAAAAGTAAAACCGACTTCAAGAAAAAAAAACATCAGCACTAAAAAGCGTAAAAAAAACTTACTCAAACTTACTTAAGTCTAGCTAGACTCGATAAGATTCAAAAAAGTTTTGCCAAAGACAATTACATCGTCAACGTAAACAAAAATTTTCATAAAAAAAAATTCATGAAATGAAAACATCTGAGCCAAACTATGTTAAATTTTTATGGGACCAAATGGCAACTATTCCGCATTAAACTAAAGAAGAGTACATACATTTAAAAAAATACCAATCAAGTTGAGATCCTCCTCCTTTTTGAAGTCGGTTAAAAAGTAGTTTAAAGGATACGAGGAATAACATAAGTCAAGATAACTTTTTTTTCGTAGTCGGGCTAAAACCAACAGCGCTTCTGTTTAGCACAATGTTAGAAAGTCACGGCACAGATAATAAAACTTACCAGTAAGCGGATCGAGTTTTTCGATCTCGTAATACTCGATCGGGGTTCCGCCGTCGTCTTCCGGCTTCTTCCACGACAGAGTGCATCCGTTCTTCGTGACATCTGCCACTTCGAGCGGTCCCTCCGGCTTTGACGGTTTGCCTGGAAGAAAAGTCATATGACATAAGTTTTCATGTTGTTTAAGTATTACTTAACTGTGTATGTTGTTTGTAGTTTTATTCATTATAGTGTCTCGTATATACAATAACACTAACAATAACATTGCCGTGGTGGTGTCGTAAGAATTGTACCCCACCCTCTCTACCCGTGGTTGCCATAAGAGTCGGCTAAGGGATGTAATCCGGAAGATGGGCAGCAGCGTCTTCTTTGAACAATCACACTTAACTGCGCTCGCCAACCCGCCTGCCAAGCGTGGCGAGTATTGGCAAAACCCTCCTAGGAGGCCTACGTCCAGCAGTGGACGTTCTATGGCTGATGATGTGATGTCTATATGTCTAGCAGCTTAAATATGCCTGTTTGGGGACAGCGTACGAATTTGCCCCTTTTGCCGTTCAGACTGCGGCTCCGTGGTGTGCCGAGGCTCGGAAATTCGTGCGGGAGTTAGGTGTCCGTCTGAAGGAGAAAGGGCGGGATCCCCGTTCTGGCTTGTTCCAAGCCCAACGGATCTCTCTGGCGATTCAGCGGGGGGAACTCGGCCAGTATTGCGGGGACTTTTAGCCAGGGCTCGATGCGCGAAGGGACTTTAAATAGTTCCAGTTGACAAACTTTGACTTAAGTTATATGTGATTTTAAAAATAAATTACCGAATGTACCCTTTTTTATGTAAAAGTAATGAGACGAACGAGACGCTCTCCTGATGGTAAGAGATAACGCCTGTCCACGGCCATTGCAGCGATACACAAAACTTTGTGTAGCAAAACAAAGTCCCGGGCATCGCTGCTTTGGCGCTCATTACTTTGAGGCTTTCGATGGTTTGACTCAACAGCCCTGTAATTTCGCTAGCTTCAGTACTCTTCAAACTGGAACACAGTAATGTTTACACACTACTGCTTGGCGGCAAAATATCTGGTATCTAGACGATCCCCTGCTAAAGAGATCTACCGCCAAGTAATACTTATAATATTATTTCAGTAAAGGCAGAGATATATAATCAAGCTTTATTTGTCGCTAGCATTCATAATTAGGTTTTATAATGTAATTATTTTTGACCACAGCTCACCCGATGGTAAGTTATGTGGTTGAAGATGGTTATTACACCTAGCCTGGAATGGAACTGGCTCTCAAACGAGGTTGCCGGAACACACCGTTAGATGCTTGGCGGCAGATTTGCTACTCTAAGTAGCCAGCCAGCCGAGTACTAAAAAGTACCCTACCACTATGCTATGGTTTCTTTGCGAAGTGTTCCCTCACCGGCAGTTAAAGCCCACTACTGGGATTTAAACCCACTTCCTTCGGCGTGTGATCCGACTGCGCTAACCTAACTATCGTCGCTACAAATTCAACTATATAGTCGACAATAAAGTAAGTACAACAAATCAGCCAAGTGCGAGTTGAATTTGTCCTAACAATTTTAACTAATTTTCTAAATAAGTCACACCCACGGTTTATGAGACTACGCACTTGACCTAGTTTTTTTATATTTATTTTTCTTTTGTTTCTTACCGAGCACAGTAATTTCAATATCAGCTTCGTCCTCGCCAACTTCGTTCTTGGCCTTGATGACGTACTTGCCGCTGTTGGCACGCTTCGTCTTCATCATCAGGAATTTGGTGTTGTAATCCACATTGATGATCTCCAGATTCTCCCTGCCGAGCAAATTATCATAAAAAACAAGGTATTTGGAAAAGAAATATAAATGACAGGAACATTTTGTTTACGGACTTATTAACTATTGAATTTACCTGCCAATCAAGTTATCATGAAAAAACGAGGGATTTGGAAAAGAGACATAAATGACAGGGGCATTTAGTTACTGGAAGTATTCATTACAAATTCCCACTGCCAAACAAGTTATCATGAAAAACAAGGTATTTGCAAAAGAAGATAAATGACGTTTAGTTACCGAAAGTATTCATTTTACGGATTCCTCCTGCCAATCAAGTCATCATGAAAAACAAGGGATTTTGGAAAAGAGATAAATGACAGGGACATTTAGTTATCGGAAGTATTCATTATTGATTCTATTTGCCAATTAAGTTATCATGAAAAACAAGATATTTGCAAAATAAGATAAATGAAATTTAGTTACTGAAAGTATTCATTTTACAGATTCCTCCTGCCAATCAAGTCATCGTGAAAAACAAGGGATTTGGAAAAGAGATATAAATGACAGGGACATTTAGTTATCGGAAGTATTCATTATAGATTCTACCTGCCAATTAAGTAATCATGAAAAACAAAGTATTTGCAAAAGTATGATAAATGACATTTATTTACCGAAATTATTCATTACAGATTCCTCCTGCCAAGTTAGCATGAAAAACAAGATGGGAGATAAATGACGGATGTCTCGCTTTATTTAAAATTAAATTATTCACTTAGCTAGAAATATATAATTATCTTTTGTTAGTAATTTTATTCGAGTGTTTCGCTTATGATGTTTAATTCTCACCTATTCTTCAACTCCTCGCCCTTGAAGTACCAAGTAACAGTAGCTGGTGGTTCTCCAAAGACCTTGATGTCCAGAGAGACCGGTAGACCAGCCTTCACCGTCAGGGGATTAAGGTTGGTGCGGTCGATGCGAGGTTTCACTGTAGAATGAAAGGATTTGTCAGATTTACTAACTCTAAGTTATAAATTTTCTTAAATAAGTTACTTTAAAAAAAAGTCCTATACAAGGTAGCTAGGTACGATTAGATTTTTTAACACATTTTTATACTTACTGACCACTAGCATTATTGGTGTGATGCAATAATGTTGCTGTAGAATCTTCACCATGTAGAATAGAAAAAAAGCAAGCGGGTCATCTGATGGTAAGTGAACACAGCCACCTATGCTCATCTGCAATATTAGAAGCGCTGCTAGTCATGAGGGCTAATTTATGACATGTGCAACTTACAGAATCTGGGTTTGGCCGTATGCCAGTTGGTGTTCTCCGAAGGTTCGGACTGTCCCGCCTTGTTGACAGCTCTGATGCGGAACTGGTACTGGTTTCCTTCCTCTAGCTTCGGCACCGTGCCTTGGCACACATTTCCTTGGACTTCCGCGGCCTATAGAGGAAAATGTTATTAAATACAAGTGTTTTTGACTACGACGAACACAAACAGATAGTTGAATAATTTTTTTTTAAGTATTTTTTTTATAACTTATAGGCTTGCGTTTGACCGCCTGATGTTAAGTGAAGATGCGGTCTACGATGGAGCACGCGTGCCAAGAAGAAACCGATTAACTCGCGACTTGAAGACACCCAGATTGTATCTATCAGGGTACACCCACTCGGGCAGCAAAAACGCGAAATTTGTAAGCACCAAAATTTACCTTAATTTTCAACTTTTTTATTTTTCGGAATTATCCCTTTACTTGGGCTGTAAGACATTGCTTTTAACCAAAATTGACAATTCTAGGGCAACCGGAAGTATCCTATAGGTATTGGGTCAAAAACCTATATGGTAGTTCCCGTTGATCTAGAATCACAAAATTTGGCGAAAATCTAAATTAGCCCATATCTTTTTATCGTGTTGGCTCAGGCCCTTGATTTTTATACACTAATAGGGACTATAGACCTCACTATCTGGTATAAATTTCAACTTGCTAGGTCCACCCGTTCCTGAGAAAATCGGTGGTGACACACGGACAAAAGGACAAGAGAGTAATCTTATAAGGATACCTTTTTTACCTTTTGAGGTACGGAACCCTTAAAAGCTATGATAATCTGTTCTACTATTAGAAGACTTTCAGCTATTTTCTAGTTGAATACATACGCATCTTCTACAGATCTTTTAGAGTCAAAATTTGGTATTTTCATACCGTAGTAAACCGAAGGTTTTAACATTTTTTTAAACTTGTTTTTAATATTCTAAAGTTCTCAAAATTTTCACAATCTCTTAAATGAGGCTGTCATTGTACACCTTTTTAGTGCTTGGCAGATTTTCTACTTGAAGCCAGCCGTGTATTAATAAGTACAAAGATCTTATTTTATTCAGAAAACATACAGTGATAAACAATACTAATCAATATTACTAACTTAACTTTATTACTTGTTACTTAATAGATATAAGAAAATGAAAAGTAAGTTTTATAAGGTTACAAAGTCAGACAGGGGGCACACCTAACCAGTTTGTAGTCATATTTTGTCTAATTAAATTAGTACTAGTGTACATCATCATTATCAGCCTATCGAAGTCCACTGCTGGACATAGGCCTCTCCCAAGACACGCCACTCAGCCCGATCTTCGGCTTTTCGCTTCCATCCACCGCCAGCTTTCGTACGTATATCGTCACTCCATCGAGTCTCAGGGCGTCCTACGCTACGTTTGCCAATGCGCGGTCTCCACTCCAGAACACGTCTACCCCAGCGGTTATTGGTTCAGCGACAGATATGTCCAGCCCATTGCCACTTCAGCTTGCTAATACGCTGAGCTATGTCTGTTACTTTAGTTTTCTGGCGAATTACTTCGTTCAGGATACGATCCCTCAGAGAAATGCCAAGCATAGCTCTTTCCATAGCTCGCTGAGCGACTTTGAACTTACGGACCATTCCCGCTGTGACTGTCCGCGTTTCAGCTCCGTAGGTCATGACAGGTAGAACGCACTGATTGAAGACTTTTGTCTTTAGTACTAGTGTTAAATAAGTCAAATTCAGGAAAGTCTTAAGTCTTACCTTGACAAACTCTCCGCGGTCTCTATCCATGACTTCGATGATGTATCCAGTGATTGGGGCGCCGTTGTCCCTAATAGGTGGCTCCCACTTCAGCTTGGCAGACTTCTCGTCCCAGTCGACAATGTCCGGCAGACCAGGTGGCGCCGGCACGTCGTATGGGTTCTTGGCCAGGATGCCGTGATCGGTCTCGAGTGGTTCCGACTCGCCTTCCTCGTTCAAGGCTTTTACTCGGAACTGGTATGTGTGGCCGGGTTCTAGGCCTGTGGGGGAAAAGGATAGATATGTTTTTTAATAAATTTTGTGGCGATTATAGCTCAGTGGTTAGCGCGGTCAGTTCGCATGCCGAAGGGTGTGGGTTCAAATCCTAACAATGATCTTGAGCTGCCGGTGAAGGAAAACATCGTGAGGAAACCATAGCGTGGCGGTAGGGTACTTTTTAGTACTCGGCAGGCTAGCTACCACCCTCAAAGTTAAAAATCTGCCGCCTAACATCGGTGTGTTCCGATAGCCTCACTTGAGATCTAGTATTTTTCCAGGCTAGATGTGCTTTACCATCTTTGACCACACCGTCACTTAACATTAAGTGAGCTGTGGTCAAACACCTAGCCTGTCAGCCATATATTTTTTTTATAAACGCATTTTCGCACAGCGCCGTCTAGCCTCGAACTAAGCAAAGCTTCTACAATAGGAACCAGAGTTCTTACTTTTACAAATTTTAATTAGATGACATAGATACTGAAAATTAATCTTATCCTTTCCCCCATATAGAAAGTGTAAATTTTTAAAAACTTAGTTATTACTAGCAAAAACCTGAGCTTTGTGAGGGCTCGCTTAGTTTTTCTAACGAGTAATAATTTTTAAGACAGTTTTTTTAAATTATTATAAAAGTTATCCAGTATTAGGTAGATTAACTACGATGTATTTGAGTATTGAGTTTAGTTCTGTTGGAGCGATGTTAACTCTTTAGTTTTCTAACATATGGCGTTAGTAGTAGAATAACATTCTATCCAATGAATACAAAATTGTTATTGTTCATTTGTTTAATGTTTTTTTTTTTTGACATAACACATCTAGATATGAAGTTAAATTACTGTGTCAAAGCACAAATCTATAGGCGTGATAGTTTTTCAGTAAAGTGTACCACAAAAATGCTCAGGTTGTGGGATAGTGTTATATGTGTGATAAAACAACAATAATAATAACAATAATTTTATAAATAAGAAAAATATATAGGATTGATTGAAAGAGATTGTTTTTATTATAAAGCAACCAATTGTTACACTAGATGTTTTTTATTGTATCTTTCGTGAAAACAATAAGTTTAACATCTTTATTTATGTATGTGTTCAAAAAGCAGAAGTTTTAAAAATTACATTTCATGTATCGCGCTAAAATCAACCCTATCTATTTAAGTATAAAGTGTACCCACCAGTGACTGTAGCCTCAGTGGTATCCGGCTCCACAGTGCCAGCCGGCACCCACTTCCCGGTGAGAGTGTCCATTTTCTCTACGACATAAGCGGATAGCGGCAATCCACCGGTGTGTTTCGGCTTCTTCCACGCCAGTTTCACGTGGTCAGCGTGGACGTCGGAGACTTCTAGCGGGCCTTCAGGTTTGCCTGGTTTGTCTGGAAGAAAATATACAAATTAGCATTGTTAGCTGTGAAGTTTACGTAAACTTTGCTCGAAGTTAAAAAAAAAATTGAACTGTCATGTAGTAGGTACTTTTGTTTGCAGTTTTTTTTAAACTAAAATAATATAATTATATATATGTATACGAGCTGACAGTTTGAACATTAGCGATATTTAAAAACATGTTAGTTAGTGGTCATATGAAGGCCATTTTATTCCAGGCTAGGTGTGATTACCGTCTTCTACCACACCGTCACTTAACATCGGGTGAGCTGTGGTCAAACAGCTAACCTGTCAGCCATAAAAATAACAAAAAAACTGGTCAAGTGCGAGTCGGACTCGCGCACGAGGGATTCCGTACCATTAACTAGAAAAAACGGCAATTGTTGTATGGGAGCCCCCTTAATTATTTATTTTATTCTGTTTTTTAGTATTTGTTATAGCGGCAACAGAAATACAGCGTCTGTAAAAATTTCAACTGTCTATCACGGTTCATTAGATAGAGCCTGGTGACAGATGGACAGACAGACGGACAGACAGCGGAGTCTTAGTAATAGGGTCCCGTTTTACTCTTTGGGTACGGAAGACTAAGAAAACCTTGGTTAAAATCTGTGTCCCAAAACTCCAGAATGTATGGACAACGCGCAGCCTTACGCACCGAGCTAGCGCAAGACATACCTACCATTCGCGACTACCATGTCATTTTGTGTTTGCTCGGGATAATTACGACAAATATTAACCAACTATCTATAGATTGTAAAGATAATAAATAATTAATCTTTTTAACTTAGATTATTTTAATATTATTTGACATTTTATTTTAATTATTAAATTTTATATTAATCACCAATGACATTTATATTACGATTTGTGACACTTTTTATTGCGTGACATTTTAAATTTTAAATATTAAATAATTATTGTTGTTGTTGTTGTTGTAAATAAGTGTACATTATTGTACCAATATTAGAGAAAATCAATTGATTTGAATTGAATTGAACCTCAATTTTTATTTTATTTGGTAGGACAATACACCCTGTATCAATAATGCTGATGTTCAAACTTTCACGGTGTATTTTGCAAAATTTTTGCGAATTTCGTACATACCCAGTACAGTAACTTCGACGGTAGCCTCGTCGACCCCGGAGTCGTTCACCGCCTTCAGAGTGTAAATGCCGGTGTTCTTCCATGTAGTCTCGTATATTTGCAACTTCGTGTTATAATCTTCATTGTCCAACTTCACGCCAGGGCCCGATTCGATAGTCTGGAACGAAATAAGTTATTATTAAATGTGTTTTTTTTAAATGTCAAATTAAAGAGACGAACTTAGACGTTCTCCTGATGGTAAGAGACAGCACATGTCCTAACCATTGCAGCGATACACAGAAGACTAACAAAACAAAATCTAGGATATAGCCGCTTCATTACTTTGACACTTTCGATGGTTAGTTTTTTTTTTTAATGTTACTATAATGAGACGAACAAGCTCTCCTGATGTTAAGATATAACGCCTGTCCATGACCATTGCAGCGATACACAGAACTTTGAGTAGTAAAACAAAGTACAGGGCATCGCTGCCTTGGCGCTCATTACTTTGAGACTAGATGGTTAGTCTCAATATCCCTGTAATTTCGCTAGCTGCAACACCTTTCAAACCAGAACACAGTAATGTTTACACACTACTGCTTGGCGGCGGAATAACTGGTACTACGGTGGTACCTACCTAGACGACCTCCTGCTAATCTACCACCAAGTAAAATGTATTTTTTAATGATGTTATAGTATAATTTTTTTAGAACCTGTAAATAAATAAATATTGGACGACATTTACACTCAGCGCCATCTAGGCCATACTAAGCAAAGCTTGTACTATGGGGACCAGACAGCTGAGAAGATACTTTTAAATACTTTTTTTTGCAAATACATTCTTATAATAGCAACCCGCCACGGCTTCGCACAGGTAGTAAGAATGGGTATAGTAAGCTATCCTTAAAAGGTAGATATATGCCACCGCGGACTTTTTTGTAGATCTATAAAAGAGAAATATCCCACCATGCATTGTTATGTTATATCTCAAAAGGATTAGGCAGCGTTTTCGATGAAAGCTCCCAGATGGCATGACTTTTTCGACACTTCCAATTTCAACAAACTTACACAAAACCTTGACAAATTATATACCTAAACCTTTTTCATGAATCACTCTACCTATTGGTTAAACTCGTATGATAATATGATGTAGCGATACAGAACCCTTCAGCTCTCAAAGCAGAACTTTACCAAATAAGCTAACAGGGCATCAAATATATCGCAATAAATTATTGAGCCGAAGAATTATAATTCAAAAGGTTCAACTTTAAATAAATTCATGAGTATATGAATTTGAGGATGAAGCAGACGCACCTTGCCAGCGAAACTCCAAGTCTTCGTCGGTGGCGGTTCGCCCCGCACGTCCACGTCGAACTTGATCGTGGTGCCAGCACGGACGCGAATCGCTTGCATCTTGTCGCGATTGATGTGCGGTTTCACTAGAAAGAAAACAAAAATTCAGTAAAAAAAACTTTCGTCTGATATTCCTTGCCGTGGTGGTGCCGGCGTAAGAATTGTACCCCACCCTCTCTACCCGTGGTTGTCGTAAGAATCGGATAAGGGTTGTAATCCGGAAGATAGGCAGCAGCGTCTTCCTTGAACAATCACACCTAACTGCGCTCGCCAACCCGCCTGCCAAGCGTGGCGAGTATTGGCAAAACCCCCCAGGAGGAGGCCTATGTCCAGCAGTGGATGTCCTATGGCTGATGATGTATGTATGTATGTATACCTCAGTGCCTCAAGTGGGAAGTCTTCGACCAGTGTGTGTTACCAGTGATGACTTATGGCGCTGAAACGTGGTCTCTGACTATGTGCCTTCTTAGTAAACTTAAAGTAGCACAACGAGCTATGGAGAGGGCTATGCTCGGAGTTTCCCTACGAGATCGAATCAGAAATGAGGAGATCCGTAGACGAACTAAAGTAGCCGACATAGCCCAGCGGATTAGCAAGTCGAAGTGGCAGTGGGCACAGCACATAGCACGCATAGTATGTTTTTCTGTTTGTGTATTAATATTTTTTATTCACCTTTTTTTTCTCTCTGTCATTTTATATAATTATTATTATTAATTTTTTACACCAACTTTAATATCTGTTTTGTTACTTGCCATCCTAAGGTTGTCTGGAAGAAATCGCTCTAGGTGATAAGGCCGCTCTTGTACACCATTTATTTTTTATTCTATGTTGTATTTGTTTTCTTTCTCTTTTTTGTTTTAAGTTTTGTATGTTATAATATGTTTGGTGTATAACAAAGTTGTAATTGTATTGTATTGTAAAGAACAAAAAGAAAGAAATTTGTATTTGTATTTGTATAAGTTTATCATTGGAAAAGATACTTACAGAAGCGCGCCTTAGCGACGTGCGGTTGCGTGGCGTCGCCAGGTTCTCCCGGGCCGGCCTTGTTCACGGCGCGGACCCGGAACTGATACGTGTTGCCTTCCTTGAGGTCTGGTACGCGGGCTTTGCATTCTGGCGTCTGGAATGAAACGCATCGATAAATAAATATCGTACGTATCGGACATTTCATCCAACTCAGTACCAGAAAGTACGCTACGAGTTTTGGCGGGAACGCGGAAAGAGTCGTGTCGCCCCATTGTATTTTTGTCCAAAATTAGTGTTTTTAGAGTGTTTATGTATAAAAATAACGGCGTTTTATTCAAAAAGTGCTGAATTACAAGCGAGAGTGTGGGAAAGCGGTGAAACATGACTTTTCGTGTTGCAAAACTCCATCCAAGCTTATAGTAAAGTCGCCACTTTACTAAAGCATGACTAGATTTCACTGACACGGACTGGACTTTGACTATAAATACACTGAAAATTGAACACTGCACACAAAATACAGAAACATTGAAATTGGCAGAATACACAGAGTGCGACGCCAAGAAGAGAAAAAAAATGTACGCTACCACCACGCTATGGTTTCCTCACAATGTTTTCCTTCAAGCTGCAGGCTTCACCTGCTTGAAACTACGCCTTTTGATAAATCAATTGACCGCGTTAATCACTGTTCAGGGTTATTTCTAAGAGTGAAAGTAATTGATAATAATTAGTACAATAACCCAAGCTTATAGCTCAGTAGATGTTAATGTGCTTACCGTAGTGACCAGCGCTTCAGTCCAAGAGCCGAATTTCTCCTTCTTCTCGATAACGTAGCCCGTGATGGGAGCTCCGCCATTGTTCTTCGGAGCCTCCCACTTGAGGTCCACACGATCAACGTCCCAGTCTTCCAGGGTTGGCACCGATGGTTTGCCGGGAATATCTGGACACGATAACACGATTGCCATTTAAATTTGACTTCTTTGTTGGTTCATTAGTAGAATGTCTGCTTCAAGAGCGTGGGTTCGATTCCCACTCAGGACAAGCATTTTGTGGTATAATCAAAAATGTCTATTCTGTGTATATTATAAGTATGTAATTACAAAAAAAAAGTATTTAAGTATTCTATCAGTTATCTGACTTCCATAGCATTGCTTAGTTTGGGGTCAGATGGCGCTGAGTGTAATGTACAAAAAAAATACAATTAAATAATAAATAAAAAATATCGGAAGACATTTACACACAGCGCCATCTAACCCCGAACTAAGCAAAGCTTGTAGTATGGGAACCAGCCAACTGATAGTTTTTTTTTTTTGTAAATACGTACAGAACACTCAGGCACAGAACAATAATCCATATCGTCGGCCGCACCGTCTCTTTTCACCAGGCGAATTGGTGGCTAAACGTAGATCTATTTCAGCCATTTTGGAATTTTGGCTATTTGAAAAATAGCCTTAAATCGAATTGGGATAAAGTCCAACGAACCGTGTCCATTAATAAAATCACAGTTACACGTCTATAATGTCCGTGGTGGTGCCGGCGTAAGAATAGTACCCCACCCTCTCTACCCGTGGTTGCCGTAAGAGTCGGCTAAGGGATGTAATACGGAAGATGGGCAGCAGCGTCTTCCTTGAACAATCACACCTAACTGCGCTCGCCAACCCGCCTGCCAAGCGTGGCGAGTATTGGCACAACCCCCCCAGGAGGAGGCCTATGTCCAGCAGTGGACGTCCTATGGCTGATGATGTGATGTCTATAAGGTTACAACAAAAATCAAGTGTAACTGTGTCGTGGATACGGCGATATGAACGTGAACAAATGTACATTCTTGAACACTAAGTCTTTCGGGTCTCCATGTTTCAAGTCCTCACACAATTACCTTTTTGATCCTTTAGTTATCGAGTGGGGTAATTATATTTTGGTTGTATATGATAGATATATAGCTGCAACATCTAACTGTATGTTATCAGACTGTGTGTTATCAGTTTTTTTGAATTGAGCACACTATGGATGTAAATTAAAAAACCTATTGACGTCAAAAATTCAAACAAATGTCAACTCTAACCTAAGAGGTAACAGATTATATGACTTTGTAACGGCGCAAAGACTCACCGTAAGGATTCTTAGCGAGTATAGAGTGGTCAGTCTTCAGCGGTTCGGACTCTCCCTCCTCGTTGACCGCCTTCACTCTGAATTCGTATTCTTCTCCTTCTTGAAGTCCTTTGATCTCCATCTCAGTGTCGTCTGTCTTGCCGACCGGCACCCAGCGGCCAGTTGCCTTGTTCAGTTTCTCTACCACGTAGCCTGACACTGGTTTGCCTGTGGAACGGTTGTTTAGAACAGATCACAAATGATTGAATGGAGGAGTTTTTGGAAGAAACTCAGGTCGTGTCGCAGCGTAATATTGCCGACTTTAAATAAAAAAGGAGGTACTCAAATCGACTGTATGTTTTTTTTTTGTATGTATATTAAGCGATCGTTACGCCAATTATGAATCGTTGGAGATTCTTTTTTCGTATCGTGTGCATTTGTTAAAAAAATTTGGCGTTTTATCCATAAAGTACTGAATGAGCGAGTGTTGTGTAACCAGACAGTATTTTGTGCTGCTTCTAAAATTACATTGATTCTTGTAGTAAAGTTACTAATACTTTATTATGGCATAACCGGACTCGACCAAGACTTGTATGACTTATACTTAATTAACTTGATTTTTAAATTTGAAAATATCGAAATACTTGACAGTGGCAAATACACAACTTTACAGCGATGATAGCTCAGTGGTTAGCGTGGTCGGTTCGCATGCCGAAGGGCGTGGGTTCAAACTCCAACAATGAGCTTGAGCTGTCGGTGAAGGAAAACATCGTCAGGAAACCATAGCGTGGACCACCACGCTATGGTTTCCTCACGACTCTAACAAGAGTACTTTCTAGTACTCGGCTGGCTAGCTACCACCCTCAAGTTGAAAATCTGCCGCCAAGCCTAACGATGTGTTCGGGTAGCCTCACTTGAGAGCCAGTTCCACTCCAGGCTATGTGTGCTTTACCATCTTCGACCACACCGTCACTTAACATCAGGTGAGCTGTGGTCTAAAAAAAAAAACTGCGAACTTACCGCCATCGTCTTCGGGCTTCTTCCAAGCCAGCTTGCAGCCGTTCTTGGTGACGTCGGTGACCTTGAGCGGGCCGCCTGGTTTGCTGGGAGACGACAAGACGGTAATTTCGACGTCGGCCTCGTCCTTCCCGTGTTCGTTGGTAGCCACGATACGGTACGTGCCGGTTTGGGCGCGGACGGACTCCTTGATATCGAGTTTAGTGTTGTAATCTACGTTTATAACGTTTTCTGTGACCTGTGGGAAGAGAAGTATATCTTATTGAGGTTGCCTGGAAGAGATCGCTCTTAGCGATAAGGCCGCCAATTGTTCCACTAGTGTTAAGCTTATGTTGTAATAATTGTTTGTAATTGGTGTGAATAATAAAGAGTTATATTATTATTATTATCATGAAGTAAGACACAATCTTTTTTTCAAAAGTACAGATAAAAGAATTTGAGTACTTTATGAAGTCGGTGCTAAATACTTCAAAAAAAGAGGAGGTTCTCAATTCAGTTTGTTACCTCAGAGCTTCGTCAATTTTAACCAATTTGAAAAAAAAATATAGAAGAGATATTCTTTTAGATTGGTCCCATAGAAATATCATAAGGATCTTTTTTTTTTAACCAAAGTACCCAAAACCTATCCACGTTGGGGTTTAAAAGCATGGAGTAGATTTTTTTTAAATTGTTGATATATATTTTTCTTTAGAAATCCCTTCTCCTTTTTTGTATTTTATTCTCAAAACCATAAAAATCATGGATTTTATATTAGATTCGATAACGCGCGCTCGCACACACACACATACAAGAGAAACAAGAGAAGTGTCGTAGAAGGGCATACCAGTGTCACACCGTTTGCCGTCACGGCATACGAATAGGTTTTACTCCCAAAACACGCCAATAGATATTTCATACCAAAACTAAAAAATCTGAACATATGACACTCATATAGAGAGAGAAAGAAAGAGAGAGAAACATAATAACTCACCTCCTTCTCTTCGTTCTTCCATTTGCGGAACCACTGCACTTTAGGTGCGGGCTCTCCCTTAACGTTGACGTCAAAGAATATCGGTTTGCCGGCACGGACGGCAAGCGCCTTCAAGTTGGTGCGGTCGATGCGTGGTTTCACTAAACACAATGTTACAAATCAGAAATGTGTGTATGCAGGGGAATGAATGTATGTATGAGAGAGTGTGTGTTAAGGTACAATTTCTTTTATTTTAGTTGTAAAAACCATATTGTAGAAAATACGATGGGACTGCCATGAGGATGTCACAAAAGTCCTTTGATTAAATTGGAATATTAAAAAAAACTTTTTTTTTTAATTTTGAAGTACATTTATTTATTATTATTTTGTGTTTTATTTTAATTAATATTTAATTTTAATTTTCAATTCTGTTTATTTTAACAAAATACTATGTAAGAATTTGTGTAATTATGGACCAAATGGTCTGCAATAAATAAATTATTATTATTATTATTATTATATTATTTCACACAGCGCCCTCTAGCCTCAAACGAAGCAAAACCCAGACAGCTGATAGACATAGCTAACTCGTAAGATTCTTCTGTTTTCTGTATCTTTTTTTTCTATTTCTGTTGAGCATAACAAAGAGTTTCTATCTATCTGATAGAATACTCATATTTTATACTTTTTTTTTGTAAAAACATACTTATGATATATACAGAACATAACAGAACAAACATCTATGTTAGTCACACAAATGTTAGTCCTGAGTGGGAATCGAACCCACGCCCTTTAGTTCTCGAAGCAGAACTTTACCAAATGAGCGAACCGGACAGTCAAATGAAAGGGAGAATAGCATATTGGAATGCCGTATTTTATTTCTAATCGAAGTTTTTTTTTTCAGTTCTGCATACCCACTGCAATGGTCATGGGCTGACGTTAACATCAAGTGTTTTGTTCATCTAAAAAAATATATATTTGACTCAACGGCATTTAGAAATTACAAAGTCTACGGCATTGATGCTTTGACACTTTGACTCATTACTTTGAGACATTCGATGGTAACAAATAAATGATGAATAAATGAGTTCCATTCCAGGCTAGGTGTGCTTTACCATCTTCGACACCACCGTCACTTAACATCAGGTGAGCTGTGGTCAAACACCTAGACAGTCAGCAAAAAAAAAAAAGAATCTATATAAAATTGCCAGAAGACATACAAGAAAGGAATGTACTCAAAAGTTTACAAATAAGGGCTGAAAAGGTGATGGTATAGTAATATACTCACAAGCCTTGTGCCTGATTGTGGTCATGGCAGTAGGTTCGGAAGGCTCCGAGTTGCCAGCCTTGTTAACAGCGACCACTCGGAACTGGAACTCGCTGCCTTCAGGCAGACCCTCCACCTTGCCAGAGGTCTGGTTTCCAGGCACCTGAGAACAACGTTTTTTTTTGTAGAATATGTGCTACATATTTCGCAATAGCTTTTGTGACCAATAGTGTATTGTATAAAAATCGTGGTGTTTTATTCATAAAGTACCGAGTTACAAGCACAAGTGTGGGAAAGTGATAATTATAATGTGATAAAAGATAACTTTTCGTGTTGCTTCCAAAATTCCATCAAGGCTTATAGTAAAGTCGCCAATACTTTACTAAAGCATGACTAGATTTGACTGGCACGGACTAGACTTGACCAAGACTAGACTTTGGACTATAAAGATAAAGAAGCTGAAAACTGGAGACGTCACAGAAAATACAGAAACATTGAAACTGGCAGAATGCACAGAGTGCGATGACAAGAAGAAAGATGAAAAAAAAAAGTATTAATTTCAAACCTACCACCACGCTATGGTTTCCTCACGATGTTTTCCTTCACCGGCAGCTCAAGCTCATTGTTGGGGTTTGAACCCACGCCCTTCGGCATGCGAACCGACCGCGCTAACCACTGAGCTATCATCGCTAAAACAAACACGCTTGATATCAAGTATTTACCTCGGCTGCATTCTCCCAGTCGCCGCCCTTCGGTTTCTTCTGTATGATGTACTTAAGCACTGGCGCTCCACCGTCGTCTGAGGGTGGGTCCCATTTGATCTCCGCGCTTTGGTTATCATGGTCAGCCACGGTAACGTTGCCTGGTTTTCCAGACACATCTGTAAATGGAGATAGGTTTGTATAAGTCCAGGATACTACAAAAACCGGACAAGTGCGAGTTGTAACTTATACCATGTACCTTGACTTGTAACTTATGTTAAGTTACAAGTCAAGGGTCAACACTATTTTTTGCTATGAAACAGCTGTTTTTACACGATGTTTGCTCACCGAATGGATTTTTAGCGAGTGTCGCCTTCTCTGTCTCGAGTGGTTCAGAATCACCCTCGTCGTTGACAGCTGTCACTCGGAACTTGTATTGGTGACCAGGTTCAAGTCCAGTCACCTCCATCTCAAGGGGTTTCTTATCACCAGCAACTCTGGAATAAGGAAAAATAACTTATAGTAATAATCATAGAGATTATATTTCAATGATAAAAATAATTGTACATGTTTTATTATTTACTAGTGACCCGCCCCGGCTGCGCTTGGGTGAATTTTTGGCGGCTTTATTACAAAATAGTCCCAAAATCTTTTTTATGGCATTTTTTTTAAATGGTAATTTATGCTTTTTGCAATTTTTCTTTTATCTGTGCTGTAAGACGTTGCTTCATGCCAAATTTCAAGATTCTGAGTTCACGGGAAGCACCCTGTAGGTTTTGATTCCCTTGCGAGTGTCGATAATTTGCAGCATAAACGGCTGTATCTTTTGATTGCGTTGGCTTAGAAGTTTGATTTTTTCACAGCTCCAAGGGACAGTAGACCTGAGTATTTGATATGAATTTCAGCTTGATACCTCCACGCGTTTCTGAGAAAAGGGGTCTTGACAGACAGACGGACAACAAAGTGATCCTATAAGGGTTCACACTAAAAATCACATCACCACTAAAACAGTTATGGATTAGTTTGAATATAAATTTATGATGATAAGTTGTAAATCTGTACTAACCTGCCGACACGGACCCACTTGCCAGTGGCGAGGTCCATCTTTTCGAGCTCGTACTCCTTGACTGGTGAGCCACCGTCGTCTTCGGGTTTCTCCCATTTCACCTTGCAGTTGTCAGCAGTCACGTCGAACACTTCCAACGGACCTAGAAAAGGAAAACAATCAATTTTTTATTATTTTTAACCGACTTCAAAAAGGAGGAGGTTCTCAATTTTTTTTTAATGTATGTACTCCGATTACTCTGATATTTATGATCCGATTAACTTTTTTAGTTTGATGCGGAATAGTTGCCATTTGGTCCCATAACATTTTTACATAGTTTGGCCCAGTTGTTTTCATTTTATGAGCATTTTTTTTATGAAATTTTTTGTTTACGTGTATGATGTAATTGTCTTTGGCAAGACGTTTTTGAATCTTATCGAGTATAGCTAGACTCATACTGTTCAAGTGTTTCTTGAACAGTATGAGAGTGTGAACATAAATTAACTAAAAATTGAAAAATACACAAACTTTAAAAAATATAATATAACCGACTTTAAGTAAAAAAAACATCAGCACTAAAAAGCGAAAAATAAACTTACTTTACAAAGTATTATTTATTATACCTGCTAGGTACCTACTGATCTGTTTGAAGTCGGTGCCAAGCACCAGCACCTAAGCTCGGCTAAGCACCATCTTCAAACAGATCAGTAGGTACCTAGCAGGTATAATAATACTTTGTAAAGTAAGTTTATTTTTCGCTTTTTAGTGCTGATGTTTTTTTTTTTAATTGTCGGTTTTACTTCTTTTTTTTTTAAGTTTTTTATTACTATACATAATACACAGACACATACATTGACAGCCCTGTTGGTTCATTGGTAATATGTCTGCCTTAAGAGCCGTAGGGCGTGGGTTCGATTCCCGCCCAGGACAAATACGTTTTATGGTATAAACAAATGTTTGTTCTGTGTCTGGATTTTCTGTATGTATTATAAGTATGTATTTACAAAAAAAGGTATTTACTTATGTATCCTATCAGTTATCTGACTTCCATT
The DNA here is from genome assembly GCA_950106695.1 of Biston stratarius. NCBI lineage: Eukaryota > Metazoa > Arthropoda > Insecta > Lepidoptera > Geometridae > Biston > Biston stratarius. The sequence goes on from OX467108.1 coordinate 3,871,995, forward strand.
ACACAAGCTCTGCCAGATGGCGCTGTGTGTCCTACGATATTTATTTAATTATTTAATCTACAGCTCATTGATTGATTCAGGTGTTACTTGAATATTTAAAAGATATATTTTTAGTGTATTTCCACTTTTTGTTGTTTTAATAATAATAAATAATAATAATAAATATCGTAGGACACATTACACACAGCGCCATCTGATCCCAAACTAAGCAGAGCTTGTGTGATGGAAGTCAGATAACTGATAGGATACATAAATACCTTTTTTTTTTGTAAATACATACTTATAATACATACAGAACACCCAGACACAGAACAAATATTTGTTTATACCAAACAAACATTTGTTTATACCAAACAAACATATGTCCTTGGCGGGAATCGAACCCACGCCCTACAGCTCAGGCAGACATACTCCCAATGAGCTAACAAGGCTGTCAAGGTGTTTTAGTTGCAATATCTAAATAATAATATCATAATAATAGATTTATTAAGATAAACAGTTGAATAATTTTTTTTTAATGTTTAGTTAAATAATCGTAAAAAAAATTAAGTAAGGCAAGTGCGTTTTGGTCTCGCGCCCCGAGGGTTCCGTACAAACGTGTACGTATGTAAATAGTGCCGTTTGGGAGCTACAGTGCCGCTGATATAAACATGTTAAACTACCCTCTTTTTGAGTCTGAGGTTAAAAAAAAGTATACTAAACCCACCTTTAGGTGCGCTGGGCTTGCTCAAGACAGTAAGTTCAACAGTTTCTTGGTCGAATCCGTTGCAGTTTTCAGCTCTCAGCGTGTATTGGCCCGTGTCGCGCCTCACCGCGTTTACGATCGTGAAATCAGTGTGATATTCCTTGTTTTCTATCTTGATACGTTCGGTGTTCACGAGCTTGATGCCATCTCGCCATGACCTGGAGAAAAGTTTGAAAAACGATATTTATTGACAACATTACACACTATCTTATATTTCACACGATACATCCTATCTAATATTATAAATGCGAATGTGAGTTTGTTTGTGACGCCTTCACGCGTAAACTACTCAGCGGATCTGCGTGAATTTTTTTATGTAGGTACTTTAGCCCCTGGAATAAGACTTAGGATACTTTTCATCATCATCCATCACCACGCGCGCGCAGTGCAACTAGTATTATTATAAAATTAAAATGTCACATATCAAATATGATACCAATTAAATTCATAAATTAACTTATTCATAACTTTTAACTTATTTCATATTCAGTATGATAATGCATTGAATAAAAAAATAATCATCAAAATAGGTTCACCCAGTCGATAGTTCTAAGGTAACAATATTTAAAAAAATACAGTCGAGTTGAGAACCTCCTCCTTTTTTGAAGTCGGTTAAAAAGTATGGTGCCCAACAAAAGCCTAACATGGTTTGACAGTTGTTATTGATATATAAAACACACAACTGGAAAAAATAATTAAATGTCATTTCAACCATAGTAACTCTCAGATGCAAAATGTCACAAACGGTCACCCATCTGAAGATTGACTAGAACATTTGTTTCTTTTTTTAACGCTGACACGCTATGTGTTTGACCACAACTCACTTAATGTTTAGTAATGGTGTGGTCGAAGATGGTAAAGCACACCTAGCCTGGAATAGAACTGGCTCTCAAGTGAGGCTGCCGAAACACACCGGTAAATGCTTGGCGGCAGATTTTCAACTTGAGGGTGGTACCTAGCCAGCCGAGTACTAGAAAGTACCCTACCACCACGCTATGGTTTCCTCACGATGTTTTCCTTCACCGGCGGCTCAAGCTCATTGTTGGGGTTTGAACCCACAACCTTCGGCATGCGAACCGACCGCGCTAACCACTGAGCTATCATCGCTACAAAATTTGTTGCTTACATCAATGTACTTGGTATGATATTGTAATACTCACCAAGTTGTCTCGGGTGCAGGTTCACCGATGACGTCCACAGACCACTTGTGAGTGCGTCCTGCTTTGATTATGACAGACTTGAATGTGCTGCGCTCGATACGTGGCTTCACTATTGATGGAAAAAGAAAAATATACTTAAAATATACTTTTTAAACTTTAATAGCGATTCTTATTCTAATAATTATTCAAAGGTGGGGGCGATAAATTCTCCACTGAGGTCCTGTTTGGGGTGCTTTGTGCATTTCCCCCTACCAGCATCTACCCAAGCCAATCCAGCTATTTGAATTATCAGAGGCAGGCCCTGGGCTATTGGCATAGTAGCTCCAGTTATTGGATTAACTTACAAACAGACCTGATTGTCCCTTTCATACTTTCATATGGATATGTAGAAACTATCTTTTCACTTGCTTTAATAGCACACATATTTTGCTTTTAATACTTAAATTAGTTTGAATATAGTTAAAGTTCTTTATTCGCAGTTGAAAAAATTGCAACCAAGTTCCAATATTCATGCAATCGGTAAACAGAAAAGGATTCGGTGTCATTAATTAACGTATCAGCATCTTTTGAGTTTATAATTATTTGAGTTTTGATAATTATGTACTGTTGGCCTGTGCTTTGGCGGCTTTTATAAAAGATGCAACCGAGTGGACTGATTTCGAACTAAGAGTGAAGGTTTACGTATGGCAAATGAACTTTGTGATTTCTTCATGAATATTGATCCATCTATGGAGAGGAGCCTTATTTTTAAATGGCAAATTATTAATACTGCAGCACAATATCAATCCAACCTTAAAGATCTTTTAAGAGCGGCAAAACAAGAAAAAATCACAAAATTTTTTAAACCCTTGCCGAAATCTGATAATAATGCCTAATTTTAAATGCGAATTTCTCAATAAATTGATTTATTTTAATACATATTGGTTTTATTTTAGAGCATATGATTCCATGCTAATTACCATTCCATATCTATGGTTTCTGTATTCGCAGCATATTTATGGAATGTATACCCCGCGAATAGACCTTTTACTGAACATGGTTGTATGGGTTTTGACCAAGCTTTTTCTATAAAACATCTTTTTTATAATTATTTTCAAATGCACTATTACTACTTACTACTACTTTTTAAAACAACATTGTTTATGAACAACTCTCCTGGTGGTAAGAGATAACGCCTATCCATGACCATTACCGCAATACACAGAACTTTGAGTACCAAAACATAGTACAGGGCATCACTGCTTTGACGCTCATTACTTTGAGACTTTCAATACTTAGTTTCAACAGCCTTAAATCATAAATCATATTGATAACGGGTGTTACAAGTCAGTAAATTTGGATGATAATTAAAATTCAATAGTTAATAATAACTTCGCTAGCTGTAATACCCTTAAAACTTAACATTATTTGAGCTGAGCTTGTCAGCCAATAAAAAGATAAGGACTTACAGTTCTTATGCTTGCAGAGATGGTTATTGGTTGGCTCTGAAGCATCTCCAACTCCAGCTTTGTTGTATGCCCTCACTCGGAACTGGTAAACCATTTTCTCTTTCAGATCTTCCACCTTGTACTCCGTCTTTGTGTCATTGGTCTTGGTAACCTAGAACAAAGAACTAATTGTTAGTGTTTTTTTCTTAATGTAACTGCTTTGTAAAGACCAGCATGACTCAAGTTTTCTTTCAAGGTATGAACTTATACAATCAAACTTTTTTGTGGAATTACAACTCCTATTAGTATTAATTTTATTATGATAAATACATAAAACAAATGTAATTCATAAGATGAAATATAAACATATACATTATTATTCTTATTTGTATGTTATATTATAATGATTGCTACAAAGTTTTTAGATTTTTATAATCCAATATTTATTCTGTGCGCAAACTATAAACAAAATAGATTTGGCCACCCATGGCATTTTCTATAAGACTGACTGACTATCTAAAAGACTGTCTATAGATATATAGTTTTCCTACTGCCTGAGTAATCTATATTATTATGACAATATTATCTAGCTTTAGGAACCTGTTATGACTCTTCCACTGGCCTAAGGTTCCACAGGACTACACTTAAATAATCTTTTCAAATTTCACAACAGTATATTATAGGCAGTTTCAATCTCACATTCAAAAACGTTTTCTAATTCAAATTATGTTATTGCCAGCCTGTGTAGCATAGGATCTTATTTATGATAAAACATCCCAACATGCTGCGCTCATTTGAGCATACAATAATCACTAAACATAGAAGTCTATACTATACAAATATGAAAATCAATTTTGTGATTATTATAATAGAATGTCAATAAAATTTACATTATTTAATGTCAACATATTTAGTATATTTAAACACAAGCCACCTCTTAATTAACTGGAGAGCGAGAACCATTGAAAAGGCATTGCCTATTCTGTAGAGGAGGCATTTAACATACTTTTATTACAAGCATATTTTTTTCAAATTGGTCCCTCAGTAATAGCTCATTCTAAACAGACTAGAGTTGGACACCCCTGGCGCTTTGAAAAAGCCTGTCTATAGATAAACAGTTTTCCAACAACTTCCCAAGTGATCTATAATTTATGGACCAACTTATTTAATGCTTTTTAACTAGCCCTTAACTCAGACAACCTTACAGCTTCTTCTGACATATTATAGAGAAATAGCCTGCTAAGAATTATAACAGAAAGCTCACGAAGTAATATCTAGCGAAGAAACTACCAATAAAGTTGTCAACCACTTTATTAATTTCTTAATGATATCTTTATAGGACCGAAAAACTGGAGACTAGGTATTTTTTTTACCTCGATCCAGTCAGGCGCGAACTTATCCTTCATCTCGATAACATAGCCCATCACGGGTCTGCCACCGTTGTCTGTCGGAGGTTCCCATTGTAGAGTGGCCGACAAGTTGTCGTAGTCGATGATGACAGGCTTGCTTGGCGCCTTCGGTGGATCTGTGGAAGGAAATCATATCAAAATTTCTAATTTTAAAAAAGGTTATACAATGCCGGTTTGTTTATAAACAATGGCACGAGACAAACTATTCCAAATTCCAAAACTTCAAAACGAAGAAGTAATCAATAAAAAAAGCTTAAAAAGTGTTGCCACTTTTGCCGAGCATGATATGACGACAATCAAAAACAGTGCTGCCAACTCATAATTAGCAAAAAACTGGAGATTAGCTCTTAAAAAACTGTAGAAACTGCGAAAATAAAAAAAACAATATTCGCTTTAAAAAAATGTGGTTGTACATTGAAAACTGTCATACTTTTTTTTACTAAATTGTTAAAAAAATTACCAAATTCAGCCACACTGGCGTTCTGGCTGGATAAGTCGACCATTAATTATAATCTTGCAGTGTCGAAATCTTCTAAGTAGATAATATTGTATTTGGTCAACATTTTAGATAGAGCTCCTAGTATCAAATATTGTGTTAAAAATTAAAATATTTACCTACATAAATCAGTAAAAACTGAGAGTCTATAAAGTATTTGGACCACATTTATTACTATTTATATTAATTTGTAAGTAATCTTAAAGATTTTTAAGCTTGTGTAGCAAGATGAAGAATTTTATTAGCATCATTTAGTTAATAAATAGGTCGGATACAATAGGCATAGATAATTATAATATTAAAACAATTATAAATGTGTTATAAATGTTTCCAGCCCTTGTCTAATATACCTACTGCAATAAAAAAAGGTCCGAACCGATCTAGGTAGGTAGGTACGTAGTTATGGAAAATACAATAGCTGTTTGTATACTGCCAGGTATATTCGTAAATTTATCGCCTTTTTGTTTATATTTATTTATAAACCAAATCAGTATAAATAATAACTTACCGTATGGGTTCTTAGCGACAATGAAACCATCAGTCTCGAGCGGTTCAGATTCGCCTTCCTTGTTGACGGCGCGCACCCTGAACTTGTACTTGTGGTTCGGAGTCAGGCCCTTGACGGTAAACTCAGTAGGTTCTGGCCCGGTCTCACCGCATGGCACCCAGTTACCGGTGTCCTAACATAATTAAATAAACTTAAAAAATGCAGAGACAGGTACACAGGTAGGTACAACCATGTCATAACTAGGTGGTAGTTCAGTATTAAATGGAGAACTACCAGTTCTCCATTTAATATCAGATGACCTGTAATTATATACATATAAGTAGGTACACTGTTTTTTTTTTTTTCATAAATTTTATAACGATTTGATAAATGTAAACAAAGGAATATAATTTCATGCCAATGTCAAAGTGACAGTTCAGATATAACATCGTCAGCCTTATGACGGAGTTTTGGCGGGAACGCGGTGAGCGTCGTGTCGCCCCATTGTACTTTTTTCTAAAACTAGTGTTTTTTCCAGTTTTTATGCATAAAAATAGTGGTGTTTTATTCATAAAGTGCCGAATTACAAGCGCGAGTGTGGGAGAATGATATAATGTGGTTAAACATGACTTTTCGTGTTGCTTCCAAAACTCCAGAAGCTTGTAGTAAAGTCGCCACTACTTTACTAAGGCATGACTTGATTTGACTGGGACCGACTGGACTTGATCAAGACTAGACTTTGACTGTAACTATAGATGATAAAGAAGCTGAAAAATGAAGACTACTCACAAAATATAGAAACATTGAAACTGGCAGAATGCACAGAGTGCGATGCCAAGAAGAAAGAGAAGAAGAAGAAGCCTTATGACGTCCACTCCTGGACATGGGCAGGCCTCCTCCTGGGGAGGTTTTGCCAATACTCGCCACGCTTGGCAGGCGGGTTGGCGAGCGCACTTAGGTGTGATTGTTCAAGGAAGACGCTGCTGCCCACATCCCTCAGCCACCTCTTACGGCAACCACGGGTAGAGAGGGTGGGGTACTATTCTTACGCCGGCACCACCACGGCAGATATAAAATACATATAGAATTAATTAATCAACGAAAGTCTCAAAGTAATGAGCGCCAAAGCAGCGATACCCTGGACTTTGTTTTTGCTACTCAGTTCTGTGTATCACGGCAATGGCCATGGACATGTCTTATCTCTTACCATTAGGAGAATGTCTCGTTCGTGTCATTACTTTTACATTAATAGAACATATTTTTAGGTCCGAGAACCATAATAAGAGGGGGACGTGAATTCATAAAAGCAGTGAATTGAGAAATGCCGATTAGGTAATTTGCAAACGACCAGCGCAATAGCATCATGGCCTGTCCCACAGGGAAGAGAACAAGCTATTCACTGACCTATTCCAACACTTACCATGTCCATTTTCTCGAGTGTGTATCCAGTGATGTCGGAGCCTTGCCAGTCGTCGGGCTTTTGCCATTTGACAGTGGCTTTCTCGGCGCGAATTTCCGTCACCTCGATGGGGCCATTCGGCCTGTTCGGTTTGTCTGGAAAATATCATTTAAACAATTAAGCCACATGTTCTTCATAAGAGGCAACAAAATACGCAACTGTTGAGGTCATAAAGAAGGCGAAATGGTGGCAATTTCGAATAGTCTTTCATAGGAGCTGCAAGGCAGTGCAAGGGCGTTTTAAAGTTACATTTTTGTAAACTATCTGATGTTTAGTAACGATACATTGTGCCCTGATAGTTTTAGGTATTTTAAGCATGCTTTGCACAGGAGTAATTTTTTTTAAATGAATTAATTGAGCAGCAACGCCTATCCTTTTTTATAATACAACTTTTTAACGTCTATTGCCTGTCATCCAGCATGTTGTTACACAATGATGCTGTCTAGGATAGAACAAGCTCATATACGAGAAACTTATTTACTCTAGACTTGAAGAAATCGTACCCAGGCAAAGGGTACCTATGTATGTCTGTCTGTATGAAAAACGCGAATCTAAGAGCTTTGTGCGGACGTGGGGAATATCATAAATAACATTTTGAGGAAACATTCGGCTTTGTCTCTATGATGAAGGCGACCGGATGTGGCCAAAACTATAGTCGGAGTATCCGATAGAATGAAATGTGTCAGTTCCATAGTAAAATTGTGAGGAAACTTGCGTATATCCGGAAAAGAAATTGGGTGGGGTAAGTAAACTCAACACCCACACCGGGAAAGCGTCCTGGAATTATGTCCCAATCGCCCTTCGAGGACATATAAGAAACGTTGTTAAACTTACCCAGTACAACCACATCAGCGATACTCTCGCAAGTGCCAGACGAGTTGGTCAGCACCAGCTTGTACTTTCCGCTGTCAGGCCTGGTGGTCTTTCTCACGGTGAGGACGGTATTCCGCTCGTATTTATCAATGGTGATGCGATCACCGTCGTCCTTAATCTCCTGTGGGGGAATGTGGCATGAGATGGCTGGACGAGGAGCTGTGTCTGCTCTTTTGAGGATCATCAGGAAAACGTTATTCAGAACTTAGTATTCTTAGTAGTCTTTGTAAGCCGTAAAGCGTATAGCGTTTAATTTGTTTATGCTGTAATATCTTCCACATGTACCCATGCATGTGATAAAATAATTATGTTATTTTATTTTGAAGGTTTCCACAGAATACTTCTAGATTGGTAATCATATAATTCATATAAAATGACGAATTCGATATATGTAGGTACATTGTTTAAAGTAGTAGTTAACTTGTTGTTAACGAATTATGTTGAATAATGCAAAACCGTGATCGTGTTTTTTAAAACTTAAATGTGCGTATTGGTATCAACTACCTGTATTTAAATGTATAGGTCTAAATAATAACGATGATCCTCAAAAAGGTCTACAAACACAACTCCGAAAATTGAGCACCGCGTTGAGTGTTAGAATGGTAATTGGCAGTTTTTGACACTGAGTGAGTCATATTGCCCTTGTTATCACAAGTGAAGATTCTTCCAGAATCAGAAGTAGATAATCAAAGTGCATCTAGATAGTGCATCTCTTTTGTTTCTACATTTCTAAATGTCGTAGAGTGCACTTAATGAATTCCGTGACATTCTGTTACGGTAGAGAGTGAAGAGTGAATAATAAAGTTGTAGAGTCAATAAAGTTGGAAAAAAAATCAAGGCGAGAAGAAAATATCTTTAAAAGGTTTACCTTACGATGTAATGTATTTTACCATAGTAGCAGGCACAGACAAAAAAATACGAATATATACGAAATTTCATATTATAGGGAACAAGTGTAGAGACAATACAATTTCTTCCAACCTTGACTATTTTTGAATTTTGCCAATTAAAATTTTGATAGTAACAACATAGAAAGCTTGAAAACCGTGAAGCATAGGGCTAATAACTGTCAATTTTGTGAATCAACCAAAATTGATGTTACACTAGCGTTCACGTATTCAGATTTTTTTATTGGTCACGTCCAAAGCGAAATTTCTTCTAATACATTCTTTTCAAATTGAACCATTGCACAAAAACTAGGCTTTATTCAAACAGAAGAGCATCAGCTATTAATTATTTAAATGAAAAAAAGAAACTTATTACTACCCAAAAAAATATAAAACATGATTCAATTTAAAAAGAGATGCGAGAAATCTGTAAAGTGTAAATATTTGTTAGCACATTTTTGTAAATGTAGTATAAATTAAAAAATATATAGTAGTAATAAATTAAATGATTTAGAACATAAAGTGTGAGACAACATCTAGTTCGAGGTATCTGACCTTCTCCGTATACGCCTTTCCACGTTTCTTTTTTGGAAAAAATAAAAACAATTTAGTTAAAAAATATTAAACCTTATGTTAAAGAAAATAATATAAACAATTGCTTCCAATATATATATATACCAATATATAATAGCCAATGAGTCATAATTTCACATTTTTTCAGCTCTACTTGTGTTCTTCGTCATTTTTAACTGACCTGTATCTGTGCCTCATGTAGTTTGTCAAACGATTAAAAACATTTTCATGTGCTGTGTCATGAATATTTAATTTCCATAAACTACTGTCTCTTTGTTACGGTGGAAAATAATTGATTCATTATCTTGAGCTGTAAAAAGCTTATTTTTCAAAACTAAGCTTATAATAAGTCTTACCTCTTCTCCATGCATCCATTTGACTTCTGGTTCTGGTTCACCTCCGTACTTGATGTCGAATGTGATGACCTGACCCTTCTTGATAATCATGTTCTGAAGACCCTCTCCAACGATGTACGGCTTGACTAAAAAACGAAGTTAATTTTAGATTTAAAAACAAAATGGCGTAAAATTAGACTTGAAGATAAGGACTTTATCAATAAATTATTTAATAAATATAATAACATTTTCTTACCAAATCTGCACTTAGCGACAATAGGTTTCGTGGTATCGCTAGGTTCACCGGGTCCAGCCTTGTTAATAGCGCGAACTCTGAACTCATAGGTGCAACCTTCCTTCAAGCCATCCTGAGTTGCTTTCAAGCAGTCTCCAGGGACTTCCTTGCCAGTTACCCAGTCCTTGCCAAACTTCTCTTTATATTCGATGACGTAGCCAGTAATTTCAGCACCGCCATCACTGTCTGGTTTCTCCCACTTAAGATCTGCGTGGTCCTTGTCCCAATCAACAAGCTCCAATTTTTTGGGCTTCGACGGTTCATCTAAGAAAATAGCAAAATTATTTAGATGCCTTACTTGATAAGTTTGGCTTGGCGACCTGAATCAAGTATCATAGTATCAGTGGTATCATAAAAATCAATAAGGAAAATTTAGAGCGTGCTGTAATCTTTATTGAAAACTATATGATAAAGATTCACCTAAAAAAGTTATTAGTCATTACTCACCCCAAGGATCCTTAGCCAGTACAGGCTTGGCAAAGAGTCCAGGTTCACTGGAACCGATCTTGTTTACAGCTCGGATCCTGAACTTGTAAGTTTTCTTTGGAATAAGGTCTTCAACCTTGAATTTCAACGGCTGACCTTGCTGTACTTCAGCTACATTGTCCCAACCAGCCTTGAGAGATAAGTCCTAGGAAAACAAGAACCTAAATTTTAGTATACAAGATTAAAAGCTTGGGGTGTACTTCGAAATTGGGTCTTATATTTGCGAACAAATTTGCGAAATCAGCCGCTCCGCGCTCCAGGGTCAACTCATTTTTTTTCTGGAACTATTCTTTTTGTGATTTCAGAATTGTGACTATGGTAAAAATTTATCATAATGATAAGTAGGTACACACGACTCTTTTTTCGGCAAGCAATAATAATAGTACCTATATGGACTAACAATTGTAACGTTTAACTTTGAAACTTGATCAACCAAAATCTATAAATAGCATAGAAATAACCAACCTGTCTTTCAATGACATATTTGATGAGAGGTGAACCACCTTCGTCTTGTGGTGCCTTCCAAGTGACAACACAAGATGTTTGGAACACTTCAGACACCTCAACATTTTGAGGGGCTGAAGGTACGCTCTGCATGATGATATCGACATCCTTACTATCTTCTCCCTGTGCGTTGGATAGCTTGATCTGGTATTTGCCTGAACCCTCCCGGCAAGGTTTCTTCATCTTGAAGAGAATCTTCTCTTGTTCAACGATCACCTCGACTTCTTTGGCAGGTAGTGCTTTTCCATCCTTCCATAACTTTGCCTCTATCGGTGTCTGTCGGGTGCCAGTAACTATAAACAAACAAGGTCAGTTTAGTCTCCAACGTTTAATTAAACTGTGAGTGAGTCTAATTCGTAGCAGATTATGATTCAGAACATCAGACATTCAGAATATTCTTATAAATGTGAATTTGGTTAGCTGGTGATTGGAATCACTTACTTTTGTAAGGCACCTCAATAACAAAGGGCCTGTCAGCTGGACCGTGAAACTCATTAGGGCAGTCGATGGTAGGCTTTGACTCTCCTTTCTTGACTGTGAGCTTGCAGGAAGAGCTGAGTTTTCCACTCTCGCAGAGAATCTCGCCGTCATCTTCCATTTCTAGCTTATTGAAGATCAGTTGGTGCTTGCCACCACCCAAGTTCTTGATTTCAATCCTAGTAAGCCAAGATAATTTACTATTAAAAACTTAACAACTACGATAATTTAATCTTTCTTAAGACTTATTTGGTTACATTAAAATTTAATTTTATAGCCTTAAACATAAGTTTAGTTTGTATAGGAAAATACTTCTCGACATTAAATTTTATTCCCAGCATTGGTCTAATTTAAAATAAGCAACAATTTAATCATTATTCAATCAATACACATGCGCGCAAGAGTGAATTTAGTAAATATTCGCTCATATTTTGCCTACTCTTACCTTTCATTAGGTACAATCGGCTGTCCATTGAATGACCACACTGCTTCAGCGGTCTGGTCTTGCAATTCCACCTCCAAAACCACCTTGTCCCTCTCAATTGCTTCAGTATCCTTCAACTTCTTGTTGAAGCGATTGCAGTCTAGAACAAAATACAGCATGAAATTTCTTTCAATAACTTAGGTCAAAATTTCGTTTAAAACCTGGCAAAAATATTTTGTTTTGGCAATAAAAAAAACATATTGACTGATATGTCAAATAAACTATACAAAGTAAAAATAAAACAATGATTTCGCAAATATACTATACAAAGTAACGGCAACATGTACATTTGTCTAGGTCCAATATATTCAAACAATAGGATAACTAATATTATTGCAATGCCCATCCCGTTTTAATTCAAATTTATAACAGTGAGTAGTATCTATTACAAATGCCTTTATCCATACATTAGCAATGACAATGGACTAATGAGAAGTATTATTTATGTAACGTTACTTAATTTGGTGTGTTTAAAAATAGTATATATATATACATATATACAAGAATTGCTCGTTTAAAGGTATTAGATAGATAGATAGATATTTTTATTTTAAAAAAAAGAAGGAAGATAACAATATACTCACAATTGACAATCAATTCGCAGGTGGTCTCATCAGCGTTACTAACACATTTGAACATTCCAGCGTCAGTAACTTTAGCGTCTTTGATAGTGACCTTGCGTTTGCGTCCTTCCTTTGATATTACGATGCGTTTGTCAGTCTTCAATGGTTGGTCATTTTTGAACCTAAGCAAATTGATTTATAATTAATTTAAACCTAACGAAGACCATGGCAGTCCTGTGGAATTTCCTATCACCACAGAATAAAAAATATTGTATTATCTAATCATATTAATATTATAAATGTGAAATTTTATGTTTGTCTTTGATTTGTTAGTATGTTTGTTTCCACTTGACTCTATAAACGAATAAAGATGATATTTCAAATACAATTCATGTAATGTTCTTGTAACTGGATAGATTTACACATGAAGTGCAATTAATCTCGAAATGGTTAATGGCGCTGCCTTTTAATAAAATGACCATTTGATCAATGTGAACTCACCATTTCACATCACCACTTGCATCGTCAAGCTCGCAAAGCAACACAATGGTATCCTTCTCAATCGCCTGCTGCGATTTGAGTACCTTCGTGAATTTATAGGGATATTCTAGAAGAAAAAAAATATTTATAAATATTACAATTTTAAATTATATCGTAAAACTTATGCGAGAGATTAACTATTTTGTCTCACATACCGACAATTTTAACGACAGTCTCAGTCTTGTCAGGCTGCTTCTCAATCTTACAAGCGTAATTGCCAGCGTCTTCAAACGTGGCGCTCTTGATGACCAGTCTGCAAACGCCGGACAAGTCTTTGGAGATGGAGACTACATCACCATCGTCCAACTTCGTTTCTCCTTTCCACCACGAAACAATAGCGAGACTGTTGGACACAACGCATTCTAGAACAACCTCGTGCTTAGTATAACCACTGGTGTTCTTCTTCAACGGTTTGGTGAAGGTGTATGTCGGGTCAGGCTCATCGACTTGCAAGAAAGCGGTGCAAGTGGTGCCACCGATCTCGATGGTAATCTTGCCGGTATCTTCTACTTTAGGGTTGAAAATGATCAGTTTATACGAATCTTGCTCGTTAGTCATCTTATATTTGCTTCCTGGGAATAGTTCCTGTAAGAAATTTTAATAATGTAATTTGTCATTTATTGTCAAGTTTATTCGTATTTTTTTCTGTTGCAATACTTACGTCTTTACGGAAAAACCATTTAGGCTTGGCATTTGGTTTAGTAAAGATGGCTTCGAATGTGACCTTCTTATCCTTGCCTTCCTTGGCGAATTGATCTACGAGGGGCTTCAAGAAAGATTCTTGTTTCTGAAATCATTGGCCAGTGACAATTAATATACCTGCTTACAAAAATAACGTTCGGGTGCATACAAAAACAAGTGCTCTCCATACAAAAAGCTGATAGTGCTGACCGTAAAGGACTCCCTCTCTTATCTACTTAAATTCAACGGTCGCGGAGTGCAAATCAACACGATCAAAATTTATGAAATGAACCGAGGCGTTAGGGTCATCAGCCATTTCTTATCGTCAAGGTAAACTCCATGCTTATTGTACAGAAATTGGAATTTCTATAAAATTTGAAGAACAGTGTGCAACAGTAACTAGTAATAAAGAAGATTAAAAAATAAACAAGTAAAATGTACAAATTTTCCGTACAAAAATGATGAATGAGTATATTTATCACCATAAAATAAATAGTAATTGGTTCAATTAGGAACCGAACGTAAATTCATCATTTTTGGTAAGGTTCAACATCAATAACATCCTAAACATCGATTTGTGCCTGTGCTTTTGTGCTGCTAATACCGACGAAGTAGTGCACAGAAATATTGCTGTAGAAGAGAACAGAAGAATAAACAGAACTAAAGTTGTGCCAACTATAGATTTTCTAGTAGGTGTCCTCAATGCTGAAATTCAAAAAGTTCAATTCATTGAAACTATTGCGCTAATGCCTGTCGACAAGGGCTTTAACTACAAGAAAGTGGAAAGTAAAAGATGGCTAAGTACGCAGTTTAAAACAAGTATAAACATTATAGATGGAAACTCTGAAAGATTCTGAAAATAATTTATTTCCTACATATATTTACAACTGTTTCATAGGTTAAAGATAAAAATAACTAGATATCTACAAAACTGTTTACGATTAAGATAGAAGCTACGGATGCCAAAAAAGAAATCAAAAGAGACACCAGTGCAAGAGCTTCCATATTAATTGAACCGTTTGAAATATCCAGCATACGTGAAACATATTGTGCGAGTTTTGCTTTTGGTGATACACTTGCAAGATGCACTGTGCCGTCTATTGACATTGTCTTTATTGTCAAACCTCGTCTCTTTTGAACGAGTGAAGGACCGGCCAATCTGGGATCAGTTCCGCTAGTGACGGTCTTCTAATTTGGTTTCTCTACAAAATATCCGTTTATTCTTAGTAGGTACTCTTCGTTTACAAGTTGTGAAGATCAAAGCATACTTTGCCTTAGCTTTCTAATTTACAAAAGCTTTAAGCTACATTAAATTTCATATTGAAACGTTTCCAATAAATTCAAAAAAAGGAAAAGGTAATTATATTATAACATGTATTTGGCAAAAATTCCAACATCTGCAAAACATCGGATGCATCAGCTGAAATTAATGAATTAAATGAGAATAAAACAACATTTTTAATAATAATGACGTGACAGAAGCTCCTCAACCTGTCGTCAAAGATACACCTGCAATTGATAATACTGACAAAAAATCCAAAGGAAAAAGTCACTTAGTCATCAAATTCATTCCACTTACATTCCCTGAAACTCATGTTCTAGTTAAAGAAACGTGAAGTGGTGATACAAAAACCTCTGTGAGTTATTTTAAAAATCAACTTTAATGCATTATTTATTTAGAACACTCTGAAAATAACGCCACCACAAGAAAATATCTTCGCAAATTATTACTCATTATAATATCTACGCATTTTTTCAAGGCATGTAACGTGTTATTATTTTAGATACAAGATAAGTATCTTAATTTGTGTGTGGGATGATGGCGGTAATTTCAGAGGCATATTTTAGTTTTAGTTTATCATTCGTGATTTTAACTCAGTCATTATTTAGAAGATGGTTTTGGTCCTTTCAAAATATTCTGCAGTGGTAAAAAAATATTTGTTTTACCTAACTATATTACTAAAGTATAATGATATTATTATCCTGTAGTAACAATTTTGAAAGAACAAAAACTCTCTTTAGTTTAAATTTTACTTTTAGCGCCTCCTTTTTATCGAACCTTTATTTTGACAGCCTCCATCAATTTGGGCCAATCGGGTACAATTTCAGGGAGAGACATACGTCTCCTTATTTCGTAAACGCCCTAGAATTTTATAATAAGCTCGTTACACGCAAAGTAACTTTTTCATAAGCAGTGTGTGTGAAGCAATTAGAGAAAAGCCGAATGCATCACTAAATGCATACCGAAAAGTTTGGTTTCGAAATTAATGCGTTTCAATAATGAATATGGATGACAAATTAACTGTACTGACTTGAAACCAATTATATAGTCGTTTAGATAACCATCCAGCCATGCTCCCAAATAATTATTATTAATCTAATTCAGTGTAAAAATCATCAACACTTTTTACCACATCGACAACATAAACAATGCTGACATTCACATTGTTTTGACAAAAAAAAAATTTTTGATAGATAGCAAGCGAAAAGTTTTTACTATGCTTGTCCTTGGCATATTGAAAGTTACAGAAACTCTGTGAAAGATTAACTATAACAAAGGACGATCACAGATAGAATATAAGGTGGACGTGTAAGATGGAATGAACGATGATACTGTTTGAAATATCGATGACCTTAATCCAGTCCCAGTTTGAAGAGTTCCTGCGCCTGTCAGCTGGAAATCTACCCATCTCGACACCCTCGGAGATTACCACTACGAAGCCGTCTTCCTCGTAATATCCAGTCTCTAAGCCCTAAGAACCAAACGTCATGATGCATACGAAATCTTACTAAACGAATTCCTTACGAAGGATCTCAATTTGAGCTCAACTTTCAAAATCATTAAATGACGAGGATTATAGAGCTTAAGGCGATGAAAGCAATATAAACAAACCTAGATCAAATTATAGCTGAACATTAATAATATAAATATTAATATACTGTATAAATAACAACGTGCTACTAGTTATATAATTAATTACTATAGGTGTACATTATAAGCACGGCATTAAAGAGGAGGACTATAAATGCCGTGGACGCAATATGATACATGTTAAACATGGCATAATATTAAATAAATATGTTGCATCAGCTCGAAGCTTTTGGCAAAATGGCAGCGTTAAATGTATGCAAACAAAAAACGTTCTTATTTACGAGCTCGATAAAAAAAATTGCTACATCAATAATTGTCTTGTACACATTTAATTGATTGATTCAGGCGTTACTTTGCGGAAGTTCATTTTCACATTGGCCCGATGGAGGAGTCCGTATATTTAATTGTGTCTTTTAGTAGATTGCATAACAATGTAGAAGTCACTTCATCAATTTTCTATTTCAACGCCAAGTATGTATTTCATTATATATATATATATATATATATATATATGTAGATGCAATAGATAGTACTATTATATTTTAAAATAAATAACGTCTACATTGTTTTGCGTTATTTAGATTTTATCTTTAGTTCAGCATTTATATCACCATCTTCTTTTCAAGTAGGTATTCTAGAGATATTTGATTTACTTAAAAGAGATCAAACATTACCTTTTCAACTTTCTTTAGTGGAGGAATAGGTTTTTCAGTTTCTTTGAGATTGTACTCGGGGTCTTCTTTCTTTTCTGCCCATTTGGCGTACTTCCTCTTTTTAAGCATAGCACGGAAGTCCATACCACTCGAGTCTGCATTTATTAATATGCTCGTTAGAATTATATTCTATAAAACCTAATATCTATACAATTTAATCAATTCTTTTCCTTACCTGATACATAAAGTTGCATTTCGGCTGAATCTTCGCCGTGAATGTTGCTAACAACAATTTTGTACTTTCCTTCATCGTTAGGCTTTACTTTCCTCATACAAAGTGTAATAAGTCCAGTTTCACCATCTGTGATGAACTTAAAGCGACCTCCCTCAATAATTTCGCCAACACCCTTGTAGAACTTAAAGGTGGGTGCTGGGTTACCTTCCACTTGTACAGTGAGGTATCCGGTTTGATCTAAAATTAAGTATTAAGGTCAAAATTCTATTTAACTTACATTGAATCTGGTAAATAGAAACAATTTTAGTTAAAAAAAAATACCTTCAACAGCAGAGTAGCTCTCCTGTACATCAACGATGACTGGAGGTCCCTCATTTCCAATAGGTTTAAGGGGAACCGAAGGCTTGTTAATGAGATCTTCTAAGTCTTGTATGGAAGGTCTTCTAGCATCTCCCGATTTTCGTCGCTACATTATTAATAGAAATTATTGAGTACATTTTTTACAAAAACATTAAAAATACAGATAGGTTAATCACAACAGCAACGAGATAATTTGAAAAAAATATTGACTATAATGTGAAAGCATGTATTTAATGGGAACTTTGATCGTTAACTCTGAACAAAATATGTTATAATAATATGTACGTATCATATAACTTTCACATCTAAAAATAAAAATAATATTTGTTGGAATTGCTTTGTCAAAGGTCATAAAAAAATTTTTCGTAGGCAGGTGAGAAATAGATCAAAGTACGCGAGCCTGAAGAAAGAAATAAAAAAACACTAATAAAACATACTTGTTGAAAGATGTAACATTAAAATTTGCCACAGCGCCAGGCACTAATAAAATAATTATAGACCAAGAAACGTAACAGGTAACATCAGAAATGGTTATGACAAATCTAAAGTAACATTATGAACCTAGCTAACAATCAATATAATTTTTCTGACGAAAGCTACGCGAGTGTTGATTTTCATAATAATAATTTACGATACTCACTTTGTGGATAACTGATGGAATCTATAGATGCTCAAAATACCACACATTTGAATCGATAAAATAATGAAGAATGATACGTAGTTTTTAGTACTTTTTTGTTTAGGTCACTGAACATATAAAGAACGTCTTACGATTAAAAATACGGAGTGGGGAAACGATATAAATAGTGGCGTTTTTATTTTAAAATGCAGGGTCATTTTCAATTATTGGACCACAGCATTATAGGTTTGAAACCCAGTTCCTAAGCTTAATCTTAATCTAAATCCTCGGATTCTTATTGTTTGAGAAAGCGTACAGTTACAGTCTCATAGAGTTTTAATTCATACATATTTTTTTTTGGTGAGGTTAAAATAATGTTAATTAATAATATGAAACTAAAGTTAATATAACATGATGAAAGGGAACCGCCTGCAAGTGGTGGCTAACTAATAAACAATAATTATGCTGTATTTTGTGTTCTATTAAAGAATGCACTAATTGCTAATGCAATATTTTATGACCATTGACAAAACGAGTAGTTTATAGATATAAAAGAGAGTACATAAAATATATTTTAAAAAACTTACCGCTGCTGGCTCTAGTTTAGGAATGGACAGCTTTTTAGCTACCGCTGCCATTCTTGTTAATTACATTAAACCACCAAGATGTCACAATACAAACTAAATTTCAACAATTCATAATATACAAGTCTATTTTATATTTTTAATATGCAAATATATCACAGTCCAACTCTACATCCTAAATCACGAAAGCTTCCAAGAATTTTTCGCATATCACTCGTAAAAATTTAAAATTATCAGCTTTGTTGAATACAACCAGTTTTCAAACACATCCATAATCACAGTGAAAGTTTAAAAGTAAATGCTTTAAATATTAACTTAAATGTTACACCTACTTTTTTTGTTTTTGTTTTATTTGTTATGTCGATAGTCGATTTTCGTAGTGTCGTTCCATCTAAAAATGGGCGCGAATGTCAAAAGACTGAACCAAGGGGTCGTGGGCATGGACGACTCTACGCAGAGGAAAGCTGACGAGAGGGGGGGGGGGGGGGAGCGCGGGCGTCTATTTGTGCACACCACAAATCAGCAGACAATTTCAATTAGTTATCAGATTAAGGTGAGCCATCAGTGCAGCACAATCTTGAACATGTCTCTGTGGATCCGTATGGAATACCTTTTCACTAATGTTTTGCATTACTGACGGTATTATTGCCTTCGGATCGAGGAAGCTCTTTCTATAACTCGTTGATACAATCAATTTTTCTGTGATCTGTTTCTGTCCGCTTCAGACTTTGCCTTGACAATGATCTTAATAGGAATTGCATAGTTTTGATTTAAGTTTTGAATTCATAAAATTCATTCATTGTTAGTTTTGTTTTTATTTGATAAAGAGTTTGAACAAGGTGATCGAAAGTTTGATTGGCACCTAACTAATAATGCCCACCAATCAGTTAATCGTTGGCAAAGTACTTTGTGCCGCAAATAACCACATTGTTAACGAGTCGATGAAATTGTGGCCTATAGTGTTGAAAGTTCTGTTATTTGGTGATTAATAGAGGATGCGAATGCGAATCACACTTCATAATGTCATTGTGTCGACAGTGTATAAAATAATATTGTTAAGCGTCAGCTTATCTGAGATATATACCTATAAATACGACGTGAAAATCTTGAGATACAGCAGGACTATTCTTTACAATTTTCTTGTAATTACTTTATAAACACTGGTGAGCGCCCGTGTTATTATACTGATCATACAAGAGATTTCTTAGTGTACTTAGTTATAAACTTTAGTGTTTCATTAGGTTTGCCTTTAACACTATCACGAGAATATAATTTGCCATACATTCTGTTTTGGTTTGACTTAAACTCAATAAACAAATAAACTAAAACGAAAAAAAATATCACTCAATATTTCACACTAGTCGTAAAAAGTCTGACCTGAATTTGGATTACGTGGCTCTTGAAATGTATCTTTCAATCAATATCAACCTTTCGGATGTGGTTTGAGATGTGCAACTGTCTATACCGTGATAAATTTACTGTCAATAAAGTGGCATCTGTGCCTTTGCCAACATTTTTTCAAGTGTGCACGCGATCGCCTATCCCACAAGTAGAGCGGTCGTCTGCCCACGCGTACCTCAGGTATTCTGCCCCTCCTATATGTCCACAGCATCAATCAAGTAACGTTTTATTTCTATTTACGGAGTGTCCTTAAGGTTATTTGTATAGATATTTTATTTCGTAGCAGTATCTTTATGATACTGTGGCGAATAATATGTAAGATATAATTTTTATTTTAAATAATCATTAGTATTGAACTCACTTCGTTTAATTCTGTTATTAACCTTGTCGTATATTAATTATTTTTTTTGCTCAATGTTTTTTTTTTTTTATAAATCGATGTGCTACATTGTTATGCTCTCTACCTGCATCTTATCACGCATCAGGCATAACTCATGCTACCTGGCAACATCATCGCATTTAAGGGTGAGAACGTTTGACGGTCACGCTCTTGGCCTAATTTTCTCAGTCATATTTATAAGAGTAATTCTATCAACCATAACAATACATTGTAAGAGAATGTATTTCTTGCTTGCAAATATTTCGGTTGGTTTAATTGCCAACGTCAGCGTCATATGGTGAGACAGGTGTATTTTCATTTTAAACTTATTATTAACCACACAGTAACTCAGTCTCTAACATCTATTTTTTAGCTTTTATACATCCGTCTTTATATTTTTATGTTTTTACGACAAGTATTTTCTTTCTGCGTTTCCTCTACTATTCGTTATGTAACAAGTATTTTTTATTTTCCGGAGCTTTTTTAAGATTACTTTTACGATATTCTTCATTTGTCTCGTCTTTAGTGGTCTGATGACTAATTTCTCATGACAATAATTATTATTAGTGTTTTTGCTATTTGCGTCAAAGATGCTGTAATTATGGCGCTGTACTTGAAGTCATTAGTTGCTAATTATAAATTATCTTTGTTTAGCTTCTGCTGCTATATTAAATGCCTTTTTATAAGCATGCTTAACTTAATTTTATAATTGGCGTCTACATATTTTGAGACTTTTTGATTTAAGACCAAAATTTACGTAATTCTATATTGTAACTCACTTTGCTTTGTGACATCTTTATTGGATGCAGTAACATCTATGACCGTTAAATAGATTATCATAGACATTACGTAGACATAAAGATTAGTAGTTGGTGCTGAGGCAGTTGATGTTATTGCTTTGGAACATGTATACAATAAACTTTACCAATAAACGTTTTCTTTGTCTTTAGTTCTTCCTAAATTTAAAACATCAAATAAACTTTACTCTTACTGGTAAAATTTACTCTTGGAGGTTTCAGATCTTTATTTTTCATTTTATTGTATGGCAACATGCAGAATTTTGTTTAAAGTTATATATTTTAAATTATAGAATGTTAAACTGACAAGGGGTTAGTTGCATAAGGGTTAACAATATTAGCTTCTAAAAATTTTGAACATCAATTTTTATTTTACATGGCCCACTAAATATTGTATTCAATCACATAACAAACTTGAATATTGATTTTCAAGTAGTTAAGCGATCGGTTTATTTTCCCACCATGATCGATTTTCTCCGAATAAAATTATTCACTTTTGAATTAATCACTTGGAAAAATCTATGTTAGCCACTTATCTAAACTTTTTTTTTTCTATTTAACATATAGTTTTCTAAACATATATTTTTCACACATCTTATATACCTCTTCCGTGACTTCACCCGGCCTGGTACCTCGTTTCTTTTTTTGGAAAAAATAAAAGTTTTAGTAAAACATTCTCTGTTAATGTGTGCGCATAAATTAGATGTAAATTCTGTACAATGTTTTGATTTTAGTGTATATGAAGTCTGTGTTATGTAGTGCTCATGACTGTTTGAATTGTTTGTGTTTGGTGTGTGATAAGTATGTAATTTTTTGGTTGACGATGTTTAGGATAGTTAATTTGAAGTAAATAGGAAGTTTTTCGAAAGTTATGGTGCTAATAATAGATAAATTATATTTGGTAATTTAGTACACTGAAAACTAAAAAACGCCATTTAATTAAAGATTTAATAAGCGAAAATATTGAAATGTTATTTGAAAATAGAAAGTTGGATAAGCAATCTAATAGATCTACCAAGCACTTTTGATACGAGAACCAATGTGAATCATATCAAGAATAAAATGTCTCATGAAAATAAATTATATCAAGTTTCTAAAAAATTGGTTCTCTTACCAAAAAAAGAACCAAACTCCAGCGATATTGTCAAATTTTCACCGCTGGTCGGCTAAGCGGCAGCTAGAAACTAATCAGTAATTTTTTTTAAGAAAACTAAGGAGTTTAACGTGGAATGTAATTGATTGAATGTCCTGAGCGACTAAAAGGAATCTATATTGTTATGGGTAAAGAACAGTCAAAGTAATTAAGAATAAACATCTCCACTGATGTGTTTTGGAATGGTTACAGTAGAGATCGGAACTGTGCTCAGTATGTAAATTCTGTAATGTATTTAAAGTTTTGTGGGAAGTGTAACATGTAACGTTTATAATTGAAATAAAACACCATAAAATCAGGTTATAAATAAAATTTGAGTAATAGTTATGATCAATCGAAACAATAGTCGACCGTGTAGTCATGTGTAAAAGAAGAAAAAAAAAAACTAAGACAAAATGCTTTGCAAAAGCGAGCAGCTTCCACCTAAAACTGACCAGACCCATTCGATCTCACCTTTCTCTCGTCTAAAACTTCTCCAGGACGTAATTTGGTGACCTGTTGTTAAAAAATATTGATAATAACCCCTTCATGGTTTGAGTTTTTTTACGTCCTACCTACGTCTCCGCTGCCGAACCTTGGTGCCCTATCCTAACTCGTGCTCATTATTTAGGTGCAGACCTAACCAGGCGTGTGCAAAAGTTATTACATTACTGTCGCATCTTCGTGTTAATCTTTAATGTTATGTCAGCCTTACACTTAACTGCATACTTGCATAAGCTTGCATGATTTAAAGATCTGCAAAAGTATGCTTGATTATATGAATATAAAATATTATCCATTTAGATATACCAAGAATACTTTTTCAGAACTTCCAATGCAAGCCGTGGAGGTGTGCAGTTATTTGTATCAGCCCATTAGATTTACGATGTGTGTAGTAGAAGCCTTCGCTGACACACCATTCCTGCAAATCCTCTTCGATACGATCAATCCTCGTTACCGTTATTTTGTGTGCGTACGTGCTTACAAGCTGTGCAGTTTATCTGTGTGCGTTTACTTCATAAGTGTGTGCAAAGTAGCTCTGTGCTTTTGACGACAAAACGTTTTTTAGATTCTGAATAATAACATATTTAAAAAATATATATATGTGATTATCCAGTACAATTACGAGAGTGTTTTAAACCTCATCCGATGCAAATGCATTAATAGTTCCGTTTACAGATAAAAGTTAAGAATTGTATCACGGCAACGTAACGTTTAGCATTCAGATAGTGATTCTTAGCATTTTTTGCTTTTACCTTCTTCTCTTCGATCACCTCACCGGGTCTTAGTTTTCTATTCTCCTGTGGATTACGTTTTGCACGGTCTTAATAATGCTACTTAATTTAAAACGGTGTTTGTACAGTATCCGCAGTGTGATGGCTAGACTCTAAATCTAAAAGCGGGGAACTGAAGGGTACAAGCTTCAATCCATTGTAAACAAACCTGATTTGTAACTAATAAGCACTCAGTGGCGGAATGTATGAAGCATCATTATCATCCTTGTGTAGATGATCATTTGTAATTTTTCGCATGGGATACAATCTAGGGTATTCTGTTATGGGTTCGGCTTAAGAGAGTGGGGTGTCTACTACACTAATAGGTACAAAATTATAATTAGGTATAATACGACGTCAACATTTATCAAAGTTTTTTAACATCATCGTAACCGGCTACCATTGACCATCAAAATCATATCATATTATACATTTATTATATTAGTCATAAATTATAGTTTTATCAAAATGTTGACGTTTTTTTGTAACAAAATAATGTGTCTATTCTCTACATGTAGACGGCACAATTGAACATACAATCTAAAAATATATTCATACCTTTATCGATATGGACCACATTTGTTATCGATGTGAAATATTTTTTCGAAAATGACATAAATTGTATCTATAATAACGTCTTCAACTAAATGAAGAGTACATACCTCGTCGCTGATGATAAGTGAAGGACGTCTTCCCATTTCCTCTGGTGGAGGAATAAGGGAACCACGTCTTGCTGGAGCTCCAGGTACCAAAGACGGTTTTCTGGGTATTTCGGGCTTAGGCGACTTTTCGCGACTGACTTCAATTTTAGGCGCTGCTGGCTTCTCTTCAGGTGCCTTGATTTCAGGTACCTTTGGTGTCGGCTGAACCTAAACAAATATTTTGTCAAGATTGTCGCTTGTAAGTTCAAACATAATTTTTATCTTACTTTTATGAATAAGTTTCTAAAATTAAAGTTTTATATCTTTCGCATCGCCACTTTTCAAAAGATTTATAATATATCACCTTTTCAGGCTTGTCTCTTGTGCTAGGCGTGAAGTCCGAAGCTTCATATATTTCAAGTTCAGGCCTTTCATAATCTGGAATTTCTGGTAAATCTTCAGCCTTCTTCTTAATTGTGCTAACTTTAGCTTTCTTAGCCTCTTCTTCAACTTTCTCTTCTTTAGCTGCCACTTTCTGTAATAATTATTGAACATTAAATGATATAACTATTATTGAAAAGTCGTCGTTTGTTTATTCTTCTTTAATTTGAAAATGTTTCATATAAAAAGATCAATATTGTATTACAAATAGTTTTTTTTTTTACTTTTTGCGTAAAGAAACCTAAACGTAAATTAAAAAACTATCAAATGTGATTTATAACATACTACATGGTGAAATCCGTAACTACGTTAAAAATAAATAAACAATATAAAACGAGACAATATCCTGTAGTCCTTTTATGATTGTGGCCAGTAATGTTTACTTCGAGAAATTGTAATAAAATTAAAAAATAGCTTGCTTGAACTCGAATCTCGCCAGTCTAGGATGCGAATTAAAATAACAACTTTATGAACCTTATAATTTATTTTTAGCCTATTTTTAATAATAATAATATTTTTTCAGTTTTCATACAATATAATTGCATGTTAATGCTTTGGAATAAAATAATCGTGATATACAGACGAAAACTATGAAACTATTAGACATCCTAATTCGTTACTAAACCCTATTTATGAATACAAATATTATAAATAAACATTTTTCTTGTTACAATATATCTACGAGTAATAATTCATTATAATACTTACCAGTTGCTTGAAATATGAAAATATTAATTATAATAATTTATAGACATGATTTCACATGAAAGGAAAGGAAGGGAGTTATTGAAGCAAAAGCATAAGCTTGAAAATGAGAACACCAAAAGACAAAAGATATAGTGCATATTGTTATACATTAGGCATACACTGCTACAAGTAAAAGTGCAGGACACAGTAGTTTATACATTTGTACAATAATAGACCTGTAAAACAAATTTCAGTAAAATCCCTTGCGATGGTTTCGGACCTCGGCTCATTTTATATAAAAGCTTTAGTGATTTTTCCGAGCACTACTGACTTTGATGATACTTTATGTAAAAGTTATGCAACGTACGATACGCTCTTCTGATTGTAAGAGATAACGCCTGTTCAGGACCATTGCAACGATACACAGAATTTTGAGTAGTATAACAAAGTCCAAAGCATCGGTGCTTTAGCGCTCTTTTTTGTGAGTATCTAGCAGGAAAGGTGTAATCAAAAATAACAGACTCAATAGTATTCGAAAAAAAATTACTTGCAGACTAATACAGTGTCTCGAAACTCTACGTTAAGACGGTAATACTCGGACTTTTATGTAGTGTCTTTGAAACCGATTTATTTTTGTGTTTATCAAAAGTAATAATGATATAAAATGTCTTGCAAAATTGTTACATAACGCCTATCTCGTAAAATGACATAGATTTCCCGTGGTTTCAGAAATATCATAATGGAAACCTCCTTTGAACGTATTGCCGGTTTGACGTAAAGTTACAACAAGACATTTTATATAAAATGACTCCGAGAGGCCGTTAAGTTCTTCTAACTACTAAAATCCTTAGTCGATTTATCAGTGCTTAACTACGAGCTTTGTGCATGTGTGATAGCTGGTGCTAGAACTCCTGAAAATGTGCAGTGCAATTGAGATCCAGTGCTGAATTGTACAGTGTACCTCATCCGGTATCTTCAGATAAGCTGGCTGTGGTATTTCTAATGTTGTTGGTTTATTGCATTCAGCCGGTTCAGCCTAAAGAGCAAATCCAAACTTAATGGCGACCATACGAAAGTGTGCTTCTATGATTGAATGCCTTTCAAAGCCATTTATAGCTCATGTCATTGTGTATGCGTGTGATTGCGTCTTCACCGTGCTTGTTTCATGTGCGTGTATGTGCAGAAAGTGAAGTGTGATTGATTAAGTGTGTGTGAAAGTAAATTTATATTTTGTTGTACGTGCTTTGGCTACTTTAAATCTATTTAGATATTTTAGAAAATAGAGACAGGAGCATTATTAATTTTGGGTGTTTTTTGTATATATACCTGGGGAGACCGTGCTCTTCTCCAAGGAGCCGGGTCGGGTGCCTCAAGTAGTGTTGGTTTAAAACTGTCTTCTAGCTCTGGCGTTTGCTCAGCCTATTTTTTGTAAAAGATTTTATTTATAAGAGTTGTTCAAAGAATAACAAATTTAACAAAGATAATCGAATGTCTACCTGAGGTATTTCAGGGATGGCTTGCCAAGAGAATTGCACCTCGGCCTGTTTAGTGTCGGGTTCTGGTGCTTTTAATGATGGCACCTAATTAATAATCATAATTATTAATTTAAACACTTATTGTAATTTATCTATGAATGAAAACAGTTGAGCGTTGTTTAAGTGTCTTATATACGTAAATAAGGGTGTCTAGTGTACCTCTGTGCGTGGTTTTCTCCATGGGTATGTTGCTTGTGTAGGTGTGTCAAGTGTTTTAGATTTATCAGCAGGCTCCTAGCAAAGTTTTTAATTAATATTATGGCTATAATCCGTAAATTATTCTTGTGCATGACAAGTCAATATTTGTAACTACCTCTTTTTGTCCAAACTCTCTTTCGATCTCCTCCAGCCATGCCTTTTCTTCTGGTTCCTACAAAATGTTGTTCGTAAAATTACGTTATTTTATTCTATTTACTGAGGTGCTTAACTCATTTAACGAATCAAACAAATAATTTACCTCGTAAGATTTTCGCCTCAAATAGAATGGCGATTGTAAAACAGGTGCTTTTAATGTATCTTCCGAATCTGATTTATCTTCCTCCTAGTAAAAATAGTAAATAAATAAGTAAATAAATGAAAGTAAAATTTATCGTTTAACACTGACCAAAATAACTGAAGATAACTACCTCTGTCTTGTCGTCTATACTTGGTTCTATAATTTTGGGTTTCAAAGTGTCAACCTTTGCTACCGTAGTTTCCTATAAAAATAATATTTTTTATGCCAATTATTATTATTAATGCCAATTAGAATAGTCAAACATTTTTAGAAGAATATTCAGAATATACCTCTGTTTTACTTGGACGACGCCAAGGATATTTTGTGTCGGCTGATTTTTCAATAGGTAAAGTATCGTCTATTTTTGGAACGTCTTTAATTTCTGGTTCGTTGTCTTTATCTGCCTGTTAAAATTTACGATGTTAAAAATCTCATAGCCAATAGTTATAAATATTAAACAATAATAATTATATTATTAGATATCAATTAACTACCTCATCAGGCTTACTAGATTTACGCCAAGGGAATTTAGATTCTTCTGGTTTTTCAACTGGAATAGTTTCTTGCCCTTTAGGCGAATCTTTAATTTCAGGCTCATTGTCTTTTTTGACCTGTTTGACAACAACAATGATTTTATAAAATTTTGCCAAATTCATCTAGTGCACAACAGATAAAAATTAAGCTACAAGTATCTTACTACCTCATCAGAATTCTTAGTTTTACGCCAAGGGAATTTAGACTCTTCTGGTTTTTCAACCGGAATCTTTTCTTCCTCTTTGAGCGAATCTTTAATCTCAGGCTCTTTATCTTTTTTAACCTGTTTGACAAGAACAGTAAATCAACTAAATTTGGTCAAATTTAGCTATTGCCTAAACAAAACAAAGAATGATGCCATAGTTTATCCAAGCTACCTCGTCTAGTTTACTAGTTTTACATGAAAGAATTATGTTATTATTTGTCTAATAGAAACTTTTTTTTTCATGTATGCTACATTTTCGCCAAGGCTATTACAACTTTCCTAAAATTTCTAATGTAAAATTTTGTGATGTTTTAAACCCGATTAAAATCAGATCAATTTAACTTGTGATACTATTTTTACAACTTTTGTCGTTAAAAACTTTATAAAGAAAAATACCTCTTCAACTTTTGTTGGCTTGTGTTTAAATGGTTTTGATGGTTTATTTGTAACCTCAATTTCGTCGGTCTCGTCAATATCCATGATATTTTCTTTATCCTGTTTAAAATGTTTAAATATATTGTAAATTGTAGGCGTACAAACACAACAAGGCGTAGGTAATAATAGTCTATACGTTTTCCTAAAGAAAATCCTAGGATGTATTTTTGTCTCATCATTATAATATTACCTCATCGGTTGTGCTTGGTTTGCGCTTCGTTAACGTAGGTTCAATTGGTTTATCAATTGAAACCTTATGTTTGACTTCAGTTTTTTCTGTCGTCTCTATTTCCATATTATTTTCCTAAATAAAATAACTATTATCAGTAAAATAGTTTCACTGACTATCATTAACTTGCCAAAGAAAATAAATACCTCATTGGTTTTGCTCGGTCGTCGCTTGAGCGTTTCATTTGGTTTGTCAATAGATTTTTTCCTCGTAATTTTAGTTTTTTCTGTGTCCTCAGTTTCTTCAATATGTTCTGTAGTCTATATGAGACCAAATTTTTGAATTAATATGAAATCAGTATCTATTCTATACAAAAATAAAATATTATAAATTGATGTACCTCGATATTGCTTTGACGACGTTTAGGTTCGGTTTTAGTTTTGGGTTTACTATCAAGACTCTCCCGACGGCGTTTTGGTTCAACTGTTTCAGTTGGTTCCTAACAAAATCATATAAATTATTTTTTTAATTGAAAATAGTAATCATGAATGCAATGCATGTGTATGAGTGTGATGTGTATATACCTGCGTGTCAGTTTTCGTAGGTCGCCAAGGTAATGTTTTATCTGTAGGCTTATCTGATTCTGTCGTTACCTCATCTTCTGGCTCTCTACCCTATTTATAAAAATAATAAATCGATAGTTTAATTTCATATTTACAATAATATTGTATGGAATATTTATTTTTATTTAGAAGAATTTTTAATAACATAGTTATTTACTGTTTCACACAATTTTCAAACATGTACCAATAGTTTGAAAAAATTTAAAAGTTATATTTACAAAAGATTTACATAAGAGAATACAAGAAAATAAATAATTTTCGTTTGTGTATAACGTAGATAATTTTAAACATTTACATGCAGTTGGAAGTGACGTGGTACTTACCCTGAGTTTTACTTTCTCCATCTCTTTTACTTCTGCTTTTTCAATGGTACCCTTAAAATCAAGTTAATAGGGATAAAAATAAGCGTCATGTCTGGGGTGCATAAATCTTGTGTGTACTCTATCAGTACCTCTATTATTGATACACAATTTTTCATAAATATATTTTTTTACAAAAACGCTCGATAAGCTTTTAATAATAATCTGTCAATTTCTCGCTGACGAAAATAATAAACTAAATTTATGTTAAGTGTTAAACGGTAGTTTATCGAACGTTTGAGGAGAAGAATGGATGATTACACTTTAGCTTGATTTTCTATAAACACCACAACAATTGTTTTAATAGTTATTCTTTCATCAATTTCAGGTTTTTATTTAAGTTAAAATTGTGTTTCAAGATTGTTCTATCAAAATCAAACAAAACGAATAAAACTATTTAAACTACAGTGTGTCTTCTGTAGTTTACGGTATGTGTTGTATAATATACAATATGACATCAAAAACAAAAACTCTAAAAGCCTTGTACTCTTACGTATGAAGCTCAGTACAAATTGAATCGGGGATAACCTCTGCAAATCTAATAAAATTGCCATAATAAATAGCATTTAGCTTGCTTTGCATGTGGCGTGGAGAGGTGTATTTATATATTCTGGAAATTTTTAGTTTACGAGAGCTGTTAAGAAATTTGCTGTAACAATTTCAATGTTTTCAGAATTTGTCATATCTAAAATATATTTTACCAAATCAATAATATCTTATTATTCCTAGTTAAAGTTACTTGTATCGGTTATATTTGTGAACTCATTCATAGTTAGTTGGTTGGTTCTGAACTATTTCAGACCAGTCTGAATAGATGCTTCTCTTAACAACTCTCTATATAATTATTTACTTTTTTTCTGATTACGTACCTTAAGACCAGTTTTTTTCACAGCCGCGACTTCTTGTGTTTCAGCCACAGAAGCTATTGAAGATTTCCTGCTCTCAGCAGTTTCTTTTGTGACCTAGGTATTCAATAAAACATGTCATTTTTAAACCACTGGTGCTACTATATTTTGACTAACTATGTTGTGTACTATTATAATCTTATATTTGCAACACTTGAATATTCTGTTTGGCCAGTGTAAAAACCTATATCTATACCTTTCGCACAACCAGTAAATGAAACAAACTACCGGATTCCTTGTTTCTTGAGAGACAATTTACAGCTTTTCTATGTAAATAGATATTTCCTAAGACAACGTGCTTCATCATCAGCCACATCGTCGTTTACTAACAGGTGGGTTAGTGATCAAACAAGACTTCATTGAAAAAATACCTACAGGGATACGCAGAACAATATTATGCCGAAAGATACTGTGCTTATGATTGTGAACAACTTTAAGCGTAGGATAAATTCTAAAGTCTCAATAAAATTTGCTATTTTGTTAAAATTTCTTATGTACTCGATGAAGTGTATGGAAGAGAGAATTTTTTCGCGATTTAAGATTTGATTCCACAGTAAATTTGTTCTCAATTACCAGTATAATGAGCTCCTTTTGGCTCAATACTACACGCGTATAGTATTTGAAACTCTGTATTAAATAAATAATAGCCATATGCTTACTCACTTCTATCACGGGTTACATTTTAATCTTAAAACAATTTACACAGCTTTATCATTTCAACTTGAGGTTGGTAGCTAGCCAAACTAGTTCCAGAAAGTAGCCTACCACCGTGCTGTAGTTTCTTCACCAGCAGCTCAAACTCATTTTAGGATTTTACCAACGCCCCTCGGCGTGCGGTCCGAACACGGTAACCACTGAGCTATAATCGTTAAAAAATTTGTAACGAGAACTTCATAAAGTACGTAGATGCGTTTATACATACTTATTTTGCGTGAGTTAAATATGAAACATATAAGTAAAAATACTTATCAATAGGACAAAATTAAGAGAAAAATAACGCTAAAAGTTACCTTAACACCTTTGTTGTCGATAATAGAACTTTTTCTACTTTGTGTCTGGACTTCCTCTTTTACCTGGGAATGTACGAATTAGCATTATAAGTATTCTTAAATGGTGTATCTTTATTTGTGCACTTATATATATTGAGACAGAATAGTGTTAAGTCTTAGCCAAATTTTTGTGAGTTTTTTTTAAAATATCTATTAAGTTTAAGCAACGACAACGCAAATTGATGCGGCAAAACGTGGCTCACACGTCATAGAACGTATCATAATGACAATGCGGTCAAATGTCGATCCGCAGTTACACATGACATCGTTTAAAAACACCTAGCCGTTATGTAAAATGGCGGATTTTACAATTTTACTGAAACATATACACTAGATGCAACATTTAAAAGAATTATAATGGGATATAGACGAAGAACTGACGACCGAAACTTATTTTCGCATGTCCACTTTCGCATGTGTGGTCTACCACTGTTTTGGCTGTTTTTTTTCTTCATTTTCGATAATAAAAAACTTTTGTTACAAAAAGCCAGCGATTATGGTAGGACCAATTTCTTTTTTCTTATTATAGTTGACGCTGGCGACACATTTTTCACCAACCGATTGACTCAAATTATTTTTGGGTGTACACTGAGGAACAATTTGGACCAAAAATAACCATAATAGGTACTATTATCTTAATTTTTTCCGCACCGATAACACCTGAATTCTCTAGGAACAACCTGCCAGATCGACAATTTTTATAAAAAGTTCCCTGATAAGTTGATACTTGAGTATTAGCGATTATAAAATTAACTGGTCATTTTGGTCGTCAGCTCTTAGGCTATTATGCTGGGTGAGACAGCCGTCATACTCGGTTGCAGTCTGAATTGGATGCTCAAACTAAGAACACGCATAATAAAAATAAATATTGTTTATTAAAGGCTAATACATTCATTCAATTAATACAAACCTCACTCTGGAAGGACGTCCTGCGGCTCTCGGTCTATGGAAACATATAATTGGGTATATTAGCACATCAGAAAAATTGTTATATCTTTGGAAATATGGTGATTATTTATAATTCATAATTAGTTATAGGTACATAAAATCATGGTTTTTGGTTGTAGTAGAAGCACAAAAAACAAACTACTATAAACTTTTAAATAATTGCATCGAAATACAGACCAACTATCGCTAGAACAATATTTGATTAAATTTTTTTGGTTTTGGTTTTGCCCTAAGACTGGTTTCAGTTTTGGGGTTTGTTTCGTAAATCTGGTTTGAAACTCAAAATCCATGTTTGTTTCTATGATAGTAATAATAGATAAATAGAAACATCATTTTTAATGACAAATGTATACAAATGGAGTGATAGGATCACACAAAGGGCAAAATTGAGACTTAATAAAACAATATATAACAAAATTAGTTCACGTGTTGATTGTGATTGTGTTTTAACTGTTTTTTATAATAATGATAATAATGTAATATGATGTAAATATGCCATTTTAGTAAATAATACTATTTATAAAAAAACAAATATTATAAAATGTATTGATTGAAACAAGTCCAAACAAGACCCCAAACTTTCTTGACGAACACTAAAAAGAAATTTTGAAACAAATTTATTCATTTCCTGTTTCATTAATATTGTTGAGACTGTGTGTAAATGTAAAAGGTTATGGCATTTCAACAGTCAAGGGTTCATGCTTTTTTACCGATAATTCTAGACGTTGTGCCCGTCTATCGACAGCAATAGCTGCTACCTGTTCATTTAAATGTTTTAATTGTTATTTTATCTAAGAATCTTTTATCATGTTCGGAAATTTTAATAAAGAATGAAGTTATTACTTATAAATATATAAAATACAACAATTTTAGTGCATATTACCTATTTTTTTACTCAAATTTGTTTGTTCAAACGAGTTTTTTAACGTACAATAAAATACATCAGATTTAATTTTTATACACAAAACATCACATGGATCAAATTTATAATTCGTCAATATCGATAGTTTATTGCACCAGTAAAAATTTAAAAGTATCAAAGCGCGTCACTGGTCTGTCTTATTTTATTGTGCCCAAGATTTATGGCTTATGCTAAATGTTTTTGGCCACAGATCCAGTGGTCAAATTTAGTAAACGCACATAGCCTGGAATGGCGACTGGTTCTCAAGTGAGGTTACTGGATCTCACCACTAAGAGCTTCAGCATATTTTCGATGCTAGACAGTGGTACTATAATAATATCTACTCAGCCAAGAACTAAAACGTTCTCTAACACCGTGCTAAGGATACCTCATGACGTTTCTTTTGCCATCTTAAACGCTTATTGGGATTTGAACTCACACTATTCGGGATACAACCTAACTGCACTAACTACTGAGCTACCGCTAGAAATCTTCTTACCTTAATTTCTTCCTTCTGTTTTTTTTCTTTCACCAATGGTGTAGGTGTAATCTTTTCGTATTTCTCAAGTACTGGCCTCTCATAATCATCAACAAAGTCTAATTCCAGCTGAAAATATTAAAAATAGTATTATTTTTCTTTTACGTACAATATTTTTAATACCAAAAAAAATGCCTCCAAAAATTGAGGATTATCAAGATTACGAATTAACGTCTTGATAAAATTAGTCTACAGGTGTTTTCTGATTTTAAATATCTATCATCATGGAGCAATGATATTTTTTCGAATTTTAATGGATTTTATTGGTTGACTTGATTACTTGTACCACAATAAATTGGCATTTATTCACCAGCAGAGATGGAATGAATGACAATAAAAAGACAATATATTATATAACATCTTTCAATTGTTTCAATGATTATCAAAACCATTTTGAGGTCAACTATTGATTCACGTGTTAGCCAATCTGTATAAATACTAGAAATGTTGAGCATAATATTGAAGCATGTGTCAAGAACCTGCTTGCGATGAATAACTCTAAAAATAAAAAATAAACATAAAGCACAAAACAAGCAACATGCGACTTTCAACCACCATGAAAACGACGAAGATACATAGGCTGCAAGAGTCGAGTGCAAAGAAGAAAGTGTAGTCATGTACAAAAAGTCTGTGTTGTGTAATAAGATTAAGTACATAGATTTGAGAAGAAAAAGATAGTGTGTGTGCATATTTATGTGTGTGTTGTTTGTTCAGAAAACCAGTGATTTGAAGTGTGTGCGGTAGTAGGACGACACTTGTCAGCTAATGTGTAAACAATGTTTACCCCATCGTCATTATCCATTTTACCAGCATCAGCCGTCTTAGGCTTTTCTGCTGGCTTCTTAACAGTTTTCTTGAGCTGAGGCTTCTCGAACTTCCCACCCTGTACTGTCAGTGGTTCCTAAGGAATCAACAAAAGCTTTAACATGGAGTTCTACAGAAGCTTACGTTGTGAGTGCTGATGTATTTAGTTAGCGTGGATATGCGTCAAAGTGCTTTGAAAGACCATGCTTTCCAGTTCTACTCTACGTGTAAAGTGACAATATTAGTTCAGAGTTTTCTAACTATATCAGCTTTAAACTTAGGGGCTTTCTTACAAACGTTGTTTATATTTTATCAATGCTTAAAATTGTCTGTCAAATTTTCATCAACTGCTGTTACGCATGAAAACGTAACAGCATACTTTAAGCA
Organism: Biston stratarius; assembly: GCA_950106695.1. Taxonomy (NCBI): domain Eukaryota; kingdom Metazoa; phylum Arthropoda; class Insecta; order Lepidoptera; family Geometridae; genus Biston; species Biston stratarius. The sequence continues at coordinate 3,907,839 of OX467108.1, forward strand.
GAGATAAAAATAAAGCAACGATTATGAATAAAACCCTAAATTGAATATGCCAAAAAAACGCATATTATATTTAGCCGCATTTCTACCTCATCATCATTATTATCCTTTTTCTTGACGACAGCTGGCTTTTTGATCTTAAGCTGAGCAGCTTCCTGTCCTTCCTAATAAAAATAAATAAACTCTAAAAATTTTGGAAAATTCTAGAATAATCTTTTTTTTAATTTCTGATTTTATTAGCTGATATAGTCAAAAATTAAAAGGCGCTGTACCGTTGGCTTTTTCTTTGCTGGAGTTTTTTGCGTAAGTGAAGCCTCTTCAGGAGCTGTCGTACTTGTCTTTGTGCGAGGCTTCGAGATATTGACAGACTCTTCAGTGTCCTCTCCCTGACCCCGTAAGAAAAGAGAAATGTTGTATACAGTAAGAGATAGAGATAGATAAAACAAAACATGTGTGTGGATCTATACAATGTTTCAAGATAATTAAGATAATTTTCAGAATACCTCGATAGCTATGAAAGAATAGTTAAGGGAAAGAACGCATAAAAGTGTGTATAAATAAAGGTGTGCATGTATAAACATGTAAAGGTGTTGTCAAACTTATTTTATACAATTCGTGGGATTTAAAATGTGGCGCTGTAACTTGGGTACGTAGTTTGGTACAACTATATTGTAATAGCTTACAACTTTCTGGTTCTTTAGGTTACCTTGACTAAGACAGATAATCTATTCAACACTTGTATTGATGATTTCCGTTTAGCAGATGATTTTCTTTTAGCGCTGTCTGTGAATATGTGATTCTTTTAAAATTAAAGTAACGTTTTGTAATTATCATTACTTAACCATTCTGTGAATTAAAAAACAACTGTGTGTTTGTTTAAATAACAAGGTATATTTTTGTGTAGTTAGTACCTTTGGTTCTTCCTTATCTTTAGGTGTAGGTCTCTTGAGTGTTTTTTCTTCAACAATCTCGGGTTTCTTAATCTTAAGTTTTGCTTCTTCTTCGCCCTCCTATCGGATACATTTTTAGATTAATTTGATATTGTTAATAATTATTACTTTAGTAGTAATAATTATATTAATTTATATATTTATACTTGTATTGCAATTTGTACTAACCGTGAGTGTAATTTCAGCAGGGGTTTTGTGTGTTAAAGAAACTTCCTCTGGCTCTTGACCAGGTTTGACTGGTGCCTTGGGTTTGGACAGACTTACGCTTTCGTCAACGTCCATTGGCTAAAGAAAAAATAAATTGTTATCCTTCCAACTTTTAGAAATCATGATGTTTCTTTTAAAACTGTGTTTCTCCTACCTCTGGCTTATCTTTTTCTTTGTCTTTGACAGATCGACGTCTAGTTGCCGTAGCTGAAGTAGGCGTATCGTCTTCTGGTTTTTTGTCCTCCTGATAAGTGAGTAATTGTTTTTTTCATTTAACTATGCTATTTCTAAATTCTAATATGTAGCTAATTGTGAAGCGTTAAGTGTGTAATATATGAGTGTATACCTTTTTCTTTTTCTCGAGAGGTGTTGGTGTAATTTTTTCATACTTCTCGAGAACAGGTCTCTCGTAGTCATCGACGAACTCTTCCACTTCCACCTGAATGTTAAATGTTTGTAAGTAAAGAAAGAAGAGAGAAAAGACCGAGAGAAGTTATGTCTTCTCATTAGGTATTGAAATATAAAGAAGAAAGTTTGGTTGTGACCATTCAACTTTGCTTTAAGAAATGTTATATTAGTATGTCTTGTGACTTTGGATTTGTGTAGTGAACCAATTGGCGTCAATTTTTTCAAACTTACCATTCTTACTGCAACCCTGAAATAACTAAAATTAAACACAGAGAAGCAAAGCGTCTTCTCGCCATGCAGCTAAAGCTCCGGAAAGTATCAAATTGCTGAAAGTTATTTTTTTAATACATTCCTTACCATTTAAACTGCGTTGAGGAAATGTGAGATTGAGTAAGTGTGTTTAAGAAGTGTGTGCACAGAGAGATTTGTGACGACAGACCAAGCCGAGTTATCCTAAGCGATCAAACGAGTTAAAATATAGAAGGTTTAAGCGCGAATGTAAAGTATACCTCTTTCTTTTTAAGAGAAGGCCGTTTTTTAGTAGGTTCGTCTTTCTTTGTCGTTTTTGTCTTTGGTTTATCCTCTGGTTTTTTCTCTTCCTCCTAAATAATATTGAGTTATAATAACATATATTATGAAAGAAATGTTGTTACTGTTTTAGTTGTAAATTTACCAAATTTCAAATATACCTGATCTTTTGTGACAGACCGCTTACGGAGTGTAGGCATTTCAGGTTCTGGTTCTTTGTCTTTTGGTTTGATTTTACCTTTCATCATATCAACATCCTCCTATTACAAAATTTTAAATCATTTAAAATCCAATCGATTTAATTATAAGCATAATACATTTTAAATGACAAATAATAGTTTTATATTACGTTTTAGTATCGTTTATTAAATTACCTCAGCGTTACTAGGACGTTTTTCTTTAGATGCACGTTCATACTTTTCATATTTTTCCAATTCAGGTCTTTCATAATCGTCGATGAACTCTGGTCCGGCCTAAATTGAATAGATGGTATTGTTTATTTTTATCCATACTATTAATGTTAGCGTTATAAAAAGAGAGAATTGATTACAAGAAAAAAAGTGATAGGTAGCTTTTTAAATATTTTAAGAAAAATAAATTGAAGTTTATTGAAGTTTATATAAGTAATCTACCTGATCAACTCCGTTTTGTTTTTTAGCTCTGTCAGAAGGAGTTGGTGTCATTTTATCGTATTTTTCTAATTCAGGCCTTTCGTAATCATCAATAAATTCTTTTTGTTCTTCTGGTTTCTTAACAGGCTTTTTAGACTTGGCAGTCTGCGGCTCTTCAAGTTTATCTTCAGTCGGTTTTGTTGCAGTCTTATTTAATTTTACATTTGTTAATTCATCAACAGGCTCTTCAGCTTTAGGAAGACCTTTTTTGATACTTGGTCGTCTAGGTTCAGGTTTTTCTTCTTCAACCTAATTATAATTTTATATAAATTTTAAATTCATGTATATTGTGTAACAAAATAAATTATTTTAACGAAGTTGCATACCTTTTCCTTTAAGACAGGCTTAGATTTTTTCTCTGATATTGAAGATGCTATTGAAACTTCTTCTTCGCTATCTTGCTCACTTCTTATGCTCTCCGCAATAGAAGCGCGCTTACCCTAAACACATTGTTTTTTTTATGTTTAACTTGAAATATATATAATTTAATTATATTTTTAGTAAAAAAAAATTTGAATGTATGTGACATGTAATGAAATGTAGTGTGGTTACCTTAAGTGTATCTTCCTCTTTTGGTTTTTTGGCGAGTGGTGTTGGTGTAATTCTTTCGTATTTCTCCAAAACTGGTCGCTCGTAATCGTCGACGAACTCGATTTCGTCCTAAATAAGCCACAAAATGTTAACACAAAACACACAACAAAAAGAGGTTATTACATTACAAAAAATATTTTTCATAAACATGAAACACGATAAAAGGGCTATCTAACTAACATCGAGACTAGAATATTACAACACTTAGTACGAAATTAACTACTCAACAATTTTTACAGTAAATAAAAATTTATTCATTCAGTTTTACCAACGGACATTATCTTTAAAGTACTTTGTCACACATCTACATACCTCGGCTTTCTTCTCAACCTTCTTCTTTACAACCTTCTTGACAGTCTTTTTCACGGCAGCAGCTTCTTTCTTTTCTTCCACTGGTTCCTCTTTGGGTTTAACCGATTTGAGCTTTGGAATACCTTCAATTTTGTTTTCTGGTTCTGGTTCAGGTTTTTTCTTTTCAAGTTTTTCGAGAAGAGCCTTCTTTTCTTCTTCGGTTTTAGAAGCTTTTCTTTGCATGATTTTTTTAGTTTCTTCAATTTCCATTTCTGCTTTTTTGGTCTCTTCAATCTTAGAGTCAACCTTGAAATTGTATATAATTTATTTAAATATTAAATATCGTAGGACACATTACACACAGCGCCATCTGACCCCAAACTAAGCAGAGCTTGTGTGATGGAACATTTGTTTATACCAAACAAACATTTGTCCTTGGCGGGAATCGAACCCACGCCCTACAGCTCAGGCAGACATACTCCCAATGAGCCAACAGGGCTGTCATTTTATATATTTAATAATGTTATGTTAATTTAATCATTCCCCATTATTATAAAGCTTGTGGTAGATGAACTAAATAATTATAAAAGGACAATGGTAACTATGGACCAATTACAAAAAAAAACGATTATATACTTCTACCAATAGTGGCGTTACCTACTCCACGCATTCCAAACACAAAGCGCCAAGCAAACTTATTCAAAGTAGTTAAACGATTTTTTTATCAATACATCAGTTTCAAATATTTCGTTTTTAAACAATAAAATATTTTTTAGAATTTTTAAAAAAATTGTTCGTTATTTAGACTTGATAAAAATTTGAATCAAAGATGACTCTAGAAATATGTTTTTCGAGACCTGCTAAGATATGCCTTTGTAAAAACATGCTAGTGAATATGCAATCGAATATAGCGATATATCAATTTATTAATTTTTTAATACACCTTTTTGAGTAATTTGGAAAAATCAGTTTCATAGGCATCACGTTGGGTAACTACTATATTTTTGCACTACTAAATGTGACTGTCTGACACATTATCAGACTGCAGTAACAAATGTGCTTGAAACATCCAGTCCTTTTGTTTTTCATTTGTTGAAAGTTTGTCACATATCATCGATTTTGACATCACAGCTATAATCATTATTGTCACCATCATCTACAGCGTTGATTATCCCTCTTTTGGGTATAGATATATTGTTATGACACTGTGACTAATAACTTTTATTCGTTCTGTGTTCGTAAGAAAATCACGTGAGACAGTTTAAAAAGGTAAAAAAGTTTTACATAGATAGTACTGAACTAGAAATTAAATGATAAATTAGTAAATTAAATTTCTGGGTTACCTACCTTCTTAGCTTCAACTTTACTTTCTGTTTTCTTAGCTTCTACTTTAGACTCTGTTTTTTGAGCTTCAACAGATACTTCGTCCTTTTGCTGTTCAATTTTGACTTCTTCTTTTTTGGTCACTTTCTTAGCTGCAGTCTTCTTTTCTTCAATTGTTTTCTTTTCTTTTTCATCCTGTAATTTGATAAATAGGAAAAGAATTAAAGATTCCTAGTTTAGTTTTAAAAAATGTATCAGCACAACAAATACGTTTTTTTACCTGAGCATCTATTTAATTTAAATATTATAATACGATTAAAAACCAGTACAAGGTATTAACATTATCTAGGTTTCGAGACCACTTTTTAAGGCAAACCAATCGTTACTAATTTTCATATGATAGATGTACCAATAATTGTTTGTTGTTTTGGGTTGTAAATTTGTTATTTGTCGCAACTGGCTTGTATCGAATTTTGAGCGTAACAAAGAACACTAAGTTTGAACTTAGAGCAAAACCAACTCAGATGATCAGAAAATAGAGCCTTCCAAGTGAAGTGAAAGTTGGTTATCTCTGTCGTATAACAGAACATCTTGTATTTATGACAAAATTATATTACTATCACAAGCAGTGTCAATTACCTTCTTTCTTTCTTCGACATGATTTTCTTCAATTACAGATTTTTCTTCCACTATGGACATTTCTTCTTCGGATTCTTCAATGACAGTAGTCTCTTCTTCTTCTTCCTCTTTCTTCTTTTTCTGCAAAATTAAATAAATAGTTTCAATATTAAATAATAAGCCAGTGAAATAGTCCCGGTAAGAAACCTAATTATATTTTGAAATCATGAAAGTTATAACAAAAACTACAGACATAATAATACTACTATTAGTAGTAGATCAGAGGGCAGTAATATCATCTTAGTTTGTACGTGAGTGCATAAACTCGGACTTCTTCGCAATTAAAATATATATCAACAATACCTTTTCTTCCACCAAAGTTAAGTCTGCGCTTGTTTCGTCCTCTCCAAACTCGTTCTTGATCACCACTTTGTAATTGGCAATGTATTTCGAAGACACCTTCCTGATGATCAGTCTCGCGCTTGTACCGTCGAACGAGGTGTTCACTTCCGACGACTCTCGTATGACAGTCGAGTTTTTGTACCAAGTGCATCTGCATGACTGGTCCGATGTTTTGAGGACAGCAATGAATTCAGCTTCCTCGTTTTCTTTTCTTGCCTGAAGTATTTTTAAAAGTGATAATCAAAGTGATAAAATTGGGAAGAATTTAAAAATATGTCATAGTTCTAGTTGATAGTATATAGGACGTAAAGTGTTAAACTTACCAAGCTTCTAAAGTGTTTGATGATTTGTGGTGGAGATCCCTTTTCTTCAGGAATGTCTGTAATCTCGATTTGTTGCGATGTAGCTTCACCCTTTTCATTCTTGGCTACAAGCTTGTATGATCCTTTGTCTGTTTGTGACACGTTTGAAATTTCCAATTTGACTGTGAATTCACCCTAAAATATCAAGAATTACATTTGTTTCGTTTTACAATAAAATACATTATGAAAATTATAAGTAATTATAAGTTATAAGTAATATTAATAAATAATTATTTTACTCCTATTTAACTTACTTCTCTGACAGGTTCGATAAGAACAGTATGCCTCGAGTCCTCCTTGACAGCATTGGTTTCCTTGAACCACGTGCAAGATGGTGCAAATTTACTTAATACTTTACATTCAACAATAACAGTCTTCTTTTTAACTATCTTAATGACCTTTGGTTTCTCTTTGATAACTGGAATGACTGTAAACAAAAAATGTGTTAAATAATGAGTCAGTTAAGTGAATTTAGTCAGAAAAATTGTTTAACAAACTTACTTTCAATATTGAGCGTAAGATTTGCATTGAGCTCTCCAAGTTCATTTTTAATGTTGCATTTATACAATCCGGAATCTTCAATACCAGGATCAATTAGTTCTAAGATAATTGTGTAAATATCTTCTTTTATCTCGACCCTGGTCTTAATTTTCGTCGATTCTTTGATTTCTTTACCCTCGTGGTACCAGATGATTGTCGGCCTTGGGCTAGCTTTGACCTTGCATCCCATAATAACTAATTTGCCGTTGTCCTTAGACTGAATCGTGGGCTTCTCGACGAACGTCGGGCCTTCACCTTCCGGTTCTGGTTCAGCCTCTATATTGAGGTTTAGGTTAGCATTACTCTCTCCAAATTCATTCTTGACATGACAGCGGTAAGCACCACCATCCGCTGCCGTCGGGTTACTGAGAAGCAACACTAACTCGTATACATCCTCTTCAATTGTTTTTGATTTGATTTCAAATCTACTGCTAGCCTTGATAGCCGTTGTCCCTCGGTACCACGTGACTTCAGCCGCCGGCTTCGCTTTGCAGACACAACGCATCGTAATGAGTGTGCCATCCTCATTGGGAATGATTCGTGGTTTCTCGATGAATGACGGAGCGAAACCATTGTCGTCATCCCCACCTAAAGATTATATTACATTGAAATACAAAAGGAATGTTTTTTTTTAGAAGCCTCATGCAGCCTTAAAAGCCGAAAGCTTTACATGCTTACTGCTACTGTATGCGTACATTATTTTATTTTTCTAACTTTGGGTTAGGTTGAAATAGGATCCTGATTTTTACCTTGGAAATTGAGAGCAATATTGGCATTGCTCTCACCAAACAAGTTGAAGGCGTTACATCTATAATTTCCGCCGTCTTCTCTAGACGGACTTAATATTTCTAAAGTCAAATTAAATGTATCTTTGGCAATTGCTTTTCTAGACATTTTCATTTTTGCTCCATCCTTTATTTCCTTTTCACCGTGGAACCACGTGATGTCCGGAACAGGATATGCTTCAAGTTGACATTCCATAATCAACACATCCCCTTCTTGCCTAATAGTTGGCTTTTTAGGGAATCTTGGTGCTTTACCATCGGGTATTCTGTTTAAAAGATAAAAGATTTAATAACAAACACTACTTCTAGCATTCGTATTACAATAGTATTTTTTTATTCTTACTTTGGTTTGCCTCCGCCTTCAAAGTTCAGATTAATTTTTGCCACGCCTTCACCATGTTTGTTTTTTGCTAAAGCCCTGTACTCCCCTCGGTCCGAATTCTCTACGCCTATGATTTCTAGTCGCGCCATGTGATATAACGTCTGATCCTCTTCTAATGTGATTTTGTATCTACTACTTTCTTTTATTAATTTTTTTCCATGGTACCTGTGTCATTGAGTGTAAATGTTAATGCCGTTATATTCTTTGGATGCAGTTAAGATGCTCTATATGTGTGCTTCTTACCATGTGATGGTTGGTTTCGGTTTGCCAACGCATCGACATTCGAAGGTAATTTTGGTACCATCATCCGATTGCCTGATGACGGGTCTCTCCGTAAATGTCGGTTTGATAAAGTCTTCAGGTACGGGCGCTTCGTCGCCTATTCCAATCATTCAAACATTAATATCTTGATAAATGCAATCACACAAAGATTTGCAGCGATCATGTTAACATTTTGTTCACCAATTTTAAGATGTTTTCTTTTAGTTTTGTGTATAATTCGAAATAGCCAGCCAGATTTAAATAGAGTTAATTTAGAAATGCAATAGGAAAAAATAAATATGATACCGAATAGATACATAAATACAGTTTTGGATTATTCGTGTATAATTTTCCTCATTCTACATCCAGTCTAACAAACGGTACGCATGACAGTTGCTCCGTTAGTGAGTTAATTGTGCATTTGCTAAAGCACAGAAATTTCTTTATTATGTCTAATTACAAATATGCAAGGGTGAGGGTTAACAAAAGCCTAGTAGCAGTTAGGGTTAATACAAATAATGGTGATGATAAACTTGATACATATGAAATAGAATAAGATACTACTAAACATGCATCAAATTACTTTGAAATTGTTAAAATGATAAGTTGATCATTATATTAATGAAGTGTTGTGTAGCTAGTGCTGTGTATAGAGGTGTGTGTGTATGTGTAGGTGTGTCCCTATTATAATTTATTTTAAACAAAGAAAACATCTTAAATTTAATTAAAACAAGTGTATTATGTAGAGTAACTGAATTAGTCGATGAACACAAGCTTTGCTGCAATATCTACGTATCGACGTAACTATTACTACTAACTAGTGTATTAGAAACCACACATTAAACAGCTACGGTTAAAACAAATTTAAGCGAAAATATTAATCTTAACATCTATGAGTAAATTCATTTTATTTTTTTTGAGTCTGCTTTTACCAAATACATCATCATCGTTTATCCTTAATACTTCATTAATCTAATAAAGTTTTTCAATGGGCTTATTCTTATTATGATTGAAGACAATATTGTTTTTTAATTACGCAATTCTTAATGACTAGTTAATTATTAACTATAAAACAGTACTCACTGTCGAAGTTCAAGCTGATCGTGGCGTTACTTTCGCCGAGCTCGTTCTTAGCCGTAACTCGGTACTTGCCCGCGTCTTCCACTGTTACATTATTGATTTCCAACGAGGCGTAGTATGATTTTCCATCCTTGCTTACAGTCATCTGAAAATAAAATATTGGTAAGCTTTTCTCGAAGTATCGTTCCAGCATTGCATCTATCCGTTTAATTTATTAGCAAAATATCGATAAGGACCAACAATGATTGGAGACAGTATCACATGGTGCATTTTTAGTAATATAATCCTTTAGTTGCCATAAGGATTAGGAACCAAAAAAGCATCAACTACGCAATCGTAGTAATGGAATTAAAACCGGACTTAAAAATTAAAATGATCGTAAGATAAATATAAAAATATTTTAATAAAAACTCGAATATAACAATGATATAAAATTATATGACAGATGTAGGGCAGAAGGTCATTGTGCGGGCTAGTCTTCCTGGCATTCGCGCCAGCCAAGTGGATTGAGGTCAAGGCCATCTTGAAGTACTTTTGAAAACAGGGCACCAGCATTAGCAACTATTTTTTTAGCTTTCGCACCTTCAAGGTGAGCTCTATCATTAGAAGCTACCTTTAGTCATCTTTGTCAGCTGTTATTTGAGGATTCGTGACACTCGTGTTGCGATTTATTTTAGAATTATTGTCAGGTCGAAGAGGTGAGAGGAGATAAAGATTTATTCCCACAAAATCTATTGTACACTTCTAGGGTAATTCAGTACATTTTATGTCAAGTTCTACAGAAGACTAGCCTAGTTTCTCAGCATATACCGTTCAATTTCTGGTGATTTTTCCATATTCATATTAATGTTTAAGTTTAATTTTATCGTTAGCTAGCTTTTTTTAAATTTATTTTTACAATATATCTGAAATTTATTGAAAATATTTTTCCAAAATATAGGTACCCTTTAACGTAGTGATTACTGTGTTCAAGCGAACACGCTTACCTTATGCCTCGCATCCATCTTGACTTCCACATTATTGTGGAACCAGCAGACGCCGGGCACCGGTTCGGCTTCGATCCGGCACTCGAATATGAGCCGTTTGCCATCATCTTCCTGTCTGATGGCTGGCTTACGCGCGAACGTTGGCGCTTTACCGTCCACTTGTCTGAAAGTTTTGAAATCAGCTGTTGTCACAGAGATTTTGTCTGTTACCGTAACACAATCGGCAGTTACTATAATTTCCTTAATTGGAACTGTATTTCATAGAAGAAGTAATGGCACGAACAAGATACTTTTATGAAGGCAAATTTTTATTATACTAGTTACTTATTGAATTGGTTTCTTCTACGCAATCGTATCCCATCGTAGACCTCATCTTCGCTTAAAATCAGACAAGATGGTGGTCAAACGCGAGCCGACTTTTTAATATAATTTTTGTGTAATATCTTTTTCATGCTTTCAAAGTTTAAATACGAGTAAGTGGGAATCGAAAAGAAAATGAATTGTCCTTAAAATATCATTGTAAGTGTATTCACCCATTTTTTTTGTGATTTCATGAAATCATTGCGATTAAAAAGTAATAGTATAATTTATTACATTTTACATTTATTATGTTTTACATTTATAATAAAATTTAGTTTATGTTGCAAATGTAAAATTTAAAAAAAAACGTCTAACTTGATGTTCTTTTGATAACTTTTGACTGCGTTTAGTTTTCAAGGACAAGAAGGATTTTCGTGTATAAATAAAAAATATTACTATAATTCTTATATAATACTATGATAATACTTACTTCTGTTTTTCTTCATCAGCGGCTGAAAAATCAAACATAACATTTTAATTTTTTTTAATAATTTTGATGCTTCTGTACCTATTTTTTTATTAATAAACTATGACGTAGCGTATAAATGGTAAAGAAGCGGTACAAACGACTTGCGGCTTGAAGATGTGTGAGTTATTATTAAATAGATGAAACAAAATCTACCGGGCTGAAGTAACGTTTCACAAGTAAGAATGTAGTGAATTTAAATAGTTAATTTACAAGAAAAACAGATACCTAACACATCATTCGAACATTCAGCTTGTTTTATGCCAACACCAACCAGACGTAAACATTTGGGTAAGACCAATAACTCTAGAAATAAATACGAATTTTTGGAACTCGGTGTGTAAGATTTGCGGTTTCTTACTTCGTAGCGATGATATCTGAGCTGCCATTACCATCGCTACGAAATTTACGATTACTGAGGACGGATCACACACAGTAGGGTGTGGATTCTAATCTTAACAATGAGCTTGAGCTGATAGTATCCGTGAGGAAACCAAACCTTTATAAAAAATATCAAAAAGACAGTGAAAACCGAATTGCAAATCCGGTGTGTTCCCTAACAGACATATAGACTGTGGACAGCAACTATGTTTTATACGAGAATATAAAAATGAATGTTTGCTTGGTTGTATTTTATACTAATATTACAGATGTCAAACTATTTGTAGGTATTTTTCACATTTGTCATTGTTACCATTATATATTGCCGCGCGGGTAAAACTGAGACGCAGCTAATAAAGTTATAAATAATGGTTCTACATTCAATTCATAGTTTACTTTTTGATTTGTTTTATTTTATTGTCGAACAAACAAAGCAGCCACTAATAAAGTTGATACAAATTAAATACAAAGTTGGCAAAAAGTAAGCGCTGCCTCAATTATAGGCCTCATTCAATATCACGGCAAAATTAAATTAATTATAAATAAGTAAAATATTCACACATTTGTGAACAAGCGCTCGCGCTCTCGCTCAAACTTTTCCATAAGCTGGCAGCGTTTCTACTTTGGATGCAGCAAGATATGCTGGCTCAAATAAAGATTTTGATATTGAAAATAATATTATAAGTACTATTAGAACCAGAGAATAGAACAAGCTATCGGCGTCTTCTGAGGGCCTACAAAATAACATTCGACTAAAAGCCAAAAATATACGGGAATGAAATAGGCTGTTGATGAGACAAATTGAGAGCTTATGTTTGTTTCCTGAGAGATACAATCTATGACATTTTAAGATCGAGTGCGTGATGATATATTCGTACTTCATCGTCGCTATCGTCGCTTATCAATATATGAGTTAGTAGTAACACACGGACTTAAAAATGGGTTCAGTAGTAGAGTTTAGCAAACTAATCCAAATTTCGATCCATCCAAAGAGATTTAAAGCAAACCATTTTCGTGCCAGCACATTTGTGACTACAGGCACGTCTTGGCTCGCTCCAAGCGTGGGTTAAATACTAAACTTTTTCTTAGACATTTGTATTTCTGACTATGACTAATGCTGTTATTTGCGAAGGCATTTTTATTGGCAGGGTGTTGGATTACTGTTGTTGTGTTGTGACAAATGTTTGGACAAATTTGACATGTTTGTTTGTGTGGAGCTATTAGCAAAGCGTGAGGTGGGAGGTTTCTTGAAACTGTTGGTGACTGTTTCAATTTTCCGTGTCGAAGAATTTCATTTTTAACCGTCGAAGCAAAATTTAGTGTGTGGGTTCAAACCCCAATAAACTTGAGTTGCCGGTGAAGGAAAACAACGTGAGGAAACCATATCATGGTGGTAGCGTATTTTCTTGTACTCGATTGGCTAGCTACCACCCTCAAGTTAAAAATCTGCCGCCAAGCACCTAAAGGTGTTTTCCGGCAGCGTCACATGAGAGCCTGGTTCCTTTCCAGGCTAGGCGTGTTCACCATCTTTGACCACACCGTCACTTAACATCAGATGAGCTGTGATCAAACACAGCCTGTCAACCATAAAATAAATTATACGAATAAGTTTAACTGTAGGTTTGTCTGTGGCATCATAGTTTTAATGATGATTTATTCAAAAGTACTTTGCTGTGTTTCAAGAAAATCAGTTCAACCGTTTGAAGAAAAATGAGCTTCCGAGGTCTGATTTAATTGAAATTTGGTATTTTGTAATTGCTGTTTACATACTAGTGCATGTAAATGTATTTAAATTGTTGCTAGAAGATGCAGTTGATATAGATATACTTACGGCTAAAGTTAAGATTGATGGAAGCGGCCACCTCGCCCATCTTGTTCTTAGCCTTAACCTTGTAAAGTCCCGCGTCTGTCTCGATCACGTCGTCCAGTTCGAGCACCACCAAGAACTTGTTGTTGGCGATGCTCTGGATCCTGAGGAAGCACAAACAAAGGTTAATACGATCGAATCACGCACCGATGTTGAAATTTCAACAATAAGCTTGAGTTGCTGCTTAAGGAAAACATCGTGAGTTAACAACATCATTTAAACACCAAAGGAAAACATCCAAAGCATGGTGATAGGGTATTTTTTAGTACTCGGCTTACTAGCTGCTGTACTTTAAGTTAAAATCTACCGCTAAACATCTAGTGTGCTCCAGAAGCATCACTTAAAAGTCAATTCGCATCTTGGGTGTGTTTACCATCTTCGAAAAGTCAATTCCCATTCTGGATGTGTTTTACCTTGTTGCTTAACATCAGCTTATTGGTGAAACACCCATCCTGTCATCCAGACACAGATATAAATATTTACAAAAAAAAAAAGACATGAGAATCTATAATCTTTAAAGTTTTTGCATGGTTTATATATCAAGAGTAAGAAAAAAAGTTTACATCTGTAATTTAGTTTTTTTTTTCAACTAACGATTCTTCAAGAAAGAATTGTGTCACATTAATAAAATTTAAAACGGTTGCCGATAAATTGTCTTTTGGTAGTTTAATTTTAATTTTATGATCTTCATTGTCAACACTGTTGCGTATATCAATATTTATACTACAAATTTGAGGTCAATGATCTAACCTAATAACACTTTACTTTTGGGGGATTACTCACGTTTAATTTTATGGGGAACTCTGGCTATAGTTAACAATTTGTTTCAAAAAAGCTATCGTTTTTAATATTTAGATAATTGTCGTTTTCCATTTCATTTATTTTAGATTTTTCGTTTCATGGCTAGATTAAAAATATTTTATAGTACTATTATTTGTTGCTTTCCAACAGGTGTTCTCAATTTAATTGGAGCAATAAAATATAGCGAATAATATAAATAAGCGAATTCTTTGCAAAATTCCTTCACAGTTTTACAACCGCTATATTCTTGTGGTTGGAAATGGCTCAACTAAGAACGTTATTAACCGATTAAAAGAAAAGATAACAAATTTAAAGAAACAAACAAACTCAAATTATGAGTGTCATTCACGTGAAGATCTTTGATCTTAATCTAAAGACATGAAACAAACGTAAGCTTCCCGTTCGTTGTGAGGCCATCCTGGCAAAATGTAGCATCATTAAATTCAGATGTATTTTAATCTCAGAAATATATCGTTTTTGTGAATCACCGTTTTGGTATGTAGAATTGTCTGAGACATGACAATGTTAATGTTTATAAAATAAATTAGAATATTCCAAAATCGCAAAATTTAAACAATTCTAATCGTATAACGTGTATTTTAATAAGTTTTATAAATGAAATATTTTTTATGTAAAATTAATGAGACGAACAAAACGCTCTCCTATGGTAAGAAATGTCTGTCCATGAATATTGTAGCTGACCATCAACCAACAACTCAACTGATAGTAATCGACGTTTAAGTCTTAAAAATTAATCCAAAAGTTCCTTTGAAAATGTTCAGATTTGTTTAAACGACCAATTCAGAATTTGTATATAGTTAATGAATCAGGCTTCAGATACGGAGATGAGAACATACGAAATACAATTAATGAAGTCACTCTTAATTTAGAATCGAAACCGAATTTCTTTTCATTGAATGTCAGATCACCAATATAGACGCCTGTGCCAAGTGTGTCATCCAATAGCAAATGTCTTTGGCTTCAATACTTCAAAGGAAGTACTGGATCAACAAATAGTAAAGAAAAGCGAGGTGGTAACGGACATTGACCCATTAACGATTAGATCTAAACCGATTTTGGTGCAACTGCATATATAGAGACCGAATTTTAAGATGATACATAAATAGTTGATGATGCCATTGCTGTTGAAGATAATATTGCAGTAGAGATGGAAAACGCGAAATGATGACAGAAATGTTTTCAGGTGTGAAACTCTGTTTCTTTAGACCTTGACTACACATACACCTTGAAAACGTATTTATTTCGGTCGTGTTCCAGATTTTGTCAGAAGATTATTGTGATACTTCAGGTGCTGTTGCAGATTTTTTTAAATGTTTTGAGCTTAGTGATAAATTATTTATCACTTACGGTCGTCAAATTATAATTGAACACCACGGACGAATACAAGTTATAGTAAAGTCACTTGAAGACGAAATTAGTTTGATAAAAATTTAGATAGAAGATAATTACGTAAAAATTCAAATGTTCTGAGAATTGATTATAGATGATTTGATGTGAAATTTTGATAGGCGAGGAATGCGTGATATCCGATATTATAAAACACTGTTTGGGCACCATAAAAAGAGCGTTACAAAACATATACTTTGTCGTGTACGACAATTGTGTTCGTAATCATTGCATCCTCTCAGTCATAAACCTCCTTATTCTTTTACTAATTTATCATCATCATTCTATCATAGTCCAATGCCAAAGATGCCACTGAGCGTTACCTACGGCTTTTCACTTCTTTTCTCTGCCATAGCCAGCTGTCTTACATCTATAGTAACCTTAACGATCCTCAGGGTGTCCTCCTATCGCCCAGAGACAGTTGACTATTCAATAATCAATTCCTAATCTTTTTGTTACATAATATCAAATCGTTACTCACTTAAATTGAGTCCTGCCGTCCTCCTTGAGAAGTTCATCGCTCCTGTACCAGGATATCTCTGGCTTGGGTGAGGCCAGTAGCTGGCACTCGAACACCAGCTTGTTGCCGTCATCCTCCTGCCTGAGCGCCGGCTTCTGCGTGAAACTCGGGGCTAAGTCGTCAGATACCCCCATGGTGCTAGCTACAGGTCATTACTGTAGAAAGATGTATGCCGCTTGGAGGTTGTCTGTCGAAAGGAAAAAAACATCTTCAATCAACGAATTCTATCTACCTAGAACTCTAAAAGGGCTAGTATATCAATTTGCGAGATTAATGTAAAAGTAATGAGACGAACGAGACGCTCTCCTGATGGTAAGAGATAACGCTTGTCCATCACCATGACAGCGATAGCACGGAACTTTTAGTAATAAAACAAAGTCCAAGGCATTGCTACTTTGGCGATCATTAATTTATTGTTTGTTTAAATTTGTATCGCTTAAATAATAGGAAAATGTATGGGAAGCCTCTCGTGCCTATCGTTTACGTAGGTCATACGTAATTCTCGCAAATTAATATGCTACAGAACAAAAAAGCGTGTGGAAAACTGATCTTTGCTTGATCGTTTTGTTAATTTCTATGTTATTCATTAAATTTTTTATAAGAAGAAAGGGTTGTCATAGGGACTGCCGACATACATAAGTAAAAACTCAATACTTTGGAGTAATTGTGTCAACAACTGCGCATTAACATGTCGGTGACGCGAACCCATACGGTTAATCCTTATCTCTTGTCGCAAAATCGATTAAATGGTTTTAGGGTTCCGTACCCAAAGGGTAAAAACGGGACCCTATTACTAAGACTTCGCTGTCTGTCTGTCTGTCACCAGGCTGTATCACAAGAACCGCGATAGCTAGACAGTTGAAATTTTCACAAATTATGTATTTCTGTTGCCGCTATAACAACAAATACTAAAAACAAAATAAAATAAATATTTAAGGGGGCTCCCATACAACAAACCTGGCTTTTCATAGATAGTGGTACGGAACCCTTCGTGCGCGAGTCCGACTCGCACTTGGCCGGTTTTTTAATATGTCATATTACGAAATTCGTCACACTCATTACAATAATAAACAAAGTTGTGCTCATAGTAATGATTATTCATGAACAACCTAACTATGGTTGTTGTCAAACAACTTATTCAGAATAATCTTTATTATAGGTATAACTCGGCTGCTTCATACTTTTGGTCAGCGACAAAGTAACTTTTTCGTTAATCAGTTGATTAAAAAATATGACAGAATATAATATTTATATAATGATAAAAATATGAAATTTAGAAACAATTTTATGAATTCATTTTTAAAATCCTCGGGAAATATCAGAAAGGATGATATTTTTACTTGGTGGTAGATTTTCTTAGCCGGAGGTTGTCTAGGTAGGTACCATCGCAGTACCAGATATTCTGCCGCTAAGCAGTAGTGTGTAAGCATTACTGTGTTCCGGTTTGAAGGGTCTGCAGCTAGCGAAATTACAGGGCTGTTGAGACTAACCATCCAAAGTCTCAAAGTAATGAGCGCCAAGGCAGCGATGCCCTGGACTTGTTATACTACTCAAAGTTCTGTGTATCGATGCAGTGGTCATGGACAGGCGTTATCTTTTAACATCAGGAGAGCGTCTTGTTCGTCTTATTACTGATACATTAAAAAAAAACAGTGGGTGAACCTTATTGTTTTGCGAGTGACTTTAATTTTGTATATTTTTTTGTTTAATTTTAATTTTGTAGCTATGATTGTTCAGTGATTAGCGCGGTAGGTTCGCATGCCGAAGGGCGTGGGTTCAAACCCCAACAATGAGCTTGAGCTGCCGGTGAAGGAAAACATCGTGAGGAAACCATAGCGTGGTGGTAGGGTACTTTCTAGTACTCGGCTGGCTAGCTACCACCCTCCAAGCTGAAAATCTGCCGCCAAGCATCTAACGGTGTGTTCCGGCATCCTCACTTGAGAGCCAATTTCATACCAGGCTAGGTGTGCTTTAGCATCTTCGACCACACCGTCACTTAACATCTGGTGAGCTGTGGTCAAACACCTAGCCTGTCAGCTATAAAAAAAAATTATCAATCACAAAATTTATAAAGAAGCACGCTACTAAAGAATATTTCTATCTGGATATTTTTAACGTTAACCAATGTGACATTTACCCCCATCTATAGTCACGAAACAGTATAAAATAAAGTCGCTCTCTGCATCTGTCTTCTAAACCATTTGACGGATTCTGACACGGTTTCAACTGTCATTTAGTTTTTTTCTTAAAGGTTTGTACATAAAATATACCCTAACAAACTTTTGTATAATTAGAGAGATTTAATGTTTCGCAAATGTTGCCAAAAATAATTGCACCCGTCCAAAGCCGAGGCGGGTATAAAAAAATATAGATAGATAGAAACTCTTTATTGTGCACACTGAAAATGAAAAAGAGTACAGAAAACAAAAGAATCTTATGAGCTAGTGCCACAAGTGGCGGCCTTATCGCTAAGAGCGATCTCTTCCAGGCAACCAATAATGGAAAAACTATATAAAAAAAGATAACTATATAAAGATAATATACACAACTAAAAACTAAACAAAAACTGTTACAATAAAACAAAAAAAAGATACATACTTATAATATATACAGAATACCCAGACACAGAACGAACATTTTTAATTATACCACAACATGCTTGTCCTGAGTGGGAATCAAATCCACACCCTACGGCTCTTGAAGCATACTACTAATGAGCCAACCAGTCAAAGTTAGAATGCAATCTTTGATTATTTTAATTTAAAAGTAAGTAAGTAAGTAAGTAATGAGACGAACGAATTGCTCTCCTGATGGTAAGATAAAACGCATTTCTATAACCAATGCAGTGATACACAGAACTTTGAGTACCAAGCACCGCCGCTTTGGCGTTCAATACTATCAATTGTCGTTGATTGTCCCATTTCATTTGAATGTTAAATATTTGTATTATATCTGTTCTGTTATCTTGGTGTGAACAATGAAGTGTTATCTATTTACTATAAGATTTTCGATTGGTTTATGTTGTTTGTTGTATAGCTTTTGCATGCGTCTTCGATCGCGTTATTGAACTTTTTTTTAAATTCTTGGCGTCACATTCGAATTTGTATTATTAAGATTACATTTACTTACTCGAATTTCCACGTTTAGTTATGAAAACAAATAAATATGTTATTCTAACAGAAAGTGTTTTCGGATCGAAATTAGTATAAAATAATGACCAAGGCAGGAAAATGTGGAAATAAAAGAATTTAATATAAATACGAGAGCTGACTAATTGCACTACACTCCCTATCGCTTTGGTAGGTACTACCTAATTTATAAGAGGGCCTAGACAAACTAACATTCGATATATTCGATAACGCTAATAGCAAAGTCCAAAAACCGGCCAAGTGCGAGTCGGACTCGCGTACGAAAGGTTCCGTATCATTATCTATGAAAAAGGCAAAAACATCGCGTTTGTCGTATGGGAGCCCCCCTTAAATATTTATTTTATTTTATTTTTAGTATTTTTTGTTATAGCGGCAACAGAAATACATAATTTGTGAAAATTTCAACTGTCTAGCTATCGCGGTGCTTGAGATACAGCCTGGTGACAGACAGACGGACGGACAGACAGACAGCGAAGTCTTAGAAATAGGGTCCCATTTTTACCCTTTGGGTACGGAACCCTAAAAAATGCACGGCATGTCCACGTGACTTATCGACAGCCTATGTCAATCCCGTATATTTTTATTTCTATATGAATCGAATGTTATTTTGTCTGATCCGCTCACGCTGCACTGCTTACACTGCTACGTGGCTTGCTGCGTAAAGTTACGTACGTAGTAACTTATAAATAAACTTTATTTTATATTTCTAAGCTATGACTTTTTTTTACAATGTCAAAAAGGTAATACAGTAAAAAAATAACTAGGTATTCGAAAAATCGCAGCCCCCGAACGTCCCCAAAACGTTGGCTGAGTTCCCGCGCTGGATAGATAGGGTGAGGGATATTTGCTGGTTCAAGAACCACCCAGACCGAGGAACTCTTCCCTTCTCCCTCATCCTATCTCATGCACAAATTTTATTGCATCTGAACTCCACGGTCCTGATGTTTCAACAGTAAACGGGAAAAAATCATACGCTGATTTTCAGTAAAATTCTTTGTTCCGAATTGAAACAACATGGTTGTCAATATATTATTTATTTATCTGTTTTTAATTTAGAATTTTGTTTAAATTTGGATACGTGTATAATAATATGGTATTCTTACATCTGCCCCCGTGCCGGCGCGGGCTCGGGGCACTTGAACCTAATCTAGTTAGCACAAGTGAAAACTTTTTTTGGGTTTTTGTGTTATCACTTATCTCCTATTTATTTTACCAGTTAGCAGCTGTTCGTTTTCCATGTAAAATAAAATAAAATGTAAGAAGATAAACGACACGAATAAGTAATAAAGTTGATAGTTTCGATGTTGTTTCAGTTACCAACTATTAAAATTAATGTTGAAACAACCAATGAAGAGATAATATAAATAAATACCGTAGGGCATTACAAACAGCGCCAACTGACCCCAAACTAAGCAAAGCTTGTGCTACGGCAGTCAGTTCACTGATAGAATATTTAAATACTTTTTTTGTATTTACAAAAAAAGTATTTAAATTTACAAACAGAACACCCAAGCACAATAGGTGGGATATACTACCAAATCAACATTAAGTTTTCGTTAGCATAATTTATTAAAAATTACTGCAATTTTCGTTAGTTTTAGTGCCCATTCCCATCTAGCAGGAGCATTATTAAATTGTTTCATACTTATATTAATTCAAGAAAACTTGTTGAAATAGTTTTTTAATGCAAATGTAATGAGACGAATGAGACGCTCTCCTGATGGCAAGTAACGCTTGTCCATGACCATTGCAGTGGTACATAGAACTTTTGTTAGCTGTTACTGAATATATCGTCGCCCAAACATACAAAAGCTAAGTTCCCCCAGTAGAGAGCTCACTTCACTCGATCAATAATTATGCTCTTTGGCTTGTTTCTGACCAAAATTACTTTAGTCACTGATTATTCATGGAAATCTATATTTTTCTCATCATAAAAATTATCTAGATTATTATTTGAAATAAATACATTCTGTGTAGTTACATAAACAAATAAAAAAAACAAAAAATACATTTTAATTTGAAGTGTCTTCTCTTCTATTTGATTAGTTTTAGTTCTCTGCGTTAATATAATTACATATGTATACATTTTATGTGCCAAATTTTATTCCACTGTTTATTTTTCGCCGAACAACCGCTTTTCTGGTAAGCTCGTGACCCTGTCCATTGAAACATGATCGAACGTCCAAGCAAATAAAATAATGCGATATAAAATTCCCGTACTTAATTAAACTGAAAATATTAATCTTAACGATTAACTGAACTTGATTTCAGTAACAATTAAATTTTGCACTGAACATCAAATTCGTTTTATATATGGCATACACCACTAAAAACGAATAAGCGACTAAGTTTAATTTCTTACAAAGTTTCTCCACAATCGTAATCAATCATCAATCGGTCGAGCTAAGAGCTATACATCATCCTCAGCATTGTTGGCTGAAATCTCAAAGTACTTTCGACTCTTGGCGACCGAAGTGCTCGGCAATACAAGAAAGTGACTCATATCTCTCTCACTCATATGTCGGTCAGCGCCATCTACATTAGCAAGGTGAAGTGTAAGCTTGTGGGTGTCCTGAGTAAAAAGTTTCATGAGAGAGAACGAAACGTCTCATTCTATTTCTGTAACAACCGAAGGCCCCCGAAATCTTATTCCGACGCGAACGAAGCGAAAATTTTTATAACATGCATTCGATGGACTTCCTCCGGTTACCTAATCACTTTTCTTTCATAATTCTTCAATATTAACTTACTTTAAATGTATGATAGCTAAGTCTGTTATGTTACAAAAAAAAAACGTTTTAGATTTCAGTCGATAAATAAAGTTAAATAGAAAGTAAATAAAAGCTGAATCAGGCTTGGAATTCCGCAAGGGTCTAAACTTGGACCTCAATTCATTCCTAAATTTGTTTAAATGTTTTTGTCAATGAAGTCGACTTGTAATTCAAAGTGTGAAAGCTCTATAAGTACATAATTTTAAACACATACCCAATAACGGTTAAAAATCCAAAAGTGTCACTATGCACTGAAGTCAATAAATCACTAGCACACAAATAATATAGAGACGATCGAGGACTTAACGAAATCAAGTGAATTTCGTGAGAAATCGGTTGTCGCCGGCGGCGGGAGGCGTCGGGTCGTTTTCGAAATCGTAACTAAACTATGAAAATGTTGGCTGGCGGCCGAGGCCGGCGCGGTGGAACGCGCGTGGGAGGTTGCAGCCACGGTTGGATAACGGACTCGTCATGCGGTGACGTAGTGATGCAGAGGTGTTTTCCACCGAACATAGACGCTGATCTAATACCTTTCAGGATCTGAATTGTTGATGCAGCTGTTGGGATAGGGCTCAGGCCAAAGCTTTTTAGAATCTTCATTGCAAATCACGATAAATTGGAAACAGTATTAGTTGCTCATGACTTTGTTGCAAAATTACTAACGTTTGCCCGTGAAACGGCATTATATGAGATATTTTTATACATCTAGTAGTAGTTGTAGTAGTGAGTATTTTGAAGTCTACAAATATATAATTGTAGCAACCTGTTCTGAATAATTGATCACCTGTCTTTTTATATACATTTAATATTACTTGTTCCTTCACGTTGATGTATCACTCACATTTTACAATTCCACTTGTACTTAAATCAAGTGCTCTGTCTTTACTCTATTTAGCAACTTCACAAATCACATCAGCTTTTACGTTACGGACTTCTCGATTCTGACAAACAAGTGGCCCTAGTTTATGTGAAATCGTAAATCATAATGGTACTGTAAATTTTTCTTCAACTCTTAATATAACCCGTTGGCAACTGGAGTCAGATGACCAATAAATCAGCGGAATTGTCGTCGCGTATTTTAGCTTTGGAGATATGATTGATGCAGGTGTGGACTTTGATGTAACTGGTGTTGTTGTTCTCGAGGTTGAGTGCTTCTGTGTCAAGTACGACGTAAAAACAATTAGTTCGAATTTATCAAATACACGAGTTGCCATTGTTTTTGAGGACGTGAGAATGATTGACATGGGGTTCTAACAAGTATAAGTTTTTGTCAATGCTATGGTAATAACAGGTGTCGTTACTATTGGATTTATAGCTTCGAGTGTTTATGGTAATTTAGTGACATAAGATAATAAATCCACTTATTGTTCGCTACAAAAATTTAAATTGTAGAGTATCCGCCCGGGGATCCGGGCGTCGTAGAGAGCACTCTTCATACAACCCCTGAGGGCAGTGATCCCCCAGAGCCCAGCCTCGGAAAAGAGGGATGCCTCGAGTCCGATTCCCTACCTCACCGAAAGGAGGAGGAACTACACAGTTCAATTCAAATGTAGAGTTAAAACCACTGAATTTTAGCACAACAACTATTAGTCTCATATTAATAATGATTATTATAGCTATTTTATGATTTAGAAAACACGGATGTAGTTAGTACCAAAGATAAAGAATACAATCTTGTACTCAAGGTTTTGGTTAAAGGTAATCACAAATTAGAGCACGTAACAAACATTGAGAAGCAAAGCTTACAAAATAATATAGAGATGTAAACTGCTTCCGTTCGAGATTTCTGTAAACAAAATGGCAAACACTTTGAACGAAATCCAAGTGGCTATTGTTTCTACAACAACGTTCTTCGTATTGCAACCGGTGATTAGAGTTTAGAATCACGTCTATGCATGAATGGATTGACAGTAACAAGAAATCTATTTCAGTAGTCGTTTGGGTTAAACACCTACGTCACTGGCATTTTCGGTGGACTAAGCATCCTGTTTGTGTAATGTTGCTCTGCGATTTTCAACACTATAATTTAGTAATATATATTTATTAAATGTTAAACCTTTTTAGAAGGAGGTTGAAGATCAATTGCAATATCAGATATTTTTCTACCAAGCAGTAGTATGTAAACATGACTGTTTCCAGTTTAAAGGTTAAGTATTGTAGCTATTGAAATTATAGCACTAATTTTAATTATCTGATGTTTTTTATCATCGTTCGTCTCTATAGGAGCTTCTATAAAACTGTTGTAACATTTTAGTTAATATTTGTGAATACTCAATATATATTCCAGTCTCAGTAACCGAGGTGTTTTTCAAATAAATTGGTTTCATTCGTGTTTGTTCAAGCTTCACTCTGGATGTACGGGTGTAAACATCGGATTGGTTACAGAGACGTGTAATTTGGCAAGCAAGGTGTTAGCAAGATTTATATGAGATCGATGACTCACGACACATCTAGCTATATTTGCTTTCAATACTAGTACCTACTTACCTATCTTTTTTATAGTCGACAGACTAGGTGTTTGACCACAGATGTTAAGTGACGGTATGGTAAGATAGCACAACACCTAGCCTGGAATGGACTTGCGCTCAAGTGAGCCTATCGGAGCACACCGTTCGGTGCTTGGTGGTACATCTTCAACTTGAGGGTGGTAGCGAGCCAGTTGAGTACTAGATTAGTACCATGCTATAGTTTACCTACGATATTTTCCTTCGTCAGCAGCTCAACAACTACAGGAAATCATATCATCATATTATTTATATTGTATTTTTTTTAATAGAATAGATTTTTTTCATTTATTTGCAAATATATGTCTATCTTCTTTACCATACACATGTGCTTGACGTCACCTGCCGGCATGAACGGGAATCTAACGCTGGTTGGCTGAGTTGAGGCCGGTTTGTAACATAAATTTTATTTCTTTTTGTTCTTTATTTGTTATCTCTTTTTGTATATATTGTTGAATTAAATGAAAATTTGTCATAAATAAAATAAAGTGTTGTCGTTGAAATAAATATTAATATCGAAGATAATATAAACAAAATAAAAAACGGGTAGGTTACATTGGTTTATTACAGAGTTTTGGTGCCTACCTTCTGGTCTGGTGGCTTATTAGATTTATTTTAGTGACCGTAAACATCACTAAAATGAAAAGAATAATACGCAATTTCATTTACTTGGATGAAATATACGAACCAATTTTGAAGAAATAAAAAAGAAGATTCAAATCGATTTATAAATAAATGACGGTATTCTGAGTTAACAAACATAAAAAAACATACAACGAAATTGAGAACCTCCACTTTTTTAATAAAATAGTTACCTCACCAGTTCTAAAACGGGAACATTAAATTCCCAGAAGAAGAGGGTATTCGTTTTTTAAATTTTTGCTCAATTTCCCTTGGCACTACTGGCATCATCTGTTTGTGTCATTGGAAAAATATGTTTCCCTTTGACACAACTGGTAGTGCTTAACGGAACAGCAGCTCCCCAAGGCATAATTGGTAGTATCACGCAGTTGTGCCATGGGTAAGTCACGAGAAGTGACTTATAAGCCTTGTTGGTTTTTTTATAGTTTTTCGCGTATCGTGGCTTCTTTTTTCTTCATTTTTTTTTTTTTAGAAAATCCTTATTATTTATTTCGTTACTAATTTAGAACACTTGGCTTCTTAAGTAAATTAAATGCTTATGAAGATTACTTCACATGATTCCTTTACGTACCAAATATTTCTCACCACGAGCATGACTAGAACAGATATTATATTCTCGAGCTGACTTTTGTCTAATTAGCTGGACTGAATGCTGTTTATAATTAGTTCTATTAAATATGCCAACGCGGGTTGACGTTGATAGATTTGTGTCGGTGAATTTCTTTCAAGGGTAGGTAACGATATTAATAATATTACCAACGTGTTCTCCTGTTTGCTTATTTTTTTATGGTTGACAAGTTAAGTGTTTGACCACAGTTCAGCTGATGTTAAGTCACGGTGTGATGGAAGCCAGGAATAGAACTGACTCTCAAATGAGGCACACCGTTAGGTACTTGGCAGCAGATTTTTAACTCGAGTGCTAGCCAGCCGAGTACTAGACCCTACCACCATGCTATGGTTTCCTCATGATGTCTATCTTCACCGGCAGCTCAAATTCTAGTTAAGGTCTGAATCCACGCCCAGCGGCGTGTGAAACAGCCGCGCTAACCACTGCGCTATTACAGCAACGAAACAGCTTATTGTATTTGTCTTGGTGACAATTATAAGTATTTTATTATTATTCGATAGCAAGAAACAAATCATAAAAAAGCAACTTTTTACAGGCTCTCAATATGAAGACGCGTTCATCACCATTTATAATTTTTTGATTCCCGTTACTGTAACAAGTGGAAGTATACTCGTTATTAAAACACGTGTCACGAGGTCCATAACCCCTACATGCTATTTTCTCCAACACGGTCTAGTTAAAGGAAACTAACTCGTATAACGTCTTGGAAACCGGAGCTTCCACGCGTCTATTTCTCAAACGGAAAAACATTTTTAAAACGACACTATGGAAGCATTCTCGACAGTTTGTCTAGCGATTCAAGATGGATTAGATCCACATAGATAGTTATGTTTATCGCTGGGTTTTAATCGCGCACAAAATACTATAAAATTAGTTTTGTTTATTTACTTCGGCATTTTGGGCATGTTGCAATAGCCGGGGTCACAAGTTAAATGAAGAGCGCGAGTCGTTTCGATGAAAAAATTAGGGTGTCGCGTTCTCCTACCCTCATTTTGGTTTTATAAAAGCGAAAGGTTGACAACACGGCGCACTAGAGCTCCATGGCCTTATCACCCTCTCCGTTCCACCACAGGACAAGCAGAAGAACGGAACACTATCATCCGTTCCTCGTGGACGTACGCAGCGATTCCGTTCTACTTTCTTCATGCGTACAGCCCATGAATGGAACTCATTGCCGGCTTCTTTGTTTCCTATGAACTACAATTTGGGCGTTTTTAAAGCTAGCGTGAATAAATTTCTTCTAGATCAACGTGCTCTATTGTCGACCGTTGCTCTTCATCAGTAGAGTTGGTGACCAAACGTAGATCTATTTTATATAAAAAATTACTACACTAACTGTATCAGCAGACCATTCTGAAACTATACCGTGTTACGGACACTTTTACGAACACTGTTTTAAGTGTCATAATAGTAACCTCATCATCTCTGCCATTAAGTTTTCCACCTATCTGACTGGAGCTACTATGCCAGCGGCCCAGAGCCTCGCTCCGATACTTCAAGGAGCTGGGTTGGCTCGGGTAGCTGGTAGGGGGAAATGCACAATACACCCCAAGCGGGACGTCAGTGCAGGACCTATCGCCCCCACTTTAAATAAGAAGAAGAATAAGAACAGTAACCTGGTTCCCTTTTTCGCGTTTTTAAAGCAGACGTGCCTCCTCTATGCTCCAGAGGACGCTGCAGTCCATAGTGACGCATTATTGTTACAAATCACGATCTATTTAGAGATCGGATGCGATCGCCATTATACGCTAAAAATATAACGCAGTGATGTATGACTGAAGTTTTATAGACAAATGCAGGTGCCTTTCAGACCTGACTCGTTTTATAACAAGATGAAATTAAAGTTGAATTTTATAGTTCTTTTTTATTACAAGATGGGCAATCAACTACAGCTCATGTGGTCGTCTGTAACGCTAGCTCGAAGTTTCAAGATTAATTTTCAAAGTTGCGGGAGTATATCATTGATTGATTTATTTTGGACATAAGGCTAACTATAATGGGCAGAAAAACACTCACTGTGCACCGAATCTAAAAATATTTTAATGATACTTAATATCAGTTACAAGTTATATTTCCATATATACTTTTTTAAACTTATCATGTTGTTCCAAAAAAGTAAGTTTACAAGGTGGATACAGTATACAGTATACCTCAAAGTTACAACTGAACTGTCTCTGTGTCGAAGTCAACTAGATCACCAAACGAGGCGCTATATCGTGATAGTTTTGCTTTTCTCTGTTGTCTATTGTACAAACTTATCTCGTTTTTGAAGATAATGAAACGCGAGATCGCGATTCAGAATATCAGTAAAACGAAAAATCGTATAATTCGAGATGTCACACTGTCATCGCAAGTGGACGATATGTAGCTAAACCGTAAGTCTCGCAAATTCTGGAGCCACAATTCGACTTTTATTTCGTGCTCCGAACTTTTTTGTTTGCAACGTGCCAGTGTGTGTGCTACCCAAAGCCAAATTCTAAATGAACAACGTCCAAATTACACCAACGCTTTTCAAAGGATATTTATGGCAATCGCCATGTCTTGAAATAGCATTTTATGTAACAACAGAATGCGTCACTGTTTCAGAATTGGATTTGAAATACATCTCAGTTGTACTAACTACTTGTTAGGTCATGAGATACTTGCAGTGTGGCCAAAATAGGTTGGGTTAGTGGTTAATTTTGTGATCTACGTTTTGGATTTTTATCTACGGTGACTTAGGAAAAGAATTTTTCCTTTTTTTTACATTGTTAAGTGCGTTTATTCTTTCTTCCATTTGTAGCCAGCTGTGGCAGTGATGTATTTATAATATTATGCATTATTATTATAGTTTTTTTTTACTTTAATAGTTTAAAAAAACTATAACGCTTATATAGAAATGTATTTTAAAATAAACTTCTTTAATATTTTTTTATATTTCGTAAACTTTTAAATTCCAGCTAACAATGTTTCACAAAATGTAATTTCACCACAAATGTTAATTTTACATCCGGGATACATTATTAAACAATGTTCCACGTTGCTCCAATAAATCTTTGTGGACGGTAAACAGTTAGTTTAGCAGCGAACTCGAATGTGAGAGCATTAAATTGGCCAATAAAAACTTGCTTTGGCACAACAAACACGAAATTAAACGGCAATATAAACAATATTTAGACCTGAATACCACACATATACCTGCATTCACCAAAGAACCAGAACAGCGTCATAAAAACATGTAGCATAAAGAAAATTACAGTTCTCTTTTTATTTACAATAGTCCAGTCGTCACCAGGGCAAGCGAAGCGAGCCCTAACACTATTCCACAACATGAGCATTTTTGTGGTACACTTTACTGAAAAACTATCACGCCTATAGACTTGTGCTTTAACATAGTCATTTAACTTCATATTTAGATGTGTTATCTGTTAAAAAAAATAACAATTAAAAAAATTAACATATACAATTTTGTGTTCATTGGATATAATGTTATTGTACTACTAACGCCATCTGTTAGAAAACCAAAGAGCATCGCTGCAACAGAACTAAACTCAATACCCAAATACATTGTGGTTAATCTACTTAATACTAGATGACACCACTAGAATCAGGTTGTAAAACTACGCGAGCTCACAAAGCTCAGCTTTTTGCTAGTTATTATATTATTTTCAGCCTCTAGTGTTCCACTGCTGGGCAAAGACCTCCCTTTCTTTCTTCCAGGCTGCCCGGTCTTCGGTTTCGGTGGTCCAGTGACTATCGTGACGATTTAGTTCGTCACACCACCTTTGTCTGTGTCGACCCTAACTCCAGTCATTACATCGGAAAAAAACGAGTTAGAAGTGAACCGAGAAAGCCGATTTTTGGATATAGTGTAAGGACTCTTGGAAACGCTTTTCTTCAAATTGTCGACCAAGATTTCTTACGTGCATTCACATCTAAAAAAAGTTTTTTTTTTGCAATAACTCTGCTCTCCTTTTCTAATTTTTTGTTGATTTTTTACGGTCTTCGTTTTAGGTCATTTACATTCTTCACCTATACAGCCTATACAGCCTGGTGACAGACGGACAGACAGACAGACAGACAGACGGACGGACAGCGGATTCTTAGTAATAGGGTCTCGTTTTACCCTTTGGGTACGGAACCCTAAAAACATTTATTTATGTTTGTTGCTTTAATGATTGTTTTCGTGAATCCACGCTCTACAGAAGTGTCGCTTGTACCAAATAAGTGAACAGAGCAAAAAATATATTCACTTTGTATATAATTTAAAGTTATTAAGTATAATTTCCAAATCAGTGGGCTTCCGCTCATTGTGAGAAGAGTAAGGCCATCACGCTGGCCAAGTGCAAGTTGACAGACTTTTTTTACTCCTTCACCATTTGAAGGCATCCGCAATACGCACATATGACTTAGAAAAACAGAAAGCCTCCAAATTAGAAGACAGACAGTATCCTAACTAGGCTACCGAAATTTCGCATCACCAAGTATAATTAAAACATTAAAAAATGATCTAACAAGTTTCTTATCCAACAAATTAATTAATTAAAAAGAAGTTTAAACTATCGCTTTCAAAACATTCCTGCAATTTATAAAATTTCGCCATCTACCGTTGCTACTATCCAAGACGCCTTTATCTCTTTTTGAGATGACCTCTAATCGGTCAGAATTGTATTGTTGCCAAGCTCTTGAACTTTTTCAAACAAAAGACTTACGACTAATTAATTATTTATAATTGCAACGCTGGTTTGAATTTGTTATGCTATTAATTATATTTTATCTGGCAGGCTCTATGAATTAATATGGTTTAGATGGTCAAAGAGTTTAGTTTGACAGATTATAAGAAGTATTAATATACGATAAGACGCAAGTGGAATATATATAGTAGTTTCAGCAGAATTTATTGTGTTTAAGACTAAAATGTGTGTGATATTTTCTTAAACCTGTCCCAGAGGGATGCCGCCTGGAACGGCAAGGTATAAAAATGCACGTGAAACACTTAAAAAAACGAACACAAAAAAGTCGTGTAAAAACACGCGAACAATTAAAGTTGAACATTAATTATAATGATTGTTGTGCATTAAATAATCGTTTATAGTAATTTGCCCCAAAAATAAATTCACTCTTGCTGTTTTATTTGTATTCATTTAGCTATTGTGTGTGTTTTTACTAAGACCTCATCTCTCTTAATGTTAAGTGACGGTATGGACACATCATCACATTATCAGCCATAGAACGTCCACTGCTGGACATAGGCCTCCTCCTGGGGGGGGTTTTGTCAATACTCGCCACGCTTGGCAGGCGGGTTTGGCGAGCGCAGTTAGGTGTGATTGTTCAAGGAAGACGCTGCTGCCCATCTTCCGTATTACATCCCTTAGCCGACTCTTACGGCAACCACGGGTAGAGAGGGTGGGGTACAATTCTTACGCCGGCACCACCACGGCAATGATGGATGGTGATGACGATGATGGTAATTTATTAATTTTGAGACTTTTATTCCATCCCATAGTTGTCTCAACTATAATCGCTACAAAAATCTTACTATCATTCTAAGACACGTGGGAATATATTACGCGCTTATACGAGTACAGTAAAAGATTTATTTTATTTATTGAGGTAAAAACGACTATTCTAACAATTAAAAAAACTCATTACTAATCCAATATAAATTGAGAAAACGACAAAATAAATTAGGTTTATAAATGTTACAAATGTCAGAAGAAATTATACAATTGTCAATATAAAGTAAATTTTTATATAAGGTAAATCTAAATTTAAATGTCAACGTCAATATTATACAAATGTCAAGAGCAAATTGTCAAATAAAACATTTTGATGTCATAATCGGTTATCTAAAATATAAATGTCAAAATCATTATCGGATTTTTCTGTCCCATTGGTCAATTAAATTTTCGGAATATGTCAAAAAAGTGGTCATGGTTATTTGCCAGTAGTCACGAAATATAATAATTATCATCAAGAAAGAGACAATTATTTTCTACTACATTAGAAACAACACGCCCATGTATATAAAACAGATTTTGGCTACGCGTGACTTGAATAGGTGAATAGGTACGAATCTTCGAAATTTAGTTATAAATTCATTTAATGTCACCTAAACGACTTCGGCCGGAGCTTTTCAGTCACCGATTTCACATTGAAACGTCTTTTAAACGTACTTCTATTATTGAAACTATTTAAATACTGCGTAGATATTAGACGCGATCATCCGCCATGCTCAATGTTTAGAAAAAACTTGCAAAGTGGTTTATTATGTTACGGTAAATGATTTGGCACAGACTCGATATTTTATCATTCGTAATACTATTCCACAACGTGAGCGCTTTTGTGGTACACTTTACTGAAAAACTATTACGCCTATAGATTTGTGCCTTAACATAGTAATTTAACTTCATATCTAGATGTGTTATCTGTTATAAAAAAACAACATAATTTTAACCATTATAACAAATGAACAATAACAATTTTGTATTCATTGGACAGAATGTTATTGTACTACTTACGCCATCTGTTAGGAAACCAAAGAGTTAACATCGCTGCAACAGAACTAAACTCAATACTCAAATACATCGTACTTAATACTAGATGACATCACTAGAGTCAGGTTATAAAATAATAACTGTCTTAAAAATTATTACCCGTTAGAAAAACTACGCGAGCCCTCACAAAGCTCAGCTTTTTGCTAGTTTATATCAATTCTAACTCATATTCTTCTTCTTATTCACTGAGTCCCTCATTTCTGAGGATTGTGGTTATTGAAACCTCTTAGACGGGCAATATGTCTCCATCGCCTCCTGTCCAAAGTAGCTCACCACCTGATAGCTACTTCTAGTATTTAAAAGAGGAGATGGCTTCTTTCACTTGGTCAGACTATCGAGTAATTTTTTTAATGTAAAATTAAAGACAGATTAATTAAGTAAAACGGTCGAGGTGCTCCTGGTGGTAAAAGATAACGCCTGTACAAGACCATTGCAGCGATACACAGAATCATGAGTAACAGAACAAAGTTTAGGGCATCACTGCTTTGGCGCTCATCACTTTGAGACTTTTTTTTAATGTTGACTGGCTGAAGTGACGGTGTGGTCGCAGATGGTAAATCACACCTAGCTTGGAATGGAACTGGCTCTCAAATAAAGCTGCCGGAACACACCGTTAGATGCTTGGCGGCAGATTTTCAACTTGAGGGTGATAGCTAGCCAGCCGAGTACTGGAAAGTACCCTACCTCCACGCTATGGTTTCCTCACGATGTTTTCCTTCACCGGCAGCTCAAGCTCATTGTTGGAGTTTGAACCCACGCCCTTCGGCATGCGAACCGACGGCGCCTTCCATTGAGCTATCATCGCTACATACTACTAGATAATTAGTCTCAACAGCCCTGTAATTGCGCTAGCTGCAGTACCTTTCAAGCCGGAACACAGTAATGTTAACACACTACTTGCTTGGCGGCAGAATATCTGGTACTGCGGTGGTACGTACCTAGACGACCTCCTGCCAAGGAAATCTACCACCAAGTATGCACCAAGGTATGCACATATACTATCACAGACATACGTTCTAACATGGGTACAACTTTAATACGCTTAAGAAATTTTGATTGCGCGATTCAGGCTTTTGTCTCTGATTGGTTAAATTATTGTATGTTGTATAGATGTCGCTGTATGCTTCACGTATACCTAAAAGATGCCATAAGGAAGACTATAAATACCAAAAATATTTTAATAATCGCATATAATATGAATCAGTTTTACGAGTTCCATGAATTAACTATGATATAAAACTTCCATTCTCAGTTTAATTTTGAAACTAATAAATCATAACTAACCACCAAAACTGCAATTTTTATAATTTCATATTTCGTAACGTGCCGAGTTGGCGGCCCGCCATTACAAGCGGGACAACGATATGTTTCCGCTTGAGTGGGATAAGGACAGGTGATAATCTTGTGTGAAAAATATTTATGCTAAGGTCTACGAGATGACGGGAATAGAATCGGTTCAGCAGTTTATACTGGCGTTCAGAATATGAAGGTTAACTCGCGAACTGAAAAGTATTCGGGCGTACAGAATTCTTTGGTTAAACAAACAGCTTTGATGTTTGTTATTATTTTTTTATGCATGTAATCACATCTTGGGAGATTGAGAGGTTAGTTTTAGAGTTACGTGTCTGAAGTGCGTGATGCGGAACTCTTTTTTTACACCGACTCCAAAAAAGGAGTAGGTTCTCAATTCGTCACAATGTTTTGACAAACAAAATGACGGCTGAACCGATTTTAATTTATTTTTTTGAAACGATATCCTATCCATGTTGGTCCCATAAAAATGTTATCAAAATCTTTGTAGTAGTTTGATCTGAGTTTGACCTGCTACATTTTTTCGGGATAAAAAGTAGTCTATATGTTAACACACAGGCAAAAAATATGTCTGTCTGATGATCACTGATGTCTTTAGTTCTTAAGTACCTTTCGGTACGGTTACTTTAGAAATAGGGCAATACTTGCGGTCGTCGCTCCACTTTCTAGCAGGAAATAAATAGTTTGAACTCTATGTAGAGTATTCTATCTTACATAAGTCTAGAATTAAATTTATACTATTATTATAGCACGATGTTTTTTATTCTAAATTTACTAAGAACAGTATGTGGAACATATGACAATCGCATTTTCTTATTTCAAATATTTATTGTTAACATTATTTTTTGCTGCTTTTCTTATAATTTTTTTAAAGGATTATCTACCTTATTTCGATAAAATAATGTCTAAATTAATATGGTCGTTATTTGTAGCTGCGCAGTCTTACCAATCTTGCTGCTCAATTTTACCCAACCAGAGCTAAAAAAAAGAAAAAAAATATCTCATTCTCTCATTTATTTTATTGTAATACTTGAATGTTTAAAACAATATTGTATGATTAATAATAAAAATAATAACAGTTGACTCGTATAATATTATCCGTATTTATTTGATAGTCCCTGTTTCGTTAAGTGCGCAGTCTTAGACCACCCTACCCTATAGTTCTAACTACCTCTGTTGAACATATGTTTTTATTGAACAAGTTATATTTAGTTGGGGTGGACGTGTTCTAGAGTGGAGACCGCGTATTGGCAAACGTAGCGTAGGACGCCCTGAGACTCGATGGAGTGATGATATATGTAGGACAGCTAGCGCTGGATGGATGCGGAAAATCGATGATCGGTTTGAAGGGTACTGCAGCTAGCGAAATTACAGGGCTGTTGAGACTTACCATTGAAAGTCTCAATGTAATGAGCGCCAAACCAGCGATACCCTGGACTTTGTTTTACTACTCAAAGTTTTGTGTATCACTGCAATGGTCATGGACAGACGTAATCTCTTACCATCAGGAGGGTGTCTTGTTCGTCTCATTACTTTGGACCAGCAGTGGACTTTAAAAGGCTGATGATGATGATGAAGTACGTATTTAGTTTCTGGTTGGAAAGCACTCGTGAAAAAGAATTCCTTCCACGTGACGACGCTTGCGTCAGATGGCCAAAGGCGAGTTGGCTGACCCGACGCCACCGGCATATATTACTCCCACTAAACTATTAATAGAAACGTGATAATGAATTAGGAATTTATCCTAAAGGGCTCTGTTAGTCTATGTTTGTTTTAAGATAATTTGGCTTCTGTACGACGTACGTTTTTCACTTGTACCTTTTACCCGACTGCCAAGGAAGGGTTATGTCTTGTATGTATGTGTGTATGTAAATTTCTTAATTACCTCGTATCTTCCAAACGGCCGAATGGATTACGACAATTAAGGTATCGTTAGATTCGTCTCAATAACCCAAGTGTCCTTAGAGGGTGGTTTAAAAAATCAAGAAGATGGATTTTTGGCGTGAAATAGTAATAAGTTAATTTAAAAAAAATGTATCTAAATAATATAAATTAAAAGAGGATTACAAAAATATACATAAGATATATGTTTAAATTAAATTCGGAATAATAAATTTGTTTAAAAAGTTTTTCCTTTAATTATAGCTATTTTAATCGCAGTAGAGTTATATTTTTTAAACTCTTGAGCTTGTTAAGAGGAAACTTTACGAAAACTTTTTAAATGTCATGTGAACTAGTCTATTTTTTTTTTGTAAAAGTAATGAGACGAACAAGACACTCTCCTGATGGTAAGAGATAACGTATGTTCATGACCATTGCAGCGATACACAGAACTTTGAGTAGTTAAAGCTGTGTAGACGTTTCTTTAAAAAAAATATACAGACTTATGTATATATTATATTAAAGAGCATGTTTTAAACGAAGCCCAGGATTTGTACCATTGCAATGATTGTTGATAGGTGCTACATTCTACCATTAGAGAAATATCTTGTTTGTTATATTATTTATATTTCTCGTGCTTATAAGAAATAACGCCTACATATTGACAGCTCTGTTGGCTCATTGGAAGTATATTTGCAAAAACGAACTGTGGGTGGGTTCGATTACCACCCAGTATAAACATTTTGTGGTATAAAAACAAATATTTGTTCTGTGTCTGTCGCGTGCGTATTATAAGTATGTATGTACAAAATAAAAAGTATTTAAGTATTCTATCAGTAATCTGTCATAGTGCAGCTTTGCTTAGTTTGGGGTCAGATGGCACTGTGTTTAATATCCTACAATATTTATTTATTTATATGGCCATTACAGCGGCACCAAAGAACTTTTGTTTGCTAAGTTAATCTTTCCAACAAAACAATCTAATTTAATACGATTTTTTTTATGCCACAGATGGCAATTAAGCTGACAGGTAAGCAATCATCGTCACCTATGGATATCTGAAATATTAGGGGCATTACAAATACGTTGCCGGCCTTTTAAGATTCTATAAATACGCCTTTAACTTTTAACTTTAGGTAAGTTTGTTTATATGATAATTACAGTTTTTTCGATATCAAAGTAAATTTTTTTTTTTAATTAGATCGCCAACTCTATACAATTCACAACATTTATAAATTTTAACAACATTAAAAAAAGAAAACTAGATGTTATAGCAATTACAGGTGACGCATGCATCAAATTATAAAGTTAACAATTAATATTAAAAAAAATTGGAAATGCCAATATTACGTAATTGATAAGTAGATATGTCAAGTTTAATATTCAATTCAAATTAAACAATATGAAATAATAAAATTAAAATTAATAAATTTTAAATTAATATTGGAATTAAATTTGGAATTATCACGGAATTAATAAATATGTCAAGTTTATTTTGAAGTAAATTAAATAATATAAAATGATAATAATTCAAAATTCAAAAAGTGAATAATTTATGGTGCCAAGTATTTAACAGATTATTTGAAGGTAAGTAAACTATTGGAAAAGACCACCATATACCTATAAGAAACTTAGTTGTAGTATCATATACCTATAAGAAACTTAGTTTGTATATTAGTAAATTAAATAAGTTTAAGTTTAAATTTGAGACTATAAACTATTCGCTAGGCTCGTATCAACGCAACCATTCAAAAAAAAAACCTTAAAAACTTTGTAAAATAATATTGGGTTAAAAATTTATTTATTATATTGTAATCTTAACACGGTTGCGTACGAATAACTAGGACTATTAATTGAGTAAAATGTTCGAAATACAATCTAAATCGAAAATGTATCCAACTTTAGTGATGAAGCTACAACAGTTGTTCTTTACCCACGTGTCAAAAAACGTGACATCAATGACGTCACATCTTTCAATAATGTCAATATCACATAATAATAATTTATCTTATTCATTTCATTATTTATGTTCTACAATAATATTCATGTAGCTTGTCGTAGCTCCGTAGACCCGTAGCTGGGTCGCTACGAGTTTTCTACGAACTTTGATTTGAACTGAATTGCAACAAAAATTTAAATACATACTATTGAATCAATATAATTTGAAATACATACTATTAAATCAATATAATTTTTAGTTTAATATGTTCGCTTGTAATGCAGCCGAGTAGGATGTTTTGACAGCTTGAAGAACTCTATTATAGTAATATTCTTAACCATTTGTTTTTTTAAGACAGGCTAGGCGTTTGATTAGCTCACCTGATGTTAAGTAGCAGTGTGGTCAAAGATATTAAAAACACACCTAGCGTGGTATGGGACTGGTTCTTAAGTGCGGCTGCCGGAACAAACCGTCATTACTTACTAAAATATGTGTAAAAGGAGCACTTAATGCAAAAGTATTTTGTGCCAGCTATTCCCACAGTATATGAGATGAGACGCGCATCAAAATATTAAAAAAATACTATGATAAATATATATATATATATATATAGGTACATATAAACTAGATTAAATATCGTAGGACATATCGTAGCGCCATCTGACCCCAAACTAAGCAAAGCTTGTACTATGGCAGTCAAATAACTGATAGAATATATATATCCTTTCTTTTTTGTAAATACGTACTTATAATACATACATAACACCCAGACACAGAACAAACATTTTGTTTATACCACAAAATACTTGTCCAAAAATCGAACCCACGCCCTATAGCTCTTAAGGCAGATATTCTACCAATGAGTCAACAGGGCTGTCAAAATGTCATATGTATAAATAAATAATTGAAGTTTTCAGTATGCATTTTGTAATGTAGCCATTGCTTTTAGTTTTTAATGCAAGCGAAACGTCAAAATATGTCGTAAAGGCCAAACATTTGAAGATAAACCGTCATAATTTCATTATTTAATGGCACATGTCCATTCCAGAATGAAAATTATGTACCATGAATAAAAGCAATTAGATTAACGTGTCTATTTTCTGTTTTAAGACACTTCAAGGCTTACTGCATTTGATATAAGGTCACTTTGACATTTACTGTCAATGGTTATTACTCTTTCAAATCTATGCCGACCGAGGTTTCAATATTGCAGAACTACAGTGCTTGTAGTTTTTTTTTTTTTCTACTTCGACAATAGTACGTACATTGTGCCAGTCTTG
Source organism: Biston stratarius (assembly GCA_950106695.1). NCBI lineage: Eukaryota > Metazoa > Arthropoda > Insecta > Lepidoptera > Geometridae > Biston > Biston stratarius. The sequence goes on from OX467108.1 coordinate 3,946,664, forward strand.
TTTTTTTTTTTAAAGTAATGAGACGTCTTTACGCTGATAGTAAGAGATAACTATAATTTCACTTGGTGGTAGATATCCTTAACAGGCGGTCGTCTAGGTAGGTACCACTGCAGTACCAGATATTCTGCCGCCAGGCAGTAGTGTGTAAACATTACTGTGTTCCGGTTTGACGGGTATTGCAGCTAGAGAAATTATAGGGCTGTTGAGACTAACCATCGAAAGTCTCAAAGTAATGAGCGCCAAAGCAGTCATGTCCTGGACTTTTTGTTACTAAAATTTCTGTATATCGCTGCATTGGTCACAGATATACGGTATCTCTTACCATCAGGAGAGCGACTCATTTATCTCATTACTTTTCCTTAAAAAATAATATAATGCACGCCCATGACAATTGCAGCAATACGCAGAACTTTGAGTAACAAAATAAAGTCCGGGATATCGCTGCTTTGGCGCTCATTGCTTTAAGACTTTCGATGTTTTGTCTTAACAGCCCTTTAATTTCGCTAGCTGCAGTACTCTTCAAACCGGAACACAGTAATGTCTAAAGGGAAAATAGTTATAATCACGTGTTATCCTATTTCACATGTAAGTAAAACTCGTCTCTGATGAGTAAATTACAAACACTGGCTTGTAATTATTGTTAATTTTATTTTAACTTGCTAAAGTCAGTTTATCTAAGAGGCCAGCTCAAGCCAATATGAAATATTAGGTATTTCCATTGTTCCGTGAAAAAGGAACGAATAACAAACACAGCTTCCCATCTATATACAGTATTAGTAGTTAATGGAGTTACTAACTAATATCTGCAATTTAAAACATATCAATTCTTTATATAATAGCATACATAATCCATATTTCTTTACACCTTGAATAGCCTATGCAGGCATGCATAATTATGTGAAATTTATATACATATATACATCGTTATAATTTCTGTAGCTATCGATTCAATATTTCAACATACATACATATAACATATTTGGCACTATATACATATGCTAATTCTGGAATATATTATTTACAAATTCATCTTAAATGACCTAGTTATCTTCAATTCCGATAAACCAATTTCAGAAACCAAACTTCGTATAAATAAACATTGAACGATATTACACAGCGCCATCTAGTCCTAAATTAAGAAAGGCTTGTACTAAGAGAACCGGATAACCCACGTACTGTACATGGTAACTTTTTTGTAAATACATTAACCCTAAATATCGATTCGTGATCGCATTTCGTGTTCATCGTGTTCTATTTTCGCTATAACCTCTCAAAGCGCATTTTCCGTCATCCGCGAGCGGCGCGCGATTTAAGCGAGCGCCGTCCGCCCGCCCAATCCGCCGACTGTGGACGCCAGATCAAAAATAGTCCGCGCGTCCGAACCCGCTGCATACAAAAGTGGCCAACCATAGGCTTATCAGGTTTCCCTGCCCACACGCCGTCCCACGCAACCCACACCATGCGTTAGTTTGTTAGCACAGCTTGCGTTGTTAGCTCTGTTATCCGCACTGCAGCACTGTACCCGAAGCTCTAGCAAGACACTCCACTTACACTAGAGACACTAGGACACTTAACAGACACGGTCGCGACAGTTGTCGAGTTGCGCGTATGCTGGTCACCACACTACTGCCCCGCGCGGCCTGCTCGCTCCCGACCGGACAAAAATACTCTGCATTGTGTACACAACACTTATAATACCTAGGCTTTGGTATAAATCTCAGTAAACTTTATAAATAGTTAGTTTTGATGGAAAACTGCAGTGCCGTTAACCTAGATGGAAGGTTTGGTTTGGCCGAAGGTGCAGGACGTGACTGTAATTCTGATAAATAGCGGCTGAGTTAATTCGTAATAGTTGCATGATTAATAAATTTCTGGTACTGTATTTGGGTTGGATTTTGATGCAAAACTGCAGTACTCTTAACCTAGATAGAAGGTTTGGTTTGGTCGAAGGTGCAGCATGAGGACGTGACTGTAATTCTGATAAATAGCGGCTGAATTATTTCGTAATAGTTGCATTATTAATAAATTTTTGGTACTGGATTTGAATTGGATTTTGATGCAAAACTGCAGTACTGTTAACCTATATGGAAGGTTTGGTTTTTTACCAATTTTTTTTTGACCAACTTTTTAGGAACTCTTTGTTAGCGACTTTTTTAAATTAGGTAGTTAATTTTTATCGTAGTATGCATGTGTTATTTTAGATAATTGATTTAGTTTTCATTTAACATTATATGTAGAAAACCAGTAAGGAGTATAATTTTAAAGTTTCTAAGCTTGATTTTAGCTATCGAGCTCCAAATACATTTGGATCTAAGAATGATAATTTAACATATTTATATTTAAAAAATTTAACATTTTTATTTTTATTCTGAATTAAGTTTATTTATATACTGCAACATACCACTGCTGGGAATGCTGGGTATAGACTTGCTATTGAAGAGTTTTTTGGTCAATATTCTATCGATCAGGTATGGTAACTCCTTACCTTCTCCTTAAGTAGGTCGAGGTCATCTAGGTAGGTACCACCGCAGTAGGTACCAGATATTCTACCGCCCCAAGCAGTAATGTATAAACATAACTGTGTTCCGATTTGAAGATTACTGCAGCTAGCGAAATTACAAAGCTGTTGACACTAACCATCGACACCAACCATTGTAGCGATGATAGCTCAGTGGTTAGCGCGGTCGGTTCGCATGCCAAAGGGCGTGGGTTCAAGCCCCACCAATGAGCTTGAGCTGCCGGTGAAGGAAAAACATTGTGAGGAAACCATAGCGTGGTGGTAGGGTACTTTCTAGTACTCGTCTGGCTAGCTACCACCCTCAAGTTGAAAATCTGCCGCCAAGCATCTAACAATGTGTGTTCCGGCAGCCTCACTTGAGAGCCACTTCCATTCCAAGCTAGGTTGCTTTACCATCATCGACCACACCGTCACTTAACATCAGGTGAGTTGAGGTCAAACATCTAGCCTGTCAGAGATAAAAAAAACGAAAGTCTCAAATGCCCTGGACTTTTTTTACAACACAAAGTAAGGAGATCTACCACCAAGTAATAATTATTCGTACTGAAGTCTATTGCAGTCTGTGCACATTATGGATATCTTCAAAACCAGAGTAAACTAGTTCCTTCTAAGTTAACGAGCTAAGAAACGGTAGACTCTTTAGAAATAAAAACAACCATCGATTAACAATGATAAACTTAACATAAATAGAACAACTGGCAGCCATATGGCTAATAGCTATCTCTTCCAGGCAACTTTAGTAGGGAAATAATTATACAATAATCAAGAGAAAACACATTATACACTTATTAAATAGTAAAAAATCTTGATAGTATTATATACTAGACTTTTTATTTACAGTTAAATTTGCATCCGACCACATCCTGTCTACCGGATCGTAACCTAACATTAAGCAGGAACTGGTCAAATACAAACTTTATCTATCTCTGTTTTCTATCTAAATAAAAATCAGATTATGTTAGTCGGTAAGCGCAGAACTTGAGAACGGCTGAAACGATTCAGCAGATTTTTAAATTTATTTTATATTAGTTTAAACTTTTGGAATTGAATAAGTGTTTGATTGAATTGAATATCCCATCTATTCTTAATCAATAACGTATTTCCCCCAATTCTAGTTTGACTGGAAGAGATCGCTTTTGGCGATAAGGCCGCCTCTTGTGACACTACCTGACAAGACCCTTTTGTTTTTTGTAAAAAAAATATACCGGGCACGAAGAACTGCGCATTCAGCTAGTTTTTTTTTAAATACTGATAAGCCCGCGTTTGACCACCAACTCGCCTGATGGTAAGCGATGTTTTAGTCGAAGATGAAGCACGCAGACTTAGAAAATACCTGTTCACTCTGACCTTGAAAAGATATATAATAAAGAGATATAAAGATAGATTATATCTCTTACGTAACAAGGAAGCCGGCAGCTTGTTCCATTCCTTGGCCGTATGGATGAGAAGCGTAGAGTCAAAACGTTTGGTACCCAAGGAAATTCCACTATGTATGGGTGGTAGTGGGCCGTCTTTCTGCTTGTCCTGTAGTAAAAAGGGGATGGAAGTACAAGGTCGTACAGCTCAGTAGCACATTCTCCGAAATGAATCGTGTAGTAAATTGACAGACGTGCTACCTTCCGGCGGTATACAAGGCTTAAAAGTTTTTTTTACTACCAACTTTTCATCACCAATAAGTCGAAAGGCACGCCGCTCTACCGAATCAAGATCTTGAAGTTGGTACTTGGCAGAACCATCTTAGAAGTGGCAGCAATATAAAGTTAAAGCCTACTATAAGGTGGCTCATTACGTGGAAGACAGGAATATAGGTTGTAGTAGCTTCTCTCTGCACTTGCACCCCCCTGGCTAAGTGACAATTGTAGTAAGCATAATGTATTAATATCTATAACTGTAAACTGTATAAATTCTAACCTAATATGAAAAGAAAAATCCACAAAAAAAAATGCCTTGCTGAGTTTCTTGCCGGAGTCTTCTCAATTGAAGTGTAATTACGAGCCGGTGGTAGATTCAAAAATGTAACTTAACGTTCATAAGTGCCTTACCAGGGCCTAAACTGAATAAATGACTTTTTGATTTTGATTTTGAAATTAAATTTATAAAAAGATTTTCACTTATCAAGAGTTCCAATAACTCTTCAGTAACATACTATGTTACTGTAAATAGTAGTAACCACTGTTACGATAAAAGAGCTTAGTATTAATAAGACAACAATTGCATCTGGCACAAGTCAACAATAACAATATATAATAATAGATAATAAATTAAGCGGGATTACCCCAAGGCGAGCGACGAAGTGGGGCGCCATGGAGGGCGGGCGGGGTTATGACGGAATTAGACTTGTCACAAATTTGCGAAATATTGTGCAATACCGTATCGTTGACTCAGATGTTTAACTTGAACGATTTTGTCGATTGGTGGCAGATTTCCTTAGCAGGAGGTCGTCTTGGTATCCACCACTGCAGTACCAGATATTCTGCCGCCAAGCAGTAGTGTGTAAACATTACTGTGTTCCGGTTTGAAGGGTACTGCAGCTAGCAAACTTTCAGGGCTGTTGAGACTATATGTCTCAAAGTAATGAGCGCCAAATCAGGTGATGCCCTGGACTTTGTTTTGTTACTTAAAGTTCTGTGTATCGCTGCAATGGTCATGGACAGACGTTATCTCTTACCAGCAACCATTAGTAAAGTGTACCGTTCGTCTCATTACTTTAACATAAAAAAAATGTAACGATAATAGCTCAGTGGTTAGCGCAGCCAGTTCACACACCCAAGGGCGTGAATTCAAACCACAGCAATGAACTTGAGCTGAAGGAAAACATCGTGAGGAAACCTTAGTAGTACCATGGTGGTACTTTCTAGTACTCAGCTGGCTAGCTACCACCCTCAAGTTGAAAATCTGCCGCCAAGCACCTAACAGTGTGTTCCGGCAGCTTCTCTTGAGAGCCAATTCCATTCCAGGTTAGGTATTTTTACCATCTACAACCACATCGACACTTAACATCAGATGAGCTGTGGTCAAACACCTGGCTTATCAAGAAATAAAAAACCGGCCAAGTGCGAGTCGAACTCGCGCATGAAGGGTTCCGTACCATTTTCTATAAAAACGGCAAAAAAAATCCCATTTGTTGTATGGGAGCCCCCTTAAATATTTATTTTATTCTGTTTTTTAGTATTTGTTGTTATAGCAGCAACAGATATACATCATCTTTAAAAATGACAACTGTCTAACTATCACGATACAGCCTGGTCACAGACGGACGGACAGCGGAGTCTTAGTAATAGGGTCCTGTTTTACCCTTTGGCTAAGGAACCCTAAAAAGTCCGCGGTGGCATATATCTACTTTTCAAGGTTTATCGTCTGTACGCTTAGATCTTTTAAACTACTTGACGGATTTTAATGCGGTTTCCATCAATAGACAGAGCTATTCAAGAGGAAAGTTTATATATATGATACATGTACGTATTGCACGTGCACCACATCAGTATCTACATTGCACCCGTCCGAAGACGGGGCGGGTCGCTAGTGTACTTATAAAAAATGGACAACAAAATAAAAAATAAGTCCTGTCTTCTAATCAGACTACCATAACTTCTTTACAAACACAATTTTTTTATTGATAACACCAAAGTTACAAGTGTTTAAGATCAGAGCAAATTGACAAAAAGAAATATTAAAATATCCAAGTTTTTTATACTAATACATAATGCACAAAGTGCGATGCCAAAAATAGACAAGAAAAACATTGAAAAACAACGTTTCAGTTAGATCTGATGCTCTTGACTACCTGAAAATAAAATAACAACGTATATTGTGTCTGTTGATTTCTCACGTCTTCATGTCAGTTCTACGCGGCCTACTTAGGAATTAGGTCGCTCGCACTGAATTCACTGTATTATTTAACAGTACTTGATATCTTGTAGTATTTAGTTAGCTGCAAACTAATCGCAGTATTTTTTTATTGTTTACAATAAATAATCCACACACTATTCCACAACCTGGGTATTTTTGTGGTACACTTTACTGAAAAACTATCACGCCTATAGATATGTACTTTAACATAGTAATTTAACATCATATCTAGTTGTGTTATCTATAAAAAAAATATATAACCATCAAAACAAATTAACAATAACAATTTTGTATTTATTGGACAGAATGTTATTGTACTACTTACGCCATCTGTTACTAAACCAAAGAGTTAACATCGCTGCAACAGAACTAAACGCAATACTCAAATACATCGTAGTTAATCTACTTAATACTAGATGACACCACTAGAATCAGGTTATAAAATAACAACTGTCTTAAAAATTATTACCCGTTAGAAAAACTACGCGAGCCCTCACAAATATCAGCTTTTTGCTAGTTATAATATATACTAGCTTACGCCCGCGACTTCGTACGCGCTGACTTTAGAATTGAGTTCAAAGATAAATTATATATTATATAGAATTAATCAAAATCCTTTCTTAGCGGATGCCTACGCCATAACATCTACATGCATGCCAAATTTCAACTCGATCCGTCCAGTGGTTTGGGCTGTGCGTTGATAGATCACTATGTCAGTCAGTCAGTCACCTTTGAGTTATATATATTTAGATAGACTAGCGATTCGCCTCGGCATCGCACGGGTAGTAAGAATGGGTATAATAAGCTATCTTTAATAGGTAGATATATGCTGCCATGGCCTTTTATGTTAAAAGAGGAATATACCATAATGCATTGTTTTGTTATATCTCAAGGGGGGTAACGCAGCGTTTTTGATGTAAGCTCCCAGGTGTCTTGACTTTTTCCGACACTTCCAACAATTATCATTTATAATACCACAAGAGCTTCAAAATTATCGGGTATTTCAATCAATTTACACAAAACCTTGACAAATTATAATTATATACCTAAACCTTTCTCATGAATCACTCTATCTATTAGTGGAACTCGTATGATAATATGTTTAGTAGTTTTTAAGTGTATCGCGAACAGACAGACAGACAGACAGGCACGCCGGATGACTTTGTTTTGTCAGTATGCCTGTAAAATAATGGTAACGGCAGCCGCAAACCTGTATCTAACTGGGAAGGCTTTTAAATCGAAATGTACCTATATTCTAGCAAATAAATTATTTCGATATGTTTTCATTCTTTCGCTTAAGCGAACACAAGAGGTTAACCTCTTGTAACGCAATATCATAGAAAGCAATGTGTCCATTTATGTCACTTTCCAATTACCAACTTGGCAGTTCTGCCCGCATTGGGTTAGCCCGGCAACGTCTGAGCCTTTTCGACCCCAAAATCCTCCATTCCCTCTCTTTAATTCTTGCTTTTAACAACCGTTTTGCCTTAAGCACGAAGGTAGGCCAGCCCTTTGGGTAGTGGTTACCATATACTTCGACTGTGCCTCAAAGTACCTTTTTAAGATTGTCTCCTCGTCAACAAAGAAAAAGCCTAAGACTTCTTAGCATTATAATTTTCATCTATTCCTTCTCATTTTCTCTAACTACTTATATACAAGTTTATTCACTGCCAAAACTAAGATATTGAAATCGAGAACAGTTTACAGGTACGCCAGATGAACTGCGGCACTTAGTGATTCAGAGATGAACCTTGGTCGGACTTTAAGCATTCGAGTTTAGGATATCGGGTGGCAGAAATAATTTAGTAGTTACTCTTTTTGAACGGTAACAAGCATTTTTACCCGACTGTCAAGGAAGGGTTATGTTTTTCGCGCGTAACTTGTATGTACATATGTATGTAAATTTCTTTATTACCTTATCTTTCAAACGGTTCGTCTCAATAACCCAAGTGTTTTTGGTTTAAAAAAAAACAAGATGGTGGACTTTTGCCGTGAAATAGTAATACGTTTATAAAAAAAAAAATAACTAAACCTATCAAGTATCTAAATAAAGGCAATTAGAACAGGATTACAAAAATATATATGTTATATGTTTAAATTTAATTAGGAATAATAAATTTGTTTAAAAAGTTTTTTTGCCTTTAAATATATTTTAATCGCAGTCGGGTTATAGAAGTCTTCAGCTTGTTTAGTATTTTTACTTGGAAAACTTACTGTGGTATTAATAATGAATTCGACACAAATGAAGGACTATTAACATATTGTTTTGAAAGTAAAATATAACAGTATTCATTAAAAATAATAAACCTCCAAAAATAGAGCGTGCAGATGAAAAGTAGCATAGCCAAAAACAAATCAAACGCTGATTGTAACAAAACCAAAAAATCGATTGAATTTATATATTTATTTTATTTATGATAAAACCTAACGCACCTAGCCTGAAATGGAACTGGCTTGGTGACATATTTCAACTTAAGGATAATAGCTATCCAGCCGAGTACTAGAATAATACCCTACCACTACGCTATAGATTCCTCACGATGTTTTACTTCACCAGCAGCTCAAGCTCATTGTTAGGGTTTGGCCCACGACCTTCAGCATGTGAACCGACCGCGCTAACCACTGAGCTATCATCGCTACAAAAATTAGCGTACTGGAAATTGTATTATAACTTGACTTCCCTGTTAGCTCTTTTGATAGTTCTGCTTTGAGTTCTTCGATTCCCATTCAGTACTAACAATTGTATGACGAACATAAATGTTTATTTTATGTGTTTACAAAAAAGTAAGTTTTCTATCAGCTATTTGGTTCTTATAGTACAAGTTTCCTTTAGTTTGACGATAGAAAGCGCTGTTCGAAATGTAAAAAAATAACTGTTGTCTAGTAATCGGTTGAATCTGCACTGGAGTTACTTAATGTTGATTTACTTTATATATCTTGCGTTTAAAAAAGTTTATCATCATCATCATCATCATCATCATCATCATCATCATCAGCCATATGTATGACGTCCACTGCTGAACATAGGTCTCCCCCATTGATTTCCATAAAGACCGGTTGGAAGCGGCTCGCATCCAGCGCGTTCCTGCAGTCTTTATTATGTCGTCTGTCTACCTTGTGGGTGGACGTCCTACGCTGCGCATGCCGGTCCGTTGTGTCCACTCCAGTACTTTGCAGCCCCATCGGCCATCAGTTCTGCGTGCTATGTACCCTGCTCACTCCCACTTCAACTTGCTAATCCGCTGGGCTATGTCGGCTACTTTAGTTCGTCTACGGAACTCCTCATTTCTGATTCGATCTCGTAGGAAAACTCCGAGCATAGCCTTCTCCATAGCTCGTTGTGCTACTTTAAGCTTACTAAGAAGGCACATAGTTAGAGACCATGTTTCAGCGCCTAAGCCATCACTGGTAACAAACACGTGTAAAAGGTATTTGCAAATAAATACGCTTTAAAAAAGTTTAGCCGCAATTCTTGAAGTTGTTTCGATCATTTAATTCAATTTTATGTATAATGATTTAATTTTAAAAATATGCTAGCAGGCAAAAAGTTCATAAAGAATTTAAACCATTAACTGACAGAAAACCAAAAAGAAAGACACCAAAAGTCAAGCAAATATCTACAAACGTCATCACAAATTTATATGTAAAAATATCGGAAAAACCAAAAAAATACATAATGTGAACTCAATAATTTAACTTACTATGCTAAGTCTGAAAGATTTTTTATTGGTGATGTTGAAAAGTGCTTTTATTGTAGCCTTCCTCAGTATACCCAAACCTGTGGTAGGTTTCGCCGGTCTCAAGAACTGGTCCCGAAAGGCGCTTTACACTAAAGTTGACCTTTGTACACAATCTTGCTACAGTCAAATAATACCAGGTGTGTTCTCCGAGGCCATTGTTATAGCTTAATTTTAAATTCGACGAACGGAATGTTCTCCTGATGGTTAGAGATAACGCCTATCCATGGCCATTGCAGCGGTACCGACAAATCAAAGTCCAAAGCTGCTTTGGCGTTCATCGCTTTGAGACATTTGATTATTAGTCTCAGTGGCCTTGTAATATCGCTAGTTGTGCCCTTGTACAGCTTGTACCCTTCAAACCTGAATATTTTAGTGTTAAAAGATGATTTTCATTACTCTTTATCACTATCCTAGAAAAACTATGCAAATTTAAAAACAATTATGATACTGCAGTTTGTTTTTGTTTGTGCAAATTTTGTATGTAGTCTATTTAGTAAAGCTTGATTTGTATTACTGCGATTTTGTGTTTTTTAAATAGATTTTGTGTCTTCTCAACATTAACATCTCAACTACTAGTAGCAGTAATAACAGCGAGTGTTAAATGATTCGTTACGCCCATGAATGTCTTTGATAGTCGAAAGTTTTTCTGGCTGGAGCAAAAGCTGTGCGGTCCTGCTTCAACTGAGAATAAAGCATTTTTCCTCTCTGTTACCCAGGGCTCTACTTAAGCAATGCTAGAGCCGCAGAGGACCCAGATGTGCTCAGACATCTTGGCATCACCTATGTGCTCACCGTTGAAGCTCACCAGCTACCGAAGCATATTTTCATGGGTACCAATATCAAGAACATGTTCATTAGGGCCCCTGACTCTACTAGCACCGATCTCTTACCCTACTTCCCTTTATCCAATGCATTCATTGCTGAAGGATTGCACTCAGGAAACGTGCTCGTCCATTGCCGCTACGGAGTCTCCCGATCAGCGGTCATCGTCATCGCCTATCTCATGCAAACCTACAGATTGAGCTTCAGCGATGCATATCAATACGTTAAATACAGACGCAGGTTCATTAACCCTCGAGAACATTACATCGCCCAGCTGAGAGAGTTTGAACGTCTCAATTACGATATACGAAATATTAAAAAACTGCAAGCGTACATAACTGTGTATTCAAGAAATGTAAGGTATAAAATGCTATTTTTGATAATAGCGGTCGTCGTCGGAATTGTGGCTCCAGTTATTCTGATCGTCTAAGTGAATATATTAAGTGATTTTATTAATAAAATTTTGTAAAATAAGGCTGACTATTTATTTACACGTTTTTAACATATATGTTGTGGTTTTGTCATGGTGTAATTTTTTTTACATTTGCTTGTTAGAATCGATAAGTAATAAATGAGAACCGTCGCTGCCCTCTAGAATGGATTCACCACTCATTTTTTGGCAGCCCTGTATATTCAATTGTCTGTTACAAAAACTTAGAAAATAGTTCAGTACTCTGACGATATTTTTCTTTCTCCCAGGGCTCTACCTCAGCAATGCGAGGGCAGCGGCGGACCGAAATGTACTTAAGAACCTTGGCATCACCCATGTCCTCACCATCGAGGCGCACAAGCTACCGAGGGCTACCTTCGAGGATACCAACATCAGCACTCTCTTCATCCGAGCCTTTGATCTCCCCCAAGCGCACATTTTGCCTTACTTCCCAATGGCCAACGCGTTTATCGACGAAGGACTTCGAAAGGGAAACGTGTTGGTGCACTGCCACTTCGGCGTATCTCGTTCCGCCACGTTAGTAATCGCGTATTTGATGGCCAAGTATAAAATGACCTTCGAACAGGCTTTTGTTTACGTGAGACAGAGAAGAAGATTCATCAATCCCAACTCTGGTTTCGTGGCCCAGCTACGAGAGTACCAACGTCTCAACTACGATGTTAATGGCATTCATAGATTTGAAGCGTACATGAATGTACACGCGAGAAGGCATAAGTACAAGATAGCATCAGCCGCAGCTGTTCTTTTTGGAGTCATAGTACCAGCCATGGCACTACTTTAACTACGTCTGCGATTTAGTAAGCATTTTAGTAAATCAAGTGAAAGTTATGGAAATAAAATATTACTACAAATTTTTTGTGAGTTTATTGTGCTTGCAAAACTATTGCATAAGGTTTAAGCTAGATATTGCTTTATACAAAGCACTTGGTAATCTAGTTAGGAAGTCACAGCATCAGCATTTTAGTTTAATAAGATATAGAGTCGCGTTTCGTTTGTACCGTCAAAATACTCATCCCCACAATTTACAAATCTGAAAATCCCGTATGATTTCTCATCCACTTGATGGTGTCTTTCAGCGGAGACCTTTCTGATAACAAGTATATAAATAGTTTAAAAAACTTTTATAAACCTCTTTCTGGCATGGCAAGATATCGATAACATTCCTAATCTTGCAGGTGATTATCATCAGACAAACCGTCTGCATATTTGAATATCCATGTAATGAGTGCCAAAGCTGCGATAACCTGGACGTTGTTTTATGATTCAAAGTTCTGGGTACCGTTGCAATGGTTTACCGTTACCGTTCATTACTTTTACATTCAAAAAACCATGAGCTGTGGTAGTCTTTACCCGAGATATCTCCTGCAACAGACACCTACTACCACGTCGCAGTTTTCCATCCGAGTTTCAACCTGCTTTTGTATTCCCACACAGGACTCTACCTAAGCAATGCCAAGGCGGCCGGCGATCGGCGTCTGCTACGCCGTCTGTCAATCACCCACGTCCTCACCGTAGAAGCCATGCGATTACCAGCTTCCACTTTTGAAGGAACCAATATCAACACCCTTTACATTATGGCTTTCGACAACTATCAGACCAATCTTTTACCCTTTTTCCCATTAGCCAACGCCTTCATAGACGAGGGTATAAAACATGGGAGGGTCCTCGTCCATTGTCGATTAGGGGTGTCACGATCATCTACAATCGTGATAGCTTATCTGATGAATAAGTATAGATTGACGTTTGATCAGGCTTTTCGATACGTCAGAAGTAGGCGCCCTTTCATCAATCCTAACCCAAGTTTTGTAGCACAATTAAGAACATATCAGCAACACGGTTATTACGTGAGCCATTTGAAAAGACTCGAAGCGTATATGAAGGTGAATTCAGGTGAGAACAAATTTAAAGTGGTGTCTGCGATGATGGTGATGGTCGGGATAATGTTACCAGTTGCCGTGTTTCTTGTTTGAAATGGCGAATTTATGTAAATATTACAGTGTATTAAAAGTTTATTAAAAAAAAAATTGCGTTTTTTTCCTATAAGCTGAGAATATGCTAATTTAAAAAAAATAGTACTAACAATAGTAATATGTTTATTTTAATTTATTTATTTTTACTATCTTTTGGTATTTTCAGTTTGACTTTGTTTAGATGCTTTGTTTTCTTTTAAGGACTGTTGTAATTGGCGTATTGTGCCGTTTTAGTCTATAAACAATCAGTCACGGTGGCGGTGGCAATACACCTTGCTATAAGTTTAGAAATAGCAAAGAAAGTTTCAAAAAGATAATAAAATGCTTATAAAGTTAAACAGAACATAATATTGGCAACTGTTACTATAGAATATAGTTTTAACTCATTACCACTTCTTGGCAGAGAGATCGTTTGGTTATTGCATAGTCTTTATAAAAAAGTACATTTGAAATCGTGTAGTTTTCGTTTGTAAAATGTATAAATCTTTCGCCTTTAGTATCACTGTATTAACATAGTTTAAGAGAATTTTCATTTTATGCACTGTAGATATAATAAATTGTAAATAAATTACTATTTATAATAATTACGAAGGTCTAATCTCATTCGTTCGTGAGTTCTCACTGAAAAAGCGCTGTATGTACTTGTGTATTTAACTAAATAAGTTTTTCAATTGCAATTATTTTCTACCTTGTTCTTTGTACTAGTACTAGTACTAGTCTAGTACTTAGTACTAGTCTAGTACTTAGTACTAGTACTTAGTAATAGTTCTGCTTTGTAACTTTGTACGGTGTGGGTCCAATTTCTACTTAGGACAATTGTACATGAGGAACATCCACCACGTACGGATGACGTTTTGGTCGCGTTTGTCTGGCCGTCCGGTAGTAGAAAGGTGCAGGTCCAAAATGTGCAGTTCAAGTGCACAACCTCCGAAATGAATCTGGTAGAAAACTGACAAGCTAGCAACTCTACGACGATGCTCAAAGCTTTAAAGCTGAGACTCCAGTAAAGTGTCATTGCGAATTAATCTCCTGGTGCGTCTCTCGATCGATTCCAATGGCTCAAGTTGGTACTTGACATAGCCGTCCCATAGGTGCAAACAGTACTCCATACACGATCTTACTTGTGCTTTGTACAAGTTGAGTAGCTAATTCTATCAGTTATCTGGTATAGTACAAGCTCTGCTTAATTTGGAGCTAGATGGTGCTATATGAAATCACACATCCCATCATCAGCGATAGAACGTCCACTGCTGGACATAGGCCTCCTCCTTATGGGGTTTGCCAATACTCGCCACGCTTGACAGGCGGGTTGGCGAGCGCAGATAGGTGTGATTGTTCAAGGAAGACGCTGCTGCCCATCTTCCGGATTACATCCCTTAGCCGACTCTTACGGCAACCACGGGTAGAGAGGGTGGGGTACAATTCTTACGCCGGCACCACCACGGCACTGTATGAAATATCTACTGATAATATAATCATTCTACTTTATTGTAATGCGATTTGTTAGCCTAAGCGTCTCCATCCCACATTCCATTCACTCCATTGGTTACAGATCATCGCTTAATAAAAATATCTAAAAACATTCCGGCTGGAGCGTGCCATCATTTTTATGTATTTCTGCGAGAGTTCTGCCAACACACGCAGGTGTCATACCGGAAATCATTATTATTTCAGTCCACCCATTGTGTTTGGTTTAGTACTTACTTTTATTCAGCAGTGGGAGATTAGAAATACCTAGCTGTCACAGAAAAAAAAGAAGAAAAAGGAACTAAGAAATTTAACTTCGTAGATTTAACTAATATACGCCATAGTATATAATCCCGGTTTTTCGATTGTTGATAGTTGGTAAATGTTTTTTGACGACCTTTCAGACCTTACTCTTGCGAACATACTGTACTCCAGCAAGTTAGGGACCAACCACGATATCTCCTGCCTTCTGTGTGGCTTTGTCTTATAAATGTCTCGATCGAGCCCTCATTTCTAGAGATATGCCCAAAGAACTTCAGTATTCGTAATTGGACAATCGACGAAAGCCTGTCCCGTATGTGAAGCTCTTTGAAAATAGAGTTATTATCTAGTCTAGTTTAGGGTCGAATGCAGTACCGATAAAAAATGATAAAATGTTTCTCTTCCCGGCATAAGTATGTAATGTAATTATTATTATGAATAAACAAATAAACAATTGGTGCGAATCACTGTCCAGAGCAGAGTGAAGCATCTTCCGCGTATTACTACACCCAACTGCACTCGCCAACTCGTTTGCTAAGCATGGCAAGTATTGGCAACTCCCCCCAATATGATGGCGACGATGGTGATTCCCTACGAAATCGAATCAGAAATGAGGAGATCCGTAGACGAACTAAAGTAGCCGACATAGCCCAGCGGATTAGCAAGTTGAAGTTGCAGTGGGCAGGGCGCATAGCACGCAGAACTGATGGCTGATGGGGCTATAAAGTTCTGGAGTGGAGACCACGGACCGGCAAGCGCAGCGTAGGACGTCCACCCACAAGGTGGACAGACGACCTCATAAAGACCGCAGGAACGCGCTGGATGCGAACCGCTTCGAACCGGTCTTTATGGAAGTCAATGGGGGAGGCCTATGTCCAGCAGTGGACGTCCTACGGCTGAGATAATGATGATGATGATGACTGTCCAGAGAATTTTCAGCATGCGTCTTCAAAACCAACTCTCCAGTGCATCGATTTTTTCGAAATTTTGCTTAGCAGTTCTTTAATAAGATAAAGAGTATAACATTCGTGGGCGAGCAACAATTTCGAATAGTTTGCAATCTATAAAAACTCTTCAATTTTTTTTATTTTACGTATCCCTAATTCTTGAAAACATTTAAGAAGTCCCTGATTTAAAAGACTATGGTTACACATCATGAAAATAATCACAGGAACGTCTCAAAACAAGATTTTAATGTTACCAACGTCTTATATCCGTGTAACATTAAATTTAATGATGCGTTAGAGTTTATAATTTTGCTACATAAAAACATGTGATCATATTTATGAATGACCGCTCTTGTGGGATGTTATGTAAGTAGTAGATACCTAGCGGATCACTCAAATCTTGAAGTAAGCCGGAGTTTGTTGTTGCTATCCAAATATTTTGTATTTTATTTATTGTTTGTTTATAAATCCATAAACTGCCTTGACTTTTTTTCGTGGATTAACATATACGATACATTTTATTCCGGGAAAATGTTGTGCAATTAAAAACTTACTACAGGATCTGGGGGAGGGATATGTCCAACAATGGACGTCCTACGGTTGAGATGATGATGAACTATAGGACGAATCCACTTGAAATTGGGTAAGACATACCCAGCAACAACCCACAGTATACATACTACTGTGTATTACGGAACATTATTCTGGAATAATCTTTTATCTATAGGAAATCAACTAGCGCAAGTTTCATGATGAAACTATTGCTCTTTTATGGTCATTTTCAGTTCTCTCTGAACCCAATACTTAAAACAACGTGGACAAAGTCGCGGGCGCAAACTATATATTATTTACAATGACTAGGAATTTGTTAACTCGCATTATCATATGAGCGGATGGGACATTGATTCGCGTCAACAAACCCCTTATGATATTAATTTAGTAAAATGTAGGACAAAAAGTTGGAGATAACCTGAAGAGTTTCTTCAGACTGGGGACAAAGACGTTGAGATATCTGTCGGTGATGTACTCTTACTGAGTTTGCCAAGTATATAAGCATAATGAGTATGGTTTAGGTATAGTTTATGCTT
Organism: Biston stratarius; assembly: GCA_950106695.1. NCBI lineage: Eukaryota > Metazoa > Arthropoda > Insecta > Lepidoptera > Geometridae > Biston > Biston stratarius. The sequence goes on from OX467108.1 coordinate 3,963,777, forward strand.
GCTTTGATGCCGGAGTAACAGAATACGGCATTGATATCCCCTGCCTTCAGTAACAGTCTGGGGACTTAGCTTAGGATTGGAGTTGAGGACCAGACCATCCATTTCAAGAGCCCAGAATGGATGTCAACCGTGAATGGGCCAGATTTTAATTAGCGGGCGTGCTATTCGAGACAGCATGCCGCTTTTCTGGAAGGTATGAAACTGTTTGTTGTATTAAAAATCCTAGAGCTCTTCAGGGAGATTAGGGGGGTTTTGGTGCAGGGGTACACAAAGTATTTTTGGCACGCCACTCTGCTGCCTAAACTGAAAATGAAAACCCCTTTGACACAAGACAGAGGTAGGTGTGGGCTGAAGTTTGTATCATAATTAATTTTACGAAAGTGAGTTTGAGAAATTTGTATGTTACGCTTTCACGCCTTAACTACCTAACCGATTATCATGAAATTTTGCATGCACGTTGTCAGGGGCATAGAAAAAAAATATGGTGAATCTAATCCAGAAAAAAGTACTATTCCTGCGCTCTTTTTACTTGTCACCTTGCCTTCCAAAGGGGACGCACACCTAGCTTTGAAAAGTAATGTCTTTTTGTGGCCATAATTGGACTGACCTCCGCTGCACCCCAATGAAATATGGCACTTATAAAGGTTTCATCTTCGACTACAATAAAAGGCATACGTGTAGGGCCAAAAAGATCCTAGTTGCTTGATGACGTCAGTTGGACCAGGCATTTAGATGCATCAATATAATCATATTCTAATCAAAGCCTCTTCGCTTCGCCAGCTGACCTCCAGCGGTTAAATAAAATGTGCGAACTTATCGCCCCAAGCAGCATAGCGGTTGCCAAATACATATCTTTGTTGTTCTTGCTATTAATTGGCCGTTTTATTTCTGTACGTCTATATTTAAACAGAGGTTAGACGCTTAGACAGGTGCTGTTCACTCATTAGACATCTGCTGAAATTTTTGTGAGTTGTTTTGAAACGGCGCGGACAATTAGCTTTCTAGTTATTTCTTTTGCAGAAATAACAACTACTAATTGAAAGACAACAGGTTTATTCAAGTTCAAGTCAATTATTCGCGATAAATTGTTTACATAAGGTCTTAATGTTATGTTATACCTATGTACAGCACAATTATAGCTATAATAAGCATGCGAAATTTTAAATATAATACTTAAGACTAATATAAAATATGTTAAATTGGTATGGCACTACACTTATATCAAATACAAATAAAAATTAAAAATACAAGAACGAATTGCACAATTTAAGCTTAATATAAAAGGAAATAACAGCATAAAGATATTTAAAATTTACAAACAAAATAAAAATTATAATATAAATATTTCTAGATTATTTTAGGGTTGGACTGTATCTATTTTCTTTAAATTCAAATAAATCTCTGATTGTGTAAAAGTTGCGATCATTTAACCATCTAAAGAGTTGAGTTCGAAATTTTTGAAATGGATGTGGTTTAAGATGTTCTGGTATTTTATTGTACACTCTTATTGCCATCACACGTGAGTTCATCAGTTCTAGGTGAGCGTGCTCTATTCTAGACCGTATTGTTACTATGCATCTGGCAGCTTATGGAAACTGACGTCGTTTTGCTTCACACGGACTTCAAACGAATATTCGTTTTGATAAGCCGGCGTAAGAATAGTACCCCACCCTCTCTATCCGTGGTTGCCGTAAGAGTCGGCTAAGGGATGTAATCCGGAAGATGGGAAGCAGCGTCTTCCTTGAACAATCACACCTAACTGCGCTCGCCAACCCGCCTGTCAAGCGTGGCGAGTATTGACAAAACCCCCCCAGGAGGAAGCCTATGTCCAACAGTGGACGTCTTAAATGATGGCTGATGATAATGAAATTATTACAATTTTGTCTACGAGTATGATGCCTGGTAAGACGTGAACTGATTCTGTCAGTTTGAAGATTTTTTTAAAATGTTTCGTAGGCTAAATGACCACAGCTCACCTAATGTTAAGTGACAGTGTCGTCGAAGATGGTATCGAATGGTAAAAACGAAAGTAAGGCTACCGGAACACACCGTTAAATGCCTGGAGGTAGATTTTCAATTTCAGGAACGCAGATAGCCAGTCGAGTACTAGAAAATACCCTACCACCATGCTACGGTTTCCTCACGATGTTTTCCTTCACCGGCAGCTCAAACTCATTATTATTATTATTGACTAAGCAGTAAGCAGTGAAATAACTTACGGGTTATGCTAACTAGACACCTTCAGTGTTATCAGGCTGAAGTTTGTCTAGGTATCTCAGAAAACTTTTTTCATATACCGTTTTATTTAATACCGTCTGCTGGCAACGATGTCTAAAATAAATCGTCTATTTTGATGTCAGGCGGTGACGTAACTGCGTGGAATGTACACTAGCTGTGCGGTTATTTCTGAATCTCTATTCTCGATGGAACGGCTGTTTTCTTGAATCTTCGTGAATTCATTGTCATTTTATTCCTCTAGAGTCTTTAAACGGCAATTTTGACTTAGGGTTCTACTAAATGGGAATACTTTTTGTTACGACAAACATGGCTGTCCAATGGCATGGTTTAAAAACACCCGCAGTTTTGAAATATGCCAAAAGTAAATTGTAAATTGCCTTGTCACTATATAAATGCCACAATATTTGATGAACAATTCAAACGTCGCCTACAAATTGCCGCGTCAAATTGAAGTATTCATACTTAATGTTTATAAAAGTTTTTAATTATTGTTATGTTTTTTTTTTAAGTACTTGAATATTTTAAAGGAGCACATATTGCACTTTTATAAGTCTTGGTACCTTATGGCTAGAATAAAGTCTGATAGTTCAACATGCTTGTGTTTTATGGTGGGCATCATACATTAACAATTAATGTTAAAATTATTACATTGAACAAGTTGTCAATTTGCCTTCGGCATATTTCAAATTTGCGAATGTTTTTAAACGGGCAATGCCGTTTGTAAAAAGCGTAATCATACAAATTGCTTGCGACATAGATAATTTTACAGCTACTACGAGGAAAATACACAAAACTTTATTAAAATATATATGTATGTGTAGGTTAGTGTGTCCCAAGACATAAGGGAAAAAAAAATATTCGCGAAATCAGATACGCATACCCTCTATTTTTATTAGGTTTGACCTCATTGACTCAAATAATAAATATAATTGTGATTGGACAACGATAACCCATGCCGACTTGATGCCAAACTTTTGACATGAAAATTTGTACTGACTTACTGTAGGAGAAATTAAGAACTTTATTTTTATTACTTAATTAAAACTCCATTACACCCAAATAGTATAATTATTTATTCATTTACATTAAACAATAATATTATTGTTCAAATTTTCTTTTTAACGCTTGTTTTTTAGAGTAACAACGTAATGAAAATTGTTTTTGTTCCTACTCATCAGTATTTAATCCATGAAAGACTTACATTAACTTAACCGCTCTTTCGGCTACATCGTTTACTGCCCTCAGTGCCGAAACTTTCTTTCTGGCTTCTTGAAACGAAGCATTATTTGACCACAAAATGGGACATTCATGTAGAAAACTGTCTTCAATTTTAAGGCGGTTGAACAAAGACTTGCTTTTTACTGAAATGAAGTCAGATATGGTTTTTTCTTACAATGAACCGTAAAGTTCTTCTTTCGATGGGATGTATCGTTTTCCATGAGTTATTTCTTCCTCTTTGGTTAAATTTTGAACCATTTTAACTTTAGTTTCTTGGTCCACATCATCTTCAAACAGTATATATAGTATAGAAACTTCGTCAGTGGAATACCACAAATGCTGAGCAATCTTCTGCAAGGCTGCTTTTGAGCTCGTTTTATCAATTTTCTCGTAAGACTTCATTGATTTCAAAAAGCACATGTCTCGGTAAGGTGATTTTATTGCTGAAGTGCATTGAAGCCATGGTTTAACGTAGGATATTACGATGAACAAGCAAACGTCAATCAATGCCTCCTTGTCTTTGCTTGTGATCTAGAATTGAGCACTAAGTAACGATATTTTCAGGGAATAAATCGCTCTCGTCATCCATCGAGCTTGGTGCATGCAAGTCGTTTTTCTTCTTCAATAGTTCTGAGGCACGCTCTTTCCTCTCTATCAGACAATTTTTTATCAACTCCTGCTAAGTGACCAGGTCAGCCTGGTTTTCTTTCACGCTGTAAAAAGATTCTAGCCTCATTTATTTTTATTAGTTGAAGCCCATCGGCGTGTGCAATGTCAAACAAATTATCTAGATTGTTGACAGTCTTGACGGCGCTGCTTAAATACATCTTGTGCCTTTTGTGTATTTTTTTGCAAGTCCCTCCAAAGATATAAGTTTACAAGCTTTTTCACACAATTAGGCAAAGATTTAGTAGGAATACGCGCCTTTTCCCAATAGATAATACACTCGCGAATAGTGAGATTCGCGCTTTCATTGACAGTTAAACTCACTTCACGGATATTGTAAAATCAACTGCTAGAACTTGTCCATTAGACGGAAGTTTTGAACCCGTTATTTGATGTTTTACGTCACCTATGAAAAATATACCCCTTTTAGAACTGCATAATTGCACTGACATGTTGACTGATTGAAAAAAATGCGAGTTCTATAACGAAATAACGAGTAATCACAAGTACATCGACCGCGCCAGCCTTAGAGAGCAAGTACTGACATGTATCGATGTAAGTCGGCACGGGTTACCAAGGTCCTAACTTCTTAAAATTTTAAGTATAGTTGTTTTGACTTAAAACTAAAAAATTAAGAGGGTATGCGTTAAAAAAAACGACTTTGATTTTTTTGGGACACCCTAGTGTAGGTACTTGCAGGACTTATCATCGGCATCAGCCTATCGAAGTCCACTGCTGGACAAATAAGCCCGATCTTCGGCTTTCGCTTCCATCCACCGTTAGCTGTCGTACGTATATCGTCACTCCATCAAGTCTCAAGACGCTACGTTTGCCAATTCGCGGTTTCTACTTATATAACATGTCATTTTGTCGGACCTAATTTTAATTCTAGATGAGACAAAAATAAGGCAGTGCTGTATTTTTAAATAAATCTTAAAGCCTGCCCTACACTGGTGCTCACACGAATTTTACTGCTACCGCAGACTCATCACACCACCAGCTACCATAATATAGTTGGGAACTCTCTAGTATTCGGCTGGTTAGCTACCATAATATAGTTGGGAACTCTAGTATTCGGCTGGTTAGCTACCATAATATAGTTGAAAAGCCAGTGTCAATTCCAGGTGTTTAGCTCCATAAAACTACTTTTTTTATGGTTGACCAGCTATTACACAGCTCACCTGATCTTAAGTGACAGTGTGGTCGAAGATGGCAAAGCACACCTAGCCTGGAATGGTACTGGTTCTCAAGTGAGGCTGCCAGAACACACCGTTAGACACTTGGCGGCAGATTTTCAACTCGAGGGTGGTAGCTAGCCAGCCGAGTACTAGAAAGTACCTTACCACCATGCTTTTGGTTTCCTCACGATGTTTTTCTTCACCGGCAGCTCAAGCTCATTTTTGGGGCTTCGGCCTGCGAACCACTGAGCTATCATCGCTAAAATAATTTATTAATTCTTAATAAATCGAAATAAAAAACCAGGTTTTATAATAAGAAAATTTAATTGATAGTTTCGTTGAATAACGTTACAGATCGAGATGCCACTGGAACATTAAAAAAAAACAATAATTTACTGACAAAAACATCGATTTTTTTCCCTCTTTTGTGCGCTCATTTTACCTACATTTAATTAAATAAAACATTAACAATTACTTATTACTAATAATCTCAAATTAAAATTACAACTAAGAGATTCCATGATATCGAAATAACTATTGCTTTAATCTTCCATTAAAACATGACAGTTAAGTAAGATTAAAAACTTTAACAACTCTACGAAAGAAAAATAGAGAAAAAAAGAACTACTTTTTTGTACAACCGTGTTTAGCAATAATTTTACTTAATAATCTCAAAAATATTTCTCACACTAAGTTTTTATGAATTACTGTAAAATTATAATGTACTTCTTATTTATTAACTTTAAATTATACGAAATAATATTAACAATTTTTAGGAGGAATAATTATGTATTTAGAAGGCACGTTTTCACCCTTATTTAAAGCGACATATTTATTTATATACATTATATTATCTATATACATTATAGAACGTAAATAATCTACGCTCTATTGATGTAAAAATAATGTACCTACTTAAATAATATGGAAGACTTTACCTATAGTTACATACAAGGATTTCACGACCATTTTGTGTCTTTTAAAAAACTGTTACCTCTAAATGTACTTTAAAATTTTCGTTTATCTAAGATTTAAAAAATATATTTTATAATAATCAGTCTCCAAAAGAGATTTCATAACAACCTTTGTTTCTATGCACCATTGAGTCAGATCTATGTTATAATTAGTGGTTTAAAATGTGTATTTAATCTTATATTATTAATTACAAAATATAATCTTAATCATCTGATACATTATAGCAGACTTATTTACCTTTTGAAACAGGGTTTCTCAAAGTTGGGTACGCGTACCACTAGAGTATAGTACGCTAGTTGACTGTAGGTGGTACGCGACAATTTTTTTTGTATTGGCTTTACTCTTTCCATAAACATCATTTACAGAAATCAACTGAACGCTGCATCTGATTCTAAATTGAAATTGAGCAAAATTGGTCTGGAAATCGACTTTATTTGCAATAAAAAACAAACCCATCCATCACATTAATTGACAAGCATAGTGTTTGTGATCTTTTGTATTTAAAAAACGATTTTTTTTTGGTCATCTTTATACTCTAATACTATTCTTATACTTGACGCTAAAAGTTTGAGAAACCCTGCCTTACATAATTGATTTAGTTTGTTCGACATGAAATTTAAATAAAATTGATTAATGCATCCGAAAACACATACATAATTAAATAGAATATTACAAACTTTATACGGTCGCAAATAATTTTAAATGTCAAATTAAAATTAAAATTGGTTAGAGTACTTAAGGCGTCGTAATGCCCTCTAAAAAAATCCAGCAAAATGTAGACATTTCAAAGCTGCAAAAATATGTATTAGCCTTAATGATATTTCTAAGGGGATCATTATTATTGAAACATGATTTCGATAAATTTTCTCTATAGAAAAAAATAATAATGCTGAAGTGCATTTTATGTGTAAATTTTATATCAAGACATATTTAAAGTATTTAAGTATTACACAATACTTTATTTAATGGCACTATTATCTTCTTTTTTAAAATAATTCAACCCTTTTTAAGCAATTAATAATTTTCCCATAAATAGATCGTACGAACCACAACGTCGACACGTAACTGCCATATTTTTGCTAAATGCGACGTTGTTTCTGCTGAATAAGATTGGTAATCAACTGGTCCCAAAACAAATTATTGCATTGGGTACTCAGACCGCTTTAACATTCCATTCACAACTTCAATAGAAATAGTAACTATAATAACATAAGTAACATGCTACTGTATCATTTGTAGATATTGGTTCTCTTCATAAAACGAAGAAAGCGAGGTCTGGAGGTCGTTCACAACCATATTGTCACCCCCTTGCAAGGGGTGTGTACTACTCGATACCATTTCTGAACTTTTCCAATTTTCACAGTTCTCAACATACTCCAAAGTTCTTTGATAAGTATCTTGACGCATTGTACTTGTGTTGTTTGTATTACTATTTTGGTTCTTCTTTCTTCCATTCGAAGCTTCGATTTGAGACTGAGAAATATCCCAGACTTGTACATCAGTTTGATTAGCTTGGTTGTTTTGACTTCGTAAACTATTCATGCTACAATCCGTCTGATCGCCTTTAATCTGACAATTAATTGAAGCTCTAACCCCATTTGGTTTCTGACTTCCAGTCGACATGTTGATAGAATTCTGCGCAGACTTCTGCATGTTGTGTTTGTTAAACTGATTGCCAGGGTAGTCCCATTGATTGTAAGGCCGCTGATGGTTGTAATATTGATTGTTGTTCATCATTCCTTGGTTGTACTGATGATTGTTTTTAGGGGGAGGTGGTCCCATGACATTGGCAGCATTTACTACGGCATTGTAAGGCGGTGGTTGTGAGTATTGCATGTTTTGGTTGTATTGTGGAGGTGGAATCGGAGGGCATTGCTGATTTTGCTGTTCACAGTAGTTGTTCATAACTCCCCGACTCATATTCCCGCTGTTGTCCACGCTCATGACAGAAGATCTGGACAACTGCATCTGATGCATTTGATTTATTTGATTGCTCTGGTAGTTCGTAGGGTACATGATTTGATTGTTGTACACCATGTTCTGTTGATTGTTCATAGGTTGCATTGTCATTTGTGTTTGGTTGTAATGTTGCATCATTTGATATTGCTGCTGCATGTTTGGCCTCATAACATTCTGCTGGGTCTGAATCGGATATGGAGGAGCCTGAATGTAGTTTTGATTGTGGTAGTGATTCGGTATATTCCTGTTAGGCATTTTCTGATTACAATTCTGTCTGTTCATGTAGTTAGGTGGCGCAGGCATTTGTGGAGTATTCATCATTTGATTTTGATTCATCATCTGAGTATGGTTGACTTGAGGACTATTCATTGTCATGTTGTTCATGTTTTGAATCATAGGACTCGTCATCCCCTGCGCCATTGGACTTTGTAGACCTGGATGCATCGGGCTGGGCATGCCGTGACTCATCGGGCTAGCTATATTTTGAGCCATGGGACTCGCCATATTCACCATCGGGCTAGCCAGGTTTTGTGACATAGGGCTCCCGATGTTATTATGCCGTGGACTCATCATTTGGTTCGGTATTTGAGGACTCATTAAGCTTTGCATACTTTGTGGACTCATTACATTGTGCTGTGGAGACATTGCACTCATAACACTTTGTGGGCTCATTACGTTGTAAACACTCGGCGGACTCATTACATTTTGCGGTACATTATGAGGACTCATAACACTTTGAGGACTCATCGCACTGTGAGGCAGGCTTTGAGGGCTTAGCATAGTATGTGCCATACTCTGCGGACTTAAAACATTTTGACTCAGAACCACTGTTTTTGGACTAGGGTTCTGTTTTTGAGGTATTTGATTTGCTCTCATCCTATTGGACCGCTCTGTCTGGTTTGCAGCCATCGTCTGCAACGACTGAAGTGGATTTGAAATACTCGTAGGTTCACTTGTAGCCGGCTTAGCACATTTTTCCTTTTCATTCGTGACTTCAGCTATCACTTGTTCTTGTATTTGAGTATTTTTACTATCGTCGAGAGATTTAGTACCTAACAAGGAACCACTATTGCCCGACATACTAACGTCTAAAGACCTTAAATCGACTGGAATATCACTTATATTGAGATCACTTCCTATGGCACCTAGGTTTTTGAGTAAAGAATCGTCGCTGGTCGCTACGTCACTGATTTTGTCACTTGTGCTGTTATTTTCGTTGTCTTTGGCGTCTTCGTCGTTTGTCTTCTCCGGTTCAGGTGGGGTGGAGACAGCCTTGGCTGGTGTTATCGTGTCGGTTCCCAATATGGATTGGTTAAGATATTGCATCATTTCGTCTGGTATTACCAGCTTGTTCTCCACCATTTCACCTTCAGCGACCTGAAAAAAATGATAGTAAAAATATATTTTACAGTTTTAAGACACTAGTTTAGGGTTCAAAATCCAACAATGAGCTTGAATTTCTAGGAAAACGTCGTGAGATAATCATAGCATGATGATTAGATACTTTCTATTTCTCGCCGTGTTAGCTACCATATCAAGTTGAAAATTTGCCGCTAAGTAAGCTGTACAACAGTAACTTCACTTGAGAGCCAGTTCTTATTTCAATATAGATGCGATTTTGAACAGACTTAACATTAGGTGAGCTCTAGTTAAACACCTAACCAGTAAAACATAAAAATATAAACACAAATACCCACCTGTTCCAGATTGACCTCCTGGTTGGGGTGGTGCACCTGAGCAGTCACTACCACGGTGTTGGTAGAGTTGGAACGCGACTCCTTGTACGTTATGCTCTCCTGGTCTGCCTCCGTCTTGAACGGGAAAGGTGTCTCACCCTGCAGTAGGGAAACAAGCTATATAGGTTGGAAAGCCGCTTCTTTACATTAATGATTGATATTTTATAAGCAATTAAATATATTTGTAATGTTATCATTACATCTTTATATTTGATAAATAAAAATACTTATTGACTTATTATGTCTTTTTAGTTCTGTTCTTTTTGTCTCAAAAGTTTTTTCGCCATATAATATTTACTGTGACGTTATTTATACCCTAGAAGGATTGTCTCAGTTGGGTTAGACGACAGAAGCCCTCCACATTGCATTAAATTACCAACCCGACAATTATTTCATGACCCTTTAACGTCAGATAAAGGGGGTCAGTGGGACTTTAAATTCAAAAAGTGCGACCAATCTCGACCCCTACTTTAGCCGCCATCTTGGTTTTAAGGGAGTGATTAATGCAATTCGAAATACATTAAACGATATTTATTCATTTCTTCTACAGATACTCTTATTGTTAGAAAGAATATCTGTAGAAGAAATAAATAAATATCGTAGGAAATTACACACAGCGCCATCTGACCCCAAATTAAGCAAAGCTTGTACTATGGAAGTCAGATAACTGATAAAATACTTAAATACTTTTTTTTGTTGTAAATATGTACAGAGATAGGATAGACAAAGGCTTGTAAGCTTAATTCAATCACTAAATTAAGAAAAGTGACTATAGATCAACTCACATCATCTCCGCCACTAGGGTACGGCTGGTACCCTTGCGCCTGGTCACTCAAGTTCGACTGCTCCGAGAGTCTTCGAGCTTCCTCTTTCACTTGGACGTTAGGGTCCAGTTCAAGCGCCAATTCTTCTGCCCGTACTTCGGAACAGGTCACTCCTCGGAGAAGCACCGCCTGGAAAGACCAAATTTCGCATTTAGGACAATTTTGTGACTTTTATTTTTATTAATAGAACAGAAGAGGTGCAGAATTGAATTCTGTTTCAAATTATATATGGTGACGTAGAAGTAACTTTGGAAGCATAGTTGGGAATCATCAACATGCCAATTTTGGAGAACCATGGCGAAGACCTCTAATGCCGTTAGTTTCCAACGGTTAAGAAAAACATCCTAAAGATATCTCCTAGTCTGGCGAAGATATAGTCTACTCTTAGCGAAAAGGGGGGTTATGGTCTATGGCCTTACCCTTCTCAAAATGAAAAGTGGCCTGCGCCCTCGCTGTTGTGCGATAGTTTATAAAAACAAAATGACCCAGAAGTGATAAGGAGAATGAGACACTCTCCTGATGGTAAGTAACGATACCTGCCTCATTACTTTTCCAGAGTATCACCACATTTAAGAACTAATTAAAGATTAATTTGGTGGTATGTGCTAGCTCTGCAATTTTAAACCAGAACGTTACACACACTACTGTTTGACGGAAAAATTCTAAAAAGGTTCAAGTTTTATACTATAACCGAATAACTCTTGCACAAGACTAACCGCCTGTTTTCAATAAAAACAAGATTGACCCAGAAGTAATAAGGAGAATGAGACACTCTAGATCTTAGTTTGGCTTTTGATCATACCTCGTCTAATGTTAAGCAAAGATGTGGTCTCTAATAGGAGATATATTTTTAGTCTTTGTCTTACCTGGTTGCCTTGAGATGTTCTCACAGCTTGGACAGCAGCAAGAGCTGATGATGGAGCCGGAGCATAACCCACACACGACACTTGACTAGATCTGAAACAAATCCAACGGAAGTAATTAAATATAGAAAATATTACCCGAATTTGATTACGCTGGATACACTGATTAAAGTTTTGACCACAACCGGTGGCCTTTGTCAAGGAGTCTAAACAGAGTACGAAGCGCGCGCGGCTTCGTCTTACTTCTCTAGCTAATGGTCGCGAAACTATAGTCACACACAATTTATTGATAGAAGATATAGCGTCCAAATCATCATAGATTAACGTCTCTCTGGACTTTTTTTTTGTTGCGTACTGCTGCAATGGTCATGGACAGGTGTTATCTCTTACAATCACGTAACGCGCCGCGTTTAAGTATCGTGGCGAAATTTAAGTTAAATTTGCGTGAAAAGATACTCAGTATGACAAAGTAAAATTAAGAAACGCGACAAGATCTGTTAAACTATTAAAATAAACTTTAAAAGAGCATAACTTAAAACGCAAAACCAAATTTCCGGCAAGTAACCACACGTGATAATCAAGCCTGAAGAGCATACGTTTTATTACGTGCAAAAAGTTGTAATAATCGAAGACAGTTAACTTACCGTCTACTATTGTCAGGTGAGAGTTGGTCATAGGCGGTTGTTGGTGGCGCCACGAGACGCGGTGCTCCTACCACGCCCGCTGTCACCGCGCCCGACACCACCGACGCTTGGCTGCTCTTCCTCGATATATCCGAAGACCTGGTAAATTAAAAACATAATTAACAAAACTATACTTTATTTAAGTATATTTACCAAAGTACCAAAACAAAAGGGGGTCATTGAGTTGAATCCATTAAGTATGGTACTCTGAACTTTAGTTTATTGATGATATGAACGTTTATATGTCATTTTGGGAAGAACTAGGACGTATGATCCCATATATAGCACTTAAGAAACATGGCTACTTCCTACTTATGAACACACGTATCGTACTTAAGCTGACCAGCGGCAATTGGCTCTTGATTTCTCGGTTGCCAGAAGAACAACCATTAATATCGTTACACGTGACGATTGTTAAACCTTTTAGCGATTAATTTGTAGCGATGATAGCTCAGTGGTTAGGGCGATACGCACGCCGAAGGGCGTGAGTTCAAACCCCAAGAATGAGCTTGAGCTATCAGTGAAGGAAAGCATCGTGAGGAAATTACAGTATGGTGGTAGGGTACTTTCTAATACTCGGCTGACTAGCTACCACTCTCAAGTTGACAATCTACCGCCAAGTGTCTAACGGTGTGTTCCGGCAGCCTCACTTGAGAGTCAGTACCATTCCAGGCTAGGTGTGCTTTACCATCTTCGACCATACCGTCACTTAACATCAGGTGAGTTGTGGTTAAAAAACTAGCCTGTCAGCGTTAAAAAAAATGTATCTTGTCGTAACTGAGTAATGATTATATTTAAGACAATAATAGACTCAAACTTACCTTGCGCTATATAGACTGCTTCCAGATGATATTCCGGAATCCCGCCTCGTGTTCGGGACGCCAGTCTTAAGCTCGATGGTCACATTAGTGTTGCCTAGTTCTGTTCGACCTTGCATTCCACCTGTAATGACATGGGCAACATAAAATATTCCTTTCCAGAAAGAGGACGAATGATTTCATATTGAATGTATTGAAGAATTTTTTTTTTGATGTAAAATTAATAAGGGGAACGATACGCTCTACTGATGGTAGGTAAGAGATTAATAATAATGGTAAAGGTAACGTATGTGTATGACCATTGCAGCGGTACTCAGAACTTTGAGTAACAAAATAAAGTCCAGGGCATCGCTGCGTCGGTTCTTATTATAAAGAGATATTCGATGGTTAGTCACAATAGCTGTAATAAGTTTTAGGTAAATCAAAATAAATATGCATTCTCGTTGTCCAATTGCCACTGATAGGGTAGAAGGATCTTAATATAGGCAATCGTAGCGCTTACCATCTGGCGAGTGACTTAAACAAAATATGAAAACATTACATTGAAACATTTGATTCTTAATCTCAATAGTAAGCTTTGGTAATTAGTAATTCACGGTTGATTGAGTATGATATACAAGGTAACAAGCTTGGGGTGTATAACTCCCGAAAAGGGGGTAATTGCAAACAACTTTTACTATGGACACAACTCAGTAATCACGTAAAAAAACAACGGTTGTCCAAAGAAAACAAATCGTGGACCATTGATCAATTTTGTATAGAACACCTGACCTTTTTCGTGATTTTAAAGTTGTACCCATAGTAAAAAGTTGTTTATAATGACAAAGACCCCATTTAAGTTAAAGTACCAGGTTGACCGAGCATTGCTCGACTGAAAACATGGATAAAACGACGTTTTCTGAAAATGAAACCTAGCTAGATCGATTTTTCGCCTCCGAAACCCCCTGGATACAAAATTTCATGAAAATCGTTGGAGCCGTTTCCGAGATTCAGAATAAATATATATATATATACAAGAATTGGTTGTTTAAAGATATAGATAGATAGATAAAAATAATATTATATCTAGGATTACACCCAGTTTCAAGATTCAACAAATCGATCAAAGAATGAGACGAACAAAACTCTCTCCTGACGGTAAGAGATAACGCCTGTCCATGACCTTTGCAGCGATACACAGAACTTTGAAAATCATAACAAAGTCCGGGGCATCGCTGCTTTGGCGCTCATTACTTTGAGACAATAGGTGGTTAGTCTCAACAGCCCTGTAATTTCGCTAGCTGCAGTACCCTTCAAACCAGAATCTTTATACAATACTTCTTAGCGGCAGAATATCTGGTACTGCGGTGGTACCTACCTAGACGACCTCCTGCTAAGGAGATCTACCACCAAGTAAAGATACACCAACTAAAGTGGACGCGTTTTCAAACTAGGCCACCATGACAGGAAGCTACCCAGACACGAAGCTACTAATGCATTACACTAATATTATGCTTAACGTAACTAACCTCCACCGATGTCAGGCGCGTGAGGAGGTGGCATCAGCCTTCCCACTCCCATCTTGTTTCCAAATCGCGGCATGTGATGGTGAGCGCGAGGTTCCCCAATCGCCACCATAGCTCGCAGCATTAGAGGCAACTGGCCCACTTCGCCTACCACTTCCTGTTCCACCTGGAAAAATACATGAGAAAATATGTAAGGACAGGTAAAAAAAATATGGCAAATCAATATTTGACTGATTGACAAAAGTACACAGCGAAGAATGAAAATTCTTAGGTAATATACAAACGAATAAAGACCTCCGTTTTTGAAATCGGTAAAAAATTAAATAAAGAAGTATGCGGGTTTTAAAAAATGTTTACGTTTTTTGTCAAATATATATTTAATGTCAAATATATATTTTAAGGTGTTTAATTTCTTTACACTTATAACGAACGAGATTGTTGAACTAGAAAATTGATTTTATTACTCACATCAATACGTATTATAAAACAAAGTCGTCCGCCGCGTCTGTTTGTCTGTCTGTCTATTTGGTAAACTTGAAACTACTGAACGCATTATCATGCGAGTTTCACCAATAAATAGAGTGATTCATGAGGAAAGTTTAGGTATATTATTTGTCAAGGTTTTATGTAAATCGGTTGAAATATGATGATAATTGTTGGAAGTGTCGGAAAAAGTCAAGCCACCTGGGAGCTTTCATCGAAAACGCTGCCTAATCCCTTTGAGATATTTTGTTCAATTCCACGCGGACAAAGTCACGGGTAACAAACAGCTAGTTTAATTATAATTAAATTAGTCGTGTTTATAATTTCATAAAAGATGCTTACCTCGCCATCAAGCCTAAAGTATCCATGAGCTCCGTTTTCATCACCAAATCCACCAAGACCAGAGCCTCCAAAGTCGATCTCCCCACATTGAGCTGATAACTGCAATAAAGATACACAAGATATTATTGTAGGTAATTTGTTTTGATTAGAACACCTTTTCTTAACATCAACAGAAATGGACGTCAAACGTTGTGTGAGAAATGAACATGAAAAAAGTTTTGTTACCTGATGAGCTGGAGTGTGCATGCCCATAGGCAGGGGAGAAGCAGGGCTCTCGCTCTTGACGGATGCGGAAGACGTATGACCCCTAATGCCAATGGGGACTCCGCCCTCCTCAGACCGCGGCGAGGATCCCGCGCCACCGCCGCCGGACTCCGCTGAGTCATCGCCTCGACTGCAACCTGAAAGGCAAAAGAATACAAATATAAGTACAATTAAAGAAATCTTCAAATAAGAAATAACTCTTTCGATACGAATGCCCAAAAAATGTGTGAGATTCTTTATTTCACCATAATAATGCCTGGGCAGATTTATGGGGGTCGCCAGCCCTAGTGTCAGAATTAATGTGCTGCCCAAAGACCTCCGACAGTTGCAGTTATAGAAATATAGAATAAATAATAAATAATAAATAATAATAATAATATATATTGTAGCGCTATCTGACCCCAAACTAAGCAGAGCTTGTGTGATGGAAGTCAGATAACTGATAGAATACATAAATACTTTTTTTTTTTGTAAATACATACTTATAATACATACAGAACAACCAGACACAGAACAAACATTTGTTTATACCAAACAAACATTTGTCCTTGGCGGGAATCGAACCCACGCCCTACAGCTCAGGCAGACATACTCCCAATGAACCAACAGGGCTGTAACCACGATAGCGCTCAGAAAGAAATGCCACTAACGGTCACCCATCCAAAAACTGACCAGATCTTCTGTTGATATCTTATGGATTTGTACAAAACGATGGAAATGTACTGAAACGGGAGGTTTGAACTGGACTTACCTTTATGTTTCTTACTGGCATAAAATTCGGCTCCATGTACAGTCTTCACGTGTTTTCGGAGCGATGATGGATCGGTATATCGCTTCGTGCATCCAGGTGCTTTGCATACGTATGGTTTCTGAAATGAACAAATATATTTGTTTCTAGAGTTCCAAACTGACTTAAACCTTTGAGCATCTAAAACTCTGAAACCGTTTTCAGCTAGCGCGGTCAGCAAAACAGGGGCTTTAAAAGGTCTTCTAGAGCCTGAGCATAATTATGCTTTAAAATGATCAGTCAACTTCTCGATGATGAAATGTGTCACATGTGAAAGACAAAATGCTTGATTTGAAGAGACAAAAATGCTAACAGAATATGAATTTGTTATTTTGTAAATGATTGGTGTACTTCTAGATAGTAAACACAAGCTGCTTGAGTTGAGGATAAAATAATGTTTATAGATTAAATAAAAGGATTTTGAAAGAAGATTTAAGAAATTTTTAGAACACGAAGTTACTATTTTGTTAAAGGTTACCTCGTTGCTGTGCGTCCTATTCTGATGTTTAGCTCGGTCACTGGCGTTGGAAAATGCTTTCGCACAGCCAGGATATTCACATGTATATGGTTTCTCTCCCGTATGGCTTCTCAGATGAGTCTTCAGGTTTTCTAGCCTGGAATATGCTTTGCAGCAGCCTTCAAACTGGAATGTAAAAAGAAAATTCTTAGTATTTGTAATATTTACGAAGATAGTGGCTGTCACACGATGGCATCAAGAGAAATTTGCCTCCTTTCACAGACATTCGAAGACAATTGTCTCATTGCAGACTAGGTGTGTACCATTTTTGATCACACTGTATCATTGCCAACGGGTGTTTCAAAAGAAAAACAAGTGAAGATACTTACTGTACATTTATGAGGTTTCTCGCCAGTGTGCCTTCTCATATGAACTACCAGCATATACTGAGCTTTGAAAGGCTTTTCATCTCTGGAGCACCCCACCCAGCGACAGACAAATGCCTTCTTGCTAGCATGGATGTGATCGGTGTTAATGTGCTTCACCAGGTCGTCTTGGGTTGGAAACTCAAGTTTACAGTCCACCTGGAATAAATAAAAAAACGTTTTTAACCTTCTACCTAGAAATTATTCTGCTTTGATCTTGGTCCCAGATTTTTTCTATGCTTCGTTTGCATAGTTTAGAACGGTTAATTTTATTTCTGAAGCAAGATACTTTCATCTGACTTGGAATGTTGAGTATTCCTTAAAATAATAGAATAAGATCTCATGAAGGGGTTGGCACAGGTTTTTCAGTGCTTATTTTCTATCTGATCCAGTCAATACAGTTTGTAGACATTTTTAAATTATGAAATCTTCTTAAGACGCCTAGCAGTATTGATCAGTAATGATACAGTCAGGTTATGTAACCCCCTGGATGGCCATCCTCTGTATCTGACGGAAAATCCTCCATAGGAACGCACCGGAATGCTTAGTACATTTTCCTTTTCTTCCTCTATAATAGTTTCTTTGGTACCCAGGTGATCTTCTGCAAAGTCAATCTACCATTAAGTCTATAGTAAAATATCAAAACATACCCAGTGACAATTAGTCTCAATAAAGTCCCCTGGTTCGTCTTTGGAGTCCAGTCCATCGTGGACTGTGCTTTCGGCTGCAGCTGACAGGGGTTTGTTGTGATCCCGAGACATGAGGCCTGGAGGCGACTTGCGCTGAGTCAAGCCTGATGCGCTGTGGAAAGTGAACAAGTAAGAAGTGTGATTTCACCTGCTTGGTATGACAAAGTATGATAATAAATATTTATTATAGTTGACAAGCCAGGCGATTGACCACAGTTCATCTGATGTTAAGTGACGGTCGAAGATAATAAACACGCCTAGCCTGGAATGGAACTGGTTCTGAAGTGAGGCTGTAGAAACACACCGTTAGAGGCTTGGTGGCAGATTTTCAACTTGAGGATGGTAGCTAGCCAGCCGAGTACTAGAAAGTACCCTACCACCATGCTATGGTTTCCTTACGATGTTTTCCTTCACCGGCAGCACCAGCTCGTTGTCAGGGTTTGAACCCACGCCCCCCGGCTTGTAAATCGACCGGACCAATATGAAGAAAATACATAACTAGTGATACAGCGTCATCTAACCCCAAACTGAGCTTTTATGGGATCCAGATAACTGATAGATTATGCATTTCTTATATATACATATTATTATGTATTACTAAAAATACTTCGAATGATTATAATTATCCAGCCACAGAACAAACGTATTATAAACTATGTTCATTAAATAAATATATCTATATTGCTAATGAAGCCGAGCTACTACTACCAACTAAGCTAAGTAAGAAAGAGGTCAATGATTATTATGAGGTCTGCGCCCCGCGGGTACTATTGTTACCGGGATAATATTTTTTATATTGACATATTTTTATATTTTATTTTTTATTCATTGACATGTAATCAATGTTCTAAAACTCTTATAAATAATGATATATTGTATTTGTGTATTTTATATATTGTGCATGTATATGTATATGTGTACGTATATGCGTATGCGTATGCGTTTGCGTTTGCTTTTGCGTATGCGTTTGCGTTTGCTTTTGCGTTTGCGTTTGCGTTTGCGTTTGCGTTTGCTTTTGCGTTTGCGTTTGCGTTTGCGTTTGCTTTTGCGTTTGCGTTTGCGTTTGCGTTTGCGTTTGCGTTTGCGTTTGCGTTTGCGTTTGCTTTTGCGTTTGCGTATTCGTATTCGTGTTTGTATTTCTTGATAATTATGAAAGACAGTCAGCCCTTTGCGGTGACATGGATGAAGTTCTTTCTTTTATTGATTTGCGACTGTAGACTGTCAATATACCTATCAGCTTCCATGACGCTGGTGATCTCAGGTTGCTGCTGTGGCTGCAGATGTTGGGGCGGCGTACCGTCCAGCGTGAGACCGGGTCTGACATCCACTGGACCCATAAGGAGTTGCGTCGGCGACGATATGTGAGATCTGTAGTAAAACATACAAAGTAAAGTAATCAATTATAAATTGGTCGCCAAGCACCAAACGGTTTATTCTGGCAGACTCACTTAGGAGTCAGTTACTATTCTAGATTAGATGCGTTTAGCGCAGATTAGATACTAGTCTCTATGCGTAGCGGTCGCAAAAGCATATACGTAATAGTATTCATGCTATGCGGAATGCATAGTGATAGAGTAGCAGATTTTTAACTTGAGGGTGGTAGCTAGGCAGCCGAGTACTAGAAAGTGAGTACACCATAGTGAGGAGACAGTGAGCGAGGAAACCATAACGTGGTGGTCCCTACCACTTTATGGTTTCCTCACGATGTTTTCCTTCACCGGCAACTCAAGCTCAATGTCTTAATTGTTGGAAAGCCTAGTATTTTTTTTATTTTTTTTTATAGCTGACAAGCTTGGTGTTTTGAACACAACTCAGACGGTGTGGTCGAAGATGGTAAAGCACACCTACCTGGAATGGAACTGGCTTTCAAGTGTGGCTGCCGGAACACACCGTTTGATGCTTGGCGGCAGATTTTCAACTTGAGGGTTGTAGCTAGCCAGCCAAGTGCTAGAAAGTACTCTACCACTACGCTACGGAGTCATCACGATGTTTTCTTTCACCGACAGCTCAAGCTCAGTTGGGGTTTAAACCCACGCCCTTCGGCATGCGAACCGACCACGCTAACCACTGAGCTATCATCGCTACAATATTTACCGATGGATGCCAGCTACTAGATGCGCATGAGCCGCGTGATGCGCTGCTGCGGCCGCTGCTTGCTGGTGCGCGTGGTCGAGCAGTACCCCGCCAGCCAGCACCCCATTACTGCCCATCCCACTGCCTCTAGCGAGTAACTGCTGCGCTAGGGACGCGTGCGAAAGAGACAGCGCTGGAGATATTGCACCTGTAAATGAAAAGGACAAAAGTGTAAAATAAACGTTGTAGCTAACTGAAGTGGCAATTGGCTGGACATATCTGTTGCAGAACCGAAAACGGTTGGGGTAGAAGTGTTCTAAAGTGGAGACCGCAAAGTGGCAAACGTAGCATAGGACACCCTGAGACTCTGTGGAGTGACGATATACGTAGGATGCGCTGGATGGAAGCGCAAAGCTAAAGAACGTGCTGAGTGTGTCTTAGGAGTGGCCTATGTCCAGCAGTGGACTTCGATTTAAGGATGTGGCTTTTGTTGTTTTTTTATTCAAATAGGCTTGCGTTTGACACTTCATTCGGACAGCAAAATTTCATTGTTTAGCGGTTCGTACAATGAAGGTAAAATCGAACCATTTAGTTCTTTTACTTGGTGGTAGATTTCCTAGATAGGTAGGTCCCATCGCAGTACCAGATATTCTGCCGCCAAGCAGTAGTCTGTAAACATTACTGTGTTCCGGTTTGAAGGGTACTGCAGCTAGCAAAATTACAGGGCTTTTGAGACTAACCATCTAGTCTCAAAGTAATGAGCGCCAAGGCAGCAATGTCCTGGACTTTGTTTTACTACTCAAAGTTCTGTGTATCGCTGCAATGGTCATGGACAGGCGTTATCTCTTAACATCAGGAGAGCGTCTCGTTCGTCTCATTACTGTTACATAACAAAAAAAGTTCTAGTTTATGGAATGATAGATTAAATATACATTTAAATAAAACACACAAATAGGTACATACCTTACTGTGCAAAAAATATAACAAATCAACTTATACGTAAACAATAATGTTTTTTTTTTAATTGCCTTGCATTTGCCAACTCGCCTCGTGTTAAGCGAAGATGCGGTCTACGGTGGAGCACGCTTGTCTATATCTGTCTATCCGGAACGCCCACTCCTGTCAAACCGTTTTGTTCGAGTTTTTGAAACATCGGCAATGAAATTAGGATGCGTTGAAATTCTTGTTATTTATGTAACCACACTCACCAGCACTAAGGTGTCCATAGCTGCCGGTAGAGGCAGCTGAAGGCGCTCTCACCGCCAGGCTGGCGGGCGAGGCTCTGATCACAGCTGCCAGGTCTAGTGATTCTGCTGAGTAAGGGCTCCAGGAGACAGCCCGCTTCCTGTTAGCTGATGCTGCGATAGCGCCACCGGAAAGCCTGAGACGCGTTGGCGACGCTATTCTAGAACCTGTAAGTATTGTAAAATAAAAATAAAAACGGCCAAGTGCGAGTCGGACTCACGCACGAAGGGTTCCGTACCATTATCTATAAAAACGGCAAAAAAATCACGTTTGTTGTATGGCAGCCCCCTTAAATATCTATATTATTCTGTTTTTTAGTATTGGTTGTTATAGCGGCAACAGAAATACATCATCTGGTGACAGACGGATAGACAGACGGACGGACAGCGGAGTCTTAGTAATAAGGTCCCGTTTTACCCTTTGGGTACGAAACCCTAAAAACCCACTGTGAGTGTTTTTAACTCACTGTGACATTGTTTGACACTGTAAAATGTGTAAAGTTAATGGACTAAGTTGAAAATAGTCAAAAAGGTAACTTACCGTCTAAACTAAGTTGGAAGTCTTGACTTGCGAGGGTGCTGCCCGCAGCATGCAGTTCGGGATGCAAGCTCCTCGCCGCACTCAAGTATTCTAAACCTGGAACAATAGAAATTCTAAAATTAATTTAATAATCGATTCATTCAGGCATCATTTTGCGGAAGTTTTTTTTATGGTTAACAGGCTAGGTGTTTGACCACAGCTCACTTGATAATAAGTGAGGGTGTATTCGAAGATAGCAAACACATCTAAGCCTAGAATGGAACTGGCTCTCAAGTGAGACTGGTGGAACGTTTTCTTTCTAACGCCATGTAGCCAGGCTCGCGACCTATTTTTACCAGAGCTGAGAAGTTTATTTAAGTTATACACAATATGGCTTCTTTCTTCTTCTTTACTTTTTTGTTAATTACTCTATACTTACTTTCTTATTCATTCCTATTTTGTTATGGTCTCCTATCTTATTTATTAACATCACAATGGCTTGTTGTCGTTGATTAGATATATAGTCATATATACGTCTTCAACATACAGAGTACTACTTCAACGGAGTACTATAAAGTACCCTACGACCACACTATAATGTTTTCCTTCACCGGCAGCTTAATCTCATTCTAGGCAAAGACCAGCGCTGGTCATACCACCTAGTATGGCCAGCATTATGCTGAGGTGAGTCCTATTTTGTATGTAACTGTTAGTCCTTTGTTTGTTTGTTTGTTTTATGTTTATTTTTTTGTGTTATGTACAAAATAAAATTATTTTCTTTCTTTTCTTTCTTTCTTTCAAAGACAAAACTGGATAGATTGAAATCTAGAAATAATTTAAACTGAGAACTAACGTGACCAGACAATTATAATCATGTCACTGATATATCATGCTAATTGAGCCATTAAGTTTTGTCGGAGCTTGCAATAACTCACTCAATTTGCGTTACATCAATGGCCGATATCAAAAGCCTATGCTAATTCCAAAAAATTACATTTATATGGAAATATGGTATAATAACGCCTCTTTCATAGAAGTAGCCAGTCTGGGTGTCCGGTTTATAAATCAACTTCTTAGTCACACTATAATTTTGTATACAAACGCTATACAAAATTACACACAGTATATAACCTTCGTACAAGATAAATATAGTCACTTATATTCGAAGTCATCATCATCATCTTCAGCCGTATAACGTCCACTGCTGGACATAGGCCTCTCCCATTGATTTCCATAAAGACCGGTTGGAAGCGGCTCGCATCCAGCGCTTTCCTGCGGTCTTTATTAGGTCGTCTGTCCACCTTGTGGGTGGACGTCCTACGCTGCGCTTGCCGGTCCGTGATCTCCACTCCAGAACTTTGCA
The DNA here is from genome assembly GCA_950106695.1 of Biston stratarius. NCBI lineage: Eukaryota > Metazoa > Arthropoda > Insecta > Lepidoptera > Geometridae > Biston > Biston stratarius. The sequence goes on from OX467108.1 coordinate 3,987,087, forward strand.
GCCCCATCGGCCATCGGTTCTGCGTGATATGTGCCCTACCCACTGCCACTTCAACTTGGTAATCCGCTGGGTTATGTCGGCTACTTTAGTTCGCGTATGGATCTACTCATTTTTGATTCGATCTCGTAGGGAAACTCCGTGCATAGCCCTCTCCATAGCTCGTTGTGCTACTTTAAGCTTAATAAGAAGGCACATAGTCAGAGACCACGTTTCGGCGCCATAAGTCATCACTGGTAACACACACTGGTCGAAGACTTTCGACTTGAGGCACTGAGGTCATTCGGACGAGAAAACACTGCGTACCATTCGTAGTGGGTGGTCGTAATATTGGCATTCAATACATGCATGCATTGCATATATGGCGGTAATAAAATCTAAGCCTGGGTCATCAGCGAAACTTAGAACTACGTGTTGCTGTAGTTTTTTATCGTTGACAGGCTAGGCGTTTGACTAAAGCTCATCTGATGTTAAGTGATGGTGTGATTGATGATGGTAAATATTCTTATCCTGGAATGGAACAGGTTCCCAAGCGAGGCTGTCAGAATATATCGTTAGGTTCTGGGCAGCATATTTTCAACTTCAGGGTAGTAGCTTGCAAGCTGAGTATTAGAAAGTACCCTCCTACAATACTTTAAATAAATAAATATCGTAGGACACAGAGCGCCATCTGACCCCAAACTAAGCAAAGCTTGTACTATGGGAGTCAAATAACTAAAAGGATACTTTTTATGTAAATACGTACTTATAATACATACAGAACACCCAGACACAGAACAAACATTTGTTTATACCACAACATATTTACACACTACTGCTTGAATAACTGGTACCGTGGTGGTAGCTACCTAGATGACCCAGAAGGTCGTCTAAGAAGATCTACTACCAAGTAAAGACTACTAGACTGAAGTTCCAGTACTCACTACGCGATCAATATTGACCCACCCTATTATAAGATTGAGTTGTCAACATGTAGATTTTAGTCTGTGAATATAAACGACCCGCTTAACGCGAATCGTGGCTATAAACGTCAAGTTCCTTTACGAGGTATTCCGCGGAAAACTATTCAGCACTAAATAAGGAATGTCCCTATATGTCGTGCTAATTGGACACCCTATTTCACGGCTAACAATATAGCCGTCATTTTTTCGACACGATTTTATTTTCAAGGACGAATTTAACGAGTCCCTACTGAATTAATATCATTAACGAATTTTTTATGTTGGTCGTAAAAATAGCTTCCTAATTTGAATTTTATATCTCATTGTTAATTGTTAACAAGCCAGGTGATTTTATGACTTTCTCAGAATTTGAGGAGAGTAAAAACAAACTAGCCGTGTTAAAAACAACACGCGAAAGGTGGGTGGGGCTAGGTTACTTACTGACAGATAAATACAATGTTAAGAGTTAAATTGTATCAGATATGTTACAATTTTAAAAAAGAACGCAAAAATGTGATTTATAAAATTTGCATGTTTTTTTTATTGATAAGTAATGAGACGAACGAGACGCTCTTCTGGTGGTAAGAGATAACGCCTGTCCATGACCATTGTAGCGATGCACAGAACTTTGACTTTGACTTATTTTACGTGATTTATCTCTGTATGATTAAAAACATCGAAACACTTGACAATGGCAAATACACAAAGTGTGAACCCAAAAACAAAGAAGTAATTAAACTAAAAATTAAGACTTATTTAGAAATCTTTGCATGTGGTCTCTTCAATCAATCATCAAATCTTTTATGAAGAGGCGTCGTTTCAGCCGCGAATTAGTCTTTATAATCATATCGTTTATACCTAAGAAAACAAACACGCCGAGGGTCCTAACAAAAAAACGGCTAAAACGATTTTGATTTGTTGATCACGCTCCTTTACCGGTGTCCGACCGGTCGTTTTAAACAGAAATAATAGGTTTGGGACGCGAAGGCGTCATCGACCGCCAATTTGGCAAACCCAACAAAACGAGCTCCGAAATATCCCACGAAAATAACGTATGTGGTCTCCGTTTGACGCGCCGCAGACACCGCGAAAACTTTTATGTCTTCATCTTTTGTGAGAACCGACGGATTCTACGTGTCCTTAAAAAAAGAACCATATCACCCATCGGATTTAAACAAAATCGAACCTGACTCGAATTCCATTAGCTCAACATGGTCACCCTAACGACATTGGTGTAACCGCTCGCAAAAAGCTCATTCGAATTTTAACTTTAGCTTCTTTTTCCGAATGAATAAACATCGAAGCGGACAGCGTTACTATTGAGTCGTTTTTTGTCTGAACGTGTTATGATATTGGACAATTTGATGTATTAATTTTTATCCGATCCGATTGGGCGGAAAATTAGTCTCATAGACGTCTAATGGTTTCGTGGTCACGTTAAGCGTTAAAATATGAATGTCAATGGCTTTGTTGGGCGGTGTCTTCAGGCACGGTGACTTTGTATCTCGGTTACTAATGAGACTTAGTAAATTATGACTTTAGCTGTTCGGATGCGGCAAGATGAAGGCTCAGCGAGGTGAATCCGTAATGTCGAATACCTATATATTTTTATGATCTTGAATATTCACTGAGTAAAAAATGAATGAGATGTTCGTACCCACTTAATTATGGGGCTGGGTGATAGAGTGGTTAGGAATATCGTTATGTAAGAACTTGTTTTGTATCAGGAGATACAATCTCGCTCTTGCCAGGTAAAGGCGTTAGAGCTCCCTGAAAAACACTAGGGCTGGTCACTGGAAAAAAAATGATAGTTCAATTGATGAGGACATCAAAAAACTTATGGTTATAAAGTAACGCTAATAGTTACGATTGACTCAAAGCAAAATCATCAAGTATTTTTATTTATGAAAAAAGATTGACAAGCTAGGTGCTTAACCTTAGCTCACTTGATATTAAGTGACGGTGTGTTCGAAGATGGTAAACACACCTAGCCTGTTGGAAATAATAGGTACTTTCAAATCCCTATCATGGACGAAAAATATTTATGGTCACAATTCTATGTTCTATGCTCTCTCTTGAATAGAACCAACAAAAGGAAATGGCGTCTTAATTCAATTCCTCGTAATTAATTGTTATTAATTATCAAGAAACTAATCAAATTGGCTCCGCTTGTCGTCTTTCGTCAAAAGTCCAGAAGCCTGGAATGGCTTGAATATCAATATGCCTTTGCGTGGTGGACAGTCTAGGTATTTGATCACAGCTTACCTGATGTTAAGTGACGGTGTGGTCGAAGAATGTAAAGCACTCCTAGCCTGGAATGGTACTGGCTCTCAAGTGAGGCTGCCGGAACACACCGTTGGATGCTTGGCGGCAGATTTTCAATTTGAGGGTGGTAGCTAGCCAGCCGAGTAGTTGAAAGTATCCTACCACCATGCTATGGTTTCCCCACGATATTTTCCTTCACTGGCAGCTCAAGCTCATTGTTGGGGTTTGAACTCACGCCCTTCGGCATGCGAACCGACCGCGCTAACCACTGAGCTATCATCGCTTCTCTACATAGTTTTTTGTTTTTATTGTAGGCATTTGACCGCCATCTCGCCTTGTTAAGTGAAGATGCGGTCTACGGTGGAGCACGCTGGCCTATAGAAGAAACCGATTTTGAAAAACCCAGATTGTATCTATCAGGGAACACCCACTCGGGCAGCAAATTCTATTGTTTAGCGGTTCGTACAATGAAAGTAGATTCAAACAGTTTAGATTAAGTTTTTGGAATATCTACCATGAAGCGGTGCCTGTCCGATAAAAGAATGGGCAGGGTGGAATTAGGCCATGCAAATCTGAACCGCACTCTCCAAAGTGTATCCGGTAGAAAACTGACAGACATGCAGCTTTGCGTCGATGTTCAAGGCTTTGGAACCTTTTCCGAACAAGTGAGTCATTGCTTATCAGTTTCATGGCACGTTTATCGATGGCCTCCAACGCCTCAAGCTGGTACTTGGCCGATCCATCCCAAATTCTACAACAAAGTCGCTTCCCGCCGTCTGTACGCTTAGATCTTTTAAACTACGCAACGGATTTTAATGCAGTTTCTTTCAATAGACAGAATGATTCAAGAGGAAGGTTTATATGTATAATACATGCATAATTGCATATGCACCACATTGGTATCTTAACTGCATCCGTGCGAAGCTCGGGCGGGTCGACAGTGAGAACAATAAATTTACAAACATGAACAATGAATGTTTGTTAACATTTTCTATAACTAGGCAACCCTACAAAGTGGCAGGTGTCAATTAAAATGTCATCAAGCAAACTGGCCGCACAGTGGTTCGCACCTCAAAACTCAACCAGCCGAAAACTCTACTTAGGTACATTTAAATGTCATAAAACTATCAGTAGAAAAAATGTGTCTTGTGCGGGTTGGAATCACACACCGAGGATTCCGTACCATTACTTATGGTACGGAATCCACATTTTTTGTTTAGTTTTTTTTTTTAATTGGCACTTAGCTTATTAATATTACAATAGACTTTATTTGGGACATAAAACAAATCTCTATTACATTTACATTATATTCATTAACTAGCTGTGCCCCGCGGTTTCACCCGCGCTAGATGCCTACGTCATAGTAGCTTTATGCATGCAAAGTCTCAGCCCGATCGGTTTAAAATTGACAAAGTTTCATACAAACTTTCATCCCCCATTTTATCCCCTTGGGGGTAGAATTAATCAAAATCCTTTCTTAGCGGATGCCTACGTCATAACATCTACCTGCATGCCAAATTTCAGCCCGATCCGTCCAGTGGTTTGGGCTGTGCGTTGATAGATCACTATGTCAGTCAGTCAGTCAGTCACCTTTGAGTTATATATATTTAGATACAATACATTGAAAAAGACATCATATCATCAGCCATAGGACGTCCACTGCTGGACATAGGCCTCCTCCTGGAAAGGGGTTTTGCCAATACTCGCCCGCTTGGCAGGCGGGTTGGCGAGCGCAGTTAGGTGTGATTGTTCAAGGAAGACGCTGCTGCCCATCTTCCGGATTACAACCCTTAGCCGACTCTTACGGCAACCACGGGTAGAGAGGGTGGGGTACAATTCTTACGCCGGCACCTCCACGGCATAACAAAAATATGAATTAATAAAAAAATCATAAAAAACAAAAAGAAAAAAAATATGTCACATAAATCCCCCTCTTACTATATTGTTCTTAAGCCTAACCTACTTTTTATTAGTTTTGTATATAAGAAACGGCAAACAGGCTTGAGGTTCGCCTGATGGTAAGCTCGTCTTGATGAAACTTTGATTTTTGAAAATAGTATTATTAATTATTTCCTATCACACAGAATATAATTTTACTTACCACAAAAGTACCAGGTATTCTGCCGCCAAGCAATAGTGTGTAAATATTACTGCTATGGTCATGGACATGCGTTACCTCTTACCTATAGAGAGTATCGTTCGTCTCATTACATTAACATTTTTTTTAATTACGCAAGTGTTTCGCTAGACACTCTTTGTTAGGGAACCCTAAAAACAGCGCACGCTAACGAAGTTTTTATACTGTAATCAAAAGAATATAACAATATGGGTGTGGTTTGTTCAGGTAGTCATAAAGTGCTAAATATAACGTGTATATTGCAAGCGATTCTAAGAAATCTTTATAAAGACATGCCGACGTTCAGCTTGATGAAAATTTGACTTGATTGAAAGGTCTTTAATTGACCTTTTCTACTGGAGCAGGTATACGATTGTATTTTTTTGTAAATATGTAGTTACAAAAAAAAATTAAGTAATTTTTTTTGTCATTTTAACTGCGTCGATTTTTATACTAGGCATTTTTTTAAGAGACGGTCTCCTAATGATAAGAGATAAGTTGATGACCATTGCAGCGATACACAGAACATTGAGTAACAAAACAAAGTCCAGGGCATCACTGCTTTGACGCTCATTACTTCCGATGGTTAGTCTCAACAGCCTTGTAATTTCGCTAGCTGCAGTACCCTCAAACCGGAATACAGTAATGTTTACACACTACTGCTTGGCGATATGATATCTGGTACTGCGGTGGTATCTACCGGTGGTTTGTAGGGATGATAGCTCAGTGGTTAGCGCAGTCGGTTCACACTCCGAAGGGCGTGGGTTCAAACCCTAACAATGAGCTTGAATTGCCGATTAAGGACGTTAAACATCGTTAGGAAATTATAGCATGGTTGTAGGATATTTTATAATACTATGCTGGCTAACTACCACCCACAAGTTGAAAATCTGTCGACAAGCACCTAACGGTGTGTTCCGCCAGCCTATAGAGCCAGTTCCATCGTCCACACCGTCACTTAACATCAAGTAAGCTGTGGTCATACGCTTAGCCTATCAACCATAAAAAACATGTTTATAAAACATGTGCTTGGTTTAAAACAAACCAAGCACCGTTATTATGTCTCAATCTACACAAATTATAAAAAAAACTCGATCTGTGATGTGATGCATCCATCGCTTTAACAACACAAAATTACTATCTTAACAACATAATTTCACCTTGATGAATCTAGTTATCACTGTCCTTTTCCCTCTTTACAGTATATTAGGTATAGTTATCTCTTTCTCGCGAATCGTTTAAATTTGTGATCATCGCTTATGATTTATTCATAAAGTATAGTTTTTTTTTATTAAGGCACCCAGTAGCTAATGTACTGTTACCTCAGTTGATTACTAAACTTTGAATGTTAGCCCTGTTAGCTTATTTGGTAGAAGCTCTGCTTCAAAAAACTAGCGCGTGAGTTCGATTCCCATCCGAAACTAACATTTATCTTTGCTAACATAGTTTTCTTTTGTAACAGACAGAGATACAGACAGACGCAGCGGACGACTTCGTTTCATAATATATAGTGATAAAGAATAAAAAATAAAACACTATGAAATTTAGTGTAGATTTAAAGTGGTTAGCTTGTCGGAATTAGCAAGACATTTTAAAGATTCAACATAACTTTTAGAAAGTCAATTAAGAAAAAATTTATGACAGATTTTAGAATGCCCAAATTGTACTCAAAATTTTAAATGTGACAAAAGGTTGGTGACCCCATATTTTTTCAGGTCATTAAGTCACGAAACACGGTGTTAATGAGGGCGTATTTTAGACCAATCAACGAGACCGATAATAAAGTTCACAGATATAATTGGTGCCTCATTATAGATGGCGTAGGTGTATAACCACTTTAAGTTGACATCTGATGGGGTGAAATAATTGGTTGAAAAATGTCGAAGATCCGGAAAATTGTACATAACTGCGATTAAAATAGCTATAACTAAAGGAAAAGTTATTATATTATTCCTAATTAAATTTAAACATATAACTTATATTTTTTTGTAATTCTCTTTTCAAATTCAAATTCAGAAGTCATTTATTCAGTTTAGGCCCTGGTAAGGCACTTATGAACGTTAAGTTACATTTTTGAATCTACCACCGGCTCGTAATTACACTTCAACTGAGAAGACTCCGGCAAGAAACTCAGCAAGGCATTTTTTTTTTAGGATCTTTCTTTTCATATTAAGTTATAGTTACAGTTTTAATAGCCACCCTGCCATAACTAACGTTACTATCTTCATTGCACCCGTGCGAAGCTGGGGCGGGTCGCTAGTTTAATTTAAAGGGGTTTTGTCAAGCAGTCACTACCATCTCCGTAACACACGAAACTACCCAGACGTATTACGCATATTTAACTTACTCTTATATAAATAATTTTACATTTAAATTAATATTACAAGCTGCCGGCTTCCTTGTTTCCTGAGAGATATAATCTAAATCTTTTTAAAGCCAGAGTGAATCGGTATCTTCCAAGTGTGCTTCATCTTCGACCAAATCATCGCTTACCATCAGGCGAGTTGCTGGTCAAAAGCGTACTTATCAGTATTAAAAAAAACGTAAAAAAAAAAGTAGGTCCTAAGAAGACAACAACGATAGTGGATCTCTAAAGTTCTATTTACACTGGTCATAGTGAATTCGGAAGAAATTCAACACCGACAAGCTGCACGCACGTGTTTCCGGGGTGTAATGGCTTGTTTAGGGTGGCTTTAATTATTGTGGTTTTCTGTTGACAAGAATAGCTTAATCGTAATAGGAAACGCTTAAGTAGTAAACAGAAGCAGCAGTTTAAATTTATTAAGTTAAAAATTCTTGACTATAGACTTTAGTGCAACGAATTCTAAGTACTTACAGGTTACTGTATTACATGGTGCCGGCGTAAGAATAGTACCCCACCCTCTCTACCCGTGGTTGCCGTAAGAGTCGGCTAAGGGATGTAATCCGGAAGATGGGCAGCAGCGTCTTCCTTGAACAATCACACCTAACTGTGCTCGCCAACCCGCCTGCCAAGCGTGGCGAATGTTATCAAAACCCCCCCAGGAGGAGACCTATGTCCAGCAGTGGACGATCTATGGCTGATGATGTGAATTTCGCTCACCCTTTGGTATCGAAAATTGATGACAGTTAAGTCGGAAAAAAGTTATAAATAACACAAACATTCAACGTGTCAGCAATCCCACAGATGTTCAAAACTTGGCACAACAGTTTCATGTTTCAAACCACACAACGCCGAGTGATGTCGCCACGTGTGAAAAATTCGCAATCACAAAAAAACACGTGTCAACGCGATAATTCGATTTCTCGGAAATGCTTTAACTGTAGCAACCCCTGTGTTTGATTTATGCTTTCCGTGGCTCACATTTATGTTGACACTGCAATGCGGGATTAAATCTATTAATTTTAATTAGTGGCAACACATGCCGTCACTTTTGTTTCGTCTATTTATAAATTGGTGTTGACTTTGGAATTGGTTTGTGACTCATAAGTTTCTGCAAATATGCAAGACAGGAGATGTTATAATTCATTTAGTTAATTTTGAGAAATAAGTTGAGCAATATTCATGATTCAAACAGACGAAGGCGTAGCGACTAAAATTGCGGTCAACAGGAATCGAAGTCATAAAAACACAGTTGCTTCATAAATTTTGTTACGTTCAAAGGTGAAGGTCGAAGATGGTAAAGCACACCTAGCTTGGAATGGAACTGGCTCTCAAGTGAGACTGCCGGAACACATCGTTAGATGCTTGGCGGCAGATTTTCAACTAGAGCATGGTAGCTAGCCAGCCAAGTACTAGAAAGTACCCTACCACCATGCTATGGTTTTCTCACAATGTTTTCCTTTACCGGCAGCTCAAGCTCATTGTTGGGGTTTGAACCTACGCCCTTCGGCATGCGAACCGACCGCGCTAACTTCTGAGCTATCATCGCAAAAACATATATGTATATATATATTTATTTTCTAATAATTTAGCTTAGTAGACCACAAGCTAATAACCCCGTGGAGGCATAAAACCGATTTTGATGTGTAAGTACACTAAGTTACTAAGTTTAGACAGGGTCTCAAATCATAGGACTCAAACACCATGTAACTTACCGTGAAATCGGAAACAAATGCTGTATTCAAGACAAACTACGTGTGACTGATTGATCAATTTACAACCTTCGATCGGATTGAACTATAAAACCTACATTTTTTTAAACATTTTGATTGACCTTACCAATTTGTGTGCGTCGAACTTTTTTTATTACTAATAGACTTGCGTTTGACCGACAATTTGGCTGATGTACGATAGAGCACGCTCGTCCAGAAGATACCGATTCACTCGCAACTTGAAAGCATACAGATCGTGTATTTGGGAAACACACTCAGTTTTTTTTTGTGGTCGACAGTCTGTTTTGCTAGACCACAGCTCATCTGATGTTAAGTGACGGTGTGGTCGAAGATGGTAAACACATCTAGTTTACAATGGAACTAGCTCTCGATTGAGGCCGTCGGAACAATCTGTTAGGTGGTTGGCGACATATTTTCAATTTAAAGGTGCTATCTAGTCGAGTACTAGAAAGTACCCTACCACCTCGCTATGGTTTTCTCACGATGTTTTCCTTCACCGGCAGCTCAAGCTCATTGCTGGGGATTGAGCACACGCCTGTGAACCGATCTCGCTAACCACTGAGCTATCATCGCTAGAAATTCTATGCTACCCAGCACCAACCAACCCCACTCATGGATTAGTTATTTTTTATTGTCAAAAATAAATACATAGGTACTCTTTATTATTCTTACCAAAGATTATATATCTGATACAATAAAAGAAATAAACTAATAATAAACATTTGTGACGAATGACGGCCTTATCGCTTCAAGCAACCTCTTCTTTCTTAGTATGAAAAGGTTTTAAGAAAACGGGGTTTGTCAATAATAAGGATGAAAAACAAGCATAGGACATACTTAATCAGGTTAACAGACAACGTACTGTAAATGTATGAAAAATAGCCTCATTAAAGTAAAGCTTATTTCATACATTTACAGTTTCTGTGTACGATTATTTTAGTATCAATAACTTAGCAAAAGCTGTTTTCCATGTTTATCATGAATGTGTTTATCATGCTGGACCTTAAAAACTTTGACCTCTATGTTAGGTTTTCCAAGTAATACTTCACCTTCAACTCTTTCCCATCACTTTTCTACAACAAATAGATAAACAAAAGAGATAGCAGTCATCATCACGCCAATTACGAAAACATAAAACACTAGAGTACATGTAAACTAATTTAACCTTATCACGGCACGATTAGAGAACTCACATCAAAGTTTCTGGAATAATGTAGCGTGGGTGAAGATGGCTGGCGCAAACTACAAATGGTAGCGGATATAAAAATAGATTTTCTTTTTAATAGCTTATATTAAAAACTAACGACCCGCCCCAGTTGCGCACGGGTTTAAACGGGGCTTTTGATCCATCTCAAAGGGATTAGGCAGCGTTTTCGATGAAAGCACCCAGGTGGCTTGACTTTTTCCGACACTTCCAACAATTATCATCATATTTCAACCAATTTACACAAAACCTTGACAAATTATATATCTAAACCTTCATTATTAATCACTCTATCTATGAGTAAAACTCGCATGGTAATCCGTTTAGTAGTGTTTAAGTTTATCGCGAACAGGCAGACAGACAGACGCGGCGGACGACTTTGTTTTATAATATGTAAGGTATGCCCGCGTTTTACAAAAGTCATTATTTCAATCAAGGGTATAAACTTTTTTTATTTTTTATAGCTGACTGGCTAGGTGTTTGACCACGACTCACCGGATGTTAAGTGACGGTGTGGTCGAAGATGGTAAAGCAAACCTAGCCTGGAATGGAACTGGCTCTCATGTGAGGCTGCTGGAACACACCGTTAGATGCTTGGCGGCAGATTTTCAACTCGAGGGTGGTAGCTAGCCAGCCGAGTACTAGAAAGTACCCTACCACAATGCAAAAACTAATTCCAATTGAAATTTTATCCGAATCCGGCCAGCCGTTACAACAAACTTTCGTCTCTATAATATTAGTGTAATTGAACATGGCACGTTTTAAAGTATTTTTAGTAAAATCTTCTTTGTGATATCGAAAATTATTGACTATTGATAGAATAGAATTATTTACAGATATACTGCTGCCAAGCAGTAGTGTGTAAACAATTCTGTGTTCCGGTTTGAAGGCTACCGAAATTACAGGGCTGTTGCGACTAACCATCGAACGACGTAATGAACGCCAAAACAGCGATGACCTGGACTTTCTTTTGTTGCTTAAAGTTATGTGAATCGCTGCAATGGTCATGGACAGGCGTTAATTCTTACCATCAGGAGAGCGTCTCGTCCGTCTCATTAGTTATATTTAAAAAAACAATCAATGATTTGTATCATTATTGTAAAAAAACCGGCTAAGTGCAAGTAGGACTCGCGCACGAAGGGTTCCGTACGAAAAAGGAAAGGGAAAAAATGTATCTATGAAAAAGGCAAAAAAAATCGCGTTTGTTGTATGGGAGCCCCCCTTAAATATTTATTTTATTTTGTTTTTAGTATTTGTTGTTATAGCGGCAACAAAAATACTTAATTTGAGAAAATTTCAAGCTATCGCGGTCCTTTAGATACAGCCTGGTGACAGACAGACGGACGGACAGACAGACAGACAGCGAAGTCTTAGTAATAGGGTGCCGTTTTTACCCTTTCAGTACGGAACCCTAAAAACAATATGAATGTATGAAGTAATTTTGAAAAATTGGGCTTTCTGAAGGAGTCATCGACTGACTGAATCGAGATAAGACTTTTTTGGTATTTTTGAGGATATAATATAGGTATTTATTTATAAGTGACGATGATTGCTATATGCTCAAAATATAAACATTTATGATACATAATAAAGATAATATTTAACTATATTTCATACAAATTGAATTATAAAGTATATGCACTTACATTACTGACTGGAACTCAAATTTGGCTTTGTCACGCAAAAATATAAGTGACTATAATTACATACCTACACGCCACAGCCCACTTATGGGCGGTCTTATATTTTTACGCCCAAGGTTTCCTTGTGGAAACCTCTGTCCAAAAAGTAATAAATAATCTAGATTCTTGAATATTTTGGAGGCTGAATGGCGGCTATTATATTTATGACACAGGGTTACCTAGTACGGCTGCCAACAATTCAAACAGGTTATATTAAAATGTAAAATTTGCTGTCAAATTGACTTGAATAAAAGCTAAACTTAAATCCATATTGAATTCATATAATCTTTCCCATTTCTTCTTGCTTCTTTAATAAGACTTGCTTTTTAGAATATGGGTTATTTTTTGTTTTACTTATGTGGGATTCACATCACATCATCAGCCATAGGACGTCTACGGCTGGACATAGGCCTCTTCCTGGGGGGGTTTTGCCCCACGGGTAGAGAGGGTGGGGGGACTATTCTTACGCCGGCACCACCATTAATCACGTTTAATTGTATCGGAAACTCCGACTATAGTTTCGGCCACATCCGGTGGCCTTCATCATGGAGGCAAAGCTGAGCACAAAGCGCGCGCGGCGTCACGCGTCGTCTTGCTTCGCGTCCAGTATGAAGACTTCAGTGCAAAGCAAGGCGATGTGTCAAAACCAAGACAGTTTCCATAATAAAATATGTGTTATATAAGATTTGAATTCATTATAAAAAGCATTCAAGCATTATTATCAATCGACAAATAATATGGCTTGGTATCTATATGGCTGCAGTATATAATTAAATATATATATTAGTGGATGGAAGTGGGATATATTATAGAGTAGGATATAATAGTTTTAAAAATGCATTTAATTGCATAGTGTCTAGTTCTCGTTTTTATCTTTAGTGATTATAACATAATAGAGTAGTTTGCCGCTACATCTTCTAACACATCCCGAACCCTTATCCCATCTCAAAAACCAGTTTCAGATGTCTCAATTCCGATAGAGAGTGGATCAATCGATACCGGGTCAGGTTTTTAAATCGATCATGATTGGACTGGTTTTCGATTTGGAAAAAAAAACCCTTTGAGTTTTCTAATGAAAATCTTTAGAAATGTGGTTTCTTAGTGATTGAGTTCGGGAGGTGTTTGATTTGAAATATTAGGACGTGAATTGAATTTGAAAAAACGGGATTATACGGGAATTGATTTGAAAGCGCCGATGGTAAGAAGGAAGATGTTATGTTCTAAATAAGTAATGGGACGACGAAGACGTTATCGTTCTGGTAAAAAGGTGTAAAGTAATATACGATCAAGACACTCTTCTGATGGTAAGAGATAACGCATGTCTATGACCATTGCAGCGATACACAGAACTTTGAGTAACAAAACTAACCGGAACCACCGCCACTTTGGCGTTTATTACTTTGCGGCATTCAATGGTAAATCTCAACAGTCTTATAATTTCGCTAGCTGCAGTACCCTAGAATACAGTTAAGTTTACACACTACTACTTGGCGACAGAATATCTGCTGGACATAGGCCTCCCCCATTGACTTCCATAAAGACCGGTTGTAAGCGGCTCGCATCCAGCGCGTTCCTGCGGTCTTTTTGAGTTCGTCTGTCCACCTTGTGGGTGGATTTCCTACGCTGCGCTTGCCGGTCCGTGGTCGTCACTCCAGAACTTTGCAGCCCTATCGGCCATCAGTTCTGCGTGCTATGTGCCCTGCCCACTGCCACTTCAACTTGCTAATCCGCTGGCCTATGTCGGCTACTTTAGTTCGTCTACGGATCTCCTAATTTCTGATTCGATCTCGTAGGGAGACTCCGAGCATAGCCCTCTCCATAGCTCGTTGTGCGCCTTTGAGCTTACCAAGAAGGCACATAGTCAGAGACCACGTTTCAGCACTATAAGTCATCACTGGTAACACACACTGGTCGAAGAATAGACTAGATAACCTCCCGCTAAAGAGATTTATCACCAAATAGTAGCAGTATACTATGACGATGAAAACTTTAAGACTATCGATGATAAATCTCATGTTGCTGTTTACGCACAACTGCTTTGCGAATGTTAAATACTGTGCAGGCACCTACATAGTATAAAACAAAGTCGCTTCCCGCCGTCTGTTCGCTTTTGTCTTTTAAACTACGCAACGGATTTTAATGCGGTTCCATCAATAGACAGAGTGATTCAAGAGGAAGGTTTATATGTATAATACATGTATATTATAGTAGAGATAATTCAAGAATTTCATAGTTTTGTAATGTAATGTCGTAAAAAAACATGTTTTTGTGCGTTTACATTGCAAACGCTGGCTAAACCTTACGAGAAAGATTAAAATAATGTACTACAGAATTGTATATCTTAAAAAGATCTACATAAAAGTCCGCGTTAGTATATATATAAAATATATAATATCTCCTAAAGATAACGCGCAGTAATCATTTTTATCTTTTACATATTACAAAAAAATTATGGGTTATTTACGAAGCTATTTTAATCAATACACTTGTCACCGCCAGGTAGGGTAGGATTCACAATTAATGCATATTACTTTCTTACACATAGTTAATGAGCGATTGCTGTCCTTCTCACTCCCTATTCCTATTATTTCCAACTACCGCCATAATAGTCATCAACGACCAAGTGCAACGTGACCGATCATCGGCATCACTCGTGTGCATAAAATAATATAAATTAACTACTACGTGAATAAAGAAAAACGAAATCAAAACTGAGACATCAAACATTCCTTCTACCGCGAGTGTGTGGAGTGCATTACAAAGTGCATACTGTGCTGCACAGCCAGGACTATTTACGAGAGGAACGAGGTCAAGGTGCGTGGTCTCCCATTCTTCCTTTTCCTCTGTGTTATCGCTCGTAATTTAATTAATGTGTAATCAGCGTGCCTAGCGAATTAACAGATACAGTCCACTTAACATATTGACGCTATGAAGCCACATATCACATCGGGCACATAACGCATCCCGCTCCAGGAAGTACTTAAATAATTTGGCGCTTCCAACAGTGTTATTCCTTATCCAATTAAATACGTTGCGTATTTACACATTGCACCCATGCGAAGCCGGGGTAAGTCGCTAGTTGATCTATAATTAAACAGATCTACCTTCTTGTGTCCTTTTACAAAATCATTTATATCATCTTAAAAAGAGATTCTTAACACGCAATCACTTTATAAATAAAATATTGTTAAATAAATAACCACAAGGGTTGAAGTGAAGAAATTATCGCCATTAGCGGTACATGCCTGGAGTTATTGAATCGTAACGACACAGCGGGAGGACGGCCAAGGAATGGTCTGTATCAATCATGAGCAGTGGAAATTGATAAAAATAACTTTTATTTCAAACTAGCTGTTACCCACGACTTTGTTCGCCAAGTTGCTATTGTGTTTTGTAACACTTGACGACATCTGGTGGTGAGTAATGGTGCCCTTGAACGTTTTTGATGATCCCACAAGAATCTAACGTTTATCCTATATGTTAATCCAGGTAATAAACCATATGTGTTAAAAATTTCCATATGCATGCTCTTGAACATTTATTAAATGTAACAATGTTTTTCGAACAATTCGTACAAACAACAACAACAAACAAAAACAACAAAATTAATTCGTAACGTTGAGTGAGGACTTCAAATATGGAAATCTAAAGGACTTCTTAGTGTTAAAAAATGCACACGTACCACACACACACATACATACACTGCCTTGTCAACGACAAGTACAATGTACATGTTTAGTGTATACCCTGTATTATTGAACACACCAGCAACAACCCTTATGAACCTTATAACAACCTTAATTATATTAATGCACATTTTAAGTCATGATCAATCAAAATCTGCTAACGAAGATCATACGATGATAGCAGATGTTCAATTTTCGATTAATTACAACAAACAAACCAACTCATACAAGACTTTTTATAAATCGAAACTAAAGAGCATGTTAGGTTCGTCAAAAACAAAAACTAGAATGATAAATAGATTTATAATATATTATTTATAATGCCAGCGTTTATAGCTGCAGTTGAAACTTCGTCACTTTTTGATTGGAGGTAATTTGTCATTTGTCAGTCTAAGCATGATGTTTTTTTGTATGTAAAAGTAATGAGACGAACGAGACGCTATCCTGATGGGAAGAGGTAACGCATGACCATTGAAACGATACGCAGGAGTTTGAGTAACAAAACAAAGTCTAGGACATAATTGCTTTGGCGCTCACTATTTTTAGACTTTCGATGGTTAGCCTAAACAGCCCTGTAATTTGGCTAGCTACAGTAATGTTTACATACTGCTGCTAGGCGGCAAAATATCTTATATGTTAAGTGACGGTGTGGACTAAGATGGTAAAGCACACCTAGCCTGGAAAATAAATGGCTCTCAAGTGAGGCTGCCGGAACAGAACGTTAATAATAACGCTATATTTTGAAGTTAAAAATAATCCAATGAAAAAAGTTATGATGAATGATAAAAAAAAAAGTTATGATATGATAATGATACATTGAAAATGAAAAAAACTCTGAGTCAAACTCGCCCACCGAGGGTTTCGCACAAACTAGTAGGTATGATAAATAGTAGCACAAATAGCGTATTTTTTGCGATTAAATTAAAAATGTTAAAAATTTACAGTTTTTGAATTTTTTTCTTTATGTGTACTATAAAAAAATGCTTCTTGCCAAATTTCATAGTTTTAGGTCAACGGGAAGTATAATACGGAAGTACACAAGGAAGTATGAAACTGGCTTTAAAAAAATTTGTAAAAGAGTTTTTATGTAATAAGGCTTATTATAAATTGAAACATTACACTGAAGACAGGAACGCATGGAAGTTGTCTAGCTCCGAACAGGTCAATCTTGATCGATTTAAATTAGTAATATAACTATTAATTATTATTAGTAATATTTTAATTGTAAGTGAAAATAGTGTAAAATAGTGACAATGCCTCTTTACAGCAGCTTATTTAATATTTTATTAATTATTTATTTGTTGATTTTTTTGTTACCTGACATGTCCAAGTGTTCTTAATGTTCCAATGGAATGTAAATTAAATACAAGACAATACAATAGGTTTTGACTGTAACTTTTTTTAAAATAATTGAGAAGTGTAATTTTTTACAGCTGCAAGGGACTACTGCAGGTCTGCGTATATGATTTTTATTTCAACTCGCTACCTCCACGCGTTTCCGAGATATAAGGTCTTGACAGACGGACAGACAGACAACAAAGTGATCCTATAAGAGTTTCGTTTTTTTTCCTTTTGAGGTACGGAACCCTAAAAAGGAACGAGAAAAGAAAGTTTCAGTTACATTTTCTAAAAAGTTAAGCAAACAAAAAGAGTAAAAAAGTCTATATACTGTACTTGTGTGTCACAGATATTATAAAGAACATTCACAACAATAACACATCACATCATCAGCCATAGGACGTCCACAGCTGGACATAGGTCTCCTCCTGGGGGGGTTTTGCCAATACTCGCCACGCTTGGCAGGCGGGTTGGCGAGCGCAGTTAGGTGTGATTGTTCAAGGAAGACGCTGCTGCCCATCTTCCGGATTACATCCCTTAGCCGACTCTTACGGCAACCACGGGTAGAGAGGGTAGGATACAATTACAACAATAACAATACAATACGTTAACAACAATAACGTTTATGAAATATTATAATCAACACCGTAATAATTGTATTTCACAGAACGAAAACTCATTCAATTAACAAACCCGGGTCCAAAATTAAGCCTTCTTCATTTAAAATGCATTTATTCGGTCACTTGTCAAGCTTGGACGCATTGTCGCCGTCTCTTTCTAAAACTTGTTTCAAATCACCCTTCCTTTTCTCTCTGACAGAGATAAGGCAATGGTGCGACAAAGTCGTACCGCATTGAAAATTGGGTTCTCATCTACGCAAATTCTTTAGCTAAGTATTTAATTTTAGGTAAATATAGTATTTGTGCAATTAAGCTGCATGAGGAAAAGAAAAATCTTTGGGTATATGATAAAACTTGCCGTGGTGGTACCGGCGTAAGAATAGTACCCCACCCTCTCTGCCCGTGGTTGCCGTAAGAGTCGGCTAAGGGATGTAATCCAGAAGATGGGCAGCAGCGTCTTCCTTGAACAATCACACCTAACTGCGCCCGCCAACCCGCCTGC
The DNA here is from genome assembly GCA_950106695.1 of Biston stratarius. Lineage (NCBI taxonomy): Eukaryota > Metazoa > Arthropoda > Insecta > Lepidoptera > Geometridae > Biston > Biston stratarius. The sequence goes on from OX467108.1 coordinate 4,005,533, forward strand.
CAAGCGAGTGGTGCAGTGGTGCAGTGGACGTCCTATGGCTGATGATGATGATGATGATGATGAGATGGCGGGAAGCGACTTTTTTATACTACGTAGAGTAGTTACTTTATACATAAAGTCAACCGAGTTTATATTATATTAAATATATCTCTTTTTTTATGGATTACAAGCTAAGTGTTTCATCACAGTTAACCTGGTGTTAAGTGACGGTGTGATCGAAGATGGTGAATCACACCTAGCATGGAATGGAACTGGCTCTCAAGTGAGGCTTCCTGAACACACTGTTAGGTGCTTAGCGGCAGATTTCCAACTTGAGGATTATCTAACTTAAACCTACCACCATGCTACGGTTTCGTCACGATGTTTTATTTCACCGGCAGCTTAAATTCATTGTTGGGGTTTGAAGCCACGCCCTTCAGAGTGTGAACCGAGCGCGCTAAACACTGAGCTATCACCGCTACACCTCTTAATTCAACCGAGCATAATTTCATATTCTCTTATTGTATGTCACTTGTATTTTAAAAGGCTAAAGTCGTCCGACAATAGTCCTTTTTGCAGTGTGATTTGTAAGTAATAATCCTTAAACCAAACATTTGACAAATGGCAAAAAAACATTAGCTTTCTCGAACACAGATTGAACGTGTCAACTTTGCTCGTGACACTTCGCAAATTGGAATTTGCGGCGATTTATCGCGGTATAAAAAAAAAACACAATCAATTTTCTGGCATATTGATTAATCCCTTAACGAGTTCAATGACCCTTTGGTCTATATTCGGATTGTCGGTTTATTTTTGTGACTATTACAGGGAAAGTAGTTATTTGACGGATTTATAAATGACGTTAAAGAGATATCCACAATAATCTACGCCTAAAAGTACTCTCCTTCTTTTTTTTTCTTAATAAAGAAATACCGATAGTCATAATATCCTAGCCTAGGTCCTAGCTCCCCCAATAGGATAGCCTGAGTTTGTAGGAGCTAGGTCTTTTCTATAGTGGTGGTATTAATCGCGATGTTGCCCGCTGTTCCCACGTGATTTTTTTAGAGATAAAAAGTAGCCTGTTTTAATGTAGGGTATCAGCTACCTCCATACCAAATTTCATCAAAATTGGTCCGTCCGTTTGAGCGTGAAGAAGTAACAAACACACTTACTCAAAAACTTTCGTATATAATATTAAGTGTAATATCTGTATAATTGAGCGAGTGTTGAGTGTATTTACTGGATTTTAACCTTTGTGTGTTGGTTTGTGTGCGTGCGTGTGTGTTTGTGTGCGTGTGTGGGTGTGTGTGTACAAGTGTGTGATGTATCGAAGAGTCTTTGCTTTCATTTTCATGCTTACAATACAGATTTGATATGACTCTCGATCCTGATTTTAATCAGACATACTTAATAGAAGATATATTTACAAAGCAACTAAGATAGTATTATTCGATGACATCCATAATTGATGCGCGATATACGATAATAAGATCACTGATAGAGCTGGGCAAGCTGGCAATGATGATAATTACTTTTATGCGGCAACTAAAGATAATAAAAATATAGTTTGAGTACTCAAAGTTAGACTTTATTGAAACATTAGAAATAACACATATGAAAATTACAAGTTATTTTCTTATTCGTACGATACATTTCAGTAGTAATCGGCAGCGAAACCAAGCGAGCAAATTGCAATTAGAAACAGCAGTAGCCAAAAATAAATTACTTTATTATGAGGTTGTGAATTTTTATTCAACTAATATTGTTCGACTCCCATTATGCATATTATTTTTATATTCTTAATTATTTTCGGGAGTAACATGAACTCCTTTACTTTCGATGGGTTTTTAACGCTCAGTTAAACAGAAACTGGATCTAAATTTACGATTATCGAAGTAAAGACATCCACAAATATCGATTTTCATTGCTTCGTGTAAGTCATTTCTTTATTTTGCTCCAATTTTACGATTTCATCCCGACAGGATAAGCCCTTTATTGCATTTGCATTTAAACATTTGCTTCTCTTCCAGGAATTGCATGAGTGTTCATTTTATTGCGGTTATTATTTTTTGTACTAATATTGCTTAAATAAAGAAAATCAAGTGCATTATTAAACTGATGGTGATTGGCACCTGTACCATTAGCGACTTGATTAAAATGTTTCATACAATTCTGAGAAGCAAAAACTCCGAAGCAGCAAAACGTGGTGATTAACATTTCGGTCGGAAAAAACTGAATAATGAAGGTATCGGTGTGAACAACTTTATTAAAAAGGCAAACACGAGTAGTTGAACACTTAACGTGTCACCCTTGAAATTTCCTTCAAAGTAAAATGTAAAAAATCTTACGCAATAATGTGCACTTTGGTTTTGGAAACCATATTGGACTTTAACGTAGACTAATAGAGTTGAAATTAAGCGCCTTCGCATCGGAAACCACATATGATTTTAACCTAATATTAAATGTATATAAGATTCATGATATCTTCTACAATTCCGAAGCTGCTTTTTTCTTTACTTCATAACTGTAAGTTTCTTATCTGATGAATTTATAACATCCAATTCTCATTCTACTACTTGTCTGATCAGATTATAATTTACCTCTTTTACATAATGCGCATATTTTCTTTTAGCATTGTCGCGGTCAGGATTGAGCATCGTAACAGGATAATTTATATCTGAATCTACAACTCTGTTACCGCAACTGTAAAGTATCATGTCCCCTGTGTCTCGGACGTCAATTATTTTGTAACGTTTTAAGCTTTATGCTCTTTCGTTAAAGGTTTGTTGTGGCATGCCCAAGTTTCGATTGGATGTTTGGTTGTTTGTTTTAAAAAGGCTTTATAGCGGCACGTACGCTCGATTTAAATAAAAATACGATTTATATGTGTCGGGGGTTCGGTAAAACGGTGTAGGGTTACGGAGCCGGTCCGGTCTCAAGCTCCCAATTTGCTGGTGCATTTCTGAGTAAGTTATTAAGTTTCGGCTTGTCACTTGTGTTGCGAAATTTTGCAGTTGGCTGATGACGGACCGCCGGTCTTAACGATTTTGTATTAATAACGCTCGCTTGGACGTAACTAGCTTTTTTAGGCGTTTTGATGTCAGCTTGATTGATGTCCTTACCTACTTCTTTCGCTATGATTAATTTGTTATTTACAAAAATATTTGCTATATCTGCAGCACGAATGTTTGTGTAACTTTTATGATTATTTTTGCGTTTATATCGTTGAGTTGTTATTTGTTTGACATCGTGTTGATTTTTACTTATAACTTCCTTTGTTATTACATATATATTTCTAGATACATTTTTGCATAATAATATGAAGTACTATTACATACCTACATATTACTTACCTACTACATCATTATAAATACATTCAATAAAACTATTGAGATCATCAAAACACGAGTTTTTAATTATACTAATGGTTAAGTGGGATTTATGTTCATTCGTTTTTTCTGCCAATTAAATCAAAACCTATTCTGCTAATTAACAAAGTTTAGCATTCAAGATCGGTTGATAATCCAGACGAGTCTGCCGAAGAGCGAAGGTTACCCTTGGTCAAGTTGTTCTGTATACCATAAAACTGGGTCTGGTAACCGACGCTCGAACGTTCCAGTTAGCTCTTGTGGATGGATGTGCGCAAGATGAAGCCATCCAAACATTTATCATTTGTTATAATTTTTGATAAATTTCATACAGAACAGTTGGTGATGGTTAGAAGCGAAAAGCTAAGTCATTTAGATATCAAGCTAGATGGTTTGTTTTAGGACAGACTTATGTCCAATGGTAGTCTATAGAATACCGATGACTATATATAACTATATGAACTAAACTGGTCTTTAACGGCTGTTTTCCATAGTTATGTTCTTCCCTGGGAACCTCGTTTATGATGATGCTAGTTATTTTCTAGCTAAGGAACTGGATGAACGTATACATAATATCTAGATCGTCTAGGTAAGTACCACCGCAGCTCCAGATATTCTTCCGCTAAGCTGTAGTGTGTAAACATTACTGTGTAAAGGGTGCTGCAGCTAGCGAAATTACAGGGCTGTTGAGACTAACCATCTAATGTCTCAAAGTAATGAACGCCAAAGCAGCGATGCCCTGGACTTTGTTACTAAAAGTTCTGTGTACCGTTGCAATGGTCACGGACAGGCGTTATCTCTTACCATAAGGAGAACGTCTCATTAGTAAAAAAAATATATGCACACATTCGACGATTAGAATGTGTAAAATTAACTTGTAAATAACATCTTGAAATACATATTATAATATAAAGGAATTGCCGTGGTGGTGCCGGCGTAAGAATTGTACCCCACCCTCTCTACCCGTGGTTGCCGTAAGAGTCGGCTAAGGGATGTAATCCGGAAGATGGGCAGCAGCGTCTTCCTTGAACAATCACACCTAACTGCGGTTGCCAACCCGCCTGCCAAGCGTGGCGAGTATTGGCAAACCCCCCCAGGAGGAGGCCTATGTCCAGCTGTGGACGTCCTATGGCTGATGATGTGATGTGTGATGTGATATAAAGGAAAACTATTATTATAGTGCTTAGCGATTTTACTATTTTATCTCTTAGATTATGTATTTCCCGCGAAGTACAAGTCAACAAGTCCAGAGTAAACAGGTTTCTTTTAGGTAAGCGTGCTCCATCTTAGACCGCCAAAAGCAAACAATTATTTTGAAAAAAAAAAAAAAAAATTAATTAATTTAATTAATTAAAATTAAAAAAGAAAATTGAAAAAACGAGCAATTGTGTAAACCGGCGACCATTATTATTTAACTGCAAGATATTATAAATATAGGAATTGTTAACATATTTACTTAAAATTTAATTTATCTTGAGTATCATAGTCGAAGCTTTTACGTTATCTATGGTATAATTTGAAATGATCTCATAACTTCGCAAGATAAAGTTAATTAGTTACTTAAGTGATTTTATACAAGGAATGTTTACGGGTTTGTTAACTATCCATATATGCAAAATGTAATTTCGATGTAGAATAATTTCGGATTTTGCAAATTAATTATATATTGAAATGAAAATTTTCAATCACTACATACTATAAAACAAAGTCGTCTGCCACGTCTATCTGTCTGTCTGATCGTTAAACTTAAAAACTACTGAACGGATTATCATGCTAGTTTCACCAATAGATTGAGTGATTCATGACAAAGATTTTGGTACATAATTTGTCAAGGTTTTGTGTAAATGGTTTCAAATATGCCGATAGTTGTTGGAAGTATGGGAAAATTTGAAATTCTCGGATTTTCTCTACTATAATATGCACGAACATATATGTAAACTTCCTCTTGAATCACTCTTGTCTATTGATGAAAACCGCATTAAAATCCGTTGCGTAGTTTATTAGATCTAAGCGTACAGACGGCGGGAAGCGACTTTATACTATTCACTGATAAAATAGGCGAAACAATAAATAATTCACAAATATTTAGAAAATTTGTAAAAACTCTCGATGCTCTCTCAGAATGAAGACATTAAAGTCTGGAATCCGATTCTTTAATAAAATTAACGATGCGAATCGATTTTGTGAATTAATTCGTGAGTTCGTGCAAATGTAAGGCTACTTTGTTGCAGATTCCTTTAGTCTTTTTCTGATGTTGGCGACTCTTCATTATTATGAGCATAATTTATTTAATTGTTTACAAGAATGATAGCTAGCTATAACATGTCGGCTGTATTTTATAGAACTCGTCTCGTAATCTAAATCGGTCGCTAAACATAAATGTATATTTTACTATGGAAACTGACGACATATTTTTGTTATAAGAAGTTTTAAAATAAATATCATAGGACACGTTACACACAGCGCCATCAGACCCTAAACTAAGCAGAGCTTGTGATTGAACTCAGATAACTAATAGAATAAAAAATACTTTTTTTTGTTGTAAATACATACTTATAATGCATACAGAACACCCAGACACAGAACAAACATTTGTTTATACCACAAAATGTTTGTCCTTGACGGGAATCGAACCCACGCCCTACAGCTCAGGCAGACGTACTACCAATGAGCTAACAGGGCTGTCGTTTTTTTTTTATAGTAGCAATATAGGTAAAAAATATAAATTTAATAAACTTTCATTATCATCATCTTCTTCAGCCTTCATTTAAGACGTCCACTGCTGGACATAGGCCTCCTCCTGAGGAGGGGGAGGGCGACCTCAGTTAGGTATGATTGTTCAAGGAAGACGCTGCTGCCCATCTTTCGGATTACATCCCTTAGCCGACTCTTACGGCAACCACGGGTAGAGAGGGTGGGGTACTATTCTTACGCCGGCACCACTACGGCAAAACTTTCATACTTTTTTAAAATAATTAAATGCTGACTACATCTCGCAAAACGCTATTCCAAAGTGCTATAAAAAAAATTGCGTCTAATTGAGCGTTATATAGAGATGCGACACAAGTAACCCGAACCGGCTGCCGTGCAACCAACACCGGTGCGGCGTCCACACGGGCGCGGACTTTTTGCAACAAGCACTCGTTTTGGGAACGTTACGGAAGAGTTAAGTTACTTATTGACGACCATATAGCTTAACTCGCTGCGTTCTGTACTTTATATATTATCGGAAAAAGAGCTATATTTAAGTTTTTTTTTTTAAATATAAAAAAGTACTGTTTTCGTGAGATAGAAAAATAAAATCTAGAGTAACACAAGCAATGCCGCGGGAAAAATCTTCTAAGGATAAACCTACATATCATAATAAGTGTAGCATGTGGTGGCGGCTTTAATTTACTACCTTGTTAGCTTATTTGGTAGAATATCTGCTTTAAAAGCTGTGGGCGTGGGTACGATTCCCACTAGGATTAACGTTTATGTGAGGATAAATTTAATGTTCTTTTCTTAGTTTGACAAGCTAAGTGTTTGACCACAGCTCACCTGATGTTAAATGACGGTGTGGTCGAACATGAGGCTGCCGGAATACACCGTTAGATGCTTGGCGGCAGATTTTCAACTCGAGGGTGGTAGCTAGCCAGCCGAGTACTAAAAAATACCACCACCACGCTATGGTTTCCTCTAGCTCAGTGGTTAGCGTGGTCGGTTCGCATGCCGAAGGGCGTGGGTTCAAACCCCAACAATGAGCTTGAGCTTTCGGTGAAGGAAAACATCGTGAAGAAACCATAGCGTGGTGGTAGAGTACTTTGTAGTACTCAGCTAGCTAGAAGCTACAAGTTGAAAATCTTCCGTCAAGCATCTAACGGTGTGTTCCGGCAGGCTCACTTGAGAGCCAGTTCCATTCCAGGCTAGGTGTGCTTTACCATCTTCGACCACACCGTCACTTAACATCAGGTGAGTTGTGGTCAAACACCAAGCATGTCAGCTATAAAATAAAATAAAAGTTATCTGGTTTATATGATCTTTGCTAAGTTTGGGGCTAGATGGCGCTGTGTGAAATATAAATATAAACATTTATTTATTTATTAAATTTAAATTAACGCTTAAATGTCATAACTTGTACCATCATGCCATGTCTTACTCAACAATAGGCGACATTAGTAAGGCCATGTTAAACGCTGAATAATACGTTGTTAAGCACTTACACCGGATTGAAGGAAACTTGAATGCGATGTTAATTAAATTGTAAGTAGCTTTCACATTTCTATGATTCTTAAAATAATTTTCGTACGTTTTTTTAGGGTACCGTACCTCAAAAGGAAAATAACGGAACCGTTATTGGATCACTTTGTTATCCGTCTATCGCTCAGGCAGACCCATCTGTCAAGAACTTTTATCTCGGGAACTTTTAAAGGTATTGAATTGTAATTAAAACCATATACTGCAGATCTGTAGTCCCTTGTAAAAAATCAAGTTGAAATTCTGCCGACAAATACCTTACGATGAGTTCTGGAAGCCTCACTTTGGAGCCAATTCCATTCCAGGCTAGCTGTGTTTAAAATTTTCGAACACACCGCCACTTAACATCAAGTGATCTGTAGTCAAATTCAAGAATGTCAAACAAAAAATAACTAAATTATTTTCAAACACGATTATTTTCAACAACATTCAAACATCAAAAAGAACTATTTCTTAATAAATGAGGTCGTAACAATTACAATGAAATGTCATTGCCGTGGTGGTGCCGGCGTACGAATTGTACCCCACCCTCTCTACCCGTGGTTGCCGTAAGAGTCGGCTAAGGGATGTAATACGGAACATGGGCAGCAGCGTCTTCCTTGAACAATCATACCTAACTGCGCTCGCCAACCCGCCTGCCAAGCGTGGCGAGTATTGGCAAAACTCCTCCCCAGGAGGAGGCCTATGTCCAGCAGTGGACGTCCTATAGCTGATGATGTTTGTCATTGACATTAATTATGTTTGTATTTGCACTCATTGTTTAACTGAAAAAAATACACACAGTTGTAGTTGTGCTGCCATCTATCGATTCATAAGAACAATTCTTTACATCCTTCAAAAAGGTCTTATTCCACAATTTAAGCAGAAAAGGCGCACAGAAACATCTTAATTATTATTGTCATTAGAAAAATCATCCCTTCGTTACCGCATACCAGTTCAAACCCGTGACTTACGCCCGTCTTTTAATGGCCCCTTTAACCTATCTGTCATCTTTTGCGATGTCGACTGTTTAGGAACTCTATCTAGCAGGCTTAAGGTTAGTTTTTCTTTAACTGGCTAAGTTAGGAATGGTAGGAGTCGTGAGTTTAAATCCTAATTAACACCTCTGTGTATAGATAAATTGAAAGGATAGTGCAAGGTTCGAGCTGTTTCTCTTAGTGAGATACCGAAAAACTTCAGTGCTAAAACGTCGTAACTACTTAAGCGGCTACAGTAGTTAAGATGTTTTTCGACTAGTGACTTATGTTTGTATGGTTGTGGTTGATTTCGAAGCGAACTTATTTCAATTGGAGAGTGAGATTGTTTAAATGCTGTATGGTTACAGCCAAGAATGAATTGATTAATAAATTAATAAATGAAATGGACGTGTACTAATGAATGCATGTGAAATCAAAGTTCTACAAGATTTGAATCAGTACGGACTGTACGGATATACATTATACATATGTATGTATTATATTAACTAGACGTGTTCTAGAGTGATGACCGCGATTTGGCAGACGTAGCTTAGGACGCCCTAAGATTCAATGGAGTGACGATATACGTAGGACAGCTGGTAGTGGATAGAAACGAAAAGCCGAAGATCGGGCTAAGTGGCGTGTCTTGGGAGAGGCATATGTCCAGCAGTGGACTTCGATAGGCTGGTGAAGATGATGATACTAATATATTATTACTAGCTGCGTCCCGCGGTGTTACTCGCTACATTTTTGTTGATTCCGTGGAACTTAACAAAAAGTTTGTTCAGTATTTACGAAAAGTTAATGCTACTAATATTATAAATGTGAAAGTTTGTGATGTTTGGATGTTTGTTACTCAATCACACAGAAACGGCTGTAGGAATTTGGATGAAATTCGGCACACACAGAGCTAATTATATGTTACTTGCAACGAAATACTCATGCTGTCAACTGCCAATCTGTCAAACTGACAATCGTTTAATAAAATAATAAAATAAAAAACCTTAAGTAAAAAGTATTCTATATGTTAATCCAGGTAATAAACTATGTATGTGTCAAATTTCATACAAATCCGTTCAGTCGTTTTTGCGTGATTGAGTAACAATCATCCAAACATACAAACCTTCTCCTTTATAATATTAGGAGGATTAATTAATCATTATAAAAAAAAACATTTACAGCTAGAATAAAAACAGTGTCAAAGGTTTAAAGCGACATTTTGAACTATGTACTTTATGAATCCTGTTAGGCTGATAGACAACAGCGCACCAAGCATTCATGACTGATTAATATCTATTATTTCCCAGTAATATTACCCCCGGCTTCTTGTTACATTAAGAGCATAAAATAATTGCACAAACAGTGCCTGAACATGCACATTATTTGCAATAACAGTTTTGAGTTACACGTTTATCTTGGCGTGGTATTGCATTACGCCGTTCACACAGGATAGGGCTGCCTAAAATTATTATCTATTTGTCATTTTTTCTATTGGAGTTTTTGTATTTGCCAGTGTCGAGCATTTTAATACTCTTAAATATTCTATAACTTTTGAATATGTATAACTTTTAAATATTCTATAACTTTTAAATATTCTATAACTTTTAAATATTCTATAACTTTTAAATATTCTATAAACTTGTTTGTAACAAAAACATGTTTTTTACATCACATTACAAACCTTCGAAATTCTCAGTTTTTCTCTATTATAATGCATGTATTATAACCGCTGGCAACAGTGGCGGATTTACCAGCAGGCTGAGTAGACTGGAGCCTAGGGCGGCAAATATTAGGGGCGGCAAATTTGGCTCAAAATTTTCTTTTGCCTTTCAGAAATTAAAAAAAGACAAGTCTCGTAAATTTAATATAATTACAATATTTTAGTACAATACAGTACACCGTATATTCCAACCTCTGCTATGAAAAATTACTAACCGCTGTGTATTTGTATTTGTAAAGTGTACTTTTGTGGATATTAATTTTTATAATATACCAATAGCGTTTCAATATTACAATTTAAATCTAGTAATATTGACCTAGTGTTTTATTAAATATTACTAGAAAAAGCTGATGTAATTATGACGATGGAGCACAAATCACAAAATTGTAATTTCATTGACAAAGAAAATTTAATTAATATGATTGTAAACTAGGGTATTGAGTTGCAGAGGTTAGTAGGGGCGGCAAAAATTGAATAGCCTACTGGCGGCAAATATGTAAATCGGGCACTGGCTGGCAACCCTATAATTTATGAAGTGCAGCATATAAATCTCAAGTTCAATCACAGCTTATCGGTTTGTTTTCATTGTTTTAGCATTTTATAGCGTCTAGTCTGATGCTGGTATTTTTATACTCCATTTTGCTGTTTTAATGCTTGCTTCTTCAGCTTTTGAAAAAGTTATTAGGTTTGATTTATCACGAATAAGTCCGCGCTTGACTACCACCTAGCCAGTAGGTTAGCGAAGAGGTGTTCTGAGATACCTTTTATATACAAATTGACTGCCCTGTTAGTTCATTTGGCAGAATATCTCGTGGGTTCGATTTCCACCAGGACAAACATTTATGTGTCGATAAGTGTTTTGTAGGTATCTCTACATAGTATGAAACAAAGACGCTTCCCGGCGTCTGTACGCTTAGATCTTTAAAACTACGCAACGGATTTTAATGCGGTTTCCATTAATAGACAGATTGATTCAAGAGGAAGGTTTATATGTATATATATCTACTAGCAGACCCGGCCACGCGTTGCTGTGGCCAAATTGAACACACGCGAGTAACGTGAAATAAATTGTAGCGCATATGAAACGTTTGAACTTTTAACGTAACGCCATCTATTGGATACTTACTCAATCCGGTTATAAATGACCTTACACCGCCATCTGTTAGAATTTTATGGAACTTATAGATAATTATACCTCTTCATAGCAAAATAATTTGCAATAAAGAAATATTGCGATTATAAATTGAGATATAAACTATCCTATCTCTCAAGTTGGATCAAACTGCACGCAGTGTGCAAGATTTGGTTAAAATCGGTTCAGTAGTTCATCGTGGACAAACAACGTGACACGAAATTTTTATATATAAAGAGATATTGGCATCTCTTTGTGCACTGAAAATGTTTAATAGGTGTAATACATACCTCTAAGCGTGTTGGCGTTGTAGAGGGGATGGTCGTAGGGCACGGGGCGGTACGCGGGGTGGAGGGCGGCGAGGTAGCTCAGTTCACTGGTAGCGCCCGCCGCCGCCGCCGCGGCTGCTGCTAGCCTGGAGACACGAGAAACGAGGATCAGCCAACGAACACTATGACATGGAAGCGAACTATAGAAAAAAAAGTGCGCACAAAACGGCCAAGTCAAGTCTACCTGATTGTTCTACAGAAGACTTTTTTTATAGCTGACAGGCTAAGTGTTTGTCCACAGCTCACCTGATGTTAAGTGACGGTGTCACACACCTAACCTGGAATGGAACTGGCTCTCAAGTGAGGCTGCCGGAACACACCGTTAGATGCTTGGCGGCAGATTTTCAACTTAAGGGTGGTAGCTAGCCAGCCATGTACTAGAAAGCACCCTACCACCACGCTATGGTTTCCTCACGATGTGTTTCGATGTTTTTCTGGCACCTGTGACGTACTTTATAATCAAATAATAATTTTAAGGATATAAATTTTTATTATAATAATGCTTGATTACTCACGTTAAATTATGTCGGAAACTCCGACTATAGTTTCGGCCATACCGGTGGCCTTATTCATGGAGACAAAGCTAAGTACAACGCGCGCGCGGCCTCGTCTTGCTTCACCGACTATAGTCGGAGTATCCGATATAATTAAACGTGACTAATCTCGTCAAAACCACGTCAATTTATATAGTTTTTTTATGGAGTCCCTGATGTTGAATTTGAAGTAAAAGCTACTAGTATTAGTTATAAAGAAAAACAAGGTGCCGATCTACAAGCTTTCAAAGAATAAAATAAATAAATACATTAGAGGACGCTTAACACGGCGTAGCTTCAAACTAAGCAAAGCTATGGGAACAAGATAACTGTTTTTTTTTATTTGAATGCTAACATTAGGAACGCTTAGGCACAGAATAGTGGAATAAAAAAATTGTACAAATATATAATATACTAGTTAAATATATAAATATACTAATATAAAATGAAACCTAGCTAGATCGATTTATCGCCCCCGAAACCTCCTGCATACAAAATTTCATGAAAATCGTTGAAGCCGTTTCCGAAGAATTGCTCGTTTAAAGGTATTAGATATACGAGAGTTACTATGAACAGATTAATGTATTTGAACTGTTTGTGGCTTATTTGTATGTGTTTATTTAGCGCAAAATATGCGAAGATATTGTTTTAAGTTTCACTACATTAAGCGCCTTCACGCGATTTATTACACCTATTTCATATTCCGGATAAATAAATAAAAATAAATAAAATAAATAAATAATAATAAATAAAAAGGGGACAGAATTAACTTTGAGTCAAAGTGACAAATAAGTAGGTGGTTTTTCATAGAAAAAAAAATAACCCTCAACATTATATTAGAAAAAACATTTTTTTCTCGATTACAGTGTCGATTTTAGAATAAAAGTTCACGAAAATGAGTTCAAAGACTTCCTTTCGACGTCATACAGCCATTTCGCTTAACCCTAAACAAGAAATTTGTATTATTTTCTAGAATACCTTTCTAATACACCTTACTCACAAAACATATTAGTAATTAACTAATTACAAAGCGGAGATGATCCATAATTAGCTAACCGAAGTATTTCGGACACAATGACACAATAACTTTTTCTTCCAAAATTTTTTCAAATCTCAGGGTTAAAATATTCGAGGATTTCGAAGTATCGCCGCAGCGTTCCGGCGTATCGTTCAAGGACTAACAGTAGAGTCCCGTGATAAAAAGAGGTCGAAAGTTAGAGATGAGAACCAAATAAAATAACAGAGTTATTCGATTGTAATCGAATAAAACATATCGATTGCATGTGTGAAGTCCCTTATTGAAGTTATTTTTAATATAAAGCGAAGTAACTTAGATTAATATAAAAAAAGTGTTAGTTAGTGTGTGATGATAAATTTCAGCGATACAATAGAATATTAATGATATAATTTATACTGTTGACGATTGCAAATTCATAATATATATTGGGATCGTTGGGAACTTAAGTGCATTATATTTTCAAAATGTATAGGTGTTGCGAGTCTAATTGTTATATATAATAGATTAGGTAGGTAGTTAGATTGTATGTATTTTTTTTAGGTTAGGGACTTGCCAAAGAAAAAGCAAAACACCCAAAAACTTCGAGAGAAAATGATAGTTGCGGTCTTGTACTTTTACTTTTTACTTTCTTCTTTACTTAATTGTTATACTTGATAGAATAGGAGAAGAGAAAACACTAGGTTACTAAAAAATAAGGGGTAAATGTTTAATCAATTGTTGATAATCGACGAACAATTCGAACAAAACATGTTTAGGGAAGCTATCATTGTCGATTTTAATCGTTCATCTCTCTTAACCCTGAAATGAACAACAGAGGCATCCATGGTGTAATATGACTGGCCTTTTCGAATAAAAAATAATCAACAAACAGCTGGAAATAAGGACGTCGCGTTTACGCAAGTTAAGACGGTTTTTAAGCCAAGTAATAATGGTAAGTGCCAACTAATTTAAAACTATAACATTTAAAAAATGGAAAAGCACTAAATGTTCCCACATTTACCGCAAATTAAACCTAACCTCAACGCTAAACGCGTAAATTAAAAAAAAAATCACAATGCGGCCAGTAATAAAATTATTAAACAAATCAAGTCCATAATAATGCAGAAGAAAATTGTCGGGTGGGCCAATGGAATAAAGAAATTATCCTTACCAGGCACGGATTGCGCCCTCCGCGGAACAAAGACGTAGTTTTAAAAAATAAACACAAAAAACATGGCGGTTACAAATAAAACAAGTGCAAAAACGCGCGCCTTTGCCCTGCGTGACGTCTTCATGTTCGTTGTCTTTTTCGCGCATGAAATACTCCATATGTGATCCATAGGTCAGACCAGGACAGATATAGTAAACAACGTTCCGTAAAGAAAGTTTTGAAACTTGTTGTGAAACAAGTTTTACAGATTTCGCACAGACGTGCGCTCTTGAGTTTTGAGTGTTTGTTTACATTATTTTTCAGCTTTGTATCTAGGAATATTAAGTTTTAATGAAGTACCTTAGTTTAGGTACTATAGAATTGCCGGTGTTTATGCTTGCATGATTAAATGAAAAAAATAGTTTGTAAGTGTAATTAATTGTAACGGAGATATACATGTATCCTAAGTTTTTTTATAACACTGTACAATTAGGCCGCAATTTTCTTAATTACAACTTCTTATCTTGATCTAAGATATATATATCACTAAATATCCTACCTATTAGTGAATGTCCTACCTGTCACTACATATCCTACCTATCACTACATATCCTACTTATCACTACATGTCCTACCTATCACTACTTACATATCCTACCTATCACTAAAAATCCTACCTACATATAACTACATATCCTACCATACATATCATTACATATCTTATCTGACTAAAACTATGATATTTTTGATCGCTAGTTTTTGCCCGCTTTTCGTGTCAATCACTAGCAATTGACAACCAAAACTGTCTGCCAATATAGTTGAGTTAAATGAAACAAAAATTTAATATTCTTGAGTCATTTAGTAAAAACTAATTTGTAAGTTTGTGTAATTAATTTTAACAGAGAAATAATCCCGATGTCAAGTTTTAACTAAATCTATGATGTTGAAATATTTTAAAAGAAATTACAATTAGGTTGCAATTTTCTTAATTATATCTCACTATCTTGTCCATCACTACATATCCTACCTATCATTGTTGAGACTAACTATCTATTGTCTCAAAGTAATGAGCACCAAATCAGAGATGCCCTGGACTTTGTTTTGTTACTCAAAGTTCTGCGTATCGTTGCAATTGTCATGGACAGGCGTTATCTCTTACCATTATAATAACGTCTAGTTCCTCTTATTACATTAACATTAAAAAACCTATCACTACATATCCTACCTGTCAATACATAACCTACGTAACTGAAATTATGATATCTTTGATAACATTATAGATATTTTTTGCGTGTAAATCACTAGCAATTGACAACTAAAACCGTCAGCCATTTTGAAAGTCTAATAGGGTGAGTCGATACGACGGTACGACTCAATTATTGTATCATGAATGTTTCATAAAACCAGTTTACAATTACGGTGGACAGAACGTGCTTTTTACGGTTGCTCTGGTTTTTCGCGAAATGGCCAATTAGTCGGTATTGACAATGACACAGCGTATAAGAAATTCATAAGGTTTCTAGTAGAGGAGATGACTCGACTAAATTTATCAATCGTATTTTTTGTTGACATACTTAACAAACAGACAACAACTAACAACTACAACTTAATACTTCTTTTTAGGGTTCCGTACCTTAAAAGGTAAAAAAGGAACCCTTATAAGATCACTCTCTTGTCCGTCTGTCTGTCCGTGAGCCACCATCAATTTTCTCAGGAACTGGTGGACCTAGCAAGTTGAAATTTATACCAGATGCTGAGGTCTATAGTCCCTATTAGGTGGATAAATATCGAGGTCCAACTTGTATTAGCAAGTTGAAGTGGCAATGGGCTGGACATATCTGTCGCAGAACCGATAACGTAGGGTAGACGTGTTCTAGAGTGGAGACCGCGAATTGGAAAACGTAGCGTAGGACGCCGTAAGACTCGATGGAGTGACGATATACGTAGAACAGCTCACGGTGGATGGAAGCGAAAAGTCGAGGATCGGGCTAAGTGGCGTGTCTTGGGAGAGGCCTATGTCCAACAGTGGACTTCGATAGGTTGATGATTCCACAATATGGATGTCTTCAAATCTAGAGTAAATAGGTTTCTTCTAGGTAAGAGTGCTCCATCTTAGACCGCACTACTACTTAACATCAGGCAGAGTGTGGTCAAACGCAAACCTACATTTTTTTTTAAATGGCGGTTGGTAAAATTCTCATTTCTTCGAAAACTATTCAAAAACTCTCAGACACATAAAATTTAAAATTGCAATCTAGAGTTCCCTACAAACGTTTCATACGCGAAAGCCTTTTAGCTGAAGTGTCCAGTTGACAGATTTATAAGGGTCCGGACAAAGAATTGGGATCAATGAATAAAAAAATAACACTTTTCTTACCTTCTGTGAGAATTAACTCGACGAATCTTTGAATGCGCGTTTTGTGTACAGAGTGATTTATTTTTGAAGTTTAAATTAAATTTAGGAGCGCATAAAGTAATGGGAATTGAGTTTTTAAAATGTTAACGGCTTAATTAAAAAAGGTCCTTACGTATGCATCATGCTTTTAAGGCAAATATTTTTTTAAGCTTCATGGTGCACAAACGAGATAAGAAAAAAATTATCTATTCTAGAATCTTACACGTAATTTTAGTAACTACACAAAAATATATTTATGTTTCTCGCGTGTAAAAATCCGAAATTTTATTATTAAAGGTCTCGCCGATGTATACAATATTACACGTAGAAATTTTGATAACCAAAAATTATGTCCAGCAGTGGCCTATGTCCAGCAGTGCACTTCGATAGGCTGATGATGATGATGATGAAAGCATTATTTAATTGGTGGTAGATTTCCTTAGCAGGAAGTTGTCTGGGTGGGTACCACCGCAGTACCAGATATTCTGTAGTATGTAAACCATTACTGTGTTCCGATTTGAAGGGTACTGCAGCTAGCGAAATTATTGGCCTTTTGAGACGAACCATCGAAAGTCTCAAAGTAATGAGCGCCAAAGTAGAGACGCTCCGAACTTTTTATGCTATTCAAAATTCTGTGTATTGCTGCAATGATCATGGGCATGCGTTATCTCATACCATCAGGAGAGCGTATCGTTCGTTTCATTACTCATAATAAACATAACACCACTATTTTTAAACATAAATTCTAAAAACATAATGGAAAATAACTCGATGCAACAACCGACTGATGTTTTTATTCCACGCACCCGCCAAAACACTTTAATGTGTTTTTATACAGATTACGAATTTACATTCCGTTTCATACTAGCGAAAACCATGTAGAATTAAATCATAAAAATCAAAAATAAATCGCATTAAAATAAATGACATGAACACGATCTTGTAACACCTACGAAGTGCGATAAAATCTTTTAATTCTCAAAATGATATCATTATGGAACAGCCTGACAGGTATGGTATGAGTAACCTCGTCGACGTCCTCTTAAATTTATAAACGCGCGAATGTATTATTAATTATAATTAATCTGTGACATTGGCTTTTACATTAAATTTTATTGGTGTTTCAAAAATTTCACGTCGATATTGGTGTTCATATTATAACAGATATCTCTTTAGTGGCGTACAATAGAGGCAACATTAGTAACGATGACAGCACAGTGGTTAGCACGATCGGTTCACACGCCCAAGGGCGTAGGTTCAAACCCCAACAATGAGCTTGAACTGCCGGTGGAGGAAAATATTGAAAACCATAGTGTGGTGGCAGGGTAATTTCTTGTTCCGGCTGGCTACCTACAAGTTATAAATCTGCCGCCAAACACCTAACGGTGTGCTCTGGCAGCCTCGCATGAGAGCCAGTTCTATTCCAGGTTACGTGTGATTTACCATCTTAGATCATACCGTTGCTTAACATCAGGTGAGCTGTGTTCAAATACCTTGCTTGTCAACCATAAAAATATTTTGTTATACATGTAGGTACATACATATACATACAAGAATTACTCGTTAAAAGGTATTAGATAAAGCCGTTTCAATAAGGAAGATGGACTTCGAAATATCAACTCAATGAAGATGATTTTTTGAAGCTTTAATTAAGTAACATAATGTAAAGTGTGTCAGGTCAGACAAGGAAATAATAAATAGTGCATATTACTCCGATTTGTTGACAATTCCAAAAAAACTTTAGATACCATCTAATTGAAATTGGGTTAATTCATAAGACCAGAAAATCAAACCCAATTACACCTAAAAATCATAATGAGTCATGCTGTATACCCGGTGTGAAGGAGTCCTTCCGAGAAGGTCCGTGTCAGCGGGGTACCGCAAGGAGGTCGTCTGGTGCCAATATTTTAAAATAAAGACAAGGTAGTAACCAATCTACACCTTAATGAAATTCTTAAGCCAGGAATTTTCTAGTTTCAAATATATGTTTTATAGAAGAAGCTAGAAGACTAGAAAGTTACGTAGAAAATGAGTGAAGACTCAATGGAATTACTTTGTTTACTCGCAGACACGTATACGAATTATACGCACACACATTTGTTATTATCAAGCGTTTTCAAACATTTTCAACGTAATATTTAATCTATTACTAATAATCTACTAATATAGATAGATATATAGATAGATAGAAACTCTTTATAGCGCACATTAAAAATAGAAAAAGAGTACAGAAAACAATATTTTTTTGTCGTAATCCATTCGGCCGTTTGGAAGATTTTTTAAAGATACATATTTTTGGAAGATACGAGGTTATAAAGAAAATTTTAAATAAAACGAAATATATACATATTGTTATAGGCTATAATCTATATCTTTAAACGAGCAATTTTTGTATATATATATATATATATATATATATTCTGAATCTCGGAAACGGATTCAACGATTGTCATGAAATTTTGTATCCAGGGGGTTTCGGGGGCGAAAAATCGATCTAGCTAGGTTTCATTTTCAGAAAACGTCGTTTTATCCATGTTTTCAGCCGAGCAATGCTCGGTCAACCAGGTACTTAACATTTATTAGTACATAAAGATAAAACAAAAATACATTTCTTGTTTATAAATATGAAGATTAAGGACACATATCTGAGCTGATGGACTCAAAAACAACTTATACATAGATTCTACATTAAAAAACGTAAATCCTGATACTTATATTGCAACTAGTATATCCTAGAACAATACAGCATTATTTGTATCGACGAGCTTACAGATAAAGAAACAATGAGGCGTGCGAGCTCATTCCAATCTCGACCTGCCATCTACACACTGACATGTCAATCCTACTGCATTATGCAACAACCTGGTAGTGTTGATTTAGCCACTCATATACAGGCTGATTCGGGGATATATCGAAATAATAAAGACTAAATTCAATGATAAAATTTAGCGTAATTTAGGTGTTTTACCAAAACTCACCTGATGTTTTGTAAATTATACATACGATTACATATATCTTTGTTTAATTGATAGTAGCCAAAGTCTGAGAATTTGCGTAGTATGTATTGTCGTCATGATTGGGTATGTTTGCGCGCAATAAATCTATCAACTCCTCTTCACTAGATAAGTAACAGACGAAGTTGAGTTCAAATGCGCTTTCGAGCTAAGTACACTCACAGTATCAACAATAGTTACTGGGTCGTATACAATGATGAAGTGGTATGCGTTTGCGCATCCCAACATGACCGATTGCATGTGCTGAATTATAACAAGGGCAATTAGTTTTGTTTGCCAGCGAAATTAAAGTTTTACTCGTGGCTTTTCTTGAACTATTCAATATTTTTATTTTTATGGTTGATAAGCTAGGTATTTGACCACAGCTCACCTGATGTAAAGTGACGGTGTAGTTGAAAATGGTAAACACATCTAGCCTGTAATGGTGATCAAGTGAGGCTGTCAGAACACACTGTTTGGTGGTTGGCAACAGATTTGAACTTAAGGGCGGTATGTCTATTATTGTCTATGTATGTTTTTCTACCAGGATCTGGTCATATATCGTGTGTTCGCAGGTTCGCAGTCGTATATTTTCTCGTGTTCACCTTAATTTTAATGTAAGAGCTCACGGTATGCCCTAGGGCCTATTCTACATACTCTAACTAGAATAGTAGTCTGGAGTTATAACTAGTCTACTGTGATCTTAGTTTGCTTAGTTATATTGCCTACACTATTTTTTAAATAATAATTCGTGTAATTAATAGACAAAACTACATTATTTAAAGAAAAATCAACAACATTATCCGGTACGGTATTAATAAGCTTATTGTACTCATTGCTTTGTTTAACTTTATCTACGGAACTAACCTCTAAAATTATTATACATTGTAATCACTTGTTTTATACATTTTGTCTTACGCCAATGACATTTTTGTAGAATATTACCGTACAATATTATGTACTACAAATATATCTGGCTACTGGTCATTCTTCAGAGATAATTGTAACATTTGATTAACAGCGTTCGTGGTATATCAATCTTTATAGAGTCATGTCTATAAATAAAACCTTTTATTACTGACCAGTGTGAATGCAAATCGAATAATTGACTTTGAATGTCTTACATTGTCGAGTTCAAAACAACATCAAATAAATACATTGAACAATTTTAGAAGAAGCACCATACAAATTTAATTATGGACCTAGAAGCATGCCCTGAGGAACACGATAGACCAAAAATCATAATCTATAGATGTTCGGAAATACAGGAATAAGATAAAAATGAGATAAATAATATGAAATAAATATAGAAAAGAACAACTTTGTTTCTATATCTGACTTAAATAGTGTATATTATGTAGCAACTTACCCTATCATATGCTCAAGCTAAATCAAAATTACACAACAGCGGCGCTTTGCTCCAAGACAAGACTTATCACTAAAATAAGGCCAGTCATAATTTATAACTGAATTATTTAGAAATATAATGAATTATAGACGCTTTCTTGTCGGTTTACATATTGATTATCAAATTAATTGCCCTATATTAGGTGTTGGGAAGATCGTATTTGAAGAGGTCAGACAAGTGATCCCAGTATCTGTTTACAAAATAATAAACTTGTCCATTACTGCTGTTGAGCAATACATTTTCAAAGATTGTGCTGTTCATTAGATTTATAACAACAATAGCTAAATGTAGATCTTAGTAATTAGAATTTTGAAACAAATATTTAAAGTAAAAATAAATTAAATATATGCAATACTAAAGTGCTTGTGATGACAATGAAACTTAAATGGCTTATTAAAAACACAACAAACAAGTACCGTATGAGTTGATCTGAACATCTATGACCTGAAAAGCTATTACTCTTATTCCCCCACAGATTGACTAATAAACAAACAATTGACCAGCACAATAAACCTTTGACCCAATAATTAAGCCCTCATGGGTGAAACCATAAACCAAATCGTAGATCATCAAAACATGGGTTACTTTAGCTCAATTGTGGCTCATTTAGATTTTTTGATAGCATAGTATCATGAAGATCATCTCAACCTCGAAACATTTTACTATACAGCTTTAAAATTGTATAAAGTGATAGGTTATAAAATACTTAATGTCATACACAACAATTTTTTTTAGAGTTGTAGTGGAAGCAATGGAATTACAAGCAAAATCCCTCAATAATATAATCTACTAAAAAACAGCCTTTCAAGGTCATCAATAAATTCATTGTTGGAAAGGGTTGGATAACGTTGGTATGATGATATCAAATTTGGTGATGCACGGATGGGAAGGTGATGGTGAGGGTTAATGTAAATTTAAAGGGATTCTTAAACCTTCACCAGGGTCGCATGCCTTCATCCTTACGGCAATACCATTTATTGCTAAGTAGTTTCGTCGTCAATCAAATATATTATTATCAATGTTTAAAATAAGATTTATACCAACATTTTGTAGTGTGATAATAGAGACATCCTTAAATATGTAATAATAATTCAAATCATTTTACGACCAAATGAATTATTACCACAGTTTAGAATCGGACAGAGTTGCACAATTTTATTATTCTCTTTTATTTTACGACAACTCTGGTACGATTGAGACGTCCATAAAACGTAGCCTCGTTAGAAACCAGTAAAAATAATAGTTTTATTGCATCTATTCGGACATGTGTCGAAACATCGCTCTCATTAATTTAGACTTGATTTACTGGTTTATGTTTAACTGTGACATTATTTATGATCAGCGTGAAGTTTTATTGTTTAAGATTATGCAAGGTTACACGTAAAGGCAAAAATAATTTTATTCTGTGCTTATATAGTAAATTTAAAATAAGAAAATTTTCTACAAAAGCTGTTTGATTCGAACATCGAATTTGAAAGAAAATATGTTACACGGGCAGCGAAACCACAGGACGATTCCTAATGCTCACATAAAGCAAATTCATCAAAAATCTAAAACTTATTTTACAACCCTTTAGAGAAATATTTGCTTCTCTCAATTCTATGAGAAATTTTCAGAATTCAAAAGTAAACAAAATTATTTTTCGATCGCTTAATGTTCTTTATTCTAAACAAAATAAAATACGTATTATGTTCAACATCTAAATAAGGAAGGTAATAAACTCCCGAAATGGAGTTTGGGAGCTTTTTAATCCATATGCAGAGAAAATAAACAAATCCGCTATTTTAAACAAACGTCGGATGCGTGTGCACAGAACACTGGTACAGACACAAGGAAAACAGAACAAGTTCAAGCGTATATATTTTGGAGTAACATTATAAAAATTTGTCTTATGATGGATTTAGATATCGTTTAGATTCCATTTTCCAGAATAAATATCATTCGCAATATGGAAAGTCTTGAAGTTTTTTTATTTCCTTATTATATTAACGGGTTGCGTGATGGTAAACAATCGCTGTCATCTATGGATATCTGCAATTTACGTTGCTGACTTTCAAGATTCTTTTAACATGCTTTTTGAAGAACTCATTACCCAATGTTTTCTAAGTTATATGTGTATTGTCAATGACTTGAGATGGTGATGGAAAACATTGAGAGGAAACCAAAAAAGTTTTCGTAGATCTGTGAAGTCTGTAGACACGCACTTGACCATTATGGTGGACTATAACCTTTCCTCGATGAGTTGAAGCCCGGTAGCTTATAAAAAACAGTGCTGACCCGGATATGGCAAGTCATCAGACGAAGAAAAAATAGTGTCAGAGTTGAAAACGCAAAGAATTTGGTCTCCACATATTTAACGAAAACAGTTGTTGTAAGCAAAATTTGTTTTAAGATATAATTTCATCGACAGCGTTAAAGCATAGATTTGTAAGTTTGGCTGTTTTATTCTATGTTACAAATCGTCTGATTTGTTTTTACTAAGGTATAAATTTTACAAAGGTAACAATAAAATTATAACATAGGTATACCTTCGTATTATGGTATTGAAAAAACGTCGTCCAAATAGACTGTGAAGCCACTATCTATTTTCTGTCAGGCAATTTCAATTTTATTGGTCCAATAAGGAAACCCCATGGGTTCCCGGTGCCTGTACTCACAGTCTCCAATATTACGGACGAGCGCTGACTGACGCGTTATATGCGCGTACGCAGCCGTCTGTTTACGAATAAATCATCTGGCGTTATTTTATAGCCTCGCGTCAGTATTGCCTGCGGGGAGTAAGGATGGGACGATGCAGAGTATGACGGAGAAATTACGATAAGTACAGACATGTACGGCAAATTTACCACTGCCATTGGTGGAGGTTTCGTGTTTCGACTCCAGTAAAACTTCTGACAATTATGTCATTGAAAGTCACGTGAGATTATAACTTAATTTTTAAACTAACTATTATCAACAATTTACTATTTTTTATACTACATAGGCTTGCGTTTGACCACTAACTCGCCTGATGTTTACCACGCTTACCTAGAAGAAACCGATTCACTCAAAACTTAAAGGCACCCATATTATTATTAGGGACACCTACTCGGGTAGCAAATTATACTGTATAGCGGTTTGTATGATGAAAGTGGGGTCAAACCGTTTTATTAATTTTTTTGGAACATCAACAATGAAACTGTGATGCTTTTTAGATCTGCTGGTGATTGGATAGTGTGCTATCTAGTTATTGCGTCAATTATTTAATAATATTATTACGTATTTTGTAATTTGTACACAGTCTAAGATTAATTTTCATTCGCAATATTTTGTAAATCGTAAATCCGTCCTCGTCCCATCACTAGATGCCTAGAACGGTCATTTCCTGCACAGGTCATCGGACCCGATGAATTATGATGTATGAGTATTCTGGGCCCAGACGCCGACGACGGAAGACTTCCTACTGGCCAGGACCTTGGCTCCGGGAGCTTTCATCTTGACGGATACTTGTGTTTGTAAACAATGGGGAATTAAAGTTATGATTGGAATTTAAACGGTACATAACAGTGAGTACAATATAGAATGTTCCATTTGTACTGTCGTTATCATATAATCGCCATTTAACTTTTATCACTTAATCACTGGGGGTACTGTATGTATCATAAGTATGTATTTACAAATAAAAGTATTTAAATATTCTATCAGTTATCTAATTTCCATAGTACAAGCTTTGTTTAGTTCAGATAGCGCTGTGTGTAATGTATTGCGATATTTATTTAGTGACACTTTATAAGGCCACATTTCACGCGTGTGTGTCTGATTGTTTGCTTCGTTTATATACTATACAACATACTTTATTACGGTTTTCACGTTTCTCTTACTCAAAACTGACACGAACATCGTTTTTTCTCTTACACAAACCTGGCTAAAACTAACATAAACGTCGTTTTTTCTCTTACACAAACCTGGCTAAAACTAACATAAGCGTCGTTTTTTCTCTTACACAAACCTGGCTAAAACTAACATAAACGTAGTTTTTTCTCTTACACAAACCTGGCTAAAACTGACATAAACGTCGTTTTTTCTCTTACACAAACCTGGCTAAAACTGTCATAAACGTCGTTTTTTTTTTCTTACACAAACCTGGCTAAAACTGACATAAACGTCGTTTTTTCTCTTAAGCTAACCTGGTAACTAAATATGATTCGTAGACTATTTAGTAAGAAATATGATTGCGTCGTATTATCGGCGCGCGACCTGCACTGACCTGTAAGATAGCTTAACAACTGTTTAGTAATATTTAATGTCCCAGTGGAATTTTACGATGTTTTAAAACATACTTAAATCTATATGTTTATTTAATCATTCCGCAATGATTAAATAATAACACGGAAGTTAGTACTTTTGAAACTCAATGACTTTTTTCGTCGAAGTTTCCTTAGTGAAATTTTAAAAACAAATATTGTAGGGCATTACACACAGCGCCAACTGACTCCAAACTAAGCAAAGCTTGTATGGTGGAAGTCAAATAACTGATAGAATACTTAAATACTTTTTTTTTGTAAAAACCTACTTATAATACATACACAACACCAAAACACAGAACAAACATTTGTTTTTATACCATATTTTTTCTTGTATGGGATTCGAACCCACTCCCTACAGCTCTTAAAGCAGATATACTACCAACGAGCCAACAGGGCTGTCAGCCCAATAGTATGTAACCTTTAATAAGCATTATTAATAACAAATCTAATTGTAGTTTTTGTTCTAATAATAATATGAATAACTAAACTATGCATTAGTAATACAATCCATTAAAACCCTTTCCCAACCATAAATACTCTTACTCTATTCAACAAAATAAATAAATAATAAACTTTATGCTGTCGAAAGTCTTCGACCAGTGTGTGTTGCCGGTGATGGCTTATGGCGCTGAAACGTGGTTCTGACTTTGTGCCTTCTTGATAAGCTCAAAGTTGCACAAAGAGCTATGGAGAGGGCTACGCTCGGAGTTTTCCTACGAGATCGAATCAGAAATGAGGAGATCAGTAGACGAACCAAAGTTACTGACATAGCCCAACGGATTAACAAGTTGAAGTGGTAATGGGTAGGGAACATAGCACGCAGAACTGATAGCCGATGGGGCTGCAAAGTTCTGGAGTGGAGACCACGGACCGGCAAGCGCAGCGTAGGACGTCCACCCACAAGGTAGACAGACGAACTCGTAAGGACCGCAGGAACGCGCTGGATGCGAGCCGGTTCCAACAGGTCTTTATGGAAGTCAATGGGGGAGGCCTATGTCCAGCAGTGGACGTCCTACGGCTGAAATGATGATGATGAAACTTTATGCTGAAAAACTTACATAAAACTTATAAATATACTAACCTTAAAATTAAATGGAGATCGCAACTAAAATTTATAAGCGAAAAATTGTTTTGTCAAATTTTGTAGACCTACTTTCCTTTTTATAAACAGAATATATACTTATGTATGTATACAAAGCTCCTGAGAATGTTAATACATTACTTAGTGACACAGTTATATATAGCTACACATATAGAGCTGAACGCACCTATTGATTGACCCCTCACAACGAAGCCCTGTTGTCTGTAATTTTAGTACTTTCTACATGACGTCAACTAGTTGACTTGATACGGAATGTGTTGGTTCTGATTAAGTAAGGTCAATAACATTTGAAAGCACTTGGAGACTCTTAGCTGATATTACAGGAAGTACTTGAGTGGTGAACAAGAAGAGAGCCCTATGCTCTGGGCGATTACTGGCTGAAAACGATGATGATGACTTGAAACGGTACGATTTATAAATCTCCTAGCGACCCGCCCCGGTTTCGCATGGGTGCAATGTAGGTACTAATGTGGTGCATATGCATGTATTATACCTTTAATTATAATAACCCTTAATATTCGTTACGAAAATGTACATATGTCCTGGATGGGAGTCGAACCCACGCCCCTTCGCTCTTGAAGCAAAGGTACTGTTAAGTGAACTAACAGGGAAGTCAAAACTCTTAATCTTCAATTAAAGGAACATATAATTTTGCTCTATCCACTTGCTAAAGTGTTGCCTAAAATGTTTTTACGCGAATGCTAAAAAAAGGAGAGTAATGTTTTCCGGGTTTATGTATGTATGTATGTGAGTTTCTTTATTCCACCATAATTTTTAAATGCTTGAACAGGCAACAATGGCACATAATTATGTGTAATTGGACTCAGAAACACTAGAAAAAAATACACTAGTTTTGAAAAATATTACAATATGGCGACATGAATAAACTTATAGTCTGAATTTACTGTCTGTATTAGGTCCAATTGCCATCGACGGCATACTAGAAAAACATGCCTACAACCAGGGCCGGATTATCCATAAGGCGGATTAGGCAACTGCCTAGGGGCCCCGCACCGACTAGGGGCCCACGGGGGCCTAGTCAATGAGGGCCACGCACCAAGAAAAAAAACATTTCAAAATATATTTTAAAAATTAAGAAAAGGGTAAAGGAAAGGGTCCCCTAGAATTGCATTGCCTAGGGGCCCCGATAGGGTTAATCCGGCCCTGCCTACAACCTGGCACTGCACGCGTTATAAAACTGGGAATGTCTCGTAAACCCTCTCCGGAGTCGCTCTAGGGCATTTTTTATAGAGACGCTGACTTTACGACCCACAGAATACTACGTAAGTTTTAAACTGGTGAGTTTACGAGGTTAGTTACAGATTAATTGGTAGTTAGGTTATTCTACGGCAAACAGGGTTTTGACCTTAGGTAATAACAAGTGAAGAAAACTGACGGATTATACGATTACACATATTTAGGAAATTACAATGGAAGAAGACAAAACCGATTTTACGATCACGCTTTTATAGGAAATAATAACAAAAGAAGAAGACAGATATAAAGTAAACAAGACAAACAGATTATACAATCACGCGTGTTTAGGAAATAACAAAGGAAGAAGACAGGCTTATTATACGATCACATTTCTTTAGGACATAACAAGGGAAGAACACAGACCGATTATATGATCACGCCTTTATAGGAAATAACAAGAGAAGAAGACAGACCTATTATACGATCACGCTTTTGTAGAAAATAACAAGGGAAGAAGACAGACCGATTATACGATCACGCCTTTATAGGAAATAACAAAAGAAGAAGACAGACCGATTATACGATCACGCCTTTTTCAATAGATACAACATTTCATTTATATAGTTTTGGTTGTAGAACTCATAGTTTAAAAGCGGTTTGCTAAAGTTTAAAGAGACATAGCTTGTAGTTATTTGCTACTGTCGATTTCGGAACTTGACATGAAAACTATTGCATCTAATATGCAATTTGTGATGGAATGAAAAAAATGTGATGGAAATTTCTATAGGGACACTTTTAACCATATTATTTAAAGTTCTTATTGATATTTGGAAATATTACCTAATACTCTTTTCATCCTATATTTTTATGCAGTAAAATTCAAAAGGTAGTCCTTAGGTAAGGATACCATGATACCAAAGAAGGGAAATTGAGTGAGCTAACTAAATCGTTATCAAAGCCCACGTATTACCAAAAATAATTTGACCAGTTTTGTTTGCAATGTCGTAATGAAATAATAAAAACGTAAAACGGAACTTTATGGTAATGGATTTACAAAAATTTGCAGCAGTTTATGAAAAAGAACAGATGCACGATAACGTTAGTGTTTGGTGCAAGTTTTAAGAGATTAGAACTTTTTTATTATTAAATAGATTTACGTTAAGCTACCAACTCGTTTGATGAAAAGCGACGGGTAGCCGAAGACGGAGCACGTTGATCTCAAAGAAATCTATTCACTCTAGCCTTAAAAAGATCCAAATTGTAGTTTATAGGAAATAAAGCAGCTGGCAATGAGTTTTTAGTGCATTACATCAAAGTCATCGAAACAACTAATAATACTAAACACTAAATGTGATATGAAATATGATATTTTTAATATCGTCTCATGTAATAATATACGTGTCACTTATGTAAAAGGGCATCTTGAGGCTGGGTCGCAAATCTTACGCATTTTACGGGCTCCCGTACCTCACGATAGACTCGCCGCCTGTACGGCGATACCAAGGAATGGTAAGAAGTTTGACTAGTTTGATGGTAATTTTTTTTTTAATTATTTACATGTAATGTAACAATAATAATAAATCTGGGTAGGTAATAAGTATCTTTTAAGTCTGCGTGCTTTATCTGCGACCACAGCATCGTTTACCATCAGGCGAGTTGGTGGTCAAACGCGGACTAATCCGTATTTAAAAAAAAAACGGTACTATTTGGTTTTAATTATATTATCAAATCTAAAACTTAAATTTTGAAGTGATACTTTTTTCGGCAAATCGAGAAAATTGGATAATTGCTAAGCGCATTTCATTACACGAGGGAGAAGAAAGATACAACGTAAAGAGAAAAAAAAGAGTTATACTTTTAAATTTAGAATATTACGTTTTCGAAAGAAAAGTTCCACTATAAAATCTAACACCAGGTTCTTCAGGTTTATTGTTCTATATTTCAGTTTTAGTTTAGCAAAGTTTTTTTCTTAAACTGAAGTTTTACAGTCATCATTACTGAAAGCTTTTCTTATTTGAAACTCTTATTGTCAATTTGAACTTCAGAAGACAATTCTATTTATTGTTAACAATTATTCAAAAAATGTGTGGGATCACATGCGAGTTCTATTCATAATCCAAAATGTTTTAGCTCACAATAAAAATCGCTTCCGCGACATCTTGTAACCTAAAATCAACAGTGAGCGATAACCTTTTACGATTCTTCACAAAAGTGTAACAGTAAATTTTTTATATTTTCGATAAAAATATAGACATGAATGTCACTTAATAAAATGATGACATAACTTGGTCGCTTTATTACTAAAGCAATTCGCAGCTTTCGTTTTGTTACCGTACTTAGATTGGTAAATAAGATTCTTAATTGAGATTATACTTTTATTACAGGTTCAGGCAACCATAGTTTACAATGTTGTACTAAGGATAATCTAATAAGAATTTCATTTAAATCTGCTAAGCCGTTCCAGTGTTAAAAAGGTAACAAACAAACACACAAACATTGGTTTCTTTCATATTACTGTGATTAATGTAAAGTATAATTTTTTGCGTTATTATTTTTGTAGCGATGATAGCTCAGTGGTTAGTGCGTTCGGTTTACATACCGAAGGGCGTAGGTTCAACCCTCAACAATGAGCTTGAGCTGCCGGTGACAGAAAACATCGTAAGGAAACTATAGCATCATCATCATCATCATCATCAGCCATAGGACGTCCACTGCTGGACATAGGCCTCCTGGGGGGTTTTGCCAATACTCGCCACGCTTGGCAGGCGGGTTGGCGAGCGCAGTTAGGTGTGATTGTTCAAGGAAGACGCTGCTGCCCATCTTCCGGATTACATCCCTTAGCCAACTTTTACGGCAACCACGGGTAGAGAGGGTGGGGTACTATTCTTACGCCGGCACCACCACGGCGCATAGTGGTTGGGTATTTTCTAGTACTCGGTTGGCTAGCTACCTATATCAAATTAAAAATCTTCCACCAAGCACCTAACGGTGTGTTCCAGCAGATATACTTGAGCCAGTATCGTTCCAGGCTAGGCGTGCTTTACCATCTTCGACCTCACCGTCACTTAACGTCAGATGAAATGTGCTCAAAAGAGAGCAATTACAAAAAATTGATAATTGATGTGACAAATGAAAATGTTATGGCTATTAAATTATAGTTTTACCTAGAAAATACTATGTAACAATGATTATTTTATTCTAAAAGTATTTTGTATTTTCAAATACCTTTCATTTCAAATTACAATTTCAAGTAAACTGAATGCTTGTTTTTTTGTTTTTGACTTTATCAAAAATATTCTACTCTATTTTTAAACTCTGTTTTCTTTAAATCAATCCTTGATTGCTACCGGGATCTCATTAGACAACAAAATTTCAACAAATTTAACCCCTCACGCGTCCATATTTACTTTATTTTAAAATTTTTGTGGTGCAAGGCATGAAATAATCAAAAGTCATTATATTAATACGAAGTAAACGCGGTTGTAAATAATGACGTTACTTAAAAAAGCGGCCAAGTGCGAGTCGGACTCGCGCACGAAGGGTTCCTTAAACAAAAACTTTTGTTTTATGGCAAAAATTTTGGCGTGTTAGGATTTTATGAGAATCTGCAACATTATCCCGGCCTTTTGATCTTTTGTGGGTACAGATTTTTCATTTCAGAGAAAAACTGTAAAGTTTGAGCGTTGCTTCGATTTTTCTGGGATTCTTGACTTTCTCGAATCGGTCCAGGTGTCTTCGAGTAATCGGGGAACATACATAAAAAAATGATACCGACGTATTGAGAAGCTCCTCCTTTTTTTGAAGTCAGTCAATAACGTCATCTTAAAATAGATCCCAAAAAATCATTATTGAATATTCAGACAAAAAATATTTTATACTAAGTTCCGCTTCAGCTCATAGTTGACACCGTGGCGCTACAAGTTGTTGTCTATGCAAACAGCAGGTGGTTCGTTTCCGAACTAACGCGCTTTGATACCGGATTGTGTTACGACTACTAACTTCCAACGATGTTCAGGTTACAGAAAACTTTTGTGTGTTAGTGTTTTCTTAAGTGTGAATAGAGCTTTAGTTTCTTTACAGTCTTCTGTAGCGACGATAGCTTAATGATAAATAAAGTCCAACTCTACTGCAAATAGTATTACTATAATATTAGTAGGACAGGATAGGATTTTTAATAAATAAGATCTATTTTATTCATAAACTGGCTGTGCCCCGCGGTTTCACCCGCGCTAGATGCCTAAGTCATAGTAGCTTTATGCATGCAAAGTCTCAACCCGATCGGTTTAAAATTGACAAAGTTTCACACAAACTTTCATTCCCTATTTTATCCCCTTGGGGGTAGAATTAATCAAAATCCTTTCTTAGCGGATGCCGACGTCATAACATCTACCTGCATGCCAAATTTTAGCCCTATCCGTCCAGTGGCTTGGGCTGTGCGTTGATAGATCACTATGTCAGTCAGTCAGTCACCTTTGAGTTATATATATTTAGATGATATTTTAATAGATAAAATTAATTAGGCAGACAAAAATTAAAATCAGCACTAAATATAGCTTTGAAGGAATAAAATGGGACGTAGAACTTTGAAACTAAAATATATCATGAAAAAAAACAATGTGATTCAGGTCAATATCTCGTCAGCTCTCATCTTGCCACCCACATAGAAGCTAAAAATAATTCTTACACCTAGTTTATTGTAAGCAAATTCATTTGTCACACTTTTCATAAATATTTATATTTGAAACCTTATGCTAAAGGGATACAATTCATTATGTAAGCGGGACGTAGTAATGTCTTCTTCAATTGTAAGTACTTTTATGGGAGTTATGAGCAAGCGTCTTTTACCTTGGTCCACAGGCGATTTTTTTCGTATAGTTAAATAACTGAAGGGATTTAGGTGAAATTTGGCAAACATATAGTTTATTACTTGGATTAACGTATAGGATACTTTTTTAAACAGATTTTTTTTTTGTCCTTGTGAGATTATCAAAAAACTAACTACTGGACGTATCCACTTGAAATTTGATATGCGTCTTATGGAACATTATCTCTACATAGTATAAAACAAAGTCGCTTCCCGCCGTCTGTACGCTCAGATGTTTTAAACTACGCAACGGATTTTAATGGGATTTCCATCAATAGACAGATTGATTCAAGAGGAAGATTTATATGCGTAATACATACTCGTAGATATATTATATATATATATATATATATATATTTTAATGGCTGACAGGCTATGTTTTTGACCACAGCTCACCTGATGTTAAGTGACGGTGTGGTCGAAGATGGTAAAGCACGCCTAGCCTGGAATGGAACTAGCTCTTTAGTGAGGCTGCCGGAACACACCGTTAGATGCTTGGTGGCAGATTTTCAACTTGAAAGTGGTAGCTAGCCAGCCGAGTACTAGAAAGTACCCTACCACCACGCTATGGTTTCCTCACGATGTTTTCCTTCACCGACAGCTCAAGCTCAGTTGGGGTTTGAACACACGCCGTTCGGCATGCGAACCGACCGCGATAACCACTGAGCTATCATCGCTACAAAAGTTAATCAAAAGTTAATGCAGGCGAAATCGCGGGCGTAAGCTACTATGTATATTAATACATAGATACAAACATAAGGTGCCATTCCTGCTTAACAGTCAGTCATCGGATTAAAAACTAATTTTTCATTGTAATCACAACAAACAAAATAAAGCCTATATTTCATTAAACCCTTAATTCATTTTACAAAATCAATACGCATACACTTGCATCGTTGATGGATTACAAAGGCTCCCTTTACACTCGCGACACAAAATCGCGCGACCGATAAACGTGCGATTGTTTTCTGTCAAGCCGTGTCGCGCTTTGGCTTGATGAATTTATGACGTATCAAATGAACCTTTATTGGTTCAATTTGCAAATCGTCTGTTTCTTTTTTATGGTGTGGTGTAGGTATAAGAAAATTTTAAGCATGGGAAAGAATTTTTCGTATATGTAAAAATCGGTATGGGGCTGTGTCGGATGATAGTTCAATGGTTAGCGCGGTCGGTTCGCACGCCGGAACGCGTGGGTTCAAACCCCAACAAAACCCGGGCTTGAGCTGCCGGTGAAGGAATATATCGTGGTGGTAAGGTACATTCATGTTGAAAATCTGCCACCAAGCATTTAACGATGTGTTTCGCCAGCCTCACTTGAGAGCCAGTTTCATTCTAGACTAGGTTTGTTTACCATCTTCGACCTAACCGTCACTTAACATCTGGTCAGCTGTCATACAAATAGATTATAAACCATAAAAAAAAACAATGTAATTAAATTTTGGTTGTACGGGTAGATGATAGATATGTAGTTGCAACAAGTTTTGTAGCGATGATAGCTCAAAGGTTAGCGCGGTCGGTTCGCATGCCGAAGGGCGTGGATTCAAACCCCAACAATGAGCTTGAGCTGCCGGTGAAGGAAAACATCGTGAGGAAACCATAGCGTGGTGGTAGGGTACTTTCTAGAACTTGGCTGGGTAGCTATCACCTTCAAGTTGAACATCTGCTGCCAAGCATCTAACAGTGTGTTCCGGCAGCCTCACTTGGGAGCCAGTTTAATTCCAGACTAGGTGTGTTTACCATCTTCGACCTAACCGTCACTTAACATCTGGTCAGCTGTCATACATATAGATTGTAAACCATTTAAAAAAAAAACACCAAACTGTATCCCCCAATTTGTTTATGATAATTTTTTTACTGCCTCCCATTATTGCCTTCCCATATCCCTCTCCATAGCTGTGAGTCCACGTTTCGCCGCAGGTCATGACAGGTAGAACGCACTGGACTATAATGTGTCTAAAATAAATGAATATAATAAAGAACAACCAAACAAAACACTACCTAACAATATCCCATAATCAATCAGCCTAATAAATCTGCCTTAAGGCTGCGCACACAACAAGATTTTAATGAGCCCGTTTTACACGCAGATCCCGCGCACACTCGCGATTGTTTCGGCTACCGTGCACTAGCACACGCGACGTTGCATGACCGAAATGCTTTTTATGCTTTTTGTAGTTATTATAGCATTTTTATGGACCGCCTGTTCGATTATTGGAAAATAAAAAAATGCTAATTTAATTATGGATGTTAAAAATTTTTGAATATCATTCGGTTATATTGTAGGCGTTTAATGACTCAATCATGTTAAATGAGACGTTAGACTTACTCGTAGGTATCTTCAACGGACATTGTCGATAAATTAATCTATACCTAGTTTGGATTATGTAAATGATTTTTGATGTAAAATTTAATTATGCTAATAAATAATTTGTAAGCTTTTTCTTGTTCTACGTTTATTGTAGAAGTTATTATTAATTCGTAGCGTCTTCCTGAAGACAGTAAAGTTGTCGATGATAAAGTATTTCATTATATCATCATCATCAAAGCTACCGGTGAAGGAAAACATCGTGAGGAAACCTTAGCGCGGTGGTAGGGTACTTTCTAGTACTCGGCTGGCTAGCTACCACCCTCAAGTTGAAAATCTGCCGCCAAGCATCTAACGGTGTGTTCCGGCAGCCTCACTTGAGAGCCAGTTCCATTCCAGGCTAGGTGTGCCTTACCATCTTCGACCACATCGTCACTTAACATCAGGTGAGCTGTGGTCAAACACCTAGCCTGCAAGCCATAAAAAAAACTCAGTTCAGTGCCAATCTGGTCCAGGTTCGACCTGCGACGGTGACAATATCGTCGACCCATTTTGCGGCTGGACGACCAACGCTCGACGCTACGTTCGATTAAATATTGTACTTTAAGTTTACTATGAGAGAGATGGAAATAAGTATAGAGAGAGAGAGAGAGAGAGAGAGACAGAGAGAGAGAGAGAATGTTCAATGTGTTTGATTTTTTTTAACGGTAAACATGTTTTCGTTGTATTTTCATTCGCCGGTTTTCGTACCTATTAATGATTCAAATCCCAACCTAATAATATAATAATGTATAAGAGTTGTGGGTTTTGTGTGCGCACTAATTTCTGCTTTTATGTATGTATATAAATATTTGCTTTAACATATACATAATTATGTATAACTTAATTTTTATCGTCTCTTTTTTGTCGAATAAATTCTTCTTTTATTTAAGATTGTGTGATAATATAATCACACTAATATTATAAAGGCAAAAGTTTGTGATTGTGTAAGTTTGTTTTGCGTTTGTTACTTCTTCACGTTCAAACAGCTCGACCAATTTTGATGAAATTTGGTATGGAGGTAGCTGACATCTTGGATTAACTTACATATAGGTTACTTTTATCCAGAAAAATGTTGTGCTCACGTGGGAACATCAACAGCGCTTTATTATTGAAATACAGTTGTCAGTGTTCATATGCGTCTGCATTTAGAATGCAAGATCGCTAGCATACCCGGCAGCTATCAAAATCCTATTTAAGACGAGTACAGTCAACAACACAAGTAAATGGAAAAAATATTTTTTATTTGATCTAAATCTATATAAACAGTGGAGCGTCGATTATTCGAACGTCGAATAAACGAATGACCGCTTATCCGAACTACGACGCCTACCCGACTCGCACGTGCACACATTAAAGCGTAAATTGTACCTAGTACATGTTTTATTACAAGACTGTCTGTACTTTTTTGTTTAATTTCTGTTTGCCACAAAAGATATAAATATGGTTTTCATTCACCGGTACATAAATATATACGAGTATGACACAAATCATTTGTAAATCAGAAAGCAGATCTATTATGCGAAAATAAAACGGTTTTTCGAACACCCATGTCCCCAATTAGTTCAGATAATATAATTGACGCTCTGTTGTAGGTTTACACACACACACACACACACACACACACACACACACACACACACACACACACACACACAAACACAACTCGCAAAAATTTTGCAGGTGACTGTACAAGCATTTCCCAGGATAATACCAGTTCTATTTACACCCGAGGCGTGGTCACAGTAATGACTGTCAAACAGGATGCCGGGATCGAACAATTTACGACCGGAACACCCTTTATGACCGCGATTGACCGTTCCCCGAGATATTAGTTGAAAAAACTTCAAATTTTGACAAAAAATGTTTGGCAGGGTTCTTTTGAAACATTATCTGTTAGAACAAATTGATTTAAAATCTTTATATTCCATCAGTTACATATCTGGTAACCATAGACCAAACTTTTTTTTAATGGTTGCCAGACTAGGTTTTTGACCACAGCTCACCTGATGTTAAGTGACGGTGTGGTCAAAGATGGTAAAGCACACCTAGCCTGGAATGGAACTGGCTCTCAAGTGATGCCGCCGGAAGACGCCGTTAGATGCTTGGCGGCAGATTTTCAACTTGAGGGTGATAGCTAGCCAGCCGAGTACTAGAAAGTACCCTACCATCACGCTATGGTTTCCTCACGATGTTTTCCTTCACCGGCAGCTCAAGCTCATTGTTAGGGTTTGAACCCACGCCCTTCGGCATGTGAACCGACCGCGCTAACCACTGAGCTATCGTCGCAACAAAAAACAACTTTTGTTTAGTTCGGGGATAAATCAGCGAAGTCAAATTTTAAAGTCAATTTTTTACTCGAGTTGGACCAAAATCGACACGTGACGTTATTTTTAGTTTTTTTTTTTTGTCAGGTCCATTAGACAGTTGTTAAGAAAAGGGCAATAGATAAAATAAATATTGAGCAGATCGGAAGGGGATAATAAATGTTACTCTGTCGGCAGATATATCGTGGCGTAGGGAGAATTGGTTGGGGTTTTGAGAAAAAAAAACTTCTTTACTTGGTAGTAATCTTCTTAGCCGCAGGTCGTCTAGGTAGGTACTACCAGATATTCAAGCAGTAGTGTGTAAACATTACTGCGTTCCAGTTGGAACACTAGCGAAATTGCAGGGTTGTTAAGACTAACCATCGAATATCTCAAAGAATGAGCGCCAAAGCAGCGATGCTCTGGACTTTGTTTTGCTACACAAAGTTCTGTGTATCGCTGCAATGGTCTTGAACAGGCGTTATCTCTTACCATCAGGAGAACGACTCGTTCGTCCCATAACTTTTTCATAAAAAAAAGCTCATTAGTGTATTATGTACTTAATTTATTAACTGATCGCCGTGTGAGCTCACAGATAAAGGAAAAATTGCGAAAAGCATAAATTACCATAAAAAAATACCATAACTTTTACTTATATACC
Organism: Biston stratarius; assembly: GCA_950106695.1. NCBI lineage: Eukaryota > Metazoa > Arthropoda > Insecta > Lepidoptera > Geometridae > Biston > Biston stratarius. The sequence continues at coordinate 4,043,489 of OX467108.1, forward strand.
TACAGGTTTGTACGGAACCCTCGGTGCCCGACTCGCACTTGGTCGGTTTTTTTATATGTATGTTATGTGATGGTACAATAAAGTAATGTTTTATTCTATGAATAAAACGCTCAGTAAACAAGAACGTCACAATTTCAACGTTTTTTAACAGCAAAACAAAACTTTATTGTTTTGTGTTTTTCCAGAGTTCTTTGTTTCATTGTATCATTGACGGTTATGTAAATATAAATCACTTCTCCATGTTCGAATCAGTTCTCAAATGCTACTTAATTATATGAACTGACGTTTTTAATACTTATATACATACATATATATATATTTATATATATATATGTATATATTTATATATATATATGTACGTATATATATATATATATATGTATTATAAATTTCGCGTTTTGTTATTTGAAAAGGGGATTTTTTTTATATGAACTTGACCTTCGTTTGACCACTAATGGAGCGACGGCGCATCTCAGGAGAAAGCACGATCTAGAAGAAATATATTCATTCTAGTCTTACCACCCAGATTCTAGATTACAGAAAACAAAGAAACCGGCTGCGTGTACCATTCTTAGGCCGAACGTTACAAAAAAGAATTTTGATAATATTAAAAAGATAGGGCTATAAAAATCACTATGTAATTTTAAATAAGAAATCCAATAAGGAAACAAAACCTTTTCCAAATATGTCAACCAATCCGAGGCGTGAACAAACATCTATATTCGTAAACTAAACTTTCGAATAGAATCCCATAAGTAACACAAAATACGACCAACGATCACAATCCTAATTGAAATCTAAAAAAAAGTATCGAATTCTCTCAAAACAGTAATGTCTGTGTTTACGTCTCCAGAAAACTATCGAAGCAACGATTCGATATCGAATGACACGATCGGATTTTATAATAACAACACTGATGTAAATGATAAAAGGAATAATACAAACGATTCGAATGATTATGAAGATGTATTCTATAATTGCCATGGACACTTAACAGCTGGAGAGACAATGGTCTACGTGTGTGGCACATAGGCCAATCGATGGCCGATAAAGCTTTTGTCTTTGCTCTTTACATCATTTTTTCTTGTTGATGATTTGTGAAGACAGGACGCGATCACAATGAGACCAGTGGGATGCGGGCATGTGAATAGTGCTTTATTACTCAGCTTTTGTGGTGACATGTGGCTAGGAATAGCTTTCTATGGCTGCGTATTGAAAACAGGTCGATCCTGTGACCTTAGAGTGGAAATATCTTATCTTGTGTCAAAGGTTACCTGCCTACATTTTTAATATATACTGTTTTTATGCCTATTTTATTGTGCGTATTCTTTTTTACATTTTTCCCCTGTGGTGTCGATAAAAAGTAATCGTATAAGTTGCTTACATCTTCATTAATGTATCTTAGTCTTCTGCTGGATATATATCCCATCAATACATGCTTCTAGCTGATGTTTGGCTTTACGCTTCTAGTCACTACCGACAAATCATATCGAAATTTCAGTACGTCCCACGGTTCGTTTGTCGATTCATGCTCTTCACTCAACAACAACATTTATCCCAAAGATTATTGTTTCTGCGACAGAAAACAGTAATTGTCATCTCAGATGATGCGCTAAGTTTTAACGATATCTTTACACTATGACAGTGATCTTATTTTATTTTAGGCTGATGTCAAATAATAACTCCGCAAAAATAGTCAGTCACAAGTTAAAGTATGAAAGTGAACTCTTTTTTGAAGAAATTTGTCACATCTTTTCTCCCAAAGAATATCCATAAAATCGGTAGAGTTTTTTTAGAAACAAACAACGAGTCTGATAATATAACTGTCTGTCTGTAATATACGTGTGAGCGCCAGACCTTGATTGGACGAAAATAGTGAATGAGAACAAGATAAATGTACCGACAAAAGAACCAATAAATATCGACAATCTAAACTATGTAAAACAACGAAATTGACTTGTCTTAGAAGAGAAACACGAAGCTAAAAACTTTCAAACAGAATTAATAGGTGCAATGGCACGCAAAACCTATTCATCTGTTCAAAGAGTTCCACTTAATGAATCAAACGACAGCCGACTCGCAACACCTCTTTTGTGGCCGGACAAAATCGACTTTGACGGAACGAACGAAGCTAAAATAACCGATCGTGTCCAACCCATTGTGCGTGGTATAATTAGAACGGTTGGAAATAAACACGTGGTGGCAATTATCGCGGTAGCGGGTTAAATGAGCCACCGAGAAACTGTCGTTAATGGTACACCCATCCGGCGATGAGACTAAATCCACAGAATACAAGCACAAAGAATCTCAAGAGTTCCGAGAAAATACTGATTTTATACTTTCTTCAGATTACGCAATCACTATAAATTATGAGGATGCGTTTATAGCTCATATATTTTAAGCTGAAGGAGTAAATTGCATTAGCACTCTAGTGAGGTTGATTTATGACCTAAAAGCTGTATTAAAGGAACACTAAATTGAGACTTGATATCATAATGATGATAAAGGATTCATTTTTGGAGAAAGGTACGGCTCTGTTTGCTTCAACTGAAAGTATTGTCAAGCACATAGTAAATAATCCTTTCATTTTTTTAAATTAACAAATAGCTTGCCTATCCCGAACAAGGGAGACATTGCAAATAAGCTTTTTGACAATGGATTTCAACGCTTTACACAAAACTTTGAGTAGCAAATCAAAGTCTACTAAGGCCCTCGTTACTTCGAGATTTTCTATGGTTAGTCTAAATATCCCTAAAATTTTACTATCCTAGCTCCTATACCCTTCAAAATATGTCTTGGCACGTTTCTTAATGGACTTCAACGCTTCAGGCAAGTATTGCTATGTTAAATTTCATGTTTATATCGAGAAAAGAGCGGCCGCATGGCATAGAGCATTAATCATCTCCGGCAGCCGCTAGCCATGCATCTCCCTTCCTTTGAGCTCAGCGACCAACTCATTTGTTGAACCCAACCATTCTGCTTTTATTAACGTCCGTCCTAACATTGTAAACGTCTCAATCCCTTTGACAACTTCCTGTCCATCATTTGTCACTTGCCAGTTTATGCACTCGTCGATAGAACCTCTTCCAAACTTTACGATAGCGTTTTATTGTATCCAGTTACGGAAGATTAATGCTGTCGTCAAATCGGACCGCTTTCGTGTCCGATGTTTCGCAATAAATTATCATTAAGTAACACCTTGTCTCGACCGTACGGGGTTTTATAGTCGACCGTAAACCTCGAGCTAATAAGCCGACTATAATCTAATCTAATATTTTTACCTGCTCCCGGTATAAACTATCCCAAGGAGAATAAAGTCTTTGCCGACGTTGAAATCTAGAAAAGCATATTCTAAGCATGCATTTTTTCACTTTTTAAATATTTGAATTCAATAACAAGCTTCGACTCTAGGCTCCAAATCAGCGCTGTTATTATCAACTGTCCCACTGCTGGGCGCTGACCTCTTCTCTTAGTGAGAAGGGTAAGGCCATAATCAACCACGCTGGCCAAGTGCGGGCTGATAGACTTCATTTTTGAGAACTAAGAACCGTATTTCACCGTCCGTTTCGTTTGAAGTCTGCGCCAATACGTACATAACTCAAAAGAAAGAGGTGCGTGCCATGGAATACATACCAAAGACCTCCAAATTGGAAGCCATACAGACTCTCAACTAACAGCGAAACTGCGATAGCAAGCTAATATGAGTTTAAAACAAATACAAATATTGTATTGATAACACCAACGTTACAAGTCAAATTCCGTAATATTATTTCAAATATATCATTAAAGACTTAAAACATTGATTACATGTCAATGAATAAAAAACACAAATGTCAAAATAAAGTATGTCAATATATCGTCAAAGTCATAAAACAAGGTCTTTTTAAAGCCAAGAAGGTTCTGAAGCACGCAGTGGAAGGTGCATCCCGGACGGTAGCGTATACGCGGTAAAGGTTTAGAAAAGCAAGCCGTTTAAAAATAGGGTCCCTTCACCACCCTTTAGTTAGGTAAGTATAAAACACTAAAAGATTACACTAATGGAACCGCATACATATAGTACAAGAAACGAATATGAATTTAAAGATAACATTTATTAATTGCAAATGAATACGACAAAGTTGCCGTTTCACTAAGTCAAACAGAAAATGGTTCGCGCAATTATGCAATAAAAGACTGGTGGTATTTTCTTGTTTGATGCTAAATGAACCACTCTGTTTTATGAAGTAGACCAATAAACGTGGTTAAGGAGTCTAGAGAGGTGGACGATCGTAATATAAAAGGACACTTGCATTGCAAGCCAATTATAATAAAATTACATATGTAGATTGTATCGAACTATTGAAAACGTTTAATACAACCGACAGAGGTTAAAGCTGGGCAAGTGTGAGCCAAACTAGTGTATCGAAGGTTCTGGACTATCGCCATTGACTTAATCGAGTTTGAGTCATAGCAGTCTCATGAGTTAGATCCCCATGTGCGCACTAAGCGCTTCGAATCCACATTCTTTATTCGCACAGATGATTCGATGGATCTCTTTGCCGAACTCTGTATTTCCCGAAAAATATAATATCCATCCTCAAATCAAGAGTAAACAGGTTCTTCATTTATTTTATTTAACCAAATCTACATCGCTATGTAACATATAAACAATAAATTATTATTAACATTTTGTTTAAAAAAATCATTATCATCATCATTAATCAGCCCGTATTCGTCCACCACTTGTCCCGGTCCTTGTCCAGGTTTGACCCGCGATTTTTATTATGTCGTCTAGAAACCCAATGAGCTTGTGCACAAAAAAAAAAATTGTAGGTCATAAGTTTGTTCATGTGTGTTAATTTGGGTTCCCGAACTAAATAAAAAATAATGTAATATGTTATTACCAAAAAAATTCACTCACTTAAAAAAAAATCGCAAGTCTTACCGCGACTACGTAATTATAAACATCAAACTGTGTAACTTGTATGTACATAATAATATGTTAAATAAATAACCTTTGTTAGGAAATAGAATATTTATATACCTTAATTTTCATTCTCGTTTTTACCATTTTTCATTTTATTTACGTATAAAACCGACGATAACACGAAACACGGTACATGCCATATTATGTGAGAATTTAAGCTTGATACAGTTTAAAATAGTAAATAATGATTTTGGTTAAGTAACCCTAAAAACTAAAAATTGCGTAAAGCAGGGAAAATGAATGCAATTACAATTCCGCGAGTAATATCTATAATGAATAAGAATTAGCTGACGGCAGTCATTCAAATAATAGAGTATACGCAAAATTGTGCACACAAGTTAAAATATTGGCATAGAAGCACATAATGCCACTATAATGAAATATAATCATTAAATACAACCCTCTTATTATAACAAAAGCAGTTAAGGAAATAAAATATTACTTCAAAAATATTTATAGTGGAATAGAACATACAATTTTTGTTGACAAAATTGAAATACGTAATGCAATATTAAACGAATTCATCAAGAAGTGTGTTAAAAAATTTAGACAAACAAAAACATACAAATTATTAAATATCACATACATACGTCGTTTTTAAAAGTAAATTAAATATATGAATATCTAAAATGGGGATTGAACCTACGCCGCGCTAACCACTGAGCTATCATCGCTAATTATATAAGTTTTTTTGCTAACAATTCCACAGCAGACGTCATCTCTTACCATCGAGAGAGCGATTCGTTGACATCTTTACTCAAACACAAAATTAAAAAAACCTTTAATAGGTACTTACTGCGCATGATGATGATAATGCGTAGCATGATGCATCGCCGATGCCTGGCCTCCTGGCGGAGTAGCAGCATGGAAGGCAGCAAACGCAGAGGGAAACTGCAGCGGTAGAAACCCACTCCCAGCGCCGACCGACTCTCGGTCTGGCATATTCACTTCATCATCTAACTCACTGACAGTTTATATCACTCTATGTTGACCAAATTCGGCATATTTAACCCACCTTCCTCGTTCACGTTTTATTCCAATAAATCAAAAACAAATTTTTATGCTGTGTCACTTTGATTGATAATTTTTTTCACTATACCTTTTACGTCCGTACACACATCATCAAACTTGCTTATTTTTACTTTAATTTCTTCTATAATAGTAAGGTCACAATTTTATTAATATCACGTTTAATTTTGATTCCAAATTGTTGTTGTTACGTTAAAAATAACATTTAGATTTATATTCAAATTATCTATAACTATTACCAACAGACTATAAATTGGTGTTTTTTTTTAATAATTTCAGTAAAAACGTTCATATAAATTCTTTGTATATGTATTAATAATCATTAACATTTTTAACACCATCCATTTTTATCAAGTCAATTCCAGTGTTATCACTGACATTTTGTTAATCATAGTTTCGTTATTTGTTATCATCGTTGCTGTGTACTGTCATTTTTCCGCTGGTTGCATCTGAAACAATAAGGTTGTTGTTAGTTGTTGGGTTAATTAGGCCCTTAATGAAATTATTTTTTTAGTGTTGGAGGAGTAATTAAGATATCGTAATGGTAATAAAATATAATAAATTATGTATTTAACTGTCTGGCCCGGCTCCACATAAAGAGATCAGGGGCGGAAAAAGAAAGATAGTGTATCTATTGTGTAGGATTACTTAATCTTCAGAAACTTTATTTATCGGTATTGAATATTGTAAAAGTAACAATAACTGTCATTATCAACGATGTATTCTGTCAACACCATTCTCAGCTCGGTCGGTGTTCATGTGTGATGTGTCTGTGTAAAACCAAAATATATAACTTTATCACTGAAATCAAGTGTTATATAAGCATAGAACCATCAATCGGTAGTCTACCATTACAAATACCATTTAATTATTTATCGGTAGTCTACCATTACAAATACCATTTAATTTATCCGATTTGTTCAAAATGAAAAGTGTCATGAACTTTTGGCTAAGTACTTTGCGTACCTTTTCGTTTAAACATGCATTTTAATAAAGTATATAAAAGTATTCTATTATCAGTTATTTAGTTCTTATTGTACAAGATTTGATTAATTTGAGACTAGATGGCGCAGTGTGAAATATTATTTTTTGTGAACAGATAGATTTGCGTTTGATCGCCATCTCGTCTGATGGATGAGGTTAACGAGAGACCACGACTTGTATACGCCTATATTATATAACACAAATTAAATTAGTTTGCTATATATAAAGTCTTAGATTCGAGCTGTAAGGGTCGAGAAGTAGCGTCGGTATATACCAAAGATAAAGTGAACTAAAGCCGTTCTCACGAAAACGATTTCTTTAATTTTACTGAATTGATGCTCGCGCATTGTTTGCAAATACATTATTACAAAGTGTACAACTAATTACGCTCATTTAATAGGGATGGGAAAGAGTCTTGATTACGCCGGAATGCTGACTGGTGACCGGCAAAAACGGGAGCGACAAATTGATGTGCAGTCGCACTGCCGTCATTAGCACGTACGAAGAAATTGGGGCGTGGTGCGAGTGTCGGGATATTAGAACACATTTAGACTGATTTAAAAGGTTTAAATTTTTGACAAGTTTTTTTATTAATTAAATACAAATTTTTAATTTGTATACAATTAATAAAAAAACCTGTATATACATATAACAGTTATAATTAATATTTAAAATTGTATATTAATTGTAACCGTTTTAGAGGAACTAATAAATAAATTAAAATAAACTTATCTAAAAGGCCGCTATCAATGGGAAGAGTTCCCAAAACGCTGGCCTCATTGCCGCGTTGTATAGCAATACTCACACGTTGAGCAAAATAAAAGCCAGCATTTTGTTTGCCAGTATTTTGTATTATATTTTAACTTATATGCTATACAAAACCTAACTTATAACTACATAATATAACAAACTCTAGAATTAAAACTCCGTCTAGATTGACACAATACGGCGGGCTTCCAATAATACTGGCATAATCGACCCGTTTAATATATGTAGTACCTGGTTGACCGAGCATTGCTCGGATGAAAACATGGATAAACGACGTTTTCTGAAAATGAAACCTAGCTAGATCAATTTTTCGCACTCGAAACCCCCTGGATAAAAAAATTCATGAAAATCGTTGGAGCCGTTTCCGAGATTCAGAATATATATATATATATATATATATATATATACAAGAATTGCTCGTTTAAAGATATAGATAGATAATAGTTACAGTGAACTGGTTGGTTAGTGGAGATATTTTTAACAAAGTAATAGTAGTAAGCCACAGCTTAGGAATACGGCAGAACTTTAAAAAAAAATTATCACTATCCTGTGGTCGTCAATCGAGTAGGCATTGGGAATAAACTTAATTAAAGAAACGGTTACGAAATGGCCCTACGAGTCAAGAGACCAAATGGGCATCAAAATGAATAATTTCTCATATGATTACTAAAGGAACCAAACACAAGTGGTCGTATACTTCACAAACAAAGTATTATCGTTTTATTCGTAAGGTATTCCTGGGAAATAGTCATTAAATCATAACTGTTATTCGCGTCTTTTTATCACATGTACCACACCATATTTAGTGTTGCCTTCACAAAAATTCCTATCGTAATTAATGAAGATGTGATTGTTTTGGACGCGGTTCGACATTGCCGAGCGCGGCCTCGACACAACACTAGTTGAAAAAAGACAATGTAAGTCTTTTTAAGGGTTCGAAACTTACGACTTTTTTGGCTTGAAATGTTTTGTTATAGTCCCGTAATGAAACGATCGTTAAATTCCATATCGATTATCGATACTCATTTTCATTGAATGAGATTTACGATGTTTATGCATGCGAAATTGGCGGGCGTTGCGAGTGTCGGGTTTTATAGGCCATTCAAATATCGAATCGTGAATTTTGAATGCATTGGATTAAGAAGGTCTTACAGTTTTTAAGGTCAAGCTTTTGCACTTTTCACAACTATTTTCATAACAATTGAAAATATTAACATTTTCTAAATATTTTCCTATGGGAATTATTATTTGCTTTTATTATCAATAAAAAAATTCATACAGTCGAACATAGAACTTCCTTTTCCTTTTTAAAGTCGGTTAAAAACTCACTTATTTTGTCGATATCACCACAGACATCGACATCGACATCGTCCCATCACTATGCCTAAAATGTGTGCCGTAATGTACCCGCGCATGCCTTCCCTTAATACGGTCCTTAATTACAATTTAATTGTTTTTAGTCCACGAATTGTTTCAAGACTTCTCGGAAAAGAGACTGACCGACATTTTTAATTTCAAAGTTGGAATAATAAAAATAAGTTTTTCTAAAAATAAGTGGCTTAGCCAATAACACTTATAACACTTATAAAAACAGATACTTTTTCAAGGAAAACGTTGTTTGGATTTGAACCATCCGCCGCGTCTGCCTGTTCGCGATAAACTTAAAAACTACTGACGGATTATCATGCGAGTTTTACCAATAGATAGAGTAATTCATGAAGACGGTTTGGTTATATAATTTGTCAAGGTTTTGTGTAAATTGGTTGAAATATGATGATAATTGTTGGAAATGTCGGAAAAGTCAAGCCACCTGGGATCTTTTATCGAAAACGCTGCCTAATCCCTTTGAGATATAACAAAACAATGCATGGTGGAATATTCCTCTTTTATAGATCTACAAAAAAGTCGGTGGAATATATCTTTTAAGGATAGCTTACTATACCCATTTTTACTACCTTGCCGGGGCGGGCCGATAGTTATTACTATAAAGAGAAAATGTTATACCATATTATTAACCAGTAAGAACTCATTTGCAACGACTAATATGAACTAATTTCCACTAAAAAAATTACAAAATTTAAATTTAAAATTTTGTTTATCTTGCATTCAAAAGCTGCAACAAGATGTTCTTTGTATGTAGTTAAAATAAGACCAGTTGTTCATTTATAATGAGTACTACTTCATTTCTTACCTTTTCACAGCAAAAAAGTAAGTCATTATGTTCATTAAAATTATGTTTCTGTCTCTAGGTATGGCAATGGGATTAATTAGTTAACAATTTAACTACATAAAACAGCTTTTAAACTATAGATTCAACATTACTTGGCTTTTAATCTTATATAGTCTGCTCTTAAAATGTTAGTAAAGTTCACATATTTAATGTATCTCTTTATTTAGTCAAGTTTATCATCAACACTATAAAACACAATTATAAATCATATTATAAAACAAAGTCATCTGTCTGTTTGTCTGTCCGCGATAAACTTAAAAACTACTGAACGGATTATCATGCGAGTTTCACCAATAGATAGAGTGATTCATGAGGAAGGTTTAGGTATATAACTTGTCAAAGTTTTGTGTAAATTGTTTGAAATATCATGATAATCGTTGGAAGTGTCGGAAAAAGTCAAGCCACCTTTGAGATAGATCAAAAGCCCCGTGTAAAACCCGTGCGCAGCCGGGGCGGGTCGCTAGTAATAGTAATTACATCAATTTTGAGGGTTCATTTGTAAAGGTTTTGTAGGTAACTAAAAGATTATTAAATCAATTGTCAGTAATTATTAATTTTATTATCAATTTTATTTTGCCGTGGTGGTGCCGGCGTTAGAATTGTACCCCACCCTCTACCAGTGGTTGCCGTAAGAGTCGGCTAAGGGATGTTATCCGGAAGATGGGCAGCGGCGTCTTCCTTGAACAATCACACCTAACTGCGCTCGCCAACCCACTTGCCAAGCGTGGTGAGTATTGACAACCCAGTTTGTCTTGGGTGGGATTCGAACCCACGTTCAACAGCTCATAAAACAGATAAACTACCAATGAACGAACAAAGCTGGTTTCAAGGCAACTTTGGTGCTATCAATAAAATATTTAAAAAAAAGTGTATATTCTATCGGTTATCTAGTTCCCATAGTACAAGCTTTGCTTAGTTTGGGGGCAGATGGCGCTGTGTGTATAACAATATTTATTTACTTATTTTTATTGTATTGTAATTTTTATAAAACTCGACAATTGTTTCTTATTTAACAAGGCCTTGAGATTTCACCAATGTCACAGTAAATCCAGTCGATCAATATGCATCGAGACAGCATTGCCAATTATGCAGAAGTGGAGTCACAACACCAAAACTTGGTTAAATAGTGCCATTCAGACGCCCGCTCACGAACTCATTGGCAAAGGATAATAAGTAAGTACAGAGGACACAGTGTTGACAGTAAACTAACTTGACATTTTGAGAGATATTTTTTAAAATTTATTATGCACACCAGATATATTTATTTGCTGATATTTGTCGCAGAACCGACAACCGGTGGGGTAGACGTGTTCTAGAGTGGAGACCCCGAATCGGCAAACGTAGTGTAGGACGCCCTGTGACTAGATGGAGTGACGATATACGTAAGACAGCTGGCAGTGGCTGAAGGCGAAAAGCCGTAGATCGGGCTGAGTGGCGTGTCCTGGGACCTATGTCCGGCAGTGGACTACGCAAGGTTGTTGATGATAATGATGATGATTGGTGCATTAATTTAATGATTTCTAATTAGAAAGTATTACAATGTATGGTATACTTAAGTATGCATATTAACCTGATCAGATTCTTAGCTTTTTTGTCATACTTATTATTGGCACATCTCGTTTTTTACTGGTTCCCGAATCCTTTCCATTCTATGGTTGCCTGGAAGAGATGGCTGTTAGCGATAAGGCCGCATTTCTTACACTAGGTTATAAGTTTATAATTGTCTATCGTATTTGATATTTATCTTTGGTGTGAACAATAAAGTGTTTATCTATCTATCTATATTTTAAAGCGGCAATAAATGAACGCATTTATAACGCTTATGAAATTTCTGCGGTGAATATTTGCTTTTGAAAACATGTTAATTATTATTTAAATTTTAGAGTATTTTGTAGCGATGATAGCTCAGTGGTTAGCGCGGTTGGTACACACGCCGAAAGACATGAATTCAAATCTCAACAACGAGCTTGAGCTGCCGGTGAAGGAAAACATCGTGAAGTAACAACGGCAGGCGATAAAGCAGGATAAACATATCATAAATCGCGCGCAGCGGCCCGCAGTGCGGAGCAAGACAAGGCCGCGCGCGCGCTGTACACAGCTTTGGTTCCGTGAAGAAGGCCACCGAATATGGCTGATATACTCGAAGTATCCGATATATTTAAACGTGAATAATCTCGCATAAGTAATACAAAAAGTAGCTTCAACACGAAACAGTATCCCCCGATTTTATTAAACACCAATTTTCTAAATTTTTTTTGCCGTGGTGGTGCTGGCGTAAGAATTTGTACCCCACCCTCTCTACCCATGGTTGCCGTAAGAGTCGGCTAAGGGATGAATCCGGAAGATGGGCAGCAGCGACTTCCTTGAACAATCACACTTAACTGCGCTCGCCAAGCCGCCTGCCAAGCGTGGCTAGTATTGGCAAAACCCCCCCAGGAGGCCTATGTCCAGCAGTGGACGTCCTATGGCTGTTGACGAATTTTCTAAACTGCTATTTTCTAAAAATAAATCACCAATTTTCTAAAAGTTCCATTCCAGGCTAGATGTGCTTTACCATCTTCGAACACCCCGTCACTTAACATCAGGTGAGCTGTGGCCAAACACCTAGCCTGTCAGACATAAAAAAAACACGTTAAAATTCAATAAATCTGTTCAACAATTCATATTAAATCATGTACCTAACTAAATGTATAAAACAATTCACATTCATATGATTTACTACTAACACACACGATTTGGCACGTGACATAGTTTTACATTCAATGTTTACCTACTTCGATAACTTATTCTGCGCACCTTTAAGTCAGAGGAGACAATAGACACCCATCATTAATATGGCCTCAGCTCCGCTTGCGAGGAATGAACACGAATTGTCTAATTAGAGAGCGTTTAAGTCGTCAGCGCATAGCCCTACAATATTCACTTGACGGAATGGATGCGCAGTAAGTAGCGGGAATACTTCATTATTTATTAACTGACTACCTGCACCCCGCGATGTTACCCGCTACTTTTTTTGGGATTAAATGTAGCCTATTTGGTAATCCAGGGTGTCAGCTACCGCCATACTAAATTTCATCAAAATTGGTCCAACCGTTTGAGAGTGAACAAATAACAAACATACAAAGAAACAAATTTGTGTTTTTTGTTTTTGCTGACAGGCCAGGTGTTTGACCCCAACTCACTTGATGTTAAGTGACGGTGTGGTCGAAGATGGTAAAGCACACCTAGCCTGGAATGGAACTGGCTCTTAAGTGAGGCTGCCGGAACACACCGTTAGATGCTTGGCGGCAGATTTTCAACTTGAGGGTGGTAGCTAGCCAGCCGAATACTAGAAAGTACCCTACTACCACGCTATGGTTTCCTCAAGATGTTTTCCTTCACTGGTAGGTCAAGCTCATTATTGGGGTTTGAACCCACGCCCTTCAGCATGCGAACCGACCGCGCTAACCACTGAGCTATCATCGCTACAAAACTTTTTCTTATTGTTTAGTCTTTATGTACATACCAGCGGCGCCCCGCGGTTTTACCCGCGTGGTGATGGATAATGATGATGATGAAAAGTATACTATGCAAAGTAACTACTTGCAACATTTCACCCAGATCCGTTAAGTAGTTTACGCGTGAAGGCGTAACAAACAAACACTCACATTCGCGTTAGGATATGTATATAATAGCTTATATATGTGTATATATTTAGTATTTTTTTTTGTTTTTTACTTGGTGGTAGATCTAGAGGAGGTCGTCTAGATAGGTACCACCGCAGTACCAGATATTCTTCCGTCAAGCAGTAGTGTGTAAATAATACAGTGTTCCGGTTTGAAAGTTACCGCAGCCAGCGAAATTACAGGGCTGTTGAGACAAACCATCGAAAGTATCAAAGTAATAGTCTTACATCATCTCCCGTCTGTTCTCAGTAACGTGTATTTCATTTTTGGTTGCCTGGAAGAGATCGCTTTTATCGATAAGACCGCCACTTATGACACAGACTCATAATGTTCTATCTATGTACAGCACAGTACACACATGTAATATTAACCACAGAATAATGAAATACTGGAAAGCGGATTTACTTAAACTGGTCGAGCTAGAATTTATACAATCGTGGCATGTTTTCAACCTATCTACATGTCAAGAGGTATTTTTCTTGGAAGGCATTCCTCAAGGTTAATCTTGAAGAGAAGAACAGTTTTTTTTTTGAAAAATTAGTCTTATGCCTTTGTAATAGGCTTCTTAATAACAAAAACAAGCTTCGCACGGGTGCAATGTAGATATTAATGTCGTGCATATACATGTATTATACATATAAACCTTCCACTTCAATCACTCTATTAAAAAACCCGCATCAAAATCTGTTGCATAGTTTTAAAGATTTAAGCATACATAGGGATATAGGGACAGAAAGCGACTTTATTTTATACTGTGTAGTGAGTAGTGACTAGCTTATGCCCTCAACTTAGTCTGCGTTAACTTTAGAATTAGGTTCAGAGAGAAATGAATCATGCGTAAGTATCAAATAATCAATATTCATGAAACTTGCGATATTTTATTATTAGACTAGCTGAGCCCCGCGGTTTTACCCGCGTGATGATGGATGATGATGATGGTGATGAAAAGTATCCTATGTCTTATTCTAGGGCCTAATATACATGCAAAACTTCACCCAGATCCGTTGAGTAGTTTATGCGTGAATAAACTCTCATTCGCATTTCTTAGTTAGGTATAAAATAATACAAGAGTATCCATTATACTCTTAGTCCTTGAATAATCCTACTTCCTACTTATATTATAAATGTGAAAGTTTTTGATAAGTTTTGGGATGGATAGATGGATGTTTGTTACTCTTCGACGCAAAAACTACGGAACTGATTTGGATGAAATTTGGCACACACATTGCCACAAAAAATGTTTACATATTATAAAACAAAGTCGTCCGCCGCGTCTGTCTGTCTGTTCGCAATAAACTTGAAAACTAGTGAACGGATTATCATACGAGTTTCACCAATAGATACAGTGATTTATGAGGAAGGTTTAGGTATATAATTTGTCAATGTATAAATTGGTTGAAATATTATAATAATTGTTGAAAGTGTCAGAAAAGTCAAGCCACAGCTTTCATCGAAAACGCTGCCTAATTCCTTTGAGATATAACAAACCAATGCATTGTGGAAAATTCTTCTTTTATAGATCTACAAAAAAGTTTACGGTGGCATATTTTTTTTAATGATCGACTATCTAGTTGTTTGACCACAGCTCACCTGATGTTAAGTGACGGTGTGTAAGCAGATGGTAAAGCACACCCAGCCTGGAATGGTACTGGCTCTCAAGTGAGGCTACTAGAACACACCGTTAGATGCTTGGCGGCAGATTTTTAACTTGAGGGTGGTAGCTAGCCAGCCGAGTATTAGAAAGTACCCTACCACCATGCTATGGTTTCCTTACGATGTTTTCCGTCACCGGCAGCTCAAGCTCATTGTTGGGGTTTGAACCTACGCCCTTCGGCATGCGAACCGACCGCGGTAACCACTGAGCTATCATCGCTACAAAACATACCATACATATATATCATCACATATATACCTTTTAAGGTTAGCTTACAATAACCATTCTACATTTTAAAAAAAATTGTAAAGCTATTTAGACGGATACCGTATTAATCCTTATCAACTTAAATATAATATGATCTACTACCCGTGCGAAGCCGGGGCGGGTCGCTAGTATAAAACAAATGAAAACCAACATCAGCAACGTTAAAACATGTCTATCTGCATCATGTAAGCAAGTAATTATTATAAATGCTTCCTTTAATTACAAAAAAATGTTACTAGCTGTTGATTAGCCTTCCCCCACCTGTACTTAATCACTTACTTACCTTTGTTTGAGCGAATCAGTGGAAAAAACTCATTATGTCACAGTAAGATTGTCAAGCATTTCGTTTCTCGAATTTATGACTTTTTAATACATATTTGGGACTAATTAGTCCGTGTCATAATTATGGTAAAAGAAGGTAGTGTATTTTTTGTTTCATTGTAAATGTTAAATGAAGTACAAAGAATAATTGTTTTTTTTTTTGAAGTTGTGTTATTATAATTGCATTGTTTTTATTTTGTATTGAATTTAACGTATTTACTTTTTCAAGTAAGGGCCTCGTCATTATCCTAACTAATATTATAAATGCGAATGTGAGTTGGTTTGTTACGCCTTCACGCGTAAACTACTCGACGGATCTGGGTGAAATTTTGCATGTAGACACTTTAGGCCCTGGAATAAGACATAGGATACTTTCATCATCATCATCCATCACCACGCGGGTAAAACACGCGTACATTTACATAGGACAAGCAGTCCAACTAGGTAAGTCCAACTTCAAGAAAGAGGTCAGTCGTCGAATCCATCTCGGCTGGGCAGCGTTCGGAAAACTTCGCAACGTTTTTTCGTCTGAATTACCTCAGTGCCTCAAGTCCAAAGTTTTCGACCAGTGTGTGTTACCGGTGATGACTTATGGCGCTGAAACATGGTCTCTGACTTGCCTTCTTGGTAAGCTCAAAGTCGCACAACGAGCTATGGAGAGAGCTATGCTCGGAGTTTCCCTACGAGATCGAATCAGAAATGAGGAGATCCGTAGACGAACCAAAGTTACCGACATAGCCCAACGGATTAGCAAGTTGAAGTGGCAGTGGGCAGGGCACATAGCACGCAGAACTGATGGCCGATGGGGCCACAAAGTTCTAGAGTGGAGACCACGGACCGGCAAGCGTAACGTAGGACGTCCACCCACAAGGTGGACAGACGACCTCATAAAGACCGCAGGAACGCGCTGGATGCGAGCCGCTTCCAACCAGTCTTTATGGAAATCAATGGGGGAGGCCTATGTCCAGCAGTGGACGTCCTACGGCTGAAATGATGAATCCCACATAAATAAAACAAAAACATGATACTTTTTATAACAGAAAAATGTTAAGTTCCTTTGGGATAACCAAAACCCACCACCACCAGATAACGTCAAGTTTCACAATACAAAATATTAATTTCTATTCTACTTAAGACTTGACGACATCTGGTGGCTGATGACAATTTTTGTTAAATTCCACGCGGATAACAGCTAGTTACTTACACGTGTCGCGTTAAACTCAACTCCCGATTTAAAAACAAGCATTCTTATCAACAATAAATCACACCGTCCAATACGGTCACTTCATAACTGTACACCAATATACCCTCGGCTTCTTTCATCAAACTTAGCATTCTCAGTACAGACTCGGTGGACATCCATAATTTACAATGAGCTCGTCCTAGACTCCACACCTTACATGCTTATACTTTATAACCTTGTCACAATGAACACTCTGAAATTTCAAACCCTTTTTGTAGACATGACGTTATAATTGTTACAGTGACATGGTGTTATGAGTGTTGTTTGAAAGGTGGCTTTGCGCGGTCGGTTTAAAGGGACGTGCGTCCGGCAGAATAAAGTTTGTTTAAGTGTATATGGCAACTCTGGCAAGTCTGTACTCTATCGGAAGAGTGGCTTCTAACCGCCAATAAGTTTTATTGGTGTTCGGTGAACTATTTTGGTCGGTATGGTATTCTAGGAAAGTATTTACGGTATGGCAATGATGTTAGATGTATTGCGCGATACAGATGTATGTTCTCTTTTATCTGTGTCATTGATTTTTCAGAACATTTCGTTTTTGTATTTTTTTTATGGTTGACAGGCTAGGTGTTTGACCACAGCTCACCTGGTGTTTGAAAGATACGAGGTGATAAAGAAATTTACATACATACATATAGGATACGCGCGAAAAACATAACCGTTCCTTGGCAGTCGGGTAAAAAAGTTACTAAAAGTTGAAAAATATCATGTTAATAACTGTAGTAAATACGAAGATTGAATGAATGATTATGTTTTAAATATATCCGTGTACCTAAAGGTAACAATGGAAAGCTTCCTTTGGCCCAAGCGCATAAGTGCCGGGATATATAATTTATTAATGTAATAACTTTATGTTCCATTGTAAGCAAAACATCTTACGTGTTATGATGCTTATTTCCACAGTAGCTATTAATAGTTCATTTTAAATCAATTATTTCGGTTTCAATTGGATAGCAATTGTGATGGAATGATAAAATATATTAATTGAATGACGAGGAAGTGCCGAATTACTTGTACGAGTGTGGAAAAGTAAAAGAACAGGCTGGACAAACGTTGTTAAGTGACGTGGTCGAAGATGGTAGAGCACACCTAGTCTGGATTGGTACTAGCTCTCAAGTGAGGCTGCCGGAACACACCGTTAAATGCTTGGCGGCTTTCAACTTGAGAATGGTAGCTAACCAACCGAGTACTAGAAAGTACCCTAAGTAAAGTTGCGATCATTTCTATAAGGCATGACCGGACTTAACCCTAACTTATTTGTTTTGACTTTGACTGTAACATAGACTTATTTCACTCGATTTATCATTTTATACTTAACACCGGTAAAATGTACTAAATGCCAAGCCAAAGATAAAGAAAAAGAAACTAGATGGTAAACACTGGACGGAAGATTTGAATTTGGATTCTAATAAATAATTATCATTGGGGCATTTGGACACACAGCGCCATCAAGGCCCAAACTAAGCAAGCTTGTACTGTAGGAACCAGATAACTGTTTTTATTTTTATTTTGTGAACACATAATTATAATACATGCAGTACACCCAGACACAAAACAAACATTTATTTATTGTCACATAAACGTTTGTGCTGGCGGGAATCGAACTCACAAGCTCTTGAAGCAGATATTCCACCAAATGACTAACAAGGCAGTCAAATAGAAATAGAATTTCCCGTTGCTTTTCAATAATTCAACGATCGATCGTGGGTAATCAATTGACAAGCAAACTCATTCAGAGCACAGCCTCAAACCTTGTACACACTATCGGAAAACATACTTCAAGAGACCGACTATTCCCAAGTCTAGTAACGTATTTCGCGAATGTGTCCTAAGCATTGTAAATAGTTACGACATGAGACTCTTTTAGGCCTATTTGACTATTTGGTACGTACCTTCACGGATAGGACTTTATTTATGTTTTCTACTTTTTATTACTTTTTCGGCGTCGACTCCTTAATGATTTGACGCGTCCGTTTTACAAATTTATAAATAAGTTTAAAACCTTTACTTTTAAAAAATCTGAGCTTTGTCTAGTAGCAGCGAGGTTGATTTTCGTTTGTTTTTAGTTTATCACAGTTTAGCTAAGTTTGTCGATTAGTTACAATATTCTTAACACGGCTGGAGGAAGTAAAATATAAAACTAGCCAGAATATAAACGTGAAACAATAAAGTTGCAGGTGAAACTTATTTATTTACTTTATGCGTTGATTGGTGATCATTTTCAGAATTTACGATTTGGAGCGACTGGTTGCTTTACGAGTTGTGTTTTATTGATTTCTTTTTTTGGAATCATGAATAACTGTTACGTATGTTATGTGTATTTGGCTGATCTTAAAAGATAACATTTATGTGACAATACTGAATAAATTTCTGTTATTATATTATTGACTTTTAAATCCAATGTCAATACTATGTTATTATTATTTATTTTTATTAACATTTCATTATATTGACATATAATATGTGATTAAACGAACTTGCAAAGTGAAGTTCTATCAATATTATATGAGTAAGTTTCATGCGAAGATATAAACAACAGGTAGTACTTTTATCCTACAGGCAACACTGTCGTGAAGTGTTACCTGTAGGATAAAAGTACTACCTGTTGTTTATATCTGAAGCATGAAGCTACGTATATATAATATGTGATTAAACGAACTTACAAAGTGAAGTTCTATCAATATTATAATATGAGTAAGCTTAATGGGAAGATATAAACAACAGATAGTACTTTTATCCTACAGGCAACACTTCACGACAGTGTTGCCTGTAGGATAAAAGTACTACCTGTTGTTTATATCTGAAGCATGAAGCTACGTATATATAATATGTGATTAAACGAACTTACAAAGTGAAGTTCTATCAATATTATAATACGAGTAAGCTTCATGGGAAGATATAAACAACAGATAGTACTTTTATCCTACAGGCAACACTTCACGACAGTATTGCCTGTAGGATAAAAATACTACCTGTTGTTTATATCTGAAGCATGAAGCTACGTATATATAATATGTGATTAAACGAACTTACAAAGTGAAGTTCTATCAATATTATAATATGAGTAAGCTTCATGGGAAGATATAAACAACAGATAGTACTTTTATCCTACAGGCAACACTTCACGACAGTGTTGCTTGTAGGATAAAAGTACTACCTGTTGTTTATATCTGAAGCATGAAGCTACGTATATATAATTATGATTTTGTCATTTTAATAGTATTTTTAAAATGTGTTGTTATATGTTTATCACCAGGTCTTAATAGCGCACAAAATACTATGAAATACGTATTGTTTATTTACCTAGACGTTTCGGTCAAGCTGAAATAGCCGTGGGCGAATGGACTGGAAAATGCGGGTCGTCTCGATGAAACAGTGAAAGGTGGTGCAATGCCCTACCCTCATTTTTTTCATACATAATTATGTGTTGCATTCGCGAAAATTTCACTTAACATCACGAGAGATGGCGATCAAACGCAAGCCAATATTTTATAAAAAAAAAATACACAAGCAGCTAGCATTAACACCACCAATTAACAAACATAATATCTTGTTAGTTACAGTCAAGAAAAATTAAAAAGCATTTTGTAACATAATTTTATTACGAAAATAAATTATTTTCGGAGCACTCAACAGATCGAGTTGTGAACTGACAAGCCAAAAGTAACTAAGGAGCTGTACGTTTTAAAGAAAAATGGCCAAGTGCCAGCTCTTACTGCGTTTTATTATTCGTCTCAATATACCGGGGCGATGAAACATTTGTAAACCCTTTATTTATTTGTTCCGGGAATCGTCCATTACATTTTTTTTTTGCGTTGTAAGTCTGAAGGTTGAAGTAATATCAATTTAATCATAACAATATACAAGATTAATAACGGTGTTAATTTTACAGCAAGTTTTTTTTAAATGTAATAATAAAACAGGATGATCAAAATACTTTCCTAATTGGCGGCAGAATATCTGGTAAAATAAATATTATCACAATTTTCTGATTTTATCATTTGATGATGAAGCCGAAAGGTAGGCATCAGAGCTTTGTAATAAAACAATGAAACCTATAGCCGGATTTGAACGGAGTCGGTTTTCTTTATTGAAAAAATTATATGACATTTAAAATAAACATAAATACAAATAAGAACTTTGTTAGCTAGCTACCAGAAGCAATTATATCTACGAAATTTTAGCGAAGTTAGAATATCTCAATTTGAGATTCATTAATTGGCATCTATTTAAATTCAAGCTTTTGCCGAAAACGCGTTGATATCTTATGAAGGGAGAAAAGAGAGAGAACAGAATATATTTATTTTTCTCTTTCTTCTTGGCATCGCACTCTGTGCATTCTACTAGTTTCGATGTTTATGTATTTGGTGTGCAGTCTTCAGCTTTATCTTTGTAGTTGATTACAGTCTAGTCTTGCTCAAGTCCAATCTGTGCCAGTCAAATCTAGTCATGCTTTAGTAAAGTTGTGGCGACTTCACAACAAGCTTCAATGAAGTTTTGGAAGCAACACGAAAAGTCATGTTTCACCACATTATATCACTTTCCCACACTAGTGCTTGTAATTCGGCACTTTATGAATAAAACACCACTACCACACTTTTTACATAAACACTAAAAAAAACACTAGTTTTGAAAACAAAATACGACTCTTTTTGAAAACAAAAAACATCCGGGAGTTTTGGCAGGAACGCGGATCCTGCCAAAACTCCCGGAATATGTTATGCAGGGAATAAAGTTTATTAAAACTAAAACAATAGAGTAGAGAGTAAGACAGAGTTTAAAGACTGTTGGTTCATTGGGAGTATGTCTGCCTGAGCTGTAGGGCGTGGGTTCGATTCCCGCCAAGGACAAATGTTTGTTCTGTGTCTGGGTGTTCTGTATGTATTATAAGTAAGTATTTACAAAAAAAAAGTATTTATGTATTCTATCAGTTATCTGACTTTCATCACACAAGTTCTGCTTAGTTTGGGGTCAGATGGCGCTGTGTGTAATGTGCCCTACAATATACAATATATTATATATAAAGCTCGCTGACCACTGAGGTATTAATCGCTAAAAGATATATTTTTAAGGTTCTTTTAAATAGATGTAAAAAAATCTTTATTTCATAATACACTGGCATTTTTTTAGCTAAAAATGAGGCTACGTTTTACTCCAAATATTTGTCTTTTAGCTTGGCGTAGACATTCGGAACTAACCGAGCGTTGCTAACACCTAAATACAAAAGAACATAGACTGTTCACTTCGTGGCATACATACAAATATTACGATACAGTTTGACAAGCGATAATTGAACATATCTGTGACAAATAGGGCCCGTTGCAAGTGTCACTTAAATATTTGACGCATTGTCTCGCAACTTAAAGTTGCAACACTTTATCCACAAAAGTCGTGTACAACGACGCTGTAAAAAGCGCTATTTTTTTAACAATAGTTAAAATATTACTGTTCTGACCTGAACTGACCTGGTAGTTAATTTTAGTAGTGCATCTGCTTCAAGTGACGTAGGGCGTGGGTTCGATTCCCACTCAAGATAAATATTTGTTATTTTTTTTCGAGCATAAACGTTTGTGTTGTGTGTGGATGTCCGGTATAAAAGTATTCAGTTATCTGATTCCCATAAAGCTTTGCTTAATTTGGGGCTTTTTTTATGTAGAAAATTATGAGATGAAAAAGACGCTCTCCTGATGGTAAGAGATAACGCCTGTCCATGACCATTGCAACAAAACACAGAACTTTGAGTAGCAAAAGTCCCCGGCATCGATTTAGTGCTCATTATAACTACAAAAAATAATAAGTATTTTTATTAGCAAATTTCATGTCTCCAAAATCGACAATATAACAATGTTATATAACAACAATTGTTGAAAGGATGTTGTTAATCAAAAAATTCCTTGAAATTTTCGTCTGCGTCAAAGGAAGTATAAAATAAATCAATGCTAATGGCTAACATCCAAAGCCTAAATTGAATTACCTAAGTGTATCTTGAATATGAATTAGAATTCACTTTGTCGCGACGTGGCGCTACTTGTCGATGCATTTTTGTGCACGGATGTCAATAGGGAGGGGAAACAGTCAACCAGTTATACGATAAAAATAGTTTAATGTTTTTTTTTAAACATGCTTTTATTAGCTTTACTTGTAACTACGAGTAAGTAACAATGTAATCAAAATGTGGAAGTCAATTTTAACCTTTTTCTAAGTGCATATCTTCTATGGTGCATATGCATGTATCACACATATAAATCTTCCTCTTGACTTACTCTGTCTATTGATGGAAGCCGCATTAAAATCTGTTGCGCAGTTTAAAAGATCTAAGCGTACAGACTGCGGGAAGCGACTTTGTTTTATGCTTTGTAGAGATGTGAAACTTTGTATATTTTGATGTTTGGACATTTGTTACTATTTTTTAATGTAAAAGTAATGAAACGAACGAGACGCTCTCCAGATGGTAAGAGATAACGCACGTCCATGACCATTACAACAACAAAGGTCAGCCCCTCTGAACTATATATTTCGATATCTGTTAGGCACTGTCGAAAAAGCTATGCGAACCTTATTGCGCAGGCATATGATATATGGTCCCGTATTTCCTGAGTTGCTAACAAGAATCGCAATAAGTACTTCAAAAATGAAGATGAAGTTACGGAAGCCTCCTTGGAAGACCTTCTGACTTCTAATCTGTAGATCCTGGGTTTGAATCCAATATCATGCACGTCTGACTTTTCTATGTTACCTGCGTATTGCCGATAACTTCAAACGGTGAAGAAAAACATCGTGAGAAAACCTAATGTCTAAAAGTTCTTTAAAAAAATCTCGAGGTAGTGTGAAGTTTGTTAACTCGCACTTTTTTTTTCTTTTTTTTTATGGCTGACAGTCTTGTTGTTTGACCACAACTCACCTAATGTAAGTGACGGTGTGGTCGAAGACTGTAAAGCACACCTAGCCTGGAATAGAGCTGGCTCTCAAGTGAGGCTGCCGGAACACACCGTTAGATGCTTGGCGGCAGATTTTCAACTTGAGGGTGGTAGCTAGCCAGCCGAGTACTAGAAAGTACCCTACCACCACGCTATATCATTATCTATTATCTATATATATCGACCGTAGCAATTAACATTGTCGGATCTACATTTTTGCTTTTTTCATTTCATTACATTAAAGGTCTTAGAATATGTCTAAAAATGCCCCCGAAAATGATCAAATTCGATTAAAAGACTTAATTGTTTTACCATTAGGTTGATTTTAGGAATTTAATAATTTTGGGGGCATTTTTAGACATATTCTAAGACCTTTAATGCAATGAAATGAAAATAGCAAAAATGTAGATCCGACAATGTTAATTGCTACGGTCGATATATCTTTATCCTTCTCACAGTGAGAAAGAGACCCGCGTCCAGCAGTGGGCCAGTTTATGAAAAATAGAGCTGACTCGAACTTCAAATAATTCGATGATAATTCTCAATAGCCCTGTAATTTCACTACCTTTCAAACAGGAATACGGTAATATTTCCACGCTACTGATTAGTAGCATAATATCTGACGCTGGATATTACTGTCAGGGAGATCTATCACCTAGTGCACAAGTAAGTCACACTATCGTAGCTAAAATATCGATAAATTTTCCCATCTCTACCCCCGAGACATGTTTGCCTAAATTTATTTCCCCTGCCTTCACTTAGCCGTTTTTATTATCGACTTTAATATTTCAATCGATTAGAATTCAAGCCCGATGCTTTTTGGGGACATCGCATAAATCGTCAGGTCATTAACTGAATGCTAAATTGAACTTGATTAATATTGTAGTTACGTCTATCGAGATGTCTAATATGGGTGGGTTTTTATCACAAGACTGTTGCATGAAGGTGTGACCATCTACAGATGGAATACAAATTTGTTAAGCGTTTAATTTCAATGTTTTTCTACTTTTATATATTACTAGCAGCGACTTAGCCCGCGTAATATTACTACATATTATAAAACAAAGTCGTTCGCCGCGTCTGTCTGTTTGTCTGTTCGCGATAAACTTAAAAACTACTAAACGAGTTTCACTAATAGATAGAGTGATTCAAAAGGAAGGTTTAGGTATATAATTTGTCAAGGTTTTGTGTAAATTGGCTGAAATATGATGATAATTGTTGGAAGTGTCGGAAAAAGTCAAGTCACCTGGGAGCTTTTATCGAAAAAGGCTGCCTAATCCCTTTGATATAGATCAAAAGCCCCGTGTAAAGTGACGGTGTTTTCGATGTCATGTGATGTGGTAAGCACACCTGAAATGGAACTGGCTTTCAAGTGAGGCTTCCGGAACACAGCGTTAGGTGCTTGGAAGCAGATTTTCAACTTGGTAGCCAGTGGTAGAAAGTATCCTACAGTTGTTTTCCTACGATGTTTTCCTTCACCGCCAGCTCAAGCTTATTGTTGGGGCTTGAACTAACGCCATCCGGCATGTGAACTGGCTACGCTAACCACTGAGCTATCATAACTACAAAAAAATGGTACCTCGAAAAATAGCCATCAATATCTCATGCATCTAATAACTTTATAATATGTCAAATTTAACCTTTGAGTTTTCATGCACGTATAATGAGTCATGTTTCACAAACCGCTGATTACACTAACGCTTGCGCGTGCACATACTTAGTCTGCGGTTAGTCTGTACGTTTTTTGTTCGAGCTTAAACTAACCGTGTAAAATTAACCACAATCCGTTTACAAATGTTTTTCAAAACAATATGAACATTATGTACTTCCTTCCAATCGGAGTAGGTAATTTAGAAATTTCTGGCGCAAAGACACAATATTTACTTTACATTCCAAAAGGCATCGTCTTTTCTTTGACGTTGTATGTGAATTTGACATTGTATTTGTATCTGACATTGTTTTTTGAATTTGACTTTGTAGTTGAATTTGACTTTGTATTTGAATTTGACATTGTATTTGTATTTGACATTGTATATGGCACGGTATTTAAATATGACATTTATTTAAAATTGTATTTATCGTTATTTTGCCATTCATAGAGGTTTACTTTGGCATAATAACCACAAAGTTTTATAATTTGTTTTCTTAATAATTAACGTATAATCTTGTGGCATAAATGTGATTGATTAACCGTTTTTTATGATAATAAATAATTTAAATTTGAATCTTGTCTTAGCCAAGTTCACGTGATCATACCTAACATCATGTTAAATATTTTCCCCTACAATAAGAAAAAGTTAGATCTAAAAATATCAAATCGCAAAGAAAACGGCGGCAAACATGGCATAAACACAATTAAAAAATCGTTGTGCTATGGTTTAACTTTTACTCCTCAAGAAACAAAACTCGTTATTTCTGAATCCGCAACAAATCAAAAATAAACACATTATTTCATTGTTTCTGAATACAGTTTCACTTAAGTTTATTTAAGTTGCCTTTACATTGTACGGAGGCATTTAACTGCAGTAAGTCACGCGCGTGGTTCTTTATTACTCTGTTTACTAAATTAAACGGGGGTTTAATTTTTTTATTCTTGCTAAACAGGCCCCGTGTTTGCAGTGTTTTATATACTGAAGTTTGATTATGCAGTTTTGGCGGGAACGTGGTTATTTTTTAAAAATAATATTCATTTCCATTTTTTTTTTTTTTAATTGGTTTGCCAATACTCGCCGCTTGGCAGGCGGGTTGGCGAGCGCAGTTAGGTGTGATTGTGTGAAGACGCTGCTGCCCATCTTCCGGATTACATCCCTTAGCCGACTCTTACGGCAACCACGGGTACAGAGGGTGGGGCACAAAAAAGCAGTAAGTAGGCAAAAAATAAATAATAATAATATAGGTACTACTACATATTAATATACTACAATATACTTATTTTTTCAAAGACTTTTGTAGATTTGTACCAATTTGTATATTGCTATTATTATTTTGCCTCGACGGAAGACCGGCGCCGGCTGGCTGCAGTCGGCATTATGCTGACTTGAAGCTGGTTTGTCATATTTTTTTTTAAATTATTTATGTAATTATTTTTTTTATTTACGTTTTAATTCTTTTTGTATGTATTGTAATATCGTTTTTTTTCTATTAAAGTGTTGTGTTCTATTGTCTATATTTATTTATTAAAATAGTAATAATTAATATAATGTGTTGGTGTGTGATTTTGACACTAGCAGAACACACGTCGTTTGATGTTCGCAAAAAAATCAAGTCGGAGAAGTATAAGTTTAAAATCGTCACCCAAGAACACGCTTGGTCAGGTAGTCGACTCAGGCTACCTCAGGTGAGGTATGCGCGGGCTCTAGCAAGATTTCTAAGAATCGAGATGAATCGCGCCGTCGACATACGCCTTTGTGCTTTTACAATAATTCACCTCTTTTTATCACGTCTAAGACCGTTTGTAGAAAGAATTGGACATATTTCATTGGATTAATGAGAACTTTTGGACACTTCAAATTTTGCTTTTGCTTGATATTCTTTTATGTAAAAGTATTAAGACGTACGAAACTTTTTTGTTTTATTTATGAGGGATTCTCATTGGTGGAACCCACGCCCACCGGCGTGTGAACCGACCGCGCTAACCACATAGCTATCATCGCTACAAAACCTCACGAACAAATATTCCGTTAATTTATAAAATGGATTGCTTTCAAAGAAATGTTTATTTTTGTTGACAGCTCTGTTGGCTTATTGGTTACCGAGCCTGTCAAGCATTAAAAAAAATATTTTTATTATTTAATTGAACTATGAACTAAGTATTAAGTCATACAAAATTAAATAAATAAATAAATATCATAGGACACGTTACACACAGCGCCATCTGACCTCAAACTAAGCAGAGCTTGTGTGATGGAAGTCGGATAACTGATAGAATACTTAAATATTTTTTTAAAAATTAATACATACTTATAATACATATAGAACACCCAGACACAGAACAAACAGTTGTTTATAATATAAAATGTTTGTCCTTGGCGGGAATCGAACCCACGCCCTACAGCTCAGGCAGACATACTCCCAATGAGCCAACAGGGCTGTTAAAAGAAATAATGACAATTATTGATATAAAATTAACAATTATGTATAACTGTTACTTATGCATTTACGGGGGGGAAAAGTATTTATCTATTCTATCAGTTATCTGACTTCCATAGGCAAACTAAGCAAAGCTTGTACAGCTTTGCTTGGTTTGGGCCCAGATGACGCTGTGTGTAATTGAAATACGATATTTATTATTATTTGGTGAAATTACTTTATATTATCAGATCCTTAGTCGATCCTCTGCTTATTAATGTTATTAATTTAACTTACAGTTTGCCATCATCAAGTCTGATTTTAAATAAAATGCACTATAACAGAGCACGCTTTCCTAGATTGAATTGATGACATAAACTGACTCAAGACATGAATACACAGATTACATATCCCTCACTCTCAGAGAAACACTCGTGCAATGCATTTATCTTAAGCGGTTCGCACAATGAACATCACAAAAAACTATATTTTCAGACAAAACTTATATTCAACAAAAACGCGTCAACACAACACCCGTTGGCAGGTGTCACTGCTTAGGTAGCGTAACGACTAACGACGTAATAACGAACGGTCGTTTAGCCCAAGACCCAGGCGCGCATTTTTTACCGTCGTTAAAAAATATCCTACGGAGCAAAGCTATTTAGTAAATTAATGATGATGATTCTGTTTTGAAGTGACAGCTGACTTGTAAACGACTGAAAATTATTGGTTTTGATGTTGGTATCGTGTTTTATGAAACACCTTTTTATTTTTTTTATAGCTGACAGGCTTAGTGTTTGACCACAACTCACCTGATGTTAAGTGACGTTGTGGTCGAAGATGGTAAAGCACACCTAGCCTAGAATGTAACTGGCTCTCAAGTGAGGCTGCCGGAACACACCGTTAGATGCTTGGCGGCAGATTTTCAACTTGAGGGTGGTAGCTAGCCAGCCGAGTACTAGAAAGTACTCTACCACCACGCTATGGTTTCCTCACGATGTTTTCCTTCACCGACAGCTCAAGCTCATTGTTGGGGTTTGAACCCACGCCCTTCGGCATGCGAACCGACCGCGCTAACCACTGAGCTATCATCGCTATAAGAGTCGCAGTAATGTTATGATAGTATTAGTTTATAAATAAATTGAAAAGTCAATAATCACATTAATATTTGTGATTGTGTAAGTATGTTTGTTCTTCACGTGCAAACGGCTCGACCAATTTTAATGAAATTTGGTATGGAGCTGACACCTTGGCATATTTTTTATCCCGAAAAAATGTAGTGTTCACGTAGGAACAGCGGGGCTTAGCTAGTATTTTATATATCCTATCCTACTAAAATATACATGTGAAAGTTTTTATGTTTCCATGTTTGTTAGTCAATCATGCGAAAACGGCTGAACGGATTTGAATGAAATTTGGCACACATAGTTTCTTACCTGGGTTAACAGGATACTTTATATATCGGAACATGTTAAGTTCCTAAAGGAATTATCAAAAAACTGCTAGACGTATCCACTTGTTTAGTATTGATACATCTTATGGAACATTATTCCGGGATAAAAAGTATCCTTTATCTTAATCCAATAATAAAATAGCGCAAGTTACATCACTATTACTTACCTGTTACTTACACTTGTTTAATTTATCTCTGAACCTAATTCTAAAGTTAACGGGAATAAGTCGCAGGCGTTAAGCTAGTTGCTACATATCATCTATATTTAAAAAAAAAAACAACGATTATAGAATTGATTTCGTTGAAGGAGGACCTGAAACATGGAAATCCGAAAAACTTCCTTATTTACTTACATTTGGTGTGTCCACAAAATAGTAACTAATCAATAGTAATAAGTCATTTTATAATTTTACAACGACCCGCCCCGGCTTCGTACGTGTAGTAAGAATGGATATAGTAAGCTATCCTTAAAAGGTATATATATGCCACAGCGGACTTTTTTGTAGATCTATAAAAGAGGAATCCCACCATGCATTGTTTTGTTATATCTCAAAGGGATAAGGCAGGATTTTTGATGAAAGCTCTTAGGTGGATTGACTTTTTCCGACTCTTCCAACAATTATCATCATATTTCAACCAATTTACATAAAACCTTGATAAATTATGTATCTAAACTTTTCTCGTGAATCACTCTATCTATTGGTGAAATTCGCATGATAATCCGTTCAGTAGATTTTAAGTATATCGCGAACAGACAGACAGACATACAGACGCGGCGGACGACTGTTTTATGTATTTATTTAAAATGAAGAATTATGTAAAGAACTGCAGAAATGCTTACCACATATTTTGAAGACTTTGTCTGGCATCAGAATATCTGTAAATAAAAAGAAAAGATTAATCAAGGATTTCACTTTTACTTTTATATTTCACGAAAGTTTCAAATTTTGTTCGTGAACTTTTAATTAAATGTAACTCTCTTTTTTGTTTTGTTGATCACTGTTGTAACAATGATCAACTTAAAGGATAAGCCGTATAGATTGGTAGGTAGATAAACTCTTTATCATCTTCGCCCTCGCCGACACTTAACATTTTTAATCCACTTTCATTGTTCGAACGGCTAAAGCGTGGAATACGTTACCCAAAACAATCTGGGTGTCTTCAAGTCGATAGTGAATCGATATCTTCTAGGCGAGCGTGCTCCATCGTAGATCGCATCTTCACTTAACATCTGGTGAGGCGATCCAACGCAAACCTATTCAAAATACAAATAATAAATAAGATGAGCAGTGGTCAAACATCAAGGCTGTCAACCATGAAAAGCTACATTTCACAATTTAAAAAGGTGAGATAGAAATTCACCCCTTCTCTCTCACACTACCATATCAAGTTTTTAAATTAACAAGGGAGCGGCGGCACAAAATTAAGTAATTTTTTACGCCCAATCATAATTATTTGTTTCTGGAATATTTTTTCTTAGCCTTCCTTTTGGGACGGAATATTTAGGACGGGACATCATTTATAACTAAACTATATCGTTATCGATAGATTTTTTTATTTAACTCTTTAACTGGGTATGATATTTATAGCTACGCCCTGCAGTTTTATCCGAGTTTTTCAGGATAAAAATTGCCTGTGTTTTAATCCAAAGTAAAAGCTATATCAATTCCTAACTTTCGCTTTTATAATATTAGAATGATCGCAGGAAGTTAAATATTCAAATATTTTAAGTTAAATATACACACATATATTTTTAGTTTTACATTATTAATATAAGATAAACGAATATAAAGAAATGTCAAAAAATAATGAGGTTTTATCAATCTATCTTGTATTTAAATCAAATAAATAAACCATACCAATTTATTATTATGGCTGCCTGTTAGCTTATTTGTTAATAGGTATACATATATATATATCATTTTAAAGAGCTGTGGGGCGTGGATTCACTTCCTAACTTAGACAATCATTTATGTGGCGAAAATTTATGTTTATTCCGTGTCTGGATCTTTTGTATGTATTATAAGAATGTATTTACAAAGAAAGTATATAAGAATTCTATCAGTTAGCTGGTATCCATAGTACAAGCTTAGCTTAGTTTGAGGCTAGACGATGACAAACCTCGGCTTGAATTCACCAATGGTGCGTATATGTTCAACTTACAATGATATCAGTGACAATGTGGATGTTTTCTCTGGTTCCTTAGCACAATTTAAGAAGCTAGTTTCTGAGGTGCTGCTCGTAAATGTAAAAAAAAGTGAAGTAAAATGTGGGTAGATATCGAAAGCTCAGAAAAAACATTTCTTTTGTGTGCCTATGTTTACTATAAGTTGTGTTTTCCCTTAATATTGAAAATGAGGTTATGGTTTTGAATAAGATTAGAAACTCTTTTTAGAGCTATAATTTCATTACTTAATTCCTTCATACTGTAAGCAATTTGTTTAACAAGCTGTGTATGGCTATAACTGGCGCATGTATCGGAACATAACTCTTTGCAATGTCTTAATATTTTTTTTGCAATATGTGTGCTGTTGGCGTACCTTAATAAATAAATAAATGTTGAGTGAAGTAGGACACGATTTTTATTTAGTTTTTAGTTTCTTATAGAAATGAAATTTATGTATATACCCTTATAACTGACGTTATAATCATCGACTGTCGATATTGTTGACCCCCACACTAGCTGACCACGGGTCTAGAGTTATACACAAGTCGTGGTCACGACAAAAAAGCTCTCACACGCACTCATCAGCTCGGACCTTTCGATTATTCATGCGCTACGCTGTCACTGGGATCGATTGTAGCATGAGATGTTAAAACCACCTAAGTCGATTTTTTTAAATCTAATAAATTTAAGATATGACAATGACATCTATTTGAAAATATAATGTGTTTAGTGATGGTTCGATACTTTACATATACTGCTGACTTAAACCTAAGGCTGAGATGATTTATAGAATAAAATATAAGATATATGTAAAAATATTAAACAAAATAGTGCAAAAATATTAAAAAGAAAAAACATTAATAGATATGTCTTATTTCATTGTCGTCCATAAATACTTTATCTCTACATAGTATAAAACAATGTCGCTACTCGCCGTCTGTACGCTTAGATCTTTTAAACTATGGAACAAATTTTAATGCGGTTTCCATCAATAGACAGAGTGATTCAAGATAAAGGTTTTTATGTATGATATATGCGTATGTACCACATTAGTATCTACATTGCACCCGTGCGAAGCCGGGGCTGGTCGCTAGTTCTAGATAACCTTTATCATAATAACTTTTGGTTGGTTTTAACTGCTCTAGATGTGTCCCACAATCGAGTGACGGCTGATAGAGTCGACCAAGATAATGACATCTGCGGTAAAAACACCGACAGTCGGTTATTTATCATCCAGTGGCCTCTTTAATTATCGACCGTGTGGAACCGCCTTAACGTGAGTGAGGAACCACCTTTATAAAGCCGTTTTGCCTCATGAAGGGTGATTTTTAACGCATACAATTTGTTGAGATTTTTTTCTAAACTTTGGAGGTTTTTTTTTCTTTCTTATGCATACATAAATAACTACGACGCTATTTATATGTTTAATAATGCGGTATCGCTAACAAGACAATAACTTTATCATCGAGCAACGGTGTATTAACATTTTATCGATTGACAAATTTGACTTGAAACGATAAAATTTGCCAATCTGTCTTTGTCGTTCAAGTGGTTAAACCGTAATGGTATTCCTGTTTCTTTATATCTTTTTCAAATTAAACGTTAGCTAATATTCTATCATCAGAAATAACCGAACATACATTATATAATTGATATTACGATACATTTAAAAATAAAAAATCTTAATACATCTGCCTCGGTTGACGTTAATCTTTAATGAATAATTATTATTAAAAAGCACCGCACTAGTTCGATTGATAATAGTAAATAATAATTCTATATTAACGATCGATTATTCATCTGCGGTGACAAGTCGATGGGCTAGTGAAGATATAAAATATCGATATTAATATTCCCGTCACTGTTGAAATATTGCAATTAAATGGTTTTTAATCTCTATATTTCGATTAACCTAAATACAGAATCGATTTTAAGAAATCGCCGATTCGGGTCATACGTTCGCACTATATCAAAACTGAATAGGGCTGTCATAACACTTTTACATGAATGTTAAAATCTAAGGAATAAAGTTTAAATTGATAGTAATTCAAAATATAGGTAATGTTTGGCTTATTACATGTATTGACAGCCTTGTTGGCTCATTGGTAGTAAATCTGCATTAAGATCTGTAGGGCGTAGGTTCGATTCTCACCTAGGATAAATATTTTGTGGTATAAACAAATGGTTGTTCTGTGTCTGAATGTTTTTATGGTTGACAGCCTAGGTGTTTGAACACAGCTCACCTGATGTTAAGTGACGGTGTTGTCGAAGATAGTAAAATTGGTTGGATGGTATGGTCCGCCGCCAAGCATCTAACGGTGTGTTCCGGCAGCCTCACTTGAGAGCCAGTTCCATTCCAGGCTAGGTGTGCTTTACCATCTTCGACCACGCGTCACTTAACATCAGGTGAGTTGTGGACAAACACCTAGCCTGTCAGCCATAAAAAAAAAAGTTGGTTGTAGTAAGTTCTTGGTTGGTTGGTTAAAAGATGGTGTTCTGTGTCTAAATGTTTTGTGTGTATAAGTAATAAAAAATAATAATTCATCAGGCGACAGATTTTCAACTTGAGGGTGGCAGCTAGCCAGCCGAGTGCTAAGAAAGTATCATACCACCATGCTATGGTTTCACAACGTAGGTAACGTAGTTATTGCGAAAATTTGACATGAAGTATTTATGAAAGAAAAATGGCGCCTTTAAGTATAAATAAATAAATAAATAAACACATTGCAAAGAGTTATGTTCCGATACATGCGTCAGTTATAGAAAAGTTATAAGTTACTAAAAAAAAAGTACTTAAAAGTTTCTGAGTTGATGACATGTTGAGAATATTTAGCTATTGATATTAAAATTGCATAATATAAACGAGCGCGTAGCAGCCCTAACTATGACGCACGCGCAAGTGGACTCGATAAATCTTGTAAGGGTTAATTAAATGCCACCAAAAGCTTTATAAGTGTATAAAGACCTCTGTACAAGGGCTTGGTATAAGAAAATCAAATTAATGGGGGATGTAGATATTTGTTAGGAGTCACATTTAGATATTTTAACGGTTCGAATCTACATTCATTGTACGAACCGCTAATCAAAGGAATTTGCTGCTCGAGTAGGTGTTCCGTGGTAAAACACTAACTAGCGACTTGAAGGCACCCGCCTTCAAGTCGCTAGTGAAACGGTTTTTTTCTAGACGAGCGTGCTCAACCGTAGACCGCTTCGTCGCTTAACATCAGGCGAGTTGGCGGTTAAACGCAAACCTATTAGTAATTTTAAAAAAACTTATCACAAGAATAGTCACAGACCAGTATGCACCAGTTTTTTTATATTTCTTTTTTGTTTTGAATTTAATACTACTTACTATTACAAATTTAATTATTTAACTTTTTGTTCTAGTTTTAGTAGTCTGACACAAACGCACACACACACACACTCACTCACTCACACACACTCACACACACACACTCACTCACACACACACACACACAAACGAAAATTGAAAATACAATTGGTGCGAATGTTCATTATCAAATTCGTAATCAGCGAGTCAAAATACATAATTATACAAAATTTCAAAGGAAAAAGCGGTATTTTAAAGCGGGCTTTTCAGAACTTTATCCCAAACTTGGATTGACCAAACAAAATCAGATTTTTTTTTAGTTGATTTGTTCGTGTGCATTTATTGCAACAATGTATTGAATATAATTGGGATACAAGTTTCGAAAATAATTGGGATACAATGTTCCCATAAAAAAAGAATATTGCAGGGTCGACCCCGCACAAGTCTTTTATAACTTACACCAGACACTCGCAGGTCCAGCTACTAACACATCCACAGATAAAAATCTAGTTGGAATGGTGCTATCTAGCCATCGCAATACCAACAACGCCTCGGGAAACATAATGCTGTTGAAATACGGGAATAGAGGTCTATTCCTGGAAAAAACATGTACTTACTATCTTTAACTACAGTTAGTTATGCAACTGGCTCCTTTGTTAACTCATTTGGTGGTCACTACTTCATGTACCATAGTGGTACATAGCTTTAGGATCGATTCCGGACAACAAATATGTGACAATGTTATTACAATAGAGCATGCATTTGGCCCCGATCTCATCTTTACTAGCTGCGCCCCGCGGTTTTACCCGCGTGGTGATTGATGATGATGATAAGTAGGTATCCTATGTATTATTCCACGGCCTAAAGTACATGTAAAATTTCATCCAGATCCGTTCAGCCGTTCTGGCGTGATTGAGTAACAAACATCCATCTTTCACATTTATAATATTCGTTGGATTTATGTTTGACATATTATTAATTATATATTTTTATCATATTGACATATATTATGATTTTAATATTTTAAATGTTATTTTTTAATGTGAATGGTAAATGACCTTTAACTTTGGTCTTATCAATAAAATATTTATATTTGTATACAAAACTTTCTTTTGAAAACTTATAATAGAAATTTCTAGTGAAGAAGCGGGTGCCCTTTCGTCGAGCGTCAAGTCATATTTTTTTAGAATTAGTAGGTTTGTTTTTCCGCCTCCTCACCGGATAGATGGTGGATGCCACCGCAGTACCTGATGTTCTGTCGCCAAGCAGTAATGTGTAAACATTACTGTGTTGCGGTTTGAACTGCAGCTAGCGAAATTACAGGGCTGTTCACCATCAAAAGTCTCATAGTAATGAGCGCCAAAGCAGCGATGCCCTGGACTTTGTTTTTCTACTCAAAGATTTGTGTATCGCTGCGATGAACACGGACACGCGTCATCTCTTACCATCAGGAGAGTGCCTCGCTCGTTCATTTCTTTTACATTAAAAATAAAATTTATTAATTTGTCATTAATGCCCAAAAACATACTACGTATGATATTAAAAAAAGGATTTATATATTCTATTAGTTATCTGACTTCCATCGTACAAACTTTGCTTGGTTTGTGGTCAGATGGCCATGTGTTTCAAGTCCATAGACAGACAACCCATTGGATCCTCTATGTCCTACAATTTTTATTTTTTTATGGGATTACTTTAACTACGTTTCCGGAATCCTAAAGAAATATATCTAAATTAGGGATTGATATATTTCTTTCATGGTTATAGATTTAACGAATTTTAAGTACATATGTAATTATAAGAAATGATTCATTTAAATATTCTCTGAACTATACTATCAAGATTCACGAGTTATTACAAATTGCTTATTATTAAGACAATGCTTTCATCACAAAAACTTTTTTGCAGTGCTTGTGCTAAACGGGGGCTATAATTAAATGGAGATATATTTTTAAAGAAATGTCAACTTTAGTAAGAAGATTGTAAAACTTGTATTTTTCAATGTTTCATGTATGGAAAAATCAAGGATAGAGTGGAAGACACAAAGTTCTATAAATCTGTTTTCCTACGATTACAAGACAGATAAGGCGAGAAATACTGGAGACGGCGGCGTCAATGTGGTTACTTCACGCGTGCTGTTGATATTATCCACTAGAATAGTGATGTGACATGCAAGTCCTTCGTGTTGGAAAATATATCGATGTGAAAACTAAATTTAAAGAGACTTAGCTATCGTTCAGTCTATCTAGTAAACCACTAATGTAATTTTTTTATGTAAAAGTTATGAGTCGAACGGGACGCTCTCCTGATGGTACAAAAAGGCATTTCCATTGCCATTGCAGCGATATAGGACTTTGAGTTGCAAAACAAAGTCAAGGTCATCACTGCTTTGGCGCTGATTACTTTGAGACTTTCGATAGCAGTTAGTCTCAACAGCCCTGTAATTTAATTAGCAGCAGAAACCCTTTAAACTGGAACACGGTAATGCTTACACACTACTGCGGAAGAATATCTGGTACTGCGGTGGTACCTACCTAGACAATCTTTTCATTATCATTAACAAAACTTCAATGACAATAGTCTCAACCTGAGTTCTAGAAAGATGTACCGGTGTCAAAGTAACAAGTGGCGTCCCATAAAAATGACCGTCCCATCTTCCACGGGATTAAAGCCACTCCGTCTCTCTTACCATCACCACGTACTTGACTTTTCGGCTCGAGAACGGCTGCATATTTGGCAGTGGTAAGAAAAAATAAATAGATAACGTTTCGAGCTTCTGTGATGTCATCTTATTAGACGAAAAGAAGGGTTCCGTATTTGGAATATAAAAAATTTTTTTTTTTGAGATGATCGATATTTTCAAAGTCAGATACTTAACATTGTTTTAATGTTCTATACTAAATGTTGTAACATTATTTCCCCGTCTTTTTCTTCCTCTAATCCTTTCTATCCTGAAGTTGCCTGGAACAGATCGCTATTAGCGATATGGTCGCCAGTTGTTACCTGTTAATTGAGTTTACTTTCTTTTTCTTCTGTTTTGTATAATTGTTGATGTAGACAATAAAGAGTTAAACAATCAATCGATCATAATTATCGATAAGAAAACGAATTGAAATTGAAGTAACTTTTACTTTAAAATTAACAATGAAAACTGGCTTGATTTTGACTTTTCCGGTTTGACACATTTGATAAGAATATGACCGAAACTATCGGAGCATCCAACATAAATATGTGTAATGCCATGTAAATAAAATTTAACTAAATTCCAACTGGCATGTAATTTTCGCAACACTAGTGTTGTCAACTAGCTCATTCGCGCGTATCGATACGATCGAGACCACACGTGACGCTATTCGATTATCTATACTGTGATCGAGTGACTCGATTCTGTGTTGACACCGCTGCGAAATCGTTCCAAGACTGAATACGGAACGATGGTGCGACCCGAATTAACAATTTTGATCAATGTTGCTATAATCATAAGGTATTTATTTACTTTGTTTTATTCTCCGACTCAATCTTGTTCTTATGAATTGTTCCACTGCAAAGTGCGGGCTTCTTTTCATTGTGAGAAGAGTTCCATAGTCTACCACGCAGATGCAAATACGGGTTTGCAGACTTCAAACATCTTCGAGAATATTTTTTAAAGAACATCGTGGAACTTTGTGGCGAAACCATGGTGGTAGAGCTTTTTTTTTAAATATAATGAAATAGGTTTGCGTTTGATCACCATCTCACCCGATGTTAAGTGAAGATGCGGTCTACAATGGAGCACGTTTGCCTAGAAGATACCGATTCATTCTCGACTTGAAGACACCCAGATTGTGTCTATCAGAGAACATCCACTCGGGTAACGTATTCCACGATTTAGCCGTTCGAACAATAGGGTATTTTCTAGTACTCGGCTAGCTAGCTACCATCCTCAAGTTGAAAATCTACCGCCAAGCAACTAATGGTGTGTTCCAGTTCTATTCCGAACTTGTGATGATTTAGCATCTTCGACTACACCGTCACTTAACATCAGGTGAGCTGTGGTCACACACTAATATTATGAAGGCGAAAGTTTGTGTGTTTGTTACGTCTTCATGTTCAAACGGCTGGACCAATTTTGATGAAATTTGGTATGAAGGTGGCTGACACCTTGGATTAACACAGGATTATCCCGAAAAAAAGTAACGGGTAACAACGTGGAGCGCAGCTAGCCGGATCAAAAATTAAAAAATGTTACAAATTATTACTACTTACTTGATGTTTTGACATTTTCATTACTTCATACATAAACACACACAATCACGTCATACACACATTAGTAAAAAATCATAAGACGAAACATATGGCTTTTTTTTTCCACCAATTGCAGTTGACAAGTGAACAGTTCGATCGATGAAAGCACTTATGTAATAAAGCATCGACAGACAACATTTAATGCCTTAAATTCATTATTTATTGATCAATAAGAGAAGACACTTTTAAGTCTTTTTTTAAGTGACGATCGCCATAAAGAAGTGTTAATAAAGTTTCACAATGTTTTGTTCAAGAATTTCTCATTTTTTTTTTTTTTGGAAACTATTACTTGTGAACTTTTTTCGTTTTTCAGAATAATCCTAACTTATTATAAATTGCGAATGTAAGTTAGTTTGTTTGTTACGACTTCACGCGTAAACTACCAACGGGTCTGGGTGAAATTTTAACTGTAGGTATTTTAGACCCTGGAATAAGATATAGAATACTTTCATCATCCATCACCACGCGGGGAAAACCACGTGGTGCCGGCGTAAGAATTGTACCCCACCCTCTCTACCCGTGGTTGCCGTAAGAGTCGGCTAAGGGACGTAATCCGGAAGATGGGCAGCAGCGTCTTCCTTGAACAATCACACTTAACTGCGCTCGCCAACCCGCCTGCCAATCGTGGCGAGTATTGGCTATACCCCACCAGGAGGAGGCATATGTCCAGCAGTGGACGTTCTATGGCTGATGATGATGATGATGATGACATATTCCACAGTCTCTAAAGACTCGCCTTTTCAATCAGTCTCTTGCCCACCATGACATGGCGCCGAGACATGGACTTTCTTGGTGGTAGATCTCCTTAGCAGGAGGTCGTCTAGGTAGATACTACCTATATTCTGCCGTCAAGCAGTAGTGTGTAAACATTACTGTGTTCCGGTTTTCGGATCTGTTGAGACTAACCACCGAAAGTAGCGATGCCCTGGACTTTGTTTTACTACTCAAAGTTTTATGTAGCGCTGCAATGGCTATGGACAGGCGTTATTGACGTGTGAACCGACTGCGCCGGCCACTGAGCTATCATCGCTACACAATAAAAAGAAATCTAGCATACATTCAAAGACAGAAATCAGGTTCTAGCACCACATATTTATATCTACCTTCTATAATAATATATATACCAAGATTTATATTATAACCATTAATTACAACCAATTCATCATATAATAGTGACATGATTAAAAGAAAGACTAACAATCGATGCTTAATCAAGCTATTTGATTTCAAAACCGCACCTGTCAATGATTATAGTGTTGGGAAAGATGATAAAAAAGTCGACATCGATAGTCATTATATTGGACAACTATAAAAATCTTAGTATATTAAATAGTTTATCCAATACGAATTTGATTCGTGTTTTTAAGTAGAATTTTCGATACATAAACATATGTTTATATTTTAGGATATATGTGTAAAACTAGCGAACCGCCTGGCTTCGCACGGGTGCAACATGTAAACCTTCCTCTTGAATCACTCTGTCTATTAATGGAAACCGCATTAAAATCCGTCGCGCAGTTTAAAAGATCTTTTGTTTTATACTATGTTGAGATTATGTCATATTTATACACACCTAGGGTAATTACCCTAATAATAAAGTGAGAAATACCCTTTAATCTACAATTATGTCATTCATTCTGGAATAAAATGTAGTCTTTGTGTTATCTAAGATTTTTAAAAAAATCCAGCATAAATGCCAATTATTACCTAATAATGCAAACGTACTAACTAAAACACGCCATTTCGAGTTTATGTTTTTTATCGTAATTGACTTCCATTGGCAAACTTTATCGATAAAAACTGTAAATTTAGTTACCTACTTGTAATTGTGTTTAGAACACAAATTTTTAACCTAAGCCTAACGTTTTTTAGCCCTTTGTTTTTTAAACCAATTAAAGTTTTGTCCATCGAACTTTTGGATGCACTCTAGTATAAAGGTACGTTTATCGATAAAAGTACACCGTTGGCTACACGTAAAGCGTCTTTGTATTACTTCAATATACAAGCTTTGTACTACAATTCCAGTAACTCAATTTAATACATAGTATAACAAATAGTGTAGTCTAGTATTTAGTATTTCGTATAATAAATCTCACTTTTTTTTTAATTTCTGGCAAAATTCAGCCCGTACCAGTTCATCCTAGAGTGTAGTAGGCCCAACCCGTACAGCCTAGGTGAAAGTAGTTTATCAGAGTTAAACCAGCCTTCAAGCCAGTTCATGTTTCAGGCTAGATAGCTTTACAATTTTCGACAACAATGTCTTTAAAATCAGGTGCGTTAAAAAGCTAACCCCATCCCACCCAACAAATACTAAATCTTTACAAAAAAGCGTATGTTTCTATACTGTTCCTATATAACGTATGCAGTGCACATGTGGTTATAAAATAATATACATTTCAATTGCGAGCGTGTGCCCACTTTATATATTGCACCTCTTCAATGGCTGAATAGAGATAAACGTGAGCCCGTTGCATTAAAAAAAGAAAAACTTTGTGTTCAGATTAATGTTGTTTTTGTTAAAGGCGAGTACTTTATTGTTGAAGTTGTTTGTTATCTGTAACAGAAATCGGTTTATAAAAGGAGTAATGTGTTGCAATTTTTCATTTCTGTATGTGGATTGGGTTTCATGGTACTATTTGGGTTTTTTTTTTAATAACAAATAGGCTTGCGTTTGATCGCCATCTCGTCTGATGTTACGCGAAGATGCGGTCTACGATGGAGCACGCTTGCATAGTAGAAACCGATTCACTCGCGACTTAAAGGCACTCAGAATGTATTTATCGGGGAACACCTTGGGCAGCAAATTCCAATATCTAGCGTAAGACCACTTAAGTGATTCAAAAGTTTTTTTTTTGTCATTGATAGCAAGCCCTACGTTTTTTTTTTTTTTTTGTAAGAGATAACGCCTGTATTTCACCATTGCAGAGCTACTTAGAACTTTAAGTAACAAAAAAAAAGTCCAGGGCATCGCTGCTGGCGCTCATTACTTCGAAACTTTAGATGGTTAGTCTCAACAGCCCTGTAATTTCTCTAGCTGCAGTAACCCTTCAAACCAGAACACAGTAATGATAACACACTACTGCTAGGCGGCATAATATCTGATACTTAGCGAGATTTCGTAGCGATGATGGCTCAGTGGTTAGCGCGGTAAGTTCGCATGCGTGGGTTCAAACCCCAATAATGAGCTTAAGCTGCCGGTGAATGAAAACATCGTGAGGAAACCATAGCGTGGTGGTAGGGTACTTTCTTGTACTCGGCTGGCTAGCTACCACCCTCAAGTTGAAAATCTGCCGCCAAGCATCTAACGGTGTGTTCCGGCAGTCTCACTTGAGAGCCAGGCTAGGTGTGCTTTACCATCTTCGACCACACCGTCACTTAACAACTGAACTGTGGTCAAACACATAGCCTACCAGACATAAAAAAAAAAAAACTGCTGTGATAGCTGACTTTCTGCTAAGGAAATCTACCACCATGTTATGTGACCAAATTGAATGTAATGGAATAAAAATTCTGTTGTTGGTGTGTATGTAATTTTTCCCAAAATTAAGAGAGAAATTTAAATCACCAGTCATTATGCGGGTTTTGAGCGCATCCCTAATAAAGTAATCGCAAATATCGCCAATAACTATATATTTTTCCAAACAATCCAGTATTATCGATATACGCAAATGGTTTCACTAATTACAGGGCGCAAAACAAAACGCATCGCTTAATACTGAAAAGGAACAATTCGAATTGTGCAACCAGTTTATGGACACGGTTGTCCAAATTTAAGAACTAATTTTTGTATGAAAGCTTTGCGAAGGAATACGATGGTGGTGCCATTCGATATTTTTTTCTGTAAGGTTGGTGGCACTGTAATTTTTCAACGAATTTACGAGAGATGCTGTCATTATAAAGGAAAGATGCAAGGCCCTCACAGCGGCAAATTGGCACTCAGCCAGTGAGGGGACACCAATGTCGATTAATTACTAAACAGGTTTCCCTATCGAGGCATCGATTTATTTTGCAGGTATCAGCAATATTACATACCTCAAGCTCAGAAAGTATAATACAATTATATTGCTATGTAATTTTAGACAAGTTATAGATTATATTTTTTAAGTAAAAGTTTTGAAACAACCGAAACTCTCTCCTCTTAGTTTTAATAGAATAGAATCATTACAATTTAATTTACGATTTCTATAGCGTAATACAGTGGTCGGCAGCCTTTTGACAGGCAGGGGCCACAAGGTGGCAATATAAAGTAAAGGCGGGCCACAGTCCCAATAATAACTCTAGAAACTTAATGTATGTAGGTAAGTATAATTGATTATATCTCATAGAATAGACAGAATAAACAAAAATGCTATTAAAAATTATTACGTTATAGAGAATATGTCTTATATTATAATTATAATATGCAACGACAGGACCTTCGTCTCTTAGTAGGCCTCATAACCGGTCATTGCAACTTGAATAGTCACCTCTTTAAACTGGGAGCCACGGATAGTCCGCTATGCCGTGGCTGCTTGCAAGAAAATGAAACTGTAGAGCATGTGATTTTGCATTGCAAAGCCACAGAAGCCACTAGAATTGCTACTAGGCTGCATGAAGCTGCTTCGCTATCACTCATGTCGCCGCAACACCTCGCTTGTTTCTCATCATCAACGTCACCAAACTTTCCATCTAACTCACTGGAGCTACTATGCCAGCGCCCTAGAGCCTCGCTCCGATACTTCAAGGAGCTAGGTTGGCTCGGGTAAATGCTGGTAGGGGGAAATGCACAAAACACCCCAAGCGGGACGTCAGTGCAGGACTTATCGCCCCCACTTTGAATAAGAATAAGAATTATAATATTTTCTATCTAGAATTTATAATATTTTAGATATTTACGACTGATTTACAAAACAATCACGAGCCGCAAGTATGACATCCGCGGGCCGCGTGTTGCCGACCCCTGGCGTAATACATCGGACCCGAAACATGGCGTAGCATGGTATTTGGTGACCTAAGTTCACAATGTTGCCAGTTTTGTTTCCGTGCATCTATTTACGGAACAAGATTTGTTTACATATTATAATACAAAAAAAGAAATTATATAAATAAGATAGATGTCTCTCTCTGTATGTATACGTATGTGTGTGTGTGAGTGATTGTGTGTGTGAGTGATCGTGTGTGTGTGTGCGTGAGTTGAATGTTGTGTGAGAGTGTGTGTTAGTGTGTGCACTCAAGCT
Source organism: Biston stratarius (assembly GCA_950106695.1). Classification (NCBI taxonomy): domain Eukaryota; kingdom Metazoa; phylum Arthropoda; class Insecta; order Lepidoptera; family Geometridae; genus Biston; species Biston stratarius. The sequence continues at coordinate 4,088,052 of OX467108.1, forward strand.
TGTTTGTGTGGAAAGATTGTGAAAGATAACCCAGAACTTTGATTTACGAAACAAAGTTCAGGGCATCACAGCTTTGGCGCTCATTACTTTGATTTGAAACCTGGCCAGATTCTTTAACTCTCTAAGACTCCATGCCGAAAACGCGTATAAAGTTTATTTTGACAGTTCAAAATGAACTCATAGCTTATAGCCGTTTTTTAATTTGACATTGGCATAGCATAATATGGACAGATGACCTAATAAAAACCACGAGAACGCGCAGGATACAAGCCGCTTCCAACCGGTCTTTATGGAAGTCAAAGGGGAGGTCTATGACTCTATGTGTAGCAGTGGACGTCCTACGGCTCAGATGATGATAATGATGATGATGATGATGATGATGGTGGTGGTGATGATGATGATGATGATGATGATTGGCTTTAATAAATTATTTCGCTAGACCACCGCTACGTAACTTAAACGTGAAATGTAAATGTAGAAATGCAATGTAAAAATGTCCTAAGTTATTGCAAAAGAGCTTTTTTATATTTCAGGATTTTGTAAGAAAGTATTGAGTTGGGTTTTTTAATTTTCGTATATTGTGAGAAACTACTCAATAATTTTAATTTAACACGCACCAAACTAGTTTGGCTGTCGTAGTTTTGCTTAGTTAAATATGACTTTATCTAACACAAGATTAGGCTGATAATCGGTTGCAATAACAAACGCGCTCGACACGGAAACGGCCTTAATCATTCGAGCCATCAGTTCGGTTAAAAAGCCACCGGAATTCAAAATGATCACGGGATTCACAAATTGCAACGGAAACAACAGGACATGAAAAAAAAATCTCCAAAACTGAGCACATAATTGCATAATAATACTTATAACTCAGGAACGATTACCGTAACATTTTCGATTGAGCATTATTATTCTACAGGTTCGAAAACACTTGAATCTGTGTGCGGTTCGCAGGGATGTGGTCAATAACAGAAGGAGAAATTTTAGGTTTTGTGTCCATTTATACACGCACACAACCGTCCCATATTGCCCGTGTGAGAAACCTTCATTAAGACGAAGTTATCCTACTAATCCTATTATAAATATTATAAACTATGGAAACTGACGTGGGTTTTGACACACTTTTGTTTTACTTATGCGAAATTACTCATGTTTAATTTTATCGGAAACTCTGACTATAGTTTCGGTCACATACGGTGGCCTTCATCATGGAGACAAAGCTGAGAACAACACGCGCGCGGCCTCGTCTTGCCACAGCGGTTGATGCGCGGGCGGACTACAGTCGGAGTTTCCGATAAAATTAAACGTGAGTAATCACGCTAAAACTGGTGAACGAATTTAGATGAAATTTGGCACACATATAGATTATTACCTGGATTAACATGTAGGATACTTTCTTTAAAATAAATCAAGTACAATTAGCTCGTGATCACGGCTAAACAAAACCCGTAAGTTAATAAATATCATAGGACATTTCAAACAGACCCAAACAAAGCAAAGCTTGTACTATGGAAATCAGATAATATACAGAACACTCAGACACCGAACAAAGACTTATTGTCTCATAAACATTTGTTCTGATGGGAATCGAACCCACGCCCTACAGTAATTAAAGAAGATTCTAGCAAATGAGCTTATAAAACATTTGTAGCAATTTGTACGTAATTAAAAAACTTGGGTACGAAATAATAGAATATAACTTTATTGTACACATAAAATAATAATAAAAATTATAAGCACAAGATAATTTATTTGTGAGAAGATAATAACCTCATAACGTAACACATGCTTCAAAGTCCCAAATTAAATTTTAAGTACAGAGCATATTTCCACTTAATCCGATATCAGCACCCGTCTTTCGCTTCTTCGAATTTCATGCTGTTCTACCTACAAAAGATGAACTTTAAGCAGAGATTTAAAGCATGTGCACTAAGTTGACTTTCCTAGTAGACGATTGCAAAATGTTTGCAAGTAATCAAGCCTTACTGTCTACACGGCGACCAGCGTAAGCGCAGCCAGTTTTTGCGCCGGCCCTCGAGCTCTGCCGAGATTCCAAGCTGTATAATGAAGCCATTACCCGCAAGAACAAGCTCCGGCGAGCTAAAAAAATAACCTCTACCCAAAACGCCCGAAGGAACTCTCTCGCGTCGACATGCTGTCTTGCCAGCATAGAAAAAGAACCAAAAAAGAAGTTCGTTAGGACTTGTTTTGCGGTCTCGCTTTCGAATTCAAATTGTTTAGTTTTATTTTTGTCTTAAGGTCCTTCGTTGTGTCTACAATTGTTTCCTTCTCACAGATAACAAAATTATTAAATGTCAGTGTCAAAAGTATATAAGATAGCTATCCATTCAGTGTAGATTTTGTAATTAAACCATAATGTGTTGTTGCTCTGTAAAAACAAAGATTTTATTTTATAACATTTACAAACTAAATATTTAGGCTGCACTTATTACACAGATTCCTACCTGTAAAAACAAAGAAACGACATTAAAGTTTATTAATACATATGTCGATTCCTTAACAAATATTAATTTCACGTTTCACAAATTAACTATTATCTAAAAGTTTGTCCACACTCAATACTCCATTTTGTCTTCCTGTCTTGCACTCGTTCATCGACCCAAGAATGTGTCGATGAAGCAGAACGATAACTTTACCGACAGTGTTATGCGCGGCGTATTTTAAATAGTAAATAAAGAAAAGTACTTTCTTTACATCTCCCCCCTTAGGAAAGAAAATTTTCAAACAAAATTTTCTTCAAAATTAACTGAATCTTTACTCTTCTGTCAAACGAGGCACAGGTATAAGTTTTGTAATGTGATAAAAATTTGATTCTGTTTTTTTGTGGCCTATGTCAACTTTGTAAATTGAGTTTGAAATTTTCTCAACAATCTGATATGGCCCGACCTTTAGTTCTTCCAGTTTCTTTCTATTTAATTTATTTCCATTTTCTACATATACCATGTCTCCTAGATTAAATTCGCAGTATTTTCTACTTTTATCGAATAGTGTTTTGTTGTAGTTATGTGATTGTATTGTATTTTCCAGTGCTTTTTTTTTATCTTTTATCCAATCGTTTTTGGATTTTCCTCGCTTTAATTCGTTCGGTAAAATAGTAACCTCTGTACCATATAAAAGATAGTTTGGTGAAAAACCTGTCACTGAGTGACAAGTGTTATTATATTTTTTTACACACTCATGGGCAATTGTTGTCCATGCTTTCTTTCTCTCTCCTTCATTTATTTTACACCTGATTTTGTTCACTAATGTTTGGTTCAATCTTTCATTTAATCCATTTGAAAATGGTGCATTTACTGCTGTGAAAACCAGTGGTATCTGCTTGTCATGTAAGAATTCCTTGAATTCCTTCGAGTTAATTCCTGGATATTGGTCGGTGAGTAGCATGCTGATATCCTCTGTTTCTGTTATATTCGTCACTAATTTTATAAAATCATTTGCATTCTGAGTTTTTGAGGTTAAAATAAATGCATATCTTGTGAAGTGATCCACTAGAAGGTGTAAATATTTTTTCGTTGACCTCGAACCTCCAAAACCTCCAATTGTGTCTATTGAGATTATTTGGAAAGGCTTTGTGGCTGGGCCCAGATGAGACATAAATCCATACTTGTTTTGTCCTCTTGATTTGTTTTTAATACATATCTCACAACTCCTACAAATTTTTTGGATATTTTTAGTTAGATTTTTGACTGTATAGTGTGGGCTAATCGTCTTCTGCATTTGTCCAATGCCTATGTGACACATATCTTCATGGATGTTTTTTAAGAGTATATTACTAAATTGTTCTGTAAGGATAATTTTTTCTTTCTTTTTGTTTTTCTTTAGATATACACCATGTTTTTCAATCAACTTCCTTTTATTATTTTGTACTTCATCATTGTTATTTTGATCTGTTATAATATCTTCCAACTTGACTAAGTTAACAACTTTTAACTGTTCATCTGTATTTTCGTTTGATTCTAATACTGGGTTTCTACTTAGACAATCGGCTTCCAGGTTTTGTTTTCCAGGGGCATATTTTATTTTAAAGTCATATTGCGACAAATAATAAGATAAATCTCCCAGTTCTTCGTCAGTCCTTGATTTCAGATTCATATTTTCTAGTGGTTTATGATCTGAGTAGACTGTAAATGATTTGCCTATCAACCAGTATTGCCAGTATCTTACTGCTTCCTTGATAGCCAAACATTCTAGATATATGGCTTTTTTCTTCTTTTGGGCTCCATTTAGTTTTTTTGAAAAGTACGCTACAGGTTTTTCTTTTCCATCAGGCTGTTTCTGTTTTAAAATGGCCCCTACACCTTCTAAAGAAGCATCTGTATAAATATTAATTGGTAAATCTTTGTCATATATTTCTAGAACTGGTTGTGAACATAATAAGCTTTTTATTGTCTCAAAAGCCTTTTGGCATTGATCAGACCATATAAATTTCTGATTTTTTCTTAGTAAATTATGCAATGGATCGAGTATTATTGCACTTTTCGGTATATACTCATGGTAAAAGTTTATTTTTCCCAGAAATTGTCTTACATTCTTCTGTGTTTTTGGTACAGGGAATTTTTTTATTGATATCAAATTATCCTTTACCGGTTTTATAGAATTACTTTGAATTATATGACCTAGGTATTTGACTGAATCGGAGGCAAATGTGCATTTGGTAAATTTCAATCTGAAGCCTTCTGTTTTTATAGCTTCTAGCAACTGTGTTAAATGGTTAATATGGTCCTCAAAATTCCTAGAAAACAAAAGTATATCATCGATATAATTTACAGCATAATCTGTAAGTTTATATTTTCTCAATATATTACTTAATATTCTCTGGAAAATTGCCGGAGAAGTCTTTAAGCCAAATGGTAGGCAGGTCCATTGGAAATGTCCTTCTTGCGTTACAAAACCTGTCTTTTTTCTATCTTCAATCCGTAACGGAATAGCCCAAAATGCAGAATTTATATCTAATGTTGTAAAAAAATTACAATTCCTAGTCTTTATCATTAAATCTTCAATTAAGGGGAAGGGCTGGGCTTGTGGTACTATTATTTTGTTTAAATCTCTGAAGTCTATGCATAGCCTAGATTTTTTGTTTTCTTCTTTTTTAAATGCCAATGTAACCGGGGCAGCGAAAGGACTGTAAGATTCTTCAATAAGCTTGTTATCCAGTAATTTTGCTATTTGATTTTCAATCTCTTTTTTATCTTCTATTGTGCATTTGTAAGGTCTCTTACTACAATATTTGTCCACTAATAAATCTATCCTCGCTTCATATTCATTAACAGTACCAACATCATATTTATCTTTGGCAAAAACTGATTTATGTTTGCTAATCAGTGTGTTTATTTTTTTTTGGTGGTCCTTGTTTAAATGATTTATTTTTACTTCAAAATCTGTTTCTTTAACATGTTCGTTAAAATTTATTTGGTACTCCTCCTTAGTGTTTTCTTTTTTTTCCATAATTTTTGGTTCTGTATTGTTTATAATATCATTATTCAAACACTGTTTTTGTTTTATATTTAAGTCTTCGTCTTGAATTAGTTTAAACTTTTTTATCATGTCTAATCCGATCAAAAAATCATATTTGAAATGTTTTTCATCTATAATGTATACATCAAAATTTTCTTCCAATTCAAATATTTTTATTTTTAAAGTTGTCAAACCATTTGTCTTTTTAACACCATTAATTGTTACTAAATTTGTTTCATTCAAACTGTTCTTTTTCCCTTTTATTTCCAACAACTTTGAGTTGATAAGGGATACATTTGAACCTGAATCATAGACTCCTTCTATTTGTAATTTATCATTCAATAGTAGTTTGACGTTTATTAATGGTGTTACTATTCGTTTTTTTGTTCCGTTTCATTTAACTCAGTTTCTATTACTGAATTATTTACATATTTTATATTATTTTTCCCTGGCTTGTCATCCTGTTTTGTTTTAAACCAGCATGTTGTTTCTGGGTGGTAACGAGTCCCTTTATTTAATAATTCACAAATTTTGCATGGATTTTTATCTTCGGTTTTGCCATCAGTTCTCTGATTCCCAAATCTTCGCTTAGTCAGAAATCTTTTCTTATTTACCATGTGTTCATATTTGCTCACCTCATTAAACAAATCAACAGTATCTTTTAATTTGTCTCTATCAATATTATTGAGAATAAAGTCTGGTAAACCGGATGCAATCAGATCTATTAAGGTACCTGTATCAATTGTTCTTCTCATTTCTAATAATAATTTTTCTTTTCGTACCGCATAATCCAACAGTGAACCGTCTTTATATTTAAATATGAGTGCAAATGTGACCGGGTTCCATCCTTTGTTTGCAAATGTTTCACAGAATTTGTTTCTCCATGTTGACCATTCTGAGTTCACGGTTAATTTCATAATCATGGAACTATACCAGTCTATGCAACTTTTATCCATAAACAATCTGAGAACTTCAATTTTCTTTACATCTGTTGTTACATCGAAACGCATACATTCTTTTTCAAAAATATCAATCCACTGATTTGCATTCGAATTTTTGCTTGTAAATTTATCAATAACAAACCTCTCAGCAATGTGTTTCAAGTTTTGTTGTTTATTTTCCATTAATTTTTCAAGTAATTGTTCCAATGTACTTCCTTGTGTTTGGTTTGGTTCAACAAATTTCTGCTGAGCGATTTCTTCTAGAAATTGATCTCCAAACTGCAAATTACCTTCATCATCAATGTATGTATGTTCAAGTTCTTCCGTCATAGATATCCAAACTTTTCTTGTTTGGTACCTTTTTTTCAAACTGTTTTTCACTTTAACGTAAGAAGACGTTTTCATAATTTCCTTGTGAAGACTAGCTGTTTGGAACTCTTCTGGTAATGCATACACTTTGTCATCTATTGTGGCAATTGAGGTTATGGATAAAATGTTGGACTTTCCATCACTGCTAGGCAATAGAGTAAATTCGAATCGTAATTTTTCCATTTTCAATTGATTTTTATAAACAAAAATGTCGTTTTATAAGATAGCTATCCATTCAGTGTAGATTTTGTAATTAAACCATAATGTGTTGTTGCTCTGTAAAAACAAAGATTTTATTTTATAACATTTACAAACTAAATATTTAGGCTGCACTTATTACACAGATTCCTACCTGTAAAAACAAAGAAACGACATTAAAGTTTATTAATACATATGTCGATTCCTTAACAAATATTAATTTCACGTTTCACAAATTAACTATTATCTAAAAGTTTGTCCACACTCAATACTCCATTTTGTCTTCCTGTCTTGCACTCGTTCATCGACCCAGGAATGTGTCGATGAAGCAGAACGATAACTTTACCGACAGTGTTATGCGCGGCGTATTTTAAATAGTAAATAAAGAAAAGTACTTTCTTTACAAGTATATGTCGCATTTATCAAAACAATGTTAATAATTTATGTATAAATATTTCAGAGTTTTGGCGGGAACGCGGAAAGAGTGGTGTCGCTGCATTGTATTTTTATTCCAACTTTTCACTAGTGTTTATGTATAAAAATAGTGGTGTTTTATTCATAAAGTGCCAAATTACAAGCGCGAGTGTGGGAAAGTGATATAATATGTTGAAACATGTCTTTTCGTGTTGCTTCCAAAGTTGCTGCTGTTGAAGAGTCCAATAATTGGATCATTTATAAAAACAGTGCTGGTCCAGAAATATCTATAAAAAAGGCAATAAAACCAAAATTTCTTTAAAACTTTCCTAATGCAATACAACTTTAATCATAACTATAGCATTATATAGTATATGGTAGGATTATGTAGATGGTTTTCTAGTACTCGGCTGGCTAGCTACCTACCACCCTCAAGTTGAAAATCTGTCGCCAAGCACCTAAGACTTGACAGCCAGACTTGATAGCCAGTTCCATTCCAGGCTAGGTGTGATTTACTATCTTCGACCTCACCGTTACTTAACATCAGGTGAGCTGTGGTCAACACCTAGCTAGTCAACTATAAAAAAAGTAAGAACTGTGCTATTGGAGAAGAGGCAAAACCCCCCTTAAACGACATTTGTCAAATGTTAGCCTTAACTAGAAGACGAATTGAGATCTCATGGTAGAATTTTAATGACTCTTTAATTGACGTTTTTGATGTAAGTATATATGAATTAATAGTAAAGGAATACATCATTAGTGGTAAGAAATAAACAGGAATGACTTGGCACATGTTTGTATATAATTATCTTGTGCCTTGAATGTAAAAGATCTTAACAATATTAAATTTAACACTGTAATTGTATGTAGATATCGCTGCTTATTACAATATGTTAAAGAGTTAAAGATATGTTCTTATATCATGGATGCAAGAGACAGAATTATTAATAATTAATAAGAAAACACGGAGAATTATTTCTGTTTGTAATATAAAATATATTTTTAAGAACAAGCGAGTAATGAGAATATTTATAATTATATATATCTACATGACAATACCATCATCATCATCATAGCCGTAGGACGTCCACTGCTGGACATAGGCCTCCCCCATTGACTCCCATACAGACCGGTTGGAAGCGGCTCGCATCCAGCGCGTTGCTGCGGACTTTATTAGATCGTCTGTCCACCTTGTGGGTGGACGTCCTACGCTGCGCTTGCCGATCCGTGGTCTCCACTTCAGAACTTTGCAGCCCCATCGGCCATCAGTTCTGCGTGCTATGTGCCCTACCCACTGCCACTTCAACTTGCTAATCCGTTGGGCTATGTCGGTAACTTTGGTTCGTCTACGGATCTCCTCATTTCCGATTAGATCTCGTAGGGAAACTCCGAGCATAGCCCTCTCCATAGCTCGTTGTGCAACTTTGAGCTTATCAAGAAAACACATAGTCAGAGACCACGTTTCAGTACCATAAGTCATCAACGGTATTAACACACACTTGTCGAATATGCGGGATTACTCACGTTTAATTTCAGTGCGAAGCAAGACGGAGCCGCGCACGCGTACTCAACTTTGTCTCCATGATGAAGGCCACCGGATGTGACCGAAACTATAGTAATTCGATAAAATTAAACGTGAGTAATCTCGCATTGGTAAAACAAAAATGTTTCAAAATCATGTCCGTCCCAAGTTCCAAGTTGAAGTACACAAGCAAGTAAGAACTGCCGCAGAGAATAAAGAATACCACCAGAACATCAAATGATTATTAAGAACATTGAGACGCACGAAAGCTACATTGGATTTTAATAGAGTCCACAGAAAATCAAAATTGAAGCGACAAAAAGGCTCATCAGCGCTTTCACACAGACAAAGAAGTCAGACTAAACAGTCTCATCTGTACCATCATCATCACAAGAACCCGACATGTTAATCTGAGATCATTAGTCGTGATAAAGACATGCAGTGATTACCCTACAATATGAGACAAAAAAATACCTTCATCAATTCAAAACGACCAAAAAACTGAGAGCGACAAACTTACACCCACGTGTTCAGGGGCGTATTAAGGTGAGTGGTTGGGGGATTATAGGTCCTTAATGTCTGCACAGTGCAAAAAGTACTTTAATAGTCATTAAGAAGAAACAAAACCTGGAAAAGTTCTGAATTTAATTTATACATGCGATTTCGAGACTATGTTTGTAGCGATGATAACTCAATGGTTAGCGTGGTCCGTTCACTTGCCCAAGCTCAAACCCCAACAATGAGCTTTGAGTTGCCGGTGAAGAAGGAAGGAAAAAGTGGTGGTAGGGTATTATCTAGTAAGCGGCTGGCGCTACAACTATCAAGTAGAAAATCTGCCGCTTACTTAACGGTGTGTCTCAGCTTCACTTGAGAGCCAGTTCCATTCCAGGCTAGGTGTGATTCGCCATCTTCAACCACACTTAAATTAACATCAGGTGAGCTGTGATCAAACACCCAGCTTGCTAAATATAAAAAAAAGACCATCATTAGGGTACATCGTTACCTTTTGCCCCAAGTAGTGGCAAACGATAACAAATAAATTTAAGCCTTTAAAAATTGACGAAAATTTGTAATAAAAACTCGTAAAGATTTGCGATGACGTTCCTTTCATTTAGTCGTAGTCGTTGTAAAACTTAGAACATAAACTTGCCCTTTTGAATTTCTACTTGGCCCCCTCAATGCCCTGAATGCACTCTCCCACATACCCCGAAGGAATAATAAGGTAATTTGTATAAGAAAAAAATGTAGCACGACTGCATGACGCTTAATTTGATTATCAGGCCAAGAAGTTTATTAGACGCCTAGCGCACGAAGCAAGATAAATACAGAGTTTTGATGTAGTTTTCTTGATAAAACTTTCACTTTGATAAAGATTATAGGCATGTTATGTTTTGAAATGTCGTTGAAAAGGTTGTAAATTAGATTTGTGTCGTTTTATCATTCCAGAAGTCCACGTATCTACGATTCGACTGAGATTTGTTTGTTACCGTAACGCATAAAATATGTATGAAAACCACATGGATGGGAATGAATTCAAAATGATTTTGAATGGTTGCATCAACGTAAAGCATCGTATTTTTCAATATAAGGTGCTGTCTCCAGCTTTATTGAAAATAACAAGCTTGTATAGCTTCATCAAATTCTTTATCAAATACTTTATGACCCAAAAAGCTTATTTTTAAGGCTTTTTTTATATGTTGCTCTACCTGCTTCGCCGGAAGACCAGCGTTGGTCATACCACTAAGTATGACCAGCATTATGCTAAGATAATCCCCTATTTTATAACAGTCTCTTATTTGTCTGTGTTTGTTTGTTTTTTCTTGTGTTTTGCTTTACAAAATAAAATAAAACTTTAGTTTTTTTTTTTTCTTTCTACGAGTACTTAATCAAAGTCTCGATTGGATGTGTTCAATATCACACTAATATTATAAGGGCGAAAGTGTGTAAGTGTATTTGTATGTTTATTACTTCTTCGCGCTCAAACGGCTGGACCAATTTTGATGAAATTTGGTATGGAGGTAGCTGACATCCTGGATTAACACATAGGCTACTTATTGTCCCGAAAAAATATAGCGCAACTAGTTTAAACATAATGACATAACGCAATTTCTTTGCTACTTAGCAAAAGTATTCGCGAGTTGGTCAAACCCAAACCTATTAGTTTTGACATAATAGGTATATATTTTTTTAAGTCTTTATTATATCTTTCTTAAGAAATATAACACATACCATTAAACCTCGGCGAGGTTTGTCTCGGTGTCGGGTCCTCTTCATATCATCGTGGTAGGAGCGAGCGAGGGGCGAGCGCCTGCACGCGGCCCGACTACCCACATCGGTAACCTGAGGCTATAGGTAGGTAGGTCCGAATTGCAACATCGCATGGGTGCATGGGGTTTGCCTTTGGCCAACTCGCCATATGCTAAGCGAAAATGCTGTTTTTTTTTTTGCTCGAAGAGGTTTTCGATAGAGCATGCTTACCTTGAAAAAACCGATTCAAACTTTCGCGACTTGAACACATAATTGTGTTTATCACCGGATCTCAATCGCGCACAAAATACTATGAAATTAGTTTTATTTAAGTCGACGTTTCGGCTATGTTACAATAGCCGTGGTCACTCATTCACTCGTGGTTTGTAGGCACTCGGATTATAACTATCGGGGAACACCCACTCGGGCAGAAAATTCCAGTATATAGCGGTTCGTATGATGAATGTGGAATCAAACAGTTTTGTTAGTTTTTGGAACATTAACAATGAACTTTTGAACAGACCGTACGATAAAATGTATAAACCTCTGCAATTGTCCATACTGTTTCTTATGGCTGACATTTGTTTAAGATTCAAAAATAGTCAATTTAAAAAAAAACTTCTTTTTTAACGATTGTCAAGTTAGGTGTTTGACCACAGTTCACCTGATGTTGAGTGACGATGTGGTCGAAAAGCACACCTAGCCTGGAATGGAACTGGCTCTCAAGTGAGGCTGCCGAAACACAGGTGATTGACAGCACATTTTCAACTTGAGAGTGGTAGCTAGCCAGCTGAGTACTATAAAAATACCCTACTACCATGCTATGGTTTCCTCACGATGTTTTCCTTCACCGGCAGCTCAAGCTCATTGTTTGAGTTTGAACCCACGCCCTTTGGGGTGTGAACGACCACGCTAACCACTGAGCTATCATCGCTACTTGTGGCATATTATCGCTAGATTAAAAACGCATGTTATAGCATTTCTAATGCATTGAACAAAATAAAGTGTTAATGAGGATGTTGAAACCAAAGAACTCCAATCAATAGCGAGTTTATGTCCCGATTCCACTATAATATCTATTTTATGGTTTTTAAAATAACGTAACTGGCTTTCATCTCCGTAACGAACATCTTAATCGACGGAACCCAATCTCGTCTAATGCTGTTCCCACTACGCTCAGTCACTTATCAAAATCACATTATACATTGAAAAGCGCGTCCGGTGCAAGGTTTTATAATATAAGGTTGTCACTTCACAAACCAACAATTCTGGCGCTATCTCAAAAAAAAGACTTTTATTTGAAATATATATAACAGAAAACATACATACAACATATTTTATATACATAATCTACTAAGTAAATAATAGCTATGCGGCAGTACAGCAGCTCAAAGCGGTTAATTCCAGGCAACCTTTGGACAGGATAGATAGCACAGCTAATATGATCAGTGATATAATAAAACGTAATTTATCGTTGAAAAATATACAAATCGTATTAATAAAAGGATTTAAGTTATACATTTAAAAAAATTAGAATGAGTTTTGAAAATGAGATAGCGAAATTGTGAAAAATATTAGCTTCTCCATGCATTTGATCAGAGGTCAACAAATTTTGTCTATGGAAAACTGATTTCAAAGTTCAATAAAAGTTGTTCATAATGATAAGTACAATTACCCCTTTCAAATTAGTATACCCTAAGCATACAGCCCTTTATATCAGGCAAGGCAGCCCTACCGAACCTGGAGTCCCTGCATCTCGAGTACCTACAGCTAATAACTCAATCTTACCCAAATTATAGGCACATTTCACAATCATTACAGTTCATTCGCTACAAAACAGTGCAATGTAAGTCACGGAATATATCCATCCCAGTGCTGGAGTTCCTCAAGGGAGTATTGTTTCCCCGCTTCTCTTTAACATATTTACAGAGCTTATTATGAGATTTACTCGTGAGAACTGGACAGGAAGAGACCTTCTTGGTAAGATGGAACGCGTCAGCCTAGAATTTGGCCTTAAAATTAATCGCAGTAAGACACAGGTTATTACTGTTGATCATACTAATAATAGCTCGCCAGAGATCACGTAATGAAAAAAATTTAAAAAAAAAATGCGTGCTGTGATGTCGTCCAATCAAATGTGTACTTGGGCGCATTAATTTCAAATATGGAGGAAGTGTTGATGATTCAAAGGCGCATGGCTATTTCGAAGTTAGCGATGGACAAGAAGAAAATATAGTGAAACCAGAATATTACAAAGGCCACTAAAATACGACTAGTAAGGGCGTTCATGTTTCCTATCTTTCTTTACGCTGCTGAGACGCTTACCCAAAGAGAAAGTGAGTAAAAGAAGATAAGCGCTCTTGAAATGTGGTGCTAGAGAAGAACGCTTAAAATTTCGTGGACTGAGTTCAGAACGAATCAGTCTATCCTAGAATAACTTGGCATCTGGTTTTGCTTAGTTTGGGGCTAGATGGCGCTGTGTAAAATGTCCTACGATATTTTTTTTTAATTATAGATACATAGATATATTATTTTTTCTTCTTAAGATTTTTTTACATTAAATATATATAAAACACATAAACAATATAGAACATTTAAAAACTAGGGTGCCACCGACAGCGGGGCAGGGCTCAAGCTGCCAGTGGTTAGGGCTGCAGTGAGGAACCTCCTAACAATGCGCACCGTCTCAAGGATCACTGCCCTTTTGGATCTGACCCTTATCCCAACCATCTAGCGAGAGTCTCTTAAGATGTTGGTCGAGACTTTTCGCTATGATACTGTTATTTTTTTAAATCATAATTATTAATACAGAATTTAGATTATTAATTTCAATCGATGGCAAATACAAAGTAACGCGAGTCTATTTAGTAATAAAAAAATCTCCAGTCCATGCACTCGTGTCTATTAGAACTCCTTCACTCGCCATATCTATTCAGGGGCTCCAAGGACCACCATCGCATTCAATCAACACGAGAAGCTCCCACTTACGTCTCACCTTTCGTTTGCACCTATCAATTTGCGCTCACTACTCGTGCGTGAGTCATTATGGACAGCCATAAAATCCTACATGCACTTATTTGCTCTGCACTTGTTTTTTTCTTATAAAACTTGTTGTTTGTCTCGAACGATGACGTAATTTTTTTTATTATAGATAGGCTTACGTTTGACCGCCATCTCACCTGATGTTAAGTGATGATGCGGTCTAAGATGGAGCACGCTTACCTAGAAGATACCGATTCAGTCACGACTTGAAGACACCCATATTATATCCAACGGGGAACACCCACTCGGGCAGTGCATTCCACTGTCTAGCAGTCCGCACAATGAACGTGGAATCAAATCGTTTCGTTCGAGTTTTTGAAACATCTACCATGAAACGATGTCGTTTTTTAAGCTTCTGGCTGTCCGATAGAAAAATGGACATGGGGGAAACAGACCATGTTGTTCTAAAGCACACTCTCCGAAATGAATCCGATAAAAAATCGACAAACTGGCGACGATGTTCTAGGCTTTGTAATTAAACCTGAACAATGGAGTCGTCGCAGATGAGCCTCTTGGCACGCTTCTCAACAGACTCCATCGCCTCTAGGTGGTCATAACCACCACTCGCAGCCCTCATAGAAAATTTCTTGACAGCACACAAATGTCATTTGACAAATGTTAATCCATTTTTGGTAGGGATGAAATAATATAGAGTTCACCTAACAAATAATGTAAAATTGTTTTTTTCTGGCAAATAAGATGAATAGACTAACCAATCTATATTTTATCATTGCTAAACTACAGGGCTATGAGCTTAGGGTATACGAAGCCGACATGCGGTCAATGTATATGACTTTTACTCGTACTATGACATAACGTTAAAATCATAAAAAAATTACTGCTCCGTATTCAGTCAAGAGTCAACAAACTTTATATCGGCAACTGGATGATTTTTCCACAACTTCAGAATTGTGTCTATAGAAGATCATAATTAAGGTTTTGGGGAACCTAGTTAGGAGACCGTCTGGCTTTCAATCTAGGAGTCCCGAGTTTGAATACGACGGCACACACAACTGTTTTTTCTATGTGCGTATTGCCGATATCTTTAAACGGTGAAGGAATACATCTTCAGGAAACCTACATGTCAAAAAGGTTCTCTAAGATACGTGAAGTTTACCAAGCCGCACTTGGCCAGCGTGGTAGAGTACAGTCTTACCCCTCTCACAATGAGAATAGGCTGATTCAGAATATTAAAAAAAAAAATAGTAAACGTACAGCCGTAGATTATAATCCAGAAGCAAGGAATCTATTAAGAAGAATCTTTTTTTAATTAGTTTAAAATTTTAGAAATGCTAAAATTTTAATTACATCGATAAATTAACTGATTTTTTTTATCGAAAAATAGTGCCCAAGCACAGACTAAAGTATTCGTCACGTTGAACAATATACCTGTTTAAAAGCTCTCTGTTCGTTTTGTACGACACGCCCTGGCCATTACTGTAAGATGGTCGATAATGTCGATGCCCGCGCTAGTGTAGGATTGTGTATTCTTTTAATTGGTCGGATGTATCAATTTAATTTGGTTTATGGAAAAGATGTAAAATATAATTGATTTCATAAAAGCGTAAACAAAGCAGGTGAAATTTAAAGTTATAGATTAATTTCCGACAAATAACTTTTATATCAAATATTTTGGTAAGAACTTTGATTTAAAATTAATTGTGTAATAAACACCTAAAAGATTTATTATTTTTATATAGTACACCAAGAACTAATTATCTAACAATCTGGCAAAAGTCATTTAAGAACCAGTTCCCTTTCCAGATAGGCATTTCTTACAAACACACCATAACTTTATATCAGGTCGGGCAGGTTGTCAAACATTTAACATCATCGTCATCATCATGATGATACAACACTGACATGATGACTGATACGAATAATGATGAAAGAAAGAAGGCATTTCTTACAAGCACACATTACAAACAATATTATAACAATGCTAGTTAACAAAAAACTGTTTACCACAAATACATATTGATATATATGTCCATAAAGTCAGATATATCGATGTCGATAACATTACGAAACCAACACTAGTGGTTCCAAGACCGGCCCAGACCCATGGAGTGTCTTCATCACTCGCAACGAGAGAACTAGCCGTGTGTTTATATTTACGTTTTTTGTTCAGAACAATCTCACTTATAAAAGTTGCTTAAATAAATACTTAAAATATATTAACTTCTTGCTGACGTAAAATAGCATATTATATTAACTTTTAAACGACGTATATAAGTACGTTTTATTTTTTAAGTAACTCTCATATTCAAATAAATTTTAAAAAATTAGGAAAATGTACCAATTAATGTTTGAAACTATTACAGGTAAAACAACAGGATTGTCATTCCTGTGTTTAAAAAAAAGTACACAGTTATGTTTCTCACCATCTTAAACTAATTTTATAGTATTTAGTGCGCGATTAAGACCCGGTGATAAACATAAATATGTGTTTAAGTCGCGTAAGTTTGAAAATTACTTTATATTAAAAGTATACCTAAAAATAGAAAGAATTTAAAATTAATTGGATTTATCGGTATTTACGTTTCAAAAACTCTATGGAAGACCTTGATCAAGACACTAGACAAGGCAAAAGAGGTTCAGCAGTGGGATATAAAAAAGCTGTCGATGCCTAAAGCGATGATGATGATGATAAATTGTTTCCAAAATACTCTCTATCCACACAAACCCACATCCACTCAAAACGACCATCGTTCAAGTCCAAATAATAATGATAGAAGTGCATTATTGGTTGGATGCGCGCACGCAAATAGGCAAATATTGACCGAGACGGGGTTTGCCGCGACGCTTCGGTGCAGCTTACTGCTTCTGTCAATATTGACGAAGTCGTGCGCATGCGCTGGTCAGGGCTGTCACTTGTCAAAGAGAAGCTTTTTAAAAAAAAAACATACGTTATAGGTTCGCATTAGACCAGATCCTACCAGATGTTAAGCAACTATATGGTAGAACACGCTTACCTAGAAGGAATCTGTTTACTCTTGATTTGATACTCATATTGTACTTTTGGAGAAACACAGACTCTGGCAAAGAGTTCCACATCCTCGCTGTGCAAATAAAGAATGTGGATTTGAAGCGCTTAGTGCGCACATGGGGAGCGTCTACCATGTACGGGTGACGCTTTGATGTTTATTACCAGGTCTTAATCGCGCACAAAATACTTTGAAAAAACTTTTATTTATTTCAAGGTCTATTGCAACATAGTCGAAACGTAAATAAACAAAACTAATTTTCATAGTATTTTATGCGCGATTAAGACCCAGTGATAAACATAATTATGTGTTCAAATCGCGAAACTATAAAATTATAATTTTTCAAGAATCGGTTTTTGATTACGCAAAGCACCTCTAAGCACTTTTTGAGTTTTGATGTGATTGAAGAAAAATTATATAGCACCACTGTGTGGAATTACATAAACTGTGTTTGTTCGAGTGTTTATGTAAAAAATAGTGGTGTTTTATTCATAAAGTGCCGAATTACAAGCGCAAGTGTAGGAAAGTGATACAATGTGGTGAAACATGACTTCGTGTTGCTTCCAAAACTCCATCGTATATAATAAGGCAGTATGGCTTTACAGTTTTAGTCTGCCCGATGGGGCAAAATCTTTTCATTACTACACACCAAAAAAAACTTATTTACCTACATAATATACTGGCTCTAAATACAGAGCTTAAAAATTTGTGTCAACCCTAAATGGCTGTGTGACTAGGGGCATTTCTAGAGCAAACTTCATGATGAGGGAGATATAACTTAAAATATATAACAACACGGTCCGGATTTCACATTTCTGACGCAAGTTTCATTACTTCTATTATTATAATAAGATAGGTTCATGATATGTTACATATATTATGTTTTTTTTTTTTTTTTTTTTTATACAGAATAGGTTCGCGTTTGACCACATCCTGCCTGATGTTAAGCAACGATGTGGCCTAGGATGGAACACGCTTACCTAGAAGGAATCTGTTTACTCTTGATTTGATACTCATATTGTACTTTTGGAGAAACACAGACTCCGGCAAAGAGTTCCACATCCTCGCTGTGCAAATAAAGAATGTGGATTTGAAGCGCTTAGTGCGCACATGGGGAGCGTCTACCATGTACGGATGACGCTTTGATGTTTATTACCAGGTCTTAATCGCGCACAAAATACTTTGAAAAAACTTTTATTTCTTTCAAGGTCTATTGCAACATAGTCGAAACGTAAATTAACGTAAGTAACGTAGTTTTATATTTGTGTATATTCATGAGATTATCGAAAGAAATATTTTATATGGCTCCCTACTTTTTTATATACTACATACACAATAATAAATGTCTAGATTAAATCTTTTTACTTATTTAAAAAAAAAATTAAAAGCACTTAGATCCTTAGATTAGACACCTAGGCCTTTAATTTTTTTTTTGCTTTCTTTTTTGCTTAAAAGTGGTATAAGTTTTTTTTTAATGAGACGAACGAAACACTCTCCTGATGTTAATAGATAACGCCTGTCCAATTGTCCATGGCCATTGTAGCGATACAGAGATCTATTCTAATAATAAACATTTTGTAAAATTTGTAATGTTCTATAGCTTAATTAGTTTCCATAAAGTCCAAAATATAGTCCAAGAATATTCAACTTCAAAAGATTTGCAAAGTACTTAGAAATATTATATTTAATTATATTAAAACTACCTACGAATTATATCCTAACATTCATACTACAGAAGAACTAATAAACAAATTTAAATAAAATAATCTAAATGGCCGCTATCTATGGGAATAGGTATTTATTTTCTTCACTAAAATTAAATAATTACAAATTGATAAATAAAAAAATTTAAATATAAAAAATAGCTCAACGAGCTCTAGAAAGGGCTATGCTGGGAGTTTCCCTACGAGATCGAAATGAGGAGATGCGTAGACGAACTAAAGTTACCGGCGGATTAGCAAGTCGAAGTGGCAGTGGGCAGGGCACATAGCACGCAGAACTGATGGCCGATGGGACTACAAAGTTCTGGAGTGGAGACCACGGACCGGCAAGCGCAGCGTAGGACGTCCACCCACAAGGTGGACAGATCTAATAAAGACCGCGGGAACGCGCTGAATGCAAGCCGCTTCCAACCGGTCTTTATGGAAGTCAATGGGGGAGGCCTATATCTAACAGTGGACGCCCTACGGGTGAGATGATGAATATGATAATGAATGGAAAAAAAACTAAACACTGAAGTTGTTTAGATATGTAAATATCCGATTGGCTCTATAAGTATATCATTATTAGTACCACTTCCTTCACTTCAAATCGATTCGTTTCACGTTGAAATTCCCGGTCCACATTTACGTCACAATGTTGAAATTTTATCCCACTGTGTGCACAGACATGCACATTGTAGACACAATGTCATATTTATATGACATTTAGTGTATTAGTGTACATATTTACATTAATTTGGGAGCTGTATCATTCTATTTGCGTAGGTGCAAGTATACGTTAGAAATTAATATTTGTTTTTGCTTCGTCTGTGTCGTTATAAGTATATCAAAATCAAATAAAGGTTGTATAAAAATTAGAGCGTATTTATACCGTTTTGACCGAGATGACGATTATGATTTTGCATTAAAGTAGTTGTCAATTTATAATTCATATTATTTACGTAGCCATGATATTATAGCCATATTCTCTAGATGTTTTAATATATAATAAAAATCTCATAAAATAATTAGATATATATGTACACATGACAACAAAATGTCTTATAACCTGCAAAAAATTACCAATATTGCGTTGTGTCTAATTGGAAAAAACTCTCGCAAGTTGTAACAATAAATTTCAGGTGTCAAACCTAAAAATTTTCAAGTTATCATTGACATAAATATTTTAGCCATATTTAAAATTAAATTAAATAAACCTCTATGCTAGATTATATTATTTTTACCTACTACAGAAATCTCTCCTTTAGTGTGAGATATCATTACATAATCATGTTATGATGTGGATAATAGGCACGTAATCGTGTACAAAATTTTTGTAAAAATGACGTTAAAATTTTGTGCTTTTAGTATTCATATTATGAATTTACAAATGAATTTACCTATAAATGTTTCGTAGTCGATTTATATGCTAGAGGAATTATAGCAAGATTATTTTATTATCATCTAAAATGTTCTAAATTTATATTAAGACATATTTATTTTTCCTAATTAAATTTAAACACATGACTTATATTATTATATAAAATTGAAATATATTAACTGTGTCAAACTTATCTTAAAACAAAACATGTCAATATAAAATACTACATCAAATTTAAATACTGTCTTAAATCAAATCATAAACTAAACAAACACACACAGGAGAAACTAAACTAAATTCAAGATCACTCGCGCTCCGCACCCACACGTCTAAACGTTCTACTAAAATAATATTTATAAATTAATTACTGGGATGAGAATCCAAAGCAGCGTTAGTAGGATCATGTCAAAAGAGCTAGCAATGAAAGCTATGGAAAGAGCTATGCTCGGCATTTCTCTAAGGGATCGTATCCCGAACGAAGTAATTCGCCAGAGAACTAAAGTCACAGACATAGCTCAGCGTATTAGCAAGCTGAAGTGGCAATGGGCTGGACATATCTGTTGCAGAAGCGATAACCGCTGGGGTAGACGTGTTCTAGAGTGGAGACCGCGAATCGGCAAACGTAGCGTAGGACGCCCTGAGACTCGATGGTGTGACGATATAGGTAGGATGGAAGCGAAAAGCCGAGGATCTGACTGAGTGGCGTGTCTTGGGAGAGGGCTAAGTCCAGCTGTAGACTACAAAAGGCTGATGATGATGAACCATGAATATAATTTCGGTTTAGAGCACTAGAGTCCGACATCGTTTGCTTAATTTGAAAAAATATATATCTTCATAAAGAAGGAGGTCTATATCCAATGTTACATTTATTTAAACAATCAAAGTACTATCCGCACCTACACTACAATTAGTACAAGACTACTAGTCCATTTACAAAGTTAATTTTACCCATTTTCAACCCTTATTGTAAAGGTTTAAAGTTGAGAATAACGTTCGCTAGTTAGGGGTTAAGATGGGTGAGTTTAAATAGACAAGTTTGCCCACAATATCTCACAGTTACACTAAAACTGATTCTCGGAAAATGTTTTAAGTTTAGCCAATATTGACGGAGCGAAGCCGTGAAGTGAACAGTAGCATATTGGTATTTCGGATTCTGGTCTTAGTCAATATTGATTTTGACCAGCTTTGGTCAATATGGTTATGGTGCATGTGCAATGTATATGATATTGGGGTGAGATATTGCTGGATCAATTTTGGTTTGATCAAATGTGGAAACAAATTCTACAATATTCCCTGGAAAATCTCTTGACATTCAAAGGTATCGCTGGTCTATTGGGACAGGGACTCGTTCAGCGCCTAACACTTGCAACCCTGAAGTAGGTTTTAGATCTAGGGATATTTGGTGCTAGAACTCCTTAGCAGGACCACACATTCTGCCACTAAGCAGTAGTGTGTAAACATTGCTGTGTTCCGGTTTGAACGGTACTGCAGTTAGCGAAATTACTGGACTGTAAACTAACCATGTAATGTCTCAAAGAAATAAGCGCCAATTCAATGATGTCCTGGACTTTGTTTTGCTACTCAAAGTTCTATGTATCGCTGCAATGGTCATGGACAGGCGTTATTTTTTTACCGTCAGGAGAGCGTGTCGTTCGTCTCATTACTTTTAAATATTTATTTTTATTTTTATTTAATGAATTAGACTGTATTAAATACATCAACGCTTACCAAAATTCATATCAAACGTTAGACATTGTATATCTTTCAAGAGACGAGCAAAAAATCCATTGTCTAGCGTCACTTCTAAAGTACCTACGTCCATTGAAATATGCCTTTCAAAACTTATAATTTTCACAAATCCTTACATCCTATTGTTGTGAATATTTAACATGTCATAGCTTTCATTGGTCCCTTACAGATCACAAAGAAAGTATTCCTGCTCGAAATATGAACAGGTCACTTGTTCAAATAATACGTCTATTTGGGATTAAACATCTTTAATCTGTCCTTTTAAGTGCGTTCCAGTTATGCGAATCATTGTTAAGCGAGAGTATTTATTTATTGTCATAGAAAAGTACGTCGGTATTTAACATCGTGAAGTAACTTAAATCTACTTTTGCAATGTATTGTCATAATAAAGAAAAAGTAGGAGAAATTATTGTGAAATCTAAAAATGTATAATGTACAGAATATGTATCTATAGGTAGTTTAAAAGTAATGATTAGCGGAAATTACAGGACTGTTAAGACTAACCATCAAGTCTCAAAGTAATAAGCGCCACGGTAGCAATGCTCTGAATTGTGCTGTGCTTTTTTTTGATGGTTGACTGATGGTGTGGTCGATGATGATAAACACACCTAGCCTGGAATGAAATTGGTTCCCAAGTGAGGCTGCCGGAACACACAGTGCTTGGCGACAGATTTTCAACTTAAGGGTGGTGGTAGCTACCCAGCAGAGTACTAGAGAGTAACATACTACCATGCTATGGTTTCCTCACGAACTAACCGCGCTAACTACTGAACTACCATCGCTACAAAAGAGAGGTTCTCGTTCGTCTCGTCACGTCTACATAAAAAAAATCACATGTAACTCGTTTGTGAAACGCCGCTCAATGTAGATTGAATTCGCGTAAAATAGTATTCTCTATGCTAACGTTAAATATAAAAACGCGACGAGGTACGTTACGCACTTGTTTTGAACTGTCAAAATAAACTTCATAAACGCTATACGCGTTCTAAGCAAGAAATGCTACGTGAGTGCTTTGTATAAAACTGTCAGACATCTTTACTGCGTTAGTGTTTTTTCTTCGTGTTTCGCCTCGCACTATGTGTATTTTGCCAGTGTGAAATGTTTTGATGTTATCAAACATTTCGTAACAAATTAAGTGAAACAAGACGAAATCACAGTTAAAGTAATAGTGCCCTAATAAAGTAGTGGCAACTTTACTTTGATTTGACGGAGTTTTGGAAATAACAAAAACCTTTTACTGCATTATATCGCAATTTGGCACTTTATAAATAATACATCACTATTTTTTACGCATAAAAAATCACAAGTTTTGTAAAACAAAACAATGCGGTGACATTATTTTGCCACAAAACAAGACTCGTTTTACAGATAAAAAAAAATAACAACTTTTACAAGCCACAGATTTAACAAACCAAAGTTTTTATAATGCCATAGATTAAAAAACCGAAGGGTTGCTTGAAACAATCCAAATAACAGCCCATAACCATCAGCTCGTTAAACGAGCCCTCGGCGAAACATTAATTAAGTACGAGAATCGTATTTATGGCGTATATAAATTATGCCGTAAAATACGCGCGTATAAAATACGTATCAGAATGTGCGTATACAAAATGTACATTATCTTAAGACAGGCTTGATTGCAGCTGACACTTCTACCATAGTGTTTTTTTTTTCTCTTTCTTCTTGGCATCGCACTCTGTGCATTCTGCCAGTTTCAATGTTTCAGTATTTTGTGTGCAGTCTTTATTTTTCAGCTTTTTTATCTTTACAGTCAAAGTCCAATCTTGGTCAAGTCCAATCCGTGCTAGTCAAATCCAGTCATGCTTTAGTAAAGTAGTGGCGACTTTACTATAAGCTTCGATGGAGTTTTGGAGGCAACACAAAAAGTCATGATTCACCACATTATATCACTTTCCCACACTCGAGCTTGTAATTCGGCTTGATTTTCACTTTATGAATAAAACACCACTATTTTTATACATAAACACTCGAAAAAACACTAGTTTTGGAATAAAATACTATGGGGCGATACGACTTTTTCCGTGTTCCCGCCAAAACTCCACCATAGTGGTTAGATGCTCGAAGAATTGATTGACTTCTTTGATTGTGATCTTATTGCGATTGATTTTGCACAGATTAAAAAAGTTGAAAAGGTAAAATGTTGCGTAGAATATATTACATAACATAATTTAAGATCGTTAAAATATTTGTGTGCGTTTAGTTACCGTGCCTTCAGCCATTTTCTACGCGATGTTTTATCTGTGATACCTAATATTTTGATGCTGATTTGAAAATTAAGCTTAGACATTTTTTCTTTTTCAGCCTTGGCACGTTCATGCATTGTGCCAATTCTCTCACATAACATACAAAAAAAGATAAAAGTGCGTGGGATTCGAACCCAAGACGTCCAGATTGGAAGCCAGACGGTCTTCCAACTAGGCTGCCGAAACTTCATAAACCCGATTCCATGCTAAGCCCAAACACGGCTAGGTTTTAGGTACATATTTTAGTTTAAAAAAAAAAACAATTGAACCGATTTTCATTTTAAAAATACAGGACTAATCTGAAAGTCATTTTAGAAATTACGTTACAAATAAAGGAATTGAGAACCTCCTCCTTTTTTGAAATCGGTTAAAAATCTATTAGGATGGATTGGCCAAGAAAATTACCCGATCTAACTTTGAGTTCTTAGAACAAGTTGTAAAAACAAACACCTTACTAGCACTGGTTCCAGGGTGATAATGTCAGTTTACCAAGCCAGTTAGCGATAGGGCGCGAGCTACTGGCGCGCGCGCTACAATATTGTTTCTGTTACGTTTGGTAACTATCTGAAGGTGTCAGAGCGGGTTATGGAGTTTGGACTTTCTTATTATAATTACGAAATAATCAAACCAGCCATGACTCTATTCGGAGAATCGTTGTAATTATATGACTAAACGAACTCTACCGGTGACTGTATTTCCCGCGCAGTACACTAATCCAAAGTAATCTAATTTCTTCCTGATAAGCGTGCTCCATCTTAGACCGCGTACTGCTTAAGATTAGCAGGATGTGGTCAAACGAAAAATCTATTTTAAATCTTTTAAATCTTACTAATTACATGCAAACCTGGAAAAGGTAAGGCTTTAAACGATAAGGCCGCCAATTGTTTCACTGTATTTTAAATGATAAATGTGTTTTTTTTTTTTGCCGTGGTGGTGCCGGCGTAAGAATTGTACCCCACCCTCTCTACCCGTGGTTACCGTAAGAGTCGACTAAGGGATATAATCCGGAAGATTGGCAGCAGCGTCTTCCTTGAACAGACACACCTAACTGCGCTCACCAACCCGCCTGCCAAGCGTGGCGATTATTGGCAAAACCCCCCCAGGACGAGGCCTAAGTCCAGCAGTGGACGTCCTGTGGCTGATGATGTGTGTGTGTGTGTGTGATATTTTTTTTTTGTAATTTAGGTGTAAACAATAAAGAATTTACCTATGTTATATTTTTATTAATAATTGCTATATATTTTTAATTAAATTGTTTTCGAGTTTTTAAGACAAGCAATAAGGCAAACAGACAAACTTTCGCATTTATAATATAAATTCGTTAGTGATACAGAAACTTCGATGCGTGAGACCAATTCACACTGGCTCGATTTTTTTGTAATTAACATATTCAAGATACAGTTGCTATTGAAATAATTGTACGAGACTTTTTATTCGAACTTTGTATTATAGTATTTTTCTAAGAAATATTTGACTACAAACCATTTATTTTTATTCATCTCTTCCTGGCACAAAATGTAAAACGTAATGTAAATGTCAATTTAGATTCATATTTATGTATAACGAAACGATAGAAATAAATTAGACCAACTATCGACCCATGCCGTACTTGTCAAAAACGTCATGGAGATACCATGTCTTGTAGATAACACAAACAAACACACAAACACCTGTACCTTTCAGATTTCCCTAAAATGAAGATATTTTATCCATTTTTACGCTAATCCACATTACGTTGCGTCACAATGGCTGTAGCATATTGACAATGACAGTACGTGAACACAAGACTTTGGCATTGACATCCAAAAACTCTAACAGAACTACCCATAGACATAGATAACAATGGACTGAGCAATGGCCTCACAAAATTGACCACTCTTTAGAAAGAGACAACGCGACTGTGCGGCCAATATCTGTCTCTTTTTTGTAGGTCTGTAATGGCAAATGCCCGGAAGCGAAAAGTCTTCTGTGAAATGAAACAGCTACTGGCCGCACGATTGTTTTGTCTATCTCATGCTTTTCCACCCGTATTTACTTGATGTGACTTGTGGAACTACCCGCTAACGTTAAAAGCAATGATCTGTGACAAACGGAAGTAAAGATGCAGTTGAATAACCAATGATAAGGATAAATCAATATATGTAAATAACTGTAGTACATTCTTATTTACTTAGATTTTTCACTAAAACGAAATTTATATATTACTTAAATGTATATTGAAACGATTACTAATAATTTATTTTGTTTCATTTCTCGTCTATCGTAAGAATTATTTTTATAAAGACTGCTAAAACTCAACTCCTCTTTTTGACACTGCCGTAGTCGGGTTAAAATATTACACTGTACCACCAATCATATAGGTAGTTACCACTAATATTCTGTAGCCAAGCAGTAGTGTGTAAACATTACTATGCTCCGATTAGAAGGGTACCGCAGCTAGCGAAAGTCTCAAAATAATTAGCTCCAAAGTAGCGAAGCCCTGGACTTTGTTTTGCTACTCTAAGTTCTGTGTATAGCTGGAATGGACATGCGCTATCTCTTACCATCAGGAGAGCGTCTCGTTTATCTCTTTACTTTTGCAGAAAAAATAAGGAAAGAACTTAAAAGATTATTTTTGATTCAGATCATGTACATCATAAAATATTAAATCTTATTCTAGTAGTTGGTTTTATATAAGTTTTTTGCATATCTGTTTGCCAGTCGGCAAAGGCCTTGCCACTTTGCCACTCTGTTCCACATCACATCAAAAGATTTTTAAGGACACAATACACTAGATAGACTTTAGGTACTGTAATCTAGTGTAACAATGGTTTCGGAAACGTGGTTGAGTCGCCCACACGAATTCCAATGAAACTGGTTCTGTACTTATTAGAGTGAGGGAAACTTATGGGGCTCTAGATTGGAGGAAAATACGATTGCTCCGGGCTGAGAAAATGAGACAGGTAGACATTGATAAATGATAAGAGATTGTGTTGGCTAGATTTAAGAGCATTGATGTTTTTATTATAGAGGGAGCTGTCTTAGTTTTATATTTTATTAGTTGGATCTATTAATTTAAACTTGTAGCTTATCATATGGATTGCAGCTATACTTATAGTACTTCGATTGACAAGTTCAGTCTCATTCACACTCGCGTTGTCAAACGTAATCTAGTGCAATTACGTGAGTTAACTACCTACCTAGTCTAAATGATAATAAAACAAGATGTTTAAGCATAGGGGTTTCGATTTACTCCCACCAGGGGCGCTGTTCCGTTTCGTATAATTTTTTTTATATCTCTTTTAGTTCTCTGGCGAATTACTTCGTTCCGAGTGTCAAGCATAGCTCTTTCGATAGCTCACTGAGCGACTTTAAATTTGTGGACCAAATAAACATTACGTAACAAAAATTAACCAGGCAACTCCACCAATATTTGACCTCTCAAAATCTAAGACACATTTAACCAGTCTGTTTGCCTGGGATTCGCCTGTCACTCAAATTAGGGAGCTAAACGCATCCTGTATGTCTGTCTGTATGATAAGTTGATAAGATAATGCTTTGCTTGATTGTTTAATGCTTGAGTTATGTGATTTCCGGTGCTTGTAACTTGAGATAAGTTGAAACTTTAAACAAACTCGCTTGAGCGTCGAGAACAAATACATCTCTTGTGAATTTTTTAACTAATAATGAAAATTTGCAATGTGCACTTTGGGGTAGATCTCCTAGGAGATCGTCTAGGTGGATACCACTACAGTATGAGATATTCTACAGCCAAGCAGTAATGTGTATACATTACTGTGTTCCGGTTTGAAGGATACTGCAGCTAGCGAAATTACAGGGCTGTTGAGACTAACCATCTAGTCTCAAAGTAATGAGTGCCATGGCAGCGATGCTCTGGACTTTGTTTTACTACTCAAAGTTCTGTGTATCACTGCAATGGTCATGGACAGGCGTTATCTCTTAACATCAGGAGAGCGTCTCGTTCATCTCATTACCGATAAAACAAAAAACATAAGATCGACTAGGTAAATTGGACATATCAAACTCATTACGATTAAAAGTACCTAACTAAAATTGAAGTCATATTAATCTTGTTGAATAATAGCTCTCGTATTTATATAAAGTATTCAAATCTTTGATGAGAACTCAGTTATTTTTTTTAATTTCGACAGTTCTTCATTTAAATAATTATCCCCCTTTTTTATTCATGACAACCAAACAGCGAGTCTCCATATTCGAGACTCACTGTCTGGTTTTAATGTAGTGGGTCGCGATTCACTCAACTTTAGAAACCACTGGTCTAGTACGTACATATATAAGAATGTGTATGTGTATCACTATACTATATTTGTTTATTTATATACAATTGCTTGTTTCATATAATTTTACCAAGTGTCAGTTAGTATATTTCTATAGTCAGCAAAATATAAAAGTGCCAATATTGATCACAGCTGTCCACAACCGGGCGACAAATTCGTAAATTTATACTCACTCTTTATTTACAAACTCTTTGGGTAACCAACACCGGATTTGTCACGTATTTACACTAAACTCGTGAATAGTAAATAATGAATTACATTTGACAGCACACCTTGCGATTCCATTGCAAAAGTAAAGAATGGTCACGTGTAGAGAATAAAAAGAAACAGATGGTATTATGTTATGGTATGTGGTAGTGGAACAGATATTTTATGTTTTCTGGAAAACGTTGCTTTATTGCGGCCACTGTTGTTGTAAAATTTCCAATAATATAACATAAGACGTGAACACATATTATTACAAATGCTACTCAAAGTGCTCCATCGTAGATCGCATCTTTACTTAACATCAGGTGAGATGGAGATCAAACGCAAGACTATTCTTCATAAAACAAAAAAAGTTGGACACTTCTAACTCTTATATGTACAATAGGAGAAATTAATGCTAAACATTACCGCATTAATGCATTACCAATAAATTTAATATTAAAATGTAAAATATACAAACACAAAAAACGAGGATATAAATATTAAAGTTAATTTAAACGAAATTAATTATTTTCATTAAACTGAAAACGTGATCTACTAACTAATAAGCGAATTATTGAAACCAAATTACTAAATTAATTAATTTCAAATTTGGTCAGTCAATTACCTAATATCTTTAAACGAGCAATTCTTGTATATATGTATATATATATATATACCTATATAATCTGAATCTCGGAAACGGCTCCAACGATTTTCATGAAATTCAGTATGCAGGGGCTTTCGGAGGCGATAAATCCATCTAGCTAGGTTCATATCCAGGTACTAATAATAATAGCGCCAATTAGCCCCAAACTAAGCAAACCTATTTTTGTTTTTGTAAACCTACAGAACACCCAGACACAGAATAAACATTTATCGTCATATAAATGTTTGTCCCGGTGAGAATCGAACCCATACAGCTCTTGAAGTAGATATTCTACCAAATAAGGATCTAAAATGAAGTTATAACAAAACTACCAGCTAAGTGTTTCTAATAATCTTTCGCATCTACTTTCATCTTTCCTTAATCTTTGACACGTGTAAAATTTCTGCGAACCATTTAATGTGTCGAAAATCATTAAATACATCACACAAAAGACTGTTTTGTGCTGAAGAAACTAGTTTCACAGATATACAAGCACAAAAAGCGTATTTTGATGTCTAAATAGACACGTCAAAAGCCCAGGTAGACGGTAAAGTATAGAGGTACAATACAGCCTACTTATTTGTACAAGTGGCCATATGAGGAAGCAGAGTTTTTTCAACGAAAACAGACGGATTTGTTAAGAAAAAACGATAGTGGCTCCTCCACTCCAGTTATAAATAAGTTGGTGGGACCGTAGTTTTCGGTGAAAGAATTGTCATTAATTTTAACGGCCGACTGTTCGGTGATTTGTTCGGGATGAAGAATTTATTTTTTTAATAATTCGATAGCCGATTCGGAATTTGATCAAGATGAGTATAAAATTCATTTTACGCGATGATTTGTTGTTTTTAACGACATCCCTTATACATATATGTTATTGGACATATAGGAACAAAAAGAACTAACATTTTTCGAAATTACCACTGAATTTGATCTTCTATCCAGAAGCTCGAAGACGGCAGATGAAAAAAGAAGTTAAAACGATTGCGTATCCAAAAAGTTTTTACTCAAAAAATGCAGCGTTCACAGAATTTTATTACGTCGAACTACATCCTAATGGCATTCAACAATAGGAAATTTATTCTACCTGACGATTCTGAAGACTATTGTTCGCAACGAATCCCTCCATTTCTTTTTTTCTGATCCTTCTTGTTAGCAAGTCTTCGAATAGATCTTGGAAGGACAATGGCAGGTTACATATTTATAAGTGGGTGGGTATGATACAGGTGTTTTGTCTAAAATGCTCTTTGGTATCGGCGTAGCATCGTTCGAACGGTAAGTGATAGCTTTATTTGACAGAGTGGAGGTCTCCGAGATCGAATGAAAGTCACTGGGCGGACAGAATTCGTGGCAAATATGTTATTGACTCTTTTAGTAAAGATCAACCTAGTGATGATCAAACGTGTATTTACAGATCGTATGCTTCAGCTATCTTCGATCATACCGTACCTCATTGGGTATCAAAAGCAACAGATAAGTAGCATTGATCGAGTGTTAAAAAATTAGTGTTGCTCATCTCTCTGCACTTGCATCCCCCTGGCTAAGTGACAATTGTAGTAAACATAATGTATTAATATATTAACTGTAAACTGTGTAAACTGTAAACTAATATGAAAAGAAAGATCCACAAAAAAAAATGCCTTGCTGAGTTTCTTGCCGGAGTCTTCTCAGTTGAAGTGTAATTACGAGCCGCTAGTAGATTCAAAAATGTAACGTAACGTTCATAAGTGCCTTACCAGGGCCTAAACTGAATAAATGACTTTTTGATTTTGATTTTGTATACTGGAATAATTAAGATTAATTTTAGTGGAATTTGCTGCCTGAGGGGTTGGTTTCTTGATAGCTACAATCTTGACATCAGACTGTCAATTGCAAACTTATTTAGTGATAACTTAACTTGGTGGTAGAACTCGTTGGCAGGATGTCGTCTACCGTGCCACTGTAACGTGGACTGGTCTGCGGTGGTACGCCGAGGCGGTACCACCGCCAGTGGCGGATACATCCCCCCCTCCCCCCCTTACTTGGCCGCCGGCCCGGACGCTATTCTTTCGTTTCTTTCGTCAGTCGACTCTCGACTTATCCAATTTGCCAGGAAGAATAGGCGCAGGGAATTCATCGTTTAAGGAAGAGAACCACAATTGTAACTTTTTTATACCATCAGATGGCATTGTCTTGTATATATGTATAATCAGTTTAAATATATATATATATATAAGATATCCGCCACTGATGGTCCGCCGCAGACATTCTATCGCCAACGAGTAGTGTGTAAACATTACTGTGTTCCGGTACAAGCGTTCTGCTGCTAGCGAAATTACAGAGCTGTTGAGACTAACTATCGAAAGTAGAGCTTGAACGCATAAAGGTCTAGAGTCTCAAAGTAATGAGCGCGAAAGTAGCGATGGCCTCGACTTTGTTTTATAAAGTTTTGTGTATAGCTGCGATGGCCATGGACAGGCGTAATCTCTTACCATCAGGAGAGTGTTTTAGTTTAACTAGCACATTTTGAGCAGCCTCATTTAAAACTTCTCTCAAATAAATTGAACTTAACTTAAATTATAAATAAAGTTCGTCGCATTAAGTTGTTCCCTCTCGAGAAAGCTCCACAAGCGTATTCAAGCCGAAGATTACAGATTACCAACGCGGCCAACTAACGATTTTTTGTTCAAAGAACCTCACGCTCCGAAACCGGACATCAAAATAGTGGTGCGACTATAACAAATAACTTTTTTAACTATACCAGCAAAGCCTCTTTCACGTTTGAAAGGAATTTTAAACTTATATCATACATGTTAGAGTTTAAAATGTTATTGGGCAAGCGTCAATTAGTTCTACCCCGAAAAGATGGCTCTTTCGTCGCTTATTTTACCGAGTTTTTTTGTTAGTTCGGAAATTTAGTGAAGACTTTTTTTTAGATTCGATGCGCTTCTGTGTGTTTATTGCGACGCTGACTGTACAAATATTTTGTGTTCGTATTTTCTGGTCATGTCACGGTTTGGGTTAAATCTAATTCGGCCTTTCGGAAAGTATTGATTGCTTATTGAAGTTATTAATTTTTCTTATGTTTGAAATACGTGCCTTCCCAATCACAATTACAACCCGAAACTTTTGAATTTTATTTCAGAGGGAAAAACTTTACGGTTACAGTTTTCGAAGTAATAAGCATCGTTTATAAACGATGCTTAAATTTAAATGGAACTTAAAAAGCTCTATTGACTACGAAACGTGAAAAGACACGCGTGGAGTTTAGACTAAGTACCTACGTTACTAATATTAATTAACTTTGTACTTTATGGAAAGGCGTTTTTTTTAATTCAAAATAAATAAATAAATAAATGTTGTAGGACACATTACACACAGCGCCATCTGACCCCAAACTAAGCAGAGCTTGTGTGATGGAAGTCAGATAACTGATAGAATACATAAATACTTTTTTTTTTTGTAAATACATACTTATAATACATACAGAACACCCAGACACAGAACAAACATTTGTTTATACCAAACAAACATTTGTCCTTGGCGGGAATCGAACCCACGCCCTACAGCTCAGGCAGACATACTCCCAATGAGCCAACAGGGCTGTCAATAGGTTCGCATTTGACCACACCCGGCCTGATGTTAAACAGTAGTGCAGTCTAAGATGGAGCACGCTTACCTAAAAGAAACCTATTTCCTCTAGATTTGAAGACACCCATATTGTACCTACGACATAACACAGATTCTGGTATAGTGTTCCACAACCTGTGCGAATAAAAAATGTGGAATCAAAACGCTTTTTGCGTACATAGGAAATATCGGGAACAAATATAATATAAATTAAACCAACATCAACAATGAAGTACAAAACATATCTAATCCGATTAAACAAGCAGCACTTCCAACTCAGCGTTGTGATAAATACTGCACTTTCACTCATATTATATAAAACAATAAAAATACACAAACAGATGCACGCTTTTTACGTACATAGGGAATATCGGGAACAAATATAATATAAATTAAACCAACATCAACAATGAAGTACAAAACATATCTAATCCGATTAAACAAGCAGCACTTCCAACTCAGCGTTGTGATAAATACTGCACTTTCACTCATATTATATAAAACAATAAAAATACACAAACAGATGCGGATTATATTTAGATTGTTTATTTTCAAACTATTACAGCAGTATCTATACTATAGCGTATATAAATACGTTTCGAAAAATCCCATAAACTATCCAAGAAAAATTTAAAATAATAATTACAAGTAATTTTATTTAAATCACAGCCATTATCACAAAACAATAACAATAAATTGATTCGAATCATAATAACCAAGTAGGTGTCCATATTTACTTTTATCCTGTGTACTTTCTCAACAAGTGCAATTAGTAGAAAAATTTAACGAAAGAAAATATCTCGGTATAGTGTTAATTAAATTAAAAAATACCGTACAATTAATTAACTGTTTTTATTTGAGCTGAGATTTTGTGGATATAATTTTCACTTCCTGCTTAGCAATGAAGAAGTATTCGTATTTTATGGTTATAATAGCTAGCTAACTATATAGCAATAACTTTCTTTTTTTTAAATTCAAGTTTGATACTTCAATAGTTTGTTTGATTAAAAATGTTGACCATGTAAGTTTTAAATAAAAATATTAGGAAAATATCGTGGGAAAACCATAGCATGGCTGTAGGGTATTTCCTAGGACTTGACTGGCTAGCTGCCACCCTCAACTTGAAAATCACCGGTGTGTTTTGGCAGATGTGTTTACCATCTTTGACCACATTCTCACTTAACATCAGGTGAGCTGTAGTCAACTGTCAACCATGAAAAAAATCTATCATGGATGTTTACTGCATTATGCGGAATTGCGGACGTGCTTCGCTCTATTTACAGGTAAACGTAAACAGGTTCCATTTCTAGGGAACGCGTTCCATCCTAGACCGCATCGTTGCTTACCATTAGGCAGGATGTGGTCAAATGCGAACCTTACATACAGCACAGAGTCTCATGTCCAAAACGAAAATTCACTCAAAAAAAACGCCATCTGTTATTTTGACTGTACATTATTACAAAGTGGCCAACGTGAAGCCAAAATAGACCGAAACACGCTTAGAAAGTGGCGGCATCTAGAACCCTGCATCATATTAGATTTACCTTATGAAAAAAAAAGTTAAATCAACGCACAAAATGGTCATCGGTGAGTCCGGTAAAGCCCAGTAAAGTAATCTAGTAAAGTTGTTGTGTTGTTGTGAATGGAGTTTTGTAAGCAACACGAAGAACATTGTTAGTAAAATAAATCTTAGTACAGAGTGACAAATACCAAGATGGTCAAGGCCAGTCCATGTTTTAGTAAAGTTGTGGTGACTTTACTAGAAGCTAATTTTAAAACCAACACGAAATAACATGTTAATCTACATTATATTTAGCAATTTGTGATTAAAATGCCATTATTCTTTTTAAATAATCACTCGATATACAATAGTACAGATTTTATTGATTTGGCTTTGACTTTGTGTTTTGCGTTCCCACTAAAATATCTACGTACTTGCTTACTTGTATTAAAATGTTTAACCCTTCATCTTGGGTCGGATCCACGGACAGTCTCCTCCAAGCATCCCATATCCCAGTCGAATGTCTTCATCTAAGGGCGTGACCTCATTTGACCTCATGCCTCTTCCAGACCAGTTCCCGACCAAATAACTAAACGACTTAACGATATCGGCGAAATTACAGCGGTTTTTTTATTTATTTTCCTTTCGAGGAGTTTATTGGCTCTCAATACGTTTTTATGAGGTTGGAAGCGGCTGGATGATTCTACCTTTTGCAAGTCTTACATGATAAGTGATATATTTATGTTATCTATGATATCTTAAATACCTAACTATAAAACTAATTATAAAAAGTACCGGGTCGACCGATGTATTGACCGGTGTTTTGTAGCGACGATGGTTCAGTGGTTAGCGCGGTAGGTTCGCATGCCGAAGGGCGTGGGTTCAAACCCCAACAATGAGCTTGAGCTGCCGGTGAAGGAAAACATCGTGAGGAAACCATAGCGTGGTGGTAGGGTACTTTCTAGTACTCGGCTGGCTAGCTACCACCCTCAAGTTGAAAATCTGCCGCCAAGCATCTAACGGTGTGTTCCGGCAGCCTCACTTGAGAGCCAGTTCCATTCCAGGCTAGGTGTGCTTTACCATCTTCGAACACACCGTCACTTAACATCAGGTGAGCTGTGGTCAAACACCTAGCCTGTCAAACAATAAAAAAAATATAAAAAAATGCAAAATTTTAAACTTGGAAGCACGCGTCTTTTTTTTCATAAATGAGATGCTAGATCTGTTTTCCGGCCTCGATAACGCTTGTTTAGCAATTTCATTAAAATCGTTAAAGCCGTTTTCGAGATGATTTAATCAGATATGTATATTCAGATAATATAATTATAATATAGTATAAAAATAAATGTGTGTAATAAAAAATTAACTACTTAGAATGGAACTAATATTTGATTCTTGTATCTGTTGTTAGAATATTGCAGAAATATTTGTACGACACAAAATACGTGTTTTCGATAAGTACGTATCTTATATTTTATAAATAGCAGATGATCCAAGTAGTTAATTCAAATAAAACGCGTTCGCCGTCCGGGAGTCCCACCAGTTGAATAATTTTATTATCAGCAGTGTAAATAAATTGAGTGTTCGAGTATTGGATGCAATATTCATATTTTACAGAAACTAGTGCGTAAATATTACTGAGTGCATTCTGTGCCGTATAGAACTTTTTTCTTTGTCCTGTTAGGGTCGATACTTGAAATTAAACACACAGAGCTTAGAGGATCTAGAATAGATTAGAGCACAGAGCTTAGAGGATCTAGAATAGATTAGAGCACAGAGCTTAGAGGATCTAGAATAGATTAGAGTACACTACGTACCAATAATGGTACGGAATTAATTACGTTCGATTTATTATATTCTTCTATTAGTTTCGATTATTCCCGGAGATTTTTTTTTATGGTTGACAAGTAGCTTGTCTTAGATGGGCCCTGTATAAAATTTGTCGGGGGGCCCGACTTTCATTTCATAGCTCCACGCCATGTCTATTATTCTTGCACATACTTTTTAACGAATATATAATTGCCCCCAACGCCCCTGCCTAAAACTCACACATCATCAGTCATATGACGTCCACTACTGGACATAGGCCTCCTTCTGGGGTTTTGCCAATACTCGCCACGCTTGGCAGGCGGGTTGGCGAGCGCCAGTTAGGTGTGATTGTTCAAGGAAGACGCTGCTGCCTATCTTCCGGATTACATCCCTTAGCCGACTCTTACTAAAACTCACCTGATGTTAAGTGACGGTTTGATCGAAGATGATAAAGAAGAGAGGCCTATGTCCAGCAGTGGACGTCATTTGGCTGATGATGTGTGTGATGTGTGAGTTTTTTTTTATATTAAGTAGATCTACATTTGGCCGCCAACTCGCAGATGATGATGATATAACGCAAGCTAACCTGGAATGGAACTGGCTCTCAAGTGAGGCTGCCGAAATACACCGTTAGGTGCTTGACAGATTTTCAACATGAGCTAAAGTCACCACAACTTTACCAGAGCATAGACTGGACTTGATTGTGACTCACATTACGAGAGCAATCCTTTTTTTGCTTGATTGAATCATGAAACACTGGCAAACAGTACAAAGTTTGATGTAAAAATATAAAAAAAAAAACCATAGCCTTATCTAGACTCATTCCAAGCTCTTCTAAACCTAAGTTGATCTTGATAAAACTTTCCTCATATAACAGGTGCAATGCAAGTCATCGTAATAATAGAACCCGACTTCGTGATTTACTCTAGAGTTCGTCGACATCATTTCCGCTCCAAGTGCTGTATTACCTATACTCAAGTCAAAAATACATCTATAAATCTTTAAAAAAACATCTATACGTAATAATTGGTTATAAGTTTTCAACGATCATCTTTTATGAGGAAGATGATTTAGTATAAAGAACTGCGAGCGGCGCCGCGGGGCGTACAACTATAGACTTTAAAAAAGGCACAGAATAATTGAACACAGATGGACGATTCGAAAAATAACGTCCCGAAATTCTGACATTTATCTGTTCCAAGTTATGGGTACCGTTATATCGATCCTTTACGAAACCGTCTTGTTCATTTCATGACTAGTTGTTTTTTAAAATGTTTTACAACTGTATGTATGTATATTTTTTTGTAGATCATTCTTTCGTGTTTGTGTTAATGTTTAATATGGGCTGGTATTATACATATAAACCTTCCCCTTGAATCACTTGTCTATTGATGCAAACCACATTAAAAGTTCTAAGCGGCGGGAAACGACTGTTTTATACTATATAGAGATGAGAACAAAACGTTCTCTAATTGGTAAGAGATAACTTGCATAACCATTGCAGCCGTACCCACAACTTTGCAGCATAATTATATTATTTTTCAGTATAATTATCGCCAATTTATTATTTATCTAGTTTAAAATTATTTTTCTATGTTTTAATTACACAGGTCTTTTAATTTAGCCGGATACTCCCATAAATTATTTTGATCAAATTTTTTTTTTTTTTTTTTTTAGCCTGTAATATGAATCATAATATCTATTTTATGACTATTGTACTCGTAATTGGCGATTGCCGTATTAGTCTAAATAAATTATTAAAAAAATTGCTCCAACACTAATCTGTTATCTCGAGTTGAACATTTGTTTTTCTAATCTGCACTAGAGAAGCGTAGTTTCGATAATTACTTAATCAACTCGATCGTACGTCGATTGCGAGTTGTGTCGACGACCGCGCGTGATTCGATTGGAATCGAGTTACGTGCGAGATGTTTCTTTTTTTGGATACGGTTGTATTTTAGGCAATTTTGCTATGATTGGCTGTTAGGTGCTTTTGAATTTGGAGGTGTGGTGCATTGTGAAACGTAAATAATTTTATGGGAATAGAAAAATATATCTGCTATTGTTGTTTGTAACTTTGAGACAAACCGATATCGGAGATAGAATTTATTGTGAGAAGATAACTGATTTATAATTGATGAAAGATGATCTTAGTATGATACATAATATGTTAGTATACATTTACTGTCTCGTTTTTTTAACACGTATTTATAAGTCCGCGTTTGACGACCAACTCTTCTGATGGTAAGCGATGATGTGGTCGAAGATGAATCACCTTGACATTTATTTATTTCCACATGAAGGTTTACATTTTATTCAGGTATTATTAATGACTAGCTGTTACCCATGACTTCGTCTGAGCGGAAAACAAACAAATGTTACTTCAGTTCGCATTCTGTATTCCTCGTAAAGATATAAAATCTCGAATAACTTAAGTTTTTATTAGCCTAATATTTTCCGGTATTAAAATCATTCTAATAATCTAGGTAATAAAATTTCATCCAAATCCGTTCAGCCGTTTTTGCGTGATTCCGTAACAAACAGCCAAACATACAAACTTTCTCATTTATAATATTATACCTAGTAGGATTCCTGAATCAGGCGACGCCAAGTCACGCTATTAGATGCAAGTTATAAAAAAAAACGGCCAAGTGCGAGTCGGACTCGCGCACCGAGGGCTCCGTACAAATCTGAAGTTATATAAGTAAAAGGTATGGCATTTTTTTTAAAATAATAATTTATGCTTTTCGCAATTGTTCCTTTATCTGTGCTATAAGACGTTGCTTCGTACCAAATTTCAAGATTCTGAGTTCACGGGAAGTACCCTGTAGGTTTAAATTCCCTTGCGAATGTCGAAACTTTGCAGCATAAACGGCTGTATCTTTTGATTGCGTTGGCTTAGAAGTTTGATTTTTTCACAGCTCCAATGGACAGTAGACCTTAGTATTTGATATGAATTTCAGCTTGATACCTCTACGCGTTCCTGAGAATAAGGGTCTTGACAGACAGACGGACAACAAAATGATCCTATAAGGGTTCCGTTTTTTCCTTTGAGGTACGGAACCCTAAAAATGGATCACACTTTATGTGCATATTCATCAAAGGGAGATGTTGACACAAAGATCAAAATTCAACTACATTTTACCGATGCATCTCCCTTTCAAAGTATATCACAACTATTATCACATTACAAGTACAAAGAAAACCTAATCGATTATATAAAATATCGATATATCGATGTGAACAAGTCATTACCTCGGATCGTCTTCGTGATCGGAGTCGCTCGGGTCATGACTCTATTCGATGCTAAGTTAGGGTTGTCATTACTACTTTATGACCTTACACGTGTTATAATAAATTGCTTTTTCAATCATGAAAAAGGCCTCCACTTAACCGGACGAGCGAAAACTGTAGATGGATAGAATTTCTTTATTGTGCACACAACAAAAATAAAAATAAAAGTATAGAAAACAAAAGAATCTTATGAGCTAGTGTCACAAGTGTCATGCAATTACAGTACCTGGATGACCGACTTTGCTCGGTTTTTCATTGCCTGAAAACACGAATAAAACGACGTTTTCTAAAAATGAAACCTAGCTAGATCTGCGAAATCCTCTGCACACTAAATTTCATGAAAATCGTTGGAGCCGTTTCCGAGATTCCGAATATATATATACAAGAATTGCTCGTTTAAAGGTATTAGATAGATATAACTATAATTTTATGAACGAAACAAACTGATTGACATCAAAAAAAGTTTGTTCTATTCACATCACAACACACTTCATCAGCCATAGGACGTCCACTGCTGGACATAGGCCTCTTCCTGGGGAGGGGTTTTGCCAATACTCGCCACGCTTGGCAGGCGGGTTGGCGAGCGCAGTTAGGTGTGATTGTTCAAGGAAGACGCTGCTGCCGTCTTGCCGACTGCCCGTCTTCGGTATTACATCCCTTAGTCGACTCTTATGACAACCACGGGTAGAGAAGGTGGGGTACAATTCTTACGCCGGCACCACCACGGCACATTTCACGGTACATTTGTTCTATTCACCATACCTGATTTCATCAAAATTCAACTACCTTCTGAGCTTTAAATAGCTAAACCTACCCCCACATCGTTCTTTATATTTTAAGTACTACATAAAACAAAGAAATACTGCTCTTCTATTTATTTGATTCTTTAAATCATTACGTAAAATTAGAAAACAATATCTATCTAGTGATGCCTATTGCATATTACTAACTCTATATCTTATCTTAATATAATAATTTAAGACAATTAATTTCGTTTATCAATAATTTTAAAGAGAACGACAGCCCTACATGAGGGCGGTTCGAGTACAGTCGTGCGCTTGCGACGCCGACAGTTCGTGAAATGTTAACGTTGGTTTTCTAAATTTGAATTTGAGTCATGTGAAGAATCATTTATTTATTGTTTTTGAATTGGATTTTTATGTGTATGTATGTGTAATTTTAAACTACATTAAATTGAGGGTCAAAATTGACCAGACTCATCTCCGATAAAATTTTCTATGCAATCCGTCGAGTGCTCGAGTTTTCAATTAAACATAATTATGATTACTGATTTTTTTATCATCAACACTCATCTTGGTGCAAAGGTAAACCTATAAATCTGGCAACATTCCCACTCCAATAAATAAGATACATTTTTATTGCTCACGCCTTGATTACAGAACAGAAATAATAAAAATATTTAACATTATAATAAAGCAAAGTGGTAGGGTAATTTCTAGTACTCGGCTGGCTACACTTTCATGTTGAATATCTGCCGCCAAGCATCTAACGGTGTGTTCCAGTAGCCTCACTTGAGAGCCAGTTCCATACCAGGCTAGGTGTGCTTTACCGTCTTCGACCACAGCGTTACTTAACATCAGGTTAGCTGTGGCAAAATATCAAGACTGTCAAAGATTTAAAAAAAAATCGTCCTTCCATGTCCATCTGGGCCGTCCCAGACGAAAAGACTTTTTTCCTTCAGTGAGAGAAAGGACAGACTGAAATATATTTAATTTGAAAAATATATATACCAACATATCTTATGGGCTGTTGTTTTTGAAATAAATTGTAGTTTTTTTTAAGTACAAGTAATGAGTACGAGACCCTATCCTGATGGTAAGAGATAACATATGTCCATGACCATGGTAGCGATACACATAACTTTGAGTAATAAAACAAAGTCCAGGGCATCGCTGCTTTGACACTCATTACTTTGAGACAGGATGGTTAGTCTCAACAGCCCTGTAATTTCTC
This sequence comes from Biston stratarius, assembly GCA_950106695.1. NCBI lineage: Eukaryota > Metazoa > Arthropoda > Insecta > Lepidoptera > Geometridae > Biston > Biston stratarius. The sequence goes on from OX467108.1 coordinate 4,129,661, forward strand.
TAGCTGCAGTACCCTTCAAACCGGAACACAGTCATGTTTACACACTACTGCTTGGTGGTAGAATATCTGGTACTGCGGTGGTACCTTCCTAGACGACAAAAAGCTAAGCTAAGGAGATCAAAAACCAAACCAAACTTCTTGATTTAAAAACTATTTTGACGACATATATCGTCTTAAAAATTCTGTGATCTTTCATCATGACATCTGTTGTCATGGTGAATTTTGACCATAATATTTAGCCAGTGAAAGAGAGATCTTTACCAATTCAGTGTTATTTTGCAAAACACCTTAATTATGACCGTGATAACACCTTTAAGTGAGATTAATGAGATATTTATTCATTAGAGAAGTAATTAATCTATTTCCTGTGCTACTTTTTCTTCCAAATGCCTAATAAAGGTAATAACAGACTTGAAATTATTATTGAGGAAATATCAAGTCCGCATTTAAAAGGCTTTCGAGAACTTAGAAGATAATTTCAAAAAAGTAGTATGTGCGGAAAGGTTAATCAATCTACGTGATTGTGTCTGTTTTATGGTCAAAGTAACAATTTTGACTGTATGGGTTCGATACCCGTCCAGAAAAAACATATAAGTAACAAATATAGTTGTTTGTTCTGTGTCTGAGTGTTTATGTATTACTAACTTACGCCGGAATATCATGAAACTTGCGCTATTTTATTATATATATACCAACTACCTTTTAAACTAAGCAACGGATTTTAATGCGCTTTTCATCAATAGACAGTGATTAAAGAGGAGGCTTTATATGTATAATATATGCATATGTAGTACATTTGTATCATTGCACCCGTGTGAAGCCGAGGCGGGTCGCTAATATATATGTACCACAATTACCTACAAATCGTTATACGCTGAAATGTCTATCAATTGTCCATTAATATATTATTTAGATAAAATTTATACTCGATATCTATTCCGTTTTTAATTTATACCAATTAATTCATTCTTTATTTAGGAATGAATTGTGCCCCCTATTTAATAAACTAACAATAAGAGAATAAAAAACTTAGTCCCTCCAAAATTTGTTACTTTCAAGATTTCTTAGTAATAATCCCATCATCGCCTAGGCTTTGTAGAAACCATCATGCCTGCACCTGCAGTCCCATCGCTAACAATGTGCGCCAAACTTAATGACCGCTCAGACAGACGTAGTTGCATAAGTATGTCTATGCTACAGAACAAAACTGTTTTAAATCAAACGCTATAATTAGTAACCTGATAAATTAATGAAATTAAACAAATTTGTAGTGAAAATTATTCGTTGATAAACTTTCTATAAGATTGTTCTGTTGTAATTTTATTATAAAATGACCTAAAATAATGATAACGCTCAAAAGAAAATTTGTTCACATTTATTTCATTATTTTTGTTTATAACTTTTTTATTTTCCATTTTACGATAAAAAGTTTTTGGAATAAAGTTGAAGGCAATTTAATTTGCTACAAAGAATGTCTTAGGGTTTACTATAGGGTTGCTAATTTACGAGATACAGCGCGAAAACCCTTTGCTAAATGTAGCTTTTCAACGGACTATAAGTGGGCATTAAAATACATAAACGCAGACGCCCATGTTGTCTTTGTAAAGTTTTAGCACATTGTGTACAAAATTCTATCTCGACGACCTCCTGCTTAGAACACCAAGAAAACCACTTCTACAGCATTATACAAAGTTACAGCACTTTATAGTTTACAGTGTTTACAATTTGTCTCTCTGCAACTGTGTGTAAATTGTGCTCAGAGCGGTCATACATTTTGTCTTGAACTACACCATGGAAAATCACGACGCGGTGGCTTCCAGGCATGGTCTGCAGTGGAATCGCCGTGAAACTTGCAAATTACCCACTACAGTGAGTAATCCTTAATGCTTGTAGAAATTCATTTTAAAACCTTTTAGACCAAAAAGTAAATGAATAGATGTAGCTATGACAGCCCAGTGGTTAGAGCGATTGGTCGTGAGTTCAAACCCTAACAACGAGCTTGAGCTGCCCATGAAGGAAAACATCGTAAGGAAACCATAGCGTGGTAGTAAAGTGCTTTCTAGTACTCGGCTGGCTAGCTACCACCCACACAGCGAGGATGTGGAACTCTTTGTTTCCCGAAAAGTACAATATGAGTATCTTTAATTCAAAAGTAAACAGGTTCCTTCTAGGTAAGCGTGTTCCATCCTAGACCACATCGTTGTTGAACATTAAGCATGATGTGGAAACGCGAATCCACACAGAATTTAAAAAAAAAGTGAGCTATGGTCAAAACACTTAAAAGATCCATCAATAATTAAGTTGTCGAACCGAATCAAGTCCAGTATGAGGCGAGAGGTCATCCACACAACTCGATAAATGAATGTAGAAATAAACAAAACACTATCTATCTGTCTATCTATCTATATATCTATATCTTTAAACGAGCAATTCTTGTATATATGTACATATATAATCTGAATCTCGGAAACGGCTCCAACGATTTTCATGAAATTTAGTATGCAGGGGGTTTCGGGGGCGAAAAATCGATCTAGCTAGGTTTCATTTTTAGAAAACGTCGTTATATCCGTGTTTTCAACCGAGCAAAGTTCGGTCATCCAGGTACTAAACCATAATAGGTATAATGAATAGACTGTCTTATTCCACAAATTTTATAAATGAGAAAATTTGTTGGACTTTAGATGTTTATTATTTAATCACGCAAAACCGGCTGAACGGATACAGATGAAATTTGGCAAACAGGTAGCTTAGCTTTTATATTACTTTTATTTGCTTGCTTTTAGTTCATAATAATGATATAACTCCTTATTGTTCACACCAATTACAAAGAATTATAACAATATTAACTTAACATTAGTGGAACAATTGGCCTTGTCGCTTAGAGCGATCTCTTCCAGACAACCGTAATAGTTTGTAAGATTATTTTATTTTTTGTACTTTTTTTTTCTATTTTTGGTGTGTAATAAATAAAGAGTTTATATCTATCTATATATTATCATACCTTGATTGATGTAGTAAGGTGCCTTTATACAGTTAAAAAAAAAAAAAAAAAAAAATATCGAAAAACTAACTACGTATACAATGTACCTATGTGTTTGAAATTTGGTTTGTGTTTTATTAAACATGATTCCGGGATGAAAGGTATCCTATATCTAAGTAAAGTCAACGCGGCGGACAGAAGCTAGTAAGTAATAATTTATTACCGCCAATCAGTAGTGTATAAACATTGTTGTGATCCGGTTTGAAATGCAGCTAGTGAAATTCTAAAACTATTTGAGACTAATGCCCTGCCCTGGACTTTGTTTTGTTACATAATGATCTGCAATGATCATGGGTAAGCAATATCTCTTACCATCAGCAGAGTGACTCGTTCGTCCAATTACGTTTACATCTTAACTAATATTATAAATGCGAATGTGAGTTTGTTACGGCTTCACGCGTAAACTACTCAATGGATCTGGGCGAAATTTTACATGTTGGCCCTGGAATATGACATAGGATACGTTTCATCATCATCATCCATCACCACGCGGGTAAAACCGCGTGGCGCAGCTAGTAAAAACAATAAAAGTTAACAGTGCTAAAGTATGACTTGTAAGTAGAATAATTGTTTATTGGATAAATTTACAATTAAAAAAACCAATTCTATGCCTCTAAGCTCGAACACGGATAGGTTCTTGATATTATGGTTTAAATATCAAACTACTCAACCAATTTTTCATGTAATTTGATGTAATCTGAGGGTTGCCCTAGGTTTTTCTGGGATGACATCAGATCCTGACTTGGTGCCAATGAGACCACGTGAGAAGTAGGTATAGGTATATACCCTTTTAACCAAAAAATAATTTCTCGATTTGGTCCAGACATCTTTGAGTCAAAATCAAAATCAGAAAGTCATTTACTCAGTTTAGGCCCTGGTAAGGCACTTATGAACGTTAAGTTACATTTTTGAATCTACCACCGGCTCGTAATTACACTTCAACTGAGAAGACTCCGGCAAGAAACTCAGAAAGGCATTTTTTTTTTGTGGATCTTTCTTTTCATGTTAGATTACAGTTTATAGAGTAATCAGAGGGCATACATAAATAAAAAAGATTCCAACTAATTCAGAACCTCCTCCTTATTTTTGAATTATGTTAAAATATACTATTATTCTTAAGTTGGGGGTAAAATCACATAAAGCACCTAGTTTCTGATAAAAACAAAATGTATACAGGCTTAAAACAGAAGTTTTGTACGTGTGTTTGTAGTTACAAACATTTTATGATTAGGTATCTGGACTTTTATGATTACGCGTTCCGAGGTTTTGCCGTTTAGGATCTCTATAAACTTTATAACTTAATGCTATTTTTAGTGTGATGCAATCTTTAGTTTTAATAAAAATTTAACAACTTTGTTAGTGCATTTTTAAATCCAAATAATATTATTATTATTTTTTTAATTAAAATATTTTGCTAATATATGAGGAAAGTAAACAACACACACTAGAAATTAGAGGGCTGTTGAGACTAACCATAAAAAAACTCCAAAGTAATAAGTGCCAAATCAGTTATGCCCGGGACTTTGTTTTGCTATTAAAAGTTCTGTGTATCGCTGCAATGGTCATGGACAGGCGTTATCTCTTACCAACAGGAAAGCGTTACGTTCGTCTCATTACTTCTCCATAAATAAATAAAAATATAAATTATGTTTATCAATGGGATTTAGTCAAGCACAAAAATATGAAATTGGTTTTGTAAATAAACGACTTCGACGTTTCAGGCATATTACAATAGCCGTGATCGCGAGCTGACTAAAGAGTGCGCGTAAAGGGGCGTCTTGTTGAAAAAATAGTGTTGCGATCTCCTACCCTCATTTAGGTCTTTTAAAAACGTAAACGGCAAACTACACTAACTGGATCAGCAGATTGTTTCTACACTACCGCGATACAAACAAAACCAATTTCATTATTATATTCATTATTTTGTTCGCGATTAAGAGCCGGAGATAAACATAACTGCTTAGGTACCTACTATGTAGTAATTTTGGTTTCGTAAACATGTAAGTAGGTATGTTACCATTCCATGCTTAAACGGCATAATGCATAAGATTTAGATTAAATTTGTAATGCAAATGCCTAATATCTTGAATTAACACATAAATAAACTCCTATATTATATTTCCGAAAACACGGGTTCAACTTGTTTGCTATAATTTCGGAAAGGGTAAATTTTTACAATTTATTCATTGTGTTTTTCGGTTAGATATATAGGTAAATCGTACACGGTTATTTGTAATAGTTGAATCAAAAGCAAATTTGTAGCCATATTTTCATACTTACTTATTATGCTAAAGGCCTATTGCTAAATTAATACATATACCTACTAAACCATGTCGCTTAGACGAAAGGACGCTTTAGTTTAAAACACAAAAAGATGCAAAACGTTATAGCATCACACGTCAGCATACAAAATCCAGCCATTCCCTGGAAATACTAAAAACGTGACTGCACTGCGACTTCGGCTCCCTGCCGTTCCGGGACATTTCTTTGTTTTTAAACATTCATACAAAAAGTCAGCCCCTTCGCGTTCTGACCGGAGCAGGTACAAAACGCTCCTCGAGACCACATGTTACAGTATTCTTCTTAAAATAATCCTCCAAAACGGCACAGACAAAAATAACACGAAAGAATAAGCAATAAACTTTTTGAAAAGTTGCACTGCAAAAACAGACTTCAAAAATATTCTTCACGTACCTATCATACATTAAAAATAACACTGTTTTGTTCAACAATTACGGCCCGGTAATATAATATAACTTACAAACAATTGATATCTTGATTAGTCAGGTCATCTCGTGTCAAACTATATCGACGAAGCATAAGCAATCCATTCGTACAATTATAAATACGACACAAAACACATGCTCACTTCTCAATCTTTACATTCACTGCCGGAAACTAAATCGAGTCACTGCACTTACACTATCAATGTTCAATTGAAATGTCAATGTTTTAATTTAAAATAAACGGCGATAGTTTTTGAGTGTGCGCGGACGTTTGTGACACACGTCCGTCCCGCGCGCGTCGCAAACTAATATAACTATATGCAACGAAACGGGAGGACTCCGTAACACACCGTCGGCATTCTCATCTCAATCTCGCCCGTCGAAACGAGACAGTAACATGACAATAAACGATTGTAAAACTTCTAGAGCGAAAGAGATAACAGATTTCTCATTATGCACGCGTCGAGTCTGACATTTCAATCGCGCCGTCTCACTCCCACGGAAAGTTATTTCCGTACAAATTATATGCGGGCGTATTTGTCTTCCGTCCCGCTCTGACGCGGATAGTGCTAACCAGATAATGTCTCAATTGCATTTTCTTAGTGCTATGCTGACTGATGCACTAACACAAACAACGATAATTCATGGATTTGCATTGACGATTAAGTATTTAGTAAGTGGGGTAAGACATTGAAACTAAGTTAACAATATAAATATTATTTAATGAACATTTTCTGACTGACTTATAAAAGTAATTTAACTAAAACTATATTCATAACTACTTATTTAGTTTGCATTTGTACTTTTGATATAATGGTTCACGTTTGGACGGTAATATATTTTTATTGCATACCTAATCTATGTTTTGTAAATAATAATAAACGTAACTTCAAAAGCAAACTTTAATAACAAAAGTAAACTATTTTTTTTTTATAAAAAATAATCTGATACAGAATCCAGACTTAAAACTCGTGTTGCAAACATAAGCATTAATATTAACTTGGTGGTTCATTTCCTGAGCAGGATGTCGTTCGTACCACCGCAGTACTAGATATTCTGCCGCCAAGTGCAACTAGTATCGAGACCAACCTTCAAAAGTCTCAAAGTAATGAGCGCCAAAGCACCGATGCTCTGGACTTTGTTTTGCTACTCAAAGCTTCCTGCTATGGTCAGGCATGCGTTATCTCTTACCATTAGGTGAGCGTCCCGTTCGTCTCATAACTTTTGACATGTAAAAAGGGTAACTAAGGGTACTAAGACTTCGCTGTCTGTCTGTCCGTCCGTCTGTCTGTCACCAGGCAATTTTCACAAATTATGTATTTCTGTTGCCGCTATAACAACAAATACTAAAAACAAAATAAAATAAATATTTATGGGGGGCTTCCATATAACAAACGCGATTTTTTTTCCTTTTTCATAGATAATGGTACGGAGCCCTTCGTGCGCGAGTCCGACTCGCACTTGGCCGGTTTTTTGGGTAGTCGTTTAAAAAATATAACATTTCTACCAGGTCGAAATCACCAATGCCATTCTTTTATTATTCTTTATCTTACACATCTATTGTCAACCAAGTGGTATAAGACAGTCTTATCTTCAGCAAAACAATAAACACTAGATAAGTAAATGTGTGAAAAGTTAAAATTGTGTTGTCGTAAACTGCCGTGGTGGTGCCGGCGTAAGAATAGTACCCCACCCTCTCTACCCGTGGTTGCCGTAAGAGTCGGCTAAGGGATGTAATCCGGAAGATGGGCAGCAGCGTCTTCCTTGAACAATCACACCTAACTGCGCTCGCCAACCCGCCTGCCAAGCGTGGCGAGTATTGTCAAAACCCCCCCAGGGGGAGGCCTATGTCCAGCTATGGTTGATGATGATAGTCGTAAAAAGATGCAACAGTAAAATCTTGTACAAATACGAGAGTACAAATGTTAATTGGACAAGCTCAATTCATTTTCACAAAGCATCTAATAAGTGACAAAGAAAACAAAACTGACTTCAATCAAAGTAGAACAAAAAAGCGAATAAATATACAAAAATATAGTTTTAATACTTATCCTAGAACTAGCGACCCGTCGTGGCTTCACACGGGTGCAATGAGACACTACACAAAACATTGACAAATTATAAACCTAATCCTTCCTCATGAATCACTCTGTTGGTGAAACTCGCATAATAATCCGTTCTGTAGTTTTTAAGTTTATCGCGAACAGACAGACAGACGCGGCGGACAACGTTGTTTTATAAAATATAGCGATGATTGAAATAAATTTTTATGTAGTGACCTTTTTATTTTACTGGATCTCAAAGTTCAAGAAGTATCCCAGGTTACTGTATGCCCAAGGAATTGTTGTAGTTTCCCAGAAGGAACGTTGGTTGAGTCGTCTGTCTGTCATCGCTCCACAAACATTTGCTCAGAGGTTGCTGGACAAACAGCCAGCCGAAGTGTTTGCTGACCACTTCACAAATAGATAATTATTTAGTCCGTTTCGTTACGCTATCGTTATTATATTGATGGTATTTTATTTACAAGAAGTCGGGGGATGTGAAAGTATATTTTGTTAAGAAATCTTTTGTGCTGTTATCGGACATTCTCTATCGAAGTTTTCGAGATTTATCTTTTGAGTTTCTGTTATTGAAATATCTAAATTCTTCAAGGATGACTAAATAACATATGTTGTGAAAAAAAAATAGTGGGATTGACAGAAGCGGAAACTTAAAACACGTCACGTTAGCATGTCGGTGACGCGAACCCATATGTTTTGCCCCTGTCATAAAATCGCTCAACGCGGTTAAAGACAATTCGTAGCGATGATAGCATTGGTTAGCGCGGTCGGTTTGCATGCCGAAGGGCATGGATTCAAACCCCAACAATGAGCTTGAGCTGCCGGTGAAGGAAAACATCGTGAGGAAACCATAGCATGGTGGTAGGGTACTTTCTAGTACTCGGCTGGCAAGCTACCACCCTCAAGTTGAAAATCTGCCGCCAAGCATCTAACGATGTGTTCCGGCAGCCTCACTTGAGAACCAGTACCATTCCAGACTGGGTGTGTTTCACCATCTTCGACCACACCGTCACTTAACATCAGGTGAGCGGTGGTCAAACAACTAGCCTGCCGATTATTAAAAAAAAAAGTCACTTCAAAAATAATATAAGTTTAAATATGTATATACATACGTATAATATGTATATAACTAAAGCTCCATTCCAGGCTAGATGTGCTTTACCATCTTTCACCACTCTGTCACTTAACATCAACTGAGTTGAGGTCAAACACCTAGCTTGTCAACAAAACAATGGGTTCTAATTCAACTTGCAAGATTTAACCCGTGCGCATTGTTTTACATAACAAATATAGTATCTCTCAGTAAGCACGGTATAAGGTATTCATTCAAAAGAAACTGCTTTACAAAAATAGATTCTCGAGAAACACCAACAATGTTTGCCCACTTAACACTCGAGTCAAGACTGCAACGCCAGTACTTTCAAGACACGATAAGAAACAAGCTCTCGTAAGATCCACCGACATACTATCACTTACAAAAGAATCTCCGAGTTGTCGACAGAACGCGTGAAATCGCGTCATTCGTAATAGGTACCCTATGAATCATTTATTAGTTACTTGAACCCAGACGCAACACCCGAGAGTGCATCACTTATTAACTGCTAAAAAACAAAAGATCTCATCAGTACAGCGCGACAGTAACATCTTCACGGTGACATAAAACATTGTCATTTTACGAAACAATTCTTAAAACAAACAAAAAATAAAGTCTATTTTTATTCTTAAAAAAAAAAACATTATTATAACGATTCGAAGATCAAACCCGTTTTACGAATGAAATGCTCCGAGAAAAGGGACAGGCTACAAAAAGCAATCGCCGCACAACTATACTCGAAAGCTCAAAGGACTTGAGCTGTATTTTGTTTTGTCTGAGCGAGATAACTTGATCATCATCCCAATACACCAAACGACTTAATAAATTCGTCTAAACGCACATACGACTTTATTCCATTGTAATTAAACCCACAACGGATACAGTAAGATGCGTTTATGCCCTTCTTCGATTAGACGCTTTGTAAAAAGAACAATTTACAAGTTCGTCTGGAGAGAAGTGAGACGGAGCATGGATTCTTGCATGTTAGAGCGAGAGGCCCGATACAAGAACCAGAGAAGGAGGCTGTATTTTTTCTCAATTATTATGCCGGTTTCGATCATTTAATTAAGACATTTTGTGCATTTATAATGAAATAACAATATGAGTCAACGTTACGAACGCCTCTTAAAATTGCTGCGTGAAGTATTTGACCCTAAGTTGAATAATTTATGTGGTCAAGTGCTTTGCGTCTTTTTAAGTTTGCTCTGAGTGAAGAACGAAGTGTTTCTGTTCGAAATGATGTTTGCGGTCGACTTATGATATATTATTATTGCCCTGTCACAGCCTCGAATTCTTTTTGCTGAATGCGTATGCGCATTTTAAATGCACTCAACATTTACCTACTCTACTTTTATGTGGTTGTAGTCGTAAACGACTTGCCATTGCAAAAAAAAAAACTATTCTATGATGATCTCAAATAAATATTTTTTTGCGTATCTTTATAGAGATCCAATAGGCAAAAAAGGTTAAATTATTTTTCTAACCGAGTTATCAACTTACACAAATACCAGTGCAGTATGTATGCAGTGCAAGTATTTTATAATCCATCAATCAATCCGTAATTCGTTTTACCCCAAACACAGAATACAAGAAAGTCATTACTACAGACTAATGCATACCTTTTTTTTGACAAGCTAGGTGTTTGATCACAGCTCACAGCTCTCAAGTGAACCTGCTGGAACACACTGTCAGGTGCTTGGCGGCAGATTTTCTATTTGATAGTGGTAGTTAGCCATTCGAGTACTAATAAATACCCTACCACTATGCTATGGTTTCCTCACGATGTTTTTCCTTCACCGGTAGCTCAAGCTCATTGTTGGGGTTTGAATCCGCGCCCGTTGGCGTGTAAACCGAACGCTCTAACCAGTGAGGTATCATCGCTACAAAAATAATGCTTATAAAGGACATAAAATATCCAACAGACTGATAAGAAAAAGCGAGAGTCACTTTTTTTCGTTGAAAAAATTACCGCTGAGCATCTAGGTACGTGAGATGGCATCCACACAAACCTACCGAACTTCGATACGAGTGGGAACTGTACGCAATCCCACGACTTAATTCACAAGCAATTTTCTGCACATGGTCAGCACATTCGCAGGTGCAAAATGGATGTGTCGATATATCGTCTCTCCTGACGTCATTCAACAGATTCCGTAATTGAGATCATTATTTGCAGATGAGAGCTTTAAGACTAGTACCTGGATGACCGGCTTTGCTCGGCTGAAAACACGGATAAAACGACGTTTTCTAAAAATGAAACCTAGCTAGATCGATTTATCGCCCCCGAAACCTCCTGCGTACTAAATTTCATGAAAATCGTTGGAGCCGTTTCCGAGATTCAGATTATATATCTAATACCTTTAAAAAGGCAATTATATATATAAATATATACAGGATTATACAGGACCAACGATTTTCATGAAATTTACTACGCAGGGGGTTTCGGGGGAGATAAATAGATCTAGCTAGGTTTCATTTTTAGAAAACTTCGTTTTAACCGTGTTTTCAGGCAATGAAAAATCAAGCAAAGCTCGCTCAACCAGGTACTATACATACATATATACAAGAATTGCCCGTTTAAAGATATAAGATTTACTTATTTTTGGTCGATTCTACTTACTAGTAACTAGTCGATACTTGCTGGTCGATAGATATCCAAATTAAAGTTAAACAATTTATTTTTGTTCTACTTATGATTACTCACTTTTAACGTGCAAAGCAAGACGAGGTACTCCGCTTTGTTTTTTAAAATTTAAAATAGATACATACATATACAATATTTTATTAATAACACCAATGTTACAAGTCAATTCCGTAATATCATTTCAAATATATATCATTAAAAGAGTTTTAAAATACTGATTACTTGTCAATGATTAAAAAAACAAAATGTCATAACAAAGTAGGTATGTCAATTTGCAAATATGTCAATATAAAAATAATGTCTATTTAAAAATACTGTCAATATAATAAAATGTCATAAAACAAGGTTTGCATTTCACAACGCCCTGCCTTATATTATAGTCTGATGCAGGATGTAGTCTAAGATGAAGCACGCTTTTACTCTAGATTTGATGACACTAATATTTACTGAACTGTGTAATTTACAGTTTATTGTATTTTGTGGTAAAAACAGACTCCACCAGAGAGTTCTACATCCTTGCTGTACGTATGAAGAATATCTCCATGAAGAAGTCCACCGAATGTGGTCGAAACCATAGTCTAAGTAGCTTAAATAATTAAATGTAAGTAATCTCGCATAAGTAAAGCAAAAATATGTCAAAACGACGTCAGTTTCCATAAACAATTTGTTCAAATTTTTTTAGTCAGTCCTAAAAAATATATGAATACTGTCTAAAAGGATATCCTACATCTTTGGACAGTCCCAAAAATTTTATGGACTCTGTTCACTGAACGGTCATACATTTCAATGTCATAATGCAAATACAAATATGTTATGGATAACACCAAAGTTATACATTTAAAAATAAAAATATCATTCGCATCATCAGCCATAGGACGTCCACTGCTGGACATAGGCCTCCTCCTGGGGGGGTTTTATAATATATAATAGGGTTTTATAATTTATAATACTCGCCACGCTTGGCAGGCGGATTGGCGAGCGCAGGTAGGTGTGATTGTTCAAGGAAGACGCTGCTGCCCATCTTCTGGATTACATCCCTTAGCCGAATCTTACGGCAACCACGGGTAGAGAGGGTGGGGTACTATTCTTACGCCGGCACCACTACGGCAATATAATATCAATATAATAACATATTTCAATATAATAATATGACAAATATAAAATATGTCAATATGATTAAAAGTCTATAATCAAAAATTATAATTACAAGTAATTCAATAATGTACGAACTATCAATATATCCGAGATCTGAGCACCATAAAAAAGTACAAAAAATTAGTTGACTCAATACGTCTGGCTGCTACGGTAAAGAACTACGAACGCTGGTATAAACACTGTAATATATAAAATACTTATAAACCTACTTAAAACTAAAGATAGTTTTTTTATTGTAAAAGTAATGAGACGAACAATACGCTCTCCTGATAGTAAGACATATCGCATGTCCATGACCATTGCAGCAATACACAGAACTTTGAGTACCAAAACAAATTCCGGAGCATCGCTGCTTTGACGCTCATCACTTTGTGACTTTCGATGGTTAGTCTCAACAGCCCAGTAATATCGCTAGCTGCAATATCCTTCAAACCGGAACACAGTAATGTTTACACACTACTGCTTGGCTATAGAATATCTGATATTGCGGTGATACCTACCTAGACGACTTCCTGCAAAGGCATCTACCAGCAAGTAAGATGCAAGTATACCTCACAAAATTAACTCACAAAACTATCAATTTGGGCAGACCTGATAAAATAATTTATTAACATACACATACATACCCACTTAAACCGTACTTTCTCACCGGGACCGGTCTATAAGAATAAGTGATCACTTTTATTTAGAAAGATAACATAAAGTTTCGAGAAAAAATAAACATTTTGATTAGAGTAAAGTGTCACAGGCAATGGAATTTATGTTAATCGCATAGGAGAAAAGGACACCTTACTGGGTAAAATTTAGAGGTGGCCAAAATTGGAACTACGAACTTTTGTGAGAATATTTCAGTTTAATCTAAAAAGAACGATTGTGGCTCTCCCAAAGCCGTTCTACAGTTAATGTTGTTGATCTGCACTAGCTTTTGGATTAGAGGAATCTATAAGGATGTATAATAGCAATGACCGAAGATAACATTTTGGTTTGAAGTCTAATTTCTTAGATTTGGCTTAGCTGGGCCATTATAAGATTTCTTCCATTATACAATTAATTCTTATCAACATTACGTCTCTTTTACGTCATTATATTATAAAGGATTATAATTTTACTAGCAGCTACCCACGACATTATCTGCGTGAAATTCAACAAAAAAATCTTTGTTGAATTCCAATTGTTATGGGGTTAATGCACCCACCATTGCACCATTGCGGTGAAACACAAAACTTTCAGTAACAAAACAAACCAGAGTACCCTTCAAACCGGAACACAATAATGTTTACACACTACTGCTTGGCGGCACAATATCTGGCACTGCGGTGGTACATACCCAGACGGCCTCCTGCTAAATAAATCTACCACCAAGTATATTTAGGAATTATTTTCGTAAATATCTTGCGGAAAGGATTTTTGGAACAACTTGTTGAGAAAACGTTTTAAGGTTATAGACACACTTCTCGGATCATCACCACATCAACTTGAGCCGGTCAGTATTCTTTGTAAAAAAAATCCTTACTGCAACACACACTTATGAGCATCGTAGCGATAAGACAAGCTGGCGAACCTCGTACTTACGACCAGCCGTCCCTACGCTTACGCCTCACCATCGCCTTAAGCTTACGTCTCGCCGGCATCTCGCTTACCTCTGACGCGGACAACAACTAGCAAGCGTCTCCCAGGTGACTCCAAGCCGTAAGGATAGGTCACGGTGACGATCCGTCTCCGAATGGATAAGAGTACATCGTTTCCTATAACTATTATAAAAATCCAAATTTCCATCTGTATTTAACACGTTCACAGTCTAATTTAGCGTGACCCATTAATGTCATTTAAGGGGCATTAAAACAACTAACACGTTAAAATGTCCAAAACCCCCTGACCTATAACTTAATCTGCGGCTAAAAATAAAAATGATAAATAAGTTCTTAACCCGATAATGCTATGACTAATCGATGCCCCACCGTAAATAATTAATAAAACATACTATATTGTTAAAGGTTCGGTGTCGGGTGCGCTGTAGGGTTTCCTATGAGGTCTATTCGGATTTATTGGCTTGTTTTTGTAGTACAGTTGGCGACAAAACTTCAACACAGACAAAACTAAACCCTGCAAGATTTTTGACGGGAACGCGAAAATGTCATGTATACTATCAAACCTTTTTACTTGGGACAGGCTAAATGTTTGACTAAAGATCATCTGATTTAAGTTAAGTGACGGTATGGTCAAAGATGGTAAACACTTGACTTTGGCTTAAATTGTTTTCTAAAACGTGTTTTTTCGAATTTTAATGTACAAAGATCACATCACATATCATCATCACCCATAGGACGTCCACTGCTAGACATAGGCCTCCTCCTCCAGACGTGGACACAATTTAGTCTATCAACGTAGATTTCTACGGTTTGTGTGCAGCAGACTTGGTCTAAGGAGTAAACTTAAAGTAATATTCAGATAGATTAAGCAAATTTAAAATTAAGAGTCTTGAAGGTCGCAGAACTATCACAGACCTGTTCGCCCTATACAAGATTGTTAATGGTACAGTAGTGCATTGTTGCAGAGTGTTAATTTTAAAATATCCACACGTTCCGTACGCAATTTTCAATTATTTAGCATCCCGCCTGCTCACAATAATGTCTCGCAAAATAAACCTCTTGCTACGATATGCCGCACATGCGATGGCTTAAAGGAGCCCAGAGACATGTTCTCGAGTAACTTTTATTCTTTTAAGCTAAGTGTATGTGAAACATGTATATGTTTATAATATTACTCATTTAAGTTATTAGTACCTGGATGACTGAGCTTTGCTCGGCTGAAATACGGATAAAATGAGGATTTCTAAATATTAAACCTAGCTAGATCGATTTATTGCCCCCGAAATCCCCTGCATACTAAATTTCATGAAAATCGTTGGAGCCGTTTCCGAGATTCAGATTGTATATAGATACATATAGTTATATACAAGAATTGCTCGTTTAAAGGTATTAGATAGATAGATATTTGTATTTGTATTGGACCATTGCAGCGATACACAGAACTTAAGTAGTTAAACGAATTATAAATCGATCTAGCTAGGTTTCATTTTTAGAAAACGTCATTTTATCCATGTTTTCAGCCGAGCAAAGCTCGGTCATCCAGGTACTTTTATTAATAACACCAATGTTACAAGTATATCATTTCAAATATATGATTAAAAGAGTTTTAATTTTTATTAGGAGAGCACGAATTTTCGAATCAGAAGATACTCTTAGCTTAGTTTTAAAATCCGAAGCTCAATCGATTGAATCGAAAAACACTGTGTATTGTACTTACAACAATTTATTAATTAATAAGAATACGTGTTTTATGTTAATGCCAAATAAATGATTTCATTTGATGGCCTGGACTTCGTTTTACTACTCAAAGTTCCGTGTAAAGCTGCAATGATCATGTACAAGCGTTATTTCTTGTCATCAGAAGAGTGTCTCTTTCGTCTCATTACTTTTTACATTTAAAAACAACCAACTTTCATCTCAGATCCTCACTTATCAATTGTCCAATTTTTTTGCCCTACATATGTTACAAAAGGGTCTCCAACGGTGCCAATAACTTTCTCATAAAAGATTTCTTCGCAGAATCCCACTTGTGACTGCGACAGTACTCGTAAACGACGTACAGATATTCGTTTTTCGAGAAAAAAGTACCAAGAGAGTCCAGCTGTGCCATATTTATGACTTCATATTTGTTATCCCCTTCACACTTGTTGGTTTTAAATGCATTTGTCCTCGTTCTCGTAGTCTGGCCTCGAGCGTTTTCTATTGCGTTCTGTCGAAGCTGCTTTCGAGAATTGTTCATGAATATTTTGAATTTAAAGATGTTTCAATAAAGTTAGTTTTAATGGCCGATGGTTTAAATGACATTTGGAGACACCTGTCCTGTTCCTAACTGTGTCTTGTGCGTTTTTACAGGGGAATATTACACTCGTACTAATAGTTGTTCACCCCATACAGTGACCTCACGATATTTATACCTTCAGAAATCCTGATGAATTAGATTTATATTTGAATTGCATTAGTTGTGATACCTTACCTACAAAATGGAAGGAATAAAATAGCTAATATGTAAGTAGGTCTTCATCATCATCAGCCTATCGAAGTCCACTGCTGGACATAGGCCTCTCCCAAGACACACCACTCAGCCCGATCTTCGGCTTTTCGCTTCCACCACTGCCAGCTGTCCTACGGTATATCGTCACTATCGAGTCTCAGGGCGTCCTACGCTACGTTTGCCAATTCGCGGTCTCCACTCTAGAACACGTCACACTATGTGGGTAGCACGTAAAAATGTATTTATTACATAATTATTATTATAAAAAAGAAAGTTTTTGTTGTTAACACATACAAACATACGTTTTATGATAATATGCAATCTTTAACAAAATAGGTATTGTTATGCAAGTTGTAAACTTTCGCGATATGAACAATTGAACAAACGTGGTGGTGTACAATTTTGTGCGCGGTGATAAATATAAAATACTAGCTGTGCCCCGCGGTGTTACCTGCTGTTCCCACGTGAACACTACATTTTTTCGAGATAAAAAGTCTATGTGTTAATTCGGGGTGTTAGCTACCTCCATAACAAATTTAATCCAAATTGGTCCAGCCGTTTGAGTGTGAATAAGTAATAAACATACACACACACACACTCACAAACCTTCGCCTTTATATTGATAGGTATTTTTTTTCATACGAAAGTACTTGTTGTTAGACGCTTGACGTGGTAAAGCTTAACAAATTTCGATTATATTTGGAATACAGATAACTCTCCTTGGCTACCGTATTACGTACCTAATAGATGACATGATCACTTCGTCCAGTTTAACTGCAGAGCAGTGTATACACCTTGTTCAATAGTTCACAAGAATATTAATGTTACCGTATTCAATAATAAAAAAAAAATTATAATATCATAATACGAGACAATATTAAGTTTTTTTATATCATAAAAAACGTCACAATTTTTTTATGTGGGTAAGAGTAATAGACGAGCGCGCTGCCATCCTGATGGTAAGAGATAATGCCCATGACCAATGCAACGTTACCCAGAACTTTGACTTGCCACTTATTACTTTGAGATATTCGATGGTAAGTCTCAACAGCTTGTAATTTCGTTAGCTGCAGAACCCTTCAAACCGGAACACAGTAATGTTTGCACACTATAATACTGTTTGTAGAATACGTTGGTAAATTCATAACAATAAGTCACATTTTAATTTTAATAAAATCAACAACGAACCATTTCTCGTAACGCGGATGCCGCGGTAAAATTAATTAAAGTTCAAAGCCGTAAGTAAATACCTACACCGTCCTGGTGTATCGGTTTACTGAATACCTAGAACTATGCACCTAACCTAAGCTAAACAACGTGATGTAGTTGTTAGAATACCTAGAATCTATTGCGCTAATGCGGGATATAGTAGATGGGACTATTTTTGGGGTTCAGTACCTCAAAAGGAAAAGGGAACACTTACAGGATCACTTTAAAATAAAAAAATAAGAATAATATGCATTTATTTCAGGCAACTAGAATCATATATAAAAAAAAAATGTTACAATCAAATACACTACAAAACAAAAACTTTGTTGTCCGTCTGTCCGTTTGACAAGACCTTCGCGTGGAGGTACAGAGTTGAAATTAAAAGCATATACGCAGATCTATATTCACTTGCAGCTGTGAAAAAATCAAACTTCTCAGTTATTAAAATAAAGTTACAGCCGTTTATGTCGCTAAGTAAGTAATTGACGTGGTGATGCCGGCGTAAGAATTGTACCCCACCCTCTCTACTCGTGGTTGCCGTAAGAGTCGGCTAAGGGCTGTAATCCGGAAGATGAACAGCAGCGTCTTCCTTTAACAATCACACCTAATTGCGCTCGCCAACCCGCCTGCCAAGCGTGGCGAGTAATGGCAAAACCCCCCCAGGAGGAGGCCTATGTCCAGCAGTGGACGTCCTATGGCTGATGATGTGATGTCGCTATATTTCGCATATTTCGACACTCACAAGGGGATTTAAAACCTATAGGGTACATCCCGTTGACTTAGAACGATGACATTTGGCAAGAAGCATTGTCTTATAATCCACATAAAGGAAAAAATCAGAAAACTGTACATTATTAATTTAATTACAAAAAAATTGTATATATATATATATATATATGCTTTTATTTATCATACCTACTAGTTTGTACGGAACCCTCGGGGCGAGTCTGACTGGCACTTGTCCGTGTTTTTTTTTCTGTAGTTCGAGAAATTGACAAAAGATTTCCACTTCTCGACTAAGCTAAATAAATAAATATTGGAGGACATTTCACACAACGCCATCTAGCACCGAACTAAGCAAAGCTTGTACTAGGGAAACCAGATAGCTGACAGAATACTCAAACACCTTTTTTTTGTAAAGTATAAAAAGTGTATTTTTTTTCACATTAGTTAGGCAACATAATTTTGAAGTGAACCGCTAAACATTGGAAATTGCTGTCCGAGTGGGTGTTCCCTGATTGATACAATCTGGGTGCCTTCAAGTCGCGAGTGAATCGGTTTCTTCTAGGCGAGCGTGCTCCACCGTAGTCCGCATCTTCGCTAACATCAGGACATCAGGCGAGTAGAATGCAAGCCTATCTTCAATTAAAAAAAAACCGGCCAAGTGCGAGTCCGACTCGCGCACCGAGGGTTCTATACAAACCTATAGGTATATAAGTAAAAGTTATGGTTTATATTTTTTAATGGTTATTTATGTTTTTTTCCTTTATTTGTGCTATAAGACGTTACTTCGTACCGAATTTCAAGATTCTGAGTTCACGGGAAGTACTCTAGAGGTTTTGATTCCCTTGCGAGTGTCGAAAATTTGCAGCATAAACGGTTGTAACTTTTGATTGTATTG
This sequence comes from Biston stratarius, assembly GCA_950106695.1. Taxonomy (NCBI): domain Eukaryota; kingdom Metazoa; phylum Arthropoda; class Insecta; order Lepidoptera; family Geometridae; genus Biston; species Biston stratarius. The sequence continues at coordinate 4,149,289 of OX467108.1, forward strand.
GTTAAGAAATTTGATTTTTCTACAGCTCCTAGGGACAGTTGACCTGAGTATTTGATATGAATTTCAGCTTGATACCTCCACGCGTTTCTGAGAAAAAGGGTCTTGACAGACAGACGGACAACAAAGTGATCCTATAAGGGTTCCGTTTCTTTCCTTTTGAGGTACGGAACCCTAAAAATATTGAGATGTAAGGCAGAGCTGTCTTTACCCGGTGCAATGGGATCGTGGCACCTGGGCGTAGGGTCTTATAGGGCACATGCTGGTTATATTACTACACTATTATATATCACACGATGCGTAATCACAAATCAAGATTACTTAACAAATATGTATTAAACCTGCATCAACCGCTATCTTCACGTGCGAGGCGCGCGGCGGCCCGCAGTGCGAAGCAAGACGAGGCCGCGCGCGCGTTGTCTCAGCTTTGTCCCCATGATGAAGGCCACCGGATGTGACCGAAACTATAGTCGGAGTTTCCGATAAAATTAAACGTGAGTAATCCCGCATAAATAAAACAAAAATTTATTAAACCTATAAAAATGCTTATACATATATTGTTTATAAAATATGCCTCATGCAGCTTTTTGTACGATCTTTGCGATTTTCGATGTGCAAGCTAATCGATCTTATTACTACAACAGTAACATTCCAACAAACATAAGCGGCAATTATTGTGAAGTATTATACAAAAAAATGGAACACCGAAATTAATGACAGTAAATTATTTAGTCCGAAGACGGGGCTTGGATCAAATAAGTCTTTGACCCGCGGTACGACACTGTACTTTTCATCACGAATACAAGGAAAGTAAAAATAATAACAAGAATTAGCCAGAGAAACAAAAAAAAAAAAAAAAACAAATGAAGATCGGATTGCCGCTTTCCCGCCATTTTTTTTTTGTCGCCGGCCCTCTATTCAGCCTTTATTTTTCATTTTCAGTATAGAAATAAATGGTAAATATTTTGCCAAATCTATATTGTTATAATAATAGTTGAAAGTAAATTAAAATAAAGTAATTAAAAAAAAAAACTTTAATTAATACTTAACTTTATGTTATTTCAATTTTACATCGTGCTGTAATTGATTGGCTGTATAGAAAGTTGGAACGTGGTTCAATAGAAATGTGAAAATAGAACTAGTTTTTTTAAATAATTTGACAGCTGTCAGTTGAAAACGATTCTCCCTACGGGCTGAAAAGTATTACTTTCAACCCGCTCCTCAGGCAAGACCTACTTTCTGAAGTATGGACTAATGAATATTTTTTTTTCTTTTGGGAATGTGGGCGCATAATATGGTTAAGACGGCGGCCCTGCTGTAAGGCTTTTAAACAAATCCGATCTTGAAGCTATGAATACTTAATTGAGTGGAAAGAGGGAATAGTTTCTTTGCTAAGGAGTGATTCTGTTGTAATAAAAAAAACTTTTTTATTCCTAGATGCAACTTTTAAAAATCACTTAATCCGACAAAATATACTTTACAAATCCATAAATAGCATTAGAAAAACGTGTCTGTCCGTGTCTATGTATCAGAATGGACTCTATATCTACTAATTATCACGTCTGAGGAAGGCCGATGGAGATATTTTTGTTTTTTCAACCTACCCACTTAATAACATTCTTCACGCTGTGGACAGAAGTGGGGATGAGCGGCACAGAGGTGCAAAATTACAAATAAACAATAATGTTAACTTTTAGGTATTTTTTATTGTCAATATTTAGTAATCCATAGAAGGAGGTAGTTTTGGTAGGTACCACCACATTATTAGATACGTAATACATATTTATAATACAAACAAGCTGACCCGGCGAACTTCGTATCTAACAGTCAATAGACATACCGGCAGCAGCGCCACCTACCGGGTCCAATTGTGTTTTCAAACCATCCAGGAACCCATTGAAATATACACACAAAATTTTATTCAAATCGGTCCAGCCGTTTAGGAGGAGTTAGGCAACAAACACACGTACAGAAGATTTATATACATACGTACGAAGATATATTATTATGTAGATAACACCCAGACACACAACAAACATGTAAGCGATGTTAGCTAAGTGGTTAGCGCGGTAGGTTCGCATGCCGAAGGGCGTGGGTTCAAACCTCAACAATGAGCTTGAGCTATCGGTGAAGGAAAACATCGAGAGAAAACCATAGCATGGTGGTAGGGTACTTTCTAGTACTCGGCTGGCTAGCTACCACCCTCAAGTTGAAAATCTGCCGCCAAGCATCTAACGATATGTTCAGGCAGCCTCACTTGAGAGCCAGTACCATTCCAGGCTAGGTGTGCTCTACCACCTTCGACCACACCGTCACTTAACATCAGGTGAGCAGGGTCAAACAGCAAACTTGTCAAACAAAAAAAAAAAACATTTATCGTCATATAAATCGACATATCCCTAGAACAAAGTTAGATAAAACTACATTTGCAAAAACTCAATTGTTAAGTTTTTGCTGATGTTATTTTGTTCTACGGATAAGTCGAAGTATGTATACTGATGGGAATCGAATTCACGCCCTACAGCTCTTGAAATTGATATTCAGGGCAGCTAAAACAACACAATAAACGCTGTTCGCGTTTTCGACAAGGAATCCTTTGTGCATTAAAGAATCAGAAGTCAGAAGAGCGCTTCATTCATATATCATTAAAAAAAAATAACAAATAATAATAGATTCGACTCCATAGTTTTTTCAAATAAACCATCTAAGCCGTGGTCGCAGCGGTCATCGAGTCATCGGGCGGAAGTCTACGAAACCGTTCATTTTGGGGCTTTTAAAACAACTCCCACATTTTTTTTCACGCACTCATCCGAGTTTATGGCCGAGGATAAAACAAAAAAACGATACATGGATCCATACATACACTAAGTCAAACAAAGTTTTCGAGAAAATGGCAGAAACATCTTTTCTATGTGACACTGTATATCTAGCCATGAGACACCAAAGAGGTTGTATAATTTAAAAAAAAAACCTACGCAATTAACAAAACACAGCTAAGAACCACCGCAAAGAAACTGGCTTGGAAATTAAAATAAAAAAAACCGCATCGAAATCGGTCCATCCGTTTGAGAGCTACGATGCCACAGCCAGACACACACACACACATACAGACAGATACAGCATCGACGTCAAACTTATAACACTCCTCTTTTTGCGTCGGGGGTTAAAAATCAGAAGAATGGCGTTTGTGTTTTGTTTTTGAGTTGGTAGTCAGTTGTCTAACCGTATGAATAAACCGATGTTAGCTCAGTGGTTAGTGCGGTCAGTGCACACGCCAAAGGGTGTAGGTTCAAATCCCAACAATGAACTTGTAGCTGGTGAAGAAAAGAAAAAAGGAAATTAATGTTTTTTTTTTAATGATTAACAATCTAGGTGTTCGACCACAGCTCACCTGATGTTAAATGACGGTGTGGTCGAAGATGGTAAAACACCTAGCCTGTAATAGAATGGGCTCTCAAGTGAGGCAACCGGAACACACCATTAGGTGTTTGGCGAAAAATCTAGCCAGCCGAGTACTCAAAAATACCTTACCACCATGCTATGGTTTCCTCACGTTTTCCATTACGGGCAGCTCAAGTACATTGTTGGGATCTGAACCCACACCCATCGGCGTGTGAACCGGCCGCTCTAACCACTGAGCTTTCATGTATCATTATAAAATATTAAAACTAATCTGCTAATGTTTTTTATTTCTTATCAATTCTGTTATTTTTAGCGCCATCTGCTGTGATTGTTATTAACTACGTACGCAAAGAAGTAACTTTAATTACGATTCATTGTGACACGCCTGATTTCATTTTAGTTTAAACAGTAACACTAGGTGGCTCTAAAAGCATTTTATTGACGTGTTTCTTGTACAAGAGTATGAGGTTTCTTTGAAGTGTTTGTTCTCCAGGTTTTTTCTAGTTGGATTATGAAATGACAGAAATTAACTTAACACTATATAGTTTAAAAATACTTTTACGAATATAGAATTCGTTGGTTATTAATATTCACCGCGACAATTTTTTCTACTGCATAACAAATAGCTACCGCACACTAACAGCACACTAGATGGCAGTAAACTGAATTGTAGTACATGCTATTTTCGTTAGATGGCATTGTGACTTTTTTAGTACCCGACCTTATCAAGAATATAGTCTAATAGTATGGTAACAGATAGCGAACCTCGTATTTTGAATTTGATCGAATAATAGCGTAATGAAGTCGATACATAGCGAACGGACCGAATGAAAATGACTGATTTCGAAGTTGTAGTGAATTTGTTGTCTTGTCGGGACTCGTTCGCTCGGCCAGTTTGTCGCCGCTTCTGTAGCGAGATGCTATATTGTGTATCGGCTGAAGAAAAAACGGTTTTGTCGTAAAAATGCTATGATTGTGTTTTTTACGTGTTTTGTGACTGAAATCTGCTTAAAAACGAATGTTTAGATCTCGATGTCGGTTATGAAGTGTTTGTTTGTGTAAATAAGTGAACGTTTCAGTGTATAAAGTTGTGATGTCGATGCGGCTCAAGTTTGCCGGTTTTGTATTATTATGGTGAGCGTGTGATCGATATTAACCCCCTTTTCCTTTCTTTTCTGTTGTTTACTTAGACTTGAACCTGCACTTTCTGGCCTTTTGAAGCTTTTCTTATTACTGTAGAGGATTGTTCATTCTGTAAACATGAACCTTGCTTGACCTAGGATAACGACAGCCTTTTCCTACTAAAACGACGTTTGATAATATTGAAATCTTACTTATTTCCTCAATTTCTCAGCTTAGTATGTAGCTACTAATTGGAAGCTAACGCGCGCACGATTTTTGAATTATCTCATTATTATATAAAAATGCATTGTTTGTGTTTTGTTGATGCCAAAGACACGCTTTCTGCTTGCATTCGTATGACAATGAATAATTCATTATTAAAACACTGAAATATTTTATGGACGGTACGTTTTGGAAATGCTTGAGTCAGTTATTAAATAATCTCTACTAGATATTATGTCAAGTTATTTGGGTAGACTGTCAATAAGTCCATAACATATTATTATGAGAAAATAAAAATTGTAAAGACTTTAATTCTCTATGTTTTCATCACACTATGCTTTATGTAGGTACTTATTGGTTTGGAAGTTACTATACTTTTTGTGATAATTACAAAATTAAGACAATAAGACCAATTTTGAAGGCTGTTAACAGTTCAATTTTTTTTTTTTAATTATGCTGTAATGCCTTTTTACTGCAAAGAAAAAGTATAATTTTTAGTAAGCTTACATCTATCTACCAAAACCTCCAAAGTTGGTCAAAATAACGTTTTTATATGTTAGTTATATACTTAATGATTATGTATCTATAGATATTACCTATGTCAAGTTATTTGGGTAGACTGTCAATAACAGGAAATTGATATAAACAAATAACATCCATAGCTACGGGCCAAAAGAATTAAAATTCGTTTGTTGATTTATACAAAGACTATTGATACATATTTTCTACCGCTGAATAGTACTAGAATTAGCTCTAAAAGTAGCTTCTGGATTCGTTATGATGCATGAATAAAATTGATAGAATTTGTTTTACAGCAATGAAGTGTACATCAACTGATTCATGATTATCGACACAATTTCTTTAGAATTTATTCAACCGTTTATTGGTCATAAAGCAAGAAACTTATTCATAGAATGTACAATGATATATCTGATATTTTACACGAGGTTAATGTGTTAAGCACATGTTTTTAATAGAGTCGGAAAGCGAAGGGCTCCATTAAGTAATTAAGCCAGATTGGTATCAAGCTTATTTGATTAAAGTCAATTTTGTTTGATGGTTCCCTGATTAAATGTTAATTGTAATCTAGGGTGTTGAGAAGAAGATTTTGACACAATTAGGTTTTTTTTTAAATTAATTCTGTTGGGTAGTTGGGTTGGGTACTTGTCATTTCAACATTTTACTACTAGCTTTTGTAAAATGTTTCAGTTTTGTATTTTTTTTTTGTTTGTATTTGTATTTGTTTAACTTCTATAATATTACTGACAGCGCTCCACAGTCTCTAACATCCATGTATAGAAGTAATAAAGATATACATATATACACACAATAACTTTAGTAGGTATTTTATAATAGTGAGATCATCTGTGAGTGGCTCTTATGCTTTTAGTTTATTACCTATATTTATTTATGTGTCAATCTATACATACACATTTGGTGTGTTTGATGAGTATGTCTCATACAATGGGGATGACTGGTAGAAAATGCTTTGGCATTATATCCTCATATTATTTAGTTGTTGATGTATAGTAAAGTATTAAACAAACAAACATATAATAAATTATAGATTCTTAAACAAAATTAAACCTCATTGACAGCCCTGTTGGCTCATTGGGAGTATGTCTGCCTGAGCTGTAGGGTGTGGGTTCGATTCCCGCTAAGGACAAATGTTTGTTTGGTATAAACAAATGTTTGTTCTGTGTCTGGGTGTTCTGTATGTATTTACAAAAAAAAAGTATTTATGTATTCTATCAGTTATCTGACTTCCATCACACAAGCTCTGCTTAGCTTCGGGTCAGATGGCGCTGTGTGTATTGTGTCCTACAATACAATATAATATAGGTACAATATAATTAATGACTAAAAGAGCAATAGTTCCAAAATGAATTAAACTTTTGCTCTTTTGTTGCTTATATATGTTTTATTTCTCTCTGAACCCAATTCTTAATTCAACACAGAACAGAACAGGCGCAAGCTAGTTTGAAATTGATTTTAAGATTTTTTTTGTAAGATTCTTTCTAACTGGAAAATCTTAAAATTGTGTAAATTATTTATGTACATGCACAATATATTATATTGTTTAATTTGAAATAGGTTTGTGTTTGACCACAAGCAGTGATGCAGTCTAGGATCGAGCTTACTTAGAAGAAACCTGTTTATTACGGATTCATTTAATTGATAATAGATTGATTGTTAATTTATTAAGTTTTGTAACATATTTTTTTATTATTTTGTGATTTATGATAAATAAAAGACATCAAAGGTTCAGCTATGCTCTATGGTACAAATTGAGAATCGTAAATCTATGTTTTACCTCCTCAAATTCTGTGTGATGATAAGAGCTAATACAACAGTGAGTCAAGGCATGTTATCATTAAACTACTTGTTGCACTAATCTCTTATCTAGGTATTTGGATACAACTAATCAGTACAAGTTTTTTATTTGCTTACTTACATTCAAGGATCTCATTGTAAATATCAATAAAAACAGTCTTAATCCTTGAATAAGTTGTAATTTTTCTACTAGTAGGTACAGTAATGACATCTCTCTACTTAAAATTATTATTAGTTCTTAATGAATCTGAGTTTTTTTACCTGTTTTTGAATTTTTTATATAAATAGGATTTGCAACAGGTTCGAGTCTAAGTTCAAAGTTGTGTTTCAAAGTTTTGTGTATCGCTGCAATGGTCATGGTCAGGCGTTATCTCCAGTGGCGTAGCGTAGTTGCAGGGTCAGCCCGCCCGGGGCGGCACCTTTAGGGTGCGGCTAAATTTCACTATAAATAATAATAGTACCTACCTATCTTGTAAAAATTTGTAACATTTCATATTTTCGTCGCACCTACAATTCGGACCAATTGGAATGAGCACGGGAAAATGAATGTATAATAATGGCATCTTGTTAATTATAACGACTGGCAACACTGTCTATACTGACTTACAGAGATCCCCTGTATTTTATGTTGTGCTTTTATATTAAAATACATTAGGTATATAAGATAATATATACTAAATAAGAGGGCAGCAAAATTATTTTCCGCCCCGGGCGGCTGGTACCCTCGCTACGCCACTGGTTATCTCTTAGCATTGAGAGTATTTCGTTCGTCTCATTACTATCACATTAAAATAAAATAAAAAAAACTTATTGAGATAGTTATAGTCCGTTTTCTAGATGATCACAGATATAATACACATAAAAGAGAATTAAAATCCAATGTCTCTACATAGTATAAAACTAAATCGCTTCCCACCGTAGCTTAGATCTTACGGATTTGAATGCGGTTTTCATCAATAGACAGAGTGAATCAAAGGAAGGTTTATATCTATATACCTAATACATGCATATGCACCACATTAGTTATCTACATTGCACCCGTGCGAAGCCGGGGCGGGTCGCTAGTTAATCGTTACTAACCAGAAAAGGGAAAAATATACCATTCTAATCTAAACATTTAATTCGGAGTAATCTATACATAGTATAAAACAAAGTCGCCTCTCGCCGTTTGTACGCTTGGATTTTTTAAACTACACAACGGATTTTAATGCGGTTTCCATCAGTAGACAGAGTGATTTGAAAGGAAGGTTTATATGTATAATACATGCATATTCATTGCACCCGTGCGAAGCCGGGGTGGGTCGCTAGTTTACTAATAGTGGTACTCTACTCTAGTCGAAGGGCAACGCCCTAACTTTTCACTTATTTTTTATTCATCTTACGAATCAACGCAGTACATTACTAGAACAGTAACATTAGTCACGAACTCGTACACGTGCTATGGGGATACCACAACTAAAATAAAAATTTAAAAGTTTTAGCTTGCCGTTGCGAGAACGAATGTCGTATTAAAGTGGCCTCTAAGTAGTAATTAAACGAACTTACCTCACTGATGTTTTATCCACACCGAGCTGGTTGGGTCGACGACATTGTAAAGGTCGCCTTACTTTCGGTCGGTTTACTTTTATTAAAAAGCAAGTGCTTTTACTTCTGCCACTTCAGCCATCGTAATCTTATAATCAGACTTTCATGGATACAACATACTCAAACTGCTGGATATAAGCTCCTCCCGCAGCCCAATTTTCAGCTTTTCGTTTTTAGCCATTGTCTTACGTAAACGTAAGTATAATTATGAATATACCTACCTACATAGGTATATGTATATATGTACCTACATATTTTTTTATGGCTGACTATATAGCTCACCTGATGTTGATTGACGGTGTGTTCAAAGACGGTAAACACACCTAGCCTGGAATGGAACTGGCTCTCAAGTGAAGCCGACATAACACACTGTTAGGTAGCGATTTTGTAGCGATGATAGCTCAGTGGATAGCACGGTCGGTTCCCATGCCAAAAGGCGTGGATTCAACCCCCAACAATGAGCTTAAGCTTCCAGTGAAGGAATAATCGTGAGGACACCATAGCATGGTGGTAGGGTACTTTCTAGTACTCGGCTAGCTAGCTACCACCCTCAAGTTGAATATCTGCCGCCAAGCATCTAACGTTGTGTTCCGGCAGCCTCACTTGAGAGCCAGTACCATTCCAGGCTAGGTGTGCTTTACGATCTTCGACGACATCAAAAGAAGGGAAGGAAGAAGGAAGGGATTTCCTAATGAAATTTCAAGAAAGTATCTCAATACGCTCTTGAAATATAAGGTACGTATTGAAGAACAGTCTTGAAATTTCAAGAACGTATTGAGAAACGTTCTCGAAATTAGGAAATCCCTTACTGGCGCATGTTTTCTCTAGTCTCAAAGCACATGCTGTGAGACCGCGTCGTTAAATCGCGTCCAAACAATGCTATCTCCACATCTGGAGTGGCCGACACAAGGCGTGACGTCACAATCAACAGTCTTGATTTAAAGAATTAATTGGTTTGAAGAGTGAAGGCTGTTTCATTTGACTTTTGTTATGACCCATGTACATTTATCATGTATTTAAAATCACAACAATGTCACAGATAAATACAAATATTTTATTGAGAATACCAGAATACAGGTCAGGTGTATTGTTTATCTATGATTTTCTTTATATATATATATATATGTAGGTATATTAAAATTAATTCATCCGTGAAAATTGAATTAAGCAAAGGTAGATCTCAATAGGGCTCCCAAGACGCCGAGTTTGGCCCATTGAAAAGAACATTTTTGTTAATCTATAATTAAGGAAAATCTATTATCATTATTTATCCATTCGCATTTAAAAATAACATTTAAAATATCAAAATCAAAACATATAGGTAATGTCAAAGAAAATATAATCGTCAGTCATTAAGCAAGGTCTCCAGAAGCTAAGATCTAAGCTTGCTTTTGAAGTACGCGATGGCGCGGTGCATTCCGAATGGAAGCGGGTACGCGGTTGTTGATCGCGAGCCCCAGAATGTATACCGAACTGAACTAAATAACAGTGTAGTGTGAAAGAATATTGTACACATGTACATATGTGTGTAGAGTTATGTAACCTGTAGATTAAGTTAAACAGTTCCCAATGTAACAACTTTGTTAAGTTTTAGAAGTTCGAGTAAGTTGATATGAGTTGGTAAGACGGTACTACACACCAGAACAGTTGCTTCGTTTACAAAGCACAGGTGAGGTCGTGTATGGAGTACCGTTCGCACCTGTGGGACGGCTCTGCCATGTACCAGCTTGAGGCCTGGAGTCAGTCGAGAGGCGCGCAAAGAGGTCAACAGGTATTGACACTTTGGTCAAGTCTCAACATCGACGTAAGGTCTCCTGTCTATCGGCTTTCTACCGGATACATTTCGGGGATTGTGCCTTGGAGTTGCACGACTTGTCTTCCCCCCCCTGCCCCTTTTTATTACCGGACAGCTAGACAAACGCGACCAAAGCATCACCTGTACATGGTAGAAGTTCCCCATGTGCGCACTAAGCGCTTCGAATCCACATTATTTATTCGCACAGCGAGGATGTGGAGCTCTTTGCCGGAGTCTGTGTTTCCCGAAAGGTACAATATGAGTGTCTTTAAGTCGAGAGTAACGCCATAAAAAAAACCGGCCAAGTGCGAGTCGGACTCGCGCACCGAGGGTTCCGTACAAACCTGTAAGTAGGTTTATAAGTAAAAGTTATGGTATTTTTTTTAATGGTAATTTTTAAGCTTTTCGCAATTTTTCCTTTATCTGTGCTAAAAGACGCTGCTTCGTACCAAATTTCAAGATTCTGAGTTCACGGGAAGTACCCTGTAGGTTTTGAATTCCTTGCGTGTCGAAAATTTGCAGCATACACGGCTGTATCTTTTGATTGCGTTGACTTAGAAGTTTGATTTTTTTCACAGCTCCAAGGGACAGTAGACCTGAGTATTTGATATGAATTTCAGCTTGATACCCACGTTCCTGAGAAAAAAGGTCTTGAAAGACAGACAGACGGACAACAAAGTGATCCTATAAGGGTTCCGTTTTTTCCTTTTGAGGTACGGAACCCTAAAAACGCTGGAGTACGCCATTATTGTCTATATGTATAGTTGGACATCGTAAATGAAACCGTATTGACCAATATGTTAAAGTTTTTTTTTACAGAATATGAGCGCAGTCGATTCTTGGTTGTTTAGAGTTAATCATTATCTAGGTGTCCTTTCTTCTAGTACATTCTTATTAACAACTAGCGACCCGCCCCGGCTTCGCTCGGGTGCAAAGTAGATACTAACGTAGTACATTATTTTGATCTATCTCGTAGGGTTTAGCCAACGTTTGCAATGTAAGCGCACAAAAACATGTTTTTTACATCAGATTACAAATCTTTGAAAATCTTGGATTTTCTCTACAATCATCATCATCATCATTTCAGCCGTAGGACGTCCACTGCTGGACATAGGCCTCCCCTATTGACCTCCATAAAGACCTGTTGGAAGCGGCTCGCATCCAGCGCGAACCTGCGGTTCTTACGAGGTCGTCTGTCCACCTTGTGGGTGGACGTCCTACGCTGCGCTTGCCGGTCCGTGGTCTCCACTCCAGAACTTTGCAGCCCCATCGGCCATCAGTTCTGCGTGCTATGTGCCCTGTCCACTGCCACTTCAACTTGCTAATCCGCTGGGCTATGTCGGTAACTTTGGTTCGTCTACGGATCTCCTCATTTCTGATTCGATCTCGTACAATAATCTGCATGTATTGTAGGTACATGTAATCCTTTCCCTTGAATCACTCTGTCTATTGATGTAAACCGCATTAAAATCCGTTGCGTAGTTTAAAAGATCTAAGCGTACAGACGGCGGGAAGCGACTTTGTTTTAGTCTGTAGAGATGTACAGAAATTTCTAAGACTGTGGTATCTGTTTGTTTCGAGCTCGTGTCGAAGAATAGCTCTGAAGATTTTCCATTAAAAAAGAGAAAATTCTTTACATAATCAGGAAATGTTAATTGCCCGTAGTCATACACCCAAAGACCTAATTTACAACATTTTCCAACAACTAAGTCAGAATAGAACATGAAACGGTAACAAACACGCCATTAAAGAAATCTGGAGCGTACATAACATTCGTAATTTTATCGTAAAAAAAAAACACAGTTATTGCTTGGTCCTAGTTTCGTAACATTTGCAAAAGAATATAACAATTACATGATTGCGGTGACCTACTCAGATTGCAATTTTGAAAAAGTATGTTCTTTTATATTACAGTATGGTATACATAAAAACTAAATCAAAGTCTGTTTGACTTTAAAGAGATGTTTTTTTTAAATTGATTAACTAGCTAGGTGTTTGATCACAGCTCATCTGATTTTAAGTGATGGTGTGGTCGAAGATGGTATAGCACATCTGGCCTAGAATGGAACTGGCTCTCAAGTGAGGCTACCGGAACACACCGTTAGATGCTTGGTGGCGGATTTTCAACTTGAGGGTGGTAGCTGCCGGTGAAGGAAACCATAGCATGGTGCTAAGGGACTTTCTAGTACTCGGCTGGCTAGCTACCACCCTCGAAATTCTGTCGCCAAGCATCTAACGCACTTGAGAGCCAGTTCCATTCCAGACTAGGTGTGCTTTACCATCTTCGACAACACCGTCACTTAATATTTAATATCAGGTGAGCTGTGGTGGTCAAACAACTAACCTGTCAACCAATAAAAAAAACGTCTCAGATGGAAATAGCTAGACGTAATCAAAGAGTTGTCTGAGAGAAGGTTTGGTTTCTTATCTCGAAAGTTTTATGCATAAGATAAACTAGCCTTCTTGCCAACAGTCATTGTCGATTAAGATGCGATTCATTTGATAACGTCTGAATCAAATATGTTTTCAAAATAAACCATACTTTGTTATATTCTGAACGAAATAAGAATTGATCAGATTGAATTGATTAATTTTAATCTAAAAGAACATCGGTATGCGGAAACACTGAAACGGAAATTGTGCGCAGATAGAAAAAGTTTCGGCTATAAAGGAACTGTTCTGTGAAAACGATCGCCCATTTTCTTGCCATTTCGGAATTTCAATCAAGCTGACAGAAACTTTTTTACTGCTCAGACAGATTATGCTTTACAGCTGGTATTGATTTATTTTCAACGAATAGATTTGTTCTTAGAAAACCTCACGTGAAATCGACAGGACCCAATCAAATTCCAGTGCTAGAAAAAGAAACAAAATATCTACCTAGTTGGTTAGAAGAACGAATAGAATTCTTGTACCTATTTGTATCAGAAATAAGCCGCACATTTTCTGGAAATTGTAGTCACATGTGAGTACATACGCCCAAGATACAGGCTTTGCCTAGTTTGGGGCCCGTTGTCGTTTTCTTTTGAAATCAGAATATCATATAATGTAACCACCTACTTCTGTATAACCTCTAATATGTTTAAGTTTTTTTTTTTTTTTTTTTTTTTCTTACTTACCCACTCACATGTGTATGTCACATAGAGTTGCTCGGTTTTTGTGGAATTAATAATTGTATAAGTGTGCCTTGGCCGTGGTGGTGCCGGCGTAAGAATAGTACCCCACCCTCTCTACCCATGGTTGCTGTAAGAGTGTGTTTTGTAGCGATGATGGCTCAGTGGTTAGCGCGGTAGGTTCGCATGCCGAAGGGCGTGGGTTCAAACCCCAACAATGAGCTTGAGCTGCCGGTGAAGTAAAACATCGTGAGGAAACCATAGCGTGGTGGTAGAGTACTTTCTAATACTCGGCTGGCTAGCTACCACCCTCAAGTTGAAAATCTGCCGCCAAGCATCTAACGGTGTGTTCCGGCAGCCTCACTTGAGAGCCAGTACCATTCCAGGCTAGGTGTGCTTTACCATCTTCGACCACACCGTCACTTAACAAGAGATGAGCTGAAAAAAAAGAGTCGGCTAAGGGATGTAATCCGGAAGATGGGCATCAGCGTCTTCCTTGAACAATCACACCTAACTGCGCCATCCCGCCTGCCAAGCGTGGCGAGTATTGGCAAAAACCCCCAAGGAGGAGGTCTATGTCCAGCAGTGGACGTCCTATGGCTGATGATGATGATGATGATGGACCATATAAGTGACTTTATGATTATTATTATATGTATCTATTTTTACCAATTCTACCTAGTTTTAACTTACAAGGATTTAAAACAACAGCTTCGATATCTGCGTGGCATCATATCCATTTCTCCGCTGAGATCATCCTACCGAAATAAACGATACGAATGACTGCGCAGATGGACCGACTTGACTTGGAAGAGTGGTTTCAGACTTTATTGCGATGAGATTTAGTAATGAGCTGTTGAAAGTACAGCTGTGACTTTTCATTTTGACGACGCAACGCCAGTTGAAAATGTTTTCAATTGTTTTCGGATATCTTTTTTTATGGTTCACAGGTTATGTGTTTGACCACAGATCACTTAATGTTAAGTAACGGTGTTGTCGAAGATTGTTAACACACTTTTGTAGCGATGATAGCTCAGTGGTTAGCGCGGTCGGTTCGCATGCCGAAGGGCGTGGGTTCAAACCCCAACAATGAGCTTGAGCCGCCGGTGAAGGAAAACATCGTGAGGAAACCATAGCATGGTGGTAGGGGTACTTTCTAGTACTCGGTTGGCTAGCCAGCAGAGTACTAGAAAATACCCTTCCACCATGCTATAGTTTCCTCATGATGTTTTTTTCTTTACCGGTAGCTTAAGTTCAAGCTTAAGCGGCGTGTGAACCGACCGCTCTAACCACTGAGCTATCATCGCTACAAATATATATCGATGTATTTTTTAATCGAGTGTAAAAGGAAGTAGGTCACTCTATAAATATAAATATTGTAGGACACATTACACACAGGGCCATTTGACCCCAAACTAAGCACAGAGCTTGTGTGATGGAAGTCAGATAACTGATAGAATACATAAATACTTTTTTTTTGTTGTAAATACATACTTATAATAGGTACATACAGAACACCCAGACACAGAACAAACATTTGTTTATACCAAACAAACATTTGTCCTTGGCGGGAATCGAACCCACGCCCTACAGCTCAGGCAGGCATACTCCCAATGAGCCAACAGGGCTGTCGATGCCATGTGGTCACTGCTCATGACATCCGCAACACCGGAGGCTTTGCAGGTGCGTTTAAAGCACATCAGTTCTAAGAGTCCATTTCGCCTCGAAACATTCCAACTCAAGTGGCTCTAAAATTAAATGTCGGTCATTATCATTCAGTTCTGGTCATGGTTGTACTTTTACCTTCACCGTCATGCCCATGACGGTGCGGTACCGTTCGGGCGATGACAACCAAATGACAACGAGATTTGTTTGTGTCGCTTGTTACCTCATTCCCATTTTGGTTTAGAAAGTGATTCCAGTAACAGATTGCCTTTTCTGTTTCAACTTGTTAATTGTATAATAATAATAATACACTCTGGGACAGGAATTTGAAGATATATGTAAGGAATGGATAGATAACACGTCACACTTTTACATTAAAAAAAAAACTTTTTTTAATGTAAAAGTAATGAGACGAACTTTACGCGTTCCTGATGGTAAGAGATAACGCATGTCCATGACCATTGCAGCAATACACAGAACTTTGAGTAGAAAAGTCCGGGGCATCGCTGCTTTGGCGCTCATTACTTTGAGACTTTCGATGAGATAGTCTCAACAGCCCTGTAATTTTGCTAGCAGCAGTACCCTTCAAACCGGAACACAGTAATGTTTGCACGCGACTGCTTGACGGCAGAATATCTGTTACTGCGGTGGTACCTACCTAGACGACTTTCTGTTAAGGAGATCTACCACCAAATAAAAAAGTATATACCTACCTAGTAAAGTATTAAACATTATCTTATATCTATATTAATTATTTATCATTAATACACTGGATTTTGTTGTACATTATGCAAAATATAAAAAAGGTATACCTAATTCAATTACTTACTAAGATTCTTCAACGAGGCCAAGTAATTTAAATTTTATAATTAAAATTCAACTAATTAAGTAAGAAGGTACTTAATTTTACATAATAATGGTCGATACCCAGTTAGGAGTTCGTCTGGATTCCAATCTGGCTTGGAATACCACGGTACGAACCTCTACCTTTTATAAAGTGCGTTTTACCGGCGAACAGGAAACATCGTGAGGAAACCAACTTCCAAGTCTGAAAGTTCTTAAAAAAGTTTTCGAAGAGGTGGGAAGTGTACGAACCCGCAATTGGCCGGCGTGACTTTACCTTCGCATATTGACAAGGGGTCCGCGCCCAGCAATGAGATAGTTTTTGGGGTTCCTTACCATATTACTAAGACTCCGCTGTTCGTCCGTCTGTCACCAGGCTGTATCTCATGCACCGTGATAGTTAGACAATTGAAATTTACAACACCAAATAGGTACTAAAAAACAGAATAAAGAAATATAAATGGGTAAGTGTTTACCCATACAACAGATATGATTTTTTTGTCGTTTTTATAGATAAAGGTACGGAACTTTTCGTGCGCGAGTCCGACTCGTACTTGGCCGGTTTTTAAAAAGAGGGCTGATCCGGTATTGGCGTATGCAATGCCTGGCTACAGTTCAGACTTTATCATTTAAGATCAAAGTAAATCTTATAACAGACAAAGTTTATATAGTATAATGATCCGCCGTAGCGCACAATACCTAGCTTGACAAGACAAGTTCACGAAGAATAACTTTTTTTTTCCATCAAAATAAACAATTATACCGTGAGTAAAATCACAACAATAGGATCAGTGCGATCTTGATATTATAACCCCATGTCTACTAAACTGAGAAACAGGCCAAGTGTGACAATGAACGATGCTAAGTCCAAAAATCATTGAACCTTCTGAGACGTTTACTAAATTCACAATTCTTCATTAACGTGGGAGGCATCGCAGACCAACCATGACTGGTGCAGGTGCATTATCATAACCAGGCTTTTATGAGCTTTCGTTTGTAGCATCATTACTTTCATTAGTTTAGATGTAAGAGTTCAAGCAGTAGTGGTTATATTAGACAATATAACAACTGCAGCCCGGTTATAGTTGTTGCGTCACAGTAGGTCATTCAATTGTTCGACGTTAATGTTTATTTAACTGTAATTTTTGTCGTAATGAACTTCAAATTGACACAATGTAAACAGCTATTTGGCAAATTGTTTGCTGAAGCTGGCATTCACGGAGTTTCTTTGGTAAATACCAATATTTAGGTGGCTTGGCTGTTTCTTCTTGAATTTGTCTTTTATATTGTCTGGCTCTTATTATAGTGCCATTATTGTTGTGGTCTTATGATTTTTCTTTTTCTTATTTTCTTAAAAATAACAAAAAGCCTTGAATATCGTTGCAAAGTGGCTTGTAACTAAACGGTTCGAAGCTACCTTCATAATGGAATTAGCTGCCCGAATGGTTCCCTGATAGATACAATCTGGGTGCCTTTAAGTCGCGAGTAAATCGGTTTCTTCTAGGCGAGCGTGCTCCACCGTAGACCGCATCTTCGCTTAACATCCGGCGAGTTGGCGGTCAAAGGCAAGCCTATTTGTAATTTAAAAAAATAATCTACTTTGTTTTTTCAACATCACATCATCAGCCATAGGACGTCCACTGCTGGACATAGGCCTCCTCCTGGGGAGGAGTTTTGCCAATACTCGCCACGCTTGGCAGGCGGGTTGGCGAGCGCAGTTAGGTATGATTGTTCAAGGAAGACGCTGCTGCCCATCTTCCGTATTACATCCCTTAGCCGACTCTTGCGGCAACCACGTGTAGAGAGGGTGGGGTACTATTCTTACGCCGGCACCACCACGGCGAACCACCACAGTTTTTTCAACAGACTTTGTTAATTTGTTCATTTGAAGCATCTTCAAAAACAAGGCTTGGATTTTTATATCTCTACTTACCGCCAATAATTATGTAAAGCCGGACGAGTACATAATGAAATCGTATTATACGTAGAATAAAATATAAATCTATTATTAATTTATTTTTATGACAATTAATAATTTCTATCTATCAATATATCTTTTGCTGTATAATACGCAGTGATATAGCTAGAGAATCTGGACCGTATAGCAACATAAAAAAATAATACAAATAGATATCTCTTAATATGAAGCACTAGCGAACCCTCCCCGGCTTTGCACGGGTGCAATGTAGATGCTAATGTGGTGCATATGCATGTATTATACTTATAAACTTTCCTCTTGAATAGCTCTATCTATTGATGGAAACCGCATTAAAATCCGTTGCGTAGTTTAAAAGATCGAAGCGTACAGACGGTGGGAAGCGATTTTGTTTTAAATACTAACTAGCGACCCGCCCCCGCTTTGCACGGGTGCAATGTAGATATTAATGTGGTGCATATGCATGTATTATACATCTAAACCTTCCTCTTCAATCACTCTATCTATTAAAAAAACCGCATCAAAATCCGTTGCGTAGTTTTAAAGATTTAAGCATACATAGGGATATAGGGACAGAGAAAGCGACTTTGTTTTATACTATGTAGTGATAGTGATGTAGAGATTTAAAAAAATTGCAACTTGACGTCCCTATGTTGACATTGCTTGAAGCACAAATCACTTCAACATCTTGTTTTCCACTCGAAACTTTTAAACCCAATTAGCCCAATTAAGATGACGTCTCGGTGGTATAATTGCCCATTAGAGTGGCAACCAGAGTGTCCTGTGACCACAACATGCCACTGGCGTTGCACAAGCGACGCGGGGAATATGCGGTTTTCGCTACACGATCAATGTTTGCTAAGCAACCTTCGATTTGTACTCATAAACGTATATACCTAATACTAGATCTAGTTTCTTGTGCATTTATCATCGTAGACTCATCTAAAGTTCCCACGTGAACACTACATTTTTACGGGATAAATAGCCTATGTGTTAATGTCCAAATAAGGTGTCCAAATTCAGCTATCTCCATAACAAATTTCATCAAAATTGGTCCAGCAGTTTGAGCGTGAAGAAGTACCTAACAAACATACGAACACACTCACAAACTTTCGCCTTTATAAACATTAGTGTGATGATGAATTTGAAAACGAATCAATCAAACAGGTAATTACAAAATTAAATAAGTTTATTATTTTCTGGACTAGTTTATATCCATCCGTGCTGAGTATAGATAGATAGAAACTATTATGCGCACCAAAAATAGAAAAAGAGTACAGAAAACAAAAGAATCTTATGAGCTAGTGCTACAAGTCGCGGCCTTATCGCTAAGAGCGATCTCTTCCAGGCAACCAAGACAGTAATGAGGGTTTAGAAATTCAAAATCTTAACTCCTTCATTATAGTCAATATGGTGATGGCAAGCTTTTTAGTTAAAAGCTGTAAAATTTATTGCAGAATTTTTGGAAGAGGTTTTCCAAGATATTATTCATTCATTCTTTACCTATTTAAAAAAAAAAAACAAACGCATGCTTAAGTCGTAACAAATATATTGAAAGAATAAAGCATGTCAACCATACCTGTGATTGAAAACTCCTCCCATAAATCCCGCCGTAAATTTTACAGCTTTTCACTAATATTAATTTTTCATCTGCCTTTTTCAATTAAACAGGCAACTCTTAAAATTATTTATGACTTGTCGGAATCGGTATTATGGAGCCAGATAACTAATAATTTTGTAAATATATATATGACAACACCCAGACAGTACAAACATTTTTGCTCGTTACACAAATGTTTACTCTGGGTGGGAATCGAACCTACGTGAGCTCTTGAAGCAGATACACTACCAAATGATCTAACAGAGCAGTCAAACTTTACTTACAACTTTAAAAACTAAATCATTTCAACTTTCGCGTATGGAACTAGAGGGCCGTAATTATACACAGAAAGGGCCGCATGCGGCTCGCGAGCCGCCGGTTGTCGGCCCCTGCACTAGCCGACTGCGAAAAAGTACGAGCAAAGTGGACATTAGCGCCGAGTACGTAGTGACTGTTACCTACTCTGTTGTATAGTTATTAGTTTGTCTGGTTGCTTTCGCTCTCGGCTTTGTCAGATTCTACTTCTGTTTGAACTTTGGTTTTAATAGATTAGTAGAATCGCTGAGGTACACAATTTCTGTATGTTCAAGGTATATATTTACTTTATTTCCGCGTAACAGTCGGTTCAGTTACAATAGTGATGAGGATTTAAATTTAACTAACATGAAACTTATCCGAAACTCTAATTAATATCTAAAACTAAAATTTCACATAAACTTAAAAGCTAAAACAAATTCAACAAAATACACTAATAAGTCTAAGTTACTGAGTACTTAGTAGTAACTAAGTCTTTATATCCTCTTCTCGCTGCATGAACTTCCGCCTTCTTCCTTAACGCCTGAATCAATCAATTATTATCCACAATTTCTGTATTGAAAGCTCTTTTATTTTGGTTTCCATATTAATCTTTTCGATGCATCGTTTGCCTTATGAATAAAATTGGTGTCTAAAGATTATTCGTACTAAGTTGAGAGTTCGTATAGGTTTGTTTCGTACCGATTATAGCTGAGTGGTTAGCGCGGTCGCTTCACACGATGAAGGGCGTGGGTTCAAAACTCAACAATGAGCTTGAGCTGCCAGTGAAGTAACCATAGCGTGGTGGTAGTGATATTATATAGTTTTACTGGCCAGCTACCCCTCGTGTTGAAAATCTGTCGCAGGCTCGGTGTGTTTACTATCTTCGAACACACCGTCACTTACCATCAGGTGAGCTGTGGTGAAACACCTAGCCTGTCAGCAGTAAATTAAAAATTTAAAAACCCCTTAACGCTATTAACCAAACATAGCTAAGAACCACCGCAAGGAAACTGGCTTTCAAATGAAAAAACACCGCATCGAAATCGGTCCATCCGCTACGATGCCACAGACAGACACACGCACACATACGGACAGACATCGACGTCAAACTTATAACAATCCTCTTTTTGCGTCGGGGGTTAAAAAGGCTCATGATAAACTCTTCCAATAGGATAGGTAGGTAATTGGTTCATGCTTTAGCCGTTCGTCGTATGCCAATCGTCTGTTTGAACATGACATTTTAACAATTGTACGGTTACATTGGCTATCGACTCGACCTTTCCACTCACAGCTAAAAACTAACCTGCTATAACAATAAACTCATTAAATCACATAAACAAAATTAAAAAAAAAACACATTTGAGAGACAAAACAAAACTCAATTTACGATAACAATACTGTTCTATCTAAATTTTATTAGAGTGACCTAAAATTTTCAATAAATTTGCAATATAACTTCCTACTTTGCGCAAACATGGGTATGGTTGTGGATAGTATAATATTATTTTCCAATCGCCGCTGTCAGCCTACCTGCCCGTCAACTGTATCTTTGTTTAAGTCTTAGTTTTCAAACACAATCAAAATTTTTGTGTACCGTAGGAAAAAGGTCAGCAAACAGAATTCGTTGTCCGCAGTTGTTATATTTTATAGTTGTCTGAAATTGTTATGTTCACTAATAAATAATCTAAAAAAAACTAAATTTTTAGAGCTCTATCTTGAGTTTCGTTGTACTCTGACAGAATAAGGTATTACTTGTTGATAGAGTTCTACATAGTCTCATCGGCAGTCTTCCGTTGCCGAATCAGCTCTGCTTTTAACCGACTTCAAAAACGCATATATATATATAAATCAAATATTATTATTCAAATTATTAAATTCCTAAAATCAACCTAATGGTAAAAAATAAGGTTTTTTAATCTAATTTAATAGTTTGCGGGGGCATTTTTAGACATATTCTAAGGCCTTTAATGCAATGAAATGAAAATAGCAAAAATGTAGATCCGACAATGTTAATTGCTACGGTCGATATGTACCTATAACGTTTGATACAATCACACACTATGTTGCGGTACAGAAGATAACAATCCATAGCAAATCTCATTGTTCTCTACGCGCCGCAAATTACTTCATCATGTACCTACAAACAGAACAACGTGTTGACTGAATGAATCACGTCAAATCACAAGAAATACACTTAAACCGTAACACGTGACGTGTAAGTTCCATTTGCGTTCGTCGCAAAAAGTCGAAAATGATCGTCGCGGTGGTTTCCGTATTTAGATCGGACGCTCCCACATTGAATCTGAGTAACTGTAAGAACGTGATTCGTGGATTTACACACACTGTGAGAGTCTATTTAGGTAATTAGTTCTTCTCTAAATTCTTATTCACTAGTTTTTACCCTACTGCCAAGGAAGGGTTATGTTTTTCGCGCATATCTTGTATGTAAATTTCTTTATTACCTCGTATCTTCAAAACGGCTGAATGGATTACGACAGTTAAGGAATCGTTAGATTGGTCTCAATAACCCAAGTGTCCTCAGAGGGCTTAAAAAACCAAGATGGTGAAAATAGTAATACGTTAATAAAAATAAAAATAAAACAAACCTATAGTAGGATATCTAAATAAAGGCTATAAAAATATATATATATATAAGTTATATGTTTAAACTGAATTAGGAATAATAAATTTGTTTAAAAAGTTTTTTTTCCTTCAATTATAGCTATTTTAATCGCATTCAGGTTAAAGATTTTTTTTTAAATTCTTCAGCTTTTTACAGGAACGTATTTGGACATGTCTGAATAACAATATAATTTTATATAAAGAGTTAAAGGTAGAATAGTATAGAATGAATAGTAGTAGGTAGGTAAATTCAATTTATTGGTAATGAAAAGTTGTTAGAAAAAAAAACTTTTAAGCCTTGAACACTGGCGGAAGCTAGTGTGTCTGTCAATTTTCCTCAGGATTCATTCCGGAGAATGTGCTACTGAGCTGTACGACCTTGTACTTCCATCCCCTTTTTACTACAGGACAAGTAGAAAGACGGCCCACTACCACCCATACATAGTGGAATTTCCTTGGGTACCAAACGTTTTGACTCTACGTTTCTCATCCGTACGGCCAAGGAATGGAACAAGCTGCCGGTTATTTCCTAAGAGATATAATCTGGATTTTTTCAAGAACAGATTGAATAGGCACCTTCTAAGTCTGCGTGCTCTGTCTTCGACCACATGATCACTTACCATCAGGCTAGTTGGTGGTAAAACGCGGACTTATCCGTATTAATTATTTTTCTATTTATCTGCCGCCACGCAACTAATGGTGTGTTCCGGCAGCTTCACTTGTGAGCCAGTTCCATTTTTTTTATTTTTTTTATTTATAGCTGACAGGCTTGGTGCTTGACCACAACTCACCTGATGTTAAGTGACGGTGTGGTCGAAGATGGTAAAGCACACCTAGCCTGGAATGGAACTGCCTCTCAAGTGAGGCTGCCGGAACACACCGTTAGATGCTTGGCGGCAGATTTTCAACTTAAGGGTGGTAGCTAGCCAGCCGAGTACTAGAAAGTACTCTACCACCACGCTATGGTTTCCTCACGATGGTTTCCTTCACCGACAGCTCAAGCTCATTGTTGGGGTTTGAACCCACGCCCTTCGGCATGCGAACCGACCACGCTAACCACTGAGCTAACATCGCTATAAATTCGCTTTTCCAGGCTAGGTGGTTCCAGGCCATGAAGGCTACCGGATGTGGCCGAAAACATTAAACATTAGTAATCCCGCATAAATAGAACAAAACTTAATGGGTAGGTATAGATACTTCCAATAGAATCACAACAGCACCAGTCGAGTTTACTGACCGTGACTCATCTTTCTCAATGTTTTCATCAGTCAAGTGCATGCGTGCGCACGCGCTGCGTTACGGAATTAGATCCAGATAACTAAGGACTTTATTTTTGGTTCTTCTTTAGGGAGTGTTTACTGTTAACTCCATCCAACTTGTTTGACGATTACACAGTTTGTTTTCTTTTTAGTTACAGGTGTGATTAAGCATTATATTACAAACTTTAATGATAAGTTTAATAATACCATTTTTTAAATTCTAAATAAGTTTGACACCGGCCTTGATTTAGATTTTAAGACAATATTTTTTTTTGTGGTTGGCGAGTTAGTTGTTCACAGCTCACCTGAAGTTTGAGTGACGGTTTGTAAATTTTTTATCTATCATATTTATTTCTTTCAAAATGTACAAAAAAGTAGCAGTTACATACTCGTACATTCTAAGAATATCAGCTAATAACGTGAATTCTTTACCAATCAGCGTTTAGCGTGTCAGGTGATAGTGCATTGGTTAGCGCGGTCGGTTCACACGGCGAATGGCGTGGGATCAAATCCCAACAATGAGCTTGAGCTGCCGGTGAAAGGAAAACATCGTAAGGAAAATATAGCGTGGTGGTTAGGGTATTTTCTAGTAAACGGCTAGCTATCAACCTCAAGTTGAAAATCACTAATCACCTAACGGTGATTTCCGGCATCCTCACTTGAGAGCCAGTTCTATTCCAGGCTAGGTGTGCTTTACCATCTTCGTCACCGTCACTTAACATCGGGTGAGCTGTGGTCAAACATTTAGCTTATTAAACATTTAAAAAACAACACTGGTAACATACCATTTTTTTTCTTAATGTTAGCCTACTAATCTAGCGTATTTTTTTTGCGTAAAGTATAACTTCATCCTACCACTCGCCTCGTCTGACATACTCTTTATTAAATTACTTAACATTACGAGTATCAATATTGCTCTCCCATTAATTTATTCCATCCATTCAAATATCATCCTTAATTGCTTCTCATGTAAATTCAATATTTATCCTGTCGTTCTCAGCGACGACACCCTTGTGACCTTAACTTGTGGATGCTTTATCACCCTAAACTAAATCGGTTCATCTCTAAACAATTTAATCTCGAGCATGTTCTCATTGGCGGCGTGTTCGGTGAAATTGCTTACGAAAGTTGCAAATAGTATTCCTGTTGATCCCCCTTTCAAACAATCTGACATATTCAATCCGTATATTTAAGTGCTAGCCAACATTTTTCATAATGATTAATACATTTTTGTTTAAAATAATTAGGTATATTTTGAGCTCATGAAATAAATAGATTTCACCCGGGCGACCTGTATGGAGAATGTATTGTCTAATGAAAACTCGGAGAAACGCGTTTCTATCTTCTAGGTTAAGACCGTTCAGGTCGATTTTTCGTTACCAAAAACCCTTATAATGCATATTTCACACAAAAATTGCTCGTTTAATAGTACACCTATAAGATTGTATACCAGTTTAGGCATATGTATCTTAATAAATAAATATTGTAGGGCATTATACACAGCGCCATCTGACTCCAAACTAAGCAAAGCTAGTGCTATGGAAGTCAGATAACTGATAGAATACTTATATATACTTTTTTTTTGTAAATACATACAGAACACCCAAACACAGAACAAACATTTGTTTATAAATACCACAAAAATTTTGTCTTGAGTAGGAATCGAACCCATGCTCTACAGCTCTTAAAGCAGATATTCTACCATTGAGCCAACAAGGCTGTCAATAAGAATAATTAAAATTAAACAAAAATTAAAATTGTTTGAAACACAAAGTATGATTGAGGCCATATAAATAAACAAGAAGGTAATTCTTCCAATCAGTCAAAATCGGGAAAACTACACCTTGATATTACCAAAAGCATTACCCTTGTTTAATATGAAGAATTCTGTACACAGGGAAGCTTCAAAAGAGGCAACGCCTGCGCGTTCGCAGTTGTAAAGGCCCTCAGATTAAAGCGATCGGAAACAGAATTCCATTTCTATAAGCCTCGCCCTGGAGGCATGACGAGGAATGCATAATGAGGAGGCAGTATAGAATAACAAGAACAACCAAGTGGATTAGAAGAAGGCCAAGAATGTACTGAATATTAAACAGTTAACGTTAACCTGAATGTCGATTTTCCAAAAAAATAACAATGGGAGTTTGTATTTTTTAAGTTAAATATAAACAAGTCGTGTTGTTAGACGTTTCGATTTGATGTTTTAGGCGTTGTATACTTGAAGGTACAGGTAAATAGTCAATATTTTACTCAGTAAAATGTGTTTTTTTTTTAAATATAATTTATTAGATTTCCATGAATCGTATAAAGGAAGGGTGCTTTAGGTAAACCAACCAATTCGTCAATGACTGCCTTTCAAAAAACAACTGCTTGCCTTGTTAGCATATTTGGTAATATAGGTAATAACAAAATAAAGTATTACCGTAGTTTTTGCGTGGTGGTAGAGTACTTTCTAGTACTCGGCTGGCTAGCTACCATCCTCAAGTTGAAAATCTGCCGCCAAGCATGTAACGGTGTGTTCCGGCAGCCTCACTTGAGAGCCAGTTCCATTCCAGGCTAGGTGTGATTTACCATCTTTAATCACACCGTCACTTAACATCAGGTGAGTTGTGGTCAAACACCAAGCATGTCAGCAATAAAAAAAAACTATATCATATTAAGAAAAACGCTACGATTTAATTACAAATCCTATAGATTATTTACCTATTACTTATCTATATATGTATATATTAAGTGTTCGTAGATCTCCTTAGCAGGTCATTTAGGTAGGTAATACCGCGGTTACAGATATTCTGCCTCAAACCAGCTAGCGAAATCACTGGACTGTTGAGACTAACCATCGAATGTCTCAAAGTAATGAGCGCCAAATCAGCGATGCCCTGGACTATGCGTTATTACTCAATGTTCTGTGTATCGCTGCAATGGTCATGGACGGGCGTTATCTCTTACTATCAGGTGAGCGCCTTGTCCGTCTCATTACTTTTATACAATCCCATGGGTGAGCTTTACGGGTTGCCCCAGTTTGCCCACTCAGGGAATAAGTAACAATGACGTAGACAATACAATATTATACAGCACCGACACAATAAAAAAACTACAGTACCTTATACAACAAAATAAAAATTAAAATATGTATAAACAAAACAGCATGATTGTTTTATATCTTGTTTTTGTTATTCCCGTTATTTTCTCACGATCTTAAATGGACGGAATCTTATTTCACACTCTCGAACAAAGGCGATCACAACTAACACTGATTGGGATTCGTCTCGGCTGATAAATTGTTAAAGGCCCAATAAATCCGGCCCTTTCGAGCGGAAGTGACTGGACACTTGACAGAAGCCATGAGTGTCGTCGTGGGTCCTTGCAAGACGAAACAAATCCTTTTCAAATTTCGTTTTAATTGAGTTTTTTACAATAAATCTATGTTTATATGAAATGAAAAAATATAATTAGTTTAGTGGCGATGATAGCTCAGTTAGCGCGGTCGGTTAGCACGACGAAGGGCGTGGGTTCAAACCCTAACAATTAGCTTGAGCTGCCGGTGAAGGAAAACATTGTGAGGAAACCATAGCGTACTACTTACTTACTTAGTTACATAGTCATTATAAATACATATTATCATCATTAAAAAAGTCGTTAAGATATATTATTTGGCTTCCAGGATTGATTTCAACCAGTAAATGAGCTATTTCCATACCAAATTTCATCAAAATTGGTTCAGCCGTTTGAGCGTGAAACAGTAATAAACATACAAACACACTTACAAACTTTCGCCTTTATAATATTAGTGTGATTTAACATTTACCAATTCATTTGACTGGGTTCAATTCCCACTTATGACAAGCATTTTGTGGTACCTATATCTAAAATGTTTATTCTGTGTCTGGGTGTTCTGTATAAATTATAAGTATGTATTTACAAAAAAAGTCTTTTTTTTTTTAATGGTTGTCAGGCTTGATAGACTCACCTGATATTATACTCAAAAAAAAATCAAAAATTTCACATAGAAATTCTGGCTTCAGAATGTTAATGCTACCGCCAAAAAGCATTTGATGTTAAATTTGCATACATTTTAAATTTTACCTTCCACATGCGTCATCCGAACTAGTGGGACGCTCTGCGTCGTAATTTAATTTGTTACCCTCTTTGAATGCGGTTTCCTCATACATGATTTGTTAGGAATGTGTTCTCGCTTAGGAAATATTTGTGTTAGTAATGTAAGTACCTATTTACTTTCCTAACAAATTCTTTTTTTTAAATCGATCACACTGTCATTTCAAATCAGTTGAGCTGTGGTCAACACCTAGCTTGTCAACCATAAAAAAAGCTCTACTAATCTATGAACATCATAATCTAAAACAATAATTCCAGTATCTCGCTAAAGTTAAAATGGCCTGTATTTCACTGAAGTCCAGAATCGAGGATAGCCAGACTTTAATGACCTGGAAATCTTTTCGGCTTTGGTATTTCGAAAGGAATCTTACATTTCTCAAGAGATTTAACTCTGGAAAAAGCCGAACGATTTTCGCGAATGTTCTACATTAAATTGACTGTGAAATCTTTGTTTTCTACTTTCCCCTTAATCGTTGAAGTCTATGTTTTATTTCGGCAATGACACAGATACTTGGCTAGGTTTACTAGAATACCTATACCTAGATGTTGATTTTATCTCGATAGCTAAACTTGTAGGTATACATTGAAAACTTATACACAAGTACAACTTAAATGGCAAACGGATTGCCGGCTTTTTGTTTCCTATGTACAACAATTTGGGCGTTTTAAGGCTATAGGTAGTGAATAGATTTCTTCTAAACCAACTTGCTCCATCCTCGGCTGCACCGTCGCTTTCCAAACGTAGATTGTAGGTCCTATTTTTGAATCTTATACAAATATGGCCGATGGATTTTAGATAAAAACGTTATTAACCATTCTGCGTATTAAAAAACAAACGGTTTTTTTTTAAAATAGGTAACGCAGCTGTCTAATCTTTGAAAATACATAACATAAGGATCAACCGCTTTCTTCACATGGGAGGCGCACAGCGGCTCATACTGCGAAGCAAGACGAAGCCCCGCGCGCGTTATACTCAGCTCTGCCTCCATGAAGAAGGCCACCGAAAAGGTCGAAAGTATAGACAGAGTATCCGATATAATTAAACGTATTTAATCCCGCATAAGTAAAACAAAAATAACGATCGTTTGAATTAAATTTCATATACATATTTGTATGCTATAGAAATGCGAATGCAAATTCAGACGTATAATTCAAATATAGAGTCTCTGTTCTCAAATCCTAGTCCAATATTCTAGAAAGCGGGAATTTTATGAGAGCATTTACAGCCAGCCGTGACAGTATATTTACTGTCGATTGTTTTATGGCTTCAAATAACGAGCTTGCACATCAAACGCACATGAATCATCCCAAATAGCTCAACATAAGGCTTAAAGTTCAGATAGCAACTAACGCAATGCAGTAGTAACAAGATCAGTATCACAGAGACAGGGTTACTAGCTTTTCCATTTGTACGATTACGAACAAGAAATTAAATTTAAGAGTGGATGGGTACTTATAGAATAAACTAGCTGCGCCCCGCGGTTTTACCCGAGTGGTGATGGATGATGATGATGAAAAGTAAAAGTAGTAAGTAGTAATCCGATCGGTTTAAAATTGACAAAGTTTCATACAAACTTTCATCCCCTATTTTATCCCCTTGGGGGTAGAATTAATCAAAATCATTTCTTAGCGGATGCCTACGTCATAACATCTACCTGCATGCCAAATTTCAGCCCGACCCGTCCAGTGGTTTGGGCTGTGCGTTGATAGATCACTATGTCAGTCAGTCAGTCAGTCACCTTTGAGATATATATATATATATATTTAGATAGATATTAGAGGACGTGTCATATAACACTTGTACTATGGGAATCAGATAGAAAACCTTTTTTTACTATTTTGGTTTTACTTACGTTTCATTATATCGTATACTCCGACTATAGTTTCGGCTACAACCGGTGGCCTTCATCATGCAGACAAAACTGAGTACAACGCGCGCGCGGCCTTATTGTGAAGCAAGACAAGGCCGCGCGCGTACTCATAAACATAAGTAATCCCGCATAAACATGTGTCAAAACTACGTCAGTTTCCATTGTAAAGCCTTATTTATAATAATAAATGCATTTTAAACACAACAATCTACAATGGGTCGAATTGAGCCGCGCCCTTCAGCGCACGAAGCAGCTACTGTCACATTAGCTAAGAAGGCAGCCCATGTCATGTTGATGTATCTTCGATCAAATGATTAAATAGCTTTTTTAATTATTATTATTTGTTTTATGTCATAAAAGAAGTGTCAGTTGATGTTTGGTAATTTTACCAATTTTAATTGGGCAACCTCGCTTATTGTACCTAAGCTATCAACAGAAATACAAGGTAGGATAAACCTTTCATAGTCAGTGATAGAGCCTAAATAAGTATACTACTTAAACTGTGTAAAAAGTGTCGTGAACCGTGGTCGTTGACCTTTTGGGGGAAATCGATAGCGAGCTCATTGTGGATAAGGCCAGCACAAAGGGAGAGAAATTAGTGTTATTCCGCGTATGTCGGTGATATGGAATTTCATTGTTAGCCCCGATTTCGATATAACTTGGCTTGGTAGAGAAATATTTTGTTGATTTATTTGTTTGATAACTAAATCATACATATTTCCGTTCTTATTTTTTTAAATGTAAAAGTAATAAGATTAACGTGACGCTCTCCTGATGGTAAGAGATAACGCCTGTCCATGACCATTGCAGGGATGAACAGAACTTTGAGTAGCAAAATAAAGTCCAGGGCATCGCTGCTTTGGCGCTGATTACATTATTACACAAAACTAAGACCTAACCGTGACTTATATTTCGTGAACACCGTCAATTTGAATTACGTTGTATAAGTAATCAAAGTTCAGGTGTTTCCTAGAATCAGATAATGAACTGATTTAGTTACATGTTATACTGTATAATAATTACGTAGATTCACGCTTATAACGATCATGACAGCGCTTTAAAAGTACCCGCAATCCAAAATTTTTCAATCGTGTATTTTACTACGTAAGAGAAAACATCTAAAATTATGTATATTATTTAGGTAGCTTAGGTAAAAAACAGTCGGAAAATGTTAGTTTTAAATCATAAACTAAGAAAATAAATGATAAATTCAGTTTTTTACTCTGTTTTTAAGCAACATGGAATAGTAGCCGCCATGTTATTACGTCATAGGGCCTAGGTAAACCAAAATAATAATCAGTTAGCACTCGAATCCATAATTTGTCCGGTGTTTTTACACTAGTATTCTTGCATTCAGAAACAGCACACCAATGATAAGTAGAATAATAACTCATCTTAAAATTACAAACAATTATCAATATCATACAAATACAAAATATATAATATGCACGTTTGTTTACAGAGCCAACTGACGGCATGACCACAGATCAATAATGGCTACCATTATTTTCGTCAAATTACGCGCGAAATTTTGAAAATGTAAAATTTTAATGCATTTTTATGGCATTTATCGATTGAATAAAAATGTTGTTTTTTTTTAGTGAGCATTAAAAAAATGGAATGGAATGAAAAAAATGGCTGTAATACCCTATGTATTAAAGCTCATGAATAAGCTATAATACAATTTCAATTAAAACACTCTAGAGTCATTGTTTTGGCACCAGACGGTACAAAATCAATTGCAGGCCGAGTGCGCCACCAAATTCGAGAACCTGAATAGTGAATTTCGCAGCCGTATCGATCGTATGCACCCGGGAGCTATGCTTGCAGTAATTTATAACTGGAGGGGCGTGCAATGCACTTCATACGCATGACCTTTATCCCGGTCGTCTAAAGTTCAAAGTCATTGTCAAAAGGGGCAATACAAGGGGTTCGACCCACGTGTTACATGTATTATTCTGTTATTAGCGTTTGTTTCTACGTTAGTAAAGTTTTTTGTACATACCGCTTGATTTTCACAATTTATTAATGTTTAAAAAAAAATGCTATGGAAACTGACGTTTGACACATTTTTGTTTTATTTATGCGGGATTACACACGTTTATTTATAGTTACATTCGTTCTCTGCACGTGCGAGCCGCGCAGTGGCCCGCAGTGCGTAGCAAGACGAGGCCGCGCGTGCTTTGTACTCAGCTTTGTCTCCATGATGAAGGCCACCGGATGTGGCTGAAACCATAATCGGAGTATCCGATATAATTAAACGTGAGTATTCCCTTAAGTAAAACAAAAATGTTTGAAAAATTATAATTTTCTACCTTACCATTTTATTATATCTATGACCTTTTGATAGGAATAGATCTTAGACCTTTCTAATGCCTTTTGCAAGCTGCTCCAGTATCAGAATCAGTTTAATATACAGAGGAATAATTTTAGACCTTAAAACTACATTGATTTACATTTCTCTCATTGTGTACTTAGATAACTACTATCACAAACTATTATTGTTTTATCACTGGTAACAGTTACTAATTTATACCTATATCTACTAATCTATTCGTGGCCTGATTTATAGTAGCCTTCTCATCGATTTGTTAAAAACAGCTTCGAGTACATATTAATTTCTACCTATAGACATTTGAACAAGAAACTCTTTTTTATATCGATGATAGCTCAGTGGTTATCGCGGTCGGTTCGCGCGCTGAAGGGCGTGGGTTCAAACCCCAATAATGAGCTTGAGCTGTCGGTGAGGGAAAAACATCGTGAGGAAACCATATCATGGTTGGTAGGGTATTTTCTAGTACTCAGCTGGCTAGCTACCACCCTCAAGTTAAAAATCTGCCGCCAATGATCTTGAAGAATCTCTTCCTATTTTCCCCCTTTTGAGATAATGCGGTTGTATATTGATCGCTTATTTCTACTCATACAGTCACCCCTCGTACAAACATTATTTTCCACACTGTTTAATCGTTTACGCAATACAATTCAATACGATTCGCTCTGTGTATCGTGTATTGTTCGTTTATCCACTTGTTCTGTTCCTAACGCTGCTTTGTCCGCTTCCATTGTCATTTAAACGCTATGTTTAAATTCATCTATTGAATCATCGCTGACAATTTGTTAGATTTTATTTCCTATTTTGTTAATTCCGTTATTTCTGTTGCAGGATTTGCTGTTCGATTTCGTGAGGTAAGAAGAATTCTTCGTTGTTTTTTCTATTGTCTTTTGTTTCGATGCTACTGTTTGAAGTTGTTTTCACTATAGTATAAAAATATGTATATGTTTTTGTTTTACTTATGCGGGATTACTCACGTTTAATAATTTGGGATACTCCGACTATAGTTTCGGCAACATTCGGTGGCCTTCATCATGGAGACAAAGCTAAGTACAATGCGCGCGCGGCCTCGTCTTGCTTCGTGTTACAGGCCGCTGCTCGCCTGTTTGGATACCGGTTGACGTCTCTTTGTCTCGTATGTTGAAGACTACCGGATTTGGTCGAAACTATAGTCGGAATATTGGATATAATTGAACGTAAGTAATCCCGTACAAGTAAAATAAAAATGTGTCAAAACCACGTCAGTTTTCATAATGAAATATATTTATGCTTTCATTTGTGTTTTTAGAAAATCTTGCTATTTATTTAGGAATGCTTATTGTTTCGTGTCTATTACAGTATTACATCATCTTGCATAAGTTATGGTTCACTCTTTAATTGCTTTACCATTTAAGTACTGTTTCTATAAAGTACCTACGACTGTGATTAAGAAGTTGGCTAAGTTACATTCAGCTAGTTTATATTCCGCGTTGTTTTTGCTATTTCGAATATCATACGTTCCCTGAGCATTCGCCTCGGGTGGTTTTATTAAATTCAACTCACTCTGTTCACTCTGTTATTCCATTTCAACGAACAAACAATATGTACCTACGTTAATATATTTATCATGAATATTATATTATTCCTCAAGTTCGCGTTGAGATTCGATGTTCGTGTGAATTTCTGGATTTTGTTTGGTAGTGTATCTATTTTATGCCTTATGCTCTTCTTATAATTACACAGCTTGAGGTTTTAATCTGTTGCGTATTAAAGAAATAGAAAAAAAACATAAAAATTTATAATAACGAACTTAGTATGTCCTACCTTATTTTTAGTTAGTATATAAGTTATTTGACTAAGTTTATTATCATGAACATATTGTTTTGTTAAAATGTAATTTACCTGTGGCATTTGTTATAAATAAATGTTTTATTCTATTCTGTTCTCTTCTGTTTTGTTCTATCCTATGCCATTCTAGTCTATTCCATTTTTTTGTATTTGCAGAATAGATGAAATTGTAAGGATGAACTCTATACAAACCAAGCTCTCAATAAAGCTTGAAACAAAAACTTTTAATTTTATCACAAACAATTCAAACTTAGGCTCGAACTTCCAAGTTGAAACCGAAAGGTTTGCTCGCCATAAAATTCTTATGAAAATCTGTACAACATTCCCCAACTTGAAGAGTTCCTTTGAGAACGCTGCGAAGATTAGCGGCTTTATATTTACAGTGTTTAATTAAAAGGCCGGACCTTTCTGTAAATCAAATAACATAATTACACCTGCTGGCCGAGATTGTGTTGCTTTAATTAAAAAGTAAGCTTAAGTAATGCTTTGGTCGTTGCTTGGCTAATTTATTGGTAGCGAAATCAAGGGGTTTAAGGAAACATTAAAACTTCTGAACGAATAGAAAGTAACCTTATTTTTACATTTTGTGATTTTTATGCTTCATAAAGCGTACTAATAACAGACAGATGTTAAATATTATTTGCCCCTGTTGGTTTATTGGTGGTATCTGCTTTAAGAGTGAGTTGCGTTGGTGGTTTTTGTAGGGCGTGGATTCGATTCCCACCCAGGACAAACAAATCATGGTTCTGTGTTTGGGTGTGTTGTAACAAAAAAAAGTATTTATGCATTCCATCAGTTACCTGATTTCCATAGTACAAGCTTAACTTAGTTCGGGGTCAGATGGCGCTGTATGTAATATGTTATTTATTTTATCTTATTACAGTTTGCAAGGTAAGAGTTTGACCACAGCTCACTTGATGTTAAATGACGGTGTTACCGAAGATGGTATAGCACACCTAGCCTGGAATAGTACTGGCTGTCAAGTGAGGCTGCCGGAACCACACCGTTAGGTGCTTGGCGGCAGATTTTCAACTTGAAGGTGATAGCTAGAAAATACCCTACCACCATGCTATGATTTCCTCACGATGTTTTTCCTTCACCGGCAGCTCAAGCTCATTGTTGGGGTTATAACCTACGCCCTTCGGCGTATAAACCGGTCGCGCTAACCACTGAGTTATCATCGCTACAAAATATACATATAACAGTACAGAGTAATTGAAATGTTTAAGTTGTGATGAAATTGTTTCACTATGAAGACTAATGTATAATGAATTCTTTGTCTCCATGAAAAAGGCCACCGGACGAAACTATTTTTGGAGTATCCGATATAATTAACAGTGAGCAATCCCGCATTATTAAAAACAAAAATGATACTTAGGTAGTGGACACAGTTTAATTTTAATATTAGTAAGAAAATTTCCCAAAACCCATATCTCATTAATTTCGTCTTTAGGAGAAACGTCAGAGACTGGCAACGAGATTAAAAGTCTTATCCTTAGTTTGCTACAGTGGTTAGTAATTTTTGTACTATACTACACTTTAAGTGCTTAACTAATTTTAAGTAAACTCATATTAAGTATTTTTGATTAAAGTCACAGAATACTCTGAAAAAAGAAACGCACTCGGTCCTCAAGACACAAGCCTCGTGCTTAGGTTGTGGTCCAATGTTTACCTGTTAATACTCTAAATTGTAATGTCACCTCTAGTATTAATTAAGATTAATGTATTTTCTCTGTATATCTATATCTCCTTTCTGTGAAATAAATTTATCTCTATCTTTAAATTTATCATTATCTTTACTTATTTAATACGCACGTTTGATTAGGTTACATATTTCAACTAGGTTCTATCACATTGCATTTTCTTTTTCATGGATTCAAAGCAGAGCACGGCGCGCGTGCTGCCTCAGACCGCTAACCCGCCTAAAACTAGTCTGAGATAAAGATCTAATGATCTACGATCTACGATATATGATATTATTTCTTCAATGAAATACCTTTCGAAAGTGTGACGGTACTTCACTCTGGAACACTTGCACACTTTATACCAAGCACAAGTTCGATCGTGCATTACTGTTTTCATCTTTGGGACGGATCGGCCAAGTGCCAGCTTGATGCGTTGGAGGCCATTGAGAAACGTGCCAAGAAAATGATCAGCAATGACTCACTTGTTCGGAAAAGGCTCCAAAGCCTTGAACATCGACGCAAATTTGCATGTCTGTCTGTTTTCTGCCGGATATACTTTGAGGAATGCGGTTCAAATCTGCCTAATTCCACCCTGCCCATGCTACTGTCGGACAGACAGGAGCTTTTAAAAGCGGCACCGCTTCATGGTAGATATTCCAAAAACTCGAACTAAACGGTCCGATTCCACCTTCACTATATTTTTCACAATTTCTCCTTTATCTGTGCTATAAGACGTTGCTTCGTTTCTAATTTCAAGATTCTGAGTTATCGGGAAGTACTCTGTAGGAATTGATTCCCTTGCGAGTGTCGAATATTTGCAGCATAAACGGCTGTATCTTTTGATTGCGTCGGCTTAGAAGTTTGATTTTTTGACAGCTCCAAGGGAAAGTAGACTTGAGTATTTGATATGATTTTCAGATTGATACTTCCACGCGTTCCTGAGAAAAATGGTCTTGACAGACAGACAGACGGACAACAAGGTGATCCTATAAGAGTTCCGTTTTTCCTTTTGAGGTACGGAACCCTAAATAAATATATATGTATATTGAGCTGTATAGCTTTTAAAAATCTTCAATGTGGGATAAGTTACAGATACTTAATTGAGTAAAGGAAAGGGGGGAACATTTTCGTTGCTAAGGAGTGATCTTGTAATGGAGACAAATAGATGTTTAACTTGATTACGGGGCAGATGGAGTCTAATTGGATATCTGATCGTGTTGTTGCAGCTAATTATACCGAAAAGAGAGAGGGATAAGGTTCACAAACTGAAGAGTTAAAAAATCTATAACTCGACTGCGATTAAAATAGCTAATTAAAGGAAAACAACTTTTTAAACAAAATTTATTATTCCTAATTTAATTTAAACATAGAAATAATATATATATATATTTGTAATCCTCTTTTAATTGCCTTTATTTAGATACCCTACTTGATAGGTTAGGTTTTTTTTTTAATAAACTTGTTTTTTGTTGTTTGACAGGCTAGGTGTTTGACCACAGCTCACCTGATGTTAAGTGACGGTGTGGTCGAAGATGGTAAAGCACACCTTGCCTGGAATGGTACTGGCTCTCAAGTGAGGCTGCCGGAACAAACCGTTAGGTGCTTGGCGGCAGATTTTCAACTTGAGGGTAAAAACATAAAATGCCGACTGTATAATGTGAACTTTATCAACCCTCTCCATTAATGTCATCAGCGTTGCCTCTATATGCGGCGTCTATATTTAATATAGACCTGCTCCCTCCTATATGAGTCACCAGACGTCTCAACGAGGGTGGCCATGCAAGCCAACATAAGCTATTATTTATAGACCTGATCTTTATTTTATATCTACCGAGGAAAAATCTTCTTGTTTACAGTTCTTTGGTTTTGTTGTTTGACGGGAGCCTCCCATTAAAAATGTGTTAGGAGATTGTTACAGCCGAAGTTTTTACGGGGGGGTTTCCATTAATTGCTTAGTTTGTGTTAAGTCATTAGGGTGTTCTGTTCCACGGTGGTTTTTATAAGATGAAAAAAGTGCCTCATAAAACATGTAAATATATTTTCTTAACGTTCATACATACATATAGGTACAGCGTTGAATCTGTCTACCGAATAATTACATTTTTTTTATGGTTGACAGGCTAAGTGTTTGACCACAGCTCACCTGATGAATATTTAAGGTCATTTTGTCTTTTAAGCTGAACTGACAAATAAAATCTAGTCATATCTTTATATATAAAAATTTCGTGTTACGTTGTTTGTCCGCGATGAACTTTTAGACTACAGAACCGATTTTAAGCAAATCTTGCACACTGTGTGCAGTTTGATCCAACTTGAGAGATAGGATAGTTTATATCTCAATTAATAATCGCAATATTGCAAATAATTCGTTTATTATAAGACAAAGAGGTATAATTATCTTTGAGTTCCATAAAATTCTAATAGATGGCGGTGTAAGGTAATTTATTAACTGGATTGAATAAGTATCCAATAGATGGCGTTACGTTAAAAGTACAAACGTTTCATATGCGCTACAATTTATTTCACGTTACACGCGTTGGTTCAATTTGGTCCAACCGGGTCTGCTAGTACTATTATAAATTAGGATGTGAATAGAATTTAAATGCAATCTCTCTGAAACAAACTTTCGTAAAGATTAATTACTTTAAGATTTTTTTGTTTGATTGTTGCTATGGTTGCCAGGAAGAGACCTAGCTATCTACTTCTAATTGTAAACGGATTTCATTATTAATTTTTGCATCTAACTTATCGATTTACATCCATATTGCAATTGTAATTAATTATATTTTACAATAATTCCGGAAATAAACAGGCCTTATTGAGTAGTTACATAATATGTTTACCACAAACAATATACATATATATGCAGAATATCGATAAACCACAGCAAAACTTACGCAACTCACAAGCCATAAGGAAACAATCTATCATGCAACTGGACGGAATTGCGAAACAACCGAGTGTTGATACATTAGTACGTAGCGTGGCTCCCTTTAGGAAACAATAGCTTTTTAGTTACGCCTTGCAAAGTTTTCTAAAGCGTCAGTAATGGCTGGTAACACAATAGCCAGCCTGTATGTACCACCTGTTCGTGTCAGGGTTTGCAGTTATTATGCCGCATTTTGGTGGTCTTTCAAAATACAATGATAAAGTCTTAATCTGAGCTTTCGCTGCAGATTAAAATCATTCCTACCTAAACTTTCAAAATAAATATGGCAGGACATTTCACACAGCACCATTTAGCCCCAAAGCTTGTACTGTGGAACCAGATAACTGATGGTTTTTTTTAAATGTTTGACCACAGCTCACCTGATATTAAGTGACGGTGTGGTCGAAGACGGTAAAGCACACCTAGACTAAAATGGAACTGGCTCTCAAGTGAGGCTGCCGGAACACACGAACGGTGAGCGGTAACGGTAGATTTTCAACTTGAGGGTGGTAGCTAGCCAGCTATCCAGGCGAGTACTAGAAAGTACCCTACCACCACGCTATGGTTTCTCACGATGTTTTCCATCACCTGCAACCCGAGCTCATTGTTGGGGCTTGAACCCAAGCACTTTGGTGTTTGAACTTAACCCTCAAGTTAAAAATCTGGCGCCAAGCACCTAACGGTGTGTTCCGGCAGCCTCACTTAAGAGCCAGTTCCATTCCAGATAGATTTATTCACCGTCTTCAGTCACACCGTCACTTAACATCAGGTGAGTTGTGGTAAAACCTTTACCTGTCAGCAATAAAAAAAACCTAACTAGACGGCGTCCTGCTAAGGAGATTTACCACCAGGTATAACCTTATACCATAAACCTCATTCTTTAACGCAAAGCCAATAAATGTAACCGTTCCTTCACGCCCAGGTGCGCGTACATTTCAATCAATATCAAGTTCTGAACCGTCGACTAGCTCAACATCTAAAACTTTAATCCATTCGAGTATCGTGATCCCCGATCGTAAAGACGAGCTCCATTCCCCCAATTGCCCCTGCACCTGTACTATTGGCAATATTGAGGCCCACGTCACCGTTTCGATTATTCAAATGCTTTTTATGTCGAGGGCTGTGAGGGTAGGTCCGGGCTTGACAAATTGCCTTCAGGCCAGACGGGAGACGGGGCAGCGGTGCCTATCCTTAGCAGTACTTCAATTCTATACAAATGATTGATTCAGGCGTTACTTTGCGGAAGTTCATTTTGAATATCCAAGAGATATATTGGAACGAAGTTCCTTATCGCACGTTATCGTTCTCATTTGTTTGCGGGCTGATGGAATGAAAAATGACACCAAAACCCGACATCTTTTTGCTGTGATTTTTGAGGCACTTCCCGATCACCTCACATCACACACATCATCAGCCATAGGACGTCCACTGCTGGACATAGGCCTCCTCCTGGGGGGTTTTGCCAATACTCGCCACGCTTGGCAGGCGGGTTGGCGAGCGCAGTTAGCTGTGATTGTTCAAGGAAGACGCTGCTGCCCATCTTCCGGATTACGTCCCTTAGCCGACTCTTACGGCAACCACGGGTAGAGAGGGTGGGGTACTATTCTTACGCCAGCACCACCACGGTTACCACGGCTTCCCGATCACCTAGGAAACAAAAACTTTTTTCAATCGATTCAGCTTTCCGTAAATTTTGAAAATTTGTAATAATAAATAGTAAAATTAAAAAAATAAAGCCTTTAAAGGAACTCCGATGTAACTCCTCTCGATTTATTTTGTCTATTTCAGCTTAAAAGCTTCAAATTGCAATGACCGGTTGGTTACAAGGCCTACTAAAAGACGAAGGTCCTGTCGTTGCAACTTCTATAATTTCTACCTGTAAAGGTTTGTTGTGTTATAAAAAAAAAAAAAAAACAGTACCATTATATATGTATAGTTAAAATAAAATGTATTTTATTTATATTCACATACATATTTACATATATTATTATTGTATCTTTTTAAAAAATCATGTTCTTATTATTAAGTCTCAAAATATGTCACATTTTTCGACAAACACGTTTTGGTCAAATATAAAACAAGTCATAATCACAAAATGTCAATAAAACAACTACAACCACTCCATTAAAACAAGGAAAAACTAAACTAAAGGGAAATCACTCGCGCTCCGCACCCACACGCCCAAATGTTCCCATGAGGCTGGCCGCGTTACCTCGCTGGATGGCCAGCGAGATGTGTTGGGTCAAGTAGAGGCCCGAAAGTGGATCGTGCCCCCTATCCCTTAGGCGCCGCCCAAGTTCCGCGACAAACTTCTTCGCCTCGGAGGCCCAAGGACCCGCCGTCTCGACAGCGAAAGGGACGAACTCGTACGCTGACTCAAGTGTCGCATATTTCAGGTGCTTGCCTTTTGCAGCTGTTTCTGCACCTGAACTAGCGACCCGCTGAGTGGCGTGGAGGTGACAGGATGCGTACGTGCTGACGCACGTAGCATCCCATATGAGGCAACGACCTCTTTGCCACGGAATCAGCGTGAGTCCGTCGGGCCGCTTACCATCCGAGCGCGACAAGCCGGGAGGCTCCAGCGCGCAGGGGATGTCAGCCTTTACGAGCGCCCTCCTAATGACCTCGTTAATTGCGTGATGCCGGGGTCTACGTCCTGCGCAACGAGTACAGCTAAGGCCGTGATAGCCGTTAGCCTCTACGGTCGCACCACAGACGCATATGTGTGGCTCACAAATAGCGCTGCCGAGTCATTATTTGACATTATTTATTTTACCATAATATGATTGCTTAAAGGCTTCAACATATCTGATGGCGGGGACTTAGACCAGCTCCTCGCCACGACTGGCTTACGCAGTAGCTACGGACCTCCCAATAGGCGCTGTGTGTCGGAGTCCCGCGGCCACCCTAAGAGAGTCGTTGTCCAGCAGCGTGCCCACGTGAGGAGATGGAAGGGTATGCAACCAAGCACCAGACTCAGGTCTAGAGGCGGCATTGAGACGGGCCAGCTCGACCCCTGTAGCGGTACCGCGCAGCTGAGAGAGTATTATACTTCCGGCTATATCGTCCCAGCCCCTCTGCAACCCCGGCTTCGCAGGTAGGTCAGCGCCCGGATATCGCAACGACCACACTTCCTGAGCCTCCGCGGCGTAAGGGATACAGACCGAATCACCTGAAACAGGCAACATCGCGGTTACTAGGTCCATAACCCCGTAAGAGGAGGCGAGAAAAGCTATGGGACCAGACTCCTGCAAGCGGCGCACTCCAAGGCCACCAAATCGGATCGGCAGACTGGCCTGACACCACTGCGCGTCACTGAGGCTGACGTTCAAGGTTTCCTCCAGGATCTGCTTTAGTATGCCATCAAAACATTCAACTCCCTCGGGTACTTGCCAAGTTGGTGAAGTACGTATGACGTAC
Organism: Biston stratarius; assembly: GCA_950106695.1. NCBI lineage: Eukaryota > Metazoa > Arthropoda > Insecta > Lepidoptera > Geometridae > Biston > Biston stratarius. The sequence goes on from OX467108.1 coordinate 4,191,260, forward strand.
GTCAGCCTGGGCATCGCGAAATACCATTATAGTACCATTATATATAAAGTATTGTGCGTAATATTTAATAGTTTAATTAATATATCTTTATGTAACGTAATTAAAGGATACTTTATAAAAACATCTGTCGAGAAAAAAAATCTATTTTATATTTTTTCTTATAGTAAATTTTATTTTATGAAACTAATTTGAATATTTTGTATTTCTGTGCGGTAGTTGATTTTTAATACGTTTTCAAACTTTTTATAGCGATGACGTCATAAAGCAGGCTGAATATTTGTACGCCCTTGCCATGTTAAACAAAAAAGGTCATACATAGATATTTTGACTTTGATTGACTTTGACAATTGGCATGAAGTAAACAAATCTTATATCATAATAGCCTCATAAAAGCGAGTCCGAGTATCGTTCAAAGTAAAATAATCTAGATATTTGTATCAATAAAGCGAAAAACAACTCGACGTATGTACGTGTATGGAAGAGGTTATTATGGCTACCATTGACTTGACATTAACAGATTTTGTTTTGGTTTGCCATTGCTTATTTTAGGCACTGAAAGTAGCCTTATACAGCCTACTATGTGACATTATTAGAGATATCATGATATATCGTCATAGGACACGTTACACAGCGCCATCTGACCCCAAACTAAGCAGAGCTTGTGTGATGGAAGTCAGATATTTGATAGAATACATAAATACTTTTTGTAAATACATACTTAACCTTAACACCCAGACACAGAACAAACATTTGTTTATACCATAACAGGTCTGTCCTTGGCGGGAATCGAGCCCACAGGCCGTACAGCTCAGGCTGACATACTACAAGAGCCAACAGGGCTGTCAGATCAATTGAAAGTAGAGTTTTCTCATAGTTTAAAGAGTTTTAAACGTAAAAATAATGTACAGGAATATAATATTTCATTATGATTTTGGAATCAGTAAAGTATATTTTTTTCTTTACATGCCTATATTCTTCTATACATAATTGCATAAATTTTATTATTGCTCTAAAATTTAAACATATTGATAAAAAAAATATATTGCTAAAGCGTTTTACTATCTGACACGTTACACACAGCGCCATCTGACCCCAAACTAAGCAGAGCTTGTGAGATGGAAGTCAGATAACTGATAGAATACATAAATACTTTATTTTTATTTTATTTTTTTAAATACATACTTATAATACATACAGAACAAACATTTGTTTATACCAAACAAACATTTGTCCTTGGTGGGAATCGAACCCACGCCCTACAGCTCAGGCAGGCATACTCCCAATGAGCCAACAGGGCTGTCAAATGTTTTAAATTTTGATAAAGTTGTTATACTGTGGATAGAATCGATACTAGGAACGTACCCCGCACTCGGTAATGTTAAGGGGTCGTCGATGGCCTGGGGGTGTAGATTTTCGTAGTCGCTTGAACACGTTGGAGCATTCAGTGCGATTTTATTACGATATTGTGGGGAAAATTGTATGTTGTAATTGTGTAGGAGGGTTTTATCATAACCTTGTGGTAGAAGTTTGTAGCGATGATAGCTCAGTGGTTAGCGCGGTCGGTTCGCATGCCGAAGGGCGTGGGTTCAAATCCCAACAACGAGCTTGAGCTGCTGAAACATCGTGAGGTGACCATAGTAAGGTGGTAAGATATTTTCTAGTACTCGGCTAGCTAGCTACCCTCAAATTGAAGATCTGCAGCCAAGCGTCTAACGGTGTGTTCCGGCAGCCAGTTCCATTCCAGGCTAGGTGTGCTTTACTATCTTCGATCACAACCGTCACTTAACATCAGATGAGCTGTGGCCTGTCAACCATAAAAATAATAGCAGGTGGCTTGCGTTTGACCGCCATCTCCAAGAAATCAACAAGATTATACGTTTCTTCAAAGTTTTTAAAGTTTTAAATCATAAGAAAACATCGAAGCATTATCATTAAGTAAATTAAGCATTTGAATAATCTCCGAAAAAGGAACAAGGTACGTAATTCAAGTGAACGTTGCTGACGCCTGCTACAGTTATCCGTGTTGTTCACGTCAACTGGATTAGGTTAATACAGGTTAACGTGGAATTACCTGCCTAAATTAGGCGCACAGTAAACGTACGAGTAGCAAAAGTTGTTGCCAAAATTAGGAGCACATTAAGCCGCGTAAGCTTCCAAGTTACCAAATAAATCGAGGCGAAACAAGTCTTTATTTATAACGGCATAAGTCGCCACAACCTTTTGTTCTCGCCTATACGTTCTTATCAAAGTTGTACAAACAGTAAATCGTGTTTACGTTGTTTGTTTTAAGGGAACAAAAGCGTCTAGTTCCGTACTCCAGACAGTCGCGACAGTGCCTACACCTACCTACCCTCTGTTACGTTTTTCATGGCCTCTCTCGCTCCCCCTGAGCTTAGACATTAGGGCCTTTCTATTAAACCTAATCCGAACTCATCAACAAACATTCTTATCGTACGGAATTAAAGTTCATTTTTCTCTGAGCCCTAAAAGTAATCACGGACATAGAAACTGAAACAAAGGAGGTTGATCCTTAACGTAATGGCGTTTGGGATGTTTGTCCTTTCGCTGAGAGAGTAAATGGAAAATTGCTTTAGGTGCGGCCCGCGGCCCTGCGTTGGGCGCCAGTTATGAGGTGTCGAGGGACAATTTATGGCCGTCGAATGTTTGTTAACACTTCCTCGGTTTTAGCAAACTTGCCGATATATATTCATCTTTATCATCTCAGACAGCTGTGTTATTTTCCCGGCGAAATTTGTCATCTTTCACGGTATCTTAAAGAATTTCCGTAACAAATTTATTTCACGCTCTAAGCGCCGTGTAACGAGAATTTACGAATTGTTTCCTTCGTTCTCTGTTATTTTTCTACTTAGGACAAAATATTTAAATTTCATTTGCGGTAATTTTATACCCTTCGCGTGCGTAGGCGATATTGAGTGACACACGCCTACGTTTCGGATGACGTTGTCACTACCTAGCGAAGTTATAATCGAGTGGCTTTTATCGAATTTGTACACTTGCTCGTCTTTATTGTTTTGGGTAAACTTCATTTTAGTTTGAAGCCTGCAAATTTACATTGGGTCTGTTTTGAAATTCAAATTTTGAAGTTAATTTACACACTTTCAACATCCCGCAATTATTTTCACACACACACATTATCAGTCATAGGACGTCCACTGCTGGACATAGGCCTCCTCCTGGGGGGCAGCGTCTTCCTTGAATAATCACACCTAACTGCGCTCGCCAACCCGCCTGCCAAGCGTGGCGAGTATTGGCAAAACGCAGGAGGAAATTATTTTAATAAAGGAATATTCTTTCTATAATAATCTATTATAACTTCGCAATTCGCCAATCTCTTCTTATATGTTTAATGTTTATATATAAATGTAAATGTATGTTTATAAGTATATATTCTTTAAGGTACTAAAATATTGATAGGTATGTATAAAATGTAACTTAACTTGTTAGAATCCTCTCCTTACTAAGGTTGCCTGGATGAGATCGCTTTTAGCGATAAAGCCGCTAATTGTTCCACTAGTGTTAAGTTTTATATTGTTATAATTGGCGTGAACAATAGATATATTACTATGCAGTTGCCAAAAGAACCATTGCCTTTTGGATCTGACTCTTGACCGAACCATCTAGCGTGAGCCTCTTAGGATGTTGGTCAAGACTTCGCTATAAGACCGTTTACCGTGACGACTATCGAGACAATGATCGTCGAATCCGCATCCGAATATTATTATTTTCACGAACAAATTTTGTTATGAAATTATTATAAAGACATCTGTCTCACCTTCTCAACCCGTTAGTCCCTTCCACATAATAATGAGCAACACTTCGTCTCTTTGATCGTTTTCAGCCAAATCGTGTGGAAACGTTGTTTGAAAACGATGCCGTTGACTCAATTTGTGGTATACACCTGAAATATCGGAGAAAGCCAATTTGGAGATAAACCCCGCATCGACGATAAATAATGATAAAATATTCAAGATAATGATACCGATCTGCGTATTCGAATGCTTTATCTTTGAGATTATAATACTTACTATTTCATAGATATCCAACCTTTAGACAAACAAAGTCGGTTTTATTGTAGTTGTTATTTATAATGACACGGTCTGATTTGCAAAGTTATTTGTTGTGCTTCGAAAGTAACAATATGTAATAATTTTGTAGCAATTATAGCTCAGATAATCCAACAATAAGCTTGAGCTGTCGGGGAAGGAAAACATCGTGAGGAAACCATAGCATGGTGGTAGGATACTTTCTAGTACTGGGCTGGCTAGCTACCCTCAACTTGAAAATCTGTCGCCAAGCATCTAACGGTGTGTTCCGGCAGCCTCACTTGTGAGCCAGTTCCATTCCAGGTTCACCGTCTTCGACCACACAGTATAGCCAGCCAGCTATAAAAAAAAAAAGAAAAAGAAGAAAGAAAAATTCGAAAAAGGTTAATAAAACGAACATTATTTATAAAGGCAATTAATATTAACGCAGTCTGGTTGATGAGCCTAAACACACTTCGTGCGATATAGTACCTGTGTATTAATTACAACCAACGTTAACTGTGCAGATATTAGCCCGGACGTGCTCAATGTAAATGTTATTAACACTCGTTTCGCGGTTTTCATGGCTGTCCTCGTTATTGCACATAGTTTCAATTAATGTGCGGTTAATAGTGCGGTAATTAAAACTATTTGTATAGTGATGCCTAAAGTGACTTTACGTCCCGTTTTAAACCGGACTGTTCCCTTTTCCACTGCTCTGTTCCGATGTCCCCAAAGAAAACAATTGAACATCAAATTGTCCCGTTTTCAGTTACATAAGAGTAGATACTGATATCAAAATATTTAAAAGACAATTAAGGCTTTTTTAAAATTATAAGAAATAAACATTTCGTAAGAAACTTGTTGGCTATTCAATACTTCCGCGGATGCGTGATTCCGTGGTCATAGCCATCCGAAAATCGGCCAAGTACGAGTCGGAATATAAACTCGCTCATGATCGATATAGCGCATTCCTACAAAGGAGATGTTTATAAAATTCATGACTAAGATTTTGTTCAGTGTATAGTTCCACGTGGGCAAAGCCGTGGGGCGAACACTAGTAAATTAATAAACCTGTAAAATGTTAGTTTGCTCACGAAAATTACAAAGTAAATGTGTGTTTGTTTGCCCACCAAAGTGTCACGCTTAGACTCTTAAACGCCAGTATGCAATTACAATAAATAATTTTATTTAGGCACTTAAGTTACAAATTCAAGTTTACGTTTCTTTATCGCAAAAACGTTGCTTATTTCATCGATATCCGGGTTCACGTCTTTGTATATATTTAGGAGAGCTAGGCCGGATAATCATTCCTGTATCGTTGCAGCCGCAACCAGGATCGAAGTGAATCCACGAAGAGTGGAACACGATCTATCTGCGGTAGATACGCTGATTGGGACAGTTCTTTGACAGTATTTGTAAGAAAATGTTTATGTTAGGGTACAAATCTTGGTTTCGTGCTTCAATCATCAGCCTATCGACCTCAATATACCATGAAAGTCTGACGTCACAGACTTTTCTTAGTCTTTTAGGGTTATGGGCATGCCCATCGTGACCACAACGGTGGATCCGCGCTTGACACTTCCACGCTAACAATCAGAATGATGCAAACTTTAGCATTTTGATATTTAGTGTCTGCGTGAACCTACGTTTTGACGTGGTGGTGCCGGCGTAAGAATAGTACCCCACCTCTCTACCCGTGGTTGCCGTAAGAGTCGGCTAAGTGATGTCATCAAAATCAAAATCAAAAAGTCATTTATTCAGTTTAGTCCCTGGTAAGGCACTTATGAACGTTAAGTTACATTTTTCAATCTACCACCGGCTCGTAATTACACTTCAACTGAGAAGACTCCGGCAAGAAACTTTTTTGTGGATCTTTCTTTTCATATTAGTTTAGTCTACTCAGGACAAACATATTTTGTATGATAAACATAAATGTTTGTTCTGTGTCTGGGTGTTCTGTACGTATATAAGTATTTATTTACATATAACACATATAAGTATTCTATCAATTATCGGGTTCCTATAGTGCAAGCTTTATTTAGTATGGGGTTAGATGGCGCTGTGTAAAATATCCTAGGATACTATTTATTTAAAAAGATTTTATTGCTCGAGTATTGACTTTATTACACACTTGTAGTTATTTTAAGATGTGGTGACATGTGAAAAAAAAATTTAGTACTTTATTTCAATTACAGCAGCAAAAGATGATATCACCGAGACTATAAGTTATCTCTTATTTGCTTCTTAATTTACTAGCAAAGACGATTTCAACTACAAAAAATCTAATACATTTTCTACAGTCAAATTGGCCTCTTTATCTTGTTATGAAGGAAAATAGGTATCGAAATTACTTCGATCAAAGGAGGGCTTACCTAATGACAATAAAAATATTAAATACCGCTGTAAACAAATCTTACTAAGCACAAAGACTGCCTTTTTTGCCTCGATTTATATCCAATTTCTTCGCAAATTTTCTATCATCCGCGCCATTTACATATATTCATCGTAAAAACCATTATTCTTGTGTCTGACATTACCGTGTCAGGTCTTTTTGATGTAACTGCGAGAGATCCGGGTTCTCCTATAGTATAATTGGGTCAAGGCGAAATCTGGAGCACCATTCTGGTGCACCCAAGATTATTTCGGTCGTTTTCAGTTTATCAGGGCGAGCGAAACGAGCCCTAACACTATTCCACAACCTGAGCATTTTTGTGGTACACTTTACTGAAAAACTATCACGCCTATAGATTTGTGCTTTTACATAGTAATTTTACTTCATATCTAGATGTGTTATCTGTCAAAAAAAAAAACATCATTTTATAACCATTACACAAATGAATAATAACAATTTTGTATTCATTGGACATAATGTTATTGTACTACTAACGTCATCTGTTAGCAAACCAAAGAGTTAACATCGCTGCAACAGAACTAAACTCAATACTCAAATACATCGTAGTTAGTCTACTTAATAGGTACTAGATGACACCACTAGAATCAGGCGTAATCAGTGTTCCCAACTTGGAGGTTGAGGTTTTATACTAATTTAAAAAAACTGTCTTCAAAATTATCACCCGTTAGAAAAACTACGCGAGCCCACACAAAGCTCAGCTTTTTGCTAGTTATAATTATTATTTCAACTTATTTTGTCCCACTGCTGGGCAAAGGTCTCTCTTCCTTCTTTCCATGCCTAAAAATTGTATCCCACCTTCTCTACCCGTGGTTGCCGTAAGACTCGGCTAAGGGATGTAATACGCAAGATGTGCAGCAGCGTCTTCCTTGAACAATCACACCTAACTGCGCTCGCCAACCCGCCTGCCAAGCGTGGCGAGTATTGGCAAAACCCCCCCAAGAGGAGGCCTATGTCCAGCAGTGGACGACCTATGGCTGATGATGTGATACGTTCTCACTTACATGATATTTTTTAAGGAGGTACAGCTTCGGTGATAATCTCGAGCGCGCGAGAATAGGCCCTCCTATCGAGACTGGGGAATTCCTCTCGCGATATGTTGACAGATAATATGTACGAGCTGTAGTATCAGAACGTCGTTTGCAGAAATATGTAAAATGAGAATGTCATGCTTATGAAGAGATACTAACCGCATTTTTTTTTTCACCTTGTAATTATTGTGTTCAAACGAGTATTTGTATACTATTACGAATTACAGACATGCCTCAAGCTAATAAAAACAACTGAAATGTATCAAGAAAAAAATATATTTCCTTGAAATTGGAAAGGTACAAAACCACGCCGTGCAATATTCTCGTTCTTATCCGCAGAAACATAACGAGGTTTTGGAATGATCTTGTTTTATTTGTTTGTTCCAATTTATCATCTAATTCATCAGTTTATCATACATCTTTGCGTATATAGTAATAGAATATTTAAATATTCCGTTTGCATATACATACTTGCTAATTTGAATATTACCTATGTTGAAATTACCATCAACATTACAATACTCTCTTTATGATTATAATTTTCATTATGTAATTTATGAAAGTAGAAAGTATAATAAATAGCATATTAAATAATTCTCAATGGTCATGAAAGCTAGATGTTATAAAAGAGAATATTAATAATGGTGGTAAGCAAAGCTGTTTCAATGCGCTTGAATTTGTAGGGTCAGTAGAATCGAGATTTGCTGCTGCGACACTTTTCATTTTTTACCTTTTCCACGTTCGTTAGGTTAAATTTGGATATTTTTATCTTCCTATAGCTCTTTTCCTCTTTATTTTATCTGATATTGTAATTCGGATATCACGTTGATCGTTTCAAGTGCTAGTATATGGTAATACAATACACTTTATCATCGCGTATCATGTTGGATATTTTCCATGTAATAAAGCGTACGCATGTGAGGTTGTAATGTTTTTTACGACAGTTGTAAATAATTAACAATTAAGTAGTAGAAACTGTATTATAGTACGATGTTTTATCTTAGATAAATTGTGTTCTTTGGTTATTGATATTTTACGATCAAAGTCTATTAATTTTTTTTTAGTTACAAATAACACTAATTAAATTAGATTTATTGATATATATATTACAAAGAGTTATATTCTAATACATGCGTCAGTGCCGTGGTGGTGCCGGCGTAAGAATTGTACCCCACCCTCTCTACCCGTGGTTGCCGTAAGAGTCGGCTAAGGGATGTAATCCGGAAGATGGGCAGCAGCGTCTTCCTTGAACAAGCGTGGCGAGTATTGGCAAAACCCCCCCCAGGAGGAGGCCTATATCCAGCAGTGGACGACCTATGGCTGATGACGTGTGTGTGTGACATGTGTCAGTTACAGGCATATACAGGTTGTTAAACATATTGCTTGCAGTTTTAAGGAAATAAGATTATAGTTTTAGATAACTAAGTAGGTAATTAAATTTAATAATTGATTTTACATACCCACTCGTTTTTTTTAATGTAAAAGCAATATAACGAAATCGACGCACACTTGATGGTAAGACATAACGCCTGTTCATGACCATGGCAGCGATACACATAATATTGAGTTACAAAATAAAGACCAGGGGCGTCGTAGGTTTGGCGCTCATTGCTTTGAGACATACAATGGTTAGTCTCAACAGCCTTGTAATTTCGCTAGCTGCAGTACCCTTCAAACCGGAACACAGTAATGTTTACAAACTACAACTACGGCCAAGGAATGAACCAAGCTGCCGGCTTCCTTGTTACCTAAAAGATATATTCTAGATCTTTCCAAGGTCAGAGTGAATAGGTATCTTTCAAGTCTGCGTGTTTAATCATCGACCACATCATTGTTTACCATCAGGCGAGTTGGTGGTCAAACGAGTACTTATCCGTATTAAAGGATCAAATAATTCCTTACGTTAAGTTGAAACATGGAAATCCCAAGAAATTTGTGTTTAAAAATGTACACACATTCACGTACAAACGGCCGCAATACAATTAACTTTTTAACTAAAGATTATTTAGGTTCCAGTTTCCATTTTGTTAAGCTTTTTCCTCATACTTCAAACTTTTCCAAGGTCCGCTTCTATCGTAAGAACCAAACGTCCCATAAAGTACAAATCCACACTGCTCGGTCACTACCCATTGTTCTGCCGACCATGCAAGCTTGTCCCATATAAACGGGAGACAGTCTAGGCAGATTACAGAAAAACATAGATGCACAACTACAAATACTGCTGACACGGCATAAATAAATAAATATCGTAGGACATTACACACAGCGTCATCTGACCCCAAGCTAAGCAGAGCTTGTGTAATGGAAGTCAGATAACTGATAGGATACATAAATTCTAGTACAGGGGCTGAAGCGAATATTTCTTTAAAGCTTAAAAAATATTTTTTTCTCTAAAGTTAAACTTTTTTTTAATACGTATAAGTCCGCTTTTGACCTCAAATTCGTCTGATGGTAAGTGATGATGTGGTCGAAAATGAAGCACGCAGACTTACGAGATATCTAATCACTCTGTTTATGATTCTTAAAAACCTTAATACTTTTATAAATAAAATCGCATTATATTATTTTTTTGTAAAAGTAATGTTACCGTGGTGGTGCCGGCGTAACAATAGTACCCCACCCTCTACCCGTGGTTGTCATAAGAGTCGGCTAAGGGATGTAATCCGGAAGGTGGGCAGCAGCGTCTTCCTTGAACAATCACACCTAACTGCGCTCGCCAACCCGCCTGCCAAGTGTGGCGAGTATTGGCAAAACCTCCCTAGGAGGAGGCCTATATCCAGCAGTGGACGTGCTATGGCTGATGATGAAAAACAATAAAAAAAGAACAAGACAGGCTCCTGATGGTAAGAGATAAACACATGTCTAAGACCATTGCAGCGAGACACAGAATTTCGAGTAACAAAATAAAGTCTAGGGCATCGCCGGTTTGGCGCTCATTACTTTGCGACTTTCGATGGTTAGTCTCAACAGCCATGTAATTTCGCTAGCTGCAGTATCCTTCAAACCGGAACACAGTAATAATGCGTGTAATGTTTACACGCTACTGCTGTTTCTTTAGTATTTTTATTTCTTCAAAAATATCTCTGTAGTAATCTGCGGTGCAGGCCTCATATTGATCCAGTCCCGCACGTGTATTACTTTTTTTTTTTAATGAACCGTGCGGATCGTTAGTGACCTTCCCGTGGGGCCATGAGGCAGTTCAGTCAATTTGCTCCGTTTACCTAACTGATTAATTCTATGTACGGGCCATTTTTATTTAATAGAGCTATTTTCGTTGGACGTAATCAATTATCGTTTTTCTGTATACATAGTTGTTAAGAACATTGATTCTTTTCACGTATTTAATAATAATAATATAATAATAGTTTTTTATTTCTAAACTACAAGTGTTAGTAGGTACAGTTTGAAGAGAAATTACAATGATAAATGAATAATAAATTAGATCTTATAGGTATTACAAACAATAGATACCTTAATTACAAAGTACCTGGGTGGAAGCTCTGTTTCTCAGACTAGGAGTACCTGTGTTCTGAGGTCACATTTATCCGACTGTCAAGGAAGGATTATGTTTTTAGCGCGTATCTTGTATGTATGTATTTAAATTTCTTTATTACCTTCTATTTTCCACACGGCTGGATTTGGTTTCGACAGTTAAAGTACCGTTATATTCGTCTTAAAAATCCAAGTGTACTTAAGTAAATGTTTGAAAAAAAATATGGTGAATTTTTGGCGAGAAATATAAAAAGTTAATTTAAAAAAAAAACACTTTTGAGTAGGGTATCTGAATAAAGGAAATTAAAAGAGGATTACACACATATATATATATACACACATATATATTACACACATATATATACATTATATATATAAGTAATATGCTTTAATTAGGAATATATCAGAATCCATGTTTGTTCCATTTGTTTTTTGTCCATCTGTCATGATAGCATTTATCTACTTCCATAGACTCTCTATATCATCTCTCTCTCTTTTGTAGCGATGATAGCTCAGTGGTTAGCGCGGTCGGTTCGCATGCCGAAGGGCGTGGGTTCAAACCCCAACAATGAGCTTGAGCTGTCGGTGAAGGAAAACATCGTGAGGAAACCATAGCGTGGTGGTAGAGTACTTTCTAGTACTCGGCTGGCTAGCTACCACCCTCAAGTTGAAAATCTGCCGCCAAGCATCTAACGGTGTGTTCCGGCAGCCTCACTTGAGAGCCAGTTCCATTCCAGGCTAAGTGTGCTTTACCATCTTCGACCACACCGTCGCTTAACATCAGGTGAGCTGTGGTCAAACACCTAGACTGTCATCGATAAAAAAAATATATATAAAATTTCATCGTCAACTATTCCTATTCAAAGTCAACATTCACATACTTTGTTGCGAAATGCTGAGTTAAAATGTACGCATTCATAAGATGTGGGACGGGACATCTTCTCGAGTTAAATCTTTGATGATCCGAGGTGGGAGCAGGGTCGTTAGTGTCGCCTTGTCAAAGAAGATTTGCGACATTTCGGAGAGGGTTGCTCAACGGTAGATGCTCTATTTTAGATATTATGTGGGATGGTGAGTTAAAAGAATTGCATTTTTCATTGTCGGTGAAGAAAACTCAAAATTTTAATCAGAATTATTAATTAACAGCGATCATAGCTCAGAGGTTAGCGCGGTCGGTTCACACGCCAAAGGGCGTGGGTTCAATCCCCAACAATGAGCTTGAGCTGCTGGTGAAGGAAATCATCGTGAGTGAACCATAGCGTGGTGCTATAGTACTTTCTAGTACTCGGCTAGCTAGCCAGCACCCTCAAGTTGAAAATCTGCCGCCGAGCTCCTAACGGTGTGTTCTGGCAGCCTCATTTGAGAGCCAATTCCAGGCTAGATGCGCTTTACCATCTACAACCACACCGTCACTTAATTTTAGGTGAGCTGTGGTCAAACTAGTTTGTCAAACATAAGAAAAAACCGTCCAAGTACAAGTCGTAAGGGTTCCGTGCCATTATCTATAAAAACGGCAAAAAAGTCACTTTTGTTGTATGGGAGCCCCCTTAAATATTTATTTTATTCTTAGTATCTTGTACTACTTAGTACTTTGTCACTATGTACTTAAATTACCTGGAATTATCATTCGCATGTCTTTCCACAACCTTGTCATTGAGTTTAAACGCATAATGCACTAATTAATGTGACCCTGGCTCATTGTTCAGCTATTAATGACTTTAGACATGCGCTTGTGCTTGTAGATACAGATTGAGTTGTATTTTTTTTATAGTTCAGCTAGATGTTTGTCCTCAGATCATCTTTTATTTGACAGACTAGGTGTTTGATGGTAAAGCACACCTAACCAGGAATGAAACTGATTCTCAAGTGAGTCTGCCGGCTACTAGGTAAATACCCTACCATCATGCTATGGTTTCCTCATGATGTCTTCCTTCACCGGCAGCTCAAGCTCATTGTTGCGGTTTGAACCGACGCCCTTCGGCGTGGTATGAAGTTAGCAGACACCCTACACACTACACTCTTTATCCTGATAAAGTGTAATGTTCACGTGGGAACAGAAGGTAACATCGCGAGCGCAGCGCGTAGCTACATTAAAAAACCGGCCAAGTGCGAGTCGGACTCGCGCACGAAAGGTTCCGTACCATTATCTATGAAAAAGGCAAAAAAATTGCGTTTGTTGTATGGGAGCCCCCCTTAAATATTTTTTTTATTTTTTATTTGTTGTTATAGCGCTGTCTAGCTATCGCGGTTCTTGAGATACAGCCTGGTGACAGACAGACGGACGGACAGACAGACAGCGAAGTCTTAGTAATAGGGTCCCGTTTTTACCCTTAGTCTACGGAACCCTAAAAATGAAATAGGATATCAGTCATGACCCTAATCAGTCAAGTAGTCGTACTCTGGGGCTATTTTACAATTGAAACTGCTTAAGAAATTTGTATGGATACACTATAGCTAACGCTAATATGTTTGTTATAGTTTGATTCACGTTTGATATTAGCAGGTATTTTGCGCTTTTAAAACGTTTTCTATACCTTTATAATTATGTTTGTTCCGATTTTAGTGAATTTATTGATTTTAGTGATTTTCATCATTATCATCATTTCAGCCGTAGGACGTCCACTGCTGGACATAGGCCTCCCCCATTGACTTCCACATAAAGACCTGTTGGAAGCGGTTTGCATCCAGCGCGTTCCTGTGGTCTTTAAGAGGTCGTCTGCCCATCTTGTGGGTGGACGTCCTACGCTGCGCTTGCCGGTCCGTGATCTCAACTACAGAACTTTGCAGCCCTATCGGCCATCAGTTCTGCGTGCTATGTGTGTGTATATGTGTGCCCACCGCCACTTCAACTTGCTAATCCGTTGGGCTATATCGGTAACTTTCGTTCGTCTACGGATCTCCTCATTTCTGATTCGATCTCGTAGGGAATCTCCGAATCTCTCCATAGCTCGTTGTGCGACTTTGAGCTTATCAAGAAGGCTCATAGTCAGAGACCACCACACTGGTCGAAGACTTTCGACTTGAGCCAATAGAAGTCTCAACCAAATGTATAGAATACCTGCCTGTGTTTGGGATTTCTGAATAGTATCTGTAGTTTTTATAATAATGAGTACAATGACCGGTAGTACATAATTTTAGGGTTCCGTACCTCAAAAGGAAAAAATACGGAACCCTTATATGATCACTTTGTTGTCCGTCTGTCCGTTTGTCAAGACCTTCTATCTCGGGAAAACCATGTACGCAGATCTGTAGTCCCTTGCAGCTGTGAAAAAATCAATCATCTCAAATGATTAATTATAGCAAAAAAGTTATGTGAAATTTGGCAAAAAGTATTGTCTTATACTACATATAAAGGAAAAAACCCGAAAACCATACATTTAATTTTGTTTTAATTAATAAATACAAATTAACATTTGTAGTAGGTAATTAGTTTGTATGGAACCCTCGGTGGGCGAGACTGACTCGCGCTTGTTCGGGTTATTTTTTTATTGGTCGCAGGCTAGGTGTTTAACCACAGTTCAGCTATTGAGTGACGGTGTGGTTGAACATGGAATGGGAATTGGCTCCCAAGTCTAGCTGCCGGAACATACCGTAACGTGCTTGGCAGAAGATAGTTAGCCAGCCGGGTACTAGAAAGTACTCTACCACTATGCCATAACCTTTAATAACTGACGGCAGCTTTAAGACTTGAAAACCATCCATTTTATATCCCAAAACAACAAGATAATCCCGGGAGAAATCAAGGATACCGAGACTCTATCCGGGAAAACAACGGTTGGGAAGACAACATATATCCTATTACACCTATAGACAGATATTTCCTGCATCCCAGACCCTACAGCGAAGCACTTACCAATGCTTCCATTGTATCTGATCCATTTCCCGACCACCATTATGTCGGTATCAGGCGGCGAACCCTGTCCATTCATCTAAGAAGGCCCGCCTTATCTTTAAAAGTCCTCAACAGGCTGTGACGTAATGCCTTCGACAAGACTTGATGGAACACAGTACGTAAAAATTTGACATGATTTTCAGCCCGCAATTTAATTGCCTACCGTTGAAAATGAGCCTCACTCTTCGTACGCCACTCATTGCCTATGTCATAGGCATGAATGGACAGGGTTCGCCGCCTGATACCGACATAATGGTGGTCGGGAAATGGATCAGATACGATGGAAGTATTGGTAAGTGCTTCGCTGTAGGGTCTGAGATGCAGGATATGTCTATCTATAGCTAATGGGATATATATGTTGTATTCTCATATTCATAGTTATTCGCACAGTCTGCTATATATATATGTATGTATATGTATAATAAGTTTTATGGTCCACGAGTACAAACTATGCTTAGTTTAGGACTAGATGGCGCTGTGTGAAACTCCACCGATATGTATTTCTTACGATTGGGCTGCTACTATTCTACTAACACGCAGCTTCCGGTTCTTATCTGTATCTTAATGTTAATTTCTGGTAAACATAATTATTAGTAGTAAAAAATTTAGTTAGTCCGACTGCGATTAAAATAGCTATAATTGAAGAAAAAAACTTTTTAAACAAATTTGTTATTCCTAATTAAATTTAAACAATAATTTTCTGTTTGCACAAAAATTATACAGCCTTGAACCCCAAGCTCCGAAGTAAAAGTGCAAGCTTACCTACTGACCAATATTACTTGGCGGAGTAAGTGTGGGCGGAGGTTCTCAACCTTAACAGCCAGTTGTTGTTTTGACAGGCGCGATGATAAAAAAACCACACCTATTACTGTTATTATGTCAATGAAACGAATCGAATGTCCCAATTTTCGTAGGAAGTGTCAAGGAGTTTGTCTTGTTAACGTCGTGGAATACTTGATGTTACAGGAAAATAGCGTTTATGTATTTACTAGCTGTGCCCCGCAGTTTCACCCGCGCTAGATGCCTACGTCATAGTAGCTTTATGCATGCAAAGTCTCAGCCCGATCGGTTTAAAATTGACAAAGTTTCATACAAACTTTCATCCCCTATTTTATCTCCATGGGGGTAGAATTAATCAAAATCCTTTCTTAGCGGATGCCTACGTCATAACATCTACCTGCATGCCAAATTTCAGCCCGATCCGTCCAGTGGTTTGGGCTGTGCGTTGATAGATCACTATGTCAGTCAGTCAGTCACCTTTGAGTTATATATATTTAGAAACATTTTCAGGCGTAATTGCTGTGTATTGATTTTTTTAACGTTTAGGTTTTATTATAGTGTGACATCTTTCTATTTATTAACCCCCAACGCAGACATATAGATGTGTTATTAACGTGTGTCTGTTTGTCTGTGGCGTTGTAGATTCCAAACGACTCAACTGAATTTTATTCAGTATTTTTTTTGATCGAAGGTTCGTCAACCTAGTTGGGAGACCGTCGCTTCCAAACTGGAGGTCCTAGGTTCGAATCCCTCGGCACGGATCTCTGTTTTTTTCTAAGTTATGTGCGTGTTGCCGATGTCTTCAAACGGTGAAGGAAAACATGGTGCGGATACCTACATGTCTAAAAGTACTTATAAAAAGAAAGTTCTTGAAGATGTGTGCCAACCTGCATTTAGCCAGCGTGGTAGACTAAGGCCTTACCCTACTCACAATGAAAAGAGACCGAAGAGAGAGAGAGAGAGAGAGAGAGAGAGGAGAGAGAGAGAGCGCCCAGCAGTGGGCCAGTTTTTAAAAACATGGCTGATTTGGTGATTTGATCGAAAGTGTTCTTAGTGGAACAAATTTTTTTGAATCATATCCCAAGTTCTGTTTCTGTTAAGGCTTTTGAAGATTGTTTGCTTTTTCTAGCTTTTTTAAGCATCATCCATAACTCAGATCGAGTTTAAATTTGGTAGTCTGTTACCCGTATTGGTTTTTTTTTAATTTGGACTCGTTGCTTTTTCGTATGCTTTGCTATCAGTTGTCAGCTGGTGGTCATCCCATTTTATAGATTAGTTAATACTAGCGATCCGCTCTTTGCAAATTCTATAAATGATAGTGAAAACTATATCAAAATTAGTGTAGTTTATAAGCGATGTCCTGAACTTTGTTTTGTTTCTTAAAGTTGTGTGTATCGCTCCAATGGTTATGGACATGCGTTATATCTTACCGCAGTACCAGATATCTGTCGCCAAGCAGTAGTGCTTAAAACATTACTGTGTTTCGGTTTGAAGGGTACTGCAGCTAGAGTAATTACTGGTCTGTTGAGACTAACCATCGAAAGTCTCAAAGTAATGAGCGCCAAAGCAGCGATGCCTTGTTTTTTGTTGTGCTATTCTAAGTTCTGTGTATCGCTGCAATGGTCATGGTCAAGTTTTAGATCTTACCATCAGGAAAGCGTCACGTTCAGACTCATTACTTTAACAGAAAAAACAAATGTAGGTAATTGCCACCTAAAATAACTTTAATCATTATCTGCAGCCTTCAGTGTCCTACTGTATCGGGTCTACATCTTCTTTATCTACACCGTTTTCTTTATATCTTCTATATTACGTTATCTGCTTCTATTTCCATACAACCGTAACTTCATGACTAGTAGTAGTAGTAGTAGTAGTAGTTTGTAGTAGTATTAAAAATAGGAAACCGTTTTACACTTAAAGGATTATACATCTTAAGCAATCGAGATCTACCATACTTTTGTATGTGAACAACCTGTCCTTCAATCAAAATCATCTGAGCTGTCAACGGTAGCGTAACTTCACGGAACACGTGCGCGTGCGTCGGGGTGTGACGTCATCGACCGTACAGCGGTACGTTATGACAGAAAGATCATTACCGACCGTTCACTTAATATTAATTACGTTAAAATGAAGACGTAAATGAAATGAATTATGAATTTTATTCTTTATTTAGGTACACACTTATTATAGCCATATTTAACTTGGCCGAATTAAACCGCTATGAGTGTAAAGCTATCACTAAAATCTGGCTTCTACAACAAAATACTTACACAAACACACACACACACACACATACACACAAATACACACATAGAACCCACGCCCTTCGGCGTGTGAACCGACTACGCTAACCACTGAGCTATCATCGCTTCTTTTCGTGACAATGCAAAGCGTGAGACTAATTTCGTTTTTAACACGAGATACCGACTTAGTAATTTGAAATTTTAGCTTAGTGTCACTGTTACAGTATATTTCAGCTTTTATTCCTAACTATTATAATGATGATTGGAGCAATAACGAAGTCGCCAGACTCAGGTCTGGCGACTCGGGCAATTAGAGTTTCAAGTAAGTAATGAAATTATATTTTCACTTTCTCATATAAATTTCTCAATGGTATTACGGCCAGAGTGCGGTATGCATTTTTATGAGCTTGATTTATTTACTTATTGTATTAAATATATTATAAACTTATTGTCCCACGCCTACATCAGGTTACGAGTAGAATTGACTCGAGTCAAACTTTATTAAAAGTAAAGATAGGATAGAATAGAATACAACTTTGTTGTGTGTACATCAACAATCGACACATTATAGGGGATAAAAAAAAACTAAACCAAACAACACCAAGACTGATGTGTGGTAATATGTTATTACAACGGTGGTCTTATCTGACAGCCCTGTTGGCTCATTGGGAGTATGTCTGCCTGAGCTGAAGGGCGTGGGTTCGATTCCCGCCAAGGACAAATGTTTGTTTGGTATAAACAAATGTTTGTTCTGTGTCTGGGTGTTCTGTATGTATTATAAGTATGTATTTACAAAAAAAAAAGTATTTATGTATTCTATCAGTTATCTGACTTCCGTCACACAAGCTCTGCTTAGTTTGGGGTCAGATGGCGCTGTGTGTAATGTGTCCTACAATATTTATATTTTTATTATCGCTTGGAGCGATTTCTTCCAGACAACCTTTGAATGGACAGTATAGACAAATACGGTCGGCGATATTAAAAAAAAATAGTGTAAATATAATATAGTAGAATCCGTTTAGTACGACTTCGCATATAACAACCAACCGTTTTTAGCGACGTAAGTATAGACATGTGTTTGGTTTTAATATGAGCCACTATGAACGTACATCCGTATATTACGACTCCGCTTTCAACGACCGACCGCTTTTAACGACGGAATTTCACACAAAATTGACCGGTTACAACGACGATAAGCGTTGACGTGTTTACAAATATATCGTAGGTAAGAAGCTATCTCAGCCCCGCGCCACCCCCCTTGCTTATGCTTTGCATAATGCAGTCCGTACTTCTTACTATAGAAATGAAAACTAAAAACAATAAAAAATTACAGAATTTTTTTACTAGACATTTCTTTATGGACGTGCACATTATGCTATAAATATTTTGATTTAAATGTTTTTTTTTCTCTGTTGGTCAAATAAATATCAATATCTAAATATGTATGTACGTTACGCATGTGATTATTTTAATAAAAAATAAAAATAAAAATTGTTAGTTCGTTTAGTATGACTTCCGGTTAGTACGACGTAATATCATCGGTCCCTTGGCCGTCGTTATAGCCGGATTCTACTGTATATTTATTTTTTCTTATGCGGGATTACTCACGTTTAGTTATATCGGATACTCCGACTATTGTTTCGGCCACATCCGGTGGCCTTCATCAAGGAGACAAAGCTGAGTACAATGCGTGCGCGGCCTCGTCTTGCTTCGCACTGCGGGCTGTTGCGTGCCCGGTTTGAACCCACGCCATTCGGCATGCGAACCGACCTCGCTAACCACTGAGCTATCATCGCTACAAAACACTGTGTTTTATACTGTATAGGTTAGCGTTTGACCACATTATGTCTAATGTTAAGCAAAGGATAGAACACGCTTACTTAGAAGGAACCTTTTTACTCTTGATTTAAAGACACTCGTATTGTACTTTTTGGGAAACAGAATCTGCACAATTCAAAATCAAAATCATAAAGTCATTTATTCAGTTTAGTAAGTTCAGTTTGGTAAGTCACTTATGAACGTTAAGTTAAATTTTTGAATCTACCACCGGCTCGTAATTACACTTCAACTGAGAAGACTCCGGCAAGAAACTCAGCAAGGCATTTTTTTTGTGGATCTTTCTTTTCATATTAGGTTACAGTTTATACAGTTTACAGTTATAGATATTAATACATTATGCTTACTACAATTGTTACTTAGCCAGGGGGATGCAAGTGCAGAGAGAAGCTACAACAACCATATATTCCTGTCTTCCACGTAATGAGCCACCTTATAGTAGGCTTTGTCAATTAACCTGCTTTATAAAATTATCTGGATTCATGCATGCACCTTACCGTTCTGTTCTTGTGCGTATATAAAATGTTCTCAACCATCATTAGGTCATTGAAATTTTCGGACTCAACACCTACGGAGTTTTGAAACCTGCCGTGTTGAGTTGTTATTTTTCGCCATTTCACTTTCTATTGAAAGGTCAATTACTTGCAAAATAAATTGAAGGCTGTAAGAGGAAGTTGATGTTGGTGAGCAGCGTAGGTTTAGACAAGTAATTTGTTTCTGAATTTAATTTTAACTTTTTATTATCCTACTAATATTATAAATGTGAAAGTTTGAATGGATGGATGTTTGTTACTCAATCACGCCAGAACGGCTGAACGGATCTGGATGAAATTTTGTATGTAGATAATTTAGGCCCTGGAATAAAACATGGGATACTTTTCAACGTTATCATCATCATCCATTACCACGCGGGAAAAACCGCGGGGCGCAGCTAGTTTGAAATAAAGTTTGCGTTCTGTTTTTCGAGATAATAGCTTTAGTTAAAAAGACGAGTG
Source organism: Biston stratarius (assembly GCA_950106695.1). Lineage (NCBI taxonomy): Eukaryota > Metazoa > Arthropoda > Insecta > Lepidoptera > Geometridae > Biston > Biston stratarius. The sequence goes on from OX467108.1 coordinate 4,211,985, forward strand.
TTTAACACAGAGGAAACATGAATTAATGATACTAGTATACGGTTATATCCGCTTGGTGATGGATGGTGATAATGATGATGAGAGTATCCTATGTCTTATTTCAGGGCCTAAAATACCTACATGTAAAATTTCACCCAGATCCGTTGAATACTTTACTTGTAAAGGCGTAACACAAACAAGCAAACGCACATTCGCATTTATAATATTAGTTAGAATTAAAAGGTAAAATCGCGGGATGCATATAGAAACATACACTTTTCTTTAATAATAAGTTTTGTGTTGTAGTGGTTAGCGTGGCTAGTTCACACGCTGAAGGGCGTCGGTTCAAACTCCAACAATGAGCTTGAGCTGCTGGTGAAGGGAAACATCGCAAGGAAACCTTAGCATGGTGGTAGGGTACTTATTAGACTGGCTAGCTACCACCCTCAAATTTAAAAATGCCAAGCATTTAACGATGTGTTCCGGTAGCCTCATTTGAAAGCTAGTTCCATTCCTGACCTGGAATCTTTACCATCTTCATCCAAACGGTCACATTAACATCAGATGAGCTGTGGTCAAAAACCTAGACACCACCTTAAAAAAACGCATTTGTTTTTTTTTATAATGTATTACTATTGCGCGCCGAAAACCCACCATCTTATTTTTTTTTTTTTTAACCTAGGACACTTGGGTTATTGAGACAGAATCTAACAATACCTTAATTGTAATCCATTCGGCCGTTTGAAAGATACGAGGTAATAAAGAAACTTACATACATACAAGATATGCGCGAAAAACATAACCCTTCCTTGGCAGTCGGGTAAAAAATAAATGATTGTCGTCATTAGTGTTCACTTTCATATTATTTACTCTAAGTCTATGTTTGTACAGGTCTACAGTCCCACCCGCTACTTTGTATCTCCCACGGTAGCTGTATAACCAGTCATTGACGATGCTTAGATGATAAACTACCATTTATGGTAACAACCAGCTATGAAAATAGCTTATAATCAGTGAATCGGGACAGTCACGACACGACTTAGTTATCACGTGTATTTCTAGCTAGACTCTATAGAATCATGACGTATAGGTGTCGTCCGTTCTGTTGTACTTTTTACCCGACTACAAAAAGGCAAAAAGGAGGGTTGTTTTTAGCAGTAGCACGAAACTACTTATCCGATTTTGATGAACGAGGTGTCAATCGATTCGCTATTATGCTTCTGGTGATATAGGTTATATTTTTTCTTATAATTAAAGTATTTTTTCCGTAGTAGGGTTATATGAACTTAAAAACTAATTAAAATTATAATATACAAATAGCATGTTAAAAAATATCTTAAAATTGATACTACCTACACTCAACAAAAATTTTAACAAGTAATTAAATAAAAAAAAATAAAAAACCCCTACGTAATTAACCAAACATAGCTAAGAACCACCGCAACGAAACTGGCTTTCAAATGAAAAAAAAAAACCGCATCGAAATCGGTCCATCTATTTGAGAGCTACGATGCCACAGACACACACACACACACACACACACACACACACACACACACACACAGACAGACTTCGACGTCAAACTTATAACATCCCTCTTTTTGCGTCGTGGGTTAAAAACAACCTAATCTAGGAGTCCGTATTCTTATTCTTATTCAAAGTGGGGGCGATAAGTCCTGCACTGACGTCCCGCTTGGGGTGTTTTGTGCATTTCCCCCTACCAGCGTCTACCCGAGCCAACCCAGCTCCAAGTATCGAAGCGACGCTCTGAGCCGTGGGCACAGTACCTCCAGTGAGTTGGGAGGAATGTTTAATGACGTTGATGACGAAAAGCATTCAAGGTGTTGCGGCGACATGGATGATAGCGAAGGAGTTTCATGCAGCCTAGTAGCAATTCTAGTGGCTTCTGTGGCTTTGCAATGCAAAAGCACATGCTCTACAGTTAGACTAAGAGTCCTTCAGACGAAAGAAATGTGGCCAAAATGCTGGGCATTGTCACGCTGGATGGCTAAGCTTATGACCAAAGTAATGCCAGCAGTCTGATCATCTAAAACCTCTTCTAAATGTTTAGCCAGGTCGCGATATAGTTCGCGGTCGGCCCCCACGGGCGTAAAGTTTCAACCCCAAACGGCACAAACAAGTACGTTATATCTAAATAACTAAATTTGTGCCGTTTTAGGTTCAAAATTGGATTATAATTTTTTAAACTTTTTAATTTGACTGCTACATTCTTCTCTCACACGTTGAAATGAAAAATCCTGACGGATTTAGTGTGAAACGATATAACTTCTCTAACTGGTTTTTGGGTTAGATAAACAAGGCATAATCATCATCGTGCATCGCTCACTACTACATTAAAATAGGTTTGGCACACCTTGCTTGATGTAAAGCAGTGATGCGGTCTAAGATGACACTTAACGCAAAAGGGTTGTTCATAATGATTACAAGTACATAGTACAATGGCCTGCTTTCGGCTTAGTACACCCCAAGCTGATAACCCTGTATACTGTATATATTTACATATTTTTTTTTAATGGTTGACTGTCTAGGTGTTTGACCCCAGCTCATCTGATGTTAAGTGACGATGTGGTCGAAGATTGTAAACACACCTAGCCTGGAATAGAACTGGCTCTCAAGTGAGGCTGCCGGAACACACACTTTAGATGCTTGGTGGCAGATTTTCAACTTGAGGGTGATGGCTAGCCAGTCGAGGACTAGAAAGAAAGGTCCCTAACGCCATGCTATGGTTTCCTCACGATGTTTTTCTTTAAGCTCACTGTTAGGGTATGAACTCACCGTCGGCGTACGAAACGACCGCGTTAACCACAGAGTTTCTTTGCTCGTGTTGGATTTTGGTCTGTATTATTATTTTTCATTTAAAAAGAGGGTAGTATTCAAAGCATATGGTTGAAACTAACGTTTCTTGATGAGTTTTATTTCGCATTCACGTCGCGTAAAAATATTATTTTGCTAAAATACGTGCGTGGCAGATCACGCGACGCATCCCGGAAACGTACGAGACAAAGGTTGGAGAGGGAGGAAGGAAACGGGAAGGGAACAGGAAACTCCCTCATCGCAGCGCGAGGCAGTAATGAAGCTTGCACATACGGGAATAATGTTTTGTTTTCTGCAATTCTGACAAAATGCACTAGCACACGCTATGCAAGCTCGTAAACAACATTCGGCAAGGCTGCGTCGATCCTTAGGCGTGAATTATACAGAAACGGCGTAAGATGAAGACGCGGTGCAGGTATGATGCCGCTTCAAAACGTTTCCAGCATTGGCAAGACGCCTCCAGGAGGAGGCCTATGTCCAGCAGTGGACAACCTTTGGCTGGTGATGTGTGTGTGTGTGTGTGTGTGTGTGTGTGTGTGTGTGTGTGTGTGTGTGTGTGTGTTTGTATTGATGATGATTGTGATTAATGTATTTCAATCAGTGTTTTACAGCTACCTATCTCATTGTTCGATGCCATTAATTAGCTACGGTCCAATAATTTCAACAATTGACGCGTTATTCTTAATGAGACTCGCTTGATATGCAAGTTTTCACATATGTCATTATGAGAAAATGTTAATGCCGTGCATATTCACGTCAGTATATTTATATGCTTGCGTGTTTATAGGAGGATATTGTCCTGATCAGTTCTATTGAGAGGTCAGCCAACTTAGAAAAACGCGAACAACTGCGAGTCAGATTCGCCTACAGAGGGTTCCATACAAACTAGTAAGTATGATAAATAGTAGCAGTAGTAAGATAATAGTAGTATTTTTAATTTAATTTAATAAAAAATGTACAGTTTTCAGTTTTTTCCTTTATGTGTACTAACGGACACTAAACTGAAAAGACAGCGTCTATAAATAACTTAAGTATTTAATATATTGATTTTACTTATTCATTCGTAAGGCAAACAATTCACACTTTATCTTTTTATCCAGCTGCCCAGAAAGGAGGGTAAAAGTTTTATGTAAAGTTGGTTCGCGTTTGACCTCATCGGACCAAGGTCTAACGAGGTGCACGAATATGTACCTAATAAAGCAAAAAAAAAAAAACTTTTTCAATAATATTAATAAGTTATTTTCTATATCTATGCCAATAAATTCGCTTTGTTTAAAAATAATTTATTTAAATACGTTTAGTAGTATTGCTGTAGGTCTAAATATTTGCATAATCTGTCAAAAGCAAAAAAAAAACTTTTTCAATAATATTAATAAGTTATTTTCTATATCTATGCCAATAAATTCGCTTTGTTTAAAAATAATTTATTTAAATACGTTTAGTAGTATTGCTGTAGGTCTAAATATTTGCATAATCTGTCAAAAGCAAAAAAAAAACTTTTACAATAATATTAATAAGTTATTTTCTATATCTATGCCAATAAATTCGCTTTGTTTAAAAATAATTTATTTAAATACGTTTAGTAGTATTGCTGTAGGTCTAAATATTTGCATAATCTGTCAAAAGCAAAAAAAAAAACTTTTTCAATAATATTAATAAGTTATTTTCTATATCTATGCCAATAAATTCGCTTTGTTTAAAAATAATTTATTTAAATACGTTTAGTAAGTATTGCTGTAGGTCTAAATATTTGCATAATCTGTCAATGCGTGACTGCCTACTGCCGAGGGATAAGTATAAATAATAAATATTTATTTATAATAATTTTACTGTGGCTGTCTTTTGTACGTCACTTATCCCAGTCATGTGACAAACTTATCTATGACACCTCAGTGTATAGTAATATCGGATTGCATGCTGAATGGTGTAAGTTCAAGTCGCAGCGATAAGCCTGAGTTGTCGATGAAGGATAACATCTAGTGGAAAGCATATCATAGTGGTAAGGTCCTTTATAGAATCGGAATGGAAAGCTACCACCTTCAAGTTGATAAACTGCCGCTAAGCACCTATCGTGTGTTGCGGCAGTTTCATTCCCATTCCCAGTATTTACCACATTATACTAGCTGAGCTGTGGTCAATCAAGTACCTAACTTGTAAATCATAAAAATAATAATCCTAGAGACTCAAGTTTCTAGATCAATTCCCTAGAGTATAATCGACAATATTATTATATAAAAAGCCATTTTATTTACAAGGCTTATAAATCTGTATCGATTGAACTTGATATTATATTTTAAACTTTCTCAGTTACATTGATTCATTGCTGGATTAGTGTCAAGGGCTGCGACTTTTATGTGACATACAAAAAGTTTTTGATTTATTGTGATGAAGAATATTCCAGGGACATCTTAAAAGTATTTTACTACAATACTTCTTTTTGGGGCTTTGTTGCAAAACAATGATCAACTATTTCCCTCTTGTCTGTATGTCAGAGTAATTTTTAGTAGCGTAAGAATAATACCCCACCCTCTCTACCCGTGGTTGCCGTAAGAGTCGGCTAAGGGATGTAATCCGGAAGATGGGCAGCAGCGTGTTCCTTGAACAATCACACTTAACTGCGCTCGCCAACCCGCCTGCCAGGAGGAGGCCTGTGTCCGGCAGTGGACGTTCTATGGCTGATGATGTGATGTGATGTATTACGAACGACTCATTCCATGTACACTTTTAAATAAAAAAAGATTGGCTGTAGTTAAATAAATGTAAATCAGATTACTAGTAACACTCATCTGAAATTCATGTTCGTTTTTGTAGAAACCAAATCCGACGATTGATTTCCCCACAGATTTAAAGAACAGATTACTGGTTTAAGAACAATGTCACGGATAAAATTTACTTGCAATTAGATAGTTTAAACCGCTATGACTACGACATCCTATTAAAATAAATATCGTCGAACATTTCACACAGCGCCATCTAGCCCCAAACTAAGCAAAGCTTGTACTATGGGAACATACTGATAGAATACTTACATACAGGTTTTGTAAATACAATAACACCTACAGTACGCCCCCAGACACAGAACAAACACTTATAATACTATAATGTTATAAAGGCGAAAGTTAGTGTGTGTGTTTGTTACGTCTTCTCTCTCAAACGGCTGGAGCAATTTTGATGAAATTTAGTATGGGGGTAGCTTACATCCTGCGGATTAACACATAACGCATATGCATTTTTATCCCGAAAAATTGTAGTGTTCACGTGGGAGCAGCGGGTAACACCGCGGGGCGTAACTAGTCGTTACATATATGTTTGTGGATCCCGCGCCCTAAAAAGCTTTTGAAGTAAATATTCTACCAAAATAAGCTGACAGGGCAGGCGCTGGTGTAGAGGTTCTATCACTCTACTAGCCGCCAGCAAATTTCAAAGCAAAGTACGTTAGAAAAATCTTTTCTCATTTTGAAATGACCTTCCTACCTCGGTATTGCCATGGAATTGCAACATTGGGTTCATCAAAAAGCGTGTTAAAAAATCGGCAAGGTATTTGTAATGCCCCTGGAATTGCAAATATCCATAAACAGCTGTGATTAACTGATGGCTGACCATAACTTTAACTCCGCTTGTTTGCACCCGCGGTAGAAGATTCGATATTATTTATTTGTCTACCATTTAGCTTTAGGTATATCGTACGTACGTACGCATGTAGTGGTTTTAGTAGCGATGATAGCTCAGTGGTTCGTACGGTCGGTTCACATGCCTAAGGGCGTGGGTTCAAACTCCAACAATTAGCTTGAGTTGCCGGTGAAGGAAAACATTGCGAGGAAACCATAGCATGGTGGTAGGGTACTTTCTAGTACTCCGCTGGCTAGCTACCACCCTCAAGTTGAAAATCTGCCGCCAAGCATCTAGCAGTGTGTTCCGACTGCTTCATTTGAGAGCCAGGTACCATTCCAGGCTAGACGTGCTTTACCATCTTCGACCACACCGTCACTTAACATCAGGTGAGCTGTGGTCAAACACCTAGCTTGCCAACAGTTAAAAAAGTAGTTAATTGTGTGAAAAAGTACTTGGATTTCCCATTAAAATGTATGCATGCGAGTCAAATCCAATCAAGTCCTTCCTTTGTCGATTATTTCGGGACATGGTCGTGTATAATTGAAGTCGTTTGTCTGCCTTCCCTCTGAAGCACACCTGAGCCTTGCAATGTTGAGGTAGCCAGATGTTTGTGTCCTGAAAGACAAACAGTGCCAGTTTGGTGATTAAACTTGTGCGGTAGGACAACCTAATATTATTTTGTTGTTTAAAAATTTTGGACTTTATAAATGAACTAGCGGCCCGCTCCGTCTTTGCACGGGTATAAACCTCAAAAATGGAAAAAAAAATGGTTTTATTATACATATAAACCTTCCTCTTCAATCACTCTATCTATTGAAAAAAACCGCATCAAAATCCGTTGCGTAGTTTTAAAGATTTAAGCATACATAGGGATATAGGGACAGAGAAAGCGACTTTGTTTTATACTATGTAGTGATGATAGTGATGTAAATCTATGCATAAGTAGCCTGTCTCGTTTTTACGCACGATATTTCACATGAGCGAGAAGTTGTTAGGGAATTTAAACAAAGTTTAAAAGTAATGTTAATTGAAGTTTAGCATACTGATTTGCGATTGAAAATATTTTAATTTTAGATGGTAAGAGATCACGCACGTCCATGATCATTGCAGCGATACAAAGAAGTATGAGTAGCAAAACAAAGTCCAGAGCATCGCTGCTTTGATACTCATTACTTTGAGACTTTGTTTAGTCTCAACAGCCCAGTAATTTCGCTAGCTGAAGTACCCTTCAAACGCGAACACAGAACTGTTTACACTACGGCAGAATATCTGGTACTGCGATGGTAGCTACCTAAACGACCTGCTAAGGAGATCTGCCACCAAGTGCAAGCCTACTATAAGGTGGCTCATTACGTGGAAGACAGGAACATATGGTTGTAGTAACATCTCTCCGCACTTGCATCCCCCTGGCTAAGTGACAATTGTAGTAAGCATAATGTATTAATATCTATAACTGTAAACTGTATAAACTGTAACCTAATATGAAAAGAAAGATCCACAAAAGAATGCCTTGCTGAGTTTCTTGCCGGAGTCTTCTCAGTTGAAGTGTAATTACGAGCCGATGGTAGATTCAAACATGTAACTTAACGTTCATAAGTGCCTTACCAGGGCCTAAACTGAATAAATGACTTTTTGATTTTGAGTGTAGAATCTTATTGTTATTTTCAGTGAATGCATCAACGAACACCATTGTTTTTTCTCGTAAATATGTCGCAAGTATGTGATATTAATAACTATCTTCGTAGATAATAAAGTTCCTTCAATTTTGAATAGTTACACCATTCTAAGCACCTAGAATGTTTATTCATGACCCGTCTACCATAATCTGGAGAGTTTATCCGGGAAACTCGGCGTTACGTTGCCACTCTACATAATTACACCGCTGAGAATTTAGAGGTATAAGAGTGATTTTTAATAGAAAAATATTTGAGTGTCATTGTGAATTGCTTTTAAAATCTTTTTTTATGTATGAAATCTGAAGTCGCTAAAGCGAAAGGGCTTTAGCTAAAGTTAACGAGCAACCAACCTCGGCGTCTATAATAAGTGTTTTTTTAAATGTTTGACAGGTTAAGTGTTTTATCACAGCTCACCTGATGTTAAGTGACGGTGTGGTCGAAGAAGACAAGCACACATAATCTGGAATAGAACAGGCTCTCAAGTGAGGCTGCCGGAACTCACAGTTAGGTGCTTGGCGACAAATTTTCAACTTGAAGGTGGTAGCTAGCCAGTCGAGTACTAGAAAGTACCTTCACGTCACATCACACATCATCAGCCATAGGACGTCCACTGCTGGACATAGGCCTCCTCTTGGGGAGGGGTTTTGTCAATACTCGCCATATATAGTTAGGTATGATTGTTCAAGGAAGACGCTGCCGCCCATGTTCCGTATTACATCCCTTAGCCGACTCTTACGGCAACCACGGGTAGAGAAGGTGGGGTACAATTCTTACACCAGCACCACCACGGCACCTTACCACCATGATATGTTTTCCTTCACCGGCTGTGAGAACTTTGGCGTTTCGTTACTACAAGAACTATTAGTATAACAGAAAAGTAATGAAAGGTAAATAAATTTTTCACCTTGTGTCCATGTGAATGTAGCGAAATGGCCAAGCCATATATTTTAACTAAGGTGTAGTTTGTGAAGTTAGGGCTTGTAGAGGCTTGGTTCAACACGAGATCTGAAAACTTTTTGACAGTGCGAGCCATATGGTCCCGTCTTGGCAACATTTTACATGAAAATGTTTTTGGTGGGATCCTATTTATCGTACACAACTTGACGCAGTCTAACAGCATAATAAGCATGATCAATTTTCTCTGTAAAATCAAAACTCCATTAGATAATCCGAGAATCCTAAAACATCCCTGGGGTAACCTGGAAAAGTAATTTCAGAAAACGACAGAATTGCTTCAATTTCATGCTTAGAATGTTAAGTGAGTGGCAACCACATATACAATATGTATGTAGAAAGAGGTCGGTATAAATTATTCGTAGACTTATAACTCACAAGAAATGTCAAGCAACGGGTAAGCCAATGTTACTTTGGATTGTCTGCTAGTTATTATAAAGACTAATTTGCGGAGTCTTGGTTGTGTTGGCAAATAAACCTCTTTCAAACTCCTTCAGTAAGTTTAAACTAAAATTTCTATTTTATACGCACGAGTGAATGTCAACGTTTGGAACATTATTATTTGTTTTAAATGTAAGGATTATTTTACGTTTAATTACGTCGTGGATTATGACAAACCTGCCTAAACTTCGGTTGACATTATTGGTTGTTTCGTTTTTTTTTTTTAAATCTTTGAAATAGGTTTGCGTAACCTTTACTTGTTTGATGCCAAGCAGTATTGCTGTCTAGGATGAAGCACAATTAACAATACGGTACCTATTTACTCTTATTTATAGATACCCGTATTCACGGAACGTGCTGACAGTTATGTCAACTTCGTTGTGCATATAAAAATTATAGAATTGAAAGTTGTTTTCTAGGTAAATTTTCTCTAGGAAGTTTCAATCTGAATTGGACCAGCTATGTTTAAATATACACACAGATTAAATATACATACACGTTATGGTTTAATTTAATTTTTATTATGCGGACCGCTAAACAGTGGAATGCGCTACCTGACAGGGGCTTCCCTGAGAGATACAATCTGGGTGCTTTCAAGTCGAGAGTGAATCGGTGTCTTCTAGGCGAACGTGCTCCACCGTAGACCGCATCTTCACTTTACATCAGGTGAGAAGGCGGTCAAATATGTACAAGTTTTTTTTTTTTAATGCACACAATGTATTTTTGATTTTTTTATGGTTGACAGGTTAGGTGTTTGACTACTCACCTGATGTTAAGTGGTGATGTGGTTGAAGATGGTAAAGCAAATCTAGCCTGAAACGGAACTGGCTCTCAAGTGAGGCTGCCGGAATACACTATTAAGTGCTTGGCGAGAGATTTTCAACTTGAGGGTAGTAGCTAGCCAGCCGAGTACTAGAAAGTGGTATACCCTATCACTATGCTATAGTTTCCTCACGATGTTTTTCTTTAGCGGCACTCGAGCGGCGCTCATTTTTGAGGTTTGAACCCACGCCCTTCGGCGTGTGAACCGACGGCGCTATTATCGCTACAAAAAAAATATTCTTGCGATACCATATAACGGAAACAAGATTGTTCGTGGGTAAAATCAAGGAGCATATTAATATTTGTACTTACCCCTTTAATTAAACTTTCTCCGAAAATATTATCGTAAAACAGCAAATTGAGAAATTTCATCGCCTCAAAGCGATGACGACTAAAGTAATTAAATTTAACACGGCTCCGCACGAAAAAAGCTAATTCCGAAAGTTACTTCAAAAGGTGTCGGATTGCTTTTCAGGGACTGGGACAGTGTTTTTATAAAAGCATCATACTGTTTTTCAAGTTTGTCTTAATTATACTTAATAAGCTGTTTTACAAAATGGTACTTGAGCTACTTTCGTGTAATATTCTTATGCCATCTGCCTCGGTCCTGTGACAATCTGGTCTACGTTCGACCCGCGACGGTGACGATATCGTCGACCCATCTTACGGCTAGACGACCAACAAATTTATCATTCCTTATTAAATTTAAATATACAACTTATATCTATAGTACCTGGATGACCGAGCTTCGCTCGGTTTTTTAAGGGACTTGAAATAAAGGGGAAAAAATAATCTGGGTTCAAACCGGGGTCTTCTGGATTCGGGACCTGCCCGATTTCCCACCTGAGCTATTATAACCTTGTAGAAAGTGGCGAAATTTACCTTCGTAATGATATTGTTGCAGTTTTTCGTTGCCTTAAAACACGGATAAAACGACGTTTTCTAAAAATGAAACCTAGCTAGATTGATTTATACACCCCCTGCACACTAAATTTCATAAAAATCGTTGGAGCCGTTTCCGAGATTCAGATTATATATATACATATATACTACAAGAATTGCTCGTTTAAAGGTATTAGATAGATTTGTAATACTCTTCTAATTGCCTTTATTTAGATACCCCATTTGATAGGTTTGGTTTTTTTTTTTATATTTTGCGCCAAAAATACACCTTTTTGATTTTTTTAAGGATACTTGGGTTATTGAGACGAATCTAACGATAACTTAATTGTCGTAATCCATTCGGCCGTTTGGAAGATACAAGATAATAAAGAAATATACATACATAAAAAATACGCGCAAAAAACATAACCCTTCCTTGGCAGTCGGGTAAAAAGTAGCAAACTTTCGCTTTTTTAATATTAGTGTGATAAATATTTGTGTACCACCATATCAGTTATCTAGTTCCTATGGCTACTGACGCTGTGTGAAATGTCAAAATAAAACGCATAAAGGTTATTACTGTGTCAGATGCATACGGTACAGCTCGATATTTAATCCGGGTCATGCTTCGAGCTCGAGTATTGAAGGCGAAATATTGAAAGTGCAGCGATAATCTCAGTCTTCTGTGAGCGCTATATTGGACTCTCTTTTGTGCTGTATATGATTAAAAACATGCGCCAAATTGCGTTTTCATTTGTTTTATGATGGTCTCCTTGTTTTTCAATAGCGAACAAGTATAAAGCTACAATTAAAAAAACTGACACCATAAGGGTCTTATCTCACTAAGACAGTAAAAAAAAAATCGGCCAGGGACTTAAGAGCACAAATAAATGTGTGTTCTTATTTGAGTTTAGTATACTCCAACGATAGCCAATGTGCGGACGATTTAAAATGCCTGTGTGCTTTTAAAAACGGCAATAATAACCACCGTAATATTTGATCATTTATTTCTGTAATTATAATACTGTATACAAACATGTCAATTAACCTAATTAAAACTAAGTCCACCAGTCGAGCCCGCCACCAAACGTACCCATTAAACCGGCGGCATTTCCTCGCTGGATCGCCAGCGAATTGCCTGCGGAGTGTCTTTCTTTCGGTTTTCGGTCCATTTTTCTAGGCTGCGTTTGGATGCCTCGCTTAATCTAGTACATTCTTGATCGAAGCGCCGGCGGCGCCACCAGTCGCACCACCAACAAAATGTATACAGTTAATGACTATTTGTAACCTTTTCACGTGTGATCTGATCTTAATATAATTTAACAAGGAGGAACTTTATATCATGAGTATTAAAATAGGCTACTTGTGTGTTATTTTATATACGTGTCTATGCGAGCGTAGCCGCAGGCAACAGCTAGTTAGCTAAAAATCCATCTCAATATCCATTCCGCTCTGCCCCAGTTAGGATAGTTTACATCGTGCCAGTTACTGAAAGCCCACTATCCTAAAGTAAACTTGATTTCACAAGCAAATAAGCAGGTATCTCGCTCCCAACAATGCTTCAATATAGGTGCAGTGTAAGTCAGTTAATAATCTTTTACAATACGGCCAGTGTCTGCGTCAGTATTTTTTTGTAACAGGCTAGGTGTTTGACTACATCTCAACCGTCCATCTGAACCGATTTTAACCAAATCTCACTGTGTGAAGTTTGATCCAACATATTGCAAATTATTTGTTTATTATACGACAAAAAGGTATAATTATCTGTGGGTTCCATAAAATTCTAATAGATGGCGGTGTAAAGTAATTTATTAACTGGGTTGAGTAAGTATCCAATAGATGGCGCTACGTTAAAAGTGCAAACGTTTCATATGTGCTACAATTTCTTTCACGTTACACGCGTGAGTTCAATTTGGCCACAGCAACGCGTGGCCGGGCCTGCTAGTATTTATTTATATTCGTGCTCGTATAAATCATGCCCTATCAATTAATTCATGTATCAGAGCCGTTATTGACATGAAACTCTCCTAATTAATCCTTCCTTTTGATCCTAGCCTGAGCTAATCTGATCTATTTGCGATCACGTTATTGTCCCAAGATATAACAAGGTCTTCAAGCTCCAAATAGGCTTAATTTATGCCATGTTAACTCTGCTTTTGCGGCGTATAAACTAACTACGGAGAAGCTACAAAAGAGAGATGAGTTTTTTTTTAGTAATGTGCGACTACGAATACGTGACCTCCACGACGACAGTAAAGCATGGATGGCATGGCATTATTTTATATTTGACATATTATATTGAATGTCAAACTCATAACACATGTCAATATAATGAAATTTTATTATATTGTTGACATGTGTTATGAGTTTGACATTTTTAATGTTATTTTGAAATATGAATTAAATTTGACCTGCAACTTAAGTGTTATCAATAAAATATTTTTATTTCTATTACTTTCTGTCAAAATTCTTTTTGACATTATTTATAGCATGTAAATTATTATTAGAATTTAATGCAAATGCTACTTTTGCTGATGCCGCTTCTAATTTATACCGTGAGCTTTTTATTGCTATTCCTCTTAGGCGGTCACGAAAAAGCTACGCGACTATGAAGCTTAATACGCGGATATATGATATGCAGTGCGATAGCTTCTTTAATTAACAGAAATCATAATAGAGAAATTCACAGTACGGAGGTCAGCACGCAGTGCCAGCTTTTGTTAATGAATTATGTACGACTTTGACAGTCAATTTATTTTGCCGAGTAGCATATACCACCTCTCCTATTTATCTGATTCATGTTCCCAATAGTGTCGTTCATTGTGTAAACTTGTCAGACGTCTTGATTGGCCTGGAAGCGGGTCTGTTACCGTCAATAGACAAACGGTAAACATTACTATTCGGGGATTATTCTGATTGAATTGGGACAGGATAAGAGCTAATTAAGTGTTCGCTAAGGGATGCTTAACACGATGATTGATGGCAAACAACGTGACGTTATTAGTTCACTAAAGGTCATCAACATTACATTAAAAAAAACTAGATGTCATAGCAATTACAGATGATGACGACATGCATACAAATATAAAGTTAACAATTAAGTCGAACGAAATTATATTTTAAGTTATTATTAGCAAGTTTGTGTTTAAGTGAAATTAAATAATATAAATTAAATTAAAAAATAACTATAAATTAACAAATAAGTTACAGCGTTTTCTTATTGTCTGTATACTACAGTCGCTATTATTAAAAATAAACAATTAAACATGATACATGATTAATTGATCTTTGATTCAACCTCATAAACTAGAATGCTTTGTAACTACTGGAAACAACACTTTATGTTTCGCTGTTTTCTATCGAATCATGCATTTGTCACGATAAGTGACGTAGTGATTAAAAAATTGGTCATGCTAAATGTGCATTCCTTTTAAATGATAATTTAAAGGGAATGCCTTCGACCGCCAACTCGCCTAATGTTAAGCGACGATGCGGTCTACGATGGAGCACGCTCGCCTAGAAGAAACCGATTCACTCGCGACTTGAAGGCACCCACAGATTGTATTTACCAGGGAACACACACTTGGGCAGCTAATTCCATTGTGTACCGATTCGCACAATGCAATTTTTTTATGCTTGACAGTCTAGTTGTTGGACCACAGTTCACCTGATGTTCAGTGATGGTGTGATCGAAAAGCCTATCTGTTAATCCAAGGTATCGGCTACCTCTATACCAAATTTCATCAAAATTGGTCCAGCCGTTTGAGTGTAAAGAAGTAACAAACATACAAACACACATGCTCAAATTTGGTTCTAAAGACCATGCTTCGTAAACAATACGAAGTGAACTTAATTCTAAATTAGGTTGACCGCGGAATATGGGCTGACGGGTAATAATCGTTGGGTTCCCACAGAATAACACCTGGTTCTCTTATCTTTAATTTCCAGTTAATATAATGTTACCTGTCACTAGAGATGGTGGTTCTGAGAAAATTGTTAATCGTTCAATGATGTTCCAATTTGCAATCATACGAGTCGTATTTTGTAAGGGGTTTGTAGTTGTTCCCTTGATGGTAGATCAGGAGGTCGTCTAGAGGTAACACCGTAGTACCAGGTATTCTGCCGTCAAACATTACTGTATTCCGGTATGAAGGGTATTGCAGCTAGCGAAATTACAGGGCTGTTGAGACTAACCAAGTCTCAAAGTAAAGAGCGTCAAAGCAACGATGCCATGGGACTTTGTTTTGCTATAAAAAGTTATGTGTATTGCTGCAATTGTAACGGACATGCGTCATGTCATACTATCATTTAAAAAAAAACACTTTTAGGATCATGATATTCAACTTACGTTGTTCAGTTGACTATTTGATGAACGAGTCATTCGATTTGTTTCGTTCGCCCTTCTCTAACTGTTAAGTGCGAGCGGACGATAAGGATGACAGGCGACCGCGTAATGAGCACCGCCATTCCCAATTCATTTGTTAAATTGGGATATAATTTCAAATCTCTGCCTGAATTTGATCTCTGTAAGGTAAAATAACTATGAACAAGGACGAAATTGCTAAAGCAACGCTTAGATTTTAGACCTTAAAAAAATGTCTCAAGACACTTTTTGCCAGTGGTATATAGTATTATTAGACTGTTTTGATCCGTCCATTATTCAATCACGTAACAAGCTAAAGAGTTTAAAAAATCTATAATCATACCGCGATTAAAATAGCTATAATATAATAAAAGAAAAAAACTTTGAAAAAAAATATTATTCCTAAATTCCTAATTCAATTTAAACATATAACATATATATATATATATATATATATATGTTATATATATATTATATTATATTATATATATATATATATATATATATATAATATAATATATATATATATATATAAATTGCCTTTATTTAGATATTTTTTTTAACGTATTACTATTACGCGACAAAAATCCACCATTTATATACATTATATACATATTATTTGATTTTTTTCTACCCTTCCAAAAACAACCCTTTCTTGGCAAAAACAACCCTTCCTTGGCAGTCGGGTAAAAATATGAGTACCAGTTTTTACGCAGCTAACACTAATAATACACATAATTACACGATTTTTTTTTTGGGACAGGACCGAAAATAAGAGCGTTGATGTGTCCAAGCTTTCATAAGGTTACTGTTTGCGGCTACATAAACATGAAGATCAAAGGCCTTGTAGTTGGACGGTGGCTCGCCGACAGCGCTCTTTACAAGGTAGCCTGTGGTTTACGAGAATCCAATTATTTATTATTAGATCGATTCTCGTCAAGTCTTCCAAAGATTCGATCAGGTGAAATGTATAGTTTTGATTTCGCAAAATCCCTACTACACGTCTTTATAAAAAAAAAACAACACGGACAAGTGCGAGTCAGACTCACCCACCGATGGAATCGATATCTAATATCTAAAATTCCCCGGAATTAAGTCACGGACCCCGGTGTCTGTGGAGTGTAATTTTCTAAATAAAAAAAAAAAAAAAAAAAAAAAAAATCTAAAATTCAGTTCTCCATTTGTTATTAAATTTAAACAGTTTTCGTTTTTGTGATTTATGGTAATATATTAAGGTAGTTGGAAATCTATAAACTTGTGTTCACCTACATGTTAAGCTAAATATATCAGTCTTGTATCCAGTGCAATGGTAGTTTCACTCATCCTTTACATTGGCGCAGTCTAAAGTGATTTACGTCGTAATTAGTGAAAATGCCGTACGGATAGTTTCAGAAATTCGATATACATGGGGGGGCGAGTTGGTGCGCCTACGTACGACTCGTAGAACAGTTTATTTTACTGAATGACATTAAGTCTGAGCTGCGAGTCGCCATATTGGCAACGCACGTCGCGTCGGCCGGCGTCGGCGCCGCTACGTATGACCACATGTATGACCTCTGCTCATCGCATCACCTGGAGGATAACAAGCTCGAGGAGCTGGTGGCGTTGATGCGTGATCTAGAACCGAAGGGATTCGAGACGGCCAATCGGCATAAATTACGACAACGGTGACATGCGGAAAGCGAAAACGTCAGCACATTGCTGCGAACCCTTAAACACCTCGCGACACACGGTAACATTGGGACGTCGCGGGAGAAGAACCTGAGGGACCAGTTTGTGTCAGGCCTGCACAGAAAGGAAACGCGATCTCGCATGTCCGCCGAACCTACGCTGTACTACCGGGAGGCAGTGGAGCTGGCTTTGGAGGCGACCGAGCGGCACGCGGAGACCGCGGCCGCGGGCGGTGTCGTCCTCGGAGCGCCGGGCTCAGCGGAAGCACGACTCGGGCAGGGAGGAAACGGGCTCCATCGGGTGGCGACGGCCGACACGGCGGGCCGCACCCGGGGGCGCAGTACCGCTTGCTGGCGTGGTGGAAAAGATCCACACGCCGACGAGTACGGGCGGCATCGGGTGGCGACGGCCGACACGGCGGCAGTTGCGAGCGGACCTCGGCAAAATATAAGTCGAGTATAATAAAATAAAAATAATTTGTACAATATTACATCGACTTTAGTCTGTGTTAGATAAGGGCGCGCGTTAGCATTGGACGGAGGTGTATCGTCAGGCATTCGAAAATATAAAGGAGCAGCTGGTGAGCAGATCGGCTCTGGCGCACGACGAGCCGCTGAAAAGAGACGCTGCAGGTCGATCAGGGCTGTATCATAGTCATAGTATCGTATGGGGATACAAAATAGTCATACCGAGAAACTTGCGTAGACACATCATCAAGGACATCCACGAGGGCAACGTGGGCGTGGTCCGCATGAAACAAATCGCTATATAGAAATTATGTGTGGTGGAAGTGATGCAGGGGTGCGTTCGCACGTGCGGCAAATGCCGCGCGGTGTCGAAAAAACGGCAGCATAAACGGCTTTATCTTTTGATTGCGTTTGCTTAGAAGTTTGATTTTTTCACAGGTTCAAGCGACAGTTCACCTGAGTATTTGATATGAATTTCAGGTTGATACCTCCACGCGTTCCTGAGAAAAAGGGTCTTGACAGACAGACAGACGGACGACAAAGTGATCCTATAAGGTTTCCGTTTTTTCCTTTTGAGGTACGAAACCCTAAAAATAAGGGTGTTGCGATCGCCTACCCTCATTTCGGTCTTATAAAAACGTAAGGTTCACCACGACGCGCTACGCTAATTGTATCAGCAGACTTTTCTGAAACTTCACCGCGATACGACCACTTACTTATGACCGGATTCCACGACGCCGATTGCCTATGTAAATCTATCTACCTGGTTGAAATTAAATTTTTTATATTTATTTCAATCACTTCACGAACCATTCTTATGTATAATAATGAATTTCGTTTAGTTGAGAGGACTTTTAGATCGTGGAGGTCAATCTAATGACCGGATACCGCTTTGGAAAAAAGGTTAAGATCAAAAGGTTATCTGATACGCTTTTCAAGCGCATCCCACTTTTTTTTCAAACGGAAGTTTTGTAGCGATGATAGCTCAGTGGTTAGCGCGGTCGGTTCGCATGCCGAAGAGCGTGGGTTTAAACCCCAACAATGAGCTTGAGCTGCCGGTGAAGGAAAATATCGCAAGGAAACCATAGCGTGGTGGTAGGGTACTTTCTAGTACTCGGCTGGCTAGCCACCACCCTCAAGTTGAAAGTCTGCCGCCAAGTATCTAACGGTGCGTTCCGGCAGCCTCACTTGAGAGCCAGTCCCATTCCAGGCTAGGTGTGCTTTCCATTTACCATCTTCGACCACACCGTCACTTAACATCAGGTGAGTTGTGGTCAAACACCTAGCCTGTCAGACATAAAAAAAAAAGTTGGCAGAGCCTATGTTTTCTACTTTTTAGGATCTTGACACATTATCGTTTGAAAGTTGTGATTATATGTTACAGCATATTATGATATTCTAACAGAAAACACCTTGTTGCAGGTATGTTCAAGGACCAATCAAAAACATGCACCACCGTAAGTAAAAACACAATGGTACACTATACAAGTGTACCTATATGTACAGTGTATGACAAAACACGTTTTCCCAGTGAGTCATCGCCACACGCACTGCTTGAAAAGTTCCGCTAATTTGTTAAAAGGGTTTTGAGGGTTTGTATGAGGTTATGGGTATTTACATATGTATCTCACTTAGTGAGGTGGACTGGAAATAATGATTGTTGCTAAAGCATTAAGCCCAGCATTTGTTTTATCTGTCATAGGGCTGATATTTCCACCAATTTACACAAAACCTTGACTAATCATATACATTAGAATCCGGTTATAACGAGGGCCAAGGGACTGGTGATATTACGTCGTACTAAACGAATTAACAAATTTTGTTTTTATTTTTTATTAAAATAGTCACATACGTGACGTACATACATATTTAGATATTGATATTTATGTGACCAACAGAGAAAAAAAAAACATTTGAATGAAAATATTTATAGCATAATGTGCACGTACATAAAAAGATGTCTAGTGAAAAAAACTGTATTTTTTTTTTGTTTTTGGTTTTCTTTTCTATAGTAAGGAGTACGGACTGCATTATGCAAAGCATAGGCAAGGAGGGTGCGCGGGGCGGAGATAGCTTAGGCAACGCTTATCGTCGTTGTAACTGGTCAGTTTTGTGTGAAATTCCGTCGTTAAAAGCGGTCGGTCGTTGAAAGCGGAGTCGTAATATACGTACGTTCATAGTGGCTCATATTAAAACCAAACACATGCCTATACTTACGTCGCTAAAAACGGTTGGTTGTTATATGCGAAGTCGTACTTAGCGGATTCTACTGTAGCTAAACCTTCCTCATGAATCACTCTATCTATTGGTGAAACTCGCATGATAATCCGTTCAGATTTTTTTAAAGATTATCGCGAACTGACAGATAGGCAGACAGACGCGGCGGACGACCTTGTTATAATATGTAGATGATTCTATCTAGGACTTAAAATAAGAAACGTTTTTTTAGTTATTTTAATAATTCTGGAGTTATCTCTACAAACATTTCGAGACTTTTTGAGCTTGTCACAACTCTCCACGCTCTTGGTTTATTTTTTTAAAACTGAAACAACGTTTTTATTTTAGAAATGTAAAAGTTTTTGGAACGTTTGCGTTGAATTTTTAAACGGTTTGGCTGTCTCTGAGCTTTGGAAGGATGTGTTGTTTTAGGTGTGTTTTATCACTGTCGTGGCAATAGAGAGAAGTTTTAGTTATTTTAAGTAAGTGTCCTGTTCCTAAGAGGATCTTATCGCAAGTACATGATACTTAGGTACTGTGTTTTGGAATTTTTAATAGTGCCCTTTTTTACCCGACTGCCAAGGAAGGGTTATGTTTTTCGTGCGTATCTTGTATGTATCTTTATTACCTTGTATCTTCCAAACGGCCGAATGGATTATGACAATTATAGTTTCGTTAGTTTCGTGTCAATAAACCAAGTGTCCTTAGAGGGTGGAATTTAAAAAAATCAAGATACTGGATTTCTGACGCGAAATAGTTACGTTAATAAAAAAACCAAACCTATCAAGTAGGGTATCTAAATAAAGGCAATTAAAAGAGAATTACAAAAATATATATAAGTTATGTGATTAAATTGAATTAGGAATAATAAATTTGTTTAAAAAGTTTTTTTCCTTTAATTATAGCTATTTTAATCGCAGTTGGGTTATAGATTTTTTAATTAAACTCAATTCAATTCAGTAGGCTAAGTGCTTAACAGATATCAATCAGTATTATTGTTGCAATTTTTTTTTTCCAAAATCTGTTACCTATTTTATTATGGAAACTGACGTGGTCTTGACACAAGCAAGTGCCGCAGTGCGAAGCAAGACGAGGCCGCGCGCGCGTTGTCTCAGCTTTGTCCCCATGATGAAGGCCACCGGATGTGGCCGAAACTATAGTCGGAGTTTCCGATAAAATTAAACGTGAGTAATCCCGCATAAATAAAACAAAAAATCTGTTACCTGTTATTTTTAGTTTTGTCTTTTCTTTTTGTTATTTTTATGTCTTTAAATTGCAAGCGGTCAAAAACCTCGTACTACTCTATCTAGAGTAAAAGAAAGATTTTTGTTTTACTTATGTGGTTTCACATTTAATTTTATCGGAAACTCCGACTATAGTTTGGCCACATCCGGTGGCCTTCATCATGGAGACAAAGTTGTGTGCAACGCGCACGCGTTGAACTGAATGTTTCAAAACCACGTTAGTTAATACAGTAAATAATTAAATTAAAAATTTAAAAAACCCCCTACGCAATTAACCAAACATAGCTAAGAACCACCGCAAGGAAACTGGCTTTCAAATGGAAAAAAAACGCATCGAAATCGGTCCATCCGTTTGAGAGCTACGATGCCACAAACACACACACACACACACACTCACACACACACACACACACACACACACACACACACACACACACACACACACACACACACACACTCAGACAGACAGACATCGACGTCAAACTTATAAAAGCCTTTTTTTAACACACTTATAACACTCTTTTTTCGTCGGGGGTTGTAGAGAGGGAAATATTTTTTCTGATTCTCGCTCATTGACCAGATGGCTAAAATTTTAAATACCTGATGTATAATTTATTCTTCGCGAGTAAAACTGTGTGACGCAACCAACAACTTAATTTACTTATAATTAGTGATCTATAAAAACTCCTTAGCGGGAAGTCGTCTAGGTAGTGCCAGATATTCTGCCGCCAAACAGTAGTGTGTTAATATTACTGTGATCTAGTTTGAGAGAAATTACAGAGCTGTTGAAATTTACCACCGAATGTCCCAAAGTAATGAGCGCCAAAGCAGCGATACTTTGGGTTCTGCGTATCACTGCGATGGTTATGAACAGGCGTTATCTGTTATTATCAGGAGAGAGTCTGGTTAGTCTTATAATATTTACATAATAAAAACTGATGTTAATATTTTCCATTACTTGCACAAACCCGTACACGAATACGTGGCATCTCCGCGCCAGGTGAGCATGCGCATCTGCGCTTGTTTACAAAAGCCGCACGTGTTCCCTGCCAGAGCTTCTTTACATTGTGTAATTTTTATAACCAGGTTTGTATAGGGCTTTACCATCCACGTGGATTTAGGCTACTCAAACTTATACTGTGAAAAGATCTGCAATAGAGTGTTAGCTACTGAGCCGGGTACTTGAAAGTACCACCTTGGTTACATCACGATGTTTTCTTTCAACAGCAGCTCAGGTAAGTTTATTTTGGTTGACATTACCTCCTCAGGAGAAGGTCGTCTATTTAGGTACTTCCGCAGTACCAGCTATTCTGCCACCAAGCAGTGTAGTGTTCCGGTTTGAAAAGTACTTGAATCTAACCATCGATAGTCTCAAAGTAATTAGCGCCAAAGCAATGCCCTGAACATTGATTGAAGTCAATCCAGCAAAAATCACGCTGGATTGCACAATAAAGAAGATCATCCACTAACGTCTGTTTTCATTTACAAACACAACTAAAAGGATAGACAAACGAGCTCAAATCAAACGAAACTAATCGTCACGCCGCGCCTAAGCGCTATCGGCGTAAATTAAAAATCGATACATATTCCGCATCCAATACGTTTCCAGTCTACTGAACTAGTATTATACGCAGGGTTGTAACGTAGATTATATGCGAGATTGTAAGAATATTTATACAGGGGGTAGATGGTAACTCTTGTGCAAACCAAAAATAGAAAAAAAAAAACTTATGAGCTAGTGCCACAAGTGCGGCCTTATCGCGAAGATCAATCGTTTTCGAACAACCAAGAATAGAGAACACGATATAGTTTAAGAACAGACGGGAGATGTTAAACACTATTAAGTTGAAAGAATGAAAAATAATAAAAATAATACTTATACAAATATATATGTTCATGAAGATAAAACAAATATTAAATAAAAAACTAATATCAGCAGCGAGGTACAAAAACATGTCTGATCAGACTAATAAAATAGCAATATCAACTCAGTATTGTGACAAATAATGCAACTTGAAAATATTTAAGGACTGACCGTCTGATGGAGACAGGCAAAGCTTTTTTCTTGCAGAGGAGTGAGTAACTATAAAACAGACGCGACACAAGAACTATAAATGAAAATTCGACTACAAATTTCGAACCTCCATTTTTTTTTTGTTTTGTTGTAGGTAAACATTGTTTCTCATATCAAACGAAAGGCTTAAAGAGTACATTCGAAATACATATACATATATAAATTTATGATCAAAAATGTGTCGAGCCTTAAAGAGGTAAACGGGGTTTAGTTTTTCAACCTCATCATCATCATCATCTAAGCCGTATGACATCCACTGCTGGACATAGGCCTCCCCCATTGACTTCCATTAAGACCGGTTGGAAGCGGCTCGCATTCAGCGCGTTCCTGCAGTCTTTATGAGGTCGTCTGTCCACCTTGAGGGTGGACGTTGCGCTTGCCGGTCCGCGGTCTCCACTCCAGAACTTTGCAGCCCCATCGGCCATCATTTCTGCGTGATATGTGCCCTGCCCACTGCCACTTCAATTTGCTAATCCGTTGGGCTATGTCGGTAACTTTGGTTCGTCTACGGATCTCCTCATTTCTGATTCGATCTCGTAGCGAAACACCGAGCAACTTTTTCAACCTAAAGCTTCTGCAAATATAAGTCATGTGAAGTAGCAGCTTTATTCGTGTACCCTTTTCTTTGACAAGTGGGATATCTTCAAAGGATGCTTGACTACGTTGGGACGAAGTCGACTTATCTATTTGGGAATCTACTTACTAAAACCACACCGTGTGGCCTTCCTCGGTGCTTGGCAGATGGCTTGAGTATCTCCAATGGAACGCACCGGCGTTTCGAGCACTGCGTTTCTACTCTTCCTGGGACAGCGCTATGCTACGGCAACGTTGGCCACCCATCTTTGTCGTATTCCTTTTGGCTCTCCAGATGATGGTTGGAGCCCCAATTCCATTCACCCTAAGTCTAGTCGTATTCTGAATCAGACCTGTTTTTTTTATAAACTGTCCCACTCATGAGCGCGGGCCTCTTCTCATTCTGAGAAGGGCAAGGCTATAGTCCACCACGCTGGCCAAGTGCGGGTTGGTGCCTTGAAACATTTTTGAGAACTTTTTTTTAAGAACTCTCTAACACGTACTTTTCCTTACAATGTTTTTCTTTGCCGTTTGAAGTAATCATAACTTGGAAAGGTGATGCGTGCCGTGGCATTCAAACTCAGGACCTGCAAATTGGAAGTCAGACGGTCTTGTTTAAACAGGCTCTTACTGCAAGCAGTGATTCCGTATTCTGTTGCATTGGCATCAGGGTATAATACTTCTAAACGTCTAAGGTGCGCTCAATTTGACCAGTCTTGTAGACTAGGTAAAACAATTAAACACGAAATGCTAAACTCATTTGCTCTCTAAACATTTTTATAAAAATGTAATTCAAATCATAATTAAAACACATTATGTGGAGGGTCTTCAAAACTGGGACAACGACCGTGTATGTATTTATACATTGGTCAGAGTAACATATGTTACGAATTTGACAACCCTACACCAGACAATTGGGTCGTCGAACCCATGTGCGATTAATGCTCTGTGTAATTGTATAGCTTTGATAGGTTTAGCGTATTGTTGTGCCTATTAGGTGACACTGTTTACTAATCTCTGCTTACCAAGCTGAGTTACTGTGGAGATGGAATTACAAATTTAGACGTATATGCAATTATAAATATGTATCTCTAAATTAAGCCGTGTTCATATAATGTTGTGGGCACTTTTTGCACTTGTTCCTTGTGATATATTTCATTTTACAAATGATTTTCGAAATCTTTTGACTAAGCGAAGTGAGGTCTCTGGGTTTAGGGAGAAATCAGCGTATGTTTGTGTGTATGCTTGGGTGATGATAACCTGAGTATCGTTAATCTGATCACCCCAAAAGTTTGCAGGCAGCTTAAGCTAGTTTATTTTGTTTTCGCTATATGTACACCAAGCTGACATAGATGTCGCTTTTTGAAGCTGTCACGGGCGTAGAACAAGGGGCCACAAAATGCGCCCCGCGGTGTTACCCACTAAATTTTTTCGGGATCTTATGATCTTTTTGGCATCCTAGTTGGGAGATCGTCTGGCTTCTAATCTGGAGGGCTTGGGTTCAAATGCCACGAAAAATAGAAGTTCTCTAAGATGTGTAAAGTCTGCCAACCCGCACTTGGCCAGCCTGGTAGACTATGGACTTACCCTTCTCACAAGGAGAAGAGGCCCGCGTCCAGTAGCGGGCCAGCTTAGAAAAAAAAACAGGGCCGCCGGTTGTTGCATATATCTTAGAAGCTATTCTAACAATTGAATAAATTTTAATGGAACAATTTCTGTTAAAACATATTCCGTCTTATTACAAAACGTAGACAAGTCGTGGACTAACGATAGTACTAGGTTCAATCCAAGAACTAAATGAAATCCTATATTACAAAACCATGTTTAACGCTGATTCGAGGATCGTCTATGGTCTAAAGATAGTCCCCCGATGACCCTAGTTTAACTATGGTACTAACGTCAAGGTCAGTGTCAAGTTCTTCATTTCGAGGTTAGCTTGGTCTTCGTTTTATCTTAATTTTCGTGAAATATAAACATTAATACAATTAAAAACTCACTTTCTCTTCGGAACTCCAATTTTCGGCCCTTTTTTTCTTTCCCTGATTTGTTTTATTGTTTTGCTGGGCCATTTTTATTTGATTTTTCACAGCAGGTTGATAAAATTCTGCTAACATTGCTTTGTTCCAGTCGTTTATCAAACACTCAAATAAGTTTAAGTAAATAAGTAAGATTTGTTTATTTAAATTACAAGAACTATCAAATTAGGCGGGTCGCGCGATGTCATACTCGTACCTACGTTCCGTTTCTCGCAAGGCTCGTTGCTAACTAATAAAACTGTCGACCTTCAAAATATTGTTGCAAAACTGATTTTCTTTAATCAGATTAATTAATTATTGATTAAAAATTAAGGAGAAATCATGCTTTCGAAGGTCAATGCACATATATTTTGAACGGGAACTTAAATTCGAAAACCATGTAGCGTAAAATACGGAACGTTGTGAACGAATGTAGTTCAAATGAATGAACTTTGTTTGTATTTTATCTGTGACCAATATTTAAACCATGGACGATCTTTGGTATCATCTAGTGTTCGATTAGTCCACGATTTGTAATATAGGCAAGGACTAACCTCTTAGTACGGAAACATACTCGGACTTTTTGGTCCAGGCTTAAACCTATAGTTAGTCTACGTTTTGTAATAAGACTGATTTAGTTCACAATAATATCAGGTTTTGCAAGCTTTTACTGTGCAGGTAGAGTTCTCGGCCCTCTTAGCGTCCTTTGTTGAACTTCCTAAAGTTGACTGACCCGCCACTTGGCACCCAACGCCTACGCTAGCGCCGGCGGATTTCACTAGAGCTTGCAGAATCGTTTTTCAAAAAATATGTAGATTATATTTCTAGTCTTTTATCGATGACAGATTAAACGTTTCAGTGTTTCTGACGATAATATGACAACCCACGAA
The DNA here is from genome assembly GCA_950106695.1 of Biston stratarius. NCBI lineage: Eukaryota > Metazoa > Arthropoda > Insecta > Lepidoptera > Geometridae > Biston > Biston stratarius. The sequence goes on from OX467108.1 coordinate 4,238,700, forward strand.
TCACCAGGATGGATGAATAAAGTTATACAGTGGAAGATCAATGCAAAGAGAACATACTTAATTTTATAAAGGCAAAAGTTTGTATCTTTACGCACAAACGGCTGGACCAATTTTGATGAAATTTAGTATGGAGGTATCTGACGCACTTCCTTCCTTTTAGTTCTATCAGCTTAACTGGCCATGTTAATTAGTAAAGTATACGGTTTTATCATCTCTATTTACGTGGGTTGCACTTTTTGTGACCTAGGCTCTATGAATAGTGTCGTTGTTAAATTTGATACGCAATCAAGACTATATTTTAAATTTAATTGATAATTTTGAAGATAAAATCTCATTGCAGTGTTTTTTTTTGTTTCCACTCCCATTCCAGGCTAGGTGTGTTTACCATCTTCGACCACGCCATCACTTAACATTAGTTGATCTGTGGCCAAAAACCTAGCCTGTCAACCATTAAAAATATATATTATATTTATCACGATCGTATTATTAGTTAAATCTGCTTAACGCAATTATCTCAGCTTTGCACAAATTTGAATACGTCAGGGCCTATTAATGTTACACAAATATAACCTCAATTAGCTCGTGTCACAAGTGGCGGCCTTATAGTTAAGAGCGATCTCTTTCAGAATGGTAAATAGCAAAATAAATCCTAAGAACTGACGGGAGATGAACACATACAATTCATATATTTCAAATCAAGTTTATCCAATCGCAGAGTCTTAATTTGGAAATTGTGGAAATTTAACGGGTATTTTTTTGAAGCAGGTAAAAATTAAGAATTGAAGAACCAGTTTCAATTACTTTACAATTTACTTAGTGGTAGATTTCCTTAGCAGGAGGTCGTCTAGGTAGGTACCACCGCAGTACCAGATATTCTGCCGCCAAGCAGTAGTGTGTAAACATTACTGTGTTCCGGTTTGAAGGGTACTGCAGCTAGCGAAATTACAGGGCTATTGGGACTAACCATCTAGTCTCAAAGTAATGAGCGCCAAGGCAGCGATGCCCTGGACTTTGTTTTACTACTCAAAGTTCTGTGTATCGCTGCAATGGTCATGGACAGGCGTTATCTCTTAACATCAGGAGAGCGCCTAGTTCGTCTCATTACTGTTAAATTAAAAATTAAAAATTTGAACTGGACACAGAAATACAAATAAATTCGGCCCGCCTTTTTAAAAGTCTACACTATGGACTAGTTCTGTTTAGTCACTGTGCTATATATCAATGTGTACGATGTGTCAGTCTGTTTGTAATTGGGTTGTTTACCCGAAACTTCGAACTTTATGATAATAATAATATACATCTTTATTATTCACACCAATTACGAACAATTATTACGACAAGTTATTATTACTTTATGAGAGCCATCAGCTGAGTCTGTTTTTCTTTTCCTTGTTATTCTTACCTTTTTATTATGATTTTTGACTACAGTTCACTTGATTTCAAGTGACGGGGTGATAGAAATGGTAAATTTCTCTAGCAATTTTTCCCATCCCACATAACACATTCAAATTCAAAATTTATTTAATTCTGTGGACATATTACATGCACTTAAAAATGTCAATGTACAAAATTGTGTCATATAAAAAGGTACTCTGTTGTGCAACTTTGAGCTTACCAAGAAGGCACATAGTCAGAGACCACGTTTCAGCACCAGTCATCACTGGTAACACATACTGGTCGAAGACTTTCGACTTGAGGCACTGAGGTAATTCGAACGCTGCACAGTTTTCCGAACGCTACCCAGCCGAGTTAGATTCGACGACCGACTTCTTTCTCGAAGTTGCACTTACCTAGTTGGAAATTGGAGTTAATTGTACGTATGGTAATAGAGATTATTCTTATACATAAAGACAACACGTGAACTGGACACATGAAAAACAAAACGTCCGCCATGGCCAACAACACAAAACACTACATCAAATACATTTTCCGTATTTGAATCCTTTGTTTTAGTTTCTGAAACACTATTGACGTATATGCAAATGTTTTCAGGATCAACCGAGTAGTCTTTAGTCACGATAGCAAACACGAGGTAATATACACTGATGGAATGACAGTAGTTGATATGGCTATGAACTATTATATGTAAACTAGCTAACGCCCGCGTCTTTGTCCCCGTTAACTTTAGAATTAGGTTCAGAGAGAAATAAAACAACTTTTTTTTTGTGGACGAGACGCTCTCCTGATGGTAAGAGATAACGCCTGTCCATGACCATTGGACCTTAACATCTGGTGAGCTGTGGTCAAATACCTCGCCTGTCAAACATAAAAAAAATACCAACTTGCCTTATGGTAATCGATAATGTGGTCGAAGGTGAAGCACACAGACATAAAAGATACCTATTCGCCGTGAATATTATACATTGAAAAGTTCTAGATTATATCTCTCTGGAAACAAGGGTTGAAGTACAAGGTCGTACAGCTCCGTAGCATGTTGTCCGAAATGATCCTGTAGAAAATTGACAGACTTGCTACTATTTAAGGCTAAAAAATTGTTTTTCTACCAACTTTTCTAACGTAACCTATTAAATCATGGATATAATCTAAATGTTTTAAGGTCGGAAGAGAATAGGTAGGTCAGTGTTGTACCTATCATCTGTATTAGTAATAAATGAAAAGAAAACAAATATTTTTTAAAACAAGTTTTTATCTGGGTCTATGGACAACACATTTAAAAATAAATTCTTGTAAGTATTTGCGTGTAGGTACTTACCTTTATTCTGAAAAGCTTAAGACACAGAAGTATAGTAAGTATCTAAACTAAGCTTGTTTTAAAAAAATAATCTTATAATTTTTTTAAATATTAGATAAGTATTTTAGAGATTGCTCCTCAAGACGAATCAATCGAGTCCAAACTCTGTGGGGTTATGTTGTTTTATCACATAGATGTCGTGTCTACCTTCTAGTTTCATCATCAGACCCTGGATATAGTTTACGCATAAAGTGCTCCTCAAGGCGAATCCATCGAGCCCAAACTCGATGGGTTTATCTTGTTTAGTTCAGAAGTTCCTATGGCCATCTTCCGTCTCCATGATATCATATCATTGTATTGTCACCGAAGATACACATTAAACATCATCAGCCATAGAAGGTCCACTGCTGGATATAGGCCTCCTCATGGGGGGGTTTTGCCAATACTAGCCACGCTTGGCAGGCGGGTTGGCAAGCGCAGTTACATGTGATTGTTCAAGGAAGACGCTGCTGCCCAACTTCCGGATTACTTCCCTTAGCCGACTCTTACGGCCACCACGGGTAGAGGGGGTGGGGTACAATTCTTACGCCGGCACCACCACGGCACGGCAACCGAAGATCCATAAGTACAAATTTGTGTCAAATCGGACATCGGGAAGTGGGTTAAATTTAACTTGTAAAATTCCACCCAACCAAACATGGTTACATACATACATACATACATTGCAAGTTAAATAAAAGATTGTAATTTCAACCGTGGGATTATCTACCTGTCAGTTATCTACATGTTTCCTACGTTTGTAAGCGGATTCTGCATATTTATAGTTGTGTATTATACTCGTCTAATTGCACCTTCAAAGTACACAAACGTACCATACGAAAATGTTTCAACTTGGCACATTTGTCGCCGAGAGCTGAAATAACTTACATTCCTCTAATGCTTGTCAACTTGAAAATATTCTGCTCAAACGTGGGATATTCCCGTGTCGGATATAGCGGGTTATAACGTTTAGAACGGCCTGAATAGTTGTTACTTATTACTGGAAGTATGAATACGGTTATATTCTTAACCGTTTGATAATTTATCTTAGTTTTTTTATGTTTAAGAACATTTTTTTTTTCTATTAAATATGTTTGCGTTTGACCACGCCCTGCCTGATGTTAAACAGGATATAGTCTAAGATAAAGCACGCTTACCTAGAAAACCCTGTTTACTCTGGATTTGAAGACACCCAAGTTGTATTTCGCGGGAAAAACAGACGCCGGTAGACAGTTCCACATCCTCGCTTTACGTATTAAGAATGTGGAATCGATGCGTTTCACCATTGAAGGATTGCGATTAGGCCGTGTCTGCGTAGCTTAATCTTGGCCATTCTTTTCAAAGGTTGTCTAGAAGAAATTGCTCTAGGCGATAAAGCCGACGTTGTACTTCTACAAATTAGGCGGTATTATTCCACATAAATTGCTTTACATCATTCATTATGCTTTGAACTCTATGTTATTATAGTTAAGGTCGAGAGCCATGACTGCATATAAAAACTGTACTCTCGCTTTTTACTAAATCTACGCAGATTGAGTGAAGGACAATCACGTGTTGAAACGGTAAAAGTACCCTCATTTGTCAGCCTGATTCAGTTCCTAATTTTTGTCGCCGCACCATCCGATAAATATCCGCTTTTAGATGACCCTCATGGGGGGTTCGTCCTAAAACTCTTTCCCGTTGTTTAATACTTAATTTGATTGCTCTCAAAAAGGGCCGGCAAGTGGCCCTAATAGGGACTTTTTAGATGGTTCTCGAAATATTTTCGGTTGTGCTATTTTTGACAGCTGAAATAGAGTTTTCTCTGTAATAGGGATCTAAATTTATACTTGGCTGGAGGTATCAGCAATTAAAACATCTGTTGAATAAGGAACATAAACTAGAGGTTATAAACACAACAATTTGTTAGATTATTGATGTGGTAATTATTTTAGAATACTCTAGGAGACTTTGTCAAGGTAAACAATTTAGGATTGTATTAAACTAGCGGCTCGGCACGGGTGCAATGTAGATACTAATGTGGTGTCAGTGCGGAGTGATTAATAATATTATTCGTATCGTAGAATAATTGGACTTTCTCTTCTATAATATGCGTATATTATACATAGAAACCTTCCTCTTGAATCACCCTGGAAACCGCATTAAAATCTGTTGCGTAGTTTAAAAGATCTAAGCGTACAGACGGCGGGAAGCGACTTTGTTTTATACTATGTAGATACGTTAAAGTGTGCTTTATACTACTTACCTAGTCTACCTACCACCTTGTCAATTGTTACATGAAACTTCTTACGTGTTTTCTTTATGTTTACGTAATTTATTCATACCCTGAATAACCTTTGCTACTCACAAAAATATAGTAGAAACTAGCAAGATACTAGAATATCCCAATAAAAACAGAAAATGCTGAATTTATAGCTTCGTATGCCTAATAACACGGTCTTCGCCTTTTTGTATCATGACAGGTATTGCTATCTATTACTGAAAAAATCCGAATTTTCTCTCCTCAAATTGTTGCGTGCGGTTCCTTCGCAAAGGTTTTCCTTATTGCGCAAAATGTTGGCAACTCACCGCTCACCTAAGAAAAATAAACTTGTCTTTGTAACCTTCTTGAGAGATTGTTATGTTCGTTAAATTTACAGGGAAACCGGGTAACTGTTGCAAGTTTTTTTTTATGTTTGACAGGCTAAGTGTTTGACCACAGCTCACATGATGTTAAGTGACAGAATGGCCAAAGATGGTAAAGCACACCCTTAAATTGGTTCTCAAGTAAAGCTGCCGGAACTCACTGTTAGGTGTTTGGCGACAGATTTTCAACTTAAGGGTGGTAGCTAGCCAGCGAGTACTAGAAAGTACCCTACCAAAGGTAGCAAAGGTAAAAACGAAACACTAAAACTAAAACTCAAGTCCAAATACCCAACGCCTCAAAAAGACATAAAACAAACTTACATTTTACCTGAGATACGGAAGCGAGAAGTTTTGACACTTATGTAAGTTCACGTTAGAAGAGCTCGGAACAATGGATGCTAAAGAGATTTTACAAGAATCTTTATGTTGAATGGCATTCATAAATGATGGAATCATGAAATTGATATGTCGCGCTACACCTACCTACTAAGGATTATAGAAATGCCATTTTAAAATAAACTTGTTACTGTTTTTTTTCTATTTCCAGGCGATTTGAATTGACACTACGGCATCAAATAGATTCTTAAAAATACGTATCTAAAAAATACATTGTCGCGCAAATGCATTATTAGCTGCATAGTGCTTTTGAATAATTCGATGATATTGGCAGATGACATTGTTTTTGAATTGATATCGACAAACTGTGTGTTTTTGTCTACAAAATTGCCTTACACTTAACACATTATATCTATACTTCTAATAAATTTTTAATTTTAGCTCAAAATTGCAACATCAAACTTCCACTTCCAAAAACTCGAACGAAACGATTTGATTCCACGTTCATTGTGCGGACTGCTAGACAGTGGAATGCACTGCCTGAGTGGGTGTTCCTTGTTGGATATAATCTCGGTGTCTTCAATTCGAGAGTGAATCGGTATCTTCTAGGCAAGCTTGCTCCATCTTAGACCGCACCATCATTTAACGAGAGATGGCGGTCAAAAGTAAGACGATTTGTTACAAAAAGAAAATCAGCCCAGTTCCAACCACTGCCAGACCTCTTGGTTGCTCTAGTGAAAGTTCTAGTGTCTGTATATAATAATCACCGATATAGTCATTATGGTGGGTCGTATTTCACCAGTTTAGCACAGGATCGAGACAGATGGTATAGCAAGAGAGAGCAGTGGTATAAATAAATAAATCATCCATAATGATGTTGATTTTTGTTTTATTTGGCGATGATGATGCTTCACAATGTCTATCCATTTAGCTGTGGTCTTTTCTACATGGACGTTCATCGGATACCACACCCACCCCAACTGTAATCGCCTAAAGATCTTCGGATTAGAGTCTCAGTCGAAACATAACAGACGACAAAGATATATCTATATCTTTAAATGAGCAATTCTTGTTTATATATATATAATCTGAGTCTAGGAAAGGGCTGCAACTATTTTCATGAAATTTAGTATGCAGGCGGTTTCGGAGGCGATAAATCGATCTAGCTAGGTTTCGTTTTTAGAAAACGTCGTTTTATACTTGTTTTCAGACGAGCAAAGCTCGGTCATCCAGGTACTAATCTTTAACTACTTACTTCAATATTATTAATTTCTGTAAATTTATCCCTTATTGTTTTTTTTTTCTTTTCACGGTCGCTTTCTATTACAGTTATGTATTACTTTGCAAAACTTTACTTGCAAAAGGGGCATTTTGCGAATGGATATTTAAACGAAAGACACATTTTGCAAAAGGGACGTGTTACGACAAAGGGACATTTTGTGAAAAAGGCATTCTGCGACGAAGCCCTATTAACTCTATTAACTGGTTCTGTCAAAAGCCTTCATAAGCTCACTTATGATGAAGCTAAAATTAGCTTTAAAGTTTCACCTCGAGCAACAAGTGTGGCGTGACGTTTACATGAACAAGTGGTTTAATCGATTTGTATTGTGTCATCTTTAAAAATTCAGTGTCGTCTCCGTACTATCTGCGTATTTTTTTTATCCTCATGTCTCATCTTTTCTGTCGTTTTCCGAGTAGGAATCGTCTTAGCATTTCTTTTCTTATGAAAAAGATGTACCCACACTATTTGTATCTATTTAGGCGTAGACTGTCTTAAAGCTCAATTGGTAGTAGATCTTCTTTGAGAACTGTAGACGTGGGTTTAACTCCCACCAAGAACAAACTTTTAAGTTTTTGTACTTTTTATGAGAAAAATTCTGTTGAAATTTAATATGCAATCGTTCGTGCAGACATATCATCAAATTTCAAATTTTCAAATTCTTTCAAATCATCAAATTTTCGCAAATTGATTTCAACTCAGGAAATAGAATTGGAATATTCTGTTGCTTCTGATATGAGATAAATGTTTACTAAACTAACTTAGAAGTTACATAAGAATTGGATATGAACTTGATATCTTTTCTCTTACGTACACACTAATCTATGTAAAAGATAATTTTCTAATAGGAATAGGATGCAGATTGATTTATCAGAAAGATCAAGCTTATCTTCAAAAACATATATAAGAGCTGGCTACCTTTATTATCGCTAAATGCAATCTCGTCCAGAATATCTTAGGTTAGAAGTGATTCAAGGAACAATGCATTCTAATACTTTGATTACATAAAGACACTAAAATGTGCACTAATTTATAAAACTATTTAAATAATCTATGATATTAAAAAAATAATCATGATATCAACATCATCGTGATAATATTTGCGAAAAATAAAAATATATGCTGAAGTTGTTTGGTCAGTACACGACATGTAATATGGCTTATAAGACAGCTTACCTTTACGCACTAGAACTACGCATTTCAATCAATACCGCGAACATTAAAAGCAACTACTAAATATTGAATGGCGTCCGATACATATTTTAACAATGGGTTACGCAAATGTAACTTATACTAGTGGCCCCAAAACGCTCCCTTGCGGGGCCATATAAGCAGGCTATTAATCATAGACCGTAAGGCACGTGGTATGAATGACAACGCATCTTGGGTGAATAATGCGAGAGAATTAATCAGCAATGAGAATAGTAAGGGTAGTGGATTATCATTTCCATCAGTGCCGAAGGTCTAAAGAAGAACGATTTACTTATATTTTGTCCCGGAAATATCTTGTTTGTTTTGAAAATATGTGTTGTTTGTACATTTGTTTTCCCATCACAATCATTTTTAACATTCTAAATAACACTTTTATACGTATAATCCCAATCCACTTCCAATAATTCCGATCAACTTCCACACCAATGAACTTCCAATAATATGGTCTTCCCGATATTTATTGATTTTCTGTCATGACAAAATATTTCCTTGTTTCCTTTTTCTAGCTTCCGATTTGTATATCAGCAGTCTCATAGTATTGCCATATCCGATAGACAAACTGCAACCCGGAGCTATTCAATAAATCCTTCCTGTTCGAAAATAACCACGGATCGTCCGTCTGAATTGTAAATCAACGCGCTTGGTATGCAACCGACACGCAGTAAAACCGCGACGATCTCTATAAGGAATGCTAGTAAAAGTATCAAGAGTATAAAGCAGGTGGCGTGCCATTCTGAATTTTGCGGATAATCCTTGTAAAATATGTCATACAGCATTTATGGTGTCTCACTAAAAAAAGTTCAAATTAGTATTCGAAAATGAAAGGGTAATCTACAGATAGTAGTAGATCTCCTTAGAAGTCATCTTATGGTACTTATCACCGTAGTATCAGATATTCAAGCAGCAGTGTGTAAAAATAACTGTGTTTAAAAGAGAATAGGTATTTCTAGTAAATATATCAAGCATCAGGCTTGCATCATAGGCTCTGTATAGTATCTGCTAAGTTCCACTAAATTTGGAACAAATCTATTTGATTAATTCATTCGAGTTTTTTTGCATTGATGAATACCGGACGATTGCATCTAAAGTTATAAGTCTGTAAATTATACCAATAGCCCTCGTGAATGTCTTCATCAACAACCCTAACTTCATCAATATTCTACAAAACTTTGACGACATCTTTGAAGCCTTGAAATACTTGTAGTTTTCAAAACATGATTAGTGCCTACTTCCATAAAAGACTTCGATCATTTAAAACCAACTACAATCAGTGCTATCGTTTCTCACATTTTCCACATTGAATTAGCATAGGATTGTTAAACTGATCTTAGTCATGTTAACGTCAGTTCAACAATTAGAAACGATCGGCGCGAAATCTTCCTGAAACGAAAACAGAATCTTAAGTAGTATACAATTGAGTATGAGAAATAATAAAATATCAAATTACACACTTATAAATTACTTTAAGCCACGAAATTATAATTTTTTTGCAATAGTTAAGTTAATATTTATGGTTTAACTTATAAACGTTAATACACAACTTAAAGTTAATCCATACTGTCTACGTCTCGCTGACAGAAATGTCACGCGTGAAATTGAAGCAGACTACTTAGGGTGTTATTGACATTAAATAACATATATAAATAAGATGTTAATTCAATTGTTGATTTAATTAGACATATTTGCTTTAGGTATAGATACTTGCATACATTTTCACAAAATCATTATAAAATGTACATTCGCAATTTTGAACCTTATTACTCAGAACGTTTTAGCGTGATGTTAAGACAGACTAACATTACGTGTATATACCTACTATATAGAAGACAGCAGCTGCATTATGCTGAGGTGAGCTCCTATTTTGTAACTGTTTGTCTTTGTTTTTGTATGTTTCGTTTGTGTTACAAAATAAAACTTTTTTCTTTCTTTCTTTCTTTCTTTTACATTCACATATCATAGAAGTGAGGGTATTATTGTTCCGTTCTTTATCCCGGATTTTCGTTTACATTCTATCTTGTAATTGAAATTATGTCTAATTATCATTTTGACAACTAACTGGCCCAAATCGTAAAGTAATTTTTAAAATATTAATACCTGGTAATTGGAAACTTTTGAAATTATCTGGGATCTCCTTATTAAAATCGCAAAACATCATTATACTCGGGAAATGTATTGAAAACTTGTTTAATATAACCTGTTTCTTGGTATAACTTGAGAAACGTGTAAACTCAACTGAACCAAATCTAATCCGACGGTGTTTCGCTGGTTTCATGATTTCTAACTATTAATTACTTTACAAAGAGCAGCCAAATCGAATCTGCTAACTATTGGATGGTCGAATTCTGTTTCTGTAATTGAAAATTGTTTTGCTAGGAGTTGGAGATATGTTGTTGAATTCTTTCTTTTTAAAACTCGTGAAATTGTTCACGATTATTTGTTTCTAGTAGGCAAAATGTTGTCTCACTGCAACGTGTTACAATATTAGATCCCATGGTGACCCTAGTAATAATGCTTTTCGCTTCACTTTCGTTTTACTACGTTAGTGACGTCCTGTGATTATTAATTGATATTTACTTGGTGGTAGATCTCCTTAGTAGAAGATTGTTTAGGTATGTACCACCGCAGTACCAGATATTCTACCGCTAAGCAGTAGTGTGTAAACATTACTGTGTCCCGGATTGAAGGGTACGGCAGTTAACGAAATTACAGGGCTATTGAGACTAACCATCGAAAGTAATGAGCGCCAAAGAAGCAATGCCTTGGTTTTGTTACTCAAAGTACTGTATATCCCTGCAATGGTCATGGACATGCGTTGTATCGTCATCGTTCGTTCGTACCGTTCGTTTCATTACTTTTACATTATAAAAAATATTAACATGTCAAGATTGTAGATTATCATCATCAGTGCACTCAAGTGGGTACTGTACTATATTGCACAGCCCATTTTCCTTCTCTATCTAAACCAATATTCAAAACTATTTTTTGTTTTTGCTTCACTTACATTCATATGCTTTTATCATATAGTCTCATCTGATGTTACGTGAAGATGCGGTCTAGGATGGACCACGCAATACATTCATAATATTTTGATATGTTTAGTGTTAGGTAATTTGTATTACTCCCACAAGGTGGACAGACGACCTAATAAAGACCGCAGGAACGCGCTGGATGCGAGCCGCTTCCAACCGATCTTTATGGAAGTCAATGGGGAGGCCTATGTCCAGCAGTGGACGTCCTACGGCTAAGATGATGATGAATTTATTTATTATAAGCCTGTTAAGTAGTATTTAAACAGCTTCATGAATTTACACAAATTACTGTATCAAAATCGTATGTACCAAGTGTACATATTGTTATTTGTTTCGATATCTGGCTCAAGCCAAACTAACAAGTAATAAAACTCGATGTTCACGAGCGTTAGGAAGCTACAAAATACCCGTCGGAAATCTTATAACGGGATTAGAGCGTGAAAGCGGAAGGACTCGATAGCATGATAACGACACTATCTATCATTATTGAATCAAACAAAGTGCTCTAACTGTTAACTTTTTTTGCGTGTTCAAGGTATATATTTAGTTTATTTCCGCTTAACAGTCGTTTCAGTTAAAATAATGATGATAATTTAAATTTAAGTAACAACATTTAAAAAACTTATGTGGGTCTTTACTTAGTATCTAAAATTAAAATATAAATATGATATAAATTTGAGAGCTAAAACAAATTAAACAAAATGTAATTACAATAAAACAACCAAGGGTCTTTATATATCCTCTTCTAGCTGCAGTAACCACTTGCCGACATGTGTGTCGCCTTTACACGAGGCATCCACAGGACGTGTTGACTCTTCCAGCGCTTCGCAGAGACTGACTAATCCTCCTCAAATTTTCTTATAGTCCTCCTATTTTTGTTTATTAAAACTTATGTTTTTGTTGTTTTGGACCTCATGGATAGATTTTAGCAAAACAAAATGAAGAAAGCAAATTTTTTAATTGTTGATAGCCTGAGATGTGTTTGACTACAGCTCACCTGATGTTAAGTGACCGAGTCAAAGATGGTAAACACGCCTACCCTGGAATGAAACTGCCTCTCAAGGGAAGCTACCAGAACACACTTTTTTATTTTAATTTAACAGTAATGAGACGATGAGAGATGATTCGAGAGGCAGATTTTGAACCTCTAGCTACCCTACCACGTCGCTATGGTTTCCTTACGATGTTTTCCTTCACCGGCAGCTCAGAATTCTTGTTAATTTGAGTTTTCTGACGTGTCTTCTTAAGAATGATAAAAACTGGTATCCCCAAAGTAGTTATATAATACAACCTAGACTTATAATGTTGACGAAGGAACCAATTAACTATTGATTCGCTCTGGAACATGATGGCAGCTACTGATAATTGAGTTTGTTGGAAACTTCTCTCAAATACGACGAGAGTGGCAATTTCTTTGAGCCTTTTAGACATCGTGTTTTCAAGGCTGGATTAAATTTCTAATTATTTTAAGCGTAACATATGTTTGCCATACTATTCACGTATATTGACTGCCCTGTTAAGTTCTTCCGGTAGAATATCTGCTTTAAGTACAGCATGGGTTCGATTCTTACCAGGGCAAACATTTATAAGACGTCGTCAACCTATTTACTTTACATTACATTAGTGCGTTAGTACGACATTAGTGCGGTCTAAGATGGAGCACGCTTACCTAGAAGAAACCTATTTACTTTACACTTGAAGACACCCGTATTGAAAGAACCCATCCGGCAGAAAGTGCATACATGAAGGTCCATCATGTACGGATGACGTTTTGGTCGCGTTTGTCTGGCCGTCCGATAGTAGATAGGTGCAGGCGGAACCAAATTGTCTATGTCACCCACTGATCTTACTCTTCAAAAGAAAATACTTACTAGATAAAATACCAAAGGTTATCATATAGAAATAGCAAACCAGGGATTCTTTTTGCATACGCTGCCATGTTCGCAATAAAAATGAAATTCTCGCCTGAAAAATAATCCAAGAACAACCACGCTAAGCGCCTCACATGCAAAAATCACGTTTCATATTTGTTCCTGTATTCTCTATATCTCCGCGACAGATTTCTACGGGAAATGGAAACTTGAAAGCACCTTACCACGATTGTACCAACCCCTACATTCAGGTTGGATGTTTACTTCTGGAGCTGCTTTAGGGTCGTCTCGAAATTGTCAATGTATTATTGATTTTTAAAATTTTATGTTTAGATTAAAATTACTTTTTACGTGGAGTCGCAGCGTTCCAGGCTGTTCAATTGTGGAATGCATTGCCAACTTTTTTCTTTATTGTTGACTGGCTGTGTCTTTGACCATAACTCAACTGATGTTAAGTGACGTTGTGGTCAAATATGGTGGAACACCTAATTTAGAATGGAACTGGTTATCAAATGCGGTTGCAGAGACAAACCGTTCAGATCTTCAATTTGAAGATGGTAGCCTAGTAGCTAGCCAGCCGAGTGCTAGAAAGTACCTTACCAGTAAGGTTCCTTTCCAATGGTTTCCTTTTGAGTTAGTTTAAATTACTACATATTATAAAACAAAGTAGCCACGTCTTGCTTCGCACTTCTTATTCGTCATATTCATTGGCATAATATTACATAACATTACTTCTTATTATAGTTATACTGTATCTTTGTAGCAATACAATGCAGGTCAAACACAAACATAAAAATGATATATATATTTACAATACATTTTGCTACTCCAATTGAGCTGTGGAGGGAATTGAATATGGGGGAGGCCTATGTCCAGCAGTGGATGTCCTACGGCTGAGATGATGATGATGATGAATTGAGCTGAACGCATTACATGTAAAATGTATACAAGTAGTAAAAAACGAAGTAAAATCTTTGTGCCGACTTTAGCACTGTCGATTAAAATTTTGCACGAAACCAGCGAAACCAAACGTATGAGGAAACAGACGAAGCGATATTTGATTTAAAAAAACATCGATAGATTCATTCATCGCTTGAACCGTAGACCGCACAACTCAATTCTATTTTATTAATGATTTAAAAAACGTAGTTTCGTACCGTTCCTTACAAGAAATACACGGAGCTAATTAGCCAAAGAACAAAGATAAGCATCAATACAACTTGCGAAACAAAGAAAAGCTGGTCGTGCCATGGACTAGATAAGGTAAAGTTGAGATTAGGTCACGTCAAAATATTAATGTATAATGTATTTTTTAATTCTGTGGCACACAAGCCACAGAAATAAAAATAAAAAAAACACTTGAAACATTCTTTGAAAGCAATTAATTTTACAAATTAAGTTAAATATATGCCAATGAGGTTTTCGGAATCCAACATTTTGTGTAACACATAACCTGAGTCTACACTGTAAATATTTGTTCGTTTTGTTAGTTGTTGTTAACTTAAAAGTACCAGGATGACCGAGCTTTGCTCGGCTGAAAACACTGATAAAACGACGTTTCCTAAAAATGAAACCTAGCTAGATCGATTTATCGCCCTTCGAGGGCGATAGCATTCTAAATTTCATACTAAATTTCATGAAAATCGTTGGAGCCGTTTCCGAGATTTACATTATATATATACATATATACAAGAATTGCTCGTTTAAAGATATTAGATAGATTATATAGCTTCATTTATTCAAAGTATAATATTTTTGTAACAAGTGACTTGCCCGATGCCCGTGACATTATTGTTATTTATGGCCAGTAAATATTACTGATTACTGATATTGGTTGTCAAAAATGTAACTTACAGTTCTAATTACTAAGCGCTACATTACAAGTTAATTGAACTCACAGCATGACAAAACGTTTTATAGAGCTATACATTACACCTATTACGCGAAAGCTTATAAATAAATAATGATAAACCGTATTTTACCTTCAACATTAATACTTCAATGCTGTGTAATATTCTAGCTCCATGATATCATCTCGGTTTAACGCTAAAATATGACCTAAGTGTGAAATACATTACCTTTTTCGGTTGCATAAAGAATATTATACACAAACATTATTTAAAAATGAAGAAAATGGAGAATTTTTGTTTTATTCAAGAAATTAATTTAAGTTTGTACTTTTCAAATATTAATAAACTTATTATTTTATTTATTTTGTATCAGAAGGCCGGATGGAGCGTAGTATCTTGGGAGTCAAAATCAACAGACCGTATAAGGAACACGATACTACGCTCCAAAACCAAAATCGCTGATGTCAGCCACAAAACCGGACGACTGAAGTGGGACTGGGCGGGCCACGTATGTCGCACGTCAAACGACCGCTGGGCATAGGTCACCACAGATTGGAAGCCAAAATTTATGCGACCCAGAGATTCAGGGTAGACCCAGACTAAGGCGGTGTGACGAACTGAATCGTCATGATAGTCACTGGATCACCAAAGCCGAAGACCCAGCAGTCTGCAAGGAGGAAAGTGAGGCTTTTGTCCAGCAGTGGGACATTAAAGGAAGACAAAAAAATATTAAAGAAGGATATAAGATAAAACATGCTTTGAGAAAAAAAAAAATTATTCGACGTTTCTGCAAAAAAAAAAAAACTGACAAATATACGATTCAACGTTTTAAGAATTGTATACCGACTAACTGTTGAATTTATATATGTGCGGCGGCTTCGTTCTTCGTTCGTTATAATATCGTAGGTAGGATATTGAAGGGTACTGCAGCAAGCGATCTTATAGGGTTATTAGTACTAACCATCGAAAGTCTCAAAAAATGAGCGCCAAAGCAGCGATGCCCTGGATTTTGTTTTGATACTTAATCTTGGATGTCGCTGCAATAATCATGCAATATCTCTTACCATCAGGAAAGAGTTTCGTTCATCTCATTATTATACCAGGATGTAACTAAATATAAAATAAATCAGTGAATCTAAAATGTATATCGATATCGACGATTTCTTTATTGCAATGCATCCCTAACAGAAACTTTTTAATTGGATTTCGATGGGGCCGGACTATCGTTTTATATTCTGTCTCACAGTTGCCGTGTGCCGTTCGGTTGTATAATGTGGGCTTGAAACAATTTTGAAACGTCCCCGTTTTCAATTTCACTGTGTTTTTTTATCTCGGGAATTGCGGTTGAGAAAGGTTACGTTTTGTTTTATGGTTAGCTTACATTGTAATTGATTTTGACTGAAGATACGTACATACATATAATCATGTACTAGCTTCTACCCACGACTTCCTCCGCGTTGTCTTTAAATCGGGTTCAAAGAGAAATGAAACAGGCGTAACTATAGCAAAAACTTGTTTATTGCCTAGATAATGGGTATCTTTTTTTATTTACCAAGGTAAACAAATAGAAAATAGTTTTAAAAACATTTTTTTTTTTGGAATATACTATTTATATCCCAAAATAAGTATTCACTAAAAAGTCAATTGTAGCCCTGACAGCCCTGTTGGCTCATTGGGAGTATGTCTGCCTGAGCTGTAGGGCGTGGGTTCGATTCCCGCCAAGGACAAAACACTTTATGGTATAAACAAATGTTTGTTCTGTGTCTGGGTGTTCTGTATGTATTATAAGTATGTATTTACAAAAAAAAAGTATTTAAGTATTCTATCAGTTATCTGACTTCCATCACACAAGCTCTGCTTAATTTGGGGTCAGATGGCGCTGTGTTTATTGTGTCCTACAATATTTATTTATTTAATATTATATTTATCAGCAATATGTACAAGAAAAAAAGGATAAAACTGTGTGTGCATTTTTATTTAAAAAAAAAATATTATTTTTCATAAAACCAAAGTATGCTGTGTACGCCATCTGTTATGATTCCGCTGACATATAGTTGCTATCAGTGAGATCAGCGCACGCGTAATACGCATGTTGCGCTCGAGCAGAGTTTATGTACATTCTGTATAGATGGCGGTAGTTTGTTCGTGTTCAACCGAGCTATTTTTTTTGCAATATATTTTGTATTTTTGATCGACTTCAAAAAAGGAAAGGAGGTTCTATGTTCGACTGTATGTTTTTTTTTTTTTTTCATATTTTGTAGCCATAATTGTGCAGTGGTTCACGCGGTCGGCCAAAGGGCGTGGGCTTACACCCAAACTATAAGCTTGAGATTCCGGTGAAGGAAAACGTCGTAAAGCATCATCCATAGCGTGGTGGTAGCGTATTTTTAGTACTTTCTCGGCTAGCTAGCTACCACCCATCAATTGAAAATCTGCAGCCAGGCACCTAACTGTGTGTTCCGGCAGCTTCACTTGTGAGCCAGTTCCATTCTAGGCATCAGGTGAGATGTACCTAGCTTTTCAAACTTAAAAAAATCTTTAGAAAATTTCACACAACCCTACTTACTTTTTCTATAGGTTGCTGAGAATGATTCCTGGTTAAGTTTCGATGTTTTTTCCGTCATCCTCATCAGCCAGATCTTCGGCTTTTCGCTGCCATCCACCACTACGTACATCGTCACTCCATCGAGTCTCAGGGCGTCCTACGCTACGTTTGCCAATTCGCGATCTAGAACACGTCTACCCCAGCGGTTATCGGTTCTGCTACAGATATGTCCAGCCCATTGCCACTTCAGCTTGCTAATACGCTGAGCTATGCTGAGTTTTGTTCTCTGGCGAATAACTTCAAATGCCGAGCAATAGCTCTTTCCATAGCTCGCTGAGCGACTTTGAACTTACGGACCGTTTTAGTTTTTTTACTTGCTTATAAATATACTAGCGATCCGCCCTCGCTTCGCACGGATGCAATGTAGATTTTAATGTGGTGCATATGCATGTATTATACATATAAACCTTCCACTTCAATCACTCTATCTATTAAAAACAAACCGCATCAAAATCCGTTGCGTAGTTTTAAAGATTTAAGCATACATAGGGATATAGGGACAGAGAAAGCGACTTTGTTTTATACTATGTAGTGATAGTGGTACATTGGCACTGAAAACTCTAAGTAGAATTGTTTGAAAACTCTAAGTAGAATTGTTTGAAAACTCTAAGTAGAATTGTTAAGTAAAAAAGCACTTGTTTGTTGCCTATCAATATTTTCGCCAAATAGATTAAAACATGAGATTAGCAAAGCTTTTACCAAACGACTGTCACGTTGTCAACAATTTTTGTACAAAATATTTTTTAGGACAATTGTAACAGATACGTAGGTACAAAAAAGTCATATGCACACTAAGTTCAGCTAGCTGAAACATAACCGTATCGTCGGTTTTACTATTAACTTTATATTTTACAAAGATAATATTAAAAATTATTACTGCATTGCGCTTTTTGCTTATTCTATGTTTGCATTCCCCTATGCTGCTCTAATTGTGTTATTCATCTCGTAATTAGGCCACATTAGCTAATAACTAGCTTTACCTAATTTACCGCCTTTCTAGTTTCAGGAGTTTTTAAGGTTCCGTGACAGAACTCGTAGATTTTGTTTTTCTTTTGTTTTGCTTGTTTTACCCTCGCGCCCGCGCATTAACCGCTATGTTCACGTGCGAAGCAAGACGAGGCCGCGCGCGCGTTGTACTCAGCTTTGTCTCCATGATAAAGGCCACCGGACGTGGCCTAAACTATAATCAGAGTTTCCGATAAAATTAAACGTGAGTAATTCCGCATATTTATAACAAAAATTGTGTCAAACCACGTTAGTTTCCATAGTAGAACTTATAGACGTTGCTGCGATACAATAGGTTTGTGGCTACAAGGAACAAAACTAAAGAATTCGTTTTTAATGATTAATCATGATATATTGGTAACTAAAAAAAAACACGACAGTTTCCATAGTAAAAAATAAAAAATATAAATTATACCTATAATATTTTTAGAAAATAATTGTAACAAAATGACATTTTAATATACTCTCATGTGATCGTGAATACCAAGCAGACAGTAAGTATTACGTCACGCCGTGTAGAACGTAACTGCTGTTGTTGACATTTTTGTTAAACAAATGTCATACAGATATCACTGTCTTCAGACGCCAGGATAGTTTCCGCGGTTGATTTTAAATTTTTAATTGGTTTTTGAAATTGCTAAATACACAATTTAAATTTGCGAATTCTCAAATAGAACACGTTTTGATGTACACCAGTCTTTCCCAAAGTGGGCGATAACGCCCCCATGTGGGCGCTGCAGGTCTAAAGGGTAAGAGATCCAGAAAAAAATGGGGGCGTTGTGTAGAGTCTTGGGGGGTAATTTGTAATTTCATTTAGCTAGGAGGCCTCTTAGACACCGACTGCATGAGCTCTCGACTCTCAACTATAACTTGTGAACATCAACTAATATTAGTTAAGAGATTGCTCAAACATAGCTTTAAGTAGGTAAAAAAATGGGGGCGCTATTTATTCTCAAAGTGGGCAGTTGACAAAATAAGTTTGGGAACCCCTGATGTACACGATCCAAGATACAGTATTTAACTAATTTTTCGAATTTAGTTAACTATTGATAATATTGTGTAACACTGTAAGTGTTGGTAGATAGTTCCAAAGAATTACACTTATATTATAAAGACGAAAGTTTAGTATGTTTGTTACTTCTTAATGAAAATTTTATGAAATTTGGTATAGAGGTATCTAAAAACTATTTCGAAAAAAAAATGTAGCGGGTAACACCGAAAATACATAATTTAATTTTCAATCGGGTTTTTGTTCAAAGATTAGTTTATTAGCTTTGGAAATGAAGTCTTGGTGCTAAATTAGATACTTAAACCCAAACTGAAAACCACGATAGTTTCTTGTTTTACTTTTGCGAGATTATTCACGTTTAATTACGTTAAAGGTTTTTAGTACGTTTAAAAATGTAACCAGTTAAAAAATAAGCCATGAAACGAAAATAGTTTGCGAGTAACACCGACCCAATTAAGTTAATTACATGCAATGCGATAAAAGTTTTCCCATTTCCGAAAATTTTGCTAAAACTGCGAGTTGACAGATTTTATTTCCACCCTCGTGAGTTAATTGGCTTTCTTTCAGAAACTAAAAATTTTTGTGCAAAAATGAAGGTGCAATTTTAGTTATTTAAGCCTAGTTTAAGACGATCAGATACCTATACTTTTTTGACCTTCATAAATATGTAAATAAATATTGTAGGACATTTCACACAGCGCCATCTAGCCCTAAATTAAGCAAAGCTTGTACTATGGGAACTTGGTAACTGGTAGAATACTTATATATGTTTTTTGTAAATATATACAGAACACCCAGACACAGAACAAACATTTATAGTCATAATGAAGAGTTAATACAGGGTAAGATGCTTGGGATATACTAAGCTGTCATTCTAAACAACTTTTACTGAAGTAGTAAAAAAAACTACATATAATAATAATACTTATAATAAAAAAACTCTTCCGTTTACACGGCAAACTCCGACCGTTCTGTTTTACGGCTGCATACGTCCACGCGCATACAGTTGATGATGCGGTAGATCTTTGGGCATGTCTATAGTATACATCTCTGTGGTAATCAAGCTTCCCTGAATAAATTTTATTAGCCGTATCTCGTGTCAGATTAGATAATTTAAGCACGTAGAATCCTCTGTAGATGTAACAAGGAAACTTTTCTTTCATGTTGCTTAAATTAACTTTAATTAATAAATAATCGTATTAGCTTCACCGGCGCTGGGTGACACAATTATTAGGTTTAAATCGTTCCCACGTGATAATTTGTTTGTGAGTTAGTTGGTCTAGCAATGTAACCTTTTTTAAAAAGAAAGTAAAACGATTATTTTTTGTTTTACTTATGCGCGATTACTCACGTTTCATTTTTACGGAAACTCCGACTATAGTTTCGGTCACATTCGCGCGCGTTGTACTCAGCTTTGTCTCCATGATGAAGGCCACCAGATATGGCCGAAACTGTTATCGGAGTTTCTGATAAAACTAAACATGAGCAATCACGGATATGTAAGACCAAGAATAATGTAGGTATTTTCAAGGTCAAAATAAATCTACTGTTTCATCCTTGGCCACATATTAACGGGTCAGTTAGACGTTAAACGCGTACTTACCCGCGATAAAGAAAAAGATTTATCTAGGTATCACTGTAATATAGACTGGAATCGCGTCTGGTAACACCAATTTAGTATAGCAATTCTCTGCCTTAAGACACAATATAAAACAAGGTTTAGTTCATGTAATCCTGTACCATAAAGCTGTAGGATAGTAATTGAAAAGACAAATTGTACCAGATGATCAAAGAACGTTAAAGCAATACGCCCGGAGGCAATCACTTTATTACATTTCGAAATTCGTTTCAAATTCCCTGATCTTCAAATGTTAATGAAATTAATCTTTCTAAGATAAATAAAACAAGAACATTTAATTTTTCCAGAATGTTTTAAAAATTGGCATTTAAAAAGATTTAAGCAATTTTTCACTTTGTTTTTGTAGTCCGAGATCCGGTGTAAGAAATATATACCCTTCATCGTCAATCGTATATCAAATGAAGTTTTATTTTATTCTCAATCCAACCGTAATAGTTGATTGAATCCATGGTTGCCTAAAAATGTACATCTAAAATCTAGGTAACCATGGATTCAATCAACTTTTTGAGAAGACAACGTAATAGGGTTGGATTGAAAATAAAATAAGCTTTCATTTGATATAACATACGATTAAATAACTGATGAGGGTATATTAATAACACTTACATACATGTTTATACCTGGCTACTCCACAGTTGCGCACCTGGCAACTCCACAGTTGCGCACTTGACATCTCCACAGTTGCGCACCTGGAAACTCCACAGTTGCGCAAAGGGAGAAGAAGGCAAACTTTACTATTTTAATTCTGTTAGGTGTATTCTCTCAACTAGTGCACGATTATTATAAATAACCAATCTGAGAAGTAGTTTCAATAATTTTAATTATTTAATATTAACAGCACGCAATTTTGCTAGGAAATCTATTTGCGATGTGTCAATGGGTAGGTACATTTTATCTATCATTAATTTCTTATTCATTAATAAATAACACATAAGGGTATATATTTCTTATACCGGATCTTAGACTATTACGAGCTATTTAAAAAGTTATCTTTCCACAGCTGCGTAGATTGTTTTTTTATTTTATTTCTAAGGATATGCGTAGGTAAGATTTAAACATACAAAGACACGTTTATAAGGTAGTCTGTCCAGAGACAATGACAAGTATCTCGGGTCATGCGAGGCGGGATCATCACAAATATTCCTTTGCCATTCACTCAGGCATAATAGAAGTAAGTTATTTACCAAAAAAAAGGTCTCTGTTTGCACAAAACAACCAATAAAGGGAATAATCGACGTTATTCATGCTCCGCCATGTTATCCGTACAACTTGTGGGACTACTAGGTTGTAGGCAGTAAGTTTATATCTCTGGAAAACAATATACGTGTATTTTCTCATACTAACATTTTTAGCACAACTCGTTACAAAGTCATTTGTTTGTTTCAGATGCCTTCGATCTACACGTCGATTAAACGCTGAAGTTTAACGTGAAAAAAATCCCATTACAAAAACAGAAAAGCCGCGCGTTTCGAAGTTTAAAATGCGCGAGTGTGATTGGTGCCGATTCGAATCGTGTTATGATTAGTGATGTGTTGTGTCGATAGTGGTTATCGATAGTCGTCAAGATGGCGACGATGGATTTGACGAACGAGGTGGTCCGGTTACGGGTCGAACTCGAGAAGGTGTCACATGAACGGGATATGCTCCTGTGTGAAGTATCCAACCTGAGGCGAGAGCTAGAATTGAGTGAGCTGAAGCACTTGCAAGATGACAGGTGAGCAAATCTTTATAGACTAGCGACATGGTTTAGCATACCGTATCTAAACTACCTAAAGCTTTTATTTACACACCTACCTACAGCTATGGTATGTACAATATCACGAGATGATGAATGAGCTCAAAGACAATTTGCATCATTTGACAGGCGGCTATCAGCACAAGCAGTCGTCTCTATAGCTGCTTCCGCGGTAACAAAGCCCGCCTACGTCTTGTGGCTCCTTTTAGATGCTCGACAGTTCGTCGGGGTCCCTCGTGGATAGGCGAAATCAAGTGATAGGTTAAGCGCGATTTCTTTTTATCTGCGGGTACATACTAATTAGGTAATTTAACAATTTTGTATTCATTGGATATAATGTTATTGTACTACTAACACCATCTGTTAGAAAAGGGATTATTGAGTCAAAGTCATAAAACAAGGTCTGAAAATAACCCAACATCTTAGTTTGCTTCAGAAATACGCGTTGGAAGGTGCATTCCGAATCGAAGCGGGTATGCGGTTGTAGGTCGCGTGCCCCAGAATGTATACAGACCTCTCCGTTTAGTACAAATTAGTACGCTCTAATGTCAGAACTACACTGTCACTTAGCATCAGGCCAGCTGTGGTCAAACACCTAAGCTGTAAAAAAAATATGTCAAAGGTCTCTGACATGGCTTGACTGCTGTTGACGCAAAGAGTCAAATAATCACTACATATTATAAAACAAAGTCGTCCGCCGCGTCTGTCTGTCTGTTTGTGATAAACTTAAAAACTAGTGAACGGATTATCATGCGAGTTTCATGAATAGATAGAATGATTTATGAGGAAGGTTTAGGTATATAATTTGTTAAGGTTTTGTGTAAATTGGTTCAAATAGTATGATAGTTGTTGGAAGCGTCCGAAAAGTCAAGCCATCTGAGAGCTTTCATCGAAAACGCTGCCTAATTCCTTTGAGATACAACAAAACAATGCATGGTGGGATATTCCTCTTTTATAGATCTACAAAAGAGTCCACGATGGAATATATCTACCTTTTAAGGATAGCTTACTATAACCATTCTTACTACCCGTGCGAAGCCAGGGCGGGTCGCTAATATAAAACAAAATACGATAGGAGCGTAAGAGGGAAATGCTTTTTAAAAAGTCTTGGTTAAAGAATAAAAGATACTTCGCTCCCTCTTGTAACTCGCAATGCAGATACACGCATGCCTATTAAGTCTATTGTTCATCGTGGCTTCCGACGTCAGAAGGTCCTTAGCACTCTTTCAAAAGCACCCTCGTACTCGCTTCGTGTCGCGCCGACTACATAGAGATACCATAACGACATTGTCAACACTGCTTGGTACTTATGGTACTAAGTCGTGCTAAGCAACTTTAATCACTAACTATTATGATCTTTAATAATGTCAAGGTAATATTTTTAAGTTACTAGATAGGTTATAAACGTCGTTTCATGGGCTTTTTGGTAAATATTTCGCGATATTTTTTTTATGTACCTATATGATAATTCTCGTAGAACTCTACGAGAACGTAAAGATTATGTATTCGTACCTTAGCCTCAACAAGGTGTCTGATGAATCTCGCACGTACTTAATTTTCCCATATTAATTAGACGAGCGAGACGCTCTCCTGATGGTAAGAGATAACGCGTGTCGTGTATCGCTGTATGACCTTTGCAGAGAAACGACTTTGAGTAACAAAAAAAATATTTCGATGGTTAGTCGCAATTCGTCAGTTGCAGTACCCTTCAAACTGGAACACAGTTATGTTTACAAATTACTGCTTGGTGGCTTAGTACTGCAGTAGTACCTATCTAGACGAGCTCCTAAGAAGGAGATCTACCATCAAGTGTCCTATGACACTCCATAGACGATAAATTCCCGCGAAGGAAATAAATGCTCCATCCAATTCCAACTTGACGGAAATTAGTGACGCCGCTGTCTGGCGCCGTTTCTAATCGGTATATTAGCTAGCTCGAAGTCATTGAAAATACAAGTATTTAATCAATTTTAGTAGAGAAAAAAATACTATTTTGATTCACTTACATAATACTTTTTTTAATGTAAAAATAACGAGATGAAACGAAACGCTTGATTGCAAGAGACAACGTGGTCACGGGCATGGTCATGGACAGGATGACCATTATAGCTGAAGAACTTTTGAGTTAATTCAATTACAATTTTTATGTATCTGTTATTGGGTCAAAGGTCTTCGAGTAAAGCAAATTACACAGCCAATAAAATCCGTGAGGATTTTATTGACATCAGGAGTATAAAATTATACAAAACTTGCTGACCCGTACTTCGAGACCCCTACTTCGTATCGCCTATCAGTCCACAGACATGTCGACAGCAGCGCCACCTACCGGGTCCAATTGTGTTTTCAAACTATCCTGGAACCCAATGAAAAATATTTCATCCAAATCGTTCGAGTCGTTTAGTAGGAGTTAGGTGGCAAACACACGTACAGAACACTATCACTATCACTACATATTATAAATCGAAGTCGTCCGCCGCGTCTGTATGTCTGTTCGCGATAAACTTAAAAACTACTGAACGGATTATCATGTGAGTTTCACCAATAGATAGAGTGATTCATAAGGAAGCTTTAGGTATATATTTTTGTTAGGATTTTGTATAAATTGGTTGAATTATGTTTATTATTTGTTGGAAGTGTCGGAAAAAGTCAAGCCACCTGGGAGTTTTCATCGAAAACGCTGAAACCCTTTGAGATATAACAAAACAATGCATGGTGGGACATTCCTCTTTTATACATCTACAAAAAAGTCCGAGGTGGCATATATCTACCTTTTAAGGATAGCTTACTATCCGCGCGAAGTCGGGGCGGGTCGCTAGTTTATACGTATTATATTAAGAAGATAAGATGGCAAAATCTTATATAAGGTACATAAAATGACAATTGAGTGATAACAAAACAAACTCCATGGCATCTTTGTTTTGAATATTAGTAACAACTAGCTGCACCCCGCGGTGTAACTAGCTTCATTTTTTCGGGATATAAAGTCCATACCAAATTTCATCAAATTTGGTCCAGGCGTTTGAGCGTGAAGAAGCACACATAGAAACACACTCACAAACTTTCGCCTTTATAATATTATAGTGTGATTTGTTTGTTACACAACAGCCTAATCTGTCACAGTTTAAAGAAAACAACCCAAGTAGGCACTAATTACGACTCTTACTTTCTATACTGTGGCATGGCGTACTTTTATTTTGTCATGTCACACTTCACGGCTACCATCTTACTGATTTGCAAATTTGTGTGGGGGAGTCACCGTCGCAGGTTCTATAGAAAAACGACGAAAATCTGTAGTTCCTTAATTTGGACACCTTTGCAGAAAAAGCGGTCGCCATATAATCTGTTTGCATAGTAAAAACCACCATTAGTAATGGTTAGAAAGTGAGACTACTGTCATCGAGTACGAACTAAGTTACTACGGTCGTTGAAGTACGTTACCGGTATATTACTTTACAGAATGCATAAGTTTCTTTTACTTTTTTTGTAGCGATGATAGCTTAGTGGTTAGCGCGGTCGGTTCGCATGCCGAAGGGCATGGGTTCAAACCCCAACAATGAGCTTGAGCTGCCGGTGAAGGAAAACATCGTGAGAGAAACCATAGCATGGTGGTAGGGTACTTTCTAGTACTCGGCTGGCTAGCTTAAGTTGAAAATCTGCCGTCAAGCATCTAACGCTGTGTTCCGGCAGCCTCACTTGAGAGCTAGTACCATTCCAGGCTAGGTGTGCTTTACCATCTTCGTTCACACCGTCACTTAACATCAGGTGAGCTATAGTCAAACCTAGCCTGTTATAACATATTAAAAAAAACTACAGGTTTGGTTCGGGAACCGACCAGAAAACACGGGCCGCTATCGCTAATACGTACTCTCTCTCTTATGCCGATGAAAGCTTTTTGGGAAATGCATTGGCGTCCCCCGCGTTGATAAAATAAACGAACGTGCTCCATTTTTACCCGACTGCCAAGAAAGGGTTATGTTTTTCGCGCGTATCTTGTATGTATGTAAATTTATTTATTACCTCGTATCTTCCAAACGGCCGAATGGATTACGACAATTAAGTGTCCAAGTGTCATTAGAGGAATTGTTTTTAAAAAAAAACCACGATGGTGGATTTTTGCGCGAAAAAGTAAAACGTTAATTTTAAAAAAACCAAACCTATCAAGTAGGGTATTTTAATAAAGGCTACAAATATATATATATATATAAGTTATACGTTTTTTTTTTTTTTTTGTGTGTGTGCCGGCGTATGAATTTTACCCCACCCTCTCTACCCGTGGTTGCCGTAAGATTCGGCTAAGGGATGTAATCCGGCAGATGGGAGCAGCGTCTTGAACAATCACACCTAAATGCGCTCGTCAACCTGCCTGCCAAGCGTGGCGAGTATTGGCAAAATCCCTCTCCAGGAGGAGGCCTATGTCCAGCAGTGGACGTCCTATGGCTGATGATGTGATATGTTTAAATTTAGGCAATCAGGAATAATAAATTTGTTTAAAAAGGTTTTTTTCCTTTATTTTTAGCCATTTTAATCGCAGTCGGGTTATAGATTTTGTAAACTCTTCAGCTTGTATTGTTTATTTATGGCCCCATCTATGTAATCTCCTATATCATAAACTGGTCAGTTTTCTAAATGTTTGTACTACTTAATTTTATGGCGTTGATATTTCTTGCATTTTGGACGGCTAGGGTGTTGACCGATTTAATCGCTACACTATTTTTAGTATTCTATCACAATCATCGTAGTGTGATGTTCTTCTCTTAATAAATATTGCTAGTTTTTTTTTTTTTTAAGTTGTGCGCCGAACGAAACTTTCTCATGATGGTAAGAAATAACGCCTGCTTATTACCATTGCAGCGACAACCAAAACGTTAAGTAACAAAACAAAGTTCTGAATACCGCTGCAATGGTCATGGACCGGCGTTATCTCTTACCATTAGGAGAGCATCTCGTTCGTCTCATAAAATTATCATAAAAAAAGCTTGCGGTTGAGTAAAGGCTTCTAGAGTTAATAGAACCCTCTTTATAAACATGATATGTCAATTACTTGTGGTCGATCCCTTCAGTGCCATAGCTACTAAGAGAATTGTTCAACTGTTCATTTACCGAACTGACACAATTTCAAGACTAAGAGCTCCAGTGATTTACGATACATCTAGCTTGTAGGCGGTATATCTTCAACTGCCTAATTTGGCGTATCGATTGCTAATGGAAGCGATTTATTAATGGTTATTGCTTGCTATTAATGTTATGCTTTTCATTATTATAGTAGTTAAGTAACTGTTGAAGATGATGCTCATTTGATTATGACAATAAAATAAAACTATAGTCAAAGTCGATTTATTCATGAGTTTTAGGTACATCGAGATGGTTGAGTAATATTTGCGTGAGCTTTTCCAAAACTTGCAGGTGTATGAATATTGTAAAATTATTTTCATTTACTATTTATAGATTTAATTGAAATTTAAAATAAATAAATGGAATATCAAATGAATTACCTACTATAATGAATGTCAAAATTTTCAGAAAATGTCCAAATAATATTAGTAGTCAATTTTTTATTATAATAATGTCAATTAGCATCCCATGTCACACTTACAATCACAATTGTGATTGTGCGAGTACGCCATCTCGTTTATTAAATGCTGATTGATTTTGTTTTGGTTCTCATTGCACTATGTATATACAAAGCTACGTACTGGGCTAGCGTGGGAGGTAGCGCTACCACCGACCATTAGCATTGTTAGTTAAAATCACTTTCCGTTTCCATAGACAAAAGAAAGAAAAAGTGTCGATAATGACAGTAAGAAAACACGGTTTCGATCATTCTGAGACTTGATTTTGGGAGTCGACAGAGTGAGTACGAAGAATTTGATTTTACTAAAAACTTTTTTAGTATTCAAACCTTATTACATATTCTTGTTCAAAGTGGAGGCGAGAAGTCCTGCACTGACTTCTAGCTTGGGGTGTATTATGCATTTCTCCCTGCCAGCATCTACTCGAGCCAACCCAGCTCCTTGCAGAACCGGAGCGAGGCTCTGGGCTGCTAGCATAGGAAAAATGGAACGTATTATTAAATGATACAATGTTGCCAAGTTAAATTTGTCAGAAAAAAAAAACAGTCAACCAGCAGGACGCTAACTACTTTGATAAACGATATTTAAAGGGGATTTTACAATGTTATAAAGTGAGTAAAAAAAAGGTGCTACTTAAAAGTAGTTGAAATTTCGACAGTTGGTAATATTCGGAGAGACATTTCCTTCAATTAAAATTATATATCTGCTTTAACGTGGCATAAAATGTTAGCTGATTCCCATAAGCCTGACCCTCGGTACCTCCAACGGTGGCACGCACACTGTGTCGAAACCACGGTCATTCTTCGTAACACTAATTTCCAAATTCATTTCTAATTATAGCTTGTTGCTCCACCGCGATGCACGCATCTTCATGTGGCTTACATGGCCTTAACCTGTCACAATGTTACTAACACAACCGGAGTCGGTCGAGGGAGCCACTGTTTCATTTCTAGAAGTAATCTGACATCCACTAGTAGATATTTTTAGTTCTCCGTTTTAGCCACTTCTCCATATAAGTTGGGATAGTTACCACGCGGTGACCTCTTATTTCATGTGTAGGACTCATTGGCATGTCACAGCTTTTGTTTGGATGCGAGTTATGGTCAGTTTGCTAATTTAGAGTTTGGTTAGCGTTAGTTGTTCTGGTAGTGTCCTTGACTTTCGTTGATGGAGTTTATGTAGCTGTTGTAACAACGTCTCTAATCAAACAATATCCTTTTATGATAAGAAATAATGAACGTTTTCTCAAGTAGTGCAATGGTTATTACCATTGCAGCGGTACGCAGAATTTACTGTAATAAAACTAAGTAACACGTATATGTCTGCCAGACAAATAGTATATCATATCTATACTACTTACCATATTTTATAGCTACCAACAATTGCCTTTTTTTTGTATGGATTCGATTTTTGAATTATCCATAAGGTTTTCGTATACAAATATTGTTATTGTTGTTTTTTTTTTTTGGGATCGTCTGTATTCTTTTGTGGTCTTTATTGAACACGATACAACAAATGGAACAATAAACACAAACTCGACTACAATAACTTGTATTGGACGTTATTGAATGGTGTTTCCTCAAAGCATTATTTTTAAGTATTGAAATTCGTATGTTGGCTAGTCTTATAGGTATAATTGTCAATATGCCGCCAAAAGATATATATATCTACTTCGCAAACATATAATTATTAATTCAGAATTTGTAACTGCATTAACTTTATACCAAATTATAAATTACTAGCGACCCGCCCCGCCTTCGCACGG
Source organism: Biston stratarius (assembly GCA_950106695.1). Taxonomy (NCBI): domain Eukaryota; kingdom Metazoa; phylum Arthropoda; class Insecta; order Lepidoptera; family Geometridae; genus Biston; species Biston stratarius. The sequence continues at coordinate 4,268,961 of OX467108.1, forward strand.
GTGCATTGTAAATACTAATGTGGTGCATGTGCATGCATTATACATAAAAATCTTCTTGAATCACTCTGTCTATTGATGGAAATCGCATTAAAATCCGTTGCGTAGTTTAAAAGATCTAAGCGTACAGACGGCGGGAACCGACTTTGTTTTATATTATGTAGAGATATTTTAAATTTAAGGTTATATGCGTCACTATTTTAAGGTACGATTGATTACACAATGATTAAATGAAAATATGTTAAATTCTTATATAAATTCCTGTATGTACATACGTAACATTACCCGGGGGCTGATAAAATATTATGTTCTGTTATCCTTCAGAAATAACCCTCAAGGGGTTTTCTTAGCCCTAAGACAGATGCCCACGCAATTAAAACTTAGCTGGTAGAATGCTGCTGGCTTCTAATTTTTACATAATTTCGGTTAACAAGATAACTTTATTAAGAATATCTAGACGTAGTGAAAATTTGTATTACAGATTTATAAACTTAAGGCGAAAGGGGTTCATCGTACTCTCTCGTAATTAGTATGGATAACTTTTACTATGGGTGCAACTCAGATATTATTTATTATTATTTATTACTCAGATATTTTGTAGCGATGATAGCTCAGTGGTTAGCGCGGTCGGTTCGCATGCCGAAGGGCGTGGGTTCAAACCTCAACAATGAGCTTGAGCTGCCGGTGAAGGAAAACATCGTGAGGAAACCATAGCGTGGTGGTAGGGTTCTAGTACTCGGCTGCCTAGCTACCACCCTCAAGTTGAAAATCTGCCGCCAAGCATCTAACGGTGTGTTCAACGGCAGCCTCACTTGAGAGCCAGTTCTTTTCCAGGCTAGGTGTGCTTTACCATCTTCGACCACACCGTCACTTAACATCAGGTGAGTTGTAGTCAAACACCTAGCCAGACAGCTATAAAAAAAAATATATATATTAACAACATTTCACACCATCCCTACAGGCTAAAAAAAGGGGTAGCTAAAATAAAATCAGATGTCTCATATTTTGGCTAAAGAAAATCTACTGGACTAGTGGAGAGCGCCCATATTCGACTAGCATACCAGTACAGGTAGGTAGGTACCACCGCAGTACTAGATATTCTACAGTCAAGCAGTAGTAAACATTACTGTGTTCCGGTTTGAAGGGTACTGCAGCTAGCGAAATTACAGGGCTGTTGAGACTAACCATCGAAAGTCTTAAAGTAATGAGCGCCAAAGCAGCGATGCCCTGGACTTTGTTTTACTACACAAAGTTCTGTGTCATTGACAGGCGTTATCTCTTACCATCAGGAGAGCGTCTCGTTTGTCTCATTACAAAAAATTGACTAAAGAAAATCTTTTTAAACCCAGAATTAGGCTGGTAAAAGTGAAAAAATAAGGTATTTTAATTAAAATTTGCATGTTTAACAATTATCCATGCAGCAGAAGAGTTTTACCTGCCAATGAATATAAAAGGAAGATTAAGAAATTCTGCGAACTTAAACCCCTTTTATTCATTAAACAAATTTATGATATTGCGGCTTGTAGAATCTTTTTTTTTTCTTAATTTAAAATTAATCAGGCGTTCCTCGAATCCGAATCCTCCGAATCAACCACCTTTTCCTGTCGATGTTAAGCAACGATATGGTATACGATGGAACACGCTTATCTAGAAGGAACATGTTTACTTTTGAAGTTGACTAGTGCTTGAAATGCTCTGTCGTGCAAACTTCTCGCCTACGTGACATTTTTTGCATGGAAATGAAACAGGTTTCTTTAAACATTAACTTAAAGCAATGTTTATAAACAAAGCTATTCATATCTACGAGTACTTATCTTTATTGATTTATTATATAAGAGTGTGTGCCGTGGTGGTGCCCGCGTAAGAATCGTACCCCAGCCTCTCTACCCGTGGTTGCCGTAAGAGTTGGCTAAGGGACGTAATTCGGAAGATGGGCAGCAGCGTCTTCCTTGAACAATCACACTTAACTGTGCTCGCCAACCCGTCTGCCAAGCGTGGCGAGTATTGGCATAATAATTATGACGAGATCCCGTTTGGGATTGACGGGATTGGGCGGCAGTGGTCAGCAACGCCGTTTAGCAGATAGTACTCTTAATACACTTTGTTTTTTACGTAGCTACTTTCAAAATCACCCGTAACTACTTTCTAATCCAAGTTATAATGTTTGTTTTGATCATGCTACTTAAAAAAAAACTTAATTATTTAGTTGGTAATATTGAAGGTGTTTGTTTTCTTTCAAAAAATATTTTATTTTAATAAACCTCACTATCACAACAACCGAGCAGTTTTCATCGTTTTCAGCCATCCGAACTTTACGTTTTTTTATAAACTAGACGAGATCCCGAAAATTCCGGGATCTCGCGGGATTGATATTTCCTAGTTCCGCCATTTCATTCCGTATATTTATGTAGGTACTCCACTAGGTTCTGTATAAATTTTACGAAACATAATTTAAAATTAATAATAATCGTAGCTACTTGACTTTTACTCACTATTTTCTATAGTTTTAGAATACGTAAGAACTCTCGAAATTTGTGTTGGAAAATTAAACATTTGTTCAGGTGAATGGGACCGACATTTTAGCAAGCGTTGGCCGAGGCAAAAATGTCGGTTTGCGACGTGGGCGAATATTCAATGTTCCAAGTAAATATCTCGAGGTCTACTTACATTTAATGCCTTCTATGTTATTGTTTGATTTGCTTGGCCCTGTAATAACATACGATCTATTACAAACTTTCTTATGTCAATCTAATTAAATCAGTCGTTCTTATCGTAAACTATTGAAGATAAGCTCAAGCTTGAACTGTCACTGATGGAAGTCAAACGATCAATAATTGGAGAAATAACAGCATCGTAGTAATCTGATGGACCGAGGCAGATGGCATAACAAGAGAGAGGCACTTAGCAGCGAGATAAAGACAGCTGTGGATGATGATGTTGATGAGATCTTATCCGGTACTCGATTAGTCAGCTTCGTCGTCAAACATCTCTTGCTAGCCTCAATTGAGAACAACTTCTCACATACCATATACTATAACATCATAATGAAACTATGACTAAACATGTAATGCGTACAATTTATTGTGTTGTCTAGCGATTATAGCTTAGTGGTTACCATGGTCGGTTCGCGTGCCGAAGGTTCAAACCCCAACATTGAGATTAAGCTGCCGGTGAAGGAAAACTTGGTACACTTGGCTGGCTAGCTGCCACCCTTAAGTTGAAAATCTGCCACCAAGCATCTAACAGTGTGGTTCGGTGACCGATCGATCACACCGTCATTTAACATCAGTTAAGCTGTGGTCAAAAACCTAGCCAGTCAACCAAAAAAAAAAATATTGAAATTCTCCTTTTGCAGCTATTTGTTCGACAGCAATCGATTCTCATTGTTGCAACCTACATCTAAAATAGATTCAAGTACCACACCGGTGGTGTCACAATCCACATTTTAGCAATCCCAATAAACTTTTTTGTAGCCCAAATGGCTTTCATTCATTTATAAAAACAGCAAGCGACTGAAATAAAGAACGTGTTTATGTTTCCTCTTAGAACTGGGTCGGTCTATTATATATAAAGTTGTCAGTATGAAAGTTCGCATGGGCTGAAGGTCAGCCCTAATGTTCAGATTAAACAGTGAGGGCTAGTCCGGCAGTTTTCCAAGGAAAAGTAACTGCATCCGTCTTCGTGATAGACACTATCACATTGCCGAATCTTATCAAAACCAGCCCATGTTTCTTTTAAACTTTCGGGATTTTAACAATCCCAAAATTTGAAACAATATAAGTATTCTATAATACAACAACGTGTGTTATGTACTTGTTACAATAGCATGTACGAATCGTCGAAGTAAATAAATAAAACAAATTTGCAGTTTTGCAATATTTTGTGCGTGACTAAGTCTTGGTGATAAAAATAGTTAAGACCAGTTCAAATCGATTAAAATCTTACAAACAGTTGAAAAGTAGAGTTGAATACGTACAATCATTGTTTTTTTCCCGTCGGAGCAAGCAAAGACCACATTTTTCCTAGCTACTGGCCCATATCTTCCGCGTCTTCTTTCTTTAAATTTATTTCGTTATTATTAGCATATGATGTAAGAATTTAAGTTTTATAGCGTAATCTATTAGCCTAACATCTCATCCCACCATCTCAGACTCTTTTATTTTGAAATGTTTCTTAGCATAAAACCGGGATAATATCGCAGGAAATGAACGGGCCGTTTCAATTTCCTAGAGAGTGGAAATTCGCGCGATGCGGTTGACATACATACCTACAGTTTTAAAATAGTGTAATATTAAAACAACTCTAGGTTGGAGTGAATTTGCGGTGAAGCAAAACAGCCACTGGCAACTTTATACAAGGACTTTTTTCTACGAAGTTTGAGAAAAGTTCAAAGCCATTTACGAGCCTACTCGCGCTTCTGAAGATGAAATTTTTTGTGAAAATAGAGAAAAATAAAACGAAAACGATACAAACTTAAAAGTTGATTATACAGTGGCAGGTCGAATACCTATCCAATCTAACTACGGACATCTCCTGGTATCTCCTGGTCTATGGTCAATTTGATCGCCGTGACCTTCCATAGATTTTGTTTGTTAGATTAATATGGCCTGGTCACGATACGACCCTTAGATGCTGATGACCCAGCTGACCAACTATCGTCCCAATTTACAATGTGTACGCTTGGATACCCTATGTTCAAACTAATTTGAATGCTAGAATAGTGTGTTTAATTATAATTAACATACTTTATTTGCAGTAAGATGACCGCTTGAGTTAAAATAGGAATAGTGCATACAGTCGTAGTGTATGAGCACTTTTATATAAAAATATGCTAAATTGATCTCCTGAATAACCATGAGATATAACTTCCGTAAAAAGTTACGTAAACTTACACCCGTAAGGCTTCTCGCGGTTCTATTTTTGTGATTCTCTACGAAACTTATCAAAGTACATATAATACAATAAAACGAAATATTGCGACACTTAGGACGGGAGTTCACTGATGATCTGAAGAGTGGTTTTTTTTGTATGATTGACGGGTCACCTAAGGTGATGGTGTGATTAAAGATTGTAAGCCTAGCCTGGAATTAAACTGGCTCTCAAGTGAAGCTCTAAGTAAACTTATGTTGTATTGGTTAACGGAAACGTAGTAAAGACACAACAAATTAATAACGAGAGATTGGATAATAAAATACAACTGATAAGCAATGACTCATTCAGCCATAGGACGTCCACTGCTGGACATAGGCCTCCTCCTTGGGGTTTTGCCAATACTCGCCACGCTTGGCAGGCGGGTTGACGAGCACAGTTAAGTGTGAATGTTCAAGGAAGACGCTGCTGCCCATCTTCCGGATTACATCCCTTAGCCGATTCTTACGGCAACCACGGGTAGAGAGGGTGGGGTTCTATTCTTACGCCGGCACCATCACGGCAGCCTAAAAACTGTAAACGCAAGCCTATCTATGGTTAAAAAAAAACATTTCCGCTTAGCCCAATCAAAGCTTTGATCGCTTCTACAGTTCCTACCGAAACTATCTTTTAACATGACTCTAAGAAATTTTCATGGAAATATAAATAAGATCCAGAAACTATCTCCTGAATGGTTAAGTTCTACGTTTTACTCGGTTCAACTATGTAACCTAAGCTTCACCGTTATCAACGTATGTGATGAATCCACCCACTTTACCACAGTCACGTTAATAACCACCCACATCAAAGTAATATTGCCACCAATTTTGTACTGGTATCATTTTATGTCATAATACATAAATATTGGCGTGTATTTTAAACTAAATATTTCTTCCACAAATCAAGTAAATAAATCACTACTTTTGTTTTAAATTTTGGTTATTTCAAATTGTTTTTTATTTTTTAAATATTGGCTATTATATTTTGACATTTTGATTATTTATTCAAATTTTATTGCTTTTTTTTAATGTTATTGCTGTGATTGTGTTCATATGGACCTTTGTCTGAAATAAATAATTTGTTACAAAACACTAAAAAACTATACTATAATAAAAGGAACAGTGATGAAGTCGTTTCGTTTTAATGAATTTAAAAAGTTCTTCAGTTAAATTAAACTTTGAAATATTAAATTTAAAATATGAGTGCTCGTAAAGGAAGACATTTCAAGACGAAGACGGTGGTTTTGCAAGGTACAAAGAAGATAAAACTTCCATTAGTAGTGTGTACGAGTGTTGGTTGCGAATGTGGTTACAAAAGGTAAGTTTTGTTCTAAAAATGCGACATCTCTGAGCTTCGTTTTAATTTAAAAATATTTTAAAATAGTTTCTATAGGCAAGTAAATACAATAAGTTTATCTCAAATTTTAGTTTTAGATATTTAGTAAAGTATCGGATAAGTTATTTAAATTGTTGTCAAGCTAGTTAAATAACTAAACTTTTGTAGCTTTGTAGCGATGATAGCTCAGTGGTTAGTGCGGTCGGTTCCCATGCCGAAAGGCGTCGGTTCAAACCCCAATAATGAGCTTGAGCTGCCGGTGAAGGAAAACATCGTGAGGAAAAATATGGTGCCGTGTTATATACGGGTTATAGTTTTTCTACGTATGGAATTCAAAACTACTATGTTCATATCAATTACATTCTTCGTTACATGCATAGATGTAACTGTTCACTTTTATTACTGTACATCACTACATATTATTTGTCCGCCGCGTTTGTCTGTCTGTTCGAGATAAAATTAAAAACTACTTAACGGATTATCATGCGAGTTTCACCAATAGATAGAGTGATTCATGAGAAAGGTATATAATTTGTCAAGGTTTTGTGTAAATACGTTGGAAGTGGCGGAAAAAGTCAAGCCACTTGGGAGTTTTTATCGAAAACGCTGCCTAATACCCTTGAGATACAACAAAACAATGCATAGTAAGATATTCCTCTTTTATAGATCTTTAAAAAAATCCGCAGTGGCATATATGTATCTCTTTTAACGTTTACCGGCTGTACGCTTAAATCTTTAAAACTACGCAGCGGATTATAATGAGGTTTCCATCAATAGACACGGTGATTCAAGAGAAAGGTTTATATGTATAATACATGCATATGCACCATACTAGTATCTACATTGCACCCGTGCGAAGCCGGGGCGGGTCGCTAGTTTTATTATAATTATAACTCGTACCATTTGTCAATCTTATAAGTCATCGTCTGAAACTTTCCTCCGTCACAAGGTGTTTGCATGTCAACATTATCCTTATGTAAAGTATTACCTTATACCTTATGTAACAAGAGATTAAAGCCCCGGTTGCGTGGACGGTAACTAGATCGGTAGTTCACCTCAATGTTGGCCAATACGTAAGGTAAGTCAAGCATCGACGAATAACTTGTGTGTACCTCGCAAGGTGTTCCACAAGGGAGCGCGTTAGGTACACAATTGTTCATTCGCGACGGTTTTCGAAGGTAATATTGAATATTGGAGTGGGTGTGAAGGTAGGTCAAGAATCAATTATTGCTAACCAAATTGCCGCAAGAACTGGGTGCTAACTTGTTACAGATGTTTGCTTTTGTCTGTAGCTATCTATTTATATGAGATCATAGAATAGAACAGAATGTATCTTTATTATACATCAAACATACGTATGTACTAACATACAAACTTTACTTGGTGGTAGATTTCCTTTGCAGGAAGTCGTCTTGGTAGATACCACTGCAGTACCAGATATTCTGCGCCAAGCAGTAGTGTGTAAACATTACTGTGTTTCGGTATGAAGAGTACTGCAGCCAGCGAAATTACTGGGCTGTTGAGATTAACCATCGAAAGTCTCAAAGTAATGAAAAAAGCAGCGATGCCAGCAGCAGCAAGACTTTGTTTTGCTACTCAAAGTTCTGTGTACCGCTGCAATGGTCATGGACAGGTGTTATCTCTTACTATCAGGAGAGCGTCTCGTTCGTCTCATTACTTTTATATAAAATAATAACCACGAGATAACCGGCATATGGGATGTTGATTCGACGATTATTGTCCCGATAGTCGTCACGGTGAACGGTCTTATAGCGAAGAGTCTCGACCAACATCTTAAGAGGCTCTCGCTAGACGGTTGAGTCAAGGGTCAGATCCAAAAGGCAGTGATCCTTGACACGGCGCGGCCCTAACCTCTGGCAGCTTGAGCCCTGCTCTGCTGCCGGCGGCACCCTAGTTTTTAAGTACTTTTATATTATTTATGTTTTTTCTCGTATATTTAATGTATTTTTTTTTAAATTAAAAAAAAACTAAGAAAATACATAAATAACTGATTAATAATAACAAATAACAAACTGTTTCTTTGAAGCTTCAAATTCTGGAAATGTAAACAAACTTCTCAACTCTATCATCGTTACTGGCAACCACCGACACCGATATCCTAAATAAAAGGCTTTCAAAACAATTCAAAATCCATTTCACTAAATTCGGTTTCAACACTGAGAGAACATCACTGTATCGAAAATTCAATTCCGAGTGCGATTTCGTTTTTGCAACCGAGCAAAAAATGTAGCGGAATACTAAATTTATTTCCACACTTCTGTGTTGCAAGTTGATCACGGACTCAGAGCATGATCTTGGGGGTTTTACCATCAAACAAAACAATATCCAGGTCATCGCTGCTTTGGCGATTCTTACTTGGGACTAACCATCGAAAGTCTCATTGTAATGATTTGTTTTGTTACTCAAAGTTCAACCACAGTATAGTCCTGATTACGTCCTTATTACAAGATTAAACGCGCGATGCGTTCTGAATCACGAAAACATCGATCACGAAATATAGGTTTGCGTTTGACCACGCCCTGCCTGATGTTAAGCAGGATGCAGTCTAAAATGAAGCACGCTTACCTAGAAAGTAAACCTCTTTACTCTGGATTTAAAGATACCCCAGTTGTACTTCGCAGGAAAAACAGACGACGGAGAGATCCACATCCTCGCTGTACGTATTAAGAATGTGGAATCGAAGCGTTTAGTCCGTACGTGAGGAATATCCACCATGTAAGGATCGCGCTTTGGCCGCGTCTGCCTAGCCGTCAGATTATTTAAATTCTCATCACAGCACGCTAGCGGTTCACGCCATCATATGTATATCTCCTTAACTCAGATTCTAGCGTAGCGCCTACCGCAATTCTAGTCGCATTGCAACATCTGCAGCGATAAATAATTGCATTTTAGTGAGACTTTGAAGTGCCAGTTTATGGTTTATTTTAAGTGACTAAAAATGTTTTTATAACCTTTAAGAATTAAACACATTGATGTTTTTTTTTTTATGGTTGACTAACTAAGTCTTTGACCGCAGCTTACTTGATGATAGATATAGTTTAGCACACATATAGTTGAGCCTTTGCTTAGCGGCAGATTTTCATCTTGAGGCAGGTAGTTAGCCAACCGCTTACTAGAAAATACCCTACCACCATACTATGGTTTCCACACGATGTTTTCCTTCACCGGCAACTCAAGCTCATTGTTGGGGTTTAAACCCATGCCCTTCGACGTGAGAACCGTCCGCGCTAACCACTGAGTAATCATCGCTACAAACCATTTCACTCATTTAAACGTTACGTCTGTAGTTGATAATTTTTTTGAAAAGTCCCGATTTTAAGATTACGTTTACCGTAAAATTATTTATTAGTACCATATCATCTATCGGTAAGGTATTGTAATATTTTTAATAATTAATAAACCAAGGCCACAAGGCCAATCAATAACCTTTCACGTGCAAGAGTAATTGTACAAAACTCGTTCCACGTGGCTGTAGAACCAATAACCCTTTAAGGTAATTGGTTCACCCAAACCCTATTGGTATAGTAACCTACTTTCGCTTTACGCGCAATAATTTCGCGATGTCCCTGAGTCAAGTTTTATTTATCGTCCCATTATAACGTTCCCGGAATTTGGCCGGAGCCGAACTTTGTTTTTACTTAGTTGGGCTATAACAGAATCACTGTATAATACTATATATAATTATGTATATACATACATATCCTACTAAAATTATAAATGTGAAAGTTTAGATGTATAATCACACAAAAACCGTTGCATGGATATGGATGAAATTTGGCCCACGTATAGTTTATTACCTGGATTAAAAACTTACAAAAAAAAAGTAAGTATTCTATCAGCTGACTTCTATAGTACAAGCTTTGTTTAGTTTGGGGTCAGATGGCGCTGTGTATCTAAGATATTTATTTTATTATTTGCAAATACATACAGAACACCCAGACACAGACTTCATACAAATGTGAGTGGGAATCGAAACCACACCCTACAGCTCTTGAAGCAGATACATTAGAAAATGAGCTAACAGGGCAGTCAAATGTGTATTGAATGTGTATTAATATTTCATGAAGGCAGTATTCAATCTAGGCATCTAAATTAAAATTATAATCCATGTTCTTACTTCATTAATTTGCTTCTCGACGCTTTAAATCTTTATGAGAGTAAAATATGATCTACCTCTTTAGTCGCAGATATACAGCTAAATCATGAAACGGTAGTAATCGACATCGTGACCTTGCCATCATAGCTGAATGGTCACGCGCTACCATCTCACGGTGTCATAGGATATGCAGAACACACAACACGTTCACCCGGTCACTGGCAGACCGTTGGCTGTCCGTAAGCGTCACTGTACACTTGTTGGACCAGACCATTAAAATTGACCAGATATTCTGGTCTGAAAAAGTTATATATTTTATGTATGTGTGTATTGTAGGTATTATGGAAGTCAGATAAATGATAGAATACTTAAATACTTTTTTAATGTAAATTCATACTTATAATACGTACAGAACACCTAAAAACAGAACAAACATTTGTTTATACTTCGAGTTTTTTTTCCGGGACTGTCATTTCACAAATTGTTACGTTACACGCGTTATATTTGAAAGTGGAAATACACATTGCGAAAATATGGCTATGTATAATTTCCACATTGATTCATTATATTGTTGTAAAAGGCAATAAAGAGTATTTATTACTCGTATGAGAAGTAGGTAACCACTTCTTAATGCACATAGGTCTCGCCCATAGGGTTGCCAATAGGAACTCGCCATGCTTGGCAGGCGGGTTGGCGAGCGCAGTTGGTTCTGATTATTTTAAGAAGACGCTGCTGCCCATCTTCTAGATGACCACCACCACCACGGCAAATGACGACTATATACATATGTATAATTAATTCAATATCGGCCACATAATACTTTTAAGTTTTTAAAAAATATTTTTTACTAGCTGTTACCCGTGATTTCGTCCGCCTGGAATTTAGCATAAACTTTGTTCAATTTGAAGTTTAAAAGGTATCATATATGTTAATCCAGGCTATAAACTATATGTGTGCCAAAATTCATCCAAATCCGTTTAGTAGTTTTTGTATGAAAGAGTAACAAATGTCCATCCATCTATTCATCCTCACAAACTCTTTCACATTTATAATATTAGTAGAAACAACCTGTGCAGTGCGCGGTGACCTCAAACTGTAATGAGATATTTTACTACTGTCAACGCTAGCTTCGAATGGCTTCGATGCATAGAAACCGGTGGAATATCTCTACCGTGACAGCAATGTGACTAGTTTTTGCTGAGCACACGTTAGGAGTCTCATGACATTTTCATTTGGATTGTGAGCTGAATCTATAATGCCAGATAGTCTTGCTTAGTAGTTTGCCTACTAATAAATTCTAAATTCATGAGGGGGTTGAATTCTGCACTAATATCACACGTGGTCTGAATGTGTTTTGACATTTGTCCAGCCCTAATCTAACCTGATTCCATACAGAATATGTTATTGTTAACACCAAAGATATCTCATTTTTCCATTCATATAAAAAAATAACATTAAAAACATCAAAACCATAACATATGTCAATAGAAAGAAAACCTCAATAATAATCATATGTCAATACAACAATTATAAGATTATTGAATTACTAGAATTCAATAATCTCTTACGTTTAAATAATCGTCAGTCATAAAACAAGGTCTCTTGAAGTCAAGATCTTAGCTTGCTTCTGAAGCACGCGATGGAAGGTGCATCCCGAATGGAAGCGGGTACGCGGTTGTAGACTACGGGCCCCAGAATGTATACCGACCTCACCGACTTGACGAGCCGATGCGACGGCGTTACTAGTTGCTTTTTCTTTTTATTACGTGCTGTGGGCGCCGCGGTGTTAAAATTTATCTATGTTTGTGTGTACGTACGGTGCTACCTGGTAAATGAACTCACACGGCAAAGGCATTTTCCATAGCAGGTTTGGCAGCTCCACTGAAAATCTAGTGTTGTGTTGTGGTGGACAAAATATTCAATCTTATGTTGCAGAGTAAATTTTGGTATTCTCGTTATAGCAGTTCCGAATGCATTGTGCCGGTGAATTCCGTTTTGCATTTATAAATATCGCTTGCTTCTATTATGTCACAATTTGCATTAAATAAACACGTATTTTAACTAAATGATAAATCTGACCGCATATATCTAGGCATTCAAAGTAAATACCTACATAAAGTATTAATGTTAAATATAATCATGATTCACATATATTTAGAAAACAGTTGAAATAAAAAAATTAATAACGATTTGTTCTAACATTTAAAATACACAAACTATGGCTTTATTTATTTTATTCACATCCAATCTCACCTTTAAAATGCCAATACATAACTCACAACAAATTTGCTAATAAAATGCGCACGCTTTCATCACATCAGATGCGATGTAAATAAGGTTCCATAAATTTGTGTCGGGACGCATCTGCGCGTAGGCTTAAAGAATTTTATTAACCTCAAGATACGCGACATTGCCTCCCTTACTATCGATCTTGGCAAGTTTTTTTACCACTATATCGTGTTATAAGAACATGATAAAATGATACTATTGTACGCAAGCAAGTAAAAGCCTCATAGAAATCCGCTGCTGTGGTAAAATGACATTAATTGCCGCAAAAGCCTTCTTAGTTGCGGAAAATCAGAGCAAGTAACGGAATATCATTCGTAAAAAGCTGATATCTTAAGTGACAGTAACCTTTAAAATTTCAAAAGCTTTAGAGAAATAAAGTAATATTATAAGTTATTATATTGAAACATCGTGGTTAAGGTTCTATATTCAGTCGAACACCAAAAACAAATTATTTCGCGTTTGGCTATTTGAGGTTTTTCTCGCATTACATTAAAAAAACTAAATCCAGTTTATTATGTTTTTACAAATGAATTTAGCAGGCCTCAAATCGATTTTTCAATGTCATTTAGGATTTATAAACTGCCATCCAATTTATTATTTTAAATAATGTTTAAGAAATCATAAAATGTATAAAAAAATGTATGTTTTACTAAACAATACTATATTATGTGAGTCCGGGAACCGAGCCACTGTTTTGGAATATGGTCTAATCTCATCGAATGCCTAACAATGTAATCTTAAAGACTGATGCTGTGGATGCAAATGAGTAGATTTTTTGCAGCAGGTGGTACTATACACCTGCCAGAAAGTCGCACGCAATTGTATTAGTCGAGTTTGAGCTGAAATAGCAATAGAAGTTCCAATCCTAGGTATGTGCAGGAGGCTAACCTGTTTAACATGTCTGCGCTATTGCCAGGATGTAATCGCAAATTTATAAGACACGGTGTCATTATGTATGCCAAACAACTAGTAAATTATAGAAACATACAACTTTAATCGTTTCTTTTTTTTTTAAAGGTTTTTGAAATATCTTTTCTAGAAACTATTTTCATTAACACCGTCTTCCTATCGCTGCTCTTGCTTATTAGGTGGGTTTGGCACAGCAAGTAAAATCAACAATCGCTATCTTCGGTCGTCATAAGAAGTTTTATTTGTCATTTCTACATTCACACCATTTGTTTTCGTATCACTTGTTTTATTTGTCATCTCTGTATTCACTCCCTTCACACCAGTTGTTTTATTCGTCACCTCTACATTCACTCCCCTCACACCAGTTGTATTATTCGTTATCTCTACATTCACTCCCCTCACACCAGTTGTTTTATTCGTCGCCTCTACACTCACTCCCTTCACACCAGTCGTTTTAGACGTCCCCTCTACATTCACTCCCCTCACACCAGTTGTTTCATTCGTCACCTCTACATTCGTTCCTCTCACATCAGTTGTTATATTAGTCAAAACTGCATTCACTCCCCTGACGCCTGTCGTATTATTCGTTTTATCTACATTCACTCCCCTCACTGCAGTTGTTTGATAAATAATAAACACACTTAATTTTCCTGTTAAGAACGTTAAGAATGTTTATGTGAAGTCTAAAGCTTTGTTTATTTTTATTAAGTACTGATGAACTTTCCCAAACAGTCTTCCAACTATACCAATATCAAAACTTACATAAAACAACACAGATAACTTAATATAGGCACGAGTCGAGAGTTCAATACCACTTGTCTATTTACCTGCTCCACCTAATCAACCAGACATAAAGTTACTGTTACCTACAGACGCTTCCAACGGGTGTCGAACCAGTGGGTCAACCGCAGGCCGCTTTGTATTATTATGCGGAATTATTCTATGGTTCTTTGGATTATATCTTTTATACACGAAAATACTGCCAACTCTTCGGTTTTCTAGTTTATCAGTTTTTTAATGGTTGACAGGCTAGGTGTTTGACCACAGCTCACTGACAGTGTGGTCGAAGATGGTAAACACATCTAGTCTGGAATGAAACTGGCTCTCAAATGAGACTCTTAAGTGGTAGCTAGCCAGCCGATTACTAGTAAGTACTCTGCCACCACTTAAACTTTGAACTTTAAACGTGTGAAAAGTAAACGTGCTTTCCCTCACCGACAGCTCAATATATTTGTTGGGCTAATTAAATAAAAAAATATAGCTAATATTTTTTTTAACCCTATTTTAGATACCCTACTTTTAAGGTTTGTTTTTTTAAATTAACGTATTACTGTTTCGTGTCAAAAATCCACCAACTTGTTTTTTTTTAAACCACCCTCTAAGAACACTGGTTGTCGAGACAAATCTAACAATACCTTAATTGTAATCCATTTGGCCGTTTGAAAGATACGAGGTAATAAAGAAATTTACATACATACATACAAAGTACGCGCGAAAAACATAACCCTTCCTTGGCAGTCGGGTAAAAAGGGTAGTTCTCAGAAAAAGCTGGTTTTGGAGAATGCATCGCTGTGTCCTGAAGACTTGTAAAATGTGCACATATTGTAATTCAGTCAATATAACCGTATCTACGTATGTATGAAGCCACTAATCACACTGTAATCCGATACAGGTTGGAGGACAGGCGCCAGTACCGGCGTGTGGTTGACCGAGTGATCTATATAAGAGCTTTGTGGAGTTATGTTTAACCTGTTAGACCGCTTGCGCCAGAGGGCGCAACTGGAGTGTCTGTAGTGATCGATTAAAAGTGTGTTGCTTTTTTTTTTGTAATTTGATTTGATTTTGTCCACCAGCTTGGTGAGTGGTTAGCGCGGTCGGTTCACACGCCTTAGGCCATGGGTTCAAACCTCAACAATGACCTTGAGCTGCCTGTGAAGGAAAACATCGTGAGAAAACCATAACGTCGTGGTAGGGTACTTTCTAGTACACGACTAGACTCTAGTACTTGCTAGCTACTACTTGTGAGCTAGTTCCATTCCAGGCTAAGTGTGGTAACCATCTTCGACAACACCGTTACTTAACATCAGGTGAGCTGTGGTCAAAACGCCTACCCTGTCAACTATAAAAAAAAATATTAGAGGAATGAGTACGCGGAATCTCGGCCTAAAGCCTTCCTATTTTCTTTATTTTACAGGAAAACCCGTGAAAAGTGGAAAAAGTTAAGAGGATGCGGTACTCTGCACGTCCACTAGTCTAGCAATGAGTCCATTAGCCTACAGCCAAATCCCCTTTCACATTCTCAAGCTGTCACATTGAATAGAAGGCAATAATTCTGTAAATATAAACTAGTTGGGATTAGTGTTTTATTTTATCTCATATGCTCAGGGATGGGAATTAAATATGAATATCACAAATCACGTCATAATAATGTATTAAAATCGCGAAAATTTTAAAATTGAAACGCGGTTGTTGCCTCTGTTGAGATTTTGCACTAATTTTTTTTAAATTGTTGACATGCTATGTGTTTTGACCTAGCTCACCTGATGTTGAGTGACGGTGTGGTCGAAGATGCTAAACACACCAACCCTGGAATGGAACTGGCTCTCAAGTGAAGCTGCCGGAACACACCGTTAGATGCTTGGCGGCTGATTTCCAACTTGAGGGCGGAAGCTAGCCAGTCGAGTACTAGAAAATGCCCTACCACCATGCTATGGTTTCCTCACGACGTTTTCCTTCACCGGCAACTTAAGCTTATTGTTGGGGCTTGAACCCACGCCCTTCGGCGTGTGAACGTACCGCACTAACAACTGAGCTATCATCGCTAAAACAATCATTGACTAAAACGACGATACTAACGACACACAAAAAAAAAGATCGCATATGTATTGTATTTCGACTAACTTATTAATAAAAATCTTCCTCAAGCGAATGATTTAGTAAACACTATAAGAATTATAAGACAAAAACATACAAACGATTCACGTGATGAAAAATTACCCATTGTATTGACAACCGCTGATATTGGCCAACAAACTGTAACTTCAACGTTAATAAGAATCGATAATGGAGTCCGTTTGGACCGCGGACCGGTTTCTAAACGACCTTGCGTCCGCGCACGTTCACTCGCTGATCTATAGAGCGGCTTCGTATTTGTTGATTGCCCATTCCGGCCAATAAAGAGCACATTTACTTTACCATTATAATTATGTTCGTAGACTAATGTATCTATCTAAATATTGTCAGTAACCTCAACTGTTAAAAAAATAATAATGAAATAGCCTTACACTGACCATTAAAATATAAATTAATTTAAACTAACTGTCGGATACCAGGTCATGCTGTCTTGTGACATAGCCCACTTCTAGCTCTCTCCATTAATCACGATTCAGTGAGACGCTTCTCCAACTGTTGGGCAAACCATCCTCCCATCTTTTCACTTGTCTTCCTCTCCGCCGTTTTCAATTCCTTGATTACCATTCTGTAACATTTTTTGTTATTTTTCCGTTATACTTATTATCATATGGCCTGTCCATTTCCATTTTAGATTTCTTGTTTTCATCTTAACATCCGCTACCTTTGTTATATTTCTGATTATTGCCGTTGTCCACTTGTCTTTTAATCGTAAATTTATCATACTCCATTCCATGCCTCTTTGACATACGCTCAGCTTGCGCTCGATATTCTTTGTAAATGGACAAGTCTGACAGCCGTAGGTAAGACACGACAGAATGCAAGTGTTATATACCTTTCTTTTTTCCGAGATCGATATACCTCAACGTTACATGCTCATAAACCTTTATGCTGATATTTCGGGAGTTACTTGATTTTTAGTGTCTTGGTAGTGAAGTTTCGTAGAAGCTATAGCTGGTGGTAGACCTCCTTAGCAGGAGGTAGTCTAGGTAGGTACCACCGCAGCATCAGATATTCTGCCTCCACGCAGTAGTATGTCAACATTATTGAGTTCTGGTCTCAAGGGTACTGCAGCTAGCGAAATTACAGGGCTGTTGAGACTAACCATCGATAGTCTCAAAGTAATGGGCGCCACAGCAGTGATGCACTGAACTTTGTTTTACTACACAAAGTTCTGTGTATCGCTGCAATTGCCATGGACAGGCGTTATTTCTTACCACCAGGAGAGCGTCACGTTCGTCTCATTACTTTAATATTATAAAAAAGTTAAAATGGTAAGTTGAAGTGAAAAAACGAAAGAGAAACGCCGCGTAGGACGTCCACCTACAATATAGACAGACGAGCCTAATAAAGACCTCAATGACGCGCTGGATGCGACCTGCCTCCATCTGGTCTTTATAGAAGTCAATGGCGGAGGCCTATGTCCAGCAGTGGACGTCCTGCGGCTGAGATGATGATGATTGTTAAAATACACAAAGTAACATACCCTAACACCGTAACATATTGACACTGCAATGACTCGTTCTCTGGGCTTACTTGGCTCTTATTCCATTTTCACATTTTATGCGTGATCACCGCCAAAACATTTCGAAATAAATGGCATGCTGTTGCGTTTCTTATGCACGTACGTCACTACATATTATAAAACAAAGTCGTCAGCCGCGTCTGTATGTCTGTTCGCCATAAATTTAAAATCTACTGAAAGGATTATCATGTGAGTTTCACCAATAGATAGAGTGATTCATGAGGAAGGTTTTAGTATATAATTTGTCAAGGTTTTGTATAGTATCTACATTGCACCCGTGCGAAGCCGGGGCGGGTGGCTAGCATACTAATATTTATTTGTACCACTGATAAGTGGAAATATAACCCCATTACATTACATTTCGGCATCACTCATTTAGAATATTTTCAAGGATCTGTGTATATACTGTATAAATTAATATTTCGCGATGAGTCCTCCGATAATGTGATGAAAGTTGCTAATTAGTGCTTCTACGTGTTTTTAATTGTCAATTTGCATTTTTCGATTTCTATGGCGTTGGCGTTCTGCTTCCTGTTTCACATCATTCGCAAGAAATCGAAATTTTGTAGCGATAATAGCTCAGTGGTTAGCGCCGTCGGTTCACACGCCGAAGGGTATGGGTTCAAACCCCAACAATAAGCTTGAGCTGCCGGTGGAGGAAAACGTTAGGAAACCATAGCATGGTGGTAGGGTACTTTCCAGTACTCGGCTGGCTAGCTACCACCTCAAGCTGAAAATTAGCCACCAAGCACCTGATCCCGTCGCTTCACTTCAGAGCCAGTTCCATTCTAGGCTAGATATGCTTACCATTTTCGACGACACTGTCACTTAACATCATGTGAGCTATGGTCAAACACCTAGCCTGTCAAGCATAATAAAATCCAAAATCTGATTTGAAAGGGGTTTGCTATTTTTCATAAGATCCATATAATATCACTATATAAATTATCATACGAGTATAATCAACTCTATTTTTAAAGTTGTAAGGGTTTTGTAAAGCATTTCATTTATTATCATACTTCATTACTCTTTACTTCACTACTATTACTCTTTACTTCATTAATTCGGTACAGTTTATTCTGCGTAATTCATAACTAATTCGCCTAGGGCCTTCAAGTAAAACATAAGCATCATCAGTGCTATTATCATTACGCGTATGCCATTGACCTTCGCTCCGAGTAAATCACCTTGGGGCAAGCCATTGTAGTAAAGTCACAGGTGTTCCAGGCTATTTGTCATAATGACGTCCTCTTTGACGAAATGTACTGCATAACAACAAACGGAGCTATTTTAATGCTGATAAAACAAATCAATCAAAATTTTAAGATCTTAAAAATTTACTGACCAACCAATTAATATTTAAGTATTCAGAAGGCCATCTGGCGGTATGACATATGGCTGGTAAACTTAGAAGGCCTCACAGATTGTAGATAGGAACACCATATGGTCAATATGGACATAAATGGTACAAGTAATAATTACTACCTGTTTGATCACCTGTCCGACGATGCCGCTTTTCCCCTATCAATATGTTTCTTACCATAAAGAAACTGGCCATCTCTTAGAAAGCATTCATAATGCAAAAAAGCAAAAACAGCGCTTTGTAATAGATAATAGGTAACTTGTCCCATCGTAGTTAGTGCTTTCTCTCAAGCGACACGGGGCTGAATGCGCTTGCGCCGAAGGCAGTCGTTCTCGGCCTTCTGTGCTGGCCGCACGTCTCTACGCATATCATATTCGCGAATCGAACTGTTGTCCGTATCGGTGCGTTTACGTCACCAATAGTTACAGTGTCCACAGTGCAAAAACAAATATTTTGTGATCAAACAAACCTGGGACTTTCCAAGGTTAGATGTGATGTGTTGTTGCAAAAACTTCAGGATCACCGGTGTTTTTTCACCGAGCCACCGTCACGCGCTTTGACTCGTTTTTATATAGGTTTGCATTTACTGTAATTATGTTTGTAATTATCCTCGACAGTAGTAAGGTCATCGTGGATATTTGCTAGTTCTTCATTCAACGTGTCGCTCTTGAAGATTTCATCTTCTTCCTATATTCTTAGGCATCTAAAATTTTCAAAATCATCTCATATTACTTATTCTACTGTATTTAAATCGTTTCTTTTATTGGTACCAGTTAAGTAGACACGGATATTCTGAGTCATATACATACTTGGTTTTGATAAACACGATCTGTGTAGGAAGCTGTTAGTAGTAGGTAAGTCACCTTGAGATCCGGCATCAAGAAATCAAAATTCTAACTGAAAGTGACGTTAAACTTACATAAAATCGAAACATTAATTTTAATATCTCGGTTCGTATGTTTCGAATATTGCTTTAGTAATGTCACGGCTTTGAAACGTGAAGTGGATAAGCGTAATGGCAATGTTTTGATTATGTACGATAAGTATAAATTCGATGCTGCTGTAAAAAAAACTGTTTGGTACTAAATTTACTGTTATAGTTACATCATCTGTGATCTGCGAGAAAAATGCATTTATCATAAATAAAGCTAACAGTCACCAACAATTGTGATCATCTAAAATTTTAGGCTCTTGTATACGAGTATTATTAAATCTTGGCTCATGCCACGCATATTGCTATGGCATGTATTATCTTAACAAGTACTATTTTGGCAAGTACCAATAGCTAAAACTAGACCATAATACACGATTTGTATTGATTTTCTCACGGTGTTATCGTAAAGGTATTTTATCAGCATGTCAGACTAACCCTTATCTGCTCTAGATAAGTAAGATCTATCAAAATAAATAAAGAAAATCTTTAAGTAGGTCAATTGGTACTGTTTGAAATTTACAACAACAGCAACCATTCTGATGACTGTTTCTCCTTTGTCAAAATACCTATTCTGAGAAAAATCATCTTTTGACAAAGAATACTTTATTCTAAAGCTTGTATATACTCTCTACACCTACAACTAGCCTGGAATCGTATCAAATGTTTTTGAGAGGTTAGGTTATGTGAGAGAGAGATTCGTAACAGGCTAGGTGTACCTACTATCTTAGATCACACCGTCAGGTGAGCTGAGCTGTGTAAAAACCAGTCGCGTAAAAATACTAAATTAATAGCACATACTACCGATTATAAAAAAAACAGTGTTTTCTACAATGCAATAGTTTACAAGATGGCCAAAATAATTTGCACACTAGGTGTATTACAAATAATGAATTTGTTCCTAAAAGTCCTTACACGCATTTGATAGATGTTTATCTGTCAAAACCTAAAAAAAAAAAACAATAATTTGTAAACTAATGAATGCCCATAAAATTCGACGCTAACATTTTGTGTTAACGAAAATAATTGCAACATGTGTTTTGAAATAACTTCAAACATCGCTTGCAGAATCTAATCTCCGATCTTGATAGAACCTTGAATAGCAGAAAATCACGTAGGTTTAGCCGTTGACTTCATAATCAACGCTTAAATATTCATCTTTGTAAATACTTTTATGCATTATTCGTTACAAATTTAATCTCCGTAGTAATGAGTTATGATAATTACACTAATATTCATAGTTTTAAAATTGGCTCAATTTATATATTTTATTATGTTTTGTAATGAAACGAACGAAAAAGTCTCTGAGGGGAATTCTTCCTCTTGATTAACAAAATAAAGTCTAGGGCATTGCTGCTTAAACGTTAATTATTTTAAGACATTCGAAAAATAGTCTCTATAGCCTTGTAATTTTGCTTGCTACTGTACCCTTCAAACTGGAACACAGTGGCTTTTCAAAACAAAACCGGATCTTACAATGCATAATAATCATGATGCATTTTAAGTAGCAGAAAGGGCTTATGGAAAAAGATAAATGAGTCACTTTTTATATAAAAAGCGCTGGAAAATACAAAAATCTTTTGATATTGCTATTTTTTTATCATTACACACATGCGTATTGTCTGCGTTTATAACGTCATTATTTATCTAAGAGTATTTTCTAAATTCCTATTGTAGATTTTATTGTTAAAAATAACCACAATTGTCGCTCTTTTTAAATGCACCATTGTTTGTGCAGAGTCATTAGGAGCAGTGAGAGTTTAGAATGGTCGGTCGACAATCTGGTACCAAGTTTCGTACGTTGACTTGCATCTTAGTAACTAAAACCATATTTATTCATGTGAGTTTGGTCATGTTAGAGTCAACAACTGTTGACTGAAATCAAGCTTATCTGTCACCTGAACATCGATACTTAACATTCCTTCTATTCCTAACATTACTATCCTCACTAACATTATAAATTCAAAAGCAAAAAATAAGTCTATCAGTCACCTAAACTTTTACGTTCAATATTCATTCTGTGCTAAAACGACTATGGTCTTATTAGATAAAATGGTTGTTATACTTAGCGATTTAAAACAAGAATTGTATTGGTTGCAACACGTTATATAAATATTTAGTCAATGTATTCTAAAATTAATTTCGTAAACAGTTTATCCTTTACCAAGTGCATTAAGCTGTCCGGCTCTTCCGTATTCCGTATACAAAAGTCTTGTTCGTGTTTTAATCTCAACAACATTTACTACTTCTCTTTCCTTAATGGATGAACTTTTTTCTTATCAGAGCTGTTATGGTAGAATCACTATTGATTTCCTTGATGTTACGACATAAAGAGATATATATACATTTAACTATTACTTTCTTTTAATGTCTTTATTTCAAATGTCCCCAATTACAAGATATGATATATTGCCAATTAATTATTATTTAATTAACAGCAGTATCTTTAAAATGAATTGTGTCATAATTTTTTTTATATTCTTTCTTTACCCTAACTGATATAACATTAGCAACACTTAAAGATTCAAGGCTTATGTCAAAACTGGTAAAGGACCTGTCAAGGAGACAAGTGTTTTGCAAGATTCTTAAGATTACTAAAATATTAATATAATGTTCTTAGCTAAAGACTAAATGTCATGCATTGAAATAACTTTTTGACCGACTCTATAACATAAAAAATACATATAAGTAAAATTTTCACAATACGATAATTGTGTAGCTGTAAAAGCTGTAAAATTTTTATAATGGCCAAAATAAATTCTTAATCGGAACAAAATTTACAGAGTCACACATAATCGCCAAGCGGCGCTTTGTTGTGCCGTTCCGTCTACTATCTAGCAGGAAATTTTCAGTTTTAATATTTAGGATTCATGTTTACCTCCATGCCACATATCATTTCAACCTGTTTAAACATTAAAGAGTTGAATAAGACCAAACATCTAAATCCACCGGAAACATTCTTGTTAATTTATCATTGTATTATGGGTTAGGAGACGAAACTAAATTAGCAACCTCAAGCTTCAGGAAGTTAGATAATTCCAGTGTCATCTAAGGCGGAAACTACTTTTTCATCTAGCTCAACCGAAAAGTAAAAAAAATTTGCTACTTTGTCATAATCAAGTTGGATTAAAGTTTTTTCTACATTCTTTACAAGAATCAGTGGCTTTACTTCGATAAGGTACTTGCATCACGTATTTTTTAGGAGTTTCTGCAGACGGCTCTCAATAAAACGATCCGACTCGCTTCGTGAGAGATGAATTTGAATGAATTTGAAAGAAACTTGTTTTTGTTGGAATTAGAGAGAAACAGCTCTTATTGTGATTATATTTTGTTTGTCTTTATATAGATTTCAAAACATTTCGTTGGTTTTTAAAATGCAAAAGTCCTTATATTTACATCATTACATACCTAAATAGATCTATATCGATCATAAGTCGTATGAAAACTGTCTTATTTTACAAAACTTCTCGTGTTCCTTATTGTGTACCTTAATAATTTTGTAATCGTCTATAATGACATTTGAATACTTTAAATTTCCATAGAAAGCATACAAATAAATTCCAGATTGCTATATTAATTCCTCTATAGTCGAAATGACCCATTTATAATATTAATGTCAAGGCAAGCTATAATATTGAATCTTGATTGTGTTATATCACATATTTGTGTCTGGTGATGTCATTATGACGCGAATTGTTTAACATGATCACACTTAGCAGAACTTTATTCTGGTTTTCCTAGCACGTTGGAAGAATCCTCGCATATTAAGTGTAATCTATATTCACTGTTTAGATTTTTATATCAGGTAACAGAATTTGGCATTTTATTACCATTATCATTTTATCAATCACTAACGACCCACTCCGGCTTCGCACGGGTGTAATTTAGATACTAACTTCCATTATTTTGATCTATCTCGTAAGCATTGCAATGCACTAAAACATGTTTTTGCGACATCACATTACAAATCTATGAAATTCTCGGATTTTCTCTACTATAAACATACATGTATTATACATACAAACCTTTAATCACTCTGTCTGTTGATGAAACCGCATTAAAATCTGTTGCGTAGTTTAAGAGATCTAAGCCTACAGACGGTGGGAAGTAGCTTTGTTTTATACTATGTAGAGATTAATATCCATCTATTGCTATGCCAAGTATAGGTCTCTCCTTAAATGGAAATCTTTTCCAATCATTTGGATCAGTTTCTGCAATTATTTTTTTTGTAGAGTAGGTACGTTAATTGCGGTACGGTTTTTGTCACGAGTAAGTTTTTTATAATGCGTAATCATTATCCAACTAAGTACATCGAATTAAAAAAAGTTGTAATCATACTTTATCATACATTTTTGAATAATCAAGATTCACCTAGTTTCTTAAGTGGGTTGACTTTTATTCTCTTCTTCTATTCATTTACCAATTTCCCCTCTGCCATTGTCTCTTAAATTATCCCGGGTTTATAATCAAGTATTCGCGTTTTATTTCAAAGAAAAAGCTCCCTTAATTATGAGGTAACTGGCGAACCAAGTTTCGCTTTTACGAGCTTTTTTGTTGTTTATTTTTGAGATGTTGTTGATAATGCTTTGTCGGAGAAAATATTTAGTTTTCACGTCATGGTTCCGAATCAGCCCTGTTGTTATAAACTGTCCCACTGCTGGGCCTCTTCTCATTCTGAGAACGGTAAACCCGTAGCTCACCACGCTGGCCAAGTGCGATTTGTTTACACGTCTTCAAGATTATTTTTAAAAACTCTTGGACATGTGGTTATCATTACGATGTTTCCCTTCATCGTTTGAAGTCAGCTGCAATATACGCATATAACTTAGAAAAGACAGAGATCGTGGGATTCGAACCAAAGACCTCCAGATTGGGCGTCATTATCATCTCAGCCGTAGGATGTCCATTGCTGAACATAGGCATTCCTCATTGACTTCCATAAAGACCGGTTTGAAGTGGTTCGCATCCAGTGCGTTCCTGCGGTCTTTATGAGATCGTTTGCCCACTCGCTGCGCTTGCGGGTCTGTGGTCTCCACTCCAGAACTTTGCAGCGCCATCGGCCATCAATTCTCCGTGCTATTTGCCCTGCCTTCCCTTCAACTTAATAATTTGCTGGACTATATCGGTAACTTTAGTTCGTCTACGGAATCATTTCTGATTCGATCTCGTAGAAAAATCCGAGCATAGCCCTCTCCATAGCTCGTTGTGCTGCTTTGAGCTTATCAAGCAGGCACATAGTCAGATACCATGTTTCAGCACCATTGGAAATCATACAGTCTCCAAACTAAGCTGCTGAAACTTCATGGATACATTATACTTTTATTGGATTTTTGGCAATTTTTTTATTGTAACGTATGCTAAATGTATAACTTCCTCAAGGTGGACAGACGACCTAATAAAGACCGCAGGAACCTGCTGGCTGTGAGCCGCTTCCAACCGGTCTTTATGGAAGTCAATGAGGAAGGCCTATGTCCAGCAAGTGGATATCCTACGTCTAAGATGATGATTATGATCTTCATCAATTCAATAAATTGAATCCTATAATTTTAATAGGTCGATGTTTGTTTGAATTCACATTATTAAGCCAAATAGAAATTTTTGGCCGTATTAACACGTGCTTCTAATTTGCATACCCTTTCATCAGTCACTAGCTCGGTTAAAACTAGTTTTGGAAAGTGAAAAGTTTTGTATACTTGATGTATCTTCGTCACAGATTAAGAGGATGTGATTTATGAGGTGATCTATTTCCGGATGTTTTGCTATTCGAGTTTATCAGTCACGTTCATAGATTAGGTTTCTCTTCATTATATTATCTTCGAAGTTAGATATCCAATTGCATTCTATTTCAGTTTCATTTAAACATACTGATATTCTTGTCTTCAATTTTTTTTTATTGATTTTCTGGATTTTAAGACATCCATATTGTACCTAACAGGGAACACAGGCTCAGACAGAGAGTTCCACAACCTCGCTTTGCGAATAAAAAATGCGGAATCAAAACGCATGGGGAATATCCACCATGTACCTACGGATGACGTTTTGGTCGCGTTTGTCTGGCCATCCGGTAGTAGGAAGGCGCAGGGAGACAAATTGTGCAGTTTAAGTGCACACTCCGAAATGTATCGATAAACCCTAGATTTCTAACATTCCTCTTCCCATATTGTAAAAAATGAAATAAAAAATATTGTAATTCAAAGTAGACAAAGATCACGGACCACAGTGTCTGTGGAGAGTAATTTCGAATAAAAAAATAAATAATAATGTATCGATAGTCAAGGCTTCGAAGCCCTAGACTGCAGTAAAGTGTCGTTGCCATTTAGTCTCCTGACGCGCCTCTCGATCGACTCCAATGCCTTAAGTTGGTACCAGGCAGAGCTATCCCATAAGTGCGAACAGTACTTCATACACGCTCTTAAGTTGTTTAGATAAAGCTTATTTAAATGTTTCCTCTCTTTCAATCAACCAGCTACAACTATTTAATTGTGCCAACAACGTTCGTGTCATTATCATTGACTCTTTCAAATAGTGTATTTACCATAAAATATTTCTTGTCTCGTCTCCAACAAATCCTAGCCACCGATGGGTCAGTGTCCGGTTGACTGAAGGATATATTGTAACTGATCTATTGTTATCCCAGAATATATTTCTTTTAGTTTTGCTATGATAAATGCGATGTGAGAATATCGTGAAAATATGAATTCATATTTTGACCTATTTGGTCCGCGACGCGACGCTCCGAGTTTATGTCGACCGTCTGTATAGAAGACATTGCCTGTTAAGAAGTTCTAAAAACATAGTTTGGTTATTTCGGAAACTCGGAACTCATAAACGACGATTTATTGGGTAATGTTTGTAGTAACGTTAATTCCGGATGATAAACGTTCGAGATCAAACATTTGGAGATTTCTTTCAGTTTATTAAACGGCAATGATTAAGATTACAGATTGCTTGTGTAGCAACTTTTAAACCGACAGTAGATATATGAGAGTAATCAAAATTACATTACTTTTAAAATTGTATACCTACCGATTTTCAGATTATTAAACCCTAAAATGAGCTGAAATTGGCTAATATTTTTTAACTCTTATAGGTAAATAAACAATATCGTAGGACATTTATACACTGCGCCATCTGACCCAATATATACAGTATACAGTACAATAACCCAATACATACAGACATCCTAACACACAACAAACGTTTGTTTATACCACAAAATGTTTGTCCTAGGTGGGAATTGAACCCGCGCCCTACAGCTCTTAAAGCAGATATGCTACCAATGGGCCAGCATAATTCCCGGTGATAAACATAATGAAAGTTGCCTTACTAGATATTGCACAGGGTCGTCCTTCCTCCCTAAATACCAAAAATAATTGATTGCTTCCGAAAGTTATTTTAAACGTGAAATGTTGAAAACTGCGTCTGATTTACCTAAAGATGTGCATATCAAACTAGACCTTTCAAAATTCAGAAGGTCGATATCGGTTCGCTTTCATTGACTAAACTTATAAGAATGAACCGAAGTTGGTACCTCTCTTTAAAGTTCTTAATACGCTTCAAATTATACTTAGGAAGAACTTGGGAATAGTGAACTGTAGCAATTGGACTTTGTTAACAATTTTGTTACAACTTCACTTTACAAATATTTATATACTTGCATAGCAGCTAGAAGAAATTCCACCCTCCCCCCTCTCCAAACCATCTCCCCAATCCCAGCCATCTCTCCACTTCAAAATATCCCCCCACTCCCAACCATCCCCCCACTTCAAATCCTCTCCTCTTCAGCACACACACAGTCCATCGACGTTATGCAGAGTGTGACCCCCGGCAGAGAAACTTCACCAAAAAGCATACCCATTCACCAACTTTTGGAAAATGCAGAAAGTGGAGTGCCGGGAATCAGAATTCGCGGTGTGGCTCTCTTCATGGACAGCAACAAAGAAAGATTCGGAATAAGCTTTTGTCTTGCCCGGAACCGGAAACGCGTTCGCCTATCGCCCGGACTGGCTTGTCTGCTCAACGGGAATACCGCTAAAGTGACCATGAAGCGGAAATTCTACGACACTATGCCAGTATGCGAAGTAGACGGCCACCAATTCCGAGTAGTGCGATCGAAAAACAAAACGATTGCACTATTCGAGTGGGCGGCACAGTCACCTTTTGCGCAAGCTAGCTCGCTGCTTGAGTGTCTGAGCGGGGAAGTGAACAGCACGCCCCGGGTAGTAAGCGTGGATGCAATGATGGTGGAGTTCTCGAAAGCGGAAGTCGCAGACCGGCTGGGTTGCACCAAGGCCTCTGAATACCATGAGGTTGTCGTGTATGAAGACAGGGGAGAAAACTTAAGTTTTCTCAAGGCTCCTACACACGACCGTATAAGTGCAACAGACAGCTGGGGACACCCCGTTCCGAGTTCGACCAATCAATCCGGCTCTGAAAGGGCGCAACAAAAAGCAGCCGCCGAGAAAGCCGCAGTTTATCCAAGTGGTTGCCGAAACGAAAGAGATGGCCACATAGCAGCTTTTGTAACAGCTTTTGGCGCTGCGGCGCAGAGCTTGTTCCGAATCAAGCCCACATCACCACGTCCTCTAACAGTAGTGGCTCCGAGAGTAGCGTCACAACCTCAGACAGCACGGACGAGAGCCGACATGGGACAGGTCGATTCACCCCGATACATCTTGGCCTCGGGGCCACAAGACCACGCGAAAAACGCCTTCCTTGAATTCCTAGCCACATTGAGAGCGACAAGACAAGTTAATCTCAGGAACTGCCATAGTATCTTGCAGTCCTTTAGGCTAGGAAGTGAAAGTCTACTAAAAGAGGGACTTGAGGAGGCGGAAGCAGCCATATACAACAACGTCACTTCCCAAGTCATCAGGGGAACAATGAAAGGACAATATATGGCAGCTTATAGCGCAGAAAATGGCTTTGTGGCACTGAACGAGGCCGAGACGGAGCGGACAGGAAGACCAAAATACGCGATACCATCGAATGACCCAATTGTAGTCACCGCCAAGTGCACCAAGATAATGCTGGATGACAAGATCCTCGAGATGGCTAAAACTATCAAAGGGACCTCAGATGTCGAAGCAAACTGGAACAACTGGGTGGTGCCAAAGATGCAATGGGTCAACGGAGTTCCAGGATGTGGCAAGACAACATGGGTGATCAGACACTTCGATGTCGACAGGGACGCTATCATCACCACAACAACGGAAGCAGCAAAAGATCTAAGGGAGAAACTATCGCACCGCATAGGAGACCTGGTAAAAACCAGAGTGCGAACCATGGCTTCCTCCCTCGTAAATGGTTTTGGAAAAAATAGCTTCAGCCGCCTTTTGGTGGATGAAGCTCTTATGAACCATTTCGGATCTATAGTAATGGTTGCACGGCTGTCTGGTGCTGGCGAGCTTGTCCTTATTGGAGACGTCAATCAGCTACCTTATATCGACAGAGAAAACATCTTCGAAATGAGGTACCATCGCCCAAACCTGGTTACAAACATCAGTCAGGAGTTGCTTTGCACACACAGGAACCCAATGGATGTTGCGTATGCGCTGAGGGAAATATACTCCGGTATATATTCCTCAGCTCCCCGTATTAAGTCTCTTGAGCAAAAACGGTACAAGGGAGTGCAAATACCCAGCACCCTCCCCAACACTCTTTTCTTAGTGCACACGCAGGAAGAAAAGGAAACCCTCATCAGCCAAGGTTATGGGGGAGGCACGGGGTCGCGCACTCTTACCATTCATGAAGCTCAGGGGCTAACGTACGAGTCGGTAATCGCCATAAAGACCAAGCCAAGGATGAAGCTGCACGAGAGCGTGTCGCACGCAGTCGTTGCAGTATCACGGCACACCGGGACCTTCGTCTACTACGCCGACGATATTGAAGACGATGCTATCAGTCGGTTTGTGCGTCGAGCGTCGGCTGCGTCGCCGAAGACCATCAAAGAGTACAACCTGCAGATGGCCATTAAAGACCGAAACGTGGCGGTGATGAGGGCCCTGGGCCGAGAGGAGGCGATTTAAATTCAAATGTAAATTGTTAATCTGTAATTAATATATATTTGTTAATGTAATTATTAAATGTAAAATGAGGACTGTGTGTATTCCTCGAGCATTCATGCTCACCATCGAAGGCTCCTTCTTGCGGCGGCGTCGTGTGTCGGGTCGCTCTCTTCCCTCAGATATGGTTGAGGAGGGCGATGGCTGGCACATGCGTCATACTCGTGATCGGGTGCTGCTTGCGGGTCGCTGGTCTGCTCGCGGTATACACACAATCTAACATTTTATCCCTAGATTAAACCCTAGATTAAGATTAATTTGACTAATATTCCTCTTCCCATATTGTAAAAAAAATTAAAAAATTGTTATTCAAAGTTGTCAAAGGTCACGGACCCCAGTGTCTGTGGAGAGTAATGTTAAAATAAAAAAAAAAAAAAATATATTTATATACTATAACTTGTAGAGAATAATAGTCCTGTCTTATCTGGATTAATTTCCGTATATGTTAAAGAAAATACGATGTTTCGATAGTAAAACATGACTATTAGTATAAGTAGCTTTTGCTAGTATTATTACATTGCCGTGGTGGTGCCGGCGTAAGAATAGTACCCCACCCTCTCTACCAGTGGTTGCCGTAAGAGTCGGCTAAGGGATGTAATCCGGAAGATGGGCAGCAGCGTCTTCCTTGAACAATCACACCTAACTGCGCTCGCCAACCCGCCTGCCAAGCGTGGCGAGTATTGGCAAAAACCCTCCCCAGGAGGAGGCCTGTGTCCAGCAGTGGACATCCTATGGCTGATGATGTGTGAGTAAACGTGAGATTAATTTTGTGATGAATTTTCAAAAATGACAAATGGATTTAACAATAGGTATATTTTCAATTCTCAAGACACAATAAAATCACCTGATATCAATGTTATTTTCAGAAAACTCCCAGTAAAATCAAAATTTTTCCAAGTATGTAAATGAATTAAAACAACCGGTCGCGAAATCAGCATTGTGTTGTGACAAGCCCGAGAAAACAAACGTCAGCCGACACAAACCTACGCATCTTTATCATTCCCGAAGCGCTTAAACAAAACTCAAAGGGTTCGTGGTAGAGATGAGGGAAACGAACAAAATTCCATAATGAACATTGCTTTACGAATGGTAACAAATTTGTATTACAAACTGACAACAATATACTATATACATACAGGGGACTATATATGTAATATTTTAAACGAGCAATCTTTTTTAAATATATGTAACTCAAAAGTGACTGACTGACATAGTGATCTATCAACGCACAGCCCAAACCACTGGACGGATCGGGCTGAAATTTGGCATGCAGGTAGATGTTATGACGTAGGCATCCGCTAAGAAAGGATTTTGATTAATTCTACCCCCAAGGGGATAAAATAGGGGACGAAAGTTTGTATGGAACATTGTCAATTTTAAACCGATCGGGCTGAGACTTTGAATGCATTAAGCTACTATGACGTAGGCATCTAGCGCGGGTGAAACCGCGGGGCACAGCTAGTTCTTGTATATATGTGTATATATATATAATCTGAATCTCGGAAACGGCTCCAATGATTTTCATGAATTTTAGTATTAGGGGGTTTCGGCTTTACTACAAAGTGTATATTAAAAAAAAAAAACTAACTTGTTACTTTTTTGAAAGTGCCCACCTCTAAATTCCTTCAACCTTGTTTTACTGAAAATCCAGCAGAGAAATTTATCTGCGCCCCCGGTGAGCTACAAAGCTGTCACGGTGATGTTTGCCTTCTTATGGGTGACGTCAACTGAAGCGATGAGAGGCGTTCCGTGGTGTTGTCGTCACGTGTCCAGAGACCGTACCACAAGCCAAAAAACATTCTTATTTTGCTATAAAAACTTTGTGGCATTTTTACTGTTCAAAAGTAAAAAAAATATTGTAAGAATTTGTGGTTGCGTACTTAGTTAATCATTTTAAGCTAAATGTCAAATGCTAATACCACGGCAATTAGTATTTTTACTCAAATCATATGTAGGTAATTTATAAATGGAGGGGGATTAAAACAAATACGTTAAATGGTACAAAATGTCCATACCCGTGTACCTACGAGTATAAGCTTCAGTTAATTATTGGAAAATTCTACTTTACGTTATATAGTAATGTATTGTTTGTACGCTAAATTAAATTCTCTGTCATCATAGAAACTCTAGCCAAGAAAATATCAAGTGCCCTTAGGGATGTTCCTTTAGCCGCCCACAATATGTTGGGGGCGGCCGCCATAGGCTACTCAGCTACTGTATTTAAGTCGGAGAAGTTGACGCAGGTGGGTTACGATAACATCAGCTCCACGGAAGAAATGAAATATATTCTACTATCACATACAAACTTCAAAAAACAATAAATGGACAATATCGAACGACCAACCTAAATTTGTTGTCAGAAGGTTGACCAGTTTCGTTTTTTTTTATGTCACTGTAAAAAGCCGAACGAGACGCCTTCCTGATGGTAAGAGATAACGCCTGTCCATGACCATTGCAGCTATGCACAGAACTTTGAGTAACGAAACAAAGTCCAGGACATCGCTGCTTTGGCGCTCATTACTTAGAGACTTTCGATAGTTAATCTCGACAGCCCTGTAATTGTGCTAGCTGCAGTACCCTTCAAACAACACAGTACACAGGAACACAGTAATGTTTATTTACACTGTTTGATATACATATGTTACAAATCCAGTCACTAAATCCGGTTTTCCGGTTTAAATGAATCCTAATGAAACAGTCCATCCCCATTCATACGACATGCGTTTTAAATCATACGCAACAGAGTGACAGAGGTTCGACAGTTTGCGAACAAATTAATCCAATACAACATGTGACAAGGAACGTGCCCGCATGTGTGGATCCGTATTGTCACCGAAATGGGGGACAACAGGTTTTGATGCGATAGCAGTTTTTATGTTCCGGATAGGTAAGCATTTAGAGCAACGAACGAATAGATTACGTGTGTGATTTTTGTTTTGAATCCCTGATGCAGAGTGCCGTTGATATGATCTTTATGCGTTAGCGATAGTTCAGTGGTTAGCGTGGTCGGTTCGCACGCCGAAGGGTGTGGGTTCAAGCAACGAGCTTGAGCTGCCAGTGAAGGAAAACATCGTGAGGAAACCATGGCATGGTGATAGGGTATTTTCGGCTAGTACTCGGCTGGCTAGCTACCACTCTCAAGTTGAAAATCTGCCGCCAGCTTCCAGCTGTTCCAGCTTCAAAATTAGACATTTGAGAGCCTGTTCTATTCCAGGCTCACACCTAGCCTGGAATAGAACTGGCTCATACATCCAAATCTATTTAGGTATTTAAAAGTTTTCGTAGAATAAAGAATCTAGCATACATACATGAAAATATTACACTCCTTTTTTGGACAGTCGTGTTAAGTCGTCTTAAGTATAATATTTTGTAGTAACAACAATTTTTTTTTTATGTTTGACAATCTAGGTTTTTTGACCATAGCTCACCTGATGTTAAGTGACGGTGTGGTCGATGATGGTAAAGGACACCTAGCCTGGAATGGAATTAGCTCTCTTAGTGAGGCTGCCGGAACACACTGACAGGTGCTTGGCGGCAGATTTTCAACTTGAGGGTAGTAGCCAGCCGAGTACTAGAAAGTACCCTACCAACACGCTATGGTTTCCTCACGATGTAATTCCTTCATCGCTTGGGGTTTGAACCGACCTCGCTATACTATACACATATACTTCATATATTGTGTGGCCCTATTTTTCGGAGTGTTTA
The DNA here is from genome assembly GCA_950106695.1 of Biston stratarius. Classification (NCBI taxonomy): domain Eukaryota; kingdom Metazoa; phylum Arthropoda; class Insecta; order Lepidoptera; family Geometridae; genus Biston; species Biston stratarius. Next base: position 4,303,014 of record OX467108.1, read on the forward strand.
TTTTCCACTTGCGCTTTTTATCGTTCCAGTATTACATTTCACTGACATAACTAAAGAAAGTCATACGACAGTATTGCTCAAATGTCACATTAACGAGTTTAACCTGTAGTATTTAACGGGCAAAAGAAAACACCGGAACGGAACCGGTTTCTTATCACTCGTTTAACACTATACAAAATGTAAGTAACCTTAGTACCAAAGTTAATCGGCTGCGACGGACGTGGGTCGAACAGTTGACGTTTCAATTTCTCGCATGTAAAAACAAAGAAATAAAGGGAAAATTCGCGTGAAAGTCTATCCGCCGTTCAAATTCAGTCTAAGATTTAAGAGGATATTTTTTTTTTATGTTAATCTGCAAACGTTTTTTTTTATGAGCTTGTTGAGCTAAGTTTAATTATCAAGTACTCTTTTATAAAACAAATAACAATTTTGTTTGTAATTCTTTTTTAAGATACTGTTTTTTTACTAATTGAGAAATCTTGTGCTTATGTATTAAAAACAAATTAAAAGGATTTCGTCACTATTGTTTCCAAGAGTAAAAGTTCTATCTACGAGTATACTGTACGTACGCACTAAGCGCTTTGAGTCCACGTTTGACAGTGAGGAGATGGAACTTTCTGCCAGAGTATAAATTTCCTGTAGATCACAATTTGGATTTCATCTAATCCAGACTAAGCAAGTTTCTTCAAGGTGAACGAGCTTCATCCTACACAGCATCATTGCTTGACGTCAGGCGAGGTGTGGTCAAATGCAAGCCTAATTTTAATACCATATTTTGTTTTTTATCGGCATGTAATCAGTGTTTTTTTGATACGAAACTATTACGGAATTTGATTTATACCTTTGGTGATAAATAAAATATTTGTATTTGAATGAAAATAAATTTCATTGATAACACCAATGTTATAAGTCAAATTCCGTAATATCATTTCAAATATATCGTTTCAAATATATCATTAAAAAAGTTTTAAAACTCCGATTAAATGTCAATAAATAAAAAACAAAATGTCAAAATAAAATATGTCAATATAAAAATATGTATAAATAATAATATTACTCAAACGATAAGTGCCGCGTACGTAATTTATTATATTATAATTCTGAATGCGCGTAATTTTTAGCCGGTTCAAACTCCAGACGGAAGACAATAAAGGCGGTCGACTGGCATACTGGGGGAATACAAATTTCGCGACTGTCGACTTTTTCGCAACAACCCGGATTCGCGACAGCCTCGGACAATTATGAAAGAAATATTACAGTTTTATTGTGCGTTTTGGCTTACTATTGAGTGCTCTTTGAGTTAGGCTGGGATACAGAGAGACAATTCGAAGTTGGATGCTCTTTCCATGTCAGAAATGATGTGTGGTCCAGCCCAAATGGGAGTGCTAGTGAAAAATGCTTTGTTGTCGTGTGTGGATTGCAATCATATGTGTAAAGCGTAAGTGATTTTTTTTTTAAAATATTTTTAGGGACCGATACGTATTTTTTTTATTATCGTAGCCTCAAACTAAGCAAAGCTTGTTCTATGGGAATCAGATAACTGATAGAATACTTACATACTTTTTTGTAAATACATACTTATAATACGTATACAGAAACACTCAGACACAGGAAAAACATTTATCGTTACATAAATGTTTGTCTTGATGGGAATCGAACTCACGCCCTACAGCTCTTGAAGCAGATATTCTACTTAATGAGCTAACAGGGCAGTGAAATATATCTGTGTATTTTAAAGCGCACGGGTAGTAAGAATGAGTATAGTGAGTTATCCTTAAAGAGATTAGGCAGTGTTTTCGATGAAAGCTCCCAGTTGGCTTGAATTTTTCCGACACTTCCAACAATTATCATCATATTTCAACCAATTTACACAAAACCCTGTCAAATTATATACTTAAACCTTCCTCTTGAATCACTCTAGCTATTGGTGAAACTCGCATGATAATCCGTTCAGTAGTTTTTAAGTTTATCGTGAACAGACAGACAGACAGACGCGGCGGACGACTTTGTTTTGTAATATGTAGTGATAGCTAACGTTTAACCACCATCGCATCTAATGTTAAACGAAGACGTGATCTACAAAGTTGTTTACAAGAAACCTATTTAATAGCATCTCGCAGACACCCATATTATTTTGTATTATCATATTTCATAATTTCAATGAATAAAATATATGACACTCTGTCTTTATTTTTTGCCGCAGCAATTTTGTGACAAGAGTTCTTGACCCTATTATGATACACTCGTCTCAAGACACTTGACACTAATGTCTGTGATTGCCAAGCAAATGTTATGTCATATTTTGACATGGCCTGCTGTTACAAACAAAAGGTACAACCGAGACGACAATTTTAACTCGCTCTGTTCATTAGTCAATCATATTTTGTAACCTACAGTACTTGCTGCCTGACGGTGGTACAGACGAGTCGGACAATGGCCGATTTGTTCCGTTACGTCACAGTACTGCAAGTCGTTCTCACTTTCACTGGACCGATAGCGGGTCGATGCCAATAGAAATGTGGATCAAAATTCAAGCTACCTAAAACAAACTGCAAAGTTTGCACTCGATTACAATTTAAAAAACCGACTTCTTGCTCTTAACCTCAAACTATTACGTATTGTTCGGTATAATAATAAGGGTAGGTCAACTAAACGCACCGCTCTAATGAAACAGCGAGGTTTAAAATATTATGGGACCACCTGGGAAATATATTTGAAACAAAAAAAGGAATTTTCCAAATCGGTTCAGGCGTCTTTGAATCACACACATCATCAGCCATAGGAAGTCCACTGCTGGACATAGGCCTCCTCCTGGGTGGGGGGGTTTTGCCAATACTCGCCACGCTTGGCAGGCGGGTAGGCGAGCGCAGTTAGGTGTGATTGTTCAAGGAAAACGTTGCTGCCCATCTTCCGTATTGCATCCCTTAGCTGACTCTTACGGCAACCACGGGTAGAGAGGGCGGGGTATTATTCTTATGCCGGCACCACCACGGCATACGCCTTTGAATAATTAATCAGTGAAAATATATTTTAAAAAAGATTCCGACGAATTGAGAATCTCATGCTTCTTTAAAGTCGGTTAAAAATCGACGTGCTACATCATTGGCTACTCTATCTTACTTTTAGCCAAACTAAACAAAACTTGTTCCTTGGGAACCAGATAGCTAAGATAACATGTGATATTGAAATATCACCAGACAAGACAAATTGCTGTTAAAATTACAATTCTCGACAGAACATCCGAATAAGGTCGAAATCATTTTGCCCCTCAGAAACTTCCGATAAAGACGAGGAAATATTTAACAAAATAGCCCTTTATCTTAAGAGCCAAATAAGCACCGGAGCACGTAACACTCGCAGTAAACGGCAGAAAATGAAATGTCAGTTTAAATTACGACAAGCAATCAAGTCGATGGTTAATAAACGACATGGTCGTTGCGACCTGTCATTTAAGATTATTGAGTCATAAAACCTATCTGTATTCTATAGCGATGATAACCCAGTGGTTTGCGGTCGGTTCGCACGCCGAAGGGCGTGGGTTCTAACCCTAATAATGAGATTGAGCTGTCGGTGATGGAAAATATCGTGAGGAAACCGTATGTTCCGTAAGCACCACTTGAGAGCTAGTACCAAGCTAGTGTGTTTACCATCATCGCTCAGACTGTTACTTAACATCAGGTGAGCTGTGGTCAATTATCTAGCCTGACTATAGTCTCTTACGATTTTATGATTGTTCTTATTATATTGTTATTGTAAACGTAATGAATATAGTAAGTGCTGGTTTGTCTTGCTTTTGCGTTGCTGTAAGTGGGTCAACATCAATGAAATCACTTTTTTAGTTTCTATAAAGTAAAATGTTGCAACACTGAAACAATGCGAAATGCGAACAAGGAACAAAATCTGCCATAATGTCGCGTGGAACCAGTTCTGAAGTTCGGTTGAGGTCGTCCGTAAGGTCGCACCGGCAATGACCTCGCTGTATCCGTGTGGTGTATTTTAGCAGCTTCTTAAAAATAACATGTTGCTGATATGACACTATAAAATAAATATAACACCTGTATTCCTACCTAATGAAAAACAATTAAGTTATTTAACATTAGTGGTCAAGAATAGTATCTATCATTCACAAGAATCGGTTGAAAAAATTGAAATATTTATTTACATATCATACATATTACAGTGTTTCTAATACTACACAGGAACAAATAAATTAATTTAAATGAAATAAACTAATCCAAAAAGCCGCTATCATTGGGAATAGTTGACGCTGACCCCTTTGCCGCGTTTTATGGCAATACTCAAACGTTGGGCAAAATAAAGGCCAGCGTTTTGGTCAAGTGTGGCGTCGAGCAGACGAGATGACAAGTCTTTGAATGTTTTCTTTGATCCTGGTCCCCACGGTTCCAATGTTTCAACCTCAAAAGGCTCAAATATGTTCCCATATGTATACTTGCATCTTTAAAGGTCTTCTACAAATCTTTTGTTTCATTTCATAATAAAAATGCTATGAAACAAAACAGAATACGGTGTAGATATTTCTAGGTAACCGACGCCGACGGCTCGAAAGGACTAGTTGTTACTGTTATCTACGACAATATGATAACAGTCTTTACCTCGAGAGACACTATATATATGTATGTAATTGATGCTAGTTTGGTTGTCTAACATAGTCGTGAGGATACCGGAATCGGAAAATAGTTTTATTCAATAATTTTACCAAGACCCACATACTTTCGTTTCCTTTATTAAAGTGTGAGAAATTATTTTATAAGAACCCTAAAGATAAACAGTCGTAATTAGAATTAATAAGTTTTTTTGCTTGAACTAGAATTTAAACTTCACTGCTTGGTTGCAATTCCATTCAGAACCTCAAGAGAAAGTGAAAAAAGTCTAAAAATACGTACATGACGTACTGTGATGAGGACTATAGAGACGACGACACGACGGATAAAAAATCCCCTCTGTCTAATAAATAAAGATTTCACTTACGGGAAAAGAATTAAGTGAACACTCACGGCCCGGAGGCATTAAAGCTTGGATAGTCCCGGAGAAAGTATAAAACTGAAATGGTCTTTTGTTCAAGCCATCTATAGATATGTATTTGTGTGTGGTAGTATTTTCATGAAATCTATAAGCGTACTTGAAGAGTTAGATTTCACGGAAAGTGTAGGTAATATGTTATAAATCTTTTTTTACCGCTAAAGTCTTAAGTTCTGCTAATTGTTTTTCTCAATACCACTAACTTTCCAAGATAAGCAGTACAAGGATGGTATAAAATAAAACAATTATAAAAATGAAAAGGACAAATTCGATATTTTTATTCTATAAAAGACTATTATTGCGCCAAATACATACGCATTTAGATTTTACATTTTTAGATTATACAAACACGACATTTAGAATCGAAGGAACTGATTATGTCAATGACAAATGTCTAAAACACTACTTGTAATACTTGCAAAATCGATTAGCAAGAACGGAATCAGCTCTATAAGATTTAAATAATTATCTTAACTTATTAGCTTTTTATTAGAGAATAATAAAGTTAAGTAGTATTTATATAGTAGTTAAGGTCCAAGCCAAATGTTTTGGTATCAATAGAGATTTCTATTTCACTATAATTATAAGACGCAATTCAACAACCGTTCTAAAGCTATCTGACACCTTGTAACCTACAAATCAACTTACCGTCAAACATAATCCATATATCAGACGTTATCCGTTTCACCGATTTTATTGTTATGCAAGCCAAACTCTGATTCTTTTGATCTTTCCCATTGCTCTTGTTTTTGTGAGAGTTTTTTCTCTCTCTGAAGTTGTAAATAAGTTTGAAAGAGGGAACCGCGTACATTTCTTGGTTGGTGTCATTTCGGATTCGTGTTTGTTATGTCTGAGGTTTCGGGAATCATTGGAGGAAACGTAAACAGTTCTAAATAAATATTTGGATGGTTGTTTTCTCTTTGTGAGGTAGATATTAAGTCTTTCGCTGCCTTCTTAGAGTGTTTGCTGCCATACCATAATTGTTTTTTAGAAAACAAAAAATGAGTAAAAAAATATTAAAAGATTTAGTCAATAAAAGAAGGCTTTAAAACCTATTTAAATTTTTCTTCAACACTAGTAAATATTTTCTCTACGAATTGATACTATAAAAAGTGAGAAAGTGGATGTTAGCTACTAATTAAATATTCTAGTAAAGTATATGTACTCATAAAAACACTTTTTGTGTATAATGCATGCTTCTTCATAGTAAACATCTGTGTTGATGTTTGATCTAAAACTTAAACATTTAAGCTTAGAAGTTATCAACATCACACCTCCTCTAGTTTCACATACGGCAATACGGGCTCTTTAATGTTCGTCGTATTTGAAATCGTCCACTTCATTTCCAACTGTAACTGCTTCAAAGTAAGATTCAAAATTTATTTGCAAATTTAATCGTGATAAGGTACATAAATGTTCATGTTTAAAATCACTTGTTCCACTTCCGACCTTGGTTGGTTCGCCGTAAGGCTTAATTTTAAATTTGCATTTTAGGTCTGGTAGTCAGGAGGTACATTCGGGTCAATAGGCAGCTATTTCCACCGTAGCGTTAGCAAAGTGTGGACGTAATGTGTTCACGGCTTATTTACCTTTTACCGTAGCCGTAGCACTCGCTGAAGAAAGTGCTATTTTTACGGTAAACGAGTGATAAAATATGGCATGCGTGACTTTCACGTTTTCGGGAACGTTGGCTATTGTGTCGGTATTTCTACCAAACATACTTTTGTCTTTAGATGTTGCAAGTTTACAAAGCGACTTTCTATTTTACATGATTTTGTATTAAATACTGCTATATTAACCATCTTTTAGTTTTTGTCTAAGTGTAACACAATTTATATCGTGTTCACATTGTTGTGTATTCCGAAATCAAGCTTTATTCTATGCTATCTCGATTTGTTTCCTATATTACTCAAGTGATCTACTTCCACTTTAACAACACTTGCTTTCCCAACCGACTGACCCATACAAACATTTACGTCATACAACAATAGACAATTCAATATTGCCAAATTTTATAGTAACACGTTCATGTTTCTAATTGCTCAATCTCTTCACACGGGTATATAACATTTGTTGTTGTTATAAATAAATTAGAATCGGGTGTAAGAACAATAGGTTTTGTGTCAAAATAATTCGCTATGGTAAAGTATGGTTGGGTCATATTGCAACTTCCAAGTCTTCAAGCGCTTGAACTCTGACCACGTAAATACTTAAAACAAGTGAAGAGCGTACATATGTACATATAATCGCAAGCCCTGCTTGGTCACAATCAAGCAACCTATTGTTAAAATAATTTGAGTTCTCTTAATATTTTTTAGATACTGTTTTTACTATGACACTGACACACTGATGTGGTTTTGACACGAGCCACCAGGTGTGGCCAAAACTATACATAGTCATAGTATCAGATGACTTCCCGTTGCAACAGTACAGTATAACAATAGTACAAACAAAACACTACACTACAACTAGTACAATTTGGGTGTTTAAAGTCCAGAGTTTTTCTAGGTAAGCGTGCTTCATCTAAGACTGTATCCTGCTTAACAACAGGCAGGGCGTGGAACAACGCAAACCAATTTCGTATTAAAAAACATAAAAATAGTTTATGGTACAATTGGTGCCATAAACTAACTATATCTGGGTCTTCACACGACTATTACAGCATTTATTCATTAGACGTTTAATAGTGTCAAGTGTGAAAACAATTGTACTCGCGTGTGAAAGACTTTCTTACGTAACATTAGCATTATTTACTTTTTTAAATATGCAATTATGCAGATATGTTACGAGTAATTTGAATAAGATTTCAGCGATTATGTCAGCTATTAAAAATGATAATTGTGACTTTTCTTAATTATGTTTGTTATCTAGCCTAATGGTGGTTAAAACTTTCTTCTCGATTTTTTTTACGTCGGTCTAGATTCGATCTCTACTGATGGAAAACGACGATGTGGCCAAACGCAGAGCGCGTTTCCCTAAGAAATACCTATTCACGTTTTACTTAAACAACCCCGAGTTGTACTGAGTTGGAGACACAGATACAGGGAATGAGTTCCACACGTCAGGAAGGTGGTGTTAACAAGGCGTAGTGTGTTTAAAAGGAATTTTAACTGTAAGGGAGTCTATTTTATTCGAGCGTCTGTCTGGTCGTGTTGTTTTAAAACGTCGATGGCAAGAAAATCTCAACTCTATTTTTTTTTGTAATTTCTAAATTTAATCTTGATGTCTTAGTATTTTTTTTTAATTTCACTTTTATTATTTTAAGTATGCGTATCGTTGTAGATCATATTTTGAGATAGATATACGTATATACAGCTTCCCAATCTGCCCGCCTACAAATTAATTGTCATTTGCCAATATCATATTGCCGCTGTCCAACGTTGCCACATCATAACCGAGTCCAAACACAATCAATTGGTAATGCCCAATGGTCAACACGTATGGTATTGTCATAGCACGTTTAATATTCAGAGTTTGCCATCGCAAACCCCATATAATCAGTAACACAACTGATGTGCAGAAAAAATATATAAAATTAGTTTGCATGTTACAAAAGAAGTAGAAGAAAATAAAGATGTGTTTTAGGATCGTAATAAGTGGAAAGATATAGTTTATAAGGAAAAAAGCGTGATTGTATATGTGTACGAGTTTTTACACGTTACAACGATAACCAAGAAAATAAAATATATCTATATCTATTGAGAAAGAGAAATGAAGATTTTGAAATAAATAACTTATAATTAATATGATATTATATCACATCATACTTAACACTAATACTATAAATGATAAAAATACTGGTAGCAATAAGGACCTTCCTCATTTCAAAATCAGTTAATAAATTGGAAAGTGGCTTATTTTTTTCGAACCGGTTTCAATTGCAGTAAAAAATTTAACTGATTTATATGGATACAAAAATTTAAGTTTTCATCACAAGTTGGGTAGACTTTTTTATGGTTGGCACAGTTACTACAGCGGCTAAGTGGCACAATTTACCTGATGTTAAGTGAGAGTGTAGTCGAAGATGGTAAACACATCTACTTATGGAAGACGTACAGGACAGTGCTAGATATATTATGATGTCCAAGACGGATCGAAGTGATGAAATTGTACAACGGAGGCTGAACATTAAGTACTATATCCCGTAGACTGCCCTGAGAGCTTATTTGGCAGTAACTCTGGTTCTTGAGCTGTAGGGCGTAGGTTCCATTCCCACTCAGAACAAACATTTGTATGATAAACGTGGATGTTTTTTTCTATATCTGGTAGCCATAAAATAATATAAATATTCTTTCAGTTCTCAAGATCTCATTGAACAAGCTTCTCTTAACTTGAATCAAGGTGGAATTATGTTTAATGTCCTCAATGTTTATTTATCTTGAATAGAGTAGAATAAAACTTAAACTAACTCTACCTATATTTTTTACTTAAAAGAGTTTTCATGATCTATATTCCCTAGATTTAGTAATATACGTATTGCTATTAGTTGCATCGGCTTACATTGTTGTAAACTACTACTCCCTTTCAAAGTTCCCTTACTGAATGTCGTTGACAAGTTTGTATATGTGAGCCCACCATACCCAGTTTAGGCAAAGGTCAGCTGACTCAACAATCGAATGAGTTGATTGGTTTCCATTGTATAATCAGCTAATGTGAAGATGAAATCGATTGCCGCTTGCAGAATATTATTATGGGAAGTCTTGATTGACATAATTATGTGTAATTTGTCTTATTGCAATTATAATAAGTACTATAAAAGATAATTAATCTCATACAATAAACCGTACTACTTTGAATTGGGCTTTATATTTTAAGTGAATTTGAGTTCCTTCTTAATATGATCCCGTGGTACTACCAAGTGACCGACCTAAAATGTTTCAATAGTTCACATTTTCATGTTTTCTTTACATAGTATAAAAGAAAGTCGCTTCCCGCCGTCTGTACGCTTAGATCTTTTAAACTACCCAACGCTTTTAATGCGGCTTCCATCAATAGACAGAGTGATTCAAGAGGAAGGTTTATCTATATCTTTAAACGAGCAATTCTTGTAGGTATATATATATATATATATATATATTCTGAAACTCGGAATCGGCTCCAACGATTTTCATAAAATTTTGTATCCAGGGTGTTTTGGGGGCGAAAAATCGATCTAGCTAGGTTTCATTTTTAGAAAACGTCGTTTTATCCATGTTTTTAGCCGAGCAATGCTCGGTCAACCAGGTACTTTGTATAATACGTGCATGCATATGTACCACATTAGTATCTGTACCCGTGCAAAGCCGGGGCGGGTCGCTATTGTTTTATGAAATAAAATCAACGTGAAACTTCTTTTTCAGTATATCATTTTTCATTTCGTCACTATAATACTAGATCTTGGCCCAGTAATTGACCAAGTTGTCACATGGATGTTCAGATGAGATAACTGTTAAAAAAAATCTGTCGCCAAGGTGTGTTCCGACAGCACCTAAAGGTGTGTTCCGACAGCGTCACTTGCGAGCCAGTTCTATTCCAGGCTAGGTGTGCTTTATCATATGTCTTAACAGTGTAACACTTAAAAGGTGAGATATGGTCGAACAATTAATCTGTCAAACATTAAAAACAAAAAAGACCGTAGAAATATTGGAACTCTGTACTAATTTACTATGTTGAAAATATACCATGTTGAATTCGCCAGTCGTCGTAATATCTCGTTTTATTTTTCCATTCGTGTTGATAACAACAGGTACTTGAACAGTACGAGTAATTGCCATAATATCCGCCAGCCATGCTAGCGCTACTTCATAAAATAATTATTGGGCACGTTTTCTTTGCGCGTGCGCATAAAGTAAAGCACTCACTGTATGGAAAATAAAACTACCTCCCTTCTTATATTGATTTGACCGTTACAGCGTTAAGGCGCACCTAACCAACATACACATACACAAACAAATTTAATTATTAGGGAAATAATCGAGAAGTGAAATGAGATAATTATGTACTTGACTGATCTCCTCATTTCTGATTCGATCTCGTAGAGAAACTCCGAGCATAGCCCTCTCCATAGCTCGTTGTGCGACTTTGAGCTTATCAAGAAGGCACATAGGCAGATGGCACATACCATTTATATCTAGTATTTATGGTAAGAGGGGAAGATGTTCTGAGTACATGTGTTCGTTTCCCGTAATGGCTTTACGGATTTTAATGGTATTTGTAGTTACAGAGATTTATCATATTGTGTTCTGTTAGTTTTGAGATTCTTTCATTTACTCACTTTATCCCTCTATTTTCATCTTTGTCTATGTTTATTTCCCTTTCATTTTAATTGCGACAGCTTCACATAAGAGCTAGTTCCATGCCATTCTAAGCTAGTTGTGTTAACATTACACACAGCGCCATCTGACCCTCAAACTAAGCAAAACTTGTACTATGGAAGTCAGCTGATAGATTACTTAAATACTTATTTTTTTGTAAATACAAACTTATAATATACATACAGAACACCCAGATACAGAACAAAGATTCTTGATTATACCACAAAATACTTGTTCTGAGTGGGAATTGAACGCCCACGGCTCTTGAAGCAAACTACTATCAAAATGCTATCAATGAGCCTAAAGAGCAGTCAATATTTCTGATATCATATAATTATCTCTGACCACACTGTCACTTAACACCAGGCGACCTGTGGTCAAATACCAAGACATAAAATAAATCATTTGACTTTATCTTAACATAGTAACACCGAAATGAAATGATACCATTACGCTGTGTTCCAAAAGGTACTAAAGAGCGCTATTAAAGGGCTAGGTGTTAGAGTTGTTAGGTTGTTACTCAAGTTGGTGCTCTTTCAACTTTTATTGCTCCAGCTATAAAGTTATAATTTATTAGCATTATCACGGCTCGCTTCGTCCTTTCTCTTGCCATCAAAGACATTCTTATTGCATCATACAACGCTAAGTGCTTGGTAACAGCTAGACAGACGTGGTTAGATGAAAACGTGCGAATTGGTAGATTTTACATTAATGTGTATGGTAATTAATTTGTGATCTTTTTTTTAATGGTTGACGGGCTAGTTGTTCATGTCAAAGATAGTAAACTCATCTAGCCTGGAATGGAACTGATGGACAATCAAATACATTATACTCAGTGGCGTAGCGTGGGTATCTGCCGCTTGGGGCTGAAGAAAATTTTGCCGAAAAAAAAAAAAACGGGGTTACCTGCAAGTCAGTGTAGGTGGTGTTGCCAGTCGTAACAATGAACAAGATATCATTATTATACATTAATTTAAAGAAATAGAATTCCCCGATGTCATTACAGTATAAATAATGGAAAATTCCGTGCTCATTTCAATCGATCCAAATCGTAGGTGCGACAAAAGTATGAAATTGTTCAAATATGTACAAGATGTTACTATTGTTTTTTGTAAAATTTTGCCGCCCCCACTACACTACGCCACTGCTTCTACTTCTACACACACACTTCGACGAATTGTTTAATTGTGAACATGACTACGGTTATTGCAATATGGCCAAAACGTCGACTATTTTGTGTGCGATTAAAACCCATAGATAAACATAATTATGTGTTCAAATCGCGAAAGTTTAAAAATTGCATAAAAAATCTATAATGGTTTTTAATTCTCAGTGTACACCATGCTCGATGGTGCATGCCTTATCGCGTGCGCGGACATGCGGACGACCGATTTGCTCTACTTGTGACTTTCATGTGTTTACGACCTTAGGACGCTCGTGTTCTACACTTAGATTGCCATGGTAATGGACTAATAGGCTAATAGATAGGCGTTAGTTACGCGGTTATGTAGACTGGGACATGAGTACATAATAGTATGTGATAGTCTGTGTTTCCAGAAAAGTACAATACAAACAAAGTACAGTGTCTTCAAATCAGGAGTCTCTTTGCAGAGTGGTCGTGGTCATCGATTCCGGTATCGGTGCTGGCTCGCCTGACAATTCGTCGCTATTCTTCATGTATGTTTACTTTAGTTCGTTTTGTGCTAAAAACATTCTTGTGTACTGTAATATTAAAATGAAAATTTTGGGGCTCTTTAAAAATTAGTAAATTTTAACGTTTTGGCTCTTCCGTCTCAAAATGTCGCCTACCCCTGGCCTATACGAACTCTTTAATATCGGAGAACATTTTATTTATATTTTAACAATTGAATACTTGTATCAAAATTAATAGCATGCTAGCAATTGTATCTGCTTTAGTGAGTCATAGAGGATATATATTTACATTATTACCATTTATTCACTCGCAAGTTTTTCCGTAACAACAGCCAATGTTCAAAAACATCGTGTTTGTCGATATTTGCAACTGCCAGACATAACATCTTACCAATCTGTTCAAATACAGCCATGAATTGTGTACCTACTATCTTACTAGTGCCTCATCTGTGGCTTTGCTCTGTCCACCGTTCACCGTCTTTAATATCTTGTTCTCGTTATGCTACACCTGCTTCATCTAGCCTTTGTGTATCATCTTGCATCGTACTAGATTCATTAGATACTTGACATTTGATACCCATTTCGATATTACTCTGTATACCTTTGAAACATCTGATCAGATTAATATGAACAGGTATTGTGTAGTTTCTAACTGGTCTTATGTTTCTTTCATATTTTCGCTTAATATTAGGTTTTGTAGCGATGATACCTGCTTGGATTCAAACCCCAACAATGAAATGAAAAATGAGCTGGAGCTGCCAGTGAAGGAAAACATCGTGAGGAAACCATAGCATTGTGGTAGGGTATTTTATAATATAAGGCTGTCTAGCTACCGCCCTCAAGTTGAAAATCTTCTCTCAAGCATCTAACGATGTGTTCCGGCAGCCTCACTGGAGAGTCAGTTCCGTTCTAGGCTTGGTGTGATTTACCATCTTCAACCACACCGTCACTTACCATCAGGTGAGCTATAGTCAAACACTTTGATTTTCAACAAAAAAAAAAGTGAGATTGCTGTCAAAGCCAAGGCCAAGCCTTTTGTACAATAAAAAAATCTGTGAGTCTAATTTTAATTTATCTTTTAAAAAAAACTGGCTAAATGGTAGACATTCACAAACGTGTTGACATGCGGCTGCTGAAGGTCGCCATCTCTCTTATCATTCATATTTCTAAGTTTTCAAATCGTATGGCTTAATCTAATGTTTATAAATTTCCTGTCACTTCAAACCTCAACTTTATTGGTCGTTACTTCAAGTTTTAAAATCGTAAAACTCGCGATGAACGTTTTCTTGCTTGGTGAATTTGAGATTTTATTGCTTATAGGAATTAAGTTTATTTTGAGTTTTGAGTCTGATTGTGTAAGCCGGCGACATCTCCGTTCCGTCCAGCATCGCTTTGATTATGCTATAGTGTTGAATTATACGAGTCATAAGCTTATGGCGATCACCTTTTACTTTCTCTATTTTGATATCATACTTAGTTATAAACATGCTATAGATTTCAAATATTAGATATTATCTAATGTCATAGCCTCTTTCACATGATCTATGATAATTATCATATATATAGATATTTTGATGGGCTTATAATGGGATATATGTATATAATAACCTACTAGCTGCGACCTCGGTGTTATCCGCTACTTTTCCCCGGGATAAAAAGAAAATAACAAACATTTAAACACACTCACAAACTTTCGCCTTTATAATATTAGTGTGATATAATTTATCCCTATAATGCGCACGTATTATTGCTGACAGTATAAATGATTGTTCAGTTTGTTTGTTATTATTTCCCTAAAATATAACTGTTTATTACCATCATATAAATATTATTTTATGACATGTGTAATTTTTTTTTTGTATTATTTGTAAAAAAAAAAATCTCTTTTGTTTTTAATTTTTAATGTTTATAAGTTTTAATGTTTATAAGTAATTTATAATGTTTATATGCTTTTTGTTTTAATTTTTATGTAATCGATACTTGTCAGATTCTGATGTAATTAGCTTGACCGTTTTTTTTTAAACCTCAATAAATACAATTTAATTTAATTAAAAAATTCAAGTATTTGCTTTCTTATAACGCTTACCTCCGACAACTTAGTCATTAACTTAAACCTTGATTGGTTATGAAGGCCGTCAGCAAACCTTTTCATACAACCTTTCAGTTAGGCTGTGTTTGGTGAATTTGTCGTGTAATTGCTCTTGGACAAACGTATTTGTATATTTGTTAACAGTTTAATACATATTTGCTCAAGAAAGTTCTCCGCAACCTCTTTGGAAAGGTCAAACAGTGTGCTTTAGAGTTTTGCGGTTGATTAGTCAAAAGATGTTAAACTTTGTTATGTTTACCGCGACGAATATGTTATTTGTATTTATAATACAAATAAGTGAATATATTTAGGTAAATAAGTGAGTAAAGTCAAATAAGGTCTAGTTTTGCTATAAATATTTAATCCGTCACTTTTATTCATTGAGTTGAAAACCTTTAGACAAAGAGTATGGAATGGTATTTGACTGCCCTGCTGGCTTATTTGGTAATGTATCTCCTTCAAGAGCTGTAGAGCGTGGGTTCGATTTCCACATAGGACAAACATTTGTGTGACAATTATAATCGTTTATTCTGTGTCTGGGTTTTCTGTATGTATTCATATTACAAGCTTTGCTTAGTTTTTGGTCTAGATGTCCTTGTGTAAAAAAATCTAGAATAATTAAAAAAAAAAGTAATTTGATTAATTGTTATTTAACGATAAAAATAATAAATAATAATCAATAAGTGATAACGAGAGTTCATATAACAATACTTGTTGTAACGATGTACTTTCTCTGATCACTGGACATTAAATTTTTAAAGGTCAACGATGTTTGGCACTTATGAGGCTTTTCTATAACTTTCTTCCCTATTAGCATAAATCTGTTATAGCACTTATAGCAGCAATTGAGTTTCGTTTCATACAAATTGTTCATTATTGGAGAGTTGTTTTTTGAATTTTGTATTTGAACACTTTTTTAAATGTTTATGTCTATAAAATTTTATTCGCATTCATGAAGTCTTGCTATTTTCAAATCTTAACTGACATTATAAATGCGATTGTGAGTTTGTTTGTTTGTTACGCCTCCACGCGTAAACTACTCAACGGATCTGGGTGAAATTTTGCATATAGGCACTTTAGGCCCTGGAATAAGACATAGGATACTTTTCATCAGCATCTATCACCACGCGGGTAAAACCGCGGGGAACAGCTAGTATATACATAAATGTATATGCATCATAATATATCTTACATTGTACTCTTCGGTGGCAATTAGATATTTATAAAAAAAACATTTGGTAGCGACGTTAACTGAGCGGTTAGATACGCCAGCCGAGTACTAGAAAGTACCCTGCCACCATGCTATGGTTTCCTCGCGATGTTTACCTTCACCGGCAGCTCAAGCTCATTGTTGGGGTTTGAACCCACGCCCTTCGGCATGCGAACCGAATGCGCTAACAACTGAGCTATTATCGCTACCCTGCTTCCCCCGAAGCCATGATATCCATTAAGGATTTCCCTGAAAAAAATATGTTCTTTACCATCTTCGACCACACTGTCACTTAATATTAAGTGAGCTGTGATCAAACAACCTGTCAATAAAAAAATATTAATATAGTTTTCAATGGTCAAGATGATAAGTGAAACAGGGAAGTGTCGCAAGGCTGTTCACCAGCTCAGTCGGTTACGTATTATGTCAGTCAGTGGACTCTGTGGGCGTCAGCCGATTACCGATCACCACTTTTTGTTGTTAAGATTGTCTTATTGTCCCGCGTAACTGGTTTCGATTTCGATATAACGATTGTGGGAAAGTCAGGGTTAAGAGTGTTGATTTTTTAAGCTCTTGTGTTATAATTATGATCTGTTAAAAAATTTAATAAACTTTTCAGATTATTTAAAGTACACGGGTGACCGAGCTTTGCTCGGCTGAAACACGGATAAAAATGAAACCTAGCTAGATCGATTTATCGCCCCTGAAACCCCCTGCATACTAAATTTCATGAAAATCGTTGGAGCCGTTTCCGGGATTCAGATTATATATACATACATTACATATATACAAGAACTGCTCGTTTAAAGGTATTAGATAAACCTAATAACGATTATTAAAAGCATTTTAAAAAAACCGGCCAAGTGCGAGTCAGACTCGGTCACCGAGGGTTCCGTAGCAAGTAGTGACAGCACTTGCCGCGTAAACATTAAGTAAAGACCGCTTTGGAAATTATAAATCAATCAAATAGTAAAACGTGAAAAATAACTTCAATATTCGCTGCAAGTACAGAACAGTAGAAAGTAAATTTATTTTATTTATTTATTTCGCATTTTGATTTTGATTTTGGTTTTCCGTACAAACCTGTAGGCATATAAGTGAAAGTTATGGTATTATTATTTTTATGGTAATTTATGCTTTCCGCAATTTTTCATTTATCTGTGCTATAAGACGTTGCTTCGTACCAAATTTCAAGATGCTGAGTTCACGGAACCTGTACCCTGTAGGTTTTGATTCCCTTGCGAGTGTCGAAAATTTGCAGCATAATCGGCTGTATCTTTTGATGGCGTTGGCATAGAAGTTTGATTTTTTCACAGCTCATAGGGACAGTAGACCTGAGTATTTGACATGAATTTCAGCTTGATACCTTCTTGACCTTCTGACACGTTCTTGAGAAAAAGGGTCTTGACAGACAGACAGACGGACAACAAAGTGATCCTATAAGGGTTCCGTTTTTTCCCTTTGAGGTATGGAACCCTAAAAAATACAACTAAATTTGCTGGCCGTGTAGGTTATGTCTGATAGATATAATCTGGGTGCCACTGACTGCCCTGTTGCCTCATTGGTAGTATGACTGCTTCAAGAGCCGTAGGGCGTGGGTTCGATTCCCACTCAGGACAAGGATTTTGTGGTATAATTAAAAATGTTTGTTCTGTGTCTGGATGTTCTGTATATATGAGAAGTATGTATTTACAATAAAAAAGTATTTAAGTATTCTATCAGCTGACTTCTATAGTACAAGCTTTGCTTAGTTTGGGGTCAGATGACGCTGTGTGTAATGTCCAAAAAACATCAGGCAAAATGTAGGTCAAACGCAAGCCAATCTGTAATAAAAAAAATATTAACCCGAAATCTGGTATCAGGTAAATTTAATTAAACTGACAACAACAATATGTCAACTGGCGACCTTAAAAGGGCCTACATTATCAAAGGTTCCATTTAAAGGTATATACATACTATTAATCCCTTACAATTTCAATCCTACAAATCTGTACAATCGTTTTATGTCCTAAGCCAATTTCATGTTTACGAGATGAGCATTAAAGTGCAAATTGTATTGATAGGCATTAAAAGCAATTTGCTCTACATGAGAGTTACCGTTGAAATATACGATCGTTTTTATTGGACCTAAGCGGTTTGCTTGGACGCTTAATGCTCATGGAGCATAAGCGGATTGCTTGGACGCTTAATGCTTATGGAGCATTCGATTTGATCAATTCCAGATACCGATTTGCTTTACGAGTATTTGTTAAGATATTGTATTTTCATTACTAGTATTAGGAGTATGTTAAAATAACTGTTTTTTTATGTGAAAGTAATGAGATGAACGAGACGCTCTCCTGATGGTATAACGCTTGGCCATGGCCATGGCGATACGTAGAACTTTGAGTAGTAAAACTAAATCCAGGGCATCGTTACTTTGGCGCTCATTACTTTGAGACTTTCGATGGTCTCAACAGCTCTGTAATGTCGCTAGCATTCAAACTGGAACATAGTAATGCTTACACACTACTGCTTGGTGGCAGAATATCTGGAACTGCGGTGATTCTTTTTTTTTTAAATTGTAGATAGGCTTACGTTTGACCGCCATCTTGCCCGATGTTAAGCGAAGATGCGGTCTATGGTGGAGCACGCTCGCCTAGAAGAAACCGATTCACTCGCGACTTGAAGGCACCCAGATTGTATCTATCAGGGAATACCCACTCGGGTAGCGAATTCTATTGTTTAGCGGTTCGTACAATGAGAGTAGATTCAAACCGTTTAGAGTTTTTGGAATATCTACCATGAAGCGATGCCGCTTCATGGTAAATATACCACCAAGTAGAGTAGAGTGTAATCTCTTTGTACATTATAATTATTATGATTGCTCTTATCAGAGTCTAATGTCACTAAACATAGTTGATTAACAAAGATAATAGTATGATAAAAGTGATAAATATAGGTAGGGAGAGACATAAAAATAAATCTGTCATTTCCGTGATTTCTAAGCTCCAATAATTGCTGGAACGAAATAAATGTAAGGCAATACCATCGGAGTAGTCAACGAACAAATCAAAATGTGTCCTTGCACTCTAAAATAGTTTGCAACTAAGCAAGCTGTTCGTATACATTCACAAAATCTCTTCTATTTTATAATTATGAATTTTGTGAATTTTCTTCATTACTCTAACACAGCAGTTCCCAAAGTATGGGTAACAACCCACCGGTGGGTCGCAAGAGGATATTGAGTGAGCCCAGAAAAATAAGACCGACCGGGTAAATTGGACATACTAAACTCATTACGATTAAAAGTTATTAAAATTGAAGTTATACTAATCTTGTTAACAAATAGCACTCCTTGTACACAATTCTAATCATTGATTAAAACTCAACTTTTTTCTTATTTAAATAGTTTTATATTCATTTAATTATACCTCTTTTTTGTCATGACGTGAATTCCGAATTCGGAAGTTTTTATTTAGTGCGTTGCGATTCAGCCAACTTTGGGAACCACAGCGTTAACACATTGAAAGCCCCAATTTGCATAACATTATGAATCGCTACATCTGTTATTAATAAAACAATGAACTTGATACCATTAGTCACACTGTATGACTTTACGTCGTGCGTAATCTGGTAACCATTTACTTAGAACGTGATCTCGTTTGATTTGTTACGTATTTAATTAGTAGTTTGAATACAGCAAGAGGTCGTCTAGGTAGGTACCACCGGAATACCAGATATTCTGCCGCCAAGCAGTAGTGTGTAAACATTACTGTGTTCTGGTTTGAAGGGTGCTGTAGCTAGCGAAATTACAGAGCTGTCGAGACTAACCATGGAAAGTCTCAAAATAATGAGCGCCAACAGCGTTGCCTTGGATTTTGTTTTGCTACTCAAAGTTCTGTTGTATCGCTGCAATGGTCATGGCGTTATCTCTTACCATCAGGAGAACGCTTCGTTCGCGTAATTATTTTTAGCAAATTTTTTGTTAATTCCACGCGGACGAAGCCGCGGGTAAAATCTAGTTTATATACTCTTATCAACATTATATTATTCCAATTTGCTGTTAGGCATAGGGCTTTATTATATTTTGCCATTTTACGCGGTTCCTTTGCTAGCCGATCCGTGTAATTTTATTACTTAATTACTTTCTTTTATGTTTTAAATCACCGCTACGACAAAATTACAGTTTTCTAGTTTTCTTAGATATTATTTGGCTCATTTAAAATCTAATTACAAAATGTTACGTCTCCGGGAAACTTGGCCAACTTTATAATTTCCGTATAATGTTTGTGAATTGTTCTCATCTAGATCTTGAAAGTTTTCGTATACAATGTTATAAATTATTGCTATTGACGCCTCAACAAGTTTTGGGTTCTTAGTAACTGTTACTTGGTAGATACCTTCTTCCTATATAGGGGAGAATATACGTAAGTATATTCTGTTTACAGCTTGTGTTAATAGAAACTGTGTTCGGGCAAATGCATTTGGATATATCTTAAAGTATTAACGCGTTGGTCATTTAATTAAATTTTGCTCTGTCGTTCTCCTTCGAGTGTAATAATTCAATCTTCTTTATTTTATTTTAAAAAAAATCTCGTCTGTCTTCTTTTAGTATAAAAGCGTACCTAATAAATTTCTTGAAACTTTGTATCATGCCTATACAAATGAATTTGACTTTTTTTATAATTCCGAATACATTTATAAAAGTACACTAATATTATAAACGCGAAATTTTGTGAGTCTGTTTGTATGTTTGTTAGTTTTTCACGCTCTCGGCTGGACCAATTTTGATGTAATTTGGTATGGAGGTAGCAGGCACCCAGGATTAACACAGGCTAATTTTTAGAAAAAATTTAGTGTTCGCGTGGGAACAGCGGGTAGCAAAAATTTTGAGAAACGGATTCCTCTGACTCCTTCATATTTTAACAATAGGTGGTATAGGGTTGGAATGAAAATGCTAATTAATCAAAGGGTAACTAATCCTCAAAGTTAATTCTCTGATATTGGTTATTAACTAATAACAAATTCATGTTACGGAATCAGCTGTACATATCCTTTGCTAAGTTAATTAAACCTACGTAAAGGATTCAAACAATCCCTATGAATCAATAATGTACTTACGTTACCTATCTGATCCAAAATTGTTTGGGAAGTCTTAAATATTGCAAGATCGTGTCGAACTCGCTCACGATTTATGTCATACTGAATCATGTTAATAATATATTTGAAGTAAAACGAGCTTTTTAAATCGTATTGAAGGTGTCAATGAATTTTGGGTAAAATAATTTTTGTTTCATTTTTTTAACTATAGTCCTAAACTTTTTCGGTTAAGTGCGTTTCAAAAACCTTTTTATATTGACTGCTTTGTTAGCTTATTGGGTAGGATATCTGCTTCAAGAGGTCTAGGGCGAGGGTTCCATTCCCACCAGGACAAACATTTACGATAAATTAAATTAATTTGTTTATTAAGGAAAAAATGAATATACCCAGTTACATTTACCTCACAATTGGTTCAGATACATAGGATGTCAAATTATAAGCTACTTATACGATAGCATGTCAGTATAAATCAAAATGTCAAAATTTACACAAATACAAAAAAGAAAAAAAATATGTTAATATGTCATGTCACAAAATAATGGAATATCAAAAAGTAGTTACAAAATAATTAAACAATAAAAAACAGATAAACAATAATCAATAGCCAATATAAAAAATAAAAAAAAATTGTTGTATGATATAAATGTAATGTTTGTTATATGTATGTATTACAAAAAATATACATAAAAATTATCTGTTTACAATAGTATAAGCTTTGCTTAGTCCTACGATATTTACTTATTAATGAGAAGACAGCGAAAATACAAATCTTGAGATAGCTTATTGTTTATAATTATAATATATAGACGACCGTCTCTATTGAAAGTTGGTTAGTGTTTCATACCAGTCATGAATATGAATAGACGAGCGATCGCTTCGTCTGATTTGTATCTTTTCCTAGATAATGTAGTCTTAATGTGTTCTCGTTCTCTTTGTGTGATCCGGTTCGATTAGTTTAAGTCATAAATATATTCAACATTGGGTATTACGTCTTGTATGAATCATTGGAAATGAAATGTTTGCTTTTCATATTTTGATATATGTACATATGTATATGTATGTACGAGTATATGGACATCGTTTTAGCACTATTATTTCAAAGGATTTCCTTGGATTCTTTGCATTGATTTTATTATCTTCGTCGTAAATTACAATCACATAACTCGTATTATAAAAGATACGCAAAGCTACCGGATACACTTTGGTGCCGGCGTAATAATAGTACCCCACCCTCTCTACCTGTGGTTGCCTTAAGAGCCGGCTAAGGGATTTAAGGCAATTTATTAACTGGATTGAGTAAGTATCAAATATATGGCGCTACGTTAAAAGTCCAAAAGTAGATATATAACAAAACAATGCATGGTGGGATATTCCTCTATTATAGATCTACAAAAAAGTCCGCGATGGTATATACCTACCTTTTAAGGATAGCTTACTATACCCATTCTTACTACCCTTGCGAAGCCGGGGCGGGCCGCTAGATAGGAATTAAAAAAAAAAAGATTTGGATGTAGGAAATGAAAACTTTTTCAAAAGTTTGTTGCTTAATTTTCATGATTACCATCATGAAAGTTTCGCAACAAGTTTTGAAAAATTTTTCATCATCATCTTCAGCCACTATTGAACGTAGGCCTCTCTTCATGCTCGGTCGACAGCTTTCTTTATCCAGTGTTTTCCCACTGCTTTACGCAGGTCGCCACAATAACTGGCCGAAAGGAGTCCTACACTACGCTTGCCTGCACGTAAAAAATCTTTTACTGATAGAAAATTACATAATTTCATCGGTCTTTATAGACTGCTGTAATTCTTTTTTTAAACAATAACTCAGTTAAAGAAGTCAACAGAATGAAATAATAAGCTGTAAAGTTATGTATATACATATCTTTGTTTCGAGGTTAAATGTGTTGGCGTTGTCTAGTAACGTCTCGTGTATACGAGTCAAGGATTTTAACGTATAAAAGTTGTAACCTATTTTTTTTGTGCTTTCTAGTATTATCTTTCGCCGATACAATATATTACAGTTTTATATAACTGATTTTCCAGTCCTGTATATTCGCCCGATCAACATCATCGAATATTTATGCCTACCTGCCATTACTTCTAATGGTATCGAGTGGTTCGTTTGTATCGACCGTCATCAGTGTTGTGTATTTATCGTTGCCAATATCGAGTTATGGTTACGTCGCGACGTCGGTCGAGTTAATTAGGTTTTTATTACTGTATTGTTGTTGATCCATGGTCGACAAATCTTACTCAACGTCATCTCAGAAGCGAGTTCCGATAAATAGGTCAAAAATACTATTTGAAAAGAATTTATTAACAAGCTGAAGAGTTTAAAAAATCTATAACCCGACTGCAATTAAAATAGCTATAATAATGAAAGGAAAAAACTTTTTAAACAAATTCATTATTCCTAATTCAATTTAAACATAACTTATATATATTTTTGTAATCCCCTTTTAATTGCCTTTATTTAGACACCCTACTTGATGGGTTTGGTTTTAATTTTTTTTTATTGACTTATTACTATTTCGCGCCAGAAATCTATCATCTTGATTGTTTTTTAATTAAAAATAATATCAAGATCCCTCCCTCTAAGGGCAACAAGGATCTAACAATATCTTAATAATAATTGTCGTAATCCATTCGACCGTTTGGAAAATACGAGGTAATAAAGAAATTTACATACATACAAGATACGCGCGAAGAACATAACCCTTCATTGGCAGTCGGGTAATTAGGCAATCATTTTATATCTCAATAAGTAACTTTGTCAATTCTTAGGCAAAAAAAAGAAACATAATTATGTTCGTGGCTATTGAAAAAAATATTTATCGATCGCGCTTTTCAGATGATTATGAGTATACTGATAGTTATCTTCCTCATTGTCACAGAGTAGGCGATAATTGAAACAAGACAGGAAACGCTGAGTAAATCTCCAGTGATACAATAATAATAATAAATAAATTACAATTAATGGAAGTGAGTTGACAATAACAAAAGTGTCAAAACGTGAAGTGTCAAATGCGCAAGATTTGTTCAAAGTGGCGAAGTCAGAGTCACGGCTGGTTTTAGTGGGCGAGGGGGAAGGAGATGGATGTTGCTCTTGTACTGGCATGAGGATCGACCTTGGAGGGGCACTGCTCGAGGCGGCCAAGCTTACCAGGTCTTGGTTCTGTCAGAGGACTGATTACGGGTAAGTGCGCGAATTTATATAAAATATTGACGCAAAGTTCTTGCTGTTCTTTTAGACTAATTTAGACCAACATCCTCGGTCACAGCGTTTTCGTTTACCATCAAGCTAGTTAGTGGCTAAGCATCAATTTCCAATAGTAAAAATATTAAGTGTTTGTAGCGATGATAGTTCATTGATAGCGCAGTCGGTTCGCACGCCGAAGGGCGTGGGTTCAAACCCCAACTATGAGTTTGAGCCGTCGATGAAGGGAAAACATCGTGAGGAAGCCATAGCATGGTAGTAGGGTACTTTCTAGTACTCGGCTGACTAGTTACCACCATTAAGTTGAAAATCTGTCGCCATTGCCAAACCAAGTTCTGGCAGCCTCACTTGAGAGCCAGTTCCGTTCCAGGCTAAGTGTGTTTACCATCTTCGACCACATTGTCACTTGACACCATGTGAGCTATGGTCAAACACCTAGTCACCTGTCAAAATAAAATAAAAAGTATTTTCTTATTATGGTTTTCTTATTTATTTATTTGCATTCATTTGATATAGGTTAATCTCCATAGTTACATATATTTTAATATTAATAATAATTATATTTTGCTACATATGGGTCTTAGTAAGCTGAAATAAATGTGTATTAAAGGTTTTATATTTTTTTTTTGTAAATCTTATCGTAAAAAGAAAACGTTATATTAACTCATTTCATCCCAATAAAAAGAAGGTAGATGATTAAAAGACCCTTAGAGGTGGGTTGGTAAAACACAATATTTCATCAAACGCCTACGTATTAATTATAATTTAATTAGTATTTTAATAGGCGCAGATGTTATTTTGTTAAATTAACAATGGTAACATCGTCACAACTGGTTAATTGCCTTCGCAATATTTTCCATAAAATAACAAATTTCAGACTAATAAATGAACGAATTCCCGCCAGATAGCAATTAAAAACTTTTCGTAACGCAATTTACTTGCGAAAATGTTACCAGAGCTCATTTAACGTGCACCTTTTGCTAGTTCTAATGAAACATTCAGCCGTCTTCGAAATTTTTTTGTATTAAGGAAAAGGTTATTGGCCTAGACATTTATGTGCCACACACGCAACGGAAACCTGAAAGTTATACGCATCATGCTATTTTAAAAACTAAATTAATCAGTAAATATCTCAACTTATAATACAATAATTCAAAAATACAAATTACTTTTATATTGACATAAAAACCATAAGATAAACATTTACATTTATATCACGAATATTACAATTTATTTATTTATTTCATAACACACAAAACAGAATGTAATAATTTCAATTCAATTACAATAATAATATAAGATTGGTATCTCTAAATATATATAACTCAAAGGTGACTGACTGACATAGTGATCTATCAACGCACAGCCCAAACCACTGGACGGATCGGACTGAAATTTGGCATGCAGGTAGATGTTATGACGTAGGCATCCGCTAAGAAAGGATTTTGATTAATTCTACCCCCAAGGGGATAAATTGGGGATGAAGTTTGTATGAAACTTTGTCAATTTTAAACCGATCGGGCTGAGACTTTGCATGCATAAAGCTACTACTATGACGTAGGCATCTCCTAAGAAAGGCATCCCCTAAGCTACACTATCCCTGAATTTATATCCCGACATTCCTACGGGACTAGCGCGGGTGAAACCGCGGGGCACAGCTAGTGTCAAAAAAATCTCTAATGTCAATAATGATACCTACTATCAGTAAAAAACTTTAAAAGTGATAGAGCTGTTACGCTCTTTACATCTATCCCATTGATCGGTCAAGTTTTTACAATATGTCAATAAATATGCTAAGATGTTTTTCCAGTTGTCAAATCAATGTCAGCCACACCGTCATGCATAGCAATTTTGTTTTAAATCTTTATTTAGAGTGCTTTTTCGAACAGCAAAAATGTCTCACCAACATTATTTAACGTAAAATTGGTTGCAATTGTATTATAACGTAACTTTCAATTGACAACCGACAATCTCTGAGGCTTGATGAGGCCCCTCTGTTGTTTTCCTAACTACGCCCCTGGCTAGTGGAAAGTTTATCGGAAAGGAAACTGCAATAAGTTGCTGTCTTAGAACATATCCTTGTGCTCAGTTTAAATATTTATAACTTTTAAGCTTTGAAGATTAGTTGTAGCTTGCGAGAAGAGATGCAGCTGATTAAATACAGCTCCACTAAACTGATTCAACAGTACTGCTAAAAGTTATTTTTTACATATACTGCTCCTTGTTCGGTAAAGGTCTGTTCCGAGCAACTGTGGTCAAGCGGTAGATTCCATTTTCATCCTTATTATTTTATGATGAGGGAACACTGCATGGGCGGACGGAACGTGGGATTATTTTTAGGGAGCCTGCTCTTAAAAAAATATGTATTAGATTACCGTCTCGTTTCTTTGTTTTTTTTTTTATATAATCTGATAACTCTATAATGTAGCTGTTATGTTTTGGTTATTAAAATTGTATTATTTCCCAGAATGCATTAAGTATTTTAAGTGTTGTGTTTTATCGGTTAATATCTTATCATATATTGCTATATTTTTAATTGATAACTATTCCATATTAGGCACGATATTGATTGTTTGTCCATTTGCTTTTAGTCAATTGCCAGTTCAATGATTTTTAGGAAAATGTCATTAACAAATTTTGGAATAGCTTATTCTTTTTGCGATTTTTTAAATTATAGAATAATAGAATACTAAATTTATTGTACACCAAACATACAAAAGAGATAATTACAAAACAAAGTCGTCCGCCGCGTCGGTCTGTCTATTCGCGATAAACTTAAAAACTACTGAACGGATTCATGAGAAAACCTTAGGTATATAATTAGTCAAGGTTTTGTTTAGCTTTTGTTTAGGGTGCAATGTGGATACACATTGCACCCGTGCGAAGCCGGGGCGCGTCGCTAGTAAGAGATAAAGAAAAAAGATAATAACAAAACAAAAACAAAATCGACTAATATATGGTAGTACAACGGCGGCCTTATCGTCTAGAGCGATTTCTTCCAGACAACCTTTAGATGGATGGAAGTACCTGGATGTTTTTCATTACCTAAAAACACGGATAAAACAACGTTTTCTAAAAATGAAATCTAGCTAGATCAATTTATCGCCCTCGAAACCCCCTGCATACTAAATTTCATGAAAATCGTTGGAGGCGTTTCCAAGATTCAGATTATATATATACATATATACAAGAATTGCTCGTTTAAAGGTATTAGACAGATAAGGTTGGCGGGGTAAAAAAATACCGAAAAAAGGTAAATAAAATATATGTTTAGACATAGGTCCAACAAAAACATATGATAAAAACATATTATAAATAAATGATGAGTACAATGTCATTCTTTCGATTTAGGTCTAAAGGTCTGCGTTTCCCCTGTATACATACCCGTAGTTATATATAACCTACGAAATAAGGCAAAGCATATCTGTTTGTGACACGTTATGTGAACCTAATTTCCATAACAATGGTTGAAAAGGCAAATATTAAATTTTTCAAAACAAATGTATTTACTTTGTATGCTATCTACCCACAGAACATGCGCCGTGTATTTATCATTAAAGGTAACATTAAAATTTGGCAAACGGGTTAAATTGGAATCAGCAAAAACAACGATGCGATGTTCTACCTGTATCTTTTTACACATTAAAATGTAATATGCACGATTATCACGCCTTTAGCTGTTACTTTTCCAATCCTAAAATCAGTTTTTTTTTTTTATGTAAACGTAAAGGGCAGCAGCGTCTTCCTTGAACAATCACACCTAACTGCGCTCGCCAACCCGCCTGCCAAGCGTGGCGAGTATTGGCAAAACCCCCCGCAGGAGGAGACCATGTCCAGTAGTGGACGTTCTATGGCTGATGATGTGATGACCATTACAGCGATACACGAAACTTTGTTTAGTAAAACAAAGTTCAGGGCATCACTGCTTTGGCGTTCATTAGTTTGAGACTTTCGATGATTAGTCACAACAGCCCTGTAATTTCACTAGCTACAGTGCCCTTTAAACCGAAACACAGTCATTGCCAATACTCGCCACGCTTAGCAGGCGGGTTGGCGAGCGCAGTTAGGTGTGATTGTTCAAGGAAGACGCTGCTGCCCATCTTCCGGATAACATCCCTTAGCCGACTTTTACGGCAACCACGGGTAAAGAGGGTAGAGTACAATTCTTACGCCGGCACCACGAATCAGAACATAGTTATGTTTACAAACTACAGCTTCGCGACAAAACATGTTATCTGCGGTGATATCTACTTAAACGACCTCCGCTAAAGATATCTACCACCAAATATACGTATATAAATTTGAATTATTCTTTTAACTCTGGGCACTGCGCCTTCTCAAGGTTTTACACCAACCCAAATAAATACAAACAGAGAGAGAAATATGTGGTTGTATACTGTTTTAATCTTGCATCAAGGAAATGAAAAAGTTGGAAATGGATGTCTGTACATTTTTAAAGAATTGCTAGCGCATGTTGTTTCCCTTTCCAGTTATGCGATGAAAATATAATTGGAATGAAAAACAAACATTTTTTTTTTACTATATCATATTCACGTTATATAATATACGGGACAACACGACTTATGGGAACATTTGGACGTGTGGGTGCGGAGCGTAGATTAGTTTCACACAACGCAATTGTGACATGTTAAAAATTTAAATAAATGTATAAATACGGGGTTGGGCCGGCGAATGAAAATACAATTCGCCGGGTTGGGCAGATAAATAAAATAAAAACTACGCTGAAACAAGTCATCGTTTTGAGTAAACTTTTAGTATAGAAGCAACTCTGTAATCGCGAAATTATCATCTGTTCCGTTTTTAATCCTCGAACACAAATAGATGTCTATCTATGGCATCGTAGTTCCCGAACGGCTAATGGCTATCGTTTTTATTTGAAAGTTGCCTTGATCGATTTTTTACTATAACTATTTGACCTGATAAACGTTGTCCTGTCCTAGCTTAATTGTCAATCGAAAAAATAACTTTTAAAAAAATATTAAAAAATTGCCTCATAAAATTATAGAGTCCATAAAACGACGAAGCTTGCCTGTATATATATGTTTTTTTTTTTTAAGTTCTTGTACATACACAGTTCGTACAAAGAAAAATTAATTATAATAAGTTCGATTATGATTTATTTCCGCGTATCTTTTAGTGAGATTATAAATTAGTAAGAATTAGGAAGTAATAATGACGAATCTAGATCTATAGTTTTAAATATCATTGCTCTGGATATACATACATATTGATAGCAGCGACATCTGCACCGACCTAATCCAGATTCATTTCACGTGTCCGGTTACGTGTTGTTTTCCGGGTCAGGCTGGTTTGAGGGGTAGACTGTAGACATTTGGCCGTTTGCCAATATGTATGCAAGCGATATTTAAAATTATCGCCACACAAGTATTTATACTTACATGTTATTTTAGTAAAGTGTTGCTAGCTTATTTTTTCTAATGTA
This sequence comes from Biston stratarius, assembly GCA_950106695.1. Lineage (NCBI taxonomy): Eukaryota > Metazoa > Arthropoda > Insecta > Lepidoptera > Geometridae > Biston > Biston stratarius. Next base: position 4,333,062 of record OX467108.1, read on the forward strand.
AATAAGTTACAACAAAGTTATTAAATAGTAAAATAAATATTTCACACATTTTTTTTTATTACCCGACGCCAATGAAGGGTTCTATTTTTTGCGCGTATCTTGTATGTATGTATATTTGTTAATTTATTTATTACCTCGTATATTCTAAACGGCTAATGGATTTCGAAAAAAAAAATTGGGTGTTTACGCATAATATTAGGTAATAAAAAAATACCTACTCTATCGAACAGATTATCAAAATAAAGGAAATTAAAAGGGGATTACAACAATATATATATAAGTTATATGTTTAAATAAAATTAGGAACAAATAATACATTAGTTTAAAATGTATTTTCCTTTAATTATAGCTATTTTGTTCGCAGTCGGGTTATAGATTAAATAAGCTTTTCTGCTTGTTTTTTGTTATTATCAATCCTTCAATAGCGAACGCACTACAGATGGTAGGATTCTGTATGCCTATATACGTATATTCTGTACGGAAGAGTTTTCTGTGAAATCTGCTATAAGATGACCAAAAATTTTAAAAGTTAAAAATATATCTTTGTTCAATACTCTCTTTTGTCTATAATCACAAAACACTCTTAGCTCTTCAAAGAAACTGTAAGTCAAGCACTTTTTTCATGTCTCTGTAACATTAGTAAAACATCAACAATTTTTTTTTAATGTTTGTTCTTTTCAGTCTCGTTTTTTAGGGTTCCGTACCCAAAGGGTAAAAACGGGACTCTATTACTTAGACTTCGCTGTCTGTCTGTCTGTCCGTCCGTCTGTCTGTCACCAGGCTGTATCTCAAGAACCGTGATAGCTAGACAGTTGAAATTTTCACAAATTATGTATTTTAGTTGCTGCCATAACAACAAATACTAAAAACTAAATAAAATAAATATTTAAGGAGGGCTCCCATACAACAAACGGGTTTTTTTTTGCCTTTTTCATAGATAATGGTACGGAACCCTTCGTGCGCGACTCGCACTTGGCCGGTTTTGTTTAAGACGTTTGCCGCCTTTGACTCGCCTTGTGGTCATCGATGATGATCGAAGATGAAGCACGCAGAATTACAAGACACATATTCACATTGACGTTGAAAAAAAAATCTAGATTATCTCTCTGGAAACAAGTAAGCCGGCAGATTGTTCCATTCCTTGTTTATGAACTGGTTTCGCCACAGACGCGTATCTCAAAATAAGTCCAATCCAAAACTGCAGAGTGTCGAGTTCCTGGGCTTGTCGTATAGATGAGACGCGCCAATTAGCCTTCCTATTGGACTGGCGCCAACGACTTGAAACTGCGGGGTTTGGTAGTTTCTGCTCGCTTACCTAAGGTTTTTATGGTGATTGCTTAGCTTTCAATATTTCTTTAGAGTAATAGACGTGTATCTGAATGTTATTGATTTTATGGAATATTACTCTACGGTTATTTTTTTTTAAATGTTTTATTGTATCTGGTTTGAGATTGTAAAAAAGTGTTTACCGAAATTTTTTCGTCTTTATAGTAAAATACTAATTTTCAGTAACGAACTTCTGGCAAATACATACATTCGAACATTGAACCTTCTCCTTTTTTGAAGTCGGTTTAAAACTGGGAAGCTGTCGGTAAAAATATCATTTGCACTTAAGACAAGCATGAACTAAAGTTAAAAAAAAAACACGACAACAAACTATATAATACAAAACAATATTTCGTTTACCAAAGCCCCAGACAAATTCTCATTTTTAAATGAAATTTCGCACCAAAATATCTAAAATCCGAACTACATATATATGTATTTCAAATGTTTGCGTTGAGTAATATATTGCATATAAAAGTATTTAAAATAAATAAAAATAGTCTTTATTTACTCTGACCATTAAAATATAAATTCTTAATATTAAACTAACTATCAGCTACTACCAGGTCAGCCTGTTTTGAGACATAGAACTCCTCTAGTTTTCTAAAAGTATTTACTAATGTTAAATTAAAAAGAAACACACAAGTAGGTAAAATAAAAAGTATAAAACGTTGCATTGTAACGAGTAGCGATTTTATGTAAGACTAGCCGCTCCCCGCGGTATTACTCGCGTGGTGATGGATGATGATGATGATGAAAAGTATCCTATGTTTTATTCCACGGCCTAAAGTATCTACATGCAAAATTTTATCCCGATCCGTTCAGCCGTTCTGGCGTGATTGAGTAACAAACATCCACCCATCCATCCATCCCTACAAACTTTCACATTTATAATATTGGTAGGATTAACAAAAAAAAAACACTTTATCCAAAAATACTAAATCTGACTGCAGAAAATGATTGTGTGTGATCAACTCGATTTTAAAACAGGAAAATATCCCAACAGGCAACTATCTCAAATGCAGTTTATCTATCAAATAGAGCGCAGTATCCCCCCCATTGTCGCTTGCAGGGGGCTGCGGAGTCCATTCAGCGACTTGATTAATACGCTCCAATGGAGCTCGCTGTACCCGACCTAGTTCCCAAAGACCAGCGAGAAGCGAAAAATTGTGGGTTATTTTAAGTGGGCAAAAGCCTGCGGAAAGATGGCGTACTTGTGAGAAAATCTAGTATGTAAGAGGGGCTTGCGGGCTGAGAGTTCTGAAATCCGTACTAACGTTAGTATGAAATCGGAGAAGTGTAGTTAACATAATATCAATGTCAATACTATGAAATAAAGTATGTAGTTGTCGATTGTTCTACAGAAAAATGTCATTGAAATATCAAGTTTTTTTTTATAAGATTTGGTTTAAGTTTATCCGCCATCTCACCTGATGTTAAGTGACGATGCGGGCTAAGATGGAGCTTGCTAGATTATATTCCACGAGGAAGATCCACTCAGGACACTCACTCAATATGTATGCAATAGCTATTTTTAATCGACTTCAAAAAAGGACGTTGTTCTTAATTCGGTCGGATTAAAAAAAAAAACACGGAACTCGAACTTGAATCGATTTGAATTTTTTTTTTTTTTATTTTTTAATTATACTTTTACCTTATTCTTAAGTTTTAATTTCACATTATTCAGTAGTTTGATTTTTTAAACTAAAATGCCTAAATCTACCCTTGTTAGTTTACCCAAGTGAAACTCGTTAAAATATTACTATCATTAATATCATTAGTTGCAAATGGGAAGGCCTTGGAATGGTTGTCTTTGTTGGAAGTTGGCTGATGTAACCGTGGGATCAACCGTATTTATTACAATAGGTTAACAAATCACTTAAAAATTTAAATGATCCATTACAAACTAATTTTATATGATTTCGTACAATTTTCATGTACCTTGTAATGATGTTACGTATTAAAATTTATAGCGTTTCGTATCGACTACAGTTCTATAATAGTATACACTATACACTTACAATAAGATAGTAATATTTACATTGAATGTGAATTTGTTAGTGTCTATGTAGAATAGGTAATATAATAGAATAGGTTTTTCTAACTTTGCGTGCTTCTTCTTCGACCACGTCATCGCTTACCAGCAGGCGAGTTGGTGGTCAAACGCGGACATGATCATATTTAAAAAAAATGAAGTGTTTCCTATATCCGATTTATATCTTGATATATGTATATCAAACTGGGTTCGACGATATGTATCAATATCCTCGAACCTTGTTTTTATTGCCGATAATGCAAAAAAAAAAATGCTAAATAACTTTTGAGATTGCTAAATAAAATGACAATAACCAAGTTTTTTTTACGCAGATTAGACAATATTATTAGAATTTGTAGGACAGCAAGGATGATTATTATTTAAGAACATACAGGTTTTTTAAGTCAATTTAATATTCAAAGACAAACAAGATCTCTATAATATCATCGTCATGTTCATCTTGTCGTGGTAGGGCTTGGGATGTTGATAGGCCACTTTAAGGTTCCGTAATCATCGGCACCACAAGGGCCTCTTTACCTCCACTAATCTACTTTAGACAGATACAAAATCTACACTTGAATTTAAAAAAAATTGTCTGTGGTCTCTCCTAAATCTTTTGTCATCAAATAAGCAAAGATCAAAAAATGCTAAAATTAGCATTAAAAATGCCAAAATTGCTACAGTCTTCACCTCAAGCTGAAGGTTCCTTCCGCCATATTATTGCACTTCGCAAATAAAATTGAATGGTTTTAGCATCAATTTTTTGACGTTTCTTCAATTCTTACTGAGGTATCCTTTTGAAACTTGTCAGATGAGAAGCACTGGTTGAAGTTTCAAATTCCATTTCAAACGGAATTCATTCATCAACTCTACTTAGCGAATCTCGAACTAGGAAACCGCATTTCATTAGCAAATGTACTCAGTACTCACAGAGCCGTATACAGCATTGAAGTGCAGAATTCTGCTGCAAACTAATATTGATATTGTTAACGACGTATATTTTTAACCGACTTCAAAAAAGGAGGAGGTTCTCAATTCGACTGTATGTTTTTTTAAGTCTAAAGTGCTTTCCTATGTTTTCCAGTTATTGATTAGTGTCAAATTAACTCTTTATTGTGCATGCCAAAAATAGAAAAAAAAAAAAAAAAAAAGCAAAAGAATCTTATGAGCTAGTGCCACAAACAAACTGATTGAAAAAGTTACTTAAACAATTTCACACTGTGATTATTGTGGATGTGGAATTATTGTAGAAATTTCCGATGCATACAATCTCTGAGTAATCTGTCCGTTCGCCTTTTTATGTCTTCTCATAAATATTTTTCACATCATCATCAATTGCATCGAAAATTTTATTCAGTATCGTGTTCACGATATTATTTTCGAATTTATCATCAATGATTTATTTCTTTGGTGTAATTCATGTAATACGTTATTCGTAGTACCTATGTATATTTATAAGCTCATACATTATTAAGCAAGGTATTCTTAATAAAATTTGCACGTTTAATAATTTCCCATGCAGAAAAAGGAATTTACCTGTAAATAAATTTAAAAGGAAGATTAAGAAGTTCTGCGTACTTAATCCCTTTTTATTTAATAAACGAATTTATGAGATTGTGGCTTTTAGAATCTTCTTTCTCGTATGAAGTTACTTGATGTTAGTGTATTGTAATTTGTGATTTATGTGTATTAAAATTTAAGCTGACGTAATTATTATATAGATTTATTTTTATTAGGAATTTATTTATTATCTATTACATTGTTATATTGACATTTTATTTTGTAATTATGCAGTTATGACTTGCCTAGTGTAACTGAAAGTGGTATAAGGCCAATAACATAAATAAATAAGATTCGAAATCCGTCTCAAAGCCAGTAATATAAAGATTTATGTTCAGTATTATAAATATTTAGCAGATGGCTCTTTTAAAAGTTTATATCAATATAGTCATAGTGACCTTTGGAACTGATTTGATGACCCTGTTAGCTCATTTAGTATATCTGCTTCAAGAACTGTAGGGCGTGGGTTCGATTCCCACCAGGACAAACATTTATTTGACGATAAATATTTGTTCCGTGTCTGTGACAAAAAAATTGTACCTATATATGTATTTTGTAAGTTATGTGGTTTCCATAGTATGGTCATGGACAGGCGTTACCTCTTACGATCAGGAGAGCGTATTGTTTGTCACATTACTATTCTGCATTAAAAAAAATAGTCGCGAGATTATTAAGATTATTCGGAATAAACGAAATGAAACAGTTGATACATTTACCTTTTGCTATTTGAGTTTGAGCTGGTAAAAGTTATTTATTCAGATTTTATTAAGGTAATATATTTTTCTCCTAATTCCATTTTGTTTTTGTTTCTATTAACTATCATCCTAATCTGTTGCACCTGTGTCTACAAGTCGTCGCAATCAGCGAAGTAACGTTCATTGCAGTTATCTTCTTAGTCAGTTTTCTCTCCAATTATTTCCATCCTAAATCCAAAATGTCATTCCGATTTCCAAACACGTATTCTAAACTATCAGTTGTCGGATTCGGCCCGGAGATCGCTAACTATACAAAATAGTGGTATTTCACCAACTTTCTCCCATCCCCGGTTCGTGACGGAGATCGCTGTGTACTTTGTACTAAGTTGCTATGCACGACCGTATTGATAGCTCTTAAGTTATTGTAGAAATTTGATCTGCCCCGTTAGTTCATTTGGTAGATTATTTGCTTCGGGAACTGTAGGGCGTGGGTTCGGTTCCCACCAGGATAAACATTTATGTGACGATAAATGTTTGTTCTGTTTTTGGGTGTTCTTTGTGTATTATAAGTATGAGGATAGACGACATACGTTTCAGATCTTTATTAAACGGCTACCCAAAAAAAAAAAGTGTAAGAGTGGGGTGGAGTGGAGTGGAATGTTTTCAGGGTTCATGTATGTATCAGCATCATCATCAGCCGTATGACGTCCACTGCTGGGCATAGGCCTCCCCCATTGATTTCTATAAAGTCCGGTTGGAAGCGGCTCGCATCCAGCGCGTTCCTGCGGTCTCTATTAGGTCGTCGGTCCACCTTGTGGGTGGACGTCCTACGCTGCGCTTGCCGGTCCTTGGTCTCCACTCCAAAACTTTGCAGCCCCATCGGCCATCTGATCTGATCTGATTGCCGATGGGGCATGTATGTATATGAAGTTCTTATTCCACCATTTTTTTTTAAAGTTATGGTGCCTGACCAAATGTGAACAACATTTGAACATAAAGAAAAACATTTATTATTTTGCAGTCGTACTTTTTATTTTTATTAATTAAGCTTGTTTTAGTAAGTTTTGTTTAGCGACCCGCCCCGGCTACGCATGGGTACATTTTAATTTAGCGGCTTTTTAACGATTTGATTACAAAACAGTGAATTTATTTTCTTATAAACAAACTTAACTAGGATGCATAGTATATAAAATCCGTAAAAGAATATCTAAATGACAATGAAATCCGTAATACAATTCGTCACGTGGTTTAGAAAAAGTAAGCGGATATACAGATAGCGATTGTGTTTTATACTATTTGTAGAATAACTTGTGTAAAAATTATCTCTGCATGTATGTGATATCAAATAGCAATGGCGTCAAAAACTAGTAACGGTCAAAACAACCCGATTACAATTATGATCTCAGATATTAATCTCATCTGTCGTTTTGTTTGAAATTGCTTAAAACGCTGGCTTGTCGATCAGACATTCCACAATTTTAAACATTTCCTCGATGGTGTAGGACAGGACATTAAAGTTCAAATTCTTTTACCCACAAGGCGATCAACTCTATGAATGGACTGCGGAACGATTGCTTTCAATTAATTAGTAAGTTTACAAACTCCCCTCAATAATATTGTCAATTTTTCGTACAAGCAACGAGCGATAGTTTTTCCAAAGACGTACAAACTACTTGTTTACCGACGTCACGCGGTCATGCCCGGTGCGTTTGCGCCGGCACGCTCGGCCGCCTCTGGACAGTCATTGTCAAGGATTGTTGCTGCTTCTAACTGTTATAGGTTTGTGGCGATATTTACCAATTTCAGTGAGCATGTGTTAGGTAATCAGGTATTTCGTATGTTAGCATATTTCGTTTGCCTTCTCAAGTTTGTCATTCGTCATTGACATCCTTTGGTTACATTAGTAGATGCCAGTTAAACTCATGACTCTTATTCAATCGAAAACTGATCCAAGATGAAAAACTCGCTACCTCGGCATAGAGCAGTTGTTTTTTTTTTAAATTTAATTGTTCTGGTTTTAATCCATACTTACCAGAATCCACATTAAGTTTATACCATTGTAATCAACAGCGAAGTTGGCGATGTATTTGCAGATACCTACTCATATTCGATGGTGATTGATCATCATCAGGTAACCCGTCTGTTTGTTTGCCTCCTATGAAAAATACGACTTTTTTATAGTTAACAGGCTAGGCGTTTGACTACAGCTCACCTTATTTAAAGTGCCGAAGACAGTAACACACCTAGTTTGGAATGAAAATAGATCTCAAGTGAGGCTGCTGGAATATATCGTACCAAACTGTAACACACGCAACCAAATCTACTATAAAATGTGTTCCTATCTCCATAAACTGGGCTTGTTTGTAATCTTACCCAAGCGTCCCAGATTCATCCTTCGCTGCGCAAACATTTGATCGAGATAGTGGGCCAGTAAATGCTTACGAAAGAGTTAAAACTTTGGAGGACCTATGTAGATAAATGACTGTGAACATCAGGTCGTTTATGCAAAACAAGTTGAAAATCTGCAGCCAAGCGCCTAACGGCGTGTTCCGGCAGCCTCAATTGAGAGCCAGTTCCATTCCAGGCTAGATGTGCTTTACCATCTTCGACATCGTCACTTAACATCAGGTGAGCTGTGCTCAAACACAAAAAAAAAGAAAAATGTTATTGTTCTTTTCGTAATCTACGTTTTCAATGCACTGGAACCTGTTGCATTCACATTCTGAAGGTTTTGATTAGATTAAACGCGCTTGCTTTGCCATATAATGACTAGATAACAAAAGATTAAAAAATGATTCGTCCTCGTTCGTTACCTGCATCGATTCAATAAGAAAATGTCATCATCATTTACTAGTTTTAGACAAATTATATATATATTTTAAATAAATAAAATGGTGACCCTCGTTCCAGCTCGTTCCTGGTGCAAAGGCTGGCCATTGCTGTCCAGCCTCTTGGGTGCATTTGCATCAGGTACAGTCAGGGACGGGATGTTTTTGACCGAATGTCGCTGAAATTTAGAAAATAAATCCAATAAAAATAATAATAAAAATGATTCCAAGAAAAAAGCATTGTACTCGCCTACCTTCTGACTATGCTATGCAAATAAACAAGATTGGTAATGTATTTGTCGTACCCCTGGTACTCCAGATATCCATAAATGACGGAGATTGCTTACCATCAGACAACCCGTCTGCTTGTTTGCCACCTATAGCATAAATTAGGTACTTTTGTTTATGTATTTTATAAAAGGATCAACAAACAAAATATCAACAACTTTTACAATAACGTTCAGTTCTAGATTTTATATCCAAGTTGTGTCAGAATTATTCAACGGTACACACTAGCGCCATCTAGCCCGAAATTAAGCAGAGATTGTACAATGAGAACTATGGGAACCAGATAACTTATAAAATACTTATATACTACATATAACTTCAACTTTTTACAAGAATTAAATAAAATTTAATTACATACATATGTACATTTAGAACATCTATTAGTTGTGCAAGCTTCACTTATTTTAGAACTAGATGGCGCTATGTAAAAAAATGTTGACCAATATTTATTGTTTTTCTTTAGTTTTACACGCGATTTCTGGGATAAAGTGTTGAACCAGAGTATAAGCATTTAAAATGTTATCCAGATGCGTTTAGCCATTACAGCGAGAAAAAGTAAAAAAAAAAAAACATATACTAGTATGTATATTATATACATACTTTCGTCTTTATAATATTCGTGTTATTTACTTTCGCCAAGTTCAAGCAACATCGGAAAATAACTATCATCTTAGAGGTTCTAATTATCTAATTTCTTTTGTCCCCAGCTTTTCCCAAAAAGTGGACGAGGAGGAGGGCGGTGGTGGGGTGCCGTTGCATCCTCCCGACGGCTTTTACACCCATCAACACGGCATCCACAGCCACCATGCGCACACCGCGGAGCCCGACCGAGGGTACATGGACGGCAACCGTTACGTCACTTCCGTTCATCGACCGTTGCCTGGTGAGTTCAGTAGCATAGATACAATATGACATACAAGAAATGGTACTACTTTGTTATGTTACTACTTTTGTAGCGATGATAGCTCAGTTTACTTGGTGGTAAATTTCCTTAGCAGGAGGACGTCTAGGTAGGTAACAACGCAGTACCAGATATTCTGCCGCCAAGCAGTAGTGTGTAAACAGTACTGTGTTCCGGTTTAAAGGGTATTGCAGCTAGCGAAATTACAGAGCTGGGAAGACTAACCATCGAAAGTCTCAAAATAGCGATGCCCTGGACATTTTTTTGCTACGCAAAGTGTATTGCTACAATTTCTACCGGATTCATTTCGGAGATTGTGCCTTGGAGTTGCACGACTTGGTTCCCCTTTTCCCTTTTTTATTACCGGACGGCCAGACAAACGCTACCAAAGTATCACCCGTACATGGTGGACGTTCCCCATGTGTGCACTAAGGGCTTCGAATCCACATTCATTTTTCGCACAGCGAGGATGTGGAACTCTTTGCCGGAGTCTGTTTTCCGAAAAGTACAATATGAGTGTCCTCAAATCAAGAGTAAACATTTTTTTTTTATGGCTGACAGGCTATGTGTTTGACTACAGCACACTTGAGGGTTGTAGTATAGTTTTAGTTTAGTAGCTAGCCAGCCAGGTACTAGAAAGTACCGCTACGCTATGGTTTCCTCACGATGTTTTCCGTCACCGGCAGCTCAAGCTCATTGTTGGGGTTTGAACCCACGCCCTTCGGCGTGCGAACCACTGAACTATCATCGCTACAATATTCAATACGCTAGTTCCTTCTAGGTAGGCGTGTTCCATGCATCCAGTCCACATCGTTGCTCAACATCAGGCAGAATGTGGTCAAACGCGAATTAAAAAATAAATCCTTGTTGTGTTTTGTTTTACGGGAACAGTACACCAGTAATGTCGACCTTTAACCTATTTTTACAAACAACGTTTTTATTTAAAATGTGTTATCTCTTTCCAGCATTAAACCATTCGAACTCGTCATGCTCGTCAGCGTCGAACGCGTCGACGGGAGCGGGCCTGTGTCAAACCGCGGAGCCCGCGCCCCCGCACTATATCGCTGCACCCCCAGAGGGTTTTGGCATGGCGGTGCATGCCAACAGGTCTGTGGAGAGGTGAGCAGGCTAACTTAAATATTTGGTAAAGTTGTGTTGCAACATGTCATCTTAAGAGCTCTGCCTCATTAAGACGCCATGGCGACGTCGCCGGCTACGTATCCAAGCAAGTTGGAAGTGTGGCCACGAGCTACAGCCTACTACGTGGCTTCTGGATACTCTGGCGGCCTGGCGACGTTGCCACTATAATGTACACGGTAAACTGCACCTCGCTCACTCAATCGCCAGTAAAAAAAAAATACCACTTCGGCTTCGATCTAATATAAAAGAACGAACCCATAGTTTATTTTATTCTTCTTCCATTTTTCTGCGACATAGAAAACAAAGAAGTGCGATTTCTTCTACATCCATTCCTGACGACGTAAACGAAGTGACTGTCAAGACGCCATGGCCACTCGACTTGGCGGGCTTTGGATGCCAGAAGTAGCCAGGCTTACGCCGCTGGCTACGTCGCCATGGCGTCTTAATGAGACAAAGCTCTTAAGAGCCATTCGATTCCGCTCTGCTAGTTCAATTAATTTTCATTTTCTACTTACAGTATCGAACATAGCTGATAGTTTAGTAGGATGGTGCCTAAGAAGGTACAATATTATCTGGCCAAACAATATATAAAAGAGTTCTTTTAGCATAATTACGGGATTACTGCTGGTTGCCAGACATAACTCGTCTTCATAAACATTTTAAGAACTTTTAGCTAAGCAGGTTTCCTCGCGATGTTTTCCATCACCGTTTGGAGGTAACGGCAATACTAGCCAGTTAGGCAACTATTCAGTGTGGTGGAATATGGCCTTACCGTTCTCAGAACGAGAAGAGGCTCGCGCCCTGCTGTAAGAATAGAAACAGGGCTACTCGAGACTGCTATACAGGGATGCCCTGGACTACTCAAAGTTCTCGGTACTGCTGAATGGTTATGGGTAGAAGTTCTGTTACGATCATTAGACCGTCATGTTCTTTGCCATAAAAATATTATAGCTATCTGCAATAACTGATTGCGAGGTATGGCTCAAACATTCGTAGATTTTGAAATGCCTTTCGTAATAAAAACCCATAAAACATTTTCGTGCATTTTAGAATCTAATCAATTAAATTTAACTTGCAATTATTTTTAATTGACAAAATGCTATTTAGATATCAAAGTTGTGGTACGACACATGATTATGTATGAGACGAAAGTTTGGAAACCTACCAACCACCTATGGTTTGTTCGTGTCATGGAGATTATCCAAGCCTCGTTTTAGACTTGGGGGAGTTGAGACATAAAAGAAAAACATTTAGTTTTCTGAATAAATTCAAAATCATTTATGGATTTCTTTTTATAGTTGACAGGCTTGGTATTTGACTACAGATCACCTGATGTTAATTGACGGTGTGGTCCAAGAACAATTAGCCTGGCATGAAATTGATTCTTAAGTGAGGCTGCCCGAACAAACCAAGGTGCTTGAAGGCAGATTTTTGACTAGCCAACCGAGTACTGGTAAGCACCTACCACCATGCTATGGTTTCGTCATGATGTTTTCCAGCACCGGCAGTGCAAGTTCTTTGTTGGGGTTTGAACCCACGCTCTTCGACGTGCAAACCGACCGGGCTAATCACCGAGCTCTATCATCGCTACAAATCGGATCTGGCAGATCGATCGGATTCTATCTCTGAAGGGATTTAAAGATATTATATAACTTTGGTTTATTTTTTTTTATCGGTTTCTGGTATATATACCTACCAGAATCTGGTATATAACCAGTTCTTAATTTTGGTGTAAGGATATGTTTGTATTATTTTTATACTTAGCAAAATTTGTTTTGTGTAACATTTTCTTTTTCTCACCACATAGGCGTGGCACAGACGTATCTCTGATTGGAACTACAGGGATCACACAAAAAGATACAAGGTTACCCCAAAAAAGGGGTAAATTGACTAGAGGGTACGTCAAACGACCTCGGGAATGCCTGTCATGTGACCCTTCAATAACTTAGATAACACTTAACTTTCCTGTTGTGAATTTGAACTTACTTGACTTGCCTTTGGCTATCTCACTCGCTACCTAAAAATGTAATTCTCGCTAAATTTAGTTAATGCGAAGTACGTTTAACAGTATGTTATATTCTAAGCTTAAATATTAAAATAGATAGTACACAACAGTAACTATTGTTGCTTTCTAATTTCTTCATTTTATTGTACTTTGCATGAACTATAAAAAACATAATGACACTTACCTATAACCTGTTGATTTAAAAGGCATGACAAATACAGATTTTTACAGCTCCAAAAAGACCTTGGTTCACTTTTACGAATTAATTATAATATTATCAATACAATAAAAGTGTTAAATTGTTGATATAGTTTACGTTATAATGGCGCGCAACAAGAAAAAGAGTTTATACTTAAGACTCTTAGCAAACTTAGGTTGGGTACAGACCGATATTATTTATTGAACATGGTAATGTCTCGGCACTAAAATGGTTGACGTTCCTTGGTCGAGTCTGTAGCAATCTTTACTAGAGAATCTGCATTACGCTCTCTCTACCTCTCATTCTTCATGTTTCAAACGTATATTAGTGCGTGATATTAAATATTATTGACAGTTTTATCTGTTTCTTCTTAATTAATTTATTACTCCAGTTTCGCCATATCTGAGTCGATTTAAGAATTTTGCGCAACGTTTCGCTTTTGAAAATTATTAATTGCAACTCACAAACTTTTAAAAATCGCGCTCGCTATTACTGACTTAGCGGAAATTAAACTAAAAATCACTAATCCAAAGTTAGTTATTCCACTTTTGAAGTAAACTTAATTCCATAGACAATTATTTCATAACTTCATTTCATCATTACTGTTGTTATAGATTATTCGACATGTAGTAAAATGTTTATAATCTTCGTAGAAGTAATTATGATCTATGTAGACGTTCAATGCAAGAACTTTATTGTCACCGCGAGTATACATTTTGTGTTGTAATGAAAAGTACATATATGCACAGTAATTGTTTATTTTCCAAGGTTTCTCTCGTCATAAATTGCGTTCTGTACGCTATCTCCGGAACGCGTCTAGTAACTAATAAAAAAGTTTTGCACAGTCACCTTTGAAGTACTCAATTGCAAGATTATTTTGTTTTTAAGACCACCTTCCAAAAATTGCAGAAGACATTTTCCAAAATTACCAAACGCATGGCCTTTACCAAATTGCTTCAAATAGGTGTCCATCACTACTTATGAAACCTTTCGCAAACTCGGAATTTTGTGATCCTCCAATCTTCAATCATGGAACAATTCAGACCCTAATCTTGTGGCTATATTTTTCAGCCGTTATGAGATGTCACAAGATCTACTGGACAAGCAGGTTGAGATCCTCGAGCGACGGTACGGCGGCCTCAGGGCGAGGCGCGCCGCTGTCACTATCCAGAGAGCGTTCAGAAGACGACAGCTGTTGAAGAAGTTTAGCGCCATCACGGCGATGGCGAAGGCGGCGGATTCTACCGCAAGGAGGCTGCAAGACGGTCAGGAGCATCAACTAGTCAACGGTAACACAAACACAAATCAACTTATCATAGATGTTTTTTGAACCAGAGCTCAATGGAAAATGAAAATACCTTTAATGATAATATCTATTGGTTGTCTTTTTAGACAACGCCTGTATCAAGGCAACCTGTTTCTAACTTAACCACAACATTATTTCGATACGTTAACTTCATTAGCAAGACTGTTCTCTTTTTTTTAAATGCAATCAGTCAAACTAAATGTATTGTATCCTCTTTAACATATCCTCTGTGTCGTTATACGATAGAGACTAACCATTTCGTAATTATCCTTTTAGCTTTGCAAACTTTTTATGCTTAACATCACAGAACCAACACAAAATGTGTTTATTTCGATATTAGAAGTAGACTAAAACTATAACTATTTTAGTAAACTTTGCATTTAGACTAGGCGTGCTACAAATTAAATTTGTTGGTCCGTAGTACCTAAAACAACACTTCTGTTGCGCATAGTAAACCTACCCTCAAAAGATGATGGGGACATATTCAGTCTCATTAGATGTTAGTTCTAGCAGGTCGTTCAGGTAATACCACCGCAGTAATAGATATTTTACTATCAAATAGTTGTGCGTGAATACTTTTTTCTAGTCTGAAGGTTACTGCAGCTACCGATATTACAAGACTGTTGAGACTAATCATCGAATATCTCAAAGTAATGAGCGTCAAAGCAGCGGTACCTTAGACTTTGTTTTGTTACTTATAGTTCTGGGTACTTCTGTGCTGGTCATGTACAGGCGCTATCTGTTATTATATAGAGATCATTTCTGTATAGTCTCATTAATCTTACATTTAAAAAAAAAACAGGCTACGCGCTGGTACGGTATTGTGTGTGTGATTCACATATGTAATTTTAAACTACATATGGAACTCATAATTATAATTGATTGATTCAGACGTTACTTTACGTAAGTTCATTTTGAGCGTTCAATGTATATAATTAGTTAATTTCCTCTTAACAGTCGTTTCAAAGAGACAACAGTTGTCGACTGTTAGTTTTAACAATTAGTTAAATTTAAATCTTTATCACTATTGTGACTGCAACGACTAAGCGGAAATAAACTAAACCTAACTAAAAACTAAAACTACCTTGTACACTCATAATTATGTTTATTACCGGGTCTTAATCGCGCACAGAATACTATACTATTGACCACGGCTAAAGCGTCGTCTCGTCCGCGGTCAACTCGTGACCTATTGCAACATGGCCGAAACGTCGAGGTCATCATCATCATCTCAGCCGTAGGACGTCCACTGCTGGACATAGGCCTCCCCCATTGACTTCCATAAAGACCGGTTGGAAGCGGCTCGTATCCAGCGCGTTCCTGCGGTCTTTATGAGGTCGTCTGTCCACCTTGTGGGTGGACGTCCTACGCTGCGCTTGCCGGTCCGCGGTCTCCACTCCAGAACTTTGCAGCCCCATCGGCCATCAGTTCTGCGTGCTATGTGCCCTGCCCACTGCCACTTCAACTTGCTAATCCGCTGGGCTATGTCGGCTACTCTAGTTCGTCTACGGATCTCCTCATTTCTGATTCGATCTCGTAGGGAAACTCCGAGCATAGTCCTCTCCATAGCTCGTTGTGCGACTTTGAGCTTATCTAGAAGGCACATAGTCAGAGACCACGTTTCAACGTCGAGGTAAATAAACAAAACTAATTTCATAGTATTCTGTGCGCTATTAAGACCCGGTAATAAACATAATTATGTGAAAAGTAGCTAAAATTTAAAAAAAATACATATATCTATAGAACTGATCTGTGTGGAATATATTCATAAGTGTAAAAATATCCATTCCAGGCACAGATATGTACGCCAACACGCTACTTCAGAAGAGCCCGGGGGCGGCGGAGAAGGTCCTCGCCATGACCAGACCCATGAGGTCCATGTCGCTCCGAGAACGACACGATATGGATATGAGGTCAGTTCATCAGCTGATTTATTACCTCATCAATAATACGAGTATCATACGGGAGTGAGGCTGGCAGAGTTTCCTCGTACCTCCTAAACCTGAATCAGTGATCCGATTACCTACTTATGTTTGATTGGGACAGACAAACCGACTGGTTTCGATTTATATATAAAAAATATTGAGATCGTGGGAAGCCTGTTTCAGAAAGAGATCACCTCAGCCGAATATTATTTATCTTGGTAATCTTTCGTTTGCTGTCCTATGGAATCTACATTTTTTTTATGGCTGATATGCTAGGTGTTAGACCACAGTTCACCTGATGTTAAGTGACGGTGTGGTCGAAGATGGTAAAGCACACCTAGCCTGGAATGGAACTGGCTCTCAAGTGAGGCTGCCGGAACACACTGTTAGATGCTTGGCGGCAGATTTTCAACTTGAGAGTAGCTAGCCAGCCGAGTACTAGAAAGTACCCTACCACCACGCTATGGTTTCCTCACGGTGTTTTCCTTCACCGGCAGCTCAAGCTCATTGTTGGGGTTTGAACCCACGCCCTTCGGCATGCGAACCTACCGCGTTAACCACTGAGCCATCATCGCTACAAACACTATTATTACATAACATTATTGCTAAATTAAGGCCACATCTCTTGTTTAAAAAAAAAAACAACTATACTACCGAAGGAAATTTGTTTAAATTATATATTATCTACGTTAAATGACAACACGTATAACTTCTTAGGCCGATGTATTCCCTTAGGGCATCCTTGGCTTTGTGTGAAAATGTTTAATGTTCATATAAGTAATAGGGTGCTAGTGGCCTTTTAGCGAGTTTATCCTTGAACTATTTGGTCATATTATGTTAGGAAACTGTTTTTATAGTTTGTGAGTTCTCTCGAAGGTTTTATAAAAGTTATTACATAAGTAAATGCATATACACTTCAGTTTCCTGCGTTTAAGCAAGTATTACTAGTGAATTCAATAAATCTAGGTCATTTTTAGCGTTTCGTGCCCAAAGGGTAAAATGGGACCCTATTACTAAGACTTCGCTGTCCGTCTGTCACCAGACTGTATCTCACGAACCGAGCTATCATCGCTACAAATCTCTATCTATATCTCTTTTATAAGTATTTAATGTTATATATTGTATTGATTGTTGGTGTACAATAATGTAGTATTCTATTCTATTATACATATATATATATGGGAATATATATAAGAGGAATAGTATATATCGGTAAATACAAAATTTTAACATGTTAAAATGTCTAATTCCAGTAATCATCTGCAAATCGATACGCAGAACGAAGTGGAGGCTATGGTGGCCCGAGTGCAGCAATCCGCTCATCAGATTCACATGATCGCCACAGATATGCCACACCACCGAGCCGACGCAGACAGCGGGGTAAGTTTCACTACTGACTTGCTTTAAAAGATCACAGCCATCTTCCAGACAAACAGAATATACTATCCTACGTCTAACGTAACATCGATCAGAATACCCACAAGAAAGAATCAAGAGGAAACTAGAAGCTAATGATAATCCCAAAAATCTTCTTACAGTATTGGGCATACATATGTACATATATACGTATGTTTGTATATATATACATATGTACCATTATACATATACCGTGTATAAGTACCGTGGTGGTACCGGCGTAAGAATAAGTAAGTAAGTCCTGTCGTTGCAGCAGACGAAGGTCCTGTCGTTACTGTTTTTGAAGCATAATATATTGCATTAGGTTGTTGTACAAGTACCCTATACTTCACACTAGGAAAACCTGTGTAGTGTAGTCTTTCGTTCCATTGCTCATTGTGTGGGTGAATGTGTGTGTGTGTAATTATGATAAATGTGTATAGGAAAGTAAAGCTTAATATGTGAGGAAAGCAGGTGTTATGAAGTGAGATACCTATTTCTGAATCTACGAGTAATCTTAATGACTGTTCGTATTCACAATTTCATAATAATTTTTTTATTGTTAAGGAGTTTTATTTGCTTTTTATCGATTTGCCTCGATCGAGTCTGGGGTTGATATGTAAGAATGTCTGTATGTAGCCAGTAATTTTGCTGACCGGTTTTCCAAGCGTTCTCTTTTTATTATCTAAATATAAACTTACGTTTGACCTTAGAAGTCCCATTCACTCGCGATTTCGTGCCACCTAGATTGACTCTTCCGCGTATCGCTAAAACGTCATTAAAACACAGTATTATGTAAATAAAACCAATTAAAGCAATGAATTCGCCAATCAATCATTATTTGATTGAAACATTTCCATAATTACCTGATAATATAAAACATATTACGATAATGTTATAAATAGAATTCATATTGAACACTATCTTGTTGATAAAAGCAAGAATTTTGATCTCAAAACAATTGTACACTTTGTACAATAATAACAGGTATTTTAAATTATTATTGAAAGAAAATAATTAACATAACAAAAATCGGTTTTCGTTTTCTACCGGATAAATTTTGGAGAGTGCACTTGAACCTTTTTTTTTTATGGCTTAACTTACTTGATGTTACGTGACGGTGTGGTCAAAGATGGTAAAGCACACCTAGCCCGTTATGGAAGAAAACCCCACCCTCTCTACCTATGGTTGCCGTAAGAGTCGGCTAAGGGATGTAATCCGGAAGATGGGCAGCAGCGTCTTCCTTGAACAATCACACCTAACTGCGCTCGCCAACCCGCCTGCCAAGGGTGGCGAGTATTGGCAAAACCCCCCCAGGAGGAGGCCTATGTCCAGCAGTGGACGACCTATGGCTGATGATGTGTGTGATGCTTGGAGTCAAAATATCTGGTACTACGCTGGTACCTACCTAGACAATCTCCCGCTAAGAGCTAGTCTAAAATTGTCTAAGATTGTACTTATCTGAAAACAAGGAAGACTCTTAAATTACATTCTTGAGAATTGCAAGCCAACAAATTACAAATTAAATATTTTATTCATAGTACCAAATTACCAAGTCCTTTGAACGAATTCTAGAGTGAACAAAAAGAAACTGAAATAAGTGACATATGTTAGATTGTTGTAAGATTTTGTGATCTATGACAATGAACATCGTTAACGAAGTCAAATGATCAAACTTCGAACGTTCGATTGTTTCACATCACATCATCAGCCATAGGACGTCCACTGCTGGACATGGCCTCGTTCTGGGGAGGGGTTTTGCCTATACTCGCCTCGCTTGGCAGGCGGGTTGGCAAGCGCAGCTAGGTATGATTGTTCAAGGAAGACGCTGCTGCCCATCTTCCGTATTACATCCCTTGGCCGACTCTTACGACAACCACGAGTAGAGAGGGTGGGGTACAATTCTTACGCCGGCACCACCACGGCATTTTTTCGGTTCGATTGTTTACGTTGTGTTAATTATCTTCTTACTTCGTTATGTTATGTGTTTAGTTGAGAAATGAACACGATGATCTTTTTTCTTGTCTCATTAAAGTCCAAATTGTTGACATAATTAATTTACAGTACATGCGAAGATTCTCCCATCGTCCATAGAACACTTTCAATATAATCTCTACCACTTTCTAATAAAACTCAAAATTGTACACGACTATGTAAGAATTTACATTCTTATCATTGTTTATCATACACATGACGTAGAAATAGTTTAATGGCCCGATAGGTATGAGATAATCGTTTTTAATTGCATGTGTCAGTGTGAGGCCGAACCTTTGATAATACGCATCATGCGAAATGATAATGTGATGGTATTGAGACGAGTGAAGAAAATTAGGCTTTGGAGATTTAGTACATCGAAATATCACGTGAGTTCAATTTGTTTATAAACGATGTGTGAACAATTGTTCAATTATTCTTCAGCGAGATTGAACTATCGTAGCACTTGGCCGGCTAACTACCCCCTTAAGTTGAAAATCTGTTGCCAATCACCTAACAGTGCGTTCCGGCAGCTTCACTTGAGAGCCAGTTTAATTCAAGACTTGGTGTGCTTTATCATCTTTGATTATTCTGTCACTTAACAACAGGTGAGCTGTAGACAAACACTTAGCCTGTTAACTATAAAAAAACTTGCAACAGTTACCCGGTTTCCCTGTAAATTTAACGAAAATAACAAGCTCTCAGAAGGTTACAAAGACAAGTTTATTTATCTTAGGTGAGCGGTGAGTTGCCTACATTTTGCGCAATAAGGAAAACCTTTGCGAAGGAACCGCACGCAACAATTTGAGGAGAGAAAATTCGGATTTTTTCAGTAATAGATAGCAATACCTGTCATGATATAAAAAGGCGAAGACCGTGTTATTAGGCATACGAAGCTATAAATTCAGCATTTTCTGTTTTTATTGCGATATTCTAGTATGTTGCTAGTTTGTGCTATATTTTTACGAGTAGCAAAGGTGACTTGGTATGAATAAATTACGTTAACACACAGAAAACATGTAAGAAGTTTCATATAACAATGGACGATGTGATAGAGTAGGTAAATAGAATATAACACTGGGTAAAACTATTACGCCTTTACATAGTATAAAACAAAGTAGCTTCCCGCCGTCTGTGCGCTTAGATCTTTTAAACTACGCGACGGATTTTAATGCGGTTTCCATCAATAGATAGAGTGATTCAAGTGGAAGGTTTCTATGTATAATACATACATATTATAGTAGAGAAAATCTTAGAATTTCGAAGATTTGTTGATGCTGTAAAAAACATGTTTTTTTTTGCGGCCATTACAAACACTTGCTAAACTGACAAACATTAGTATCTACATTGCACCCGTGCGATGCCGGGGTCGTTAGTCATGAATAAATTCGACTAGCTACCACCACCACTTAGTTGAATATTTGACATTAAGCACCTGACTGATGGTGTGTTCTTTCAGTCTCACTTTAGAACTAGTTCCGTTCCAGGTGTAAATGCTTACCATAAAAGTACATTAAGTAAAAGTAATGAGACGAACGATACGCTCTCGTGATGGTAAGAGATAACGCATGTCCACAACCTAAAGTCCTGAAGTTTAATTTACCTTTTTGTTGTTTCCAGGTGTGCAGTTGTTCAGTGAGCGGGTCAGTTACCAACATATCGACGTCCTCGTCGCACAACGAATCTCTCCACAATCACCAGCTGTTGAACAATACAGGTATTGATCTAAGCTTTATTTATTTAGAGTAGCATGCAATTGTGTTTAGTTTCTGCAAAGCTACGTCGAGAAAAGGATAGCGCTATACATTTTCATGTGTGGATGAAGTGATGAAGCTCGTTTGTAGCGATGACAGCTCAGTGGTTAGCGTTGTCGGTTCACACGGGCGAAGGGCGTGGGTTCAAACTCTCACAATGAGCTTGAGCTGAAAAACATAGTGAGGAAACCATAGTATGATGATGGGGTACTTTCTAGTACTCGGCTACCTAGCTACTACCCTGAAGTCAAAAATCTACCGCCAAGGAACTAACGTAGCGTTCTGGCAGCCTCGTTTGAGAGCCAGTTCCATTTCAAGCTAGATATGTTTACCATCATCGACCACACCGTCACTTAACATCATGAGAGCTGTTGTCAAATACAATTTAAACAAACATTAATTAGTTACGACATTTTTACAAGTTTATGTGAATATGTATGATTTGTCGTAACTAATTAAGAAATACAAATGTTTTAAGAGGAAATATTTGGTAACAGTGTAACTTTTTTAGTAAAATTAACGTTCATTCTTTGGTTTGTCCATTCTATTGGTCCTCTGTATACCTACTCGCGCGACCCTCGAATTGCGGTGAATGGCCTGCTAATCTCGACGTATATTTGTCAAACGAAATTACTGACCTACATAGTCGTTTGTCTTACAATTATAGTTCCATAATAAAACCATTGACTCCCACTATTTGAGTACACTGTGTCGAAAGGAGGTTATTATACTCACTATTGTGACCCACTAAAATCGTGAGAAATAAATCGGCTACTTCATATATTTGGTCCAGGTTTAAATGACTTTTTGTAAAAAAACATTTTTTTTTTTTGATAGTGCTGATAGTAAAAGTTTTTCATTAATGGCGTGTACATTGACCCCTTTTCAAATTAGAACCCTGTATATCTGTGTTTTCTTTTTAACTTTATTTTTATATAAGTTCATGTATTTTGTTGTTATTAGTTAATATCTGGATGACCGAGCTTTGCTAGGTTATTTAAGGAACTTGAAGAAAAAAGGGGAAAAAATAATCATCTGGACACGATCCGAGGTCTTCTGGGTTCGGGACCGCCCGATTTCCCACCTGAGCTATTAAAACCTTGTAGAAGGTGGTGAAATTTACCTTCGTATTCTAATGATATTGTTGCAGTTTTTCATTGCCTATAAACACGGATATAACGACGTTTTCTAAAAATGAAACCTAACTAGATCGATTTATCGCCCTCGAAACCAGGGGGCTTGTATATATATATAAAGCTTATAATACTTTGTTTTTAAATAATAATAATAAAATTAAACGTTCCAGGACCTATCTACGGCAACTTGCTGTCGTCAGGCGGCAAGCCGCTGTCGTCACCGACAGCTCGACAGCAACAGCAACTGGCAGCAATCCAAGCCGCGAACGCGCGTCGCCTGCCACCGGATGTGCCCAAGCGGACCAGCAGTATTACACTCAAGTACGAACACTACTTTTTGACGACAGACTAGTAGCATTACACTCAAGTACGAACACTACTTTTTGACGGCAGACTAGTAGTATTACTCTCAAGTACGAACACTAGTTTTTGACGGCAGACTAGTTGTATTACACTCAAGTACGAACACTACTTTACGACGGCAGCTAGTATAGTATTACACTCATGACATCTTTGACATTTCATGTATTCAATTTTATAAAATTTGACTAAAATAATAATCGTACGCCTGCAATGGCAAGTTATTATTATTGCAGCGGTACTCAGAACTCAAGTAGGTACCCTATTTGTATAAGCAATAGTTTTAATCTGTATTGTGTTTCCAGTGCGGAGAGTCCAGTTTCGCTCCGTCGTGCGGAATGCGGCGGCGCGGTCGTTCGAGGAGGGTCTATGTCTTCCGTGCAATCATCATCTTCGTCTTCCTCGCAGGAGCACCGGCATCATTACCACCAGCCCTACCAGCCTAGAGCTCCGGTAATTGAACGTTACTTTGCTTTTGACATCATACTTTTGTGTTAGCTGTTTGACCGCCATCTCAACCTTGATAGTAGCGATGATAGCTCAGTGGTTCGTGCGGCCGCTTTATACGCCGAAGGGCATGGGTTCAATGAGCTTGAGCTGCCGGTGAAGGAAAAGATCGTGAGGAAACTATAGCGTTTTTTCTGCCTTCCCCATGAGATGTAGGATGGATTTTCTTGTATTCAAAAACAAATGTCTACTCCATATTCGATCTTTGGCAAGAAAGCATTCGATTCTGAATCGAATGCTTTGTAAAGAAAGCAGTGTCTACGCAAATTCTTTTGGAAAAACTAGAACGCTTTGGCATCAGAGGAAGTACCCATAGCAGTTTCACTAGTTATCTAACAGGCGACAGTGTGTTAAAGTAGGAGATCAAAAAAGCTGCGAGAGACATATAAGCTTTGGAGTCCCACAGGGCAGTATTCTAGCTCCCTTTTCACAATCTACATGGATAATATAGTGAGGCTCGACTTACCAAATGCTAAGCTAATTTGCTACGCTGACGACACTGTTGCTGTATTTCATAGGAAGGACTGGATTTCCGCATTGAGAGGAGCTGAAAGTGGATTGACGGTACTATCTCGGAGGCTTGACGTAAATTTATTGACTGTAATTACCCAGAAAACCAATTTCATTGCTTTCAACAAAAAAAAAGCGCTTAGAAACAAGTTATCTGTTAACCGTGTATATAGGACCCCAAGACACAGGTTTCACCTAGTTTGGGGCCCGCTGGAACGGCTAAAAATAGGAATTTTGCTTTATGTCATTGTTTTTTGTATACCAATACGTGAATATGTTGATTCTTTTAAGTAATAAAGATGATTATTATACAAATTTAATATAATTACATACAGCGCCATCTATGTATTCTACATAAAATAACAAAAGGAAACAAACTTATTGAAGCAAGAGTGAAACGCAAACTTGTAAATGCCAGAGATCATGTTAAACGAAAAGTAGATAGATGGCGTTTGCTGTTTCGAAATCCTTAAAATCATTTTCTGAAACAATAGTAGAGAAAAAACATCGTCGCAAAGTCGTTAGTTTATCGGTACAGACTATCACTTCTTACCATAAAAGAAGTAAACTTGCAACTCATTGGCATAGGGAATGTAGGATTTGAAGGAACGTGTCTGCTATCTATCGTAATATTGTATACTAAAGCTGAAATGTTCGTATTCCAGGAACCACATGTCCACATCCAAGAGCAGCATTTCCAGCAGCACCAACGTACTGCGTCCGCTTCAGGACCACTGTACGACAACACAGCAGCTGCAGATCGCTACGCCGTGTGGAAGCGGCAAGATGCGCCCCCGTACTACGAACCGCCTGCAGTCTGCTGCCGCCCACCGCACGACCACCACCATCAGCAGCCACAGTTAAAGGTACTTAGAACATTCTAGAACCATCGCGTAGGTAGTTAAAACACTCCAGAACCATCGTGTTGATGGCTAGAACATTCCAGACCCATCGCTTAGATGGCTAGAACATTCCAGAACCATCGCGTAAGTAGCTATGAAATTCCAGAAATATCGCATAGGTAACTAAAACATTCTAGAACTATGAAATAGGTAACTAAAACAATCTGGAACTTTCAAATAGGTAGTTAGAACATTCTAGAACTATCAAATAGGTAGCTATAACATTCTAGAACCATTGAGTAGGTAGCTTGAACATTGTGAACCATCGAGTAGGTGAACATTCTTAGATGATCTACAACTGTTCGTTACCAAAGACTTAATTTCAGGGTATGATTTCGAATGCCGAAATTCAACATCTTGGGACTAGTTCACTAATGAAGCCTCAGTTTAGACTAATTTTTTATACAAATGTATCACATTGGGCGGAAGTTTATGTATGAAAGCCATACATGAACTGTGAATACGTCCAATGGCCCTTGATGTGTCTGATTAACTTTTCGTTATTCCAGGTGTCAGAAACAGTTCGCAAGCGTCAATACCGCGTCGGCCTCAACCTTTTCAACAAGAAACCAGAACGTGGAGTAGCTTATCTCATCGCTCGAGGCTTCCTTGAAAATTCCCCGCGAGGTGTCGCGCGTTTTCTGATCACAAGAAAGGGTCTGAGCAAACAAATGATTGGAGAGTACTTGGGCAACTTGCAGAATCCTTTCAACATGGCTGTTTTGGAGTGAGTATTTCTTTATGTAAAAGTAATGTGATGAACAAAACGATCTCCTGATGGCAAGAGACATAATCATAATTAATTTACTGTTAGATCATTTAGTTTTGGTGATTGGTGCTGCTTCGAGAGCTGAACGGCGTGGGTTTGATTCCCAAGTTTGTTCTGTATCTGGGTGTCCCGTATGTATTTACAAAAAAAATTATATAAGTGTTATATCAGCTTATTTTTTCTTTTACTTTTGATAGCTTAGGCGTTTGGACATAGCTCACCTGGTGTTAAGTGATGGTGTGGTCGAAAATGGTTAAGCATACCTTCCCTAGAATGGAACTGGCTCTCATGTGATGTTGCCGGAACACACCGACAACCTGAGTGTCGCAGCTAGCCAGCCGAGTTCTAAAGAATACCCTACCTCCATGCTATGATTTCCTTAACCGGCAGCTCAAGCGCATTTATGGGGTTTAAAGTGACGCTCTTTGACGTGTCATCCGACCGCGCTAACCATAGCTGTCTGATTAAATAGTGCTGTTGAAAATCTTCTACAATATTTTATCAATATTCCAGATGTTTCGTGAACGAGCTCGATTTGTCCGGCATGGCGGTGGACGTGGCGCTCCGGCGTTACCAGGCGCATTTCCGCTTGCCGGGTGAGGCGCAGAAAATCGAGCGGTTGGTCGAGGCTTTCGCACGCAGATACTGCGTCTGCAACCCGGACTTTGTGCAGCGGCTTCGTACCCAGGACACGGTACGAAACGTTTCTTTATAATATTAGTGTGATTATTAAATGAAATACATATGTACACTTACTACAATACATACCTACCATATTAAAATTAGCGGAAATACAATTTAATACAATCAAACTACGTTTGCTGTTTAAATTTGTTTGGCTGTGTTACAGCCTCACTTAAGAGTTAGATCCATTCCTTGTTAGATGTGTTTACCACCTTCGACCACACCGTTACTTAACATCAGGTGAGCCGTGGTCAAACATCTAGCCTGTCAGCCATATTAATATTATCATATTTCTCTTTACAGATATTCGTGCTCGCCTTCGCCATAATAATGCTAAACACAGATCTCCATACGCCGAACTTGAAGCCTGAAGCGCGAATGTGTCTCGATGACTTCGTGCGGAACTTGCGTGGTATTGACGATTGCGGCGACATAGATCGGGACATGCTGGCCGGGATATACGATAGGGTTAAATCAAGCGAGTTCAGGCCGGGAAGCGACCATGTCACGCAGGTAATAAGGCTTACTTTCACGAGTAAACGTGCACTTAATGATGTCAATGTAAATATTTTTTTAATGGAACCGTCAATGGGTTAGTGAACAAAATTTAAAAAATTGCTTAGTACCGTACCTTGAATATGAGTTCCCCTAAAAAATCACATCATCAGCCATAGGACGTCCACTGCTGGACATAGGCCTCCTCCTGGGGGGGTTTTGCCAATACTCGCCACTCTTGTCAGGCGGGTTGGCGTGCGCAGTTAAGTGTGATTGTTCAAGGAATACGCTGCTGCCCATCTTCCGGATTACATCCCTTGGCCGACTCTTACGGCAACCACGGGTTGAGAGGGTGGGGTACTATTCTTACGTCGGCACCACCACGGCTAACATAAAACATGTCAAATACATTTGACATGTCATATGTCAGAACAGGCATATGTCAAAAACATAAAACTAAAATCAATAATGAAAACTACCCTAAGTGTAACTTTTTTATTTAGGTAATGAAAGTGCAAGCGACCATCGTCGGCAAAAAGCCACACTTGGCGCTCCCGCATCGCCGCCTCGTATGTTACTGTCGCCTCTACGAGATACCAGACATACATAAGAAGGAGCGGCCCGGAGTGCACCAGAGAGAGGTAAAATTTTGCATAACTGTTCTTATATACGCTTGCATTTCATGATTCAATTTCAGCTTGATACCTCCACGTGTTCCTGAGAAAAAGGGTCTTGACAGACAGACAGAGGGAGAACAAAGTGATCCTATAAGGGTTCCGTTTTTTCCTTTTGAGGTACGGAACCCTAAAAATTACACCCGAATTGAGAACCTCCTCCTTTTTTATAGTCAGTAAATATAGGCTTGCGTGTGATAGCCGTATCGCCTGATGTTAAGCGTAGGTGCGATCGACGATGGAGCACGCTTACTTGTAATGACAATAACATTACCATGCAATGGTTTCCTGACGATATTTCCTTCCCCGGCAGCTCAAGGTCATTGTTGAGATTCTTTGGGCGTGTGTACAGACCGCGTTAACAACTGAGCCATGATGATTGGACTGACTAATCTTACTTCGTAGCACTTGTTAAAATTACTTGTTTTTTTAGCACAAACCTTCTATATCAATATAGATTTATGTTATTGTATTATTAATTTATAGGTGTTCCTATTCAACGACCTATTGGTTATCACGAAGATCTTCAGCAAGAAGAAATCGTCGGTCACATACACGTTCCGCCAATCATTCCCTCTTTGCGGAATGCTCGTCAACTTATTCTCTGTGCCGCGTGAGTATGAAAGCATCCTATAATACACACTTTCTTTTCATTCATCTTAAATGTGTGTTTAGAATTGAAAGATTTTGTACATCGAAATATATAAATCAAGAAATAATAGCAATCGTGTTTGTGTATGAACAAGTCAAAGAACCATTTTACCCACTTCTAATATCTACATAGTGTAAAACAAAGTCGCTTCCCGCCGTATGTACGCTTAGATCTTTTAAACTACGCAACGGATTTCAATGCGGTTGGCATCGATAGATAGAGTGATTTAAAAGGAAGGTTTATATGTATAATACATGCATATCATAGTAGAGAAAATCTGAGAATTTCTAAGATTTGTAATGTGATGTCGTAAAAAAACATGTCATTGTGTGCTTACATTGAAAACGCTGGCTAAACCTTACGAGATAGTTCAAAAGCTCCGTGTAAACCCGTGCGAAGCCGGGGCCGGTCGCTAGTATTTTTTTTTTTTTTATGGCTGAAAGTCTATGTGTTTGACCACAGCTTACCTGATGTTAAGTGCCGGTGTGGTCGTAGATCGTAAAGCACACCTAGCCTGGAATGGAACTGGCTCTCAAGTGAGGCTGACGGAACACACCGTTAGATGCTTGGCGGCAGATTTTCAACTTAAGGGTGGTAGCTAGCCAGCCGAGTGCTAGAAAGTATCCTACCTGCCGGTAGGATACTTTGGTTTCCTCACGATATTTTCCTTAACCGATAGCTCAAGCTTATTGTTGGGGTTTGAACCCACGCCCTTCGGCATGCGAACCTATCGCACTAACCACTGAGCCATCATCGCTACAAAAAATGTATTTGAAACTTTGTCAATGTAAGTAGTTATGATAAACATTTATGCACGTCACACAAATATTTGTCCTGAGCGGAAATCCACGCCTTACGGTTTTTGAAGCAGATACACTACCAAATAAGCTAACAAAGTTCAAAGTTGTTTATAATAATGAGTAAAATAAGTTATTTTTAGTGTTCCACATAATCCTTTCCATACATACATAGAGGACTATAAGTCTTTAAGAGCCCTAAAAATCGACTAACTCCTTTTGTTTTTTCAATTGATAGATTATCCATTCGGCATCCGGCTGTCGCGGCGCGTGGACGGCCGCCGTCTTGCCACGTTCAACGCTCGCAATGAACACGATCGGTGCAAGTTCGCCGAAGACTTGCGCGAGAGTATCGCAGAAATGGACGAAATGGAGGCCATGAGGATTGAAGGCGAACTCAACAGGGGCAAAGGACGAGGCACTGGAGGCAATACGGCTAGAAACGGTGAGTGAATATTTTTAAGGCAGTTGAAAGTTCATGGTAAACTTGCATGAGAGTATTGAGGAAATTGACTCAATATAGGTCATGATGATTGGAGGTGGCCCAATAGAGGCAAAAGAAGCAGCAGTTCAAGCGAAATATTCAAAACTTAAAAAAAAAAAACTGTTGTTGTAATTATGACATGGGATGCTAACTGACATTATTATAATTAAAATTGACAACTAATATAATTTTGACATTTTCTGTATATTTTTGACATTCATTGTGGTAATTCATTTGACATTCCATTTAGTAAAGATAAATTATATTATAATATTCATACGCCTGCAATGGCAAGTTCTGGAAAAGCTCACGTAAATATTACCCAACCATCTCGATGTACCTAAAACTAATGAATTTGAATTTGAAATAAAAATCAATAAGCTTTTCATAACCTGACTAAGCTAACCAAAAATTTGATATTTGTTTTGCAAGACATGCGACTTGTAATAATAATATCGTAGGACATTTCACACAGCGCCATCTAGCCCCAAACAAAGCAAAGCTTGTACTATGGTAACCAGATACCAGTTGATAGAATAAAAATACTTTTTTTATGATACATTGATACATATTATAAAACAAAGTGGCTTCCCGCCGAAATAAAAAAAAGAACGCCAAAGCAGCGATGCCCTGGACTTTGTTTTCTTACTCAAAGTTCTGTGTATCGCTGCAATGGTCTCTGTCAACATCAGGATAGCGTTTCATTTTACTTACTTTTATACATTCTAATCTAATCAAGAATATATTTACATTTACAGTGATGGAGAACCGAGATAGCGGTGTAGCCGATGTGGAAATAGATCATCAGCAGTGTATAGACCATGGCATACATGTGCACGGGTAAGTTGCACGGTTTTAAATTTACAAATTGTTTGTCGTCTCAAAACATAACTCAATGTTCAATTATCATTTCCTTTGCAACAACAAATCAAATCAGGCAAAACAGTCTTTTGCAAACCGGCCAAAAGCGAGTCAGACTCGCGCGCGAAGGTTTCCGTACCATTATCTATAGAATTCGCAAATAATCACGTTTGTTGTATGGGAGCCCCCTTAAACGTTTATTTTATTCTGTTTTTTTTTTAGTATTTGTTGTTATAGCGGCAATAGAAATACATCATCTGTGAAAATTTTAGCTATCTAACTATCACGGTTCATGTGATACATCCTGGTGATAGACGGACAAACAGACAGACGGACGGACAGCGGAGTCTTAGTAATAGTGTCCCGTTTAAACCTTTGGGTACGAAACCCTAAAAAAAAATAGAAATATATAATATATTTTATAAAGTATATAAAGGAAAACATAAAGTAGTTATGATAAGAAGTGCGTCGTGTTTCAGAATAATATATTTTGTCATAATTTCATTTTAATAATCCTCGTTTTGTATACACGAGAAGACCTATAACAACATTTTACAACGATAGCATGTATATAGTTTGCACAATATGATTCAATCATTTACCTGACAAAATGAAATATTTATTCAATTATTGAAATGACATTGTAAATGTCTATATTAAATACAATGTGCCCAAAAGTGTACCTGTTGATACCCAATTGATGACACCAACTTGTAATACACAGCTTTAAATAAAAGATTTAGAATTTGATATAAAGACCGTAATATTTTTTGATTAGTTTAATGTATTAATAAGTGCAGATGAGACCTTGGTAAATTTTTAAAATAGATCAACACTAAAACCTTTACCATATTTCTACAGCGTGGTAGTTCCACCACCGCCGTCGTGTCCAGCGCCCGCGGCTCCGTCCCGCCTTTCGCAGAATCCACCACCTACCAGTATCATCAAACGGAATGTGCTATCCAACTCGCTTGTCGATATCAACGACCCCGGTAAGCGATATTACATATCACCTCTGATTATTATCAACGTAATCTTTATTTTTGCAGCAATTAAATCTCGTACAGTTAGGATTCGTCATTCGATATTATGTATAATAATAGCGCCATTACTTGACAGCAAATAAAAAGTTGTAAACGCCCAGACTGTATATTATGTACACTTAAATTCAAAAAATAAAAGCCCAGGGTAACATCCAAATAAAAATGGTAAATAAATGCGTTAACACAGGTTAATTCAAGCTAAATTATAATGACTGCTGCAGATATTCGAGTTTCAAGAATACAGGTGAAAAAGATAGGGTACACTAAATATTATATTGGAGATGTGTGTACATCATAAAGTGTTATACAAAAATAAATATGATCGCTCGGTATTTGTTTTTCTAATCATTTTTTAAAATAATTACACCTGCAATTACGAAAAATTATAATTGTAAGCATTGACAAAAATTACAATACATAAAGATAATTACAAAAGAAATACGTTTATTTAGATACATTCTTAATTAAACTTGTAGTTAGCATTCATTTGTATTCATTCATATTCATAAAATTGGCAACATTATCACCATCATCACCACCAATTGAAGGACGTGTTAAACTTTTTGTCTATTTTCGGCGGCATAGGTTACAAAGGAGGTAAGAATTAATAGAGATTAATAAGCTTATTAGATAGAATGTTATTTAGTAGCTTTCGATGTTAATTTTTTTTTATAATTGCATGAGACAGCGTTAATTTTATGTAATGCCCTCCATATAAATTACTTTCGTGGTTTATCAGGTACAAAAATATACAAATACCGCAGTCAACATTAAATAACCTATCTTATTGTGCTATATCTCTCGGTATATCAACCTTGGGACTCGATGAATTATTGCGACATTGCCATTGAGTAGTACCTTTCTATATTAGTAAATTAGCCGTTTCAACCGTGTGCTAAGCTTACTATTGCAATATTATTTGCGTTAATGTTCAGTGATCATTTTACCTTTCTTTAAAACTGACTCTATTGTCATTAGATTAGATATTTTACATTAAGCAATACGAATTATTGAGACAAGATCATAGCATGATATCATAGAGGATCACTGCAGATATTGTAGGAGATAGTATACGCTTACAATGAAGAAAACTCAATTACAAGGAAAGCTTAAATTATGAGCGCTTGAGAAGGAAGTATATTGGAGAACAGTAGAGCCGACGAAAGCACTAGATTGTTAACAGAAGGAGAGAGAGAGAGAGAGAGAGAGAGAGAAGTAAATACAAATATTTTATTGATACAAGTTTAGTTGACTTGTATCAATCATCAGATTTGATTTCTATCTTTCTAGTGATTATTATAGCAAGCGGCTTAGAATATAACAATGAAATACAATTATTTTTAATGTTTTACTATCTAAGTGTTTGACCCCAGCTCACCTGATGTTAAGTGACTGTGTGGCCGAAGATGGTAAAGCACACCTAGCATAATCGAATGGTACTAAAAGTTCCAAAGCACCGTTGCCGTAAATATTGTTTTGTTACTCAATATTTCTGGGTACTATTTAATGGTCATAGACAGGTGTCTTACCGTAATTATGTTTATCACCGGGTCTTAATCGCGCTCAGAATACTGTGATATTAGTTTTGTTATTTTAACCTCGACGTTTTGGCGGTGTTGCAATAGCCCTCAGTGGCGTAACAATAGGGTGGGAAAACAGGCAAAATGCCACGGGCCCCCGATCGGACGGACCTCCGGTCCGAGGACACAGGATATTTTTTTACCACAAACAGCTTACAATTGTCATGTTTACAGTAGATTAGTTGAATTTATACAAAGAACGGTCAATAAATGATAATTTTTTAAATACACATTTCAGAGCTATACACATATTATGAGAGAGACCCCATCTAATGAATTTGTATCGGGCCTCCGCGTTATAATTAAGCCACAGATAAGGTCGCGGGTTAAAAAAACCTGTATCTTACAATCAGGAGAGCGTTTCGTTCATCTTATTACTTATACATAAAGAAATAACTGTTCTGTTCACAGTGGCGTTAGCAGCCGAGCGTCTCCAACGTCGCGGCTCGGTCGGTTCGCTCGACAGCGGCATGTCCGTCTCGTTCCAAGGTGGGAGCCGCACTGCTCTCGCAACATCGCCGCGTCATCCCCCCGACCAGCGCTCCCCCGGTAAACATGCACCATACATGTAGACAGGTCACACTTTTATACCATTTTCTATCATAAGTTACTTACTAATCATGACTTATGACGAGACTGAGTGACTTTTGACTTTTGCCTCAACCACGAGGCAGTCGCATGGCATCTGTCAAAAAAAAAAGTTGGAACTGGGATTTTTGACGGGAACACAGGAATATCATGTCGCTACATTGTACAAAACTAGTATTTATGTTTAGAAATTTATTTGACAGCCCTGTTTGCTCATTGGTAGTATGTCTGCCGGAGCTGTAGGGCGTGGGTTCGATTCCCGCCAAGGACAAAACATTTTATGGTATAAACAAATGTTTGTTCTGGGTGTATTATGTATCCTATCAGTTATTTGACTTCCATCACACAAGCTATGCTTAGTTTGGGGTCAGATAGCGCTGTGTGTAATATTTCCTATGATATTATATGATATGATATAGTTGTGGTTTGCGCGTTTAAACCGCACATCACATAGCGTGGATACATATCCAACAATGAGTCTGAGCTACCGCTGGATAATAACATCGTGAAGAAACCATAGCATTGTGGTAGGGTACTTTCTAGTATTGACCTGGCTAGCTACCACCTTCAAGTTAAAAATCAGCCGCCAAACACCTAACGGTGTGTTTCAGTAGTCTCAATTCAGAGCCAGTTCTATTTTGACCACACTTTCACTTAACATCAGGTGAGATGTGGTCAAACAACTAGCCTGTCAAACATGCAAAGAAAGTTATGAGGTGGTTTAAACGGAAAGTTTTTTAAAATAATAAATGGGCCATGACCGCCATCTTACCTGCTGTTAAGTGATGATGCGGTCTAAGATGGAGCACGCTTGCCTAGAAGATACCGATTAACTCTCGACTTGAAGACACCCAGATTATATCCAACGGGGAACACCCACTCAGGCAGCGCATTCCACTGTCTTGTGGTCCGTACAATGAACGTGAATGACGAATCATTCGCACGAGTGTGAGCAAGTGATATAATGTGGTGAAACGCTTCAAGATATTTTTTTTAATTCTGTAGAATCTTCTAGTAAAGTCACCAATACTTTACTAGGACTTGGACTGAACTTGACTGGACTGTATCTTTGAATAAGACTAAAACTTATCTTACTCTATTTCGTCATGAGACGCTTGAGAATATAATATACTTGACTGTACGCGCGACATGTGGTTGTTTATATGACAGTACAGGACGCCTGACAGAAGTCTTAATCGCACAATTGCACCTGATGCTAAATTTGTTGATGCCAGACTGACTCTAACCGTAACTTTTGCATGCACCATTGTAATTGTCAATAATATTTAGTGTTATGAGTCTGTCACTTCTATGCCATTTCTATGTTACCCTATTAGTTTATGGCACTATTCTAATTATTTAGACTTCCCCAATTGTAAAGCGAGTAGTTTGGATATCAGTTTCCGTGAATACTTTTCTTTTTCTCATCTCACTCCTCACTAACATTTATAAGTACGAAATTTTGTAAACATACAAACAAATCAAACAACTAAAGTTCTCTTTGTGTTTTGCAACGGATTTATATGAGATTTGGATCACAGATAGCGTAATGGCTTGGTATGCATATTTTATTCCGAAAACGCGGGCAAAGCCACTGGGCACAGTTAATATTAATATATCAATAAAAGATTCTTTAAAGATGATTTTTGTACTAAAAAAATGTTGCAATATAGTATTATGTATATTTATTTTCAGGTCGTCTTTTTAGCGGCATTTTTCCAAGCCGGATACGAAAATTAAGCGCATCCGGTGTTCCAGACTCGAAGCACGGCGTCGGCAAAAGCACAGAAGTGTAAAACCAACTTACAACCACCATCTGGTAACGGTTTATTCATATTTCGAATCCCGAACGATTCGGAAACGAATGACAGCGGGATTGTATCGATTCCAATTTTGAAATCATTCACTGTGATTGGATGATTTTTAAATTAGGATTATTTGATTCTTGTTTTGAGGGTAGAAGGCATTTAAACGAGTATGGTTATTGGAGTAGGGTAAACTATCTAAGTGCCATCTTTTTCTATTGTATTAATCCCATTGTTATTGAAAACAAAGCTTCAACAGACGTAAACATTTGAATTTTGTGTATTATTGTGAGAAATTAATGCATCTATATTATACTATCGCGTAAATAGTGAAATCTATTTATAAATTACACGAAAAGACATTTTTTAATTTCTTAAATACATGTGTCATATGTGTAGGGTTCATATTTCAATGAATTTTTTGTCACAACGGTTTTTCGATAAGAAATAATATCAGATTTAATTCAAACGTAGATGGCAGCGTCCGGTATGGATAATCTAATAGTTATATCAGGGTATAAGGTTTTGGAAATGGTTTTGGTATGTAAGAAAAAGTGCCAACATTTTAATGGTACTCGAATTTACTAAATTAAAATCCACTTACATGCGAAATTATGAAAATATCATGAAAATACTCTAACAGTCAGTGACTATGGTAACATCTATATTTTCAATTAATAAATTTAATGGAAGCGTGTTGAATATAGTTCGGAATTATTGCGAGCATTTAATTGACACAAAACTGACGAGCATAAAGTGGAAAGGATTGATATATAATTTTTAATAACTACGTTACATGTCAAATATAGCTCAAAGTACATGCGAGAAGAAAACAACATCTTCCTGCCGTAGACATCTTGTATATAAGAAACATTTCTAGACAGCACATTAGCGAAATAGCTCGTATAATTGAATATCAAACTATAATAACACGTCAATACCGATGATGCATCAAGCGCCTGTTTTGAATTGTTTGCACAAATTGGATTTTCAAAAACAAGTTTTTCGTATTACTTCGGAAACAATGACACGATTTTTAGTTACCAAAAAAATCGACATTTTTGTTGCAACTTATTAATACAGATATAAAGACTTCAAAATAGATCAAAATCATATTATAATTTGTTAAAAAAAATTATGCTCAATATACGCATTTCCATTTCTAATTAGTATTTAGTTTGATCCGATGTCTATACGAGAAAAGTCGTTGACAAAAGAATCTAGATAAAAAAAAATACAGACATTTAAAGGAGACAAAAATTATAAATGATTTTGACACTTTGACAGTGACTGTAATGATGACGTAATAGAATAAAAAGGTTAGTCGTATATGAATCGAAGATAACAAGTGGGTCCACGTTTTTGGATGTAGGTTTTGTTAGAAATTCGGTCTGGTATTGTTAATACTGTTGAAGAACTTAGAAACTAACTTTAATAATAGACGCGATAAACCGACCAACAACGACGAACGACCTTACCTGTTGTCCTACGTGAGCGAGAAACGCGGCAAAGGGATACAATGCGATGCGACGCTAAAGTAAAATAGCCGTAGCGATGATAGCTCAGTGCTTAGCGCGGTTAGTTTACACGCCAAAGGGTGTGGGTTCAAACCCCAATAATGAGTTTGACCTGTCGTTGGAGAAGAACATTGTGAGGAAACCATAGCATGGTGGTAGGAAACTTTCTGGTACTCGGCTGGCTGGCTAACACCCTCAATGACCCTCAGGTTGAAAATCTTCCGCTATGCACCTAACGGTGTGTTCGCCAGGTCCATTCTACGCAAGGTGCGCTTTAACATCACTCTACCACCACACTAGTCACTTAACATCTGGTGAGCTGTTCTCAAACACCTAGCTTATCAATCATAAATAAGCCATTGTTTCGCCACGTGATCTACGTTGTCGCGGAGATCAGTTTAAGTGATCCCGTACTAATTCGCCAGTCGCATCGCGTCGCGTTGGGCCTTGTCTTTGGTCGTCGAGCCAATGTCATAAGCAACAGCGATTGCTTGCTATTATCAAATCGCGTCACATTGGTGCGTTTGTCGCTCACGTAGGACAAAGAGCTACACACAGTCGGAAATTTTAAAATAGAGAGAAATAAGGGCGACATGTAGGTAATGGCATAATAGCGTTTATTGAATCGTTGCCACAAGTGACTAAAGTTGCCGTTTGTTTTCTTTGCAATCTATTAGATAAGGAGAACAACATTTTTAGTTACTGTAGATCTGTAATTAAATTCAAGATTGGCTTATAGTCAGAAAAAAGTAAAGCAATAAGAATAAGAAGTAAAATTTGTTCTCATCTTGGATTTTATTTCAAATTAAAAACATAATTAGCAATACCAGTCTCGCGGATATAACTAGGAACAGGACAAGAAAGCTGTAATAAACATTAAAATATCTCACTTATAAAAAAATAATGGACTTGTATATTAAATTACTTGCATGTTACCAATCAAAAGTATTATATATACAAATAATGGCAAAGTTACACGATATTTACTAGTGTTTTTTTTAATTTGGATAGAGAATGACTTCTTGATTTGTTATAACTATACAATTCAAAGTACCTAGCTTCAGACTGATGCTATAATGTATAAAGATTCAAAATTATCATCATTCTTCTTTTTTCTAGCTCTTAATTTTAATAATATGCCTTTTTCAAAATCTATATAGTTAGTAAAACCATATAGTATATTTTTGTTTTACTTATGCGGGATTACTCTCGTTTAATTGTATCGGAAATTCAGATTATAGTTTCGGTCACATACGGTGGCCTTCATCATGGAGGCAAAGCTGAGTACAACGCGCGCGCAGCCTCGTCTTGCTACGCACTGCGGGCCGCTGTGCGCCTCGCACGTAAAGATGATGCGCGTGGACGAGAACGGGTAGTGTGTCTAGATGCACTTGCGTGTACACTACAAGTGGAATCTAGGAATATAGTGCCACTTTTATGGCACGAAGGTTGCTTACAATATTTCTGTAACTGAAACAGAACTGTTTGTGTACATTTTTGTTAAGGTGTAATTTCCGGCTTGGCATTCATTCGTTATTTCATGATTCACAATGATAAACATTCGTGGTTTTGATATATCGGCTATATATGATTCGAATTATCGAATTTCCACATCAAGTAGCGAACTTAGAAAGTTTAATAGATTTTCTTTGCTATTTTATTTTAGGATAAGATTTTCTTCTAACGGTTACAATAATACCATATACAACGTTGTTCTAATGTAAAACATCTTACACACACATAATTATGATCGTAAATTGGTGAATCACAAGAGAAAGGAATACTTGCAAAATACCTTTCTTCCTTTACTGAACTGCCTAAGAATTAGTATAGTCAAACCGTGTAACCTTGCCATTGTTTGTTTTTATTATTAAATATTATATATATTAACGGTTTTATAGTTAAATGTACATACGTTCGGTATAGACATCACAGTAAAAGTAAAAGTAACACAATATTTTTTTAAGCACAAACATTCAAGCAATAAAGTAAGTTTTTATAATTATCAACATGAAGATAGTTTGCAATAGATAAACTGATCAGTTAACACTGGATTTTTTTAGTTTAATGACCGCCATTGATAAGGTTAACATAGTTTGAAAAGTTTACAAAAAGTTCAGTTGCACTGATCATGTTTGTACTATAATTATCTACATAAATCAGATAGAGTATTAATTACATTTGATATTTATAAAAATACGAATTTATTCACTATTGTTGAGATTTAAATTAGATTTAGACGTTTGATGAAGTTTTTGAATTAGATAGGTGGTTGGTGCCCTTAGCACCTTTTCTTGTCTCTCCAAAAATGTGATTTTCAAGCGTCTAATATCATTTCTTTATCTATAAATCCCTTGTATATCTAGGATGCGATAAGCACACAAAGCAAAAGTAATTTCATATATACATAGTTTCGATGTAGATACATATTTTTCTTTCTATGGACGAATAATTTGACCGCTAGAATGACATTACGATAGACAATTTACTTAATTATTTTATATCATACGATGTTATTCGGTATTAAAATTGGCAAAATATATTACTACTTATAATTAAAACCAAGAAATAATATTGTGACCACATATTCTGTAGTAAAATTACAAAAGTACTTATGGCATCCGAATAAATCACAGGAAATGTATATATACCCCTCCAAAATCTTCAATTGTTTATTCGCTATTTTTTCATATTTTGTTCCTCTATAAAAGTATGTACTTTAACAAACCAGATATTATGCTATGCGATTTCTATTCTTATTCCATTAGAATACGATGCGATTTAGCGTTACGAGTAGGTTACGTTGTTACCTATACCGTTTCCCCCCTGGATATACTATTATGTATACTGTATAACGTTATGGTATATTAATAATATCTTATTTTTGGTCGGTCCTTAACTTAAGTATGACATTTTAATTTCGATCAAATGTGAATCAAGTAATTGTGATTCTGTTAAATGAATTTATCTGTACTAGTAACGACTTTGTCATAGCCGTTAGGTATATACATCTAAATCAACTAGAAATTAAATTAATTATTATTCTCAAATATGTTATTCAACTGATAACTTTTAATAATATTTTTCAAGTTCTTATTAAATTTTTAAACGACCGGCCAAAATTTAGTACACTTATTTGAAAAAAAAAACTTAGTCGTCGAAGAAACGTTAAAATCGAAATGTCGAATACACTATTATGTACTATTTGAGAACACAAGACAAAGAATATTTCTGCTAAAGTTTTGTATGACGTTTAAAGTTTTTTTTTTTTCTATAAGGGTGCAATGTATAATGTTGACTAATCTTACAAGGGTAGTGGTACCTTTTTACCATAAGGCGTGGAGTTAATTCGCCGAGAGTATTGAATTGTTGACCTTATTTCGTTTGCTTTTAAGATCAACTTATTAAAGCATAAATTAAGGACAAAAGCGTAAAGCTGAGTTTGTCATTCGAGTTTTAACTGAACGGCATAGAGTTCAAAATTCATTGTCCCGGTGGCGACTCTTGGCGAATTATCCCTTAGCGTAAAAATTTGTTGTTTCTACTATTTGATACTGCGGTAGATAGTGAAAATTAATAATACTTGTTATATTCTACCTTTGATGTAACGAATCTTCCGTTCCAAAAACATAATAATAATTAAAAAAATAATTGGATTAATTATCCAAATTAATAATGTTGTTTGTCCCTATTAATAACATAAGAATCTCCATTATAAATTCTGATTTTGTAATAAATACATTATAGTCAGTCACATTTTGGCTTAAAAATATTACAATATCTATGATTTGTGTGACTGGCACTTAATCATAATATAATCTAAAAATTATCTCTTAAATAATGAAAGAAAGTAAGGAATTGATATAATGTGTTTCGTCGTTGGATTTTGAACCTTATTATGTGTATTAATATAGTGACTTCTAATTGTAAAAAAAAGTATAATCAAAAGTTTATCTATAAAACTCGAATGTAATTTCCTATACGTATTTCAAGCGAGATGCGTCTTTATTTTATTAAGAATATGGTATGGTTTTGTGGTAGCCATTATGTGTTTTTATTTATTTCGAAACTGAATAGAATGTTTAAAATTTGTATCTTGATTATATCTAGTGTTTTTAAATAAATGAAAACACGTATGTTTTGTGTGAGATGATAGGAATGCTTTTTGTAAATTTCGCTTGAAGCCAAAGATGTCATATTTTCTGTGTTCCAAATGTTATTTGAAACTTTACCTTTAAAGTGAAACGTTTCGCGTATCTAGTTACAAACGATGCTTGATTTAAACTTCCATTATTCTGAATACTTGTCTTATAATAAACGGCATGATTACTGTAGTGAGACCACTAAAGCTAAAAAAAAATTACTTGATAATCACTTCCTCATTCTATCATAAAACATCAACAAATGTGAGGTTTTAGTGTGGACTCATTATAATAATTGAGTTTTAAATACATCATGAAGAGTATGAACGTTTTAGTTCACTGAAGTTAATTTATCCTGTCAAATACGATTGTTCAAGTACCGGCAGTCTGGAATATTTCGAGTAGAGAGTTATTCTTGAGTTGTTTACCCTCGAAATTGCTTGTCGATATTCTTTTTCGTGTTTGAATCAAAACCCAAAGAGTCGCCCGCGGTAACAGACTCCAAACATGAACTCTGCGCATTCAAGGTCAAACGTTTAAATCCGCGTCGGTACCCACATATTTGACAGTGATACAATATTACTTAGTTTGTCAAATACAATGTTAGTTATTTTAATTTCCAACGAAAATATTGTTTCGATAAATATGCTTTGTTTTCCATTCTGAATTGGTATCCCGAGTGGTTTTCAATAAGTAAATCTTATATTTTTAAGGTAAAGCTGGTATAATTTTAGTTTTAAAAAATTACATGTAAGTCTTTAGTAATGGTTTGATTTTTCTGTAACATAGTCTTATCTTACTAACTTATTACTTTATCTCTATTCTATATGTATATTGAAGAATTCTAATATATATCCCTTTAGTTATAAAATTGTTAAATAAATTAGTTTATAAGCAATAAACGCGTCTGCGTCACATATACGTTGTATAAACATGTTGTTGAAGTTGCTACAACTAAGTCACTTACAATAGTTTAATTTAAATAAATAATTAAAACGATGGAAATGTATTTATTTATTAAATATGAATTAACATTCATGATGACAGTTTTTTTGTTTCATTTATCCGATAATTTAAACATTTAACAGTAGAAAAGCTGTCACATATCGTAACTCTATTTTTACCTGGCTGCCAAGGAAGGGTTATGTTTTTCGCGCGTATCTTGTATGTATGTAAATTTCTTTACTACCTCCTCTCTTCCAAACAGCCGAATGGATAACGACAATTTAGTTATGGTTAAATTACATATTACTCAATAACCTAAGTGTTATTAGATAAGTGTTTGAAAATAAAAACAAAATGGGAGATTTTTGGCGCGAAATAGTAACATGTTATATTGCCAATACTCGCCACGCTTGGCAGGCGGGTTGGCGAGCGCAGTTAGGTGTGATTGTTCAAGGAAGACGCTGCTGCCCATCTTCCGGATTACATCCCTTAGCCACCTCTTAGGGCAACCACGGGTAGAGAGGGTGGGGTACTATTCTTACGCCGGCACCACCACGGCAAATAAATCACTAATATTATAAATAAATAAACCACTAATATTATAAATGTGAAAGTTTGGATGGATAGATGGATGTTTGTTACTCAATCACGCCAGAACGGCTGAATGGATTTGGATGAAATTTTGCATGTAGATACTTTAGGCCCTGGAATAAAACATAGGATACTTTTAATCGTCATAATCATCCATCACGGTAAAACCGCGGGGCTCAGCTAGTAAATAAATAAATATTCCCAACTATAGAAAATTTCCCATTAAGAATAAGACATTCAGCTAATAGGTACGCCATTGAGAGAATTTGCCATTTTGGAAATTAGGCATTCGGCAAACCATAAAACCCATAAAACTTGGTCTATCGT
This sequence comes from Biston stratarius, assembly GCA_950106695.1. Lineage (NCBI taxonomy): Eukaryota > Metazoa > Arthropoda > Insecta > Lepidoptera > Geometridae > Biston > Biston stratarius. Next base: position 4,375,762 of record OX467108.1, read on the forward strand.
TTTTGTAGACAGACGGTAACATGATTCTATGTTTACTTAAAAAAATATGCAATAAGTTTATTCCAACCGCCAAGCAGGTCTATTTGACAAAGAAATTGAATTATTAAATCATCCCACGGGAGTGAGACCACTATAGAAGACAAGACTCACCACACTCACCGGCAAGAGAATAACTAGCTTAATGACGATGTAATCAATAAATGGAATACGACTATTTGTAAAATGCAAGATACTTTATTGGTAAAGTCGACATCAAAACTATGCTTCATTCTTCGAAGGCCCACATGGCTTCAAAGCCGCAATAGAATACATTCATTTGTAAGGTTTCATCGCCACTGTAAGCTGTGCTCAGAACCGCTCAGCTTTCTGTGTGTGGGTAAGTATCTAGTAATACGTCATGAGTTTTCTATTCAGGTGAGAAAGGAATGGAGAGGGTGAATAATTTTATTCTTTTTTTGTTGTTGTAGAAGCTAATTGTTGGAACGCTCTTGCAATAGAGTCGAATACATTTAAACTTACCGATGTCGACGGTCGCAGCGGGAAAGTGCTTAAAAACATAATAGACAAGTATCACATAAATTAAGGATGGTGAACCAATGGCATGCGACACAATATTTTGGGCACGCTACATACCAAAACATAGTGCAAAATGTTTTTTTGGTACTAAAGAATTGTGAGTTGATAGTATATAGTTTCAAAATTTTACGATTAATCAATAAGTCGAAATTATTTGACGGCACGTCTATGGCTTCATTAAACATTTCTTTAGAAAAAATGGCACATTCATTCATAAAGGTTGGCCACTCCTGCCATAGATAATAAAATTTATAGCCAATGCAACAAGATGCAAAAAAATTGGGTTACGATATAACGTTTATCTTTATTTAGGTATACTTAGGTACATTTCGATCTTGACAATCATTGGTAATATATCTGCTTTAAAAGCTGTAGGGCGTGGGTTCGATTCCCATCCAGGGCACATTTAGTGGTATAAAGAAATGTGTGTTTGTGCCTGGGTGTTTTGTATGTATTATAAGTATGTAATTACAAAAAAGTATTTAAGTACTTAATATAAGTTATATTAATATTGTATTTTAATATAAGTTATCTGATTTTCACAGTTCAAGCTTTGATTACTTTGATGTCAGATAGCGCTGTGTGTGATGTCCCACGATATTTATTTATTTAATTAGGTTTTTAACCGACTTCAAAAAAGGAGGAGGTACTCAATTCGACTGTTTTTTTTTAAATGTTTGTTACCTCAGAACTTTTGACTGGGTGAACCGATTTTGATGATTCTGTTTTTATTTGAAAACTGGTGCTTCCCGTGTGGGCCCATTTCAATTTGGTCCAGTTCTGACAATGACATCCATGAGAAAACTAAATGAAGACGGATTTTTTTTGTTAAAATTTTATACTATTAGCACTGTGTTAAATGAAATTTGACTTATTATTTTCTTAACATTAATTACAATACTTTATAAAGCAAAAATAAAGAAATAGTAAATCCGTAACTTTACAACAACGACTCCATAGTTTTCTCTGTCCTCATAGGACAGTCGATCCCCGTCTGTTCCCTTCAGTACTACCAACCACGTGACAATAGCTACAACGTGTTATTAAATTTAAAAAAAATACAAGAGGCATGGTACTAACGCATTGATTAAAGTAAGTCATTATTTAATTAAATTATAATTATAAGTTAAATTAATTTTGTGTGGTTTTATAACTTAATTATGTCAGAGGTTTTCTAACTCATGATAATGGTAGAGACATAGTTACTTACCCATTTATTTAGTTAAATAAGAAAATTAGCAACCCATATCGACGCGCTAAAAGATAATATATTAAATCAATAAGTTCGAAAATTTTACACTAAGGTTTTTAGGTACCTATGTGATATTTATTTGGAAAACTAGCGATGCTTGTATTATACATATAAACTTTCCTCTTGAATCACTCTGTCTATTGATGAAAACCGCATTAAAATCTGTTGCTTAGTTTAAAAGATCTAAGCGTACAGACGGCAGAAAGCGACTTTGTTTTATGCTATTTCGTCCGCCTGTTCTGTATTATTATTAATAAATAGAAGTTTTTGTAGCTATAATAGCTCAGTGGTTGTCGCGGACGTACCACATGTTAAAGGGCATTAGATCCCTACAATGACATTGACTTGCCGGTGAAGGAAAACGTGAGAAAACCACGGAATAAAGGAAAATACTATATTACCTGGATTTGGCTGGCTAGCACCTTCAAGTTGGAAACCTGCCGCCTGGTACCTAACTGCATGTTCCGGCTGTCTCAATTGACAGCAAATTTCTACTCCAGACTAGTTGTGTCAAACCATAATCAAACACCGTCATTTATCATGTGAGCTGTGGTCAAACATCTAGCCTGTCAATTATTCAAGAAGGCAAAATTACAATTTTTATAGTAACGCTAATTTGAACTAATGCTTAGTTATAATTATTACTATCAAGACACTTTCTAGCATATTGTTAAATGAGTTTAAAACGCTTCGAATGGATAACGGTAGAGAGTGTTTCAATAGTTGATTACCGAAGTTAGCCAGCAATACACAGGATCATACTTTACGGAGCTAAAAAAGGCCAGTTACTATTTAACCTTTAATAGATTAATTGAGTCTTGATTTAAAGTTTGTACAGTAATCGTACTCTAGTATTATTTAGAGGTCACTTTAAGGGCATAACACACTTATTATGTCACATTAAGGGTATTACACACTTATTAGGTACACTTTATTTTGCGTGCCGTCAATGCGTTTCGCATTACGCACATACAAAAATATCAAGATTATTAATCTTTTTGCTGCTTTAAACGTATATATTTTACTGAAACCGTTTTGACTACCTACAGTGCCTCAATATTGCAGCAAGTTATCCTAATCTCTGATTAATCAGTTAAAAGCACCCCAACCCTCTTTTTGAGTTCAGCAAAGTTGAGTAAACTTTGTTGAAACTTTTCATGAACTTAAGTACCTAAACTTTAAGAGGCAATATTTTGTAATTTTGTTGTAGGTAGGCTCATATATACTTACACGTATAGAAAAAGAAAAAAAAACATTTAAAAAAAAATCTCCATTAAAACCAAATAAGTATACAGGAAACAAGTAAGTATTCACTATATTCTATATTAAAAAAAGCTAAGTCATTAATAAATTTTGATTGTAAGACAATCGATTAAATATATTTTAAAAAGTCGCGTTTTTAAATACACTTCGAATATAACTATTTGCAAACATAAATATTCACACAAGTTAAAAAATTCACTTTCAAATAAAATTAACGTTAAATGTATTTATTTGAACTTGCTATACCAAAAAATCACTGTCATTACTCATTTTATTTAAAAAATACTCCACTTGCCTGTTTCTCCTACAACTTAAAGATACATGACTAAAATACTATACTCATTTAGTGGTAATTTAATAAACTTAACTAAATTATAGCATTTAATTCAATTTGAGCGACGTCTACTCCCTGAAGCTCGGTCAATAACCTCGGTAAATGGTTTATTTAATAAGGAAGAAGTGTGAATAAATTGGATCTTTTCTCTTCAAAAGTAAACAAATATACTTGGGGTGTATTAACCCAAGCTAACAGTTCTTTTTCTTTTAGTTTGACAAGGTAGGTGTTTGACAACAGCTCATTTGGTGTTGACGGTGTGGTTGTAGATGGTAAAGTACACCTAGCCCGGAATGGAACTGGCTCTTAAGTAAAGCTGCCGGAATACACCGTTAAGTGCTTGGTTTTCAACTTAAGGGTGGTAGTTAGCCAACCGAGTACTAGAGAATACTCTACCACCATGCTATGGTGTTATTACGATGTTTTCCTTCACCGGCAGCTCAAGCTCATTGTTGGGGTTTGAACTCACGCTCTTCAGCGTGTGAACCGTACGCTCTAACCACTGAGCTATCATCGCTACAAACAATGAGTTGTTAACCTAAGTACTTATGTACATAGACTATTCTGTCTCATTTGGTAAAATATCTACTTCAAGAGCTGAAGGGGGTGCAGAACCGCGTCCGTGTGTGGAATGCTTTAAGTTGGAATGTTGAAAGTTTTATTTGATGTCTTAGATGGAGGAATCATTGGACGGTCGCGAGAGCGTTGCGGGTCCGTCAGGATTCGACTCGGCAGCCATACTGAACGACGATGTTTCTCCCATCACCAGCTTCTGTTACAGCATTCCCAATCTCTTCAATAGGTAAGCAATAATAAAAAAAAAAATGAGCGCTAAAGCAGCGATGCCTTAGACATTGTTTCGTCACTCAAATTTCTACCATCAGGAGAGCGTCCCGTCCGTCTCATATTTTTTTTTTTATGACTGACTGGCTGGGTTCTTGACCACAACTCTCCTGATGTTAAGTGACGGTGTGGTCGAAAATGGTAAAGCGCACCTAGCCTGGAATGGAACTGGCTCTCAAGTGAGGCTTCCGGAACACACCGTTAGATGCTCGGCTGCAGATTTTCAACTTGAGGGTGGTAGCTAGCCAGCCGAGTACTAGAAAGTACCTTACCACCACGTTATAGATTCCTCACGATGTTTTCCTTCACCGGCAGCTCAAGCTCATTGTTGGGGTTTGAATCCACATCAAACATTAATCAATAAATCAATCAATTTATCAAAACATCCAAAATGTTTGATAAATTGATTGATTTATTGATTTATACAAACATCTAAACATCCGAAATTGCAAACATCCAAACGTTGAAACATCTAACAAGAAACAAACTTTTACATTTATAATATTAGTAGGTATTGCCGTGGTGGTGCCGGCGTAAGAATAGTGCCCCACCCTCTGTACCCGTGGTTGCCGTAAGAGTCGGCTAAGGGATGTAATCTGGAAGATGGGCAGCAGCGTCTTCCTTGAACAATCACACCTAACTGCGCTCGCTAACTCGCCTGCTAAGCGTGGCGAGTATTGGCAAAACCCCCCAGGAGGAGGCCTATGTCCAGTAGTGGACGTCTTAAATGATGGCTGATGATGATGATGATGATGATGAGATAGGTAGTGATAAAACTTAGTATCAAATTCAGTATTAAATATGTTTGAACCTAAGTCTATGTTTTTTTGTACTCACAGGTACATTTTCCGTTTTATTAGATCATTCTGTTCGTTTTCACGAGATTTTTATTAGGCAACTTCATAAAGTAGGTAACATCTTTTTACTGGTGATTTTATAAATCATAACGTTGAAGAAATATTTCTCGGGCCCCGTCCACATCTATAAAAAGTTGTGATAAACCCAAAAATCTAATATTTTCAACTTTTGTTCATACATAAATATGTACAACCCTAACCGGTTTGAAATTATTCTACAGGAATCGTTTTTTTTAATTACAGATCGAAGTAAGTCTTTTTGGTTACTAATTGGCACATTTTATGGTTGACAAGCTAGGTGTTGACTCACCAGATGTAAAGTAATGGTGTGGGGTAAAGCCTGGAATGGAACTAGCTCTCAAATGAGGCTGCCGGAACACACCGTTAGGTGCTTGGCGGCAGATTTTTAACTCGAATACAAACCTATGCTATGCTATGGTTTCCTCACGATGTTTTCCTTCACCGGCAGCTCAAGCTCATCGTTTGGGTTTAAACCCACGCTCTTCAGCATGTGAACCGACCACGCTAACCACTGAGGTATCATCACTATATAGTATACTATTTATATTTTTACTCGATACATAAAATACTATAAACTAAACTTTACTTTACTTTTACTGTAAACTTTAAATCTGTTCAATTTTAGCCTAGGCCCTGCATCAGTCCTCTGTGAGCGCCCAGATACGGAAACCAACGAGACATATGCAGCCACTGAGATGGTTGAAGAAGGCTCTGATCTTCACCAGCAGTATGAAGAAGACGAGGAATATTCCCCTAAATCAAGTAAGTCTAATAAGTACTCTTCGATTCCACATTCTTCATACTTATTGCAAGGATGTGGAACTGTCTGCCGGCTTCCCCACGAAGTACAATTAGGGTGTCTTCAAATCCTGAGTAAATAGATATTTTTATCGGTAAGCGTGCTTCATTTTAGACTGCCTGCTTAACATCAGGCAGGGCATGGTCAAACACAAACCTATTTCAAATAAAAATTGAAAGCTTAATTATAACTATATTTAAAAAAAAACTTTTAAATTTGCCTAACCTAATGGTGCAAATTAAAACGAGCTATTAGAATAGGCCATACCAGGGGACAGCAACCTGCGGCTCACGAGCCGCATGCGGCTCTTTTAATGTAAAGTAACGGCTCTCCAGCGCCAAACGCAAAAATCTATAATTTTATTATCATAACCTTTAAAATCGGGCAATTGATCCATGAGTGAGTACCATGTCTATATCTCAGCCACCTTAAATTATTTTATTATTCTAGCTAAAATACTTGTTTCTTATTTGCACTTCTGGCAGAGTTGTCGTGGTCATCCATGCAGGTATCAGTGATGGCTCGCCTGACAATTCGTCGCTATTCTTCACATATGTTTAGTTCGTTTTGTGCTAAAAAACATTTGTGTGAAACGAACATTTTTGGTGGCTCTTTAAAAACTTGTTCGTTTTGCTCTTCCGTCTTAAAAGGTTGCCGACCTCAGGGCTATACTGTTGATCGTTGAAATCATGACCATTGCAGCGATACACAGAACTTTGAGTAGCAAAACAAAGTCCAGGGCATCGCTTTATAGCGCTCATTACTTTGAGACTTTCGATGGTTAGTCTAAACAGCCCTGTAATTTTGCTAGCTGCGGTACCCTTCTAACTGGAACACAGTAATGTTTATAAACTGTTGCTTGGTGGCAGAATATCTGGTGCTGCGGTGGTACCTACCTATATGACCTCTTACTAAGGAGATATTCAAGGTATTCACATGATGGTAATGTGAATATATCCGGCAGTTGACTAAGACATACTAATGATAATTATAACTCGAATCCACGTGCTTATTTATTAAACAGGTTTATTTCAGTAAATTGTAAGTAATTATTTCAATTTCAGATTCAAAAGGTGATATACCGAAACGCAAACAACGACGATACAGGTATAATTTTAATAATTGACCTAAACTTAAATTATTTTCAATAGCTTCTACCTACTTCTTCAGTCTGCCATAAAATTGTAACAGATAGATAGAAGCAGGTTTTAATAAAAATAACTTACTTACAAGAGATTATCCACGTTTGATTAGGTTGTTTCTTACTGCAATTTCAGTAAACCTTTACCTTTATGACCTTTTTCAAGGAGTCAATGCAGAGTAAGTGTTTGGCGCCGTCCTTACCCTCACTCCCGTGTAATAATCGTTGTCTTCACGTGCGAGACGCGCACCGTTCCACACTGCGATGAAAGACGAGGTCTCGCGCGCGTCGTATTCTGCTTTGACTCCTTGAAAATGTTCATCAAAGATATTCAAAGCATCCAAAACTAAATTCAAAGTATCCGGGACAATAATCAAAGTATCCGAATCAAATATGACTAATCATTTATAAGTAAAATTAATATATATAAGAATCATGCCAGTTTTAAGTAAAAACAACTTGGCTAAAATGCAAATTACAGACCCAAACCTTTCTGAAATTTGAACTTTTAAATTTCAGGACAACGTTTTCGAACGTGCAATTAGAACAACTGGAAGCTGCATTTCATAAGACCCATTACCCTGATGTCTTCTTCAGGGAAGAGCTAGCAATGAGAATAGATCTTACTGAAGCTAGAGTTCAGGTAAGCTTTTACGATCGTCATATTATATGACCTGCGCAAGAAAATTAGATGATTCTAGCAGGTACTAATTGAGTAGTACCTCAATAAAATAAAAAATGCAGTCACAGATCATATAATACTTGTACAGATGCGTCACCATTTATTCATCACACAAATGTTTGTCCTAAATAGGAAAAGAGCTAATAACAGATGAGCTAACAGTCCTAATGGTAAGAGATAGTATTTGGTTACTTAGAACTATAATTAACATAACAACATCCAGGACATCATCGCATCAATTCATCGGAACTAATTAGTTTGAGAAATGCGATAGTCTCAATAACCCTGTAATTTTTAGACACTACATTTTTTGTGAAGGAATATAGTCTAATAGTGCGATGGTATCTGGTATGTAGCCAGACAGTTCTGTGTGATAGCTCCGTGGTTAGCGCGGTTGGTTCACGCGCCGATGAACGTGGGGTCAAACACCAACTATAAGCTACCGGTGGAAACATCGCGAGGAAACCATTACATGGTGGTATGGTATTTTCAAGTACTGAGCTGGCTAGCTACCACCTCCAAGTTGAAAATCTGCCACCAAGCAACTAACAGTGTGTTCCGATAGCCTAGCATTGCCATCTCCGACCACACCGACACTTAACATCAGATGAGCTGTGGTCAAACATAAAAAAATGTCTACTAAAAACTAGGACCGTTACTTCTTCTTCATATTCTTCTTTAAAACATTTAAATGATTTATTTCACAAATAGTTATTATCAGTTCAATTGTAGATTTCAATTGTTGTTGACCGTTCTCTTTAGTATTTAAGTGCTAATTGTTGTTCTAGGTCTGGTTCCAAAACCGACGCGCCAAGTGGCGGAAGCAACAAAAAGCGGGTTGCGAACCCTATCCTGGACAAAGCCGACCGCGAACTCCTGAGAGATCCCCTTCAGCTTTGGCATTGGAGATGCGAGACTTTATTACAATACCGGGTACGATTATTGTGAAAAATCATTTATATTTTTTCTTGTATTTACTTCTTATGTAATAGCAGTAAGACGAACGAAACGCTCTCCTGATGGCAAGATATCACGCCTGTCTATGAGCGTTGTAGCGGCACCCAGATCTATGAACAAAGTGCAGAGCATCGCTGCTTTGGCGCTCATTATTTTGAGACGTTAAATAATTGCAATAGCCCTGTAATATTAGTAGCCACAGTACCCTTCAGTAATGTTAACTGCTTGGTGGTAGAATATCGGAATCCTTCCTCGCTAAATTAACGTGAAAAGTAATGTATTGCGGATGGCTACTTTTTTGTAATGGACGAATGGCTATGTACGTATTTCCTGATGTTGTGTGATTGTCTGGTCTAAGATGGTAAACATACCTAGCCTGCAATGGGAACTAATTGGCTTTGGATTGACGCTGCCTGAACATTGTCTCATGTCAATTGAATCCTATCCCTTTTTCGCTTTCTCAAAGTGTTTGCCATTAATAACAACTTCGCAGAATTAACTATTATAAAGTTTGTTGATGAAAAGTACATTGCGTACTGGTATGGTTTTGGGTGAGATGTATTCTAATATTTATTGCATTAATATTTATTACGTTATCTAGTTTCCATAGTACAAGCTTAGTTTGGGGCTATATAGCACTGTGTTAAATTCCCTCCGCTGTATATAATCCAATGCCAACTTTTATTTGAATTAATTTAATTTATTATTCCAGTATCATCAAGCCAAATGGTAAACATATCAGAAGCACCAAGTCAAAACACATATTCCAAGACGAAATCATCTCCGCCAGCCATTCACATCGCAGCTTTACCAACGCGACAAAATCCCCACGCAGATCTTCCCTCGTTTTCAATCCCTCTGCAATACAGTCTTGGAACATTCAAGAAAATTGGCGAAGAGATACAACTTGACGTAGAAACGGTTCCTGAACATAATCCACAAAATTGGGATCCAAGAATTATGCCAAACTTTAACTTGATGAGCTTAAAACCTTTACTAGAGAATAGAGACAACATAAATTTAGGTGAGCTAAAATATGAAATCAAAAATGAAGCAGCAGGAAGAGTTAACTTCAATGAGATAAATGACAGTGTTTCTATAGAAACAGAAGATATCCTAGGGAAGGAAACAATAAATGAAGGACAGACAATCAGTCCTGACTTTGAGATTCAAAGGTACCAGAATTATAATGAGAATGATAAGCGGTACAGGGAACAGGGCTTCGAAGAAGCTATAATGGGAGATAGGAGTGAATTTGTCTGTGATAGTGACTTTTTATGTAAAAATAATTTTGGAAAAGTGGACGAGAAAAGAGGAGAATTTGAGGAGTGTCATTTGTTGGACAATGATAATAATGTTGGCATAAATAATTATGAGAATAATTTGTAAGTTAGGTTATAGTAGACATGTTGTCGGCTTTAACGATTTTATCTCTTTTGTTGCGGTCTATTTGACAAGGGCTGAAAGTTTGTAATACTTATGATTGATTACTGCCATCTATCAAAGTTATTAATATCAAATCGTTGAAATGTGAACAATTGCTTTCGATTTCTATTCTAGTTGTTAAACAAGATTTGAATATAGTTTTCTTAATGTTTTTTATTATTTATGATCTCATTATCTTGTATTTTGTAGAGTAATCCAGTCTAAGTAATAAATGATTTTTATTAAAGGGTTTTTTTATTATGTTTCTGTATAAATATCGTTATTATCATTAGGTAGATGAATGAGAGATGCCCATCAGCTGAGTTGTGGTCAAACGTATTTTATAAATATACAAATTTATTTTATCATAAGTAAACTAAAGGTCACGAAAGGTACGAAATACGAAAGAGGCAATTTTAAATGATGATGGGTAAATCATCATCATCATCAACCTATTGAAGTCCGCCGTTGGACTTAGACCTATCTCAAGATACGCCACTCAGCTCGATCTTTGGCTTTCCACTTCCATCCACCGCCAGCTGTCCTACGTATATGGTCACTCCAACGAGACCATAAATTGGCAAACGTAGCGTAGGACGTCCACCCACAAGTTCAAGGACAGACAACCTCATAAAGACCGCAGAAACGCGCTGGATGCGAGCCGCTTCCAACCGGTCTTTATGGAAGTCAATAGGGGAGGCCTATGTCCAGCAGTGGACGTTCTAGGGCTGAGATGATGATGATGATGATGTGAGATGATGTAAGGATTCTGACAATATCTTATATATCCAAAACAATTTAGGAATTTAAAAGTATAGAATAAAGAAACTTACATACATGCATAAACACGAACCCAGAAAACACCTCCTTTTTGGACAATCGTGTAAAAAAACTAGACCATTTTAATACGTCTTCATTTTTAATGTATTATAATAACTAATAATACAAAACACATCGAGTGCAATGAACAAGAATTCCAAATGAGTTGGATCACATCGTAGAGTTCATAATATTCAAATTGGGGGTCGTATAAGATGTAGTCTAAGATAAGTAATTTCAATTCTGCATTTACAAAAACATATTACCTATTTATTTGGAAGTTACGACTTTCATAACCTTTGATAATGCAGGTCACTCCATAACTCACAAAGTACTTAGTTAACCTTATAATACCCTTATTCTTTAATCTAGAATACATGTATTCAGGGACGAATTATCTTCAATTTAAAGTAACCTACAGCGAATTAACTATTTATAGGAGGACGGCGTAAGGGGTTTGTCTGCAGGGGCATACGTCATAATCAAAATCAAAAAGTCATTTATTCAGTTTAGGCCCTGGTAAGGCACTAATGAACGTTAAGTTACATGTTTGAATCTACCACCGGCACGTAATTACACTTCAACTGAGAAGACTCCGGCAAGAAACTCAGCAAGGCATTTTTTTGTGGATCTTTCTTTTCATATTAGGTTACAGTTTACAGTTATATATATTAATACATTATGCTTACTACAGTTGTCACTTAGCCAGGGGGATGCAAGTGCAGAGAGAAGCTACAACAACCATATATTCCTGTCTTCCACGTAATGAGCCACCTTATAGTAGGCTTTGTCAATTAACCTCTGCTTTATAAAATCTTTGAATTTATTATAGGACATTTTAGTTACCTCAAGTGGGATTTTATTATAGAATCTAACGCAGTTCCCGAGAAAAGACTTATTAGCTTTAGATAACCTGAATCTAGGTGTCACAATTTTATCTTTATTTCTTGTATTTAAGTTATGGCGGCTACTATTAATTTTAAATGAATTTAAATTTTTCCGGTTAAAATAATGTTTTCGTAAATGTACTGTGACGGTAACGTTAATAATCAAGTCAAGTATCATTGGCTGCGCCACATACCTACTCATACATACAACTCTATACATAAATCTCACTTTCCTATTCATTTTATATAATTATTTTTATTTACCCTCTTATTAACATTCTTTCCTACCCTCACTTTCCTCACAACACCTGCCACACAAGCCAGTCGTGAATTGGCGGTTAACACGTACGCAATACGCTTCCCTTACCTCGTCATCGATATCAAACAAAACTCTAAAATTCTAACCGTGAGTGTGATAAAACCTAAGAACATTGTGCCAATTGTGTGGTGAGCAATATTTAGTGTGAAACTAAAAACGCACTACTTGAGAAGGAACCGGGACGTTCCAACCAGCACCAGCTATCGAAGCAAACTACAACAGGAATTTCCCGGCCTCTCCAATCATCATCACTACATATTATAAAACAAAGGCGTCCGCCGAGTTTGTTTGTTTGTCTATCTGTTCGCGATAAACTTAAAAACAACTAAACAGATTATAATGCGAGTCATTAGATAGAGTGATTCATGAGGAAGGTTTAAGTATATAATTTTTCAGGGTTTTGTGTAAATTTGTTGAAATATGATGATAATTGCTGGAAGTGTCGGTTAAAGTCAATTCAAAGTTTGAAGTATAACAAAACAATGCATGGTGAGATATTCCTCTTTTATAGATCTACTACGGGGGATCGCTAGTCTAGGTATAACTCAAATTATTTTGATGTCTTTTATTTTAAAGCCCAATGATAGATATAGTCGAATATATGAATAACTTTGGCCGCCAGTTTGTCTGATAATAAACATCAGTGACAGTGTCTGAAGACTCGCCTTTTTAATCAGTGTCATGGACATGCATTCTTCTCATTACATTTACGTTAAAAAAAAACTAATAAATCTTTTTCAACTAGCTATTAAATATTCAGGGAAAAAAGTATGACATCATATGTCACACTTTTTCTGACATTTGGAAACTGGGTTGAGACAGAAAGGGGGAAGTACCCCCGCCCGTGCCTTGACTACGGTCACGTTTTCTTTATCTGAATCTCGAGAGTAGGGCAGACTGGTCATTATTACTGGCGTGAAAACCCTTCGCTTTGCACTCTCCGCTACCTAATAGTAATAAAATATTTTTAACAAATTCTTAACTATTATTTTCTTGAGGCACGCGTAGTCGTATAGTCTGTGAAAAGCTTGCGATAACTTTTTATTTTATTTTAATTACAAAGCCTAGAAAATCTTCGCAAAGTTGCTAGTTTATTTTTTATCGGATTCATTTCGGAGAGTGTGCTTTAGAACTACATGGCCTAATTCCCCCATGCCCATCCTTCTATCGGACAGCCAGAAGCTCAAAAAAGCGACACCGTTTCATGGTAGATGTTCCAAAAACTCGAACGAAACGATTTGATTCCACTTTTATTGTGCGGACTGCTAGACAGTGGAATGCGCTGCCTGAGTGGGTGTTCCCCGTTGGATATAATCTGGGTGTCTTCAAGTCGAGATTGAATCGGTATCTTCTAGGCAAGCGTGCTCCATCCTAGACTATACCTTTGCTTAACATCAGGCATGATGTGGTCAAACGCAAAAATATTCATTATTAAAAAAAATACAATAACCTATCTGTGTGCCAAACTTCATCAAAATCGGTTCAGCCGTTTTTGCGTAATAGACTAACGAACATCTGAACATACACACTTTCAAAATTAAGTAGTACTTGATAATCTACAAAACCACAACTTTCTCAATATTATGACTTTTCAAATTCGGTACATGTACACTGGAAATATAAAGTAAGCATCATTATCTATGTTGTTTTATCACGCCACGAGTTAATGAGGTCGCCCCCATAACGTTTAGATTTTGATTTTGTTGCCCGAAAATCATGTAATTAACGTATTAGTTTTAACTATTACAATATTTAAGAGCAGACTCTCTCGCTCATGCGCTGTTCTCTAAGCATGAAATAATAAGGAGGAAAATAGAATCCACCGCTTGACCTTATTGTGGCACAAAAGTACGTAATCTGCTCTTAAAGCAGATATACTACCAATTAGCCAACAGGACTGTCAACCAAAACGACTTTTGAGGCGAAATGCACTAAAAAGTTATCTCTTGAATACTCAAGGCGAATAAACTTTAATCTGCCATGAAGGTAGAACATTCAGTATAGAAAACCAACAGACATGTTAGGCCGTTGTTTTTAAATAGTTATTTACTTTGGTTGTAAGTTTTTTTTTTATGGCTGACAGGCTATTATTTGACCACAGCTCACCTGATGTTAAGTGACGGTGTGGTCCAAGATGGTAAAGCACACCTATCCTGGAATGGAACTGGCTCTCAAGTGAGGCTGCCGGAACACACCGTTAGATGCTTGGCGGCATATTTTCAACTTGAAATGGGTGGTAGCTAGCCAGCCGAGTACTAGAACGTACTCTACCACCACGCAACTACTGAGGTAACAGAACCCCGCCTTCAAACCATAACCGTTGAATACATTAACAGTCAGTATATATATATATATATATATATATATATATATATATATATATATAATAATAATTCATACACTATTAGGTCTCTCATACTAACTTTATATAAGAGTTTTGCTACAACAGACGATTAAACCGCCCTTGATTTTTTTGAGTTTCCAATTTTTATACTTATAGTATATTATAGCTTACGCCGGCGACTTCGTCCACGTTGAGTTAAGAATTGTCTCTAATCATTTAGTGGTATCAGATATACTTTACGACCTAAACTCATCATCATCATCAGCCGTATGACGTCCACTGCTGGACATAGGCCTCCCCCATTGATTTCCATAAAGACCGGTTGGAAGTGACTCGCATCCAGCGCATTCCTGCGGTCTTTATTAGCCACCCACAAGGTGGACAGACAATGTCCACCTTGTGGGTGGACGTGCTACGCTGCGCTTGCCGGTCCGTGGTCTCCACTCCAGAACTTTGCAGCCCCATCGGCCATCAGTTCTGCGTGCTATGCGCCCTGCCCACTGCCACTTCAACTTGCTAATCCGCTGGGCTACGTCGGTAACTTTAGTTCGTCTACGGATCTCCTCGTTTCTGATTCGATCTCGTAGGGAAACTCCGAGCATAGCCCTCTCCATAGCTCGTTGTGCTACTTTAAGCTTACTAAGAAGGCACATAGTCAGAGACCACGTTTCAGCGCCATAAGTCATCACTGGTAACACACACTGGTCGAAGACTTTCGACTTCTACACTCATACCTACCAAATATATATAAAAAAAAAAAAACATAAAAATCGGTCGACCCGTTCCAGAGGAGTGCAACCACAAACACTGTAACACGAGACCTATGTATTTTTTTTTTAATTGCTGGCTCTCCATGTGATGGTGTGGTCGAAGACGGTAAAGCACACTTAGCCTGGAATTGAACTGGCTCAAGTGAGACTGCCGGAACACACCGTTAGATGCTTGGCGGCAAATTTTCAACTTGAGGGTGGAGTGGAGAGTACTAGAAAGTACCCTACCACCACGCTATGGTTTCCTCACGATGTTTTCCTTCACCGGCAGCTCAAGCTCATTGTTGGGGTTTGAACTCACGCCCTTCGGCATGCGAGCCTATCGCACTAACCCCTGAGCCATCATCGCTACAAACTACTACTACTTTTACTACTTTCTACTCTTTCTTTTTATACTTTTGTATAGTATATTATTATTTCACCATGACCAACTTGTAGGCATTTTCTCACGATGACAGTGGTTATTGTAAACGTCACAACTATTCATTCATACTATTTCATGGTAAATTTGAAATGCTATTCTAATCGCGAGACCACGGACCGGCAAGCGCAGCGTAGGACGTCCACCCACAAGGTGGACAGACGACCTCATAAAGACCGCAGGAACGCGCTGGATACGAGCCGCTTCCAACCGGTCTTTGTGGAAATCAATGGGAGAGGCCTATGTCCAGCAGTGGACGTCATACGGCTGATGATGATGATGATGATGATTCTAATCGCTAATTATGCAGGTCAATTAGCGTTTTTTTTAAATGAACACTTTTTTGACGTCACCTAAATAACAAAGTACAAATATTGAAAATTAATTAATTTTAAAATCAATTGAGATTATACTAACAGCTGTGGTCTTCAAAATCAGTAAATAAATTCCTAGTTTAAGTCAGTATTAAAAACCGACAGTTAACCTAGAAAGGTAAAAATTTATATGGTCTGGTCGTAAAAAAAATATGAAAAAGTTCAGACCAAAGAATAGTGGTTTAGTGTCATTTCCACTGACATACAGAATCGCTCGTGTAAACGGTCCCTAACTATATTAAACTTCTTATTGACCAGCACGTGACTCAGTACCAAATGCATTCTGGACACGCAACTTAAGTAAGAATGTTCGAAATAATTTTATGAGTAAAAAGGTTGACCAAGGTTTTATTTCTTACCTTTATAGAGACATACCTACTTAGACTGAAGAATTACTTATTCTAAAACGAGCATGGTATATAATATAGTTAGTTATCACTAGAATCCTACGAATATTATAAATGTAAAAGTTTGTATGTTTGGATGTTTTGATGCTTGTTATTCAATCACAAAAAAAACCGCTGAACTGATTTGTATGAAACACACGCAATTTTTTTTTTGACAGGTTATGTGTTTAACAACAGCTCACCTGATGTTTAGTGACGATGTGGTCGAAGATGGTAAAGCACATCTAGCCTGGAATGGTACTGGCTCTCAAGTGAGGCTGTCGGAACACACCGTTAGATGGTTGGCGGCAGATTTTCATCTTGAGGGTAGCTAGCCAGCCGAGTACTAGAAAGTACCCTACCACCATGCTATGGTTTCCTCACGATGTTCTCCTTCATCGGCAGCTCAAGCTCATTGTTGGGGTTTGAACTTCCGCCCTTCGGTATGCGAACCGACCGCGCTAACCACTGAGCTATCATCGCTACATTATTAACTGGATCAATTTATATGATACTTTTTATATCAGATAAATTAATGTTAGGTTCCTGTGGGATAGTGTGTGTGGGTTCCTGTTTTATAAAGCAGTGATTATTGACAAAGCCTACTATAAGGTGGCTCATTACGTGGAAGACAGGAATATATGGTTGCAGTAGCTTCTCTCTGCACTTGCATCCCCCTGGCTAAGTGACAATTGTAGTAAGCATAATGTATTAATATCTATAACTGTAAACTGTATAAACTGTATAATATGAAAAGAAAGATCCACAAAAAAAAATGCCTTGCTGAGTTTCTTGCCGGAGTCTTCTCAGTTGAAGTGTAATTACGAGCCGGCGGTAGATTCAAAAATGTAACTTAACGTTCATAAGTGCCTTACCAGGGCCTAAACTGAATAAATGACTTTTTGATTTTGATAAGTTATCAAAAAACTTACTACAGGACGTATCCACTTGAAATTTGGTATCGATGCGTCTTAGAGATAAAAGGTATCGTTTACCTTAATCTAATAATAAAATAGCAAAAGTTTCATGACTGTTGCTTATTTATTACTTACACATTTCTGTCTTAACCAAATTCTAAAGTTAACGTGAACGAAGTCGCTGTCGTAAGCTAGTGTTAAATAAATAGGCTTGTGTTTGACCACTATCTCGTTTGATGTTGAGCGAAGATGCAGTCTACGATGAAGCACGGTTGTTTAGAAAATATCAATTTATTGGCAAATAAGGTACAGGTTTGAAGGCACCCAGATTATCTATCTGAGAACACACACTCTGTCTCAACAAGGCAGAAACTTCTCAGCTAGTTGAAAATAACCCCAAATAAGTTCATCACAATGACATGCAAATTCTAAAACAATTCAATATCGAAAAATTCTAAATCTGTCTTCCTGCAGCGGTAACAAAATTAGGTCAACCAGTCTGGGCCAGCCTTATATAAATATCTTTTACACGGACCATTTTACACCTTAGCCTTGTAATTTTAGGGTTTAGAATCGGCCATGATTTAATGTGTGTAAAATTAATAAGTTTTGTTCCACGATTTAGGAATATGTTGATATGTTGCGGCTCCTCCGTTATGAGGGTCAATACAATTCGATAATTTGAAATTGTTTTAAAATAGCAATTGTTTACGTCGATTGCGTTTTTTTACCCAACTGCCAAGGAAGGGTTATGTTTTTCGCGCGTATCTTGAATGTATGTATGTAAATTTGTTTATTACCTCGTATCTTCCAAACGGCTGAATCAAGGACACGACAATTGAGGTATCGTTAGATTTGTCTTACTAACTAAAGTGTCCTTTGAGGGTAGTTTAAAAAAAATCAAGATGATGGGTTTTTGGCGCGAAATTGTAATACGTAAGGAAAAAAAAATATTATCAAGAAGGCTATCTAAATAAAGGCAGTTAAAAGAGGATTATAAATATATATATATATATATATATATATATATAAGTTATATATTTAAATTTAATTAGGAATAATAAATTTGTTTAAAAAGTTTTTTCCTTTCATTATTATAGCTATTTTAATCGCAGTCGGTTTATAGATTTTTTTTACTAATATGCTGTATTGTTTTCGCATTTCTTATAAAAATGATTTTTGTAAATAGATATATATATACCAGATATTGTGTGATGGGTCTGAAACGTTGCTGTCGCGCCTCCGGAATGTTCTATGAAGCGCGTGTTAACACATTCAATGCGATTCCGTGCATGTGTGAGAATACAATTATTCATGGATTAACTGGCAAACTGTTGCTAAGCACAACGTATCGACGTTGGTTGGCTATTGCCGTTTTGGTTTAATTGCTGTATGAATTTTTATTTTATTTTTCATCATCAGCCATAGGACGTCCACTGATGGACATAGGTCTTCTCCTGGGGGGGTTTTGCCAATACTCGCCACGCTTGGCAGGCGGGTTGGCGAGCGCAGTTAGGTGTGATTGTTCAAGGAAGACGCTGCTGCCCATCTTCCGGATTACATCCCCTAGCCAACTCTTACGGCAACCACGGGTAGAGAGGGTGGGGTACTATTCTTACGCCGGCACCACCACGGCACCATTTTATTTTTATTGTGATTTTATTCTTATGGACGTCAGAGCCTGAAATAAAATGATGTATTATTAATACTGTGAAGAAATAGCAAACGTGCAAACTTAAGCGTTTACAATATTAGCAAGAATAAAGTGTAGTACAGTTTTGTAGCGATGATAGCTCAGCTAGCGCGGTCGGTTCAGACGTCGAAGGGCCTGGGTTCAAACACCAACAATGAGCTTGAGCTGCGTTGGAGGAAAACATCGTGAGGAAACCATAGAATGGTGGTTGGGTATTTTTTAGTACTCGGCTGGTCAGTTACCACCTCCAAGTTGAAAATGTACCGTCAAGCACCTAACGGTGTGTTCCAGCAGCCTCACTTGAGAGCCTTTTGTGCTTTAGCATCTTCGATCACACCGTCAAATTAAAAAAATAAGCATAAAGTTGGAATACGTGTAATGCATTCAGTTCAAGATAAAATGCACCCTTCATGATAGTAATTTGACAAAATCTACGTCGACATTAATATCAGTCTTTTCGCGTTAAATTTCGATTTTTCTTCCGACTGCATCGCACAGAAAAGAGAACCTTCTACTCTTCATTTTAAAATTGCTAATTGCATAATACGATGTCCGAGCTAATATGAGCTGTGGAAAACAAACAGTGTATTCAGAAATTGCTCTCCCAAAAGGAATTTGTCTCGTATAATTAGTCCAATAAGAACCATTATTACGTAACCGTACATAACAATTACAGCACAATCGAATTCAGACGTTTGTGTACTTCGCACACACTCGCGCCTGGTTTTACTCACGTTTTACTATCGCGAGCGAAATTGACTTTTGCGCTCCAGTTACAAAGGTGAATATCAATTGAAAACACGGAAACTGTACAACCTACTGACTTGTACTAAGTCCGTGCATTCGGTTTTCCAACACACAATCTTACCGGTGAAAAATCTTTAAAAATCCCAATCCAAATTCTGCCCTGCGTTGTTGTGCTTAACGTGGAAAATTCAGTGGAAGAAAATGAGCTTGTGTGTCATTTCAGGAGTGTAGTGGAAGCCCCGACTGAGGTCTGAAAGGGGTAGTGAGGGGCGCAGGGGTGGCAGGGCCAGCTAAAGCCTTTCCAGGCGGAGTACGTTAGTATCGCCACGACCGCCGCATCCTACGCACGGATGGCGCATCGCAGACCGCGCGTGCGCTTTTCGATTTTTTTAAAACGTAATTCACTTCATCCCTCCTTTTCTAACGATTATTTTTTTATTGCTCCCCAAAGTTATCGCCGGGTGCGTGTTGTGGTGGCAGTTGGTATAGTGATTGGGAATGCTCTGTGTATCGAGAACTAGAGTTTAATAGATCGTATCACTATTGCTATAATGTATGACCTACTTATATAGGCCGATAGCCGGATGTTACTGGCTACATTTAAGAAAAAAAAGTTGTTGATATCGTAACGTTTATAAATAGAATAGTTGTATCGGCGCGGGAAAAGAGTCGGGTGACGGTTAAAATGGCGGGAACCTACATAAGAGGATGTCTTCATAAATTTTCAAGTGAAATTTAGAATGAAAATTGTGTAATGCTAAAGCTACGAATCAAGCTGAAGGAAATTGGTGGATAAAATATTTAAAACGACCTGTTATTGTTCAGGTTTTGAGTATATTGTAACGTCTTGTTTTGGTGTTCTGGTTTTTAATGATAATTAGATTCGTTAAGTAACTTGTTCTCAGTTTTGTAAAGTCAGGAGTTGATTTAAATGAAACATAAATTTGTGTCGTAGATAATTACTTTTTATTAAAATTTTCTTTGATATTATTGTCATTGTTCTGTTCTGGTTTTTTATATGTATTATAAGTATGTATTTAAAAAAAAGTATTTGTTTTTATCAGTTATTTTACTTCCATAGTACAAGATTTTCTTTAGTTTGGCGCTTTGTGTAATGTCCTGGGTATATATTTATTATTTTTATATTTATTGTCTAATAATATTTTTTTTAAACAATTTTTTAACGTTAAAAATCCCGTTGTAGTTAAACCAGACTTTATTTATATAACCATCATGATTTATATAATTGAAGTTTGATAAAATTAGCTCTTAAAAACTTTTTATGATAGATCAAAGCTAGAAGCTATTAAAGTTAGCTGTTAAGAAGTATTAGAAATTTATATGGAACTTTAACGGAAAATAATAAATCAAATAAACACATTTTTTCAGCTATCAAAAAAAAGCTACAGATCTATTTTATATTTTGACAAGCTAGATGTTTGACTACAGCTCAATTGATATTAAGTGACGGTGTGATCAAAGATGGTAAAGCACACCTAGCCTGCAATGGCTTTCAAGTGAGGCAGTTGGAACACACCGTTAGGTGCTTGGCGGCAGATTCTCAACTTGAGGGGGGTAGCCAGCCAGCCGAGTAATAGAAAGTACCCTATGGTTTCCTTCACCGGCAGCTCAAGCTCACTGATCGGATATGAACCCACGCCCTTCTGCGTGCGAACCAACCGTGCTAACCACTGAGCTATCATCGCTACATACTAGAACTACATTTACGTAATACCGCCTCTTATAATACTTATATTTTAGTACCTAACAGGTGACCTACAATGTGACCTACAGACCTGTAGGCCATATACATAAAAAAAGGTAAAAGACAGTTTATAGTTATTGATCTTGACTTATACGACTTTATATTGATATATTATGGTATTAATAGCAAGTTCAGATAACTAGCTAAGTATTCTTAAACTAGATAAATGTATTTTTTCAATAACATTTACTATATCGAAACATAATAAATTCACATGTCGTACATCTATCTAAATATCTCAAGAACTGGACTTTGTAGAAGCATTAGATGACTTTATTGTTAGAAATAAGCTTGACGTTATCCATAAGACATATATCTTGTTCGTCGCTGGATGTAAAAATATTTGTACTTCGTACAGGTATCTACGGCGTAGCATGTTTGTCGTAGCATGTTCTACACCGTAGCAATTGGCTACAAGTCATATAGAATAAAAATAAGTCAACATTTTATTACGGATTCAAATATTTATTAATTTCGAATTGTAAGTTATGGCATCAGTGACTACGAGTTACATTTACAACTGAATGCTACTGTAATACGTATGGTTTGTTGCATTTTTAATAATGCATTAGGTCTAAGCCTCAAGCCTATGTCAAGCATCTAACGGTGTGCCGTTAGTCTCACTTAACAGCCAATTCCATTTCAGGCTAGGTATCTAGGTGTGTTTACCATCTTCGACCACACCGTCACTTAACATCAGATTAGCTGTAAAACATTTAGCCTGTCAACAATAGAAAAAAAATTAGGTTATTAAGTACATAATTTTTTTACTTAGCAGGAGGTCGTTTGGGTAGGTAGGTACCAGATTTTCTGCAGCCAAGCAGTAGTGTGTAAACATTACTGCGTTCTCGTGTGAAGGGTACTGCAGCTAGCAAAATTACAGGGCTGTTGAGACTAACCATCCTCAACTAATCATCTCAAAGTAATGAGCGCCAAAGCAGCGATGCCCTGGATTTTGTTTCGTTACTCAAAGTTCTGTGTATCGATGCAATGGTCATGGACAGGCGTTATCTCTTACCATCAGGAGAGCGTTTTTATCTCATTCATTTCACATTTAATAAAAACGTTACTTACTTACCTCGTTTAATCCTTAAAGATAACTAGTTTGGCTACCCCAGTCAATCCATATAAATATGTATAATAACGTAATTATAAGTGTTAGAATATTCCTTGTGTTTTATAATTCAAAGCATCAGTTTGTAGAGGTTTTATCGATCGCCATTATCATTGGTTCTTCAAGCAAGGACACTCATTTATATTGCATGAGTAATAAATACGTAACCACTATAATTTATCGTATGGTTTCTTAATGTATTTATTCTCATTTTAGAAATGGTTATGTTAAACGAGTTTGTTGAAGTTTTGATATCTGACTAACAATTTTTTTAAGAATGAGATTGAATTATTCTGCTTTCTTGATGGTGAACATATGGTCGCTTACAGATAATTGTGGCATTAGCTGTGTCGTCAAAGCGTTGCCAATACGGAGATATGTTTTTATCATAAAAGTTAAAAACTTTTTTCATAAAAGCTTCAAGTTACTTTAAAGTTTGCTTCGGTCCAAGATCAGGTGAGCTGTGGCTAGATAGACAATCATACATAAAAAAAAAAAATAGATTTGCGTTTGACAACATCCTGCCTGATGCAGTGATACGATCTAGGATGTAGCACGCTTGCCATTTGCTATATCTTACGATCATAAAAGCAACTCGTTCATCTCATTACTCTTAAATAAATGATTATACAACAAAAAGTCCAAGGCGCTGCTTTGGCGCTCATTATTTTGAGACTTTCGATGGATAGTCAAGGGCCTGCCATTGTGCTAGCTGCAGTCCCCTTCAAACTGGAATACACTAATGCTTGGCGGCTGAATATCTGGTACTGCGTTGGTACCTTCCTAGACGATCTACTACCTACTCCTTCCTCTACCTCCAAATTTTTCGTGTTGTATACAATAAGCCGGCTAAGTGCGAGTCGGACTCGCGCACCGAGGGTTCCGTACAAACCTGTAGGTATATAATTAATTGTTATGGTATTTGTTTTAATGGTAATTTATGTTTTTCGTAATTTTTCCTTAATCTGTGCTATAAGACGTTGCTTCGTACCAAATATCAAGATTCTGAGTTCACGGGAAGTACCTTGTAGGTTTTCATTCCCTTGCGAGTGTTGAAAATTTGCAGCATAAACGGCTGTATCTTTTGATTGCGTTGGCTTAGAAGTTTGATTTTTTCACAGCTCCAAGGGACAGTAGACCTAAGTATTTGATATGAATTTCAGTTGTGTGATACCTCCACGCGTTCCTGAGAAAAAGGGTCTTGACAGACAGACGGATAACAAAGTGATCCTATAAGGGTTCCGTTTTTTCCTTTTGAAGTACGAAACCCTAATAAATTATCTTTATCTAACACCTTTCAGTCGTTCCTTTAAATGAGCCGTTCAAAATAATGGTAATTGACTTTATGATATAATATAATAAATCTTTCATAGAATAACATATTACATCTTAATGATATGATATTGGCTCATAAGGCAGCTAATCTTGGACCGGCAGATCCTTATCAATCACTGCTGTGATTGATTATAATGCAAGGAGATTTCTTAGTAGTTCGATTGTCGGTTAGTCTAAAAGCATTTTGCGGATTTACTCGAGATAAATAGATAGATGAAGTTTTGGCAGACCGTCTGACTTCCAATCTAGAGGTTCTGGATTCGAATCCAATGACACCCACCTGTCTGTAACTGCGATAACTTTGTAGCGATGATAGCTCAGTGGTTAGCGTGGTCGGTTCACGGCTGTGGTCAAAGCCTAGCTTGTCATCCGTAAAAAAACTATTGTTCACACCAATTACAAACAATTATAACAGTATAAAACTTAAAACTAATGGAACAATTGGCGGCCGTATCACTATAAGTAATCTCTTCCAGGCAACCTTAGTATGGAGAGGATTCTAACAAGGACAGGGTATGTTGACAAGATTTTTTTTATTGCTGACACTCTAGGTGTTTGACCACAGCTCTCCTGATGTTAAGTGATGGTGTGGTCGAAGATAGTAAACACACCTAGCCTGAAATGAAACTGGCTCTCAAGTGAGGTTACCGGAACACACCGTTAGATGCTTGGCGGCAGATAACATAACATACATACATAATTATAAAAGACTTATAATGACAAAAAAGTACTTAGTAACGACTGCCTAAAGTAAAAAAAAATTTGTGGTTTGTGTTTATATCTGTTATTCGAAGGTGCCGCTTGCCATTGAAGAAAGATTTTCTTGTTTCATTATTAGCTTGCTTTTAAGGCATTTAATGATGTCAAGTCATCTAACTTAGCTCTAAAACTAAAAAAAAACATTGAACTAATTTAAAATAAATGGATATCGTTTAAAGTCTCTATAAGAAAAATAAACTTGTAGATTATTTAAACAATCTGTAATTTCAGACAACGTACTTAAAAAGCTTATTTTCTACGCGAAATAAAGTCCAGCATTTTGGTCACGTCTAGACGGTTTAAGTCTCCCCTACAAATGATTGTTCTCAAAAGCACAAAACTCTTTACTATGCACACTTAAAGTTAAAAGTAAATTTAAAACTAGTTACTTGATTTGAGTTTAATTTTGTAGTATAAAAATTCATCATCATCAACAACCTTGCATAGTCCATAGGTGTCTGCCAGGACACGCCATTCAGCCCAATCTTCGGCTTTTCAATTCCAGCTACTGCCAGCTGTCTTACGTATATCGTCACTCCATCTAGTCTCAGGGCGTCCTACACTACGTTTGCCGATTCGCGTTCTTCACTCTAGAATACGTCTACCCTAACGGTTGTTGGTCTGCGGCAAAAATTATATATACATACTAGCTGTGCCCCGCGGTTTCGCCCGCGCTAGATGCCTACGTCATAGTAGCTTTATGCATGCAAAGTCTCAGCCCGATCGGTTTAAAATTGACAAAGTTTCATACAAACTTTCATCCCCTATTTTATCCCCTTGGGGGTAGAATTAATCAAAATCCTTTCTTAGCAAATGCCTACGTCATAACATCTACCTGCATGCCAAATTTCAGCCCGATCCGTCCAGTGGTTTGGGCTGTGCGTTGATAGATCACTATGTCAGTCAGTCAGTCAGTCAGTCACCTTTGCCACCAATAAAATCGAATAATATCTAATGACACGTGGTAGGATGTACAGAAAAAAAAACCAAGGTGCCGGCCACCGTATGTGGTTGAAACTATAGTCAGAGTTTCCCGCATAAGTGAAATAAAAATGTGTCAAAACCAAGTAAGTTTCCATAGTACAAAGAGTCTAGATATTTTTAAATTTTCATACTAAAGATATTAATACTATAATAATCTAGTGAAATATGTAACTGGTGGCCTTATCCCTAAAAGCAATCTCTTCCGGGCATATATAGGATGGAAAAGATTCAGGAACAAATAGAAAATGTCGTGTACATATGTGAAATTGCCAAGGCATTTAAAACATTGATTAACTTTAAGTTAGGTTCAACATATTTCAAAATCCCTACACAGAATAGCCCTAGTCGCTTTCTCGGAACATATTACATTTTCTTACTCGAGGAAAAATATACAACACCTTTCTTATAGCATAATCAATCTCTTAGTAGTGATTGATAAAGGGGACGAAGCGAAAAGATTAGAGTGGTTTACCCGGAAGCCAATATGGAAGAATTCTTGAATATCATCCTTTGTCCGCAAGCTTTTACAAAATATCGCCTGAGGTAGTATACAAGCCAGAGAGAGATTTATATTTTTCTTCTTGTTTTTTTTTTGTTTTATGGCTGACAGGCTATGTGTTTGACCATTGCTCACCTGATGTTAAGTGACGGTGTGGTCGAAGATGGTAAAGCACACCTAGCCTGGACTGGAACTAGATCAAGTGAGGCTGCCGGAACACACCGTTAGATGCTTGGCGGCAGATTTTCAACTTAAGGGTGGTAGCTAGCCAGCCGAGTACTAGAATGTACCCTAACACCACGCTATGGTTTCCTCACGATGTTTTCCTTCACCGGCAGCTCAAGCTCATTGTTGGGGTTTGAACCCACGCCCTTCGGCATGCGAACCCACCGCGCTAACCACTGAGCCGTCATCGCTACAAAACAAAAAATATATGACTTTGTAGACTTTCACATCTCAAAAGTTGCTAGGAAATAAGTTATACAAAACTACCGCTTCCATCTTATTAGAGACTAGCAATTCGCCCCGGTTTCGCAAGGGTGCAATGTAGATACTAATGTGGTGCATAATTTATAATACATATAAACCTTCCTCTTGAATCACTCTGTCTATTGATGGAAACTGTATTAAATCTGTTGCGTAGTTTAAGAGATCTAAGCGTACAGACGGCGGGAAGCGACTTCCTTTTACACTATGTAGAGATAGGTATAACCTTTTTTTTTATTGTAAAAATTTAGCTATTTTCGAAATAATTAGAATACATAATTATGTTGAACGAAAAGGTTGGTGGTTCGTGCCTACTTGGAGGCGCCACATAAAGTAATAAACGAATCTACGACAATAATTACTTATGTAATTAAATTAAAATAATGTTCAGGTGTGCTAAATATATACGAGTGTTATTTTAATTTATTGTAAATACCAACAAAGCATATACAATTAATAAAAGTCAGATACATAGATGGATAAATTTTAAGTGTTGCGTCATTCATGGTAGCACATGCAAGATAACAGCGAAATTAAATAATAGGATCAAAATTTTGGTAAATTTATAAGAAAAAAAAATATAGTCATTGTTTTTTTCGTCTAGTGCGCGAGGTTGCTGGTTTGGTGAAATTTGTGTGCTGCTATAAAATTATTTATGCTATTTTGGAAATATACAGGGTACAGTCATCTCTGTTTTATACAGCCCTGTTGGCTCATAGTATATCTGCTTTAAGAGCTGTAGGGCATGGGTTCGATTCCCATTCAGGACAAACATTTTGTGGTATAAACTATTGTTTGTTCTGTGTCTCAGTGTTCTGTATATAGTTACAAAAAAAAAATGTGTTCTATCAGTTATTTGACTTCCATGGTACAGGCTTTGTTAATTTGGGGTCAAATGGCGCTGTGTGTAATGTGCTACGATATTAGTTTATACATTTTATTTTATATTTCCAAGTCAATTCAATACAAATTAGAACATTTATATAGGTACAACTAAAAACCTAAAATATAAACTAACTTGACATATAACAGAAACTAACAGGGAAGTCCAATAATGAACAAACTTTATGAACAACAAAACTACCACCTCTGCAAACAGCTCCACAATATAAATAGAAACTTATTACTCCACACACCAGAAATTATTTTAAGTGAAAGACATTATAATGCATCTGTGAATGAGAACTCTATAGTCTCATGTCACAAGCTTATTGAGAAATCTTACAATAAACGGGTAATAAAAAAAATGTATTGAAGAAACATTATATTGTAGAGTAATCCAATGCAATAAAAGAGTAATTGCATTACGCAATAGCACACAAAATACTCTCGTATTTTTAACCTCAAATTCAACATTTCTCGCATAACCCTTACAAATCCATCTAAATGCCCACAATCCGTCTCCCAAGTCACAAACCAAACAAATTCGTAACTCAAATTCGTCTGGCCTTCGATCGCATTCAAAATCAATAAGCATAAAGGCGGAGGAGAGGGCACACGCCAATTTTTACCGACAACCAGTTTGCACGCATTGCCATAAATAAAATATGGCCGACTTCCGGTCAAGGCTAGGGTTACCATAACTGAAGAAATTATACTACCGAGCACAAACTAAAGAGAAAAAATTATTATAAAAATAAAAGTATATAGTATTGAATATTTCATTGTCATTTATTCAATTCATAATAATATAATGAATTACAGTTAATATATGTAAAGAGTATCATTACAGATCTCTAATAGATGTCATGTCGATGACATCGCACTGTCAGTATTGATGTAATTTTAAATAAGTTAGGTTATTGTATTTTATAAAAACGTGAACAGAAAATAGTTATAAAAGGAAGTATATAAACAGTTTAAATAGAAGTAAAGGCTTTAAATGTTGTTTTTTGTTATTTCAGGTAAGTTACTCTGTTTAGTATGTGTAAGTTGTGTTTAAACTTTGTATTCAATTGTGTTGAGAATAAAAAGATTTTGTTATTTCAGAAAACGCAATTTCGTCTTTATTTCACGAAAGCATATTACTATTATAAAACAACATTTTCTGCAAATATTTCAAGAAATATGGAGAAGTTAAGATTTGATTTTTGCGTGAAAACATCATCAGATGGAAAATCAAACATCATTTGCATAACCTCAATAGGAACACCTGATGGTCAAACTTTTGCCATACCGGCCGAATGTCAACCTGCAAGTTTACATCAATTAATAACAAATACATCTAACTATGCCAAGATAAAAAAAACATTGAATAAAAGACATCAGACAAGGAAAATATGGATAACTTTAACTGATGAGATATCAAAGACATATTTAGACGAAGAACAAAATATACAGTTTAATGATTTTTACCTTGAAGAGATTATGGAAAACATAAATGATCAAAAAACTTTAACTAGAAGCTCAAATGAAACATTGGAAAAACTATTAGAGAAATTACTCGAAGAAAAGCAAAGAAAATCTGAAACTCAAAATTTGGGAAAAATTTCTAAAGATTTTGTAATTGAAAAATTCACTGGCAGAAATACAAATGCTCACCAATGGATTAACGAATTCAACAAAGAATGTGAACGTTTCCATATAGATGAAGACAGAAAAAAAATTGAAATTTTAAAACATTTTTTAGAATATTCTAGTGTGAATTGGTACAGTTGTATGTTAATGAAATTTACAGTAGAATCAGAGTGGATTAAATGGGAAAAAAACTTCTGTGACACATATGGAAACAAAGGTTGGTCACCGATCAGATATGCTCTTGGTTTTAAATATCAAACGGGTTCATTGCTTGAATATGCATTGAAAAAAGAAAAATTGTTATTAGAGGTTAGAAAGACGATTGATACTGGTACTCTTATAGACCTTATAGCCGCAGGTCTGCCTAATTATCTAAGTGATAAAATTGATCGAGATACATTACAAGAAACCGAAGATCTCTACAATGAGATAGGCAAATTAGAACATCTTGTTGGGAGAAATAAATATGAAAAAAAGAACTACACCTACTCTGACATAAAAACAAAAAGAAATGAAGAAAAGAAACCATGCCAAATTTGTGTCACTGAGAGAAAAGGGAAACGTTTTCATCCCGAGGAAACCTGCTGGTTTAATAGGAGAAATCAAAAATCAGTTGTGAAAAGTGTGAATAATTCTGAATTAGAAATTGAACTAAATAAGGAGAATCCAAAAAACTAGAAATACCACCATTAATAAAAGTAAAGTTATTATTAAATGACACTTTAAATGTTACCGCAATTTATGATTCTGGTTCAAATGTATCGTTAATTAATGCAAAATTATTGAAAATACATGAAAAAGAAGAAGATACATTTAATAAACAAACAGCAAACTTGAAAACTATTAATGGTGAAAAGAAAACAAAAGGTATGGTAACATTGAAAATAAAAATATATAACATTGAAAGACAAATGAATATTTTTGTGATAGATAATGAAAATTTTCACTATGATTTTCTCATTGGTTTGGATTGTATAAAAAAATTTAAATTAATCCAAAATGAAGAATTGAAAATCATACAATGTAATAATCTACAAAAAGAGAATAAAGTCCAAAATGAAGAGGATAACAAAAATAAAGACTCAGAAATGAATATTTTCAATTTAATTAATGTCGATATTCCTGATGTACTAGGCGACATAAATGAACAAGATGTTTCTCTACACTCAGAGGTACAGAAACAAGAAAATAACCATATAAACAGATGTGAAGTTAATTTCAACGAACATATTAACATTAGGGGATTTTGAAATTTCAGTAAACCACCTAGATTTATGTAAACAAAATGAAATTGATAAATTAATAGAAAAATACAAACCAGTCTTTGCTAAGGACAAATACGATGTTGGTACGGTAAGAGGTTATGAAGCTCACATTGACTTGATAGTAGATAAATATTGCTACAAGCGCCCATACAGATGCACAGCTGATGATAGAAAAGAAATTGAAGATCAAATATCAAAACTATTGAAGAACAACTTAATTGAGGAATCATATAGCCCTTTTGCTGCTCCGGTTACTCTGGCGTATAAGAAAGAAGATGGGAAAAGATCAAGACTGTGTATAGATTTCCGGGAATTGAATAAAATTGTTACCCCTCAATCACAGCCATTCCCTTTGATCGAAGACTTGATGGTAAAGACTGTAAACTGTGAGTATTTTTCCACTTTTGATATAAATTCAGCATTTTGGTCCATTCCGTTAAAAATTCAAGATAGATATAAGACTGCATTTGTCACTCAAGAAGGCCATTTCCAGTGGACGTGCCTCCCATTTGGTTTAAAGACAGCTCCGGCTATTTTCCAAAGAATATTGAGAAACATAATAAGAAAATATAAACTCTCAGATTTTGCAGTGAATTTCATCGATGATATCCTGGTATTTTCAAAAAATTTTGATGAACATATAATACATATATCAAAACTACTTGAATCAATACAAGCAGAAGGATTTCGACTGAAATTCTCGAAATGTAGTTTTGCAAACAATCATGCCAAGTATTTGGGACACATAATAGAAAATAATTCAGTTAGACCTCTCAAAGATTATTTAACAGCTGTCAGAAACTTCCCCACTCCAGAAACAAGGAAAAATATACGCCAGTTCCTTGGGAAAGTCAATTTTTATCATAAATTTGTACCACACAATGCAATTATCCTGAACCCATTACACAATTTATTACGAAAAGATGTAAAATTTGTATGGACCAAAGAATGCCAGAAATCATTTGATAAAATAAAGGAATTACTATGCTCGAAACCGATTCTAAAAATATTTGACCCAGAACAACCAATAAAAATTTACGCTGATGCCAGTATTAAAGGAGTAGGAGCTGTGTTAAAACAGGAAGATGAAAATGGAGTAAATAAACCTGTAGCTTACTTTTCAAAGAAATTGACAGAAACTCAAAAGAAGAAAAAGGCAATATATTTAGAATGCCTGGCAATAAAGGAAGCTGTAAAATATTGGCAGCACTGGCTTATGAGTAAAGAATTTATAGTATATTCAGACCATAAACCATTGGAAAATCTGAACATCAAGTCTAGAACTGATGAGGAACTTGGTGATTTAACATATTATTTATCCCAATACAATTTTAAGATAAAATATAACCCGGGACAGTCAAATCAAGAAGCAGACTGTTTAAGCAGAAATCCAGTCCTAGAACCTCATGACAATACTGAAGATTTTTTAAAAGTTGTAAACTTAATAAGCATGGAAGATATAAAAAAAGACCAAGACACAAATCTAAATCTACAAAATGAAAAATCAAAGTTTATACTGGAGTATAACATTTATTACAAAAATAATAAAAGAAGGAAAAAAATTATACTATCAGAAGCATTTAGCAAAACACTGATTAGAGATGTCCACAATACTTACTGCCACATTGGGAGAACCCAGATGATAAATAAAATAACCCCATTCTATACAGCAAAGAATATCATCACAAATATTAAGGAAATTTGTGATGAATGTGACATTTGTATAAAAAACAAGTCAAGAAGGAATTCAAAATTTGGTTTGATGTCCCATTTAGGCCCAGCAACACGCCCATTTGAAATAATATCAATTGATACAATTGGAGGTTTTGGAGGATCAAGGTCTACAAAAAAATACTTACATCTCTTGGTTGATCATTTTACACGATATGCTTATATTTTGACATCAAGAAATCAAAACTCCAATGATTTTATCAAATTGATAAAAAATGTAACACAAAGCAATCATATTGATATGGTATTAACAGACCAATACCCTGGCATAAATTCCAAAGAATTTAAAGACTACCTGAAAAAGAAAAACATAACAATGGTATTCACTGCTGTGGACGCACCATTTTCAAATGGACTTAATGAAAGGCTAAATCAAACCTTAATCAATAGGATAAGGTGCAAAATGAACGAAGGGGACAAGAAAACAGCATGGACAACTATTGCACAAAAATGTGTAGAAAAATATAACGAAACGGAACATACAGTCACTAAGTTTACTCCAAAATACCTCTTGGAAGGAGAGAAAATGGATATTTTGCCACTGGAATTGAAATCAAGATGCACAATAGGAGATCTTAAAAGAGATAGAGAACTAGCATTTGAAAATTCAATAAAATCTCACAACTATAATAAAAAAATATATGATCTACATAGAGAAGAATATAAATTCGAAGTGGGCGATAGAGTATATGTAGAAAACGGAAACCGGCTAAATAGGAAGAAAATGGATGAATTAAGGATTGGACCATACAGAATCCTAAGGAAGATTTCAAATTCAATCTATGAAGTTGATGCTGGACATAAGAAGGCGGAGTCAAACTTCTACCATATTACAAAGTTATCTCCAGTAATGGTTGGCTCTTAATCGAACAATCATTTTGATTTGTTCTCTCCGAGGGTGGGAGATGTAAAGAGTATCATTACAGATCTCTAATAGATGTCATGTCGATGACATCGCACTGTCAGTATTGATGTAATTTTAAATAAGTTAGGTTATTGTATTTTATAAAAACGTGAACAGAAAATAGTTATAAAAGGAAGTATATAAACAGTTTAAATAGAAGTAAAGGCTTTAAATGTTGTTTTTTGTTATTTCAGGTAAGTTACTCTGTTTAGTATGTGTAAGTTGTGTTTAAACTTTGTATTCAATTGTGTTGAGAATAAAAAGATTTTGTTATTTCAGAAAACGCAATTTCGTCTTTATTTCACGAAAGCATATTACTATTATATATATACAAAATTATAAATAAAATAAGGTTACTGCCGGCAAAGGGGCAGGGCTCAAGCTGCCGGAGGCACTGCCTCTTGGATCTGATCCGTTTTTTTTGCCCAAGGAATATCCTTAATAGATACCACCGGCTTCGGGGGGAAAATTATGTGGGACAACCCGCCAAAATGGCGGACTATCCACTAAAAACCCTGGGGTGTTTTTCCCAGACGTCTATGTGCCGGGGCTATGACAACGCTTTCGTACTCATCCGTGGGTTGGATCTGACCCCTGACCCAACCGCCTAGTGAGTCTCTTAAGATGTTGGCCGAGAATATTCGCTATAAGGCCGTTCATCGTGACGACTATCGGGATAATTATCATCGAATCAACACCCCACGAGGCGATTATCTCGTGAGCTAAGTCAAGGTACATGCTGAGCTTTCTCGTCATTCACGAAATTCTCATCTTGTGATCAAAATGTTTTGCATATACGGAACTACTCACATCCGATTAAGTAGGATACCCTGACAATAATATTGTCACACGCGGTGATCTTTTTTAAGGAATCAAACCTATACTATATCTGATTATCCGACCAATCAAACGCGAGTAATCGATATACTCGTATATGTAAAACAAATTATCCGAACAATAAAGTTATTTTTGCTTTAAATGTATAAAATAGACTACATTTATTAAGATAAATAAAGTTCTGCTTTAGTAGTCTTCACTAACTAGCATTGTTTTATATTCTCTGTAATTACAACCCATGTGTTGATGGCAAAATTGCCAATTTATCAGAATGGGGCAGACAAAAAAAATTATCAAAAGAACGTCAGTATCCAAAATTTCAATTTCAATAAAAAATAAACTAAATTAGTTTATAAGTGACGGAGTTCTGAGGTAACAAAAATTTCAAAAAATACAATCGAGTTGTGAAACCTCCATTTTTATAAATCGGCTAGAAATAGAAAATAGACAATTTCTAAAATACTAAAAATATGATAAGTGATCGAGGTATACGTTTAGTTTATTTCCGATTAAAACTCGTTTCGGAAACGACTTTTAAGCCTTTTAATAAACTAAATATATATATGATATACCTTGAAAACTCAAAAAAAAACTTCCGCAAAGAAACGCCTGAATTAATTAATAAAAATTATGATATTTTTAAAATGCAAGTTTTTGTTTTACTTATGCGAGATTACTTACGTTTGATTTTATCGGAAACTTCGACTATAGTTTTGGCCACATTCGGTGGCCTTCATCATGGAGGCAAAGCTGAGTACAACGCGCGCGCAGCCTCGTCTTGCTTTGCACCTTTTACCTTACTTTATTGTGTCAAAACTACGTCAGTTTCCATAGTAAAGTGCAAGTTGAAAAATGTTAGTGATACCAAAACTGTGGCCAAATTTCTTATTTCAATATTTAGATATGTTTGCATGGTAACCCTTGCGAGGGCACGTATCTACCCTTCCGCTGAGCGAGAGACGATTTCGTCTAATAAATAGGTTTTGTATCACGTGAGGAATTATTTATTTGGTGGTTTGTTGCCATTTGCTTATATCTGTGTGCTTTGAGACGTTTTAAGGCTTTTCTTACAATTGACTTAGGTTCAATGCTTGTAACTAGCAACGTCTTTCGGAATTTAATAATACATTTTTGTCATCATCTATCAACTAAATTATAACCCCTGTTTTTGCACACAGCGCCATCTGACTCTAAACTAAGCAAAGCTTGTACTATGGAAGTCAGATGACTGAATACTGTTTTTTTTTTTGTTGCGGTCTTTATGAGGTCGTCTGTCTGTCTTTATGAGCTATAGTCAAACAGAAACCAAAGCATACTATAGTAGGGTACTCTAAAGTACTCGGCTGGCTAACTACCATCCTCAAGTTGAAAATCTGCCGCCAAGCACCTTACGGTGCGTCCCGACCTCGCTTAAGAGCCAGTTACCAATCCAGACTAGGTGTGGTTACCGTATTTGTCTACACTGTCACTTAACATTAAGTGAGCTATAGTAAAACATCCAGCCTGTTCAAAATTTACCAAATTTAAAAAAGTCCTTTGTTTGTTACCAATCAGTTGTTCATGCTTCTTGTTTAACTCTATAAACATCAAATCAGACGCTAAAGAAAAGACATGCTCAGCGGACTGATAGATTGACAGTGAAATACACATCAGCCTTAAGAGTCGCCAAAAAATGTTGACATTAGGGTTGGCCACTTAGCTAACATAGCTAACAA
The DNA here is from genome assembly GCA_950106695.1 of Biston stratarius. Lineage (NCBI taxonomy): Eukaryota > Metazoa > Arthropoda > Insecta > Lepidoptera > Geometridae > Biston > Biston stratarius. The sequence continues at coordinate 4,411,500 of OX467108.1, forward strand.
ATAACATCTTGTTCCCAAAAATAATTTTCAAAGAAATCTTTTAATGCAAATGTTATGAGACAAGTTTGAGATAGATGAATAATTTCGCAGAAAGTACATAAATTATTCTATTCATTAAACCACCCTCCATTTCAAAATGCAGAACATTTTCACAAACAAATAAAAGTCCATTCGATAAATATTTCATTCAAATCGATCAAAAATGCACAGATAAATTATTCAAATCTCGTTCCATTTCAAAATTCGAGTGCAACGCACGACATTTACTATTTACTAACAAATATCGAGATATCGAATCGTCTGGTATCGATTGCATTTGCCCTTGTCTCGATAACGACTCGATAGCAGACAACACTATTGTCTGAAAGATTTATGGCAATGGCTCAGGCGTATTGGAAAAGTAAAAGTATGGCCTAAGATAAAAGGAATATATTCTATACCTTTTTACACGAAAACGTACTGTTGTTTAGTACCATTACTTTTAAAAAGGTTTTGAATCCAATCGTAATTGTCTGTGAAATTTTGACGATGTATTTTCCTTTGTTCAAAGTTTTGTAGAATTCGAGTGTTGATATTTTTGTATTTTTAATAAATTTTTGGACTAAACATTTCGCACCTCGCTAAAATATGCATGAAGAGCAGGGATATCGCAATTGTATCAATTTTTAGGGTTCCGTACCTCAAAAGGAAAAAAAACGGAACCCTTGTAGGATCACTTTGTTGTCCATCTGTCTCGGGAACGCGTGAAAGTATAGAGTTGAAATTAAAATTGTTTACCGTCTTCGATCACACCTTTAGTTAACATAAAGTGAGCTGTGGTCTAACTTAGCCTGTCAACCTAAAAATAAATGCAATACAGACTTTATTACTTCGAAAAGGCTGCAACAAAATCTGCGATATAAGAAAATTCTTCAGAAAAATCCTTTCATCGACATCAAAATTCCTTACCAACTTGTAAAGCAATCAAAATGATTGTACAAAGCAAACAAAATAATTGACTGATGTATTAATCTCAGCCGAGAGGTATAATAATTTAATAAGGGAGCTGAATACCAAGTTCGCGTTTAGACGCTATAGTTCAACTAATTATGAAACTTTTGTTTGATGTTCCAAAAGAAATTAATAGCTCATCTATATGTTTGGAAAACAGTAGCTCATCTCTCAATGTATAATAATAAATGCTATGAAATTAGTAGTATTGTTTATTTACCACGACATTCGTTTTTATAAAAACGAAAGAAGTTTTTAGAAAAACTAAAATATTTTTCAATTAAATTCGGACTCTAGTCGACCCTACTAAATGATCGTTTTAATCAATCAAGCAAATATCATTTTATATGCGGAGAATCTCGTTATCGCGATGCAGTATTTTCAAAAGCGCGATACTAGCGCATCTAGTTTGCGTTGAATAAACTAAAATAAGCTTGTGTTAACGCCAGGCGAGTCTATGAAGTTATGCTGCAATAGCCATGGTCACAAACTGGGGAGTAATCAGTCAACTCGTGACCACGGCTTTTTTGTGCGCTATTACGTCCCGATCATAAGCAAAATTATAATTATGTTCAAATTGTAAAAGTTGAAAAATTACATGAGAATAGAATCCTCAACCCTGAAAAGTTGGCATTGGTAATGGTTTTACTATAGCAGTTGTTAATAAGCATACTAGTCGAAGACTTGCTTGCTTTTAAGATAACAAACAAAATGATCTCCTGATGGTAAGTCGCTCGTCCATCATCATTGCAGCTATATCCAGAACAAACAAATAAACATATCTTTACTACATATTATAAAACAAAATCGTCGACCGCGTCTATCTGTCTGTCTGTCTCTCTGTACAAAACATGTAGACATAATAATGTCTACTACCCATGCGAAGCCGAGGCAGGTCGCTAGTATAATATAAAATCGTATATGTAGCAATCACTATTTTTAATATTAAATTAGAGCAGAAGATAAATAATTATTTATTGATTATTTACATAAACTTTCATGATATTTTAAAAGAGAATCACGTTCACGTCACGTTTAGTTCACGTTTTAGTTGATCAAAAATGACAATATAAATGAATAATCACACTAATATTTTAAAGGAGAAAGTTTGCGAGTGTGTTTGAATATTTGTTACTTGTTCACGCTCAAACGGCTAGACCAATTTTGATAAATTTGGAATGGAGGTAGCTAAACTCCTGGATTAACACATTGGCATAACTTTTTATCCCGAAAAATATAAGTGTTCACGTGGGAAAATCGAAAAGTTTTTGAAAAAAAAACCGGAGTGTGGCTGTGTGTTCTTTTTTAAACGCCAATAATAATAAAAATACATTAACTTTTTTTGTGTGGTAGTTATGATACTGTTTGTACTGTTCTTTATTGTGTCTGAGGTCTGCCTTTTAATATTAGATTTTCGTGACAAGTAATAGATTCCAGGCTCTACTTTGCGAAGAGAAACGGTAATTGGATGAGGCGAGACGTTTTTCAAAGAGATGTTTTGTCTTCAACGATTATAGATTTTTTGTTGCCGGTGATAAAGCTTAATTTTATTGTTGATATAAAAGGTTTTCTGGATTTTTAGGCTTTTGTCTTGGTGTTATCTATCTGGGCGTATATTTTACGATAATTATTGCATAATCGCTGTATTGTGTATAAACGTATATTCATGTATATGGTATTAAGTTGAGCACTTTGTATGATAGGATTGATAGATATATAACCATAGCATAGCATGGTGGTTCTTCCTAGTACTCGACTGACTAGCTACAGCTCTCAAGTTGACAATCTGCCGCTAAGCATCTAACGGTGTGTTCCAGCAGGCTCACTTGAGAGCCAGTTCCATTCCAGGCTAGGTGTGCTTTACCATCTCGAACACACCGTCACATAACAGCGGGTGAGCTGTGGCCAAACACCTAGCCTGTCAACTATAAAAAAAATAGGTAAGAGAGTTTCTTTTAGGAAATCATATCATGTTTTTTTTTAAATTTAAATGTAATGAGACGAACGTGACGCTCTCCTGAAGGTACGATATAAAGCGTGTCCATGAAAATTGCAGCGATACACAGAATCTTGAGTAGTAAAATAAAGTCCAGATCATCGCTGCTTTGGCGCTCATTACTTTGAAACTTTCGGTGGTTAGTCTCAACAGCCCTGTTATTTCGCAAGCTGCAGTACTGGAACATAGTAATGTTTACTGTTTAGCGGTAGAATATTTGGTAGTGCAGTAGTAGGTACCTACCTAGACGACCTTCTGCTACGGAGACCTACCACCAAGTAAAAACAAACATTGTCAAACGTTAGATTTAGCGGAATTTTTGGTAAACTATTTCTGTTCTGTGTTATAGCTCAGTAAAATGTTAGTATGAATATCAGTGATGTGCCACACCTTCAATCTTTTTACCCATTTAATAAGCATTCGTATTCGGAAGTTAAATATAAATCAGTTAGTAGAGTTCTGGCATTGAGGTGTGGCCGCGATAATGACTTTGGTTGACTCATTAAAGGGGACAACTTTTAGTATACTCGTTTGACAACAAATTTAGATCCAATATGGACAGGTTATAGGGATTTATTACGAAGGGTGGAGAAAAACAACTATCAATTTAATAAATAAACCAAAAAAGCATGTGTTATTTGCGGAAAATCTCGTCATCGCGATGCAGTAATTCTAATAACGCGATACTAGCGCATCTAGTTTGCGTTGGATAAACTAAAATAAACTTGTGTTAACGCCATTAGGTGGCGAAGATTCGAAGTTTTGTAGAGTGATTAATTTTATATGAATATAAATATATATAACACGTTTATATTATAATAACGTTTATACGAATCATTCAACTTGCGTATTGTCTACCTGGAACTGGTATTTACATTTCTTCTGTGACAAGGTCGCCTGAAAAAAGTCCAAGTTGGATAAATCACAACAATCTCCCGAACAAAAAGAAAAATCTTCGCATAAAAGTTACAATTAAAATGAATTATCACGTTCCAAAAGTCATTATGTCTGTCCGAAACAGAGGCGAGGTAATAGGAGAACGTTTTTTTTTACGTTTTAATGAAATCCCTCGTAAATAGAAGAAGTTTTCGAACAAAAGTAATATGCGTTAGGATTTTCGGCAAAAAGTTAAATAGCATATTAAGGATTCAATTTGTTTAATGCCCTCTTAAGTTTAGGGCTGGTGTTGAGGTCGGAGTGATTTGACTAAATTACGTTGTGATGGTTTAAATTGACGTTACAAACTTGCTATTTGATTTGATACGTGCTTTACATCGAAGATGCTTGGGAGAATAAGAATTGAAGAAAGAAGAGTGAATCTAAAAAAAATATATAAAATAGGATAAATGATGACGAAGAATTGTTGGAAGAAGTGTAAATCTATAAAAATGATGAAACAGGATAAATGATAAAAAAGAATTGATGGAAGAAGTGTAAATCTAAAAAAAATTTAAAATAGGATAAATGATGAAGATGAAGAAAAATTATTGGAAGAAGCGTGAATTAGTGAGTTATAAAAAAAAAATGTGTGAATGGTTAAAACTTAGATTACACTAACATGGCCCACGACAGCAGACTTGCTGTGGCGGCCGCGAGTTTAACCGCTATCCCAGGCTATGTCAATTTGGGGTAGGTTTATCTGTACCACACCCGCCACCACAAGAAGCCTAAAACCATTAACCAGTTAAACATGGTATGCCATGTTTAACGGGTTAATGGTTATAATGGTTAAGAAGAAATGCATTTTTTGTAGTTTATTTTATTCCTTTTATTTTACCACAATTCGTGATTATCCTTCACTTATTATTTATTAATACTATTATCCTTCACTTTTCACAGCTTTAAACAAACACAAATATTTCTTACGAATTATACACAAGACCAAAATTTCCGCGGCATAAAGTCAATTATCATCAAAGTTACAAATACATATCACTAGTCATATTACTATAAAGACATTTGAGAGTGCAGTGTCATGTGAATTCTAAATCAGATGACAGAAGATAAGGACCGTTGCGATGAAAAAATTAAGAAACAAAAGGACGAAAAAAGGAGGCGACAAATTCGAGTGCAAAAACGAATTGGGCTAATTCGTTCGCGAGTGTCTATGTCAAGTTCGTGTTCAAAATCCAATTCAGCGTTCGTATCCCTGAATTCGTGCCCGGAGAAACTTGAAATCTCGACCGCGTCTCCAAGTTTGCGCCACGCAAAACTAAACTCAATTACATTTCTGACGACGCGCCCCTGTGAACTGGATCCGACTGCTGTATATTTGAGTTCGTGCCCTACAAAACTAAATTCATCGACCTCTCTAAATTCGCGCTTAACAGAACCGAATTCATTCAACACATCTCCAAATTCGCGCTCCGCGAAACTCAAGTCACCCAACGCATCTCTGAATTCGTGCCTCGCAAAGAAAGCACCGGCACGATCAACTTGCCGATCACCAGATGCGTTGCGTTCGCTCGCGTTAAAATCTTTTAATAGCTCGTCGGTGTCAGAAACGCGTTTTGGAGAATTCGCGTCGATGTTTCGCGAGAGCGCCCGGTCGAGAATATGGTCCGTGCTTGGGATTCTGGTGCTTGTGACTTGTGCTGGAGGGAGCGAGTTCCCGGAAAGAGAATGCTGCGACCCTGTTTATCCACCAAATACTGCCACCACTGCAGCAGCTCCTGTGACCCCACCGTTGAGCCATCAGACGAAGTTGACAGGTAAGATTTGATTAAGATTTTTCTCTCTTTCACTACATGCTTTATCAATTGTTCAAAAAAAATAAAACGAATGACAAACAACGTATTTTCAAGGCACTACTGGTTGTGGACCTCTTCTCATTGTGAGGAGGATAAGGCTATATTCAACCACTCTGGCCAAGTTTGGGTTGGCAAACTTCACACATCTTCGAGAACTTCTTTATTATGAACTCATAGACTGGATTCCTCGCAATGTTTTCCTTCGCCGAAGTTATTGGTAGTACGTATCTTAGAAAAGATAGTGGTGCGCGTCGTGGGATTCGAACCCAGGACCCCCAAATTGGAAGCCAGACGATCTCCCAACTAGACTGCCGATACTTCTAGATGTTAAAATACAAATACTAATATTTTATTGATAATACCAATATTTCAACATATGTCTTGTAACTTCTGACTATTGTACTTTGTCCTCTACTTTAACCCAAATCTCCTCCACACTAAAGTTGTCTGGAAGAGATCGCTTTAAGTAATAATGCCGCCAGTTGTTTCACTATAATTAATCTGATCTTATTTTATGTCAATGTAATTGTTTTATGAGCTTGTAGTGTTTCACTGCAGGGTAACTTCAGCCTTGCAGCCTTCCTTCCCTCTTTTCTCTATCTTTTGCAATCTGAGTCCAGTCTTTCAAGCAGGAATATCTACTACCTATATAAGACCATGTAAGAATTAATAATTACCAACAAGAAAGTAGTAAGTATAATTACTTTACCCCGGGTGTCTACCATGTTGGTTGTTTAACATCACATTATGAAGAAAATTTCAGCCGTTAATATCTTTCCGAAGAAAATGTGTGTTGTCAGAGTTATTAAGAATTAATTAATAATTAACTTAGCCACAGCCGCCGCGCCTGAGGAATTTTCTAGAAGTTTCACACGCTCATGAAGATGGCGCCTTCAAATTGAATGTTTATTTTTTATAATTATAGGAATGGAAAGCGAAATGAAGCTGATTTATCATAAAACAGAAACATGAAAATATTGTTTCAGATTGTAGAAAGTAAAAAACATTATTGAGTGTTTTTAGAACACGAGTAGTTTACTCATATTGGAGCTTTACTTTAATTTACCTATGTGTTTTTTGAGTATACTTTGGTATAGTGTATAACATAAAACATTTATTATAACTTCAACGATTTATATTCGTTCCCGTCAAAGGGTTAGTCTAGAATCTGATTTCTAATCCTAGTTACCTGGAAAATATTAGCAATAAGGCTGCCACTTATGGCTAGCTCATGAGGCTCCTTTGTTTTCTGTATATTTCTATCTATTTTTACACAATCTATTAAGGTAGTAAAATAATATTGGAAGACATTTTACACAGCAACATCTACAAGAAAACCTATATTATAGAACCAAATAACTAACAGAATACAGTTTTTTTTTTGTTGTAAATACGTACTTATATTACATAAGAACACAGAACAAACTTATAAGTTTGTTACACAAATGTTTGTCCGTGGTAGGAATCAAACCCACGCTCCACAGCACAAGAAGCAAAGCTATTGCCAAATAAGCTAACAGCTAACCCTAAAAAAGAAGCAGAAAGAGTAAAATAGACGAAGCACATTAATTTCAATGTAACAGAACAAATTTACAGGTGTTAATGGGTTTAAAACATTTTAATGAAGAATAACATTTAAATTCGTTTATAGACATTTTGGCATTTCCATACAAAATATCGTAGGTTGTGTAACGATAGATAACGTGGGCGTCACTGATCGCCCTCGAACTCTACTTGACACGGTACAATCAACTACACAAGTGCTTCTTACATAATGGTCATTTATCACGATATTTCATTGCGAAACTTTTTTTTAATGGTATGTTGTATTGCTGTGGTGATGCCGGCGTAAGAATTGTACCCCACCTTCTCTACCCGTGGTTGCCGTAAGAGTCGGCTAAGGGATGTAATACGGAAGATGGGCAGCAGCGTCTTCCTTGAACAATCTCACCTAACTGCACTCACCAACCCGCCTGCCAAGTGTGGCGAGTATTGGCAGTACCCCTCCCTAGGAGGAGGCCTATGTCCAGCAGTGGACGTCCTTTGGCTGATGATGTGTGTGTGATATTGTATTGTTTTTCGAATACCACTAGGATAAATATTTTTGTGACGATAAATGTATGTTCTGTGTTTGGGTGTTCTATCAGTTATTCTTTTTTTATGGTTGACAGGCTATGTGTTTGACAACAGCTCAGCTGATGTTAAGTGACGGTGTGATCGAAGATGGTAAAGCACACCTAGCCTGGAATTGAACTGGCTCTCAAGTGAGGCTGCCGGAACACACCGTTAGATGCTTAGCGGCAGATTTTCAACTTGAGGGTGGTAGCTAGCCATCCGAGTACTAGAAAGTACCCTACCACCACGCTATGGTTTCCTCACAATGTTTTCCTTCACCGGAGCTCAAGCTCATTGTTGGGGTTTGAACCCACGCCCTTTGGAATGCGAACCTACCGCGCTAACTACTGAGCCATCTATCCATCGCTATCTGGTTCCCATAGTACAAGCTTTGCTTAGTGTGGGGCTAGATGGAATTTTATTTAACTATTTACCATTTTAAACCACATGATCACTTAATATGACCTAAGTTATATATGTAGCTGAACAATACACAGACAATAGCCCTGTTGGTATAAAGAAATGTTTATTCTGTGTCTGGGTGTTCGGTATGTATTTACAACAACAACAAAAAGTATTTATGTATTCTATCAGTTATCTGACTTCCATCACACAAGCTCTGCTTAGTTTGGGGTCAGATGGAGCTGTGTGTAAAGTAAAAAAAAAAAACTGAATCGAACAGCTGTCTTTCCATAAAAAATTGTGTTAAAATTTATCTCGGAATTCGTAGCAATGTTCTTATCACTTATGTCAGCGACAGTAGGTACAGTGTAGTATTAAAATGTTTTACTACGCCCACTAACATTCAAAAATGAAGTACGAAATTCGGAGAATATTTTCATAGAATTTTGGGAAACCGTTAGATTCTGATGAATAAATATCCAACGGTTACGTTTGCCAGATTGAGTTTCCGAGATCGAATTTCTGCGGAAAATTGAGTTAATGGTAAAAATTGTGTGCCTATTTGGAATAATTTGAGATAAAATTAGTTGAATGAAACGTTCTTATGATTCGTATATCTATTTTTTCCGGCTGCTCGTATAGGAGTTATGTTTTTAAGGAAGGTAAAGATATGTAGGTTTATAATAATAATTAATAATATTTTATGATTGTTTTATATTCCCCTGACATTTGACATTGTAAATTATATTTTGACATTTCTTTTATATTTTAAGCTTATGACCAGTTTTATTTAGATGAAGAATACAATATACTTACCATTTTAATTAAACTCAATAACTTTGTACCTAATCTTATGTTATATAAATTTTATTTGTATTTTGCACGCCTAGTCAGCCGAATATAGAGATGCCTACTTTTGTATGTTCGACCTGACCTGTACCTATATATAAGCAAATAAAAAAATTGAATTTGAATAGTTTTTTTTTTAATGGCTGACAGGCTTGGTGTTTGACCACAACTCACCTGATGTTAAGTGACGGTGTGGTCGAAGATGGTAAAGCACACCTAGCCTGCAATGGATAGAGTAGCTGCGCCCCGCGGTGTTACCCGCTGTTTTTTTTTTTGGTATAAAAAGTAGCTTATGTTTTAATCTAGGATGTCAGCTACCGCCATACCAAATTATGTACTTCAAAATTAGTCCAACTGAGCGTGAAAAAGTAACAAATATACAAACACACTCACAAACTTTCGCTTTTATAATCTTAGTGCAATAGATAGAAAATCATTAATTGTGCACAGCAAAAATAGAAAATAAAAGAACCTTATCAGCTGTAGCCACAAGTGGCTGTCTTATCGCTAAAAGCAATCTCTTCCAGGCGACCAAGGAAGAAAAAACATGGAAGAAAAAATGTCTGCTAAGTGTGGCGAGTATTGGTAAAACCCCCCGGAGGAGGCCTATGTCCAGCAGTGGACGACCTATGGCTGGTGATGTGATGTGATATCAAAAAATTGCTTTGTAAATTGCTTTTTATTTGTATAAAATGTGCTTATTAATATTTTTCTATAATCACTAATCTATCATCGCTACTAAGTTTAAGATTTCAAGGTCAGTTCATTGTAGAAGTTCACATTGGTATATGCCGGCCTCCGCGCCGTGGCCCATGTCGTCACGTTCAGTCAGAAATACCTTTGTCATAGTAATGTACCATAAAACAGGGATGCGCCCTCATCACAAATATAATTAGAGAGGGTGAGTTAAATTTGTATAACTCGATTTTACACCCTAAGTATACGCAAAATGAGATTATATTTACTCTATTGTCGTGCAGGTAGAGTAGGAGGCCCTAGTGTCAGAGCTTTAGATTACGTATAGGCATCATATTTTGGCAGCTCTGCTTCCTGAACTGTACAGAGCGTAGGTTCGATTTTAGATAGCTTAGATCCCGCGAAGTACAACTTGGGTGTCTTCAAATCCTGAGTAAACAGGTTTTTTCTAGGTAAGTCTTCATCTTAGACTACATTCTGCTAAACATCAGGTAGGGCGTGGTCAAACGCAAACCTATGCCCATATTACACGCTTTGCTTTGCTGTGGTGGTACCGGCGTAAGAATAGTACCCCACCCTTTCTACCCGTGGTTGCCGTAAGAGTCAGCTAAGGGATGTCATCCGGAAGATGGGCAGCAGCGTCTTCCTTGAACAATCACACTTAACTGCGTTCGCCAACCCGCCTGCCAAGCGTGGCGAGTATTGGCAAAACCCCCCAGGAGGAGGCCTTTGTTCAGTAGTGGACGTCCTATGGCTGATGATGTGACGATGTGACACGCTTTGCTTAGTTTGGGGCTAGATGGCGCTGCTTAACAAGGCGGCTCGTGAACCAAAAACTATTATATAAAAACATACTAATTATAGAATATATAAAATAACCACCAAAACCTGTTTACACTGGGACAGTAACACAATAGCGATTTTGAGATTGTGAATGCCGTCGTGTAAAGTGGCCTTTAGTTAAGATTAATTTCGATTTCATTTGATCACAAGATTAGCATCCCTCGAGGCGGGAATGTAATGTATCTTTGTAAACAATATAAATATTATAGACAGTACGTGTCTATAATAGTAGCGATGATAGCTCAGTGGTTAGCGCGGTCAGTTCGCATGCCGAAGGGCGTGGACCCCACCAATGAGCTTGAGCTGCCGGTGAAGGAAAACATCGTGAGGAAACTATAGCGTGGTGGTAAGGTACTTTATAGTACTCGGTTGGCTAGCTACCACCCTCAACTTAAAATCTGCCGCCAAGCATCTAACGGTGTGTTACGGCAGCCTCATTTGAGAGCCAGTTCTATTCCAGGCTAAGGGTGTTTACCATCTTCAACCACATCGTTACTTAACATCAAGTGAGCTGGCAAACACTTAGCCTGTCGAGCATAAAAAGAAACGGACAGCTTATGTTATTTTATTTTTATACCTTGATTGTTATGAAAATAATAAGTTAACGGAAAAAAACGGCCAAATGCGAGTCGGACTCGCGCACGAAGGGTTCCGTACCAGTATCTATAAAAAAACATGTCTGTTGTATGGGAGCCCCACTTAAATCATTTTTATTCTGTTTTGTAATATTTGTTGTTATAGCAGCAACAGAAATATATCATCTGTGAAAATTTCAATTGTCTAACTATCACGGTTCATGAGATACATCCTGGTGATAGACGGGCAGACGGACGGACAGCGGAGTCTTAGTAATAGGGTCCCGTTTTACCCTTTGGGTACAGAACCCTATAAAAGGAAATTCAAATTGTAAAATTCAGTTTTACGAGTACTATATTTTTATAGTTGATCCCTCAGAAATATCTCTGCATTTTGAATAAATAAACGCGTCTTACAGCTTCTAGACTTCAGATGTACTTCAACGGCTGTCATACTTAGAGGCTTAGAGTTACTTACATGTCCCACGTAAGCGACTGATGCGACAATGCGATGCGACGCAGTGCATGACAACTGACTGACGTCATGACTTTAATATTCCGCAGGCATAAAAGAAACAGACTGACTGCGACATATTTATTTATCTAATTTCTATGAAACAAGTATCTGACTAAAACTAAATAAGCTTTGTCTTACAGAAAAGAGTAGGCATAATTGTTAAAGCAGCGATGATAGCTCCGTGGTTAGCGTGGTCTGTTCACACGCCGGAGGGCGTGGCTTCAAATACCAACGATGAACTTGAGCTGTCTGTGAAGGAAAACATCATGACAAAACCATAGCATGGTGGTAGGGTACTTTCTAGTACTCGGTTGGCTAGCTACCACCTTGAGTTGAAAATCTACCGTCAAGCGTCTAATAGTGATCTTGAGAGCCAGTCATTTAACATTAGGTGAGCCGTGGTTAAACACCTACCTTGTCAACCATAAAACAACATTAAAAAGAAAGTCCTGCTATCTTTAAAATTTGTGCTCTTTACCAACATCCCCGTTCTCCCATATATACCACCAAGTTATGATACCTATTCAAGTTTATTACATATTACCATTAGTTTTGATACCTATTATTTTTGTTGACAGCCATGTTGACTCATTGGTAGTATATTAGTTCGGTTCCCACACAGCTCAAATATTTTGCGGTATAAACGAATGTTCTGTTTTCATTATAAGTATGTATTTACAAGAAAAGTTTCCTATCAGTTATCTGCCTTTCGTAGTACAAGCTTTGCTTAGTTTGGGGTCAGAATATACTGTGTGTAGTATCATATTTATTTATTTTATACTAGCGACCCGCTCTGGCTTCACTCGGGTAGTAAAAATGAGTATACTAAGCTATCCTTAAAAGGCAGATATATGCTATTGCATACTTTTTGCACCATGCATTGTTCTGTTATATCTCAAAAGGATTAGGCAGCGTTTTCGATGAAAGCTCCCAGATGGCTTCAATTTTTTCGATACTTCCAACAATTATCATCATATTTTAACCAATTTTCACAATACCTTGACAAATTATATACTTAAACCTTCCTCTTGAATCACTCTAGCTATTGGTAAAACTCGCATGATAATCCGTTTAGTAGTTTATAAGTTTATCACGAACAGACAGATAGACAGACGCGGCGGACGACATTGTTTTATAATATGTAGTGATGATTCTCACCCAGGTGTAAAGCGTCGCGTAGCTAGGTATCGCTTTCCAGGTCTCACTTAGGACGATAGGTTACATTATAAGCTGAACAGTATTATGTTCTCGAGCGTAAATTATTAAGTAGATCCTTTTACCGCTTGTCTTTAAGATGGCTTAGTAATGTTAGCCTTAGTGATTCGGTGGAGATTTGGTTTGAGGTATTACTAAATATTACCGGTAATGCGGTCGATTATGTTATTTCTAGTTCAATAAATCAAAACAGTATTATAACTGCGTGCTTTTAATAATATAGCCTTTTATTCAGATCTTGTACCGTATAAGCAGTGGTACTCAAACTTTTTTGGTGACGGAACCCTTTTGGGAAGCAAAATACTTGATGGAACCCTACAATAAAACAATAGTTTTTAAAAGTGTATTCTTTATTTATAAGCATAATAAAAGTACAATGTAACAGTTACTAATTATTACTTCACGCGGCCGCGGAGTCAAAACGTTAGACCAGAGAGAGGTGTTTTGTTTTTTCTTTCTAAATTCTTGCGGAACCCCTACAGAGGTATCGCGGAACACTAGGGTTCCGCGGAACACACTTAGAGTATAGCTGATATAAAGTATTAAGTTTTATTTGTTTTTTGCCGATCTGTTTGCTAGTCAAAGGCTACCTCCAATCTTTTCCATTCGCGTCTTTCCGAAGCCACTCTGTTTCACATCCCACCTTTTTGTGGTATGCCTCGTGTTCGTTTACCTTCTCTAGGATACCAATCTCAATCTCAATCAAAATCTCAATCTAGGTACCATCGTGTCACGAATTTACTCCATTTGTCTTGTCTTATCTTTGCCCATCGCCATTTAAGCCTTCTGATCTCAGATAATTGATTGAATCAGGCGTTACTTTGCGGAAGTCCATTTTGAGTGTTCTAGGTATATATTAAGTTTATTTCCGCTTAACAGTCGTTCCAGCGACACGTGTTTCGCCTCTACACGAGGCATCCTCAGCACGTGTTGACTCTCCGAGCGCTTGACACGTGTCGCTGGAACGACTGTTAAGCGGAAATAAACTGAATATATACCTAGAACACCCTTGTGATCTGTCTAGGACATGCTTTTAGAGTAATAAAAATAAATTGTACGTCCTACAGTGCGATGCAATGCATACTATAGTGTGTCTTAAGTATGTATTCATAATAAAAAAGTAGTATAAATATTCTATCAGCTATCTAATTCCCATATTAGCTTTGCTTATTTTAAGGCTAGATGGCGCTATGTTAAATGTGCTTCAATATATATTTATTTTATAGAATAGAATATAACTACTACTTTACTGGGTGGTAGATCTTCTTAGCAGGAGGTCGTCTAGGTAGACACCACCGCAGTACCAGATACTCTGTCGCCAACCAGTAGTGTGTTAACATTACTGTGTTCCAATTTGAAGGGTAGGGCAGCTAGCGAAGTTACAGGGATGTTGAGACTAACCATCTAATGTCTCAAAGTAATGAGCGCCAAATCAGCGATGCCCTGTACTTTGTTTTGCTGCTCAAAGTTCTGCATATCGCTGCAATGTTCATGGGCAGGCGTTATCTCTTTCCATTAGGAGAGGGTTACGTTCGTCTCATTAAATTTACATAAAAAATGGTTGGGCTCTCAAGAGATCTGAAGCAAGATATCGAAGCCAGACTAAACACCTATGGATTGACGACGGGAAAGATGTTTTGGGACTCATCCAAATCCATTCTTTCATCAGTGTTATCATAAGTATCTAACAATCCTTTTCCGAACACCCTCGATAATTGGAAGTGTTGAGAATATTAATAGTTAAAGGCAAAAATCAGTCCCCCGATAGCTAGATTGTTTGATTTTTTATATGTAATAAATTTTGTATGTTTTTTTATGTGTTAGAGTGGGCTAGGATAGGTGCAAACGTTGGAATATGTCTTCCTTTAATTTTAAATTCATCTACAACCTTGCATAGTCCACTGCTGGACATAAGTCTCTCCCAGGACACGCCACTCAGCCTGAACTTCGGTTTCCAGCCACGCCAGCTGTCTTACGTATATCGTCACTTCATTTAGTCACAGGGCGTCCTACACTACGTTTGCCGATTTGCGGTCTCCACTCTAGAACACGTTTACCCCAACGGTTCTGCGACAAATATGGCCAGTCTAATACGCTGAGCTATGTCGGTGACTTTTGTTCTCTAGTGAATTACTTCGTTCCAGATAAAATCCCTTAGAGATCACCGAGCATAGCCCTTTCCATAGCTCGTTGAGCGACTTTAAATTGAAAAAATAATAATCAAAAGTATATTACTTCACAGCTTAATAAAAACAACTTGGGTTACATATCACACAGGTTTCTAAATTGGAGGATTAAATACAATGTTATATTTTAGGAAGGGCTATTTTTGACCGACGGACAGACAGCGTAATTTTACGTTTTATTTCTTTCATTAGAGATGTCTGGAAAGTTTGTCTCGACACGTTCATATTTAGTACCAATTAAGATATTAAATCGAGACTAATGTTATGCTGAACTGAGTAACTTAACGCTTTTGATGCTGCAGAGCTTGTTGAAAATCTTAAATTAAACGAATATAATCATATTATTAAAGTTCATAAGCAAATAATTTACAAAGGTCAGAATAAATGGCATGTCTACTAACGGACAGCCAGGAGCTCTGAGAAGCGACACCGCTTCATGGTCGATATTCCAAAAAACCGAGCTAAAGCTTCAATTCAATTCAATTTATTGCATAAAATATATTACATCATCAGCCATAGGACGTCCACTGCTGGACGTAGGCCTTCTCCTGGGGGGGCTTAGCCAATACTCGCCACGCTTGGCAGGCGGGTTGGCGAGCGCAGTTAGGTGTGATTGTTCAAGGAAGACGCTGCTGCCCCTGTTCCGTATTATATACCTTAGCCGACTCTTACGGCAACCACGGGTAGAGAGGGTGGGGTACAATTCTTACGTCGGCACCACCACGGCAAAAAAATATATCATTACAAAGTGATACCAAATTTATCTTTTAAATAAATTTCAGCTTAATCATAACGAATTCTTATACTATATAAACAAACTTAAAAAAAAAAAGTAAAACCGACTTCAAGAAGAAAAGCACTAAAAAGCGAAAAATTAACTTACTTTACAAGTATTATTATACCTGCTAGGTACCTACTGATCTGTTTGAAGGCGGTGCTTAGCCTAGCCTAGGTGCCGGTGCTTGGTTTTATTACATTGTCCACGTAAACAAAAAATTTAATATAAAATGCTCATTAAATGAAAACAACTGGGCCAAACTATGTTAAATTTGTATTATATACTATTTACATTGCAGCCGTGCGAAGTCGGGGCGGGTCGCTAGTGCGTATCATTTATGAGGAAAAATATAATCAGTGTCGGTTTATAGTAAAAGCTCTCGAGTTATCTACCAATCAACGCAAACACGTGGTACCCATAGACTAAAGGTTGATTTCAGGACCCTTCAGTATCTACACTTCTCCGAAACACCCTGTATAGTAGGTAAGCCATTAAAAGTTTTCGTTTCGTGTAGCCGTTACCAGTAACCTTTTAATCCTCGACCTTGGCGTTCCTTACCTGAACAAAATGCACCAATAAAATAAATTGTAGAGGTCATCGCGTGACTTTTTGATTACAAAAAACTAACAGAAAATACTGGAAATGTTATAATTTGGCAGTATTCACGATAATTTATAAATAGGTACGAATGTTTATAAGTATGTTTGATTTTTTATACATCATCATCATCATCAGCCGCATGACGTCCACTGCTGGACATAGGCCTCTCCCATTGATTTACATAAAGACCGGTCCAGCGTGTTCCTGCGGTTTTTATTGGATCGTCTGTCCACCTTGTGGGTGGACGTCCTACGCTGCGCTTGCCGGTCCGTGGTCTCCACTCCAGAACTTTGCAGCCCCATCGGCCATCAGTTCTGCGTGCTATGTGCCCTGCTCACTACCACTTCAACTTGCTAATCCGCTGGGCTATGACGACTACTTTAGTTCGCCTACGGATCTCCTCATTTCTGATTCGATCTCGTAGGGAAACTCCGAGCATAGCAGATTTTTTATACATAAATATTTAAAGTATAAGTTCAGTTTAAGTATAAGTAAGTATAAGATTTGAGTACAGAGGTAGTCAACAGCAAATATTCCAGTCAATAGCACAGTAGATCTATGTACCTAATCATGATATTTTTATTTTCTCCGTTTCGTTTTCAAAAATGTTCTCAATGTCGTTAGTATATAGATAAGAACAAACATGTGGAACTACTACTCGTCTCACATGCTTCTTAAGAATATAGAAATACGTTAAAGTCATAAGTAACAACCGTTTTGCGATTGCCTCTTAATATGTTCGTTGAGGCTTTTCACTGGGCCGTTTATCGTGACGACTATCTGGACAATGATTGTTGACTTCACATCCCTTATAAGCCTTCTCGTAAGCTAAGTCAAGGTACTTGATATAATTGTCTATCTTCGCGTTTGCATATTTTCTGAAACATCTCAAAAGTGTTAATGTTACGCTTTTATTTGCATAAATTTATACATCGTGGATATTTATAAAAAAATGCTTAAAATTAATACTTATTACTACATTATTTACAAATCTATTCAAATCGATATACTTAAGACAGCTGGCAGTGCTGGCACTGGCTGGCAGCTGGCTGGAAGCGAAAAGCCGTAGATCGGGCTGAGCGACGTGTCCTGGGAGGGACCTATGTCCGGCAGCGGACTATGCAAGGTTGTTGATGATAATGATGACTCGCATATGAAAAAAAATCTTTCTTATAACACGATACACACGTAATTTATATGTGAGGATACACAGTTCATAGAAAAATCATCGATTGACACAAAAGTATCTTATTTTCCGTTCCCGATCTTCCGAACCAAAAACCGATATGGACAAGCACGAATAGATATCAAGCGAACTTCCTTCTTATTCGTGACAGGCTTATCGTTACGAAATTGTATCAAACTTAATACGAGATACGGTCGAGTGCCGAAAGTTTCCCAAGTCGATAAATAATGACACGCTAAATTATTATAAAAGTGAACGTTCGTGTCTATTTGTTTGTTATTTAGGCGCAAATACAGTAGAGATTTTTATAAACGAGCCAGGCCGAAAATGGTCCATGAAATAACCTCAATTTATTGCCTCAAGGCTTATAGTGTCTTGTTTTTTTATTAAACAAGGTTTTTGAAGATTTCCTTTACTTTCATCATCATCATCGGCCTACCTTAGTGCACTAGGACCTAAGAAATACCACGCAATCCAATCTTTGGAACAATACATGGTCTAATTCTCCCATGCCCATTTTTCTATCGGACAGCCAGAAGCTCAATAAAGCGACATCGTTTCATGGTCGACGTTCCAAAAACTCGAACGAAACGATTTCATTGTGCGGACTGCTAGACAGTGGAATGCGCTGTCTGAGTGGGTGTTCCCCGTTGGATATAATCTGGGTGTCTTCAAGTCGAGAGTGACGATAAATATTTGTTCTGTAGCTGGGTTTTGTATGTATTATAAGTACGAATCGAAGATTATTATTATAATTATTTATTAATAATTCCAATCACTTTTAGAGTACTTGTAAAATAACAAGTACCTAATTCCGCAGAACGCCGCTACCTCACGAAACTTTTCTTTTATCTAGTAAGCTGATAAATTCATTTAGGCGATGATATAAATTGGATAGGAAATAGATCGTTTGCGAAGGCCTGTAGTTAGTCCCGGAGTAGGTGGGTGGGTGACATAGCTTTTAGATGTGATTTTACGAGTTGTTATTGGAAGGGAAACGATGCGAGTAAAAAAATTGGCTACTATTTTTTACAATTAAATGCGTCGGTACTTGTTGAAGATATTTGTTTTTTTTTTGTAATAATTATTATAGATATTATATATCAGCTTGTTGATATCTTATATATTTAGTAGTTTAAATGAGAAACTAAACCAACTTAACTATTACTTAATTGTTTCATGTCAACTCATTTTTTTATTATTCACAAGCTGCGTGTTGACCATAGCTCGCCTGATGTTAAGTGACGTTGTGGTCGATGATGGTAAATCACACCTAGCCTGGAATAGAACTAGCTCTCAAGTAAGGCTGCTGGAACACATCGTTAGGTGCTTGGCGACAGGATTCAACTTGAAAAATACCGTACCACCCTGCTATGGTTTCCTTCACCGGCAGCTCAAGCTTATCGTTGGGGTTTCACGCCCTTCGGCATGTGAACCGACCTCACTAACTACTGAGCTATTATCACTACAAAATTTTCTAATTTATTATTTTTATTTATAGTAGTAGGTAAGTTTGACGCGTCCATGTAGGTATCAGACTTATCTCTTAAAAGAAAAGAAGATAAGAATACATTTCTGTTCTTGTTCTGTCACTACAACTAACAAAAGTACAATACATTAAAACGACAAGTAGATATATTTAGTTCTGCCACAGCTTATACCCGATCCAGTGGCTGTCAGACGAAGGTTGACAGACCAAAGCCCCGTATCAGAGTTTTAGTGGACCGAATTGACAATTGCCCTTTTACCCCCTACCATTTACAAGTACTTTTACTATAATATAATGGAATATAAAAAAGTAATATTGCGAAAACGTTTTGTGAGCGCTTGACTGTCCTGGTAGCGCATTGATTTGCGGAAAATTCGTCAAAAACAATTCGTCGAATCACAATTCGTCGAGGACACAATTCGTCGAATCGCAATTCATCGAATCAAGTCAATTATAATTTTCTTTCGTACTAATGGTCTCTGTACTAACATAACCTCACCAACCTGGTCTTTGGGCCCACACATAACATGTTCAATTTTCTTTCCTTTTTTCTGTCTAGCGTCATATGTGTAGTTAATATTGATTAAGATTAAATTACTTTATACATAGAATTAAGATTAAATGTATAAAGTAGCCCACTCACAATATTAGTCGCTGAGTTAGTCATCGAAGATTTATAACGTTAAGTGGTGACTTTTTTCAGAAGGCAACTGTTTCGACGTACGTCTCAGTAAAAATGTGGTAACTCACATTTTCATTATTTTTTTACTCTTGTTTATTTTAGAATAATTTCTTTTGTTGTGTTATTCCGTACTATTTGTGACAATTGTGATTCGATAAATTGTGTTTTTGAGGAATTGTGATTCGACGAATTTTCCGCAGGCGAGCTCATTTGGCAGTCATAATATATGTATATTGAAGTTGTGTGTAATATATGTATGTATATATCAGAAAACTCGCAATTGATTTCTCAAAATCTTTATACATCTACGAAGCTAAAAAATATTACCTACAATTGGCAAATAGTCGTTTTTTTATGTAGAAAACTGACGTTCTTTCGAAACAAATTGTAGTTCGCCTCCATTACCCAAAATTTCCTACCAACTAAAACCTCTTTTTATTATCCACATAAAATATTCGTTGTTGGTCCAGCCTCGAATGGCCGGCAATAACTACCCCAATAAATGATTCAGGGCCACGACAATACAACTTCAACCCGGGGTTTGAACGATACCACTCATTTTTGACCGACTACAAAAAAAGGGAGTTGTCAAACGAAAATATTTGTTAATAAACAATAGATTTTTATCTGTATTAAGTAATAAGTATATATTAATTTAGTGGAATTTCTTTGGGTACAGATCAGAATAGGTGTATTCTAAATGTGCGTGCTTCATCTTCGACCACATCATCGCTTACCTTCAGGCGAGTTGATGGTCAAACGCGGACTTATCTGTATTAAAAAAAAAGTTTACATTCTAAAGTAAATAGGTACATCAAGCCTAAAGTAATTACCTAAATTATTTACAAATTTATAAAAATCGTATTAAGCAGTCATACGTTCTCTTAACATCAGGAGAGCGTCTCGTCCGTTAAACAGTAGAATTTTCTGCTTTAGTGGTTGTTCCCAGATAGATACAATCTGGATGCATTCAAGACGCGAGTGAATCGGTTTCTTCAAGTTTAATGTGCTCCATCGTAGAGATGAAATGACGATCAAACGCAATCCTGTTTATTAATAGAATAGATAGAAATAGTATAATTGTACAGTTACTTTTATTTGTAGGTAAATATGCGAACAACTATTTTTTCTTGTCTGTTTCGGTTGGAATGTTGATCGTAATATTAATTAATTAATGACTTCCCTTTTAACTAATTTGGTAGAATATCTAATTCAAGAATTGTAGGGCGTGGGTTCTCTTCCCATCAGGACAAACATTTATGTCTCGATAAATGTTTGTTCTGTATCTGGGTGTACTGTATGTATTATAAGCATTTATTTAGAATAAAAAGTATATTCTATGAGCTATCTGGTTCCCATAGTACAAGCTTTACTTAGTTTGGGGCTGATAGATGGCGCTTTGTGTAAAGACCTAGAATATTTGTTTATTTTTTATTTATTAATAAAATACTGTAGTGTAAGACGTGTACGTTGTTAAATTTAGCGATTGTATGTATGAGTCAGGATGGCCGAGCGGTCTAAGGCGCTGCGTTCAGGTCGCAGTCCACTTCTGTGGGCGTGGGTTCGAATCCCACTTCTGACATTGGCTTTTTGCATCCAAAGTTTTTCTGTTATTTAGCGTTGTGATTCTTTATTAATTCTAATTTCAGTGACATTAATGTAATTAGTTAGTTAATTCGACCGTGGTGGTGCCGGCGTAAGAATAGTATCCCACCCTAACAAAAAATATTCGCATACAAGCCTTTTAAAAATTGGTTTAGACGGCGCTTGCCGAATTTTAATTGGGAGCTCATTCCAAAGGCGCACCGCTACAACCCTAATGGAGTAGCCAACGAAAGAAGTGGTACGAGTAGGAGTACTGAGAAGAAGAAATCTACTAGATCTAGGAGGATTGGAGTGGATATCAGAAAGGTAAGTGAAATAATCTTTTAGATAGAAAGGAGATTTGGGATCATTCAGGACAGTGTACAGCAAACCCAACATCCTGGCATTTCTTCTTTTGCGGATCATCAGCCATTTAAGTTTTAACCGATTCTCTGTAATGTGATCGTACTTTCGCAAACCAAAAATAAAGCGAATGCAGGTGTTAAGTAATCGTTCTCAGAGGCGGCGTAAGGCGTGGGCGACGTGGGCCTACGGCCTCGCGGTCCGAAGGGCCTCGCGCCTCGAAGGCTTATACGTTACAAAGACGCGAACATGACGAAAAAATTTTACTCGCCATAAAACGATACATATTATTCTTGTCAATTTTATTTTTAACGCATCTGCTGGCGTTGCTTCGCTTTTGCGGGGAATCCTGCCGCCAAAGCTGGAGATTCCGATTCTGTTTGTTTACGTTACTGTCACGTTTCTCAACGGCAACTTTTGATAGCTACTCTTCCATTCCCTGTTCGCTGTACGTTACTTGCTCATACCAACCCATAGTCAAGATGATTACAAAATAAAAGCAATGGACAGCAAACAATGAATGGAATGTAGTAACAAACATGTTCGAAGAAGAGAAGAGGGCCTCGCGAAATTTATCCTGCCCACGTCAAATTAAGGTCTTGCCCCGCCACTGATCGTTCTAGTTTATCCAGCAATCCAAACAACAAGCAATTTTTTGTTCGTTTTTTTAGATAATGCATATTTAATATCCTAACGATAGTCTAGCAGCTAAGTCAAACACTTGCAAACTAATCACAACAAACAAAAGAACGACAAAAGAACGAATTTCTTACAATCTTCGGTACGTGTGATTCCAACAAACGAGGTTAAATACGAGCCAGACAATAAAACAACAAAATTGCAAACAAAAGAACGTATACAACTGCAGTTCTTATCAATTCTGTGCAACTTAGCAAGTTTATAAGTTGCCTAAATTAGTTGCTTTATAATTATAATGACATATAGTCGTCGTTATGTAGATGCGTGTGATGCTATATAGTGTATCGTTGTATGGACAACAAACAAGGCAAGCCAACCAAAGTAATTTCGACGTTTTAAGGAGTTTGACGTTAAATCGAGTGACTTTACATGGAGTTTATACAGAATTAGTTAAATGTAAATTGCATGCCGTGGTGGTGCCGGTGTAAGAATTGTACCCCACCAGCTCTACCCGTGGTTGCCGTAAGAGTCGGCTAAGGGATGTAATCCGAAAGATGGGCAGCAGCGTCTTCCTTGAACAATCACACCTAACTGCGCTCGCCAACCCGCCTGCCAAGGAGGAGGCCTATGTCCAGCAGTGGACGTCTTATGGCCGATGATGTGTGATGTGAACTTACATTATTATAAATTAACAAAATTATTATAAAACATGTTGTTTCCAGTAAATATTGTCAGACGTATAATGTACCTATTTGTTTAAAAATAAATGATGAATATTGGATGAATAATTATGATAGCTCATAGCCGCAAACATCCATTGCTACTCTTGGGTACAATAAATATCGCATTATTGGCTATAAATTATCCAACATTTTGAAACTCGTGTAATTCGATAGCTTACGTCGCTCTACTGATATTTTCGGAATAGTGAACGAAGTTATTCGTCAAAGAATCTAAGTCGTCGATATAGCACTGTATTTTCTTTTAAGTTTGACAGATTTGGTTTTTGACCATAGCTCACCTGATTTTAAGTGACAGTATAGTCGAAGATGGTGAACACCTGGCCTGGAATGGAACTGGATCTCAAGAGAGGCTGCTCGAATACACCGTTAGTTGCTTTGTGGCAGATTTTCAGCTTGGTTGCTAGCCAGCCGAGTACTAGAAAACACCTTACAAGCTATGGTTTCCTCAAGATGTTTTCCTTCACCTGCAGCTCAAGCTTATTGTTGGGATTTCGACATGTGAACCGACCGCACTTACCACTGATCTATCATTGCCAAAAAACTGTTAAGATTTGATTGTTTGTTTGCATGCATTGAATAGGCTCCAAAACTACTGAACCGATTTCAAAAATTCTTTCACCGTTAGAAAGCTACATTATCCCTGATTAACATAGGCTAATTTTTATCCCGACTTTCCCACTGGATCTGGACTAACGAGGGTGAAACCGCGGGGCACAGCTATTATTTACTATTATTTATAATTCGTTTTTGTAAATAAAATACGTAGGTACCTATCTAATAGGTAAGTTTGACGCGTCCATTTAGGTACCAAGATCAAGGTGCATAGGTAACCAGAGTTTTCTTTAAATGTGTGAGGCGAACGAAACGCTCTTTTGATGGTAAGAGATACT
Organism: Biston stratarius; assembly: GCA_950106695.1. Lineage (NCBI taxonomy): Eukaryota > Metazoa > Arthropoda > Insecta > Lepidoptera > Geometridae > Biston > Biston stratarius. The sequence continues at coordinate 4,435,588 of OX467108.1, forward strand.
CGTAGTTTAGCCCATGAGACAGATAAATTAACTACCGCCAATTGTTCAACTAGTGTTAAGTTTATACTGTAAAATTGTTTGTAGTAATAATTGGTGTAAACAATAAAGAGTTATATTATTATCTATCCAATACCTTTAAACGAGCAATTCTTGTATTATGTATAAATATATATCTCGGATCTCGGAAACGGCTCCAACGATTTTCATGAAATTTAGTATGCAGGCAGTTTCGGGGGCGATAAATCGATCTAGCTAGGTTTCATTTTTAGAAAACGTCGTTTTATTCATGTATGTTTACCAGGGCAGTGATGATATATATATATTTTAATATTTTAAAACACGTAAATACAAAGCAATTAATTATTTTTTATTAGTCTGGTACTAAAGCTTTTAAGTAAGCACCTAAATAAATGTGAGATACTTGGAAAAATAAATAACTTCAAATAGGTTTTGGGATTACTTTTTAGTGGTTTTTGGAATTAATGGCCTTTTTTGCTATTGAGTACCTACATATAGTGTGAAATTTTAGGTGAGCTTTGTAAAATATTATATTAGATTTATTTTCCTTACCAATTGAATGAGACGCTATTTAATTTGAATATCCAAGTAGTAAGCCGTGGTGGTGCCGGCGTGAGAATAGTACCCCACCCTCTACCCGTGGTTGTCGTAAGAGTCGGCTAAGGGATGTCATCCGGAAGATGGGCAGCAGCGTTTTCCTTGAACAATCACACCTAACTGCGCTCGCCAACCCGCCTGCCAAGCGTGGCGAGTATTGGCAAAACCCCCCCATGGCTGATGATGTGTGTGTGTGTGTGTGTGTGTGTGATCCAAGTAGTAAAAGCATCTAGAAATGTTCATGTCGAAAGATCCTCTTTTGATATTTTTAGATGCGTTTCGCGGTTGTACCTACCCGTGTACACCAAAAGGTATGAAAATGACAGATCCATTTTTGATTTTTCAACATTATAAACAACTTTTACAATGAAGCACAACTCTAAAATAGTGTTATTCAGCCGCCAAGCAGTAGTGTGTAAGCATTACTGTTTTCCAGTTTAAAGGGTACTGCCGCTAGCAAAATTTCACAGAAATTAAGACTATCAAAACTCTCAAAGTAATGAACGCTAAAGCAGCGATGCTCGGAGCTTTGTTTTCTATTCAAAGTTCTGTGTATCGCTGCAATGGTCATGGACATGCGTTATCTCTTACTATCAGGAGAGCGTCTCGTTCGTCGTATTATATTTATATAAAAAAAGTAATAGTTGTTCAATAGAAAAATTTCACTGACAATCGCCACGCATTTGACATGAAGGAAGTTCAGAGTTGTCCCCATAGTAAAAGTTTTTCATAATAAAGAATACAATTACACCCATTCGGCATTGTATACCCTAAACTTATAACCCTGTATATTTCTCTTTTATGATGAAAACTGTGCGCTCTAAATGTTCGAGTATATCTATAGAGTTGTAAGCACCAAAAGTCAGGGGCACGAGTCGAACTGCCTGGAGGCACGCGACCCGATACGACATTGAGGACTGACAAATTGCGTTGCCATTATCAGACTGCATGGTTAAGTAATTGTTTGCAGTATCTGATAGCTTTGGTACTGGCCCCACTGGTGGGATGTGTTAAAAATTAAGTTAATCTTATTCTACGTTAATAGCTTATGTTTGTTACTACAGTTAAGAACTTAGAGTAACATCGAGAAGAGTTAAAAGAAATCTAGTTTTCTAATCGAAAATCACAATCGCAGTTTCCAACAAAACCGTAGCGATTATAGCTTAGTGGTTAGCGTGGGTTCAAACTCTATCAATTGAGCTGCCGGTGAAGGAAAATATCATGAGCAACCATAGCAAGGTAGTAGGATATTTTCTCGTACTCGACTGACTAGCTACCACCCTCAAGTTGCTCTGTCAATCTGCCGCCAAGCATCTAACGGTTTGTTCTTGCAGCCAGTTCCATTTCAGGCTAGGTGTACTTTACCATCTTCGACCACACCATCACTTAATATCAGGTGAGCTACGGTCAAACTAGCTTTTCTACGATAAAAAAAAAACCGTAAAACAAACCGTTCGGTGCAAACAGCTCTACAGATATAAATCTGTATGAGAAAATAAATCACCCGCGTAGAAAAGTGGACGGCAATTGCTTCGCTTCGACCGACTCGGGTTTTGGCTCGTCCAGTTTTACTTGACCTCTTGAAACAATGCACTTACATTCCTGCAAGAAATCGTTTTTCTTAGGGTTTGATGGTATCGCCATGTTGGTGCCAGGTCTATCGCTTTGCAGCAAACCCTTACAGTGGCTAATAGTTACGATACTCGTGTATATTTTTTTTATATGGCTGACAGGCTTTGTGTTTGACCATAACTCACCTAATGTTAAGTGACGGTGTGGTTGAAGATGGTAAAGCACACCTAGCCTGGAATGGAACTGGCTTTCAAGTGAGGCTGCCGGAACACGCCGTTAGATGCTTGGCGGCAGATTTTCAACTTGAGGGTGGTAGCAAGCCAGCCGAGTATCTTGAAAGTACCCTACCACCACGCTATGGTTTCTTCACGATGTTTTCCTTCACCGGCAGCTTAAAGCTCATTGTTGGGGTTTGAACCCACGCCCTTAGGCATGCAACGCGCTAACCGCTGAGCTATTATCACTACACTTAAGGCTTAACCTTTTAAATATGTATTCTTGTTGGTAGATTTCCTTAACATGATGTCGTCTAGGTAGGTACCACTGCGGTACCTATATTCTGCCAGCAAGCAGTGTGAGTAGTAGTGTGTAATTACTACTAGATACTGCTAGCGAAATTACAAAGCTGTTGAAACTAACTATCGCAAATATCAATGTAACGAGCGCCAAAGCAGCGATTTTGTTTTCCTATTCAAAGTTCTGTGAATTGCTAAAATTATAAGATTTCTAAGACAATGTACAATATATCTTTAAGGTACATAAGTAATAACTAGGTTTTGCCCGCGACTTCGTCCGTAGTGGTCGACATCAGACATCGTAGAGTATACATATTTCTAAATATTATTATTTTTGATGGAAAATGAAATTTATACTAAGAGTTTAGAATCGATAAGTTAAAAAAAAATAGTTTCCCATACCTTTTTAAGGGTAGTTTAAAAAAATTGTAACAACATTTTTTTATTACTTTTAATTAAGAGTGTGAGTTTGAAAATGTCACTACCAAAAATAACGAAGTTTCATGTAAATTTCTAACTCCTATTTGGCACCCTTAGGAGGATCTTAGTGCACACTTACGTTACTTAAGAAACAGTACCTGGATGACCGAGCTTTGCTCGGCTGAAAACACGGATAAAACGACGTTTTCTTAAAATGAAACATAGCTAGATCGATTTATCGCCCCCGAAACCCCCTGGATACTAAATTTCATGAAAATCGTTGGAGCCGTTTCCGAGATTCAGAATATATATATATATATATACAAGAATTGCTCGTTTAAAGATATAGATTTGTGCAAATTTTCTGTTGCTAGATCCAGCGGTTACAGCTGTCCGTCTAGATCGATCAGTCTGTCAGTTATTTCTTTTATAGATACATATAAGATAAAAAAAAGCGTTGTCGGGCACGTTATTCGGTACTTCAATAAACACTCGAAAACCACAAGTATCCGAAAATAACATAGCGATATATATCCCATTCTTAAGACACAAATGTATTTAAAACATTAAAATTTTATATCATCGTATTTCAACATCGCATGCGTCTAAAATATGTTTCTTGTCGCAAAATGTGCCGACAATCAAAGGAACCAACTTTAATAATTGCGGGGTCGGTGGTAGGTCAGGTTACACTGGTGGCAGCCGTGGCCTATCTTACAGCCTCTGTTGAGCCTTTCTGACATTTACTGATCCACTCCTTTCCTTTTACCCTTAAGTCTGGTGATGTCATTTTTAGGGTTCCGTACCCAGAAGGTAAAACGGGACCCTATTACTAAGACTCCGCTGTCCGTCCATCTGTATGTCTGTCCGTCTGTCACCAGGCATGAACCGAGATAGACAATTGAAATGTTCACAGATGATGTATTTCTGTTGCCACTATAACAACAAATACTAAAAAATTAAATTAAATAAATATTAAAGGGGGCTCCCATACAACAAACGTGATTTTTTTACTCGTTTTTGCTCGATATTGATAACGGCAACAGGTAGACGCTTAATATTCACAGAATATTTAGTTATATATTCACTTTAAAAATAAATAATTAAATTAAAATAAAACAAATATTCAAGGGGGGCTCCCATACAACAGACATGATTTTTTTGCCGTTTTTATAGATAATAGTACGGACCCTTCTTGCGCGAGTCTGACTCGCACTTGGCTGGTTTTTTATTAATACGCGGTGTGCATATAGATTACAAATTGAACTATCGCCCGTAAGTTTTCTTTTCTTTTTCTTAATTGGTTCGGGCCAGACCACGTCCTTCCTGCCTGATGTTAAGCAGCGATGTGACTTCATCAGAATAATTTTGGAAATTTGATCTCGATTTAAAAATGTTCATACTGTATTTTTGGTGAAACACAGACTCCGGCAAAGCGTTCTACATCCTAGCTGTGCGAAAAAACGTGAAATCGAACCATACTGCGCACATGAAGGATGAATTTCAAAATCTTTTGCCAATATCTAAATGGTAAATTTCGGAAGCATTATTTGGGAATAATTTTCCATTCCAGACTATGCTAAGCATAGTCACATCGTCACTTATCATCAGGAACCATATACCCTATGAGCACATAACGTAACACGGTCGCGTTAATGTAACGCGACGAAAATAAGAGAGCCTGGCGTATCAATCTAAATTAGAGGCTCTAGAACATATATGGGCAACAACCGGCCCGCGGGCCGGATCCGGCCCTCCTCGGCACTTGACCCGGCCCGCGAGACATTTTGAAATTTTGCGCGAAGAGAAATACAAACAACTAAGAGAGTTCGCGAGAAGAATTGTTTGCGTTTTTGGAAGTACATATAAATGCGAACAATTTTTCTCGTCGATGAAGACTAATAAGTCGAAATGCCGTAAGAGAGTCACAGATGAAAATCTGGAAAACTCGTTACGCCTCTGTTAAGTTCAAACACAAATATCACATTAACCGTTACACGTAAATTTACTTCACCAATAACCTAACAAAATTGTCATTTTTATTTTGTGTTATGGCCCGCGACTGTATTAATATAGTAAGTTTGGCACTCAACTAGCCAAAGGTTGCCCATACCTGTTCTAGAATAAGAACCTGAGAGGTTTTAAATGTATTATTATAATCACACTCAGGTTGATTTGCCCTATCAAATTATGATGGTTAAATACTCCAGTTGATATCAACTAAAACAGATGTAACAATTATTTAATAGCATTATATAATGAGGGCAATTTAACGACTCCATAGGTATTTGTTTTCGACATGATTGAGTACCCAATATCGTGGAAAAGGGTTCCGGCCCTGAATAATTTGTTAGGAGCGTTCAATGCTGATAATTTATTGATATCCTAGTTTATAGTTTAGGCTTGCGTAAGGGGTGTGGGATTTTTATCTCCTTTTTTACTCTTTCTTTTTGGCATCGCACTCTGTGCATTCTGCCAGTTTCAATGTTTCTGTATTTTGTGTGCAGTCTTAATTTTTTAGCTTCTTTATATATAAAGTCAAAGTTCAGTCTTGCTCAAGTCCAGTCCATTCTAGTGAAAGTAGCGACTTTACTATAAGCTTCTATGGAGTTTTGGAAGCAACACGAAAAGTCGTTCCCAGACGGGAACAACTATTCAATCTACTCTTCAAGTCGCGGGTGAATCGACAGGTATTTTAGGCAAACATGCTCCATCTTAGACCGCATCATCACTTAACATAAGGTGAGATGGCGTACAATTGCAAGCCTATCTATTATTTTTAAAAAACATATAAGTATTAAAGGTTAACAATGCTTTATCTACCAGCACTATCGTCTTCCTTTTCTTAATATCGCAATAATTTTATTTCGATTCATTATTAACAAGTAATTGAATTGTACGCCCTATTTTTTCATTGCCATACTTTTGCTTCACTAAACGCAATACGCTGTTTTGTTGATTAAAAATATATATCGTAAGACATTACATACAGCGCCATCTGACCCCAAACTAAGCAAAGCTTGTACTATACAAGCCAGATAACTGATATATATATTTGGTAATCAACAGCCCCGCTAAACATGCTCCCGTTACCAACTGTAAGCGCCTAAAAAACTTTGTAGCATTAAAAATTGAACGTCAAAAAAATTCTTATTAAAATAATCCACACTACATATTCTTGATTTCTACTTGAAACCAAAACCAAAAACTGATCATTATAAATCATAAATAAAAGCAATAGACCGTCCTCAACCCTTTCTCGAGGGTCCTTGACTCAGGGCCGTAACGAGGACATCGAGGGCAATGCTTCGACATTAAGCATTGTGTCTGACATTGTCTTGCGCGAATAATAACCAAAAAAACGATATGGATTACAAACATTAAGTTCTGTCGTAATCGTGGGAGAACTATGTCACTCCATTATTTCTTTTTTTTATGTAAAAGTAATTACTTATGCGGGATTATTCACGTTTCATTATATTTGGAACTACGACTATAATTTTGGCCTTCTTCATGGCGGATATGAAGGCGATATGCACTGGGATATACCTGACACCGTAGAGGAGGTGGACCCTGGTTTTACATGACTTAAGACTTATTTTATTTGAATCTTCATTGAAAATAGCGAAATTCTTAGCACTGGCAAATGCAAAAAGTGCTATGCCAAAACACAAAAAAAAAACAACAAACAAAAAATATATAGATTTGTAAAATAAGCACCAAATTTGTAAACTGAAAGTTTGTTTTAGATGAAATTTATGAATGAACACAGTAAAGTTTACAAAAAGTTGGGCAGGTCAACATGTGTAGGTAATTATGAAGAAGTTTCTAGTATTACTTAGCCTCAGACGTTATACTAAATGATATTCAACTTTTAAGTGGCATCGATACTTAATAACGGGGTTCGTGTACCAATTAATCTAGAATAAGAAATACCACTTAGGTGGTTAAACGTGTTAAAAGTCGTTTGAAAATAATAGGTATTAATGTAGAGTGCTTGATTTATGAATCCAAGAATAGTACCTATGTTGAAACTTCAGGTCAAACCTTTTATTCAAACAGCAGTCACTTAATACTAGGTATTTTGTCTCTATTTTATCTAGTAGGTACCGATATCGTTATGACATTCTTGACGGAGATCAAAAAACTCTTTTTATTTCGATTACATTGGCAAAGTTACAAAAATGTCTATAATATCATGATTTTAAATTATTAACGTCAACTCATCATCATTATCTCAGCTGTAGGATGTCCACTGTTGTCCCTCAATGATATCCACGAAGACCAGTTGGAAGCGGCTCGAATCCAACGCCTTCCTGCGGTCTTCAATAGGTCGTCTGTCCACCATGTAGGTGGACATCCTACGCTGCGCTTGCCGGTCCGTGGTCTCTCCACTCCAGAATTTTACAACTTCACCGGCCATCTGTTCTGCGTGCCATGTGTCCCGCCCACTGCCACTTCAACCTTTTCTCTAGCCCCCTTAGAACACAAGTATAGTGTGTAGACGTTACATAAGCTGACAATACATCTATGAAAAGTTTACTTTGAACTCATTCTGGTCGATAGCACTGAAATAGAGCTCCAGTGATGCATAAACGATCCTCACAGAAAAGTATTTCAAATTCAACTCTACATAGTTGTAGCAAAGTTTAAATTCGCAAGTCATTGTGCATGCATGTAGTTTTTGTTTAGCATGCTATATTCACATTAGCAGATGTGACGTCAAAGCTATATTAAGATTGTTATTATTATGCTAATGCTATCAGTAAATAGCATAAAATGAAATCGCTTTCGGCTCGTGTCTGTCTGTTTGTTTCTGATTGGCCACGTTATAGGTTTATAGTGGCATTTAGAGATTTCCAAAAGGCTTGTGTTTAAATTCCATTCTAATATACTTTTTTATAAGTAAAGAATTCAATGTTTTGTAATCAAGCCGCTAATTATCGATTTACATGGTATACATACTTCAAAGTAATGTAGTAGAGGATTGTAGTTCGTCAAAAATCCATTACATTATCCGGGTTATATTAAGCGATGATAGCTCAGTGGTTAGCGCGGTCGGTTCGCATGCCGAAGGGCGTGGGTTCAAACCCCAACAATGAGCTTGAGCTGCCGGTGAAGGAAAACATCGTGAGGAAACCATGGTGGTAGGGTACTTTCTAGTACTCGCCTGACTAGCTACCACCCACAAGTTGAAAATCTGCCGCCAAGCATCAACGGTGTGTTCCGGCAGCCTCACTTGAGAGCCAGTTCCTTTCCAGGCTAGGTGTGCTTTACCATCTTCGACCACACCGTCACTTAACATCAGGTGTGTTGTGGTCGAACGCCTAGCATGTCAGCAATAAAAAAATATATAACATCTCAATCTCCTACGAAGTAACCTAATAGTTACTTTAAGCATTTAATACTTCAAATCAAAACTTCTTTTAGTCAATGTCATTCAAAGGAGTACTTAAGAAGATAAAACCGATTTAAAATTAAATGCAACCAGAAAAACACTTCCAGCAATATTTTGTTATCAAGGGGTCGAAATAAATTGCACCTATGCGAAGTCGGGGCAGGTCGAATATCTATAATAAAAGGTGAATTAATAATTTTTACTTCTTCAAAATAAAACTTCTGCGGATCTATAATTTTTTTTTTGTTGTAACTAGCTAAATACCCGGTACTTCGTACCTGATACGGCAGCGCTCGGCCTTCGCCCCTACATCTACATATATAATTCTCATTAGAAGAATCATAAACATTAAAAAAAATATCTGCAAAATCGTTTCTGTAGTTGTCAAGTTATACGCTAATGAGCATGACTTTTATTCAAATAAATTTAGTAATAATGTGTGTATGTAAGTGTGTGAGTGTGCGAAGTGACTTACGCGAGTGTATGTATTAATGTGTACATCTATGAGTATGGTCATTTGTTTCCTCGTATCTCCTGGACTATTTGTCACGCTTTGACAAAAGAGATGCCAGAAGAGATTTGTATCAACCTTAGAACTTATCTCGTTTTGATAGCCCTGGTCTAAGACCATTATAGCACACAGCCTAGTGGGCTCTAACCCTAGCCAGACCAGACGGCGCCGCGCCGGCTATCGATCATACTGTGGGTAATTACCTACTTGCGCTAAGTTTGCGGCGACATTACCTGGATTTTTCCTCTGACGTTTCACCTTTCCGCACAATAGCTTATGTTGTGAGTGAATTATGGGTAAAAAAGCCTTGGAAACTACAATGTAGTCTCATCACAAATAAAATAAAACCTCTTTAAAAAAACGCCATCTATTGGTTTGACATTTAATAATAACGGCATAAAGCCTAAATAGCCCGAGACACACACAAAGAGTGGCGCCATCTAGTCTCCCGTATCTGTATCAGCACTGTTCTTATAAACTTTTCCACTGCTGGGCACGAGCCTCTTCTGATTAAGAGTAGAATAAGGCTATTGTCCATCACACTGATCAAGTGACCGACTTCTTCAAGAGCTTTTCTTAACTCTTGGATTAAGTAAGTCTCCTCATGATGTTTTCTTTCACCGTTTGAAGTCAGGGATTTGAATCCTGTGATTTGAACGTATGACTCTAAAGAACATCCCGAAATATAGCCTGATTTATAGTCATCATCATCATCATCTCTGCCGTAGGACGTCCACTGCTGGATATAGGCCTCCGCCATTGACTTCCATAACGACCGGTTGGAAGCGGCTCGCATCCAGCGCGTTCCTGCGGTCTTTATTAAGTCGTCTGTCCACCTTGTGGGTGGATGTTCTTATAACTTATATATATATATATATATAAATTATATTTCTAAATTTAATTATATAGAAATAATAAATTTTTGTAAAAAGTTAAAGTTAATTATAGCTATTTTAATCGCAGTCGGTTATAGATTTTTAAACTCTTCAGTTTGTTCAGATTTTATTTTAACAAACATAACACTGCAAATGTTTTTATCTATTCTGTTATCTCGACTCAAATATGAGCAAAAATGCCAATACGCGGTTTGATCGAAAAACCTTTATTTTTTGTTTGGCTTTGAACTGATTCTTACAAAAGCCCGTTGTATACCTTCTTATGCTTTTGTATAGAAACTGTTTGGATAGACCGACATATTTGAGAATAATACACGTGTCGAAGCAAAAAATTGGGCTTTTTCCCATTGATCTATACATATATTTACTTAGGCATAATTCGCTATCATCATATATCGCTAAGATGTTTTTTTATTATTGACAAGCTACATGTTTTAGCGTGGAATAAAATGGAATTGGCTCTCAAGTGAGGCTAACAAACTGTTAGGGCCTAGGCGGTAGATTTTCAACTTGAGAGTGGTAGCTACCCAGTTGAGTTAGTAGTAGAAAGTAAGAAGTGAGTAAGTGTGAGTCGAGTAAGTTTGTAGCGATGATAGCTCAGTGGTTAGCGCGATCACTTCATATACCGAAGGAAAAATAATCCCAGCAATAAGCTGCCGGTGAAGGAAAACATCGTGAGGAAACCATAGCATGGCGGTAGGGTACTTTCTAGTACTCGACTGGCTACCACAGTCTAGTTAAAAATCTGCCGCCAAGCACCGAATGGCGGGTTCCGGCCGGTTTCATTGAGAGCTAATTCCATTCCATGATTTAACATTAGGTGAGCTGTGGTCACTTAACCTGTCCAATATAAAAAAGTACCCAACCGCCATGCTATGATTTCCTCGCGAAATCTTTCTTCACGGCAGGTCAAGCTCATAACTATAGATCAATTACATTTACTGATCGGGACTATTCGTTTATCTACCAAACAAGATAGGTATATAAACATTCTATAGGTATCTCTAGAACTTCTCGACACAACTCGCTAAAACAACCAAACAAACTTTGTATTTAAACCAACCTCAGCTTTTACAGAACACTAAAGGTACAATAGTACATTACAGAGTACAAGAGAACATTAAACAGCGGCGAAGTCACGTGGGTAATATTAGTTAGGAAGCACGTCTCGACTAACGACATTTCGACTTCGCTGTCCTAGAAACAGAAAAGTGCTAAAAAAGTAGGTACATTTTTGTTTTACTTATGCGGGATTACTCACGTTAAACTTTATCGGAAACTCCGGCTATGTCCGGTGGCCTTCATCATGGAGACAACGCAGAGTGCAACGCGCGCGCGGCCTCGTCTTGCTATGCAATACGGGCCGCTGCGCGTCTCATGAAGATAACGGTTAATGCGAAGGGTGGGGGGCAGTTAGTGTACCGAAATGCGACGGCGCGCTGCAACCCTTCCTCACCGGAGTCCTCCTCTACGGTGTCAAGAATATGCCAGCACAAAGAGCTCACCACGACCTCTTCAGATCAGCAACCACTCTCACAAGGTCCATGAAGACAAGGTCTTTACTTCTTTGACATTAACACACACAGCTCACCTGATGTTTAGTGTCGGTGTGGTCGAAGATGGTTAACACACCTAGCCTGGAATGGAACTGGCTTTCGAGTGAGTAATGTGAGGCTACCGGAACATACCGTTGGGTGCTCAGCGACATACTTTTAACTAGCTAAACAGTCGTGTACTAGAAAGTAGCCAGCCAGCGTCATCTGACCCCAAACTAAGCAAAGCTTGTGTGATGGAAGTCAGATAACTGGAAAGTCTTGTCTGGAAGAAATCGCTCTAGGCGATAAGGCCGCCCTTGTACACCGTTTATTTGTTGTTTCTATGTTGTATTTTTTGTTTTGTTACTTTCTTTCTCTTCTTTTTTAAATTTTTGTATGTATTTTTATGTTTGGTGTATAATAAAGTTGTATTGTATTGTATTGTATAACTTATAGAATACATAAATACTTCCTTTTTTGTAAATACATATTTATAATACATACAGAACACCCAGACACAGAACAAGCATTTGTTACCATAAAATGTTTGTCCTGAGCGGAAATCGAACCCACGCCCTGCAGCTCATAAGGCAGACATACTACCAATGAGCCAATAGGGCTGTCAAATTAAGATAAAAGATACCTTTTATCCCTGAATAATGTTCTATAAGACACATCTATACCAAATTTCAAGCGTATACGTCCAGTAGTTCGTTTTTTGATAATCCCACAAGAACCCAACATTTTGCTTATATAAAAAGTATCCTATATTTGATCCAGGTAATAAACTATTGTGTGCCAAATTCAAAATCTGTTGCGCCGTTTTTGCGTGATTGAGTAACAAACATCCAAACAACCATACACACAAACTTTCACGTTTATGATATTAAGTAGGATTGCGTAAACCTTCAATCTCTCAAGAAAAGGAAGTTAGGTATTAAATAATTTCTTAAGTGCTAAAAAGATTCAAGTAAAATAGGTCATTGAACGCAGTGTCCGCAGCACATTAGGTTCAGTTAGCGGGCCAAAGGGGCAATCTGCCGGCTAATTTGATAGCTGCAGACAAACGAGCGGACCCCGGGGTTGGCGGAAATTAGAAGCGGAAGCGGCTAAAATAATTTGCATTATTTTATCGTGACGACTTTAAATATAATAATACGATGTTGATTCGACGATCATTGTCCCGATAGTCGTTACGGTGAACGGTCTTATAGCGAAAAGTCTCGACCAACATCTTAAGAGGCTCTCGCTAGACGGTTGGGTCAAGGGTCAGATCCAAAAGGCAGTGATCCGTGACACGGCGCGCATTCTTAGGAAATTCCTCACTCTGCAGCCCTAGTCAGTTTGAGCCCTGCCCTGCTGCCGGCGGCGCCCTAGTATTGAAGTAATAGGTACTAGTAATTAAACTATGTCACGGGTCCAGAGCCATAAACTAAAAGACCGAAAAATAATTCTTTTAATTTATGTGATCATTGGTTATTTATTTATAATTATTTTTAAACGATAAAAACATGCTTTAACAAAACAATCAAAATTTGAGCAGTAAGTACGCATCAGATTAAAGCGTTTTAGTGTGTGTGAGAAAAGAAATCGCAAAGAAGAAGCCGTGAAACATAATAATAAAAAAGTAGCTTTAAAGATATATTTTTAGTATATGTATATCCGCTTAAAAGTCCTTTTAGTTATAACAGTGACGAGAATTAAATTAAAATATTTATTTAACATGACTACAATTTTTATTTCTACCGAAATATTTCTATAACTAAAATCTCAACAAATTAAAATAACCACATGTCTTTATAATTATTATTATTCTCCTCTCGCTGCAATAACCAGTTCCAGACACTTGTTTCGCCTTTACATCATTTTCAGACATCCTCAGGACGTATTGTCTTTTCGGAGCTCTTGATCGGCTAATGAAAACACTTTTTTTTTTTAATTCTGCTTCACATACTCTAGGGTCCGTGACCATTGTTAACTTGACAATTTTTTTTAACTTCTATAGTCTTAAAAACTTAAACTATACGCTGGTAAGGTAATCTATTACTAGTTTTGTGTGTATACCGCGAGCAGACCAGCGACCCGCAAACAACACGCAATCAAGAAGAAATCAAGAGTATGACGCATGTGCCAGCCATCGCCCTCCTCAACCATATCTGAGGGAAAAGAGCGACCCGACACACGACGCAACCACAAAAAGGAACCTTTCGATGGTGAGCATGAATGCTCGAGGCATACACACAATCCTTACTTCTAAACTTTAACACAATGTAAATTTATTTACATTGTGTTAAACTCTCTGTCACCACTTTTTCTGTCTGTCACATACTCTATTCATACTGAGGTGGTGTACTAAAATACACTAAAATATATCTCTTGAATGCTCAAAATTAAATTCGGCAATGAATCAGCTTGAATTAATAAAAAATCCGGCCTAGTGCGAGTCGGACTCGCGCTCGAAGGGTCCCGTACCATTATCTATGAAAAGGGCAAAAAAATCGCGTTTGTTGAATGGAAGCCCTTAAATATTTATTTTATTTAGTTTTTAATATTTGTTGTTATAGCGGCAACAGAAATACTTAATTTGTGAAAATTACAACTGTCTAGCTATCACTGTTCTTGAGATACAGCCTGGTGACAGACAGAAGGACGGACAGACAGACAGCGAAGTCTTAATAATAGGATCCCGTTTTTACCCTTTGGGTACGGAACCCTAAAAAAACTAGTAAATATATTATAATCGCTTGATGCTCTCTTCGTGTCCCACACAGACATTAAGCCTCTGACACGCCCTGCACGTCATTCCGTTGTGTGTCACTTTCGTCACGTTATATCATGACCATAACCATGACCGGCGCGTGACGAGGCCTTAATGTTCACTGTTATTATCATTAGGAATACTTAGGATTTGAAGTAGGCTGCCTCGATGTCCTAATGTAGGTCATTAGGGTTATTTTAATAATATTCATCGACGGTAAAACCGGCACTGAAATCATCATCATCAACTCAGCCGTAGGATGTCCACCGCTGGACATAGGCCTCCCCCAGTGACGCCTATGTCCACCGCTGGACATAGGCCTCCCCCAGTGACTTCCGTAAAGAACGGTTGTAAGCAGCTCGCATCTAGCTATTTTATGTATAGTGCCGATTTCGTTATAAGTTCCATCTTAGACCGCATCATCACTTAACATCAGGTGAGATGGCGGTCAAACGTAAGCCTATCTATAATTAAAAAAAAAAAAAAAAAGTTTGAAATTCTTGACGGAGATCGAAGGAAGTCTTATTTTTTTATTAATTTGGCAAAGTTACAAAAATATCTATAATATTATGATTTTAAATTATTAACATCAACTCAACATCTCAGCCGTAGGACGTCCACTGCTGGACATAGTCTTCCCCAATGATTCCCACGAAGACCTGTTGGAAGCGGCTCGCATCCAGCGCGTTTTCTGCGGTCTCTATTACGTTGTCTGTCCACCTACGCTGCGCTTGCCGGTCCGTGGTCTGCACTTCAGAACTTTACAGCCCCATCGGCTGTCAGTTCTGCGTGCTGTGTGCCCTGCCCACTGCTACTTCAACACGCTAATTCGCTGGGCTATGACCAGCAGGGCAAACATTTATGTGGTGAAAATAAATGATACAAGTATTATAGTTTGGAACTAGATGGCGCTGTGTGTAATGTTTTTTCTGAGACAAAGTAAATTCAAAACATTATATATTTTTCGTTCAAAAGACTTGATCATCAAACTGCGAAGCCAAAACTTAACTCTCTGGGGTAACTCCAAAATTAATAACCGTGCATAAACAAAAATACGCTTTATACTCTCAATTTTAAGGTGAAACATTGTTCGGCAGGTTAGTTATGACTAATTCAGTTAAAACCTGCCTCGGCTTTTATTTTAAACGGGCTTTATTGAAAATGTTTTTTCCAGAGCTATGGAGCTGTAGATTTTTATTGGCATTTTTATATTCATACCGCCATGCCTTGTGACTGGAAACATTTTGAGGATCATATGTTATTGTATTTTACTGACAAAAAGCGTTTCAATAATCATAAAATTTCTCACTTACTCTCGAGACTTCGGCTATCAATAACTACATCTATTAAAATATATATTTACCCGACTGCCAAGGAAGGGTTATGTTTTTCACGCGTATCTTGTATGTATGTATGTAAATTTCTTAATAACTTCGTATCTTCCAAATGGACGAATGGAATACGACAATTAAGGTATCGTCGTATTTGTCTCAATAATCTAAATGGTTTTTAAAAGAAAATCAAGATGTTGGATTTTTCATAGCACGTAGAACTGATGGCCGATGGGGCTTCAAAGTTCTGGAGTGGGGACCACGGACCGGCAAGCGCAGCGTAGGACGTCAATCCACAAGGTGGACAGACGACCTCATAAAGACCGCAGGAACGCGCTGGTTTTACGACGTGTCGTAATGTTTTGTAGCGATGATATTTTAGAGGTTAGTGTGATCGCTTCATACGCCAAAGCTTATTGATGGAATCGAACCCACGCCGGGTTCGATTCCATCAATGAGCTTGAGCTGCCGGTGAAGGAAAACATCCGCGTCGTAAGGAAACCATAACATGGTGGTAGGGTATTTAGTTAAAAATCTACCGCCAAGCACCTAGTTGTGTTCCGGCAACCTAACTTGAGAGCCAGTTCCATTCCAGACAAGGTGTGCGTTACCATTTTAGACCACACCGAACATCATGTTAACTGTAGTCAAACACCTAGCTGGTCAACGATAAAGTAAACAGCTTTTGCGTATGTATATTTTGCAGACAGTTGAATTATTTATAATTTAACAGTCATCAGCACAAATGCGCTAGAAACTAATTTGTCAACTATAACAAATTGAACAACTTTAAAAAAATACTCTTAAGAATAGCAACAGATATAATAATTGTTAAAATTAAAACGGCATTACTACAAAGACTACACCATAAAAATCATCTTCAAAATATTAAAATAATTATGACATAAATTAATAATTATAATAATGTACCACTTACAGGCCTTGTAAAACGGGTAGGGAAGGTGTCGTTATTGTTTAACTTCCCTCACGTTTAACATGCCTACCCGAAAACCTTCGCTCATTTATGTATGTTGGAGGTGTTTAACTGAGAACAGTAATTTGGAGAATTGGCTAGGAGTCTAATTGTATTTTGGTCAGCTTGAAAAACTAAGAACAGTATTTTAGTGGTTTTTTATGACAAGAAGGCTTTCATTTGAACGCCATCACGCCTGATGTAAAGCGAAGATGCGGTCTAGGATGGAACACGCCCACCTAGAAGGTTTCTGTTTACTCTTGAGACACGCATATTGAACTTTTCCAGAAACACAAACTCCGACAAAGAGTCCCACATCCTCGCTGCGCACGCACGTTGTAAAAACGCAAATCTATTGCGTTTAAAAAAAAGACGCGTTATCTATTCCCAACAAAAGAACGTTTAGTTTGTCTTATTTATTATCATTGGATATATGCAAAAAAAAAAACGATCAAGTGAGAGTCAGATTCAGGTGGGTTCCGTACAATATTGACATTAGTTGCGGTCGGTTTACCAACTGCAAATAAATTTATAACCGCAAAATAAATGTGATGTGAACTACAAATTTAAGATTTTAGGATTTTGCTCTTTATGCTATAAGACATTTTGCTATATGCCATTGTAGACAACTAAGTGATTCTGTAAGGATTCCTTTTATATGTTTAAGGTACGGAAACCTGAAAGATCTTACTCTAAAAATACCTAGTTAACAAATTTACAATCAGTATTTATAGAATTCGTAAAAACTGAAATAAGTATGTATAATGTAAGAATAAGTACCTCTCACCAAGTATACTGATTACGAAACGAGCTCGTATAAACGTGGCCAATTCCCCAATTGCCGAAATACGCCGTCTTAAAGCGACGTATACCGACGCCACACATGCTCGTATATTCGCATATACTTTCATACACTCGTCAAAGTTTGCAAAATTTATGTAGTCGTAAAAGGGGTACGCCATAAGTTGTTAAAATAAGAGTCGACCTCTGTCCGTTCTCTTCACGCCGAGCGGAGGGAAATGAAAGTGATTTGATAAGAAACGTGTACGGTGTAGAAAAGTGAAAGATATTGATATTAGTGCTGCGATAAAATTAAAAATGTCATCTAATGTCAATTATGGTTAACTTTTTTCTTTGTTTTTGGCAACGGACTTTATGCATTTGCCATTGTCAAGTATTTCAATATTTCCTAGAATTTGATCGTTCTTAGTCACAGTGGACTTTTACACTCGTGCACACTCGGTTCCTTATGGAACAAATTAAACTACTGAACTTGTTTGATTTTCATGAAACTTCTACCAAATGGGATCAATCTGAAAGTATACCTGCCCTTTCAAATAAGAACATATTTTTTTAATCTGTTCATAAA
Source organism: Biston stratarius (assembly GCA_950106695.1). Classification (NCBI taxonomy): domain Eukaryota; kingdom Metazoa; phylum Arthropoda; class Insecta; order Lepidoptera; family Geometridae; genus Biston; species Biston stratarius. Next base: position 4,453,481 of record OX467108.1, read on the forward strand.
TGATAGACAAGCCTAAAAAATACAGCCGAATTTAAAACCTCCTCGTCTTTTGAAGTCGATTAAAAGACCATTATACACAAACACTCGATAAAACTCAAGTTTTGTAAAATATATAACATAATGACCCGTTTTAACCTTTGGGTACGGAACCCTAATAACAAAAAAGTGCAATTACCAGTGTGTCTGCTGGTATTACAAAGATGATGTGGTATTATTTGCTTTTAGGGCACACAGACCCTTTAAAAACATAATAATAAAATTGCTTATGAAATAAAAATAATAAATAAAGAATCAATATTATGGCTAGTTTCTAGCTAATAACAATAAAAATATGTATGCTTAAGTATAAGCTTTAACATGCTATTTCGTTACGTGTAATAAAGCCTACGAAGAAGGTAGGCAGGTATTTTTTATTTAGTTGCTCTGTATACACGCAACGGTCCGCAGCCAGCAACAAGAACTCCTCGTGAAGTAGCTAATCGCAGATGTCGATAGTGTGATGCCAAAAACAAAGAAAAAAAAATCGTGTAAAAATAGTAGTTTAATTGGCGGAGTAAATTACTGTGCATGTCCACTTATATTTGAAACTCTACGCAGAGTTTACGAGGGGTGACCTTTGCCCATTACAAACTCACGGAGTTGGACAAATTTGCGGCGAAATTAATTTATACACATGTTTTTAGTTTTGCCGCAACACAAATTTTAAGTGGCTTAATTAACTGATTGCCCGTTTTGGTGTTGCTTTCGGTGATTACATTTTTGATTTTCTCCAGCAGGGTTATGTCCAATTATGATCTATAAATGAAATTTAAAAATAGGCAGTCATAGGGGCTGCCAACGTAAGTGAATACTTGAATGACGTCACGTTAGTATGTCGCGAATCCCCTACCAAAAAATTGCTCAAAGCGGCTAAAGTTTTCACTTTAAAAAAATATCAATCATGGGGACTGCCGACGAAAGTAAAAACTTGAAACACGTCACAATAGCATGTCGGTGACGCGAATCTATAAGGTTTACCCCTACCAAAAATTTCTCAACGATGCTAAAAATGTTTTCACTTCAAAAAAATAGGTCACGTGTAATTAAACGTGAGTAATCCTGTATAAGTACCTAAAATATATTAAAAAAAGATGTCAAAACCACGTCAGTCTCCATAGTTAGACTGATAACGCTGGTTTCTCACATATTAAACGATTTTTTTTTATTAATTTTTTTATATTATAGATAGGCTTACGTTTGACCGCCATCTCACCTGATGTTAAGTGATGATGCGGTCTAAGATGGAGCACGCTTGCCTAGAAGATACCGATTCACTCTCGACTTGAAGACACCCAGATTATATCCATCGGGAACACCCACTCGGACAGCGCATTCCACTGTCTAGCAGTCCGCACAATGAATGTCGAATCAAATCGTTTCGTTCGAGTTTTTGGAACATCTACCATGAAACGATGTCGCTTTTATTGCTTAGGAATTTATGTAACAAAATCACATTCAACCACTATTTAACTTTAAAACAACTAAAATGCAAACACTTCATTTGTACGTATTACCGACCAAAAGGTCAGCCCTTTACTTTGTACCCTTTTGTAGAGAAATGTGTAATATTCTGGATTGTTCTCGGGTTTAAAACTTATGGCTTGCGAGTTGAAAGTTATGAGGGGAAAATCTTTGCGTTTTAAATTGTAGTCAAAATTTTATGTAGCAATGTGAAAGAGAAACAGATATAATATAAGTCACTGTACACGAGTGAGATGGAGAACTTTTTCTAACTGAACTTAATACTTTCGTTATGACGTTCATGGCTACTAGATACCTTGTTTTAACACTTTTTTTATAACGCTCTTGGCTGCTAGATAACTTGTTTTAATACTTTTTTATAACGTTCTTGGCTACTAGATACCTTGTTTTAGTACTTTTGTTATAACGTTTTAGGCTACTAGATACCTTATATTAGTACTTTTGTTATAACGTTCTTGGCTACTAGATACCTTGTTTTAGTACTTTTGTTATAACGATCTTGGCTACTAGATACCTTGTTTTAGTACTTTTGTTATAACGTTCTTGGCTACTAGATACCTTGTATTAGTACTTTTGTTATAACGTTCTTGGCTACTAGATACCTTGTTTTAGTACTTTTGTTATAACGTTCTTGGCTACTAGATACCTTGTTTTAGTACTTTTGTTATAACGTTCTTGATAACTAGATACCTTGTTACCTCGACTACCTTGTTAGATCTTTTGGTAGAATATCTGCTTCAAGAACAATGGCGTGGGTACGATTCCCACCTAGGACATGTTTGTTCTGTGTCTGGATGATCTGTATGTATTATAAGTATATATTAACAATAAAATTTATGTATTCTATCAGCTATCTGACTTCCATAGTACAAGCTTTATACAGAGCTGAAAGATTATTAAATTATTAATAAGTAATTAGTAACTCTTATATTAACATACTGACATGTAAATAACAAACAACTTTTAATATAGGAACAACTCTGCTATAGCGGAAAATATTGTGAGGAAACCATAGCACGGTGGTAGGGTATTTTCTAGTACTCAGATGGCTAGCTACCAACTTCAAGTTAAAAATCTACCGTCAAGCATCTAACAGTGTCTTCCGGCAGCCACATTTGAGAGTCATTTCCATTCCAGACTAGGTGTGCTTTACCATCTACGACCGCACTGAACATCAAGTGAGCTGTGGTTAAACACCTAGCTTGTCAACCATTAATATTTTTTTTTTTATGTTACAGTAATGATACGAACGAGACGCTCCCCTGATGTTAAGAGATAACGCCTGTGTATGAGCATTGCAGTGATACATAGAACTTTGAGTACTAAAACAAAGTCCAGGGCATCGCTGCTTTAGCGCTCATTACTTTGAGACTATCTGGTACTGCGGTGGTACCTACCTAGACGACCTCCTGCTAAGGAAATCTACCACCAATTAAAATAATGGTATGGTCACCCATCCTGATAATAACTGGACGCACGGTTGCTTAGTTTTTTTATTGATCTTTACTAGTTTGGTTACGCTTAGCAATATGCTATAAAGAAAAACCTCATGCGTGCATACAAATAGGTCAAGTGGGTTCAATGTACTAATTGTGTTTCGAAGGCGACCCCGGGTAGTTTTCGTGGTAAATCTTATCGCTAAAGAGTTATTATTTTCTGCGACCGGTAATTTATAGAAATTATTGGCTGTACGTAAATGGACGCATGCCGTTTTGTTGAATTTTGTGAACGAAAATCGTTATAAGTTAAGTAGTAGTTTGAATAGAATGGATTTGTTTTGCGTCGACCACGGTGGAACACCACCGTCTAACGAGATAAATAGGATAGAACAGACATAATAGAACAAAACAGAACATAATAGTACAGAACAAAATAGAATAGAATACAACTTTATTGTGATTCGACGAATTTTCCGCAGACGGAAATTTAAGGATCAGATTTTATTTCGCGTTTTTAAATTTGGTCTCACAAGTAAGGAGTTGTTCACATAGAATATCTTTCGGTTTAGTACCAACGTTCCGTGTAACCTTATATTATATCAAGCTTTATTTCCAAAACAACGTCAGTTCTACTAAAACGGTCATGTACGAGTATAGCGGAATTGATCCCAAATCGTCAATAATTAGCCTGTCACCGTCAAAGAAAATTAACCAACTCGTGATGCGAAGGTGAGGCGACCTGAGTCCGTTTTTCGCTGCCACAGGGCCCGAGGGAAATTCCCGGCTACTCTAATAGATGGTGGATGGTGCAAGTCATAAACTTTTAAAATCTAACTTAGATATAACAATAGAAATTGAAGTGGTTTCAACACAACAAAAACGAAAAAAAAAAAGAAATTCATTTATTTGACACAATACAAACAAGTACAAAATAATACTTTTATAAATGTTTTTTGGTTTGATTTAATTTTATGTGTTTTGCGATTCACAATAATTCTGTCATTTTTATTGTAAATATACTGTTAGACTTAACATATTATAGACAGCCATGTCTGTAAACCCTTCCAAGGTCCTCTCCTCTGTTTACTGAGGTTGCCTGGAAGAGATGGCTCTTAGCGATAAGGCCGTCAATTGTTCGCCTGTAAATTGGTGTGAACAATAAAGAGTTATATTATTATTATTATATACTAGCGACCCGCCCCGGCTTCGCACGGGTAATACGAATGGGTATAGTAAGCTATCCTTAAAAGGTATATATGCCACCGCAGACTTTTTTGTGGATCAATAAAAGAGCAATATCCCACCATGCATTGTTATGTTTAAATCAAAGGGAAAGGGACAGCGTTTTCGATAAACGCTCGTGGCTTGACTTTTTCCGACACTTCCAACAATTATCATCATATTTCAACCAATTTACACAAAACCTTAACAAAGTATATACATAAACCTTCCTTATGAATCACTCTATCTATTGGTGAAACTTGCATGATAATCCGTTCAGTAGTTTTTAAGTTTATCGCGAACAGGCAGACGGATAGACGCGGCGGACGACTTTGTTTTATAATATGTAGTGGTGTACCTAGCTTCACAGACAAAATAAATCATTCAGTCATAATGCGAAACACACCCACACTTGTGCACTATATCAGTGGCACGACTTAGCACTTTATGAGAAACACTACTATATTTCTACATACAAACAAGGAAAAAACACATTCCTATTAAAATCAATTCGGGAACAGTGAACAAGATCATTTCACGTTCCAGCCAAAACTCCTTTTATTCTGATCGCATGTAACTACTCCGCTTTTCCTTTATCACACACACATACAAAGCTATTTGCCGTATACAGAAAAGTAGACGAGATCTTGGCGGGATTCTTTCATACGATACTTTATTGGTGGTTTCGATTTCGTGATAATCGTTCCTAGATTCACATTACTCGAGTTCTGTTGAGGATTTATCTTGTTTTGCTTATTTTGGGAAGACATATAATGCTCATAAATACGCATACGGAACTGTGAAAGATATTTTCTAATTGAAAATTTGCTGTTTCACAATATCGCTCGCCTTTTCCGACACAAAGTAGGAAATCAATTATTCCAGCCAATCCTACTTCCTATCCTATTAATATTACAAATGTGAAAGTTTTTGACGATGGATGGATGTTTGTGATCCAGCTGGAAGCGTTGGAATCAAATGAGAAACGTGACAAGAGACTCGTCTGCAAATTCTCTCGTTCAAGCTAATCTTCATAGTCTTGAACATTGTCGTTTAGTTGCTAGTTTGTCAGTTTTTTATCGGATTCATTTCGGAGAGTGTGCTTCAGGTCTGCTTGCTCTAATTCCCCCATGACCATTTTTCTATCGGACGGCCAGAAGCTCGAAAAAGTGACATCGTTTCATGGTTCACATTCCAAAAACCAGTACGAAACGATTTGAATCTACTTCCATTGTTCGAACGGCTAAAGCGTGGAAAACGTTACCCGAGTGGGTGTTCGCTGATAGATACAACCTGGGTGTCTTCAAGTCGAGAGTGAATCGCTATCTTCTAGTTAAGCGTACTCCATCGTAGATCAATCACAACTTCACTTAACATCAGGTGAGATGGCGTTCAAACGTAAGCCTATTAAAAAACTCAATCAAACGCAAAAACGGCTGAATGAACTTAGATGAAATTTGACACACATATAGTTTATGACTTGGATTATCATATAGAATACCTACTTTTTATACTTAAAACTGTACAAACTTTTTCTCAAATTCCATTCAAATTGTACATGCAAAAGTTTATTTTAGAAGTTATGAGGGAACAGATAAACATTAATATGTACATATATACCGATTAAAAACGTAACCCTACATTTTGCTTCGCCGTAGTCGGGTAAAGAAAGGGATGATTCAGGTCTTATTTAAATTTCAAACCCATCCGTTCTTAGTCACTTGGAAGGTAGATGCGTATAGTTGCGTCGTACTTGGAAGGTAGTTGCGTATAGTTCCTAAACTCTAAAATAATAATTCACCCCTCCATTCATGAAATTAAAGTGCCTTACCAAACTTCGAAGAGCGACATTCACTTTGCATATCCACCGGATTTAAATATTTGTTCCCTCCTTTGATCTCACATATCAAAGTCAGGGGTTTTCCTGTACTATTCGTAGAGGGACTGTTGCGTATTTTTCTGGCAATTTCTTAGCTCAGTGAGTACAACGCAGAGGGATATAGACAGGTGTCAGACTCGAGGTCGTTCTTTGAAAGTCGTTTTCAAACTAGTCGGGTCTCGCGATTTTGCTCGTGCTCGTTTCTGTCCTAGAATAAAGTATCAATATAAAAATATACTTATATCTATATTATAGCAATGATAGCTCAGTGGTTAGTGCGGTCGGTTCGCACGCCAAAGGTTCAAGGTTAGGTGTGTTTACCAACTTCGACCACACCGTCACTTAACATCAGTTGAGCTGTAGTCAAACACCTAGCTTATCAAACATAAAAAAGAAAATAGCACGCAAGCCGTGATAAACGGTTTATCACTCGCTAAAGCAACAAACATAGCGATGATAGCTCAGTTAGTGCGGTCGGTTCGCATACCGAAGGGCGTGTGTTCCAACAATGAGCTTGAGCTGCCGGTGCAGGAAAACATCATGAGGAAACCTAGTATCTAGTATCTAGTACTCGGCTGGCTAGCTACCACCCTCAACTTGAAAATCTGCCGCCAAGCATCTAACGGTGTGTTCAGCCTCACTTGAGAGCCAGTTCCATTCCAGGCTAGGTTTGCTTTACCATCTTCGACCACACCGTCACTTAACATCAGGTGAGTTGTGGGCAAACACATAGCCTGTCAGCCATAAAAAATAAATATAAAAAAGAACTTTTTTTTTATTGTGAACACATCACGAATTACAAATTTGTCATAAAATCACGTAGATTCATTGGCCGTTTTGCACACACTTCTTTTTTATTATTATTACAAATAGGCTTGCGTTTGACCACCAACTCGCCTAATGTTAAGCGAAGATGCTGTCTACGGTGGAGTATGGTTCACGGTCGACGGTACTAAGATGTCAGATTGACATCTGTCAAACTGTCAATCTGTCAATCTATTAATCTGTTAATCTCTTAATCTTACTGACATCTGTCTATCTGACATCTTTCAATCTGACATCTGTCACTCTGACAATCTATCAATCCGTTAATAAATAAATAAGCTTTCAAATAAAATTAATCTGATAAAAAAGTATAGTCTTTTTGTTAATCCAGGTGTACCTATGCCAAATTTCATCCAAATCCGTTCAGTCATTTTTGCGTGATTGAGTAACAAATATCCAATCATTCACCCATCAGGCCAGTTCGTCGCCAAAGGTAGATCTAAAAAAAAAACATCCAAACATACAAACCGTCACATTTATAATATTAGTAGGATTACAAATAGGCTTGCGGTTTGACCGCCAACTCGCCTAATGTTAACCAAAGATGCGATCTACGCTGGAGTTTACAGTTTTTTGTTTCGAAGTACTAATTTAGGTACCTAGAATGCGTCGGTCTACTTTCACCAATTGCATATAAAGTACAGGGCTTCAAAGGTACTTATAAATATAATCCTAGACCTAACACAAAGCTTGGATAAGCCTTAGCCCAGGACGAGACAATTCAGCAGACAAATGAAACGACATAGGCCGCGACTTGCGCTCGAGCGCACTTCAGCAGGTTTAGAGATGTGACAAGGTCCGACAAATATGTCGATATCGATATAATATTTCCACATTTTTTATTCGCACAGGTTGTGGAACTCTCTGCCGGAGTATGTATTCCCTGTTAGGTACTGTCTACAAATCTAGAATAAATAGATTTCTTCTAGGAAAGTAATAATATCACACAGCGCCATCTAGTCCCCAAATTAAGCAAAGTACTGTGGGAACCAGGTAACTAATATAACACTTACATAGATATGTATTTAGAACCAAACACAAAAAAAAAACGTTCATCACATAGATGTTTGTCCTGGGTGAGAATCGAATCCACGCCTTTATAGCTCATGAAGCGTGTAGCAATATTACTACCGAACGAGCAAGCCTAACAACGCTAACTTCAGTCTAGGTCTTAGTCTTTAGGCTAGGCTAGTCTCAAGTTTAGCACTTGATTTAGACGTTTAATCAGAATTCTGTCCTTGAAAAATAAACCATAAGACATCATACATAGAATCCACCATCTGATATCAATAGTTCAGGAAACTTCGTTGCTAAAAATTGCCGACTAAGTTGCCAGTGCCACTCATTCTTATTATCTAGTTGCTGCTACGAAGTTAAGCGCTGGCTTGGTTTGGAAATTTAATGGGACGTTTGTCACAGCTTTCCTTGACATCGCAAAGTGTGGTCAAATGCAAATTTTGTCACCAATAATGCTAACATTATGAAGGTGAAAGTTTACCTAAGGTAAAGTTTAAGTTTTTTTACCTATGGATGTATATTTGTAATCTACTTTCATTGTATGAACAGCTAAACAATGGAATTTGCTACCCGAGTGGGTGTTCCCTGATAGATACAATCTGGGTGCCTTCAAGTCGCAAGTGAATCGGTTTCTTCTAGGCGAGCGTGCTCCACCGTAGACCGCATCTTTGCCTAACATCAAGCGAGATGGCGGTCAAACGCAAGCCAACCTAATAAAATAAAATAAAAAAAAGGTGAATACATCAAATAAGTGAAGTCACATAAAGGGTGTTTTCTCTGTGGATTTGTATGAGTTATCTTGCTGAATACAACAGCTGTGAAATCTAAGACTGGGGCAAACAGCGGGTATATTTCCTATAACAAATTCAATGATTTTATAAAACAGAGATTAATTGACAAAGCCTACTATAAGGTGGCTCATTACGTGGAAGACAGGAATATAATGTTTGTAATGTCGCTTGTAGTTTTTGACATTTAAGTCATTTTTGATGTGTGTAGGTACTCGTATATTGTTTAAGAGTATGAGAATCAGATAAGTGTGTGTTCTTCTTTGATAAAAATTATTACATAATTGAAAATTAAATTTGGGATATTGAGTATGTTTGTTGAAAACATGGGATGAATTTAGTTTAATTAAACTAATAATTTGTAGTAACAGTAAATACAAACGATATTGAAAGATATTTTAAGTTGATTTTAGGAATCCGTAAGTCTTTTTTATGAACAAAATTGTAATAAAAAACTACAGTTAAATTTTTTCCCGAAATTTTAGATAATGAAAATCATGAATAAAAATATATCTTGACGAAATTATTACATTACTATAACATTAAAAAAAAACAATAGAGTTCCATGAATTATAACATTATCTACGTTTAAAAATATAAGGGATAGACGATTAGACATATCCCTTGTCGGTTTCAAAAGAAATAAAAGCATTTGTGTGTCATAAATAATAAATATACTAGATTACGCAATGTTAGTTTACAGGGAAAGGTGATATCGAAGTTTAAAGTTTTTTTTATATTTAAGAAGCTAGTTGCTTGACCACAGCTCACCTGATGTTAAGTTTCAAGTTAAGTTCAAGTAAAGCCAGTATCCTTGCGGTGGTTCTTAGCTATGTTTGGTTTGCGTGGTGGAGTACTTTGTAGCACTTGGCTGGCTAGCTACCACCATCAAGTTGAAAATCTGCCGCCAAGCATCTAACGGTGTGTTCCGGCAGCTTCACTTGATAGCCAGTTCCATTCCAGGCTAGGTGTGTTTTACCACCTTCGACCACATCGTCACTTAACATCAGGTGAGTTGTGGTCAAACACCTAGCCTGTCAACAATAAAAGAAAAAGTGATGTTTTCCTCACGATGTTTTCCTTCACGGCACCTGAAGCTCTTTGTTGGGATATCAGCGTGTGAACCAATCGCATTAACCACTGAACTATCATCGCTACAAACATTTACATTTATATATAGCTTTCCACCTAACTGCCAACTCAATCTACTAAAATATTTTTTTATCGACAATAAACAGTGTAGGTGACAGTCCCATCCCTACAAAGAATACAAAACTGCATAGCCAGAACCAACACAAATGCACTTCGTGGGACAATGAGCCGTGAACCTCACACACGTGCACGTCTAGGTTAGGAATTCTAATCTTATTTCACTGCCTTTGTGGATTGTAGAGAATTTTACTCTTACTGCTTGACTTTTTATCAATTTAGTTTTTAACCGTACATTGTATTGGATCGTTTTTGTTCAAACGTTGAAATTGAACATTGACAGCCCTGATGGCTCATTGGTTGTATATTTACTTAAAGAATATGGGTTCGATTCCCACCCAGTACAAACATTTTATAGTATAAACAAATGTTTGTTCTGTGTCTTGGATGTTCTGTGTATATTATAAGAAGGTATTTACAAAAAAGAAAATGTATGTATTCTATCAGTTATCTGTCTTCCATAGTACAAGCTTTGCTTAGTTTGCGGTCAGATGGAATATTAATACCTACGATATTAATATGTTTTATTTTTGACATAGAACAAATTTGTCTTTAATAAATTCTGTACATACTTGTAAATTTTATGCCTACCCTCTTTGGGTGATTGTTATAAATTTGGATTAGGTACATACACACTTAATATGTACTTACATGCTAAACTAAACATATGTATATCAACTTGTCATATAAATGCATAAATTATATTTTTTTATATGTAAAAGAAATGAGGCGAGTGTGACGCTCTCCTGATGGTAAGAGATAACGCCTGACCATTACAGCGATACACAGAATTTTGAGTAGCACAGCACAAAGTCCAGCGCTACTTTAGCGCTTATTACTTTGTGACGTTAGATCAGGGGTTCCCAAACTTATTTTGTCTACTGCCCACTTTGAGAATAAATTATTTTTTAGCGACCTCATTTTTTCACCTAAGTACTTAAAGCTATGTTTGAGCAATCTCAACTAATATTAGTTGATGTTCACAAGTTGTAGTTGAAAGTCGAGAGCTCATGCAGTCGGTGTCTAAGAGGCCTCCTAGCTAAATGAAATTACAAATCACCTCCCAAGCCTCTACACAACGCCCCCATTTTTTTCTGGGTCTCTTACCGCTCCCCTTTAGACCTGCAGCGCCCACAAGGGGGCGTTATCGCCCACTTTGGGAAAGGCTGCTTTAGATGGTTAGTCTCAACAGCACAGTAATTTCGCCAGCTGCAGTACCCTTCAAACCGGAACACAGTAATGTTTACACACTACTGCTTGGCGGCATAATATCTGGTACTGCGATGGTACCATCTAGACACGACTACGAGGCAGGTAAGACTTCCTGCTGGAATATTTGAGATGAGATTTACCACCAAGTTGCAGGAGAGGTGTGATTAAAAACATATAAATATGCTATCCATCAAAATTATGTTGTTTAATATTAATAGACTAATCTCGACATGAGTTTCAAACTAAAACTATTCATACAAACAATATCGCTGAATAAACAGAGAACCTTTTGTTCGTTTGTTCTAGAGCTTAACTGTAGGGTTGCCACTAAAACAAACTGGAAGTTTTCTACGCATTCTACTAATATTATAAATGTGAAAGTTTGTATGTTTGGATGTTTGTTACTGAATCTCGCATATTGCTTATAACCTGGATTAACATATAGGATACTTTTTATAAAAGAAAAATATTAGGTTCTAGTGAAACTATCAAAACACAAGTTTTGGGCGTATTCACTTGAAATTTGACATAGATATATCTTGTGGAACATTATTCAGGGTTAAATGGTATCTTTTCTATTAATCTAATAACAAAACAGCGCAACTTTCACGGCTATTGTTTATTTGTTACTTACACATGATTCATTTTTCTTTGAACTTAATTCTAAAGTTAACGCGAACGAAGTCGCGAGCCTAAGCTAGTTGACAACATAATAACTAAAAACAATTAAAATTTTATTTAGCTTTAAGGTTTATTAGGCAGTTCAAGTATTACATAAGCAGAATTTGCAACATTGCATTAAAATAAAAACATTACAATTAAATATAATATAATAATAACACAAAGAAAAAACGTAGTTAAGTAAGTAATGTAGATTATAAAGCCTATATAAGTATACAATACAAATTATTTCTATTTTAAGGCAACGAGCCCAAAATTCTAGACGCTTTGCTTTGTTAGATTGGGATATTTAAAGTAACCTATAGATCTCATTCCACACGTGACATAACATGAGTGCGTGACAGCCCTAGGCCTCCAGGCCATCTAGGTCACCTCAGCGTCCCTTGTTTGCGTTATTTGCCAATAATGTTTGTGGTGTGCTGAAACAGTCATTTAATTCCAGTAGATAAATAGATATTCCTTATTGTAATAAATCCATTATTATCTACAAGTTATAATAAAGATTTCGTTTGATATATTTTCGTTGGGTATGTTTTTTTAAGGTTGACAGGCTAGGTATTTAACCACAGCTCACCTGATGTTAAGTGACGGCGTGGTCGAAAATGGTAGAGCACATCTAGCCTGGAATGGTACTGGCTCTCAAGTGAAGCTGCCGGAACACACCGTTAGATGCTTGGCGGCAACTTGAGGGTGGTAGCTAGCCAGCCGAGTACTAGAAAGTACCCTACCACCATGCAACAATCAATCAGCAATCTGGCAACACTGATCTGTCGCAGCAGCAACGGCTTCTTTTTCAGCTTTTCGAATGGTATTATTGGAGCTTGTAAGCGCTTCTCTTTTTTCATATAAGATGAAACTTTTAATATAACTTGCCGCACATCATTTTTAAGAGGTTTCGGCACTATTCACAAATGTCTGTAATAAATAAGTCACAAATTAAATGTTGTACTCGTAAAATGCTTGTTCATATAATTATTACTATATTTACTCTAAATAAAACAACATAAATTATAGTGACAAAAATAAAAAAACTATTATGAAATTACAAGCTTTACTTATATTTTAAACTTAAAGGTAAATTCAGACGTAAAAGTATATATATATATATATATATATATACTATTAAATCATTAGTAAAATCGCTACTACTTTACTAAAGCATGACTAGATTTGACTGGCAAGGACTGGACTATGACTATAAAGATAAAGAAGATAAAATCTGAAGACTGCATACAAATTACAGAAACATTCATGATGATGATGATGATGATGATGATGAAACGTTGTATGGTATGTATGGAGTAACGTTTAAAGTGGAATAATCCAGATATTTGTTTCAATAAAGTGAAAAACAACTCGACGTACGTGTATGGAAGAGGTTAAGACTACTCTGTTAGCTCATTTGGTAAAGTTCTGCTTCGAGAGCTGAAGGGCGTGGGTTCGATTCCCACTCGGTACTAACATTTGTTGACTGTTGTTTTTTTAAGCATTGAAAGTAGCCCTATGCAGCGTACTATGTGACGTCATTAGAGGTCAATTGTAAGTCAAGTTTATTGTATGTATTTTAAAAAAACCCCATCATAGTTTATAGTTTAAACGTTAAAATAATGTACAGGAATGTAATATTGCGAAATGGTTTTAAAATCAGCTAAGAATTTTTTTTTCTTTACATACTGAATTAAAAATTTAATGCGTTAGTGGCTTTTTTACGGGTAACTCATTGAAATAAAAAAAAAAAAAACTTACTAATTACTTTGCTAAAATCAGGGTCAAACAATAACTTTGAATGTCGACCGTAAAAAAAACTTTTCTATGAATTAAAGTCCTTAGTCCACGCAAATAAGGGCTGAAGTTGCTTGGACATTTCTAGAGAACGGTTAAAGGGTTATGTATCTATGCAAATGACTATGTCATTTTCTGAGTCTCTTAATTAAGAAAAGAGCCTATTCATGTAATAGGACTACAATGTAACAGTATACAATCTTAGTCTAATTTTTGCCCGACGCCGCAAAAAAGTGTGATTTTAACGCTAGATTACATAAAATCACCAGTTAACACAACTGACTTTTTATTTTATTATTATAGCTCAAATATCCGTCTCCACGATCACCGATTTTTCGATTTGGCTTTCGACCTAACCTTAGTTGACTGAGGCTTTTTATTACAAGGACATTCATCGTGACAACTATAGGAACAATGATTGTCGAGTCAACATTCCAGTTCGTAGCGATGATACCTCAGTGGTTAACGCGGTCGGTTCACACGTCGTAAGGTATGGGTTCAAACTTCAACAATGAGCCTGAGCTGTCGGTGAAGTCAAGTTGAAAATCTGCCAAGCACCTAACGGTGTATTCCGGCTGCCTCACTTGAGAGCCAGTTTTATTCTAGGCTAGGTGTGCTTTGCCATTTTCGACCACACCGTCATCTATGGTCAAACACCTAACTTGTAAACAACAAAAATAAAAAATAAAAATATGGCTGACAGGCTAGGTGTTTGACCACAGCTCACCTAATGTTTAGTGACGGTGTGGTCGAAGACGGTAAACACATATAGCCTTGAAAGGAACTGGCTCTCAAGTGAGGCTGCCGGAACACGCCGTTAGGTACTTGACGGCAGATTTGCTTGGCGCTTAACTCGTGAACAAACTCAAAAGGTACTTGCTAAGCTTGTCCTTTTTGGCCTTTTTCGTCATATGATATGGTGATGGCGATATAAATGTGTATTACGATATAGTTTCCTTACTGCCAGTATAGTCGAGGGTCCCGCGTAACCGATTCGATTTAGATCCTCTATAAAGTGTAGGGTGATCATCCCCTATAAAGGGGGTGGGGTGTAATCTGGAGGACAAATCCCTAGTAAAATCGACATCTTATGCCGCTGGCGACGTGCACGGAATTAAAAAATATAGACCAGCCTAGCCGGGGCGTAGGTATCAGAAAAACGTTTCTAACTTGCCAAATTAATATTACAGACCATTCTTTAACCAATAGATACATAGATAGGTAACGTAGTACTATTTATCGACAAAATCTTAACTAATCGTCCAGACGCAGAGGTTGGTTTACAACCGGTCTACAACCGCGTACCCACTTCAATTCAGGATGCACCTTCCATCGCGTGCTTCAGATCTTGACTTCAAGAGACCTTGTTTTTGAATTTGACGATTATTTAAAAATAAGTAAAATTTAAAAATATTTAATAATTTAACATTATTATCAATTGTCGTTAACTTTAAAACGGCGAAGAACAATAAGATTAGTATTGCCCCTGTTAGCTCAATTCTGCTTCGAGAGTTGAGCGTAGGTTCGATTCCCACCCAGAATATACTATATTTGTGTAACATAATATTTGTTCTTTGTCTAGGTGGTCTGTATGTTAAGAATGTATTTAAAAAATTGATTTATAAGTATTCTATTAGTTATATGGATCCCATTGTATAACCTTTACTTAGTTTGGGGTTAGATGGCATGAAATGTCCTCCAATATTTGTGGTTGTATTTATTAACTCACAAACTAATATGAAATTCTATTTATTTATTTCAGTCTATTTTGTTCCAATGCTGGGCAAAGGCCTCTCTTCCTCCTTTCCATGCTTCTCTGTTTGGTGCTATTGAGGTCCAATTATATTATTATTATGAGTATCAATATCTTTCCACCGTCTTCTAGGCCGGCCTGGAGCCCGTTTAATCTCCAGGACCCAGTTAGTGGTGGTTTTCGCCCATAGCTTCGTTGGCATTCGTTAGGCAGTCCAATCCAGTCCCACTTTCTTCTTCTTATTCGTATCACTCTTCGCCGAGTGGTCGTGGTCAACATGTTGTTTGATTCTGAGTGGCAGGTATAGTTCGCCGTACGATGTCCCGCCATCTCTCCTTGATTGAAGTCAGTCTGGTGCCCTCGTGTATGGGTCCCCCCCACCAGTAACTTTACTTGGTCAGCCCACCGAATTGGGGACCTTCCGCGTGGTCTAATGCCTTCTACCTTGCCTTAGTCCCCCTACTCCCACTTTTGCTTAATCTTTGTAAATTTGTAAATGAAATTAATCTTTGTAAATCTTTAAGAACCAAAAACTTGAATTCCCAATGAGTTTATAACTTTCTTATTTTTATCTAAAACAAAAGCTCAGGTTTTTCCCGAAGGGCGGGATTAGTGGCGGGTAGTTTGTTTTATTGTTGACTCCAACAACAAACTTCCCGGATTTGTTGTTGTTCAACGACTTTGTCGCCGCGTAAATTATTGGCGGCACTTCGGAAACTTGTACTGTTGCAATAGAATATAAAAACATGGAAACACAAACAATATGGACAACAATGTGAACATATGAAACAAAATTTGAGTAGATAATTACTAATACAGCGTGACACAGCTAATCATTATCATTCTAATTGATCAAGTAAAGCGAACTTCTCAAACACATTTCTATACATAATTTATACAATGTTTTTAGCGATGATCTCAGTTGCTAGTGCGTTCAGATACAGGGGAGTGTGGGTTCAAATTTCAACTATGAGCATTAGTTGCCGGTAATTGAAAAAGTCGTGACGAAACCACATCATGACAGCTTTCAAATTCAAAAAAATCCGCCGCCAAGTACCTAATGGTGTGTTAGGTGAGCCTCACTTGAGATCGAGTTTACCACCTTCGACCACACCGTTACTTTACCTACATCAAAATCAAAAGTCATTTATCCAGGTTAGGCCCTGGTAAGGCACTTATGAACGTTAAGTTACATGTTTGAATCTACCACCGGCTCGTAATTACACTTCAACTGAGAAGACTCCGGCAAGAAACTCAGCAAGTCATTTTTTCATAAAGTGAGCTGTGGTCAATATGCTTAGTTACGAGTAGCTACAAGTCATATTCCAGTACGATGTATCGTTCAATAATTTATTGTTATTCCCTCAATCTACATTTTTACTAATCGCGCACCTCCTTGTTCGATATCATTTATGAGAAACGACAATTTCAAGCAGTTACTAGACAAAGTAATATTCGATATAAACGATGTTCAATAACGCTAAGAAAAGTCCAAAAATGTTTCGTTGCCATGATAGCCCAGTGGTTAGCGCGGTCGGTTCACACGCCGAAGGCACACGGCGCAACTTATTATTTGGGTAACAAGTTAGCGCTAAGTTACGAGTAAGTGTATGTTATCCGTGTTTTATGCGTCTTCGGTGAGACGTTGATTTTCAAGTTTAAATGTTTTATATTATCGCTCGTGACGTAACTAGGTATTTTCAAAAGGTCATCGATGTTAAGCTACGGACGATGCGGTCTGTTTTCGGATAGGTGACCGTGAGTAGCATTTTATACCTAACTTTAAGGCATGATACGTATAAAAATATAACAATTAAAAATATTTTTTTAAACAAAATTTTTACTTTTAGAATAATGCTCCATCCTTTCTTCTAAACGTCGGTATAAAACAAACATATTATGTCACCGGCAACTCAAGCTAGGTTGATTGTAAACATTACTGTGTTCCGGTTTTACTGCAGCTAACTAAATTACAGGGCAGTTGAGACTAACCATCAAAGTCTCAAAGTAATGAGCGCCAAAGCAGTGATGCCCTGCACTTTGTTTTGCTACTCAAAGTTCTGTGTATCACCGCAATGGTCATGGACAGGCCTTATCTCTTACCATCAGGAGAGGTTCTCGTCCGTCTTATTAATTTTCCGTAAAAAAAACTCATTGTTGGGATTTGAATCCACGCCCTTCGATGTGTGAACCGACTGAGCTAACCACTGAGCTATAATCGGTACAAAATGTACCTAATCTAGTTTATCAACCTAACCACGCCTCAGCTTTGTTTTAAAATTCATATTTCTCTATTTGTAAAATTTGTTGTCACATTTTTATAATCGCCCGCAAACCGCAACAAAAACAACTAACTCTAAAAATAACAACGAAAATACAAGAAAAATTTATATTTCCCCGTAATAACGTACGTTTTTAACGTGTTATCGCGACATTATTTGGGACAAATCACGCGACGTAAACCCTTCCTGTGCCGCTATTGAGTGAGACGGTGACGGAGCAAATAATATAGTTTGTTGTACATTGCTGCTTTTGTAAAACTGCCAATTATGTAGATATATGTCATAATTTTGTATTCTCCTATATGCATAACCTCGTTATTGACACACCCCGTTTTTTTCTTCCTCTAATCCTTTCCATCCTAAGGTTGCCTGGAAGAGATCGCTTTTAGCGATAAGGTCGCCAGTTGCTACACCTATTAACTAGTTAATTTCTTCTGTATTATGTAATTTCAAGTGTGTACAATAAAGAGTTATTGAGTTATTCATTCATTCATTCATTCAATTATGTATGTAAAGAAAAAAAAACTTTACTGATTCCAAAACAATTTCAAAATATTACATTCCTGTTCATTCGTGTGTTATTCTTACGTTTAAACTATGAGATGGGGTTTATTTTATAGCGATGATAGCTCAGTGGTTAGCGTGGTCGGTTCGCATGCCGAAGGGCGTGGGTTCAAACCCCAAACAATGACAGTGTTATTACTGTTGCTCAATTTAGAGATTTTATTTGTTTTAATTCCAGGCTAGTTACGTTTATGATATACGACTACCCAATCACTAAACATCGAGTGCAAAATTCTGAATTCTGTGTCAAAACATCATATCAAAAGGAAACATTTTGATATTATTTAATTTTTACCTGCATCTTTGAATTTGCTTCCGCAATGGAAGTTAATGCAGAAAACTGATGATTACAAAATTGAGGATTAAAAATATCACATACTTATCTATCAGAAAACTATCGCTATCTAAAGGATCAAAGAATTCGTTGCGTCGAGTGAGAGCTTCAAGAATGGAAATCCGAAGAACTTCTTAGTGTAAAAAATGTATGCGTATTCACGTACACATGGCCCTATCTGCGACACAGCCATACAGCGTTTTTTTTTGACATACATAAATGTTTGTTATGACACAAAAAACTTCTATGTTCGTGACATGAATTATTTACTACAATGTATTGTTTTTACAAAAAAAAATTAGTCTAAATATACATCGTGAAAGTTTAAACATCAGCAACATATACGGTATACAGGGGGTTCTGTACTTGATTGTCGTTCCAAATAATAGTAGAAAAATAGGTGGTTAGTATTTTTTCCGCAAAGTAACGCCTGAATCAATCAATTATTTGGTTAATATTTGACTTAATTATCAGTATTCAGTAGTAAGTACTTGAGATACTAGTAAGTACTTGAGACCCAGTTCCATTCCAGATTAGGCGTGTCACCATCTTCGACCACACCGTCACTTAACATCAGGTGAGCTGTGGTCAAACACCTAGCTTGTCAGCCATAAAAAAAAGTTAGGCTGCCTAAACACACCGTCCAGATTTTTAAAGTAAAATTTTTCTAACAAAATAAACTTTGCTTTGTTCAGGGCTTCTGTGAAATGTACTTTGATATTTATTTATTTTTCATGTCATTGTAAGCAACATAATTCAAAATACACACCTAATTATCTGAAAGTTTGATATCTATCAACGCTTTAAGCGAAACTCAAGTCAAGGTCCATGACTTTAAACACCACGGCGGCGTAATGTATGCAAAACAATGTCATATTATAGTTTGGACTTGGGTTGACCTCGTTCGGCCGTTTACAAGTTTTATTAATCGATGACTTTAGTAAACGATAAACATTTTGATTTGTATGCTTACCCCAGTTTGATTGATGTAATCAGGGTTTTAAGGTGTAGCAACTCACGTTACTACAGGGTAATTAATTAACTACTTCAAAACAAACTAAACCCTACTTTGTTTATGATTTCATATTTTCTTAATAAATAGGAAAAGTAATATGTATGTAAGTATATATATTCAATACATAGATAATATAATATAATAATTAATAATATCTATATCTTTAAACGAGCTATTCTTGTATATATATATATATATATATTCTGAATCTCGGAAACGGCTCCAACGATTTTCATGAAATTTTGTATCCAGGGGGTTTCGGGGGCTTAAAATCGATTAATGAATCGAATCGTTTTTATTTTCAGAAAACGTCGTTTTATCCATGTTTTCAGCCGAGTAATTCTCGGTCAACCAGGTACTAAAATTAAATCGTAGGACATGACATACAGCGCCATCTGACCCCAAACTAAGCAGAGCTTGTGTGATGGAATTCAGATAACTGATAGAATACATAAATACTTTTTTTTTTGTAAATACATACTAATAATACATACAGAACACCCAGACACAGAACAAACATATATGTTTATACCATAAAATGTTTGTCCTTGGCGGGAATAGAACCCACACCCTACAGCTCTTAAAGCAGATAGCAAGCTGAAGCTACTTGATAGGTTTGGTATTTTTTTTAATTAACGTTTTAGTATTTTGCGCCAAAAATCCACCATCTTTTTGTTTTAAACCTTCCTCTAAAGCAATTGAGTTATTGAGACGAATCTAACGATACCTAAATTGTTGTAATCCATTCGGCCGTTTGGAAGATACGAGGTAATATATAAATTTACATACATACAAGATACGCGTGAAAAACATAATCCTTCCTTGGCAGTCGAGTAAAAAATTAAGTGCACCAAAAATTAAAAAACAAAATACAGACAAGAACCTTATAATCCAGTGCCATAAGTGGCATCTTTATCGCTAAAAGTGATCTCTTCCAGGCAACCATAGAAAGGAATAAAACATTAAACTGGATGAAAGACGCTACAAACACTTTCTTATATACTTTATATGACTTTGATTGTAACATAGACTTATTTAACTAGATTTTTCATAAAACACTTAAAATATTGAAATACTTGAGACTGGCAAATGCACAAAGTGCGATGCCAAAAAAAAATCTGCCTGTGACACTAATGATACAGGGGGATAACTAAAGACTGGTTCAAAACAATATGTCCAGTTTTTTTTTTCTTTTTCGACATCAAACTTTGTTCTCTGTGCTTGTGTCAAATATATTAATATAAAATATTAGTCACAGTCTCATAAAGTACCTAAGTCACAGTGAAGTCCATACCATGCTTTAGTAAAGTCATATGAGTTTACTAAAAGTTTCTACGGAGTTTTGAATATTGCACTCCTTGATTCTCGATTATTTCTTTTTTTAAATTCGATAGTCGTTCTTGTGTTGACCACCATATCGCCTGTTAATTATATGTTGCATATTGTTTTTTTTAATCGAATTAATTGAAGAGAAATACTTACATCAAAGTCTTCTTAAATTCGGCAAGGAAAATCTTTAGCTAGCCAAATAAAAAGGCGCAACTGAAGCACGTTTTGTACTCTATTTATTTCATGGACCCAATTTCTCTGATTGGATTGACGTACGACTCGTGTTCTCCAACTCAATTCCGACCCTAATTACGGGTGTTAAGGTCGAAATTTGCATAATTCTGTTGTTGTTTCTGATGTAGCGGTGTTATTTGTACCGATCAATGGAAATAAAAGCCTTTGAGGACAGTATTTAAGCTGCCGCAGTGGTGAGAGTTTTGGCGGGCAAAAAAATGACTTGACATTGCATAATTTATCAAAACATATGTTTTTTCAAGTAAAAAAATCGAGTAATCTTAAAAAAATATAAAGCGCAGTAAATTATTAAGTACCTATACGTATGACGGCAAGTGATATCATGTGGGAAAACGTGTATTTTCGTATTGTTTCCAAAACTCAATTTTTTTATGGCTGACAAGCTAAATATTTGACCACAGCTCAGCTGATGTTAAGTGACGGTGTGGTCGAAGATGCTAATCACAGTTAGCCTGGAATAGAACTGGCTCTCAAGTAAGTCTGCCGGAACACACCGTTAAAATAAGTGCTTGGCGACAGATTTTTAGCTTGATGGGTGGTAGCTAGCCAGCCGTTTGGGGTTTGAACTCACGGCCTTCGACGTTCGTTTCTCGAACTAACTGAGCTATCATCGCTACAAAAAAGCTTTTAGTAAAGCCACCACTACTTTACTAACGCCTGGACTTGGACTTGACCGTAACTTACTTTGTGTGACTTTGACTATGACTAAGGCAACCCAAAAACCCAAATGCAAAGAGGGTAGGCATTAAGGGTCTCTGTATCTAGTTGTCAATGAATTATAAAAAAAAGTCGCGACAACTAACTCTTTGTAGATATTAGGTATTGTTTCGTTCCTGAGAAATCAAGTACATGTTCGTCCTGATGTTAAAGATCTTTACTTAACATCAAGACAGATGGCGGTCAAAGGCAAATCTAATTATAATTTTAAAAAGTCTATCAGAATTTAAAAAAAACTTGCAACATCGATGTCGGGGTTTTTTTGTTTCTTTCAATATAAGTTCTTAACACGGTTGCTTTAGGTGCCATCTAGTTACAGAGAATATATTGTAAATATTGTAGGACACATTACACACAGCGCCATCTGACCCCAAACTAAGCAGAGCTTGTGTGATGTAAGTCAGATAACTGATAGAATACATTAATACTTTTTATGTTGTAAATATAATACATACTTATAATACATACAGAACACTCAGACACAGAACAAACATTTGTTTATACCAAACAAACATTTGTACTTGGCGGGAATCGAACCCACGCCCTACAGCTCAGGCAGGCATACTCCCAATGAGCCAACAGGGCTGTCGAATAAGGGCCCAGTGTATTGATGAGTCGGCCCTGATTAGTAAACATGGCCGACCTCATGTTAATGATTGGTCGCACCACCAGACAGATTGTTCAGCAGCGTCGCGCCACATACTAATTCAGTTATCTGGGTCGCTGCTCGGTACTTTGTCCAATTGTGGATGGATGCGATGGTCAACAACTTTACACAAATTTACAATTAAAGAAACCGACTAAGCTCGAACTGACCTAAGCTCGAATACGGCTAGGTATTATGGTGAACTAAACGCTAAACCAATAAAACAGCGAGGTTTCGGAGTAAACGAAAATATTATCGAAATATAAAATTTTGAAACCGTTCGATCGTGTAAAACTAGCAGTAAAACTCAAATGTAGTTAAAATTGTTATATTCCAATACTTCAATTGTTTTCTCAATCTTTAGTTCATACTTTCACCACCGATGTCCAACAACGAGTGCCAGCCTTCCAAAATGTTCCTTCCGTCATTCTATATCTTTTTTTAACGTGTTGCCAGTGTATCTTCTTCAAACTTCCAACAATTTATAATTTAAACTGTCGAACCTTACACTCGACCATCCTGATAACGTGTATGACCCCATACACGCTTCTATTGAAAACCTTAGACTCGGAACACTTAGGAGGTTGGCTCACTTTGTGAATTATTTAAACTAAATTACACACTTTATAACCATATGAAATTAAATTTATAATATAAATTATATAATATTATATTCTTTATTCCTAATTGAAATATTGCAATTAAGTTGCCATGGAGTTATTTATTCTTAAACATATTTAATGAAACTCATACTCTACTTCTTAACCTAAATCATTCGTAATTTTATTTTTATTTTATTTTTATTTTATTTTATTGTCATACCAACAAAGCAGCCACTAACACTAGTTGATAATTATTAGATATAAAGTTGGCAAAAATTAAGTGCTGCCTCAATTATAGGTATAAACCTCATGCAATTACACAGTATACGCAAAATTTAAACATAATTAAAAGTTAGCTAAATGAATTGAAATTAATTAAACAAATATAAAATTATAATAAAAATTATTGGGATTAAATAATAATAACAAAATAAATAAGTGATAATGATAACAACAAGATATTCATGCTTCTGATAAAATTTGTCCAAAACTTAATTTAAAATCAAGTAAGCGGCCTGAAAAAACATAAATTTCAAGATGCCTCTTCAAACCAAAATTATCAACTAAATCGATTTTCACATTATGAAACTCATTGTAATTTCTTAATATTCTGCTTAAAGGAGAATAATGACCCAAATTTGAACGAGCAGTGCTAATAGCAAAAGGCTTAATTTTTTTACACTCTCTTACTTGATTCCTAGGTACACTGATGTTTAATTTAGAGAGTAGATAAGGAGCGTCTATTACATTATTAAATAACTTAAATAAAAACATTCCGTCAAGCATTTTCCTGCGAGAATTAAGAGATTGCAGGCCGAAATATCGGAGACGATCATCGTATGTTGACAGTTCTTTGGCCAAATTACAGCTGAATGACATATGCCAGAGAAACCGTTTCTGCACGCTTTCCAAACGCTTATTATAAACATCATAACGCGGATTCCACACCACACTGCAGTACTCTAAAGTGCTGCGGACGAGTGCACTGTAAATTGCGATCTTGGTGGAGGGTTTCTTAAAAGCCTTACAATTACGTAAAACAAATCCCAAGGTTCTAAAACTCTTCTTTACAACACTATCAATATGCAAATTAAACCTTAATTTGCTATCAATAATGACTCCCAGATCACGAATGTGGTCTAATTCAGTTAAAGGCTCTGAATTAATATAGTATGTTGCAGAAACTATGTTTTTTTTCCTAGTGAAACAAACTAAGTGACATTTGTCAATATTTAAAGTCATGCCATTCAGTCGACACCACAAGGCTAACTTGTCTAAATCACACTGAAGCAATCCGGCATCCATGATTGAGTCAACTTGCCTAAAAAATTTCAGGTCATCCGCGAACATGTAAAACTTAGAATTTTCATAGCATTTGTAAATGTCGTTAATAAACAAATTAAAAAACAAAGGCCCAAGGTGAGAGCCTTGAGGAACTCCCGATAATGTAGCAAAAGGCTCAGAACAGTATCCCCCAATAACTACGGTGGATTTCCTATTTGTCAGATAAGATTTGCACCAACTCAAGAAAGCACCATCTATCCCAGATGAACAAAGCTTGTAAATAAGCAGGTTGTGATTAACTTTGTCGAAAGCCTTGCTGAAATCTGTATAAATTACATTAAATGAATGGCCACGATCAACTCCTTCAGTAAGGTCCTCGACAAAGGACATCAGATTGGTTGTCGTAGATCTTGCCCTAGTAAATCCATGTTGTTCTGTTGTAATAATGTGTCTTAGGTGCCATGCTAGAACTGGGCACACCAACATTTCAAAAACTTTGGCAAATACAGGAATCAACGATATTGGTCTATAATTCTCTACGGTACTGGGGTCACCACTCTTGAACAGTGGCAAAACAAGAGATTCTTTCCAGAGCTTGGGGAAAACACCATAATGCAGAGATTCGTTAATTATCATACAAAGAGGCAGCGCTAAAGCACTGGCACACCTGACAACAAATACTGACGGAATCCCATCCGAGCCTGCTCCCTTTGAAGCATCAAGTCTCTTTAACACTCTATAGACCTCTGTTGATGTGACAGTAAAAGTCGTTAAAGTATTTGTGACCGAAGATACACAAGAATATTTAGGAAGAGAGATATTGTCTGTATTGTAAACTGAAGAAAACTGTGTAGCAAATAGTTGACATATATCCGGTCCACTATCCACAACTTTATCAGCTAAAGACATCTTCCCTGGATAGTTGGAACCGTTGCCTCTTTTCTGTTTTATGTAACTCCATATCAATTTAGGATTGGACTTTAGTGACGACTCTAAACCATTTAGATAATTATTATAATTTAAGTTATGCAATGAAATGCATCGGTCCCTCAGCATTTCAAAAGTGATACGATCGCGAGGGTTTCCATACTTACGAAATCTACTCCTATATTTGTATTTTGCTCTAAGATTACTAATAAGTGCAGCTGAGAACCAAACAGGATATTTATTTTTATTACGAGGTTTATATTTGGGAACGTGTTTAGATACGTGTAATCATGACTTTATAGTACCGTTTCATGCTAAATACATTAATCTATAACGGCCACTGAACTAGCTCTAATAATATAGTTAAGTCATTGTAAGTCTTAAACCCATCCATTCTTAAGAATTTTCAATTATCCGTCATTCTTAACAACTGCAATTGTTATCTAGCGTAGCTTAGTTATAACTAATTCCTACAGGTAATTGCAATTCCTAAACCAATCAATTCTTAAGAATATACAATTACCTGTTTACCTCGAACCAATCCATTCTCGAGGGTCTGGCTGCAAGTAGTCCAATCTATGTCAGGTAACGAACCAATCAATTCTCGCTCCCGATCATAGACCAACCAGTTTGCAGCAGCGCTTGTAACTACTCGCTACAGGTGATTGCAATTCCTAAACCAATCAATTCTTAAGAATATACAATTACCTGTTTACCTCGAACCCATCAATTCTCGAGGGTCTGGCTGCAACTAGTCCAATCTATGTCAGGTAACGAACCAATCCATTCTCGCTCCCGATCATAGACCAACTAGTTTGCAGCAACGATATAGCTTGCCAGGTAGCGAACCAATCAATTCTCGCTTCTGACCATCAGCTAGTGTCGCGGTCCCGTTGATCTCGCTCGACTCGATGCCGGTCCCGTGCCGCCCGTCGACCCGCAGCTCACTGCGAGCCCCACGCAGCTCGGGTCGCGGTGTGTGACGGCGCCGCTCGTTCTGCCTCGTCCGGTTGTCTTCAACACGTTCTCGCTGAAACGCCTCCTCGAGGAGGCGAAATCGCTGTCGTTCACGCTCCAGATCTTGTTCTCGTTCACGAAGACATTGGCTACTGCTGCGCCTATTGGGGTGGCTGCGGCTGTCCCCACTGGCGCGGCTGCGGCCACCACTGTGGCTGCGACTGCGGCTGCGGCCGCGACTGGCGGCACTCCACTTACGTCGCGGAGTTGCTAGCCGCCGTTGGCCGACCCCAGAATCATCCATGTTTCTGAAGCTCACACCCGTTTTCAATATTAATCTCGGTTATATAAGTATAAGAAATAATTGTTTTACGTATTATAGATAATGTTCGTTTTTGTGTTTAAATACAACGTGATTGTAGGTGTCTCAGCATAATATAAAACTTCATGACTTAAGCAACCCCAAGAACGTTGCCAAATAATTTAGTGCCCGCGTTATTGGGTTAATTTTCAGTCAGAATATCACTTAGCATCTCGTAGTATCATGTAACATCAGGCATCGGTATTAAATTAACAAGTTTCAACAAGTTTCCGTATAGTTGAATTCAATAATTTTAAAGATCGAATCATAGAGTAGCCGCTAACCAAATACAAGTACTTATAATGAACACTGCAAGCTTCTAATGTTATTTTCATTGCATATACAAGTACCCTAACCCACATTTTACTCTGAACTTACCTACATAACTATACCTATTAACAGGTGCCTCAAATTAACTAATTTTTAATAACAAACATGATTTTTTTTTAAATATCCGAACCACACGCTTAAAGATTATTTGTAAAGTAACGCTAACATTTTAAACTTCAAAATTATAGTAAGTAGGCATATCACGGCTTAATAAAATTATTTACTTACGCAGTTTGCGAGCTCGATACCACTTCTGAATTGTAAAACTAGCAGTAAAACTCAAATGTAGTTAAAATTGTTATATTCCAATACTTCAATTGTTTTCTCAATCTTTAGTTCATACTTTCACCACCGATGTCCAACAACGAGTGCCAGCCTTCCAAAATGTTCCTTCCGTCATTCTATATCTTTTTTTAACGTGTTGCCAGTGTATCTTCTTCAAACTTCCAACAATTTATAATTTAAACTGTCGAACCTTACAATCGATTTCGATAAAATTTTAATAGGACAATCGGGGAAGTAAAACAAAAAAAGAATTTTCCAAATCGGTTCAGGTTCAGTAATCGATTAACATACAGAGAATCTCTTCCTTTTTTAAAGTCGGTTAAAAATAAATTCTATGCATCAGACGATTGCGCTCATTACTTTGAGACGTAGGTACGATTCTGAGTCTAATTTCACTAGTTTCAAACTAGACACTAATAATAATTACACACTGTTGTAGAGTGTTAGACTATCAAATATGTTTATAGTACTTACTTTTACAAGCAAAGGCTGCAAAGTTCCACGAGACTAGGGATCGGCAAGCGCAGCGTAGGACGTCCACCCACAAGGTGGACAAACGACCCAATAAAGACCGCAGGAACGCGCTGGATGCGAGCCACTTCCTACCTGTCTTTATGGAAGTCCATAAGAGAGGCCTTTGTCCAGCAGTGGACGTCCTACGGCTGAGATGATGATGACTTTCGCAAGAGAAACCATCCTCAAAAATAGATCATATTTGTTTTATTGTTTAATAAGAAATAGGCTTACGTTTGACCGCCATCTCACCTGATGGTAAGTGATGATGCGGTCTAAGATGGAGCACGCTTGCTTAGAAGATACCAATTCACCCTCGACTTGAAGACACCCAGGTTATATCCAACGGGGAACACCCACTCAGGCAGCGCATTCCACTGTCTAGCAGTCCGCACAATGAACGTGGAATCGAATCTTTTCGTTGGAGTTTTTGTTTGTTGTCGACGTTGTTAATTACTTCATTATATAATACTGTATCAACTCCGTACCGCTCTATGGCCGTCATTGCCCTAGATAAGGCGGTAGTAGGAAACATTAATCGATTGTAACCTCAATACTAGGTTTGGAGGCAGGTGCCCCACCAACAAAGATTAGCGAAAAGCGAGAATAGTTTATCAAGGATAACTTGGCATGTCTTACGCCACTATGCTCAACTCAATCCTGCCACTACATAGATTTTTGCACGATATTTTGGGGAAATTAGACCGATTGGACCCCAAGATTAAAGCGATCGATCCAGACGAAGGTTTTGTGTCGAACTAAATCGTCACAACATTCACTGGACCACCAAAGCCGACCTGCCTAGCTTGAGGGGAGGGAGGCAAGCCAGCCACCTTTTTTTTTACTTGGTGGTAGATTTCCTTATCAGGAGGTCGTCTAGGTAGATAATGCCAAGCTGTAGTGTGTAAACATTACTACTGTTCCGGTTTGAAGGGAACTGCAGCTAGCGAAATTATAGGGCTGTTGAGACTATCTAATGTTTCAAAGTAATTCAAAATCAGCAATGCCCTGGACTTTGTTTTGCTACTCAAAGTTCTGTTTATCGCTGCAATGGTCATGGACAGGCGTTATCTCTTGCCAACAGGAGAGCGTCTTATACGTCTTATTACATTTTACATTTTATAAAAGCCGCATTCTAGAAAGTACCCTCCCACCATACAAACATACCATGCATACCATACCTTGGTGATAGATTTCCTTCAAATATTTTAGTCGGTTTTTAGGGTTCCGTACCCCCTTTGGGTACGGAACCCTAAAACGGATTATTATTACTAAGACTTCGCTGTCTGTCTGTCCGTCCGTCTGTCTATCACCAGGCTGTATCCTAAGAACCGCGATAGATAGACAGTTGAAATTTTCACAAATTATGTATTTCTCTTGCCTAATACTAAAAACAAAACAAAATAAATATTTAAGGGGGGCTGGCTCCCATACAACAAACGCGATTTTTTTCCCCCTTTGTCATAGATAATGGTACGGAACCCTTCGTACGCGAGTCCGACTCGCACTTGGCCGGTTTTATTGTTACTTTCTTTGATCCCGTAATTCTCAATTTCCAATCTCGTACGTCTCGTGAGTCGTTCGCGTGTTTCTATTAAGAGCCGATTTATTAAAGTGCCAAACCATTATTAGCTCCGAGTTTCACGTCAGTACGACGCCAGTTAATTATTTATTTCGATACGAGTTAAAAACGTCTAGGTGAGAAGACACGGGCGTTTTTAATAAGGCGTAATTGCAGAATTGTTATTATTTCTAAGAAAAAGTATATCTTCTGAAATTATACTACCGAATTGATTGATCGACAATATGAAACCTGATTTTTATACTAAGTAGGTTTGCGTTTGACCACGCCCTGACTGATGTTAAGCAGGATATAGTCTAAGATAAAACACGCTTATCTAGAAAAAACCTGTTTACTCTGGATTTGAAGACACCCGAGTTGTACTCGCAGGAAAAACAGAAGCAGGCAAAGAGTTCCACATCCTAGCTGTACGTATGAAGCTAAGTTGATAGATAAAAACTTTTTATTGTACACACCAGAAATCATGAACATTAAACATCGTGAGGAAACCCTAGCGTGGTGGTAGGGTACTTTCTAGTACTCGACTGGTTAGCTACTACCCTCAAGTTGAAAATCTGTCGCCAAGCACCTAACGGTGTGTTCACTTGAGAGCCAATTCCATTCCAGACTAGGTGTGTTTACTATCTTCGTCCACACCGGCACTTCAGGTGAACTGTGGTCGAACACAACCAGTCAATCATTAAAAAAATATATATTACGTCATAAATGATTGATGAGAGTAATTGACAAGTGATCAGTCAAAGCATGTTTTGCCAAATATATTAGGTACTTGTTCGAACTCTTGTTTCTCATAAAATATCCCAATTTTAAACATAAATGCACTTGTACTGATAGTGCACAAGATTTCTTTTTTATTCAATAATTTTTTCGCGTTCCAGCCAAAAATCTCCAATCAATGTGTAGTTTAATAAAACTTACCATGGGCTCCCAGTCTAAGTGTCCTCGATAACGTCTGCGTTGGAGAGCTCATTATTGGAACCGTCTTGCACGCAATCGGGAATTGAAAAGTGAAATGAAATCTTACTCCTTCACCAACAATGACTGAACGACTGTCCCTAAAATTATATTCTCAAGGCCTCAGGATTAAAATATAAGTACTATAAGTATTATATGTAGTATTTTTTTTTTTACTACGACTTTACAAAAATGCGGTCTAGAGGAATACGCCATTTAGAAGGAATCTTTTGTATCCAGATTAGAAAATAACTTTAATATGTTTTACTTTACGATGAACTCAGATTCCGGCGGAGATTTCAACAAAAGTTTTATCAATAAATCACATGAATCTTTTATTACTTAGTGTTAGCGATGATAGCTTAGTTGTTAGCGCGGTCGGTTCACACGCTGAAGGGCAGGATGAAGGAAAACATCGTGAGATTTTCATTTAATTTATTCTAAGGATGTAGGTTCGTTGCGTTTTTTTTTATTGCTGACTGGCTAGTTGTTTGGCCACAGCTCACCTGATGTTATGTTACGGCGTGGTCGAAAATGGTAAGCACACCTAGCCTGGAACGGAAGTGGCTCTCAAGTGAGGCTGCCGGAACACACCGTTAGATGCTTGGCTGCATTTTTTTTACTTGAGAGTAGCCAACCAAGTACTAGAAAGTACTCTACCACCACGCTATGGTTTCCTCACGATGTTTTCCTTTCATTTTAGGGTTTAAATCCACGCCCTTCGGCTAGCGAACCGACCGCGCTAACCACTGAGCTCATGGCTACAAAAAAGGTTCGTGGCGTACAGATGCAGGTTTGTCACACCGTGAGTAGTCAGAACAAAAACATTCTATTTGGCCTGAGACCGGTTCTAAATAACCTTATCTCACGATCTATTTTGAGTGGCTCCAAAGTTCAATTATAGTCAAAGCTCGCGTGCAGCTTTTCAAATCCGACCGCATTAACACCGAATCGCACGCTTTTGTCGCCTTGTATTTTTATACAAATCTTTTGTTACCCCACAATGGGAGGACAGTGGTGTGTTAATTACTTTCACGGAAGGTTTATTCCGGTTAGTTGTGTTTCTTTTCCAGTTAAAAATAGTGATGTCACCGCACTATTGTGCTTTTTTAAGTGGAACGAAAATTTGTTAAAATATATGTTAATTTTATTATTTATTTATTAGCGAGGCTGTTGAGGCTAACCATCGAAAGTCACCGCCAAAGCAGCGATGCCCTGAACTTTGTTTTGCTACTCAAAGTTCTGTGTATCGCTGCAATGGTCTTGAACTTTATTATTTTTTGTAATTTTCTAAGCGCTTATTATCTTTCTTTACTAGGTAGCGATTGTAGTATAGAAATTCCAAAAACAGGTAAATAAAACAAAAATTTCAAGAGTAGAAAGTTAGACAGGCCATCTGACAATTTAGTAAAAAGGTCTCGTTGATTTTTTGTACACGAAACTCTGCAAATTTCTTCCTCTTAGAAGGTATCTAAATTAAGAGTATTTACTTGTCTCTGCTGGAATCAAACCATTATTCAAGTCAGGTCGATGAATTAGTGTCTAAACCAAGGTAAGGTATAACTTTAAAAGTAAACCGAGAAACAGAATAGGCACTGGCAGAAGGACTACTTGCCGCAACGAAAATGTTGTACCAAAGACTTATTCTCTGCGACCAAGTAATTAAAACGACCGAGTTACGTTATCTGCTTTCAATTTAAGTTAAATTAATGTACGACGGTATTCAATATACCTGTGATATTTCATTATACAGCAAGAAATAATATTCTTTTACCTGAATCTTATGTCAAAATATTAATCTTTATCTATCTAAGTATCTATATCTTTAAACGAGCAATTCTTGTATATATATATATATTCTGAATCTCGGAAACGGCTCCAACGATTTTCATGAAATTTTGTATCCAGGGGGTTTCGGGGGCGAAAAATCGATCTAGCTAGGTTTCATTTTCAGAAAACGTCGTTTTATCCATGTTTTCAGCCGAGAAATGCTCGGTCAACCAGGTACTTAATGTTATTGACACAACAATGCAAATTCAGTTTGACAAATACATAAAGTCGTATAAAAATATATTAAACTAGTTTAAGCCCGCGAATTCGTCCGCGGTAATTTTGGAATTAGGTTCAGAGAGAAATGAAACGTGTAGTTAACAAATAAGGAACGGTCATGAAACTTGCGCTATTTTATTACCAATCGCTATTTTATCATCCGTCCATCTGACATTTGACATCTGTCAATCTGACACCTGTCAATAGCTAGATTTTGAGATTTTTTGACTAACATTTTTTTTATTTTTTGTAAAAGATTTTTTTTTTCATTAAAATTATCGAATGTTTCTTCTAATACCTCCAAGAATATGTGTACAAAGTTTCATGGTGATCGGTTAAGTAGTTTTCGCTTGAAAGCGTAACAAACAAACTTACATTCACATTTATAATATTAATAGGGATAGGGATAGGGATGTTATGAACATTACATGCGTTTTTGGGAAGGTATCTAATATGAGTCAAAGAATCTAGATCAGGGGTTGGCAACGTTTTGACAGGCAGGGGCCACAAGGTAAAAAAGGCAAAATAAAGTAAAAGCGGACCTCAGTTGTAATAATAGCCCTAAAAGCTTAATATACGTATAATTGGTCATATCCCACAGAACAGATAGAAAAAATAAAAATGCTATTAAAAATTGTTAAAATAAAGGCAATATGATTATTTTACTTATAATTTTAATATTTTCTACCTAGAATCTATAATTTTTTAAATATTTATGACTAATTTAGAATTTAGAATTTTGCCAGCCGAATACTAGAAAGTACCCTACCACCACACAAAGCTTATCAAAAAGGCAATCTCCAAGGCATTCATCAAGAGTAGTTCTCGCTGACAGTAAAATAAAAACATACCACCTATGTTTACCACCACCTCTAGCTACCTATGCTATATAATTATGTTGGGCGTTACCATCTCTGAGTCAATCTTCTGTGATGAAACTCAATAACTTGTTTAGTTAAATTAGGACTTGGTTTGGCACCCGTGACGTTACTGACAACTTGCGAGTTATAGGGTTAACGAAGGGGTTAAATTAGCGTTAATTATTAACATGCCTTTAGGTTTAGTTCGTGCCGATTTAAATCAATGAGAGAAAGTGAATATAATAATAATAAATATCGTAGGACACACAAAGCGCCATCTGACCCCAAACTAAGCAAAGCTTTTACTATGGAAGTCAGAGAGCTGATATAATACTTAAATACTTTTGTAAATACATACTTATAATACACACAGAACACCCAGACACAAAACAAACTCATTTCTGTTGTAGCTGGAACGACTGTTCAGCGGAAATAAACTAAATATAGAACACTTTTTATTTATATTGTATTTATTTAACATCAGGTGAACTGTGGCTGAACAACTAAACTGTCAACAAAAAAATTATTAAATATTTCTAACCGTGTATGTTTGTAGTACAAGTGAAGCCGCGTGGTGCATCTAGCTTGTTTATGTATGTATGTGTGTCAGGTGTGTGTCGCCGGGTAAGTATCTCAGGAGTACGCCTCCCAGCCTACCGCAGCAGATACGGGCTCAACCATAATGGAGATTTTAGATATTTCTATTTAACTTGCGGTATGCTAGAGTTATAACTCTAGTGTACTTTTGCTTAAAAGATATTTTGGTTACAAAAAGGATGGGAATTCAATGAAAGCAGATTTTTTATTATTCTTGAATGACCTGTAACAATTTATCTTTTTTTTTTAAATTGTTGACAGGCTTGGTGTTTGACCACAGCTCAGCTGATGTTAAGTGACGGTGTGGTCGAAGATGGTAAAGCACACCTAGCCTGGTAATGGCTGTTACAAGGCTGCTACAAGTGAGGCTGCCGGAACACACCGTTAGATGCTTGGCGGCAGATTTTCAACTTGAGGGTGGTAGCTAGCCAGCCGAGTACTAGAAAGTACTCTACCATCACGCTATAGTTTCTTCACGATGTTTTCCTTCACCGGCAGGTTTGGCACGAAGCAACGACTAGCACAGATAAAGGAAAAACTGCGAAAAGCATAAATTACTATTAAAAAAAATACAATAACTTTTACTTATATACCTACAGGTTTGTACGGAACCCTCGGCGCGCGAGTGCGACTTGCACTAGGCCGGTTTTTTAAAAGTTATGTGTATATTGCTGAAGACTTCAAACATTCAAAAACATCTTGAGAAAACCCACGTGTCCAAGAGTTCTTAAATCAATGTTCTTGAAGATATGTCTGCCAAACCGTACTATGGCCTTACTTTTCTCACAATGAGAATACGCCCATGCCCAACAATGGGCCAGTTTATAGAAACAAGGCTGGTCTAAATATACCTACTATATGTATATACGTATATTTTATTTTAACTAAACAAGTTTTGAAATCTTAATGAAACACCGCTCTTGATGACGAGGCCGCGCGCGCGTTGTCTCAGCTTTGTCCCCATGATGAAGGCCACCGGATGTGGCCGAAACTATAGTCGGAGATTCCGATAAAATTAAACGTGAGTAATCCCGCATAAATAAAACAAAAATTGTTCTGAACGAAACAAAAATATTTTTTTTTTTTTTTTAAATAACCATCAGTAATGATATTACTATATGATATACGATATGAACTTACATAATCTGACTGACATAAATCAAACCGTACAAATGATACTAAAAGTCAAAAAAGTTAGTGATCAATATATTTCTACAAATATATTTTTCTATGTATAATAAAATAAAGTAATAATAATTTATGAAAAAAGGTCCAAACTCTATGATACAAAATTATAAAAAGGACTCAAAAAAGTATTTGGTTCCATCCGCTAGATCGCGTCTCATCGAAAACTCCGCCAAATTTTATCGGTGCAGCAGTTTTCATTCAGTGCGTCCGTGTTCAGCTGCTGTTCCGGTCGTGACGAACGCTCACTTACATTTTATTTTGAGCTTTAAATCGGCATAGCACTATTCATCAATTATCTATTTCCCATAGTAAACACTTGCTTTGTAGGTGGCAAGATGGCGTTGTATAAAACGTCCTCAGATGCTTATTTATTTTTAAATTTTTAACTAATGTAATAATTAGCTACACTGATTTAGCAAATGTACTATTTTAAATAAAAATGAGGACTAAATTACAGTCGGTACCTACCACAAAAAAAATATAAAATTCTAATTCTAAGTCTATGATATTAGCTCCTTCATTTGTACGGCATACAATGTAAAGTATCTGTATTAATGTACTTTTACGATAACCAACAATTTACGATGTCTTCAAATTTCAATGTCGAACGATAAAAATCATATCGTAAAAATTAAAGCACCCACTAAAACCTTTTTACTGCCACCTCTACTAAACTACATCTCTTTACCACATCCTTAACAGTTGTCCACATTATTTTTATGAAAAAATTCACGAATTTCAAAATTCCAAAAAAATATTTATTTTACTTTTATTGGGCTTACGAAGTTCAGTAACCGCGTCTTAACAATATACGCATACGGCATTGCTCTCTGCGCATGTGCCAGTTCACTCATTCCGGACTATTTGTTTTGTCGTTACACTATCAAAAAGCATCGGAATGCCTTGAAAGTAGCATCTCTTTCGCCATTTATCGGTTATCTAGTGCAATAACTCCTTGTTAGCAGTGTTGGGCCTCTGTGGCGAGTGGTTTACGTGAAGATAGAGTGCTGAATCAATCACCTGTCAAGAGTTCGCGCCAATAGTTTTGACGTTTGTCCGCTCGCTTGGACGCTTCGAATTTCGAACGCAATATCTTTTTCTTGTTACTGGCCAGCATTGCTGTGAATTTTGTGCCTGTTTTGTGAGAACTTGTGACTTGAACTATCTGCAATACGGCAGGAAGCCGCAGTGATCCGTGCGGGGACACCGAGATTCGGCGCGTTTCCAATAGAAATAAGGGCCAGTTTTGCGTGAACTTTTAACTGTCACACGCGGTTTGCTCTCTAAATATTGCATTCGAATTTTAAAAGCTTAAAGTTCCTCAAGATGAATATAACATCGACGGACGGTGAGTGTTACTATAAAAGTACATCTGCATTTTATCCTAATTGGGTGCAATGCCTGGTCTATGCGGAAATATCTCTACAATCAAAATTGTGCCTTATTTCAATCCGACTAGAGCGAAATCACGTTAACAGCTGCTGATATTTGCAAATTATAGCGACTCTATATTTTGTGGCATAAGGTTGAATTCTGCAGTGGTTTTAATATAGATTTATGCGTATTTCCAAGCTTAAATGAATGTTTGCGTGTACTGAACGTGTTCCGTAGATTCGTAGATGATGTTGTGGTCTTTATTATTGTTTTTGGTAGAATTCGGTAAAATTAGTTGCGTCAGGCGAAGTGTTGTCTTTGTTGGGCTAATGTCGTTCATTTGTCACTTGGCAGGTGGTGACAGGGATAGCTATAGTTCTTTATTTAGAGGGAGAGAGAGGTCATCAATTCTGAAAAGCTTAGGGTGTCTTTTTAGACGTCATGTTATTACATTTCTTACCATTTGGTATTTTAAGCACAATAGTTTTTCTTGAAGCAACGTGAGTTTTGATACAAAGTACAAATACAAATCTTTTATTGATAACAAAGTTACAGGCCATTATTCCATTCATATTTAAAAATATATAAACAGTAGAATAGCAGGCTTATCGCCTAGAGTAGCGGTTCTCAAACTTTCTTAGCGACGGAGCCTTTCCTGAAAGCGAAATATTTGCCGAAGCTGGAACTCGAACGAAACGATACCTATACAATATCCAACTTGGTGCTAACTAAGCAACCTCAACTTCTGCAGACATTAATTACCAATTCCAACCCTATTCCACCAGATATAAGGTAAAAATACAAGTTGTGGGCAAAAGTTTAAAGCCTTCTTGCGATGCAGATATCCTGAAGCGACCTATTTTCGCGAAGGTTGTTGACCTATAAAGGTGGGTTTGGAAGTATCTCGACACTTGGGCTCGGTTTGTAACCTGATTACGATCTTATGAGATGGACTGACTGGGTCTGAATTCTTTGTTATCGGTATCTTCTAAACAATCGTGTGACGCCAATAAAACGGAAACCTATTCATCATTTAAAAAAAATATTTTTTTTTGGTTGACCGGCTAAGTGTTTGACCACAGCTCACCTGATGTTAAGTGACGGTGTGGTCTAAGATGGTAAACACACCTAGCCTGGAATGGAACTAGCTCTCAAGTAAGGCTACTGGAAGACACCGTTAATTGCTTGGCGGCAGATTTTCAACTTGAAAGCTAGCAAGCCAGTCGAGTACTAAAAAGTACCCTGCCACCACGCTATGGTTTCATCACGATGTTTTCCTTCACAGCAGCTCAAGCTCATTGGTGGGGTTTGAACCCACGCCCTTCGATGTGCAACTTCGCGCTAACCACTGGGCTAACCACAGCTGAATGTACATACTTCTTATTCGGCGTATTTTGAGATAAAAAATAAATATCGTAGGACATTTACACACAGCGTTATCTGACCCGATATTAAGCAAAGTTTGTACTATCGAAGTCAGATAACTGATAGAATACTTTTTGTAAATACATACAGAACACTCAGACACAGAACAAACATTTTGTCTATATCACAAAATGTTTGTCCTGGGTGGGAATCGAACCCACGCTCTACAGCTATTATAGCAGATATACTACCAATGAACCAACAGGGTTGTCTTTATGTTCTTGAGTTCGATTGTTAATATTTAGCCATTTACGTTCGTCACATAAACGTTTTTCTAAGAAGGAATTGAACCCACACTATTGAAGTAGAGCAACTACCAAATCAGATCTTTTTTCATAATACAATTATTATGAAAAAAGATCTCTACGTGCTTAAGGAAAAGTTTATTCTATTGTTTATTTCTGGTGTCGCCTTCCCACGTCATCCGACGCCCGTTAATCATACACAGGCTTCACACGTACCCGCGAACGTCGCTGGTCGTTACGTTAACGCTTATACGTAAACCGTAATACGTAGCATCGTAAAAAACGTTTACGTCTTGAGAGGGTCAAATTCGGGACTCACGTTGAGAATTACAAATGTCTTGAAATGTGCCAGTAACTGTGGCTTGTACTGTACTTGAATTAGATATATTTTTATCATTGACAGGCTAGGTGTTTGATTCTATCTTACCTGACACTCAATGACGGTCTAGTAGTAGATAGTAAATACATCTTTTTTTTTAACGTAATGTAGCGAGTAACATCGCAGGGCATTAAAGCGCAATAAAGGTTAGGTATTAAGGACTACGTATTCAGTTGCCGATAAATTAAAAAATTAAACTGCTACGGCTACGATTAGTCTACGCGTCGGTCTACGCCGTAGGCCCTACTACGCGCATGCGTCATGACGCCTACGTACTAATTCGTAGTACCTCGAGTGGACTTTAAAAGTTTGAATGGACGATGTGTTCATATTTACACTTACTTACAGTTTTGTTAGGGAGAAAGTTACTTCTTATTAAGTTTGTTGATACTTCAGCTAAACAAAAGTCTGGCAGTTTAATTGTAGCTGGTCTTTAGCACGCGCCTGACTTGCATTTTACTTTGTTACTTGGTTGGATAATTTATAAAGTTTTATGCCATGATTGGCATTAAAATAATTAATCACTTTTATGCATTAAAATAGAGCAAAAATAAACACTTTTAAATACAAATTTAATAAACAAATTTTGCATTTCACACAGCGCCATCTAGTCCTATACTAAGAAAAGCTTGTACCAGGTAACTGATAGAATACTTTTTTTTACGTATAAAACTAACATTTTTATTATAGAAATTAAAATCAATTGTCACATAATTATATGACGGAGGAACACTTCAAAACTGTTCAAAAAGGATTCGCCCGATTTTTGTTTCGTTTTATTTGTAATTTTCATGTAAAGGTTTTTATGACAGCAAACTTTTGGAAAAGTCGAAAATCAGGATGGTAGCAATTCGCCAAAATAAAGTGTATCTGTGTGAAGACGGGGCGAGTCCCTAGTATCAGCAGCAATACAAGTACAAGTGCAGCAATATATACTATGTATTACGTACTAAATAACGTGATCCGAATACTCACTACGTGCAGCTCAACCTTAGAGTAGTGTATACACCTTGTTCAGAACTCCACAAAAATAATAACAATTAGGAAACCAATTAAAATTTTCGCATCAACACAATACCGAAATTGATTCAATTAAATATTTCCAATAAAATTAAAAAAAAAAAATTGTTAGTTCATTCTAAATCATCACATCATCAGCCATAGGGCGGGGGATATTGCCCAATGAAAGCTATGAAGCTAAATAATAAATTAAGATTTTGTGACTGGGCCACTAAAGGAATAAGATTAAGTAGAGACAACATGTACGAACTCTATCGTAAAAAATCATACACAAATAACGAAGAGTTTCATGCATATGTTAGGAATTATTCAAAAATATTTAAATTAGTTTGTAATAGAGCAAAAGCCATTACCATTGCCAAAAAAGTTAGTGATTCAACTAATAAAATTAAAACTGTCTGGAAAATCATAAATACAGAGACTGGTAAAAATAAAAAGGAAGATGACGCAATTAAACTTAAAATCAATGATAAGCTTATAACGGATAAATTTGAAGTAGCTTCTTCTTTTGAATCGTTTTTTTTCAACCATACCTTCTGAAGCTACTAAGTATCTTGCATCTTCTCCTAAGAAAGCGGAGTGTCTCCTTAAAGATAATTTTCCAAAATATATTCCAAATTTTTTATTTAAGTTTATTGATACTAGTGATATTTTAAGAGCCTTCAAGTCCCTGAATATAAAAAATACAGAAGACCTGTGGGGCTTATCAGTTAAAGTTATACATTCAATTATAACTAGTATTGCACCTATTTTAGCAGATATTTTTAATCAATGTATTATTAATGGTTCCTTCCCCGATTTGATGAAACATAGTAAAATCGTTCCAATATTTAAATCTGGGTGCAAAAATAATCCTTCCGATTATAGACCTATCTCTGTTCTTCCAGCGTTAAGCAAAATCTTTGAGAAAATTATACTAAATCAATTATTAACTCATTTTGTCAATAATCAGATTTTACATGATCACCAGTTTGGATTTACGAAAGGCCGGTCAACGTCAGACGCTGGTGCTAAACTTTTAAAGCATATTTTTGAGGCCTGGGAGAATTCACAGGATGCGGTTGGCGTATTTTGTGATCTCTCCAAGGCGTTCGATTGCGTGGATCATCACACCCTAGTTCTAAAACTTCAACACTATGGAGTTCGTGGAGTGGCACTTGATCTTATATCATCTTATCTATCGAGTCGCCAACAAAAAGTAGGTATTAGCGGTATTACGTCCCTAGGGTCCTTAGTAAAAACGGGCGTACCTCAAGGATCAATCTTAGGCCCTTTCTTGTTCTTGGCATATATTAATGATTTGCCCTATATGGTAAATGAATTGTCCGATATAGTTTTATTTGCTGATGACACCTCGTTAATTTTTAAAGTCAATAGAAAAGATACAGACCTTACACAGCTCAATAACACCTTATCAGCTGTATCAAAATGGTTTGCCGCTAATAATCTTATGCTTAATTCATGTAAAACAAAATGTATAAGGTTTTCTCTCCCCAATGTTGCTAAGAGGGACATTCATATCTTAGTCGATGGTAAAAGACTTGATCTAGTGGATAAAACAGTCTTTCTCGGCGTAACATTAGATAGTAAAATACAATGGGGTCCTCATATAGAAAAGTTAGCTAGTAAATTGAGTTCCGCTGCCTTCGCGATTAGAAAAATTAGACAAATAACAGATGTGGCTACAGCCAGGTTGGTTTACTTTGCTTATTTCCATAGTTTAATGTCCTACAGTCTACTGCTGTGGGGCTCAGCTGCAGACTTTGAAACTATTTTTATTCTGCAAAAAAGTGCAATTCGCGCAATCTATTGTTTGGGTCCTCGCGAATCACTACGAAATCGATTTAAAGATTTTAAGATATTAACGTTACCGTCACAGTACATTTATGAAAACATTATGTTTGTCCGGAAAAATTTAAATTCATTTGAAATTAATAGTAGTCGCCATAACTAAAATACAAGAAATAAAGATAAAATTGTGACACCTAGATTCAGGTTATCTAAAGCTAATAAGTCTTTTCTCGGGAATTGCGTTAGATTCTATAATAAAATCCCACTTGAGGTAACTAAAATGTCCTATAATAAATTCAAAGATTTTATAAAGCAGAGGTTAATTGACAAAGCCTACTATAAGGTGGCTCATTACGTGGAAGACAGGAATATATGGTTGTTGTAGCTTCTCTCTGCACTTGCATCCCC
Organism: Biston stratarius; assembly: GCA_950106695.1. Taxonomy (NCBI): domain Eukaryota; kingdom Metazoa; phylum Arthropoda; class Insecta; order Lepidoptera; family Geometridae; genus Biston; species Biston stratarius. The sequence continues at coordinate 4,495,081 of OX467108.1, forward strand.
CTGGCTAAGTGACAATTGTAGTAAGCATAATGTATGTATTAATATTTATTACTGTAAATTGTAACCTAATATGAAAAGAAAGATCCACAAAAAAAATGCCTTGCTGAGTTTCTTGCCGGAGTCTTCTCAGTTGAAGTGTAATTACGAGCCGGTGGTAGATTCAAACATGTAACTTAACGTTCATAAGTGCCTTACCAGGGCCTAAACTGAATAAATTACTTTTGATTTTGATTTTGATTTTGATCATCCTGTGGTGGTTTTGCCAATACTCGCCATGCTTGGCAGGCGGGTTGGCGAGCGCAGTTAGGTGTGATTGTTCAAGGGAGACGCTGCTGCCCATCTTCCGTATTACCTACATCCCTTAGCCGACTCTTACGGCAACCACGGGTAGAGAGGGTAGGTACAATTCTTACGCCAACACCACCACGGCAAAATATAATAATAATACTATAAAATTATTATTTTCGATCCAGACACAGAACAATCACTCATATTGGTTGGCCTTTTTGTTTTAAATTTCTCACCAGTCACCGTTATTTAGATTGGTAAGTAGCAAGGTACCCACCGGTCCGAACCATTATAGCGTGTATTCAGCTTAACGACGACAAACACAACTCTGAAATATAAGGCATTCGCTCCACGTACCCGTGTTAGTTTATAAGCTCTTGACGCACTATTGAGCAAGTCAGTATCTAAGCTCAACTAAATCGAAATTTCAAGGCTAATTGAATCTCACTATCGAATATCTCAAAGTACTAATCGCCAAAGCAGCGATTCTCTAGACGTTATTTTTTTACTTAATTAATATAATAAATAAATATTGTTCGACATTTTACACAGCGCCATCTAGCCCCAAACTAAACAAAGCTTACACTATGGGAATCAATAACTAATAGAATACTTATACATCTTTTTTTAAATACATAATTATAATAGATAAAAAATACCCAGATACAGAACAAACGTCTATGTTTGTTACACAAATGTTTTTTTTTCATTTTCTTCTTGGCATCGTACACTGTGCATTTTGCCAATTTCAATGTTTCTGTATTTTGTGTGCAGTCTTCAGTTTTCAGCTTCTATATCTTTATAGTTAAAGTCCAGTCTGTGCCAGTTAAATCTAGTCATGCTTTAGTAAAGTAGTGGCAACTTTAAGCTTCGATGGAGATTTGGAAGCAACACGAAAAGACATGTTTACCACATTATATCACTTTCCCACACTCGCGCTTGTATTCGACACTTTATGAATAAAACACCACTATTTTTATACATAAACATACATATATATACGAGAAAAAACACTAGTTTTGGAAAAAATACAATGGGGCAACACGACTCTTTTCGCATTCCCGTCAAAAGAGTCCTTCGATTCGATTCTCCTGAGTGAGAATCGAACCAAAGAAACAATCGAAGTTATCTGGTTCACATAATACAAGTTTTGTTTATTTTGGAGCTAAATGGCGTTGTGTAAAATTTTCCACAATATTTATTCAGTTAACTTTGCGTGCTTTATCTTCGAACATTTCATCGTATAAGCAAGTTGAAGGTCAAATACAGACTAATACACATTAAAAAACCTAGGGAATACGCAATTATATTAGCACAATCTATTGAAATATATGAAATTAAATTGATGTTCTATTACACAGTTTTCAATCTTGGGTACTGTCTAACGCTTAACTGAACGCCCCAACTCTTGGCTTCCGACGCCTGTAACGTAAACAACAATGCATGTACCACTTCACGTGTATATAAATTCGAGTGTCTGTTTGTCCGTGTCTGAAATATTGACGTGATTTGTTTTGATTTTGTGTACTGGATAAATAAGAACACGTTGTAATTCTTGGGTGTTTCGTCGTCTCCAAGTTTTATTTTATGTTGTAAGGATGTGATGTTGTTGATGTTTTAGGGGTCCGTGCCGAAATTAAGAATCATTTTATAGTTTTTTTAATGTAAAACGTAATGAGACGAACTAGACGTTCTCCTGATAGTAAGTGATAACGCCTGTCCATGACTATTGCAGCGATACACAGAACTTTGAGTAGGAAAACAAAGTTCAGAGCATCGCTTCTTTGGTGCTCATTACTTTGAGACTTTCGATGGTTAGTCTCAACAGCCCAGTAATTTCGCTAGCTGCAGTACCTTTCAAACCGGGCCAACGTACGCCAACGAATATGTTGCATCTCTTTTGTTTTGATATAAAAAACGAGACGCAACACGTTCGTTGGTCCGGTGTGTACTCAGCATGAGAAAAGTCTGGGTAGTTTCTGTCTATTTCACCCTGCAGAGATCAAGAGTACTTATAGTACTATTCTATGGGGATTCCCCTACTCATTAGTAGTAGGTAATTAGTTATCAACAAAGAGCATTGTTTATGTTTGTTTCATTCCTGCACTACACTCATTTTAAAAGGTAGGTAACTACTCCCATCACATCTGAAAGAAAGTAGTTTTAAGATTGGGATGATGATGATTTTTAGCGGAATTTAGAAAATTTATTGGTATGAGATTTTTCTGAATCTGGTGACATTTTAGCCTAAAGTAGGCTAAAATGTCAGAAAATGAAATTCTTTGCAACACTGGGCAGCGATCTCGACGGCGACTCTGTTTTATAGTAACCATTTATTGATTCCTTATGACTTGATATACTTATATTCTTATTTATTTTATTATAATATCTTTCTATGTATTTTTTCCTTCTAACGCTTTCATACAGCGTGTTTTGTATCTTCAACAACACCATCACATAACATCTGGCGAGGAGTGTTCTTGTCAAGCTTAAAATAAATAACGTGCCATTATAGAATTGTAACAATAGAATTTCAACCTTACACTTATATTCCGAATGAAAAAAAAGAAGAAAAAATTGTACCCACGGTGCTTGAGACCGACTTGTACTTGACCTCTTTTTCTAAAGACACGTACCGTGAAAGTACTTTTCTCCGCGCATAACCACAGCATTACACACTACCTGCCTTTTACGGTAACAAAATGACCGTACACCACATTCTCATTCAATATTTATCCAAATGTATCCTATGTGGAAGTTAGGAGCATCCCGGAAAGGGGTTAATAAAGGGTGGGAGTCATAGAGATGACATACTACAGAGGGGCCATGCAGAACCGAGCTCTTGAGTCAAATACATGCAATTTCGTTGCCAATATTTTTTTGTAACTGATTATGTAAGGAACTAATGAATAATTACTATAAAACAAAGACGCTGTCAAGATTGCCAGCTCAGATTCCCGGAAGCGAGGACTAGACACTTTATAAAGCATTTAATTTAAAAAAAAACAGATGACCACGGGCCCTTCATTTCCACAGCCAGCCCAATAAACTCATAACGTATACTAAGCATAGAATACTTTATTTGTTTGTTGAGCTGGGCTTGTTCTGCTACAGGTCCTACACTGCGAGCGGAACTACCGACATGTGGCGGTGCCAGAGTATCCTAGGGGCCACGGAACTAACGTGGCACCGTCTGGTCGCTTACCATCTCTTGACATTCCGTTCGGTTCTAGTGTAGAAGGCACAGATCTGATTAAGAGTAGGAGATAACAGCACCTTTTTTTTCTCTGAAACTACCCGCATTCTCCTGTAAGCTCGTTACCACGGCTATTGTAACAAGGCCGAGTCGAGGTAAATAAACAAAACTAATGTAAAGAGTTTTGTGTGAATCGTTACCCCTCTCTAGTATATCATATTTGTGGATGGGGGGATGTGCGTCATGTTTTAACCGAATCTTACGTAGGATAATATTCATTTAAAAACCTGAGGCGTTGGAAAAGAGAAGTTTATTGTCTATATGGACGATAGCATTATTTGCATCTTAAATATTTATCATGTGTTTAATCGTTGAATAGTTTTGTGGCTTGATATGGACCGACGTCATTTAGTTAGTTATAATAAACCTAGATAGCGTTGATCGCCTTTAAAACTCACTATCTTTTGTTTTAACATTCTAAGCCTAATTTAGGCTTTTTTTACAAGATGGTACAATATTCACTATCTCGATATTTCACTATTTAATTTAATTTTACAATATCTTTGGGTTTTGTACATCATGTTTCCAAGTTTTTACAATTGTTCATCCCACTTTTGTTTGTTTTTATTATGGTTAACAAGTGTTTGATCACAAGCTGTGATCATTGAGTCCACTGATGATGTCCACTGCCGGACATAGGCCTCCTCCTGGGGAGGGGTTAAGCTATCATCACTACAAAATCGTTTTAGGTTTAATTAACGTGTAAATTATATCAAAAGAAGCTCTGTACTGTGTATTATGACTGTTTACCCACGACGGAACCGAGACGGAATAATATGCGTTTGGGGTGAGAGGATGTTTGTGCAAATCCATGTTACCATCTTTTCTCCAAAACTACTAGTCCGATGTTGATGCAATTTTTAGTTATGGTTCAGGTTTCATCGGTGCATGTTCTTAGATAGGTGTTACGGTGACAACTCACCAGGGGGCGCAGCAGCAATTATTGTTTGTGAAAATCCATGTTATAATTTTTCTCCAAAACTACTAGTTCGATGTTGATGCAATTTTTAGTTATGGATTCGGGTTTGATTGTTGCATGTTCTCAGATAGGTGTTACTACGGTGACAGCTTACCAGAGGGTGCTGACGGGGTCGTGGTTATTTTCAAAATTTTTAATTTTGTTACTTGTCAACTCCATCATTTGATCTTTTCGACACCTTTTGTTTCAAAACTCAAAACTCAAAAACTCAAAGTGCTTTATTTCCTTTAGACCTTACAGGACTCTTGGACACGTCACACGTCACAAATTATAAACATACTTAAAACTAGGAAATAAAGTGATCACTTTGATCTTTCGTTCACTTCAATCTTTTTGAGGTAAAGTAAAGAAGCGAACAGTTGATGTTAGATGTAGTGAGACTGAAGTCTACAATTCTTAGCTTTTGAAATTGTTCCACAACAATTGTTGTGACTTTTGTTTCTGCCTTAGTGGGTTTAAGACTGATTTTGCGTCCTTCAATCAAAATGAAAATAATTTTATTCAATACCTCATTATCACAGCCTAAGTCCACTGCTGGACACAGGCCTCTCCCAAGACAGGCCCCTCAGCCCGATCTTCGGCTTTTCGCTTCCAACCACCGCCAGCTGTCCTATGTATATCGTCACTCCATCGAGTCTCAGGGCGTCCTATGTTACGTCTGCCAATTCGCGGTCTCTAGAACACGTCTACCCCAGCGGTTATCGGTTCTGCGACAGATATATCAAGTCCAATGCCGCTTTGCTAATACGCTGTGTCTGTGACTTCAATACCTATACTACGATAATCTATATTTCTGATTACAAAAGAAAATAATATTAGTCGACCCAATTTTAAAGCAATTCTTTAGTTAAACCCAATTGTCTCAAAGTTGACAAACCAATATTGACATTATGGTTTAGTTTGTGCTGTTTGTTCTGCTTAGTAGGTCATCTAGGTACATAGGTACCGCCGCAGTAGCAACCAAACAATTTTACCGCCAAGCAGTAGCTTCTGCAGCTAGCGAAATTACAGACAGGAGACTAACCATCGAAAGTCTCTAAGTAATGATCGCCAAAGCAGCGATGCCCTGGGCATTGTTTTGCTACTCAAACTTCTGTATATCGCTGCAATGATCATGGACATGCGTTATCTCTTACCATCAGGGAAGCGCCTTGTTAGTCTCATTAATTTTTCATTAAAAATATATTTGATTTCACCTCTCTCTGCTTTACATCATCGCGTTATTATATTTTATTAGCTGCGGCCCGCAGTTTTACCCGCGTGGTGATAGATGATGATAATGATGAAAGTATCCTATGTCTTATTCCAGGGCCTACCTACATGCAAAATTTCACGTAGTTTACGCGTGAAGGCGTAACAAACAAACTCACATTCCCACTTATAATATTAGTTAGGTTAACTTTTATTACGGGACTAATCCTAAACTTATGAGAAATAATCTTTACATTACGTGGAGTCTTAATAATACAGCTGTAGCAAATCATTTCACGATTTAAAAGGAACTCATAAAACCTAATTTAATTTAAAAGCTGCCAGTACAGTACGCTGGATAGCAACACAGCTTTTGGCAGGTCCCTATATACATATTTCGTGAGCGACCGGCCCCCAAAGACTTAAAGTTACAACCCGAAACGGCACAAACAACTACATCTAAATAACTATGTATTTGTGCCGTTTGAGGTTTTTAGTTTTAAAAGTACTCTTAAAGTTCAACAAAAGTACATATTTAGAAAACGTACATCGCATGTTAACAGATGCATAAGGTATCTACAAAATGTTTAGAATGTAGTGAAACAAGATAATATATTTCTTGTTGTCGTCGCAAGTTTGTGAAGCTCAACAGTTTTATATGTGCAGTCAAGACGTAAAATGGAAAGTCAATCGTAGCTTCCTTTCTTGCTTCTTGGCATGGAACTTGTTAATACTGTTGCATCAATATTTTGTATTCTACTTCATTGTATTTTGTATCAATTTCGTGATATTCTTGGTGATATTTTGCCGTAGTTGTTTGCGCTATTTAAGCGTGCCCCAGACTGACATGGCCTACAGTAGCGACTTAAAAGCGTAGACAAACATGGTCTACGATAGCGACTGATTTCATGGTTGCCACCACGGGCGCTGTGTCAAGCCGCATCTGTGTAAGGTAGACTTTTAGTTGTCTTTTTTTATGGTTCTCATAATAAAGACAACCTTATTATGTTTTACCATCCCTGATGCTAAGTAACGGTGTGGTCGACGATGATAAAAACACATAGCCTGGAATAGAACTGGCTCTAAAGTAAGGCTACCGGAACACATCGTTTTGTGCTTGGCAACAGATTTTTAACTTGTGGGTGGTAGCTGCTAGCTACCACTGAGTAGCTAGATTGGAAGTAGCTAGAGTGGAGTGAAACTAGAAAGTACCCTACCACCATGTATGATTTCCTCGCGATGTTTTCTGAGCTCATTATTGGGGTTTGAACCGACCACGCTAACCATTGGACTATCATCGTCATATTAATTTCTAGTACCTGAGCGACCAAGCTGGCGCATTGTTGGGGTTTGCACCCACGCTCTTCAGCGTTTGAACCGATAATGCTAACCACTGAGCTATCGTTGTCATATTAATTTTAGAACCGGAGCGACTGAGCTTTGCTTCGCTATACAAAATTAATGATCTAATGAAAACTCAAAGACAAAGCAAGACACAAACAAAAATTTCTGGCATAGGTATATCACATTGCTGGAATATGAACCCGCGCAGTAGACTTGGGGTCCAGGTGTATATTCAACGTGCCACTTTTAATACTGTGATCAACACCGACCAACTTCTGAATTATCCAAAACTGTTTCTAGAGATACACTTTGAGATCACAAGATTCTAATTAAGTATTATAGATACAGATGGCTATGACCTGAAACCCTAATATTTTAGGTTAATTTGGCTGCGATGGCGCCACCTTAATTATTTAATACCCGTCTCGGGTGACTCGCTTAATCTTAATAAACCTGATTCGACTAAAATTAATTCAGCTGATCGCTTGGAAATCTCCACATTTCAGTTTGATTTGGGAATTTGTACATCGTTGTTCAGACTTTAATAATATTTTATTTTCACATATTTTTTGGTTACCTCTGCGCAGCGGTTTAACCGTTACATTTTCGGGTGTTTTCTCGTATTTTCAAAAATCAAAAGAATTACTAAAATACAATATAAATATCGTAGGACCATTAAACGCAGCGTCATCTGACCCCAAACTAAGCAAAGCTTATACTATGAAAGTACAGAATACTTTAATACTTTTTTCTGTAAGTACATACAGAACACCCAGACACAGAACAAACATTGTTTATACCACAAAATGTTTGTCCTGGATCTGAATCGAATCCACGCCCTATACAGTTCTTAAAGCAGCTATAAGTACTACCAATGAGCCAACAGGAATGTCAACAAATGAATTTCTGGAAAGAGTAACCAAAAGTAAAAAAGAGTGGAGAATGTCTACCTCGCTTTAAATAAAGGATTAATAGCGTCCTTTTCCAATTATAACAACTTATCATCAGATGGCCCGCTGCTTGTATGCCACTTTTTACCATAATTAAGAGTACCTAAATCAGGGTTGGTGAGATCATATCAGGTTGGTAACAAAGGTGGTTTCATAAAGCTACGAACCGACAGTCTAACTCGAGATGTCAATACAGGCATAAGCTCATTGAGCCCAAGTCCAACCTCGCTATGTATAGTTCTGGCCCTAACTCAACGGTTGTAAAAACCTTTAACAAGCTGCGTAACTCACTTAAGTTATATAAGATGAAGATTTTATTTACCGGTTGAAATTAATCTTGGAAGCCAAATGATATATTCTTGACGATATGTTAATGATGATAATATTTATAATGAATGGTCATTATAAATCATCATCATTATCATCAGCCATAGGTCGTCCACTGCTGGACATAGGCCTCCTTCTGGGGTTTTGCCAATACTCGCTACGCTTGGCAGGCGGGTTGGCGAGCGCAGTTAGGTGTGATTGTGCAAGGAAGACGCTGCTGCCCATCTTCCGGATGACATCCCTTAGCCGACTCTTACGGCAACCACGGGTAGAGAGGGTGGGGTACTATTCTTACGCCGGCACCACCACGGCAAATGACTATGTAAATAATTAATATTACATTTATAATTTATATCTATTTAGTTTAATGAATAAAACGTTCTGTAGTTCATTTTATTAATTTTTTGCCTTACCGTAGTTGAGTCTTATAATATTAGGTATAGCAATGTTATATTTTTATAAGTACTGCACCTGTACATAATATGCTGCAATAAATGATTGAGTATTAAGTATTGGTCGAGCAATAATCAGAACAAGTGCAGTGAAGGTAAGGGGGCTTAAAGGGACTCCTTAAACCTACAGCTAGGTCGCATATCCTAGATACTATACGGTTTCCTATACTTGCAACGCGATGAACAAGCACGCTGATACCTACCGTTGAATGCCAAGTATACTTAAAGTATACTTGGCATTCAACGGTCAAAAATTTTATATTATATCCAGATAAAACCCACATAGTCGATATCATCAGTATTCCATTCAATTCCATCTTAGAACCCAAAACATTTCTAACTTAACTTTTAAATTCCACAACTTTCCTCATCACTTCCAGCTTGACATTTCTAAAATCAAGATAATCTTTCCACAACGTTCCGAGGTATAGGCAAAAAGTTGTCGAGCTACCTTTACTTATCAACTAATCTATGGCAAAGTAGATCAGGGGTGCAGGCCTCTTAAGACGAGACCACACCACTGGTAAACCAAAGATTATGGTAAAAGGTATCACTTAGATATTTTATCCTATACTTATATGTACATATGTACATTGTTAATAGTATAGCAAGATTCCTCTTTGAGTAAAAATAATGAAACGATCGTTTCCCTGTTAAAAGTTACGACGAAAGGTACGACTGTCCATGTCCATGTCCATTGCAGCAGCACCCAAAACAATAGGATTGCGGAATTCGCTTGGAATAAAACAAATGAATTAGAATTACTGATGAACCTAACATTTAGTTAACGGAACTTGTCATAAGAGATTAAGATTATAAATATATTGAACTAAATTAGACGTGCAGTCATGTGACCGTCAACATAGTGTAGAATTATTACGTCACGCCGTGCGAAACTACATTTTTATTGATGACATTTTGATAGAGCAATTGTAATACAGGTATAATTGTTACACAGAGAGTGACTTCACTCAGATGCGCTGATAGACAAAATAAGTTTTTTTTTTAAAAGACTTATTTGATGTAAACTAGATATTGAGTAATTTTCACGATTTTACGTCTCTATATTTCACAACGAAAGATATAGTGTCAGGTATGGTGTGAACCTGGCCTTAAGGGAGATGTTGCCACCTTCCCCTCTCAGGGGGAAATGGGGAAGAAAACTTGGGCTCGGGGACAGTATTAATACATTACTTCTACCTAATTGCAAAGTTGACAATCTTGTGCATATTGTATTTTATTTGAAAGTGGGGGATATTTGTTTTGCTATTGTAAAGTGATTTTAGATGTTTTTTTACGCGTCTACATTTTTTTTTATGGTTGACAGGCTAGGTGTTTGACCAAAGCTCACCTGATGTTAAGTGACAGTGTGGTCGAAGATGGTAAAGCACGCCTAGCCTGAAATTGAACTGGCTCTCAAGTGAGGCTGCCGGAACACACCGTTAGATGCTTGGCGGCAGATTTTCATCTTGAGGGTGGTAGCTAGCCAGCCGAGTACTAGAACGTACCCTACCACCACGCTATGGTTTCCTCACGATGTTTTCCTTCACCGGCAGCTCAAGCTCATTGTTAGGGTTTGAACCCACGCCCTTCGGCATGCGCACCGACCACTGAGCTATCATCGCTACAAAAACATTTTACTAAATTATAAATAAAATATTGAATTTGTCTAGTACAAAGTTACAATTTTTGTAGTGAAAACTTCTTTAGGCGCGCTTTGCAGTTTATTTTGTGGGTATTGAATATGACTGACAATGAGCCCTCACGCTCGGGTATGTAACGCTTGTTCTAGTAAAGTCGGCTCTCGTCGACTAAGGGAGCGAGACAGCTATAGTCAACGCGTGACAGCTATACTCTCTCGGTGACCGTTACATGAAAGAGTTTTCACTTCCGTCGTGTGGTCTTAAGCACACACCAATTTTTTTTTTTAGTTATCAAGTTAGATCTTATATAACACGTCGCACCAGCTCGTCAAGTCGGAAAGGTCAGTATACATTCTGGGGCCCGCGGTCTACAGCCGTGTACCCGCCTCCGTCCGGGATGCACCTTCCACCGCGTGCTTCAGAACCAAGTTAAGATGTTGGCTGCTAGAGATACTGTTTTATGACATTGACGAATATTTCAAATGAAAAGATTATTAAATTACTAGTAAGTAGTTTTTGGACATTTTATTATATGGACAATATTTTTTATATTGGCATATTTTTATGCTGACATATTTTTGTATTGACATATTTTATATTGGCAGTATTTTTATATTGACAATATTCTTATATTGAGATGTTTATATACTGACATTTTGTTTTTTATTCCATTGACATGAAATTAGTGTTATATAACTCTTAAACGATAAAATGTAATGATATTACGGAATTGACTTGTAACATTGTTGTTTGTTGTATTGTTGTAATATTTGTATTTATAAATACTATTCTCACATTTGGGACAGATCGGCGAATACCAGCTTGAGATTTAAAAACTTGCTAAGTAACCCATCCCCATTCCTCATCAGCCTCGCCAAACATAGCCTCGACAGCCCTATTGGCTCATTAGTAGTATGTCTGCCTGTGCTCTAGGGAGTGGGTTCGATTCCCGCCTAGGACAAACACTTTATGGTATAAACAAATGCGTGTACTGTTTCTGGGTGTTCTGTACGTATGATAAGTATGTATTTACAAAAAAAAAGGTGTGTATTATCGTTCTCTCCGAGCTATCACGTATAGACACGTGACATATTCAAGAAAACACGTGTCGACAACTGGTTACAGCAGCTATAAGGGGATATAAATACTGATATTTATTTTAAATTGTTATAAACAATAGTATTTTTGAAGTGAATACTTCTTTAGCCGCGTCGAGCGATTTTTGGTAGGTACGGGTATAACTTATGTATTTGCGTCACCAACTTGCTTATGTGACGTGTTTTAACTTTTTATTTCCGTCGGATGTCCTCATAACTGCTTATTCTTTTTATATTTAATTTTAGATTTAAGTTTATGTACTTTACTAAGAGCTGACCTTTCATAAATATTTTCTTCAAGGTCAATGACATTTTTGAATAGAGCAGCAATTTTTTTTTGCTATTTTATGTTGGTTACATTTCCAAAGTTGTTCATATAAAATATAATATATAACATTTGCAATACAAATGTCCTTCCAACATATATATATATATATATATATATATATATATATATATATATATATATATATATATATACATATATACGTATATATATATACACGTATATATATATATATATACCTATATATCAAGTCACAATGCGATTTACAAGCGAAAGCCAATAATATAACTCCAGAATATCTTGAAGTGAACTTCCGCAAAGTAACGCCAGAATCAATCAATTCTTCCAGCTCGCCAACCAATACAAGCAGCTCATTATATTTGAAAGGTTTTCTGGTACTGGTTGCAAGATAAAGCTATAAATCCAAAACAATCACCGAGCCCGTTCAAGCACACAAACTTAACCCTAAATTCAGAGCATTATTTGTGAGAATAGAAAAAAGGCAACGGTCCTTGGGGAGCACTCGTGTGAAGCGGTTAGGTTGGGAGTGGCGAGATCATTGAATTACTAGACGATTCGGTTCCTATAGGTTTATATGTAAGTGGTTTATTAATATACCGTTTTCAAGTTTCCTTAAATAAACCGAAGGAAATCGTAGTTTTTTAACTGCTAAAATGTTTTAATTTTTAAGTGGATACGAATTTAAATTTGCTTCCATAAGAGGCAATTTAAAAAACAGATGAATATGAAATCGGGGAATACTGTGTGGTGTTGCAGTAACATCATCATCATCGTGACATTACCGGCGTAAGAATTTTACCCCACCTTCTCTACCCGTGGTTGTCGTAAGAGTCGGCTAAGTAATACGGAAGGTGGGCAGCAGCGTCTTCCTTGAACAATCACACCTAACTGCGCTCGCCAACCCGCCTGCCAAGCGTGGCGAGTATTGGCAAAACCCCTCTCCATGAGGAGGCCTATGTCCAGCAGTGGACTTCCTATGGCTGATGATGTGATGTGATGTGATTAAAATTGGTTGTGTCTATATGTTAGTAAAAATCTTTTTATTTGTGTGTGTTGTCAGTAGTTATACGTTGTAGTATCTGGTGTCTTATAAAAAACATGTTTTTCTTTCTTTTTCTTTCTAGATATATTTTAGTTTAGAAAAAAAAGTTTACGCTTATAGTTTCTGAAAGATCTTTCGGGTTTTCCAAGAAAAAATAATTAGGTATATGTTAGAATTTATTCGGGCGAGAAGATAGACAGATAAATAGAAATTCTTTTAACAAACCAAAAAAAAAAAAAAAAAAAGTACCGAAAACAAAAGAATCTTATGAGCTAGTGCCACAAGCGGCCTTAGCGTTAAGAAACCTATTGACTTATATACAAATATAACAACATTAACGTTAAATGCGAAAATTTGTATGTATGTATCAGAACCGTGAAGCAACATTGCTTCTTCGTGCTTTAACGGCTAAATTAATTTGAATGTTTGTATTATAGATATTCTATATTAACATGACTATGCTAGGCAACTTTTTATCCCGAAAAATACATGTAAAACCGTTGAGAGCTTCTAGTTATGAGATTTGCTAGTTTGTTTAAATGTGTCAGTAATAAAAAAAAAACTTCATGAGTAACTAGATTTATTGTCTTTCCTTTATCTAGGCATAAAGAATGTAAGTTATGTTGTTCTCACATTGACGTGATTTCATGAAAAATGTAGACAAGTTTGTTGATTTCGGGTCATAAATCAGGAATGCTAATTGCATATTGAAAATAATGAACCATAGTATTTAATAGAGGAAACTAGGACCTAGATAAATAAATATTTTAGTACATTTCACACAGCCCCATCTAGCGCCAATCTAAGCAAAGCTTGTGCTATTGGAACCAGATAACTAATAAAATTCTTAATTACTTTTTTTTTGTAAATACATTATAATATATACAGAACACCCAGATACAGAACAAACATTTATCGTCACATAAATGATGCTTATGTGGCTAAGTATGTTTTCCCATCTTTTACCACATCGTCACTTAACATCAGGTGAGCATTGGTCAAACATCTAGCCTGCCAAAAAAATAAAAATGTCATATTATCCAAGTTTAAACACGGCTAGGTACTTTGGATTAAAAATCGAACTACAGCACCGATTTTCATGAAACTCTTATGAGCCGAATCTGAAAATGTATCCTTTTTAATAAGAAAACAATTTTTCTAATCGGTTCATAAAAGACGAAGTTTTGAGGTAACAAACATAAAATAAGCGCTGTAGCACTAAGTGTAAGTCAAACTAGAAATCTTTCAAACTCAGTCAAAAGGTAAACAAGCCCACAAATCAATACCAAACTTTATTACAAATTGGTTAGAACCCTCGGTATATGAGTTTTGTTTTACAGTCGGGCCGGTCGTCTATCGCACCATCAAATCTAGGGGCGAAACCCTAGTCCAAGCAAGGGGCTGCTTCCAAAAGAAAGTAGTAAAAACAACTGCAAATATACTTCACATATTTTGGGTGAAAAGAAAATTGCCTATAACTAATTTCGTTGAGAAACAAACCTGATCTTTCTCTTATGAAGGGTTTCTTGATGGAATCTCTGAATAAATAGAAAGATTGAGTACGGAATTGTATTTTTTAAGCTTTTGCGATTTGAACACAGAACTATGGGCATTATTTTTTCTTTCTTCTTGGCATCGCACTCTGTGCATTCTGCCAGTTTTAATGTGTCTATATTTTGTGTGCAGTCTTCAGTTTCCAGCTTCTTTATAGTCAAAGTCCAGTCTTGGTCAAGTCCAGTCAAATCTAGTCATGCTCTAGGAAGGTAGTGGTGACTTTATTATAAGCTTCGATGGAGTTTTGGAAGCAACACAAAAAGTCATGTTTCACCACATTATATCACTTTCCCACACTCGTGATTGTAATCCGGCACTTTATGAATAAAATACCATTATTTTTATACATAAACACTCGAAAAAACACTAGTTTTGGAAAAAAATACAATGGGGCGACACGACTCTTTCCGCGTTCCCGCCAAAACTCCATGGGCATTATTAGTAAGCTCAAAGTAGCACAAAGAGTTATAGATAGGGCTATGCTCGAGGTTTAGAGGGCTCTACAAGATTGGAGCAGAATTGACGAACTAAAGTTACCGGATTAGCAAGTTGAAGTGGCAGTGGGCATGGCAAATAGCACGCAGAACTGATGACCACCTCAGGACGTCCACCCACAAGGTGGACAGACGACCTAATAAAGACCGCAGGAACGCGCTGGATGATTTTCGCGCGGGGGTTTGGGGCTTTCGTTGGATGGTCTCAATAGCCCTGTAATTTCGCTAGCTGCAGTATCTGCTTATCGCCCAGTGAATAATATCATCATCATCATCTCAGCCGTAGGACGTCCACTGCTGGACATAGGCCTCCCCCATTGAGAAAAAATAAAAACGCCTCGATTTTTTTTTTAAATAAATTAAGTGAATAATACAGCCTAGGTGACAGTGCTTAGCACCAACTTCAAACAGATCAGTAGGTACCTAGCAAGTATAATAATACTTTGTAAAGTAAGTTTGTTTTTCGCTTTTTAGTGCTGATGTTTTATCTTGAAGTCGGTTTTACTTTTTTTTTTAAGTTTTTTGATTTTTAAATTTTTAGTTAATGTATGTTCACGCCAAGAAACACTTGAACAGTATGAGTCTAGCTAGACTCGCTAAGTTTCAAAAACGTCTTGCCAAAGACTATTACATCGTCCACGTAAACAAAAATGTTCATAAAATGAAAACAACTGGGCCAAACTATGTTAAATTTGTATGGGGCCAAATGGCAACTATTCCGCATCAAACAGAATCACGTAAATCGGATCATAAATCTCAGCGTAATCGGTGTACATACATAAAAAAATACCAATCAAGTTGAGAACCTCCTCCTTTTTGAAGTCGATTAAAAACCAACAGACTCCGAACCTTTATATAGGTAATATGGAACGATCTATGTATGGAACACCAAATTTACAATTATATCACTTTATATAAGAGTGACGAGACGAACAAGTCTCCTATCTCATGCTAAGAGTACCTACCAGCTAGAACTTTCGGCTATTCTTAAATTCAATTTCTAAATGTATTTTTATTTGTTACAGGTAAGTTGCCGTAAAAAGGGAAACAATACAAGTATACTCAAGAAATGTCAGGTAATCGCTCAGGAGGTGTACAATATCTTGAAAGTCAGTGTGAATAAATTATTTCTCAATTTAGTTCGTTTTACTTTCGTTAAAAAATATTAATGATATCTTGGATATACATTAAAACTCTTCTAAAGATTGGAACACACAACCAAGGTAAGTATTGATCTATTTTACCCCATTCGTACAGTCATCGTCACTGATCAATTAATCAAAATGAAATATGGTTCGTTTTAAATCATTCAGAGGGGAATCGACGTTTCATTTTATTACAATCGACAAAATTATGTATAACTATATATTTTTTGTAATTGCTGAGTTTACTTATTATATAGTAATCCTAACTAATATTATAATTGCGAATTTGAGTTTGTTACGCCTTCAAACGTAAACTACTCAACAGATTTGGGTGAAATTTCGCATGTACTTTAGGCCTTGGAAAAAGACATAGGACACTTTTCATCATCATCATGATCATCAGTTATCATGTGGTTAAAACCGCAGAGCGCAGCTAGTATTTTTATATAAACGAGTTTACTAAAACAAGTACACACTTAATCGAACATAAATTTTTGATATTTTAGGTAAATCATAGGTAGCGATGATAGCTTAGTGGTTTGCGCGGTCAGTTCACATGCCGGAGGGCGTGGTTTCAAACTCAAACATGAGCTTGAGCTGCCGGTGAAGGAACACATCGTGAGGTGAGGTGGTGGTGAGGTACTTTTACTTGGCTGGCTAGCTACCACTCTCATGTTGAAAATTTGTCGCCAAGCACTAGTGACAGTGGCAGAGATGTAGATATATTTATGTTACTGTTATGTATTCCCATATATGCATGTCCTCGTTATTAACACACCTAGTCTTTTTCTTCCTCTGATCCTTTCCATCCTAAGGTTGCCTGGAAGAGATTGCTTTTAGCGATAAGGTCGCTAGTTGTAACACCAGTTTATATCTTCTGTATTGTATAGTTTTTGGTGTGTACATTAAAGAGTTAATCAATCAATCAGTGTATTTAGGCAGCCTCACTTGAGAGCTAGTTTAATTCCAGGCTAGATGTATTTACCATCTTCGACCACACCATTACTTAACATCAAGTGAACTATGATCCAACACTAGTCAACTATAAAAACAATAATATATATACATATTTCTAACTAGAAAAGAAACATTATATACTTTCTAAAGTTATATGTTTTTAGAGCATATTGTCAGTCTTTCTACACGTGTAGCTTATGGGTTAAGCACACCAAAAAGTCGTACAGCGCCCTGCGTGTCTTATATAACAACGCCTTCAGGTTGTTGTTGAAGCTGCCACGCTGGTGTAGTGCCTCGGGGATGTTTGCAGATGCGCGGATTGATGGCCTCCCAGCGTGTCGCATCCCTGAGGCGCCGCATACGTGGCAGCTCCAACACCTACCTGCAGTTATTCGCCGGGCGGATGGATCTGGATTGCTCAATTATGCAACACTGGACAAAGATGCATATTGAGTATTCCGGATCCAAGCCAAAGCTTAGACTAAGGTAATTTTAATTTTATAAATTTATTCGTTAGTATTTTAATTTTATGGACATGGTCTGTAAAACAATAAAGAAAATATATATATATATATATATATATATATATCTATATCTTTAAACGAGCAATTCTTGTATATATATATATTCTGAATCTCGGAAACGGCTCCAACGATTTTCATGAAATTTAGTATGCAGGGGGTTTCGGGGGCGATAAATCGATCTAGCTAGGTTTCATTTTTAGAAAACGTCGTTTTATCCGTGCTTTCAGCCGAGCAAGGCTCGGTCATCCAGCTACTATATATAAAGTACAATTATTATTAGTAGATAAATAATTGATTGATTCAGGCGTTACTTACCGGAAGTTCATTTTAAGTATTCGTCAGTTATATTTAGATTATAAATGGTAGATTTCCTTAGCAGGAGGTCTACTAGGTAGGCTGTACCACCGCAGGTTCGGTTTGAAGGGTACTGCAGTTAGCGAAATGACAGGGCTGTTGAGATTAACCATCGAAAGTCTCAAAGTAATGAGCGCCAAAGCAGCGATGCCCTAACTAGTTTGATGAACCTTACTAGTTTAGATGGAGTAATTAGTTTTTTGCATCAGGGACCTTTGTATACGCCACCGCACAGACACATGGTGTTGGTTTGACAGATGTACCCTTCAAAACATAAATGCAATCAATTCTTTTAAAAAGACACAAAATGGTCCTTTTAAAAGCACAAAATCTCCGTATAAGTAGCACGTCTTATTGTCGTTCGTTCTCATTAAAATGCCGTCGACGGTAGTCGCTTCAGCTGATATTTTGTATGATCTTGATTTATGCGCAGCGAAACCTTCCGCTAGCTGTTTTAACCGAGATGGATTGACAATGTGACCTAATAATAAGTATTCAAGAGTTATATTTTTAATGTATTTCCACTTAAAAGTAATTTTGATGACAACAGTGACGAGGACTTAATTTAATTTGAATATAATTTTAAATATTTATGTAAACTGAAGGGAATTTTAAATATTTATTTCTAAATATTACTTATTTTTTTTTATGTAAAAGTAATAAGGCGAACGAGACGCTCTCATGGTGGTAAGAGATATCGCCTGTCTATTAACATTGCAGCGATACACAGAACTTTGAGTATTAAAACAAAGTCCAGGGCATCGCGGGTTTGTTTATTTAATTTAAAAATGAAATTACAATTAGCAAACCTAGATTCATAATTAAAACATAATAACAACAAAGAATACATTATACATTTGCTAACCCAAACATTGTACACATAATTGCTGAGATTGCTTGTTTAATAAATCAAACCAGCGTCATCACTGATATTGGAAATTACATAAAATTTAGAAAATAATGTCATTATGTTTGTTTTGTAGTGTTTTATCGGATTCATATCGGAGAGTGTGCTTTAGATCTGCATGCTCTAATTCTCCCATGCCCATTTTTCTATCGGACAGCCAGAAACTCAAAAAAACGACATTATTTTATGATTGACATTCCAAAACCCCGTACTAAACGATTTGAATCTACTTTCATTGTTCGAACGCCTAAAGCGTGGAATACGTTACCCGAGTGGGTGTTCCCTGATAGATACAATCTGGGTGTCTTTAAGTCGAGAGTGAATCGGTATCATAATGGTAAGAAATAACACATGTCCATGACCATTGCAGGAGTAGGTACAAATAACATTATGTAACAAATCAAATTCTAGAGCATTGCTGTGTAAATTCGCTATTATCTGAAATAGGTTTTTTATACAATAATGAAATTAGCTGCAACCCAATGATTAAAATGGTTTTTTGATATTATCATAAATTAACGTAAAATAAATTACATTACAATTTTCAAGAGAAAATAATATAATGTTCCCAACATACTTGAAAGAATACCCTCTCTCATCGAGTAATTAAAAGAAAATAAAATGCAATGTCTCTGAACACACACATTAAATTCGGGAGAAAGCGTTGTCTACCATTTTACGATGAATATTTCTTGTTCTCGATCTTGAATCGTAAATTATTGTATTCAACTCGATCTCAATGATGTTCAGTAAAATAAAAATAAAGTAAATATAGTAGGCATCACACACAGCGCCATCTATCCCCATGGAAGTCAGATGACTGATAGGATAGAATACTTAAACACTTTTTTTGTATATCACACATCATCAGCCATAGGACGTCCACTGCTGGACATAGGCATCCTCAATGGGTTGCCAATACTCGCCACGCTTGGCAGGCGGGTTGGCGAGCGCAGTTAGGTGTGATTGTTCAAGGAAGACGGTGCTGCCCATCTTCCGGATTACATCCCTAAGCCGACTCTTACGGCAACCACGGGTAGAGAGGGTGGCGTACAATTCTTATACAAAACATCCAGACATAGAATAATTATTTGATTATACCACAAAATGTTTGTCCTAAGTGGGAATCGAACCCACGTCCTATCTACTCTAATGAGCATTGTGCATTGTGCAATGAAAGTATGGTAGACCGGCAGCCACGCCGGTATGGTGGCTTTTAGCAGTAGGTCCTCTAGGTAGATACCACTGCAGTAAGAGATATGCTGTCGAGTGTGATGAGAAACCATTACCGCGTCTCGGTGTGTAACTAACGACCACAGATTTAAAAAAGTACAGATAGAATTTTGCAGAGAAAATTCGTGGACTTATTGTCTCTGTAATTTTTGCTGTTTTTTTTTCTAGGTGTTTAACTACAGCTCACCTGATGTTAAGTGACGGTGTGGTCGGAGATGATAAACACACCTAGCCTGGAATGAAACTGGCTCTCAAGTGAGGCTGCCGGAACACTCCGTTAGGTGCGTGGCGGTAGATTTTTACTTGAGGGTGGTAGCTAGCCAGCCGAGTACTAAAAAGTATCCTACCACCACGCTATGGTTTTCTTTCTATGTTTTCCTTCACCGGCAGATCAAGCTCAAGCGCTAGAGGGTGGACGTTCATGCCCCAACAATGAGCGTAATATGCCCGTAAAGGAAAACATCATGACGAAATCATAGCATGGCGGTAGAGTACTTTCTATTTAGTACTCTACTGGCTAGCTATCACCTTCAAGTTGAAAATATTCCGCTAAGCGACGGTATGTTCTAGCGGAGCCAGTTCCACCTAACGGTCTCTTTAAATCACATGAGTTGACGTCAAACACTTAACCTGTCAACTATAATAAAATACAAATACCTTGATGCATTAGTGTAAAAGGCCTTAGCGTATTTGAGTTCGTGTAAGTTGAGTAAACATTGTAGGACCAAGATACTCATTTATATATCTACTATACTATATCTGTACTTTTTTTCTAATCTGTGTCAGCGAAATTACAGGGCTAATGAGCGCTGAAGCGGAGATGCCCTAGCTTTTATTTAGTTCTCTTCTCCAAGAATCTTGAGCAGAGTATATTTCTGTATTATCATCAAGAAAGCAGCTCGTTGATCTTACTACTGTTTAATTTTATTATTATATATAGGCTTTTTTTTTTCTTCAAGAAAGAGGTCAGTCGTCGGATCCAACTTGGCTGGGCAGCGTTCGGAAAACTGCGCAACGTTTTTTTTCGTCTGATATACCTCAGTGCCTCAAGTCGAAAGTCTTCGACCAGTGTGTGTTATCAGTGATGACTTATGGCGCTGAAACGTGGTCTCTGACTATGTGGCTTCTTGATAAGCTGAAAATCACACAACGAGCTATGGAGAGGGCTATGCTCGGAGTTTCCCTACGAGATCGAATCTGAAATGAAGAGATTCGTAGACAAACTAAAGTAGACGACATAGCCCAGCGGATTAGCAAGTTGAAGTGGCAGTGGGCAGGGCACATAGCACGCAGAACTGATGGCCGATGGAGCTGCAAAGTTCTGGAGTGGAGACTACGGACCGGCAAGCGCAGCGTAGGACGTCCACCCACAAGGTGGACAGACGACCTCATAAGAACCGCAGGAACGCGCTGGATGCGAGCCGCTTCCAACCGGTCTTTATGGAAGTCAATGGGGGAGGCTGTCCAGCAGTGGACGTCCTACGGCTGAGATGATAATGATGATGATGATGTAGGCTTTCGACCACCACGTCACCCGATGTGAAGTAATGATGCGGTTAATTCTCACCGTTAAAAGTAAGAGAAATATTTTGCACAGTTTTTCTATTTATTCTAATATTATAAATGCGAATGTGAATTTGTTTCTTACGCTTTCACTCCTTAACTTCTCAACCGATTATCATAAAGTTTTGCATCCACATCATCAGGTACAGAAAAAGATATAGGGTACCTTTCTTTGTACATACAGAAAAAAATATTTTCGAGGGATAGAAAAATTTACATCCGAGGTAAATCTAGTTAGTTACAGTTTGACAGTCTTCTTGGCTTATTGCTAGTTTATCTGCTCTATGAGTTGTAGGGCTTGGGTTCGATTTCCATCAAACATTTTGTGGTATAAACAAATGTTTGTTCTGTGTCTGGGTGTAAAAAAAATAATCTGACTTCCATGGTACTTTGCTTAGTTTGAGATCAGATGGCGCTGTGTGTTTTGTCCTACGATATAATATTTGTAGTGAAGATAGCTCAGTGTTTAGCACGGTCGATTCACACGCAGAAGTAAGTTCAAATCCCAACAATTAGCTAAAATTTCCTGTAAAGAAAAACATATCGTGAGGAAGCTATAGGTTGGTGGTAGGTTACTCTCTAGTTCTCAACTGGTTAACTACCACCTATAAGAATCTGCAGCCAAATATCTAACGGTATGTTCCGGCAGTCTCACTTGAGAGCTATATCCATTCCAGGCTAGATATATTTACCGTCTTCACACCATCACATTGAGTAAGGAGCTATCCACAAATTACGTCATAAAGAATTTCATGGTATTTTTGACCCCTCCCCCGTCCCTGTTCTAACGTCACATATTTAGCAATTTTCCATCACATCATCAGCCATAGGACGTTCACTGCTGAACATAGGCCTCCTCTTGGGGGGGTTTTGCCAATACTCGCCACCCTTAGCAAGCGGGTTGGCGAGCGCAGTTAGGTGTGATTGTTCAAGGAAGACGCTGCTGCCCATCTTCCGGATTACATCTCTTAGCCAATTCTTACGGCAACCACGGGTAGAGTGGGTGGGGTACAGTTCTTACGCCGGCACCACCTCAGCAAATTCCATCAGGAAACTATTAAATCAAAACATCAATTTCTTTCGAAATCAAATTTATTTCTATTTAAAATATTTTTTAATAAATAAAATAAACTAGTAAACTAAACATAAATTGTTAAAACAGATTGAAAATATTCTGAAGTTATTCGTTAATAGTAAAAATCTTTGAAATGTGACGTCACAAAATTTAGGACCCGTCCCACCCTAACGTGTGACATAATAAAAAAAGGTATCATTGGTTTCTTGGCGAGAGTCGTTCGACTTCGCACTTATAGTAGCGCGCACCTCACCGCTCACCTACCGTTATTTATTGAGAGTCATGAATACAAAATAGACTTGACTTGTATTTTGCTTCGTTCTTTTTCAGTGTTTATTGTTTGTTTACGTATATCTAGGTCGGAGTTGGTGTCTTTAGCGTTAAGGTTGAGAGTTACAGCGTGAGTTTGATATTGAAATAAGGATTCAAATGAACGAGAGTTTCTTTTTGACGTCGCATTTTGTGCATTTTCCAGCTGAAAAACAGCAAAACAGCTGTAATAGATCCATCTATTTTTTTTAAATCTTAACAGATTTGCCAGCGGTGTAATAGCGTACTAATCTATACAAAAAAAGTAATATATTAACAACATTGAGAAGCTTTGATAAAAAAATTCTTTACTTCATGTCAATTGTCAAAGTCAATGAAATGTGTCAAAATATTATTTTTTATTTTACATTTTTTATTTTATTATTATACAGCCAATGTTATGACGTCATCGCTAACAAAAGTTTGAAAACGTATTAAAAATCAACTAACGCATAAAAAGCCAAAATATTAAAATTAGTTTCATAAAATAAAGTTTACTATCAGAAAAAAAATATAAAATAAATACCAAAAAAAAACTTTACATAAGTACCGAATTACCTACGTAAGTCATTGAGGGGTAGAGCCAGTAAAGTCGGTCGGTCAGCAAATATCACGATTTTTGTGACATAAACGGCTATAACTTTTTTTAGGATAACTAAAAAGTTTTTTTTTTTAACAGCTACAAGGAATTGTAAATTTGCGTATATGGTTTTAATTTCAAGTCGATATCTTCACGCGTTCCCGAGACAGAAGGTCTTGACGGGCGGACAGACGGACAACAAAGTGATCCTATAAGGGTTCCATTTTTTTTCCTTTTGAGGTACGGAACCTACAAATATAGAATCTGCAGTTACACTTTAACATTCAATGCCCCTTAAAATTTCTCGAAATGATCACTGTTTCTAAATAAATTTACGGGGTGGAAAATCTAGCTTCCATTTTAAATTGAATCTGGTTTCTTAGGAAGGTATTTTCTTAGAAGATGTAAGATAACCTGAGACGGCGTCCATTGCCTGCTGATTTATTTCCTCTCTCCTTATTGCTTCCAATAAACAGTGTTGTTGTAATCCTGAGAGAATGTTTCGTTGGAACTTATCGTGTACAAATAAATTGCTAAGGTTATCAATACGTGAACATTGATAAAACATACTTAACTTATTTTTAATGTTTAAATATGTATATGTTATATGGTAAAACAATGTTTATTATGTATTATATTCACACATTTTTTTGTACTGAAATATTTTTATATTGACATATTTTATATTGGCAGTATTTTTATATTGACATGTTTGTATACTTTGACATTTTGTTTTTATTTCATTGACATTGTAATCTGTGTACTAAAACTCTTACATTTAATGATACAATGGAAAAAATGATATTACTGAATTGACTTGTAACGTTGGTGTTGTCAATAAAATATTTGTATTAGTATTAAAAAAATATTGTTTTTACTTTATTAATCTACATTTAAAGTAATAAATCCAGTGACAAAAATGTGTTGCAAAATTTTTCGAAATATTTGTATTTTTTTTACCAATAGGCATGCGTTTGGTCACAGTTTCACCTGAATAAATTAATATTTAAACAGAAAGTAATTACTATAATTTTATAATTCACTTAAAATTATATAAAAAGTCGATTTAAAATTCGGTGCTTAGGTTGTAGGTATAAATTATGTTTCGTTTTTTATTAAAACAATTATTATTAGACTGCTGCCACTCAGGACAAGCATTTTGTGGTATAATTATGAATGTTTGTTCTGTATCTGGGTGTGCTGTATAATATATAATAAGTACGTATTTTCAACAAAAAAAAGTATTTAAGTATTCTATCAACTATCAGGCCTCCATAGTACCTACCAAGCTTTGCTTAGTTTGGAATCAGATGGCGATGTGTGTAATGTTCTAAGATATTTATATTTATTTTTCACATGTATGTTTGGTGTACAATAAAGTTATATTCTATTCTACGTTTTTTTTTTTAAATATTTATCACCTTTTAAAGAGTCCATTTTTTTCTTCAAATTCTAAAGGCATAATTTTTAAGACGTAAACTAACATTTTAAATTTAATCTTTTATCTAAGTGGGTACGTTATTCTTCTGTAACGAAACGTATCTAAATGTGAAACGACCTTGAAATTTCACTCTCAATTCTCGTCATTATTAAATCGCCACCTAAAATGTTTCAAACTCACAAAAAAGTAACGTGAAATTGTTGATACAGTGGTATTATTTAAAAAAAACACTTGAAAAATAGAAGTGAATTATGTACATCAAACGAGACACTGTACACACCTACTCGAAATTCAGTTAGACATGATCTTGCTTGTATTTTTATAAGCTCTATGGACAAAGTTGCAAACCGTACAAACATTACACTTAGCAACATTGCAAGCGCACCCTAAAGTATAAACATTATGTTTTAATTAAACTTAAACGCTGCTATCCTAACTAAATAACGTAGAAAGTAACCCCTCCCATATCGAACTCCAGAACTTGAAAACTACCTCGTTTCAAACTCAGCCGTAAGAACATTCTACCTTGGCCTAGTTCTAAGCCAATGGATAACAGGCTTCGGGAAACGATATTGTCAGTACCCTAGCTTGAATAGCTGGTGCACATTCTCTAGCTACGCTTTTCCACGTTTCCACGGAAAAGTGTTCTGCGGAATGTACGTACATAGCGACATCTATAAAATAAGCATTTTTTATTACGGGAACCAACACCCTTATCTATCTAAATATATATAACTCAAAGGTGACTGACTGACTGACTGACATAGTGATCTATCAACGCACAGCCCAAACCACTGGACGGATCGGGTTGAAATTTGGCATGCAGGTAGATGTTATGACGTAGGCATCCGCTAAGAAAGGCTTTTGATTAATTCTACCCCCAAGGGGATAAAATAGGGGATGAAAGTTTGTATGAAACTTTGTCAATTTTAAACCAATCGGGCTGAGACTTTGCATGCATAAAGCTACTATTACGTAGGCATCTAGCGCGGGTGAAACCGCGGGGCACAGCTAGTTGGCTATAGGTACATGAATACGTAACTCAGTGGAATTTGAGCTAGCGTGAAATTGTATTCTCTGTGTCTACGTTATAAATTTAAAAGTTATCGTTATATATATAAAAAAAGATAATTTATATATCTTTTTCTTTTATTTAAAAATTACACTCCACAAACACCGGGGTCCGTGACCTTTGTTAACTTGGAATTAAATATTTTTTTTACAATATAGGAAGAGTTAAGTTATTCAAATGAATCTTAATTTAGGGTTAAAGTACTAGTTTTTGTGTATACCGCGAGCAGACTAGCGACCCATAGCGATATCAGATAAATTATCTTTAAATAATTTGATTTGTAACTATGCCATTACCCGTCTCAAACAAGTGTCTTTTTATGTAAAAGTAATAAGACGAACCAGCTCTCTTGTGGTAAGAAATAACGCATGTCCATAATCATTCAGCGATACACAGATTTTTGAGTAGTATAACAAAGTCGGCATTTCTGCTGTGGCGCTCATTACTTTGAGATATTCTATGGTAAGTCTCAACAGCCCTGTAATTCCGCTAACTGAAGTACCCTTTAAACGGGAACACAGTAATGTATACGCTCCTGCTTGGTGACAGGATATTTTTACTGCGGTGCTAACTACCTAAACAACCTCCCACTACTACTAGAGATCTACTACCAATCACCAAGTAATCTATTTTTGTATGAATTTTCTATAATAAAAAAGCGTAACTTCTATAATAAATTTACATTATTCTTGTATCTAACAAGCTGGGTGTCTTCAAGTCACGCTGGAATCGGTTTCTTCTAGACTATCGTGCTCCATCGGAGACCGCATCTGCGCTTAACATCATTCCAAATGGCAATTAAACACAAACCTATTGGAGTGTTCAAGATATATATTTAGTGTAATTCCGCTTAAAAGTCGTGTTGCTTACAACAGTAATGAGAATTTAAATTGAAATTTGATTTGAATAGGCAAAACTACACATACTCAAAATGATCTTCCACAAATCAACGCCTGATAACAAACCTATTTATTAACAACAATTTTAATTGATTTGTGTTACCTTGTTAAATTTTTAACTAAATAGCAGAAGCCGTAACACTGATTTCCACGACAGATTCTCGTTTTATCTGGAACTACCCGGGTAGAGGATTAAGTTATTTTTTAAAGGAATCAAAGGCGGGTGAGAAATAAAGGGTCTTATCGTTAAGATTGATTTGAGGTTCAAAGGAACGTTATAGAGTCAAGCGGTTTGTATCTATATATTGGTTACTGTAGAGATGTTCTTTGGAGATGAGATTTCTAAGGATATTGTCGCTTTTCTTGAAAAAAGGATCATATAAACCTTTTTGGTATTTATCAGTACCTATCAAATATCCTCGTTTTTAAGAGCGTTCCCAAAACACCTTGTATAGTAATATCGTCATATGATTTTCAGTGCCGAGGTCTAGATCGTCGCTGTGCTCGCTAGAGTGATTAGTGAGTGATTAATTATTTCCTGGTAAATCTCCTTAGCAAGAGATCGTCTATATATCAACGCACTATCAGATATATTGCTACCAGGCAATGGAGTTAAACATTACTATATACCGGTTGGAAGAGTGCTTGCAGCTAACGAAATTACACGGATATTTACACTAAACATCGAATGTCGCCAAAGCAGCGATGACCTGGACTTTTTTTAGTGACGACTCCATTAAAATAGGTCTTTACCTATGAAATTGCCGTTCTGCAGTACTGGCCATTTGTTTAGCTAAGAATTCTAATATGAAATTAATTTTGTTTTATAAACATAGAATTCTTTTTCTAAAAGTAGTAATTTGTTTATTGATTAGTGTTATGTTTTCATCTCATTTGAATCTTTTTCGTCATCATGGATACGGATATATAAAATTTGAGTAATTATCGAATATGAGTACCTACTGTTGTGGCAGCAACGCGGCACAAGCGGGACGCAATATCAACGACATTTACGGAGCTAACACTACAAGCCGACGCACCGCCTTTTATTGGTTTACCCGCTTCCGTTCTGGAAATTTCGACCTGAAAAATTAAAGTTAATCATAGTACGGTGCGCAGCCTTACGCACCAAATAGCGCAAGACATAACTACCATACGCAGACTACGCAGTAACTGTTATCTAATCTGGGACCGCGCGCGGCTACCATGTCATATTCGGTGCGCGTGATTTGAGTGTCCATATTTTTGTGTTTGCTCAGGATAATTAGGTCAAATATTAACCACCTATTTTTTATTATTATTTAGAACGACAATCGAGTACTGAACTCTCTGTATCAATATTGCTGATGTTCAAACTTTCACGGTGTACAAGAACCCGTCTGTTCTAAGAATGTTACCTGAAACCCTTGTAGCAATATTGCCGATGTTCAAACTTTTACGGTGTATATAAGAACCAGTCTGTTCTAAGAATTTAACCTTGGAACTATTCACACAAGAAACATTAATATGATACATGACTCACTTCGAGATAATTGCTTGTATCCAGCCACCGTGAACAATTTGCGGTCACGTGTAGATGAACGTCGTGGAGACTAATCGTTAATTATACGATTGTAATGTTGGTAATCTACATTTCTGCAGATGTTAGGAAAACTAGGCAATTTAGAAATGGGCAGTTTTGTGATGCTTTTTTTTTAACTGACTAGGTACACTTTACTTCTAAGTAATAAGGAAAACGGGACTAATAAACGACGATGATTGACTTTATATTTTTTTAGTATAATTATTTTTTCACAATCTGAAGATCCTGTTTTTAAAATATTTAACTTAAACTTTTTTTATTCGTAATAAGTTTGCGTTTGACCACGCCCTGCCTGATTTTAAACAGGACTACATGTAGTAACTTGTAGTCTAACATAAAATTTTATGTTAAAAAATCTTGTTAAACTTTTTAAAGTCTTTGAATATGATCGTTGTTGAATCAACTGAAACAACATAAACCACAAACGTCATCTTCAAAAGTAATCTTCTATGACAATCCAAACCTTTTTTTATCAAATATAAATTTTATTCGAAAAGACGCGTGTCGCCTGAGTCATTAGAGTAAAAGGTTTAACGAGAAATGAGGCGGTCCGGCCACATTCCGGCACTTCTGGCGCAATTTTTTTACCGTACACAAAATTTGTGTACCTACCGTAGGAAAAGGTCGGTTCCGGGAACCGACGGATTATATAATTGTCTAAAATTGTTATATTCACAAATAAATAAATTGAAATTGAATCATTTAATATTTTCTTATAAGTATTTTAGTAGACTACTCTAATACTTACTTACCATACGGAGAACGTCTAGTCTCAAAATTGCTAGTGGCGTAGCAAATAATAACAGAGAACATTTTCAAAAATGATAGACACTAAAAGATAATGGACGCCCAACAATATAATATTCAGAATATACGGTCCAATTAAATAGTTTTTTTAATGTAATGAGTCGAACTAGACGCTCTTCTGATGGTAAGACATAACGCCTGTCTATGACTATTGCAGCGATACATAGAACTTTGAGTAGCAAAACAAAGTACAGGGCATAGCTGCTTTGGCGCTCATTACTTTGAGACATTCGATGGTTAGTCACAACAGCCCTGTAATTTCACTAGCTGCAGTACCGTTCAAACCAGAATACCGTTATGTTTGCATAGTAGTGCTTGACGGCAGAATATCTGGTTGGTGGTACCTACCTAAACGACCTCCTGCTTAGATCTACCACCATGTAAATTTAAGTCAGCGTTTGACCACTGATTCGTTTGATAGTAAGCGATTATGTGTTCGAAATTAATACACGCAAATTTAAAAGATCTAAATGAACTCTGTAAAATAACAAAAATAATAATTTCGGTATAAACTCAGTAAAATTCATCTCTATTGTTTACTATTGTGGTAAAATATTTACGTGTATAAGATAGAACGCTTTTGAATTCAGTCCTGTTCGGGCTGTGAAAGGAGGCTTTATAAGAAGGTCTGTCACCTACAGTTAAAAGTAATATAAAAGCAGTTTAATTTAGATATTGAATTATTTTATCATGTAATATTTGAAGATCAACAATATTTACAACATTATTTTGAGTGAATTAAAAGATTTATTTAATTCTAGCGCTAATAAAGTTGTACTTATTAACAATAATAACATAAAAATAACAACTAAAAAATGTCTTAAATTATTATTTACAAATTTTAAAAAACGGAAACTAATCTAATATTTAACAAGAGGAGCGAAATGTGGCCAAAATGCTGGCAGCTGCCAGCATTTTGGCTGGAAGCATGCTGGCTTCGGTCAATATCTTAGCACGCTGGATGGCACTGCTAAGTTTTTGACCGAATTTGATGCCAGCATTCTAGTCATTTCACGCCTCCTTTAAACGTTTGCCAGATCCCTATATAGTTCATGATCGGCCGGCTAATATACAATATAGGAGCTACAACTAAATAAATTAATTATTAATGTACCCTACTATTTGGCGGCAAAATATCTGGTAATGGTACCAACCTATATGATCTATATTTCTTGACGTCAATTAAAAATATAAGTTATTTTTCTTAAGTACCTACTCATAATTAGAAAGGCTTTTTTCCTATATAGCCCTTTCTCTGAACCTTACATTTCCTTGAGTTGTAATATTTTTTAGCTCCAATTGCCCAGTAGTTAGCGAAGTCAGTTCACACGCTGAAGGGCGTGGGTTCAAACCCCCAACAATGAGTTTGAGCTGCCGTTGAAGGAAAACATCGTGAGGAAACCATAGCGTGGTGGTAGGGTACTTTCTAATACTCGACTGGCTAACTACCACACGCAAGTTGAAAGTCTGTCGCCAAGCAAATAACGGTATGGCTAGGTGAGTTTACCATTTTTTTTTGTCTATGATTGCACCACACAAATGTAATATTTGATGAATTTATCAGACTAAAACTATTTACTTCCACAAAATTTAATTATTTTATTATTGATTTGCGATAATTTAAGCCTATATTAGGCCTAAATTAAGTCGTAAAAAGTTACAATTATAATAGGAAAGCGTATGTAAATCAATCAAAGTTTGTATGGCGAACCTTAAAATGAGATGATCTGGTCAAACACGTAGCTTGTCAATCATAAACAAATATATATATATATATATATATCTGTAATTTCCCATAAAATATGATTGTGTTAAATGTGTTCCCGGAAGCTGTATTATCACGTGACTTCCCGTGTCATGATATTACATAATTTTATATACCTACATTTTCCTCTTCCCTTGTTTTTTCTGTTGTTAGTAAATCTTATTAATATCAGAATTACATTATTATTTGGTTACAGAAATTGCTTCGTGTCATAAACGATTAGATAGGGTTATAAGCGTGAGCTCTACTAACCCGAAAGGAGGTTGTAATATTATTTATTAGGAATTATTTTTTTATTTTATTTGTAACAATGATAGCTCATTGGTTAGCGCGGTTGGTTCGCATGCCAAAGGGCGTGAATTCTAACTCAACAATGCGGTTGAGCTGCCGGTGAAGGAAACCATAGCTTGGTGGTAGGGTTTTTTCTAGTACTCGACTGGCTAGCTACCACTTTCGAGTTAAAAATCTGTCGTCAACGACCTATGTGTGTTTCGGCAGCTTCACTTGAGAGCCAGTTCCATCCCAGGGTTGGTGTATTTACCATCTTCGACCACACCTTTACTTAACATCGGGTAAGCTGTTGTCCTACCTGCCGTGGTGGTGCCGGCGTAAGAATAGTACCCTACCCTCTCTACCCGTGGTTGCAGTAAGAGTCGGCTAAGGGATGTAATCCGGAAGATGGGCAGCAGCGTCTTCCTGGAACAATCACACCTAACTGCGTTAACCCGCCTGCCAAGCGTGGCGAGTATTAGCAAAACCCCCCCCCAGGAAGAGGCCTATGTCCAGCAGTGGACGTCCTATGGCTGATGATGTGATGTGAAGTTGTCAAAAACGTTGCCTGTCAACAATAAAAAAGTATCAAGATTAATAAATATTTTTCTTGCTTTAAAATGGCAACATTTTTTAGTACATTTTTTTTTAAACTAACAGAATAAAGTCGACAAAGTAACGCGCCTATAAATTCGTGTATCAAAACGCGTCCAAATTATTATTCAAACACAAAACGTAGGCGCCGTATCTCATCTCGTCCCATGGCTTCCCGTAGATTGCAAGTCGGAGCACGCGATGCCTCAGGGATACGGGAGGCAGCAATTTTTCAAATCGCGCCTCATTTCCATGCACACTTGTGGGCATGTTGATTTCCTTAATAGATCAAAGTAAAGGGACCGTTAACGACATAAAACATTTTGTAGTCTGCGTCTCTTTGCTGAGAGGTGTACGTGGATTAGAGAAGACCTTTATACACATTTAGATAGTAGATACTTTTTGTTGTGCACAACAAAAATGAAAAAAGAAAATAATCTTCAAAATAATTACAAGTGGCGGACTTATCGCTCAAAGCGAAATAGTAGCGATAATAGCTCAGTGATTAGCGCGGTCGGTTCGCATGCCGAAGGGCGTGGGTTCAAGCCCCAGCAATGAGCTTGAGCTACCAGAAAACATTGTGAGGAAACCATAGCGTGGTGGTAGAGTACTTTTTAGTACTCGGCTGGCTAGCTACCACCCTCAAATCGAATATCTGCCGCCAAGCAGGTGTGATGATATAATCCGGCAGCCTCAATTGAGAGCTAGTTCTATTCTAGACTAGTTGTGATTTACCATCTTGAACCACACCGTCACTTAACATCAGGTGAGCTGTGGTCAAACACCAATCTTGTCAAACATACGAAAAAAACTACTTAGTTCATCTCTTAATAAAATAAAATAAAAACCGGCTAAGTGCGAGTCGGACTCGCGCACGAAGGGTTCCGTTTCATTTATCTATAAAAACGGCAAAAAAATCATGTGTGTTGTATAAGAGCCCCGCTTAAATATTTGTTTTATTTTAATTTAATTAATAATTTTTAAAGTGAATATACAACTAAATATTTCAAGCGTCTATCTGTTGCCGTCATCAATATCGAACAAAAACGAGGGAAAAATCATGTTTTTGTATGGGAGCCCCCTTAAATATTTATTTTATTCTATTTTTTTAGTATTTGTTGTTATAGCGGCAACAGAAATACATCATCTGTGAAAATTTCAACTGTCTAACTATCACGGTTCATGAGATACAGCCTGGTGACAGACGGACGGACAGCGGAGTCTTAGTAATAGGGTCCCGTTTCACCCTTTGGGTACGGAACCCTAAAAACCTTAATAAGAGTCAGAATAAAAACTGCAACATTAAAGAGGTAGTTTCCTTAAAGATTTTGTTATTATGTCAGTAAAGAAGCAAATACGGTAAAGACTGCATTATGAAATAAGAAATTGTGAAGAAGATTTCCTTTATTCAGATTCAGCGCGTTCCGTTTAAACTAAACAGGATTGCATTTCGCCTAGAAGCTTAGATTCTTTTAGTTTGCATTTCCACGGACGATTTTGTCGCGTAAGCTCTTCTATACGGAACAATGCATATTAAAGTTTTCTCTAGAGCTCTGCTCCGTGATTGGATTTTTTAAAATTTGTCCCTATTTTTTATACCTACTCAAAATATTGTCAGAGATCATAGTTATAGTCACGGCAGCCTCATTTGAGAGCCAGTTCCATTCCAGGCTAAGCGTGTTTACCATCTTCGACCACACCGTCACTGAGCACCATCAGGCACAGCGTCACCTTCAGGTGAGCTGTGGTCAAACACCTAGCTTGTTAAACATAAAAAAAAGTCGATGTGCGTGTAATCCAAATTACTTTATTCCAATGCCTCACTGGAAATACCTTATGTATTTAAAAAAATAAAGCATCTAACCATCAGATGTCGCAAAGTAAATAAGATCAAAGGTACTGTACCTTTATTTGTTACTCAAAGTTCTGCGAACCATTTCAATGGTCATCGATAGGCGTTATCGCTTACCATCATTAGAGAGTTACGTTTATATCACTACTTGTACAAAAAACCCTCAAAGAGATATCCACGTTTCAATCCATGGACCAAGTGCTAAGGTCTTAATCCATGCAAGTCTTAACAGATCATCATCATCATCGCAGCCGCAGGACGTCCACTGTTGGACATAGGCCTGGACTTCCATAAAGACCGGTTGGAAGCGGCTCGCATCCAGCGCGTTCCTGCAGTCATATTAGGTTGTTTGTCGTCCTTGTGGGTGGACGCCCTACGCTGCGCTTGCCGGTCCGTGGTCTCCACTCCAGAACTTTGCAGCCCCATCGGCCATCAGTTGCTAAGTCGGTTAATTTAGTCGGTTACATTTGTGATTCGATCTCGAAAAGATTGATTTATTCTCGTTTCTTTACAGGTGAATTGTAGTTGAAAACCCAAAACAAACAAACTATTATGCTTCATTCGACAAACAGTTTGATTTAGCTGCAAGAGAAAAAGGGCTAAAAAAGGCAAACATTTATTTTCACTGTAAACCGTAATTTAAAGTCACTTTCATTCAATCATAAGCGCCTCTACAATCATTCAACACTGTTCCACTTAAACGTTACTCTTCAAAAGTCTGTAAACACTTGCCACTTCACTGTAGCACACTTCACATTTCACAGTGAAAGTGATATACACATCATCTCCGATTTTATGACACCGATGCGTAATTTTGGCAGGAAACATTTTGTTTTATTGCGCCCCGTAGAGTAATTTTAGGAAATTGTTGGAAAATAAAATTATGTCCTGTGTTTTTATGGCTAATGACAGTTTCAGCGCTTTGGCAAATATCTAAATCGAAGTTGTACCTGAAAAAGTAAAGCTCACTAAAAGGCTAGTCAAATTTATATCGGAAGATAATTCATATAACGCCATCTAACCTCAGACTAAGCAAACAACCTGAAGAGTTTAAAAATCTATAACCCAACTGCGATTATAATAGCTATAATTAAAGGAAACATCTTTTTGAACAAATTTATTATTCCTAATTGAATATAAATATATAACTTATTTATGTTTTTGTAATCCTCTGTTAACTGTCTTTATTTATATACCCTACTTGATTACCCTATTTGACACATTACTATTCTTAATTTTATTTTAAAACCCCCTCTAAGGGCACTTGGGTTATTGATACGAATCTAACGATACCTAATTTGTCGTGATCCAATCAGCCGTTTGGAAGATACGAGGTAATAAAGAAATTTATACAAGATATGCGTGAAAAACATAACCCTTCCTTGGCACTCGGGTAAATAGTAATTATGGAGATCATATAACTGATAGAATAATTAGAACTATACTTTTTTTTTGCAAATATATACAAAGCATCCAAACACAGAATAAACTTGGAAAAAACATACATATTCGTCTCATAAATGTTTACCCTAGATGGGAATCGAATCTATGCCTTATAGCTTAAGAAATAGATCAATTACCAAATGAGCGAACAGGACAGTTAATTTCATAGATCTATACAAAATGTATATATAAAATAAAAATTAAATAATCCTTGGGGCGTTGTAATTGTAAACATGTAGTAACAATGTACTTTACTAAGTACACTGTAAGTACACAGTAAGTTTAGTGTATTTAAAATCTTTAAATTAAAATTGATGTTTATCACAAACAGTAATGTTTTGGCAGATTCAGAAAGAATCACTTCGCTTGACTTTACTTGGTGGTAGATCTTAGCAGGAAGTTTCATTACTTAGTGCTCATTACTTTGAGACTTTCGATGGTTAGTCTCAACAGCCTAGTAATTTCGCTAGCTGCAGCACCCTTCAAACCGGAACACTGTAATGCTTACACACTGCTGTTTGGCAGAACTACTGTTCCGTACTTTTGAGATCGTCTAGATACCATATATAAATATATATACCAGATAATACATATATACCATCATAAATCAGAAAATCTTGTAATAAACTTCACAATCAAGAAAAACAAGATAAATATCGCGGTATATCGGTATCATTGGCGGGCAAACTTGTGCGATATCCGTATAACTTTTACAAGAACAAGTTTTAGTACCTACAATATACAACGTGCAAGTCTATAGGCAGAGAGACGGTGGACTTTTCTATAAATATTTTTATGAATACGATCGTCGTAACAAAAATGAGATATTTTCACTGTCTTAAACTGTGTACAATTTAAGTTGATAAATATTTAGTAGAATCAATTATAAGACTGTCACGCATCATCAGCCATAGGACGTCCACTGCTGGACATAGGCTTCCTCCTGGGGGGGTTTTGCCAATACTCGCCACGCTTGGCAGGTGGGTTGGCGAGCGCAGTTAGGTGTGATTGTTCAAGGAAGACGCTGCTGCCCATCTTCCGGATTACATCCCTTAGCTGACTCTTACGGCAACCACGGGTAGAGAGGGTGGGGTACTATTCTTACGCCGGCACCACCACGGCTATAAGACCATAATTTGCATGTTTTTTTTTATAGATTCTTTTTTTGCACGCGTGTTTGATCTTCTTGTTTAATTTTGATAGTGAAAGCTAGAGCTTACAGGGTTACCGATATCATTGTATTTCTTTACACTAAGCAATAGAGTTATTTGTATTTGTATTTGGCGTGCCGTGGTGGTGCCGGCTTAGTACCCCACCCTCTCTACCCGTGGTTGCCGTAAAAGTCGGCTAAGGGATGTAATCCGGAAGATGGGCAGCAGCGTCTTCCTTGAACAACACACTTAATTGCGCTCGCCAACCCGCCTGCCAAGCGTGGCGAGTACTGGCAAAACCCCCCCAGGAGGAGGCATATGCCCAGCAGTGGACGTCCTATGGCTGACGATGTGCGATGTGCGATGTGTAGTTGGCGAGTAAGCATCAAACACAAGCCTAACGTGAAAGTTTGTCTGTGTGTATTATGTTTGTTACATCTTTACGCTGTAACGGCTAAATACCTAAAATTAGTTTGAAAAGCCATCTAGGCTTCGTCGAGATTTTAAAATAGCCCAAAGAAAAGCCCAATTCATCGTTTAATGATTAGATATCTAAACTAGTAATATAGCTGGATCTATCGACGTTCGTTTTTACTAACATTCTTCGATTTAAAATCGTAATAATTTTTTGTCAGTAGGTGAGATATTTGGTCCCATAGCTCCCGGTCTATTAATACGGCTGTGCTGTACAAGTTTGTTGCTACTTACATTGTTTATAGGAACACGAGGACGTTTTGTAGTAAGTTAGCTTCTTACAGTTGTTACGTATTGAATTTCTTGGTACATGGCTTGTGGACATGGACAAGAGTTTGAAACGAAATTTCTCAATATTCAATGGTATCGCCGCGTAGGTGGCGTGTCCGTTGCGTTAAAGGGACGGGAATTCGTACAGAGTCTTGCGACCCAGGTGTAGAAATTTGAAGTAGTAAAATTATGTGTAGTTT
Organism: Biston stratarius; assembly: GCA_950106695.1. NCBI lineage: Eukaryota > Metazoa > Arthropoda > Insecta > Lepidoptera > Geometridae > Biston > Biston stratarius. The sequence goes on from OX467108.1 coordinate 4,532,472, forward strand.
TAGATTAACTGCTTGCCCGGGGCAGAAGAAAATTTTGCCGCCCTCTAATTCAAGTATTCCAATTTAAAAGTATATAATAATTTTACTAGTACTACGTAATATAAAGACAAATGAAAACATGTTTCCAATCAAATTCACAAGCTTCGTATGAAACGCGAATTTCATTTCACAGTTTATAGCAGACACAGATATATCTGGGAGGTAAATTCTGGATTTATGTCCAATGCCCGGGTAGAAATGCTACTGCGAAATAATATATTTCTAAAGTATCTTTATTCTGTTTTAATCTTTAAAGATTCAAAAACATAACTCTCGCTATTGGTTAATTTTCTATATAGCATTATATTTTTTCACAGTAATGAGACGTAACACAGTTTTAGGCGCAGGAAAAAGACTAATGGAAGAAGTTGAGACCTTTACCCAAGAACGAGATAAATGATTGATTAACTCTTTGTTGTCCACGCCAAAATCAGAGAGACCTGAACCAGACCAGACTACCGGACCAGATCGATGCAGGTTAAATTTAAAAGTGTCCCAACACAGCCTTGTACATACTTTGTTTTGATCTGGGTATTTACGAGTGCAATGGGCAGGAAGAATACTTTATCATAACGAGAATTCAGTTTCCTTGCTCGTTTTTATAATAGAAAGAAAGAGAGATAACGAAAGAAAGAAGAGACAAGTTTTGGGCACACATTGGCTTGATGGAGTAAAAATATAGCAAAAGACAGTAAGTATCAGAAAATGAAATCTGGAAATTGGATTTAATGTTTTAAGAAAAGCTACAGCTAAGTGCATACCAAAAATAGAAAAAAAATACAGAAAATAAAATAATCTTATGGGCTATTGCCGTAAGTAGCCTTATCGCTAAAAGCGGTCTCTTTCAGGCAACCAAGAATGGAAAACGCGGTACAGCTTACGAATAGACGGGAGTGATGTTGTAACAATATTAAGATAAAAAAAAATAGAATGGATGATGACAAATATGAAATAAGAAAGCAGATTCCCTCCAATAAGTATTCATTTAGCGATGATAGCTCAGTGGTTGATGTCATCGGTTCACACGCCGTGTGGGTTCAAACCCCAACAATGAGCTTGAGCTGCCGGTGAAGGAAAACATCGTGAGAAAACCATAACGTGGTGGTAGGGTATTTTCTAGTACTCGGCTGACCAGCTACCAAGTTGCCAAGTATCAAGTTGAAAATCTTCCGCCAAGTACTTAACGGCGACTTCCGGCTACTTGTTAAGAGCCAGTTCTATTCCAGGCTAGGTGTGCTGAACCATCTTCCACCACACCGTCACTTAACATCAGGTAAGCTAGTAAAAAACCTAGCTCGTCAAACATTTAAAAAAAACTTAGGCAAGCTGCATTGACAAAATATGCTGAAAATCTATCGATGCATACAAACCTTTTCATAGTACCTCTTCAGGTGGTGTGGAAGAGGGTAGAAACTCTTGTTTGTCTCAAGTGGGGATAAGATATCGCTAATGTAAATAGTTGGCTTTGAAGTTTACAAATAAAGTATCTAGATATTTTGTTATAGGAACGTACGCGTGCACTAGACGGTTTGGTCAAACAGACCATAGCACTTTATACTACAAACCTGGTCCACTTGTCCAAACAATCTGGTGCATTACAAGGAAGTAAAACGAAATAGACGACTATTTCGTTTTAGTAAGTGATAGCAAGAGCTAATTTTTAATAGATTTAGAGCAATTACTGATATTCAGTTTTCAAACGAAATTATGCCATTAAAGTCAAATATCTGATAGCTCCAACTTTTGTGCATTGAGCTGTTTTTTTTTTAATGTACAAATTATAAGACGAACGAAACTCTTTCCTGATGGTAAAAGATAACGCCTGCGACCATATATATATATATATATATATATGTATATATCCATGATTTATAAGTGTTTGAAACTATCTTATCATTTCATACTTTTCACTAGTATATTATTAGAAATACTTAAGTTGATATAATTATGTATGTAAATTATAATTTTTACTCCTTTATTTTGGCTTAAAAGCTTTGAATACTGTTTCTTATAGTGTGTGTGTGTGTGTGTGTGGAAGGTGTTCAGTATATATTTACAAATAAAGTAGGTATCTATATTATTCTATATATGTATTATATATGTTATTTGACTTCCATAGTACAAGCTTTACTTAGTTTAGTCAGATGGCGCTATTGTTATATCCTACGATATTTATTACCTATTATTTATTTATAGTTGACAGACTATATATTTGAAAATGAATTGAAATTAAATAATTTATTATCGCGGATTTATATTCATCGATTATAATCTTCTTAGATTAAAATTAAATAGAGTTTCACATAAATAAATAATAATTATAAAATCAAAAGCTAGTCAATGGGTGTATGTACATATATATATATATATACATCCCAGTCTTGCACCAAAACCACCAGCGACTTGTGAGAAACAAGGCGAGCATTCGACCACATGCCATTAAGTGACGGCCTGATCGAAAATAGTAGCACTAGAAGTGTTACTCTACCTATCTCTACGTGAAAAGACGTGATTTTTAGTATGTGTGTGTATATGACTAAAAACGCAAAACAATTGTTACCTAATAAGAAAGTGAAAGACTATTATATCGCCACCAGTTCAACTAAGCCCAGACAAAGCTGCCACCAATTTTCCACCGTTACTATCAAAACAAAGCCGCCCTACCTCATAACCAGAGCCATAAATCAACGGTACCTTAACACTGTCATTCCGACCTTCACCTAATGACCTAAGACCCCGCACACACTCGCGATCTCTCAAGACGTAGAAGAACCGGGTGAATATTTGATAGGGGCTTGATTGTGAACGCGGACAAAAATGCAGTATAAACCAGTGACTAAGGTTGCGTAGTTTTAACAAACTGACACAGGATGAAACATCATCATCTTCATCTCATCATCATCAAGAACTAACGCAACTTGGTTTCACCCGTGTTTTCTGGAGATAAGCCTATATGTTAATTCAGATTACACGCTATCTGCATTCCTTTCGTCTAAATCCGTTAAGCTGTCACAACGTGAAAACGTTGCAAACTTTTCCATTTATAACATTAGTGTAATTCATAATATAATTCAGTAACTTAGGTTTTAGTTCCAATGATCTTGTTGTTCAAAGCAGATGTACTGTTAGAAAGTCCATACTGTGACCTAGGTCGCGGTGACGTCATAGCTGGGTGCAGGCCAAAGCAGTAAAAGCGTCATGGTTAAATCTGGGCTCCAAATGAATGTGATAGCGGGTTTAGGTTCTGGCCTGTTCTTAATTATAATTTAGATGTACAGACTTGGCTCCGTCTACCCATCGTATAGACGTCACTATTTTGACTTATATGAGGTAACTAAAATGTCCTATAAAGATTTTATAAAGCAGAGGTTAATTGACAAAGCCTACTATAAGGTGGCTCATTACGTGGAAGACAGGAATATATGGTTGTTGTAGCTTCTCTCTGCACGTGCATCCCCCTGGCTAAGTGACAATTGTAGTAAGCATAATGTATTAACATTTATAACTGTAAACTGTAACCTAATATGAAAAGAAAGATCCACAAAAAAAAATGCCTTGCTGAGTCTCTTGCCGGAGTCTTCTCAGTTGAAGTGTAATTACGAGCCGGTGGTAGATTCAAACATGTAACTTAACGTTCATAAGTGCCTAAACTGAATAAATGACTTTTTGATTTTGATTTTGATTTGCTGGACTTAATCATTTAAGATGGCTAGATACTAGAAGTAAATGTATAATTTTGTTAATAAGTGATCTTCATCTTTGATAATAACCTGTGAAATGACGATATACAAAAGTCGGCTGACATATAACGCGTTAAAGAGTAGATGGGGGAATAAGTAATATATTCGGGATTCACACACAAGCTACTTTTTATCTCATAAACCACAGGTAAACCCGCGGGGCGCGGTTTATTATAATTATGTTCATATTGCAAATCTTTGACATGAAAATCGATGGATTACAAAAAAAAAATTGTTGACAAGCTAGGTGTTTGACCACAGCTCACCTGATGTTAAGTGACGAAGATAGTAGACGGTAGACACACCTAGCCTGGAATGGAACTGACTCTTAAGTAAGGCTGCTGGAATACACCGTTACTTGCTTGAGGGCGGATTTTCAACTTGAGGGTGGTAGCTAGCCAGTAGAGTACTAGAAACACGCTACCACCACGCTATGGTTTCCTCACGACGTTTTTCCTCCATCCGCAGTTCAAGCTTATTGTTGGAGTTTGAACTTACGCTCTTCGGCGTGTGTACCGGCTTTGCTAACTACTGAGCTATATCGCTACAAAAGATATTATAAATTTATTTGTTATCAGTAATTGGCCCGAAACCCCTTGGAAGTTGGAAGCCCTGTTGAGATTTGTCCGAGTGCTGTTGCGCGCGCTCGTTTGTTGCTTTACGTAGTAACTGTTATCTAATCTGGGACCGCGCGCGACTACCATGTCATTTTCGGTGCGCGTGATTTGAGTGTCAGTATTTTCGTGTTTGCTCAGGATAATTAGGTCAAATATTCACCACCTATTTTTTATTATTTGGAATGATAATCGAGTACTGAACCCCCTGTATCAATATTACTTATGTTCAAACATTCACGGTGCATATACATACATAATAAAAATGACTAAATAATATGCCTTCAAATTCAGAGAATAAGTAAGAAGGAACTTATTAAGCACCTGCCATATATCGCACGGCTGCTTTACATCAAGCAAGGTGTAATCGAAAACATACTTAAGACAGGTGGCAATGGTTGAAAGCAAAAACCTACGATTCTATGTTCAGAAGTCATGCGCTTATAATAATGGTTGATTTAAATAATGGTAACTATATTTTAAAATTGTATTGCTATTTTTATAGTAAGAGATTAACGCTTGTCCATGACCAATGCAGCCATACACAGAACTTTGAGAAGCAAAACAAAGTCCAGGGCATCGCTGCTTTGGAGGTACTTTGAGAACCGGAAAATAATTATTACACACTACGGCTAAGGGACGTAATCCGGAAGATGGGCAGCAGCGTCTTCCTTGAACAATCACACCTAACTGCGCTCGCCAACCCGCCTGCCAAGCGTGGCGAGTATTGGCAAAACCCCCCCCAGGAGAAGGCCTATGTCCAGCAGTGGACGTCCTATGGCTGATGATGGATGACCTACTTAAGCGACCTCCTGTTAAGGAGATCTACCACTAAGTTAACTATATAAAACTACTGTAGCTATTAAGAAAATTGGCCACGTTGCAAAGGTATGTATGTTCTTGGTTCCTCGAATGATTCACGAACCCAGTCATATCTTAGCACATATTTCATCCTTCTAGGTTCATTTTTAAGTCCCGTTCTAATTGGCCAGTTATGATCTCGATTGGCAACGGGCCCAAACTGGCCAGAACCGTGCAGGAGCTATGTGGGTCGGTACTGTCTCCTTTGGAGCTATTCCAACTTAGATATATACATATATCTTTGATTGGTGGTAAGTGGAAAATATAGCTACTTCGCAATAAGAATGATGTCAAGTAAGTTTCTAAGCATAAAAACAGCAACCAATTATAAATGTACTTACGAATCAGTCGTATAAGGTCAACGCTGATTAAAAACGAAAACCGAAAAATCCAATATTCATTTAATGGGGATCAGTTTCTGTCCAATTATAATAAAACTACATATATTTTTTTAGAAAAAATAAAATCTATTTCATATACATAATTGCGTAACAATTTCGCAAAATTGCCGATACACGAGGCGAGTATCTGGTTTCTGAAGATTTTAACCAATAACTGGAATATGGAACTTATGAGGGTCAGTTTACCAATTAGAGATTACACTAGCTTACATGTATGCGTACGTATATTGTTGATAAATAGTTTTTTAAACAAGCTTTTATGTCCAATTATGTTTAATTTATGTTTCGGACTTCATTCACATTGTGTACAAAATAACTAATACTACTCAGGAAACATTATTTACCAGAGTAATGATCCTATTTGAGATAAAATATGCTCATCTCGAATGAACTATCTGTTTTATTTCGTAAAGACTTTAAAAAAAATCCTTTATAGTATCACTATAAAGACACATAGCCGTAAATTAAAACCACTATGATTTGGTGCCACTTTGTTATACTATTAATTAAGGCATTTTAGTAAATTAACAAAATCAACAATTTGGTCATCAAGTAAAACATACTTAGGTTCAGTAAACTTGTAACCATGTCAAATAGAAACTACTTAAGTTGAGCACGCTCGAACTAAGCAACAACTTAGTTTTCTTAATTGCTTGCGAAGCCCAGTTTCTAACACATGTTACTATCTTCATCGCACTTCTGTGAGTGGCTGTTCGAAAACTTGAGCTTTTTGATCTTTCGAGTTGGGAAAAGCCTTTCACAGTGTTGTATGTGCGCCTTCCTTTATATGAGTTCAGAATCCATCTTCAGATGTTGTTTCCGTTGCGTTTCAGAAGCAAATTAATGTTTTGTGTGAGTTTAATTTAGTTTTAGTTTGGGTTGAGTGTCTATTTATATTAAGGGTTGGCGCAAGGACATTTTCTCGGTACATTGTTATTCCTTCTTGAGCTTGTTTGCGTAAAATCGAGTTAATATGATTTTCACGTCTTACTAATGCTTATATGACAATTGTACTCTAATACCGTTCTCGAAAGAACAAATTGGAAACCGTGAAATCTGCGAAAAGAGTCACGCAGTTAACGAAAACGATACGTTCATACATAATGCAGTATTTTCGATGAATCCAAATGGGGTGTGAGCCCTAACTAAATACAACAGCAGCCTTTTAGCCCTTTTGAGCCTCGAAAGCCGCTCATCCTCTTGAATTAGGGCATTAGGGAAAGCGCCCTCCACACTACGTGCCGAAGTGTCTGCGATTTCGGACGACATGGGCGGAAATGTTTTTAGTATTTTTATGTTTGTGTCGAATATTTTGTTTATTTAACGGTGGGACGTGACCACAGGTTTATTGGTTAAGGTTCGACGGTGCGGTATTAAAAGGGTTAAATAGTTTTGGTGAATTGGTGACCAATTTGGATAAATAATATTTATTTGTTTTATGTTCAACTGCAATCCTTAAGTAGATTAAATTTTTGGCTTATATTTATAATTTTATTTTAAGCCTTAGATGTTTTATCTATATTATTAGGATTTCATCAGTAATATAAACAATAATTACCTTAATTATTTTATATATAAAAAGCAATGGCAATAAGATAGTTTTATTTATCTTTTTTTTAGTAAAATTGGTTGCTTGAATCTAAATTGAAAATCTAAAAAATAATAATATATGTTATGAATATTTTCGGGCTGATTCTTGAGCCAGCAAATATCCCTGGCCATCCAGCCGGGAACACAGCCAGCGTTTTAGAGACCTTCGGGCAGGGCTCTGTGCGCGGGGAACTTTTTGAGTAGTTAGATTTTGACTGTATTGGATAGGTAGATAAGATTTATTCGTATTTATACTGTATACTGTATAGTAATGATTTGTAAAGCTAGAATAAACATTTCAGCGTAGTATTTTTTACTATAAGTACAATAGTGACTTGAGTTATGAATATTTAAATATCAATTTTAAAATACGTCGATACAATAAAAATTTAGTATCCTCTCCAAGACTCCAGAACGGTTTTCACAGATTCAACAAATTTAGCGAAACGACAATTCGAGAACGTCGTTTTAGAAACGAAAAATAGAACCTGATTTTCCGAATACTCCGCGCTCTCAGTTAGAATACGACCAAATTTTATAATAATATTTTTCTAAAAATGGGGAAATTGGTTCTACAGTTATAGAATCCAAATTTCTAAACAACTAAAAAAACTTCGACATTTAATATAATTCTTTATTGAATTCCGCGAATTTCTGTTACAACGAATAAAATCCAAAATCAGTTCAAGCAAATACCATTTTATACATAGGAAATTCATAGTTCAATCACACAAGAAGAAAAATACTTGTTGGTAGATTTCCTTAGCAGGAGGTCGTCTAGGTAGGTACCATCGCAGTACCAGATATTCTGCCGCCAAGCAGTAGTGTGTGAACATTACTATGGTCCGGTTTGGATGGTACTGCAGCTAGCTAAATTACTATGAGACTAATCATCGAAAGTCTGAAAGAAATTAGCGCTAAAGCAGCGATGCCAGGGACTTTTTTTTACTACTCAAAGTTTTAAGTATCGCTGCAATTGTCTCATTAACAAGTGTTATCTCTTACCATCAAGAGAACGTATTGTTCGTCTCAATACTTTTACATAAAAAAAAAACGAATAGGTATTTTTTTTTATTGTAATAGTCTTGCATTTGACTGCCATATCGCCTGATGTTAAGCGAAGATGCGGTCTATGGTGCTGCGCGCTCGCCTAAAAGAAACCAATTCACTTGAAACTTGAAGGTACCCAGTTTGTGTATTTAAAAAAAACACAGCTAGTTTATATTCTTAATCATAACATTGAGATAACAAGACTCTAGGTAACTCACCAAGAACTACGGAAAGTCTTAGAATTTCTCATACATGAAAAGAACGCTTTAGGAACTCAGGACCTTCTATAGTCATAGACCAGAGAATATCGTCAATATTTTAACTAACTAAGACTGACAGATGCATCATAATGCGCTCTTACCCTAATTCAAAGTTAAGCACTCTAACCCCAACTTTGTACAATTCATGCGGCCTCATGTGCCTCTACAATCAGAACTCTGTAATGAGGACCCGCAAATGTTCTATGCTCATATTTGTAGTGTGAATTTGAGATTGGGCGTAGAACCATATCATAACACAGAGAGTGTTTGCTCAATGACGCGTTGAGAATGGTGGGCGAACCAATCTCGACTCATAACGAATAGTCGCCATTATTCAGATTTTGTGGGGTAAATATGTCTGTTTTTGTGTGAGAGCGAATTATTTTTATAAATATATATTTCAAACTAATTAGGTATGATTATTTTTCGTTTTATTAATGCGGGATTACTCATGTATAATTTCATCGGAAACTCCGACTATAGTTTCGGCCACATCCGGTGGCCTTCATCATGGGGACAAAGCTGAGACAACGCGCGCGCGGCCTCGTCTTGCTTCGCAGTGCGGGCCGCCGCGCGCCTCGCACGTGAAGATAAGAACATGGATAGCAACGGTTCAGCGGTGGCGGAACTTTCGATCGGTACGGACGCGCTGCACTATATCCGGTTTGATAAGGCGAAAGTGCTAGCTCGTGAGAAGTTCTATGTGCCTCGGAAAGTCAGGGAGGCCATAGAGATCAGTAAGCGTCCTAATTTTAATAGAGATGGAGGGTGGAATCTGCCACCGACTTGGAGACCTTGTCTTCATGGTGCTCGTAAGAATTGCCGTGGTTCTGAAGACGTCGCGGTGAGCTCTGTATGTCTGTGTGTATGTTGGAATATAGAGGAGGACTCCGGTGAGGAAGAGTTCCAGAGCGCGCCGTCGCATCCCGGTACACTACCCGCCCCCACCCCCGCGCCCGTGCATCAACCGCTATCTTCACGTGCGAGGCGCGCGGCGGCCCGCAGCGCGAAGCAAGACGAGGCCGCGCGCGCGTTGTCTCAGCTTTGTCCCCATGATGAAGGCCACCGGATGTGGCCTAAAGTATAGTCGGATTTTCAGATTAAATTAAACGTGAGTAATCCCGCATAAATAAAACGAAAATGTTTCAAGACCACGTCAGTTTCTATAATATTATTATTTTTCTTTCCAAATAGGCATAATATTTTTATTTCTTAATTATTGTACACGAGTGGATTCACACGGGTTTAATTTCAATTTTAGTTAAAGATTTTAAGTTAATTTTAGATAAATATTTAAAATTGTTTCAAGTTACTTTAAATCCTCGTCCATGTATAAGTGTATATTTTAAAACAAAAATACATTCATGTAAGATAGAAAACCCTGAGATTACAGTAATCCGAAGTACAACAACCATTCCACTACGATCCAATAACACATTTCTTGGGTTATTATGAGAAATGGGCGTGAAAACTTCTTCGGATCCGTAATGAATTCAAGTTAGGTCTGACGGAGTAGTTTCAGAAGTTTAGATTATCTATTGTTAGATTTGTGAGGAGTAAATTGATTTTGTTAAATTGAACCCTGAAATATCTTGCTGAATCCGTACTTCGGAATATAATAATAGAATATAATTTTGTTGTTCAACAACAATCGATACATTATTACATTTTTGCCGCCAAGTACCTATCGATGTGTTCCGGCAGCCTAATGAGAGCCAGTTCCATTCCAGGCTAGGACCTTCGACCACACCGTTACTTAACATCAGGCGAGTTGCGGTCAAACACCGAGACTGTCAATAATAATTTCTTTTAAATGTAGATATTATATAAGATTAGTTCACCGCATGTCAATTCTCAAAGTCAAATAAATGTGTCAAAATAGCTATGTATACTTTTTTGTTTTACATGACAAAGGCATATATATAATATTTAATCTACTTTATGATGTCATCGCTGTAAAAAGTTTGAAAACTAATTAAAAATCAACTACCGCACAGCAAGTCAAAATATTCAAATAAGTTTTATAAGATTGAGTTTACTGTCAGTAACAAACTGAAGAGTTTAAAAAATCTATAACCCGAAATGCAAATAACATACCTAGTTATAATTAGAGGAAAAAACTTTTTAAACCAATTTATTATTCCTAATTACATTTAAACATAATATATTTAAACATAATATATTTTGGCAATCCCCTTTTAATTTGCTTTATTAGATACCCTATAATATTGCGCGCCAATTTTTATCTAAGATATCTAACACCTATCTAAGAACACTTGGATTATTGAGACGAATCTAACGATACCTTTATTTTCGTAATCTATTTTGGAAGAAACGAAAGAAATTTACGTACATGACATACAAGATACGCGCAAAAAACATAACCCTTGTTTGGCAGTCGGGTAAAAAATATTTAAAAAAAACTTTATAAGTATACCGAATTCAATACGTTGAGTGAAGACTTGAAACATGGAAATCCGAAGGACTTCTTAGTGTTTGTTCACGTAGTCACACACACAGCTTCCGAGAGACAGCCTTCCGTTTTTAGGGTTCCGTACCTCAAAAGGTAAAAAAGGAACCCTTATAAGATCACTCTCTTGTCCGTCTGTCCGTGTGTCACCATCGATTTTCTCAGAAACGGGTGGACCTAGCAAGTTCAAATTTATACCAGTTACTAAAGTCTGTAGTCCCTTTTAGTGTATAAAAATCAAGGTCTTGAGTGAACACGATAAAAAGATATTGGCAAATTTAGATTTTCGCGAAAACTTGTAAGCACTAAAATTTACCTTAATTTTTCTTTTTGGGAATTTTCCCTTTACTTGTGCTGCAAGACCTTGCTTTTAACCTAAATTGACAATTCTAGGTCAACGGGAACTATCATATAGGTTTGAGACCCAAAACCTATATGGTAGTTCCCGTTGAATCACGAAATTTGGCAAGGAGTAGGTCTTCCAGCACAAATAAAGGGAAAATTCAAAAAAAATTAAGGGTTGTTCATACATACATAGTTGACGCCAATTAAGGTAGTCCTCTGAGTTGTATGGGCGCTCATACAATTTATTATGGCGGTATAATGGGTACGTACGGAACCCTCGGCGCACGAGCTCGACACGCACTCGACCGGTTTTTTTTTTTAAATTAATTTTCGACATCCCTAACTGCAAGCTCCACACGTAATCGTGCGTGACGAAACCTTTTTGTTCTTAAACTTAAAGAAATTTACGCCCATTTCCAACCCCTTTATTTCCTAGGTTATAAAGTTTATTTTCACCAGCTTTTGCTCAGCCGCAATGCGGTTAGCATTACAGCTATGACTGAAACTTTAATAGGTGAGTAAGTAGGTGGAAATTACCAAAAAAGCTTATACTATTTCTAGTTTGAAAGTTCATGTGGGTGTCAAAGTTTTCCAACTTGTGATTTGATCCTGCTATTTTTGATACCTCTAATATAGAAGTTTCAATGTTTGTTTCTATTGATAGAAAAAAACTACTTTAGAATTAATATTATAATAATATTCATACAACGAAATTTAAGTGATGTTAAGTGACGGTGTGGTCGAAAATGGAAAACACACCGAGCTGACGTAGCCTGAAATGAAGTTGGCTGTCAAATGAAGCTGCCGGAACACACCGTTAGATGCTTGGCGGCAGATTTTCTACTTGATGTTAGGATCTTAAAAATAATGAGAAAAACAAGACGCTCTCCTGATAGTAAGAGATATCGCATGTCCATGGCCATTACAGGAACACAGTAATATTTACACACTGGCGGGAGAATATCTGGTACTGCGGTGGTACCTACCTAGACGACCTCTTACTAAGAAGATCTACCACCAAGTAAGTTACAAAATTACCAACACCACACATAAGTTATAAACTTAAACTAAATTAACGCTTTACGGTTTAAAATATCAGTTATCACTTATAGTTTAAGCACTACTTCAAAGTTTAGCAAAAAGTAAATTGCGTTTTATACGACGGCCAAATGATTTTACTAAAAAAATATTTTGATATCAAAATGTTACGTTCATTTTCGTTCGCATTTTTCTCATCTGAACTTCAAAATTGATTTGCCAAAAAACATTATTTCTTTATCTTAGGTTTTCACTAGAAAAATTCTCAAAGCTCTGATTGCTTGTACCTATTTCGCAGAAAGTTTCATTAAGTGTTCGTCAGAATTTGAATAAAAATAACAAATTTCGTCGAGAAGATCAACAGTCTTGGGGTATTGAGACAAACAATGTTCATAGCATAATAATTCAAATTGTTTATTATATGTATTGTGACCAACATATCGCGAAGCAGCGATGGAGGACGCTTGCTGAGAAGAAATTGGTTCAACATAGACTTGAAAACAACGATATTCAGTCGAACGACAAACACTTACTCGGACAGTGTATTTCACTGTTTGGCAGTTCACACGTCAACAGTGGAATCGAGTTGTTTAAAAGAGTGATTGACGGTTTAGACGTCGGTGAATGTAGCGCTATCACGAACATGCCGATCTTGAAATTTTTCGTCTATGCGTCTGTCGCGATACTGAATTCCACTAACCTTTGTGCCGGTTATTTTGTCCAATGGTTTCAAACTTTCTCCGAGACTCTTGAGTCCAGGAAGCTGCCAACGCGAATCCGGGCTCCTCGTACTGCTGCTCACCTCTGGTAAGACTGTGCCGCGCGTAACTCCAAAAAATCCTATTTATTTGGATTTTTTTTCTTGGGAGCTGTTTCGAAAAGTTTACGTAATAAGTTTAGTTTTTTAGTAGCCGTGCTTTGGAGCTGCCAGGTAGCACTGCTAACCCTGCCGTGGGGTCTTTGGAGGTAAATTTAGTGGTGTGACATCCTGAAGTGAGTGAGCCGGAAAAGACTATATACATCTGGAAGGAAAGGCCTTTCTGGGAGGCCTTTGCTCAGCAGTGAGACACTAGCGGCTGAAAAAAAAACTTGAGAAATGTGTCAATCCGTCACTAGGACCAGCGCTGCGGGAGTCGTGTATATGAAATATCGAAGACAATACATAATACACACTAGGAGTTCCAAGTGGAGACACCCTCGCTGCTCTCGGAGCCGATGGCATCTATCAATAATTCTGAGTAAAAAAGCTTCTAACCATTTTCATCACTGATAGATATTTACTAATTGTGACCCAAAAAAGATCTCCCGTCTAAACATAACAGTAATGTTAAATTCTATAACCCAAGAGATATCGGATTAAACCCGGAAACGAAGCGGAAAGAAAACTGGGAAATTAATTACATTACTGGAACCCAACAGATGGTTACTTAAATTGATTTCGGATGTATATGGACATGGATTTAAAAGGCTAGAAAAGACCACAATACCGTAGCTTAATTTTACAAGTATAACATGACGATCTTAGTACCTAAGTTGCGTACCTATATTATCTTTCCTATTCCAACGCTTATTAAAAAAAACTTATTGAATACTGACGAATAACAACAACAACTTAATACTGATAATAACAACTTAAAAAATATCTTTAAGCTAATACTATTTCCTTACACTATTTACAAACTTTTGAAAATAACCTTATCTAAAAGTCCATCAGGGAAGGGAATGCTTCTTTTTTTTTTAAATACTGAATAGGTTCGCGTTTTGACCACATCCTGCCTGAGCTTGAGCACGCTTACATAGAAAAACAGACACCCAAGTTGTACTTCGCGGGAAAAACAGACGCCGACAGAGAGTTCCACATCCTCGCTGTACGTATTAAGAATTTGGAATCAACACGTTTAGTCCGAACATGGAGAATATGTACTAACGACTAAGGAATATGTAATATTTCTACCATGTAAGGATGGTGCTATGGCCGCGTCTGCCAAGCCGTCCAGTAATAAAAAGGGGCAGGTGGAACCAAGTTATGCAGTTTACTCTTCGAAATGTATCCGATAGAAGACGGGAGAAACAAGCGACTTTACGTCGGTGCTCGTCACATATTTATAATTTATTTAAGTTTTAGATATTTAGGAATATATCGTATAAATATTTAAAAATTGTAGTCAAGTTAGATAAATATTTAAATTAAACTGTTATAACCAAAACGACATTTCAGTGGAATTACACAAAAAAATATATCTCTTCAAAGTACCAGAATCAATTACACTAATAATATAGTGGCGAAAGTTTACAATACAATATAATACAACTTTATTATACACCAAACATAATATTATAACATACAAAAATTAAAAACATAAAAAGAGAAAGAAAGTAACAAAACAAAAAAAAACAACGTAGAAATAACACATAAATGGTGTACAAAGGCGGCCTTATCGCCTAGAACGATTTCTTCCAGACAACCTTAGGATGGAAATTAACAAAATAGATATTTAAGTTGGTTTGAGTTTGTGAGTCTCTTTAGACTAGACCAAAGACCAATAGACCAACTATGATTAAATTAGGTATGGAGGTAGCTGAAACCCTGAATTAACACACAGACTACTTTTTTATCCCGAAAATGTAGAAGGTAACACTGCGGGGCGCAGCTAGTCAAATATAAACAACTCATCTTCGAGATTAAAAAAATAAAACAAAGTGAAATAAAATAAAGTTTTTCCAGATCTCTTCCATGATACTCTATGTCTGTGTTAAATCGAGGCATGTTAAAACATTCGTCGAGGTCCATCTGTGTTACGGCAATTTTACAGATAATTCCGATGGTATGGAATTTTATAGGGTACTACGCGTGAGTTGGTATTCGAATAACGTCTATGGCACTTTTATAGGTAATACTTACGAACGTTTAATCGAAAGGTAATAATGAATACCAAATCATCTAGGGGCCGTTCAAGTATTACGTAAGCACTAAAGGGGGTTGGGTCTTTGCTTTGCTTATTTTTCATAACATTGGGGGATGAGGCGATCTGAATGGTGATAACGTCAGCAAAGTCATATAAATTATGCTGATGTGTTATCGGCACACCTCGTTTTAGCGACATGGCTGCTATTTAAACCAATATTTACTTAAGCATAGGAGAGGGATGTAAGAGCTTTGCTTACTTTTGCTGACAAGGGGGAGGGAGGGGTTAATAATTACTAAAATTCTGGTTACGTAATACTTGAATGGTCCTCTACCTACTATGCAATATAAGTTCCTACTATAATATAAAAAATGTGAAAGCTTGTATGTATGGATGTTTGGATGTTTGTCACTCAAACACGCAAAAACGGCTGAACGGATTTGGATGAAATTTGACACACACTTAGTTTATTATTTGGATTAACGTACAGAATACTCTTTACATCAGATTATATTTATTTAATTAAAAAGCATATTTATTCATCGATTGATTGATAGATTATCAGATTTATAGGTTGATAGATTGACAGGTTGACAGATAGATAGATTGACAGGTTGACAGATAGATAGATTGACAGATTTTTTTTGACATACTTTTTGTTACATTCCCCGAAATAAATACAGAAAAACGGGGTCGGGATTTTCTTCGCTTGACTAAATGTTTACTTAGATAAATCAATAAATAAAAAACGTGGGACATTTTACACAGCGCCATCTAGCTCCAAACTGAACAAGGTTTGTATTATGAGAACCAGAATAAAAGTTAAAAAAAGAATTATTAATTACACAATTAAATTAATAAAGAACATAAAAGAATGTAAACCAATTTCAAGCAAGGTACAAAAAAATATAATTAAGCAGTTAGAGTATTTGCTCTGCTTGAGTGATTAATCAGTGTTGTACAAACTTAAGAGTAGGTACTTTTGGATACGAAGGCTCGATTACAGCGATTCTTACCAACAATTGTAGCATTTCTCTCGCTCCCCTAGCTCATAAATCTTCCATAAACACCGTTGGCGGGGCCAGCTCGTTCTGTCTTATTTAATCTATGGCGATGCAATGGAATTGAGCAAATAAATTGGGTATAACTTCTGTATAAAGTACTATGTTTGGGGAACGGATTACTTCAGAAATTGGCGCTCTTTGCGGACGATCTAAGGTCTAACGATCTGAGAGTAGAAGCGGAAGATCTGACTGCCCTGTTAGTACATGTAAGGCGTGGGTTTGATTCCTAGCAGGACAAACATTTATGTGACGATAAATGTTTGATGTGTCTGGGTGTTCTGTTCGTATTATATGTAAGTAGATATGTATTTTAAAAAAAAGTATATAAGTTATCTGGTTACCATAGTACAAGCTTTGTTTAATTTGAGGCTAGATGGCGCTGTGTTGAAATGTCTTAGGATATTTAAATAAATAAAAATCGTAGAAATTAACATACAGAGCCATCTGACCCCAAACTAAGCAAAGCTTATACTATGGCAGTCAAATAACTGATAGAATACATAATTATATACTTTTTTTTGTAAATACATACTTATAATACTGTCGTTCTGGTGTGCCGTGGTGGTGCCGGCGTAAGAATTGTACCCCACCCTCTCTACCCGTGGTTGCTGTAAGAGTCGGCTAAGGGATGTAACCCAGAAGATGGGCAGCAGCGTCTTCTTTGAATAACTACACCCAACTGCGCTCGCCAACCCGCCTGCCAAGCATGGCGAGTATTGGCAATTTTTTTTTTGCCGTTTTTGTAGATAATTGTACGGAACCCTTCGTGCGCGAGCCTCACTCGAACTACCGGTTATTTTGGAAAATTTTCGTGTCCCATATATAGTTTAATAATCTATCTAAATAAAACTATAATATTAGTTTGATAAATAAGTTTATAACAGTAGGCAAGGCACGCACCAATTCAATTGTATAAGCTAGTTAAAAATGCATAGAAACACAAATTGGTCGCGAATTGCGATTGACTTTCCGATGTACGGCTCGTTATTACTTCGCGAGCAATCAATGATTTCAACTCGATTTTGTTTTGATGAAGGTGTTTTATTCTGCTTGGTTTGTGTGTTTTAAGGTCTAGCATAATACGTGCACTTTGGGGAGTGCAGTTCAGATATACATGGCCTAATTCCACCCAGCCCATTTTTCTATCGGACAGCCAGGAGCTTTAAAAAGCGGCACCGCTTTATGGTAGATATTCCAAAAACCCGAACTAAGCGGTTTGAGCCTACTTTCATTGTACGAACAGCTAAGCAATAGAATTCGCTACCCGAGTGGGTGTTCCCTGATAGATACAATCTGGGTGCCTTCAAGTCGCGAGTGAATCGGTTTCTTCTAGGCAAGCGTGCTCCATCATAGACCGCATCTTCGCTAAACATCAGGCGAGTTGGCGGTCTAACGCGAGCGTATACTAGATTTAAAAAAAAAATGTAAAAAATCATGCTACGTGGTTGCATTGGAACTGCCTATATTTTGGCTCATTACTTTGAGACTTTCGATGGTCAATCAACAGTCCTGTCTAAATAACGAACGACGTTTCTCTTGGTGGTAAATCCTTTTAGTAGGAGGTCGTCCGTCCAGATATTGTGTCGCCAAGCAGTAGTGTATAAACATTACTGTGTTCCGGTTTGAAGGATACTGCAGCTTGCTCTTACTCATCTCCTACGATCAGGAGAACGTCTCGTCACGCCCCACTTGAAGCAGATATATTAATGAGATAACAGGGTAGTAAAACTAACCTACTAAGACCTCTCTTCAAATTCAAAATCGAACAAACTTCAGACTGCTAAGTTAACCTGCTAACTACTACCAGTCAACGCTAACCAACTTTCTAGTCAACTGCTAACCAGCTTCCGTAGGGGTTTGTTCCAAACCGCTTCGGGCGATTTCAGCTATACACGAGTATTTGTCTAACTTCGCCTTAACTAACCCTTGTATTGATTCTGTACTATAATTAGAATCCAGAGACTTGTGCCTATGTAACTGGAAATAGAACTGTGAACTAGCAGCTTCCTGTTTAACTTTAGCGAATTGAACAAATATGTATAATATTTGGTTCGTGGCGAGCTAATAAAATCTTAAAAGGTCGGTAACGTATGCATTTGTAATGCCCCTGATATTGCAGATATCCATTAGCAACGGTTATTGATTACCATCAGGCTACTCGTCTGCTTGATTGCCACATGTGGCATTTTTTTTTTAAATTAGTTATAGGTAGCTAGCCAGCCGAGTACTAGAAAGCACCCTACCAACACGCTATGGTTTCCTCACGATGTTTTCTTTCACCTGCAGTTCAAGCTCATTGTTGGGGTTTGAACCTACGCCCTTCGGCATGCGAACCGACCGCGCTAACCACTGAGCCATCATCGCTACAAACATACATATATACATCGCTTACTTGTTGTAATAACTCAGTTGCCTTGGTGTAATGGAAGCTTTATAAAGATCTCTCGTTGCAAATAGGTCGCGCTCTCTACCTAGAATTTCAGACCTAGGTACACTAGATCTTTGGGCATATTGGCCGTAGTATAGTATATTTAGGTATCTGGTGCAATTTGGCGTGAGACTGGAATAGGAAGCTGGACGATTCGTGTCTTGTGGAGCAAGGAATGAAATTCGGATCTTGAGTAAATAACTATGTTTATTTCTCATTTGTTGTCATTTTAGCGAGTCAACCCTGTTTTTAAAAACTTTCCCACAGCTGGGCGTGGATTCCACTATGTGCTTGTTGGCAGACTACACACCTTCAAGATCTCTTTTTAGGGTTTCGTACCATAAGGGTAAAACTGGACCCTATTACTAAGACTCCGCTGTCCGTCCGTCTGTCACCAGGCTGTATCTTATAAGCCGTGATAGTTAGATAGTTGAAATTTTCACAGATGATGTAATTCTGTTGCCGCTATAAAAACAAATACTAAAATACAGAATAAAACAAATATTTAAGTAGGACTCCCATACAACAGACATGATTTTTTGCTGTTTTTATAGATAATGGTACGGAACCCTTCGTGCGTGAGTCCGACTCGCACGCCGGAACACACCGTTAGATGCTTGGCGGCAAATTTTCAACTTGAGGGTGGTAGCTAGCCAGCCGAGTACTAGAAAGTACCCTACCACCACGCTATGGTTTCCTCAGCCTACTATGTTTTCCTTCACCGGCAGCTCAAGCTCATTATTGGGGTTTGAAGCCACGCCCTTCGGCATGCGAACCGACCGCGCTAACAACTGAGCTATCATCGCTACAAAATAATCGCTAATTATTCCTTTACTTTACTTTAAATACATAAATCAGATATTTTTGATTTCATTTGGCTTAAAATTTCACTCTTCGGTTTTTTATTACCTTCTTGTGAATTATTAAAATATTATTGTAATAACAATCCGAGTTTAACGTTTAAAAAGAAAAATACTTACTGACAGGATTCGAACCTGCAACTACTACTTACCCTTATTAATCTAACCACTGAGCTACTTGCACTGCAATGTATGTATGTAGGAAACCAGTTATTAAACTTTAGTTGCTTATTTCCAAAACCCTTCGTCTCTTCGCTTAGACCACAAAATCAGAACTACCCGCTATTGGAATTCTATCTATTCTAGACTATATTCTAGGAGTTAAAATTATCTAAAATCAGCAACTTTATCTCCTGAATCGGAAGTCAAATGAACTCGAATCGTATATAAATAGGCAAATATCTTAAAAGCTATCATCATCATCATCATCGATCATCGATCCCTTTGGGCATTCCCGGTGTATACATGATTCCTTGCGATTGTGGTCTGAGATATGTAGATGAAACTAGAAGAAATATGGCCACTAGACTCAATGAAGAACATGGATAGCAACGGTTCGGCGGTGGCGCAACGATCGAAATTCGCTAAGAGATGAGCGCCAATGTATGCCCTAGACTTTGTTACTCAAAGTTTTGTATCGTTGCAAATCATGGATCTACGTTGTCTCTTACCATCAGGAGAGCGTCTCGTTCGTTTTTTACATACATATATTACTGTTGGTGCCGGCGTAAGAACAGTACCCCACCCTCTCTACCCGTGGCTGCCGTAAGAGTCGGCTAAGGGATGTAATCCGGAAGATTGGCAGCAGCGTCTTCCTTGAACAATCACACTTAACTGGCGAGAATTGGCAAACCCCCCCGAGGAGGCCTATGTCCAACTGTGGACGTCCTATGGCAGATGATGATAATGAAGATGATGGTGATGATGATGATGATGATGATGATGATGATGATGATGACATATATATAACATAAATAGCTTTGATTAAAATAAAGGAAGCTCGATTTCGAAGTGTGATGTTAAAAATGTTTTCAAGGTAAAAACCATTATTGTTAAAAACAATGTGATTTTTGTAGAACGTAGAACCTGACCTGACCCTACCCGCCTAGGCCGGATGAAATAATTTTATTATTTTATGCCTTGCTTTTCGATACGCTCGGCTTCCCGAGATACCACTCTGGGGCATAGTTTCGACGTTTTTGGAATGGTAAATCAGCTCTCATATCTTACCGGTGCCTTCTGGCTGGTAGGAATACTTGATTTACTTAGTTATTAAGTGCTAAGATATCTGGTTTGAGAGCTTACAAATGCGAATAGGTACGAGTTGGCCCTAGGTTTGCATTACTACTATAAGTTTAGAATGTACTAATTCAGTCACTTCAAGGGGTTCATTGTATGAGTATATGACTATAATACACCCTTACACCCTTAAACCTTTAAGCCTTTAAGCCCTTAAATCCTTAAACCCTTAAACCCTTAAACCCTTAAACCCTTAAGCCCGTAACCCCTTGAACCCTCGAACCCTTCGAACCCTCGAACCTTCGAACCCTCGAACCCTCGAACCCTCGAGCCCTCGAGCCCTCGAACCCTAGAACCCTCGAACCCTCGAACCTTCAAACATTTAAACCCTTAAAGTCTTAAAGGCTTAAACCCTGAAACCCTTGAACCATTGAACCCATAAACCCTAAAATTATACCTGGATCACATATCCTAGGCACTGTATGAGTACCAGTCTTTAAAACGCAATAGACTCGGCTTCCGCTTGGAAATACCGATAATTGCTGAGAAATTACGTCCCTAAACAGATGCTTCCTTTATTTTATCGATAGGATATAATCGACATATAAACAACTATTACCGATTTCATAAACAATTCAGTAAGTCTGGGCTATTTCCCGACATTTGCGATCAAATTTCGGTCCTTTATACATTGGGCAATAAAGCGGCTTACTATGTTTTTACCCTGGGGCTTTTTTTTTTAATGGATACTGTCAGTTTTTTAACGGAAACTTCTGAAAAGTATCGGAAAATTTATACCATGTAACCACTTCGCCGTGGTGGTGCCGGCATAAGAATAGTACTCCGCACCCTCTATACCCGTGGTTGCCGTAAGAGTCGGCTAAGGGATGTCATCCGGAAGATGGGCAGCAGCGTCTTCCTTGAACAATCACACCTAACTGCGCTCGCCAACCCGCCTGACTAGCGTGGCGAGTATTGGTAAAACCACCCCAGGAGGAGGCCTATGTCCAGCAATAGACGTCCTAAGTAGGTTTGATATAATCTGCTGCAAGAAGTAGTGTTTAAACATGACTATATTCCGGGTTAAAGGATTTTGCAGCTAGCGAAATAACAAAGGTTGAGAGTAACTATCGAATGTCTCAAAGTGATAAGCGCAAACGCGATGCCCTAAACTTTGTTTTGTTACTCAAAATTCTGGGTACCGTTGCAGTGATCACGATATGTGTATAATAATAAAACATTTTTATTTTACTTATGCGCGATTACTCAAGTTTTTTTTAATTTTTTTTTTATATAGCTGACAGGCTTGGTGTTTAACCACAACTCACCTGATGTTAAGTGACGGTGTGATCGAAGATGGTAAAGCACACCTAGCCTGGAATGAAACTGGCTCTCAAGTGAGGCTGCCGGAACACACCGTTAAATGCTTGGCCGCAGATTTTCAACTTTAGCTAGCCAGCCGAGTACTAGAAAGTACTCTACCACCACGCAAAATTTAACGTTTAATTTTATTGCCTCTGACTATAGTCAGTGCGAAGAAAGACGAGACCGCGCGCGCGTTGTACTGCGCTTTTTCTCCATGAAGAAGGCCACCGGATGTGACGTAACAGTAGGAATTTCCGATAAAATTAAACGTAAGTAATCCTGCATAAGTACTACAAAAATATATAATTATCATTAACCATCAAACAACATATGCAACGTAAAAATAGTGGCGTATTTTTGAACTTCAAAACATAGCAGCTCAAATTAAGGTTAAAGTTGCAATGTAAGTGAATGCTCGTCACAACAGGAACGACAAGTAATTTTTTTTTAGCAATACTCACTCACCCTTGTACACGTGAACGACAACTCACTTCGTTGTAGTCGGTTAAAAATGGCTCGCATTACAAATGGTTGGTCTTTAAATAGTCGCACTGTAAAACTGGAAACCATTTTAAGCGAGCCACAATAAAATTACAAGTTTACTGTGCAGTAAACTGTGCAGTCCGTCGTATCAAAATTTAGTGTCGGTCGACACAGCGGTTTAATAGATGTTCATGATATTTTCTTGGTGTGAGTACAGTACCATATAAGTGTATTTTTCCATTTACTAAGATTGTTTACCATTTCGATACTTTAAAAAATAATCATATACTTATATCTCTTTCATTTTGATATACAACACGGCATCATAAAAAAAAATGTTTTTGTTTATTTCCTTCTTTTTTAAATATTATACTATATCCTCTAGAGGGTGTGATATTCGATTTAATGTGACGTCATATAACCTTTAACCAGCGGACAATTAAGACGCTTCCAACGATACCTCATTTGTCAATTTATGATACATAGTTTAGAAGTTATGAGTAAATATACATACATACATACCCATATACGTACATGCATACCTACCTATCAACTTTCTTTTTGCTTCGCCGTAGTCGGGTAATAAAATTTTATTAGCCAGAAGCTCAAAAAAGCGACATCGTTTCATGGTAGATGTTCCAAAACTCAAACGAAACGATTTGATTCCACGTTCATTGTGCGGACTGCTAGACAGTGGAATGCGCTACCCGAGTGGGTGTTCCTCGATGGATATAATCTGGGTGTCTTCAAGTCGAGAGTGAATCGGTATCTTCTAGGCAAACGTGCTCCATCTTAGACCGCATCATCACTTAACATCAGGTTAGATGGCGGTCAAACGTAAGCCTATATATAATTTTAAAAAAATTGTTATAAGATAAAAATCGCTTAGGTCTGTGGTTTTCCCTGTTACATTCCAATACAGTCCTACGTGGGTTCAATTTTGCTTCAACTACACACGCCATGGCAACATTAAGAACTTCCTATCGGGACCTCCATCTTGAGACCCTAAATAACGCCATTATCAATCAAATAGGAGTTTTTATGATTTATTTACTTCATTAGGTATTCGATTATGGTTATAGACTTGAGTGGTTTCGAAGTAAGTAGTTCAGTATAATTAGGGTTGTTAGTCGGTGGAATAGTATATACTTAAATATAGTAATACGGTATATTTCATGTTAGTAGAATGTCGGTAATCATATTTCTTGTTTTTATTTGTTAAGTCAACTGAAAAACGCGGTGTTACCCGCTGAAAAAAAATCGGGATAAAAAGTATACATAAGAGTTATCGGATATACTACACCTTTGGGTTGAATACTGTATATATTAATATCATTGTTAATGATGTATGGTATACTTTGGAACCACTGTGCACATACCGCCTCCTCTTTATTTTAGTTCCTTTCTTCAGTTCTTATTAATTCTATGGTATGTCCCCTACGAGAAAGCTTTTAGAACTCACCGCTATTTTTGGAATAATACAGAGGTACAGGTGCTTCTTCATTTTGTTGATAGATGTCAGAACAAGTTACACAAACAAGCTGTCATCTTTTCGACTACCGTTGATATTTTGGTTTGTTATTATTTTTGTTATTTTTGGCTTACTGTGCAATCTAAATTTTATTGTTATTTTGGACACATAAAATAGACAAAAGCATAAAAAGTTCCCCTTGTAGTTAGATGCTAGAAATAATTTGTATTATGACGCATTATTTTTTATAAAAAAAAGAGCAACAAGCAATCAAACTAGTCAATCAACGTTAGTAAGAGGATTACCGCTGTATAGTGCATTAAAAAGAAAAGAGTCCAGTGCACAGCAACAATTCCAGGCATAGCAAAGCAAAAAAAATATGGTAATTATTTTGTAATTCTACATAATACCCTGAAACGTTTACTGACACACATTTGCGCCCGCACATACACTCCCACTCACTCTCCTGATGTTAAGAGATAACGCCTGTCCATGACCATTGCAGCGATACACACTACTACTATTACACAGTACTTTGAGTAGTAAAACAAAGCCCAGGGCATCGCTGCCTTGGCGCTCATTACTTTGAGACTAGATGGTTGGTCTCAATAGCCCTGTAATTTCACTATCTGCAGTACTCTTCAAACCGGAACACAGTAATGTTTACACACTACTGCTTGGCGGCAGAATATCTGGTACTGCGGTGGTACCTACCTAGACGACCTTCTGCTAAGGAAATCTACCACCAAGTAGATATAGTAGTATATAATTAAGAGTTTATTTTGAGCCTGCTTGATATTAAATACAGCCAACCTCATAATGAGATAATGTTCTGTGAAAAACAGTTGACCCGTAAAGACGTTACGAGTAGCTCCATATAATTCCACAATTATTCGAGTGGGCAATTTTAGCCCGACTGAAAGTCAGGGTTCGCGCAAAGCCAGTCATCTGATGTGTAAATGATGTGCCAGGTGGTTCGTCTCTTTCAGTCTTATGTGTCTCTTGTATATCCTTGTCTCGTTCTAATGCTTGCCACATGACCTTTTAACAAGGGTGAGGTTTATAATGAGTGTAATAGAGGCTGAGGGCATCGTTTAGTTCAATCTCGGAAAAGTTTTTAACGATGTGGAATTTGGTGTTTTAGAGTTCTAAAAGGCCGCTATTTCTGTAGAGAGGTGAGATAAATACTTTATATAAAGTACACATGCGAGAAATTATTTCGAAATATGAACACAAAAAAAAAATGTTTTATGGTCGTTATACATCCTAGCAGTACCAACAATGTTTCTTATATTGTTGATACTACTAAACAGTTCATATGCCGGAGATCGTAAGTTCATATCCCAACAAAGAGCTTGAGCTGCCGGTGAAGGAAAACATCGTGAGGAAACCACAGCGTGGTGGTAGAGTACTTTCTAGTAGGTACTCGGCTGACTACTTCAACTAGCCAATCCGTTGGTCATTGTTGGCAATACTGGAGGAAGGAGAACACGAGGCGGTCGCCAAGACGATGGTCTGACCAAGTGAAAGAAGCCACCTCCTCTAAATTCAGGTGGTGAGCTACTTCGGTCAGGATTTGATGGAAGCAGATTGTCCATCTAAAAGGTTCCATTGACCACGGTCCTCAGAAATGAGGGACCGATTGAAGAATAATGCAATGATTGTTTCTTGATAGTTTTGAAAGTCACAGACATTACTTGTTTGTTCTATGCTACAGAAGATTATTTTAAGAGGTATTTGGCTACTGAAATAGTTACCTATAAACCTTTATACTAAGTTTTAAGTTATTCATTGTTGAATTTAACTGATAACTTTCAAACGGGCTAAGGTCTAACGATTAAATCAATATTATTGTTCCTGAAGCAACTGTAATGTAAATTTGCAAATCTATGCAAATCTCAAACCTTCATCAGTTGTTTTCTTAGCCCCTTGAAAATTTAAAGGGATTTCTAGCTTAACATAATACCGAAACTCACTAAGTTTTTATATAATAACTCTTGCACTCTTACAAGAAGAATTATTATTTATTTATTTTATCAGGGCGAGCGAAGCGAGCCCTAACACTATTCCACAACCTGAGCATTTTTGTGGTACACTTTACTAAAAAAACTATCACGCCTATAGATTTGTGCTTTAACATAGTAATTTAACTTCATATCTAGATGTGTTATCTGTCAAAAAATATAATATTATAAACATTTAAAATAAATGAACATTAACAATTTTGTATTCATTTTATAGAATGTTAAACTACTAATGCCATCTGTTAGAAAACCAAAGAGTAAACATCGCTGCAACAGAACTAACCTCAATACTCAAATACATCGTAGTTAATCTACTTAATACTAGATGACACCACTAGAATCAAGTTTAAAATAGAAACTGTCTTAAAAATTATTACCCGTTAGAAAAACTACGCGAGCCCTCACAAAGCTCAGCTTTTTGCTAGTTTTATTTCAACAAATTAATTTGGTACAATAACATTCAGTAATTAAAACATAAAAACAATAGAGAACACATTATAAATTTGGTAACCCAAACATCGTAGCTTCATCATAGATCGCATCAAGTGAGATGGAGATCAAACGCATCATAAAAAAAGTTTTAAAAATGCGTGTGGTAAACTATAGCCGGAGTATCCGATATAATTAAATGTGAGTAATCCCGCATAAAAACAAAAATGTGTCTAAGCCATGTCAGTTTCCATAGTAAAATAGTATTAAACTAGTTTTTTAGGGTTCCGTACCTTAAAAGGTAAAAAAGAACCCTTATAAGATCACTCTCTTGTTCGTCTGTCCGACTGTCTGTCCGTGTGTCACAACCGATTTTCTCAGAAACGGGTGGACCTAGCATGTTGAAATTTAGTCCTGAGTCAACACGATAAAAAAATATGGGCTAATTTAGATTTTCGCGAAAACTTGTAAGTACCAAAATTTACTTTAATATTCAACTTTTTTATTTTTCGAACTTTTTCCTTTACTTGTGCTGCTTGCTTGTTTACCTTGCTTTTAACCAAAATTCGAAACCTGTATCGTAGTTCCCGTTGACCTAGAATCACGAAATTTGGCAATAAGCAAGAAATAAAGCACAAAGGGAAAATTCCGAAAAATAAAAAAGTTGAAAACTAAGGTAAACTTTGGTACTTACAAGTTTTCGCGAAAATCTATATTTCTACCATTACAGCACACACACACACACACACACTTAAAACTTAGCCATCAATAAAAATGATACCAATTTTATTATGGCGGTAGGTACGGAACCCTCGGCGCACGAGTTCGACTCCCACTTTCCCGGTTTTTTTATTTTACATTGAAAATATTTTTACAACGGTCTTTGACCCTTCAAAGTTAAATCCCTAAAACAAAATCAATATTTAAACAGTACTTATTAAAATACAAACTTACTCTCAGCTCCGGCTAATTGAGTTCGTAAACTCTTAATATTGCCGTATTTCATTTAATACTTTATAGGCCCATTAATAAACTCAAAACTTTGAGTCGTAAAAATGTCTTCGGATTTCCATTTATCTCACAAATGTTGTAAAGATAACTCAATTGTATTTTTAGAAAAACAAATAACTCATTGTAATTTCAATAAATAATAACGATAACATTTATGGCGGGCACATAAACTCATAAAAAAATATATTAAAACAACATATTTGACACAATACAAAACAATAAATTTTTTGTTTCACTCACGTTTAATTTTATCGGAAACTCCGATACAGTTTCGGCCACGTCCGGTGGCCTTTATCATGGAGACAAAGCTGAGTACAACGCGCGTGCGACCTCGTCTTACTTCGCACTGCGGGCCGCTGCGGTCCATGTTCGACCCGCAACGGTGACGATATCGTCGACCCATCTTACGGCTGGAAGACCAACGCTCCGCTTACCTCGCCTAGGCCACCACTCTGTTGCAACCTTACTCCACCTGTCATCACTTCAGCTAGCAACGTGACCTGGCCATCTCCATGTTGAGGTTCATAACTGCGATACCGACGTTAAATTTTAGTAGGAACTACTATTTAATTTGAAAGCAATCTTAATGTCTTGTGAAAAAAAATTAAATCGTAATTAATCGACACCCCTTTGATACTTAAATTTTAATCAGAGTCCTTTAGCACATTTGCTCTGACACTAGGGCTGGCCACTTAGTCTAAACGTAATTACTTTTTAACCCGATTGTGACATCCAGATCAAAACTGTTTTAAAAAAAATCTCACTCAAAAAATAAACCAAGCTATCAATTATTTTTAGTAATTCCAGGGCTTTGGGAAATTCTAAGAATACAGTGAGCTGTGTTTAGTTTTGTTTAGTGTACTAACCCCCTCCACCACCCCTCCCCCCTTTTAAATCTAAGTTATAATATGTACTACGATTTAAACTACCCCAAAATACCTGTTTTCATTAAAACTCCATTTAATTCGAATCAATCTGTTGTTAATCAAAAGAACCAAGAAATCATTTCCAAGGGTGTTTAGTGTACAAAATTTCAAAGGGGGTTAATTTTGATTGATAGAATCATTAAAACGGGTTCATATTTCTATAGAAACACGGTCACGGATTGTTGTTCCAAAATCAGTACTTAGCAGAAGGCGGATCGATGGCTATTTTACTATACGGTATTACTTTTGTTTATGTGTATGTGAAGCCTGCAAATTTTTAAATTTTTGTCAGGAAGTCGCACTCACCCTATTGTTTACAACTTGTGAACAGGGCCACCAAGATACAGGCTTTGCCTAGTTTGGGGCCCAACGGTACTGCATAAAATAACAGAATATTGTTTGTACACTCTTCTCGGCATAAGAATGTAATGTAGTAATTATCATCAATATTATCAATAAAAAAGGTATAAGTAGCTAATATTCATCTACAATGTAAAAGCACTATTATTATTGATTGATCCGAGGGATGTCTGAAATAGATCGCTTTTAGCTATAAGACGACCGCCTTTTGTGCCTAACTGTTGCACATTTCTTTTCAGATGTTATATTTTGTGTTGTGTTGTATTGTGTTGTATTGTGGTGTATTGTGGTATATTGTGGTGTATTGTGTTGTGTTGTGTCTTGTCGTGTCGTGTCGTGTCGTGTCGTGACGTGTCGTGTCGCGTCGTGTCGTGTCACGTCGTGTCGTGTCGCGTCGTGTCGTGTCGTGTCGTGTCGTGTCGTGTCGTATCGTATTGTATTTGTATTAAAAGGTATTTTCTATCTTCAATTAGCCTACTGTAGTGCGGTATGTACACATTTAAATCATTCATTTCGTTGATAATCAACAAACCTCAAACATTGAGCGGCCCTGGGAAATGAAATCATTAATTTGTGCGTGCAATTAAACAGAACTATATGCACAGCACTGACCACCGAAAAATCATTAATGTAAATTAATTACAAATTTTTTTTGGTTGTGGTTTTTAACGTCGTGGACACAGATCTTTTTTTATGATTGAGCCAGTTCCATTCCTGGCTAGGTAAGTTAACCATGCTGCAGAAGAGTGCAAAAACATGCCCGCAGCCTCGACACAAGGCGTCGAGGTGGAACATTCCAGGGTTTTTAGTGGGTAGGCTGTCATTAGGATGGAGAGTCCCACATAACCACCCTGCCCGCCCCAGGGCTGATGGTATCCGTAATGGATTTTCCCAAAGTGTGTTTACCATCTTCGAGCACACTGTCCCTTAACATTAGGTGAGTGAAATATTATATGGAAAACAGAACCAGCGCTGGGAGCAGATTATGTAAATATTGTCTACAAGTCTAGACTCGGCTATAAACTGTAGTAAGACTTTGTCCCCAGGAGAATAGTCTGGAGAATTTACGTGCAACCCCTAGCACTTTTATTAAAGTCTGCTATGGTCAATATTTTAGCGCTCATGTTTACTGAGACCAATAAAGTTGAAGAAGTCGTGCCGATAATAGCTCTGTGTTTAGTGCGGTTGATCACATGGCGGTGTGCGTGAGTTAGAATCCTGACAATGAACTTGAGCTACCGGTAAAGAAAAATATGAGAAGGAAGCTATAGCATAGTAGTGTTGGGCATATTAACAGTGTTTTTTTTTTAGCATCATAAATGAGCGTCTCGCTCTCCTCATGTTAAGAGATAACACCTGTCCATGACCGTTGCAGCGAAACACAGAACTTTAAGTAGTAAATAAAAGAAAAAAAAACGAAGTCCAGAGCATCGCTGCCTTGGCGCTCTTTACTTTGAGACTAGATGGTTAGTCTCAACAGCCCAGAAATATCGATAGCTGCAGTACCCTTCAAACCGGAACACAGTAATGTTTACACACTACTGCTTGGCGGCAGAATATCTGGTACTGCGGTGATACCTACCTAGACGACCTCCTGCTAAGGAAATCTACCACCAAGAAGTTGTGTTCTAGTAACGTCAGAGAACCAGTCCTCATCCAATAAAATTGGGTTCTCACTTTCGCTTCTGTTGGCGTATTAGTCGGTTTTTATTTAACACTAGCCGCCCGTCCCGGCTTCGCACGGGTAAACGTTTATTTATATCAAACATTTTGTGATAAGGGATGGGTAATGGGGTAAAGCTATTTCTTTGTTAAAGTGAAATGATTGAAATTATTTTATTTTATTTAGGGTAAGTAGTAGTAAGTAACTTCCATATTTTATTTTTATATAAGCTTTGTTTATTGTTTTAATTTTTTAGGTTGACCAACCATCGAGAAAGTTTGTCCGTGAGATTTATTTATTGTAAAAGCAAATCATATTTTTACAGGAAACTGTAATCTCTTAAAACTTATAGGCAGATCCATTGGTATCACTGGAATACGTGGAATGTGAGCAAGGCTGCGGGGCCGGCGATAATTGTAGCTACAATTAAATTATCTTGTAGCTCCTTTATCAAAAGTCTTGTACCAATACACATACTGAAAGGCCTTAAATTTCTCAATAACATAAATGGTGTACCTACTTTTAATTCCAAGACATGGGGTGGCAAGGTAGATTAAGAGATTATTAATAATTTTTTAAATCGACTTTTGAATTTGAAAGTACTGACTTTTTGAGTTTATTCGTTACAAAAATACAAATATACAAAAATAAAAAAAATACAAAAATAAAAAAATACAAAAATACAAACATACAAAAGTACAAAGTACAAAAATACAAACATACAAAAATACAAAAGTACAAAAATACATAATTATGTACATAGGCTAGCGACCCACCCCGGCTTCGCATAGGTAGCAAGCTATCCTTAAAAGGTAGAAATATGCCACCGCAAACTTTTTTGTAGATCTATAATAGAGGAATATCTACCATGCACTGTTTGTTATATCTTAAACCTTAAAGGGATAAGCAGCGTTTTCAATGAAAACTCCTAGGTGGCTTGACTTTTCCGACACTTCCAAAAACCAAATTACACAAAACCTTGACAAATTAATAAAGCCTAAAGCTTCCTCATGAATCACTCTATCTATTGGTGAAACTCGCATGATAATCCATTCAGTAGTTTTTAAGTTTATCGCGAACAGACAGGCAGACATGGCGGACGACTTTGTTTAATAATATTTAATAACATATTTTTTTAAGTGATTATTAAAAGACAATAACTATTTGTTGACTTAAAAACTTGTTTAAGGATACTTTTTTGTCTTGAAAAGTTTACATGTACAATACATAAGGTCGAAAAATAACTGAACAAAAAACGATTAGATATTTCAAATTCAAATTGATTGTTTCAACATTTGGAATCTTCTCATTTGTTTCGTGTCAGTCAATCGAGTAGGTCGCGCCTTTCTTTTGGTGTATTTATCTAGGAGACTGGTCAATCTAGTGTTTTAATAAAAAGTAAACTAAGCAAAATGAGGGAAATAGTGCACATTCAGGCTGGACAGTGTGGGAACCAAATCGGCGCTAAGGTAAGACAATTTTTCAACATTATATGGATTTCCGAAACAAAACGCGAATTATTTCAAATAAGCTTCGCATTAAGATGCTCTTCAAGCAGTCAATAAACTACTTGATTACTTGACTGCTTAACCTACATGCGAAACTGGCCTGAATGGTAAAAAGCCATTCCTTATCACACAAAAAGAATACAATAAAAAAAATATGCGTTACAAATTATAGACGTACACAACGCCATTCAAAAGTTAAAAAACCATGTATGTAATTATGAATTTCTTCTGAATCCGATCCCAATTTGCGATATTGATTGTAAACAATACCACAGCTGGTTTTCTGTTGGAACCGTCAGGAATGTATATGTTGAAATCGACATAGCTGATTAAAACGTAAAAAATGAGTAAAATGTTACAAAGTCTACTGTAGTTCAATCATCCGTATTATTCGCAAAAGCACCATTCATACCCTGTCATCCTAACTTTGACTTATCCAGCATGACTGACAGAACTTTCTACCCGTACATGACATAAGTGCAAATTTCTTTCAGTTCTGGGAGGTGATCTCCGACGAACACGGCATCGACCCCACGGGCACTTACCACGGTGACTCCGACCTCCAGCTAGAACGTATTAATGTCTACTACAATGAAGCTACGGGCGGAAAGTACGTACCACGAGCGATTCTAGTAGATTTGGAGCCTGGGACCATGGACTCCGTACGATCTGGACCTTTCGGACAAATCTTCCGTCCAGACAACTTTGTATTCGGCCAGTCAGGCGCTGGCAACAACTGGGCTAAGGGGCACTACACCGAAGGCGCAGAGCTAGTAGATTCGGTATTAGACGTAGTAAGAAAAGAAGCCGAAGGCTGCGACTGCCTGCAAGGGTTCCAGCTCACGCATTCGCTAGGAGGAGGCACAGGAGCTGGCTTGGGAACTTTACTAATTTCGAAGATTCGAGAAGAGTACCCAGATCGTATCATGAACACGTTCAGCGTTGTACCATCCCCCAAAGTATCTGACACGGTCGTCGAACCATACAATGCAACATTGTCTGTACATCAGCTGGTAGAAAACACTGATGAATCATACTGTATCGATAATGAAGCCTTGTACGACATTTGTTTCCGAACACTAAAGCTGACGACACCGACCTACGGAGATCTGAACCATCTTGTCTCAGCCACGATGTCAGGAGTGACCACTTGTCTTCGTTTCCCTGGTCAACTAAACGCCGACTTGAGGAAGCTGGCCGTGAACATGGTACCATTCCCTCGCCTGCATTTCTTCATACCTGGGTTCGCGCCGTTGACATCTAGAGGAAGCCAGCAGTACCGCGCGTTGACTGTCCCTGAACTGACTCAACAGATGTTCGATGCCAAGAATATGATGGCAGCTTGCGACCCTCGCCACGGTAGATACTTGACAGTAGCAGCGGTTTTTAGAGGACGTATGTCAATGAAAGAAGTAGATGAGCAAATGATGAACATACAAAATAAAAACTCTTCTTATTTCGTCGAGTGGATCCCTAACAATGTGAAGACTGCTGTGTGCGACATTCCACCTCGGGGCTTGAAGATGTCGGCGACATTTATTGGCAACTCTACTGCTATTCAGGAGTTGTTCAAGCGTATTTCTGAGCAGTTCACGGCTATGTTCCGTCGTAAAGCTTTCCTTCACTGGTATACAGGAGAAGGTATGGACGAGATGGAATTCACTGAAGCTGAGAGCAACATGAACGACCTGGTGTCTGAATACCAGCAGTACCAGGACGCCACAGCTGAGGAAGAGGGCGAGTTCGACGAGGAAGAGGAAGGTGGTGATGAGGGAGACTAGACTATTGCGTTTTAAGATTTGCGTTGTATTCTATTTTTATTTTATAGTTTTATTACATGATTTGCCTTAATGTTTGAGCAATTTTATTTTATTAAGGAAAGAAATTAGGTTACAGACGTTTCTGTTGGATTTTCAGCATAAAAGCCTCCATTAGGTAGGTTACTACGGATTCAGAAATATTCATTAGTTTCAGCTTTTGTACGGAAAGGGGAAGGACTGGACCGTATGAAACTAGATTGATTTGCTGTTAGTAGGCAATATAGCTAATGGTACTTGTCAACTTCGTAAGATTATAGAACAAATACGTTACCTATATAATTTATATTAGAACACAGAATGCTTTTCCCCAGCAAATATGGGGAACTGGTATTTTACAGGTGTAAAATCTGTCAGTAGGTCCACAAAACATAACTTTATCAAAGGTGCCATAATACTAGTGCTCACACAAATAGCGAATCTCAATTATTCAGTCTGGTATAGAGTACGTAACTATTTTTGGATAGAAGTTGGGAATAGCTGAAGTACCTGTCTGGTATGTTTAAGCTTGAACAGTGAGACCATTTGCAAGTTAATGAAGAAATTAATTTAATTACAACAGTTGTAGTCTATAGTTACTATAATCACCATTTATTTATAGACCGACTAGCTGCTGTTCATGGCTTGGCCCACCTCACATCATCAGCCATAGAATTTCCACTGCTGGACATAGGCCTCCTCCTGGGAGGGTATTGCCAATACTCGCCACGCTTGGCAGGCGGGTTGGCGAGCGGAGTTAGGTGTGAATGTTCCAGAAGAGGCTGCTGCCCATCTTTCGGATTACATTCCTTAGCCGACTCTTACGGCAATCACGCGTAGAGAGGGTCGGGTACAATACTTACGCCGGCACCACCACGGCAAACCTAGTCCAGTGATTATGTAGCATATAGAGTTATTTCATTCACGTGTCCTACGATTACTGCACAGTTGACGATGTCATTTGTACTCTACACAATAGATAGATTTGAATTCCCAAAAGAGAGTTTTCTTTTTTTTATCGAGTTTTGCCTATGTGTCTTCGGAATGAAACACTTATTTTGGCACAACAGATAGGGCTTAAAGAATATCAGTTCCCATTGGCACTGCTGGCATCATTTGATTGTGTCATTGGGATAATATATTTCCCTTTGGCACAACAGGTAGTGCTCGAGGGAACAGCAATTCCCCAAGGCACTATTAGAAGTGTCACGCAGTTGTGCCATGGGTAATTCACCAGAAATATAAAAAAATGTGCAGAAAACAAAATAATCTTATGAGCTAATGCTACAAGTGAAAGATAAGAAAGGTTGAAGGAGGGAAGAGAGAACTGCAGTGGGACAGTACAGTTTGATAATAGTATTTAGCGTAGGACACCAAATGTTGTGTGCCTAGTCCTCTAGTATTTAAAAAAGTGAGTTCCTAAGTCACTTTAACAGCATGTGCTAGGTAACTCGTGTTTAGCTATCGTCAAGTCGTTAAATCGACCGGCCAACTCACCACTTTATTTTTAGAGCTTCTACGAAATACCACTTCATTCGCTGGAATTGAATTATAACCGTTTAAAGCAAGGTAACATATTCATGGGCTTTACAAAGTCAGGTCGGTTTCAATCTTCGGACAGATATGCCGACAATGTAGGGTAAGTGTCAGCGATTTCATTTAGATTATCAAAAAGTTCATATTACAGTTTTGAATTTAAATCGCTAATAAAATTAATTCTGAAAGTTTTATATTCGGTTATTTTGGTTCTATATCTGGTTAATGGTTACCAACAGTGAAATATCTGAGAAGTCTTAATTTAATTCCTCAGCCGTCATAAACTTATCAATTACTCTGGATTCCTTCGTGAAACGATAATAAAATAAACCAAAGCCTGTAAAACTTCTCAAATATATATTATCATTAATTTTGACGCGAAAGCCTAAAGTGTCCAACTGTCGAACTTCTGAGCAACTAAGAAAAGGTAAATATAAGAAAAATCCACTTTACTTCATTACTTTATAACGAAAAGTGCGTGAGAGACGCTCTGTTAATAATTCAGTTGATTGGCTATAAAGTATTTCTTTTTAGACGTTTATAAGGGGAGTGATAAATATAAGGATGTTTACGGATATACTTTGTGGTAAGTTAGGGATCTAAAGGTAGTATCACACGATTTTTTCACTCCTCTGGATGATACCGAATACCAATTAGCTTTGGATTAGCTTTATAGCGATGATAGCTTGTGGATAGTGGTCACGCGCATGCGTAGATAGAAATGCGGAAATGATTCTCTGTTACACAAACAAGAAGAATGAACAATGAGCTTGAGCTGCCGGTGAAGGAAAACATCGTGATGAAACCATAGCGTGGTGGTAGGGTACTTTCTAGTACTCGGCTAGCTAGCTACCACCCTCAAGTTGAAAATCTGCCGCCAAGCATCTAACGATGTGTTCCGGCAGTCTCACTTGAGAGCCAGTTCTATTCCAGGCTAGGGGTGCTTTACCATCTTCGACCACACCGTAACGTAACATCAGGTGAGCTGTAATGAAAAACCTAAATTGACAAACTTAAAAAATAAACATTTCTGCCAACTAATTGGAACAACGATCTCTGGGAACCTAGAAACCACAGACTGTGTAAAGACATGTACTACTTTCTGGGAAGATTTTTTTCTAAGCACAAGTTGTCTAAATCGCGGAGAAATGGTAGTCAGTTGGGGCGGGGTCCGGCGAGCATGAAAATCCTATATCCTAGGACATTTTATACACCGCCATCTAGTCACAAACTAATCAAAGCTGGTATTATGGGAATCATATAACCGATAGAATATTTAAATACCATTTTTTTTAATACATAATTATAATAGCTTCATCCTTCGTCTTCACTTCACACTTAGGAACAAATAAGCAATAGTCATAAAACATTATTTAAATGTTTCCTTCAGAAAATCTTCTAGATCAGAGATCTTATAATCTTATAACATTTTGTAGACAAAAACTGTTTAAATATTCTTGATACTTTTCGGTATATGATTATAAATAACATTGCACTATAAGATAACGCATTTGTCTATGACCATTGCAGAGATACACAGAATTTTAAGTCATAAAATAAAGGCCAAGGTATCCCTGCTTTAGCGCTCATTACTTTGAGACTCGATGGTTAGTCTCGACAGCCCTGTAATTTGAACTCCCTTCCAACCGGAACATAGTAATGTTTACATACTACTGCTTGGCGGCAGAATATCTGGTACTGCGGTGGTACATACTTAGGTGACCTCCTGCTAAGAAGATCTACCACCAAGAGAAAATTTCACAGAATGCATGTCTTGTGGTAAAACCACTTTTAACCCAGTTCCACATCAAACAGAACTTATCAAAAGTTGGAGTGTTCAGCAATACACCTAAACCCAAATTGTTCAAAGCTCGATAATTGAGTTCTGATTCAGCTTTAGACCGAGTTGGAATGAAGTTAAAATAACTCTCGTTGGGGTAAATGCCAACGTCAAAGTGTTATTTTGCAATGTTGACTAATTTTATAGTACTTAGTTTAATGTTAGTACTATAAAATTTAAAACAATGGTTACTAAATAAAGCTGTCTGGAAAGCTAAAGCTTTATTTAGTAGATAGACGTTTTTGAAAAGTGTCTCAATTAGATTCTGTGATGCTAATAAACTACAAATTTTTATTCAATCGATAAGTGCATGCATTTAAATTTTACAGTTCCATAATTTCGCGCTTAATTTGACGAAAACTATAGACGCCATGAACGCCATTATTGCTCTGTGGTCACGACGTCAATTGGCTCTGTAAAAATTAAAAGTACTAATCAAATACCATTGATATATAAGTACTACGTATGTACTTACTAGATTTCATGATCCGTACACACCTTTGGTTTTTTTTTTTAATTCGGTTAAGTCCACGTTTGACCACCAACTCGCCTGATGGTAAGCGATGATGTGGTCGAAGATAAAGCAGACTTAGAAAATATTCACTCTGGCCTTGAAAAGATCTAGATTATATCTCTCAGGAAACAAGGAAGCCGGCAGCTTGTTCCATTCCTTGGCCGTACGGATGAGAAGCGTAGAGTCAAAACGTTTGGTATGTACCCAAGGAAATTCCACTATGTATGGGTGGTAGTGGGCCGTCTCTCTACTTGTCCTGTAGTAAAAAGGGGATGGAAGTACAAGGTCGTACAGCTCAGTAGCACATTCTCCGAAATGAATTCTGTAGAAAATTGACAGACTTGCTACCTTCCGACGGTGTTCAAGGCTTAAAAGTTTTTTTTCTACCAACTTTTCATCACCAATAAGTCGAACAGCTCGCCGCTCCACCGAATGAAGAGCTTGAAGTTGGTACTTGGCAGAACCGTCCCAAAGGTGGCAGCAATATTCCACACACGACCGGACTTGTGCTTGATACAATGCAAGCAGCTGCCCCGGTGTGAAATATCGCCTTAACTGTTCGACTTAACTGTTCTGCAATCCGTACACCTTACTTTAGTGTGGCTTCAACATTTATGTTTTGTTACACTACTTTGAACGAAACACGTGAGCGCCATGAAATTTACGGCACTTACGACGTTTTGATTGCGAAAACTCTGTTCTATTGAGAACAGCTTACAGATTTGGTGGCGTGGGGCGAGCTGCTACCCCGTGTCATGTTGCGACACGATATTTGTTTGGAATATATGTAGCTTCTCTAGTACGTATTTCTTATAACTCAATGGCAAATAGGTTGACACTGACACTTTTTATTAAAGTTTAGGATAACGTCTATGACTATTGGACTTCAAAGCGGTACACAGTAATGTTAAAACACTACTGCTTGGCGGCAGAATATCTGATGCTGCGGTGGAACTTAATTTAACGACCTCTAATTAATATTAGTAATTTTTCTGATATCTAAAGTTTTTTAAAGAGCTAATTCCTTTATTTAGACAGTGTTATTATTGACTATTTTAGACGAGAAAATTTGTCCAAAACTTCCCTTTAAAAAAGTTTATTACAAAATATAAGTATATATGTACATATGTATGTATATGCGTATGCATGTCGGCAGATTTTCAACTTGAAGACTAACCAGAAAATATTACAAAGTACCCTACTACCATACTATGGTTTCCTAACGATGTTTTCCTTCACTGGCAGTTCAAGCTTATTGTTCGATATGAACGCGCCCCCGCGTGTGATCCACTAACCACTGCGCTATCATCGACTTTCCAAGTCCATCCTTCTTGTTCTTTAACCAAGTATCTCCATTGTTCACAGGGCCCGGTATAAAAGGCACAATGGCAATCCTGAACTGCCTCCTGGCTCGACAGCTGTGCTTTGAAGATGCATCCTGTTCTGCTATCCTCGAGATCATCCCGCGCGTCTGTGGCTCGGAACTTGGTAAGCACACTGATTTATTTTATTCCATTGACTCACATCGCACATCGTCAGCCATTGGACATCCACTGCTGGACATAGACCTCGTCCTGGGGGAGTTTTGCCAATACTGGCCACGCTTGGCAGGCGGGTTGGCGAGCGCAGTTAGGTGTGATTGTTCAAGGAATACGCTGCTGCCCATCTTCCGGATTACATCCCTTAGCTGACTCTTACGGCAACCACGGGTAGAGAGGGTGGGGTACTAGTCTTACGCCAGCACCACCACGGCAAAGGCTTTTACTCAAGTTTTTTATAAAAACTTTGACTACCCTATATGTATTTTTTTTATAATATATAGGTTTGCGTTTGACCGCCATCTTGCCTGATATTAAGCGAAGATGCGGTCTACGGTGGAGCACATCCGCCTAGAAGAAACCGATTCACTCGCGACTTGAAGACACCCAGATTGTATCTATCAGGGAACACCCACTCGGGTAGGTGTATGCTTTATAAGCTGAAGGGCGTGGATTCGATTTCCACTCAGGACAAACATTTGTGTGATGAGCATAAATGTTTATTCTGTTTGTGTGTCCTGTATGAATTATAAGTATTTACAAAAATATATGTATATGTATATACATATAAGCATTCTATCAGTTATCCGATATCCCATAGTACAAGCTTTGCCTAGTTAGGAACTAGACGGCGCTTTGTAAAATATCCTAGAATTAAAGAAGTAATGAGACGATTGAAATTAAAATGGTAAGAGATAACGCATGTCCATGACCATCGCAGTGCTACACAGAACTTTGAGTAGCAAGACAAAGTCCAGGGCATCGCTGATTTGGCACTCATTACTTTTTGTAGCGATGATAGCTCAGTGCTTAGCGCGGTTGGTTCGCATGCCGAAGGGCGTGGGTTCAAACCCCAACAATGAGCTTGAGCTGCCGGTGAAGGAAAACATCGTGAGGAAACCATAGCGTGGTGGTAGGGTACTTTCTAGTACTCGGCTGGCTAGCTACCATCCTCAAGTTGAAAATCTGCCGCCAAGCATCTAACGGTGTGTTCCGGTAGCCTCACTTGAGAGCCAGTTCTATTCCAGGCTACGTGTGCTATACCATCTTCGACCACACCGTCACTTAACATCAGGTGAGTTGTGGTTAAACGTAGCCTGTCAGCCATTATAAAAACTGTAGCAATATAAAGGACACGAACTTGATATTTGTTACCATCTAGATAAAGCCCTGTTCCTCTCGTTACTCAATTGCGAAAGAAAATCTATTCAAGGTTCGCCTCTTATCGAACAAAAAAGTTTATCATTAAGATCCAGCTACAGCGAACAATCGAGGTTCTCTTCTAAGTGAATCAAGTAGGTATCAAGGGCTTTAGCCCTGAAGGTCACACCCTTGTAACCTTTTTTAACCTTAGCGTTTTTGAATTTTCTTTTAGCCACGTCGAAATTAATGTATGAAGATTTAAAAAAAATATATCACTTCATTTTGATTTTGTTAGATAATCAAAATGAAGTGATATATTTTTTTTACTTAAAAATAAACAAATGTGGCATGAAAAAAGAAAAAAAATATAGAATGACTAGCTTACGCCCACGACTTCGTCCGTATTAACTATAGATTTAGGTTTAGAGAGAAATGAAACATGCGTAAGTATACAAATAAGCAAAAGTCATTTTATTATTAGGTTAAGATAAAGGATACCTTCTATACGGGAATAATGTTCTATAATTCGAATCTATACCAAATTTCTAGTACATACGTCCAGTAGTTCGTTTTTTGATAATTCCACAGAAACCTAACATTTTTCTAATATAAAAAGTATGTTATACGTTAATCAAGGTACTAAACAATTGACATTGACAGCCCTGTTGGCTTATTGGGAGTATGTCTGCCTGAGCTGTAGGGCGTGGGTTCGATTCCCGCCAAGAACAAATGTTTGTTTGGTATAAACAAATGTTTGTTCTGTGTCTGGGTGTTCTGTATGTATTATAGGTATGTATTTACAAAAAAAAAGTATTTATGTATCCTATCAGTTATCTGACTTCCAATACACAAGCTCTGCTTAGTTTGGGGTCAGATGGCGCTGTGTGTAATGTGTCCTACAATTACTTTATATTTATTTATTTATTTAATATGTGTGCCAAATTTCATCCAAATCCGTCGTTTTTGCGGGACTGAGTATTAACAAATATCAAAACGTCTGACAAACATACAAACTTTAACAATTATAATATTATATAGACAAACGTGCTCCATCGTAGACCGCATCTTCGTTTAACATCAGGCGAAATGGCTGTCAAGCGCAAACATATTTGTAATAAAAAAAAACTATTTCAACAGCTAATAAATGTGTTCCGTGAAATAAAACCAGCTTTTTATAATTATTAATTGTTTTATTTAAAAGTATTGAGACGAACAAGACGTTCTCCTAATGGTAAGAGTTAACGCCTATCTATGACCATTGTAGCGATACACAGAACTTTGAGTAGTAAAACAAAGTCCTGAGCATGCTTTGGCGCTCATTACTTTGAAACTTTCGATGGTTAGTTTCAACAGCCCTGTAATTTTGCTAGCTACCGTTCAAACCGAAACACAGTAATGTTTACACAATACTGTTCGGTAGAATATCTGGTACTGCGGTGGTACCTACCTAGATGGTATCTACCATCGAGTTAATCGAACTCTTATGATGCATTAATTCCTAATTCACATAGAACAGAGTCTTCTGTCAAATGAATTTAATCTGTTTGTTTTGCAAAGATACTCCCAGAAAGTTCGCTAACAATCTCAAAAAATATTATTATCCCCGGTAAAGTACTTACGATGAAAAGTTTCGAGGAAGTCAGTCTGTCTTGTTTAATGTGCTCGTACATTACTCGGCAAGGGATTGAGAGAACAAAAAAAATGGTTTTTATGTATTGAATAGTCTGCGTATTGAGCATTCTGTTTAAGTAATGATTTTGCTGTTACAATTACATATTTGAGATTGAAATTAAAAATATTGTACACGTAGCTTCAGTGTTTAGCGTTTATAAGTCGTTGCAGTTACTACAATGATGAAGATTTAATGTAATTCGTATTAATTTTAAATATTTATACGTAATAATAAAGTAGGTACATATTTTTTTTTATCGTTGACAAGCTAGGTTGTTGGCCACAGTTCACATAATATTAAGTGGCGATGTGATCAAAGATAGTGAAGTATACTGGAATGAAATTGGCTCTCAAGTGAGGCTGCCGGAATATACCGGTAGGTGCTTGGCGGCAGATTTTCAACTTGACAGTGACAACTAGCCAGCTGAGTACAAAAAATACCCTACCACCAGGCTATGGTTTCCTTACGGTTTATTCCTTTACGGGCAGATTAATGGATTTGAGCATGTTTAGTAGCGATGATCACGCAACCCACGCGGAACACATGTTAAAGATCGTGAGTTCAA
Source organism: Biston stratarius (assembly GCA_950106695.1). Taxonomy (NCBI): domain Eukaryota; kingdom Metazoa; phylum Arthropoda; class Insecta; order Lepidoptera; family Geometridae; genus Biston; species Biston stratarius. The sequence goes on from OX467108.1 coordinate 4,575,221, forward strand.
ATCCCAACAATAAGCTTGAGCTGTCGGTGAAGTAAAACATCGTAAGGATACCATAACATGATGGTAGAGTCCTTTCTAGTACTCGGCGGGCTAGCAACTACCCTCAACTTGAAAGTCTGCCACCTACCTGTGCGTTCTAAGAGCCTTACTTGAGTGCTAGTTCCATTCCAGACTAGGTGTGAGTACCATCTTCGATCACACCGTCAATGAACATCGCGGTGAGCTGTGGATAAACACCTTAAATTTTAAAAAATAAATGCATATGAAGCTAGTGACTTTTCTAAATTATACAAGCAGAGCTCATGTTATGCAAAGTTTCGTTGTTTGTGTGGAATTTACCAGCGCAAGTACGGTTCTTTTGTACACATAGCTTTATATGACATATTATATGAGGACGAAACCGCGGCATCCCTTAGCAAGATGCATGGCTTGGTATTACACCGTATTGTAATAAGATTTTGACTCGAACTAAAAGCTTCCATTCCACCTTCTAACAATGGATTTCGCTGCCCGAGTGGGTGTTCCCTGGTAGATACGATCTGGATTGCTTCAAGTCGCGAGTGAATCGGTTTCTTCTAAGCAAGCGTGCTCCATCGTAGACCGCATCGTTGCTTAACATCAGGCGAGATGGCGGGTAAACCTAAAAAACTGTAACTTAAAAAAAATTACGTAATCAACAGCCAAACTGATTTCGCAATATTAACTTTGGATTTGGATAAAAATTGGCATGTAGCTTATTACCTGGATTAACATTTATTTCATTTGAAAGCTTATTTATTTATTGACCGATTGGCAGATATCAGATTGATAGATGTCAGATTGACACACGTCAGATTGACCGATGGTAAAATAGTGATTTATAATAAAATAGTGCGTTTCATGACTATCGCTTATTTATTACTTACACTTTTCATTTCTCTCTGAACTTAATTCTAAAATCAACGAAGTCGCGGGCGTAAGCTAGTATGTTAATTAATCACCTGAGTAACTAAACAATAAATGCAAAATAGCACGAAACACGCACAAAGAGTGGCGTCATCTACGCTCTGCATGTGAAATGACAAACAAAATAGCGCAAAAAAATAACTCTACAGTAGCACCATTTTTAATCTCTTTATGTAAAAGTAATGAAACGAACAAGATGCTCTCCTGATGGTAAGAGATAACGCATATCCATGACCATTGCAGCGGTACAAATAACTTTGAGCAACAAAGCAAATTCCAGGGCATCACCGCTTTGGCGCTCATTATTTTGAGATGTTTCGATGGTTAGCCTCAATAGCCTTGTAATTTCTCTAGCTTCAGCACCCTTCAAACTGGAATACAGTAATGTTTAAGTTATGGTGGCTACTATTGATTTCAAATGAATTTAAGTTTTTCCAGACAAACATAATATTTTCGTAAATTTTCGTACTGTGACGGTAACGTTAATATCTTAAAATCCAGTGATTCGCGAGCACCCAAACAATAGATTGCAGAACAGTGTATTAGATCTATGTTTAAACTTAAACCAAAAGTCAGTTGTGAATCATATTTCAAAAAATATAATATTTTAACGCTTCCATTATTATATATTTATGAGCTAGCTGTATTTGTAAGAGATAATCCCAAAATGTTTCCAAAACTGTCAGAAAGGAGTGCCCGTAACCGTCGCGATCCAAGCGCGTTACAAGTACGCAGTGCCAGCACACAGCTCTACAGAAACTGCTTTCTAGACATGGGCCCTTTAATTTATAATAATATACCGGAAAGTATCAAGAAACAAGTCACGCATCAGTTTAAAAGAAAATTCAAAAAGTTTTTGATTACAAAATGCTATTAAAGATTGACGACTTTCTGAAGGATTCATTTAAATAATTTTATTTAGATATTGACATCCATTCCAATTATTATTACTTTGACATTGATTAAATTTGCTATTATTATTTTTACATTAAATTACATAATCTGAATTATATGACAAATCTTCTTAGCTGTGACAACATTTGCACGCCCATTGAGGCAAAAACATGATGAAACTTTTCTAACTTAAGGCCAATACTATGTAACTCATGTTTAAGCAAATAAATATATCTTTATCGTTACCTTTGCGGTGGTACCTATATAGATGATCTCCTTTTAAGGAAACATATTACCACCAAGTATCTGTTCAGGTATTATATTATCTATGATACGGTGTAACTGCAACCCAAGTATTTTGACCTCTCACCGCGAGAGCTCTTGGGAGCCCAGAATAAAACATCACAAGCTTTGCTTAAGTGAATCATCATCAAATAATCACTGCTCTAACAGAATATGGCCTCATGTTTCGAGGTTTCCTTCTGTTCATATTGAATTATTGACCGAGCCAAGCGAAATAGCATTCCACATACTCTCTGAAAACGAATTATAATATAGCATCTGTACGTTTCTTCACAATTTAAAGTATTTATTTGAGTTGTATGTATGTATATTAAGTATATGTATATTAAGTTTTTATTTTTTTATAAAAACGGAATATACAGCGTAATAATCTTGGGGGTTTAAACAATTTTCACTATAGATAACAATGAAATCAGTCATTTTCTCTACAACAAAATAATCCAAAAATCTCTAGAAAATCGAACAATCAAAACTTAAATTTTCAACTTCTTAATCCTACTTTTCAACTTTTACGCTTCACATAATTTAACTTTATATGTGTAAAGAGCTCTCACACGCTCTTTAAAGTTTCTAATATATTAGGTTAATAGCTTTGACTTTATTTTAACCTTAAGGTAAGTTTCACACAATATGATAAAAGAGAAAAGTTAAGGGCCTCTTGAGTTTAAAAACTGTTGAATTTTACTCAGATAAGAAAGTCTACTGATCGGTGTTTGTATGTTTGAGCGACAATAACTTAAGTACCGTTTATACAATAGCTACAAAACTTTGCAAACAGATAGTTATATTATGCCATCAAGAAAGCGTATCGTTCGTCTCATCACTACATATTATACCTATAACAAAGTCGTTCGCCGAGTCTATCTGTCTGTTCGAGTTTGACCAATAGATAGAGTGATTCATGAGGAAAGTGTAGATATATAATTTGACAAGGTTTTGTGTAAATTGGTTACTATATGATGATAATTGTTGGAAGTGTCGGAAAAATCATCAAAAACGCTTCCTAGTCCGTTTCAGGTAAATCAAAAGCTCTATGTAAAACCGTGCGAGTCGCTAGTTTACAGATAAAACCAATGATGTAAATAATGCAAATATATTATTGATAACACCAAAGTTACAATATTTTTTATGGTTGGTAAGCTAGATGTTTGACCACAACTCATCTGATTTTAAGTGACGGTGTGGTCGAAGATGGTCAAGCACAACTAGCCTGTAATAGAATACATATACGAAATAAATAAGTTTGTAAATATTTAAGCAATGAACTTCATGTAAAACCTTTAATTCGTCACAAGCATAAAATCGATATGAACTAAGTAAGTTACCATGCCGCTGTGACCTCCTTCCATTGAAAGGGCGCACACGACATAAGTCGCGCCGCACACTGAATATCGGCCACCTTTTGTTACCGATCTTTTGTTACCTTCTCTGGGGTTATTAATTTTTTTCATGATATACAGCGTGGGAAAGGGTACTTTTGGGGTTGTAAATCATTGTTATAGGGTTAGAGAGGACACTTAATATTAGTGAGATTCTGGTTGAAATTGCGTATATTATGAACAATGTAGACCCTATAATGCCTCCTTGTGAAACCTGTACAAAAATGATGTTTTGTCACTTACTAAGTGGTAAATCTTCTTAGCATGAGGTCGCGTAGATAGATACCGACCCAGTATGAGATTTTATGTTAAGCAGTAGTGTGTAAACATTACTATAATCCGGTTTGAAGGGTACTGCAGACTATAGTAATTATAGACTAATCATTGAATATATGTAATGAACGCCAAAACAGTGATGCTCTAGACTTTGTTTTGTTACTCAAAGTTCTGGGTACCGCTGTAATGAAGGGAAGGCTAACTCTTGTTAACTCTTACCATCAGCAAAGATTACATTTGGAAGTTGACCAAATTAAAGAGAATTTTTTGGTGATAACTTGGTGGTAAATCTCTTTTGTCATCTAGTAGGTAGTGTTGGATATTATGCAAGCTTCTTCTTAGTTAGACACTCATGCCAGAGCGGTCGTGGCTATAGATGGACAGGGTTGCGTCCCATCGTCACCGCTGGTTCCCAGGGCTGCTGCACGTCACGCGATGTCTCTTCACTTGTGGCGACTTTCCACTTTGCGAGCACAATGTACTGCATAGTCTTTGTAGTAACATCAATCCATCGAATTAAAGACCGACCACAATTTCTCCTACCCGATGCAAGCAGTAGCGTGTAAATGTTACTCTGGTTCCGGTTTGAGGGGCACTGCAGCTAGCGAAATTACAGAGCTATTATGATTAACCATCGAATGTCTCAAAAAATTGAGCGCCAAAGCATCGATGTCTTTGTTTTGTTCGTCATAGTTCTGGATGCCGCTGGAATGGTCATGGACAGATATTTCTCTAACGTTTAGTTTATTTCATTAAGAAGCGTAGCTTAACATATTATTTTCATTAGCCTCATCATAATTATCCTAATTTGACTTGCTTTTTTTGTTAGCCCATATTTAGTAATTTTTTTGTTGGATCCCTTTCCAAATTACATTACAAGACGTCTCGAGCAAAGTTGAAGGGTCCTCAAAAACCTCAAGGGTTCTTCGCTTCAAATTTATCCATAAAATTTGGACCTTGGCCTGATAACGATATAGGTGCCTATTGATTTTCCGATGTCAAACCTGTTACAATATATTGAAAAGAATGTTTACATTTTAAAGTCCATTGTGCCCCAGTATATTTTTGTAGCTATGATAGCTCAGTGGTTGGCACGGTCGGTAGCGTGGCGTCGGGTTCAAATCCCAACAATGAGCTTGAGCTGCCGGTGAAGGAAAACATTGTAAGGAAAACATAGCGGGGTGATAGGGTAGTTTCTAGTACTCGGTTGGCCTACCATCATCAAGTTGAAAATCTGCCGTTAAGTACCTAACGGCCTCACTTGAGAGCCAGTTACATTCTAGACTAGGTGTGCTTTACTATCTTCGACCACACCGTCACTTAACATCAGATGAGCTGTAGTCAAACACTTAGATTGTCAACCATAAAAAAAGGTAGTGAAGATCTTAAACTTAAGATTAGGTACTCTTCTACGAGTACTAACTCTGTTATAGCGAACGGTAAGACATGTTAAAGATTATGAGTTGTCAAAATCGTTAAATAGAGGTAAACTAGCCAATAGCTGAGCTTTGTGAGGGCTCGCGTACTTTTTCTAACGGGTAATAATTTTTAAGACAGTTTTTTTTTAAATTGAGTTTATTTCTGTTGCATCGATGTTAACTCTGGTTTCTAACAGATGGCGTTAGTAGTACAATAACATTATATCCAATGAATACAAAATTGTTAATGTTCATTTTTTTAATAGTGATAATTTTTTTTTTGACAGATAACTAACACATCTAGATATGAAGTTAAATTACTATGTTAAAGCACAAATCTAAAGGCGTGATAGTTTTTCAGTTAAGTGTACCACAAAAATGCTCAGGTTGTGGGATAGTGATAGTGATTATACTTTCTATTTAGTATCTGCCGATTCCAAAATTCATTTTAATGAGGTTTTTGACAAAGAGTATTCGTAATTCGTAAAGGTACATTTTGCATTAGCTCTTTCGGGCAGTTCTAGGGCATTTCGAAGTTTTTGTTAAATAGAGGTAATCGTTATATTGAGGTTAATTATATTAAAGTTACACTTTACATATATAATAACTATAAGACATTTTTTTTATTGCTCTCTTATAAATAATATGTCCAAAAGGACTTAATGCTAAAGCGTTTTCTGCCAGCGATCCCCACAGTATACGAGTATGACATGTGGTTGTTAGACAAGCATATATTATGTTCATATTACAGTACTGAGTATAATTCATTTCAACGCTAAATGTTCAAATGGTTTCGCGATACGATTTTTGTAGCAAAAAATAACATTTCAGAGGGGTTCAGTTGTTTTCGTAATTTTCTTTTCTTGAAGGAAAAGAATCTTATATAGAGTATAAAATACTTGGTGGTAGATTTCCTTAGCAGGAGGTCGTCTAGGTTGGTACCACCGCAGTACTAGATATTCTGCCTCCAAGCAGTAGTGTGTAAACATTACTGTGTTCCGGTTTGAAGGGTACTGCAGCTAGCGAAATTACAGGGCTATTGAGGCTAACCATCTAGTCCCAAAGTGATGAGCGGCGATGTCCTGGACTTTGTTTTACTACTCAAAGTTCTGTGTATCGCTGCAATGGTCATGGACAGGCGTTATCTCTCGTTCGTCTCATCACTGTTAACCAATATATTCTAACTCCCTTCAGCTTTGTTATATCAAGGTTGCACTGTATAATTAACATCTAAAATCAATGCAAATAACAAAACATCAAGCGAAACTCTACTTTCATATGAAAAACTTTACTTTTAACTCTACCTTAACATGAAAAGAGCCTTTTGTTCTAAATTCATTGTTACCCCAAGGTCGATCCCTTCATAGTAAAGGTATTTAAATACGTTTTGTTTTGTACCGAGCCTTTTCTTCCCTAAATGGAGAATAGTAAGAAATTCGCTCATTGCGCCAAATTTCGCTCTGTCAATACAAATTTAAGGCCAACAGTTTGCGGACCATGTTATTTACCAAACGAGTTTCAATTTCTGTTCTGTTGTTATTTGTTTAACTGTACATTCATTGTAAATAATTTCTGTAACCACACGCTGCCGTTCGTGGTCAGAGGAAAATTTAATTTAAATCTACGGCTATATTTGCAAGATATGACGAAAAACACGACTTTTTAATGTAAGTACCTGGTTGACCGAGCATTGCTCGGCTGAAAACATGGATAAAACGACGTTTTCTCAAAAATGAAACCTAGCTAGATCGATTTTTCGCCCCCGAAACCCCCTGGATACAAAATTTCATGAAAATCGTTGGAGCCGTTTCCGAGATTCAGAATATATATATATATATATATATATATATATACAAGAATTGCTCGTTTAAAGATATAGATAGATATGAAACACACTTCTGATGGTTAGAGATTACGCCTACCCATGACCTTTGGTACTCAGAATTTTGAGTAACAAAACAAAGCCTAAAATGGCTTTGCTTTGAGACATTCGATGGCTAGTATTTTTATGTCAAACACGTTGGACATTACTTAAAATCGATACCTAAATTTAATTTAATCTATTTTTTTTACTGTTTAGCGTATTATGTGTTTGACCACAACTCATCGGATATTACCTAAGTAACTGTGTGGTCGAAAATATACAGCTAGCCTGCAATGGAACTGGCGCTCAAATGAGGCAGCCTAAACACACTGTTATTTACTTGGCGGCAGATTTTCCACACACGCGTAATTATAAATATATAAGTATAAGAATTGTGGTGTTTTATATACATAAATAAATAAAACACCACAATTCTTTACATGCAAAAATTACACGAGTTTTGGATAATACAATGCGAGGACATAATTTCTCTCCAAAACTAATATTTAACACTGGCAAATGCACAAAGTCCAACGCCAAAAACATACGAGTAGTAGTAAAAAAAGGTAATGTTGTATATATTTGGTGTAGTTGTAGTAGTAGTTGTAGTTATGTGATACAGATTTATTTGGCAATTTTTTTTTATAGCTGACAGGCTTGGTGCTTGACCACAACTCACCTGATGTTAAGTGACGGTGTGGTCGAAGATGGTAAAGCACACCTAGCCTGGAATGGGACTGGCTCTCAAGTGAGGCTGCCGGAACACACCGTTAGATGCTTGGCGACAGATTTTCAACTTGAGGGTGGTAGCTAGCCAGCCGAGTACTAGAAAGTACTCTACCACCACGCTATGGTTTTCTCACGATGTTTTCCTTCACCGACAACTCAAGCTCATTGTTGGGGTTTGAACCCACTCCCTTCGGCATGCGAACCGACCACGCTAACCACTGAGCTATCATCGCTATAAAAACCCACCGACCCACCCCGGCTTCGCATTTGTTCACTTTAGAATAAACTAAAAAAAAACTGTTGATCCAATTGCTACCAAACACAAGATTACCTGGTGGGCTAAGCTGCGGAATGTCTCAACATTTCATCAAAAGCTTGTACACTTCTTTTGAGTTCATAGGGAACGCACACACATAGATTTTTATATACCTGTATGTATGTAGATAGATAGTTTATGAAATATAAATGAATCTGTAAACTTACATATATATATATATATGACCAGAATCAATCCCTTTATAGTAAAGCTACTCCTAATGTAAAACACAAAAAAAGTAAAAACAAAAGATAGATCTTCAACAAGTGACATTTTTCACTTGCAGATAACTCACAACAACAAGATATTCAGTCACCCGCCGAAACACAACCACGCTATTTATTCACGTACACGACTAAAACTGAAATGAACAATATTTAACTGCACGGCATAAATATTTAAAGAGCACCTAATTTTCTCCAATAATGACATTATTAGATCAGTCCCGTAGTACAACCGTTTTAGTTTTTTTATTATTATTTAATCTTAATATGTAATGTAAGTTTCTGTCAGTGGAGGTACTTTCTTAGGAGAATAGTGGTGGTAGAAATCAAATACAAACAGCTTGATTACTTTTTTTATTTCCGCCTCTATTTATTCTCTCTACATTTATTCTGAAGTGTACAAATGCGAAGCCGGGGTGGGCCGGTATTAGCCAAATAAATCTATATCACATAGCCAAATACAACCTTAACTTTTTTACTTCTTTGTTTTTACGTACAAGGATATTGAATTTAAGTTTAAGTTTACTTACTTTTTTTATTCTTTCTACAAGTCATATCTATAGATACTACAGTTTTTCTAATACTACAGAGGAACTTAACAATAAATTTAAATTAAATAAACTCATCTAAAATCTAATCAATGGGAATAGTTCCCAAAACGCTGGCTTCATTGCCGCGTTGTATGACAATACTCTAACGTTGGACAAAAAAGGCCAGCGTTTCTGTCACGTGTGGCGTCGACCAGACGAGATGACAATTCTTTGAATATATTCTTCGCTCCCGATCCCCACGATCCCAAAATATTAACTCCAACATCCTTCTCTGAATTGTCACTTTCGAATAATGCATCACGCAAAATATGAACATACAGACTTTTATACTATAAAGGTGACACTTGATTACGATAATTATTGTACTTATACTTCGAGCATATAATTTCTGAAGTGTTTATAAATTACTATTTCCAATGTTCCAACTCATGTCAGTTAAAAAATATGTCAATAACAATTACATTCTTGTCTACTTATGCGAGATTGCTCACGTTTAATTTTATCAGAAACGCTAACTATAGTATCGGCCACATCCAGTGGCCTTCATCATGGAGACAAAGCTGAGTACAACGTGCGCGGACTCGTCTTGCTTCGCACTGCGGACCGCTATCTAGACGCGACAAAATTTACATTGGACCTTCCTTCGTAAATCCTTTGTAAATTTTCTCACTTCAGAACACAAACCGTACACCAATTTCAGGTAGCGTACACATATTTGAGATGTTTGACCTCTGGCGGCTTTCTATACTCTTGTGACAGCAGATTGCTGAGTAGCGGGGTGGTTGAAATATAAATAGTATTTAGTTTGCATGATAAAAAAAAAATCTTTATTTAATTTAAAGGGGTTTAGTCTCACAGTGACTATGGCACCCGCGTAACACATTAAACTACAACAATAGACTTACATATTTATACTGCTTTTAAATACTATAAACAGCATTTTGGCTTCCTCTGAAGCCGGTGAAGCTAAAATGCTGTTACACAGCCCTACATCATAATTTACTCTATTATTGCAAAAACTAAACAAATATCGCCTTTGCTCCTCGTTCCGGACACATTCCATCAGCACATGATACACGTCTTCCAGGATCTCACATTCGGTTCAGTTCGGTGAGTCGGTCACTCCCATCAGGTATCTAAACTTGTTTAATAGAATGTGTCCGGACCGAAGTCTCATGATCAGCACATCTTTTCTGTTCATACTTACATCGTTAAACCATGGGTTAGTTTGCATGATCATTTCAATATATACGTATTGAGCATAATATTCATTTTGTAAAACTTATTGTCGTTTTTTGATGCGCGATTAAATAGTATTTCACCAAAATTACCCGATATCGAGGTACCGTACCAATTTACGGTTGACAATGATAAGTCGTTCGCAGCCGTTTGAACGTGGCTAATTAAGATAAATGCTTCGGAAGCTTGACTCGTATTGTTTCCTTGAAAGAAAGAACGTTTTCCGTGCTTTGTGAAGCAATGGGAGCTTTGGGAGCTGCATTGGGGAGAAATTGATTGGTTAGAAAAAAAAGCCAGTTGGATTGAGCAGCAGTTATATACAAATTATTATTATTATTAATATCTTTAAACGAGCAATTCTTATACAGCGAGGCGCTACTGCGACGACATTAAATGAAAACACATATCCAGTTCCACGTTCTTATACATTCGGTATGCTTTAATTTCATTAATTGTTATTATTTACTGAATTATTCACAATTTTCAAAAATACCATTTAGAGCAACCTGTATCTAAAAAACTGCAGCGCAAATGTCATTAGCCGGAGACAAATCAAAACGTATTATCAATTAAAAAAGAAATACTATTAAATTAAGATAGTCCTGTATTTTAAGAGCGAACGGTGCACAGAACCTTGTAAAGACACGCGTGTGCGCGTTTCTTAAATGCAAACGATAAAGAAATACTTACTGAATGAGCTGAAAGCTCGCACAAACTTGACCGCGCTTCCTATTTTCTTTTCCTCATAAATAACTTTGCTTACAGACGGTGCGGTAAAGTTCTGATGATGAAGCTAGGAGATGGTGGTAGTACTCTGATTTTTATTCATGAACCATTATTAATTCACAAAGATTTTTGATTCTTGTAAACAAACAATAAATAACAAACTCTGACAATGTCAGTACCTAATAGACTAGTTCTTACAAAGAGATGAGTTTGCAAAAAGTTTACTTATAAAAACTTTTTTCAATTAAAACTTATTGTTACTTTGTGTTTATAAGATCGTGTTTTGTATGTGACTGTGTAACATAAGTAGTTATTTTGCCATTGATGATTCAAATTCACAGCATTACAACATCATTTAAAATATTATTAAACCATGCATTATACTGCAAATGCACGAGTTACTATAAAATAAGTTTAAAAAGGTTTTAACAAACTTATACAAACTGTTTGAAACATTGATCTATTTGTATAAACCAATCTATTTACTGACATTGGCAGAATCATTGTTGACGTTTGTCTGTCATGCTTTATTTACAAAAGTGTGTGCTTAAAATATTTAAAGAGTTCCCTCGATTTCTCCTGGATTCCATCATCAGATCCAGACCTGATACCGATGGGACCACATGCGAAGTACACCCTTTCAAAAAAGAAAATAATTTCCGAATCGGTCCAGTGGTTTTCAAGTAATCGGTGAACATACATAAAAATAAAATAAAATAAGAAGATTCCGACGAATTGATAACGTCCTCCTGAAGTCGGTTAAAAATGAGAAAGTATTAATAGTGATTGTGAATGCGATGTACATCATACCTAGTGCTCTGAGCGCACCGCAATGCGGCTTGCACTGTGCAGTTTCGTTTGAATCAATTGATACCTACAGTGTCAAAGAATCGCCGCGCCCTCTAGCGCACACAGCTGTAGTTATATGAACGACACAGGTGATTCTAATTCGGGTACTTGATTTATTATTTAGTTTGTTTGAAAATTGATTTCTTTTAAATTTGCGAATATATTTTTTTTACATTGCTTATACGATTAGTGACCATTAACCCTACCCGTGTGTGAATTTAATGTCGATACAAAGTATCCATGTCGTATATATATTCTGAATCTCGGAAACGGCTCCAACGATTTTCATGAAATTTAGTATGCAGGGGGTTTCGGGGGCGATAAATCGATCTAGCTAGGTTTCATTTTCAGAAAACGTCGTTTTATCCGTGTTTTCAACCAGGTACTTATTATTATGAAAGTATCAAATTTATGAGCGCCAAAGCAGCGATGTCCTGAACTTTATTTTGTTACTCAAAGTTGTCTGTAGGTATGGCTGCAATGGTCATGGATATGCTCTTACCATCAGGAGAACGTTCGGTTCATCAATTTCTCAAAGACCTTTTTGAATCTAACATCACAGAACGCATCTTAGCTAAACATTAGAAGAAATAACGGTCGGTAACCACACCACAAAAATTTTGTTATTTTTAAATTGGATTTTTCAATGTTTTTATGGATAAAAAATTGTATTATACATCACGTGCAGAATTACGCACATGAGTGTAGAAAAGTGATATAATGTAGCTGAACAGATTTCTTTGGAAGTCAGTTATCCGTCACACAAGCTCTGCTTAGTTTGGGGTCAGGTGGCTGCGTGTAATGTCCTACGAGATTTATTTATTCAAATATTAATACATTATGGTTGTGTGACGTAACGCAGAGCGTGAGTTTCAATCCCAACAATGAGTTTCGGCTGCCTGCGAAGGAAACCCACTTTTTGAGATTATCAAAAAAAACCGGACAAGTGCGAGTCGGACTCGCGCATGAAGGGTTCCGTACCATAATCTATTTAAACGGCAAAAAATCACGTTTGTTGTATGGGAGCCCCCTTAAATTTTTATCATAATTTGTTTTTTTAGTATCTGTTGTTATAGCTAAGAACATTCTTCAAGTATCTTTAAGAATGACAAAAACTAAATTAAAATTAGTTCAGCCGTTTCGTAGCCACGATGCCACAGACAGACGTACACACGTTGAACTTATACGATTCTGTCGATAAAGTTATATTTTAGTATTAGAAAACTCATAAAATGTCAATATTTAAGTGACTAACAATTTAATAATCTCTAAACACAATCTAAATAAAAAAAGAAATACATGTTTACATATAAAAAAATTATCTACAAACTCTTTGAGAGAGAAAATTAACCAGAATACTGGAGGCCACGTTGAATTGCAATGCTTAGATTTTGACCTATATAATAATCACTTTTTTTATGATCGACAAGCTAGGTGTTTGACCACAGCTCACCTGATGTTAAGTGACCGTGATGTCGAAGATGATAAAGCACACCTAGCCTGGAATGAAACTGGCACTCAAGTGAGGCTACCAGAACACACCATTAGATGCTTGGCGGCAGTATTCCAACTTGAAGATGATAGCTAGCCAGCCGAGTACTAGATAATACCCTACCATCACGATGTTTTCCTTGACTGGCAGCTCAAGTTCATTGTTAGGGTTTGAACCCATGCTCTTCGTCGTGTCAACCGACCGCGCTAACCGCTGAGCGCTCATCGCTACAAATGTTAGTTTGAAATAACTATTTATCCCATAAAGATCTTTAGTAATCGAGATTTCCGCTTGATTTTGACGCGACGTGCCGCGGGATGCTGCGGCATGACGCGACGCGCCGCGGGATGCTGTGGCATGACGCTTATGCACCTAGAATTGTCTTTTTGCCAAATTAGCAGTTCTTATTTGTCTCTCTTCATCTTCAGCTAGAAGTGCTATTAATACTAAATCCTAGTCAACCATAACGACACAACTAACTTCGAATCCGCGCGGAGCAAAACTGATTGACGCCAGAGTGCCTGGGCTTTCAGCAGGATACAACGGCATGCCACGGAACGCTGCGGGATGCCGCAGCACAGCCTGCTGTGTCATGCCGTGCCACGCATGCCGTGTCAGTGAGCGCCGGCCCTAAGTTGTAACTATGTGACGTATGTGGAGAATTTTTCAGCCATTATACCTGACAAAATGGCGGTGTGACAGGTTGGTCCTCGTCACTCGGAGCTGGGGTTTATTGTCGCGCCATTCTGTCGCAAGTGAATGCCCGTCTTTTTGTCGCAAGTGGACATCCGTCTTTATAATGTGATCGGTATTTATGGTTTGCTAGTTCTTTAAGGGATGACGGGAGACCTTTTCTGGGGGGACTATTTATTACCTTTACGAAGACGCTATTGAAAAGTATTTCCGACATTATTTCCTCGGGTAAAGTTTAATAGTTTTTTTCAGATAACATATCTTGATAAACCCGTGAGGCTTACCTTATTTTCGAATCACAATATAATCAAATCATTTTAGAGCCAGCTCTGATTTCAGGCTGAGTATAATCACCATCCTCGACCACACTGAAACTTAATATCAGGAACAGAAACTTAATGTCAACTATGACAATATAACTAGTTGAGATCGATGGAAGTGATTATCTCTTTAATTGGTATTCACACATCACATCATCAGCCATAGGACGTCCACTGCTGGACATGGGCCTCTTCCTGGGGGGGTTTTGCCAATACTCGCCACGCTTGGCAGGCGGGTTAGCGAGCGCATTTAAGTGTGATTGTTCAAGGAAGACGCTGCTGCCCATTTTCCGGATTACATCCCTTAGCCGACTCTTACGGTAACCACGGGTAGAGAGTGTGGGGTACAATTCTTACGCCGGCACCACCACGGCATATTGGTATTCTATGAATCGTCAATTACAGATTATATAAAACTAACATCATCATCATTATAAGCAGCAAGAAAAATCATTGGTCATTTGACACAACGCCATCTAGTCCCGAACTAAGTAAAGCTAGTATTATGATAAGCAGATAGCTGATAGAATACTTATATACTTTATTTGAACACCCAGAAACATGACAAACATTTATCGTCACATAAACGTTTGTCCTGGGTGGAAATCGTACCCACGCCAGGACACCCATGAACTCTAAAAAGCGACACCGCTTCATGTAGGTATGATATTCAAAAACCTTGAAGTTTAAATTCCATCTTCATCATACGGACCTCTAAACATTGGAATTTGCAGCACGATACTTTTTATTAGTATTATTGACAGGCTAGGTATTTGACCACAGCTCACCTTATGTTAAATGACGGTGTGGTCGAAGATGGTAAACACATCTAGCCTGAAATAGAACTGGCTCTCAAGTGAGGCTGCCAGAACACACCGTTAGATGTTTGGCGGCAGATTTTTAACTTGAAGGTGGTAGCCAGCCGAGTACTCGTACTAGAAAGTACCCTACCACCAATTCAGGCGCCTTCAAGTCGCGAGAAAATATGTTTCTTCTGTTATTTTTAGTGTTCCACTGTAGACCGCATTTCGAGACGGTTAGACAAGCTATTAGTAATATAATAAATGATTAAAATGAATGAAATATAATAAATGAAACAAAATCTAAATAAATGATTGATTCAGGCCTTACTTTGCGGAAATTCATTTTAAGTTTTCAAGGTATATATTTAGTTTATTTCCGCTTCATTCGTTGCACTTACAATAGTGATGAGGATTTAAATTTAACTAACTTAACAATAACTTTAAAAAACTTATCCGAAACTTTACTTAATATCTAAAACTGAAATTTTACATAAACTTAAAAGCTAAAACCAAATTAAACAAAACACTAATTAAAAACAAAATAACCACAAGTCTTTATATCCTCTTCTAGCTGTAGTGATCAGTTGCCAACACGTGTTTCGCCTCAACTCGAGGCATCATCAAATCTAAATATTAATCTGATCCCAAAATATTATTCTAAACACACAGAATTTACCAAAAGTACAAAATATTAAAATGATTTTACGAAACGAAATTCATTCGGTCCATTCAGTGTTTAATTTGATTAGATAAATTAATTAATCTACAAACGCAATTCATTCTTTTTATTAGATCCCGAAGGGCCGTGATACATCAGATAAAGAAGCAAATAAACATGATTAATATGCCTAGAAACCCACACACATTAATATTTTTTTTTTAATATTTTTTATTGTTCCATAATATTTACAAGTACAAAGTCTTATTGCATATTTAACAGTAAGAGATACCTATACTACGGTCTTTTCTGCAATATTAATGGTACACAGAACCTACACTAAGCAGAGCTTGTATCGTAGGTTCTGACATTGTTACGTACTGCACAGAAACATTTTTAAAACTACTTCTATATAGATTAATTACTAGCTGCGCCCCGCGGTGTTACTCGCTGTTCCCACGCGAACACTAATTTTTTTCGGGATAAAAGTTTATGTGTTAATCCAGGGTGACAGCTACCTCCATAACGAATTTCATCAAAATTGGTATAGCCGTTTGAGCGTGAAGAACAAACATACAAACACACACACAAAGTTACGCCTTTATAATATTAGTGTGATTACCAATTAATTTTAAGTGCCTAGAAGAGTACTTTAAAGCAGTGTTTGCAGAAAGGCTAACCATGCTGCTTCATTGTTCTTTATCTGAGTAAAGTAAGTATTCATGACGTGAAAAAAGATTAGCTGTTCCATGAAAAAGTTGACTAAATCGAAGCAGCCGTTTGTGATTTCAGAGTTGTGCTCATAGAAATGAGTAAAATGATTTTATAGCCTATGCATATAACCTGTACTAATGTCACTACAATCAACATTTCAAACAAACGTGCTGAGATGGGCCAATTCGACATAAGTTTTGTTTTTTTAAATTGACTGTTTCTACTGAGGCGATCGATGATAGAAACAAATGAGAATATTTAACTATGTTCTTATTTGTACTTATTTGTTTCGTGTTTTAGGAAAGAACTACGTTCAGCAGTGGACGGCAAAGGGCTGATGATGATGAAAATCTATATTGCTATTACATTTTTTTAGTGGTTGACAAGCTAGGTGTTTGACCGCAGCCCATCTTAAGTTAAGTGACGGTGTAGTCGAAGATGCTAAAGCAGATCTAGACTGGAATGGAACTGGCTCTCAAGTGTTCCGGGACACATCGGATTTCCGTTGGAATCTCATTCCACAGTTTGACTGCCTTCATAGTAAAAGAGCCTTTGTAGAACTGAGATAAATTAACAATGGAAGAAAAGCCCGACACGACTTACAGAATACCAAATTTCGACTTGATCAGAACTGTGGATGATCTATTCATCAACTAGAAAAGAGCTGATAATATTCAAAGGTGCTGAGAATACACTCTAAACAAAACTACGGAGCTACGATGCCACAGACAGACACATAAATACAAATGAGTACGTTAATGCGTTATAAATATAAAAATGTTTATAGATACCAGAACAAAATATAATTTTAAAATAATACATATTAATGATAATTTCACTGGATTTTACTTTATTATATCTCATTTCAAACATGCACATTTATAATTATAATTGATCCTATTTAATATTATAGATAAGTAGGTTTAATTTCGCGCCATTCTTAGAGCCAAATTGATGTTGGAAGAGGAAAAAGATTTAAGGATGACAAATGACCGACAATATTTCAGTAGCTCAAAAGGGCAAGAGGCAAATTATAAGGAATGTTTGAGAGAATTTTCGGGCATTAGCATCGATAAGCGACCCTTGTCACTTTTGAAGCGAGTATGCGTCGCGCTTAGCGTCTGTGACACTTCTGACGGATCTCTTTAGTTATTCATAAGGTTGAATACTGACAATTTATTGGGTTAAATGCACTTCACTTTATTACCAGCCAGAAATAACAAGAGTTTGTGTTTATTTTAGTTTTTATCGTTTCATTGTCGACAAAAACGTTCCAAAAACTCGAATCAAACGATTCTATTCCACCTTCATTTTGCGGACTGGAACGCGCTGCCTGAGTGGGTGTTCCTCGATGGATATAATCTGGGTGTCTTCAAGTTGAGAGTGAATCGGTATCTTCTAGACAAGCGTGCTCTATCTTAGACCGCATCATCATTCAACATCAGGTTCAGTAATGTTGATTATACTCCGGTTTACTAGTTTAAAAGAAATACAAATTTTCGACACTGAACCCGTGAACTCAGAATCTTGAAATTTGGTACGAAGTCTTATAGCACAGATAAAGGAAAAATTGCGAAAAGCATAAATTACCATTAAAAAAACCATAACTTTTACATACCTACAGGTTTGTACGGAAACCTCGGTGCGCGAGTCCAACTCGCACTTGGCTGGTTTTTTGGATTCGCCGCAGTTGGGTAAAACAGGGCTAATCTTAAGTGCATGATCAATTTCATATATAAATTAATACTAAAATGTTCTTTAAATAAAACATTAATTTAGGAATCAGTCACTATACAAACTAATCTTAAGGCGAAAATCGCTTGATCAAGTAATTCAATCTTTATCTTCAACACAATAGCGTTGGAAAATCCCAACCTACCTTCATTTCACCGAACCAATCAGAGACTCATAGGGTTGCCAGACATTAACGAAAAAAATCCAATTCACTGGTCGGTCACTCCTTAATGTCAGCCTGACATAAAAACGTATCTAATTTCTGAGATAATCTCGTATGAGGTTTTTTTGTTCAATAGTTTTTCTGTCCGCTTGTTAGGGCGGAGTTGTCAGTCGAATTCGAGGTACCCTTGGCCCTTTCACTTAATGGAAGGTTTTCGTTAAAGGTGTTTTAGTTAGAAGTTTGCAAAGTTCTAGGGAAGTAAAAAGCGAGAGGCATCCCTTGTCAAGGTACTAATGGGTTGACTGAAGAGTTTGACTTAGTTTTATCGTAGGATAGTCAGTTACTATGGGAAAAGTTGGTTTCGTGGACGATTGCCTATCGTTGGTGTTTGAACTTTTTACAACATCTACGTTTTAGTTGCAGACGAAAGCTCAGACGCCGAGCACTGGACATAAGATTGACTGCCGGTTCGGCAATACTCAATACATGAGTAATACGTTTTCGCAAAAACTACGCAGCTTAGCGACGAGTAGGTCTCACGTCTCCTCTGCAATTACTTTAACTTTACTTCACTATATAGTATTTATATTTTTTTTATTTCAAGGACTGTAAAAAAAGTTAACAAAAACAAAAGAGTCTCGATGGAATATCTTTTCACAAATAAACTTCATTATTTTGTCGAATATCGATAATTTACTTTCCTATTTGCAACTTGGAACACAAAACCTAAACACTATCGGCCGGCATCATAACCCTCCCAGACGCACGTACAAGTTCTTACTATGTTTACAGCGGGCGGCAGATAGACATGTATGTGTGTCACGCACACAATCGTAACTAGCCGAATGACTTCACTACGTTTGATGTAAAAAATATGTCTGCCATTTTCCCTGACATCTGTGGCTGTTGCTTCATCAAACTTGAAATTGTTTATTTAGAATCGGTAACAAAGTATCAATAGCAAATAGAACGATGCTGTCATCATAGTCTGTCTGGTTTTGACACGTGTCATTTTACGTCAGCGAGAAATTAACAGCGTTTATTAACATTAAGCAACGTTTATATATGTATATATATTTTTTTTTATAGCTGACAGGCTTGGTGTTTGACCACAACTCACCTGATGTTAAGTGACGATGTGGTCGAAGATGGTAAAGCACACCTAGCCTGGAATGGAACTGGCTCTCAAGTGAGGCTGCCGGAACACACCGTTAGATGCTTGGCGGCAGATTTTCAACTTGAGGGTGGTAAGCTAACCAGCCGAGTACTAGAAAGTACTCTACCACCACGCTATGGTTTCCTCACGATGTTTTCCTTCACCGACAGCTC
The DNA here is from genome assembly GCA_950106695.1 of Biston stratarius. Classification (NCBI taxonomy): domain Eukaryota; kingdom Metazoa; phylum Arthropoda; class Insecta; order Lepidoptera; family Geometridae; genus Biston; species Biston stratarius. The sequence goes on from OX467108.1 coordinate 4,594,840, forward strand.
AAGCCCACTGAGCTATCATCGCTATAAATGAACCCATGAACATGTTATCAATAAAATATATTTATTTCCAGTTGCCTGCTCGACCGTGACTGTGACGAAATGCCAAGCTGCCCTGAGGACCCTGCAAGCCTTCCCGTTTTTCAAGCCGACCTGCCTTTGTCGTGAACCCAACGTGGACCCCGAATGCAACTCTTTCCGCGACTTTCTGTTCGACCATCCCTGCGTATTCGTAATGAAGAAGGGTAAGTAGCAGATGATCATTCTAATTGCTGTCTTCTATATTTACTAGCATTTTTAATCTATATTTTAATATTGATTGTGGCGTTACTTTGTGGAAGTTCATTTTGGAAGTATTCCTTATTTTTATGATTGACAATCTAAGTCTTTGATCACAGCTCACCTGATGGTATGGTCGAACATGGTAAAACACACCTAGCCTGGAATTGAACTGGCTCTCAAGAGAGACTGTCGGAACATACAGTGACGGCAGATTTTCAACTTTATGGTGGTGGCTAGCCAGCCGAGTACCGGGAAATACCCTACGATCATGCTAGGGTTTCCTCACGATATACTCATTGTTAGGGTTTGAACCCACGTTGTTCGGCGTATAAACCAACCGCACTAACCACTGAGCTATCATCGCTGTTTAGTCTTTAACGTAATTTTCGCGAACTGACACTAGTTTCTATTACAGAAAAGGACCCGTATCCCGTGGAGACCCTGCCAACCTGCACCTATGCCCTCAGCGTCTGCCACAACGAGAAAGCTTGCTCTGTCCTCTTCGACCGTTTCAAGAACGCTTGCAAGGCCCGTGATGGAGAGTGCCGCATGGAAGATAGGCAAGTGTTGAGTTTTAACAGGTCAGATTCAAGTGATGACAGGCCGCGTGTCAGATCTTGCTTACAGAAGTAGTTTTCTTAAAAAATCCAATATGGTAAATACAGTTTTTTTTTAATGAGCTTTACAATTGGGCATGCTTGTGTAAAAGAAAAACTATGTTTTTTTCTATGGTTGGCAGGTTATGTGTTTGACTCCAGCTCACCTGATGTTAAATACCTGGAATAAAACTAGCTCTCAAGTGAGGCTACTGGAACACACTTAGGTTATTTTTAACTTGAGAGGTATTGACCAACCTCGACAACGCCGTTACATATCATCAGGTGGCTACACAATAATGCTACATTATGTTGGGTGGTAAAACTCTTTCGCAGGAGTTGGTACCACCACAGTATCAGATATTCTAACACATCACACACACATCATCAGCCATAGATCATCCACTGCTGGACATGGGCCTCCTCCTGGGGGGGTTTTGCCAATACTCGCCACGCTTGGCAGGCGGGTTGGCGAGCGCAGTTAGGTGTGATTGTTCAAGGAAGACGCTGCTGCCCATCTTCCGAATTACATCCCTTAGCCAACTCTTACAGCAACCACGGGTAGAGAGGGTTGGGTACTATTCTTACGCCGGCACCACCACGGCAAAGTTGGATTATACGTAGGTATGATATACATAGGTTAACTGATTTAAACTTATTAAAAATGTTGCTATCCTCGTTTATTAAAATGGTGTGAAGGGAGGCAACATTTTTAGTAAGTTTCTATTAAGTAAAGCCTTCAAAATTAGTCTTATTGTTCAGTTTAAAATGCCACTGGCCAATTGTTTACCAGGGAAGCGTGCCGCGAAGCGTGGGCTGGCCTACGTCTGTCGCCTTTGTTCGGCTGCATCTGCCCCAATACGCATATGAAGAAGCGTTGCGACCGCATCTTCTCCGTCGTCAACCACAACCCCTGCGTCGGTGAGTACGCACTTACGTGTTGCCTCATTTGCTGATCAACGGGTTCTGAGTGAAAATATGTAAAGAAAAGTAAACTTAATCTACTGGACATAGGCTTCCTGGGGAGGTTTTGCCAATACTCGCCACGCTTGGTAGGCGAGTTGGCGAGCGTTAGGTGTGATTGTTTAAGGAAGACGCTGCTGCCCATCTTCCGGATTACATCCCCCGACTCTTACGGCAACCACGGGTAGAGAGGGTGGGGTGCTATTCTTACGCCGGCACCACCACGGCAATCTACTGACAGTGGAGTTCAAATTATAGTGACAGAATTTGTATGTTTCATATAAAAGGTCTAAGAGATTTTTGTTTTTATATGATTGTTTGATATATATGTTATCAGGCTAGAATCAATCCAACGTAGATTTGTGAGATATCTTCAGTTCAAATGCAAAATATACGACAACGAATATGAGGCGAGATGCAGGAGATATCATATATTACCACTTGAGGTGAGACGCAAAGTAGCTGACGTTATATTTCTAACCAGAATAATGCAATGCTATATTGATTCTCTCATTTCATCTCCTCTTTAGCATAAAATCAAAATCAAATACAAAAAGTCATTTATTCAGTTTAGCAAAGTTCAGTTTAGTTTAGTTTAGCAAAACTCTTTTGCTTTTGTCTTGTTTTTGCGAAGCAACGCGCGCGCGTTGTCTCAGCTTTGTCCCCATGATGAAGGCCACCGGATGTGGCCGAAACTATAGTCGGAGTTTCCGATAAAATTAAACGTGAGTAATCCCGCATAAATAAAACAAAAATAGGTTTACGTTTAACCGCTATACTGTCTGATGTTAAGCAAAGATATGATAAGATGGAGCATGTTATCCTAGAATAAAATGACATCAATTAATAATGTACAGAATTTTAAAAACTCATTTAGAGTATATTATCAGTCAATTTCGTTACCACAAAAAAATAATCTCGTCAATGTGGATTATTAGTTACAAACCTAAATTATATTAAATTTATTTTGTAGCGATGATAGGTTAGCACGTTCGGTTCACACGCCGACGGGCGTGAGTTCAAACCCCAACAATAATCTTCAGCTGCCGGTGAAGGAAAACATCGTGAGGAAACCATAGCATGGTGGTACTCTCTAGCCCTCGACTGGCTAGCTACCACCCTCAAATTGCAAATCTGTCGCCAAGCACCTAACGGTGTGCTCCGACAACCGTGCCGTTACTGAACATCAGGTCAGCTGTAGATAAAAAACTTAAACTGTCATATAAAAAATGTATGCAGCAGAAGTCTAGTTGTTTTTAATAATAATAATAAATTGAAAGTTATTAGTACATGAAAATCATTTCAGAGTTGATAGGAAAATAATTTCAACCTTCAATCGAATGAAACATGTCAATCAAATATTGATATAACTATTAACAGCTAAACCTTCGTCAAACAAATTCGTTTGAGTTCCTAATAACTCAAACCAAAGATTACGTAATACATACTACGAATCAATAACAACTAAATAACCACACAATCAGAGGATCACAAAACCCTTCTAAAAACCTATTATATCGAGAAATCAATACCTAACCAAACCCTAACACTTTGTGTATTATTTTACTATAGAAATTGACGTAATTTTGACACATTTTTTTTAATGCGGGATTAATTATATCGGATGCACATGCTTTGAAGGAATTAAGATAATATTTTTTTTTTTACTTGTCTTACCTAGTAAAACATAACATTGTTCTAGAAAATATCTAAATTATGCTTCTACACGTGTTTTCACGTTCTCACACTCGTGCGTGTAATTCGGTACTTTATGAATAAAACCTTTTTTACATACTTATAAGAAAAAACAAAAAAAAAGTTAAAAAAAGAAATTGCGATTGGGAGTTTTGGCGGTATCGCCGATGGGTCGAGTCGCCGCATGATATCATTGTCCAAAACTTGTGTTTCATCAAGTGTTTATGCATAAAAATAGTAGTGTTTTACACATCAAGCATCGAATTATAAGCGCGAGTGTGAGAAAGTGATATAATGTGATATAATATGGGTTTTCATGTTGTTTCCAAAATACTTTTGAAGTTTTATAGTTAAATCGCTACTACTTTACTTAGGCATGATCAGACTTGACATTGCTTTGTGTATATTAGTAGTTTTTTTCTTAAAATACCTAAAAACATCGATATACTTTACACTGGCAAATCCAAAAAGAGTGATGCCAAAAATAAAGTTAAAATAATTGTGATTGCATTTTCTTAACAAACCCAGAATAGTTACTTTGAATCAGACTTGATTCGAATGTTGCATCAACCTTAAGTCAATGTCGATTCCCTCTCGCCCTACAAAACCACTCGAAGGATCAGCGGCTAAGCTCTCACGAACTTAATATAATGGACTACACTTATATAAAGCCTTTGATTGACTCGCGGTCAAAGATTGAGAGATTAGAAGGGACACGCAAGGTCTGTGGTCAATGTACCTACGATAATATAACGTGCCCGAATCACGACTAGATTTTACTTTGGTAAGGAATTCGAGTTTTGAATAGTTTTCGGTGTAATATGATACTAACTTTATTGTGACTACGCTCAATTTCATGTTTTATGAGTACGTACATTATTCTAGTAATAATTTGTTTAAAAAGACGCTCGCCTACAAAACGAGATACTATAAAAGGAACACTTGTTACTTACGTTTATCGTGAACGCTGAGTTTTTACAAATTCATTTGTTTATGACACTAAAGAAATTTAAAAATCAATCAATTAAAAAAATAATATAGATATCATATATCATCGCTTTACAAAGTCACGCTGTGATAGAACAAAGCACAATTGACAATCGTGGGACGGTAAACAATACTGTCTTTCTTGATAGCGACAACCACAAATAGCAATAGCCGCACAGTCAATTTGTGGGCTCTGTGTACTAACAAGTCTAGCTTACACCCACTGGTTTGAAAGTTTTGACATGTGAAGTGTTTTGAAGTCAGACAGAAGCTCAAGGTTCAAAGTGAACATCTATTAACGCTTACTCGTTATTTTGTACTTTCCACCCACTGCACCGCGACTAACAAGCACAATGTTCTTAGCATTTTAACTTAAATATGTTAAAACAATTTATTTTTAAATGTTTATACATGGTTACGAACTTAATTTTAAATATTCTTTGTTCTTTTTATTTATTTGAAAAGAATATTTGCTAAAACAGAGCGACACTAACGGAACGTTGATATAATTATGTACCTTATCATCTTCGAATAAAATAGAACAGAAATGTTTGTATATAAAATGTAAATACTAACGTATTTATAACAAGTAATGTAAATAAATAAATAAAATAAATAAATAAATATTGTAGGACACATTACACACAGCGCCATCTGACCCCAAACTAAGCAGAGCTTGTGTGATGGAAGTTAGATAACTGATAGAATACATTAATACTTTTTTTTTGTAAATACATACTTATGATACATACAGAACACCCAGACACAGACCAAACATTTGTTTTTTTATACCATAAAATGTTTGTCCTTGGCGGGAATCGAATCCACGCCCTACAGCTCAGGCAGACATACTCCCAATGAGCCAACAGGGATGTCAATAAATATTCTATAAGTTATCTAGTTCCCAAACTGTATAAAATGACATCCAATATATGTTTTTTTTAATTAAATTAGACACAGATAATAATTATAATACTGGGAGTGAATTATACTATACATTAGTTTAGCGATGCTATATTTTTACACGACTGCCCAAAAAACAGAAGTCATGTTTTCGGGGTTCATGTATAAACTTATATGTGAGTTTCTTTATTACTTCATAACTTTTAAATACCTAAACAGATATGGATATATAGCTTTATTATTATAAAAAGATTTACAACTATTCCCATATATGCACATGACCTAATGATGATACTTACATAATATATCACTTGTTCCTATTAAGCCAAGTACCTGGGTGACCGAGCTTTGCTCACCTGAAAACACGGATAAAACGACGTTTTCTAAAAATGAAACCTAGCTAGATCGATTTATCGCCCTCGAAACCCCCTGCATACTAAATTTCATGAAAATCGTTGGAGCCGTTTCCGAGATTCAGAATATATATATACAAGAATTGCTCGTTTAAAGATATAGATATATATCTTATTCTCTTGGAGTAAAAAAAAAACGATTAGGTAATTACGTGGTCAAGCAAACAACTTGCTCTTCTATCTTCTTAGTCTACAGGTTCAATATCTCGACGTTTGATTCATTTCTTCAAACCCCGTAGTTCTTATTGCTAGCGAACTTCGACGATCCTATAATCCAGGGATGGTAACTCTCGCCCATCAAGTTTCAATCTCTTAATAAGATAAATGAGAATATAGACCGCGAATGTATGTAAGTACATATTTTTTCGTCTTCTACTACTATATGTATTTTAACAAACTTTCGGTAGGTATTCGATAGCATTATGTATGAAAGATGTAACAGCGCCCTTGGCGTTTACAAACGGACACTAACGTGAACTTAAAGCATGATAAATATAGTGATATAGTGAGTGACGTGATAGTCTCGCATAAATAAAACAAAAACGTGTGAAAACAACATCAGTTTCCATAGTAAAATTTTAAATATAGTAAATAAGACTCCATAAAAAAAATGTTTTTCTTTTTAATAAATTAATTATTACTTATGGTTTCTACATAAGCAGGGCGAACGAAGCGAGCCCTAACACTATCCCGCACCCTGAGCACTTTTGTGGTACACTTTACTGAAAAACTATCACGCCTATAGACTTGTGCTTTAACATAGTAATTTAACTTAATATCTAGATATGTTATCTGTCAAAGAAAATATAATTTTATAGCCATTAAAACAAATGAACAATATCAATTTTGTATTCATTGGACAGAATGACTCTAGTGAGAGTTACAGAGTGCGCCGGCGCATTTCGATACACAACCCGCTCCCGTTCCCGCTCCCGCTCCCGCTCCCGCGCCCGCGCGTCTACCGCCGCATTCACGAGCGAAGCAAGACGAAGCCGCGCACGCGTTGTACACAGCTTTGTCTCCATGAAGAAGACCACCGAATATGGCTGAAACTGTAGTTGGAGTTTCCGATATTAAACGTGAGTAATCCCGCACAAGTAAAACAAAAATATACTGCATACAGTCAATTTCCATGGGGATTGACCATAAAAAAAACGTAAACTCAACAGCACGGTGGCTGTAACGTGTATCTTGTGTACTCTAAACAGAAATGTTGCCGAGAGAAAAAAGAGGATGCGGAACACACCGTAAAGTACTTGGTGTCACATTTTCAACTTGAAGGTGGTAGCTAGCCAACCGAGTACTAGAAAATACCCTACCACCATCCACCATGCCGTATTTATTAAGCTTGACGCTTAGAATAATTTGGGCATTATATTCACTCAGTTGTATAAAACTTATAAATTTTAATGACTTTTATACAGTCTGTAAATCCTCTGACACGACTCCTAGTGTCATTCTACTGAACCATTTTACCCTTAGTAACGCTCAGCTTTACATGCATGATCACCCATCTGAAGTATGACTGGCTCACCCGTTATTTTTGAACATAACTTGTATAAGTATAAAAATCAAACTCCATAAACACGACATTCAAAAGCTTCACTCGAAATTGCTTCATAATAACAAGCAATAAGCGTGAAAATGGGTCAACCATACAGCATTACAACACGGCTGAAGTTAATGGTGCGTTCACACGACGAAATAAATATAATGTTATATTATAACGTAATCTCATCACTCTGTAATTCCAACGAACTCTGATTTGGAAGAAAAACTGAAATCTTTGAATTGCACAGGCTTCTTTAACGGGTGGCGCGCGGTGTAAGCTTTTAGCGATTAATTTTACGGGTATAGATGGTATTTCTTTTCAGAACTATAATAATTAGACTATGTGGGTAATATTACAAGTCATAAGCTATCTCACGAACAACTGCAAAAACGTTTCCGTAGCCCCCGCAACAGCGTTCGAAACCGTACGACAATTATCGTACATGTACAATAATTTCATAACTATGTACTATGTACGATGATACATAACTATCGTACGCAGATTGTACGATAATTTCCATCATGATGAAAAATTTGAGAATTCCTACATCGACAGCGCCATCTATTGAATCATTTCTTTCTTAGGAACACATGCTGCCACTTCAAGTTTCAATTAATTCATTGGTTGCTAGTATCAAGTCTGCCAATCAGCGATCGATATCGATATTTCGGTAATGTGCCATACGACGAACATTCAATTTGAATTATTTTTTTAAAATTTAAAATCATAAGTTTCCTGGATTTAAACTATAAAGCATTTGTAACATATTATTGTTACGTTTCATATGATTTTTCAATGTATTATAGTCATTATTCTGCTAGATACAATAATTTTAATCCATATACAATAATTTTACGACCCTGATACGATAGCTGCTTGGCTTCAGGTTGTGAACACTGCCTCGGAATATAGGAGCCTGGCAATCTAATGGATGAGTAACCATTCTAATAGAAAGTGCCACATAACCATCTTAGTATTAGCTGGTGGAATCCATTAAGTCCATCCATTCCTTTGGAAAAGACAGTTTTTTAAATAAAATTACTGTTAATCTGGTTAATCAAAAATAAAGCGCATGAGGAGATCGCATTTTTCTACTTCTCTTATGAAGATAATATGCTATGGGAAGATTTATATTGAAGATATTTGCTTCCCGAATGAAAAAAATGTTATAGCCATATCTATTCTAATATGACTAAATTGTTTTTGATATTAAACCACTTCTCATAGAAATTTTGTAGTGTACCGCATGTACTTGTGTCAATGAATGGTTGAAGCAAATCTTTTGAGGCCCAACGCGGTCGTGATTTGTTCAAGATTCGGAGGCAGTGGCAATGGCGTTGTGGTGCGGCGATTCTGATTCATCGTAGTTTGCAATGATTTTTTATGATTGACCGGCTAGGTGTTCGACCACGGGCTGATGTAAAGCGATGGTGTGGTCGAAGATGGTAAACACACGTAGCCTGGAATGGAACTGGCTCGCAAGTGATTCTGCCGGAACGCACTGTTAGGTGCTTGGTAACAGATTTTCAACTTAAGGGTTGAAAATAAGAAAGAACCAAGCCGTGTACTAAGAAAGAAGTAGAAGAAGATAGAAGTACTAGAAGTTTTTACTCTGTAATCAGTGTTGTCACTCGGTATTTAAATACAGAAACGCGTGAAGTTTATATTTTGTACCACACACCGCGGAGTTCAGATTGTAACACGGAGCGGCAGATTAAGGATTAGCAGGATTTAACAAACAAACACAAATAGAAAACACGTAATTCAAATCCGGCGTTCTCCTGGGAATTCGCGGAAATACGAGATTCTACGCCACAGTTGGAAAACGTGCGGGAATTTTAATAGGAAAACGGGAAAATTTTAAATCTGTTTTATACTTTGAAACGATGGAAAAAGGCGGATCAAATCAAAAGAGGCAAAAACAAAGTACCAGATATGGGAGCCAAATTCAAATGCTTGCAAAACAAGTATAATTAGAAAATTAAAAACACGAACGTAGCGATGATAGCTCAGTGGTTAACTAAAAAAAATCTATAACCCGACTGCGATTAAAATTGCTATAATTTAAAGAAAAACCTTTTTAAACAAATTTATTATCCCTAATTAAATTTATACATATAACTTATATGTTTTTGTAATCCTCTTTTAATTTCCTTTATTTTAATACCCTTCTCGATGGGTTTCGGTTTTTTTTTATTAACATACTATATTTCGCGCCAAAAATCTGCCATTTTTTCAAAACCCTACTTGAACGCTTGTGGTTTTAAGACGAATATCACGATACCTTAACTGTTGAAATCCATCCAGCCGTTTGAACGATACGAGGTAATAAAGAAATTTACATACATACATACAAGACACGCGCGAAAAGCATAACTATTTGGCAGTCGGGTAAAAACATAGCCCTTCCTTTTAGTTTTGCCGTAGTTGGGTAAAAAGGGACATATCTATCTTCTAAATATATATAACTCAAAGGTGACTGACTGACTGACTGACTGACTGACTGACATAGTGATCTATCAACGCGCAGCCCAAACCACTGGACGGATCGGGCTGAAATTTGGCATGCAGGTAGATGTTATGACGTAGGCATCCGCTAAGAAAGGATTTTGATTAATTCTACCCCCAAGGGGATAAAATAGGGGATGAAAGTTTGCATGAAACTTTGTCAATTTTAAACCGGCCGGGCTGAGACTTTGCATGCATAAAGCTACTACGACGTAGGCATCTAGCGCGGGTGAAAACGTGAGGCACAGCTAGTTTTATATATTTCCTATAGTTTCCTCACGATGTTTTCCTTCACCGGCAGCTCAAGCCCTTCGGCATTCGAAACTACCGCGCTAACCACTGAGCCATCATCGCTAAATATCAACTTTATATCAACAATCATAGCACTGTTAAGCTTGTATCTGATAAGTATTCCCAGAAAACATGTTATCAAAGAAGTAGATAGTTTCTCCGTACTATTAATCTGCTTTGTGGGTTTCTGGGGATTGTGATCCTTTTGGAAGCTGTATTAAGTCATAACTACGAGTAAATTATGTAATTAACAGACCGTTTCCCTTCCTTTCTTGGATAAAGAGGTTCTATTATAATTATGATCAGCCAGTACCTATTTTGCCATAACTTTTTTGTTGGCTTTTCCTTGCTATGCGCCGGGTAATTAGGCTCGCGTTTTTTATTGTTCCAATTAAAATAATAAAAAATATCGTAGCTGATCATCTTGAGCTTCTAGTCCTTACTTTAACTTCTACGCTGAATTTCGGAGCTTACCTCGATTCCAAGGCTAAACTGGCTAGCAAGAAGCTCCGTATTCTTAAAAAGGTTAAGAGGTACTTCTCACCAGGACAGTTGCTTCACTTGTATCAGGCAGAAGTCCGATCGTGTATGGAGTACTGCTGCCACCTTTTTGTTGGAGTACCTAAATACCAGCTGGAGGCTTTGGAGACGGTGGACCGACGTGCTATGAGACTTATTCAAGACAGCGATCTAGTCACCAAGAAATTGCTAAGTCTTGATCATCGTCGCAGAATGTCTGTCTATTTTTTACCGGATACATTTCGGGGAGTGTGCGCAGGAGCTCCATGACCTTATCCCAGCCTCTCCGTTCACCACAGGACAAGCAGAAGAACGGCACACTATCATCCGTTCCTCGTGGACGTTCCCAGTATTCGTACGCAGCGATTCCGCTCTACTTTCTTGCTACATGAATGGAACTCATTGGTCTGTTTCCTTTAAACTACAATTTGGACGTTTTTAAGGCTATAGTGAATCGATTTCTTCTATATCGGCGTGCTCCATCCTTGGCCGCACCGTCGCTTTCTATTAGGCGAGTTGGTGGCCAAATATAGATTTATTTATTACAAATAAATTTAAAAAAAAACAGCGCTCTCTGACCCCAAGCTGAGCAAAGCTATTTACAGCCAGTTCCATCCCATGCTAGGTGTGTTTACCATCTTCGACACCGTCACTTAACACTAGGTGAGCTGTGGTCAAACACTTAGCCTGTAAAACATTTAAAAAATAAAAACATACGCATACCTATCTATATTATAAAATGTAAATACTTTAATGTACCTACCTACTAGAATATTTACGTACATATATACTTATAGACATACACATGTATAATGTATATACCTTTTGATGTAGGTTTACATAATTATGCTACTACATATATAAGAAAAGATAGTGATTAGCGAATTGCAAGGTTATTTTAGAAAGTGCAGCTTGAAAACCTCAGTGATTAGCGAATTGCAAGGTTATTTTAGAAAGTGCAGCTTGAAAACCTCAGTGATTAGCGAATTGCAAGGTTATTTTAGAAAGTGCAGATTGAAAACCTCGAGTATTTGAGCCATCTGTATTTCTGCGAGCTATAAATTAAAACAAAATACCGCAACTCACACAGATCAGAATTGCGGGTAAAATACAAATGTTAGCAAGTTTTCTACTAAGCTGTTATTCCCGAACCTGTTGTGGTATTGCTCTGATTAATTTTCAACTAAAGTCCTTTCCTAGGAAATTTGTTTGTAAACAAATCTTTGTTCCCAGTACTAAAATCTGTTTGTTTGTAATATTACAATGTTCAAAATTAAACATGATATGTACCTATGATTCAATACATAAAGATTATTGGAATATTTGATTATTTGTATAGCATGTACACTCATACACACATGTACACAAAAAAGAAAAGAAGAAGAACAAATGTCCACATGTATTCATCTACTTACTTCTATGTATCCCACTAATATTATAAATGTGAAAGTTTGGATGGATGTTTGTTACTCAATCACGCCAGAACGGCTGAACGGATCTGGGTGAAATTTTGAATGTAAATACTTTAGGCACTGGAATAAAACATAGGATACTTTTCATCATCATCATCATCCATCACGCGGGTAAAACCGCGGGGTGCAGCTAGTATAATATATTTCCTTGTATATGTCACTTGCAATCCCTATATTATTTATATTCAGTTTATTTATTTGTTTGTCTTCATATTATTTTGTATATATACGTATTTTTCTCTTTTAAACCGTTATGGATTGCGCATGGGTTATCTCTATCAGGAGAGCGTTTCGTTCGTCTCATTACTTTTACATAAAAAAATATCATGCAGATCATGCGCGCTCTCCAAAATTCATCCGATAAAAATTCATTACTTAAAAAACCGTGCACAGATGAAGTTGTAGTGGACCGTGTTCCGGACCAATGACGACACGAGCTAACATGACTCGTGTAAACAAACCTTTTCACGTTAAAGTGATTATAAGTAAATACGTAACAATCGAAAATGTATTGAGCCATCATATTCAACAGCGCGTTCAAACAATCCTCCCCGGGGGACTTCGGATAAATGTACGGACGAAAGTAAACGAATCAGAGAATCGATCGACTCGCGAAAACTTCCACTCAGGGACTACGGAGATTATGAACCATAGATTGTGTGGAACGAGGAGTTTTCTTGCTAGTGTTTTGATAACTGAATGTTTGTTTTGTTGGTAGTTCATTGATTTGAATAAATAGTTATTTTAATTTGTTTTTGACACAGTATTTCTGCATTTTAACAGTTTCATGTATTTCTATATTAAACATTCAAATAAATGATGAAAAGTCAAGTGAAATAAATCTTAGTCACAGTCAAAGGCACAAAAATTTAATCAAAGTTATGCCCTAATAAAATAAGTGGTGACTTTATTCCTAGCTTGGACGTTTTGAAAGTAACACAAAAAAACATGTTTCACCTTTTGTAGCAAACACATCATCAGCCATAGAACGTCCACTGCTGGACATAGGCCTCCTCCTGGGAGGGTTTTGCCAATACTCGCCACTCGTTAGCGAGCGCAGTTAGGTGTGATTGTTCAAGGAAGACGCTGCTGCCCATCTTCCGGATTACATCCCCTAGCCGACTCTTGCGGCAACCACGGGTAGAGAGAGTGGGGTACTATTCTTACGCCGGCACCACCACAGCAATGTAGCAATGACAGAGATGATTTGAGCTGCCGGTGAAGGAAAGCATCGTGAGGAAACCATAGCATAGTGGTAGAGTACTTTGTAAAACTCGGCTGCCTAACTACCTTCAAATAGAAAAACTGAAGGAACTACCGGTGTGTTCTGGAAACCTCATTTCAGAGCTAGTTCTCATTGCACACTTATGAGGTATGTTTACAATTTCCAATCATACCGTTACCTAATATCACATGACCTGTGGTCAAAAACATAAACCAATCGAGTAAATAAAAAAATACACGTTTAAAATACTTTAAAATCAAACGTCTGTTGCCATCGGTTTTCATTATAAAATATAAACATTTAATACTTATATTTTCATTACGAACTAAACTTGTTCAACCCGATATTATTTCAAACACACAAATAACATGTACAGATTAACTTCAATGTTATTTAATATCCCAAAGTTAACAATTGTTAAAATACCGTGTTTAATTCAAATCCTAAATAAGTATACAAACATTTATTTTAATTTACCAAAATCGGAATTAAAACGCAAACATCACGGTGCGTAAATTAATTCGAATAAAATTTATTCTCCAGTGTTTACACACCATTTTGTATTCCCTCATCTTTAATATTGCCTTTATTTACCGTAAATAATATTAATATTAAATTTTCACCGCTCGTTGTTTTTGCTTAATTTACATGAATTAAAGCGTGAGTTTTTGTTTGTAGTTCACGATTCATTTATACTGAAATTTTTGCGGAAGAATTGTTTTCGTTACCTGATTATTAGAGTTGCCGATACGATATTATATCGGAACTTCTATATTTAAACTGTAGCAGTAAGAAAACCGAGATCCTATCTAATCACACTATATCCCACTAATATTATAAATGTGAAAGTTTAGATGGATGAATGGATGTTTGTTACTCAATCACGCCAGAACGGATGAACAGATCTGGATGAAATTTAGCATGTCGATACGTTAGGCCCTGGAATAAAACATAGGATACTTTCCGTCATCATCATCATCCATCACCACGCGGGTATAACCGCGGGGCGCAGCTAGTAATATTATAAAAGCGAAATTTTGTACGAATGTTTATATGTTTGTTACTTCTTCACGCTCAAAAAGCTGTAACAATTTTGATGAATTTTGATGACGCCTCTCACGTAGAACTATTGTTAACACAGTGCCGCCATCTGTCGTTGGTCGTATTTTATGAAAACTCCAAACAACGCTTAAAATGCCCTGACAACTTCTTGACTTCACTAAAGTGAAGACGCGACAACGAGACCTACAACTTTAAGCATAAAATAAATTTAAATATTTCAAAGAACCAATCGTTCTTTGCACACTCTTCTTTAGAATTATTGAAGCAAAAATCGTGTCGTCCCTTAAAACAAATCCAAAGTTCCGCGTACACCAATTACCGTTTCAAATATTTGTCGAGTCCATGCTGGGAATTGACTATCCGGGTGGAAAAAGACTATCTGCATTTGGCAAATGCTTGGTAAATATGCACACATTCCGTATAGGCATAACATATATAGAAATAGGGTAAAATAATTTCGCATTTATCTTTAAGTTTTTATTTTTGACTGCCCTGTTAGTTCTTTTGGTAATGTATCTGCTTCAAGAGCCAGGGCGTGGATTCAATTCCCACTCAAAACAAACATTTGTGTGATGAGCATAAATGTTTGTTCAATGTCTGGGTGTTCAGTATATATTTTAAGTATGTATTTTTTTTTTAAGTTGTTTTAAGCATTTTATGAGTTATCTGGATATCATAGCAAGCTTTGCATAGTTTAGGGCTAGATGGCGTTATGTGAAATGTCCTAGGATATTTCTTTATTAAATAACCACATCATCAGCCATAGAACGTCCGCTGCTGACACATAGGCCTCCTCCTGGGGGGGTTTTGCCAATACTCGCCACGCTTGGCAGGCGGGTTGGCGAGCGCAGTTAGGTGTGATTGTTCAACGAAGACGCTGCTGCCCATCTTCCGGATTACATTCCTTAGCCGACTCTTACGGCAATCACGGGTAGAGAGGGTGGGGTACAATTCTTACGCCGGCACCACCGCGGCATATTAAATAACCACAAGCTGAGAATTTAAAAAATCTATAACCCGACTGTGAATACAAGTAAATTATTAAAAAATAACCTTCGACACAAAATCAAACAGCTAAGAAAATCCCGACTAATTCACCTTTCAAACAATATAAAAACAAAAAATTTAAATCTGTCATCCGTTCGGGAGCTAGAATGCCACAGACAGACACACACACACACACAGACAAGTCAAACTTATAAAAAACCCCCGACACAAAATCAAACATAGCTGAGAACACACCCGACTAATTCACCTTTCAAAAAATAAAAAATAAAAAAACAAAATTGGTTCATCCGTTCGGGAGCTACGATGCCACAGACAGACACACACACAGACACGTCGAACTTTAACGCCCCGTCGTTTTTGCGTCGGGGGTTAAAAACAGATTAAGATTAACATACTCGTGATCAGGTACTGCTTGCGGGTCGCTGCTCTGCTCGCAGTATACACACAAACTAGTACTTTAACCCTATAATAAGATTAATTTAAATAACTTCCCTCTTCCTATATTGTAAAAAAAAAAAAAAACAAAGTTGAGAAAGGATCGCACCCGGTGTCGGTGAAACGTATATTTTAAATAAAATAAAAAAGATTAAGTTAAAATAATTATTTTTCAAATAATGACACACTTACAGACGCGATTCAACAAAAGGTAAACAAAATAAGTGCGAGTATAAAAGCCCAGAATGCTATAGTCACTACGAGAAAATATCGTAGCTTAAAATGAACTATCTATGTAAAGGTAACTCCAAAAATTCACCAAACCGAACTAGCTATCTAATCTTAGCTGCGATTCTGCCGCTGAAATGTCCAATAAAAGATAAGCGGAATCGAACCCGACCTTCGATTATACCTTCGGAACTAAAAGTAAATATCAAACCCCAAGTATGAAGTCGGTCTTATCCGTAAGAGTGAAACCAAAGTTTAATCGTCGTACAAAACGTGATTTAAAGTTCACTCGAAGATATTATACTGAACTAGAACTTTACTATGGAAATTGACGTGGTTTTTGATACATTTTTGTTTACTACAGTAAGGCCAAAACTATAGTAAGAGTTCCCGATAAAATTAAACGCGAGTAATCTCGCATAAGTAGAACTTATTCGTATCGCACAGTCAATGAATGTCGTGTTAGTTTTTAAGTTAAACTTAATTTTTTTTTTTATTTAAGATTTTATCACTTTTCTGAGTAGCCTTCCACTACCACTCGGCACGACACCACCCGATTGGTTAGCTACCACCCTCAAGTTGAAAATCTGCCGCCAAGCACCTAACGGCGTGTTCCGGCAGCTTCACTTGTTCATTCTCAGCTTAGGAGGTATAACACTTTGGAGAACGCGCTTCAAATCTACATGAGCTAATTCCATCTTGCCCATTTTACTATTGGACAGCCAGACAGGAGCTCTAAGAAGCGACACAACTTCATGGTTGATATTCCAAAAAGAACTAAACGTGCCTAGCCTTCATTGTGCAAACCGCTAGACAATTAAATTTAATGCCCGAGTGGGTGTTCCTAGACGGTTACAATCTGAGTGCCTTCAAGTCGCGAGTGAATTGGTTCCTTCTAGGCGAGCGTGCTCCACCGTAGACCGCATCTTCGCTTAACATCAGGCGAGCTGGCGGTCAAACGCAAGCCTATCTATCTATCTAACTTATACCTAATCTAATATCTTTAAACGAGCAATTCTTGTATATATGTACATATATAATCTGAATCTCGGCAACGGCTCCAACGATTTTCATGAAATTTAGTATGCAGGGTGTTTCGGGGGCGATAAATCGATCTAGCTAGGTTTCATTTTTAGAAAACGTCCTTTTATCCGTGTTTTCAGCCGAGCAAAGATCGGTCATCCAGGTACTTAATAATAAAAAAACAAGGTTTTTACCATCTTCTACTACACCATCACTTAATATCAGGTGAGCCATGGTAAAAATAATAATAATATATGTCATTGCTCTGGTCCAATCACTATTAACATAATCAGAATCGTACAAGGAAATGTTCGCGTCAAAGGTCGAGGCAGAAATTTTTCAAAAGGTTTGCTTTGGGAACCTCAAAGTACCCTTACAAAGGCAAGTTGTGAATGGGCTTACCTTTTTGTTTCTTTATTGTGAGTGAGGCTTCTGTGAATTAATATTCGATTGAAGGCTTTGACTTTCCTCAATGGCCGTCACTTTTTGTAGATTTTAAGTATGTTTTTACTAGGGCAACATTTGTCTTTGACATGTAGGTCAAATATATTGAAATTTTTTTGTGTATAATGTTAGTGATTACACGGGCATGTCAAGTGTCAACGCTATAACAATAATCCTTACGGTTGTCTAAAACCCAAAGTACAGAAATTTTCGAGAAATATGTACTAAGTACATTATTAGTAAAAAAACTAGGACAAAAGGGTATCGATATCGCGCGTAAGCGATTTTGTAACGATGACAGCTCAGTGAGTAGCGCGGTCGGTTCCCACGACGAATGGCGTCGGTTCAAACCCCAACAATGAACTTGAGCTGCCGGTGAAGGAAAATATCGTGAGAAACCATAGCACGTTGGTAGAGTACTTCCTAGTACTCGACCTAGCTACCACCCTCATGTTAATCTGGCGCCAAGCATCTCACAATGTGTTCCGGCAGCCTCACTTGATAGCCAGTTCCATTCCAGGCTAGGTGTGCTTTACCATCTTCGATCACACCGTCACTTAACATCAGGTGAGCTGTGGTCAAACAACTAGACAGTCAGCCATAAAAATAAAATAAAAACCTGATGCAAAGGAACCCATGGGACTGGCAGCATTTCCGCGCTGGATAGCAAAATGGTTCCGTACCTCAAAAGGAAAAAACGGAACCCTTATAGGATCACTTTGTTGTCCGTCTGTCTGTCTGTCAAGACCCTTTTTCTCAGGAACGCGTAGAGCTATCAAGCTAAAATTCATATCAAATACTCAGATCTACCGTCCCTTGGAGCTGTGAAAAAAATCAAACTTCTAAGCAAACGCAATCTAAAGATACAGCCGCTTATGCTGCAAATTTTCGACACTCGCAAGGGAATCAAAACCTACAGGGTACTTCCTGTGAACTCAGAATCTTGAAGTTTCGTACGAAGCAACGTCTTATAGCACAGATTTAAGAAAAATTGTGAAAAGCCTAAATTACCATTTTTTTTAAATACCATAACTTTTACTTATATACCTACAGGTTTGTACGGAACTCTTGGTGCGCGAGTCTGACTCGCACTTGGCCAGTTTGTTTTTTTACTGAATGTCTTTGCTAAAAAACATTCATACAAACAAACATAGAATTATATATCAAATAGTCAAATAATAATACCTAATCTACGAACAGTTATTTTGCGAATAACAGAATTAATATTCATGAGTAATTCTCCTATCGGAAAACACCCACTCGGA
This sequence comes from Biston stratarius, assembly GCA_950106695.1. NCBI lineage: Eukaryota > Metazoa > Arthropoda > Insecta > Lepidoptera > Geometridae > Biston > Biston stratarius. Next base: position 4,613,708 of record OX467108.1, read on the forward strand.
TAGCTAGTTTCGGAAAATTCATATGATGAAAGTGGAATCAACCCATTCCGTGATTACATTCAGTGGCATATTACTCACATTTGCGCTGGCCAGTGACCACACGACTTTGATAATAGTCAGCGTGTAAACAAGCAGAAGAGTTTAAATGTAGTAATAATCTAGTATAAACATTATTTCATCATCATCGTTATCATAATCTCAGCCGTAGGACATCCATTGCTGGACATGGGCCCCCATGGACTTCCATAAAGACCGGTTGGAAGCGGCTCGCATGCAGCGCGTTCCTGCGGTTTTTTTAGGTCGTCTATCTACCTTGAGGGTGGACGTCCTACGCTGCACTTGTTGGTCCGTGCTCTCCACTCCAGAATTTTGCAGCCCCATCGCCCATAAGTTCTGCGTGCTATGTACCCTGCCCACTGCCACTTCAACTGGCTAATCTGGCTGTGTTGGTAACTTTAGTTCGTCTATGGATCTCTCATTCCTGATAAGATCACGTCTTTTCAAAATTTCAAAATTTTAAACTATCTAAGAATCGCCTTAAAACTTTGAAAACCGCCAACACACGTTCGTAAATAACTTTTAAAAACAACATCCATCAACACTGTAATATGCTCTAAATAATAAGGTGTCTAATAACACCACTTCAAAAATAGAATAACAATATAAAAGGCCGCGACTGGGCCGCAGTTTAAAATCCAATATGGCGGTGTCCTGGCTCGCTTTCAGTACGTGGGAAACACACAACTGTTCAAATTACTTCTCCAAGTTGGCTGGCTTGGGAAAAATAACCCGGAGCTGGGGACATCGCGCGAACAACAGTATGGCAACCTCTAAAATCTTTACGCTGACCCCTGAAACAGAAGATTATTTATTTTAAAAAAAGTATAGTATTCTATCAGTTCATATAAAGCCCATTACAAACTTTGCTAAGTTTGGGGCTAGATGATGCTGTGTGTAATGTCCTAGGATATTTATTTTAGTACTCGGCTGGCTAACTTCCACCCTCAAGTTGAAAATTTGCCACCAAGCACTTAACGGTGCATTCTGGTCTTACTTGAGACCAAGAGCTTCGATTACATCATTACTTAACATCATTGGCAATCAAATGACATTGTGTGAAACGTATTCGGTTTTTTTTTTAACTTAGTGGTAGATTTCCTTAGCAAGAGGTCATTTAGATAGGTACCGCCGGATTAACAGACATTTTGCTGCCAAGCAGTAGTTAGCATTACTGTGTTCCAGTCTAAAAGGCAATGCAGGTAGCGAAATTACAGGGCTGTTGAGACTAACCATCGAAAGTCTCGAAGGAAAGAGTGCTAAAGCAGCAATGAAATTTGTTTGGCTACTCAATGTTCTGGGTATCACTGCAATCGCCATAGACTTGCATAAAACTATAAAGCCCAATATCCTATATTTTATTCTCAATCGCAAGGAAAAGCCCTTGTTTAAAAAAAAAAACCAAAATATTTTCTTTGTTTCCAATACAAAAATATATAAAATCGACATACGTTTTTAATCATTTCATTTTCGTTTTGATTTTTCGTTGTCTTGCTGCATATTTTGCAAGTCTCATTGCAAGTTCGTTGACTGATTTTCCATGGGAAGTCTTCTCACGGAGCTATAACGTATACGGTAATAGACCTTAAAGTATAGGCAACGCACTGGCAATGTTTCGGTTATTGTGTGAGATATAGGCGCAAAGGTAAAACATATAATAAATATATACATAGACTGCTTAAAACATGACACTTCCTTTTGGCTTTGCCGTAAAAAAGGAATAATTTTTCCATTTAATTTCACAATTATTTTATTGTATTATCTTATAAATAAAAATTCTTGTCTGCTTTATCATGCAATCGAGAAAAATACAATAAGAAGCAGCTGGTTTCTGGATAACTCTTACTGTGTCGCTTTGTAGGTCCATATAGCACCGACCTACGGTGTTCGTTGAAAAATACCTTTCTAAAACCCTTGTTATGTTCTTGAGAGGTAACCTGAAAATGACATGTCGATCACTCTGTTTTCCTGCCTTTTAACGCCATTCATTACTGTCCTAAAGGAATTCGGGGAGGAAAAATATATTATATTCTTCGATAAGAAAAGGTCTGTATTTATTTCTATAGTACCTACATTAATATTAAGAGCAAGAATTCTTTGGTAGTTTTCACTCAGAACCCGTTAACTAGTTTTAGATAATAATAGCTTTAAGTGTTTAAATTGATATGCATAAGCAAGATAAACTGATATACACGTGATTATTACAAATCAGAACTATTTTGTAAAAAATATGACCTAAAACATCGCCTTGCGCGACACCGATCCATTTCAATACATAATTTTAACATTATAACTGACGTGTATGAAATTAATGAGGACAATGTAAACTTTAGGTCTTAACAAGCTATATCTAACAAACAAACCTACAAGACAGCAACACTCACACTATTATACGCTTATAAGGAGTACTAGACTCACTTCTAACTAGCCGTCAACGTGTTAACTTAGTTGTTTTACTTTCGTTTCTGTTTTTCTGTTATTTTCTTATACGTGCCTATTTTATTTGAACACCAGATTAGATGCCTAGGCCTTAGGATTGATTTAGATCACTACTTTACCACACAGGGCTGTTATTTATGTTTCACCGGACACAAGCTTGTTTTTAGTGTACTCCTGACCTACACACCATACAGATGCCCGCAGTTACCTCAACTCTTGGCTTCACACCTTCGGCCTTCGGTGATCGAGGCGGCATACCGCATACACTACCTTAACCTTGTCTGCGAGTACCCTCAAGGGACGGTTTGCCATTGAGGGTATTCCTTGCGGCCGTAGGGGGGGGCTTGTTGGTAACGTGTTGTGGGGCAGCGGCGGCTTGGGGCGCTTGTCCGCCGGCGGTGCGCGCTCTGTTCGAGGCGCCGCGCGCACGGCAGGGCTCTCGGCCCCCGACGCAGGCGTTGACTCGCTACGCAGCGCCGGACGGCACTCTTCTGCTGCTCACGGAGAATGGAACCCGACTGATGACGCGCGCCGCCGCCGCCAGCCTCCTGCGCGCCGCCCTCCTCTCCCCGCGCCCCCCTCAGCCCCGCCACGGTGAGCCGCCGCACCACCCTCTTCTCTTCTATCTTCTCTGTGTGTCTCTGGAATCCGACGCCTCTAGCACTGCACGCTTCGCACTCGGCTTCAAGGTAGGAGCGCGGCTTCCTTTCCAACGTCACTTATCGAATACTCTTTTGTGATCTTGAAATTTTTAGTAGACGATTTTACATCACCTAATTTTAACACAAAATAGATTTAAAAAATAATCTAAAATATTAAATAACACAGCTCTAGGCCCTTAGAGATTTAATAGCAAATTTTAATATTTAAAAGCGAAGTTTAACCCGATTTAAATATATAATTACCTACACCGACTGGAATTTTACTTACATATTTTAATAGTTAAGGATCTTAGCTTAGGAAGTTTTCATAATGTTATTCGTTTAATATATGATGAGTATTCGCTCCTACTTTATGCCTGCATGTTAGATTTCTGCCGTTTCCCCTAATCCTTTTACTCCACTTAGACTTTCATTAAAGCTATCGCATTCACTAACGCCACGGAAGTCTACACCGGAAGCTCTTGTATTGTGCATGTCTGCATGTAATCTTGCATTTTCTACTTTTCTACGATCTCTATGGTTACTGCGCGGCATAGACTTGGCTTTGATAGTTCGACCGGGACTGCCGTCTGGGAGCTCTGCTCTCTTCTCGAACTGAACATATGGTTGCCCGATGAATGTCGTAACGTCTGCCGATTTTGTTGTTTTGTCTTTTATTACAGTAGGGTCAGATTTTTTTCAATATTATCGTTGTTGCGATTGATCGGCCGGCGCGCTTGCCTCTGGCGATACGAGGGTCGGAGTCCGGTCGCGCTACGGCTCGGTCGTGGAACTTCCCCAGCTAAGCGATTCGATGGATGAAATTCCAGTAAAGCTGATGTCGGACGGATGGACGGCAAACCGAAACGGAACTGGGGTGACGTCTTGGATCGGCGGTATGTCCATAACTCAGGACGGGAACCTGATTGCCCCGGACAAAATAATGACCCACGTGCACCGATACGCAAGTCCTCACTTCAATCCCCATGGCCATCATTACCATCGCTGGAACCACGAACCGGGGGGGAGTGAAGATCCCCTATACGCGACCAAGACCGTATATGGACCAGGATACATTGATGAGAACCGTACGTATGGTTGGTATATTAGTCAATTAATCTTTCGGAACATGCAAACGGTAAGCAAAAAAAAATCAATGTAAATGAAATCCTATCCTGCACGAGACAACAACGCTACCACAAACCATCAAAGGCGATAGCTGTTGTGTTGTACAGGCATCAAAATTTAAAGTAGAAAGATTAATTGACATAGGAAGTAAACACTATAAACCTAACATTAGGTTACAATTAACCATAGATATCGTAAGTCACACTCACCGGAGCTTCGAATCTGTACAAAATAATCAGAAAAATACATGTTCACAGGATCCATTCTTCGGCACCGTCATACATAAACCGAGTGCTCTATCCATCCTTATTATTTCAACCCTCTAAGCCGAGCACAATAGTGTAGAAAACTCCCAACCCCAAACATCTATAGCAACAGACATGGACACAAAATAGCTTGGCATAGAATAAGATGTATCTAGTCTATCTAGAAAGGAAGTAGTAAAGCGTAGTACCCCCAAGTTTGCTTCCTTTCCCCTCCACAGTAAAATCTTAGGTTAGTTTTAAAAGGAGCGATTTAGCAAAGGCGCTTAGACTCGGAAATCTTCAGGAAGCTTCCCATTTACGTTAAAGATCCATCTTCCGAGACATTAATCTGTTCTTATTGATCTGACGGAACAACGGCACAATGAAAATGTTCAGCGGAATTTTGTTTAAATTCACTCTGCATGACCCCATTTAAAGTATCATTCTTTTAAATATTTTTAACACTGAAGTTAAAATTATTGATAGCATGTTGATTAAAAATGAAGCTTGTATTTATAATAAAATATTTGGTCGTAAAACGGTCATTGGCAAATTCATGATATTTTTCACGACACGTATTTTTATACACAATCACACGTTGTCATATTTAATTATTGAAATCCACAATTTCGTATTTTGTATATTATATTTTGTCTTGGCATGAGCATTTATTGTAATTGAAAAGTACACCAAATTTTTACTGTTTTGATTTCAGTATTCATATAAGTATTATGTATTTTATTTTATTTTTTATTACGTTTTATTAAATATAATTATATTTTTGAAACAATCAACACAGATATTTTTATGCTTTCAATGTTACTTTTTATATGAAATAGGAAACCGAACAATAGGGTATTTATTTTAATGCCAATGATATATTACGTACCTACTAAGTTATTTTAAGTGTTGAACAACAAGACGGATTTTGCGAACACATTTTCGATGTTATGTATACGTTTTGTTGTGTAAATATACACACGCTTGTTAATTCTTGCGGAAAACGTGTTTTGCGTTTAATAAACATGGTCATGGGCAACGGTTGATTTTACACTATATCTAAACAACTACTCTCGGTTTAGTCATTTTTACTTTAGATTGAACAAAATTACGACTTTGTGCATAATCTTCGATCTCTTTATGTTAATACGTGAGTAGAGGTTTAGGTTTAAATTAAAATTAAGATATACTTGTTGAGAGGTGATTTATCAAAAGTCTTAACGCAATTTGACGGAAACATACGAAAACTTGCCGAGCTGTTTACGCTCTATATACACAATTTGTTGTTGACAACAAAAATGAAAGTACTAAAAAGAGGTCAAACAAAGCAGGTTCAACCTAGTCATTTATGTTGGACCAAATCTCAAAGAATAATTATCTCTGGCTACACTGTTTTTGACGAGTTGGATTCTCAACTGACAGATAATATTATAAACAACGCAATTTATCTATATAGAATCAATCCACATAGCCGTTGCCCACACAAACGCACCAATCACACTCACACGACTAACCATCACCACGTACCAACAGAGCGCATTGGCAAAGAGAACGGTAGATCAGATCAGGACAAGGTGGCGCTGCAGTCGACCTGTCACGTGGCCCTGGACGCTTGCATCAAGGACTCTGAGTGCGTGACGTCACTCACCCCGGTTCTTCAGAAGTGCCATGTCAGCGACTGCGATAGGGAGGGATGTATGGCGGCGCTTAGGGGATTCTACAGGAAGCCTGGAGTGCACTGGAATACGGAGATTGCCTTCTGCTTATGCAAGTAAGGTTTACTTCTGTTAATACTAATTAGTTTTATCTAAGCCAGTCTGAAAGATAAACGGACTAAGCGGCTTGAAATGCGAACAGCTTAAACCGCGGCTATAGGTGTCAAACTGCCGCGTTTTCTGATGGCGGGCACGGAAATATATAATGAAGCCAACATAAACACAGCAAAAAAAAAAACTATCTTTCTTTAAATGCGGAAATGGCTAAACTTGTCGCCTTTACCATGCCCGCTACCGCAGGCCGCTCCAGTAAGAAGCAGCTTTTACTGGATTAGCAGCGCCTTACGGTGTTATGATATCCAATGGGAATCGTATATTTTTCTAGGACAGAATAGACTTAGTTAATTCAGGGGAAAAGCTGCCTTCATTTCGAATTTTAAATCTAATTTCTTATGCTATTATGCTATTAGTTTATTCAATTTCAGAAAGCTATCTTCAGCAATAAAAAGTACCAAACTACAAGAATATTTAAAAAAATATTTTAGCGACTGTATAGAGGAGATTTCAATGTTTGCCTCAACCGCCATCACAAGCCGTGGCAGTGTGGGTAGTCTCAGCCACGGTTTTAGCAGGTCGCATTGCCGCTACCACTTACACTGCTTAGGACTGGCCTTATACTGGTTGGACAGCTGTTGTTTTGCACGTTATTAACAGTGGTGACATACAAGGGAACCGTTCGTTTCTTTTGTGATGAAATGTAGCCTATATCACACCACCAAATCATGTCTTTAATCCGTCAAAAAATATAGACAAACGAACCTCACCAACATTATAAGGGTGAAAGTTTGTCTCTTGGTATGTATGAATGTTTGATATTTCTTCACGATGTAATGGTTAGACGGATTTAAAATAATTTGGATCAGATATTTAAAAAAAAAATAAGTATGACAATCTATGTGTTTGACCACAACTCACCTGATATTAAATGACGGTGTGATCGAAGATGGTAAAGCACACTTAGCCTGGATGGATCTGGCTCTCAAGTGAGGCTGCCGTTAGGTGCTTGGCGGCAGATTTTCAACTTGAGGATGGTAGCTAGTCAACCGAGTACTAGAAAATACCCTACCACCATGCTATGGTTTCCTCACGATGTTTTCCTTCACCGGCGGCTCTACATTTTTGAGGTTTGAACCTACTACCTTTGGCGTGTGAACAGACCGCGCTAACCACCGAGCTATTATCGATACAAAACTTTTGCTCAGGATTCACACGTCAAGTTCCAGTAGTTACTTCTAATTCTGGTAAACGCGATTATACTCCATACAGCCTAGGTCTCTGTTATAATCTCTGATTAAAAAGGCTAAAATCAGACAGGTGAAAAAACATACGGGCTGACAGTTTGCACATTAGCAATATTCAAAGACATGTTAGTTTGTGGTCATATGAAACGTATAAAGTAATAAAATCGAAACCAATACAATAAAAAACTAAGAAAACCTTGGTTAAAGTTTTTCCCAAGACTCCAGAATTTATGGACAGCGCGCAGCCTTAGACACCGAGCTAGCGCAAAACATAACTACCATACGTAGAATACGCAGTAACTGTTATCTAATCTGGCACCACGCACGATTACCGTATCGTTTTCGGTGCGCGTGATTTGAGTGTCCGTATTTTTGTGTTTGCTCAGGATAATTAGGTCAAATATAACCACCAATTTTTTTAATTATTTGAAACGACAATCGAGTACTGAATCATGGTATATAGATGGAAATGATGATACTATATTGATTGTGGTTTCTAGTTTGTCCCGGAACCCTAAAAACACATTACAATATCTACCTGCTGTTGAAACTTCCCTAATTGTTTGTCGCAAAAGTACTTCAAAGGGAAAAAAACTTTAGGAAATTATATTTCTTTTACGCGACAACTTCTAGAATTTCTCCCAAGACAAGAAATGTTTGTTGCCATGTGAATTGCTCAATTTACTTGTGATATTATTCTCTTGATGTTTTTCTACCGGTTCGGCGACAGATTCGCGTACCTTCCCTGATTTACTTTTTATAAGATGTCAGACAAGTTAAGCTTGCTATTATGGTGACATTTATTATTTATGTCCCGTCGATTTTATTACCAAATACATGTTTTAGTAAAGTGACAGCCCTGTTGGCTCATTGAGAGTATGTCTGCCTGAGCTGTAGGGCGTGGGTTCGATTCCCGCCACGGACAAATGTTTGTTTGGTATAAACAAATGTTTGTTCTGTATCTGGGTGTTCTGTATGTATTATAAGTATGTATTTACAAGAAAAAAAGTATCTATGTATTCTATCTGTTATCTGACTTCCATCACACAAGCTCTGCTTAGTTTGGGGTCAGAGGGCGCTGTTTGTAATGTATCCAAAAAATCCATAAAAATCCATGGAATTGCTTTAGCAGGCAATAAAATACAGTGGTCCGTGGTAGTATATGCTATGGGATTCGTCCTGGGTTTGAAATACTACTGTCTTTTCCAAGTTAAATCCGTATTTCCGATGACTTCAAAATGTGAAGGAAAACATCATGAGGAAATCAACATGTCTAAAAATACGCGAAGATTTTTTTATGGTTGATAGTATGGGTGTTTGACCACAACTCACCTGTGGTTAAGTGACGCTGTGGTTGAAGGGTAAACACACCTAGCCTGGAGTGGAACTGGAACTTGAAGGTGTACACAAATGTAATGTCACGGAGCTTATACCCCATCTTTGTCATACGAAGTCACACAATTTGTTAACTTCTCCCTCCATGAGACGTAATTAATGGACGGGCCCTAAGAGATATTAACGACCCCAATGTTTTATAGCTCAGTACCTTTGTTTTCTGTGGTGTAGGTTGTGTGTTCGAATCCCATCCAAAACAAACATTTACGAAATAAAAATAGATGTATGGATGCCCTACAGCTCTTGAAGCAAATATTCTACCAAGTGAGCTAACGGGGTAGTCAATATATTTTTATTCTACGTATTTCTCACAAATTATGTCTGTTCAGGTTATGTTTTATAAAAAGCATAACTGATGATGAATATTATTAAAATCATAGCTAACCGATGATGAGTTTTATTCAAATCATAACTAATCGATGATGTGATTTGTAACAACAAAACTAACTGATGTGTTTTTTTTTTCTATTTTTATCCAGGAAAACCGACAACCGCGAAGATTCATGCATGAACGCCCAGGAGCGCCTCCATCCGTCGTGCGCCCAGCGCCCAGCTATGGGTTCCCCCCTCCCCGCCTGCCACACACTTGCCCACGCCTGCCGAGAAGAGCCTGAGTGCAGGTATAGAAAAATATTTATCTCAATCAAGTATTCGCTTACCTTCAAGTATTCTATATTTTCAATAGAAACGAGTAAAATAAATCACAGTCACTGTCAAAGTTTCATGAAGTGAGTCACTGTTATGTCCAGCACATGCCCCAGTAAAGTAGTGGTGACTTTACTAAAAGGTACAGAGTTTTGTCAAGAACGCAAACAGACATGTTTCACGACAATATAAGAGATTTCTACTTAGAATGCACCAAAATTATATTGGTTTGCATTTCAATAGCTGATAAAAGTACTACTAAGTCTTACCAGATTTTAATTAGAGTTATCTCATGACACATAGGTAGGTTTGTCTTTACCCAGGTTGACACAATCAACATTACCATTAGGCCGTACACACATTCTGTGCTCTGACAACCCTCCAGTATTCTGGAACAAGGGTTTCCAATCAGGTTACCGCCGCAAATGAAATGACTTGGACACTGCTAATTTCCTGTCCGCAAATGTACACACGGCTTTATTCTAGCGTCTATCTCTAGGCTGAATTAAACCTTATTTTTAAAGTAATATAGTTGAAAGTCGATCAGCGAAATGTCGTATATGGTATAATTAAGTGCATAATGTCGACTAATAAAAACTTGGATTGTAGACCTTGTTTCAATAGACATATGAATGATAGTAGTTAGACAGAGTTTAGGCACGTAACCTGTCATTGTTCTACCGATTACTAGGATCGAAGCATGTTCGTCGCTAATGAGTGAGGTAGGTAATTCTTGAAACTCGCTTTGTCATAGCAAATTGAATTTTTCGGCACTGTTATTATTAAACAAATTCGTTAAATTGGTTGTCTAAATGTGCTTATATATTTCGGAAACTGCTTTGTTTATTCCATGGCAGTTTTTAGGCGATTATATAATCGTCCTTAATGATTTTTGAATATTTTATTTGTTTTATGATTAATTAGGTGTTTGACCACAGCTCACCTGATGTTAAGCGACGGTGTGGTCGAAGATGGTAGAGCACAGCCTGCCTGGAATGGAACTGGCTCTCAAGTGAGGTTGCCGGAACACACCTTTAGGTGCTTGGCGGCAGGCTTTCAACTTTACATAATATAACATAACATATACAAAAATTACATAAAAGTGTGGGGTTGTAACCCCAAACAAAGCAAAGTTTATTTTATTAGAACCAAATGACTTATAGAATAGACTGATACATCAATTTTATGTAAAATAAAAACATGCTTTAAAATACATAAAGCACATCCATGTGCACAACATATTTCTTTATTTAGAGACAAATGTTCGTAAAGTGAAACATTTATGCTTAAATAAAAATCTTTCCGATTCCCATGCTTCAAGTTCTCACTCAACGAATTCCTTGATCCTTTAGCTATCGAGTGGTGTAATGAAATTTTAGATTTAAATGAAAATATGTAGCTGCAACAAATAGCCAGTCAGCCATTTAAAAAATAAACGGATTTCATGGATTTTGTTATAATCAGTTTTCTGAATTGCCTTCTAAAGTAAAACTGAAAGTAAATTTAAAGACGTATTCATGTCAAAAGTACCACGTTAAAAATGTTTTGCTCATACTTGTGGCGATTCCATAACGATAAATAATTTATGTTGACTAAAAACTTGAAAATTGGCACAATGCACGAACGTTTTATGACGGTAGAAAAAAAAAACATATTGACTCTCCAGTTCTATAAAGATATAAAAATTTTCTGTGGTTTGATCTAATTCAGCTCACCGTGTCCTAGATCAATACTCTACGATGTGGATTGTTTTGCAATCTGCAGTCTGTGCCGTAGATGTGTTTTAGAGTGGAGACAACTAGTCGATAAACGTAGCGTATCGAGACTCGATAATGGAGTGACGAATCAATGACATCCCATTGGGAGAAGAACCGTTTATAAATCGTAAGCTCGTATGTTCGATCCTACAACCGTGCCAATGAATTCTTCTGGATTTATTTATTTACCTATAATTATTGTATACCCCATATAGAGTATAAATATTGTAAGGAAACCCGCAAACGTCCGGTCAAAGACAATAATTATAACATTAGTAGAGATACATCATGCGTTAATAAAATCGGGTCTTTCTTTCTCGTATCGTGCTGGATGTGTATAGCGTCTCTTATATATAAAACACGCTTAGGTTTTGGGATAGTTTGGTTTAACATTTAACACTTTGTAGTCGTGAACCATCAAAATAAATAGATGACGTTTCTTTTTAAATGAATTCTCGATTCTTAATAAAGAGACAGTCCGGAGAGGAACTATTATGGGGTATTCACTCGCCCTCACCAGGGCCCTTATTCCCTATAACAAGAACCAGCCCCACGCCACGTTTACGTAACGTGCCGAAATCCACGTGGAATAGTACTCACTCGTAAGTCTCGTTAACAACTCGTTTTGAAGTACATACTAAAAAAGCTTTAAAAGCGTATAAAGTAATAAAAGCTATGAGTGTACACGGTTTCGACAAGGAATCTCATATGAGTTAGAGAATTACCAAATAGACCAGGCATGGTGTATGTGGTAGAATATGGCCAAAATACTGTTGAAGGGTAGGCGTAACCAGTGGTGGAATATAAAGGCAGTAACTAGTACATTTTATGTTCTAAAATGTGTATAGTAAACTGCTATGAAAGACCAGAAAAGTAAATTCATAATCAAAGGTAGACAGATTGTTAAGTAGAAATAAAGGCTTACAAAGGGCTGGCTTCAATTGAAAAGGGCATGAGATTGGATTTATTGATTAAGATTGAATAGCGAACCTAAAAATAAAGGGACCCGTGTCGGGGACAGCCGACAAAGTTCAATAAGTCCTTTCGACCCCAAAATCAGTGAAGTTGGAGATCGATGTACTCTGAATGCCTAGTCAGCCTAGTGGCAAAGCAGTGACATTTCGTAAAGTTGGGAAGTTTGTGGGTCGTTCGTACTTAGACTTTACTTTAACTTATGGCATAAAAATTAAAGTTTTAAGAAAGTTTCGTGTGTAAGAGAAATGCATTCAACAACGAAGATAAGAAATTGTGCTGGTGATTCTTTAACTCACACGAGATTTCTTGGCGAAAACACGTTTATCGTTTAACGCTATATTACTCTTGCAAATTTTATTTCGTTATTTCGGACGGACTCCAACACGTATTGATGCTTGTATTAATTTGACATTGGCATAGAGTGATTGATTTCACAAAAAATAAATATATAATCTGGGTGTCTTCAAGTCGAGAGTGAATAGGTATCTTCTAGGCAAGCGTGCTGCCTCACCTCCTCACCATAACTTAACATCAGGTAAGATGGTCAAACGTAAGCCTAATTCTAATAATCTTATCTAATATCTTTGAACGAGCAATTCTTGTATAAGTATATGTATATACGTATATATTCTGAATCTCGGAAACGGCTCCAACGATTTTCATGAAATTTAGTATGCAGGAGGTTTCGGGGGCGATAAATCGATCTAGCTAGGTTTCATTTTTAGAAAACGTCGTTTTATCCGTGTTTTCACCCGAGCAAAGCATCCAGGTACTAAATAATAAAAATGAAGCTAATGGCTATGCACACATAACTTAGAAAATACTTAGGTGCGTGCCGTGGTATTTGAACCCAGAACTTCCAGATTGGCTGACGGACAGTTTCCATCTTAGCTTTTAAAAAAATATTTTTTGTCATGATTAAATTGCAGGATCCGCCTAGAGAATTACGAGCAATGGTGCGCGGTAGATGCCGTAACCCAGGGTTGTGCCGGGTCACCTGCTGCGTGCCGCGCTGCTGTTGTCGCTGTCCTAGGCACTCAGCTCAGGGCCGCATGTGCCTGCCGAGGCACTGACTTTGCCCAGCTGTATGACTGCCTCGGCTGGCAGAGGCTACTGTGGCTCAACCCTTGCGTTGGTGAGTAAAGCAATTAATTTTTTTTACATTTCTGGCATCGCACTAGTTGCGTAGGTACTGCCAATATCTAATGATACATATTTTTAAAGTGTCTCAATCAAAATAAAACGTAAATAAAAATAAAAAATTTATTACGATCAAGTCCTCTAGTAAAATGGCGGCTTAAAGCTTCTATTCGAATTTGGTAACAATAGAAAAAAATGTTTTTATTTATTTTCAGCCTTTAGTGTACCACTGCTGGGCAAAGGCCTCCCTTTCCTCCTTCCAGACTGACTGGTCTTCGGCTTTGGTGATCCAGTGACTATAGTGACTCAACGCTCGATTATAATTATGTACAAGCTATAGTAAATATTTTGTTTGAAAATAGAAACTGCTAAAATAGCTCTATAGACTTTAAAAGAAGCTTCTAATAAAGATGCTACTCTTTTATCAGGATACGATTTAGAGTTCACTATGACGGACTATGACTTGATAAGTAAGAAGACTTAGTTGGCCTGATGTCATCTTAATAATTAAAAAAATATTCAAAACTGTATGCACAAAACGCAAATTGACGCAATGCTAACACAAAGGTTACAAAAAATCCTCGTAGTCTGTTAGCTATTTGAATGTCACTGTCACTTATAGCGCGCGAAATGCGAAATTGTGTTGTTTTCACGTTTTGAAATATCGAGCGAGATAATCGTGAAATTAAAAGTAAAAATATAAGACCAATAGCACACAATAATGTTTTCGATCTGTAATAAGGCAACAGCTATACAAGTTGCCAATTATGAGACGTCGGATGAGACATGCAGCAACCACACCATGGGCAAGAATTCGACATCCTTACGGCTGACTTTGCCGTGGAATAGTAAGGAGCAAAGTCGTAGATAGGTAACTCTAGTTCAGCCAGAAAGGTAAAAATGACAACACACAATTCGGTCGTGAACTTTTAACGTGTACTAAAATCGTCGGTTTCTGTTTCCAGTGGAATCCCAAAGCGACTACCATGTGAAAACCTACGGATCTCTCCTGACTACTACTCCGTTTGACAATGGCATCCGCTACATTACTGTGGCGCCTGAAACGCCGCTCTATCACCGAACCACCACTCACCACAAGCATACCACCCAGCATGGCAGCTCCCACTATCCAGTGCACGTTAGTGGACAACTGGTAAGAACTTCAATAACAAGACAAAAATTCTTAACATACAATGGTATCGCCGTGCGTGTGTGGCCATCCGTCCATCACGTCGCAAAGACAGGAACTCTTACAGTGCTTAATACTCGCGATCGAGGTGTAGATTAAAATTCCTACCAAAGCTGCTTTAGATACACTTTCCAGCACAATTAATTTATAGACTGAAACACTAGATTTTTATTTTAAATACAAATTGGCCTGCATGTGACTGCCATTTCACCCAATGTTAAGTTAAGATATGGTCTCCAATGGAGCACTTGCCTAAAAGAAACTATTTCACTAGCAACTTGGAGCTGCCCAGATTGTATCTATCGAGGAACACCCACTTGGGCTGCAAATCGGTTGGCTGTTTTGCATACAACTCTGTTTTAAAATTCTCTTCTAGATGATTCCATGATCAAGAAATTTAAGTTTATACTTAACTAAAAAGTACTTTACAATCTTAAAGACTTATCATGCATGACTTGATAAATTTGATTGTATGCTTTACGAATGGAAATTGCTCAATCTCAGTTCTGGCTCTCAACACATACCTTCTTAACCTTGTCATGTCTATAGGTATAACAACATATAAATAGAAAATAGTAACACTAATTATAACTGGAGTTGTAACCTTTTAACATAGATTAAGCTGCCATTTTTTTCTTTTAATGAGTGGTAACTGCATCGAAATTAAGTATTATTAACAACTTACAAACAGTTGTCCTGTATCATTCAATCTGCCTACAAACATGGTCCATTCAAGTATAAGGATATGGTATGAACTATATTGATGGCATAGTCCATATCAGAAACAAAAAATCAAAAATGTAGCTTAATATCTAGCACTATCTTGTACATTTGTCAATAATATATGTTTTAGACATATTATTCCTACTAAAACAAAGAACTGATACTTGCCATGCAAATTTACTATTCACTTTTTCCCTTACAGGAGAATCATGAAGATCTCAGCCCAATAACCACCATGTCTGAACAAACCGTGATTCCAAATGAAGTCGCTCAAATATCTGAGCCCGTGATCGAGACAACCACTGAAACTACTACGGCTGCCACAACCACAACAACAACTACTACGACTACCACCACTACCACCCCTAGACCGACTACAACTCCTCGGCCGACCACTACCTTGGAGCCGACTAAGTATTGCATCGTAAAGAAACCGGAGAGTGATGATCAGGCGCAATATATCAAGATGGGTGAAACTAGAAGGGTAAAAATATTTTTTATAACATATATAAGGAATATTTACTTTACTTTTATTGTTTAAAAAAAAAAATAAAAAAAAAGTATTTATGTATTCTATCAGTTATCTGACTTCCATCACACAAGCTCTGCTTAGTTTGGGGTCAGATGGCGCTGTGTGTAATGTGTCCTACAATATTTATTTATTTATATTTATTTATTATACTGTCTTTTTGTCACAGAAAAACTTGTATATTGATAGGCAATGTCACTTACCATCAGAAGAGTGTATCATTACTAAAAGTAATCAGCGCCAAAGCAGCGATGCCCTTTACTTTGTTTTACTACTCAAAGTTCTGTGTATCGCTGCAATGGTCATAGACAGGCGTTATCTCTTAACATCAGGACAGCGTCTAGTTCTTAACATAAAAAAAAAGCTTTAAAAACGGCTTACTAATACTGGCCTCGTGGCCTGGATTAGTGTCCTGAATTTGTTTTTGGATGATGATAGATCAATAAATTATTTATTTTCTAGATGTAAAACATCACAATCCACTTAACCTACCAATTTTCAATTCCAGCTGTACAGATCTGCCGAACTGGCGGAATGCACCGACCTATGTGTCTGCGAGGCTTCTCTACAAGTATCTTGCAAGGTGGCTTGCGTTCCAAGAGCCCCGTGTTCGTCTCGACTGGCCCATTACTCGCATGCTGCACCGGCATACCAGGCATACAGGGGACGATGCTATTGTTACTCTGGTTCCTTTATCTGTATGCGGCCTAATCCAGGTAAAAGCACTTACTTAGTACATAATATTTACCAGAGTGGTTTGTATAAAGACTTGAGACAAAAAAAAAAAATAGGTATTCTATCAGTTATTTGAGTTGAGCAGTTGAGTTTTGGCTGGAAGAAGAAAAATCTTGGCACGTTGTAATTATGTTATTCAAGTTATTGTTTTACAATAGTGTCATTTTGATATCTTCTCATGTTATTTCTAAAAACTCCATACAAGCTGTTAGAAAAATCATCACAACTTTACTAGGGCATGAACTGGACTTGATTCTGATTTTGCCTTAATTTACTTGATTTTATCACAACACACTTGAAAATATGAAATACTAGCTGCTTCCCGCGGTTTTACCCGCGTGGTGATGGATAATGATATATTGTATTGTATATATTGTATATTGTAGGACACATTGATGATGATGAAAAGTATCCTGTGTTTTATTCCAGGGCCTTAAGTATCTATAGCTCAGTGGTTAGCGCGATCGGTTTGCATGCCGAAGGGCGTGGGTTCAAACCCCAACGATGAGCTCGGGCTGCCGGTGAAGGAAAATATAGCATGGTGATAGGGTATTCTCTAGTACTCGGCTGGCTAGCTACCACCCTCAAGTTGAAAATCTGCCACCAAGCACCTAACGGTGTATTCCGGCAGCCTCACTTGAGAGCCAGTACCATTCCAGACTAGGTGTGCTTTACCATATTCGACCACATCGTCACTTAACATCAGGTGAACTGTGGTCAGACACCTAGGCTGTCAATAATTTAAAAAAAGCACATGCTACAGTTTGACAAATTTAATAGTTGAACTGCTTTTTCCAGGGGAATACAAACTGCCCGAAGGTGTTTACTTACTACTCGGGTTCAGCGCGGTGGACGAGGCGCTCCTGCGGCCGCACACGGGACTCGGCGCCGAAGACGCCGTGCGCCTGTTACAGCATTACATGCACTCCGTGTACCGAGACAGAGTGAGTCACTTTTACATACACTAGCAAAAAGCTGAGCTTTCTGAGTGCTCGGGTAGTTTTTCTAACGGGCAATAATTTTTATGAGAGTTTTTTTTAATTATTATAGAACCTCCAGGTTGGAAACACTGATTACGCCTGATTCTAGTGGTGTCATCTAGTATTAAGTAGATTAACTACGATGTATTTGAGTATTGAGTTTAGTTCTGTTGCAGCGATGTTAACTTTTTGGTTTCCTAACAGATGGCGTTAGTTGTACAGTTAAATTCTGTCCAATGAATACAAAATTGTTATTGTTCATTTGTTTTAATGGCTATAAAATTATGTTTTTTTTTGACAGATAACACATCTACATAGATATGAAGTTAAATTACAATATGAAAAGCACAAATCTATAGGCGTGATAGTTTTTCAGTAAAGTGTACCACAAAAATGCTCAGGTTGTGGGATAATATTAGGGCTCGCTTCGCTCGCCCTGATAACCTTTCTTCACGAAGCTCTTGTCATTATGCTCATTACTAACCACGCCGTGCAGTGTAAAAAGTATATGTGTTATTCCAGGATATAAGATCTGTGTCCCCAATTTAATCGAAATCCGTCTAGCCATTACAGCGTCAAGAAATAACAATATACAGACAAACTCTTGCTTTTATAATAAGCTATAGACAAAAGTTTATAATAGCACAACCAACATAGACAAAATAATTTTGAAAGATGTCTTTATGTTACAAAACATAAAAGTTATGTTGGCCTAAATTACCTTGTTCGCAGCTTTCAGTATTTCAGGATATATTCCTTGCCGTATTCAAATGTTGAATAGTTCGGCAACTACTGGAGCGAGTGGGATCGCCGCTACCCTAAAAATTTTCATGTTCAATCCATAGATATCCTTAGAATTTTAGGAGGGATCGGAGTAGTGATTTTTCGGTAAATTCATCCGTAGTGAACTGGCGAATCCGCAGCAAGCAGTCGGAAGGTCTCGCTCAGGAATCTTGCGTTCACAGCATCCACTGCCGGTTTTTTGCAAGGGCATAGAGTGCCGTCACTACTACCTATTAATGACGTCAGTAAAATCTAGATCGGTGGAGTTGTATTTCACTCTTTCTAAATTCACCACGTTCCACATGGCTTTACAAGAATTATTCTTATACTACATGGAGGCGATAGATCCTTCACTGACGTTCCGCTTAGAGTGTAATTTGCATTCAGAATCTATTCACATGATCTTTCTTCTATGTGCCAACCTCAACTAATTAATAATTGGAATGCTGCCTGGCAGAGATCTAAAAACATCACTGGAAAATTTAATGGCCAAATCTAAGAAACCCCCAAAACACTGGCTTTTCAAATTCAAGAAAATTGACAAACAAGTCACTTCTATTATCTGGTTGGAAATCTAAATAAGAGTCCGTGACCATCACTTTGTAAGTGTTGGCTAGCTGAAGGCATAACCGATCACATTTTCTTGGAATGTCCTAGATATCGCGGCTCCATTTACGTCATGATCCCGATTGACCTTCTACTCCCTATTAATTTCTCCGACCTCTTAACAATAATTAAAATAACAGGGGTAAGAACCCCTGTTATTTTCTCCTTTTGTGTATGTTTTTAGTAAATTATTAAGATCAATCTTTAAATTTTGCTTTTTATTGGGTTTTTGTGACGTTTTGTATTTGTTAGACCCACCCTTAGGCGTGTGAACCGACCGCGCTTACCACTGAGGTTATATACAAATATGTATATTAAATTTTTCAGACAAACTGCACTCTAACGTTGTTTAACATCAGCAATGAAAACGTCATCATATCAGCCAGCGTGCCGCCGAAGGAGCAAGAGATGATGAGAGATGCTGGGGAAGCCCTACTCGATAGAGAAAAGGTACTCTTCCAACTGCCTGCGAGGTTTTTACAAGCTTTTATTTATCTTGCAATGTTTTTGTATTTTCGTCCTAATCAGGCCTGTTTTCCCATTGCTGACTGTCCCACTGCTGGTCGTGGGCCTCTTCTCAATGTGAGAAGGGAAGGCAATACGCACATGTCTTAGAAAATACAGGCAGAGGTGCGCGCCGTGGTATTCGAACTCCGGACTTTCAGATTAGAAGGCAGACGGTTTCCCAGCTGCTGAAACTTCAATTTTGATTACCTCTTTTAGCTGCTTTGGCTGCAGCAAGGGTTGCCAACACTCCCGGAATTCCGAGATTCTCCCGTATTTAGGCAGTAAATTTTTTAAATCTCCCGGCTCGAGGAACTCAGCTAAAATCTCCCGGATATTATCTTCGCATCAGTTCGCCGCATCAGCCAAAATACCTACATCGTGCCAAGATCGTGTACACTATATTACTATATTTGAGTATAGTACTACACTATATTTGAGTAGCATAACTAAGTCCAGGGCATCCCTGCTTTGACATTCATTACTTTGATACTTACGATGGTAAATCTTAATAGCCCTGTAATTTCGCTGCAGTACCTTTCAAGCTAAAACATAGGAATGTTTACACACTACTGCTTGGTAGTAGACTTTCCGCTAAGGAAATCGATCACCTGGAAATACAAAAAGTATAGTAAATATTGCCGTAATATATCTACAATGATTTCTGTACTTAATGTAAGAAATACATTTTCAGGAGGAATGTATCGACGTGTTGAAAATCGTGAAGGATCGCATCAACCATCAAGATGAAGATATATCTTCTCACCTTCTCCTATCTATTTTCAAAATCGCCGAAGTAGATGTGGTATACCCTACTCCCCCCAGCTCAGCTAACCCCAACCACGGACCCAATAAGGGTCTCTACATACTAATTACAGTCTTCGCACTCATTTATAACCTAAAAAACGTTTCCCTAAACATATTCTCCATAGCTATCACCTTCCTTAATTACTTATCGACTCACTTCACCAACACAGCAAATAAAGAAGAAGCGTTCGACGTCGTTCCACTCGAACGGAAACATTATTCAAATATCGCTATTGCATCTATTCTGATGTACGATGAATTTACTAAATTAGCAGTTGTAAAATATAAACATACGCACGATGCACAAGCTTTAGTTTACGCACGAGATAACACAGTGAATATAAATTTAAGTGTATATGTAAATAATTCTAATAAAACGAAACATATCAAAAATGCTGTGAATATTACAATATTTAATAATGTTAATGAACTTGTTGCTAATATACCTAAATATTTTTCTAGTGATGTATATTATGAGATTGGATTTATTGGTTACTCGAAGCTTTTCGATGATTTCTGTTTTGGAATAATCGCGTCCTTTTCTTATGGGATTGTAATATCCGCTATAGCTTAGGACTGACTCTAGAAGTAGTACGAAGACTGAGATGAACTAAACATATCATAGAATATACAAGCTGGATCGTTATTTATTATACAAACACTTTAAACTTACTTTTGGAAACAAAAAAACTTCAATACAGGATGATTGGTTAGAAGACAGCATTTTTTTTTATATGAGTAAATTATATACAGAAGTTTGATGGCAATTATTATATACCTTTCTTAGTTTTTAAGTAAATCTTTTATGCTTCACTTTGCATTTTTCAGAATTTATTGCTTCCAAATAACCTAATGAATTATAATTAACACTTCAGTAAACATATATAAGGAACAGAAATCAATTATTTAAAAAATTCATAAATACTACAATAAATTTAACTACTTAATCTAAAAAGCCGCTATCAATGAGACAAGTTCCTAAAATGAACTCATAATTAAAATCTCAAAATAAGGTTCCTATAAAATGACGCATTCAAATTTAAACATTTAAAGTAAATATGCTAGAAATACATAACAATAACTGTGCGTTTTAGAAAGGAATAAATATTTTATAAAAGCCTTAAATCGCTTAGTCGTCTAACCAACCATCCTGTATAGTATACGTAAATTTTCATACCACACTTTTAAGCACCTCCTTCTAAATATATATATTTTTTGTCAATGTATTGACAAGTGGCGATCGCTCTATATTATTATTATTATTATTATTATTTTATCGTAAAAGTTTTTGTATAATAAATTATTATCGGCTCTAGATAAATGTATTTCGTTTTATTTTCGACTTAGAACTGGTGCTTGTAGGTCGATCTTTAAGGCTGGGTTTTGTAAATAAGTGTACTACGCCTTTACACTGTTAGACGCGTCTCCTACGAGGAAACTAAAAGAGAACTAGTTGCAAACATAAGTCACCAAAAAATCATCAGATCAAACAAGTGTCAGCATTAGAAAATCACGGTACTATTGTTGGAAGTAGTGTTTTAAAACTGCAAAAAAAAATAGTTCAAGTTTATCACGACAATAGAGAGATGTAGCTGACGCGTTACTAATCAGTTTGTGACTAGTCGCTTCATACGTGAACCGCTTTAAAATTACTTTTACAACATGATATTTTTTTGCGATTAACTTTAATACAATAAACATTAATGGTTTGACTTTGTAATGACTCATGTTTTGAACTTTAGTTGATAAGCTAGGATTTTGACTACAGCTCAACAGACGCTAAGTGAAACTTTTAAAAACCATTGAAATACTAGAATCAGGGGCGTAGCTTCCGCCGTATCAGCCGTATCAATGATACGGGCCCCCAAATTATGTATAAGCAAAGATGCGTAAGCCTTCAGGCCGCGGAAACAACGGATGTCCAGGGTTAGACTTCGTTTGATTATATGTTCGTTAACAAGTTTGTGGAAGAATAATAAACATGACAACCGTGGAGCTATGAAATGAAAGTCTGGTAGAAGGGCCCCCGACAAATCTTAATACAGGGCGCGTCTAAGGCAAGCTACTTCACTGCCCTTCATTTGGGCCCCCAACTAATTTTGATACAGGGCACGCTACGCCACTGACTAGAATCGCTACTTACTAAAAACTCGTTGGAGACTCGTATTTGAAACTAATTCTTTCTTAGTTTTCCCATGAGAAAACGCTCCTTAGTCCTTTCTTTATATCTTCAGTAGAGTAGCCATCGCAGACATTGCACTGTTTTATGCTAATGTCTACAATTATTATTAGAGACTTTATGGGAAAAAAAATCATAGAACTGACATACTGATTACAATTTATGTTTTAACTAGTTGACCCGGTGAACTTCATATCGCCTAACAGTCAGACATATCGACAGCAGCGCCACCTATCGGGTTCAATTTTCGAACAACCAGGAACCCATTGATTTCAATGGGTTCCTGGATTGTTTGAAAACACAAAAAATTTCATCTAATTCTGTCTATCCGTTTAAGAGGAGTTGGTGACAAAAACACGTACAGATTTATATATATACTAATATTTACTCACTTTAAATTACGAAGCAAAAAGAAATCGCACATCACCAAAAAAATATCCTTGATAAAGACATAGTCGTTAATTTATTCAAACGAATCCCGTGTAAATAAAACATAAATATGTCATCAGTCAACAAGAAGTTTATTTTGTAAAACTTTGATTACAAGATTTTCTTTAACTAAAAAAAAGTATTTAGTACCCTATAGATAGGGGATGGACTTTAAGATTTGACAATCTTGTCACAAATATTACAATTTGCGACAAAAAAAAAAGTATTCAATCGAAAAAATCTAATTAAACAAGCGTAAAATATTCATATTTAGTTCAATATAAATCACATTTTTCCTGAAGATCAAATTAACCTACGCTCCATACAGATTAGTGACGTCAGAATTAGAGTTTAAACAGCTGATGTCGTGAGAATACAAAAAATAATCATGTATTCTCTGTTGCCCTCCTTGCTATCAACTGCATGGAACAAAATACTCAGATCAACTGATTCCAGTGACAGCTCTGAAGTGAGCTGCAAGCGTGGTTATACACAACGCTCGCGCCTAACTTCACATGCCGCCAAATGACAAAGTTGAGGACGCGTAAGTTTTGTGACGTCATATCTATAAATCTGGAAATTGCTGTTTTAATATCATAATTTTGCATAATATATGACGTCACACCTTTTGCCATATCTTCGAAATATGACAAAGTCGGGGATAATTAAAAAATATACCAATTTTGAAGGCTTTGACAACTAGAGCAGCGGCTCTCAAACTTTTTTATGGCGACGGAAACTTTCCGGTAAGCGAAATATTTGACGGAGCCCTAAAGTGTTTTTTGTGTCTTTTTAGGGTTCCATACCCAAAGGGTAAAACGGGACCCTATTACTAAGACTCCGCTGTCCGTCCGTCTGTCACCAGTCTGTATCTCATGAACCGTGATAGTTTGACAGCTGAAATTTTCACAGATGAATTATTTCTGTTGCCGCTATAACAACAAATATTAAAAAACGGAACAAAATAAATAGGGGCTCCGATACAGCAGACATTATTTTTTTGCCGTTTTTATAGATAATGGTACGGAACCCTTTATGCGCGAGTCCGACTCGCACTTGGCCGGTTTTTTATTATCAATTGAGTCAGTGTTGACTATGCTCCTGGATGAAAAGTCGCGCTCTCATATTACGTATTCCACTACTACTCTTTTACACTTTTAGTTCTTTATTAAACTTTGTGTTGGAATATTTAGATGTATAGTAAGTCTTTAGTTTTTTTTTTTTCATTATAACCTGTATTTTCGCGGAGCTCAGAGAGGCTTTGCGGGCCCTTAAGCTTCAGCGGAGTATGGCGGCTCCAGAGTAATTAAAAATGTCATCGTCCTTGTCTAATAGCATAGCCTGCGAGGAAACAGACAGAGACAGTTTTAGTAATTTTACTTAGTAGAGATTTCAAATTGGTCTTATTGTGAACTTAGTGTTTTAAACCGACTTCAAAAAGTAGGAAGGTGTTAAAATGTCTGCGATAATTGTTGTTTTTAAAGGTTAGTCGTAGAATTTCAGCGCCTTTTCCGTTAGATGGCTGTGTGAAGTAGAAATTCTAATTATATCAATGTAACGCACTATTAGGATTAAATTTGAAAGGACTATGTTTAGAATGGGTAGCTTTTAAATATTTTTCACAGGGCTATAAGCTTCGGGTGTATTAAACCGGAAAGGGGTCATTGAACTATGAAACCAAACACGAAAAAAATAATCAGATGTTCCGTACGTTTGAGAGCCAGTGGCATTTTTTGAACAGCTGATTACAGGTTCCATAATCCAAAAAGTTCAAAAGTTGTTTGCACCCTAAGCTTCTAAACCTGTAAAAACTTAAAAAAAATACTATGTTTGGTAATTTCTTTTATAGTTCACCGATTTTTATATGGACTCATATATTTCATTAAATGTCTAATTATATTTTTAGGTATAGTTTTAAAATGCCATTTTATATTGAAAAAATCTGTACCTAAGCTACAGATTTCGACATTCGTGTTACATACAAAATTTGACTATTGGCTCATTTACTAGTTCTGCTCCGAGAACTGAAAGACGTGGGTTCGATTCCCACTCGGGAAAACATTTGTGTGACGAACATAGATATTTGTTCTGTGTCTGGATAAACTGTAAAAAAATATATGTAAAAGAATTCTTTAGCTATCCGGTTCTCAAAGTAAGCTTTGTTTAGTTTAGGGGCTAGATGGCGCTGTGTGTAATGTCCAATTTTTTTTTTTATATGTAATTATTGGTATTTTTTTTTTGTCAAGTTTCCTTATTTTCAGTTTCTAAATATAATCCTTTCACATAGATAAAATTATGTGTCACTTAGATAAATGTACTTCAATAAGTTTGTGTAAGTGTTTATGAAATGGTAAAGAATGAAGCTTTAATTTGAAGTAGAAAATAGATGTTGTGTTCTGAAAAAATTATATCAATTAGTCTTTGACATGTGTTTAGGACCCTTTTAGACTAATGCCATTCACTATTCGTATTCTATTTTAATTTCGATATTTATATGTTAGTTCTATATAAATTCTTTTATTTAAGTGTTATGCTCCATATAACTTTTTTGACATACGTCATTAAGTTTGCTTCCATAGCGGAAAGCAATTTACAAAACATACCTATCATCTACATCCAAAATTTAATTATACCACTCTATAGCTAAAATATTAAAATAATTCGTTGCGTTGAATGAGGGCTTGAAACTTGGGAACTCGAAGGACTTCTTTATGTTTTAAAATGATTATGACTTTTATGTATTACGCTCAAAGAAAATATTACCAGTTAGGAAGGTACACACGCTGTGTCATACAGCTACCGATTTTTGTGTTTTTTAAAAGGTATTTTATGCGATGATAGCCCAGTGTTTGAAGTGGTTCACACGCCGAAAGGTGTGGGTTCAAAACCGAACAATGAGCTTGAGCTGCCGGTGAAGGAAAACATCGTGAGGAAACCATAGCGTGGTAGTACTTTTTAGTACACGTATCAAGTTGAAAATCTACCGCCAAGCACCTAAGGTTGTGTTCCGTCAGACTCACTTGAAAGCCAGTTCCATTCCAGGCTGTATGCTTTACAATCTTCGGCCACACCAACATCAGGTGAGCTGTAGTACTACCATGTCAATCATAACAAAAATATTTATTTACATCGATCGATTTTTAATATAATGACTTTGCATTTGTAATTTTTTTTAAACTGTATTTTTGTGCTTGACCACGCCCTGCCTGATGTTGAGCAGGATATAGTCTAAGATGAAGCACGCTTACCTAGAAAAATCCTGTTTACTCTGGATTTAAAGACACCCAAGTTGTACTTTGTGGGAAAACAGACGTCGGCAGAGAGTTCCACATCCTCGCTGTACGTATTAAGAATGTGGAATCGAAGCGTTTAGTCCGTACATGGGGAATATCCACCATGTTAGGATGGCGCTTTGGCCGCGTGTACCGATAATAAAAAGGGGCGGGTGCCAATAATCGCCACGCTTGGCAGGTGGGTTGGCGAACACAGTTAAGTGTGATTGTTCAAGGAAGACGCTGCTGCCCATCTTCCGGATTACATCCCTTAGCCGACTCTTACGGCAACCACGGGTAGAGAGGGTGGGGTACTATTCTTACGCCGGCACCACCACGGCACTCACTTAGATGTATACTCAGCTTTATTTTAGTTTATCTAACAAAAGAAGTCCTTCGGTGATAATCTTAAATTCTGTGAAAACTATTGTTTGTTTTTGTTTGCACCATGTCTGTGGTGATATTTTAATGGGGAATCTAGGTCATATAAGTATCACAATTGAACATCACAACAAATTTGTAAATCATTTTCAAAATTAAATTTTTCGTCTTTGTCTATCCATCATCTTAAATTATGATTGACTCGAAACTATATAAAAAAAATCGACACTATTTAATTAGAAGTCAATTATCTACCTATTACACAAAAAAATAATGTGTTAGTGAAGTTATTAATAAGTATATTGATAATAACACACACGAAGTAATAAATTATTCACTGAAATATCACGACGTATTAAACGTTAGGTTGCAAAATAGGTGAGGTACCTATATTGATAGGATTTCTGTTAATATCTTTTGTAATTATTAATTAGGGAACGTACCCCGTGACCCGTTCTGAGGGGGGAGGGGGGTTCCCTAGGGAAATCTTGTGCTTTTAAAATAAATGTGAATTAAAAAAAAATGAATAATATCGAGGTTTGATAAAAAAATGGGTCACGTAGTATGGGTACATTTCCTTAGTTGTGATTCGTTGTCAACTTTTTCGGGTATGAAATACCTTTATGTAAATAAATATATTCGTACAAAGCACTAAAACGATTATTATTGTTTTTAAGATAGATATCTTAAAAAAAAAGCAAAAACATGAATGATTTAAAAATTATTAGATTACGGAATAATTAAAGTCGTAATGATTTCTAATTTGTTGTTTAGATAAATAATATTAGATGGTACAAAGGATTTTCTCTTGTAATGATTTTGTTATATGAAAACTGAAATATTCTTCCATGAAACTTCACTAGATGGCGTTGATCATTCTAACGTCACTTTTTAACTAGCCAGAATTCTGTCCTATATTTGTTCGGGACTTGTAGACTTATTGTAGACTACGATTACCAAGTAAACGCCATCTATTGAGTGATTTGGAACTAGTTATTTTTAATAGTCTCAGTAAAGGAAAGTTATTAACAATATATGAGCGCATGCGTTTTTTTGACTATACTTTCATTAATCGTAAAAGCTTGTGAAATGGAAACGAAACATATCAATTAAAGCTCAATTTTGTACTTAATGTATTCTAGCATAGAGTTGCAAAGCAAAATGGCGTACATCTTTATGTAGCTTAGAAATTAGACTACGTAGATATAAAATATACAAGAAATAGAGAAAATATTTCTAAATTAAATGTTAAATTCTGTTAGATGTGAAAAATGTGTAATCTTTTTATATTCGGTAAAAAAAATGAAGTTTTTACTTTTTCGACTGCATTTTTGAATTTTCATTAGATATTTAAATTGATAAAACGTCCTATTTACATGACTATTCTGGAAAATATAATTATATGCACACGCCTTATGCCTTCCATGTAAATATATACTTAATTATTTTAGAAGATTATTAATCAACAACACTCTGTTGAGACGTATGATGAAAATACAGGGCTGCGCGGAACGGGAGCTGGAACTATGCCCAATGAAGATGACCCCAATAGGTCTATCCTTTTTTTTTAAATTGTGAATAATAATTTTCTATGGATAGGTATAGATTATTTTTTTAACATTCAGAGATCTTTTCAAGAAACTGAAAAAGTTGCTGTTTCGTAATTCCCTATCAGTTTTTTTAATGTAAAAGTAATGAGATGAACTAGACGCTCTCCTGGTGGTAAGAGTTCACGCCTGTCTGACCATTGCACCGATACACATAACTTTGAGTAAGAAAACAAAGTCCAAGACATCGCTGATTTGGCGCTCATTACTTTGAGTCATTAAATGGTTAGTCTCAATAGCCCAGTAATTTCGCTAGCTGCGCTCTAAACCAGAGCACAGTAATGTTAACACACTACTGCTTGGCGGCAGAATATCTGATACAGCGGTGGTACCTACCTAGACGACCTCCTGCTCAGGAAATTTACCACCAAGTCAGTTGAGTCTATAATCTGAATCGTTTCAAGATCAGTGTGAAAACCTTTTAAGTCTACGTGTTTTATCTTTGACTACATCGTCGCTTACTATCAGGCGAGTTTATTGTTTGACCTACGCGTTAAAAAAAACCCATAGAGAAAGTTTTTCATTATAAACTTCTTTCGACTTATATCACCGTTCTGCATAACCCCGTGTATTACTTCAGATGATAGATGCACTTTACAATCGTAATTTTTTATGGAAGAATCGTTAACTTCACGTTTCAACTATTATAATATTTCTTAAAGAAAAAAAAAACAAAAGGAAATTTAGCTATTCAGCTAAATATACATCACAATATTTTAAATTATTCACTGAGAAGAAATCACAAACAATTATATTCATTACAAGCATTGTTTTAATAAATCGTAATAAATAACAATTGCAATATTTAAATACTCAAATACTTTAAAAGGAAATTTATTAACATCAACATTGTTTTTCATCATAAGAACTTTCTTTGTCATAACGAGTAGATAAAATTATTTTAGACAAAAAAAAAAGTATTTAATTTATAGTTGATATTGATTATATTTAAGTTTGAAATAATGTAGATAAATGTTTATAAGCTGTTTATTTTAGTTGTTACAAATATAATTTTTATGTCGCTTAAAAAGTTGTGTGTTAGAAAATATGCAGCGACTAACGAATGTAGTCTCAATGTATAGCGTTAAATTATTGTAGAACTTAATATCGGTTTGGAAGTTACGATAAATCTATATATAAAAAAAAAACATTGCCGTGCGTTAGTCTTACAAAAACTTTTGTTTCGTGCTCCTTACTGATTTGATTCAGAAAAAACAAAGGAACAGCGAAAAATCGAAATAGTAGTTTTGTATAGGAATTGCCAGTTCAGATTGCTTTCAATAGATGGCGTTCGTAGGCCATCGCAGTTTGTAGTAAAGTTGCTACTACTTTACTATTGACAACTCGACCGTGAATCGATTGACTTTGACTGTGACTTAGACTTGATTTTTCATGATATCCGTGAAAATATCTAATAACTTGACACTGGCAAATGCACAATCTGCGACGCCGAAAACGAAAAACAAGTATCTATTACATTTAAAATGTTTTTAGAAATATAAGGAACGCAACCAATATATTAATGATATGTAATGCAATCTACGCAATAACTCTAATTCCAGGCTTTGATGACAATTTTAACATTTAATGTTTATTGCTTTGTTTGTGACATTGTTTTCTGATTGTATTTGTTGTAAATATGACACTTTAATGTATAATTTTTCAATTATTTTGTAATTAATGTTTTTTTTTAAATGTAATGTAATTGGTCTGACCATGTTAAATCTCAATAAATAAAATTTAATTTACGTTCTGTTGTTTAAAAACAAAACGCGTAATTCTCTTTGTTAAACTGTATTGTGGATACTGGGTGATTATTAAAGAGGGTAGTTTTTATCAACAATTTTATTTCTACAAGATTCAATTTAAATATTACATCCCGTAACTTTGTATGTGTATAATATTTTTAAAAGTCATTAAAGTATTAAAATATTTTTTTATTCTTTCTAATATTTTCTTTTCAATATTTGTTGATAAAAATCGTCAATTTTGGACCGTGGCAAAATAATTTATCAAAGTTTACCGTAAAAATAATTCTTCACTTACAAACCGATATTGAAGTAAAAATTAATAAAATTGTGAATACACAGCACCGTAGTGATATGCGTAACAGAGCTTCTAAAGTTTAAATATATTGTTTTATACACTATTTGAACTAAATACTGTATTTATTGTTTTCGCCTACTTCTGCTGAAGGAGGTGTCGTAATTTTGTTGTAGCTAATTAAAGACAATTCGTAACAAAATAACCATGGTTGTTTTACTTATGTATCTTTTTTACCCGACAGCCAAGGAAGGGTTATGTTTTTCGCACGTACGTATGTATGTAAATTTCTTTATTACCTCGTATCTTCCAAACGGCCGAATGGATTATGGCAATTAAGGTATCGTTAGATTCGTCTCAATAACCCAAGTGTACATAAAAGGTGGTCTAAAAAAATCAAGATGATTCTTTGGCGCGAAGTAGTAAATACGTTAATAAGAAAAAAAAACAAACCTATCAAGTAGAGTATTTAAATAAAGGCAATTAAAAGAGGATTACAAATATTTAAGAGCTGTTGGACGTGGGTTCGATTCTCACTCAGGACAAACATTTGCGTGACGAGCAATAACATTTGTTCTATGTCTGGGTGTAGTACCTGGATGACCGAGCTTTGCTCGGATGAAAACGCAGCTAAAACGACGTTTTCTTAAAATTAAACCTAGCTAGATCGATTTATCGCCCCCGAAACCCTCTGCATACTAAATTTCATGAAAATCGTTAGAGCCGTTTTCGAGATTCAGATTATATATATATATATATACAAGAATTGCTCGTTTAAATGTATTGGATTAGATAGATAGTATATATATTTACAAAAGTATTCTATCAGTTATCTGGTTCCCATAGTACTAGCTTTGCTTTATTTGGGGCTAGATGGCGCTGTGTAAAATGCCCTAGAATATTTATTTACGAGTGTTCCACTGTAGCACCGATAGTAATCCGAAATGGTGTTGTATTTAAGAACATCCCTCAAAGGGTTGCCTTTTTGTTTGAAAGAGGGATCGGAATCTCCAGTGAAACGCACCGCTGCCCATAGCATCGCGCTTCCATTTCTCCCGGCACAGCATGTATGCAGTACCAAATAACCACATTTTTCAGATGGCATATCGTAGTGCCAACTCCAAGCATCCTTACCTATCCTAGCCCTTAATGTATACTGTACTGTACCATATACCTTATTACTCCGGCTTGAACCTGATAAAAAATCTACCCTCATTTAGAAAATCATGTTTTGTTATAAAACCCCAACAATGAACTTGAGCTGCCGGTGAAGGAAACATCGTGAGGAAACCATAGCGTGGTGGTAGGGTACTTTCTAGTACTTGGCTAGCTAGCTACCACCCTCAAGTTGAAAATCTGCCGCCAAGCACCTGACGGTATATTCCATCAGCCTCACCAATGATATAGGTATACCTAACACATACATAGGTCACATAAAATCCGACTAGTAGTTTAAAAAACTACCTACGTTTTCATTGAAATGATTTGAGCGTTAAAATTAACTAAGAATTACCAAAATAATACTCGATTCATTTATTTTTATTATCTGGCTGGTTCCTTTTATCTTGACTGAACTTTGCGCAAGGATTCTGTGTCGTTTCCACTGGTTTGTTCCCCTCCACTGGCATGAAAAGCGCATTATCATCTTTTTGAGAAAACCCAGGGTTTATAGGAATAAAAATTTCACACGGCAAATTCGTACTGCAAGTCTTTCTGATAGCAGTGATTGTGAGTATACCATCAGGAGATAGCTTAGATTCCATGCTTTCCATAATGCATCCAAAGGGAAGTTTAAATTTTTTGATAAATTGCCGCAGAATCAAACCTTTTTTGGTTTGCTTCTGTTGTTTCCCTTCGATGGTAACGTACTCCGGACGTGCTTTAACACGAATCTCATCTTTGTCGAAGTTTCTAACGTCTAGTTGGAGCTGAAATTTCTCTTTACCGATTTTAATATTTGGCCTGATATTTCTGGATTGGTTAAACCAGCAAAACAGATTTGGACGAAGCTGCATCTTCATTAAAGGACTCAATATCATAGCGTTTGTGATGATCTATTCCAAAAGTTTTATTTTCATTGTATATGTTTGATAAATTGACGGATAATTTGTCGTACTGTCCTAATGTCATCATTGATTGACATTGATATCGGCCTTTTAGATTAGTTTATTTTATTTAAATTTGTTGGTTCCTCTGTAGTACGTATATATTTTTGATTGACAAAATCAAATATTTTGTGCAAAGCAAGAGTAAAAAGGTTGCTATACCATAGAATACATAATACAGTAGAATCCGTTTAGTACGACTTCGCATATAACAACCAACCGTTTTTAGCGACCTAAGTATAGGCATATGTTTGGTTTTAATATGAGCCACTATGAACGTACATCCGTTTATTACGACTCCGCTTACAGCGACCGACCGTTTTTAACGACGGAATTTCACACAAAATTGACCGGTTACAACGACGATAAGCGGTAAGATATAGATATAAGATAAATCATAGGTAAGAAGCTATGTCCTCCCCGCGCACTCCCCTTGCCTATGCCTTGCAAAAAGCAGTCCGTACTTCTTACTATAGAAATGAAAACCAAAAACAATAAAAAATTACAGAATTTTTGCACTAGACATTTCGTTCTGCACGTAGCACATTATGCAATAAATATTTTGATTTAAATGTATTTTTCTCTGATGGTCACATAAATATTAATATCCCTAAATTAAGATTAATTAGACTAACATTCCTCTTCCCATATTGTAAAAAACATGTAATTCAAAGTTGACAAAGGTCACGGACCCCAGTGTCTATGGAGAGTAATTTTAAATAAAAAATATATATATTAATATCTAAATTTGTATGTACGTTATGTATGTGATTATTTTAAAAAATTACAAAAATTAAAATTGTCAGTTCGTTTAGTATGACTTCCGGTTAGTACGACGTAATATCACCGGTCCCTTGGCCGTCGTTATAACCGGATTCTACTGTAGTTAGTTTTACCATGATCATCATCATCACAATCATCAAGCTGAGGTTGCTATTTGAAGTTATTTACCCCTTTCCAAATTCATTGTTTTTAACAATTTTTATTTGCCTATTGTTTTCTCTTTTATCAAAAAAGTTTTACTCTTTGAATTTTTTTTTGTAAATGAAGGAGAGAATCTTGAATGTGGTAGAAAAATTTATAAAAGCAACGTATTAAATGGAAACTACCTACTTTTTTGTAATACATTTTTCTATCGTATTTCTCGTGAATTTCTTTTCCATAAAGTAAGATCTTCAGAAACTAATATAAGGCCTTTATTTATTAGGCCAATGGTTTCTACCAAAGTTGATAACGTAGGTAGGTATGTAGTGACTTTTTAAAGTTTTCGATATTAGTAAAAATTAGCTACGACCGCTAAGGGGCGCTGTGTCATAAATTTTGGTATCGCAGTTCAGAATTTTTCGCAAATTGCCATGCTAGAACTCCTTAAAGAATTCGTTTCCAAGAAACCTATATGTCTTCCGTATTCAGAAAGACTACGTATCGAAACCTTTTCGGTTTAATTCTGGAAGAATTACGGGGTAGGGACTAAGATACCGGGTACCTACCTGCGGAAGGAATACTAGCATGCTCAGAGGAAGCCGTAGTTTATTTGACCAGTTAGCTCACCCTATATGACATATTCAATAGATCGATAGACGATAGAAGTTAGGACAGGGGTGGCGAACCTTTATGGACCAATGTGCCAATTTCTAAAGAAATGTTTAGAAGAGGCCCTAGACGTGCCGGCAAATAACTTTGGCTTTGTGATTAATGAGAAAATATTTAAATACGTCACAACTAACACAACACACTAACTTAACAAACTCTTTATTTATTAACAGAAAATAAATCATTTTGCACTGTTTTGTATGGTGGCGTGCCCAAAATATTGTCGCGTGCCATCGATGAGTAATGACACGGCGTGCCAATGGTCGCCATCCTTGGGTTAGGAGATAGATTTGGATATGATTTTGTTAGTATACTAAACTTTAATTTTCTTATTCATTCTAGGTAGTTTGACCTTCCCAAGGTTCTTTCCAATTATAAAAATTAAAAATAAACGTTCAACTACATACCTATAGTAAACAGAACTAGCGAGTACTTACGGTTGGCAAGGGTTTTGTTGCAATTAAAACAAAAGTATAAATGGGCTTGACATAATAATTTATTAATACAAATAAAACTTAACCTACATACTTAAAACAGAAATCAGTCTCAAACAAAAATAGGAAAAGGTAAATTTTACCTTAACGAAACGTTTCGAATGTTTACAAATCACCGTTAGGTTCCTGGTCTTTGATTTCCTTGCGCACGGGCCCGGTTTGAGCGATGGGCACCTTGCGCTCGCCTTGCAGGGCTTCGGGGACTTTCCTCGGTGCTGTGATGGACAGAACACCGTCCGATGAGAGACGAGACTCGACCGACTCCGATACACAGCCTTCTGGTAATGCGTACCGGCGCGTGAATTGCCGCGAGATGTATCCGTGATCATCCTTCTTCTCCTCGTGTTTCCCTTCCACTACAATATAGCCATCTGCTGTCTTCACGCTGATCTCTTCCGGCGCAAAATGCTGCACGTCCAAATTCACTTGGAACTTGTCTTTGTCCACCTTGATGCTGGAACCGACGTCTCTCGCAGCCGCAGATAGCTGTCTCCACGGGCGGTAGTAATCTTCGGAGAAGAAGGGGCTCGCAGCCAGAAGGAGGTCACTGGGAGTCAACGCCAATCCGAAGTCTTGGTCCACGAGGCGGCTGGGACTGTGGCGGTAGCGGTGGTGGTGATGGCGAGAAGGCTCGTAGCCGAGTACAAAAGGCAGCAGAGACATCGTTGCTTGTAGGTAGATGTAGAACTTTCTTCAAATTGGGATGGGATACTCGAGTACCAAATGATAGAGTCGATTGATATGCTTTCGCTTGGATCACTTGTGTTCAAATAACGCATTTACAAACGCACTGTCTGCTTTTATACTTTTTTGAGAGCGCCATCTAGCGTCGAGTAGAAAAAAAAACGTATTTGTAACGAATAGTATACAGTGCTGACGCATCCATTCATATTTTGATGCACACATTGAAAGAGTTGTGTATGTATTGACTTATATTGTAGCTTAGTAATACATGGGGTGCATGTTCAAGGCCGCACAGAAATGTCGCGAAAGGTCCAGACGCATCGATAACCGGTGCAGAACATTCTACTATTCGATGAGTTTCCAGATTTCGAAGTGCTTAATTTATTATTTAAATGGGCAAGTTCAGCGTAAATACGTACTAAAATGTTATACACAGATAAAATGTATTTTCGTACCTATTAAGAAAAAAACAGACGTTGAATAGATTTAACTAAAGACAGACTAAGGCGTGTTATCGTTGTTTTATTGTTAGCATTTTTGGCGCGCACGTTGAAAACAAATCCGATATACCTACTTAGGTAGGTACTACCGTACCAGCTTACTATAAAATATAAACTTTTTCTTAAGACTTCTAATAACTTTAAACATTTTTACGGTAAAATATGACCAATTCTGATTAGTATCTGCTGAAAGCAACTTTTGATGTTAATAATATTCCAAAAATAATAATTTATTTCTTAAAATAAAATAGTTTAGCAACAAAAATAAAATCCTCTAAGGCCATTCTCTACAAGTTACTAATATAAAATGGTTTAGAATAAACAAAAAATAAAAAGTAGTAAAAGCTTCTTTTTAGGGCTCCGTACCCAAAGAGTAAAAACGGGACCCTATTACTAAGACTACGCTGTCTGTCTGTCTGTCCGCTCGTCTGTCTGTCACCAGGCTCTATCTCAAGAACTGCAATAGCTAGACAGTTAAAATTTTCACAAATTATGTATTTCTGTTGCCGCTGTAACAACAAATAAAATGAAATAAAATAAATATTTTAGGGGAGCTCCCATACAACAAACGCGATTTTTTGCCTTTTCAATAGATAATGGTACGGAACCCTTAGAGCGCAAGTCCAACTCGCACTTGGCCGGTTTTATTTTAATTTAAACCCCTAAATATACAGATCGATAAAGCGCTAAATTCTGAAAAACTGCATCGTAATATTTGCCAAAAGTGACTTTTACGACCTTTATTTACATTAATTATGTTTATCGCCCAGACTTATGGGCCGTTTAAGTTTTACGTAAGCACCAAAGAGGGGTGGGAAGATATCTTGCTTTGCTTATTTTTACGACATGGGGGATGAGCGGGTCAAGCCTAGAGCATAGAGCTGCTAACGTGATAACATCAGCAACGTCATATAAATTATGGTAATTGTTTATTTCCCATAATAATATATATGTTATTTTATATACACAAAAACATAGGAACTTAAAGAACTGGCGTGGGTTCAAATCCCAACAATAAGCTTGAGCTGCCGGTGAAGAAAAACATCGTGAGGAAACATTAGCGTGGTGGTAGGGTACTTTCTAGTTCTCGGCTGGCTAGCTACCACCCTGAAGTTGAAAATCTGCCGCCAAGCATCTAACGGTGTGTTCCAGCAGCCTTAATTGAGAACCAGTTCCATTTCAGGCTAGGTGTGTTTACCATCTTCGACCACACCATCACTTAACCTCAGGTGAACTGTGGGCAAACACCTAACCATAAAAAAATACTTAACTCAATCTAAAGTTAAAGAATGCCAAATTAGACAACTTTCTAAATTATACATTTGCCAACATCAAATAAATGAAAAAAAAATGACACTAAATATTATCGCCGTAGGATTCCTTGTGTTGCGATAACTAATACCTACTTACTTGTGTGTAATAACATGGTAGGTCTAAAGAGAAACAAAGACCTACCTTGTTACTCACATACCTTATCTTATACCTACCTACTTGTTCTTGAACCTTCTCGGTCTCATTGACTGGAAGAAATCGATTTTAGTGGTAATAGCTACTACCTAGCATAATAATTACCACGGTTATTGCAACATGGCCGAAACGTCGAGGTAAATAAACTAAACTAATATCATAGTATTTTGTACCCAATTAAGTCCCGATTATAAACTTAAATCGGGAAGTTTAAAAATTACATAGGTACACATATTTACATGTTATGAATATCTTGATATTTTTGACATGATTTTGGATTTAACTTGTAACTTCAGTGGTATTAATAAAATAATGTATTGTACTAACAACCTCGAATAAGTTATAAGTCAATACAATACAAAACAAACCAGCAAAAATAGCGATCTTGGAAGAAAAACAACTACCTTCAAGTACCGCAATATTAGTAAACAATACACAGCTGATTGTACTCACACACACTCATAAATTTACAAACATTCCAGAAAATGCTACGATATTCTACGCTATACATAATACGGAACGATAGCAGACGAGTTCTAGACTATTCTCTGAGGTTGAATTTGCAGTGGTATCAAGGACGTTTAATCTTCGGCCCGCATAATAATATTTGTGATTTAATAACCTATTCATGAATTTATCCATACTGTCGAAGTAATTTTGCAACTAACCGATCACTGTATCAGTGTCACCACTATGATACTAGAAACTTGTTTTTATGCCGTATCGTAAAAAATATAAGTCAAATTTTCTCTGAAGTCTATTAAAAATCAGTATAGTGTGAGTTGCACTGCCACTAAAAGATGCATTTTTTTTATTTTTCATTTGTTTAAGTAATCTGTTTAGCGATATGTCAAATGTACAATATGCATTGAACCAGCACAATTGTTTTTGATGTGGTTTGGAACATTTTGTGCAATTTCATAGCTCATGTAATACATTTTTTAAGAGTACTAATAACAAATTCACTCACTGTTAACAAATGTTCAGTTTAAAGTCACAGCGAGCTATGGAATGAACTATGCTCGGTTTTTCTCTGAGGGATCATATCCGGAACGAAATTCGCCAGAGAACTAAAGTCACAGTCATAGCTTAGCATATTAGCAAGCTAAAGTGACGGGCTGGACATATCTGTCGCAGAACCGATAACTCCTGAACTAGACGTGTTCTAGAGTGGAGACCGCGAATTGGCAAACGTAGCGTAGGACGGCCTAAGACTTGATGGAGTGACGATATACGTAGACGATACGACAGCTGGCGGTGGATGGAAGCAAAAAGCCAAAGACCGGGCTGAGTAGCATGTCTTCGGAGAGGCCTATTTCCAGCAGTGGACTTCGATAGGCTGATGATTATGAATAACAAATTATAACATTCTACTAAAAATAACTTATTTATACACTATTCCTACTTACAAAGTAAATTCAGAGATACCATAAAAATTATATAAAAGCAGTATACATCTAAAAATACAAAAATTTTCATGGCTGTTATATCTTCTAAAAGCATATAGCTAAAGCATACTTTCGTTTTGATAGACATTGATTTCACAAGTTTTATACAGGATTAAAAGCTTGGGGTAGCTAAAAGCTATGCTAAACCAAATGGAGGTCATTGTACTAATTTTTGATGTAAATAATTCTTACAACGGAATTTACAGCAGCTGTTTCATTTTTTTTTAAGTCAGTGCCAATTTTTTTATGAACAGCTCTTTTTTCGCGATTTCAGAATTGATTCCATTATAAAAGTTGTTAAATTTAGTATTTTATTATAAATAAAATAAATTAAGTCTAAGTCACAGTTGAAGTCACAAAACGTAAGTCAAGATTAAATCCGGT
Organism: Biston stratarius; assembly: GCA_950106695.1. Lineage (NCBI taxonomy): Eukaryota > Metazoa > Arthropoda > Insecta > Lepidoptera > Geometridae > Biston > Biston stratarius. The sequence continues at coordinate 4,652,588 of OX467108.1, forward strand.
TATGCCCTAGGCAAGTACTGGTGTCTTTAGTAAAAGCTTCGAAGGAGTTTTGGAAACAACACGAAAAGTTATGTTGTAGTACAATAAATTTCTTACCACATTACACGTACATAACCTTACATTCTTACCACGTACATAATTCGGCTCTTTATGAAAATTATTGCTATTTTATATACAGTGTCTAAAAACACAAGGCTTAGAAAATAATATTTAGCGACATGATTTTTCCGCGTTCCGGCCCCTACAATGTTCTATTAAAATATTTTGCGGCCCTTAACGTTGAGCAGCTTGGGAATTGAGTAGCGCCAACCGTTCAATGTTGTCATAGTGTGCGTGCGCCTCTCGAAGTTTCTACTCTTCACTAGATGGCGTTTTTCTCAATATAAAAGCGAACCTCGCCCGCTGGACTACAGTTTAATTTCAACAAGCAAAACAGACGATATTCTTGCGACTTGCGACCTCAAGCTACCACCAAGTGATTTTACCAGAGTGAACTTGACCTTCAGACGCATCCAATTTCTAGTTTTTACGCAAATTCGAAATTAATTCCTTCTAGTTTTGAAATTCAAGGCAAAAGTTTTCTGAAACACGTCGAACATGTCTCTCTTGCCATATTTCTTCGACGAATTAAGCTTCCGCCGCCCGCGTCGACTCATGGACCAGCACTTCGGCTTGGCTCTCACACCTGATGATCTACTAACCGTCATTGCTTCACCTCTGCAAACCCGAGAATACTACCGCCCGTGGAGACAGTTAGCTGCAGCTGCGAGAGACGTCGGTTCCAGCATCAAGGTGGACAAAGATAAGTTCCAAGTGAATTTGGACGTGCAGCATTTTGCGCCGGAAGAGATCAGCGTGAAGACTGCAGATGGCTATATTGTAGTGGAAGGAAAACACGAGGAGAAGAAGGACGATCACGGATACATCTCGCGGCAATTCACGCGCCGGTACGCGATACCAGAAGGCTGTGTACCAGAATCCGTCGAGTCTCGTCTCTCATCGGACGGAGTCCTGTCCATCACAGCACCGAGGAAAGTCCCCGAAGCCGTGAAAGGCCAGCGCAAGGTGCCCATAGCCCAAACCGGGCCCGTGCGCAAGGAGATCAAAGACCAGAATGAAATCAAAGAAGACGCAGAAAAGAAATAAGCCCAATTTACTCTCAACTAAGTAACGCTAAAATTTTGTTAAGGAAAATTCAATTTATTCATTCAAAGGAAACAAAAGAATAGATGTTTTTTTCTAGATTATTTTCAAGCCCTTATACCTACCCATTTTAAAGTATTTTTGTGTGTATGTAGTGATTTTTGTTGGGTAGCATTTAATCGCGAATAAAATTTTACTCATAAAGTGTAAAACAGTGTACTTAGTTTATAAGTTTAAATTCTTGTGTAAAGTTTTATGCATTTAAGCGCTTAAGAGCAACCTGTAAGTTTTAGACTGATTGTTATAATATAGTTTTAACTTTTAATAAAGGAATACTTTTACTTTTGTGTTTGTTATTTTTTTTTTTCATTAACTAGAATCACTATTGCTATTCCGTATAGAAAACGCTAGCCAATACAAAAAATGGTTTACCTATTAACATAATATTGTATAGCTAATAATGGTTATTTATTATTATGTATATTATTATTATATACTGACTACCAAAGATTTAATTTTATAGAAGATTTACTTGGCAACCTTCTAAAAGGTCATTTAGACCACTAGTATATAGGTATAGGTACGCCAATGCTTTTTGGTCTTTATTTCTTTTGTGGAAACATGGAACAATCTTAATCTTAATTCTTATCTTATTTATATTTTCTATTAAAAAAATGCATCACAAGCGTTTTATTTATCAGTGCCGAACGAATGCACTTGGAAGTTTCTAGTAAAATTAATATTTTATTGGAACTAGACTAATTTACTTCATATGGTTTGATTTTGATTACCTACCTACTGTAAGACATCCAATCTGGAGTTCTGAGATCAAATCCCACTTACACACTAGGTACTGTATTTTCTAGGTCAGTTTTTTGTGTATTGCGTTTGATGCAATTTTTTTAAGCCTTTAGTGTCCCACTGCTGGGCAAAGGCCTTTCCTCCTTCCAGACTGCCCGGTCTTCGGCTTAAGCGGTCCAGTGACTGTCGTGAAGATTTAGTTCGTCACACCACCGTCTGGGATATTTGTCCAAACCCCTTCCCTCGTATACTATATTGATATTATTACCATTATGTTACGTGTGAAAATGAATAAGCCTTATGTAAGGTGACAGTATCACGCACAAAACTTTTATAGCAACATTTTCAGACACGTACGTGCGTATTGTAATCTCCTTAAAGAAGGAGTACGGATGTGGCAGAAACTTTTTTTTGTTATGGCTGACAGCATGGGTGTTTCACCACAACTCATATGATGTAAAGTGACGGTGTGGTCGAAGATGTTAAAGCACACCTAGCCTGGAATAGCACTGCCTCTAAAGTGAGGTTGCCGGAACACACCGTTAAATGCTTGCGGCAGATTTTCAACTTGGTTTTCAGCTTGCCAGCCAAGTACTATAAAGTAACCTACCACCACGCTATGGTTTACTCAGGATGTTTTCATTTACCGGCAGCTCAAGCTCATTGTTGGGTTTGAACCCACGACCTTCGGCGTGCGAGCCGACCGCGCTATCATCGCTATATATCATAGCTATAGACATCGCTATAGTCGGAGTATTCAACATAATTAAACTTGAGTAAGCCCACATAAAGTATTGATATCTTCTAAGTCTGCGTGCTTCATCTTCGACCACATCATCGCTTACGATCAACTAGCCAGATCGAGTCAATTTTTTTTTAAATTTTTGCACGTTTTCCCTTCACCCCCTCTGATGTTTACTATTAGTACGGACATACTGGGAAAATACCGTTAGCGCCTTATATTCATTTCTTCATAGTTTATAACTTGTAACAGATTAATAAATAGTGCAGGCTTCCTACGCCATACATTATTTAGTACCTAGTTTGTATTAGAATAGAATCCTTACATTTTGGAGGCAGACGCTACTAAGCCTGTGACGTATTAGACTATTTTAAAGAAAACAAGTTGTTAATTTACTAGCAAAAAGCTGAGCTTTGTGAGGGCTCGCATAGTTTTTCTAACGGGTAATAATATTTAAAACAGTTTTTTTTTAATTATTATAAAACCTCCATGTTGGGAACACTGATTACGTCTGATTCTAGTGGTGTCATCTAGTATTAAATAGATCAACTACGATGTATTTGAGTTTTGAGTTTAGTTCTGTTGCAGCGATGTTAACTCTTTGGTTTCCTAACAGATGGCGTTAGTTGTACAATTAAATTCTGTCCAATGAATACAAAATTGTTATTGTTCATTTGTTTTAATGGCTATAAAATTATGTTTTTTTTTGACAGATAACACATCTAGATATGAAGTTAAATTACTATGTCAAAACACAAATCTATAGGCGTTTTTCAGTAAAGTGTACCACAAAAACGCTCAGGTTGTGGGATAGTGTTAGAGTTAGATTACCTCCCCCCTGTTACATGCCTATTGATTGCTAAATCCCACTAATATTATAAATGTAAAAGTTTGGTTGGATGGATGGATGGATGGATGGATGGATGGATGGATGGATGGATGGATGGATGGATGGATGGATGGATGGATGGATGGATGGATGGATGGATGGATGTTTGTTACTCAATCACGCCAGTACGGCTGAACGGATCTGGATGAAATTTTGCATGTAGATACTTTAAGCCCTGGAATAAAACACAGAATACTTTTCATCATCATCATCATCATCCATCACCCCATCACCCCATCACCACGTGGGTAAAACCACGGGGCACAGCTAGTATAATATACAACTACTTTTTAATAACTTCAACCTGACTTGTCTATGCAAATAAAACATTTTAATGTGAAGCAATGGAATTTGAAGCATTTGAATTTGAAGCAATGGAATCTATAGAAAAATGTAGTTTTTGATCTGAGAGAAAAATGAATCCACAGAATGTAAATCAGTACGTATAATGCACATACATTCTAGCTTCATGAGCCAGTAGCGATGTTTTCTTCTTCAATTGCACACGGCGATATCTCAGGTAAATCCGACCTTAGCAAGGCAGAACGCATTGTAAACATACGGAATTAGATCTCGTGAGTCAATCGGTCAGATATACATATTTTTAGCATAGCGTTTACGTAGGAGTGTTTAGAACAGAAATAAACCTAAGTACTTATTATATTAAAGCAGCCGACATAGCCCAGCGGATTAGCAAGTTGAAGTGGCAGTGGGCAGGGCACATAGCACGTGGAACTGATGGCCGATGGGGCTGCAAGGTTCTGGAGTGGAGACCACGGACCGGCAAGCGCAGCGTGGGACGTCCACCCACTATGTGGACAGATGACCCCGTAAGGACCACAGGAACGCGCTGGATGCGAGCCGCTTCCAACCGGTCTTTATGGAAGTCAATGGGAGAGGCCTATGTCCAGCAGTCGGCGTCCTACGGCTGAGATGATGATGATGATGACTTATTATATTTTAACCTAGAACACGGTTTAAATAACTACTTAAATAAATATCGTGGTACCTACGTACACACAGCGCTATCTGACCCAAACTAAGCAAAGGTTGTTCGATGAAAGTCAAATAACTGATAGATTACTAAAATACTTACTTATACTTATACTACATACAAAACACCCAGACACAGAATAAATATATGATTATACCACAAAATGTTTGTCTTGGATGGGATCTAACCCACGCCCTAGCAGATATACTACCAACGAGCCAATTTTTTTTTATTGAATTCGGAGTTCGAATTATCATTCCTTTTTTGTTAATAGATAGTTTAAACGATTTCCACTTAATTATTTTTTTTTATTTTTATTATGTTATTTTCTAGCATAATATAATTTATTTACTTAATATGTACTTACTTCCAGTTTTAAATAAATACATTCGTAATATATCAAATACACGGCTTTTTTATGTTAGATCACAGCTCACGTGATGTTAAAGTGAGCTCGAAAATGGTAGCCACACCCAGTCAGGAATGGAACTGGCTCTCAAATAGAAGTATTTAACATCGAAATACATTATTTATTATAAACACCAATGTTACAAGTTAATATTATTTCAAATATATTATTTAAAAAAGTTATAAAACACTGATCACATGTCAATATAAAGAATATAATATTGAAAATTTAAGTAGATATGGTATTTTTATGGTAAAATTCCTTTCCTGTATGTTTCGTTACCTAACTAGTTGCCTGGAAGAGAAGTTGTCGCCAGAAGAAAGTTGCCTGGAAGATATGGCTTTTAGCGATAACGTCACAACTAGTAGTACTAGCTCATAAGGTTCTTTTGTATTCTGTGTATTTTTTATTTTTTTTTATTTCGGGTGTGCCGAATAAAGAGTTAGAAACTATTCTATCAATATTTAATATTTAATATTATTTAATATTTACTTAATTTATTTAGTAATTGCGGTGATATTTTCTTACGATTCAATATTTGTAAAAAAAATATATCTGAATGTAAACCCTACTTAATAAATAAAAATAGTCTTGAATGTCGTGACACTTATTACACTGATAACTCATGGTAAACATTTGTATCTAAATATCTCTGGCGCACGAATTAGTCCGGACTTGCGAAGCATCGAATGAATAACGTCCAGAATTTTCTCGAGACTCCCACTTTACGCGTTATGTGTGCCAAGCATGACGTATCCCGTCTCATATATAAGTCACGGAGAATCTTTTTATACTCAATACACCTTCAGACACGATAAGAATAAGACTTCATTGAAAATAGCACAAAAAAATGTCGCTGTTTCCATATATGTTTGATTACGAAAATCCGCGCTGGCCTAGGAGACTTCTCGATCAAAATTTTGGCCTGGCTCTGACACCGAGTGAAATTCTCGCAGCTCCAATAAGCCCTATCGTGTCTCGCTTGAAGCCTTGGTGGCCTGTCGATGGCAACTCCATCAAAGTTGATAAGGACAAATGGCAGATCAACGTTGATGTCCAACATTTTTCTCCAGAAGAAATATCAGTCAAGATAGTTGATGGATACATCATTGTCGAAGGAAAACACGAAGAGAAGCAGGATGAACATGGATTTGTTTCTAGACAGTTCTCTCGTAAGTTCAAGCTACCTGACGGAGTTAATCCTGACACAGTCGAATCTAAGTTATCATCTGATGGAGTCTTAACAGTCGTGGCTCCCACTAAAGTAGAAGCTGTGAGGGGTGAAAGAGCTGTTCCCATCTCTCATACTGGACCAGTCAGAAAGGGTGTTGCCGAAGAACCGAAACTGGAAGAAAAAAAGGAATAAGTGGTAGAAGACTGTGGGACTTGTGGGACTGTTCATAAGACTGACAATGTCATTGCTAAGTATTTTTTTAAAATTAATTTTAAAATAAATTAAATTAACAAATCTATATGTGGTTACCATATATCTGCGCAGAAAATTGTGTAAGTGTATATTTTCGGAGGAAGCCATTTATTTCTTACAATAGGCACATACTATAAAATTATAATACTAGATGGGTAATATCTATTAATTTAAATTAACTTAAACTTCTTAAATAAATTACTGCAATATCAAGTAGGTACAAACTCTGTACGCTATTCTTTACAAATTATACTTTATAATTACATACGTTTACTTCGGTTTAAATTGTGATATTTAAAAGCGTTGCTTATTTTTAAGATACATGTTCAACACAACACAGTTTCTTTTTTACTGATTAATACTATGCCGACATATTTAAAATTTGCACATGCGAAACCTTACGTATAATTGTATCACAGAAACGACTTAGATTTGTATTTGATCCTATGATTGAGTTGATTCGACTGTTTTTTTATTGTACCTGTCTTCGATGGATTGCAGCGTTTTCCCATCAGTTTCTGGTAAAGCGAAACACAAAATAACGCCACAAATAAGAGTCGATACACCATAAAAAGCATAAACGGCTGCCGGGCCACAAGATTTTATAAAATCAGGCGTTTCTTTAACTATAGTAAAAAGAATAATAGACGAGAATGCTGAATTTAAACCAGACCCTAGTCCCCGAGCACAACTTGGCAACAATTCTGGTACAAACACCCAACCCATAGTTAAAACAATGACAGAAAAACCAAAAAAGAAAACCAAACATAATATAGGTATCCATATAAATCTACCATAGCCCGCAGTTAAGCAAGCTATTAAGCCTGCGACAAAAACTGAGACTCCAAAATTACTAATCACAAAAGATTTCTTCCTAGATACATGTTTTCCAAGGACACAAGTACATAAAGACACGACGCATATGACGCCATCCATTACAGCTATTATGATGAACGGATCTATGGCCCCAGAAAATGTTTGTTGAAATATATCTTGTGAATAAAAGCATAATACTGCAATGCCTGAAAATTGTATGTTTATCATCACTACCAGTAACGTAAGCATCGGTTTTATAAAGGAACTTGAACGTAATACTTTGAGTATTTCTATTGCAGACATCTTAGGTCGTTGAGATTGACTCTCCATAACAGTATTTAGTTCAGCCTCTGAAGCGTCGTCCGTTCCACGGAACCATCTGAAGATTTCTATACCTTCCTCCATTCTTCCTTTAGCTATCAGCCATAGCGGGCTTTCTTTTAAAAACAATGAGGTAATTGCAATCAGAACAGCGGGAACGATGCATATATAGGAACAAATTTTCCAATTCAAATAATACCCGAGAATATGACTCATTACCACCCCTATGTTTAACAAAATATTTGGTAATATCACAGCAAAGGTTCGAACTTTTGGGCTTGCCAATTCTCCGATATAGACTGACGTGACAGCTCTGTTGGCGCCTGATGACAATCCAGTGAAAAATCTACCCAAGATGATAATACTGGTGGATTTAGTGCAAGCGATCATAGTCCAACCAATTATGTAGGGTATTCCGAGAATAACATGAGCAATCCTCCTGCCATAATGGTCTAGAATTTGTCCGCTGCTCAAGGATCCTATCACCATAGATAACGCGGAGATGGATGCTGGAAGAAATAAAAAAAAAGAATTATTTAGTAAGTAGCGTGGCATGCGTGGCCAACGCAGCATTTTGTCAGACTACATTTTTTTTTCTATTCCAAAATTTCTTTATTTATAAGTACATAATAATTATAGTTGTACATTCCCAGTGTTCATTGTATCCTAGAAATAACAAAAAATACTTAAATTAAGGTTACGTTAGACAAGCTGTATGCACGAATATATTCAAACTTATAAATTTAATAAAAAAAATAAAAAAAAACATAAAACTGAGAAAAACGTTATTTTGAGATAACCCATTATTTATCACTTAACACATGTTTGTATACTTTGACATTTTGTTTTTATTCATTGACATTGTTCTTAAACTCTTAAATGATATTACCGAATTGACTTTTAACATTGGTGTTATCAATAAAATATTTGTATTTGTAACGCATTATTGATATCAAGTTGTAATTTAGTTATCGAAAGTTTTAACTGCTTTGAAATTATCTTTTCAGTAGCTGCATACCTGCGAAGACGGTTTTTCTTTTGGATAAGTCGATTTATACGTCGTGGTATAGCTGTTGAGTGCCAAAGTTTAATTTCAGAGGTCGTGAAACATTTATTTCTAGTTTCAATCATCAGATTTTGATTTTTTTTAATAGTGGACTCAATTTCGTCTGTATTTTGATAGACCTGTGATGAGAGATGAACGTTAACATTTAATATCTGGCGATATTTCTCCCAATCAGTTTTTGAGCATATGTAAGTTCTGAACGATAATGTACTAGTGTTGGGTCTTGGGGACTATGAACGATAAGATTGATATTTACCGTATGATCGTACAAAACGTTTCCACGTTCGTTTGGGGGCCCAGGAGACCAGTCTGGATGCTCAAATCACCCATTACTATAACTTGACTTCCACTAGCCATAAGTGTATCCAAGTCATCTCTTAGAAGACGCTTGCTAGGAGACTGATAGGCAGATATTATTACAATATTACTGTTAGGACCTTTAATATAAATTCCTATTGCTTCGACGTTTTTAGTAATAGGGGTAGGGAACAAAACTCTGCGGAAGATTTAATCTAACAAGTATTGTTACCTTGACCAGTACCACTGCAGTGCTTGTCCATGCGATAGCAATGATTACCCGGAATATTAAGCTTCAGACGTTTGGTTAGTCGCGTTTCACATAAGGCAATTACATCAATACTTCGTTTACTTCCTATAAGCTGCTTTCTGTGGACGCCATCAGCGTTCCAATTAAGTAATCGTAGTCCTAATGAGCTATCACACATAATTACCTAGATGGGTTAAAATCAAAATAACTTTTTCCGTAAAAGTTTTGCATTTGGAGAATTCATTTATGGTCTTGATCGTATTTACTATTTCTAGAATTTCAGCAGTTACCAAGTCATGGATGTGCGTCGAATCGACGAAGATATCAATGAATCCGTTTGAGCTTGAATTGGGACGAACAAATTTTCCATAGAGTTCTGGGACTTGTTTGTTTGCGCGGACAGCTCCATGTTCTGGATTAGACCTTCATTTGGCCTGGATGATTGAGTTCGACGTTTACTATTGCCATTTATTTGTGGCCAAGTTGGCTTTGCCTGATTATAGTTTGATAAAATGCTAGGGTTAGCATCAACTCTCGGAGTCATAATGACTTTTCGTAAGTTTTCACGTTTTGATTGGATTCGCTCAAACTATTTCTGCGTCTCTAAACATTATGTGTAGTTGGCCGGATGGTTCTCCTGACAGACTTTTGTCGGACTTATTTTACTAAAGAAACTTGATTATTAGCTTAACTTTGAAAACTTCACGGTAGATCAATGTTCGTGGCGGAGCACGTTATTGAACAAGAGCGTGACGTGACCTGTTTGTGGCAGAATTCTGTAGCTATGCTAAAAATCTTATTAACATCTGCTAAGTTTTCACTGTTTGAAAATGTCTTTACTTTTTTTACAAACAGGCGTGGTTCAACACAATCCCAAGAAAATCCTAGTAAAAAAACTCTAATAAACAACTAGTCCAGTACATTTGGAAATGCATGTGTACCAATAAGGCTAAATTTTGGATAATACGTGGCTTAACTTCAAATTGTCGACCAAAATTTCCTATGTGCATTTTCCGAATCTTGAAAAAAGAGTTCAGTTTTTTACAATAACTCGATTCTCGGTTGAGATACGAAAATTTTGACGCAATACTTTTTGCTTTGTTTTTTACGATCTACAATTAAGATCCTTTACATTTTTCACGTATCGTTTATCGTTATTGAGATATCGATCGGAAACCCCATAAATTTAGGTAGTGTTATTTGTTTTTAGCTATTTTCTTTTTTCTCATAAAAGATATCGAAAAAATTCCGCAATCAAAATGGTAGAGCGTGTTTAGACCTACAATGTAGTGTTTTTATTTTTTGTTTTCGACAAAAATTACGACTACATAGTATCAAAAATTTTGCCTTCTCGGTTGACATGCATTTCTAACCCGTTTTTCCGACATAATGACTGGAAATCTACACTAGCAATTCGCTTGAATTTATTTAAATTTAAGATTCAAGATTAATTTATTTATTAGAATATGCCTTAGTTAGTGTACATTTCTACAAAACAGCACACAGATCTTATAATTATGGTATAGTCCACATATCCTTGCCCGCTGAGGCATACAAATAATAAGTAACGTTATATCTTTATATTAATTAAGCCTGTAGCGTATCCAGAGAGTATAAATAAGCTTTATAACCTATGTTAGATTATAAACCTAACCCAACAAGGTACAAATTCACAAATCATTCATTAAAAACTGGTACCATAACTGTTTAATTCAAATTAAAGTTAAGTTAATTGGGGAAAACATTAATTCCAACGTTTCCTTTAGTTTGAATATGGACTATACAGAATAAAACGTTACAAATCTGAAATATACGACAGTACTAAAGCAATAAAAATTTAAATTTTTTAATTCATTTTTTTTTTTCATTTTCAATTTATAATCTTCATATAGGTATTTTTTTTTTTTATTGAATAATTACTCTCCTGGGAAAAAAAGATCGCTTATATTATGTTTTACGAAAGTAAGTTTGTGCGAAAATGTCGCTTTGAGAAAATGATGTTTTACAAAAATGACGTTTCACGAACAAGTAACCCTCGTTTTAAATAACCACACCCAACTGCGCTCGTCAACCCGCCTGCCAAGCGTGGCGAGTATTGGCAAAACCCCCCCAATGAATAGTTCTAAAAAGACCAGGCCCCCAGTCCCCGGCAGCTCCACTAGTCCTGGTTTAGGTAGCGGCCACGGTAACGGTGGAGCAGGGGGTGCTAAGAATCCCCGGCAGACGCCCGGCTACCACCCCCAACGACGACTGGCCCTGGTAACACACAACATACGCACTTTGAGGACAGACGAGAAGATTGTTGAGCTGGAAGAGGAAATGAGTAGGTTAAATTGGGATATTTTGGGGTTATCTGAAGTCCGAAGAGAAGGCGAGGACACGATAACCCTAAAGTCGGGTAACCTATTCTATTACCGGGAGGGTGACCAACAGTCCCAAGGTGGTGTCGGTTTTCTCGTCCACAAGTCCCTCACTAACAACATTATTAGCATCGGAAGTGTTTCGAGCAGGGTCATATACCTAATACTCAGAATATCCAAAAGATATTCGCTGAAGGTCATTCAGGTGTATGCACCAACCTCGTCACACCCAGATGATGAAGTAGAGCGTATGTATGAGGACGTAAGTAGGGCCATACATACCTCCGAAACCCACTTCACTGTTGTTATGGGGGACTTCAACGCAAAGATGGGCATGAAGAGCGATGATGAGTTGAGAGTGGGGCAATTTGGATATGGGCAACGGAACCCTAGGGGACAGAGGCTGGCCGACTTTCTGGAGAAAGAGGGCCTCTTTATGATGAACTCTTTCTTTCAGAAGCCGCCTCACAGGAAATGGACCTGGATGAGTCCCGATGGTTCTACGAGAAACGAGATAGACTTCATCATGACCAACAAAAGACGGATATTCAATGATGTCTCTGTGATTCACAGGGTGAAAACCGGTAGTGATCACCGACTGGTAAGAGGCTCATTGAATATTAACGTCAAGCTTGAAAGGTCACGCTTGATGAAGTCCACGCTCCGACCTACTCGCGCCCATATACAAAACCCCGAAAGCTTTCAACTCGAACTTTCCAATCGCTTCGATTGCCTAGAGAATCTTGCCACGGTGGACGAGATCAATAACAGGCTCGTAGAAACTGTCCATGCGGTGGGCTCTAAGTTTTTTAGACCCCGTCGTACAAATAGACCTCAAAAACTATCCGACCATACTCTAGACCTCATGGCTGAACGACGCTCGTTACGACTACAGTCTTCCTATGATGCAGAGTCATATAGGCTGCTCAATAGACAGATATCGAAATCCTTGCGACATGACATACGTATCTTTAATACTAATCGTATTAAAGAGACGATAGAGCGGAAAAAAGGCTCCAAAGTGTTCGCAAGAGACATGTCTATTGGGCAAAGTCGGTTGACGAAGCTGAAGAGAGAAGATGGTAGTATAGCGTCGACCAAAGCAGAGGTATTAGAGGAGGTCGAAAGGTTTTATGGACGGTTATACACCTCGGTAGCTGAGCCTGTTAGCAGCGCGGCCAAAGACCCAAGAGCCAAGCTGACCCGGCACTATACCGAAGATATTCCGGACATCAGCCTGTACGAGATTAGAATGGCCCTGAAACAGCTTAAGAACAACAAGGCGCCGGGTGATGACGGAATCACATCGGAGCTTCTGAAAGCGGGTGGAACACCGGTACTTAAAGTCCTTCAGAAGCTCTTTAATTCCGTCTTACTCGAAGGTGTAACGCCAGAAGCATGGAACAGAGGCGTGGTGGTGCTGTTCTTCAAGAAAGGTGACAACACTTTATTGAAGAATTATAGACCCATCTCGCTTCTGAGCCATGTTTATAAGCTGTTTTCAAGGGTCATTACGAACCGTCTCAGTCGCAGGTTCGATGACTTCCAGCCTTCCGAACAAGCCGGTTTCCGTAAAGGTTACAGTACCATAGACCACATCCATACGCTAAGGCAAATTATACAGAAGACCGAAGAGTATAATTTGCCTCTATGTCTAGCGTTTGTGGACTATGAGAAAGCCTTTGATTCGATCGAGACATGGGCGGTGGTTGAGTCTCTCCAACGATGCCATATTGACTATCGGTATATCGAAGTGTTGAAGTGTTTGTATAATAACGCTACTATGTCGGTCCAAGTACAGGAGCAGACTTCGAAGGCGATTCCACTGAAAAGAGGCGTAAGACAGGGAGATGTTATATCTCCGAAACTGTTTACTGCCACAGTGGAAGACGCCTTCAAGCTCCTGGAATGGAAAGGATTCGGCATCAATATTAATGGCGAATACGTCACTCACCTTCGATTTGCCGACGATATAGTGGTCATGGCAGAGTCGTCGGAGGAACTCAGCACAATGCTCGAAGACCTCAATCGAGTTTCTCAACGGGTGGGTCTTAAAATGAACATGGACAAAACGAAGGTAATGTCGAATGCCCATGTTGTGCCCACCCCAATATCAGTTGGGAGCTCGGTTCTTGAAGTTGTTGACAAGTACATTTACCTAGGACAAGCAGTCCAACTAGGTAGGTCCAACTTCGAGAAAGAGGTCAATCGTCGAATCCAACTCGGCTGGGCAGCGTTCGGAAAACTGCGCAGCGTTTTCTCGTCCGAATTACCTCAGTGCCTCAAGTCGAAAGTCTTCGACCAGTGTGTGTTACCAGTGATGACTTATGGCGCCGAAACGTGGTCTCTGACTATGTGCCTTCTTAGTAAGCTCAAAGTAGCACAACGAGCTATGGAGAGGGCTATGCTCGGAGTTTCCCTACGAGATCGAATCAGAAATGAGGAGATCCGTAGGCGAACTAAAGTAGCCGACATAGCCCAGCGGATTAGCAAGTTGAAGTGGCAGTGGGCAGGGCACATAGCACGCAGAACCGATGGCCGATGGGGCTGCAAAGTTCTAGAGTGGAGACCACGGACCGGCAAGCGCAGCGTAGGACGTCCACCCACAAGGTGGACAGACGACCTAATAAAGACCGCAGGAACGCGCTGGATGCGAGCCGCTTCCAACCGGTCTTTGTGGAAGTCAATGGGGGAGGCCTATGTCCAGCAGTGGACGTCATGCGGCTGATGATGATGATGATGATGAACAAGTAACCAAATTTTTCACGATAACATTTAGCGGAAGTGACGTTCTGCTTCAAGACCTATCTAGCTCTTAATTGTTTGTGTGTAAGCTAATTATTTTCTTTTTTTCATGTTGTTGCCGTGGTGGTGCCGGCGTAAGAATAGTACCCCACCCTCTCTACCCGTGGTTGCCGTAAGACTCGGCTAAGGGATGTAATCCGGAAGATGGACAGCAGCGTCTTCCTTGAACAATCACCTAACTGCGCTCGCCAACCCTCCTGCCAAGCGTGGCGAGTATTGGCAAAACCCCCCAGGAGGAGGCCTATGTCCAGCAGATACCTATGGCTGATGATGTGATGTGATGTGATGTTGTAGACAGCCATTATGCAATATGTTATGTAAAAAATAAACTTGACATTTTTCTGTAGAACAGCTGATTTTTTTATTGGGAAATCAGCACTTATTATTCACTTAACAACCAGGCTTCCTTTCATTATCTCTATAGTTAAAAAAATATGTACCTACGGAACTCTACCACGACCTCATACACCTTTTGTAGCGATGATGGCTCAGTGGTTAGTGCGGTAGGTTCGCATGCCGAAGGGCGTGGATTCAAACCCCAACAATGAGCTTGAGCTACCGGTGAAGGAAAACATCGTGAGGAAATTATAGCGTGGTGGAAGGGTATTTTCTAGTACTCGGCTGGCTACCACCCTCAAGTTGAAAATCTGCCGCCAAGCATCTAACGGTGTGTTCCGGCAGCCTCACTTGAGAGACAGTTCCATTCCAGGCTAGGTGTGCTTTACCATCTTCGACCACACCGTCACTTAACATCAGGTGAGCTGTGGTCAAACACCTAGCCTGTCAGCAATAAAAAAAAACCTACTACGCGCTTGTCATATTTTCACACTTACCGATCCAAGACTCATGGTTTGGGTTATAATAGATGGTACTGTCGTGTCTCAGCTGCGGCAGCATCACAGATGTGATGCCGAAGGTCATACCACTGCATAAGGATATCAGACATGATGGTATGGTAGACAGCATCTGAAAAATATGGTCATATTTAGATATCCTCTCAACGTTTCCATTGACCCACATTTATGGGATTGTTGGGAATAATTACTCCCATCGTCTCTATATATCATCCGAAATAAATACTAAAAATGCTGGTTACTAACTGTTTGCTTTTAACTGTAAAATAAATGCAAAACAACAAAAGTCGCATAATGTCATAAGCTCAAAAAGACAAATAATAAAACTTATTTTATAGTAATTTCTTAATCTTTAAATAGTATAAATAAAGTCGCTGTCCGCGTCTGTCTGTTTCCCCGCATACCTATATATTTTGTTACGGAAAGTTTTTATTTACTTTAAATCCTAAATAAACATTAGAATACTTTTTTCTTTTTATAATATCTAGTATACCAGATATCCGTTTCATCTCTATCCGGCCGGATACCGGACAGAAATTCAGTATCCGACCGGATTCCGGATAGAAAAATTCAATAATTTCTTATTAGTTTTACACAAGGCTAATATCATACCACAATAGGTTATGGACACCGTTTATTTTTATAATCGCACGTCAAAAATGTTTGTTTTATTAATTAGTTTAGTACTCAAAATTAATAAGTGGCAAATTGTGGTGAATGAATACCAAATTTTCCGCATTTTGTTGGTAAGAGGCGACTCCGCTTGGCTTCGTATACCAGACCAACTTCTGAAAATAGCCTTTCACTGTAAACGCTACTGCCAGGTGCTGAAAGATAAATTCTAGCAAACCTTGACATTTGCGGGTACTGATTCAAATTAACTGACCACCAAATATATGGGTCGTGATTGCGATCGATTCGAGATGTCTTTAAGAAAAAGGCAATCTCGATAGCAATTGGATTTTGTTTTTCTCGATCACGACAATCACTACTATTATCCTTTGCCACTTCATTGAAACAGTAACAGCCGAATATCCGGCGCTCCGGCCTCGTAGCTTGCCGAATATCTGGAATCCGGTATCCGGCTAAACCACTATAAGTTTCATCTCTAATCTACAGTATAATCAAGTAGATTAATTGGTCGTTTCGCACACAATTCTTTGATTTGACGTATATGGAAAACAGTGCAGTTCCTTCTTGGCAAGTGAATTCCGTTGTCGAACGCGATCTATTACATTACAAAATCCTAACTACCTGTCTGTACAGATGAGTATTCGTTGTCTCCGTTGTTATCGAATTGATCTTCATATTTACTTCACGACTGCTCCTTACTAAAATACAAACACATTTGGTTTTAAAAATAAAATTTGAAGTGCATGTTCATCGGTGTTGCAAACAATTTTTAGAGAAAAAGGGAGATATGCTCTGAAAAAGAAAATAGAAAAAATTACTAAAAATCTAGTTTTTGCTTTCAATGTCTTTGATACAAAATAAGGAAAGGTATCGATATTTTTATAGCAATTCAATAAATAGTAACTGATGATATGGTATCACATTATTTTTTTGCGTAGTGAGGTTCCCCCGAACCAAAAAGATCGATTTTATCAGGAAATCGCGAGTCGTAGCAGTCACATATGTATATTAAATCGCGCTGATAGGTACGCGGCAAAAAACAGATGATGTTCGTAGTAATAAAAAATAAATAAAAAAACTGACTTCATTTGCTTTTTCATAGACCAAATTATGAAAATGGGACCACACGGGAAGCACCAGCTTTCAAATAAAAAAGAATCATCACAATCGGTTCACCCAGTCGAAAGTTCTGAGGTAACATTTAAAAAAAACAGTTGAATTGAGAACCTCCTCCTTTTTTAAGTCGGTTAAAAAATACGAGACTGTTCTATATAACTGTAGATTTAGAATTAAAGCAGAAAATGGAGACCGCTTTCAAAAACGGTAGATCTACAACAAATATGTAGGGATGGCTACACTGATGTTCATAGCTAAATAGTAATTATCATGCAAAATGTCCATTGCATTGTCCAACATTCATTAGAAATACATTTCAAAAATCTATAGAAATACAATCGGTTACATGAAACCGTAATGAATTAGTTAACCTTCAAGTTAGAACAAAAAATTTGCAGTATCATTGAATAGAATAAATGAGGCTAAGTAGGTATATAAATCTTAATCTTCCAGGAGCTGGGTTGGCTCGAGTAGATGCTGGTAGGGGGAAATGCACAAAACACCCCAAGCGGGATGTCAGTGAACGACTTATCGCCCCCACTTTAAATAAGATATACCGTTCTCTGGGCCTTATTAAACTATGATATTATAATAAATCTCAAAAACAAAAATACTCTTTTTACAAAATAATAATTCTTATGTATTTCTTGTTATTAAATAATCAATAAAACTTGGCGAGTTTAAAAATAAAAAAAAATTTAAAATATTGAAGGACACATTACACACAGCGCCATCTGACCCCAAACTAAGCAGAGCTTGTGTGATGGAAGTCAGATAACTGATAGATTACATAAATACTTTTTTTTTTTGTAAATACATACTTATAATACATACAGAACACCCAGACACAGAACAAACATTTGTTTATACCAAACAAATATTTGTCCTTGGCGGGAATCGAACCCACGCCCTACAGCTCAGGCAGACATACTCCCAATGAGCCAATAGGGCTGTCGAGTTTATAAGTACTTACTATAAAACTGTACTAAGCCTTATATCTCATATGCGGACAATAAGGCCACTTAACAAGTTTTGTTGTGGAATTCCTTCACTCGTTTAATTAATTTTACAGCGGCAGCTAACAACAACAAAAAATAAAACTTTAACAAAATTAGAACTTGTCACATACATCATTGGCCAACGAGAGCCATTATAAGGCACATGAATCAATTTTAGTTGGCTTTATTAGCCAAATGACTTGATCTTATAACAATACTAAAAATTAGCACTACCTATTTTGATGAAAACGAACACTGAAATAAGAAATTTAAATAGTCAATGACCGACCATTACAGACAAATTAAGTTACTGTGGACTTGTTTTTGTGTGACTTTTTGTAAACTTTTCAATGATGGGCCTTATTAAACTATGTAGGTATGTGTAAGTTTTTCGAATAAGATCAATTTGGTTTAAACTACCGTTTCGAGAAATATTAAGTGTAAATGCAATAAAGGAATAAATTAACATTTATTTTGAAACAAAGACAAAGATATTCGGCAAGTTAGTCACGCGCAACTAGGGTTCGGTACGTTTTATAATATCCTACATCTTTTTCTATGAAAGAATAGGTTTCCGTTCCATGCCATCCCTCCTGATGATTTATAAAAAGATGTAATAGTAATCAGACTAACAAGACGTTCTCCTGATGGTAAGAGATAACGCTTGACCGTGACCATTGCAGACACAGAACTTTGAGTGGTAAAAAAAAGTCCAGGGCATCGCTGCTTTGACGCTCATTACTGCTTTGAGACATTTGATGGTTAGTCTCAATAGCCCTATAATTTCGCTAGCTGCAGTACCCTTCAAACCAGAACACAGTAATGTTTTCACACTACTGCTTGGTGGCAGAATATCTGGTACTGCGGTGGTATCTACGTAGAAATTCAAAGATTTTATAAAGCAGAGGTTAATTGACAAATCCTACTATAAGGTGGCTCATTACGTGGAAGACAGGAATATATGGTTGTAGTAGCTTCTCTCTGCACTTGCATCCCCCTGGCTAAGTGACAATTGTAGTAAGCATAATGTATTAATATATAATATAACTGTAAACTGTAACCTAATATGAAAAGAAAGATCCACAAAAAAAAAATGCCTTGCTGAGTTTCTTGCCGGAGTCTTCTCAGTTGAAGTGTAATTACGAGCCGGTGGTAGACTCAAACATGTAACTTAACGTTCATAAGTGCCTTACCAGGGCCTAAACTGAATAAATGACTTTTTGATTTTGATACCGCCTGTCCATGACACAGAAATTTGAGTAGTAAAACAAAGTCCAGGGCATAGCTGCTTTGGCGCTCATTACTTTGAGGCTGGATGGTTAGTCTCAACAGCCCTGTAATTTCGCTAGCTGCAGTACCCTTCAAACCGGAACACAGTAATGTTTACACACTACTGCTTGGTGGCAGAATATCTGGTACTGCGGTGGAACCTACCTAGACGACCTCCTGCTAAGGAAATCTACCTCCAAGTATATCTAATTAATTTAAGTCTTACAGCACATTATATTTTGTAAGTAACGTAATAAGGCGGAACCCTCGTTGCTCAAGTCCGACTCAAATATGATCATTCTTATTATTATTTTTCACCGATTTTAAATGCGTGACATTTACTATCATCAAGACATTAACAAAGTTGCTTGACTAGTTTTTATTTGTTTGCCCAAAATTGTAGTTTTTGTCACCGCGAACACAGAAGCGTAAATGGCACAAAAAGGCTTTTAATTCTATAATAGGTATATTGTTTATTTTTTTTTTATGGCTATGTTTTTGACCTTAGCTCACCTAAGTGGCAGTGTGGTCAAAGATGGTGAACACACCTGGTCTGGAATAGAACTGGCAGATTTTCAACTTGGAGGTGGTAGCTATCCGATCTAGTACCAGAAAGTACCCTACCACCATGCATGCTATCCTCACGATGTTTTCCTTCATGGGCAGCTCAAAGCTGTTGGGGTTTGAACCCACGCCCTTCAGCGTGTAAATCGGCCGCGCTAACCATTGAAATATCATCGCTACAAAATCCATACTCCATTTCATGGCGGATACTTTAAGAAAGTGCCTGTAATCCTTATATATATAAAAATTTCGTGTCACGTTGTTTGTCCGCGATGAACTCCTCAACTACTGAACCGATTTTAACCAAATCTTGCACACTGTGTGCAGTTCGATCCAACTTGAGAGATAGGATAGTTTATATATCAATTTATAATCGCAATATTTTTTTATTGCAAACTGTTTATTATACGACAAAGAGGTATATGAGTTCAATAAAATTCTAATAGATGTGGTGTACAGTAATTTATTAACTAGATTGAGTACGTATCCAATAGATGGCGCTACGTTAAAAGTACAAACTTTCCATATGCTCTACATTTCATTTCACGTTTCACGTGTGTGTTCAATTTGGCCACAGAAACGCGTGGCCGGGTCTGCTAGTAAAGAATAAATTTTAGATGTATTTGAGAATTAACTTTTTTAGCAAAAACAGCTGATGTGTAGAATTCGTTACCTTTGTCCATATTTTCTTAAAACCTGAGGTTTTGAAAACCATAATTCCAAAATGTACGGTATTGACATGTCACGTGGACAGCTTATGTCAATCCGTACATTTTTGGCTTTTCTACAAGAGTTATCGCTAGTTAAATGTTACTTTGTTTAGGCCCTCCGATTCGCTCTAATTGGAAAACAAATATTGATAAAGGGAATCAATGAATACTCCAAAGATGTACCTTTTTGTAGATGGCACACAAGCGTGTAGCTACCGCCGTACCAGCCGTACCAATGATACGGGGCCCCCGGGCTACAAGGGCCCCAACATTTGTGTAAGCAAATATTTGTAAGCCACAGCAACAATGGACGTCCAGTGTTAGACTTGTACGATTATGTTCGTTAACAAGTTAGTGAAAGAATAATAGAGACAACCTCCATGGAGAATGAAATAAAAGTCAGGTAGAAGGGGCCCCCGACAAATTTTGATACAGGGCCCGGATAAAGCAACCTACTTCACTGCTGGCACAGCCAAGTTCAAGAATGTAAATAACCTCAAACTACAGTAAAAAGTAGTTTTGTGTATTTTATTAATTTGTATTCCTTTGTTGGGCTTAAATTTATATTATTTTTTTAATTTGTATTTAAACTCACAACTCGATCTTATTGTATAATATATTTTACTTGTATAATCACACACACATCATCAGCCATAGGACGTCCAGTCGTCCACTGCTGGACATAGGCCTCCTCCTGAGGGGTTATGCCAATACTCGCCACGCTTGGCAGGCGGGTTGTCGAGCGCAGTTAGGTGTGATTCTTCAAGGAAGACGCTGCTGCCCATCTTCCGGATTACATCCCTTAGCCGACTCTTACGGCAACCACGAGTAGAGAGAGTGGGGTACTATTCTTACGCCGGCACCACCACGGCAAATATAACTTACTTAAAATACAGTCTGCAATTATAATTATGGTGAAGTTTATCTCTGTTATATTTTGTTTCATATTTTCGTAGTGATCCAGCGACATAGGTCCTTAATGTTGGTGCTGATGAAAATAAATGAACAATCATGTTTAAAATTTTATTCTTGTATGCGTCGTCGTTATTTTTCAATTCTACATCTTATAAAAAACAAACATAAATTAAATATAACTAATTTAAGTCTATATATAATATTATTTTAGTGAAGCGATGGACAAGCTGAAGAAAATATGGGGAAACCCAAATAATACAAAGGCCACCGAAATACTACTTATACTTATAAGAAGATAGACTCTCTCGAAATTGGTGCTGAGGAGGAATGCTGGAAATCTCGTGGACTGAGTTCAGATCTAATCAGTCTATTCTGGAAGAACTTGGCATCTAGCAGCGTCTATCCTCCATCGTTCAAGCTCGCATTCTCACTTTATTTGGGCACGTATCGCGACGCGATGGCACCTCCGTTGAAAGTCTTGTGGTGCAGGGAAAAGTTGAAGACACAAGACTGCGTGGCAGATCCCCATTGCGCTGGACCGACCAGATAGAAGCTGCACTGCACGGTCCTGTGAGTGAGTGCTCAAGAAAGGCTTCCATACGCGAAGAATGGCGACGGATTGTCAGGCGAGCCACCACCAGCACCTGAATTGATGACCACGACCACTCTTTCAAGAGTGTAAACGACTAAGAAGAAGAATTACTTTAGTTATAGTTTCCTAATATATCATAATGGAGTTGATTCCACTTTCTTCTTATTGTAACTATCTTCGATGGATTGCAATGTTTTTCCATCAGTATCTGGCAATATGAAACATAAAATAACCCCACAAATAAAGGTTGATACACCATAAAATGAGTAGGCCGTTGACGGTCCATAAGCATTTATAAGGTCAGGCGTCATTTTAACAACAGTAAAAAGTGAAATAGACGCAATTGCCGAGTTTAGTCCAGATCCTAATCCACGTGTACTGTTAGGTAACAATTCAGGAACAAATGTCCAACCCACAACAAAAATAACAGCTGTAACACAAAAAAAGAATATCATACACACCACGGGTACCCATAAAAATTCACCGTAACCCAAAATTAAGCTAGCTACTAAACCTGCAACAAATACTGACACTCCAAAATTGCAAAATAAATAAACTTTTCTCTTTGACACATATTTTCCTAAAAAGCAAAAGCCCACAGATACAGTGCTTACAATACAATCCATAATTATCATCATGATAAATGGATCTACTTTTCCAGAAAAAGTTTGTCGAAATATATCCTGTGAATAAACGCTTATTACCGTTATACCTGTGAACTGTATATTTATCATAACTACCAGTAGGGTAAGCATCGGTTTTATAAAGGAGCTTGAACGTACTACTTTGAGTATTTCTCTTGCAGACATTTTAGGTTGTTGAGATTGTCTCACCAGAACAGCTTTTAGTTCAGCCTCTGAAGCGTCATCCGTTCCACGGAACCATCTGAATATTTCAATACCTTCCTCTGTTCTTCCTTGAGTGATCAACCACAACGGGCTCTCCTTTAAAAATAGTGATGTAATTGAAATCAGAATAGCAGGAACAATGCAAGCATAGGAGCTGGTTTTCCAGTGCAGATAATATCCAAATATATGGCTCGTCAAAACTCCTACGTTTAACAATATACTAGGTACAAGCAATGCATAAGTTCGAACTTTGGGGCTGGCCAATTCTCCGATGTACACTAACATGACAGCTCTTTGAGCGCCTGTTGACAATCCAGTTAAGAATCTTCCTAGGATGATGACACCGGTGGATTGAGCGCAAGCAATCGCCAACCAACCAATAATGAAAGGTAATCCAAGGACAATATGAGCTGTCTTCCTCCCATAGTGGTCCAGAACTTGTCCGCTGCTCAGGGATCCAATTATCATGGACAACGAAGAGATGGCTGCTGCAAGAAGCAGATATATTTCTGATTAGTAGTATTCAAACAGGCTCTCGAGCGGTTTTTATATCATTACCATGATACAGGTCAATTCGTGACGCAATTTTATATGAAGTAAACAAGTATAATTAAAAAAGACTTCTTTCCACTTAGCCCAAACATGGTTATGTTTTATACCCGACTGCCAAGGAAGGGTTATGTTTTTCGTGCGTATCTTGTATGTATGTAAATTTATTTATTACCTCGTATCTTCCAAACGGGCGAATGGATTATGACAATTAAGGCATCGTTAGATTCCTCTCAATAACAAAAGTGTCCTAGGTGATACGTTTTACGTGTTATTTTAGTATTACGTCCGGGACTAGATGGCACTACGTGAAAAAGTCCTCCAATATTTATTTATTATTATTTATTTATTTATTTATCAAGGTGTAGTTAAGTAATTTAGGTACACTTACCAATCCAAGACTCATGGCTAGGGTCATAATAAATGGTTTTGTCTTTCCTCAGCTGCGGCAGCATCACAGCTGTGATGCCGAAGGTCATGCCACTGCATAAGGATATCAGACATGATGGTATGGTGGCCAGCATCTGAAAAATGAGCATATATTGTATCACGAATGCAAAAAGCTGCTAACTAAACAGAAATACTGCTAGAAAAACAAACATAATCTACCTATATTATATACCTACACACACACACTCGATCACTCACACACACACTCGATCACTCACACACACACACATACAAAAAATACCATCTGACACTAAATTACTTCGACACCGAGAACCAGATTAGACCAATATTAAAGGCATGATATAAAAATTAAACACACACACACCCGTACTCCCTCTCTAACACACCCACACACAAACATACACCCACACAAATACACACCGGCACATAAACACACACCCGCACACACACAATAACACACACACGCTCACACACAAAAACACACACATAGAAGCACAAACTCAGGGTATCCTTTTGCGGGAGC
Source organism: Biston stratarius (assembly GCA_950106695.1). Lineage (NCBI taxonomy): Eukaryota > Metazoa > Arthropoda > Insecta > Lepidoptera > Geometridae > Biston > Biston stratarius. Next base: position 4,676,889 of record OX467108.1, read on the forward strand.
TAGGGCCTCGAAAGAGTTAAAAAGTAATGTATTTTTATTGATTTTATATTTAAGCAATGTTTTTTTGTATATAAGTAACTTAAAAGTGTAATGTATAAAATAAAACAGGAACATATGTCGAAACAAATAAATACATTTATTATTATTATTAAATATAGTAATAAATAACAATAATTATATGATAATAATTTATCACGTTTCTAATCGCGCGCAACGAACTCACACAAGTAAATTCTGCTTTCATCAGGCGCTTACGACAAACGCTACGCATTATCAATATGTTTACAATTTTTTTATCAGAATACATCGTCCGTTTTTAAGGAATAAAAACTGACGATGACTTAGTCTGTATCTGAGAAACCATACTATAGTATGTTCTTATTTCCATTTTCATTAAAACCTATTCAGTCGTTTAATCGTGAAAAGGCAACAAACGGACAGACTGAAAGACAGACTTATTTTTGCTTATACAATATTAGTCAGGTTTATCATAAAATTAGGATTACAATGTACCATTGAAGAATCTTTGGGTAAAATTTATGGAAAACTTTACAACGTGCGTTACATTGATATTCAGAAAAGTACCTGTTTGCTCAGATGCGACACTTTAAACTCCGATGCCAAACCAGTAGTCTTCGGATCGATCATCATTGTTCTTTGGCTCCATGCAAAACTTGAAAACTTTAACCCTTAAAAACTTGCAAAATGTTTATATTGATTTTCACTGATTACAAAAAATAACGCAACATAGGTTAGTGTCACGCAACTTAACAACGTTGCTTGACCAGTCTATTTTTGTACGTCCATAAAAGAAACTTGATAAGTTACCACAGATTCATAAAGAACACAACAAGCTATTTAATTATTGTTTCTCTACGATAAAAGACTTGCAAATCAAATCAAAGGACTTGCAATGTGATGAGCCAACCAAAGAATTTACAGCGCAAAAATGCAATAAACAGTATGACTCTATAATTATTGTATCAACACATAAGCTGTTGATTTTTGGGATGTTTAAGGCATACTGAATAAATAAACCATTTGATTGCCTTCTTTTTTCCAAATCGTGTACCTACCTAGGTATACATTATCGAAAACAGGTTTTTGACAAAATGGCAATTAGTTGATTATTTAGGCAGGCCTCTAAGTACCTATTATTACCTAAGGCCCCACAAACTCCTGGTCCGCCCCTGATTAGATATTATCTATTCGTAGGTACGTCATCTTACTTTATTTCGATATATTCATTCGTTGGCAAACACAACCTTTTTTGTCAAACTGACCAAATTAAGTAAATTCTTGTTGATTGCGGGCCACTTCACTATTGGACAAGGGAAAATATTTAAAACTATTAAAAATAGTTCACAAATAAAACCAAGATAATACAAATCTTAATTTTAAACGTAACATTACAAACTTAAGTAATTAATATATCATTCCGAGTGACAATCAAGCAATTTTTTTTAAATCAATATGTCAGCGTTTCTGGTCGATTTTTTCTAACACAGTTTTGTCTTTTGTCATTCATTAATAAAATCACTCTTGTTAAAGTCTGGTAACAACTGTTTATAAAAAAAAAACTCAAGACACGATATTTTGTCTCGTTCAGATCTCTCAAATTATTTTAATCAATATGGCAACATTTTTGTTCGATGTTTTTTACCGCAGTTTTGTCTTTTGCTTCATTCAATTCATTAATAATTAATCATTCTTGTTAGTCAGCTAACAATTGTTAATAAAAAAAACCGAGACACGATATTTTGTCTCGTTCAGATCTGTGGAAGATGTTCCATTCATCAACTAAAACAGATCGAATAAATCTTCGAACGGCTGATCAGTTTTTTTTTTAAATCATGGTTAAAACACTCTTGATCAAGTCATATTTTATTTAAAATAAAAAGACAGAAACACTAACGGGTCAGACAGACAGCCAGTTATACACGTTGATCTTCTTTTTTCTGATAACCTTTAATGATTTTTTGAAGTGGCAAGTTGACTATGACAGTCTCTTAAAATATAATATGGTGACCTACGACGGACATGGCTGACCGTTTGCAACACACTTCAATTGGTGGTAGATCTCCTTAGCAGAGGGTCGTCTAGGTAGGTACTACCGCAGTACCAGATATTCTGCCGGTAAGCAGTAGTGTGTAAATATTACTTTGTTTCGGTTTGAAGGGTACTGCTAGCAAAATTACAAGGCTGTTGAGACTAACCATTGAAAGTGTTAAAGTAATGAGCTCAAAAGCAGCGATGCCCTGGACTTTGCTTTGTTACTCAGAGTTCTGTGTATCGCTGCAATAGTCATGGATAGGCGTTATCTCTTACCATCAGGAGAACGTCTCGATCGTCACATTACTTTCACATTAAAAAAATACAGTAAAAGTGTTCTGTAATTTTCTTCCCCATAGGTATATTGTTGTGCATATGTGCCTAATCGTTTAATTTTATCTATATCGTTTTTGTGAACGGAAGTTTTTTAAACTGTTTTATCGATTTAAGAGAGCGTTGAGTTTAAATTCTTTCCTGTACCCTTTTATAACGACCTTAAATAGCAAATGAATAATTAATTTCATTATCTGAATTGCTAAACCTGTTTTGATGTCAACAACAAGTTTAGATGGCTATGAAATTGAATGAACTGATGACTTACCTACCGCATCTTTATCGCCAATTATATTGTTTCCCTGTACAAGTATAAGATAAAACAAAAAAGTTCTTTTATAATACAAATATTTAAATTATTTTTCGGGATACATTTTTTTTAAATGTATCACTACTATTAAGACGAACGACACGCTCCCCTGATGTTAAGAGATAACGCCTATCCATGACCATTGCAGCGATGCACAGAACTTTGAGTAGTAAAACAAAGTCCAGGGCATCGCTGCCTTGGCGCACATTACTTTGGGGCTAGATGGTTAGTCTCAATAGCCTAATCTAATTTCGCTAGCTACAGTACCCTTCAAACCGGAACACAGTAATGTTTACACACTACTGCTTGGCGGCTGAATATCTGGTAGGTACTGCGTTGGTAGTTACATAGACAACCTCTTGCTAAGGAGATTTATAGATAGATATATAGCGTATAGTATATATCTACGTATCATAGTGCCATCTAGCTTCAAACTAAGCAGCGCTTGTATTATGGGACCAAGATGACTAACAGAATAAAAACATTATTATTCGCATGTCGGTTTTATAGGTACAAAAATATAAGTTGGGTCAACAAAGAAGTTCCCAATTTAGAGTACATTCTCAGAATGCTCTGTCTTCGACATTCGAGTTTAAATACTAACCATTGCTGATATACAAGAACTACTCTTTTAAAGGTATAAGATGTTAACTCTAAAAGGTTTCTACGGAACCCTCCGTGCGCACTTGGCCGTTTTTTAAATGAATTTCCTTATTTGTTTTAGAGTCAGTTTTGGGTTCGTCGTTGGCTTGAAAGCCTACGCAGACAGAGCTGTAAGTTTGAGAAACTCCCGATCTAGACTTTTATTAATCTATAGCGTATTAGCAATCTATTTGTTTTTATGTTACAGTATTTGCTAGTTTGTATATGTATTTAAATCAAAGAAATGGTGGATTAAAGGAACCCAGTAAAAAAAAAACAATGCAAATGTTTTTTTTGTGTGTGTGATGTGTTTTTGCAAATTTTGCTGTCATGCTGTTACGTATATGTTTATACTTACATGTGTTACATTTTATGCCGAAAAACGTGTGAAACCAAAATTATTGTTAAACAAACAATACATTCTATAAAACAACTGTTTAATAAAACTGTTAACTAAAAATAAAAACCTGTTCATGTTTATTTTTTTCTGTTATTTATATTTTCCAAGATAAATTAAGTTTAATTGCACAAGAATGAAGTAATTAATCCTTACTTAAATATAGGTACATATTATGATATTTTGTACAATGTTACGTGTTTATGATTAAAACAAGGACATTTATAAAAAGATCCTTTTTAAAAGATAAAAAAGGTATTTTTACGCGACTGCCCAAAAAAGGAGTGTAGTGTTTTTAAGGTTCATTTAGATATGTATGTAAGTTTCTTTATTCCACCGAAACTTTTAAATGGCTGAACACTTTTAGATGTATGGGGTATCGTTGTAATCCTTACATTATCCCAAGTGACAGTAATTATATTATCTTTAAGTCAATATGGTGGCAGTATGGTTTTATTTTTACAAGACTTCACAAAAAAGGAGTGGAATGTTGTCAGGGTTCATGTACATCACTACATATTATAAAACAATGTCGTCCGCAGCGTTTGTCTGTCTGTTCGCGATAACCTTAAAAAATACTCAACTGATTATCATGCCAGTTTCACCAACAGGTATCTAGAGTGATTCATGAGAAAGGTCTAAGTATATGATTTGTCAAGGCTTTGTGAAAATTGGTTGAAATATGATGATAATTGTTGGAAGTGTCGGAAAACGTCAAGCCACCCGGGAGCTTTCATCTAAAGCGCTGCCTAATCCCTTTGAGATATAACAAAATAATGCATGGTGGGATATTCCTCTTTTATAGATTTACAAAAAAGTCTGGTGGCATATATCTACCTTTTAAGGATAGTTTACTACCCGTGTAAGTTTCGTTATTCCACCATAACCTTTTGTCTGAACAGATTTGTTGACATCCCTAATGGTTTTCATTTAAAAGTATAATTAAAAAACAAAGAAAGTTTGGTGGAAAACGCATGCTATCCGCTATGGACAGTAGTGGCCAGTGAGATGGCAAAACAACCCCATGCCTAAAGGTTTTATGACTCCAGTGCATACTCCGGTTATGAACCTTCCTGCTAACATAGTAGAATTGACTTTAGCGATAGCCGTCCGGAGCTTTTAGCCTTTTCTTCTTCCAATGGTATCGTTGATTGGTCCAATGCAGTCACATCCGAAAATCATAGCAAATAGTAAGATAGATGCTGAAATGAGAAAGATAAACTTTATTATGAATAAGAACTAATTGAATTCGGGGTATGCGTATTTCACAGAGGACATTTCACTGAGCGGCATCTAGCGCCAAACTATGCAAAGCTTGAACTATGGGAACCAGATAACTGATAGAATAGTTAAATACTTTTTGTAAATTAACCCAGAACACGCAGACACTTGGCAATTTACTTGGTGGTAGATCTCCTTAGTAAGAGGTCGTCTAGGTAGGTACCACCGCAGTAGTGTGTGAACATTACTGTGTTCCAGTTTGAAGGCTACTGCAGCTAGCGAAACTACAGGGCTGTTAAAGACTAACCATCTAATTAATGTCTCAAAGCAATAAACGCCAAAGCGGCGATGCCCTGGACTTTGTTATGTGATTCAAAGTTCTGTGTTTCGCGTTAGGTCAGGCGTTATCTCTTACCCCCAGGAGAGCGTCTCATTCGTCTCATTACTATTACATAAGAAAAAGACAGGATAAACATAAATATTTGTCTTGAGTGGGGATCGAACTTACACCCCACAGCTCAGGAAGCAGAGTTACCTCCAAATAAGCTAACAAGGCAGTTATATTTGTATTTGTTTAGATCTCTAAACAAAAAATATTTCAAGTAAGTATTTTATTGATTTCAAAATAATGGAGTTATATGCTTTTATAAATACTAAAATATATGTATACATAATAGTTTCAGTAATATACACATATCACATCATCAGCCATAGGACGTCCACTGTTGGACATAGGCCTCCTCCTGGGGGGTTTTGCCAATACTCGCCACGCTTGGCAGACGGGTTGGCGAGCGCAGTTAGGTGTGATTGTTCAAGGAAGACGCTGCTGCTCGTCTTCCGGATGACATCCCTTAGCCGACTCTTACGGCAACCAAGGGTAGAGAGGGTGGGGTACTATTCTTACGCCGGCACCACCACGGCAAGTATACACAACCGATAAAAAATAAAACCAGAACACAATACTTAAGCTAAACTAAGTTACGTCTAACTACGTCTAGGTAAGTGTGCTATATCTTAGACTGCACTACTACCACTGAACATAAATAATACTACGTAGGTACTTACATACGTACGTACGTACTTTCACTTTCGGCAGGGTGTGAGCAAATACAAGTTTATTTAAAATACAATGAATACTGTGGACGCAAGTTTTACCATTTATTGTCAGTACCCGGATGACCGAGCATTCCTCGGTTTTTTTAGCAGTTTTTCATTGCCTGAAAACACGGATAAAACTACGTTTTCTAAAAATGAAACCTAGCTAGATCGATTTATCGCCCTCGAATCGCCCCGATTTTTGCTTCCAGGGAAATACCTAATGTATAGCACCGGCCCTGGGGCGGGCAGGGTGGTTATGTGGGACTCTCCGTCCTAATGACGGCCTACCCACCAAAAACCCTGGAGTGTTCCACCTCGGCGCTTTGTGTCGAGGCTGCGGGCACGCTTTCGTACTCTTCCGCGGCCTCGATAGCGTTTGTGCTCCCTTGCCACGATGACGATGTGTCGGAACACCGGACACATCGTGATCCACCTCGGAGAGCAAATCAGCAAAATGAGCGCCGGACGAGAAAAAACCGCCTGCATACTAAATTTCATGATAATTGATGGAGCCGTTTACGAGATTCAGATTATATGACACGTTGCTTGGCAAAGTGATGACAGGTGGAGCAAGGTTGCAACAGAGTGGTGGCCTAGGCAAGGTAAGCGGAGCATTGGTCGTCCAGCCGCAAGATGGGTCGACGATATTGTCAGCGACGTGGGTCGAACCTGGACCAGATTGGCACAGGACCGAGGCAGATGGTATAACAAGAGAGAGGCCTATACCCAGCAGTGGGATAAAGAAGGCTGTGGATGATGATGTATATACATATATACAACAATTGCTCGTTTAAACGTATTACATTACATTAGGCCATATCATAGATACTCTACATACCCGTTTTTTTTTAAATATTGAATAAATTACTATCCTAAAGTAGCAATAAATTATTCCATTCTGACAAAAACAAGTACTTATCGATTGTTGCTATACATCCGAAGAATAATTAATGCACATTATATAAATGGAGCAGTGTTCGATTCTAGATTAGATTTCCAACTTTGTTCCTAGGGAGGGTGCGTTGGCGTATGACCTTAACATTGGCGACCACGAATAAAAAGTAAAGTTTAACGACTCAATATCAGCACACCAATCACAAAGAGAATGATGTACTAAGGTTTGTAGACGACCTCGCTCGCAAATACCAGCTTCCTGCATCCTGCACCGGTTTTCAAAACTAGATCGCCCGTAATCCCATTGGTTAATTTGTATAAATAGGGTACGGATGGTTGCAAGTCATCAATCGATTCAGATATCAAGCAGCAAGATGTTGAAGTTTGTGGCTGTACTCGCTTTCGTGGCTGCGGTGGTAGCTGACCCTGAGCCAGGAGTGCTCCTGACGGCGCCCTATGTGCAGCCCTACGCAGCCTATTCGACAGTGGTGTCTCCAGCCTCTACAAGCATCAGCAGCCAGTCCAGCAGCGTGATTCACCCGACTCCAATCACCTACTCGTCTCCGCTCGCCTTCTCCCACTTCATCAAGAAGCGATCGGCCGATCCTCAATTCCTGGCTACGTCTTACAACTACATACCCTCCGCCTATCATTACTCTCCAGCTGCCGTCGTTTCCACACCGACAGTCTACAGCACTCCGATTGCTCAAGTGCCCATTGCTACGCATCTGATCAAGAAACGTTCCCCTCAACTGCTGTCTACTTCCTACATCACTCCCACTACTTACATTGCGAACCCTGCCATAACTACCCCAGTGATATCTACCCCTTACATCCAGAACCCTTACTACGGTACTCATGTGCCACTGATCAGCGCTCACTTAATCAAAAAGCGTTCCGCTGAGCCTACTCCTGAACCATCTGCCAAGCCTCAGATTTTCCTCCCCTCTCCCTACCTGACTCCTTCGACTTACATCAACACCCTTGCCACTCCTTATGTCGCCAACCCTCTGATAAACAATTACTACCCCACTGCCGCCGCTATTCCCTTGTCCACTGCTCACCTGATCAAAAAGCGATCTGCTGATCCTGAGCCCGCTGCCGACCCTCAGCTGTCCATCAACGCTTTCCCCACCACTTACTACTCTGGATCTCCTTTTGTCCCTGCTTTCCCCACCACCACGGTAATCAAGAGTGCCCCCATCTTCTCCGACAACCCCTTCGTGTACTCCACTTTCATCAAGAAGTAAATTAGCCACACCTCAAGTGCCTTCTAAAGCCTTGGATAGACTAGTTAACATTTCATAAACTAGTTTTGAAAAGTGTCTTACTACAAACTGTGTTCATTGTTTAAATCCAAAATTAATCGACTGCCTCGATCTTGAATCGCTTGTACATACGATTGTTCGGATTAAATGAATTCCAGATTTTAACAAAGTTTTTTGTTTATCATATAATTTCCATCTGATATAAGTGTCATAATGTGTTTATCTTCATGTCTAGAGTGATAGGTTCTTTCTGAGTAAAAATGTGTGCTTTTTTGTGTTGCGCTTTTTGTTTGCTTATCAGTAAGGTGTGGTCTAACGCAAACTGTTTGCAATAAAAATATAAACTTTTCACTCGTGAGCCAGTTCTATTCTCATTTGAGAGCCAGTTCTAGTCCAGGTTAGGTATGCTTTACCACCTTCGACCATACCGTCAGTTAACATCAGATAAGCTGTGGTCAAAACATCTACCTTGACAAACATTTTAAAAAACTTGTCATTACCGACACGATCCTTTTTTTATGTTGACAAAGTAGGTGATTGACGACAGCCTTTTTGATCTTAAATGACAGTTTGGTCGACGATGGTAAAACACACCTAGCCTGGAATGGTAACTGGTTCTCAAATGAGGCTGCTGGAACACACCGTTAGGTGCTTGACGGCAGATTTTCAACTTGATAACTAACCAGCCGATACCCTACCACCGTGCTATGGTTTCCTCACGATGTTTTCCTTCACCGGCAGCTCAATTTCATTGTTGAGTTTGAAGCCACGCTCTTCAACGTGTGAACCGACTGCGCTAACCACTGAGCTATCAGATACAAATTTACTAAAGGATAGTCAGAAGTCAGAATAAGACTACTAAAGCTTCTAATGAATATTTTAACAAGACTAATAGGACTGTAACATAAATACGAGTATAACATAAGAACGTGTTTACTTTTAGAAACACAATTTTTTTGTCTCACCTGAGCATTGCACGGCTTATCGTAATTAAATCCATCGTCAGCCTCCAGTTTTGACAGCAAAACAACTGTACGTCCAAAGGTCAACCCACCAGACAGGGACATCAAACATGACATGAAATAGGCAACGTATTTGCTGAAGTTACTCGTATTCCCAAGTATAATAATAGCTAGGACTTCTTTTTTTATTTTAACTGTGCCATCGTCTCTTTAGACTACTGTCTGTTCAGGGTATGACTTTGACTTGTCACTCTGGTGTTCTGTCTGGTGTTATGTCCGATTGCGAATAAAATTTATTTATTAATATGTATAAGAAAAAAAAAAAAAAAAACGAATTTATTATTCCTAATTATAATATATATTTGTAATCCCAATTTATTGCTGCAGTACCCTTCACACTGGAACACAGTAATGTATTTACATACTATTACTACTGCTTAGCGGCAGAATAATACTATCTAGTTCTGCGGTGGTACCTATCTAGACGACTTCCTGCTAAGGAAATCTACCCCCAATCAATCTATCTTCATAATGATGAGTTCAATGTACTCCTTTCGCCTTATTACAAAGATTAAAACCCTATATAGATACGCTACTTAGTTTTTTTTTTTTCCAACGGTCTATCTAGGCATGCGTTTGGCCACGATCTAACCTGATGGAAAGCGTTTACCTGTTCACGTTTTTCTTGAACAACCCCGGGTTGTACTTAGTTGGAAACACAGACGCTGGCAACGAGTTCCACAAAACAGCAGTTCTTCCAAGGAACGTGGTCTGGAAACGTTTTGTACTTTTATAATTTGTAATTTCCTCCGTAAGAGGGTGTCTTTTGGTCGAACGTCTGGTCGTTTTGTTGTAAAACGGCGATGGCAAGATTAATTTATAAATATAAAATAAATTATATTAAATGAAATTGAGCTTATATACTCGTAATTAAACTCTTGCCAAACATTTAGAACAAAATACTATTGTAGCTATACTCTTTGCTACCTTTATAGTGTACATTAAAACACAATTTGAAGGCTCCAATTGACAGATCTAAACTTACTTAAAACACTGACACGAAGAAATGCAAAATGTGCGATGCCAAAAATAAAGAAGAACTGTTCAGTAGCAAAACAAGCTGGTAAACGATCGCATTACATAATTTTATTCAATATAATAATGTCAAACGCGGCCAGGAAAAACATGAGAGCAATGTACGCTAACGTAGTACGTTGCTGCTAATATTTCGTCAGGAAAACAGTAAAAAATCATTACGCGAAGAGCAAAAACATGTTACAAATTCCGATGTTTCGTATTCTTACGTGACGACCGATATTGTTTTATTAGTTTATTCCTTGTGTAGTTCAGCATTGATATTCCTTGTATTTAAGAATACACTTTAAAATGTTTAAATAAACCACAGTAATGTCTAGAAATTAAATACTCTGTCAATTCTATAAAAATCTACTTATGTAATATGTTTTTAGTATAGCACTTTATGCATTTGCCAGCGTCTATTTCGATTTATACAAGTATTTTAAGATAAATCAGATAAAGCCTAAGATACACAAAGTAAATCAAGATCAAGTCAGGTCATGCTCTAGTAAATAAATAAATATCTTAGGACATTACACACAGCGCCATCTGACTCAAAACGAAACATAGCTTGTATGATGGAAGTCAGATAACTGATAGAAAACATTAATACTTTATTTTTGTAAATACATACTTATAATACGTACAGAACACCAGGACACAGAACAAACGTTTGTTTATACCATAAAATGTTTGTCCAGGGCGGGAATCGAAGCTACGCCCTACAGCTCTTAAGGCAGACATATGTACTGTCAATGAGCCAACAGGGCTGTCAAATAGTGGTGATACATTTTCTTCGATAAATTTTTGGAAGCAACACAAAAAAAAAATTCACCACATTGTAACACATTTTTGCACTTACGCACGTAAATAACATCACAAATGTTATACCTACCTACTTTAAAACAAACTCGATAAAGTACGAGTTTTGAAAAATAATACAATGCGGTGAGAATGACTATTAATTTAACCGCGGTCCCGCTAAATAAAACGCCTTACTTGAATGCTTCCATTAAAATAATGGGTAGCGAAATGTGACTCTTTAAAAAATAACTAACATTGCGTCATTAAAACGTAGCATAGGAACATAGCCCAGACTTTGCTTGCTTCGAGCATACTCTTTCATTGCTTGCTTGCTTGCAACGACATAATTATTTTATGCTCATGTCTACTATAAAAAAAATATTTTTATGAATTTTCCAATCAGATGGACTAAACTTAAAACTAGTTTACGAACGTACTTTGTACAAATATTTAGACAAAAACTGCTTCCTACTGTCTTGCCATATGAAAAAGAGTTACTTTTTCTTATTAATTTGCCCCGTCGGGCTGGCTAAAGCTGTAAAGCCATACTGCCTTGTCTACAGTTTTTGCATCTCATGTCTTACATCTATAGTTACAGTCAAATTCCAGCCTTGGTCAAGTCCAGTCTGTGCCAGACAAATCAAGTCAAACCTTAATAAAGTAGTGGTGACTTTACTATAAGCTTCTAGTTGGAGTTTTGGAAGCAACACGAAAAGTAATGTTTCACCACATTATATCACTTTCCTACACCCGCACTAAATAAAACATCACAATTTTTATACATAAACACTCGAAAAAACAGTGGTTTTGGAAAAGTTAACACTGACTGAAAATACTTAACGTTGAAGATAAGGAAATTAATAATAATGTGTAATTATTTTGTATGAATATTTGAAACAATAAAAAAATATTGTTTTTTCCCCATAACCTTATACTTATTTACCTATATAAAAATCAAACAGTAGGTAATTGTATTTACTACATAATTCTGTGAAACATTTGAAGACAGTAGTAGGTATAATGATTTAAAATTACTGTTTTACTGTTTTCTACTGTTTTTTTGTATGATTTGCTGCTTTTTTGTTTGCCAAGGTTGGCAGCACTGCGTTGCCTGCCAATTTCCATGCCGCCGCGCAGCTCAGTCGGCCGCTGATTCATTGCCTTTTTGTCGTGTAGGTAGTGTTGTAGTCACTACAAACCCGTTGTGCTTGTTGTTTTTAGTGCGTATTTACTTCAATTTAATGTGAATTTATTTGTGTACGTACGTACTTACTGTGATTTTATAGTTTGCATTTATTATTTGTGTAAGAGTACAGTGAATCAGTTGTCATCAGTGTTGTTGATGTGATCAGATTATTGTTTTTGTGAATTTAGCAGTGTGATCATGGCAGATAATAGTAAACTAACGGAAGAAGAAATCGTGGAGATCAGAGAGCAGTTTGCACAGGTATTTACAAGGTTTTTAATATATTACAAGCCGGCGGCAGTGATGTTTTAATACATGACCTTATTGCGCCGATGCGAACCCATGCAAAGCCTCTCGAAATCGTTGGTATTTTGCAGACTTCTGCGTGATCAGAATGCTAAAGCACTTAGGCTAGTGTCGCCAGTCCGTTTCGGGATGATTTATTAAGGAAAATCCTATTTAAAAACCAGAATCTGTACTTACTAAACCATTCTTATTCAGTCAGCCAAACTACATTAGTAAATGAAATCGTAAGTTTAATTAAATAGCTTTAGGAGGATTCAGAACTTGAGTTTTACGGTTTGAACACCCTTTTGCAGAGTACAAGGAACAAACATACAAACACACAAACACAGAATGAAGGCCTAAACTTCATTCTTTATCCAGTCTATAGCTATAATCGCCTATCATTTAATGAGCCTACATACCTGCATCAGTTCTAACTGATATCATATCTTGATAGCAAGTTTATGATAACTTGCTTACCCATATTGAAACACAAATGTAAATTAAAGTATATGCTAAATATTATGCATGATAATAATTAAGTTATAGGTAAATACAAAGTATTTTCTTAATAAATACTTATTTATGAAGTAAATATCTAAAACATACTAAGTTAAAATATTATTTAAATACAATATTAGGTACTGCTGATAAGTCATATCATAATATTTTCAGCAGACAGTCTAGTAAAATAAGTGTTTCTGGATGTATGTGGTAGGAGACATGTTTAATTTTGATATAAAAAGCTAACCCGGTCAATTGTACATTTTTTATAAAGAGCTCTCGAAAATAACAATTCCTTATTTTTATTAATTAAAGTCCTTGTAGGTGGCAAGTTTGTTTATCATAATTTATTTAAGTTACCTATAGAGGTCCTTCGAAAATAGAACAGATCGTTTTTTTAATTTGTTGTTATTTTTACTGAAATAATGGTATTAGTGCCTAGTGAACATTTTATTGTAAAAGTTAATTAAGAGGTAATGAAAATGAAATAAGTTTAGATCATACATATATATACTGTTGTACCTTACCTACCTTTGTTGTGGTACCTTTTAACATATTAGCTCTAAACAAATAAGTAGTTTCATAGATTTATTTGGTCATATTACCATTTACAGAGTGCTTCAGATATGCTTGACCTAATTCCACCCTACCCATTCTGCTATCAGAACGCTAGCTCTAAAAAGCGACAACTCTTCATGGTTGCTATTCCTAAAACTTGAACTAAATAATTTGGCTCCAACTTCTTTGTACGAACCCTTAGACATTGGAATCTGCTGCCCAAAGGGTATTCCACAATAAATACAATCTGGGTTTCTTCTAGGTGAGTGTGCTCTGTCATAGACCACATTTTTGCTTAACATCAGGCAACATGGCGGTCAAACCAAGCCTAAATGCTATGAAGAAAAAAAATGTAGGCTCATGCATATTGGTGGGTGGGCCTTTTCCCTACTCCAGGTTGCTGATGAACCCCCCATGCCTTTATCCAGCATGGCTAATTTAACCACCCTGTGTTCTGGAGAAAAGCCAGCAGGTGATGAAATTGTGTCTATGTAAATTTCAAAGAACTTAAAATTAAGTACCTAAATGAATGAAAACCATATTTAATGCATTATTCAATGATGAGAATCCATCATGCAATATCACTCATTAGTAGTGCAAAACCGATGTTGATATGCATGTACTTACCAACTTAAACAGTAGAATAGGTAAGTGGGTATGTGTCTTTCTTTAAAGGACTTTGAATACACTATTTTATGAGAATGAATTTCTCAAATGATTTGAACTAATATGAAAATATATTTGAGTAACTTTGAATGCAATGGAAGTTTCTTTGATAATGACAGATGTCCATATGTATGTATAATATTTTTAGTGTTGTCTAAATTTAATAAGATACAATCATTACTCTACTGTAATATGTATTACCAATATAGCGATGTTTGAGACTCTGTTTTGTTACTGAAAGTTGAGGGAAATGCTGCAATGGTCATGGAAAAGTATCTCTTAGCATCAGGAAAGAAAGTCTCATTTTATCACTTACTGATATCCTGCTTGGGTTGTAAAGTGAATTTCCCCTACTAGCATATATGTAGGTAATTAAACATGATGATGTAATTTATAATTTGTAAGCTTTACAGACTTGTTAAAGTGACATGGATGGAGTTGAAGCTGCTTCATGCAATCTAATAGCAATCATAGCTTCTTCGGTATGCTTTACAATACCACAGCATATGCTCTACCTACAGTTTGAATTTCTGGCAAACAGACTATCTGTGGCTTTACAATTTGCAATGATCGGTTATTAGGTCTACAAAAAGACTAAGGTCTTGTTGCAACTTCAGTAAATTGCTAGTGATCTTCCTAGAAAAGATTGGAAAAGTGGTCTTACCATGTTTGAAGTCATCTTTCTTATCGCTTACCTTAAAAAAATATGTACCTAGATAATTTAAGAGAGAACATATAAATTATAATAATTGATTTGTATAATGTTAAATTACCAATCTCATAGTTGTTGTTGGTGTTGTGTTGTTGTTGTTTTTTTTATAAGTTTGTTGTTGTATGTACCATACATAATTTTTTTTGATTTTTTAGTTGTTTCCATTGAGAATAATGTCAAATTTACTCTTATACCTAGCTACACAAGGTTATTCCGTATATAGGTACATTTTCTATTATGAGTAAGTGTCAAAGCTAGAATACTGCAACCTAAGCCAGAATCAACAGATTTACACAATTTCAGAAATAATGGTTATCATCCTGCAAATTGTGGTCAAACACAAATGTGTGTTTTGGTTGGATTTGTTACAAAATAAAAATTAATTTCTTTCTTTCTTTTCAATAGTGATATAGTGAAATGGAGTTTTTGGTTTTTGTTTTTTGGTATTATATGTACCTAACTGTAATGAGACGAACTAAACATTCTCCTGATGGTAAGAGATAACGGCTATCCATGACCATTGCAGCAATCCACAGAATTTTGAGTAGCAAAACAAAGTCCAGGGGGTCGTTGCTTTGGCGCTCATTACTTTAAGAATTTCGATGGTTGGTCTCAACAGCCCTGTAATTTCGCTAGCTGCAGTACTCTTCAAACCGGAACACAGTAATGTTTTTACATTACTGCTTAGGTGCAGAATATTTGGTACTACGGTGGTACCTACCTAGACGACCTACTAAGGTACTAAGGAGTAAGTATAATAAGTAAGTTATTTTGGTTTAAAAATCAAATTTAGGAGCAATTGGAAAGAATCCTTTAAAAAAAACGGTTTATAAATGACGGAGTTCTAAAGTAACAAACATAAAAAAAAAACAGCCTAACCTAACCTTCTTTCATAAGTCAGTAAAAAAAAGCATTAAGAATTATAATAAAAGGGAAATGTCTAAACACACTGCTTACCATGCCTATAATTTTAATTTCCCAAAGGTAAATTTAGTCACGACAGAAAGGCTCGAGTGCCATCGCCATGCGTCAGTTTTCCAATACACAAGAGACGATTTCGTATGCTGTATGCTTAAGTATGCAAAACTGGTGTGTTTTGTCGCCTTGACATGTTTAGACCATGTTATCGAATGACCAAATAGATTGTCCGTGTAATGGTGTTCGCCCATACATATAATTATGGCCCTTTAGGTTCTAAACGTCAAGTTTTTTAAATACTTAATCCATAATAACTAGAAACTCACTTTTTTTTTAAATGTAAACCTAATGATACGAGTGAACACTCTCCAAATGGTAAGAGAAAACTTGTTTTCAAGATGCCGCTTGAAGCTTCATCTGAATCTGTCAGCATTTAGTGATTTTATAAAAATAAAACATTATAAAAATAAAATTAGATCGTAAATTTAGTGCGAGGTTGACAAAAAAACGGTTATTTTTACTAGCCTAGGGTAACACCGCGGGGCGTGCAGCTAGTGCATATAATTGCATACAACAATTATGAGATATTTCATAGCAACATTGTAACTAGACAAATGAACTTTCCTTTGTTTCCGTCGTTTTTGCTAATTCACCTATACCTACTAAGTTCACATGATATAGCGTTTGACATTTTGTTACAAATTTCTCTGAGTTGGAATCACATTGTTAAGTAATCAATACTTTTTGGTAATTGGATTGATATGTAGGACACGCCTAAAAAGGTGTGTTGCCATTATCCAATTAAAATCGGCTGGCGGCTGTCTAGTCGCAACTAGTTTACCATTGTCCGCTACACCTATAATCTTGAGATGTTTGAACCCAATTTAATTGCGATATTGATAAATCTGTCAATAGGCATGTATGCACTAGAAAAAAAACAGACGATTTCTAACGATAATTATGGCATGTAGGTAGATGTAACATAGAATAAAATTATTGTTTAAGTGTAAAGAAAATAGGTAATTATTTTCGAAAAAATAAATTCCACAAGTGCACCCCAAACAAAAAGTGCTACGTCATGCCGTGCGAAATGTTATTGCTGACATATTCGTAGAACAACTACCATACTGATTTACATATATAGCTATGTATGTTTTACACGGCGTGACGTCATTCTGCCACCATGACAGTCCTGGCCGTTTATGCGGTAAATTTTAATTGGTTTTTGATCACAAAAAAAATCCAATAGCTATATGTAGGTACATATAAGTTCTGTCTGGTTGTCCAATACGCTGCTAATTCGAATGCTGAGCACCTACTTAAGTGTAGAGTCGTGCTCGTAAGTGTCGCTTAACACTTAGGTGATAAGATTGTATTGGAACAGTCCTTGCTTAGTTCTTGCATAATAGTATACAATTAAATTGTACACGTACGTTCGTGTCTTGTCGTGCATTTAAGTAATGTAGAACAGATAGTGCCTTGCAAAACATTGAAAATCTTATTGCTTACCTTTACTTCGTAACTAAACGACAACTTAATATATACCTACATGAATGCATATTACGCAGTTGCACATTGGTTATAGTTAGATGATATTAAAACCATTACACATAAGAGTTTATACTAAAAAAAAACAGGGTTGATATTAACCATCAAAAGTCTCAAAGTTATGAGCGCCGAAGCAGCAATGCCATGGACTTTGTTGTGCTACTCAAAGTTCTGTGTATCGCTGCTATGGTCATGGACAGGCATTATCGGTTACCATCAGGAGAGTGTCTCGTTCGTCTCAGTACTTTCACACGAAAAATAAAATATCAAAGTACCTACTTATAAACATATACATATGACAGGTAGGTATAGTTCTGACAATAGGTACATGATTAAAGTACCGTTCAACCACCTTTTATGCTTTGAACTGATCTGGTGATGGATCGATAATACTAAAACAGCATAAAGGCCAATCGATACGATAGGTATAGTAGATTCTGAGTTTATATGAGTTAAGAATTATAAAGATATTTTTTAAATGCTTATTATGAAAAAGATCTTTTTTTACAGTTATTGGAAAATTATCTCGTTCTTTAAATGTGTATAGGTAAAGATATAAAATGATAATTTATTTTTAATCTTTGTGTATTAATATGTTTTCTTACCTTATGACCTTCAGAGGTCGTACAGTTTCCGGTTGGCTACGTCATATGACTATTGCAGACGAGGCCAGCGAGTTTTGAACCAGTCTCACAGTTACCTTAAAAATTGAGATTAATGTACTCGCGTACTCTAAAAGTTAAGGTCCCAGTGTAATATAGTTTAAACAACACTCTTCTAATGGTAAATGATAACGCATGTCCATGACCATTGCATCGATGCACAGAACTTTGAGTAACAAAACAATGTTCAGGGCATAGTTGCTTTGAGACATTTGATGGTTAGTATCAACAGCCCTGTAATTTTGCTAGCTACAGTATCCTTTAAACCAGAACAAGCTAATGTTTTCACACTACTGCTTGGTGACAATATCTGGTACCTACTTATTGTTAGACAACTTAAGTAAGTTACTCAGACTTTTAGCCTAGCTTCATACGACTCGAAAATTTTCGTGCGGTAACCGCTCGGCTGCAGCGTTGCCACGTATGTTAAATGTGAATTTTATTTCCTAGCCAACACTGTTTATATTCCTCTGCACTGAGTAACTGCGCGGACGCCATAATGCTGCTGCGCGTTGATAGCGCAATAACCGCGTAAACTGCATCGCATTAAAAAAAAAACTTTATTCCGTTTAAACTGTCGCATTAAATGACACCGTGTAAATCTCCAATCAATATTTTGACTGCCCTGTTAGCTATGTTAGAATATCTGCTTCAAGAGCTGTAGGGCGTGGGTTCGATTACCACCAGGCAAACATTTATGTGACGATTAATGTTTGTTCTCTGTCGGGGTGTTCTGTATGTATTATAAGTATATATTTACAACAAAAAAAAAAAAGATTCTACCATAGTACAAGCTTTGTTTAGTTTGATGCTAGATGGCGTTGTGTAAAATGTCATACGATATTTATTTGTTTAAATATTAAGGTACGAAAAATAACCAAGTAACCAAGGGATCGATCGAAATAAGATTGAAGTTCTACATATTTTAAAAGCATTCAAACTTAAAAAGACACTCAGGTACCTATATAGAGTATGAAATATTTTAATGATCTTTCGCAACATAATAGGACCATTTGTGTAAACAACTGGCGGTGGCACCCGTATTTGTCTAGCCAAAGCAGCCAGCGAGTGGGTGTTAGTTTTGACGTAATCTTTACTTATATTAGTTGCGGACTAGACAAAGGCTTGAACGAGGCATGAAGCTATCTTCTTTTGAATTATATTTTAAAAGCCTATAGGATACTTAGACAAATGATTTTGATTGTAGCGTAGGACGCCGTGAGACTCGATGGAGTGAAGATATATGTACATACATAGAACAGTTGGCGGTGGATGGAAGCAAAAAACCGAAAATCGGGTTGAGTGGCGTGTCTTGGGAGAGGCCTATGTCCAGCAGTGGACTACAAAAGTAACATGATTTTTGTTGCATGTGTCAAGGATCAAGTGTACTATGGAAAGAGACGTGGTAAACTCATTATTTTTTTTTAATTTTGGCGAACTAGGTTTTTAACCACAGCTCATCAGACGTTACGTGACGGTGTGATCGAAGATAGTAAACACACTTGGTCTGGCATAGCCGTGGACTTGGCTCTCAAGCGAGGCTGCCGGAACACACCGTAAGATTTTCAACTTGAGACTGGCTGGCTTTTCCACCACCATGCTATGGTTTCCTCATGATGTTTTCCTTCACCGGCAGCTCAAGCTCATTGCTGGGGTTGAACCCACGCCCTTCGTCGTGCAAACCGACCGCGCTAACCATTGAGCTATCATCGCTACAAATCGCTACATATTTTTGTTTTTCGTTCTTTGCATTGACTTCTTGAATGGTCACCAGATGTGTCTCCGACCTAATTAAACTTAAGTAAAACAAAAACAGATCGTTCATCTTCTTTGTTTATTAATTTGTTATTAGACATTTCTGTAATTGTAATAAATACTACCTATGTAGGTATATATAAATGACAGTATCTACATGCATTTGCTAACTTAAGCGGCATTCTGCTGTGCGCTGGGCACCGACCTTGGCTTGGAATGTGGTTGGTATTCTGCACGTTTCAGCCTTATGACGTCAGTCGTTAGGTCCATAAAGGCTTGCTTATCTAGGCTATACTTGCCTGGCTTGCATCGTACAGAGCAATACCGTAGAGTTGGCCAAACTATAGAATTAAGTTTTCTATAGAAAGATGTCAGTTCTACTCAAAACTTGCGATGGTAGCTCCATCTACAATACAATAGATGATATTCTCGTTTCGTTGGTTCTTAGATTTTGCAAGCTTTGATGCTTAAGGCTTTTCTAAGAACCTTGTATTTACGCTTTTTTTCAGCATTCAAAAAACAATTATGGTCTTATAGATACTTCCTTTTGCTTACTCTGAACTTCGTAGTCAACACCTATATAGTTTCGCAGAAACCCGAACCACCAGCTTCCGAAGACCTCTCTCGCTCTCAACACCTTTTCATCTTCAAGTGACAGCCACTTCAGAGAATGACCTTTTAGAGTTCTGGCTATAATGGCTGGTACAGATACAAAATGGCAATGACCGCGAACTCGCAGATAAATGGTCATTTCGAGACGCTAAGTAACGTTACCTCATGTTTGTCATTCTGTTGGTATTTAAAGTGGCTGTCTACCTTTCTTTTGGATTACTGAAGACATGTTCTATCAATACGAAATCGCTAATAGGTACGTTAATTGTAAAGCTTTATAAAGCGATATGGTAACCTTTTGTAACCCGCCCCGGCTTCGCACGGGTGCAATGTCGTGCATATGCATGTATTATACTTATAAACTTTCATCTTGAGTCACTATGTTTATTGATGGAAACCACATTTAAATCCGTTGCGTAGTTTAAAAGATCTAAGCGTACAAATGGTGGGAAGCGACATTGTTTTATACTACCTATGTAGAGATAGGCTTGCGTTTGACCGACAATTCACCCGATGTAAAGTGATTGTCTACGATGAAGCACGCTTACCTTTTTTTTAGGGTTCCGTACCCAAAGGGTTAAACGGGACCCTATTGCTAAGACTCCGCTGTCCGTCCGTCTATCATCAGCCTGTATCTCATGAACTGTGATAGTTAGACAGTTTAAATTTTCACAGATGATGTATTACTGCTGCCGCTATAATAACAAATACAAAAAAAAAAGAATATAAAATATTTGAGTGGGGCTCCCATACAACAGACATGATTTTTTTGCCGTTTTTATAGATAATGGTACGGAACCCTTCGTGCGCGAATCTTACTCGCGCTTGGCCAGTATTTTTATAATAAATAGGCTGTTTGGCCTGCATCTCACTTGATGTACCAACGTAGAAAAAACCGATTCACTTGTGACTTGAAGGCTTCCAAATTGTACCTATCGGAAACACGGGAGCGCACTTGTTTGCACTTTCATCATACGAACTTCTATACAGTCGAATTTACAACCCGAGTGGGTGGTTCCCGATAAATAAATGCTGTAGCGAGGATAGCTCAGTGGTTAGCGCAGTTGGTTCACACGCCGATGGGCGTGGGTTCAAACTGCAAGAATGAGATTGAGCTGCTGGTAAGGGAATACATCGTCAGGAAACCATAGCATAGTGGTAGGGTATTTTTAGTACTCGGCTGGCTAGCTGCCGCCCAAGTTGTCAAGTTCTAACTGTGTTCTAAGTTCTGGTGAATCTGTCACCAAGCATCTAACGGTGTGTTCTGGCAGCCTCACTGAGAGCCAGTTCTATTCCAGCCTAGGTGTGATTTACCATCTTCGACCACACCGTCACTTAACATATGGTTAGCTGTGTTCAACCATAAAAAAATACATTCTGGTTGCCGTCAAGTCGCGAGTGATTCGGGTTCTTCTATTTATTTATTTATTTATTAACTAAAACGGTTATATAAAACCAATTACATTAGCTAATTATGACTCATTACTAGGCAAGCGTGCTTTATAGACCGCACCTTCGCTTAACATCAGGCGAGATAACAGTCAAGCTAAATACTATTTATTAATTAAAAACAAATGCTCTTCAATGTCTAATCAAGTCTAATGTAACAAGGCGAGACGCATATGCAATACATATATCACAATGAAACCGTGAATAAACCATCTCTTTCCGTCTTACTCTTCTTTTATATTTCCATTTTCTAAACTATACAAAGCATATTATTCAGCTTTAACAGATATATGCAAATCCAAACACGGCAGACCAATTAGAGCAAAACAAAACATACTCGTAGTTCTTACTCGTTGGTTGGGCTAGAAGCCTCGTGTAAACCAGTTTGGCGACAGTTACTGTTGCAAAAAGCGTCTTATGTACACGGCTGCCACCCCGACAGTCCCGTCCACACAATTTATTTGGCGAAGTGCCTCTTAGTAAAACCATTTTTTGAGGTAAAAGTAGTGAGAAGAACGAAACGCTTTCCTGATGGTAAGAGATAACGCTTGATCATTTCAGCAATACACAGAGTTCTGAGTAGCAAAACAAAGTCACTGCTTTGTAGCTTTGAGCCTTTGATGGTTAGTCTCAACAGCCCTGTAATTTCGCTAGCTGCAGTACCTTTTAAACCGGAACACAGTAATGCTTACACATACCAGCTTCGCGGCAGAATATCTGGTTCTGCGGTGGTACCTACCTAGACGACCTCCTGATAAGGAAATCTACCACCAAATGAAAAAACACTAATCTCTATACTATCAGCTAGCGATCTTCGCATCTAGCATCTATCGACGCTGTCAAAAGCTTTTGCGCCGTAACTAATATTCCCAATTATTAGCAACACCGAGGAATCTCCCGTGGCTTTCGAAATCTTTATTACCAGCTGTTACGACGGGTAATGCAGAAATACCAAGGTTTACAGAGACCACGCTTGGTTAACTTTCATTATGATTAAATGCTATAATAATGGTTGAGTATTTATGGAATCATGCCGTTCAGTTCGCTATTATGACCACCAACAGGCTTAGTTGCATTCTATTGAAATTAACTCAATAACTGTGAATATTACCATTTTAAAGCAACATAAAGAGATATAAATGTATGTATGCCTCTTTTTCCTTTTTTAGAATACATTCCTAGTAACTCTAACTCTAACCTCTACAATTATTTCCTTAGCAAGAGGTCATCTAGGTAGGTACCACCCCAATACCAGATATTCTGCCGCAAAGCAGTAGTGTGTAAACATTACTGTATTCCGGTTTGAAGGGTACTGCAGCTAGCGAAATTACAGGGCTGTTGAGACTAACCATCCAGTCTCGAAGTAACGAGCTACAAAGCAATGCCTTGAACTTTGTTTTGCTACTCAATACTCTGTGTATCGCTGCAATGATCATGGACTGGCTAAACATTCATATATTGGAATCGATCAACCATAACTAAACTGGTTTTTTGGTATATAAAAACACCAAGAGAAAACCTCTACAATTCTGCCTTCAGAATAAAATAATGGGATTAAGTAAATCCTTTGGTTCGATCTTCCCAACCGGACGAAAGCTTTCTGAAAACTTCTTCCAGTGTGGCTGTAAAAAGTTTTGGGAACATTTTTACGTATTTTTTTAAAATTTGTGTGTGTTGTTTGTTGTTTTTCGTAGTAGTAACTAGTGTATTATAAAAAAAAAAAATTTAAAAAAAAGGACCTACCAATCAGTATCGGGCCAGCGCAGTGGAATATGGTCCATTCATCCTTCAAGGGTCGTCATATACTTACGGACGACAGTGAGATGTCATACGTTGAGGCATGATAATGTAAATTAGGTACTCAATGGCCGGAAAGCTAATACAACAGCCACAGCAGCATTATCACCGTCAACAAAGTCCGAGCTCCCGTCTCAAATTCCCCGAACGGTTATCAGCAGGCGTTTTATCGTTCCTCCTTATCATTACAGTAATTTTACTGTTCACTCACTGTTTTAATTGGTACGGAAGCAAATTGGCACGTACGTGAATGCCTATCGATTTATCTTCGGATAGGTGTCGGTATGTGCAGCAGATTTCAATAAGTTGATTGAAGTGTCTGCGACTGAAAATTGCGTCGGTGTGGTTGAAAATTATACTTACCTATATGGAATAAGGGGAACTGGAATTTAACAACTTTCAAGTGTGGTTAGCTGTTAGATGCTTTAACTTAAGGGTGTTAGATAGATGGACGAGTTAGATACTCGATTTTTGAAAACGTTTTGTCTTTGACTATACCTTGATCATACTCACGTTTGTTTAGGTCGAATACTCTGACTATAGTTCCAGAGATCTTTTTAAGGAGTTAAAGCAGTGTAAGGCGCGCGCGGCCTCATCTTGCCACAGATGTCAGGAAAAAAGGCAGATAGTGTTCTTTCATCAAACGCAGTTAAATCAGCTGTGTGCATGACATGTTTAGGTTTTGTGTTTCAAGTAGTAAATTATCGATATTCGGCAAAATAATAAAACTTACTTCTGAGCTGTTTTTGCATCCTTTGAACACACAATACGGGACAACTGTTACAGTGAACTAAGTTAGGTGTTTTTTATGGTTGACAGGCTAATTATTTGACCATAGCACACCTGATGTTTAGTGACAGTGTACTCGAAGATGGTAAACACACCTAGCCTGGAATGGAACTGGCTCTCAAGTGAGATTACCGGAACACACGGCTAGGTGCTTGGCGACAAATTTTCAACATGAGAATGGTAGGTAGCCAGTCGAGTACTAGAAAGTACCCTACCACCACGCTATGGTTTCCTCACAATGTTTTCATTCACCGGCAGCTCAAGCTCATTGTTGGGGTTTGAACCAACTGCCTTCGGCGTGTGAAGCGAACGCGCTTACAATTGGGCTATCATCACCAAAAAAAATAAAAATATTTCCATAGAAGACTTACGACCGACATGTCGCTCAGCTGCGAACTGAGCGCGAAAACGTATTACCTACTTGAATATTTATTGCTAGCTGTGCCCCGTGGTTTCACTTGCGTTAGTCCAGATCCCGTGGGAATGTCGGGATAAAAATTAGCCTATGTTAATCAGGGATAATGTAGCTTTCTAGCAATGAAAGATTTTTTGAAATCGTGTGAGTAGTTTTGGAGCCTATTCAATGCAAACAAACAAAAAAATCTTTCCTCTTTATAATATTAGTATAGATTACTTAACTTTTCGCCAGTCTCATGTTCCGTGCGGGGCGTCTGGGCCTTAGTCTGTGGTAAGTGCGAAGTCTCCGAATGTACCCGAAACTATAGTCGGAGTACCTATCCGAATTCATATAACGAACGTGAGTAATATTGTATAAATAAAACATAAATGTACCACCATATGTATGTTCACAGAACATACGACGCTTATATCCTACTTATGAGTCATAGGCCGTTTGTATTGCTCAAAATTTCCATAAACTATACACGAATATATTACACAGAGCTGGAATGTTTGTCAATATAATCGAATGAATCATTGGTTTTCTAACCGCAGTTGCTTAAGCTGCGGTCGGCGAAAGAATAGTGAAAGTTGTCATAATGAATTCGTAATTATGTGGTTAAAGTAATAAGGCAATAATAGTATATAAATTCAATAGCAGATAGACAAACTCTTTATTTACTCTTCTTTACACCAAAGATTGAATCTCTACATATTATAAAACAAAGTCGCTTTCGATTAGATCTTTTAAACTACGCAACGGATTTTAATGCGGTTTCCATTAATAGACGGAGTGTTTATTTTTATTCAAGAGGAAGGTTTATATGTATAATACATGCATATGCACCACATTAGTGTCTACATTGCACCTAAGAGTTAATTGAACTAAGAGTTTAAAGTGACTGACTATTATTGAGTGGTTTTGATTGATATATTAACTGTCAGTCTGTCGCTAGTATATTTCCAATTTTATTTATAACTAACTGCATCTAGCGGTGTTACCCGCCTAACCAGTATGTTAATCCGAGGTATCAGCTACCACCATACCTGCCTGCATATTGACAGCCCTGTTTGCTCATTGGTAGAATATCTGCCTTAAGAGCTGTAGGGCGTGGGTTCGATTCCCACTTAGGACAAACATTTCGTGGTATAAACAAAATGTTTGTTCTGTGTCTGGGTGACTGCCATAGTACCTACAAGCTTTGCTTAGTTTGGGGTCAGATGGCACTGTGTGTAATGTCCTACGATATTCTTTTTTAATACCAAATTTCATCAAAATTGATCCAGCCGTTTTAGCGTGAAGAAGTAACAAACATACAAAAACATTTGCACACTCAGAAACTTTTGCCTTTATAATATGAGTGTGATCATTTTATCAACCACACACTGCTGCGTCTCTATAGATGTTTTCACATTTAATTTAATCGCGTAAATAAACTTGAAATTATACGTAGTACTATAAATACATAGACATGTTGCTGTTTTGATTCCCGCAACGTCCATTCACGGTTCCAATAACACGTGGTAAAATAACCATAAATAAACTTAGTTCTAGGAATTCAACCAACTCGGCGCGGCGTTCTAAGCTCGCCTACTATCAAAGATAAACATTACTATATAAATCTATAGGTTTGTTTTACGATATTACAATTCACGGACCAACGCAAAGGACACGAGAATTAGGTCGTTAAAAAGAATATGTATCCGACTTAAAGATAATAATAAAATTTAATTACTTAACCACAACGGAACAGTAATTTGTTATCATTAATTAAATGTTTATTAATTAGGTAATTATTTGTTTTGATAAAAGTAGGTACCTACCTATTTATTTTAAGTCTGTTTTAGACTAACACTGGCCATTATATCAATCCTACTAATATTATAAATGTGAAAGTTTGTATGTTTGGATATTTGTTACTCAAGCATGCAAAAACGGCTTAATGGATTTGGATGAAATTTGGCATACATATAGTTTTTTACGTGGAATGACAAGTAGGATACTTTTTATCACGGAAAAATGGTAGACTCCTGTGGCATTATCAAAAAATTAACTACAGGGCGTATCCACTTAAAATTTAGTTTAGATGTGTGGAACATTATTCCAGAAGTAAATCGCAAGTTTCGTGATGGATGTAACTATTGCTTTTTTTGTTAGGTAGGTACTTACACTGGTTTAATTTCTCTCTGAATCCAATTCATAAGTCAACAAGTGCAAGCTTGTGAGTATTTTAATTTATTCAAGCTTAATTGATGTAAATAGTTCTGTTCTAAGTGAGATGGTACGATGAATTTCGTATAACATAATACATCTTTCTTTTTTTAAACATCAAACAAATTGCAATCGATTTCATGGTTGTTCAAAGTTAACATATTTTCTGGTTGTTAAGAGTTAACGCATTGCCGTGGCCATTACAGCGGGTCCCAAAACTTTGAATAACAAAAGTAAGTTCCAGACATCGCTGTTTTGGCATTCATAGACAATGCTTAGTCTTCTTCGTAGATTTCCTTAGCAGGAAGTCGTCTAGGTAGGTACCACCGCAGTACCAGCTATTCTGTCACCAAGCAGTAGTGTTTAATCATTACTGTGTTCCGATTTGAAGGGTACTGCAGGTAGCAAAATTCGAGGCTGTTGAGACTAACCATCGAAAGTCTTAAAGTAATGAGCGCCAAAGCAGCGATGCCGGACTTTGTTTTACTACTCAAAGTTATGTGTATCGCAAAGGTCATGTTATCTCTCGCCATCAATAGAGCGTATCATTCGTCTTTTACATAAATTAAAAAAAACAATAGTTCTGTAAACTCAATTTTCTGAATCCACTTTTTTCAATTACACTTACACTTTCAAATACGTTATGTTTCACTCAAACTATCATAGGATGTCCATTACAACGTTTTTCTTAAACATGATATCTAAACAATTAAGAAGTAATTTACTTATCGGTTTTCTTAAACGTGACCTACTGCTACTTCATTTTACTAATTTATAGTTCGGAAATGGAATCGAACAAAATTTGTAACAAATGAAAGATTAAGTTAATTTAGAGTATTTCGTTCTCACATTCTTACCAGGTATAGTAAGGCTGAAAATATTTGTTTAACAAATTAAGCAAGACGTACTAAATCTTTGGATCAACAATGACTCATATTGTCATAGTTCGTAATAGGTACAATACGTGGCACGTCACTGCAACCGGTTCTGTAACTGGCCTTTTTGACTCACCAATGGGGTCCTGTTTTAATCCACAGTTGTGGATAGGGCGATAGAAAAGGGTTGCATAATCGATACGCAGGTTTAAAAAGGGACGATTAAAATTCGCCGGACAGTTTTTTGGCGTCGGTAATGAAAAATCTGTTTAGTTTCCGATTAAATAGAATATAGTAATACAATTTAATAAAGACTAATTTTGAGGGCGTTTGACAGATTTCAATCTATTAAATGTGTTTTACTGTCCTTTTATAATAACTTGAAAAGTCTTTGAATTTATGTTTGTAGAATTGGTCTTATAGTAAAAACAAATAACTGACTTTTTTATGTAAATGCAATAAGAAGAACGAGACGCTTTCCTAATGGTAAAAGATAACGCCTGTCCATGACCATTGCAGCAATACACAGAACTTTGAATACAAAACAAAGTCCGCCCTGGACTTTGTTTTGATCGCTGCTTTGGCGCTCATTACTTTGAGACTTTCGATGGTTAGTCTCAACAGCCCAGTTATATCGCTAGCTGTACCTTTCAAACTGGATCACAGTAATGTTCACACACTACTGCTTGGCGGAAGAATATCTAGTACTACGGTGGTACCTACCTAGACGATGTCCTGCTCAACCAAATAAAAAATTAAATCGACGTAGCCAGTCTTTTAAGTAAATATTGCAGTAATTTTCTCGTTCAAAGAAACTGCGAGCTATTAAAACCATTAAGCTTCCAAAAGTTTGGATCATTAGCCAAAAAATGGCATGCAAAAAAGCCTCTGAAGTGTTAAAATGAAAGCTCTTAAAACTTCGAGGTACCAGGCTCGCATGATCGTCCAAGAGGTTCTTTCATTTCTCTCATCTCACTCACACAGATGCGTCTTACTGTTACCTTCATAAACGTATAGGTAGTATGTCAGTTCGTATGAAAGACTTCGGTGGGTCAACACACTGTGACTCACAGTACAGGGGCATGAAAGGTGAGGGGAACTGAGAAGTTCACGGTTTACTACCTATTGAAAAGTGTAACGTAAAAGTACGCATGTAGAATGGATTTTGATGGCACTTAGCTGATTTTATAAATTTTGCGACATTTCATAGTGTTTAAGAAAAATCGTCCTATCCTTTTGACCATCTATTTTTTTTTTAAGACAGATTATACTGGAATTTACTTAGTTTACTTATTTTCCGTGGTGGTGCCGGCGTAAGAATTGACCCTCTCTACCCGTGGTTGCCGTAAGAGTCGGCTAAGGGATGTAATCCGGATGATGGGCAGCAGCGTCTTCCTTGAACAATCACACTTAACTGCATTCGCCAACCCGCCTGCCAAGCGAGGCGAGTATAAGCGAAACCCCCCCAGGAGGTACCATAAAACTAAGGCAACAAATATCTACCATCATCATTAGAATTAAAATTAAAACAATAATCAACATTGAAATCAAAATTATCATCAAATAAACATCGATTTGTTCGCTTGGTAGGCAATATCTTACAATAAAAGGCAAATAAACAGAATATGCCTTATAAACAAATATATCATGTTTTGCTTGAATCAGATTCAATGCTCGACCACAAAATGTGACGTCAGCAACAGCGACCTACAAATCGTAGTACTTATCCTCAAAGCCCAGTCTAACTAATGCGTGTGCCAGCATAAATTTGCCTTTTATGAAGTTCTATTAAAATGATATGATGTTTATATAATCTAACGGCTATCATTTTACAGACACGGAATTCTATTTAATTTTCTGTATATTTATGCTTCACTAGCTGCGCCCTGCGGTGTTACCCGCTGTTCTCACGTGAACATCAGCTACCTCAATACCAAATTTCATCAAAATTGGTAGCCGTTTGACCGTGAAAAAGGAACAAACACACTCACAAACTTTCGCCTATCCTTATCCCAAATAAATGTGTCGGGGTAACAGCTAATTAAGTATAATATATGTCTTCAAATCCAGTTTAAACAGATTTCTGTTAGGTAAGAGTTATTCTTCCTAGACAATATCTCTGCTTAATATGAGATAGGGTGTAGTCAAACGCAAACCTTTTTAGAATAAAATAAACAGCCTGCGAGATTACTATGATGACATATTACAAGCAATTAAATTAAAAATTTAAAAACCCCTACACAATTAACCAGACATAGCTAAGAACCGCAAGGAAACTGGCTTTCAAATGAAATAAAACCGCATCGAAATCGGTCCATCCGTCTGAGAGCTACGATGCCACATACAAACACACACATACACAGACAGACAGTCATCGACGTCAAACTTATAACAACCCTCTTTTTGCGTCGGGGGTTAAAAATACAATTGATTGAAACGTGCGTTACTTCGGAAGTGTAAGTTCAAATCTGAATTCTAAATATTGAAAGCTATTTATAACCAAAATCGTTTTAACGAGGACTGCAACTTTAACTCTTAATGCAATATTAGCATGGATAAGGTTTCTAGGAATGTCTATGTTTGGAGTGGCGTCATTCCGGAAACAGTGCACGTGTGCTGGTCAACTTTGGTTCACATGTACGCTACATGTAGGGTTGTCTGCGGATTCAATAAAAAAGTTGATTCAAAATTTCCTAATAGATTCAACAAATTTTGCAATAGAGCATCCCTTAACAAGCTCAATTAACAAAATATAAAAAAACCGGCCAAGTGCGAGTCGGACTCGTGCACGTAGGGTTCCGTACCATTAAATATTAAAAAGGCAAAAAAATCGTGTTTGTTGTATGAGAAAATATTTATTTTATTTTGTTTTTAATATTTGTTGTTATAGCGGCAACAGAAATACATAATTTGTCAAAATTTCAACTGTCTAGCTTCGCGGTTCTTGAGATACAGCCTGGTGACAGACAGACGGACGGACAGGCAGACAGCGGAGTCTTAGTAATAGGGTCCCGTTTTTACCCTTTGGGTACGGAACCCTTTAATGTACCTATAGAAGGACTATGTAAAGATTCTAACGATGCCTTATACTTCCAAATCTGTTAAGGTATTTTAAAATTACAATGGAATAAAATAACTCACAAACATACATAAACCCTGAAAAAATTTCACTCCTTTTTTGGACAGTCGTGTAAAAATAGAGAGAATAAAGAGACTTTTGAAATGATATCTTGAATCCAGTTAAATCACAATATGTTCTTTGGGCAGATTCACGCTGTTCTTCAGTTCTGTTACTTTGTCCTTTTTTACTATTGCTTCTTTTTTTTTTCAATTTAACACCTTACTCTTCTTTTTTCGGCATCGGCACAGCACGTTTTCTTTCTTCTTCATTCCTGTCCCAATTTTTATTATGAAAGAGCAAATATTCAAGTGTAGGTATCTCTTTTATATACATACCTATATCTCTTTATCTTTACACCTTTTGCTACCCCATTCAACAATCGCTTTCAGTACCATGTACTTATTGTAACATACTTTAATTTCGTATTGGTAACCGTTAGTCTCTTATCGAATCAGTTAAACCTGCCTGATTTAGAAGAACCACGCCTTTTTAGTTGTTTATTGGCATTTGGTTACTGGTAAGTGGCGAGTTATGTGGGTCTGGTTTGCAAGTGATATTTATAACTTTTAACTCTACCATGCTCACTTGTTTATCATCGAAAGTTACTTTGAGAAAATTAACTTTTAAGTCCTCTTTTGTTTCTCAGTAATTTTCATACTTTACATTAAATAGGGTTCAATCGAAGCCGTGTAAAGGAGGTTGAAGGCAAGAAATATTAACTCCACGAGTTACTCCTCCATTAAGTTCTGTTCTTATTCTATTACCTATATCTTATTTTATACCATTCTATTTTTTTTACTATATTCTTTGTTCCCCCTTGCTCTTAATTTAGGCTTGTAGATGGGTTACATCTATTTGCTCAAATTAAAATTAGTTGCTCAAATTCATTCAAAATTACTTTGCCAAATATGTTTCTTAACAATAATGATTCATGGATACTTTTTCGTAGTTTATTAAATCATATCAAACGTACAATCTCTGTGAAGGAGTATTAACATTTTACTATCCAATGAATACCATTGTGGTCTATAGAGATAAACGTAAATGCCGTTCACAATAAATACGTATTTTACTACGGTTTAGTCCCATCCCACACAAAGAAAATCAAATGCATTAAAACTATATGATAATGGTTTCCTAGTTTTATTGCTCATTTAACCGTCATCGAATGATTCTTTTATTTATATTTAATGAATATCGGCATTAGTTTTACGGTTCAGTCCCTTCGACCGCAGATTATTTATTTACGCGTAAGAAATTTTTATTTTATTTACCTACATACTCAGCCGAGGCAATTACAACAACGTTCGTCACGCATAATTACAATTGAGTGGTCCATCATCCCTTTGTCATCATTTCTTGGTATAGTAATTGGCATTGGGAATACAATTGACAGATATACAGTCTGATGAAGCATTGAAGCTACATGGTTTTAACTGAATCTCATCGTATTAGAACTTAAAGTTTTATCATTCATTTAATCTTTGCATTCTCGGGTGTCGCCGGGACACTGGAGAGACACTTCAACCTACAAGAGGCGAATACTAAAAAGAAATACCTATTGTGTGAATGAAATATGCATTATTTTTACATGAGAACTTTTGGTGGAATCGTGGACTGGTTTATGGAATGAGATAAATAACATCATCTGCCTATTTTGACTATATTTTTATATACATATATGTAACGCTCTTAAACAGAAGTGGAGGTGGGAAGGACATAGGAAGATGCACAGACAAAAGATGGATTCTACAAACAGCTATATGGGAAGGACCAACAGGAGAAAGGAGAAGAGGGCGTCCTAGGAAAAGGTGGATAGATGACATAAAAGCTATAACAGGAAACGAATGGAGAAAGAAAGCTATGGACAGAGAGGACTGGAACAAGCTGGAGGAGGCCTATACCCAAGAAGGGGTTCCGTAAACCATATTTTATTTTAATTCAAGTCTAATTTAAAAAACGAGTGATGTAATTATTTAATTTAAAATGCATGTAATAATTTTTGAGATTGGAAATAAAATGGGCTTTATTATTTATCTTTACTCTTTAGAGATCTCTCGTTTCCGAGGTAACATCGCTGTTTATGCGGACTTTTGTTATTATATGCATGTTTTATACATATAAACCTTCCTCTTGACTGTCTATTGATGGAAACCGCATTAAAACCCGTTGCATAGTTTAAAGATCTAAGTGTACAGATGGCGGTTAGCGATTTTTATACTATGTAGAGATGTTCGTGTCAGATCTATTTTGCTGTTCATTGGCACGTGGTGGAAAAGAAAAAAGTTGCGCACAAGAGTTGTAAAAAAAAGTATCACACATGTGTGTTGATTCACGATTTTATTACGCCAGCAGAAAAGAAATTGGTAACAATAGCGCAGTAAGGAGTTACGTAAACCGTAACACGCAACCCCGCGCATGATCTAAATTAATTCGACAACTGGAAATACTTATCTGAAATGTTCGCCGAATCATGTAACGCAACAATGAATTTTTCTCTAAGAAATTATTTATTAGTTTACATATAGGAATATTTTTCACACAGCGCCATCTAGCCTCAATCTATTGAAATCAGATAGCTGATAAAATACTTAATATACTTTTTTAGGGCAAAAAACGGAACCGGATATATAATTAATAGAAAAGAAATAATTTCTGTTGTAAGAAATGTTTAATAAAAGTTGATTTTTACACTAAAATCTGTAGTTTAAATTTGATTTTATAACATAATTTCAAAGACGCGGGATTGAGTAATCCCGCATATCAATCCCGCGGGATTGAATGAGCTGTGAGATTGCAATCCCTAATTTCACTATTTCGGACATCCCTGCATTCTCTCCACTTTCATATAGTCTATCTAAAACTTCTTAAATCTATGTATTGATTATTCTTTAGGTAAATGTACCTACACCTTTATGACTAGCCTTGATCTTTTATAAAGAAACTTTCCACATTTTGCATTTCCGTTTTACAAAGGTCGTATGTTTCAAGCAAGATCACGTAGACTTGTACTCTACGTGAGATTTTCTTCAAAACAATAAAATATGTATACCTACCTACATATATTGTCCACTTGTGACGATATGTATATTCGTGTCATATTAATTCTGAAATGCAAAATCGGCGAATAGCAGACATTGCAAAATTTAATTTGTCGGTGGTTTTAATCATCATCATTATCATCCTTGACTTCCATAAAGACCTGTTGGAAGCGACTCGCATCCAGCGCGTTCCTGCGGTCTTTATGAGGTCGTCTGTCCACCTTGTAGGTGGACGTCTTACGCTGCGCTTGCCGGTCCGTGGTCTCCACTCCAGAACTTTGCAGCCCCATCGGCCATCAGTTCTGCGTGCTATGTGTCCTGCCCACTACCACATCAACTTGCTAATCCGCTGGGTGGTTTTAATCTGTTACATATTTTGTTGTCAGATTAGTTTATTTGGTGGTAGATCTCGTTTAGCAGGAGGTCGTCTAGGTACGTACCACCACAGTGCCAGATATTCTGCCTCCAAGCAGTAGTGTGTAATCATTACTGTGCTCCGGTTTGAAGGGTACTGCAGCTAGCGAAATTACAGGGCTGTTGAGACTTACCATTGAAAGTCAGTAATGAGTGCCAAAAAGCGATGCTTTGGACATAGCTACTCAAAGTTTTGTCTATCACTGCAATGATCTTGGACAGACGTTAGCTCTTACCATCAGGAGATCGCGTCGTTCATCTCCTTACTTTTGTATTAAAAATTAAAAGAATAGGTATTGCTTTAGCCATCTAAAAGTCGAGAAAGTATTTTTTATGTGAAATCGATTTTATTTTTACATAAAAAAGCCTTCCTCTGCACTTTTAATATCAACTTTAATTATTTAATTGTTCATCGCTACCATCTTGGTCTATACCGATCATTCCCATGAACCTTACACCACTTGTCTCCACCTTCCGTTACTACACCACCTGTTCATGCGAACTTTCCAGACCCTATTCATTGGTGGCGACCGCTCCTTCCCATGCTCTGCTTCCCATTGCCATTGTTCTAATGTCAGCCACCTGACCTTTGACGCGTGACAGATCGTGATACTGGAAACTTGGAGGCTATCAAGATCTTTATTGGGAAATAGTTATTTTTTTTATGGTTGACAGGCTAGGTGTTTTACCACAGCTCACCCGATTTTCGAAGATGGTAAAACACAACTAGCCTGGAATGGAACTGGCTGTTAAATTAGGCTGCCGGATCACACTGAAATTGAAAGTCTGCCGCCAGCAGTGTACTAAAAAAGTACCTTACCACCATGCTATGGTTTCCTCACGATGTTTTCCTTTATCGCCAGCTCAAGCTCATTGTTGGGGTTTAAACCCACGCCCTTCGGCGTGCGAACCGACCGCGCTAACCACTGAGCTTAGCATTGCTGCAGTTTGTACCATGATTAAAATTAAATGTGGTAGCATTAAGTTTTATGCACGTAGGATAAGTAGTGAAATAGGGCCTTACCCAACCTTCTCACAGTATGAAGAGACCTGAAATAAATAGATTTAAATTTAATACAACTATACAAGATATAGGTTGATGGTGCCGAGGCATGGACACTTACAGATGAGGCTGTGCATAAAATGCAAGTGGCACAGAGAAGCCGCGAACTGGGAGCGTTGGTCGTCCACCAGCTCGTTGGGTAGACGACATAATAAAAATTGCGTATCGAATCTGGACAAGATTGGCACAAGACCAGGATGAATGGCGTACAAGAAGAGAGGTCTATGCTCAGCAGGATTATGGGCTGATGATGATGATGATACAGGTTAATGACCAAGACTAATATGTGTGTTCTACATATACGTATTTTGAAATTACATACCTACCTGCATACTTGAGTAAGGGACAGTTCCCTGGACATCCATTAAAGTGCCATTACCATGCCGGTCTAGTTTATATACTCTATTATAATAAAGAGGCAATGTCCACAAAGCCGGAGGTCGGATCTTCGTACGGCAGTCCACTTACGAGCGTCCGGTGTCCTACCTATGTGACATAGATATAGGTACGATCAAAATACATATATGTAGTTTGAGAAACGTTTAGCGTATCTCTCTCTACATAGTATGATATGAAGTCGCTTCCTGTCGTCTGTATGCTTAAAATCTTTTAAACTACGCAACGGATTTTAATGCGGTTTCCGTCAATAGACAGAGTGATTCAAAAGGAAGGTTTATATGTATGATACATGCATATGCACCACATTAGTATCTACATTGCACCCGTACGAAGCCGGGGCGAGTTGCTGGTGTCAAAATAAATGTAGAAAGATTATTTCTATGCAACCATTCTATGAAACATTGAAACTGGCAAAATGCACAGAGTGCGATGCCGTGAAGAAGGAAAAAACCGTGTCGATAGACTTCTCGTATGTCAAAAATTCGATTAGAATGTGGTTAATGCGTTAGGTACGAGTTAAGAGATAAACATCAAGGACTTCCTAACTAAAATTATGGAAAATGTTAGGTCTATCTTTATTTTCTTCGTGACATTCCTGCTTACCGCGAATATACTACACGCTTCGCCTGCCTCTAAGCTATAAAGGTGAAGAAATATCGTTCTACCCTTCTCTGTGGCCCATATGTTATGCCAGAACATAAAACGTATTTACAAGCTTGAACTTCGAACCCTCTATAAGGTTTCCTAATCAGGCCTTAAAGGGGAGAGTCCGCGTTACGCGGTGTAGCTGACTCATGTCTTATCTGGCCATGTTATGTCTGGTTGTGCTCGGATGTTTATAAAACCTGCCATAACTATGTTACTTGTTATGAACTCACATATTCAATTTTCAGACATAACAAATACAATGCCTTCTTGAGAAACATTGCTCTATTTACTTCTTACGTAGGTACATATCCAGCCCCAATTTTTAGGATCACAGTGTTTGTCGAGTCACGACTGAATTTTGTGATAAACTCTGAGATTGTGGAAACGGGCTGCATCTTGTCTTGGAAGAAGCGATGATAAGTTAAATATATTTTTGGTCACAGTGTTGGCGAATCGTTTGTATCTCATGCTGTCCAGAGAACCATCTTTATTACCACCATATAAAGAGACGAAAAAACGTTCGCCAATGTTCATTTGTCCCCAAGCAGTAACTTGGGCCTTTTCTACCTGCTTAGGATTCTCGTAAATGTGTAGTAAGTACACTCTGATTAGAAATTATTGTAAATTATTTGTAGTGGGGAAAAGGGTCGATAATAAATTAATAATAACATAGGAATGTTAAGAAAATGATAAATTATATGAATAAAAAAAAATATATAATAGAAAACTAAGCCTAATGGTTCGTCATTTTACGTATTCGTACGAGTGTTCAAGAACCCGGTCAACTTCGGAGCGCTATTTAAATCAGATAAATTAATAAAATTAAACAAGGTAGTGAAAATTATTAGTTGATAAACTTTCTGTAAGATTGTTCCGATGTTTGAACAGAAAAAAGATAGACCGCCCAAAAGAAAATTTGTTCAAAAATTTTCAGTTATTTTTGTTTATAACTTTTTTATTTTTCATTTAAGATAAAACGTAATGGAATAAAGTTGTAGACAATTTAATTTGCTACGAATAATGTCTCATAAAATTTTCTATAGGGTTGCTAATTTATGAGATACAGCGCGAAAACCCTTTGCACCCCTTTTTCCAAGATTGCGGCCGGGGGACAAGGATGGTGACCCCACAAACTTAAACTTAAGCTTAAACTAATCCCCCCTACACAACAAAAAAATATAATTGCGTCCTCTGAAAAATGCACGCTAAGGCCTAAAAAATGTAACATTTCAATGGTGATATTGAAAATTTTTCTCTACTTTACCTATTCTATCAGACAACATCTAGCCTACTCTCACGCATATCACATAACACATCACATCATCAGCCATAGGACATCCACTGCTGGACATAGGCCTCCTCCTAGGGGGGTTTTGCCAATACTCGCCACGCTTGGCAGGCGGGACGGCAAGCGCAGTTATGTGTGATTGTTTAAGGAAGACGCCGCTGCTCATCTTCCGGATTACATCCATCAGCCGACTCATACGGCAACCACGTGTACCACTGCCACTTCAACTTGCTAATCCGTAGGACTATGTCGGCTACTTTAGTCCGTCTACGGATCTCCTCATTTCTGATTTGATCTCGTAAGGAAACTCCGAGCATAGCCTTCCCTATAGCTCGTTGTGCTACTCTAAATTACTAAGAAGACACATAGTCAGCGCCATAAGTAGTAACACACACTGGTCGAAGACTTTCGACTAGAGGTAATTCGGACGACAAAACGGTGCGCAGTTTTCCAAACGCTTAAAGGTATAGATGTGTCTTATGGAACATTATTCCGGAATATACGGTATCCTTATATTAATCTAGCCAATTAGTACTACGCAATACAATAAGCATCTTCTACATTGAACACGTCCGACCTCGATTATCGTTAAACATCTGTTTGAAGACGATGCAAGCTCCCTCTGCACCTTCGTTTCTAATTAACAACTCGTAATTACCTTCCAGCACGCTATAACTCAAGTATCTAATGGGAAAGAGTACACAAATTAAATGCAGGAATGTGGTTCTGTCATAGCAGATACAGTCTCTGTTATATTGGAGAAACTGGTCTATTACCGTAGTTGGCAATGTAATAGTTTGTCGGTCACTATATCGCCTATTTAGGGTTTTTTTATATTTGACCACAGCTCACCTGATATTAAGTCACGGTGTGGTTGAAGGTGGTAAACACATCTAGACTGGAATAGAACTGGTTCTCAAGTGAGGCAGCCGGAACACACTGCGAGGTGCTTGGCGGCAGATTTTCAACTTGAGGGTGGTGGTCGAGTACTAGAAAATACCCTACCACCATGCTATGGTCTTCTCACGATGTTTTTTGCTAACCGCTTTGACATAAAAGTAAACAATGGATATAGCATAATAATTTAGTACTAATTACGGTAGAAAGGTGCTATGATGAGATTTTTGGTTTAAATCTTGCGTCGGAGTTTTTTTATGTTTGACAAGCTATGTGTTTGACCACAGCTCACTTGATGTTAAGTGACGGTGTGATCAAATGATGCTGTCGGAACATACTGTTAGATACTTGGCGACAGATTTTTAACTTGAGAGTGGTAGCTAGCCAGCCGAGTACTAGAAAATACCCTACCACCACGCTATGATTTTCTTTCACGCACGCAGCTCAAGCTCATTATTGGAGTTTGAACCCACGTCTTTCGGCATGTGAGCCACTGAGCCACCTACGGTTTGCTCAGTAACATGAAATGAATGTTTTTTTATTTTGTAAAAAAAGTACAAGTGAAAATTTTGTTGCTAAATATCTTGAACCGACAAAATACCGCCCCTACCAAGTTTAGAGTCCCTCCGGCTTATCCCGGCTCACCGTCTTAATCCACATACTTACGCGTCACCGTACATCAATGCATCAAGCAGTACCAAACGTGGTATTCGATCAAATACGACGTCTGAGGTCAATGGTCCCCTAATCGCTTCGCCATCGGTGCACGGGTCCTTGAACTTACGTCTGGTACTTTTAGCTTTACATTTAAGGCTAGAAATATCTGCGTCATCCGTACTTATTTGGTGGATATTCCTCATGTACGCATAAAATGCTACTGTAACATGTTTTCCCCGATAGGTACGTTCTGAATAGATATTTTCAAATCCATATACAAAAACATGCCATAAATAAATACCTTATTGGTAAGCGTACCAGGGTTGCCACTCAAAGATTTCATCCCGTACTAGACGGCGGCAAGAAAAACGTACTAAAACATAACAAATAAAGAGAAAGGCACATTAAATTACCCAACATATAATGTTTTTGGGAGGCTTTTGGATAAATAAAAATTTAAAAAAAAATGTTATAATTTTATAATAATAATTTTGTAATAATTTTATAATAATAATTTTGGATAAAATTTAAATAAAAGGACCGTGGCACACAACCACTAGGTACTCCACGGAAAACGGAATAGACCTGTCGGCGGCGTAATAACGTACTAAATCATAATCATACAAAAAAGTTAAAGATATATTAAAACTATAATAGATCCATCTACTTTTCAAAAATCGTATCAGATTCACCAGCGGCGTAATAGCGTACTAATCCATACAAAAAATAGATT
Source organism: Biston stratarius (assembly GCA_950106695.1). Taxonomy (NCBI): domain Eukaryota; kingdom Metazoa; phylum Arthropoda; class Insecta; order Lepidoptera; family Geometridae; genus Biston; species Biston stratarius. Next base: position 4,717,135 of record OX467108.1, read on the forward strand.
GGCAACACTGAAGCGTACTCTAGCTTGGAACACACTAATGCTTAAAATTAGGCAACACGTCGTTAAAAAAAAACTGAAGTAGAAACAAATACACTTACAAACAATGGCATTAATAAATGAATCGGTTTATTCAACGCATCCGTGTTCCATCGCATCGGCCTTGATGACGGTCAAACGTATGCAAACCTATTATTCATAAAAATTCTATAGTATATTTCATACAATTATTTTAGCCATTATAAGCGTTCTTATAAACTACCCATCACTAAAACAGGAGTATATAACAAAGGATGTTATTGAATCTGCTGTCCGCTTGTGATTCACCCTGTATGTGACTCAGTGATAATAATTATGCTATTTACCTACATACGATTTATGTACCACGGCGTCTTCTAGGTAAGGACTGCATCTTCGCTTAACATCAACCGGAATGGACGTCAAACGCTACCCTATTTAATAAAAGTCTGACTGACAATTCCACTAATATTAGGATTTTATTCAATGTTTGGAATTTCTTGGCGTGAATAATAAAGGTTATCTTATCTTACGTAACTTTATAGGGATCATTGGCATAAGTGTAAATAATAACTTGGTATTTCCTTTTGTGCCTTTTGTTCTAGAAATAAGGAAGACAAATTGCGAAGTTTTGATGTTGAGTTATTATGGGAACACGTATGTACCTATTGTAATAAAGTCGATACATCGGGGAGGGTGCTAATCATGACGTTCTTGTGTTGCAATTTATGGACATCATCATCATTATCATCACCGGCTTTTTGTAGTCCACTGCTGACATAGGCCTCTCCCAAGACACACCACTCAGTCCGGTCTTCAGCTTTTCGCTTCCATCCACCGCCAGCTATCTTACGCATATCGTCACTCCATCGAGTCTCAGAGCGTCCTAAGCTACGTTTGCCAATTCGCGGTCTCCACTGTAGAACACGTCTATCGCAGCGGTTATCGATCCTGCGATGGATATGTCCAGCCCTCGCCACTTCAGCTTGCTTATACGCTGAGCTATGTCTGTGACTAGTTCTCTGGCGAATTACTTCGTTCCTGACACAATCCCTTAGAAAATACCAAGCATAGCTCTTTCCGTAGCTCGCTGAGCGACTTTGAACTTGTGGACCATTCCCGCTGTGAATAGGTATCCGCGTTTCGGCTTCGTAGGTCATGACTGGAATGCACTGGTTAAAGACTGGCTACAATCACTACTCTCTCCAAAAACTGCCTACTTAGTTATATTATTGTTTTTTTTTTTACTGACAGGCTAGGTGTTTGGTCGCAGCTCGTCTGATGTTAAGTGACACACCGTCACTTAATATCACATCAAAGATGATAAAGCACACCTTACCTGGAATAGAACTGGCTCCCAAGTGAGATTGCCAGAACACACTGTTAGATATTTAGCGGCAGATTTTCAACTTCCAGCCGAGTACTTGAAAATACCCTTCCACCATGCATGATTCGAATTATACTCTTTACTTTTATAGCTCTGTTTTATATAGATACTCGTATGTCATGGGGCCGTTCAAGTTTTACGTAAGCACCAAAGGGGGAGTCTTTACTTTGCTTACTTTTGACAACATTGGGGATGAGGCGATCTGAATGGTGATAATATCAGCAAAGTCGTATAAATTATGCTGATTGTTTGGTTTCCTTGTTATCGACACACCACGTTTTAGCGAAATGGCTGCTAATTAAACCAATATTTACTTAAGCATAGAAGAGGGAAGTAAGAGCTTTGCTTACTTTTGCTGACAAGGGGGAGGGAGGGGTTAATAATTACTAAAATTCTGCTTACGTAATACTTGAATGGTCCCTATGCCTTAGTCCCGTGTTTAGAGTCCAAGTGCGACCAACAGATATTTCTAATAAAATAAACGTTTAAATAGAATAAAACAGCTGTACATACCGTACTATCTACGTATGTGTGTTATCAAGGTACGATTACAATGATTACGCGCTTACAAAGAAATGTGTTAAAAAAATTGTAATCGAAAAAAAAAAAAACAATACCTGAAGTGTTGCAATCAATAATAAGGTTGCTCATAAATGTTCCTGGATATGAATCGACCGCACGCCCTACAGCAGGGGTTCCCAAACTTATTTTGTCTACTGCCCACTTTGAGAATAAATATTTTTTTAGCGCTCCCATTTTTTCACCTATTTAAAGCTATGTTTGAGCAATCTCTTAACTAATATTAGTTGATATTCACAAGTTGTAGTTGAGAGTCGAGAGCTCATGCAGTCGGTGTCTAAGAGGCCTCCTAGCTAAATTAAATTACTAATCACCCCCCAAGCCTCTACACAACGCCCCCATTTTTTTCTGGGTCTCTTACCCAGCCCCCCTTTCGGCCTGCAGCGCCCACAAGGAGGCGTTATCGCCCACTTTGGGAAAGGCTGTCCTACAGCTTAGGAAACAGAGGTAGTACCATATGCGCTCACAGGGCAGTCCGATTGTTATTGGTCCAATAGGACTTGTAAGAGCTATTACAAAATTGAAATATTTATCATTACGTTTAATATCTATTCAATTGCAACAATCTAGAAATACTGTTCGTGTGCGTCAATTACGATACGATAAGATAACATTCTGTCTTATTAATGTCGTACGGTATTTCCGATTATGTCTCTTAAAATTAGACATCTAATATTAATGACGTGGTTGTTATTTCTATGTACACGAATTTAAATACGAGACTGCAGAATTTCACGTAGTGAGTTAGCCGTTTAGTATGACACCAAGTCATCACCGAAACAAAGCTGGAAAGCTGACTGGAGACTTTCATGTAGTGAGATAGCCGCTTGTTATATTAGAATATTCATCGCCGAAACAATGCTGGAAATATCGACTGGAGACTTTTTACATAGTGAGATAGCCGCTTAGTATTGCACCAAATCATCGCCGAAACAAAGCTGGAAAAGTCGACTGCAGACTTTCACGTATATAGTGAGATAGCCGCTTAGTATTGCAACAAATCATCGCCGGAACAAAGCTGGAAAAGTTGACTGGAGACTTTCATGTAGTGAGATAGCCACTTAGTATGACACCATATCATCGCCGAAACAAAGCTGGAAAGTCGACTGGAGACTTTTACATAGTGAGATAGCCGCTTAGTACCTATTGCACCAAACCATCGCCGAAACAAAGCTGGAAAAGTCGACTGGCGACTTTCACGTAGTGTGATAGCCGCTTAGTATGACACCAAATCATCGCCGAAACACAGCTAGAAAAATCGACTTGGAGACTTTTTCCAGTTACGTACCAGATTCCTTAGGGCTACCGAATGAAACGACAGATAAATGCTTTAGTAATGTTTGATAGAGCTATTTATTATAATAGATATGGTCTATTTATTATAATAGATATGGTCTAATCATTCTAAATAACATAACTGTGTTTTAAAATATGTCGAGTAATAATATTAATTAATTGGGTGATTAAAATATACTTAGCCCAAAAGGAGACAAGATTTGGTCAAGAGTCAAATGTATAATTTATTGTCTCGATAACAGCTAGACTTAAAATTTAAAATCCCACTTTAAATACCGATTTTATAAGAAATCGAGAATTCTTATCAGTCACAGATTCGACAAACGTTATCTGCAAGATAAGTCAACTGGTCAATATTTTCTTTTCTATGTATTGTTAAGTGAGCGTTATTCGTTCTTTCTTTTCTTGAACATACACGATGTTCGATTTAATTAGGTAACCTACTTTAAAATAAATGGCAATATAAGTAACCCGCCCCGGCGGGTCGCTGGTTTTTATTCGCACGGGTCAATTTATTTAGGCGGCTTGAATACAAAACATTAGTTTCACAAAAGAAATTACAATAGCTTTCTTGGTATAAACATATCTACAAATTAACTTCGGTTTCTTAGAGTTGGAGATGTGTAAATAGAATATCCAAGTCGGCCCTGTTTTTACTAGCCCACTGCTGGGCGCTGGCTTCTTCTCATTGTGAGAAGGTTAAGACTTAGTCCACCACTGGCCGAATAAGGATTGACAGTCTTCACATATCTCTGAGAACTATTTTTTATGAACTCTCTTACATATAAATCTCCTCACAATGTTTTCCATCACCGTTTGAAGTTAGCGACAATACGCACATAACTCAGAAAAGACAGAGGTGCGTGCCGTGGGATTCGAACCCAGGTCCTGCAGATTAGAAACTAGACGGTCTCTTAACTAGGCTGTCAAAACTTTTAACGAGAATATACTTACCTACATATGCATAGTGCAAGTAAATCAAAAAATTCTAGGAATAAAATCTTATAAGCGCTTGTCAGGTAAAGTTTAATAATAATTATAACGGAATAAATGTTAAAAATACTAGGTACTTTAATAAAATCATTGGAATTATGTGTAATCACAATTTAAACGACAAATTTACACGTCTTATAAAAATTTGTATCTATTTATCAATGACTCTTTTATCGTCTAGCAATTCAGCTTACACTAACAATAAGTCAATTTCCCTTATAATAAATAAAAACATTTTACGCTACCTTACCCAACTACGCAAAAAGGAGGGTCATGTTCTTAACAGTAAAAAAAAATATTGTTAGTCATTACACAACGCTATCTGACCCCAAACTAAGCAAAGTTTGTGGTGTGGAAGTAAGATAACTGATAGAATACATAAATACTTTTTTTTAATACCCAGACCAAACATTTATCGTCACATAAATGTTCGTTCTAATGGGAATCGAACCCACGCCCAACATCAACAGATATACCTACTACAAATAAGCCAACATGGCTGTCAACTGTCTGAATAATAATCAAAGAAGTTTCATAAGATACATTTTAGTTTTCCAACGGTATAAGCTTAATATCCCATTACTCTCCTTCTACAATTGTCTCACCTGACGCGAAATGACAAATGTGGCAAACAAAATGGGTACACAACAAGTGTACCATTTATTTGACCATACATGGCAGTGGCACATGACCTTGCATTTACATTTCGACGGAACCAGACCGCGGCATGTATTTTTTGGATTAATTCATCACAATTAGACAGCAGATATACCTACTCGTAATGTGTTAATTAGGTACCTAAATATGAAGCAAACGTTATGAGATGCAACCGAATTTGTAGATAAAATGATTTACGCTACGTTTTTTCGGGATTAAAAGGAGATGTATGTGTTAATCCAGGGTGTCAGCTACCTGCCTCCCAGGTAGAGTTCCCCAAGATTGAACGAAGCGTGACGTGTTCCCACATATCGTTAATATGACTGGCGGAGCACAAGCTCATCGGGATAGTGTCTGGTAAAGACAAGCGCTATCTGGGCTGCGGACGAGTGCGCAAGCTTTCCCGTGGCCCTAACCAGAGATTCCCACACTAAGCTCCCCCCGGGGCTGGTGGTATCCATTGAGGATTTTCCCTGGGAAAAAATAAATAAAAGAGCGTCAGCTACCTAGTGATAGGAAACGATCTCTCGCTTCCAGCGTTGATACGCTCTATGCTCGGATGCGACAGATCTAGGAGGCGGCAGATTCCTTCTCCAACAAGTGATGTTCTAGAAGGAAACGGCGGAGCTTGAACGAGAGGTCACAACATATCTCCCAATGTGCCGTCATAGAGCCGAGCATCAGAGGAGGATTCACACCCTCCTCCGACCGCCATAACAAATATACCTATATAGAACTATTGTAAGATTTTTTTAGTAACAAATTACTTGCCTGTAACATTATTGTTATTTCTGACCAATATTACTGATTATGTCGTACTATAAAGAGAGTGTTTCTTTCGTTTCATTACTTTTATATTAAAATAAACTCAAGTTAAATCAAATATCTAAAAATATTTATTATCGTAGCGTTAGATGTTATCACGTAATTAATTCGATAATAATAATTGAATCATCGATGAGTAATGTTTTGTGTGGAACGCAAGGTAAACATCCACGAAGCGATTGTTTCTTGTAGTTTACTATTCAACATGTCGTGTCGGCATAAGTAGATTTATTACGTTATCCTTGGGATCATTCTTTGCTATGTTTGATAAACAGTTGTAATGACGATAGCTGGACGCATCGTATAGTATCTTGTTACCTGACTGCCAAGGAAGGGCGTGGGTTCAAACCCCAACAATGAGCTTGAGCTGCCGGTGAAGGTAAATGTCGTGAGGAAATCATAGCGTGGTGGAAGGGTACTGTCTAGTACTCGGCTGGTTAGCTACCACCCTCAAGTTGAAATTCTGCCGTCAAGCATCTAACGGTGTGTTCCGGCAGCCTCACTTGAGATCCAGTTCCATTCCAAGCTAAGTGTGCTTTACCATCTTCGACCACACCGTCACTTAACATCAGGTGAGTTGTGGTCAAACACCTAGCCTGTCACCCATTAAAAAAAACTCACGTGATTGCATAAGAAATAATAATTCCTACAATGAACCTGAGTATGTATTAATTTTTATCATTTCCTTTGGTATAAACAATTCGCGGAAGATTCTCGATTAACATACAAAATGTCTGTAAAGTTTAAAAACACCGCACAGTGCAAAAAAGGATACGCCAAGGTCAATAACAATTTTGTATAAACTCACACTCACCTACGCATTTCTTTAAATATAGGGTTCCGTTTTTATGAAAATTGATTTTGATGATAACAATTTTATAAAGTCACAATAAACATTTGGAATTCCTAAAACTCGAACGAAACTGTTTAATTCCGCTTTTATTCTGCAAATCGAGCGTTTCCGCAATGGGATGTGGGTGGTGGTGATGATGAACGGTGGGTTTTCCTTGATACATGTAATCTGGGTGTCTTCATGTAGCACGTAACTCCGTATCGATTAGGCAAGCGTGCACCATTTCGGAGATCTTCGCTGAACATCAGGCTATGATAGACATCACATCATCAGCTATAAGACGTCCACTACTGGACATAGGCCTCCTCCTTGGGGGTTTGCCAATACTCGCCATGCTTGGCAGGCGGGTTGGCGAGCGCAGTTAGATGTGATTGTTCAAGGAAGACGCTGCTGCCCATCTTCCGGATTACATTCCTTAGCCGACTTTTACGGCAACCACGGGTAGAGAGGGTGGGGTACTATTCTTACGCCGGCACCATCACGGTGGAAGGATAGACAAACAAGCCTATTCATTGTTTAAAATATTATGGAACGAATCGCACCGCTCCTTACCCCGCCACCACACTGTTGCTGTGCTCTTACAGGGTGTTTAGGAATATTTACTAAATTAATTACTAATAAGACATATGTACATGACAATGTCATTTTCTACATGCAAGAGTGTTGAGAAAAAAGTGCGTGTTATTATTTATTTATAGCTTAGAAATCTCTACATAGTATAAAACAAATTCGCTTCCCGCCATCTGCACGCTTAGACCTTTTAAGCTACGCAACGGATTTTAATGCGGTTTCTATCAAGAGACAGAGTGATTCAAGAGGAAGGTTTATATGTATTACATGCATATGCACCACATTAGTATCTACATTGCACCCGTGCGAAGCCGGGGCGGGTCGCTAGTAACATATAAGAACTATATTGCTCAGCACCCTCACAAAGATCACTTTCATGACCTAATTGAGCTTGTTTTCTGAATACAGTTTTCTTCATTAATTTGAGTTGTTTCTGCCTTTATATATGTACCTATTCCATGTGGCCTACCCAACATAGACAGTCTTACCACAAAAAAGTTAAACACCTGTTGAACACGTGTTTAAAAAAAGTGTTACCACAAAACTTCGTTTTACGATTGTCTAGAGTTAGATACGACTTAAACACTGTCTAAATTTAAACAACGGGCATAGCTAGTTTAACCGATGTCTAAGTTCTAATGTCAACCAAATAACTGTCAACAGAGAATTGACCATTACTACTTTTTGCTGTAAACATTGTGATCGTGGTGAAATTAGTATCTTCTTCGTATTTCTTTTGAAAAATAGTTGTGAATACGATTACGAATACGATACGTATGGATATTATAGAAATCATTGATTTTATTGACGATATGGATTTAGAGGACCTTGAATTCATGGATCGCTTTCGCTTTTTCTTTATTTACTGTTTTATTATTCATATTGACTTTTTAACTTCGTGTTAAAACAAAATAATTATGATTCAAGACCGGTACAATACAAACAGCAACATGCTTCAATCCAAATCCCAGTAGATGTCATGGCTGTCATTAGTCAGTTTTTTTTTTTACTTTTGAGCGATACGTTCCATTTCTTTCCATGAGATCAATTCACTATAGCGTTACATTACGTTTTTGTTTGAACTTAACTTAATAGCATTAATTTAATAATTAAAATAGTATTTAATTTCATTATTAACTATATTTTGACTTACATACTAACAGTTGTAATGAAATAATTGTTCAGAAAATCATGTACCTAATCTCACGCGATCTGCGTAAAATGGAAGCGAAAGAACGGAACTACCTGAACTAAAAAAAAGGTTGAACGAATGTTTTATGGTGTTGCCAAGATTTATGAGTTAGACATTGTTTAGAAAGACACTCGCTAAACACAGTTTTGTGGTAACAAAAGTTAAACATGCGTTAAACATGTGTTTATCTTTTAGACAGTGTTTAGCTAAACATTTGTTGGACCACTGTTTTATCTGTCTTTTGTAGTAAGACTGAAAGAATCCTAGTAGAGTCTAATTCATGCATCGCTGTTTACCTGTATTGTAAACTGTACGGAACCCCACCGAAATTAACATTGCACGTTCTTTTATTTCACACTGCAATGGTCCGATGCTCGTACCCATCTGAATTAAATTTATACATTTTACTGCCGACAGTGTAAAGATCAAAAGTTTGGTTCTGGTTTCACTCTCGGTGGGTCTCGATTTATTACAATATTTAATTACTTTAACCGCAGTTTGTTGTACGTTATGATGTCATGAAAACTGAAGGTGTAATACGGCTGTTTTTACAAAGAAAAGGAGTTTAAGTTTTCCTAACAAAAAGTTTTGGTGGTTGCACTTTTAATTATGTTACTTTCGAATTGATAATATATTTTGTAGTGGTAAGATTTTTTGCAAGTGCTATTCAACCGGTTAGCAGTAGTGTGCAGACATTACTATATTCTGGACCGAAGAATTACCTAATTTTATGAGACTTAAAGGATCCATAAAGTTATGGGAGTGCGTTCATCATAGAAAAAGTTATCTTGATTTTTTGGACGTTGTTCTAAGATTTTAGACCGGGCAGACAGACACATATGTAGGTGAGCTTAACTAATAGGGCTTAGGTAGACTTACTTATAGGGCCTCGTACATAACAATCAGTAATGTATGTATTCTAGTGAGTATTTTTCACGCGCGTCATGAACAGAGTACGATGGTCGCTGTCACAAAATAAGTAGGTAATAGGAAAAGCAAAATCTGTGTTTGTCTGGCGCTTATAAGAACCGCTACGCATTTTTTTTTTTAATGGTGTACAGGCTAGGTTTTGGTCACAGCTCACCTGATGTTAAGTGATGGTGTAGTCGAAGATGGTAAACACACCCAGCCTAGAATGGAACTGGCTCTCAAGTGAGGCTGCTGGACCACGCCGTTAGCTGCTTGGCGGCAGATTTTCAACTTGAGGGTGGTAGGTAGCCAGTCGAGTACTAGAAAGTACCCTACCACCATGCTATGGTTTCCTTACGATATTTTCCTTCACCGGCAGCTCAAGCTCATTGTTGGGGTTCGAACCCACAAATATTATTTACCAAATTTTATATCAGAATTGACAAAAAGAATCGTTTTTTTTTTAATCCTATGGCCGTCAAGGTAAATCCTGTAACGATTATAATTTTGTTCAAGATCCATTCAGACGTGACAAACAAACAAAGACAAGAGTTACTTTCGCTTTTATAATTTTAGTTCGAATTTAGAGTCGCAAGGGATTCGAAATTCTGAGTGACACTGAATTGTTTTAAGTAACGAGTGATGTCAACAGGACGGTGATTCGATTGTCTCGTCACTCGATTGAATAAAAAAGATTGTGAAAACTCGGTACGATAAAATCATAATAATACGTATTTAATGCTAACCATTTCAATAGATCCATGTCGTAACACTTTTTGTCATAAAAAATGTTACGACATGGTACGACAAGACAGGTTCATAAATATTTTATTTTACACGATCTAATCAATTAGGAATGCGTGATTATTATAATATTATGGCATTTCTTAATAGCATTTCTTTTGTTTCAGATTGACACAAGCGGCAATGGGTACATAGACTTGAAGGAGTTGAAAGATGCCCTCGACAGCGTCGGATACAAAATCCCACAATGGAAGGTAAAATCAATCAACTTTATAGTTTTGAGGATTATTAAGTTTGACACCTAAAAAGTCAAGCCAAGATGTGTAAATAGAAGTATACGGGCTGACAGTTTGAACATAAGCAATATTCAAAGACATGTTAGTTAGTGGTCATATGAAACGTATAAAGAAATAAAATCGAAACAAATTAAAAAAAAAACGAAGAAAACATTGGTTAAAGTTTTTCCCAAGACTCCAGAATTTATGGACAGCGCGCAGCCTTACGCACCGAGCTTAGGCAAGACATAACTTCCAACGTAGACTACGCTGTAACTGTTATCTAATCTGGGACCGCGCGCGAGTACCATGTCGTTTTCGGTGCGCGTGATTTGAGTGTCCGTATTTTTGTGTTTGCTCAGGATAATTAGGTCAAATAATAACCACCTATTTTTTATTATTATTTGGAACGACAATCGAGTACTGAATCCCCTGTATCAATATTGCTAATGTTCAAACTTTCACGGTGTATGAGGAGAACCTAATTTTCACATTCTTTTCGTAGTAATATTTTATCTAATCCAACACTATTAAACAAGCAAGATTTGTGTATACTTGGTGGTAGATCTCCTTAGTAGGAGCAAAACTCAAAACTCAAAGTGCTTTATTTCCTTTAGACCTTACAGGACTCTTGGATACGTCACACGTCACAAATTATAAACATACTTAAAACTAGGAAATAAAGTGATCACTTTGATCTTTCGTTCACTTCAATCTTTTTGAGGTAAAGTAAAGAAGCGAACAAGAAACCTTTACCTTGTTAGATTGTTAGTTTTCGAGTTGGAGCAAAACTCGTCCCAAGCTCGTTTAGGTAGGTACCACAGTAGTACCCGATAGTCTGCCGCCAAGCAGTAGTGTGCAAACATTACTGTGTTCCGGTACGAAAGGTATTGTAGCTAGCGAAATTACTGGGCTGTTGAGACTAACCATCGAAAGTCTCAAAGTAATGAGCGCCAAAGCAGCGATTCCCTGGATATTGTTTTGCTATTCAAAGTTCTGTGTATCGCTGCAATGGTCATGGACAGGCGTTATTTCTAACCAGAAGATCGTTTTGTTTGTCTTATTACTTTTACATAAAAAAACACAGAGACGCGTGTTAATTTGCTATTTGTTTTTTTTGGGTTGATTGATCTAGCTAGATGTCATCGCTAGAAAAACACATTGTTTGGAATTTTGTACGCTACGTCTTTTCCGCGCAATAACATATGTACATTGTACGTAGACAATAAATTTTGAATACACCGAACAAAGCTCGGTCGCCCAGGTACTTATATGAGTAAATTTGTATGCAAGGTTATAGGCTTAGGGTATACTGCGCCGAAACAACTTTTACTATGGACACAAGGCTGCAATCGTGGATATACAAATAAGGTGTTCTGTACAACTTATATTTACCAAATGTCTGGAGCAGATGTTTTTTTTTTTGCGATTTCTGAGTTACGTCTATTGTAAAGTAAATATATGATTTTATCCCCTTTTGGCTTAGTATACTCCTAAGCATATATGTTGAGTAGCCAGCTATAATAGCAGCGTTGTTAGTCAGTACAAAAGCTTATCTCATGGAATGATACGTGTTTTTAACATATATTATTGTAGGATAAACTGTAATGCTCAGTGATTAGCGCGCTTGGATCACACGCTGAAGGGCGTGGGTGGAAACCCCAACTATGAACTTGAGCTGCCGGTGAAGGAAAACATTTTCAGGAAACCACAGCATGGTGGTAGGGTATTTTCTAGAGATCGGCTGCCCAGCTACCACCCTCACATTAAAAATCTACTGCCAAGCATCTAACAGTGTGTTCCGGCACCTTCACTTGAGAGCCAGTTTCATTCAGGCTAGATGGGTTTACCATCTTCGAGCACATCGTCACTTAATATCAGATGTGCTGTGGTCAAAGATCTAGCCAATCAATGTGAAAAATTGCTTCTTAGGGTCACCTAACGTGAATTAACCAGATCGTCTGTTGTCTAATTTTAATTATATTCCTAATTGAGTAATTAGGAATATTCTCTTTAGGGGTTTAAATATATATAAATATTGTAGGACACATTACACACAATGCCATCTGACCCCAAACTAAGCAGAGCTTGTGTGATGGAAGTCAGATAACTGATAGAATACATAAATACTTTTTTTTTTTGTAAATACATACTTATAATACATACAGAACACCCAGACACAGAACAAACATTTGTTTATACCAAACAAACATTTGTCCTTGGCGGGAATCGAACCCACGCCCTACAGCTCAGTCAGACATACTCCCAATGAGCCAACAGGGTTGTTTAGGATGAACCTTACAAGTTCTCAAAAGTGTTATTAAAAAAAATATTTATATTAAATGTCGACACGTGTAGCACTAAATTATATTATAAATAAATACGAATATCTTCATCAGATAAGATTCGTAATGATTATCGATGCATCTCTTTGAAATTCGCGCCGAATTCTTTGGAAATCAGAGACGTTCCGATTTAATAACTTTCGTTATCACTAACTAGACTCAAGGTTATGTTTTATGACGCGAGCCGTTTGAGCAATATGCAAATTGAATGTTGTCTCGGCGGTATTGTTTATTGCTCTCAAGTCGTTCACATTTAGGTACCAGAACACATTAATAAAATATTCATAAACTAGCGACCCGCCCCAGCTTCGCACGGGTAGTAAGAATGAACACAGTAAGCTATACTTAAAAGATAGATAATATATGCCACCGCGGACTTTTTTGTATAAAAGAGGAATATCCCACCATGCATAATTCCACCCTGCTCATTCTACTATCGGACTGCCAGGAGCTTTAAAAAGCGATACCGCTTCATTGTTGATATTCCAAAAACTCGAATTAGGCGGTTTGGTTCCACCTTCTTCGTACGAACCGCTAGACATTGGAATTTACTTCCCGAGTGGGTGTTCCCCGAAATACAATCTGGGTGCTTTCAAGTCGCGAGTGAATCGGTTTCTACTATGCAAGCGTGCTGCATCGTAGACCGATTTTTATTTTATTTTTTATGGCTGACAGTCTAGGTTTTTGACCACAACTCACCTGATGTTAAGAGACAGTGTGATCGAAGATGGTAAAACACACCTAGCCTGGAATGGAACTGGCTCTCAAGTGAGGCTGCCGGAACACACCGTTAGATGCTTGGCGGTAGATTTTCAACTTGAGCCGAGTACTAGAAAGTACCCTACCCACGCTATGGTTTCCTCACGATGTTTTCCTTCACCAGCAGCTCAAGCTCATTGTTGGGGTTTGAACCCAAGCCCTTCGGCATGCGAACCGACCGCGCTAACAACTGAGCTATCATCGCTACAAACCAAAACTACATTCGCTTAATATCAGGCGAGAAGGCGGTCAAACGCAAGCCTATATGATAAAAAAATGCATTGTTTTATTATATCTCTATGGCAGCGTTTTCGATGAAATCCCCCAAGTGGCTTGACTTTTTCCAACAATTATCTTTATATTTCAACTAATTTACACAAAACCTTGACAAGTTATATACCTAAACCTTCCTCATGAATCAATGTATCTATTGGCGTATATTGTAGTTTTTAAGTCTATCGCGAACAGACAGACAGACGCGGCGAACGACTTTGTTTTATAATATGTAGTGATAGAAAAATGTGACGCAACATGGTAAACTTGAGCAAGTATAGGACTTGAGTTTGTAAACAAGTACAGTCCATAACAGTACAAATACTTTTAAAAAAAACTTTAGTACAACAGGAAGTGTACGTTTCCGCTTGAGCCCGAACGGAGGCGCTATTCCGTTTTGATATATTTTATGTCAAAACGGAATACATTACAATACCTATATTGTATTGTTGATTTATATATCTAGTTTATCTTTGACCATGTAACAAACAACGACGAATCCTTTGTAGCTTTTAATTATAATTTTGACTGAGTATTTTCTGAATTTTTAGATTTTAATGTTTTTGACATATTGTTTTCGATTTTAATAATTTTGACAGAATATTTGATTATAATGCATGCCGTCTTCGCCTATAATTGCTGTGGAACTTAACTTGACATTTTGTAATTTCGATATTTAATTTTTAATGTATTGGTGTACACTGTGTTGGCGGACTTATTAAATAAATAAAAAATAAGGTAATTTTTAAAAGTTTCTTTATGTGTACTGAATTTCATCCAGAATTCCTATAACCTTGGCCACTCGAGAGACCGGACCTAAGACTTAGATTCGGTCCCTTGGGTGTCTTGGAAATGATCCCTGTACGTTCTAAGCTCTTGTTATTGGCCTGTCATTTTGATTTTTACATCCATTATATATGTTTGCCGTGGTGGTGCCGGCGTAAGAATAGTACCCCATCCTCTCTACCCGTAAGAGTCGGATAAGGGATGTAATTCGGAAAATGGGCAGCAGCGTCTTCCTTGAACAATCACACCTAACTGCGCTCGCCAACCCGCCTGCCAAGCGTGGCGAGTATTGGCAAAACCCCCCCAGGAAGAGGCCTATGTCCAGCAGTGGACGTCCTATGGATGATGATGATGATGATATATGTGTGATAGATTCGAGTGATTTAAACGTTGAACTAGACACTTATCTTATTTCCCGTTCCAGGTGCGATGCATGATCGAGCAGTACGACAATGGCAACAAGCACGCGCGGGGCGTCAACGGCAGTATGAACGGAGACGCGAGAAAAAACGGCATCAGCCTGAATGAGTTCGAAGAGCTGTGCGCCAACTTAAAGGCGCAACAGGTGAGGCCTTTTTAAACTATTTTCCTTTAAAGTCTAAAAACGCACTAATAAAATACTATAATAAATACTAATAAAACGTAAGCGCGACCTGTAATTTAATTGTAAAACAAACAGTTTCAACTATTGTCCTAACACTAATAACAAGGTCACAGTACGGATAAAACTGACATGAATGGTTAAAAAAATATATAAATAAATATTGTAGGACATGGTGGTGGTGCCGGCGTAAGAATTGTACCCCACTGTCTCTACCCGTGGTTGCCGTAAGAGTCGGCTAAGGGATGTAATCCGGAAGATGGGCAGCAGCATCTTCCTTGAACAATCACACCTAACTGCGCTCGCTTCGTGTCTATGTGTTATGTTATGTTTAGCGATGATAGCTCAGTGGTTAGCGTGGTCGGTTCGCACGCCGAAGGGCGTGGATTCAAACCCCAACAATGAGCTTGAGCTGCCGGTGAAAGAAAACATCGTGACGAAACCATAGCATGTAGGTTACTTTCTAGTACTCGGCTGGCTAGCTACCACCCTCAAGTTGAAAATCTACAGCCAAACTTCTAACAGTGTGTTCCGGCAGCCTCACTTGAGAGCCAGTCCATTCCAAGCTTAAAATCAGGTGAGCTGTGGTCAAAAACCTATCAGCCATAAAAAAAGAAATGCCACAAAATGTTTGTCCTGGGTAGGAATCAAACCCACGCCCTACAGCTCTTAAAGTAGATCAATGAGCCAATCGGGCTGATGATGATGATGATGATGATAAGAAAGCTTCCAAATGATTTATTTGGACTACTTAATAAGCTCAAGTGTCTCCTATTGAACCCAATATACAGAATCGGCTCAATGTTCCCATTAAGTTAATAATATGAATAGATTAGGCTTGTCGTAGTCAATAAAGCAATAAATTATTATCGTAGAGGTCAGTAGATGAAGTTACATTACTCATAGCGATGCATAATAGTAGTTTATTTTAACTGTTATGCGTTTTAGGGTTCCGTATAGGGTTAATGGTTTCTCGGCCATTCTTATTTTCAAGGCACGAGAATTCTTGACCAGGAGTCTCGAGTAACTCGAGAAATTTTGGATAAAACACGTTGTTTTATTACAAATTAGACTAATAGATGAGATCAATTGAATCAAACGGTAAATTTTTAGTTATCATAAATTGCATTTATTAATTTACAAATCAACGTCAAATAATAAATTAAACTAACTATACTCGGTCTATATAAAAAGTATGGCAGTACTCAACCTTTTTATAATTATTAGGTCCCTACCAGTTCCCGAATGTACAACTGTCCTTAATTAAATAATTAGTAAAATTTAATCAACAAAATTACTAGTACATTTATAGATTACTATAAAAACTTGATAAACGTAACAAACATAAACCTACAATACAACTATAAACTTCAACTAAAAATGTATTTTATATTTATAAACTATTATGTTAATAACATCAATCTTTCGATTAAACAAATCATAATTAACTTTCAATACATTTTTTTAAAATTTGATCTTAATATGTGTTATATGAGTGTTTTTTAAGTTATCTAGCGCACGGAAGGGTTTTCGAGGCGTTGCGCTTTTTTCTCGTTCGACTAAAAATAAATTTTCTCAAGAATCCTCGAGCAGAAACCCTAGTAGGAAAGGAACGTTTCTAGGCTCGCAACGTTGTCCACCTGTTGATCCTTTTTCTCAAATCGTGTGGAAGTATTAAGTTGAAATTATTATCAAATACTCAAGTTTGCAATATTTTGAAGCTGTGAAAAAAATTAACTTCTAAGGCAACGCAATCAAAAGATAAGGCAGTTTTTGGATACTAGTTTGATTTTGATACAAGCAAGATAATTAAAACCTACATGGTACTTCCCGTTGATCTAAAGTCATGATATTTGGTAAGAATAAAGCAAACAATACATTTGTTGTCATCATCCAAAAAAAAAACCTATTTGTAGTTGGTAAACTGACAGCAACCTATGTCGATGTATAGGGACAACGGTTTTTCAACGGCAAAGTTAAGTTTGCCCCTCAATCCAGTTTATCTTTTCGTCGCTTTCATAGTTCCCGTGATGGACGAACTACATATTTACGTACCGACAAGTTTGGACGGAACCCTCGGTGCTCGAGTCCGACTCGCACGTGGCCTGTTTTTTATTTATGAATTGATAGCTTATAAGTTAATAGATCAATAAAACGGTCACACATTACGCCTACAATACTTGTTTGTATTGGATAATGGATGTTCTTGTAGGTAAAACTAAATATTGTAATTGCTTATTTAGATTCTCTTGCCCACACAAAATTTATCAGGAATTTTGCAAAAACTATGTTATATAAAGAATGGTATAGTGCGATCGATTCTCGTGTGAACTATCGATGTCGTCTGCCAAATTAACAGTTATTACAAGAAAGGCATATGTGATGGAATCGGGAGCAATTAGTGAAACGCAACAATGCAAATTTAAATTTAGGCGCAAAGTTAAAAAAATAAAATAAACAAAATATGATGTGATTTTGACCTGTGGCTAAGTGTGTGTGTTTATTGCATATTACTGATGTTTGTTTTCAATTTTCAGGTGTCCAGCACATTCAAACAAGCCGTCAGCAAGAAGGAAAATCTGGAACACCTTGGCGGCATGAGCGAAGCTTCCAGTGATGGTAAATAATCTAATATTTGTTCTAGGTATAAGGTTAATAACTAATCTGTTGGAAAAATAATTTTAAGTAATAGTAATAAATATTGGACGAGTTTTCGCACAGCGCCATCTTGCTAAGAATATAATGCAAAACTTGTACTATGGGACCCATATAACTATTATTTACTCGTAATACTTTTATTTATTTATTTAATTTTTACACTAACTAAAATATGTAATATGTAAAATCAGGACTTAATGCTGAATCATTTTCTACCAGGCATCCCCACAGTAAATGAAATGAGGTTGTAGGCACGCATCAAAATATATTTAAAAAATACTAACACTAGTATATACATATGTATAAATATAGTAAAAGTATCTACAATATAATTAAGTGCGATAAGTTACACAAAATCCAGTCATAGTCAAATCCAATCATGCCCTAGTAAAGTAGTGGCCACTTTACTAGAATTTTTGACGGAGTTTTGGAAGCAACACAAAAATACCTGTCATGCGTTATCAGTTTCCCACACTCGTAATTCGTCACTTAATGAATAAAACATCACTATTTTTGTGCAATTAACATACGATAAGTTTTTGTAAAGACAAGATTTTTTCGAGTTTCCGCCAAAACTTAGTCATAACATTGAAATGCATGCAGAGTGCGCCATCTATTAGCCATTTCCATAAACTTTTCAGGTACTACTCACTCCGTCCGTCTCGAAGAACAGATGGCGTTCTCTGGATGGATCAACAGTAATTTGGAGCACGACCCCGATCTACATCACCTTCTGCCCATCGATCACGAGGGCAAACAACTGTACGAAAAACTTAAGGACGGACTTATACTATGGTAAGGGGCTTTAAACTTTATTTAACTTAAGATTGGTTCAAAAAGGTTCTGTGATACCTAATTCATATTTTTATCGTTTTCTATTTATTTATTTCGACTTCGCACTTTGTGCATTCTGCTGCCAGTGTCAATTATTTAATATTTCTATGTGTTTCTTGGTAAAATGAAGTAAAAAAGTCACGGTGAATTCTAATTTATGCCCCAATAAAGTAGCAATTAAAACCGTCTACAAAGCTTTGGAAAATTAGCTTCCAGAGTTTAAGCTATCTTAGTCGCAAACTCCGACTGCAGTTTCAATCACATTCGATGATCTTTTACAAGGAGTCAAGCTGAGCAAGATGAACGCGTGACATTTTGCTTCGCATGATACAAAATTATGTCAAAAACCACATCAGTTTTCCTTAACAACTTGTTGAATGGTTTGAAGGTTACTGCAGATAGTGAAATTACAGAGATATTTAGACTAATCATCAATAAAAAAAAAAAACATTGTCTAAAAGTAATGAGCGCCTAAGCAGTGATGCCCTGGACTTTGTTCTGCTACTCAAAGTTCTGAGTAAACCTGCAACGATCAAGGACAGATGTTGCTTTTACCATCAAGATCGAGATTTCTTCGTCTCGTTCGTAACTTAGTATTAAAAGAAGTCTTGTCACTCAAAGTTCATGTTTCGCTACGATGGTCATGGATAAGCGTTATCTCTTACCATCAGGAGAGCGTCTCGTTCGTCTCATTACTTTTACATTAAAATAAAAAACTAAAAATAAAACTTCAAGTTTTCTATCCACAGCAAAGTTATAAACCACTCATGCCCGGACACGATAGACGAGCGAGCCATAAACAAAAAGAACCTCACTCTCTACACCAAGCACGAAAACCTTACCCTGGCCCTGGTGTCATCCCAAGCAATCGGTTGCAACATAGTTAACATTGACGCCCATGACTTGGCCAAGGGCAAGCCGCACCTGGTGCTCGGTCTACTCTGGCAGATCATCAGGATTGGTCTATTCAACCAGATTACACTGGAACACTGTCCTGGTCTCACAGAGCTGCTCAACGACCAGGTATTTATCGACTTCTGTACATTCATTTTTATTTAGCCCATTACAAGGTATAAGTCTTCTGCCTTTTACCACTGTTGTATATTTTTTGGTAATGCATTTTGCCAATGTCAAGGATTTCGATATTTCGCAATCACAGCTAAAGTCACACAAATCTAATCAGAATCAAGTGCAGTCGTGCTCTATTTTTATGATTTACAAGCTAGGTTTTTGACCATAGCTTGCTTGATGTTAAGTGACGATGGTGGTCGAAGATAGCACTCCTAACCTGGAATGGAACTGGCTGTCGGATTGTACCGTTAGGTGCTTGGCGGTAGATTTTCAACTTGAGGTGTGTAGCTAGCCAGTTGAGTGCTAGAAAGTACCATACCACCATGCTATGATTTCCTCACTATGTTTTCCTTCACCGGCAGCTCAAGCTCATTGTTGGGGTTTGAACTCACGCCCTTCGGCGTGTGAACCTACCGTTGTTACTTTTCTACAGTCCTACATGTGCATAAAGAGACATGATTTCCCCGCGTTGCCGCAAACTATTATGTATTTTATTGATCCTTAAAAAAAACATTTCGTAACATGTTATTGTTTTTCCAGGAGCGTATTGAAGACCTCCTAGCGTTGTCTCCCGAAGCTATCCTTCTCCGCTGGGTGAACCACCAACTGCAGTCTGCGGGTGTGACGCGCCGCTGCACCAACTTCCAACAAGACGTATCCGACTCCGAGATATATTCTCATCTTCTGAAGCAGATCGCACCCGATGATGCCGGAGTCACTCTAGACGCGCTAAGGGTAAGTAATTTATAAGTCAACCCACTTAAGCCCGAAGTTAGCTTAGTGGCTTTTACATCGGAAAGCCTAAATCGCTGCTCGAGGGAAGCTCTTTTGCGGGTGCTATGCTTAAATTTAGTAGTCAGCTAACCTGCTATAGTTCAGTAAAATGCCAGATTATAATGTTTTATTTTTAAATATTTTTAGGTGACCAAGTGTTGACCATATCGTAACCGTATTGTATTGCAAATTTTGAAAATACTAAGCTGCACTGCGGTGGCACAACAAAAAACAAATCAAGTGTTGACCAGCTCACCTGATCTGAAGTGACGGTGTGGACGAAGATGGTAAACATACCTAGCCTGGAATAGAACCGACTTTCAATTGAGACAGTCGGAACAGTCTGTTAGGTGCTTGGCGGCAGACTATCAACTTGAGGGTGGCCGAATACTAGGAAGTACCACCATGCTATGGTTTCCTCCCGATGTTTTCCTTCACCGGCAGCTCAAACTCATTGCTGGGATTGGAATCCACGTGTGAATCGACCGCGCTAACCACCGAACTATCATCACAACAAAAATATTGATTTTTCCTCTTTCAAATAGGAAACGGACCTCCTCCGTCGTGCAGAGATAATGCTCCAACAAGCGGCCAAGCTCCGCTGCCGAGCGTTCGTCTCACCAGCCGACGTGGTCGGTGGAGTCTACAAACTCAACTTGGCGTTCGTGGCCAACCTGTTTAACCAGCACCCCGCTCTGCAGCGCACCAACGGCGCCGAGGAGTACCACCAGCTGGACGAGACCAGGGAGGAGAAGAGTGAGTGCTTAGAATCAAGCTAGCTTTTCTCGGCGGCTTCGCTCACGAGACCAATTCGGAAGAGTCATTTTAGAACTTTGTTTTGTGACTTTAGACCGTGTGTCGGATAGAAATATTTAGCTAATAGGGCTTATCTTTAGGGTCCCGTTGCCTTCCCTGACCAATTATTCGATCAGCCCTGTTTTAATAAACCGTCCCACTGCTGGCCGTAGGTTATTGTGAGGAGGATAAGGCCATAATCCATCACGCTGGCCAAGTGTGGGTTGGTAAACTTCACACAGCCATGTAGGTTTCCTCTCGACGTTTTCCTTTATGAAGTCATCGACAATATGCACATAACATAGAAAAGTGGGATTAGAACTCAGGACCTCCAGATTGAAGCCAGACGGTCGCCTAACTAGGGTGCCTAAACTTCCACTTATCTTCGGAATCAGGCGGAAACTTCGGACCAATATTATCCCATAATAATCGGAGGATAAAGTAGAAGAAATCAAGGATATTTTGTGATCTTATTAGGATAGTTGTAAAGGGAAGTTCTTTGTCTTGACAGCGTACCGTAACTGGATGAACTCAATGGGTGTGGCGCCGCACGTGAACTGGCTGTACTCGGACCTGACAGACGGGCTGGTCATCTTCCAGCTGTACGACATCATTAAGCCTGGGATCGTCAACTGGAAGAAGGTAATGAAATCTTAATTGTTCTTAACAGAAATTATACAGGGCTATAAGCTTCGGGTGTACTCAGCCGGAAGGGAGTTATCGTACTCATGAATACTAACAACAAAAGTTAAAACCATGAAGTCGAGAAAAGAAATCTGCTACTCAACATTTGATTACGTGCAATGAACTTTTTTCGATGAAACAACTGCAATTTTTTTCTATTTCAGAGTTGTGCCCGTAATATAATTTTATCCATCAGAGCATTAGATCCACTATAAACTACTCCAAAGAAGCGATATCCCGGACTTTGTTTTGCTACTCAAAGTTCTGTCTATACTGAAATGGTAATGGACAGGCGTTATTCCTTACTATCAGGAGAGCTTCTCGTTCTTCTTATTACTTTTACATTATAAAAAATCATATTAATGTTATTTAGCGCACATGGGGAACGTACCACCATATACGTGTGACGCTTTGGTCAAGTTTGTCTGGCCGTCCAGTAACAAAAAAGGTCAGGGGGAACCAAGTCGTGCAACTCCAAGGCAGAATCCCCGAAATGTATCCGATAAAAAGCCAATAGACAGAAGATCTTTATCCTTTGTTCGGTCTGGACCTAATCTTCTAATTTCCCCTTCCAGGTCCACAGGCAGTTCTCCAAGCTGCGCAAGTTCATGGAGCGTCTTGAAAACTGCAACTACGCCGTAGAACTTGGCAGGCAGCTGGGATTCTCTCTCGTAGGCATTGCCGGCGCGGATATCAACGAGGGCAATGCCACGCTCACACTCGGTACGTCCATATATAACACTGAATATCTCTTTAAAAAAACTGGTATTCAGATCAGCGTTGAAAATTTTCTGGATCAAAGGTAGATTAAAACTAGTACAGTTACTTTTAGTTCAGTCTGTTCGGGAGGAAAGACTAAAATAATGTTTTTTAATTCTTGCAAATGTCAAAATAAATTTATATCATTGTCTGTTGCTTGGCAATCAAGTCAAAAAGATGTTCTTGAATTGTCCTTTCCAGTAATTAAAATGAAAAAACGAGTATTTTAAGAGTTAAACAATATATTTAATACTAGCGGCCCGCTCCGGCTTCGCACGGGTATAAACCTCAATAATAACAGTATTTCTCGACTATTTAATGGATGTTATTATACATATAAACCTTCCTCTTCAATCACTCTATCTATTTAAAAAAAACCGCATGTAAATCCGTTGCGTAGTTTTAAAGATTTAAGCATACATAGGGATATAGGGACAGAGAAAGCGTTTATACTATGTAGTGATAGTGATAGACTAATTTCGTATTCGTTCCAGCGTGGTCTTTTTCTCGTATAATACCTACTAGAAATTGTTTATTTTAAAAGATTTGATGTGCCTAAATTGTACCTGACTGAGCAGCCCTGCCCCCACACTCTAAGCTTCTTATTGCGATATCTGTTAGGTGCTCACCAGAAAGCTACACTACTGCGCTGGTATACTGTATGCGTATATAGCTTTTTGTGAGAGCGTAGCGGGAATCGCAATAAGGCGTACAGAGTATGGCGGCTGTTTTTAAAAACTGCTCCCCCGCTGCTAGGGCATGGGCAATTCCTCATTTTGAAATGCTCCATCACACAGCCAAGTGCGGGTTGACAGACTAAATATTTCCGAAAACATTAATAACCCACAGACATGCTGGTTTTCTCGCGATGTTTTCCTTCGTCATTTGAATGGTAATAAGCACATAGAAACGTGTTGAAGACGACTTATAATAATTAATATGATGATAAGGTGATATAATTATATTGTTTGTAATACGGGGCTGGCATAATCGCATCGCGATTAAAGCCCCTAATAAAAACGATAATTAAAAAAAAAAAGGTCATAGAAAAGACAGCCGTCCATTTCGTCAGATTCGAACTCGGGACCTCCAGATTGAAAGCAGAAATCATTTACTTGTACCTGACCTCAATTACTTAGAAAATTATTCAGAACTCGGAAAATTTGGAAGCTTAAACTTTTTTGTCTTGTAATTATTTTTATTTTCGCCTTACAGCGTTGATCTGGCAGCTGATGCGAGCCTACACTCTGTCAGTTCTGACGCGACTCGCCAACACTGGCAACCCGATCATAGAGAAGGAAATCGTGCAGTGGGTCAACAACAAACTCAACTCCGCCGGAAAGACTTCCTCTATTAGGAGCTTCCAGGTAACAACACAACTTAATGTCGTAAGCGAACAATACATTCAATGTCATATTTAGTACAGTGGGGTATAATATTTTTTTAAATTTATGTTTGACAGGCTAGGTGTTTGACCACAGCTCACCTGATCTTAAGTGACGGTGTGGTTGGAAATGTTAAAGCACATAGCTTGGAATGGAACTGGCTCTCAAGTGTAGTTGCCGGAATACACAGTTAGGTGGTTGGCGACAGATTTTCAACTTGAGGGTGGTAGCTAGCCAGCTGAGTACTAGAAAATACCATACCACCATGCTATGGTTTCCTTACGATGTTTTCCTTTACCGGCAGCTCAAGCTCATTGTTGGGGTTTGAACCCACGCCCTTTGGCGTGTAAACCGTCCACGCTAACCACTGCGATAAAATATACAACTATATAGTATTTTACTATCACTTTTATGTATGAAAAACTTGATTTTGATTCTATTGTCTTTCGATCTGACATAATTATGCTCTGTACTTATACATGGAAATAAATTATTTTATATTTAAAAATGTGGATGAAATTTTTATATTTACATATTTGAGTTTATTTTTGTGTTAATTTTCAGGACGAAGTGTTGGCGGACGGTAAGGTGGTGATCGACCTGATTGATAGCATCAAACCCGGTTCCATCAATTACGATCTTGTGCTCAACGGAGGCACTCAAGAGGTCAGCATTGAACATTTGAATATTATTTTTCTTCTGTGCATTCAGTCAAATACATTGTTATTATTCAGCTTCAAGCTACAGAAAGGTTTATTTTTATCAATGATATGATATTTTAAAACTTTCATCTTCATTATTGAAACGTAAGTTACAATGAAAAATGTGTCGTAGCGTAAGTTACAATTTAACATGTGGCTTGACGTCAGTTACAATGAAAAATGTAGAGTGGCGTAAGTTACAATGAAAAATGTAGCGTGGCGTAAGTTGCAATGAAAAATATATCGCGGCGTAAGTTACAATGAAAAATGAGGCGAGGCGTAAGTTACAATGAAATATGTGGCATGGCGTAAGTTACAATGAAAAATGTAGCGCGGCGTAAGTTACAATGAAAAATGTAGCGTGGCGTAAGTTACAATGAAAAATGTGGAACGGCGTAAGTTACAATGAAAAACGTTGCGTGGCGTAAGTTACAATGAAAATGCGGTGCGGGGTAAAAATGTAGGCGAGTTTCAATTATCTGATTTAGATATAACTTGTTATTCAAATCAAATCAAAATGTCACTTATTCAGTTTAGGCCCTGGTAAGGCACTTACGAACGTTAAGTTACATGTTTGAATCTACCACCGGCTCGTAATTACACTTCAACCGAGAAGACTCCGGCAAGAAACTCAGCACAGCATATTTTTTTTGTGGATCTTTCTTTTCATATTAGGTTACAGTTTTATTTATTTATTTTCAGGAGAACCTAGCTAACGCTAAGTACGCGATATCGATGGCTCGTCGGTGTGGCGCGCGAGTGTACGCGTTACCCGAAGACATCACGGAGCGCAAACCCAAAATGATAATGACCGTGTTCGCCTGCCTCATGGCCCTTGACTATATACCGACCATGGACGCGCCCGTTAAACAGTAAGTCATGCGGCTACCCGTAACGCGACGCGATACGACCGATATTGAGCAGATTTGTGAGCGATATCGTGATATGTTATTAGATCTGCGACTGCCTTTACGGTACTTTTCAGCGTCGCGTCGCGTGAATGGGTTGACTTTACAAAGCTGATGAGGAAGAGCCGGATTGTGTTGTCATGATTTAATTCAATGCCTGTATTAATGAATTGTGTCAGAGGAAGTGAAATACCACCCTCAAGTTGAAAAATCTGTCGCCAACAGTTCCGACTCATTTGAAAGCCCGTTTCATTCCAGGTTAGGTGTGTTTGTCATCTTCGACTACACCGTCACTTAACATCAGGTGAGCGGTGGTCAAACACCTAGCCTGTCAAAAAAAATCTACCTACAAAATTTTTGTCAATTATCTAGCAGTCTCTTGCACCTTCTCTTTTTTTAATTATTATTCAGTGTATATCTTCAAAATGTTGAAATATTTGAGTGTTAGCATCATATATTGGACCATAAAAGCTTGATTTTGATTCGATTTGAGTCGAAAACTGTTTTTATCATGACAACACAACACTGCTTAGGTTTTGGGTAATGGAGCCATCAGCATAAATGTTTTATTGTATTCTAATATTATAAACGTAAGGCACCATAATAAAACATTTGTACTTTGTCTTTAAACAAAAATATGGCAATTTTCTATCAATTATACTTATAAAATAATTTTTATAAAACTGTCATTAAAATTAAAACGACCTTCTCGTTTTAGACATAAATTATAATTGATGGGAAATTACCACAACTTATATCGGACTTATGATTAAAATAAATGTTTGTGACGTGTTTGGGATAAATGCTGTAATAATACTTAAGTAATATACATATGTATATCGTACATAAGTCTCGATTCCGTAACGAAACCCCACCTATCGGTACAAGGAACAAATGTAAATTTATTCGCTTCCGCTTAAAGATTCTGTTTCGGGGCTAAAAAAAATGCACACAATTTGTTTCATACATTGCTGCGAACATTCACAGCTATTGCATCACAGACTGAAAAAAATCATTCCAAGTAGAATGGATACTATCGTGAAATATGACAGTATTGAAAATAAAATTAGATTTAAAGTTTTGATGATAAAATAAAGCTAAAGGTCTGAAAGTGTTCGAAATCATTGCTAGATTAAAAACTGAAGTTAGGGCAAGGAGGAGGTAAGTTATGTATTGCAAATATTATGATATAATAACTATTATCCGATAATAGATATTATAATAATTATATTATAAAAGGTATTAACCTATTATCCGATAATAATTATCACACTAATATTGTGAAAGTTTGCGAGTGTGTATGTTACTTCTTTACGATTAAACGGTTGGGTTATTTTTGATAGGAGGTAGCTGACACCCTGAATTAACACATAGGCTACTTTTTATCTCGAAAAATGTTGCGGATAAACACCGCGGGGCGCTGCTAGTAATAGGTAACACTGAAAATAAGCACTCAGTTTAAAAATACCAACTATTTGTATAGTTTGGCGGACTATAATACTGTTATGCATGTTAAATTTATGAATGAAACATTTTTATCGGACTAGCCACACACACACACACACACACACGTGAACTTGTTGATGCAGCCTCTTTCGCCCGTACCATTACAAAAGTCACGCGCGCGAATATCTGCCGCCCTTAGCCAACGTTA
Source organism: Biston stratarius (assembly GCA_950106695.1). Classification (NCBI taxonomy): domain Eukaryota; kingdom Metazoa; phylum Arthropoda; class Insecta; order Lepidoptera; family Geometridae; genus Biston; species Biston stratarius. Next base: position 4,744,417 of record OX467108.1, read on the forward strand.
CCGCAAAGAAACACGACTCTAATATTAGATCTCGTATTACTAAAATTTTGATAACCTAGTTATTATTATGTTCATACCAGCTGCGTCTCGCGTTGTTGCCCGCTACATATTTCGGGATAAAAAGCCTACAGTTAATTCTGGGTGTCAGCTACCTCCATTCCAAATTTCATCAAAATTGGTCAAGCCGTCTGAGCGTGAATAAGTCAAAATCAAAATCAAAATCAAAAGTCATTTATTCAGTTTAGGCCCTGGTAAGGCACTTATGAACGTTAAGTTACATGTTTGAATCTACCACCGGCTCGTAATTACACTTCAACTGAGAAGACTCCGGCAAGAAACTCAGCAAGGCATTTTTTTTGTGGATCTTTCTTTTCATATTAGGTTACAATTTACAGTAATAAATATTAATACATACATTATGCTTACTACAATTGTCACTTAGCCAGGGGGATGCAAGTGCAGAGAGAAGCTACAACAACCATATATTCCTGTCTTCCACGTAATGAGCCACCTTATAGTAGGCTTTGTCAATTAACCTCTGCTTTATAAAATCTTTGAATTTATTATAGGACATTTTAGTTACCTCAAGTGGGATTTTATTATAGAATCTAACGCAATTCCCGAGAAAAGACTTATTAGCTTTAGATAACCTGAATCTAGGTGTCACAATTTTATCTTTATTTCTTGTATTTAAGTTATGGCGACTACTATTAATTTCAAATGAATTTAAATTTTTCCGGACAAACATAATGTTTTCATAAATGTACTGTGACGGTAACGTTAATATCTTAAAATCTTTAAATCGATTTCGTAGTGATTCGCGAGGACCTAAACAATAGATTGCGCGAATTGCACTTTTTTGCAGAATAAAAATAGTTTCAAAGTCTGCAGCTGAGCCCCACAGCAGTAGACTGTAGGACATTAAACTATGGAAATAAGCAAAGTAAACCAACCTAACCAAAGTAACAAACATACAAACACACGCACAAACTTTCGCCTTTAATAGTATTAGTGTAATATTATATTACCTCTACCTATTATGAATATACTAGTTATATTTCTTGTTTGTATCAGCTATTCTCTATGAGTACCAGGCAAGCGAGGAATTCAATAGTAGCTATCGAAGCTATTGCGAATGGTTCAAATAAGCAAATAAAATACTCACTAGCGAGATAGATAACAGATGTTTTCGTTTCCATGACGATAATTTTCTGTGAAATGAAATTCTGTTTGAGAATAGTCCGGGCAATTTAAAAAAGCTTCCCATACATACATTTCAATGTGACGCGACAATATCCTAGAACTACTAGCACTTCAGATCTTGAACTTTATATCAGGAAAAAATACATACCGACCTCGATTATACTTAGTAAAAAAGACTTTTACACTAATACATAAATATATCTTTGCTAACATTATTGATGTTATTGACATTCAAATCATAAGCAAATTTTAGTTTATAAGTGATAAATTATTTAATTTTAACTATATAAATACATACTACATTTACATTAAAAAAGTTTTTTTTTTTTTATATCTTTGCTATTGAAAATGATATCAGTGATTGGATAATAGATGTAAAATAACAAATAGTCCGATTAATAAAATAATTATTATGAATGTTAGTATTATTAAAGTGTCAATGTTTTTATACATTTTATACAACGAAAAACGTACTGGGTTACGTACGTAAATTAGCAATTACCATGCTATTTAGTAGCAATTATTTTTTTTAGCACTGCAATAGTGTTGCACTCTATGTAATGCTATTTATAACTTTGCTATTAAATAACATGAGTTATTAAAGTATTTATGGTAGAAATAAAAATAAAGTACCAAGCTTTTGTAGGTTACATTTTTTATTATGCCATTTAAATGTTTTAGGTACTTAAATGCTGTCAATTCGTAAAATATGAAACCAATATAACATAGATTACGTTTTATTCTTATGAAAGTATTATTTTATTTATACCGGCTGACAGTTTGAACATTAGCAATATTCAAAGACATGTTAGTTAGTGTTCATATGAAACGTATAAAGAAATAAAATCAAAACAAATACAAAAAAGAAACTAAGAAAATCTTGGTTAAAGTTTTTCCCAAGACTCCAGAAATTATGGACAGCGCGTAGCCTTACGCACCGAGCTAGCGCAAGACATAAATACCATACGTTGACTACGCAGTAACTGTTATCTAATCTGGGACCGCGCGCGAGTACCATGTCATTTTCGGTGCGCGTGATTTGAGTGTCCGTGTTTTTGTGTTTGCTCAGGATAATTAGGTCAAATATTAACCACCTATTTTTTATTATTATTTGGAACGACAATCGAGTACTGAACCCCCTGTATCAATATTGCTGATGTTCAAACTTTCACGGTGTATAATTAGCAAAATTTGGCTTCCTACTTTTGCTAAGCGCTTTATAATTATCTGTTATATATGTTTTATACAAAACGGTTTGCTTGTGTGGGAATCAGCAATAATATTATGTGGAATTGTCTTTGTGATAATTATTTTATACTGCTACTATAATTATAATACCATATAATTATTACCTAATTTACATGTACACTAATTCTATTATAAATTATAAGGTATATCTTCAGTATCTATATATGTACATTCCTATGTATTCCTCATTCCCTTTATCGGCATTTATTAAAAAGACAAAATTTCCCTTATTAAGTGTTAAACATGTATATTTCTTGTTATTTTAAGTGCGATGTGAAATTATGTTTTTAGATATTTTTTAAAACTAGTATACAACATTCCTAAGGGATACAACAATTTATTTACACAGTAAGGGGTCGTTCAAATATTACGTAAGCACTAAAGGGGTCTTTTCTTTGCTTATTTTTGATGACATGGGGGATCTGAATCGTGCTAACATCAGCAATGTCTTATAAATTATGCTGATAGTTTAATTTCCTTGTTATTGGCATACCTCGTATTCTAATTGTTCTTGTCTCCTCTCTGTTGCTTGGAAGGGCGCTAATGCCGCTAGTTAAACAAATGTTTACGTAAGCATAGGGGGAGTAAGAGCTTTGCTTACATGTGCTGACAAGGGGTTAATAATTACTAAAATTCTGCTTACGTAATACTTGAATGTAAATGTAATGTAAATTTTTATTTTGTTAGACATTTTAAGCTTTTAATATAAATCTTTTTTTGATTATAATCAAAAATCTAATGAAAATCACGTGGGAAACGCTAATCATATTAATTAATACGTAAATAATGGAAATCGAACTAAGATATTATTAATACTTAGTATTAGCCGCTACCTTACGTAAATGTAAAGACGAAACGTGTAAGCATATAAATAAATGGAATTGGTAAAATATATATTTATTTATTTTATCCCTTCGACAATATTTAATGTTTATTATTTTATTGGAGGTATATCTGTGTCGTTAATCTTTGTGTGAATTGCAAATAAGTGTTGGTCTAAGTAATTGTGTGCTGTCCTGCTTGCACTTATATCTCGAGCGAGTGGGATAGCGTGCGACTAAAATATTTAACAGTCTACAGGGTTACGCGGAATGGAAGACGAAATGAGCTCCTTGTAACTAAAATTGTCGCTTCCTGCCGTCTGTTACGCTTAGATCTTTTAAACTACGCAACGGATTTTAATGCGGTTTCCATCAAAAGACAGAGTGATTCAAGAGGAAGGTTTATAATACATGCATATTATAGTAGAGAAAATCCGAGAATTTCAAAAATTGTAATGTGATGTAAAAAACACCTTTTTGAAACATTTTATATAAAGATATCCCGTAGTATCACATCATCAGCCATAGGTCGTCCACTGCTGGACATAGGCCTCCTCCTGGGGGGATTTTGCCAATAACCGCCACGCTTGGCAGGCGGGTTGGCGAGTGCAGTTAGGTGTGATTGTTCAAGGAAGACGCTGCTGCCCGTCTTCCGGATTACATCCCTTAGCCGACTCTTACGGCAACCACGGATAGAGAGGGTGGGGTACTATTCTTACGCCGGCACCACCACGGCGCATAGTAGTACATCCCGTAATATAGTCAAATCATAATAATAATATTATTAATCAATCCACACCGTCACCACATTAGTATCAACATTGCACCTGTGCAAAGTCGGGGCGGGTCGCTAGTATATTATACATTACTTTTATTGAAGTACCAAACCTGAATTCAACAAAAAACAATACTTTTATAAAGCAAAAAATTACATTTCAAAATGTATAAAACAACGGTTTTTTTTCGATTTTAAGGTCCTTAGAGTTGTTCAAAATTATGAGTATAATGACCTACTTTCGATAAGCGTAACCCTGTATGGGTAATCATGTCACCAATATTTATAATTATGGGCACAACTGTCGACTCACACGCTATTATTTCCGCTTGGAATTGGAAGTTGGGAAAATGCTTTGTGAATAATATAAGCACATTGGTGAATGGGTGAAACGTGTGTATGTGTTTTTGGTTCTAAAATTTTCAACTTTACTGTTAAAAAATTTGACATTTCATGGTGAATTGACGTTTTGTGTCTCATTGTGTGACTCATTTCACTTTTTAATGGAAATGGTGCATCCATTAGTTACGTTAGCTCAAAATGGGGAGAATCCCTTTTTTAAAGTGTCTTGCCAAAAAATTCTAAAAAAAAATGTTTGACCACAGATTACCTGATGTTAAGTGACGGTGTGGTTGAAGATGGTAAAGCACACCTAGCCTGTAATGGAACTGGCTCTCAAGAGAGGCTGCCGGAACACACCGTTAGCATGACGGCAGATTTTCAACTTGAGGGTTAAACATAACTAAAAGCGTAAATGTCACTTTTGGTAGGGGGTCCTACCAAATGTCACAAAATCTCATTAAAGTCCAAATAAAAGAAAAACAGCTCACGTAACTAATGAAAGCTCCCGAAGAAGTAATGAAATGGAAGATGCTCTCCTAATGGTAAGAGATAACAGTTTGCAGCGGTACACAGAACTTTAAATAACAAACAAAGTTCAGAACGTCGCTGCTTTGACGTTCATTACTTTAGATGAGCTACTACTTACAATAGCTTACCCTACATGGCATTTAACCTTTTGAGCGCCACGCCACAAACGCATTCCCGTGTCCTGTACGCCAAGGCCCAAAGTAAACAAATTGCTTGAATAAGAATCCATGTGTTTTATTTCAACATTTCTATGTACTTGTGGCTCTAGAGACTCGTTTCTTTATACTCATATGTTGCTGAGATATTCTATTTTGAGGAATGTTGAATTAGAATACCAGTAATAATTTTTCAATATTTTGATTTCGTATTATTGTGGGCCGGGGTTTTTGTCGCCTATAGACGTCGTTGGCGCACAGAACCCGCAAGTGCTAGTCACGTATAGGTGACTTTGGCGCTCAAAAGGTTAAGGAGTCTGAGAATGGTTTTGCAAAGATACTTTATCAAGCCAAGACTACACTGAATACTGGCTCCTTTAACACTGGTTAATTGTCCATTGTTTTCCTGCCGCTTTCATAATGTTTCTGGTTAGCGGTTGGATCACATGCCGGAGGGCGTGTGCTTATATCCTAAAAATGACTGTGTAAGCTGCCGGTAAAGGAAAACTTGAGGAAACCATAACGTAGTTTACTTTGGTGTGGTAGGGTACTTTCTTATACTAACTACCACCCTCAAGACGCAAATCATCTAACGGTGTGTTCCGGCAACATTACTTAAGATTCCATTTCTGGGTAGTTGTGTCTGTTTTTGATCACACCGTTCTTTAACATCGGGTGAGCTATGGTAAACTATTAGCCTGTCATTTAGAAACATAAACTCACTAGCAACCGTAGGGGACAAAATTAGCTTTCCCCTGCAAATAATATGGACGCATCTTTCTCATGTTCGCTATTGGAAAGACTTCAGAATGCACGTGCAGTAACGTGAAGAAAATGGTTGATGACAAATACTAACTTAGATATCTTTAGATCCATACAATCTTTAGCTAGTCCCCTTCATTTTAGGCCGGACACCATCCTAGCAGAAGTCCAGGTCTCTAACTCCGTTGAAGTAGCGGAACAGCCGGAGAACGACCAAGAAGAAATGTCGGTACAAGTGGCAGAAGACAACCTGGTAGATTTCGACGATGACTTTGCACAGATTGGGAAGCCAGCTTTACCACCGAAGCCCGACTTGGCGGCCATTGGCAGAAACGTGTCTGTCAATGAAGAGTAGATGATTTAAACATTTCTATTGCCTATCTACAGAATATAACAGTCACAGGATGTAGAAACATGTGGGTGGAAAAATATACTTGGAAATGTTTACTGTAATCAGTCATTACTTATAGTATTTTAGGATGTTTGTAGTCTGGGGCTCGTTTTTGTTATGCACAATACCACCGACTTACGAACCTAGATAAATGAAACATTTAGGATTTACTACTCGTGCAAAAATTTATTTGAAAGAACACTCACTGTTCTCATATTTAGAGAACAAATACTTGTATGTAGTTTAACTCTAGATTGATTAGATTTCTTCTAGATCAACTTCAACTTTTCTTTTTTGGCTTCTGCGGTGTTGCCACAATTTTGCCAATTCTTCTAGATCATGGTGCTGTGGGGTTTGACGCAGAATGTCATTTAACTTTTTTTACTACGATGACATTTTGCAAATATGTCGATCTGCGTTAAAGCCTTGCTGTGGTTGACTAAATGCTTACGATATGTGGACGTGCTTATCATCGCCTGGCGCTTACTTTCAGACGAATCGGTGGCTAAACGTGTTAATGTATTTACTTAGAAAAGAGAGTCAGCCAGAGTCGATTAAGTACGTCAAGAGACTGATAGGGAACGAAACTTTGACCGAGCCTCGATTACAGTAATCATCGTTGTAGTTTATTTGATACATTTTTTACTCTAGCATATCAGTTTGCGAGATTTACTTGTTACGTAAATGCAGTAACAAATCGACAGATTTCCAAAGTATGGGCTGTTGAATTTTTTCCGATTTCGTCAATTGTCAGTGTACCGTTCCGGTAGTAAAATATCAACTCGAACATTATGCGTATTCATCGATTTTAATGCAGGTACCACAGCTCCTAAGGCGGTAGCGAAATGCATCTGACAGCAGCTGTCATGCACCACGTACTCGTCAAATGGAAGCGCCAGATCGTCTTGAGTGATAGACGGAAACGGTTGTCGTATCGTCGTCAGTGCTTCTTTATAGCGTCCACGCACCGGTGCAAGTTCAAGGACACACAAACGGAGAAGACATCGGAGGTCTGGAGCAGTCCCAGGTACGTGAGTGCATGTATATTTGCTACCGCCTCATTTCTGAACCTCGTGTGGGATCGATGAATACGTATTGTCCCAGAGTGTGATACAGCCACGAAAGTCGTGCAACGTCGCAGTCAGTTACTAGATTATTTTAACAGCAATTTTTTTAAATTTAATTTAAAATCGATAAAATTATTCGGTTATAATTTTTAATCTTTTGAACCGTTTAAAACGAAACATTTTTATTTGCAATATTTTTGTATTCAGTTATTCCCAATTAATACTAAATAGGCACTCAAACCACTGCGTGTACTGAGTGGTTCGTGTGCGTTGTACTCAGCGTTGTCTCCATGATAAAGGTGGGGTGGGTCCGGTGGGGATGTGGCCGAAACTATAGTCGGAGTTTCCGATAAAATTAAACGAGAGTAATCACGCATAAGTAAAACAAAAATATTTTTCTACCGTTTACATACATACGTAAATTTCACAAATTGTATTCTAGAGTCGTTTATGTGTCCCTTTGATAGTTTTAGAACCAAAATAAATTTTATTTTATACCTTTTTTACTAATTGACTTATTTATTTTTATAAGCGTTAAATTTATATATCACGAACAATGTATCACATCTTTGTGTGAATAATGTTATGGTTAATAATAATATTACGCCTTAAATGTTGTAGAATTACCTACTTTTTGTATAACGCAGTGTTCGTACTAAGATTTATTACGTAGAATTAACAGATTCTTTTATTTTTATATTAAATTAAATCATGTTTTTCATAAACTGTACTTATTTACAATCTCCTACCTTATCCTTAAAATATAGTATATAGAAAAGTAGCCCTATAACGATGATTTTGGTGTTGCCGTTGCCATCAGGAGGCTCGCTTGCATGTTGTTGAGCTACCCACTTTTTTTTTAATTGATAGCTTTGTAATAGATGTACAGATAAATTTCAACGTCATATACATCTAAACGCTATGCCGTCACGAAAATCGGTTTATCTAACATATTAACGAAAAATACGTAGCATATAAATGATGATCAAATATATAATAAAGTAGTTCCCATTTACTACCGCTAGGGGTGCTGTCTCACTTTTCATACATATTTTATATCAGTTGACACGCCGAAGGGTTCAAACCTCAATGAGCTTGAGCTGCCGGTGATGGAAAACATCGTGAGGAAACCATTACATGGGGTAGAGTATTTTCTAATAATCTGTCGCCAAGCGCCTAACGGTGTGTTATGGCAGCCTCACTTGAGAGCTAGTTCCATTCCAAGATAGATGTACTTAACCATCGACCAGTCACTTCGCATCTGGTGAACTGTGGTTAAATACCTATCTTGTTAACCATTAAAAAATAAAGTTTAATTATGAACTAAATGTTTATAAACTTATAGTTCATGGCAAGAAAAACGCTGGTTCGGACAGAGTGTAAACATTAAAATAAAACACAGGTTTTGAATAAAATTGTGATGATTTTATTACAATCTATTTACCGACAACAAAATAATTACATATCTGTGAACAAGCAACAAATCGTGAACAACGTGATATGCCTGACATTTATTTTGAAACAATAATATGAATTAACTTAACTTCAAGTGGTTTTGAAAAATCTGATTCAAATTTCATATAATCGAAAAGATCTTGTAAATTAAAATAATATTTTTTGTTAAAGTCCGATATACAAGAGTGTTGATATCATTTAGTAAACGAATCATTCATAGATGATTAAATGAATAATTATTGAGCATTTTTTAATGTAAAAGTGATGAGACAAACGGGACGCTCTCGCGATGGTAAGAGATGAGGCATCGCTGATTTGGCGCTCATTACTTTAAGACATTAGACGGTTAGTCTCAACAGCCTAGTAATTTCGCTAGCTGCAGTACCCTTCAAACCAGAACACAGTACTGTTAAGATACTACTGCTTGGCGGCAGAATATCTGGTACTGCGGTGGTACCAACCTAGACGACCTCTTGCTAAGGACATCTACCAGCAAGTAAAATTTTATAAGTATTTTAATGGAACATATTAGTTATTCTGGACATAAGCGATAATATTATTGAACTATCAAAATAAATGTCAAGTAATCACAACATATCTGAAACCACGTCCATTGTACCCAAACCTATATTATTACTAAAACATATTCAGTTCTCAGCGCAGTAAAAAAATATATTTACACAATATACACATCAAAATAAAATGACCAAATGATAAAACGAGATTTGTACACTCACTGTGATCTAGGAACAATTGTGACTGAATTAGAAAAACAATATTTGACACCGAACGCAAGACTCGGACTTACACGGCTTGCGGCAACGGACCACCACGCGAGCGTTTAAATAGGCCTGAACAAACTGTCGCTATTTATGGTGGCCTCACGCAAGCACGTCCTGTGATAGCGGCCTAAACGACAACGTGGGCAAGCCGCTTTTCCTATCTTGCCTTCGTTGACAGATATTTCAGTTTTTTTACAATATAAAAGTATAAATTACGAAGCTTAAGTTGTTCAATAAGGTATGTAGCTGTTAGATGGTTAAACAGGTCGTTCTATATCTATTCTCAGTAATTTGGAATGTATTAATTATATTTATTCAGTATTATGAAATCTCGATCGAGGGTGTTTATACAGATAGAATTCTAGCAAAATCTATGACATCTATGTAGACAAAACTAAGTTGCGCTTAGAGCGACACCTATTTTTATTTTATGTATAAAACTTTCGAGGAGAAATATTTAGAATATATTTTTGAGTATTCAAATAGTAAAAGTCAAAACTCATCATTATTCCGTACAGTAAAAAAATGATGATTAAAAAAAAGTAAAATATGTACACATTCATTTAGACACAATTTATACAAATCCGACTAAAATAATACAATAAATAAATAATTATAAAGATATCACGTCATGAAATTTTCATTTGAACCAAATTAATTAATTAATTGTTATGCAAATTGATTTATGATTGCAGTAATACAGAGAAACGACCATGGATTGTGCATTTTTACTCGACTGCTGAAGGAGGGCGACATTTTCACTTTATATGACAATTTCTCTTACAAGATTAGTTTAAACCTTCAATTCAGAATCGATTGCAAAAGGCTCAGGTAAGTACGTACATGCATATTACGAGAGCACAAGCTCAAGACGCTAATGAATATTTCCAATGCCTGGCATTATGTCTAAAACCAAAAACATTCTAACCTGCACCGTTTATAAATTTCAAAACAGTTCCATCACCTTATAAAAGAGCTAATTCGAGTTTAAAAAAAACAATCTGTTTTGAAATGGCTTGTCTTACTTATAAACGTTGGTTAATCTGCTTCCAAAGGCATTTTAAGCATTGATTAACTTTAAGCGACGTTTAAAAGTAAACTCCTATTTATTGAAACTTTCCTCAGTAGACTCAATTGCTACAGCAATTGATTACAAAAAAAAAAATATCACGGCAATCACAATTTACATAAAATAATATAAAAATAACATCATTTCTCACAATTTATTTTAATTCAATTAATTACTTACTTAAAACAATTGATTTTAAAATGTACTTGAAAAAATTTCACTATTGACAAATATCACATTGACAAATAAATAGATTGGCTTTATAGTTTCGAAAGCACTTTCACTTCATAAAAATAAGCGTTTCGTATAATTTCTTAGGGTACCTAAATTACACTTATAGATGACGCTTGGAACATTAGCCAATGTGCAATTTTTTCTACACGAATCTTTTAGAAACAATAGCCGAACAAATCGAGCAAGACACACTCGAGTCTTGAGTTCGAATCGTATAAGTATTATTATATAAATATGTCCGACTTTTCAAAATATTCACATCATGTGCAGCGTAAGATCGACTTCAACTTGATTATCGAAGGTAAGTACCTACTTTACAACTCCGCCAATGACACGTAGAATGATAAGATTGTCAAACGAAGACTTTGGTTACGGTGTTAAATGTTATATGTACGGGCACAGAGATCTTGTATGAAAAACGACTGTTTTCTTCAAACATGCAAAGAATCCTAACGTTCGAAATTTTGACAGAACAATGACATAAGCTATTTCTTTTTTTAGTAAGTGGATTGTACCATTTGCGTATTTGCCCATTTTCATTTCAATTGCCCACAATCTTATTAAAAAAATAGATTTTTTATTGACGTATAGTATACAGTATCTACATTATTTTATTGTTTTTACGCAAATTTAACGTAACAACGCCAACAATAATCTTTCATCGTTGCAATTCATTCTTTAAACTGACGACATCAAACCAGAACACAAGTCGTACAATTTATTTGACAAAAGCAGGTTGGCTATGTTTCCCAAGATCGTCATCTACTACTTGTCGTTCAATGGCGAAATCACCTATTTTTCCACTAGACTGCCAAATAACATCAACCACACAACGACTTGCATTCATACCTGTAGTGAAAACAAAAATTCAAATTAAAACACTTAAAAAAAAAAAACTTTTTTTAGATTGACGTGCTTCGTCATTTTACACACCTTCGCTTACCAAGTGTATACATAGATATATTTGCAATAAAAAAAACTCAAAACGGATTTATTTATAAATTGTTAAAAGCAGTTAGTAGCTTTAACAAGTTGGTTTGTGACACTTGAAATATATAATACTTGACTTTGACAGAATGCACAAACTGCTATGCCAAAAAAGTACCAATATAAAATAGCACTATACCATGGCGATAAGGATCGCGTTATTTTTAAGTTTGAAACATAGCTAACTAATAAACAAAAAAATATTCACTTAAACATAAAAAAAAAACCATTCACCATTACATCTATTCCTCTCTCACACATATACATGCAAAAATACAATACATTGATATGGCTCAACGCTATAATACATATAAATATACAATATACACAACAAAGCGTAAAATTATACTCATTTACAAAATAATCCGCGCAAATGTAACAATTTTTGTAATATGTAACTCCTAATTCTATTTCAACTAGCAAAGAATTTTAACTAGCTAAACATTTGATTAATTTACACTCGCATTGGACTATCGAATATCGTTTGAAGGGACTGACGTGACGTGACGTGACGGGGACGTGACTGGGCAAAATATATCAGCCGTGATTAAAAGTTCTCGAAAAATCTATGCTTTGTGAACTGTCTAACTCGCGAGGAATTTTCCCTAGCGAGTGTGAAATCATCGCAAAAATGCGATCTTATAAATCTTGAATGCATATCTTGGCTATGACGTCTTCTAGTAAGTTGAACGAACGTTATTTACTATTCATGTGTCAACATTGATGTTTGTTCTGGTGTGTCAGGGCGATTTAAAAACAAAAAGCTTAGCTTAGTTTGCAACTAGATGGCGCTTCAAAAGCTAAACATTGCGTCGGTGTGTCTAAACAACGCCATCTAGTTTATGACATGATAAACGAACTGTATCAGTAAAACTCAAAACCACTGACAAAGTTTAATAGCTTTGAAACGATGTAAAACGCATTCCTTAAAATTTTAAAATTAGGTGGATATATGAATAATATATACGGAGGAGAGCAAGACACACATTGACACAAACAATTTAACGGTACTGCAAAAACCGACAGCCTTATCACTAAGAGCTATCTCTTCCAGGCAACCTTAACTTCTATGGCATAAGTAATAGTAGAAGCTCACGGACCGTATATGCAAACATATCCACATTATTTCAATTCTAAGTAATACAATCTATAGATTGTGTTTTACACTAATCCAATACGATTGGGATTTGACAGCCATTATAATATGTATGCAGCCAAATCCTTGACTTTGAAAATTAATACAGAATGGCATAAGAAATTTGAAATCAACAAAGCAGTTACAGAAATGGCTGGACGGAATGAATTCTACAATGATTGTCATCAGTGATAAGTGAAGTCCTAATGTATCCTTAACTATGTGTAGGTTTTATTCTATGAAGTTAATATAATTTATATTTTCTTGTACTGAACTAAAATACTATTATGCATACAGTTTCCCGATCAACTTTGTCTGATTTCTAATAACTTGTCACAGTAGAATTTGGTTATTAATATTTTTAAGATATCGGCGACTTGTTGTTGTACTAACAAAACACGTAACGTTATTAACGTTAATTAAATTAAGAAAACTATTAACGTTGTTAACGGTAGTAGGCTACGTTGTTAACAGCGTGTCATTCGCATGGAATGGAACAACAATTCGTCGAATCACAATTCACCGAATCACAATGAATTGTTTTCGACGAATTTTCCGCAGACGAGTATGTTCCGGCACTTGCGAAGCAGTTCTGTTCCAGGCTAGTTGTGCTTTACCATCTTCCACTACACCGCCACTTATCATTAGGTGAGTTGTGGTCTAATTGTGTTCGACGAATTTCCCGCAAATCGGTATTCTCTATGCAAATGACAAATTAAAAAATGTGTGTCCCTTCTTTTTTAATTACAAAAATAAATGTGAGCTTATAGTATTGAACGCTTGGTTCAGAATGTTGGCTTATTCTCGGCCAAGCGCTTGAAGTGTCAACACGTCCTGAGGATGCCTCGTGTTGGCAAGTGGTTATTGGAACGAGAAGAGGACATAAAGACTTGTGGTTATTTTAATTTATTTAGATTTAAAGTTTCATGTCTGATTTTAGTTTTAGAAAGTAATAATTTCGGACAGATTTCTAAAAATTGTAATGTTAGATTAATTTTAATATAAATTCCCATAACTGTTAAAACTTAAACGACTTTTATGCGAAAATATACTAAATATACACTTTGAACACTCAAAATAAACTTCCGCAATAACGCCTGAATCAATCAATTTTAAAGTTGTTTATACCAAATTCTACTGTATTGTATAATGACTAACAAATAGTTATTATGTTACCAGAAATCAATCAACAATATCAGCGAGTATCAAGCAAGAAAATGTAGTTGTTACAAAATGAACACCGACTTACAAGTTAGTAAAAAACTAAGTATTAGTTTTATTGCATTTTTCTTTTGCGTTAATAAGTTACGGAATATCATACATGCATTATTGCTTTTATACACAAGTAAACAATAGTTAATACAGACACAATTATAGAATCCCAACATAACATTGACAGAATATTTTTGGATGTGGTTAGGCTGTTAAACTCAATAACTTCATTAACAAAATGTCTGTTTTGATTTAAAAACGAAGTACAATCGCAATATGACTGATAAAACTTGCCCATTTGAATTTCAACCTTATTTTTATGCTAATAAAAGAAATTTTATAATGGGGCGCAAGAATGAAGGCGCGATTGTTGATCGCGCTATTTCGTGCGTATAAATAGTTATGCATTCCATAAAAGGTTATACTTAAAAACATTGCTCAGGGTTAATCTATTGTTAAAGTAGCGCGTCTCAATTCCACGTCGGCTAGTTGACAGAGCATTTTAAACATTAATTCGTTTTAAGCAAGGTTATAAGTACGGCCTAAGATCCGTTAGACGTTTACTCGTATTTGCATTGCGATTGAACTTGACAGCTTACATAGCTATATTACCGCTATAGTCCAATTTTTACATAAAATGTGTCATTTATTTTTGTTAAAGTAACAGCCATACCTCATCCACAAACTCACAAACCACAACCAGGAAACCAGAATAAAATATATTTTTGTAAAATAAGCGTCCACCATTTCCCCGCCCCCTCTAGTTATTCCGAATATCATTAACCATAAATATCACCCGGGATAACCCAGTTTCCCGAACTACCCCAGTGACCTGAACTACCCCATTGACCTGAACTACCCCATTGACCGGAGCTACCCCGGTGACCCCCAAACTACCCCATTACCTGTCGTGGTGTTTGTCGAGTAGGTACTCTTTCAGCCGTCGGACGAGGTGATCTGATAGCTGCGTCACTTCCGGCCATTGTTTTAACACCATCACTCCCAGCATTAACGCTAAACTTGTTGTTAGGACTCGTACTCTGTAAAGAAGAGATAAATTTTAATGACAAGAAAAAAAAAAACTTGATGGTAAGATATAACGTCTGCCCATGACCATTGCAGTGGAACTTAGCGAGTAACAAATCAAAGTCCTTAAGTGTTAATTATTTTCGATAGACAATTTTTTAACGTTTGACCGCCACTTCGCCTAATGGTATCTACCATTAGATGTGGTCAAAGATTAATATGCCGGCCATGTTAGCTTATATGGAAGTAGCTCTGATTTCTGATCTGTAAGGCGTGGGTTCGATTCTTACCCAGGACAAATATTTGTGTTGACTAACATATATATTTTTTTTTAGTATAAAATATATAAATAACAAAATTTATAAATAAGTTTAATTGTTTCAATCTAATGTCAATATAGGTTACTATACTAGTTAGTCATTAATTGTATTGCATTTTGTCACCAATTTGTTAATCAAAAACTCACTTATGGAATATACCTACTCACTTTATCGATTAAGAGCTTCTAAAATCTAAATTTGAAAATGTGTTTTCAAACATGTTCTTTAATGTTCAGCGTAATTGATTAGAAACATACCTAGTTCTAAGGAAGGGCATAGCGATCCCCGCTACGGTGGCGACCAATAGCAGAGCTAGCTGCAGTAGCGTGATGACGACGTTGATCAGTTTGACCAATAGCAGCCGCGGGGGCAACGCACCCGCGCCGCCCGCCTCCCCCGCGCCGCCGATGCCCCCACCCGCACCCCCGCCGCCCGCCATCCATTGTTCTAGCTTACTGATCTAGAAATACATGAAAGACATTTCAATATTATAGATAGATAAATAATTTTATAGATTGTTTTTCTTCCAATTATGTTTAACACCGGGATTCAATCGCGCACAAAATACTATGAGAGTTTGTGATGTAAATTTTTAGGGTTCCATACCCAAAGGGTAAAGCTGGACCCTGTTACTAAGACTCTGCTGTCCGTCCGTCTGTCTGTCTGTCCGTCTGTCACCAGGCTGTATCTCATGAACCGTGATAGTTACGGCAGTTGAAATTTTCACAGATTACTGCTATACCAACTAATACTAAAAAACAGAATAAAATAAATATTTAAGGGGGCTCCATTGAGTCCATACGACATACAACAAACGTGTTTTTTTTATCGATATTGATAACGGCAACAGGTAGACGCTTGGAATACTCACTGAATATTTAGTTATTATTATATATTCACTTTAAAACTAAATAATTAAATTGAAATAAAACAAATATTTAACGGTGGCTCCCATATCATAGACATGATTGATTGATTTATGAAGTATATATGTTACTAAACTGTCTAATAATGAACTTATTAAAACATAAAAATGAGGGTAGTTACAAAAAAAAATATGCTCAGTCACATACCACAACGCTAATTCATATATTTGAGGCATGCTACAACATTACACGTTATAATACGTTCAACGTCACAGTACAGGGTTTTAAAACTCAAAGCAAAACTTTACTCACTTTAGTTTGACAGAGATCCAGAGCTTCGTGTATATCTCTTATCCGTTCTTCACTCTGGTATTGCACTTTTTCTTCTACATCTGTTAACGCCTGTTTTAAATTTTCTACCTGAAAAATAAATGTCATAATTTGTATAAAATATAGTAACCCTGTACATATTTGAGCCTTTTGGGGTCGAAACTTTGATACCGCCTTTGCTTCCGGTACATTAAAAGACGCTGGTCTAAATATTGCCTGTTTGGCAACGTATATTTTATTTTTATGGCTGACTGGCTAGGTGTTTGACCACAGCTCACCTGATGTTAAGTGACGTCGAAGATGGCAAAGCACACCTAGCCTGGAATAGAACTGGCTCTCAACTGGGGCTGACGGAACACACCGTTAGATGCTTGGCGGCAGATTTTCAACTTGAGGGTGGTAGCTAGCCAGCCGAGTACTACAAAGTACCCTACCACCACGCTATGGTTTCCTCACGATGTTTTCCTTCACCGGTAGCTCAAGCTCATTGTTGGGGTTTGAACCCACGCCCTTCGGCATGCGAACCGACCGCGCTAACCACTGAGCTATCATCGCTAAACCATAAAACGCGGCAATAGCTGGCCGCGTTTTAGGAACTATTTCCATTGACTTTTAGATTAGTTCGTTTGAAATTGTTCCTTCTGTTGTTTGTATATTATCAATATTTGCACAATGTTTTATTTTCTTAGTTTTTGTGTTTAGTATTGATTGAGATCGGGGATTGTCCAACGGATTTCCCTGGCGATCCAGCAGGGGAATGCCGCCAGTATGATGGGCGGGCTCGACCGGTTGACTTAAGTGTTTAATTATGTTTATTGACATACATTTATATGACTTGTTTCAAATTTACACACATACAAGATACGCGCGAAAAACATAACCCTTCCTTGGCAGTCGGTTAAAAAATATCTAAATGAAAACTGCATCAAAATCCGTTGCGTGGTTTAAGAGAAGTTAGCATTGAAACAGACGCGAACAACGACTTTATTTTATACTGTTTAGAAATAGACATACCAAACATATACTAGCAGACCCAGCCACGCGTTGCTGTGGCCAAATTGAACACACGCGTGTAACATAAATTGTAGCGCATATGAAACGTTTTAATGTAGCGCCATCTATTGGATACTCACTCAATCCAGTTATAAATTACCTTACACCGCCATCTTTTAGAATTTTATGGAACTCACAGATAAATATACCTGTTTGTTGAAATATAATTTGCAATAAAAAAATGTTGCGATTATAAACTGAGATATAAGTTGGATCAAACTGCACACAGTGTACAAGATTTGGTTAAAATCGGTTCAGTAGTTGAGGAGTTCATCGCGGACAAACAACGTGACACGAAATTTTTATATATAAAGAGATAATATTAGTAAACTGACCTCGTTTTGGTGCAGTTCTGTGAGATCATTAATTTGCTCTTCCAGCCTCTCAGTCTTAAACCGTTCTTCTTGTAACGCCGCAGATAGAAACGTCACTTCTTGCGATAAGTTCTGTAAACACAAATAAATTGATCTATGAAATAAAACAAAATCGATTTACACTAGCTACATTTCGGGCTAGAAGGCGCAATGTGAAATGTTCTCCAAGTGGTAAGAGATAACGTCTGTCCATGACCATTGCAGCGATACACAGAACTTTGAGTAGCTAAACAAAGTCCAGGTCATCGCTGCCTTGGCTCTCATTACTTTGAGACTAGATGGTTAGACGCAACATCCCTGTAATTTCGCTAGCTGCAGTACACTTCAAACCTGAACACAGTAATGTTTACACACTACTGCTTGGCGGCAGAATATCTGGCACTGCGGTGGTACTTAGATGACCTCTTGCTAAGGAGAACCACCAAGTTTGAACAAGGGAGTCGCCGCAGATGTCTTTTTGAAAGAAAGAAGGAAATAAAAAGAATTTATATTTTTTATTTTGTAGTCATCTCACCCTTAACTATAAAAACTAAACTACTTAATGCTAAAAACATATATATGACCTTTGGCGCGTATCTCATTAGGTTCTGACGCTTAATATGGCTTAGTTACTTGGTGGATCCATTCCAAAGGAACTGTGCATGCTATACATTAAGCATTAAAACTAATTCCATAAGGTTACCTTTAGTGCATCAATTTTTTCCGATAGCCGTTCGTAGTCTTCTCTCCTTTCCCTCAGCTCATTGAGAATTGGTTTGATTGTGAATGCCGTCTCAGAGATATTGTTCGAACCGGCTTGTGTCGGATATCTACAGAAAAAATAATAATTGAAAAGGACAAAATATAAAAGTTTCTTCTTAGAACCTCTTCTCTTCTTCTTCTTGGTCTTCCACGAAAAAATTCAAATTAGTTCCGATAAGTCATCAAATCACTGAATAGAGAGCACCGTTCTATATGTATGTATGTTGTTAAACATATGTTATTGTAAAAGTCAATCGTAGTGCGGTCGGTTCACACGCCGAAGGGCGTGGGTTCAAACCCCAACCATGAGCTTGAGCTGCCGGTGATGGAAAACATCGCGAGGAAACCATAGCATGGTGGTAGGGTACTTTCTAGTACTCGGCTGGCTAGCTAGCTAGCTAGCTCACGTTGAAAATCTGCCGGTAAGCACCTAACGATATTTTCCGGCAGCCTCACTTGTGAGCCAGTTCCCTTCCAGGCTAGGTGTGCTTTACCATCCTTGACCACACCGTCACTTAACATCAGGTGAGCTGTGGTCAAACACCTAGCTTGTCAACCATTAAAAATGTAACATATCGACAGCTTATGTCAAACCTGTACATTTTTTACTAGTCGATTAGCGTTATCGCTAGACAAATGTCCTTTGAGGTGTGTTTGTTTGCTTTTGTCGCCTCTTTATCTGCCATTGACTTAACGCAATCCTTCATAACATTAATTCTACTGCTAGGACTTAGCTGTTACCAATATCAGTGACGCAACCGAAGATTACTGGTACCTACACCGATTAATTCTCCATCTTTTTAACGGTCGTCAAATGGTCCTTCGACAGAAAATTTACCGATTACAAAAACGAGGCCATGTTTTAAGCTCTGTTCGTTTGTCATGGCTATTATTCTGCCATTTGTGGGAAGACTTTCGTGTAAAAATTCAATTGTCGTCTTTCTAGAGAAAGGATTGAAACTCACACAGCTCCTTCGCTGGTGACAGACGAGCTCGGAGACGCATCGGGAGAATACTTGGGCGCGGGACTTGTTGCCGCTCGGGGCAACGTCGACCCTCGCTGAATACCTTCCCCCGCTTCTGACGCCCTCGATCCTTCAGACGACGCGTTCGCTGCCACATTGTAGCAAAACTCAATACACATTTATGAAATTAGGATAGAGACGAAACAATTATGAGCTTAACTTAAAATTCAACTTCTCGTAATGGGACCAGATACTTAAATGCAATGTTTACAAGTAAAACTCTATATGATAAAAGACTTTTACTATTTATTTTTATGTGAAAGTAACGAACGGGTCTCTCTCCTGATGTTAAGAGATAACGCCTGTCCATTACCATTGCAGCGATACACAGAACGTTGAGTAGCAAAATAAAGTCCAGGGCATAGCTGCTTTAGCGCTCATTACTTTGAGCCTTACTTGACGCAAGAAGCTTTTTTTGTTGCTCATATTAAATTTGACATAAGTAAACTTTGTTGTTATTCAAACCCGTAATTAAAGAATTAATTGAATTAGGGTCGTTTCTGCTGTACCATTTTCTACATTATTTAAACTCTGTTTTTGGCTATGATTAGAAAAGTTCTCATAGAGATAATGATAGCATAGAGCAATTTTTATCAAAACATACTTTTGATCAAAAATAGAATACAACTATAAAATATATTTTCTGACATTTTAGCATAAAAAAGAGACCATTTTAAATAAAACACAAATCAATACAATTTAGAAAACGTTTGGATAAAATAGACGTTATTTTTTCTTTCTCAAATAAGTGTAATGGAGGCCAACTAGAGACAAAAAATACTATGTAATGTATTTTTATCAAAAGCTAACTGTTTTGCTAAATAACAAATTTATTTACATGTGTATACAGTACCAGTCGCAGGAAGGTTAGTTAGTTCCCGTGATTCAGAATTTCTTGTTCGGGTGCAACTCTAACTTACCAACTCGTTTCATAATTTGTAATGTATATTTTGGTGTGTCAATAAAGTATTATTATATTATTTACAAAGTGGTTAGTAACGAATTGAAAATCCCTCACTCCAATGGCAATAATAACTTTGTTATAAAACCACCACAATATAAAATCACCACTCTCAATATAAAATCAAACCAAAAGGACATGAGTAGATGTTATCTGGCATGAGGCAATGGGAAGAAAGCAAAGCCGAATAAATACAATATATCAGTTATCTTGAATTACTTATATGAGATTACTCTTTTTCTGATTTGGTCGGATACTTTGACTATAGTTTCGGCTACCTCCGATACAGACTGACAGACGACGACGACTGACGACAGTAATGACAGACTAGGTGTTTGACCACAACTCATCTGATGTTAAATAACGGTGTGGTTGACGAATGCACATTTAGCCTGGTACAGAACTGGGTCTCGAGCAGCCTCACTTGAGAGCCAGTTCCATTCCAGGCTAGGTGTAGGTGTTTACCATCTTCGACCACACCGTCACTTAACATCAGGCGAGGTGTGGTCAAACATCTAGCCTGACAGCCATAAAAAAAGGGACAGCCCCGTTCAAAACGGGACGTATGGTCACTTTAAACATTTACCATATCCTGAGTAAAATATTTACCTCTCAGTTCCGCGTGTGGAGGGGCTAGCGTGCAAGAAGGAGAGAGCATAATAAGCAACACAATACCACACGTTCGCCGTTCAACGTAATGTGACAATGCAGAAAGCAAAATAAATATCCTTAGTTTCTAAAATAGTAAATAACAGTATGCAATTTTTTTATACACTCGTCAATAAACGACTACAGGCGGAGAGAATATAAATAAAACTGAACTTTCATACGCTATTTGTCTAAGTTATCTAATAATTTGAAAGAAAAAAAAGTAGAATGTTCGTATTTTAAAACTTTGTAGCACATTAAAATTCTTGACATTCGAACGGCTCACGGTTAACTATGACAAATAATACATTCTTGAATCCACTTCTTGTACAAACATTTTATTTAACTAATCATAGCCCTTTTTTATGTAAAAAGTAATGACACGAACAAAGTTTTTACTATGGGAACCAGATAGTTATTTTTTTTTTATAACACTGTGTAAATATTTGACGATTTTTGTATATACATATTTATGATATATGTATATACAGAACACCCAGACTAAGAAGAAACTTATATGCACACAAATGTTTGTCTTGAGTGGGGAAAAAACCCACGCTCTACAGCTCTTGAGCAGATACACTTCGAAATAAGCTAACAGGGCAGTCAATAAAGTCTTATAATACATGTATGGAGTACTGTTTCATCTAGAAGCAGCACAATGTTTTGGGAATTGAAACCATATTCATGAAGCAGAACTACTTAGCCAACAGACGTCAATGAACAGGTAAAAATGGCTATCAATTGTATAGCCATTTACCTCTATACCATCGTCTGTCATTGAGCAGAGGAAACAATGTGAATGCTATATATTTTATATTCGTACTGAAGGTCATCGAGTAACAGCATCAAGTGATGTCATAGTGTTTACAGTTTATATTACAGATGGCGGACAGGAAAAACATTATTAAAATGTAGCCACAGATTCGAAATAAACTTTTTCAGAGCGACTCGTGTTAGAGGCCTTCAGCTGCACTAGCTACTCAGCCTACATGATCTTACTTATTTGTCTTTCCTTGCATCGAAAATGTTGTTTGTAGGGTTCCGTACCCAAACGGTAAAACGGGACCCAATTACTAAGACTCCGCTGTCCGTCTGTCTGTCTGTCCGTCTGTCACCAGGCTGTATCTCATGAACCGTGATATTTAGACAGTTGAAATTTTCACATATGATGTATTTCTGTTGCCGCTATAACAACAAATACCAAAAAATTGAATAAAATAAATATTTAAGTGGGCTCCCATACAACAAACGTGATTTTTTTTGGCTGTTTTTATAGATAATGGTATGGAACCCTTCGTGCGCAAGACCGACTTACATTTGGCCGGTTTTTATTTATATTAGTGCAGTCTGTAAGGATTGGGCTAAGTGTCCTGCATTGGGTGAGGTCTACGTTCAGCGGTGGACTAAGGCTGATGATAATCACAACATCCCACTGCAAGGCAAATGTCTGCCTTGCTTTATTTTCTCTCTGTTTGGCGTAGCTTGGATCTAAGGGATCTATATACCTCTACCCTCATCTAGATTGTCCGTGAGGCCTTTCGCTATTGAATGTTCATAGGCCTTATTGTAACTAGGGTAAGATCGTAGTCCATGTCTGCGGGTTTGGCAGACATCAAATATATAAAGAACTCACGATGTTTTCCTTTACCGTTTAAAGTCAGCGGTAATACGCATATAACTTTAGAAAAGATTGAGATGCGAGCCATGAGATTCGAACCTAGGACCTCCAGATTGGCAATTAGACGGGTTTCCAACTAGGCTGCCATGGCTACAAACTTATTCATATAAAAATGAGTACCTTATCTAACAATGCGAAAAGGATAAGTACTTTGTTAAATAATAAAAAAATCCTAAAGAGATCTATCTATATCAATTTTGTTGAAATAAAATACAAAATTCATGATCTATAAAACTCTAGACGTGAGAGATGAATATAAGAACATTTCAAAATCGGTCACCCGTTTAGACTTGTGAGCCAGTTACCAGTCCAGGATAGGTGTGTTTATCATCTTCGACCACACCGTCACTTAACATTAGGTGAGCTGTAGTCAGACACAGCAACAAAACAAAAAAAAATAGACTATCGGAAAACAGAAACATACAAACATTGAAATATGCATCAAAAACACTCTTTCTTCTTAAGCAGTTGAATAAAAAATATACAAGGTTTTAAGATCGGGATATACTAACCTAAAAGGGGGTCATTATGTTTATCATTATGAACAGTTTTGTACAATGCGTACAACCCTGAAATAAAACCAGCTGTTACAATTGGTCAAAGGTACATTTACTAAAGAATACTCGTTTTTTACAAGCTGTTATTTAGTTTTTACCTGTCCCGTTGTCTGTCGGTCTGTAATCAAGTCTTGCAAGCTAAATTAGACTCACTTCCCGATGTTCGATTGGACTCAAATTTGGTGTAATTATGTATCTTCAATGACAATAGGAACTTTTGAACTGAACAATATAAACCCATCGAGTTTGGGCCCGATATAACTTTTTAGTTCATTGTCGCAGATAAAAGTAAATTTTTACTTTAAAATTTTTTTTTCATCGTGAATTCAACCTAAGTAAAAGCAGTCCTTAACAATCAACAAATATTTTTGGCAAAGATTAATAATGTATATTGTCTATTCTATTGAATACACTGACCCCCTTTCGGTTGCTACACCCAAGCTTAAAGCCCTGTATTAAAAAAGTAAAGAAAAAAAATTACAGTGTTTACGACATTTCTTGCATTTCTTGAATAACATTATCCTTCGACACGTAAATCTTCACAAGTCACGATGGAACTTTGTACGAATAAAATGTGTACTTAAAGGTATTAAAAAAACGTTGAACTAAGAATTAGCACTAATCAGGTCATCCGTATAAATGGCTATGCAATTTTCAAATAATAACCACGCAACTAATATTCAAAAAACAAAGTCCAATTATTCACTCACTAAGGTAACATAGAAAAATATTAAACGGCTAAATTCTAAATCACAAATCACAATATAAAATCAATGATTCATAGACACTACGGCAACAGTACGAGTTTCACTGTTCACTAACAACGGAGGGATATGAAAATGAAATAGCATAGAAAATGCTTACATAATGTTTGTGAAAACAGTGAGTCATTTCTAAAGGTGCATACGATTTTAGATAAACACTGACCGATGTATCATAGTGTTGCTAGTATAATGTTGGTATGTACGGTATTAAAATAGACAAAATATTTTAAGTTGCCTTTCAAACATGTTTTGTTGGAGTTTTTGCGGTAACGCTGTTACTATATCACCGCATTATATTTACAAAATTACGTGCATGAGTGTAAGAAAGCATGGAACATGTCTTTTCGTATGGTTCGAAAACTCCGTTGAAATTAATAAAGTTTACTAGGGTATTACCGGACTCAACCTTCACTTACTTTTTGTGATTCAGATTTATTTAATTTGACAATGGCAAGATGCACAAAGTGTTATGCCAAAAAAAAACCGGCCAAGTGCGAGTCGGACTCATGCACAAAGGGTTCCGTACCATTATCTATAAAAACGGCAAATGTTTTTTAGTACTTGTTGTTATAGCGACAACAGCAATACATTATCTGTGAAAACTTCAACTGTCTATCACGGTTCATGAGATACAGCCTGGTGGCAAACGGACAGACAGTTGTTTTTAGACGTTTGAACGGGTGAATGGAAGTTTAGACTAGATGTTTTGTTGACAGGCTAGGTGTTTGACCTCAGCTCACTTTAGTTTAGTGACGCCGCGGTCTAAGATCATAATATAATCTCTATAACTTATTTAACACCTATTAATCATTTTCACACAGCGCCATCTATCCCCATACTAGCAAAGCTTTATTCTATCAAAGATCATATTAAAACTAACGTAGTAACTAACTATATCGCTTGATGTACTTCTAAGCACTCAAGCCCATGACTTTGACATTATCGTCTAACCTAGGTGATCGTTATCTTGAGTACCGTGACCATGGACGAAAACCTTGGAATATGAACAATGTGAACTAACATAAATCAATCTAAATTAATCTCATTGCGATAGCTATTTGAGGTTTTATAGCAGCAAGTATTACTGTGTTCCAAAATGAAGGGTTAAAGTAATTATAAGGCTACTGAGACTCAAGGTCAACCTAGATAAAGGATTTCTAAATATTTCAAACCACAAGAACGTACAAAATTATAAAGAAAATTTCACAAGAGAAGGACCGGAGCGTTCTATCGGTGTGGAAAAGGAAACAACAAGGAATATAATTATGCTATATTTTTGTTTTACTTATACCGGATTAATCACAATTAGGGGTTCCGTTCGAGAATTCTCGAGAAATTTGTCTTTAGTCCTTTTTAGTTCTAGCTAGTAGCAAAATGTTTGTTTATATAAATATGTACTTTTTTTTTATGCAACAGTAAAGAGACGAACGAGACGCTCTCCTGATGTTAAGAGATAACGCCTGTCTATGACCATTGCAGTGATACACAGAACTTTGAGTAGTAAAACAAAGTCCAGAGCATCACTGCCTTGGCGCTCATTACTTTGAGACTAGATGGTTAGTCTCAACAGCCCAGTAATTCGCTAGCTGCAGTACCCTTCAAACCGGAACACAGTAATGTTTACACACTACTGCTTAGCGGTAGAATATCTGGTACTGCGGTGGTATCTACCTAGACAACCTCCTGCTAAGGAAATCTACCACCAAGTAAACTAGTAATTTTGTTGATATAATTTTAGTAATTTTATATTTAATTACAGATTGTTCTACATTTGGCAACTGGTAGTTCCCAATAATTATTAAAAAAAATTAAGTAGTACGCTATTCTTTACTTTTTTATATAGACCAGCCGGGTATAGTTTGTTTTATTTATTGTTTGTTAATTGATAAGTGCAATTTATGGTAACTAAAAATTTACTATTTGATTCAATTGATCTCATCTATCAGTCTAATTTGTAATAAAGCAAAAAACTGAAAATAACAACGTGTTTAATCAAAAATTTCTAGTTACTAAAGAAACTCCAGAAATCCTGGTCGAGAATTCTCGTGCGTTGAGAAATAAATTAGGTCGAGAAACCGAAACCCTAATCACGTTCGGTTAGTACGAATACAACGCTATAGTTTTAGTCACATCTGGTGGCTAAGCAAGAAGAGGCGGCGCGCATATC
Source organism: Biston stratarius (assembly GCA_950106695.1). Lineage (NCBI taxonomy): Eukaryota > Metazoa > Arthropoda > Insecta > Lepidoptera > Geometridae > Biston > Biston stratarius. Next base: position 4,771,096 of record OX467108.1, read on the forward strand.
GTACTGCTGTGGCCGAAACTATAGTAGAAGTATCCGACTCAACCAAACGTGCGTAATGCCGTATAAGTAAAACAAACCTGTGTCAAAAACACGTCAGTTGTCATAATAAAATATGTGCTGTAGTCAATGGAATAAATCATATAGATTTCGTGTCAAGATATAAATCGAGCTATTTATCACACAAAAGTTATTTGCACTTAAGATGAATTGATGAACCAAACCAAATCATACCTTATGCAAGGCTAAAAGGGATGCTAGTCAGGGTTCTAATGATATCTGTAACTCGATTTTTATAATGAATTTGACCTTAGCGGTTAGATTAGAACCTTTCACTGACGCGGCTTACGGCAACGTCTATCACGCCGCCAGCTAAAACCGCGGTTAGATCCTCTGAAACTGCGGCAGTTTGTGGTAGCGGACGCGGCAACAAACAGTTAAGTCTGATCCGCACAAGCATTTCCCGCAGAAAGGGCTAAATTCATGACCAACGCAAGCAATCAAATCGGTAGTGTTTGTGTGGAACAGGTTTTACTTTGTAACGTTGTGCCCGTCACTACGAGCCCTGGTAGTTTGAGCAGTATTAACCGAAATTTTAGCCGCGTCTTTCTATGGCAGGCTATATATACGGACCGGAAAACATTCTGAAGTTAACTACCACATTATAAAAATTGAGTTACGCTATAGATGTTAGTCACAGGGTATCTAAGACTGAATACTCACAAGGACCCGTGTTCTCTGTGAGACAAAATACATACATGTTATAATAATATATGTAATACATGTATTATGTACAAAGCGTATACAATAAAAGCCAAAAAAATCTCTAAAATGAGATTCATAACCATATACTAATTAAAATGTTTATAAATTTAAATTATTTGTCTTACTTATGCAGGATTACTCACGTTTAATTCAAGTTTTCGTTTTAAAAGGATTGTGACCGAAACTATAGTCGAAGTTTCTGATAAAATTAAACGCGAGTAAACCCGCATAAGTAAAACATAAATTTGTGTCAAAATATGTTCGTTCAACCCAACGAAAAAGTATGACAAACTGGATTCTCGTTCTTCATAATTATATTTCAATCTCAATAAATCACGACGTGGGCGATTACACACTAAATATTTTTATACAAAAAAAACAGACAAATATTATATCAAAAAAGCGCTGGATCAGCACATTGGATACTTTATGAACCAATTAGTTGCCGTCTGCTGAACTTGACAAATTCCGATCCCGTAAACCATTCATTTAAAATTTGTAAAGGTCATATAAGTTCTGTACAAAATAAAAGTACTGGGATATACTTATAAACATTACTTAAAGTAATTTCATTTTAACGCATGATTTTTCAGGTAGTCTTGTAATTGAGAGACCGTTTTAAAGATTGGTTAACTTTAAGTAATAATCAAAATTCAGTCAATACATTAACTGAAATAACGGTCATGTTTCTCGGCCACCAATGAAAGGCAAGCATCGCCATCATTGGGCCATCAACGGACCAATAAACTAATAGATCTAAGTTTAAATTGCGTATTAATGTTTGAGTATCTACAGGATGAGAAATTGTCAAATTAAAGCTTAAGAGCGAGACAAAAATATTCCAAGGAGAGAGAAAAATATAGCCTTTAGTGTTGATAAAGAAAGAGGTAGCAATAGAAACAGACCGGCCAGCTGTGCGATGTTGTCTGCCGACCCGAAGCGGTTGGAGCGAGAGAAAAGATGCGCGAATTCTCTCGGCGCCGCCATTACACTGCCACCGAGGCCTGTGATGCCGTCCCGAATATTGCCGCCAACATTTCTGAAGACAAAGTATAAAAGTTGAATGGAAAATAAATTTTGCTACTATATGTATAGAGTAAAGTAGTTCATCTTAGTCCGGTCGGCGAGTTAATAGCCTACTCTTGCGTTGACGCTTAGGGTTGCCTCTTTTATTTTTAGTTAAAAATTATTTGCGTATTATGAGTAGCACTAGGTTTTGCTACGCTAAATAAAATGGCAAGTAAAGTGTAAATAATAAAGTGGCCGGTGAGAGCAGGAGAATGCGAGCGGGCGTGCAGCGTACTGGAACGCGCGACAAAACTCACGGCAAGGCCCAGACTGCCCGCACTCGAGTCTCCCCGAGATTATGCTAATGTGTGCATCGCAGTGTGTACGTAACTTTATAATATAAGTATGATAAATTAAAATTGTTTTTTTTTTTTATGTTTGTTTGTTTTTGATTTGTGTGTTACTTGTCAAACAATTAAAAAAAAAACTTACTTTAATCCTTGCCCCATGTCCCGTAACACCTCTCTTGGTTGCCTGTGCGCTTGTCCGCTTGTGCCATACTGCTGTAAAATACAATACTACTTTTAAAGTTATTATTTCTGTTTACCCAGAATTAGTTTTTAGGACTGGAAGGGACAAAAAAAACGAAAAAAATAATAATTGTAAAATCAGACGAAGGTGGTGTGACGAGTTAAATCGTCACGACAGTCACTGGACCACCAAAGCCGAAGATCGGGCCAGTCTGGAAGGAAGGAAGGGATGTTATTGCCTAGCAAGGGAACACATAACCTGGAATAATGATAATCCTAACTAATATTATAAATGCGAATGTGAGTTTGTTTGTTTGTTACGCCTTCACGCGTAAACTACTCAACGAATCTCGGTGAAATTTTGCATTAAGATACTTTAGGCCCTGGATTAAGACATAGGATACTTTTAATCATCATCCATCACCACGCGGGTAAAACCGCAAGGCGCAACTATTAATGCTAATAATTTGTTTCAACCTATGGATTAATATCACCGTAAGGAATCTGATCAAGAAGATATTAAAAACACTAAAAAAATGCCATCTTTTGTTATGACGTTTCATTTTTAATTTTTTGGCTTAATAGTATAACAAAATCTCCAGTCTGTTCTTAAAATGTATCGTGTTTTCCATTCTTGATTGCCTGGAAGAGATCGTTCTTAGCGATAAAAGCACAGAAAACAAAATAATCTTATGAAGATTCTTTTGTTTTCTGTACTTTTTTTGGTGTGCACATAAAAGGATTTCTATCTATCTATTACGAATCGAAAATAGCCCGAAACACGCACATGAAGTGGTGCCATCTAGACTTCTCATATGACACTAGAGAATAGCCCGAAGAATGGGATGATTTATAAACTAACTTTTGACTAATTAGAAGAATGTTCAGATGCTGTTTAACATAATCATTCATGTCTACAAAGTTCATGTTAAGTATTTCCTCAAATAGAAACCTATTTCAATATAAGATACACTAACATTGCAGGTACTACCCTACCCACGGACAACCCTATGCATGTTATTTATTAGTTATTATTGTTATTTTAGGACACTGTCAATCTAAGAAAATTTACCATCCCACTAATGTTATAAATGTGAAAGTTTGGATGTTTGTTACTTAATCACGCAAAAACGACTAAACGTATTTGGATGAAATTTGGCACACATATAGTTTATTACCTGGATTAACATATAGGATACTTTTTATCCCAAAAAAATGTTACGTTCCTGTGGGATTATCAAAAAACTAACTACAGGACGTATCCACTTGAAATTTGGCAAAGATGTGGTCTTAAAGATTATTATTCCAGAATACAAGATTCCCTTATATTATTCTAAGTAATTAAGTAGCGCAAGTTTCATGATGAACGAAACTATTGTTCTTTTGTTAATTACACGTGTTTCATTTGTCTCTGAACCCAATATTTAACTCAACGCGAACAAAATCGCGGGCGCAAGGTAGTATATTTATATAACCCAACAACTATAAATGACATCTAAAGAACGAAATATACAGAAAAATAATATGAATACGGGCTTAAGGTGTTGATGAAGTTGCTTAAGAGACGCTACCTCCCAGTTCTTGATGCGTTTGTTGTACCCCTCCAGTTTCTTTTGTAACTGTGCGATGCAGAGAGCGCTCTTCTGATTTTTCTTCTCGAAGACCGCCTTAATGCGCTGAAGTTGCTGCTTGTCCGCATTCGCTGCTAACTTCAGGTACTCGTTCACATTGTCTGTAATAAAGATAATTAGATACATATCTGTACGCAGATTCAACGGTGCAATTCTACCAATGTCTTAGGAACCCTATCGGACAGTAGTAACACAGGTTTCAAAGCACTTGGGTAAGTGTACAATAATATTATTGATAAAGTGACAACTTTACACTCCACGCCAGCATTGCCAGACGTACTGATTTTAGCGGGACATTCAGATTTTTTAATCAAAATGAAATGTCCCGCGCGGGACAGGCTCAGTCCCGCTATTCGGGAATAGCTCGACTGTGCGTGCAGCGTGCTGAGGAAGCGCGGGCGGATGGCACAGACAAGTGTGGACTGGCCGCCCGCCCGGCGCGTAATGAAGATAAGAGAGGGGATCGTCACGATAGGGTAAATCTGATTTAAAATATCATATTTTTATTAACATACATTCTCTATGTCTATTTTTGCTAAACAAAAAGAAATAAAAAGATTAATATTAAAAACTTCTGATTATATACGTTTTTTTACTATGTCCCGGTTTCGACGAAAGAATCCCGCTTTTTTCACTCCAAAAGTACCAAAATCCCGACTTGGCATAAAAAAAAACTGGCAACGCTGCTCCATGCACACATTCGCACGTGTACAACAACTACATGTGTGTAGTGTCTGTGTAATATGTAATTATAACGAGGCGTGTGTATGGAGATCTGATCGAGTGTCTAGTGTTATATATTTATAAAAACTTTGTTTTGATAATGGCATTTTAGTGTCTTTTTTTATTGCAAATAAGGCTTGCGTTTGATTGCTATTTCGCCTGAAGCTAAGCGAAAAAACCGCATTGAGCACCTAGGTGGCTGATCATAATAATCTATATCTAAAAATTTACAGACGGCTATAATGATTAAATAAGTCTTTATTGTCCACACCAAAAATTACAAAAAAGCTATCTCTTCCATACAACCTTAGGATGGAAAATGTATCTAACTATATTTTTCTTATACAGATTAGGATCGGATACTTCGACTTTAGTCACTCAATGTGATAAACCAAGACAGTTTTCACAGATAAAAAAACCGGCCAAGTGCGAGTCAGACCTCCACGCGTTCCTGGAGGTTCCGTTTTTTCTTTTTGAGGTACGGAACCCTAAAAACACTTTTTAAAACCCAAAAACTTTTGCAATTTTGTATACAGAAATTAAAATAGAAACTCACCATCCCTAATAGTCTGTTCGAGCCGAATCAAGTCTTTAGTACGTTCGATCTTGGTGTTGAGATGCGCTATAGCGCTCTGAGCCTTCGAAGACACGTTGGAGCCACCGTCGCTCTCATCTGCAGCAAAAAAACCGGACAAGTATTAGTTGTGCAACCTAGGTCAGGGCTTCCAGTCCTGTTTAATCAAAAATATGATCCTACCAAATCTGGTCGAATACTCGACATAAAAAGACGTATCAATATCAAATTGTAAAATAATAAATAAATGAATATTGTAGGACACATTACTCACAGCGCCATCTGACCCCAAACTAAGCAGAGCTTGTGTGATGGATGTCAGATAACTGATGGAATGCATAAATACTTTTTTTTGTTGTAAATACATACTTATAATACATACAGTACACCCAGACACAGAACAAACATTTGTCCTTGGCGGGAATCGAACCCACGCCTTACAGCTCAGGCAGGCATACTTCCAATGAGCCAACAGGGCTATCAAGAATGATGTTCCGTTCTCGCTATTCACATACAATTACAATTTTAGACTCTTCAAAATCTTAAAAGATCGGCAACGTACAAATACATATATTTTGTTGATAACACCAAAGTTAAAGGTCGTATTTATAGTACCTTTGGTATATAAAATATCCATAGGTGATGGTGATAGCTTACTATCAAGCTTCTGCTTTTTGCCACATATCATCATCATTTCAGCAGGACGTCCACTGCTGGACATATACATACCATTGACTTCCATAAAGACCGGTAACATGCGGCTCGCATCCATCGCGTGCCTGCGGTCTTTATTAAGTCGCCTGTTCACCTTGTGGGTGGACGTCCTACGCTACGCTCACCGGGCCGTGGTATCCACTCCAGAACTTTGTAGCCCCATCGGCTATCAGTTCTGCGTGCTATGCGCCCTGCCCACTGCCACTTCAACTTGCTAATCCGTTGGGCTACATCGGTAACTTTGATTCGTCTACGGATCTCCTCATTTCTGATTCGATCTCGTAGGGAAACTCCGAGCATAGCCCTCTCCATAGCACGTTGTGCGACTTTGAGCTTATCAAGAAGGCACATAGTCAGAGACCACGTTTCAGTACCATAAGTCATCACTGGTAACACAGTGTGTGTTACCAGAAGACGACGACGGTAGAAGACTTTCCATTTGAGGCGCTGAGGTAATTGAGACGAAAAACGTTGCGCAGTTTTCCGAACGTTAGTGAACGATAGTGCTAAGCCAAAATCGTGGAAGTTGATACAGAAAACTGCACTAAAAATAGTTATAATAACAAATTTATCAGTAATTTAGTTTAGTATTTTAGACGAATATTAGTAGTAATTTAGACGAAAAAACGTTGCGCAGTTTTCCGAACGCTGCCCAGCCGAGTTGGATTAGACGACTGACCTTTTGACTGAGCTTAAAAAAATTATCAACACTATCGCCTATATCCTTTTTTCGGAAGCATCCCCTTTACGCCGTGTATTTCTCAATTTTCAAAACAGTTTGGTACTTCTCATGCGAAAATTTAAAATATTTTTGACTCACGTATAGTATGTAACATAGTTTATATTAATAATTATTATGTAAAGGATAAAACAAAACATGAGGGCACTGATTTACGTTCACTACTAAATATGAAATAACGGAAAACCTAACAGGAAAATTTATTCGTACAAAATCTAAGTTATCTTTAGTGGTGATTCTCCATAAATGTATAATTCCTTTGTCATTAATTTAATTATTCCATATGTCAATTTCAATAACACCATTATATTACCAGAATATGGACCATTCCATATTCATAAATCATACGCCTGAGTTTTCGCTCATTCAGACTATCATACAATTTCGTATGAAAGTCAGCCACATTCAAGTGATGATTCAAAAATAAAGATCTATAATATTACAAAAACGAAAATTATATTATTTCTATATTTTTTCAAACGATAAAACAGACTGATCCAAAATGTGAGAAATGAGAATAGCAAATAACAATAGCATATTTATTTTTACAGATTTCTGGTATTCCGAATCAGCCGTTTTTATAAACTATCTCACTGCTAGGCTAGCTAGCCAGCCGAGTACTATATAGTACCCTACCACCATGCTATGGTTTCCTAACGATGTTTTGTTTCAAGCTCAAGCTCATTGTTAGGATTTGATCCCACGCCTTTTTGCGTGTGATCCGCCTGCGCTAACCACTGAGCTATCATCGCACTGCTGTATACTGTGCTGCAGTTTATATGATTACTAGCGACCCGCCCCGGCTTCGCACAGGTGCAAATTATTTTAACGAATTGTTTACAAAACATTGAATTACTCTTTTTATACCGAATCAGCCCTGTTTTTATTAACTGCCCCACTGGTGAGTGCTCTTCTCATTGTGAGAAGGGTAAGGTCATAATCCACCACGCTGGCCAATCGCAGGTCGGTAGACTTCACACATCTACGAGAACTCGGCGACAATACGCACGTAACTTAGAAAAGACAGAGATGCGTGCCGTGGGATTTGAACCCAGGACCTCCAGATTGGAAGTCAAACGGACTCTCTCAACTAGACTGCCGAAACTTCTATTAGCGCCATACAAATTATTATACACGTATATATTGGAGGACATCTCACACAGCGCCATCTAGCTCCAAACTAAGCAAAGCTTGAACTATGGAAGTCAGATAACTGATAGAACACTTAAATACTTTATGTTTTGTAAATACATACTGGTAATACATACATTATTTATCTGTGATTAGCACAGAAAGTATCGAATATTACAAATTAAAATATTATTATTCATCAATAATTATCATTTTATTATATGGGCATATTTTTTTTTCGTACATTTTTATGCTGACATATTTTTATATTGACATATTTTTATATTGGCAGTATTTTTATATTGAAATGATCGTATACTTTGACATTTTGTTTTTATTTCTTTGACATGTAATCAATGTTCTTAAATGATATAACGTAATGATATTACGGAATTGACTTGTAACATTGGTGTTATCAATAAAATATTTGTATTTGTATTTGAATAGCAAAAATTCACTTGTAACGATTAAAAAAAAAACTTACCTTGCATCGAGTAATCACCATCTTGTCCTGAAAAAAAAAAAATTGTCATTGGGTTAATTGAATTGTTAGATAATATACTAAGAATTATATAAAGACATGTTTTTTTTAAATGTAGAATTCTTCTATATACTAATTTTTGTCTAAAGACACAAGAATAGACCAAAAAATCTTTTCCGTAAGGTTTATTTAGTAGTAGATCTACTTATCGGGAAATCGACTAGGTAGGTACCACCGCAGTACCAGATATTCTGCCACTAAGCAGTAGTGTGTAAATATTACTGCGTTCCTATTGAAAGGGCTAATTTTTAAATTAATTGAAAGCTAGCGAGATTATTGGCTGTTGAGACTAGCCATCGAATGTCTCAAAGTAATGAGCTCCAAAGCAGCGACGCCCTGGACTTTGTTTTGTTACTCAAAGTCCTGTGTATCGCAGCAATGGTCATGGACATACGTTATCTCTTACCATCAGGAGAGTCTCGTTCGTCTCATTAGATCTACAAACAAGCAAAAGACAACAACAACATGAAAAAAAGCTTTTGATTAAAATAATATTGAGATAATACGTCTATTTGATTTTGTAAACAAATTGTGAGGAAACCATAACATAGTGCTAGCGTACTTTTTAGTATGTAGCTGACCAGCTAAGTACAAAATGTGTGATTAAGTACATAACATATAAGAGCCAGTTCCTATTCCAAGCTACATGTGTTTACTATTTCTGACCACACTTACGACCACTACGTAGTAGATCTTGTTAACAGAATGTCGTCTAGTAAAAGTAGTCTAGTTTTTTTAATGGTGTCAAATATTGAATACCTCTATACGCTGGTGAGCCGTATTCATCTGATGATAGTCCGTAGGAAACGTTAGGGCTGTACACCGCTCCTGAGTAGTCTCCCGGTGCTATCAGCCCTGATAAGATTTTCTTCTGTGGAGAGTCTTCTAAACTGAAAGACAATTTAAGATTCAACTCAATGTAACTTCAGACGTTACTTAAGACGTACTGTGAGCTATTTTTGATAGCTTAGTTGTTTATCAAACTTATTCAACAAAATTGACCAAACGTAGCGTAGGGCGCCCTGAGACTTGACGGAGTGACGATATAAGTAAGACAACTGGCAGTGGTTGGCAGCGAAAGGCGGAAGATCGGTCTGAGTGGCGTGACTTAGGAGAGGCCTATGTCTAGCTGCGGTCTTCGATAGGCTGATGATGATAATGATGATGATCCGTCGAAGATGTTGTGATTCGTACGATTTATTTATTGGAAACTACAACGGTATAATTAAAAACTACATCAAAAATAAAACTCTTGAATATTTAAAATGAACATGCAAAGTAACTTAATCTGAGTACAGAAAGTATAAAATTGTTGAATAAAAAGCACATTTTACTAAATTTATAATCATAATTTTAATGACACGGTTAAAATAGAAACGTAATTAGAATGACAGATTCTTTTTTTTTTAATACGGTTTAGTCCGCGTTTTATCACCAACTCGACTAATGGTAAGCTATAATGTGGGCGAAGATGAAGCACGCAGACTTGGAATATACCTATTCACTCTGGCCTTAAAAAGTTCTATTCGATAAATATCTAAACCAAAGATGATTTTTTTTGTGTGTTTTTCTTGACATCCTAAGATATTCCATACTAAAACATGCTGACTTTTTACTTTTCATTTAAGGCTTCATAAAAAAAAAGTATTTTTACTAATTTTCAAGCAGACAATAAACACTTTATTTGTGATATAAAATTACAATCACCATTACACTATAGAAACATGAATATAATTTTTTAAGGAAAACAAATAAGATATTTTTAAGTCACAAACCGACCTCAACTCAGCATTATGTCGACTGCACCCAACCGGCGACAAAAACAAGTTTAAAAAAAAAACAAAAGCAAGTAATGACAGAAACACTTTTTAAAAACGAAGTTTGACACATGAACTTGCGTAATAGCCATATATTTGCTCTGTTCTATCTAATACCTTTAAACGAGCAATTCTTGTATATTGTATACATATAATCTGAATCTCGGAAACAGCTCCAATGATTTTCATGAAATGTAGTATGCAGGGGGTTTCGCGGGCGATAAATCGATCTAGCTAGGTTTCATTTTTAGAAAACGTTTTTTATCCGTGTTTTCTGCCGAGCAAAGCTCGGTCTTCCAGGTACTATCATTAAACTGATGATCTACTGCAGAATGTGTGCTTTAAACACGATAAAACCTTTAAAAGTTGTTATAGTCCAGTTTTAGATCTCAAAAACAAAGATTACAATAAACTCACTCTCTAGAACTGTTCCCCGTGGTGTTAGCAGAGAGGGGACTGTTCCCCAGATCCCTGGAGTGAGACTTCACGTGATGAGGCCTCTCGCCGTGTCTAGACGACGTGCTCGAAGACGGCTCCTGAAAAAAATATTTTAATTTTTAATAATTGGACGAACCGAACGCTTTCTTGATAGTTAGATATATCGACAATCGACTATCATGAACATTGTACCAGAACTTAGAGGCACAAGACAAAGTCCAGGTCATTACGAGCTTATAGCATTACTTATACGGCATTAAGAGCTATAGAGCATAGGTTCGATTCCCACCCAGGACAAATATTTTGTGGTATAATCAAATGTTTGTTCTGTGTCTGGATGTGTTGTATGTATGTATTCTATCAGTTATTTGACTTTCATAGTACAAGCTTTGCTTGTTTGGGGTCAGATGTTGTGTGTATGTCTTAAGATATTTATATATTACTAGCAACCCCCCTCGGCTTCACACGTGTAGTAAGAATGGGTATAGTAAGCTATCCTTAAAAGGTAGATATATACCGCCGCGGACTTTTTAGTAGATCTATAAAAGAGGAATATCCCACCATGCATTGTTATGTTATATCTACGTTTGTACTTTTAACGTAGCGCCATCTATTGGATACTTAATCAATCCAGTTAATAAATTATCTTACGCCGCCATCTAATACAATTTTATGGAATGCACAGATTAATTATACCACTTTGTCGTATAATAAACAAATAGTTTGCAATAAAAAAATATTGCGATTATAAATTGAGATATAAATCTATCTGTCAAGTTGGATCAAACTGCACAAAGTATGTAAGATTTGGTTAAAATTGGTTCAGTAGTTGAGAAGTTCATCGCGGACAAACAACGTGACACGAAATTTTTATACATAAAGATTATCGCTGCTTTGACGCTTTAAATAAAACATTCAAGTGTTGAACTAAAACTAACTTCTAAAATTATATGTACATATATATAGTCAATATTAAAAAATATATCATCAGTCACGGAAACTAATAATTATCATGTATCCGCATTGAAAAAATAAAATAAAACAAATTTTAAAGCATGACATGACCTCATATTCAAATTTAAAAAGTATTTTGAACAAAAATTATCATAATATTATTACAACTGAAATACTAGAAATAATTTTAAGCATTTAATAAAGAAAGCAACTTCAACCGTAACATTTTTTTTTTACGAAACTGTCCATATGCTCATTCCAATCTTTCCAACAACGTTATTCACCTTTCTTTTCTGTCATTTTATTTAATACACAATTTTACACCAACCTTAATAGCTGTTTTTCTATTACTTTCCATCTAAAGGTTGTCTGGAAGAAATCGCTCTAGGCTATAAGGCCGCCGTTATACACCATATAATTATATTAGTCTATGTTGTTTTTGTTTTTTTATTTTCTTTATCTCTTTTTTAAGTTTTGTATGTTATAATGTATGTATGTTTGGTGTATAATTAAGTTGTATTCTGATCGTCAACTAAGTGAAAAATACCATAATATGAATACAACTAAAATAATAAAAATATTTTTTATCCGACTGCTATGGAAGGGTTAAGTTTTTCGCGCGTATCTTGTATATATATTTAATGTTCTTTATAACCTCGTATCTTCCAAACGGCCGAATGGATTACGACAATTAAGCTAACGTTAGATTCGTCTCAACAACCCAAGTATCCTTAGAGTTAAAAAAAAATCAAGGTGGAGTATTAATAAAAAAATAATTAACCAAACCTATCAAGTAGGGTATCTAAATAAAGGCAATTAAAAGGGGATTACAAACATACATATAAGTTATATGTTTAAATTTAATTAGTAATAATAAATTTGTTCAAAAAGTTTTTCTTCTTTTAATTATAGCTATTAATCGCAATCGGGTTATATATTTTTTAAACTCTTCAGCTTGTTAACATTTAATAAACAAAGCAATGTCAACCATTATATTTTTTTTTACGATAATATCCGCAAACCGTATCTCATTGTCTTTAGAAGTATCGGCAAGAAAGCTCATTCGAATAAATTACCTTTCGAAATTATCTCATTGTCTTTAGAAGTATCGGCAAGAAAGCTCATTCGAATAAATTACCTTTCGAAATCCTAGCGTAGTAATCACAACACTCATCGTCTTATAAATACCGAACTAGACGAGAGATCCCACAAAGAACACGGTCGCGGGTAACATCGCTTATAGCTAACTAACCATGTAACGAGCTCTAGAGCGAAAGTCGCAGTAAATGCGCCCGAGCCGTTCCGCCGATTCGAGTGCCGACCCCAAAAACTATGGCGAAGTGAAATTTTGTTATATTGTAAAACTAGACGCGTTACGCAGTTTTGCCCGTGACCTTCCAGTTTGCTACCTTTCGATAGGAGTTCTATTAGATCATCAGCCTTTGTAACTAAATATAATGATAATACATAGATGTTTTAACATTTGCCACATAGTTATATTGCCAATAGTACCCCACCCTCTCTACCCGTGGTTGCCGTAAGAGTCGGCAAAGGGATGTCATCCGGAAGTTGGACAGCAGCGTCTTCCTTGAACAATCACACCTAACTGCGCTTGCCAACCCGCCTGCCATGCGTGACGAGTATTTGCAAAACCCCCCAGGAGGAGGCCTATGTCCAGCAGTGGACGTTATGGCTGATAATGTATGTATGTACATAGATGTTTTAGCAGACTAGTTAGGAGACCATTTGGCTTCTAATCTGGAGGACCTGGAGGTCCTGGGTTTGAATCCCACGCCACGCACCTATATTTTCTAAGTTACGTGCGTATGCTACTGCTCAAACGGTGAAGAAAAGAAATCGGCCAAGTGCGAGTCGGACTCCCACACCGAGGGTTCCGTACAAACATGTAGCAAAAGTTATGGTTTTTACTTTTTTAATGGTAAATGATGCTTTTCGCAATTTTTCCTTTATCTGTGCTATAAGACGTTGTTCGTACCAAATTTCAAGATTCTTAGTTCATGGGAAGTACCCTGTAGGTTTTGATTCCCTTGCGAGTGTCGCAAATTTGCAGTATAAACGGCTGTATCTTTTGATTGCGTTGGCTTAGAAGTTTGATTATTTCACAGCTCCAAGGGACAGTAGACATTTGATATGAATTTTAGCTTGATACCTCCACGCGTTTCTGAGAAAAAGGGTCTTGATAGACAGACAGACGGACAATAAAGTGATCCTATAATCCGTTTTTTCCGTTTGAGATACGGAACCATAAAAACAGGGACATAGATGTACTCGAACACGGGATCTCACTACGAATAATAATATATGAAAATTCACTTATTTAAAAGCGCCATCTATTGATTTGATGCTTCACTACTACGAAAAACGAAAATAGCTCGCGCAACAACACCACAAAGAGTGGCGCCATCTAGACCGCCCACATTACACTACTGTTATTTACTGGATGATGTACATAATTATGTATGACTAGTATAATATCATCTGTGCTAAGGATAAACGACTGTTTAAACTTTTCCCAAAAGCTTGGGAAAACGAGAAAACAAGATGTAGGATGGTTGATGCACTTGTCCAGAACAATATACTGTTTTAATAACTGCTTTATAATTTTAATCTTCAAATAACAAACGTAGACATCTTTTCAATTTTTCTCACTTGACACTTCTCATTTTGATGCTTACTTCTGTTATACCAGTCACATAAACTAAAATAAAAACTCCATGTAAATTATTATTCGACACGGCCGTCCTGGTCATTCATCTGTCTCAGATTAATGACTAATTTAACCCAGGTATATCTTAGGAACTAAGTTTTCTTCTATTATACCCGTAACAGACTTATGTCTCAACTAGTCCTATTTTGGCGATTGCTTACCATTTGCATCTGTTTGTAACGACACTTGTGGCTAAAAAAATGCCAATTTTTTTTTTCGTAGATTCAATCTCCACTCTTTCATAACTATCACTTTATAGCATCCGTATAACAGTCATCCAATCTATTCCGTCCATCTTATACGTATATCCTTGCACCAGACAAACAGTTACTTTTGCATTTATAATATTGTTACCTACAGCTATTGTTGCCGGTATAGAGGTCTTTGTTAAATGTTTTTTATCTCTTTCCAGTATGAATAAGATGCATTATGAATAATGAAGCTGAGTCATTGTATCTCAAGTTTTTGGATTACTGTTTCTGTAAAAGGTGAAAAGGTTTGAAAACAATTTTTTTGCATATATCACTACATATTCTGCCTGTTCGCGATAAACTTAAAACTACTGAACGGATTATCACGCGTGTCACCAATAGATAGAGTGATTCATGAGGAAGATTTAGGTATATGATTTGTCAAAGTTTTGTGTAAATTGATTGAAATATGATGATAATTGTTGGAAGTATCGGAAAAAGTCAAGCCACCTGGGAGCTTTCATCGTAAACGCTGTCTAATTCCTTTTGACATATAACAAAACAACGCATGGTGGGATATTCCCGTTTTATAGATCTACAAAAAAGACAAGAAAAACATCTACCTTTTTAAGGATAGCTTACCATATCCGTTCGTACTACTCGTGCGAAACCGGGGCGGGTCGCTACTGTATAAATCAAAATCAATTACCACATGTATGACGGAGAATTACTTGAGAACTACTAGACCTATTCGGCTGTTTTTTTTTTTTCGTTATATCCGTAATTGTCAGGACAAGGTTTCTAAGAAAGATTTTTTTTTTAAATCCCCGGCTTACGGCGGAAATTTAGATGGTATCCAGGTGCCAAAAAAAGCGCACACGTGCGAAACCGAGGCGGGTAGCTAGTTTACAATAAAAAATATTAAAACGATAAGTTGTAACGATATTCTTTTTGTTTTTTATGTTTAATTTATTTTTTATATATGTTTGTTATATATCTTTTTGTTGCTGTTTTGTTTGAATAAATACGGTGTTTTAGGTAAACGTTTCAAACGTTATTTTGAGCAAATGCTTAAATCACTTGAATGCATTGTAAAATAGAATAATACCTAAACGTGATTTATTTTAATTTTATTTAAGTTTGACCACAGCTCACTTGATGTTCGGGGACGGCGTAGTCGAAGATGGTAAAGCACACCTAGCCTGGAATGGTACTGGCTCACCATTAGATTCTTGGCGATAGATTTTCAACTTGAAAAAAACAATTGCGTGAAAAATGCATCCAAGAGAAGTAAATGGAGAAACATACAGACGCGGACAGCTACTTTTTTTTTAATACTATATAGAGACTATAACATGTTTCGTTTTACTGATTACATCGTATTACCATTGAAATTGCCAATCTCCACGCATAACAAGTAACCTTACCCTAATTTCCATATAGAATAGGTTCCACGTTATCGAGCTAATAACTACGTCGATAATGACGTTTTAATGCCTAACCTAAATTACCTATGACAGACCGCCTGACTTTATCGGGAAGAATCGGTGATACGCTGAATAATTTTTTGTAGCGATGATAGGTTAGTGGTTGGCGCGGTCGGTACGCATGCCGAAGGGCGTGGCTTAAAACCCCAACAATGAGCTTGAGCTGCCGGTGAAGGAAAACATCGTGAGGAAACCGTTGCGTGGTGGTAGGGTACTTTCTAGTTACTCGGCTGGCTAGCTACCACCTTTAAGTTAAGAAACAGCCGCCAAGCACCTAACGGTGTGTTCCGGCAGCCTCACTTGAGGGCCAGTTCTATTCCAGGCGTACTTTACCATCTTCGACCACACCGTCACTTAACATCATGTATGCTGTGGTCAAACAAAAACCTAGCTTGTCAACTATGAACTTAGTTTTATAATGTTTAGAATAAAAAATTAACTAAGAGTGAGATTTCTTGTAACTTGGTATTTTTACGGCTTCAAGTTCTACGTGTATTTTTCCGCGATTTTGTTGATTTTTTTATCTTCTAATTATATTTGTGAACTCAGATAAGAGTACAAAGATCAAGCGTAAGCGTATTTATGTTATTCGAGTGATAATTGTTTCCGGATACTAAAACACGATTTTCGTCTTGCTACATGTCAGACTCGTTTACGTTATCGATATGTGGAATTCTGTTAACGATTTCGCATGACGAACAACCATTAAAAGCTAAACATTCATCAGCAAGGAATTTCTATTTCCTACCAATGTTTATGAACCTCAAAAGCATCAAAGTTTTGAAATAGGTCAGTGTTTCTAAAGTGCTAAATAGCTACAGCACGAAAGTTTTATGCGTAGTTGACCAAATACGGGAGTCGTAATATTTCCTACCAATCAATGTCAGTTTTGTTAAGAAAATACGTTGGTGGCTCCCTCGTTCAGTTCCACATGTGCTGGTGGCAGTCTTCATGCGAAACTTATCGCAATCGAACGCTATGTTTGTTAGTTTATACATTTTGTTTGATTTCAATTGGCCACAGCTTAGATACAGTAAGAGCAGTCACAATAACGCTATGCTCAGGGATTCTCTACGAGATCGAATAACAAATAAGGAGGTCCGTAGACGAACTAAAGTTTAAACTTAAATTTAAAATCAATTTTATCGAGTTTTATTTTTAATTAAAGTTGGTAAATGTAATTTTTATTTTATTTTATTACTAAGTTTCTTCCAAACGGCCAAATGGATTACAATAAGGGTATAGTTAGATTTCTCTCAATAACCCAAGTGTCCTTAGAGGGTGAAAAAAACAAAAATTCAAGATGGTGGATTTTTGGCGCGAAATAGTAATACGTTAATAAAAAAAAATATTACCAAACCTATCAAGTAGGGTATCTAAAGGAAATTAAATGTATTAAAGTTATATGTTTAAATTTAATTAGGAATAATAAATTGGATTAAAAAGTTGTTTTCCTTTAATTATTTATAGCTATTTTATTGGCAGTCGGTTTACAAATTTTTTAAACTCTTCATCTTGTTTATTATGCAATAGTTTTAGATTAAATTATTTTCCTATACAATTAATTTTTGCTATACAAAATGTGACACTATGTGGTACCAAAACACGCTCATATGAGCTGCTGAGGCCGCCGTAACTAACTTCCATACTGTTATTTTACTAAACAGTTTGTTTGCTTTGCAATTTACGAATCCTTGGTGAATGTAATGGTAGAATCGGCTGACTCACACTGTTGTAAAAGTAGTAAAACTCATTATTTTCATGCTAATGTGTGGTATGGTTAGCAACTGTGTAAATAAGCAGACGAATGATCATTAGGGAACTGGCAAATTATTATTAGAGAATACTTGATTGGGCTATATTAGGAAATCCTTGAAGCTGTGATTTGAAACGATAATAATATAGATATGAACCTTACTATATGGTGGTTCTTAGCAGGTCGTCTAGATACCACCGCAGCCATCACAGCCATGCCATGTAGTGTGTAAGCATTACTGTGTTCCGGTTTAAAGGGTACTTTTTTGTGTTTGACGGACTTATCCGACTACAGCACACTTGATGATAAGTGTGGACGAAGACGGTAAACACACAGCTTGGAATAGTGAGCTTGGCTCTCATGTGATATTGCCAGAAAACATCGTTAGATGCTTGGCGGCAGATTTTCAACTTGAGTGTGGTAGCTAGCCAGCCGAGGACTAGAAAGTAGGGTCAAATGAGTTAACGGGGAAGTACCTTGGGGTAAAATGACTTACACTGACGACATGGTGAACCGTAGACGGTGACTGCACGCGAGATCTGATGACTGCATCATCGGTCACCACCGCCGGATCCCGCGCCAGATCCGCAGTGGACGGTGATTGACTCCTGCTGGAACCCTTGCTGTGGCCGGTCACGTGGAGCGTGTCCATCCTCACGGGCATTCAGTTCATTGTGTAGATGCGGCTCGATATCTCCATTGCAGTTCCCTGGAAAGATAGAGAGACACGTAAATTACCTGCAAAAGATATTTTAATTCTCTTTGACGATTTCAATATTGTTTGTCGTAATCAACAACTATATATACATTTGCAGTTTAACAAATATCTCCGATACCAATAAATACATAATTGTGGTCATCACTTAATCGAGCACGAAATATTATGAAATTAATTATGTTTATTTACCTCGACGTTTCGGCCATGTTGTTTTGTTATTGTTGTTGTGGGAGTCGGTGAGCACGGCTATTACAACATGTCAAAACATCTAGGTAAATAAACAAAACTAATTTCATAGTATTTTGTGCGCGATTAAGTTCCGGTGATAAACATAATTTTGTGTTCAAATCGCGAAAGTTAAAAAATTACCAATAAAAGCATACCTACCATTTTTCATCTAGAACAGATCAATTAAAAATACTCACATCTATTCATTATCTAAAAAAAGCAGGCGAATCAATCTAATCTTCTCACAAACGAAAAACAAATAAAATCTTTCTTTTTGTGTAGGATGTTTAACAAGATTTCAAAAAGGCACAAGCGCTTATCTTCATATATGTATATAATGCTTCTGTGCCTACGTGTGTTTGTCGCCTAACTCCCCCTAAACGGCTGGACCGATTTGGATGAAATTTTGTGTGTATATTTCAAAGGGTTCCTGGATGATTTTAAAACATAATTGGACACGGTAGGTGGCGCTGCTGTCGGTATGTCTGTTGACTGTTAGGAAATACGAAATTCGCCAGGTCATCTAGTACATATATAAAATAATGCAGTGTGCTTAAAATGGATAATTCTGATTGAAAAATTTATCTGAAGTAAGTTAATTAATAATAAGTAATTATTGACACCACAGAAACGGAAATTACAATACCTAATACAAGTATAAATTTACAATTAAAAAAAAAACTCCATGGCCCAACTAAACGCACTGCTCCAATGAAACAGCGTGGCTTCGAGGCTTAAATCAACTTCGATAAAATTTATATCTACGAAACAAAAATTTTTTTTTGATGTCGGTAAAAAATTACTATAATGTCAAGTACTAGATTAAATTGAAATGCATCTACAGTATAGGACTTGAAAACGCTGAGCCAAGGCTGTTATAAATATTTAACTAACTCGAATCACAAGCAATCGATATTTGTTTCATTTATATGAGTGCATTGCGGTTCGTTTGGTTTTCTTTCCACAAAACTTGTCTTAACAAATCTGTTACATGACAAAAAACGCTTACAGCCTATAAATAAATATTGGAAGAGATTTAAAACAGTGCTATCTAGCCCCAAACTAAGTAAAGCTTGTATTATGAGAACCAGTAACTGACTCACACACACACACCACATCATCAGCCATAGGTCGTCCACTGCTGGTCATAGGCCTCCTCCTGGGGGGTTTTGCCAATACTTGCCACGCTTGGCAGGCGGGTTGACGAGCGCAGTTAGGTATGATTGTTCAAGGAAGACGCTGCAGCCCATCTTCCGGATTAGATCCCTTAGCCGACTATTACGGCAACCACGGGTAGAGAGGGTGGGGTACAATTCTTACGCCGGCGCTACCACGGCATAATTAACTAACTGAATTGTAACTGACTGTAAATATTTTTATGTAAAAGTAATGAGACGAACGAGACGTCATGATGGTAAGAGATAACGCATGTTCATGACTATTGCAGCGATACACAGAACTTTGAGTAAAACACAAAGTCCAGGGCGTCGTTGCTTTGACTCTCATTGCTTTGAGACTTTCGATGGTTAGTTTCAACAGTACTTTTTTTAATGGCTGTTTGACCACAGCTCACCTGATGTTAAGTGACGGTGTGGTCGAAAATAGTAAACACACCAAGCCTGGAATGGATCTAGCTCTCAAATGAAGCTGCCGAAACACACCGTTAGTGTGCTTGGCGATAGATTTTCAACTTAAGGGTGGTAGCTAGCCAGCCGAGTACTAGACAATACTCTACCACCATGCTGGTTTCCTAACGATGTTTTTCCTTCACCGGTAGCTCAAGCTCATTGTTAAGGTTTGAACCCACGCCCTTCGGCGTGTAAACCAACCACGCTAACCATTGAGCTATCATTGTTACAAAATAATAGTTATATACGCTAATTCAAATCAAAACAATAGGTATCACGTTGTGATAGCTGTTGAATATCTACGTAATTACTGCATCTTGAAAATACGTAACAAAACAAACACGACAAGAACTATGCCCCTACCCTAATTTAATGTTCAAATTTACATCACACCAGCGTCGCTGTAGAGCCAAGTAAATATTGAATCGAACCAGCCAATATCGAAACTCTTGAATAAATCACAATAAATAGTGGACTGAAGTGGTCACCGGGTTCCGATTTCCTGGCGGCGAGCCAGTCTTTGAAGTGCTCGTGGCAATATTGCAAACTCATAACACAGTGTCTCGAACCCGGACGAAATATCTAAAAAATTGGCGTGAACGTATATACCCGTTCAAAAAAAACAAGCAAAGGTTACTAGATGATAGATCTCCTTAACAAAAGTCGTCTAGGTAAGTAATATCGAAGAATCAGGTATTCTGCTGCCTAACAGTAGTGTGCAAACGTATACACATTTTGAATGGTACAGCAGCTACTAAAATTACATGAATATTGGGACCATCAAGTCTCGAAGTAATGAGCGTCTAAGCAGCTATGCCCTGGACTTTATTTTGTTACTCAAACTTCTGGGTATTGCTCCTGCGAAAGCTTTTTGTTTGCTACTTATTTATTCCTTTTTTTTAATGTAACAGTAATGAGACGAACGAGACGCTCTCCTGATGTTAAGAGATAACGCCCGTCCATGACCATTGCAGCGATACACAGAACTTTGAGTAGTAAAACAAAGTCCAGGGCATCGCTGCCTTGGCGCTCATTACTTTGAGACTAGGTGATTAGTCTCAATAGCCATGTAATTTCGCTAGCTGCAGTACCCTTCAAACCGGAACACAGTAATGTTTACACACTACTGCTTAGCGGCAGAATATCTGGTACTGCGGTGGTATCTACCTAGACGACCTCCTGCTAAGGAAATCTACCTCCAAGTAAAACTAGTACATATATAAAAGCTTTAAAGTTTGCTGGAATTTCTGATATAATTATGGGTCATGATACAGGGCACATGGTTCGTCTGGAGTCGGACGAGTAACCGAGTAATAAATAGCAAATGACCTGGCCATCATAACTTCTAAATATTTCAATAAAACTTGTGCTGCGAAATACGATCCTGTACTGGTAAACTATTGTGATGCAACTTAAATTTCGAATATCAATGTGCAAATGATTTCTCAAATGAATTCAGTAATTACCAATGGAACCGAGAAGATGACCTATTCTAGAAATCTTTTCTCCTTTATGTATTACTCGTTGGTAAATCTCTCGTCGGGTATTGAAGTGCTGACCCAGACAAGCAAACAGAACGTTGATCGTCTGTATTGAGTATTGAAGTGCTGGCTAAGGCAAGCAAACAGAGCATAGATCGTCTAGCGAGATAGATCAACGTTATCGTCATCATTGTGGGTCTAACTTGGATAAGATTAGCACAAGACCGAAATGGCATATCAACAGACAGACAGTATACTTAGCAGGAATATTGGGAAGGCCAATTAATTGATAAAGTTCCCGTCTGTTACCGACTGTAAGTGACCTTATAATCAGCATGAGGTCGCTAGGGTGTAATAGATAGCCTCTACTTGTCGTTTTATTTTGTCACATCCGCTATTACTGTCCCACATTCGATACGGTTCATGTACTGAACAATAGTGCCGAAAAGATAAATCAGATATCTTTAGGACAATGACTTTACTCTCCTTTTAACACATACAGAACATCCGGACAAACAAACATTTATCGTCATATAAATATTATCCAAGTGGGAAGCTCATTTTTAGAATTTTAACCTACGCCTTTCGACATGTGAACCAACCGCGCTAAGCACTGAGCTATCATCGATACAAAGTATCAAGTAACAAAGTATCCAGTAACTATATGTTACTGTAAAAGCACGAATATTGATTAATCTTAGGTTTTACCAACACTAGTTGGTAAATCTAAGAATTTATAAAAAAAAATACCATTGGAATTTAGTACATACTAGGTTTAACCAGCGACGGTTGGCAAATGTTGGTTTTAGGAATAAAACAGTGAGAGTACTTCTTAAACATTTATTTCAATTAACTATCAGTCAAAACCTTACATATTTTTATGTACCATATGAGAGTAATTATTAATCATTTATATTAATAGGCGAGCGGAGACGGTAGAGAGAGGTGGAACGGGTAGCAGGGGGCTGCAGACTGTACGAGACCATACGCCAAACACGTTCTGACATATTTATTTCAATATACATATACCGTGTCTTTAAGGCAAATCCTAAGATTTACCAAGTGAATGGTGGTAAAAGTTCGAAATAAACGATGACCTGGAACTGTTAGGCTTTTACTATTAAGAGTTGGTAAATCTTAGGTTTTACTTTAAAATCTTAGGATTTATCGTAGTTCGGGCTTTTACAGTAACATATACATATTATGAGTCCAGTTTCATAAGTTATTAACGCATTAAATGGTTACCGAGCAGATGCACCGTTATAATTTATGATTGACTATCTGCACAGGAAATTAGGATCGGAGTCTGTTACCGTTGACTCACTCGTTAAATGGTTGAATGATCTGAACCTTGATTGTCTTTAGTTCTTTTTTTAAGTGCAGCTCAAAATTCCACTAGCTTTGGAACTCTTTGGAAATTTACTGCTGGACATAGGACAGTTTTAAACTAAAGGATTATTAAATTACATATTAGTAAGTAATTATTATTTATTTTGACATTTTATTATATTGACAATATTTTTTATATTAACATATTTTTATATTGACATAATTATTTATACTTTATTTTGACATGTTATTTTTATTCATTGACATGTAATCAGTGTTTTAAAACATTTTTAACGATATATATTCGAAATGATATTACGGAATTTGACTTGTGACATTGATGTTAGCGTGCCCGTAGCCTCGACACAAGGCGCCGAGGTGGAACACTCCAGGGTTTTTAGTGGGTAGGCCGTCATTAGGACGGAGAGTCCCACATAACCACTGTGCCCGCCCCTGGGCCGGTGGTATACATTAAAGTATTTTCGCTGGACATAAAAAAGGCAACACCCAAATCACGCCACTCAGCCAACTTCGGCTTTTCGCTTCCATCTCCAGCTACCCTACGTATATCGTAACTCCATTAAGTCTCAGGGCGTTTGACTACAGCTCACCTGATGTCAAGTGACGGTGTGGTCGAAGGTGGTAAATACAATCAGCCTGGAATTCAACAGGCTCTCAAGTGAGGATGCCGGAACACACCACTAGGTGTTTGGTGTCAGATTTTCAACTTAAGGATGGTAGCTAGCCAGCAGACGATAGCTTACGATGCTACCAAATACCAAAAGAGAACGAACCCCGAAAATCGAAAAGTGATATATCGTATAGTTTACTTGGTAGTAGATCTCCTTAGCGGAGGTCGTCTAGGTAAGTACCACCACAGTATCACATATTCAGCCGCCAAGCATTACTGTGTTCCAGTTTAAAGCGTACTGCAGCTAGCAAAATTACAGGGCTGTTGAGACTAACCATCGAAAGTCTCAAAGTAATGAGCGCCAAAGCAGCGATGTCCTTGAGTGTTTACTATTTAAAGTTTTGTGTATCGCTGCAATGGTCAAGGATAGGCGATATATCGTTTACGAAGCGTACGTTAAAAATAATTTATTGTAAAATGTAAAACTAAAACAAAATACGTAGGTATCATTATTTCGATAACAATCCAAACAAACAGAATAGATAAAATAGCATAGCAACCGACTCTAAACCAGATCCACTGAAACATTCATGGGCTATTACCTTCTATAACATACCCTTTATGTGGTAGCCAATTTCACGATGACCACATAAAGAGTCACGCCAAAATCAACTTTATGTTAAACAGCTAAAGGTGAAAGTTCACAGGGACTTTTTTCTTTAGAACTCAAAAACATCACTGACACAGATCACCTTGTGACAAAGGCATAAGGTAAAAATTTACACGTTCTCAGTTTAGGACTAGCAACAATGAAGCCGCTTTTTGAAAGGATGTCTGTCTAAATATGACAGGCCAATCAAGACTTTATTACTGTGTGGAGTAGAGCCAAATTGCTATATAATATTGCGTGTTTTAAAAGATTATAATTTTGAACTTTGGCACCAAAGCATAAAGTTTATTATTACTCGAATAGATTGAATGACCTAAAATTTAGTTCTGATGAAAAGTTACTACTGCTTTGGTTGAGTTTCCGAAGATTTATATGGGTAGCTTGAAACTCGAAAGTACCATAACCTTTAAATGCCTGAAAACTTTTTTATTATTTAAAATATACGCTCCTCAGACGCCGCGGTCCGTGACCTTGGTCAACTTTGAATTACATATTTTTTTACAATATATGGAGTGGGTTAAAGTAGTTTGTGTGTATACCGCGAGCAGACCAGCGACCCGCAAGCAGCTCCCGATCATGACACATGTGCCAGCCATCGCCCTCCTCAACCATATCTGAGGGAAGAGAGCGACCCGACACACGACGGAGACACACCGCAAGAAGGAGCCTTCGATGGTAAGCATGAATGCTCGAGGCATACACACCTTATTTCTATTTACATCTGATTTTCATTTTAATCGCCTTCTCTCGGCCCTGGGCCTCCACCACAACCACGTTCCGATCCAATACATCCTTTGATCCTGAACAGATATGGACGTATGAGGTATCGTAATTCTCGTCGTAATTTTTTTTCGTTTGTTAATATCGTCGGCAATTTAGTTCCATTTTTTTAACGCAATCGTGTTTTTTGTTTCTTTCGATAATAATAAATAATTATTGTAAGTTAACCGACCACCGTTTGCAAGTAGTTTCATGACATCATTTCTGGCAGATATGATATATCATTAAACTAAACTTGAATACAGAAGAAATTCAAACTAAATGATAGCAAATACCGTATTAAAATCCGTTGCATAGTTTTAATAGAACTAACCGAACTGACACAAGGATAATAAGAATTTTATTCTGTTTAGTGATAATAGTGACAAACAAGCAGACATGTCCCCTGGATGGCTTAGTGTCTATAAACATGTCTATCGCAATTTTTTTGTATATTTATTATGAATTTCTTCTTTACAGCTTACAGAAAAGTCTACAATTGGTACATTAAAAAAATATATATAAAAAAACATTAAAAGGTTTTAATTGTGTCAAACAATTTGACAAGTTTGACAGCCCTGTTGGCTCATTGGGAGTATGTCTGCCTGAGCTGTAGGGCGTGGGTTCGATTCCCGCCAAGGACAAACATTTTATGGTATAAACAAATGTTCGTTCTATGTCTGGGTGATCTGTATGTATTATAAGTATGTAAGTATTTACAAAATAATAAGTATTTATGTATGCTATCAGTTATCTGCTGGAAGAGGCCTTTACCCAAGAAGGGTCCATATTTCAAATAAATAAGTAAATTTAATAATAACATTTGAAATGTAACTGAAATATGGAATAAAACGGCTTTTTATTATTATTATTTATTATCTGACTTCCATCACACAAGCTCTGCTCAGTTTGGGGTCAGATGACACTGAGTATAATGTGTCCTACAATATAAAAAAAAAAAAAACTTATTTTTATTATTTTAGTTAATCGTTCGCTGAAACCTATTCCCGCTTAGCCTTCGTGTTTTAGTTTAACCGTAGATCCTAAAATTATTGATTCATTAAGATACCTACGGCCTACAGACTACAGATAACTTTAAAACAAGGTCTAGATTAGTTTGACCTAAAAGCGTTACAAAATAACCTGTAAGTTCGCGAATACGAAGAAATTCCATTCGAAACCAACCGTACAGTCCCCCGCAGAGATTGGATCCACAGTTTCTTCCCAAACAACTTTATATAGAAAAGTTTGAGACAACTACCTTATCTAGGCAAGCACTAACTTATTTACTATCTTTTTGCCAGTTTACCTCTTGGGAAAGGAGTATGTTTTTATTTTTTCTATGAATTTATAAAGGTTGTTAGCAGAGAAAGGACTGTATGTATTTACTTTGACATCCAATTTACTTTGGTTCGTGGCTTTTGAACCTTATAAACGATTCAAGGCCGGCCGGGTGTACTTGATAAATGATTCACAGGGCGATTCACCTTCAGATCTAAGCTGCGAGCAAAGCAGGTATTAACGATCATTGAATTTATAAAAAGACTAGCGACCCGCCCCGGCTTCGCACGGGTGCAATGTACATAGACACTAACGTTGTAAATTATTTAGATCTATCTCGTAAGCTTGCAATGTAAGCGCATAAAACCATGTATTTACGACATCACTTTACAAATCATTGAAATACTCTTTCCTCTGCTATAATATGCATGTTTTACACATATAAACGTTCCTCTTGAATCACTCTATCTATTGATGTACACCGCTCTAAAATTCGTTGAATAGTTTAAAAGATCTAAGCGTACAGACGGCGGGAAGCGACTTTATTTTGTACTATGTAGAGAAGCCTCATATGAGAAGCGAAAACTACGAGTATGTTGCATCAAGTCTGTCTCGCACAGATGCGGCCAGCGATAGCGGTAGAAATGGGGCTGGCTACTTGAAGGGCGGTTCTTCTCCACACTTTATGGCGCCGATGGGCCAGTGCGTGGACCTAACGTGGGGCTAACTTTTTGGTGACCAGGTGAGAACGTAGCCGACGACGTCCAAATCTCCAGCGGAAACTACTGGTACGCTCTTAACACTTTTCCATAACATCATCAAAAGGAGAATACTCCCCCGGGAGTATTCTCCTTTTTTGCTTGTCTTCCTAGGGTATATTCGAGTGGGAGGTCAGATCCCCAAATCTTAGTACCTAAGAGGTTCCCTTTTAACAGGCTCCTGCAGGGGATACCAAAGCCGTATTTAATACTTCGGCTCCAGACTAAACGGTTCGATCCACTTTCATCGTGCGAACTGCTAACTAATGGAATTTACTACCCGAATGGGTGTTCCTCTGATAGATACAATTTGGATGCCTTTAAGTTGCGAAGAAATCGGTTTCTTCTAGGCAAGCTACTCCATCGTAGACCGCGTCTTCGCTGAGCATTAGGCGTGATAGGAGTCAAACGCAAGCCAATTTATTATAAAAAAGACAGCAGCCAAGCCTTGTCCTGACTGCTACACGAACACTGAAACCTGCTTCACACAAACACGGTCTGTGCCAGCAGAAAAAATATCAACCGCTGCCGCAAGCGACACCAGTGTATACTATGCGACCTTCACTTCATCAGCCATAGAACATCCACTGCTGGACATAGGCCTCCTCCTGGGGGCGATTTGCCAATACTCGCCACGCTTGGCAGGCGGGTTGGCGAGCGCAGTTAGGTGTGATTGTTCAAGGAAGGCGCTGCTGCCCATCTTCCGGATGACATCCCTTAGCCGACTCTTACGGCAACCAAGGGTAGAGGGTGGGGTACTATTCTTACGCCGGCACCACCACAGCTATGCGACCTACTCCATTTCAAATTTCATCCAAACTCAATACTTGCCTACATACAATGGACTCTTTAATCTACTTCACTACAAACATTAACAGCTCTATCAGTTTATAGAGGAGGCGACATAATCTGAATATCCATTAGCAAATCGATCGGATGCTAATCCCTTAACACAATTAATGGTACTGCTACACTGAAGGAGCAGTATATTGTATGCTAAATGCGTTAAGGAAACATTGCACCAAGGGACAGTCACAGATTAAAAAAGTACATACAAGGCTGTGTAGAAAATGAGTTAAGAGTTGGATACAATTACAATTTTTATGTGACATAAAGCCGTGAAACGCGTGAGTGTAATCTATGTAAAAAAAAAAATTGTAGGGCCTAGAAGTCTCAACACATTTTCTACGCAACATTCCAACTTATCTTTTTGCTAATCTATGCATGCAATGTGCATTTCAAACAACAATACGAATTATTATACCGATAACGAATCATAATCTACAACATCGCAAAGCAAAGACAAAAACCTACAATTTCCATTAATGCAAGGTAAAATGACCGATATTTGATTTACAAGATATGAAGGTTATATTTAATTAAATTAAATGTATTTATTGAGATAAAAACGACTATTCTAATTAATTACATCTATCTCACAATCAAAAGTCAAAATCCAAGTCAAAATACAAATTAAGTAAACAACAAAATGTCAAAATAAATATGTATATACGAGTACATAGGTCAAAAAGGTTATAAAAATGTCAAAACAAATTATACAAGTGTCAATATAAAGAAAATCTAAATGTCAAAGTAGGTAATAAAATTATACATTTTAATGTCACAATCGGTTATCTAAGATATAAATGTCGGCTTTTTTGCCGTCATCCCATTGGTCAAATAGATTCTTGGAATATGTCAAAAACGTGCTCATAGTTATTTATTTAGTGGTCATATTGTTTATTAGGATCAAGAAGGCATGTTAATTAAAGTTTTGCCCAAACTTAGTCCAGATTAAACAAATATTTAGATAGTTACAGTATTTCGTCCCGCTGTCAGTACTAAATGCTATGTTATTCATTCTAGTGGAGACAGACCTTTCATCGCATCATAGCCCTGGTTACTCAAGCGTACCACCTGGGAGTAATGTTGCACTGGGCTGAGGTTGTAGTAATTAGAATCTGTGATTTACATAAGCATATCTATAGCTTGAGACTCGTCTACACGATGCCTCTACAATGACCAGTAAACAAATTTAGCTAAAAACACTATTACAAAAGGTATTTATATTTCTATTGTTAAAAAAACGTAATTCAAAGTTGACAAAGGTCACGGACCCTGGTGTCGTTAGAGTGTATACTTTAAAAAAAGGTACTTCTGGGGCGTTGCCTAGTCGTATCAAAGAAAATGATCCAGACACTAGCAAATGTTGTTGTTTGAATCAAACAATATTCGGCCTTAGTTTTCCATTTTTAACCCTCGACGCAAAAACGACGGGTTGTTATAAGTTTGACGTGTCTGTACGTGTGTATGTCTGTGGCATCGTAGCTCACGGACGGATGAACCGATTTTGATTTTGTTTTGAATTAGTTGGGAGTGGGGCTCTTTAAACCTATACCTGGGTCGCAAATCCTTAGCACGAGTTCCTGTCCCCGCAATGCAATGGACCCAGCACCCGCATAGAGATAATGAATACTAAGAAGTGTCGTCTAATGTTTTGAAAACTTTTATCTGGGTGCCTTCAAGTCGTAAGTGAATCTGTTCCTTCTAGGCGAGCGTGCTCCACCATAGACCGCATTTTCGCTTAACATCAGACGAGATGGCAGTCAAACGAAAATTTGTAAAAAAAAAACTATTTATTTGTTCAGTACGGGTATAGTAGATGTACATACAAAAAAAAATTGTTTCACTGTACTTGACACATACTGGGTGAGCAAATGACTCCCTTACTTTTGATGACGAAATTGCCTAAAAAACACTGGGGCAGTAGCCAAATATTAAAAAAAAACGGCACTTAACTATTTAAGCCTACAAGATGTAATTTAAGACTACATAGTCAAGTAAGAATTATATTTTCTATGCGAAGAGATGTATCATATATTCATTAATCTCGAGGCCGCACGCGCTTGTACTCAGCTTTGTCTCCATGATAAAGGCCACCGGGTGTGGCCGAAACTATAGTCGGAGTTTTCGATAAAATTAAACGTAAGTAATCACGCATGAGTAAAACAAAAATGTAACGTTTTACACGCTATACGCGCTTTTCGCAAGGAATTTCATCCGAGTTAGAGAATTAGGTCCCAGAGAACTATGATATAATTAAGATTGAGGGTTTAAATTAAATGAGCTTTCACACTTGTAAATTCTAATTATTCTTACCTTTTAGCTCTTAGTTTATTACGGTGGTTCAGTTGCGTGTTCACAATTTAGTTTTGTGCCTAGTTAAATTTTACGTAGATTACAGAGGAAGTTTTGGACGTGAAACGGTCTAGTAGGACCTGAAACTTTTAGTTTCCAGCTACTAAAATTACAATTCGCTCACAAAATAATGCTGAGACAACGTTTGGATATTGCATTGCCTTGTAATTGTACTAACAACTTACAGTACGTCTGTGTTTTCTAAGTTATTTATAACGTTCTCTCGAAGTTGTTTGTGGACCCTTTTTACAATAAGACGTCCGCGCCACGCAGTAGATATTTATATTTTAAAAAAACATGTATACCTAATTTGGATGCAAAAATTGTAGTGCTACGAATCTCCACTCATTTATATCAACATCCTATCTGTACATTATACTAATCTGTGACCACCATGCGTTTTTACACGACTGCCCATCAAAGTGGTATAATGTTTTTTTTTATTTATTATTGTTGACAGGCTAGTTGTTTGATCACAGCAGATCTGATGTTAAGTGTAGTCGAAGATGGTTAAGCACACCTAGCCTGTAATGGAACTGGCTCTCAAATGGGGCTGTCAAAACACACTGTTAGGCGCTTGGCACCAATCCTAGAGACTAATTTACCACCATATTTTGGTTTCGTCATAATGTTTTCCTTCATCGGCAGCTTAAGCTCATTGTTGGTGTTTGAACCCACGCCGTGTGAACCGACCGCGCTAACCACTGAGCTATCATCGATACAAATGATTTCAGGGTTTGTGTACATGTGTTTCTTTACACTATAACTCTTGAAATGCCTGAACAAATTTGAGTGTATCGTTACAAACCTTACATCATTCCAAGCTAAAAATATATTGAAAAAAAAAGAAAAAAAAAGTTTTCTAGGAATTCGTATTTTTTTTATTTCTTTAATTATTTCTTATGTAATTCGCAAAATCATGATTTTTTTATCCTAGCCAGGCCCAGCTCTTGAAACCGAAAGACAAAAACGTTTGTACGGCGATTTTGCGCTCCCCAATATCGGAACTAACTGGACAGTTACTCAACCAGAAGGGCTCCCCTCCCACAATCAGACCACTTTGGTAAATTGATCTTCAACTTAGCTCCCTAGGGACCTTGTCACAGTTTAGGTCACGCACTACTGACGAAAGCTCGTACTATACTATTGCTGTTACTAAGGACATAAGTGGCCTAATTATTAAAAAAATTGTATTTGTATAATGACGGTTCGCACGCCGAAGGGCGTGGGTTCCAGCCCCAACAAAGAGGTTGAGCTGCCGGTGAAGGAAAACGTGTAAAAACCACAGTGGAGTGATAAGAGTACTCTCTAGTACCCGGGTGGCTAGCTACCACCCTCAAGTTGAAAATCTGCCGCCAAGCACCTAGCGGTGCGTTCCGGCAGCCTCATTTGAGTCAGTTCCAATCCAGGATAAGCGGATTTATTATTAGGTAAGCTGTGGTCAAACATCTAGCCTGTCGACCATAAAAAACACCTTTCCCTTAGTTTGTCTCAGACGGTTCAGCTGAAGAGGACTTGAGGGAATGAGGCCGAAAATTTTAAATCCTACGTCGTTGAATCATGTCGCTAAAGCCAACATTCGTAGCTTTTGAGTCATTGACTTGTAACATCGGTGTTATTAATAAAATATTTGTATTTGCATTTCAGCTCGAGTGAAATACTCACTGCAAGACAAATGAACTGAGGAACTAATAGTTTTTATGACTTATAGGCTAGATGTTGGACCACAGCTTACCTAAGTAGATAGTAAAGACGCTTATCCTAGACTTATACTGACTCAAATGAGAGATTTCATCACAAGTCATTTGGTGCTTGGCGACAGATTTTCAACTTAAGAGCGGTAGCTAGCCAGTCGAGTACTACTAAGTACCATATCATCACACTATGGTTTCCTCACGATGTTTTCCTTCACCGGCAGCTCAAGATCATTGTTGGGGTTTGAATCCACGCCATTCAGCCGAACCGATCGAACGAGAGGTGAACCGACCGCGCTAACCACTGAGCTATCATCGCTAAAGATCGGGTTTCAGAGAATTTCAAGAGTTAAAGGTTAGGCTCATTTAGTTACAACGTGGGACACGAGTGTGATTATTTTTAATCTATAGAAACAATATTACCTATAAGGAAAAATACCCTAAAAAAACTCAAATCCGATATGTCCAGATATACACGCTTTCGGTTAAACGGAATCAACGATAACGTTATTGGTGTTATCTCTTATCACAATTCATACTAATAAATACATGTACAACGCGACAATACTTCTATTATGAACGTTGACAAGACTTTGAACAATTGCTCGAAGGTAAGGTAGATCTTCTTAGCAAGAGGTCGTCTAGGTAGATACCACCGCAGTACAAAATATATTCTGCCACTCAGCAATAGTGTGTAAACATTACTAAGTTCCAAGTTGAAAGAAAACTAATGCCTAGCGCTTTTGAGACTAATCATCGAAATTCTTTAAGTAATGAGCGTCAAAGCAGCGATGCCCTGTTTTGGTACTCATAGTTCTGTGTACCGCTGCAATGGTCATAGACATACACTATCTCTTACCATCAGAAGAGCGTCGTGTTCGTCTCATTATTATTAGCTTTTAAAAAAAGAACTACAGCAGACGAGCTATCGCTGTAGACAAATTAACTTCCACTTTGTTTATTCACCATGACTCATCGTTATGCCAAGGACTAAAAAGCTGAAGAGTTTAAAAAATCTATAACGCGACTGCGAATGAAATAGCTATATAAAAAGGAATAGAACTCTTTAAACCAATTTATTATTCCTAATTAAATTTAAACATATAACTATACGTTTGTAATCCGCTTTTAATTTCCTTTATTTCGATACCCTACTTGATATGTTTGGTTATTTTTTTAAAATTAACGTATTACTATTTCGCGACAAAAATCCACTATCATGATTATTTTTAAAACCACTCTTTAAGACACTTGGTTTATTGAGACGAATCTAACGATACCTTAATTGTCTTAGTCCATCCGGCTGTTAGGAAAATACGAGGTAATAAAGATATTTACATACATACATACCTACATACAAGATACGCGCGAAAACCATAACCCTTCCTTGGCAGTCAGGTAAAAACTTCAGTGGTTCCACTATGTTGAAAAGCTGGAAGGATAGGCTAACGGTTTCTTGGAGAAGTGTCCCGTGGTAGAACATTGCACAGGGCAGGATGCTAGTTTGTATACAAATACAAATATTTTATTGATAACGCCAATGTTACAAGAATAGAATAGAATAATATACAAGTCAAAGCTATAGGTATATCGCACGACAGGTTACGATGCGTCAACCTAATAATTATTACATATACTATATAGTACTATACTACTACACATTACAGAGCAGAGGTTCTCAAACTTTCATCTATCGCCCACTTTGAAAATGAATTATTTTTCAACGCCCCCAATCTTTTCTTGGTGGTAGATTTCCTTAGCAGGAGGTCGTCTAGGTAGGTACCACCGCAGTACCAGATATTCTGCCGCCAAACAGTAGTGTGTAAATATTACTGTGTTCCGGTTTGAAGGGTACTGCAGGTAGCGAAATTACAGGGCTATTAAGACTAACCATCTAGTCTCAAAGTAATGAGCGCCAAGGTAGCGATGCCCTGGACTTTGTTATACTACTCAAAGTTCTGTGTATCGCTGCAATGGTCATGGACAGGCGTTATCTCTTAACATCAAGAGAGTTATTGTTAAATAAAAAAAAAAAAAAAAAACTTTTCTGGGCCCCTTCACTCTTCAGGCCTCCAGCGCCCACGAGGTGGCGGTATCGCCCACTTTGAGAAAGATTGCTATATATATAAAGTATATGCAATGTATACTATTTCGTATCGATGAAAGCAGTTTCATAGAAAACGTTCGTTGACCCTGGACCAAGTGAATACAGCTGATGATGTTCTTTCGTGATTCAAGAATTAGTCCTTAGTAAAAGTTAATAATGATTAGTACAGTGACCTCCTTTCGGCTTCATAAACCCCAAACTTTTAACCCATTACCATATATGATATACCAGTAACTGTATAAATTTTTACCTAAATTCAGTTTTATTTCCTGGAAGGTCCTTCATAGCAACTGAGTCATGGTTTAAACAGGTATACAAATGTTTTTGTGCGCTATAAAAAGTTAAATAGCATTTAAGTCTAAATCTAGCGTGAGAATGGCAAAGGAACTTCGCTTTTTGTACTACCTAATTAGACCTAGAAGGCGATGTAAAAATGATACAAAATAAATCTGAAAGTAAGAAGTGACAAAACTTCTGGACTAATTTCATGCGACGAAAATCCAGAGTAAATGGGTTTTTTCTAGGTATGCGTGATCCATCTTAGACGTCACTACTGCTTAACGTTAAGAAAATCTAGAATACTGTAAGATGATAGCGGATAAGAAGGAAATGGATGATGATGAATGGGAATTGTCATAGTGTGATCTTGACTTTTGGTAATGTATTTATTACAGACAAACAGACCATCTTAGAAAATAAGGCAGCGGTCGGCTTGTTCTGTTCCATACTCTAAAGGGTTTTTTCCTGACACAATGACTTAAAATGAGACATGATCCCCAATACAAGAAGGCGCCATCTATCTTGATCTTACACATAAAGACAGGAGGGATCTTGATCTAAGGGTTAGCATTTGTTTAAGAATCGAAGAATCAACCATTTATGCTTAATTCACACAATGACTCAGAGAACAAACCATAAGAATTTGGCACAATTCAAATCATAAAGTCAACTGATTTTATCAGTTGAAAACTGTAAATAATAAGAGAGATTATGGCCGAGTGCCAGACAAAAATTCCTGGCAGTAAAAATGGACCATGTAGGCGCTAACTTAAAATCTATAATTATACCTACATGCTAGGGTTGCCTTTCTAATAAATCATATTATTAATTTAGATAGAGATTTTACTGGTGCTTATAATTTAACACTAATTATAGTAACAGATAAGTACATAACGATCTGTGATACAAAAAGATGAGGAAATGTTTTTACCTAATGTTCAATACCAAAAGACAAATACATATTACTGAAACTACTCCGCTATATGGGGTCCCATCCATACTTCGGGATGGACTCATCATACACATGGCAATACCGGTAAGAAGGTTCATCTTATAACCTTGACAGCTGATTATATTAAAATTTTGCACTGCATGGCTGGATAACATCTTACCCATGCCAAGTTTTCTAAATCAATAAGCTACTAACCATTAATCCATTATTTATTATGTCTGAATCTGTTATTAGATAATGCTTGCTACCACCATCCTCTAGATACAAATCTGTCACAAGTGATGTTGTTTTGGAGAAATAGTGTGGAATGTACCGGTAGCCTCACTGCCCATTTAGACTAAGTGCGTTCACCATCTTTAATCACACCATCACATACCATCAAGCAAATTGTATGCACAGCTCAAGATAAACAAAAAATAATTATGGATATGCAGTTTAGCAAAATTTTTATAAAGCGAGTGCCAGCCCTATCAAACCCACAGATAGAAAATATTGTCATGGTTTGCGATGTCAAGAGTGACCAAGGTCTAGTGCGGCTAATGACTTGATTTGATCTAGAACATAGTACCATAGCATGAGTCATAAATAAATTTTTATACTCATATTCTTTACTTGTACATGGACAAAGCACATAAATGTGTATCTTCCTACTTATAGTTATATTTATGGTAGGTATATATATATACATACCCTATTATACTTAGGTATAGACATATTTTCACTATAGAAAAATATGGAAGTAGGTAATTATGACAAGGGTAAGCACAATTTTCGGAAAAAAGAAAGAAAACATACTATGGAGAAATAAAAATTAAATTTTTTAACAACTTCTGGTACTAGTAACAAAATTCTAAATTACAAGTGAATTAGACCTGTGGAAGATACCTACTCACTTCCATTTATCAACTAAAAAACAGCTGAGAAATATTCAAACAGCAGAACAAAAAGATTAGAAATGATCATTTTAAAATTATTAAAAAAATACAATTACAAGGGTTTGTTATAGTAATTATATTGTTAAAGTTCTGTGTATCGCTGCAATGATCATGGACAGATGTTATCTCTTACCATCAGGAGAGAGTCTTGTTCGTCTCATTACTTTTACATAAAAAAGGTCAGCTACTGCCTATAGGATACCCATTTCTCCATCATTTGCTATCTCAGGCTAACTTCATCTACTTGAAACTTACAAGAGTTCTGACTGCTAAAATATACTGCTTAAATTTTATTAAATGTCTTTTAACTTCCGTGTACTGCATAAATGATGTGTAATGCAAGACACCTGATGTTGCTCACCATTCTGAGTCTTTATCTGCTGACAGAAATCTGATATACTATCAGTAACTCTCATCTCCCTAACAGAATATCTGACAAAATAAATTGCCATATAAGTTAGGGCTGTAAAATTTCATTATGGTAAAGGAATGGTACAATGAAATTGAATTAATTGTACTTTAATTCTCTATTTAGGTATGTTATTGTAGCAAAAACATGTTAGATCTAAATATGCCTTTTCAAGAAGAATGTGATAATAAATAATGTTTGTGAATATACTTTCTATCTTTTGATTCAATATTGCCTAGCCAGACCGTGTCCGGAGAGTCTATAAAATACAAAAAGATTATCTATTATATTCATACCAGCGACCTGCGGGTTTGCACTGGTACAAAGTAGATACTAATGTGGTGCATATGCATGTATTATACATATAAACCTTCCTCTTGAATCACTCTGTCTATTGATGGAATCCGCATTAAAATCGGTTGCATAGTTAAAAAGATCTAAGCATACAGACGGTGGGAAGCGACTTTGTTTTATACCATATAGATATTATCTCTCATTAAGCTTTAATTTGCTATAAAATACTCATTATTACTTTTAAATAACTTGCTGTTAGGTATTATATTATTTATATCATAGAAATTTAACCACATCCTGCCTAATGTTAAGTGTTATTTTTGATTGAGTATGCTTAGCTTGGTTTACTCTGGACTTGTTGACACCAATATCAGATTTATACCTCTTGTTACTTAGCGGTTTCTAAATAATATCTAACAATAGACTTGTTATAGCTTCCTTCCTAATTTAGTATTACAATAAAATTAATTGTATAATTAAAAATATATCTTTAAAACAAAGTAAACAAAGCTTGTTGCAATTACACTTTGCTGTGACTCAGATCTGCATGAGATTAAACATAGAACCTTGTAATATTAAGTGAATGAATCATTTAAAACAAAAAAAATAAACAAAGGTTTGAGTAGTTCCTATCGCATTTTGCTGTGATAAAGTGCAAGTATTTATGTTTTTTGATGCACTGGCATAGGTCCAGCCATCGTGGTATACGTATGTAGGCCTTGGACGGTTATGAATGAGGAAGTGGGTACACAATACATATCCAAACTGGGTGCCCTAACATCACCTTGAAAGGTTCATTTATGTGTAGTATGACGTACTTAATCTACGCTAATGTTAATGTGTATCACGTTTAACGATAATAAATTTGATATCGACGGGATTTACAAATAAGCGAGCTAAAAATTTAATTTCAATTGACTACTGAATCAAGTACAAGGTAACTTTGCTAGTTTCAGTGGTTGAATCTTATTTGCTTCTTAATTATCAATGAACAAAAAAGAACGGCTTACAAGCCACTTAGAGCAGAACCACTCGCAAAAATTATAATGAAATCGCAGCAAAAGATTCTTCACAAAAAGACGACAAGTACTCACCGAATGCGAATGCTCTGGCGTGTTTTAAAACTTTTCACTGTGATTTTCTATTACACAATCGTTTCCTGACAATGTTTAGTAAGAAAAAAAGCACTGAAATGAATTATTTTAGATTACGATACTGAAAAATGACAGAAAACAAGAGAAGAAACAGACGTGCGGTGTAGTGCGATGACGGCACCGAACTTCAATTATTATTCGATAGATGGCGTTGCTGCGGTAAAATACGTATTAACATAGACAAAAGAAGAGGCAAAGTCTTATGAAAGACCCACATGGTATTCACGTATTGCCAGTTATTGACTGGAATGAGACCTTATTCTAAGATAGTCAAGATCACTTTTTTCTTTTTAAATCATATGTTTCTTGTCTTCATACTGGAAATATTGCATGTCTACAAGGACAAAACTATTTTGAAGTAATTACAAGAAAAATATTTATTAATTATATTGTTTGTTTTCAAACAATTTGTTTGAGATTTAATATACTAAAAACACATAATATTTTACAATATGACGAAATCTATGTGACCACTTTAGCAGTACAGTGAAACTTCTGTAGACATGTAATTAATTTAATTGAATATCTCTGCGAACTTACACGAAAGAACACATTGAATACCTACCGATTTATCAATCAGTACATAATATTTTATTATTGTTACAAATTACTCATAATACAATTTTTATATAAGCTACAGTTAGATTGAAAAACTAAGACCTACCCCATACCTTGTGCTACACCATGTTTTTATTTGGAAGTTAAGAGAGCTAGCTCAGACTTTATTTTAGAGATTAAACGCATTTGCAATATACTAGATTAATATATACGTATAATCATTTAAACTCGTGAAATACAGCATGCTTATAAAAAATGTTAAAATTTATTTATAACTAAACTAACTGCTGCCCATGGCGTTGCTCAGGAAGCCGAGAGATTTGCGGTTCAAATAAATTTTAACGAAATATTTTATAGTACACGCATGTGAATTGTAGTTCAAACTTATTAAACTATTAAGCTTCAGATATAAGACTAGAATCTGCTGATTTTCGTAAATTATGTATAGATGCTTTTATATTTTAAGGTTTAACCTAAAGCGGTTTTGGTATTTCTCTTATTTTTATTTATTAAACTAGATTTTAACCTAATTTTGGTAAAACAAAGACCAAATCTTAATATAGCTTAAGAAGACCTACAAATTATATTCTAAAAACCACATAAAACCCTGTGGTGTACCTTCTGAGTGGTTCATGTATAGTAACATTTTTTAAAGCTTAATCAAATCACAGTGTTAAACAACAACCGATTATGTTTTTTGAATTTGTATTGCAAAAATTGTTGCTGAGTTCAAACGTGTGACAAAAAAC
The DNA here is from genome assembly GCA_950106695.1 of Biston stratarius. Lineage (NCBI taxonomy): Eukaryota > Metazoa > Arthropoda > Insecta > Lepidoptera > Geometridae > Biston > Biston stratarius. Next base: position 4,810,632 of record OX467108.1, read on the forward strand.
ATAATTCGCCTTAAGATGATACATCATTGTTAAACGATTATTTTCGAATAGACTCCGGAACTTAACATAGCGCATCCGAACAAAATACTTTTATTAAATACTTTTTTCTTAGAGGTAGTAACTACAGCACAGGATTTTATGGAAATGCAGGCTCAGAAACAGTATGTCGTTAATATGCTTTGAGTTCGAAACCTTAACCTTTGGTTATTATTTTTTCTTCATTCTTGGTTGCCTGGAAGAAATCGATTTTAGTGACCCACTTTTGGCACATTCCCTTATTTTACCAAATTTTTTTCTATTTTTTATGTGCACAACAAAGAATTTCTATCTATTTATGTATTAAAAATGAACTCTGACTATCATAATATGTAACATTACTAATATTGATTATGAAATGTGCATATTCTTAACAAGTCACATGGAAGCAATAAGCTTCCATTCACATTTATTTTCTGAGAATCAATTTTTAAAACATTTGCACTATGAGTTGCACAAGTTTTCGTAAGCAAATATGATTGGTTTTTATATTTGGTTAAAAATTGTTTATATTCCACGCAAGACGCAGTTTAAAAGATAAGCCTCTGAAATTGATTCATTTGAGTTTCTCAATATGTTTAAATAATACACCTCGAAATCATAACTGTGGGCAATAAATACGTTATCACAACGCTATCGCTACCAAAATTAAAGAATAAAAAAATCAAGAATATTTTCTTTATTTGGGTCTATAATAATACACAGAAAATTGTATCGATACTAGTAGCGGCATCTAGCAAACATATACAAAACAAGTAAGCGCAATTCTCTCTCACTCGCACTCATGTATTCTGCGCGTTCGAATGGTTCAATGACTTTGGCGACCGTTTCTATTTTCTCTCTGGTTCTGTCGTCGGGTCGGCCTGCAAGGAAGAGGTCTTTGTTTGCGTTTCTCGTTCGCGACGCACGGTATCACCCGCGGCCACGGCTCCATCGTATCTTCGCCGAGACGGAATGTGCCCTCATAAGTGGAAGCGTGGGTCTCGCTCCTCCCGGTCGTTGTGAAATGTGGTGCAGTGTGACAGGGTGGCGCCGGCAACGAGTGCAAGTGCAGTGAGGTGCAGTGCTGTGTGCGAGCTTGCCCGCGCGTGGGTCGGCAGCACGGCCACGGCGAGCGAGGTGCGCGTCGGCGGCGGCGGGCGCACGGCCATGACCGGCGATATGCCTCTGGGGAGCGCGCACGCGTTCGGGCGCGCTCTGCTGCGGGACGGCGCGCTACCGCCGCTGGAGCCCGGGCCGGCCGCGCCGCCCAGCAGCGCGCAGCCGCCCGACAAGCGACCCCCGGCCGCTGCCGCGAGCCCCGAGCAGGTCATGAAGCTCTACATGAACAAACTCACTCCTTACGAGCACCGAGAGATATTCGACTATCCCCAGGTGTATTTCATAGGCGCGAACGCCAAGAAGCGGCCCGGCCTGGTCGGCTTTCCGAATAACTGCGAGTACGACAACGAACACGGCTCCTACATCCACATCCCTCACGATCACATCGCTTACAGATATGAGGTCTTGAAAGTGATAGGGAAGGGTAGCTTCGGTCAGGTTGTAAAAGCTTACGATCACAAGAAACGTGAGAATGTGGCTTTGAAGATGGTGCGAAATGAGAAACGGTTCCACCGTCAGGCGCAGGAAGAGATTCGTATACTGGAGCATTTGCGCGAGCAGGATAAAGATAACACAATGAATGTGATTCACATGTTTGACTCGTTTACGTTCAGGAATCACACTTGTATAACTTTTGAACTGTTGTCAATCAACTTATATGAGTTGATAAAGAAGAACAAGTTCCAAGGATTTTCTCTGCAACTTGTGCGCAAGTTTTCTCACAGCTTACTGCAGTGCCTGCATGCGCTCAACAAGAGTCGGATCATACACTGTGACATGAAGCCAGAAAATGTGCTGCTAAAACAGCAAGGACGCTCTGGAATTAAGGTAAGGTTTTCCTTTTCTAGTTGACCACAGCTCACTCGATTGTGGCTGAAGATGGTAAATACCTAGTATCAAAAAGTTTTATGTCAAAAAGAAGTGCTTATGGAGTCTTTTAACTTCATTGTTTAGTCATTCATTGCATTGTATGATGTACGGATAGTCCGTCTGACTATTTATTAATCATGGGCTTAAGAAACTAATTAGAAGTGGTTCAACCTTAAATTACTTTGGACTATGATTGTCACTTTGTTCTGTCCACAGCAATTTGTACCACTTTGTCAGGGAATTATATGATTTGACTCGCTTCAAAAAAGTAACCCATGTAATAACCTCATACTGCCAAGTTCTCCAGGGTGTCTGGATGAGTATAGAAAACCGAGATCATAAAGTTTGAGTACCAAAAGTTACTAAATTTATTAGATAGATAGCAATAAGGTGCTAATAATTACCTTGAAAATTAATCCCACTAACTACTTTATGAAATATTAAAAAGTTGTACCTGCAGTGCTATCAGCTGTTTCTCAAGTGTGATAGCGATTTTGTTTTGAAAGTGAAATATTAATGTAGGTACATTATCTTTTCACAGCAGTGTGGTTTTTTTAATATAGGTACATTATTTCTCACCAAATCTAATTACAAAAAGTAAGGTCTTATCGATTTCATAGATTGATTCTTAACATCAGGCAAGTTAGCATTCAAATATGAGCCTTAAATACACATATAAGTCTCAACTAATAATATCTATACTTTGTTTTATATAGGTTTGAAATTTATGACCACAGTTGGAAAAACCCATATTTTATACTTTATAATAAAATAATATCCTAGGAAATTACACACAGCGCAATATGACTTCAAACTAAGCAGAGCTTATGTGATGAAAGTCAGATAAATGATAGGATACATAAATACTTTTTTTGAAATACATAGAGTACCCTCGGATCCAGAACAAACATTTGTTTATACCACAAAATTTTTGTTCTGGGTGGTAATCGAACCCACACCCTTCAGCTATTGAAGCAGATATACTACCAATGAGCCAACAGGGCTGTCATTTGACTTTGTCTGATAATACTTACATTGGTATCTTTTAACCGTGTTGTAGTTTTATCTGACCTAAAACTATTATCTCTGATGGTGCCTGGTATTAATACGACTTGCTTTCTATCTATGGCATTTATTTTATATATGTGATAGTTGTTCTAGATATATATAGGTTAAGTCATATTGCATTTAGGACTAAGTTTAACATGTAAAGTGCCCTTTAGTTTGTAGATAGTATCTCAATAACACATAGATATTAATTGAATGAATCTTCTTATAATTTAATTCTATTGCTGTGTGGGTGCCGGGTTCGTGTCGCAGAGTTGAGAACTCCTACAATTCCCAGGATTTGCAAACCAAGCTTAAGATCCTTTGACATACATAATAACACTCATCATTACTGCCCACATTCCCGTCCCTGCCATACTAAATAAGCTTTGAATTTTGATGTAATCAGTTATGTACGAGCTCCTTAATTTGTTTACAATTTTCAGCAGTTACATTCTATTTCATATTTTCTTTGGCAAACAATAGTGGTTTTAAAAGCTATACATGTTAAGTATCCCTTTAATTTGTAGCAAATATATACCTAATACAAATAGTCATTTAAAACAATGAGTAAGTCATCAAAATACAAAGGAAATAACCTTGATTGACACATTTAAGTGTTATCAAAGAACTTTGACCTTACACAGCCAGCTGTGTATCAAAACTTATAAAGTTGAAATATTACACTTACATTGTGAATTCATAAACAATCTTTGTGTACACCTGTTCACACACACAATGATAAAATCAATAATACCGTCACTGCTATGGGTGTGTGAGTTCCGATCAGCTGAGCCACACCCTTATATGGACTTACCTTTGTGGATATTACATGGAGGGTGATCTCATATAGGGTTACCATCACAAAATTTGAAAAGTAATGGTAGCCTATGATGTTTGCTTAGTGGTTAGCGCGGTCGCTTCACACGCCGAAGTGCATGGGCTCGTACCCCAATATGCTTAAGCTGTTGGTGAAGGAAAACATAAACATCGATATGTCGTTGGATATTTTTTAATATTCGGCAGGCTAGCACCTAACAGTATATTCCGACAGCCTCATTCGGGACTTACATCGGACATTCGTTACTTAACATCAGGTGAGCTGTGGTTCAACCATAAAAAAAAGTGTATATTCCCGTGTATCAGTGTGTTTCAGTGTATGTTCAACATCGCAATATTTATACAGGGGGTTCAGTACAAACTTTACTAAGAATTTCTTAGTTTTTTTTTGTGTTTGTTTCGATTTCATTTCTTTATATATGTTTCATATAACCACTAACTAATATGTCTTTAAATATTGCTTATGTTCAAACTGTCAGCCCGTATATATAAATAAAAATATAATACGAAAAAATACTGTCTTTTTAGTCTAACGAAATGTAGGTATGTTGAGCAATATCGCATTTTTTTAAATCTTTTTAATACCATTCAATTTCTGGACAAATCAAGATGTTCTAAGACCGGATCCGGACAGAAAGCATAAAACAAAACATTTGTCCTAACGCTTGGTAACCCTACTCACATGGCCATCCACCATCACTCTTGGAACAGTATTTAAATATTAGTTACTGCCCTTCGGGTATTTTCGGAGGGTATACTGGAAAAAGGTTTTCTGCAAATATTAGAGAAAAGGTGTGATATTGGTTGTTTCTATATTGATTGCGATCTCCAAAGGTGTTTAACGTATCATGTTGATGTTTTCGCGGACTCTTTCAGTTTTTACCCTACTGAACAATAAATAGGGTTATGATTTTAGTCTATGTATGTATATATTTATGATCCTAAACTACTTAATCATATTTTGACAGATGAAATGTTTAATGACGCAGCATAGCTCTTCACGTGACATAGAATAGATGACGTTAACGGTTTTACTCATAAACATTGCTCAAAGCTAACCACAGCTTAAAATGCTCTATTAACTTCTCGCCGACGTGAAATTAAGCATGATTTGCTATTTTAAGTATAGAGTAACTTTAAGCAATATGTCCTTGGGTTCGATTCCCACCCAGGACAAACATTTATGTGACGAGCTTAAATTTTGTTCTGTGTCTGGGTGTTCTGTATGTATTTACAAAGAAAAATTATATATGTATTTTATTAGTTATCTGGTTTGCTTTATCAAGCTTTGCTTAATTTGGGGCTAAATGGTATTGTGTAAAAAGTCCTACAATATTTATTTACTTGAATGTTTATAAGTAAAGCTCCATCAAGTCTCAGGGCGTCCTACGCTACGTTATGTCAATTCTTGGTCTCCACTCTTAATCACGTCTACACCAGCGGTTATCTGATCTGCGACAGATATGTCCAGCCCATTGCCACTTCAGCTTACTAACACGCTGAGCTATGTCGATGGAGTGACGATATAGGTACGTAGGACAGCTGGCAGAGGATGGAAGCGAAAACCCGAAGATCGGGCTGTGTGGCGAATCTTGGGAGAGTCCTATGTCTTAGATGGGCTTCGATAAGCTGATGATGTCAAATTAAAAGTGGACTATTTTTTTTAGATAAAAGTTAAATGTCAACCAATGCTATGTATACATTATTACTTGATTGGTAAATGAGAAGGGACGTAAGAAAATAGCTTATCTCGATATAAAAAACTATTTTTTTTACCTAGTGGTGATTTCCTTAACAGGAGCTCGTCTAGGTGTGTACCACTGCTGTGCCAGTTATTTAGTCGCCAAGGAATAGCGTGTAAACATTACTGTACATTAGGGTACTGCAGCTAGCGATATCACAGGTCTGTTGAGGCTAACCATCGAAAGTCTCAAAGTAATGAGCGCCAAAGCAGCGCTGCACTGGATTTTGTTTTACTACTCAAAGTTCTGTGTATCGCTGCAATGGTTACAAACAGGCGTTATCTCTTACCATCAGGAGAGCGTCTCAATCGTCTAAGTCTTTGTAGTGATGATAGCTCAGTGGTTAGCGCGGACGGTTCGCATGCCGAAGGGCGTGGGTTCAAACCCCAAAAATGAGCTTGAGCTGCCGGTAAAGGAAAACGTGAGGAAACCATAGCATAGTGGTAGGGTACTTTCTAGTACTCGGCTGGCTAGCTAACACCCTCGTGTTAAAATTCTGCCGCTAACGGTGTGTTCCGGCAGCTTCACTTAAGAGGCAGTTCCATTCCAGGTTAGGTGTGTTTACCATCTTCTATCACACCGTCACTTAACATCAGGTGAGCTGTGGTCAAAGAAATGGCCTGTCAACCATTAAAAAAAAATTACTTTTATTAAAAAAAATGTGAACAGTCACTGTTTCCCGTAGATATCGTGACGTTTGACTTCACTGGAATAATGATGTTCATGCACAACAACAACAATATGTTGTTGTTAGGAAAACGGATCTCCGATTTCCGTTTCGATTTCTTATCGGGATATTCTGCGTTATCCAATAATTATTTGTATTACACATTTCAACAGAATGCATGTGGCATTGCGGAAACAAAATAATACGTCATAATAATATGGATAAAACGTGATCGACTTTTATCAACGAGTTGGTATTACGCCTCGATATACGTTATCTTTACTTTTCGAACCGGCGCGAATATTCGACGGCTATTTTAGAATACATCCCAATTATTGTGTGACAGTATGGGTAATTTAGCAAAGGCCACTCAAACAAATTTACCATACAGACACCCGTCTTCTGTTTTCTTGAGCACTATGATAGTGGTAAGATGTACGAATCATTATTATACGCGCTAGATGATTAATAGATTTATTTTTATGACATTAAAGAATATCTAAATATCTATCTATCATGCATAACCAAAATTATGTATATGTACCTACTGCAGCTAGCGAAATGACTAAAAATAATGAGCGCTAAATCAGCGATGCCTTAGACTTTGTTTTGTTACTCAAAGTTCTGTGTATCGCTGCAATGGTCATGTACAGGCGTTATCTCTTACCATCAGGAGAGCGTCGCGTTTGTATCATTTACATTACACACGACCATATAAAAATACTAAAGCGGTTTTCTTCATAGCACTTGCTCTCGCTTCATCAAGGACGCGTGGTTAGAATGTAGTCTACTCGATACAATTGTCTTAACATAAATCCGTTGTTGCGCTACTGTTTGTGCTGTCTATACGTTCACTAACTCTGCCTCCCGCCATGCGATGCTTACGGTTATTTACGTCAGTACCCGTCCGTATTATAGCTTCATAATACTGAAAATGTGTGGAACATTTGAGTCTGTCTTAGTTTGGTGTGTAAGCTTTTCCGCACTCGTGGGTGAGAATTTTGCTTAAGCCAACAATGAACAGCTGATGATGGAAAACATCGTGAGGAAACCATAGCATGGTGGTGGAGTACTCATTAGTACTCGGCTGGCTAGCTACCACCCTTCAGTTGAAAATCTGTCGCCAAGCACCTGACGGTGTGTTCCGGCAGCCTCACTTGAGAGCCAGTTTCATTTCAGGCGTGATAGGTGTGATACCATCTTCGACCATACCGTCACTTAACATCAGGTGAGCTGTGGTTAAACACCAAACTTGTCAACTTGTAGTTGGAACAGATTTTTTGATGAATTTTGATTTTTTGATGACCATACGGTCACCCAGTGATCTAGAGATGATTCGTCTTCGGCTAACCGAACATCGTCGATCATACTCAAATAGGATGCTTAGGGTATTGACTACAGCTCACCTGATGTTTTAGGGCGGCGTGTTCACTCATTACACTCGCTTTACATGTCAAGCTACAAGTCAGGCTGATGAAAACTACGAATGGTATTAATTTGCGTCGCAAATTACAGCAAACCGTTCCACTTGACCAACAAGAGAGAAAATGAGTTACTTTTCATTTTCCCTCCTCAATTTTATTATTCAGCTGTGGCTATATCCGAACGTGTAATAGTATTAATTGCAATAAAAATGCTCTACTTCAAAATGTTATTCTTTTTACCGAAAGCTCAATGAAACATCCATTCTCTCTGGCGACAATCTTGGCCCTGGAAATTTAGATAAGGTCGCTTACGAATGAAGATACATTTTGTGTGCCATTTGTGTTCATCATAAGCGTGTCTAAACATAACTAACTGTGGTTATATGCATGAACCTGCATTAGCAGCTTGCTTGCCAACACGACGTAACAATCTAACCGTACAATGTACATCAGGCATTACAAATCCAAGCTCAGTTTAATAAAGTTACTTCACCAAGCCGCAAGCTACGCCAATGCCGTTGCATCAGCAAAAAACGTTTTACCACAAAAACACGAACCTTCGGCCGCTCACTCTCGCAAAAAGCTTGACCTAGAACGATGATGATTTAGCTATAGTTTACCTGTTAACCAATCATAATTTTCAATTATGTACGTTGCTTTCCGGTTATCGTTTTGGCATATATCATTAATTTATGTTTCCACTAGTTCAAATATCGAATTATTTTATATTATCTGTGAGAGACAATGCGTTCCGATGCACCTTTCTTTTCTACCAATAAAAACAGATACTTTCAAGCGCATATTTGGCCATTCACCCTCTACAAGTTAAAAGTTGGTTATGAAGCCATCTGGCTTCTAATCTGGAGGCCCTAGGATCGAATCCCACGGCACGCGCCTCTCTTTTCTAAGTTATGTGTGTATTGCTAATAATTTTAAACGATAATAGAAAACATCGTGAAGAAACTTATATGTCTGGGAGTTCTTTCAAAAAATAGTTCTCGAAGATGTGTGAAGTCTGCCAACCCACACTTGGCTAGTAGCGTGGTGGTGGTAGCCTTACCTTTATCACTATGAGAAGCCCAGCAATGAGAGTTTTTTTTACCTTATTTATGTTTCCGCAAGATGGGTCGACGATATTGTCACCGTCGCGGGTCGAACCTGCAGCTGCACAGGACCGAAACAGATAGTATAACAAAAGAGAGGCTTATGCCCAGCAGAGATGAAGAAGGCTGTGGATGATGATGATGATAATGTTACTTACAAAAACAAGCAAATTTTCTATAATATACTTAGAGAGTTTACCTAATACCTAGTTACTGTGAAACGTCTTTTATTTTCAGAAACTTTGTTTCATAAACGTTACAACAGGAAAAAAAGTTTAGAAAGTGTTGTTTTAGGCAAGCTTGATCTTGATCTTTGACTGTATTAGAGAAAAACTCGATTCGATGAGGCGCCAACGCAAACTATTTAGAAAGATTGCACGAACTGGCTGTCAGATTAATTTATCTAGATTTCTAGGTTACCTTTATCACTTCGCCGAATGATATGACGTAAATGTCTTTGGTAGGCAACTATGACAATGTGAAAATGTCACACAACTTCGACTAGTTGTGATTTGGTTTCAGATTTTTATGAAATTGTCTGCACTATTTGCTACATCAGCAGAATACCTAGCAAATAGAAAAACATATGTACCTATATGGTCCCTATGCCAACAAGAAATATGACAAAAAAAAAACGTTAACATCAAAAACTGAAGAAAAAAAAAAACAGCCACGTGCAAGTCGGGCATTCAGCCAAAAATTATTCATCGATCCACGACTACATTTAATGAAATGCCAAATTTGCCAATATTTCGTTCAATCAACACTACACCGGCTGACAGTTTGAATATTAGCAATATTCAAAGACATGTCATGGTCATATGAAAAGTATAAAGAAATAAAATCGAAACAAATTAAAAAAAAAACTAAGAAAACCTTGGTTAAAGTTTTTCCCAAGACTCCAGAATGTACAGACAGCACGCAGCCTTACGCACCGACCTAGCGCAAGACGTAACTACCATACGTAGACTACGTTGTAACTGTTATCTAATCTGGGACAGCGTGCGACTACCATCTAATTTTCGGTGCGCGTGATTTGAGTGTCCGTATTTTTGTGCTTGCTCAGGATAATTAGGTCAAATATTAACTACCTATTTTTTTATTAGGTAGGTATTTGGAATGACCATCGAGTACTGAACCCCCTGTATCAATATTGCTGATGTTCAAACTTTCACAGTGTATACGTGTGGTGACATGAAACTCTCGTCCGCGAGTCTGGTTCGCCCTTGACCAGTTTTATTTTACTTAGCAAAGACCATAAACAAAATTAAAGCAAAATCATCTATTGGATTAAAGTAAAATTTCAGAACTATTAAACAGGCGGCAGACTTATAGTCGCTCCACAAACAGGTGATCGTGTAAGCGAAATAATTATAACATCTCTAGTTTGTTCAGGTGAGACCTACATTTGCGGACAAATAAGATATGGAGCGGGGAAAATGCAACAGGCGTTTATCGATGAACATACGACCATTCAATACATAAATAGGTAGATTATTTTTTTCAAGACTTTATAAAATCAATTTACGTACCTACACATATTTGACCAAATTGGGAATATTTTTTTTTAGTAAAAGAACATAATATGGTGAGTATTTAGGTGATCCAAATACACAGCGTCACGTAACCATCGATATCGATAACTTTTATCCCTACTGAAAAATATAAACACATCATCGGTAATAATAATTGTTACCGGTTACCATGCATGCGCCTAACGGTATCTTTTCACCACAAGTTCACCACGCTGCTGTTGCTTAGTTTCTGGCATTGAAGTGTTACAATATTTATAATGCTCATTAAAATAAGTTGATATATGGCAAACGGTTCTATTGGTATTGCTAGTTGCAAAATATTTTGGCATTTTTCTGAGTTGATTCGAAAATACTTTATTTTAACGAAGATCTAATTAAGAATAATTATTGTAGTCGACAAGGATAAAAAAAAGGATTTATGTATAAACTGTATTGTAGTGTACAATTGTATATATAAAAATACATTAATTTGTATACTTACATGTTAAAAAAGGGTGTAATGGTTTTAAATTAACTTAAATAAGGATTTGAAGACCTATTTTTGATTTGCGCGAATGTGTTTTCGTATATAAACAGACAACAACATTTTTTTTTTATGGCTCACAGGCTAGGTGTTTGACGACAGCTCGCCTGATTTTTAGTGACGGTGTTAAATTTCATTACAGTCAACAATACATACAAAAAGAAATAACAAACATAAAAAACAAAAAGAAGGAAATATATAATATAATATAATGTGCTGGGCGGTAAGATATATATATACGTACATATATATACACGTAAAATAACATAAATAAACTTAATATAAACGTTATCTTCTTAATAAATGAAAATGACGTCAGACGTGAGCATATAACTCTTCAACAGAACCAATATCCATATGAATATATTCCTTACTTACTAATGATTTTATAGAATAGAATTTGTAAGCGAAAACGCAAGAAAATTATTTAAAAGTAGGGTTGCAGAACGCGGGATTTCAATGAGAACCTATAAATTATCTTTTAGTTTCAGGGAGACCATTATGCTAACATCTGGCAACACTTGAGTCATTTCGCTTTCCGGCCCGGCAACCGCCGGTTAGCGGTTTTTGTCCAAAGCGAGTTTGTTTACTGCTTATTTGGTAGACGCAGCCGTAAAAGTAATAATTAAAGATCCTTCTAAACACGTACATATGTATGTATGTACACTTGATGGTTTTAGCGAAGAATAATTAATGTTTTTCATAACGGATTGTTTTTGGCAAAAAAATACATTTTGTGTGAAATTGTAGTTAAGCCATGAGCCAGATAATTTATTCCAATGACCGCGCCCGTCTTGTTTTCTAAATGCAAGTTTTAGTCAATTCTTTATGCTGTCTTACTATATTATATTATATACTAGCTGCGCCCCACGGTGTTACCCGCTACATTTTTTCGGGATAAAAAGAAGTTTATGTGTTAATCCGGGGTGTCAGCTACCTTCATACCAAGTTTCATCAAATTTGGTCCAGCCGTAACACTCACAAACGTTCACCTTTATAATAGTGTAGTTAGCTGTCGCTCGTATATGAAAATAAGGCTCGAACTTCCCATATAAACATTCAAACCCTAAGATGGTGAATTGGGGGTTGAATTTTGAAAAACGCCGATATATGAACGTTTTATAATATATTTTTCCAGATTACGTTAGAGTAGGTACATTCATTCTAACCAGAAGCAGGTAGCTATATGAAATATTGTGTTTCGTGGATAATAACGCACTTCCATTCAACTGTTTATCCCTTATTTTACCCCCATTTGGAGTGAAATTTATGAAAAGGTTTCCTATTGGATACTTACAATATAAAAGACTTGTTAAAATTTAAAGTTTGTAGCGCAATGGCTCTGCATTGATGGCTTTAAAAAAAAACCTCGTGTCACGGTGTTTATTGTCGCACACTTCTGAAACGGCTCGACCGATTTTTACGAAATTTTATGTGTATTTGGTAGGTATGATAATAGGTCGTAAAGTATATTTCATACCGCTACTATACATACTTTCATACTTGTTTCCTAAATGGGTAAATTGGTTTGCCTCAATTTTATAATGCCCACCCATAGGTACTTATGTATATATAAATAAATCTATGTAGGTAGGTATAGATAAAATAAAGAATTCTATTTTGACCCACTTTTCAACTAGCCATCGAACAAGAAGGGACCAAAAAGCGGTCGACCGACAACACGCTTCCGGCTTTGATTCCGCCGAAAATAGAACGTATGATGTTCCATGCTGCACGAATCTTTTTAAACTCCCTGCACCGAAACGAATGCCTGACATGGCTTGACGAGCTCATTGGCAGTGTGATCGGCGGAGCCTTCAAATCCGAGAACTGGCAACTTTTGCCTTAATTGGCAGGAAGGCGGCGAGTGTCACATTGCAGACCTTAATTTTCCTAGCAAGTCTAACGAGATGGCGCGTTAATGACTTAGTTGTCTCTTCCGCGTTTTTTGCAACCAGCCTCTAGCTTTCTTAGCTGGCTAGGAGACAGGTTTATCTTGGACTGGGTTGTAGAAAACGGTCTTGTGAACTTGTTCTCTCTAAGATATTTTCGATTTTATGTTGGTTAAGTTTCAATGTAACAATGACCGAATTAACTTGGTTGTAGATCTTCGCAGGAGGTCGTCTAGGTAGGTACCGCCACAGTACCACATATTCTGCCGCCAAGCAGTAGTGTGTAAACATTACTGTATTCCGGTTTGAAGGATACTGCAGCTAGCGAAATTACAGGGCTGTTGAGAGATCAACCATAGAAATTCTCAAAGTAAAGAGCGCCAAAGCTTGGACTTTGTTTTGCTACTCAAATTTCTGTGTATCGCTGCAATGGTCATGGACAGGCGTTATCTCTTACTATCAGGAGAGTGTCTCGTACGTAATAATATAAATAGGCTTGCGTTTGATCGCCAACTCGCCTTTTGTTAAGCGAAGATACGATCTACGATGGAGCACGCTCGCCTAGAAGAAACCGATTCACTCGCGACTTGAAGGCATCCATATTGTTTCTATCAGCGAACACTGAAAGTAGATTCAAATCGTTCCGTACGGGTTTTTGGAACGTCTACCATGACACGGTGTCGCTTTTTCGAGCTTCTGGCCGTCCGATAGAAAAATGGGCACTTGAATTAGTGCATTTTTTTAAAAATGGCTGACAGGCTAGGTTTTTGACCACAGCTCACCTGATGTTAAGTGACGGTGTGGTCGAAGATGGTAAAGCACACCTAGCCTGGAATAGAACTGGCTCTCAAATGAGGCTGCCGGAACATACCGTTAGATGCTTGGCGGCAGATTTTCAACTTAAGGGTGGTAGCTAGCCAGCCGAGTACTAGAAAGTACCCTACCACCACGCTATGGTTTCCTCACGATGTTTCCTTCACCGGCAGCTCAAGCTCATTGTTGGGGTTTGAACCCACGCCCTACGGCATGCGAACCTACCGCGCTAACACTGAGCCATCATCGCTACATACATGCAGATCCGAAGCACATTCTCCGAAATGAATCCGATTAAAAACCCGACAAACTAGCAACTGTGCAACTTTGGATTTACCGCAGTCGAGTATAAAGCACGATACAGGCGTATGTAAAAATTTCCTTATTTAAAAACAGCTTTTGATACCATAGAGCCAGGATTGTATATAAAATATCTTATCCGCTCTTTTGCATTTGTATCCCTAATCTAGAAGAGTGCATTCGTCCGTACAGCGATGCTATTCATAAAGATATATATGATAGGATAAATACTCCAGCACCGAACAACGATCTAGTTATACGAGTTTTTATTTTTAAATCTACCTGGCGTACACAGGTGTTCCCGAGGTCACTCGTAAAATGAGCATGTGTTTTTTGTTTGACAGGTTTTTTAGGGGTTGGCTGACTGTTGGTCTTACTTTTAATCTGTAGGATTATTTGTGATGAAGTTTGCTTAGGATCCGTTGTTTGTTGTGCGCTGGTCAAATGCACTTTAATTTTAAAAAAGATTTGTGACTTGACAAAAAATAATGCTTATTTAATCTGCTATTTTGTTCGTATTATACAAGGTTATCCAATCTAGAGGATTGCGCCATTCTGTCTTTTCTAAGTTATATGCGTATTGTCGGTAACACGCTGACACTGTGGGCCTCTTCTCGTTGTGAGAAGGCCATAATTCACCACGCTGGGCAAGTGTGGATTAGCAATCTTCACACATCTTTAAGAACTTTTTTTTATTTTAATATATTCGCTCCACAGACACCGACGTCCTTTGTCAACTTTTTATTAAATTTTTTTTTTTTGCTCTGTATACAATACAGGGAGAGGTAAGTACGTTAAAATAATCTTAATCTAAGGTTAAAGTAGGTACTAATTTGTGTGTATACCGCGAGCAGACCAGCGATCCGCAAGCTGCACCCGATCACGAGTATGAACTTTTTAGTTTTATGAACTGTTGGACACGTAATTTTGCTAGCTCATTGTTGGGGTTTGAACCCATGAACTTCGGCATGCGAACCGACCGCGCTAACCACTGAGCTATCATCGCTACAAAATTATCTTACAAATATATACAAAGTTATTTTTATATATTTATTATATACGAATGTATATTTACAAAAAAATATTGTAGGTATTAGTTTAGGGCTAGATGGTGTAGAATGGACAAGTGGCCAATATTAACAACTTTCTAGTCTTTTTTGTCTCTTCTTGTTACTATTGTAACAAAATGATTTTCGTTAGGTACTTATATTTCGTTTCGTTAATAACATGTTATCGCCCATAAGTATACTTTGTACTTCCCAAAAACGTTTTGCAAAGATCTGCTCTGTTCGGAGAATTTAGTTTCTTATAGTTGTAGATATGTTTTTATACTACGAGGAAATATTGTAGGCAGTATTTAAGTTGGTACTACATATATTTACCAGCTTTGTTGATACTAGTTATTCGTTTGAAAAAAACGTCTAAATAATTCGACGAAAGACTAAATTATTATACGGTTTTGTTTCGACATATACCTACTGGGAAATCTTCCTCTTCTTTATCTTTGCAAAATATAGACACGTGTCTAGTTTTATTAAAAATAATCTTATTTAAGAAAATAGAATGACACGAATTTCAGTTTTTTGTTAAAAAAAATATATATTCTTGGTTCTCGGGCAGATGTAAGGATTTTAACGATACTCCATAATGATCTGTTCAAGGATTTAATAGTTATGGTGGAATAAAGAAACTCACGTACATACATAGGTACATGGACTCTGGAAACATTACACTTCATTTCTTAAGGGACCTTTTTTGTTATTTAAAAGTAATGCGACGAACGAAACGCTTCCGTTGGTAAGAGACAATGCCTGTCCTTGACCACTACAGAGATATACAGAAATTTAAGTAGTAAAACAAAGTCCAGGGCATCGCTCCTTTGATGCTTATTACTTTGAGACTTTCGATGGTCAGTCTGAACAGCCCTTCAAACCGGAACACAGTAATGCTTACTGCTTGTCGGCAGAATATCTGGTACTGTGGTGGTCGTCTGGTACCTAGACGACCTCCGTTCTAACTAATCGTGTAATAATAATATAACTTTAAAAATGGTTTCATTTTTAAGTGGTACAAATTCAGAGGTGTTTGTGAATGGTCGACTTAGCAAAGATTCTAGATGTAGGTAATTTATCTATCCGGTAGCAATTTGATCACGGCACATAGTAATTAGAGACACGGTTCATTGAGCTAATCTGCTAACAGCAAATGAATTCTGCCGTTTTAGAACGATACCGTTTTTTTGATAAGGACATTCTAAAGTACTTCAGTAGTAGGTGCACAGTATGGTTTAAACAATGTTATATTTTTGTAGAGACACACTTTTTAGTTATTGGTCAGTTCAGTTGCTTGATTTTTGTATCTGCTTCAAGAGCTGTAAGGCGTGGGTTCGATTCCCATCCAGGACAAACATTTATGTGGCAAGTAAAAAAATGTTTGTACTGTGTTTGAGAAGTTTCATTAGTTATCTGGTTCCCATTGTACGGAGCTTTGCGTAGTTTGGGGCCAAATGGTGCTCTATGAAATGTCCTATGATATTTATATATTTCCTTTTTCGAGACTGAATAATTTTGTTTGTTTTGAAAATAAACTTAGATTTGAATTTTTTGTACATGAAACTCGCTGCGCCCCGCGGTGTTACACGCTACATTTTTTCGGGATAAAAAGTAGTTAATCACCTTGCGGTATGAAATATACTCTACGCCCTTACCTACCAAATATACATAAAACATTTCATAAAAATCGGTCAAGCCGTTTCGGTGCAGTGCGACCACAAACACCGTGACACGTGATTTTTATATTTATATATATAGAATACCAAGTTCAAAATCAACAAAAGCTTCAAGCATAGTGTTTGCTAAGAGACGAAAGCAAACGAAACGTTTAGGTAATTAAAAAAAAAAATATTTGCTAATTTTCAAATTAATTTCGTTCCTTACTTCCTGTTTAAATTAACGCTTTCCGCGCTAGATACGCATCTAATGAATATTCAAGTGGTTCTCTCCGAAACTGCGTAGTCGAAAGTTTTCTAATACTGCGTGTCCTTCCACGATACCCTCTTTTTTAAATTAATTCTCGACAAATTGTATATAACAATATACGTTATGTAGCCAGGTGGTTGGACTCCTTTGACAAAGTTTGCGTGCGG
The DNA here is from genome assembly GCA_950106695.1 of Biston stratarius. Taxonomy (NCBI): domain Eukaryota; kingdom Metazoa; phylum Arthropoda; class Insecta; order Lepidoptera; family Geometridae; genus Biston; species Biston stratarius. The sequence goes on from OX467108.1 coordinate 4,827,670, forward strand.
TGTTCCCCAAACACGCAATCTTCATTTATTTCGTCTCCAGTTTGTGATAAACCACGAAGGTTTCTCTTGCCATTTCTGATGGAACGCATTCGTTGGCAGAAACGATAGGCGCACCAGCCATCGATCATTTTCATACAAACGTACTTATCTACCCTTACACTTTCCGCTTCTTTCTGTCATTAGATTAGTGTAGTGGCGTTTGCAATCTGTGATTATTGCTTTGGTTTTTTGTGTAGAAACTTGGAATATTTAAAAAAAAAATGTCTTGAATATTATTAAGCCTTGTTTGAAATGGAAATTTTCTCTAACACCCAAGTTATTTGTGGTAGTGGTAAGCCTAAACATTTCTTTTTTTGTTGACAGGCTAGGTGTTTGACTACAGCTCACCTGATATTAAGTGATGATATACTCAAAGATGGTTAACACATTTATTTTATTTTATTTATTTTATTTTATTAATATTAGGGAAATTAACAGCTAGGTACGTACAATTAGTTTACCTTTAAACATTTATAAGGCCAATTATAAATTTCCACAAACAATTGAAAATTAAAATTAAAAAGTTTTTCTAATAATAAATTTATTATTATTATTTATTTATTTAGTCTGTATTTGAACTGGCTCTTAAAATGAACTGCCGGAACACACCGTTAGTTGTATGGCGACAGATTTTTAATTTGACGGCGGTAACCACCACGCTATGGTTTATTTACTATGTTTTCCTTCACTGGCAGCTCAAGCTCATCGGTGGAGTTTGAACCCACGCTTTTCGGCGTGTGAACTGTCCGTGCTAACCACTGAGCTATCATTATTACAAAACTGATTAAAATAAAAACAAATGACAACAAGGCCGCTACTTGTGGCACTAGCTCATAAGGTTCTTTTGTTTTCTGTACTCTTTCAATTTTTGGTGAGCACAATAAAGAATTTTTATCTATCTATCTAATTGAGCGATGGGAAAATAATTATCATTATTTATAACTAGTATACAAGTCTGTATATAAACAAGACCTTGAAGACGAAATGCGAATCAACTGTTTAAGTATTCACTAAACTGCCACCGAGACACGTCGAACTCCTTAAACAATTAGCAACCTGATTATGCTGGGAACTTGAGAGCAACGCCTCAGGGCGTCTTTAGCCTGACAGTCACGCCATTTTAATCCTTACAACCACTTAATAATAGCCGGTTTAAGCTTTGTATTCATTGCGCATAACAATTAAACCACTAAGCAGAAGCAGTAAACTAATGACTTTACATCTGATTGTCGTTCCAAGGGCTGGTACATCACGTGTTTGCATAAACAAACCTATGACTTCAATTAAAGTCTGCAAATACGCAAATGCGTGGCGTTGTTTACAGAACCGTCATCAAGCTTTGTGCGCAGTTTTCTGTTCATTCGCTTTAAAGGGTCTCGAAAAAGAAAGTATAATCCAGAATGGCATTAACTAAAATAGAGATGGCGTACCAATGACATCTGTACCGTACCCGTATTACGTATAATATATGTCCATACACGACTAAACAATTCAGACAAAAAAGGATCTATATAATTAATCGAAAAACATAAACATTAAATATTATTAAATACAAAATAATATAAATAAATATGTATCGTAATACATCACACACAGCGCCATCTGACTAAACTTGCTGAGTAACTGATATAATAACTACTTAAATTTAAAAATTACTGTTCAAATTTGTGATTATAAACAAAAAGTTTTTCATCTTTATAATAAAAACGCTAATTCAAGATTCTTTGCTGGCACGTTATATTAATTATAACGTTATCGTTAAATAAAACATTATTTATAACAGTTATTTTTTAAATAAAATATGATTATCCCAAGGATTTGCCAATCGTGTCCTAGAACGTTACATGCTAATTAAGTGCTCAATTAACTTAAATATTCACTCCTCCCTTCACACCATCTATTGTTATCTAGTTTATCTCGGTATTTAGCAGTTTGTAATATGTCCTAGTTTCTTCAATTTCTACAATCGTATACAAATTTTTGTCAACTTGTCCTTACTGTTTCTGTCGAATCTGGAGGACCTCTTTTAGAGGATACATCCTATTTACGCTTATTGGTCCCTTTTGGACGGAGCGAAACACACTGATAAGAATATCTTCTGTTGGGACAACTTCAGGAAATTGGCTGTAGTTTTCGCTGAGAGCAATGCCAAAAACAACGTTGCGTTGTAAAGTCTTCGTGTCAAGATAAAAAAGGCTATCCATTTTGTTCTTAACTGTTTTAGTTTTATATATCTGAATAGTTGATAACCCTCATTTTCCTTCCGATTGACCAGACGACACCAAGAAACCTTCAAGAAAAAAGTAAATCATTCTGATAAACGTGTTTTGTATTGTATTTTTCTCCATGAGGAAGCACCACTAGCTAGACTATCATCACCCTCATCAGTAATGCTAGGAATATTTGTCTTAATTCCTTTCAAGTAATTGCTAAAAGAGTGCTGTAGAATCGGCAGGCAAGGACGAGTGACAACGTAAAACTATTCTAACGCCTCAACAGTAGTTTATCAGCCATAAGGAAACTATTACTCAACGAATAAATGCATAATTACTACCTTTAACGGAAATCATTGCTACCAAGGATGAACTTTATGCAAATCACAAATTTATGTTAATGATATAACAACAGAGGCAATAATATACATGTTGCATTACTTTATGGTCCTTCGAGCCTGTAACAATTCTGCTTAATGTATTTACGGAAGTTCTTAAAGTATGTAACTATATAGAAGCTTAGTCCAACGCGTGCCAGCGGCTAAGTAATTGGATATTGTCTTGTCAGACGTTTATGTTCAAACAACATAATCATTTCACACTTAATGATTACCAGATATGGTCCTACAACATATATCTGATGATTGTTTATTGGTAACATATAAGTTTTATTGGTTGATTTATTTTGATAGCTACCGTTAGACACTTCGCAATTAACTGTTTCTAATTTAGTAATTAAAATGTTACTTGGGATTATTCAACCAGTTTAAAAGGAGGTGGCTATTGGAGGACATCCGCTTAAGAAATTTATTGACAGGAGTCGACTTTCTTTTCTCACGGCATATATTATTTGAATCGAAGGCATTATATCTGAATCCTGTTCATACTCGTAAAATTAGTTTTATGTTTGTCGATAAAGTTTATATTGTAGAAATCTTAAAAGCCACTTAAATGATCAAGTACCGACACCAACTTATCTGTAGAGTTGACGTGTTAATAGAGCCTTTAAAGGTCGACATTCGTGATTCTTCTGGCTACCGAGTGGTTTAAGAATATTGTATTTTGCCTTTCTTATGCCTCTAGTGTTACAGTGATATCCATCAGCGATATTGATTAGTTAAAGCGTGTTTGTCGTCCATGGCATAAAAACGATAAATGTGGCAACCTCCATCTTTTTCACACTAGAATTGATGGCCAAGATAGAGCCTGAAGACACTTTAAGAAAACATAACTTAATGGCGGGATTTCTGGGAGTAGACAAAGATTGCTAGTGGCAAGCAACCTATAGCTTGTCTTATTACGCAAAACCAATGGCCAACTTTAGTAATGAAGAGGCACCAGATAATGATCGTGGGGCAACCCAATCAATAAACATATGCCTATAGCTTCTTTACTTTCCTCAAATCTGTAGTTAACTTGATCACACTATAGGCACCGTTGGGGATGATAAATGAGCTCAATCTTATCCGATTTCAGCAGATCGTCGATATCATTCTGCCTAGTCCTACATATTACCCAACTCGTTTTAACGAGACGGGCTAGCAACAATGTTGCACGTAATCACTTTGAAGTACTTATTACTCGTTTTACTAAGTGACTAGCAACAGTGTCAGAATTCTGCAATGGTTTAGACCAGCGGTCGGCAACCTTTTGGCAGACAGAGGCCGTAAGGTGGCTAAACAAAGTAAAGGCGGACCTCATTTGTGATATTAACCCTAGAAGCTTAATGTACGTATAATTGGTCATATCCCACAGAATAGATAGAAAAAAGAAAAATGCTATTAAAAATTGTTAAAATATAGGCAATTTAATACTTATATTTATAATTATAACATTTTCTGTCAAGAATCTATAATATTTTAAATATTTATGACTAATTTACAAAACAATCACGGGCCGCAAGTACGACATCCGCGGGCCGCATGCGGCCCACGGGCAGCGTGTTGCCGACCGCTGGTTTAGACCAAGATACATAACGGCGAATAACCGAGAACCACAGAGTACTTTTTACAATAAGCCGACAATATACAACAAATGCTATTTAAAAATAATTTGATTGGCCTGGACTAACTCGCTTAATTTAGTCCCAAAAAGTATTCTTAAATAATGTTTACAGTTAAATATTGTGAAGACCTATATACGAATTGTATTGCAACTTGACATCCTTATAGAGTACATGTTTGTAGTGCATAAGTGATGGCAAGATGAACAGACAAATAATACGAATAAAAGCTCTTTGCGTATCATGAACAATACCTGTGTTGTTTGATATCATATTAATATCAATAAGTAACGAATCAAAATCGCACATCAACGCAGATTGCTTATCTCCTACGCAGTTTCCATAGCCCCATAACAATCAAGTAACGCGATACAGTCCCCGGTCTGAGTCAGAGATAAAATTGGGTCATACGGTCGAGACGGGCCGTATCGATTTTGCCATCTTACGCAAACCATTGATGTGCAGCCACCACGGAATATATTCAAGGAGGAGATGGCATGCTAATGTACATATGTATTTCTGTGATGCAGGGAGCCGTTACGCCTTCGATAGGTGGCTGGCGCACTTTATTACCATTTGGCGCATGAAATGTGGCGCCACCTATTTTTTTATAGCTGAAAACGTGGGCACTAAAATGCTGCAAATCTCATATTTTACTGAAAAAGAACTCTGAAGCTAGTGTATTGCACTGGGAAGTCGTGGTATACCTACAGTTTTATATGCCACCTCCTCTTAGCATTTGTTACATGGTATTTACAGAATTGATGCTAGTTTCTATGGATGGAATACACTTGAGTTATGTTTCATATTACCACAGATTATGGCAATGGTCTAAAATGAACCAGCAATGATCTTTTAGCGTTAATTTAACTTTATTGCTTTTCTGAATGCATAACCCGTAACAGAGCATCCATTATAGATTAAGGTCTTGTGAAACCGTCAGTAAACTTCAATAGCAAAATACCTTAACTATTTTAGTTATCTAATAAAAATATATATTTAAATAGTTAAAGTATTTTGATATTGAAGATTTTTTTTTAATGTTACCTCTGATGCAGTCATCTTATGATAACACCTCGAAACTTTTGAACGATTTTACGACTATTGAACGTCAATAACTCGACTCGTGTTCACGAAATTCTACGAGACTTGAGGAAGCTTATAAAACCTCGATAAAAATATTTATGTACACGTTAATAGTTTATTATTATCTCTAACTAGCGACCCGCCCCGGCTGCGCACGGGTTTGCACGGGGCTTTTGATCTACGAATTAAGCAGTGTTTTCGATGAAAGCTCCCAGGTGGCTTGACTTTTTCCGATACTTCCAACAATTATTATCATATTTCAACTGATTTACACAAAATCTTGACAAATTATATACCTAAACCTTCCTCATGAATCATTACTTTTTTTTTATGTCACAGTAATGAGACGAACAAGACGCTTTCCTGATGTTAAGAGATAACGTCTGTCCATGACCATTGCAACGATACACAGAACAAAGTCCAGGGCATCGCTGCCTTGGCGCTCATTACTTTGAGACTAGATGGTTAGTCTCAATAGCCCTGTCATTTCGCTAGCTGCCCTTCAAGCCGGAACACAGTTATGTTTATACATTACTGCTTGGCGGCAGAATATCTGGTACTGCGGTGGTACCTACCTAGATGACCTCCTGCTGAGGAAATCTACCACCAAGTAAAACTGTTGGTACTAATTACTATTGGTGAAACTCGCATGATAATCCGTTCAGTAGTTTTTAAGTTTATCGCGAACAGACGGACAGACGCGGCGGACGACTCTCGTTTTATAATATGTAGTGATACCGAGATAAAATCATTGTTAAGGACAAGCAAACTTCTACAATATGTATTGTAATTGTAAATATCAGCAGTAGGAAACGCGAAGTGATGATATATACAATTAAATATTGCAAGAGAATTTTCATAACACAATATCATTCGAGAAGGCAGCAATAATACAGTAGGTAAATGCTTAATTTAATTTGATGTTGATGTAACTTGATATTTCGACTTTAGAGAGTGAAGCAACCTTGTTCGAGATTATATCATTATTGTTAAGGCAATCAGAATATACTGGAAATCTAGTTATTATATTGTGAAACAATGGATTGTATTCATCAGTTTTTACACGTTATAGCTATATTAATAGACGTGATACGTAATTGGTATTTTGTTATTTATTCTGTAGCTAGTTGTCTCTAGCGATATCTCTCGCGTTTATGATCGTATAGGAACATCTTTTCCGGGATAAAAAGTGCAACACTCTCCGACATTAACCCAATAGATAAACTAAACGAAGCATGAACTATGGAAACGCGGTAACTGATAAAATCCAATATCTACGTTTGTGCTGGGTGGGAATCGAACCCACGTCCTCTTGTGAAGCAGAGCTACTGCCGAATGGTATGCTAATGGTACGAAATACAAAAGATCCAACTCTGTCGGAATCCAAGCTATTTGTAAATTGAATTTAAATCAAAACGGTTTCCTAACTCAGCTTTCCAACAGTAAAATAATAAGTTAATATTAAATTAAAATTCTTGCCAAAACAAATGCGCATCTTTCTCAAGCAGCTAGTTTACGTTATCATAGCAATTTCATGGTCTGATCCAACGATAGTAAAGTTGAAACAAATGAATTCCTTACGTTCAGAATTTTTCATTGAGTTTCAAGGTCAGGTTAGCTGTGACGCAAAACGTGATGCGAAACTATTCCCCTAGAACAGTAGGTACGAAATAGTGTGGCGTCGGATTGGTGTATTTTTAAAGATATAATTTGATAGACGAAGGGATCGTTACATGAATTTTTGGCACCATGACGCCTAGATTGCGGAAATAACTGGAGGTACCGAATGATCTTAAGCTGGGATTATACTATGTCAAGTTTAGTGTTGCAAGTGAAACAAAAAAAGATAATTCGGTACCTATGCAAAGAAAAAAAATACTTAACTGATTCCAAAACCATTTCGATATATTACATTCCTGTACATTATTTTTACGTTCAAAACCTTTAAACAATGAGATGGGATTTATTTTAATAAAATACATATAATAAACTTGGCTTTCAGTTGACCTCTAATGATGTCACATAGTAGGCTGTATAGTGCTACTTTCAGTGCCTAAAAAAAGCAATGGCATACTAAAACAAAATCTGTCAATGTCAAGTCAACGGCAGCCATAATAACTCTTATATTATAAAGGCGAAAGTTTGTGTGTCTATGTTTGTTACTTCTTCACGCTCTAACGGCAAAACCAATTTAGATGAAATTTGATATGGAGGTAGCTGACACCTTGGATTAACATTATATTTATCCAAAAAAAAAAAAACACGTGGGAACAGCGGGTAACATCGCAAGGCGTAGCTAGTTTGTAAAATAATTAGACCTAATTTCAATCTCAATAAGATGCAGATATCGGAAAGCAATTAAGTTTATAATCGGATCTGTTGTTCAGGCGCGTGTAACTTTCAGTCGCTAAGCACGTGCGGTGTAATGACTGATTTTATATTCTAAAGTGTCTACCGTGGAAAATGTTAGTTTCATCATTTGGCAGACTTCAAATTAAATTGCCGTAGCTATAATTAACTGCATCATAGAGATTTTCAAAGTGAACAAAAACGTATTTTAGCTTTAATTTAAAAATGAACATTTCTTAGCTGTTACTTTACTGGCTGTGCTCCCCGGGGTTTTACCCGCGTGGTGATGGGTGATGAGGATGTTGAAAAGTATCCTATGTCTTATTCCGGGGCCAACAGTACCTACATGCAAAATTTTTCCCAGATCCGTTGAGTAGTTTACGCGTGAAGGTGTAACAAACAAACAAACTCACATTCGCATCACATTGGAACCTGTATATCCCTGAGTACTGGCTAAATATCTACCATCACGTACCAGTCGTCACGGGCACTCGACAACGGGCGGTATGCTACCCAGCAATTGGGTCAGTTGACCAATACCTATAAATACCCCCACTGCTAAGCGGTTAATATGGCTAATGGGACACTTTTCATTATGAAACTGTTAACTGTCTGGCATTTGTTTATGGAATTAAGATAGATGACACTCCTTCAAAATATGTTGATATTCATGGGGCAAAAGCATTGCGTATATTTTCAATTTTACCGAGTTGACAAATAGTTGTGGCCCCGTACTATGAGGTTTTTATTGCCATTCTCGTTGTTGTCATTAATAATAATAATAATAATAGCCTTTATTTAACAATCTTATAAAAATATGTGTTGAAAATTTAATTATGTGTCACCGGTAGTGAGATTGTCTTGCCTCTTCGCAAAGGCCTCCCCAAGATTTGTTGTCATTAAAGATTATTAAATTACTAATAAGTAATTGTGATTTTTTATTTAGCTTTTTATTATAATGACATACTTTATATTTTTATGTTGACATACATACTTTATTTTGACATTTAGTTTTTCATTCATTGACATTGTAATCAGTATTCTAAAACTCTTTTAATGGTATAATTGTAATGATATTACAGAATTGACTTGTAACACTGGTGTTATCAATAAAATATTTGTATTAGGTGTTCACAAGAAAGCTTCGCGACTGCGAACCTTACTGCGCGGGTATACGATATAAGGTCGCGTAGCGTTTTTAAGCGCCTAGCGGGAATCGCAATAGGCCGCACAGATTACGGGGGGTTGATCTCTCAATACTGTTTTTGGCGTTCATAGAATGAATTCTTTTTTTAATGTCTGTAGGTAAGCCAGACTTGTAACAAATACTTTTTTAGGCGTTAGATATTATATATTGAGAATTGTCAAAGTTACATGTCAAGTTAAAATAAATATGTACTTAATTGTATAGTAGCATTAAAATAAATTATATAAAGTATAGAGTACAATATATAACTTTATTCGTATAGGTACATACATTATAACATACAAAACATGAAAATAATAATAATAATAATAAAACAATATACACTAATACATACACACGTGACAGCCCTGTTGGCTCATTGGGAGTATGTCTGCCTGAGCTGTAGGGCGTGGGTTCGATTCCCGCCAAGGACAAATGTTTGTTTGGTATAAACAAATGTTTGTTCTGTGTCTGGGTGTTCTGTATGAATTATAAGTACCTATGTATTTACAAAAAATATAATTATGTATCCTATCAGTTATCTGACTTCCATCACACAAGCTCTGCTTAGTTTGGGGTCAGATAGCCCTGTGTGTAATGTGTCCTAACATATTTATTTTTTATTATATGTGATGTACAACGGCGGCCTTATCGCCCAGAGTGAAGTATGTAGTTATTATTATACGGACATGCTTTTCTTTTTTAAATCGTTAATATCATGTGAATGATTTAAGTTATTTCATTAATGTCATTTATGTGCAAATCTATTCTGAAAACAATCAAAAAGTTGTCTATTCCTTGAAATTCAATCCCAAGACACTTTATAAAAGAAGTTGCTAATAAACTTCTACGGACATCAAAGCTGTTCAGCAAAACTACGGAAGCTTAAGAGCCAGCTCACTGTTTAACCAAGTCTAAGAGTTGGCGCAACTGGCTGCTTGAAAGTTTCAAAGGCTTTGTAGATCTCTAGTGTCTGGCACTTTGCCCTATGGCGACTAGATGCTGACTAGGACAGACAGTATGAAAAAAAAAAACAGATTTTAGCTCTCTGAATTTGAATGCGTAATTATGTTTATTATCGGGACTTCATGCACAGATTATCTCAACGACGAGGTTACAATGATGTAGCGATGATAGATAGCTCAGTGGTTTGCGCGGTAGGTTCGCATGCCCAAGGGGGTAGGTTCAATGAGCTTGCTGCCGGTGAAGGAAAATATGGTGAGGAAATCAGCATAGTGTTAGGGTGCTTTTTGGTACTCGGCTGGCTAGCTACCACCCTCAAGTTGAAAATCTGCCGCCAAGCATCTAGCGATGTGTTCCGGCAACCTCACTTGAGAGCCAGTTTCATTCCAGACTAGGTGTGCTTTAAAATCTTCGACCACACTTCGCTTAACATCAGGTGAGCTGTGGTTAAAATACCTAGCCTGTCAACTATAAAAAAAAACTGACCACTATAGGTAATGCTTTTACGGATAAGTCTTCGTTTGACCAGTTGGTGAGAAATTCGTGATAAAAGACGATGAAGCATATAAAATTGACCGTTGGTTATACAAAGATTCTAAATATAATGATTTGTCAATATGTCACAAATGTTTTTTTTTTTTTAATGTAAATGCAATGAGACGTCCTAAACGCTCTCGTTATGGCATGCGACAACGCATGACCATGTCCATTGCAGCGATACACAGAACTTTGAGAAACAAAGCAAAGTTCAGGGCATCGTTGCTTTAGCGCTTATTACTTTGAGATATTCAATGGTTATATTATATTATGGAAACTGACGTGGTCTTGACACATTTTTGTTTTATTTATGCGGGATTACTCACGTATAATTTTATCGGAAACTCCGACTATAGTTTCGGCCACATCCGGTGGCCTTCATCATGGAGACAAAGCTGAGACAACGCGCGCGCGGCCTCGTCTTGCTTCGCACTGCGGGCCGCCGCGCGCCTCGCACGTGAAGATAGCGGTTGATGCACGGGCGCGGGGGTGGGGGCGGGTAGTGTACCGGAATGCGACGGTGCGCTCTGGAACTCTTCCTCACCGGAGTCCTCCTCTACGGTGTCAGGGATATTCCAACATACAGAGCTCACCGCGACGTCTTCAGAAACACGGCCATTCTCACGAGCTCCATGAAGACAAGGTTTCCAAGTCGGTGGCAGATTCCACCCTCCGTCTCTATTAAAATTAGGACGCTTACTAATTTCTATGGCCTCCCTGACTTTCCGAGGCACATAGAACTTCTCACGAGCTAGCACTTTCGCCTTATCAAACCGGATATAGTGCAGCGCGTCCGTACCAATTGAATGTTCCGCCACCGCCGAACCGTTGCTATCCATGTTCTTCATGGAGCGTACATGCTCAGTGAGTCTAGTGGCCACGTTTCTTCTAGTCTCACCTACATAACACAGACCGCAATCACAAGGAATCATGTATACACCGGGGACACCCAGAGGGTCTCTATCTTTTGGAGAACGAAGTAGTTGTCTGAGCTGCATGAGCGGACGGAAGATTGTCTTGATGCTGTATCTCCGGCGTAACAAGTTTCCAATACCATCCGTAACTCCTTTGACATAAGGTAAATATGCTGCTGCTCTCTCTACCGATGGCAGGCGCGCTCCGTTCGTCGAGTTTGCAGCCCGCCAACTACGGTTCCAACTGTAGCCGTTACTATGAAGAACACCTCTTATGTGGTCCAGCTCAGTGTCCAGATATTTATGATCACATAGTTTCAATGCCCTGTTGATCAGCGTCCGTGGGACCGATGCCAGGTGCGCTGGGTGATGGTGGGAATCGGCCCGGAGATACCTATCTGTGTGTGTTGGTTTACGGTACACCGTGTGAGATAGCCGGCCATTACTGTCACGTTTAACCAACACATCAAGAAAAGGTAGCGCTCCCTCTCGTTCTTGTTCCACCGTAAATGTAATACTCGGGTGAACGCTATTTAGGTGTGTCAACATAGAGGAGGACTCCGGTGAGGAAGAGTTCCAGAGCGCACCGTCGCATTCCGGTACACTACCCGCCCCCACCCCCGCGCCCGTGCATCAACCGCTATCTTCACGTGCGAGGCGCGCGGCGGCCCGCAGTGCGAAGCAAGACGAGGCCGCGCGCGCGTTGTCTCAGCTTTGTCTCCATGATGAAGGCCACCGGATGTGGCCGAAACTATAGTCGGAGTTTCCGATAAAATTATACGTGAGTAATCCCGCATAAATAAAACAAAAATTCAATGGTTAGTCTCAAGATCTGTTATTCTGCTAACTTTTTTCTTTTATGGCTGAGAGGCTAGGTGTTTTACCACAACTCACCCGATGTTAAGTGATGGTGTGGTCGAAGATAGTAAAGCACACGTAGCCTGGAATGGAACTGGCTCTCAAGTGAGACTGCCGGAACGCACCGTTAGATGCTTGGCGGCAGATTATCAACTTGAGGGTGGTAGCTAGCCAGCCGAGTACTAGAAAGTACCCTACCACCACGCTATGGTTTCCTCGCGATGTTTTCCTTCACGGGCAGCTCAAGCTCATTGTTGGGGTTGGAACCCACGCCCTTCGGCATGCGAACCGACCGCGAACCATTGAGCTATCATCGCTACAAAACTGCAGTACCGGAACACAATAATGTTCATAAACTATTGCTTGAGCGCAGAATATTTGGTACTGCGGTGGTACCTACCCAGTCGACATCCTGCTAAGGAGATCTACCACCAAGTAAAATATAGGTTATTATTTTTTAGATTCCTTCCGCGATAGGCCTTAAAATACCGTTCTTGCCATAAAGACATTTATTATGACGAATTTCAATTAAACCTTATTTCGTGTTGTGGCAACAATTCACCACGACCTCCTTTCTCGCCGCCTTAATTAAGCCGGGAAGTGGTTTGTGCTTAATTATTTTCGACTGTTTCACCTTTAACTATAATTATAATTGTTCTCGATGACTTATTTTCTTATTTTGAATCTTTCATATGAAAAAATACGCATGTGACGTTGAATAAAAATGTTTGCACAAATTCTGGATTCTTAACTGGCAGTTTTCTATATTTTTTTTTAAGTGTTCTATTTTAATTCTTCGAGACAAAGATATTTAAAGTTGGTTCGGGTTTGCGCGGGAATTTTGTTCGAAACAAAAACAGGCTGATGTACACTATTTTAACTGCTTTCTTCGACATTTCTAATCAAAAATGTACATAGGTAAACTATGAACATGTCTTCCGTGAAATCGATAAATAGTAAAGAACATTGTTTTTTTACGCTTTCCTGATGGTAAAAGATAACCTCTGTCCATGACCATTGCAGTGATACACAAAACTTTGAGCCGCGAAACAAAGTCCAGGGCATCGCTGCTTTGGCACTCGAGATTTTGGATGGTTAATGTCAACAGCCCTGTAATTTCGCTAGCTGCAGTAGGTACCCTCCAAACCGGAACACAGTAATGTTTATCTGTTACTGTGGTGGTACCTACTTAGACGACCTCCTGCTAAGGAGATCTACCACCAAGTAAACTACTAAGAAGCATGTACAAGTATACTAAGTTACTGTCCTAATGTTTTTTTTTAATTCAGCACTAGCGTCTAAATAATATAATGAAATAAGGTAATTTATTGTATCGCAACAGAAACATTACCAAGACAATTAGGGTTGTCATTGCTACATGTCTAAGCGTAGGATAAGATATTACCGGGTACATCACGTAGCTTCGCATTACAAATGATTACAACAGCTGTATGTTACAAGAGTTGGTTAGTGGATTAATGTCATCACGCTTTTCGTATTTACCTAGTTGTTATTGTTTACATAGGTAGGTATATGTAATATCACTCTTTCTTCTTGAGGTGCCATCTATCGAAGATCGGCTATCATTAAAGCAGACCTTGGACACAATTGCGCGGAATAGGGTTCTTGCGCTCAGGTTAAAATATGTCCAGAGACTTAAGCTACGAAGTACTCATTCCAGGTGGTCGCTTTCCCTAGATTTTCCCTTACGTAATAAATTGGAGTAGATCGTAATTATCACGTAGTAAGACATGAGTAATTTGCGTTTTGATAGTATTTAAGATCTCTACATTCTCGTTCGAAGATGAACGAGAAACTCTTACATTTGATTCGTTCTATTCGTCCACGATATTGTCAAGATTTAAAGCCACATTTTTAAAGGTTATAAGCGGTTGTTCATTGTTAACAATAGTAGTGTAAAATGTAGTTCTGATTCATGAGCTTATGACAGTTATTTGGTTTAAAATAGTTCTTGCGATGCCTGTGTATTAGTAATGGTTCATAAAATCGTCCGTCGACCTGTAATATAGCAAGTGTCTCTGAAAGATTTTTCAATTTAGGGTGTGTGACAAACATCTCTCTGAACTGATAAAGCATCGACAACACCTACTCGTAGTGTTACCGCTTACGGCAGCAGCTACGATTAATGGGACCGTCTGTCTGTTTATAAGAGACTTACATAATTTGGTAATAATTTGGTTCCACCAGCCCCTTTTTATTACCGAACGGCGAGGCAGACACGGCCAAAGCGCCATCCTTACATGGTGGATATTCCCCACGTACGGACTAAACGCTTCGATTCCACATTCTTAATACGTACAGCGAGGATGTGGAACTCTCTGCCGGCGTCTGTTTTTCCTGCTAAGTACAACTTGGGTGTCTTTAAATCTAGAGTAAACAGGTTTTTTCTAGGTAAGCGTGCTTCATCGTAGACTGAATCCTGCTTAACATCAGGCAGGGCGTGGTCAAACGCAAACCTATTTAGTATAAAAAAAAAAAAAAAAAAAAAAAAAAAGAGTTCCTGATAGTACCTACTGCGCAAACCTTTTAATAAAGTATCAAACTAAAGCAGCAATTCAAAGACGTAACAATTTAAAAAATCTTATGTACCTAAATCTTTCATCACCGCCATTTCGGCACTAGCTCATAAGATTATTTTGTTTTCTGTTTCTGGTGTGCACAATAAAGATTTTCTATCTTCCAAATTCTAGGACTAAGTTAACTTAGGCGCATGAAACGACAAATAAAGATAAAAGTTTCCTTCCTTTGTTTCTCTTCCAATTATTCGGAAAAAAAAAATATAGTCGTTTCGTTCGAGGTTGGGAACAAATAAACAGGATTATAATTGTGTACCGTTCACATTAGGATAACGTTTAAAGGTATACAAGTTTTAAGAAAAAAGTTTGTATTTTGGTGCTTCATTAAGCCATTTTAATACCTAAAAATACAAACATTTAGATGTTAGCTAGAGCTAATGTTATATTTTTATTTGTATTGTAACTCGGTTGACAGTACTGCCCTGCTATCATCTGGGTTCGATTCCCATCCAAGATAAACATTTATGTTAAACATTGGTGTTTGTTCTGTGGTGGGTGTTCTTCATCGTATCTATCTATCTAAATATATATAACTTAAAGGTGACTGACTGACTGACATAGTGATCTATCAACGCACAGGCCAAACCACTGGACGGATCGGGCTGAAATTCGGCATGCAGGTAGATGTTATGACGTAGGCATCTGCTAAGAGAGGATTTTGATTAATTCTACCCCCAAGGGGATAAAATAGGTGATGAACGTTTGTATGAAACTATGTCAATTTTAAACCGATCGGGCTGAGACTTTGCATGCATAAAGCTACTATGACGTAGGCATCTAACGCGGGTGAAACCGCGGGGCACAGCTAGTTTACAATAAAAAGCGACACCGCTTCATAGCCGATACTACAAAAATTCGAACTGAAAGGTTAGATTCTATCATTGTACGAACCGCTAAACAATAGGATTTGCTACCGAATCTGATAGATACAATCTGGGTGCTTTCAAGACGCAAGTGAATTGTTTTGCTCCACCGTAGACTGTATCTTCCCTTAACATCAGGCGACTTGGCAGACAAACGCAAGCCTATTTGTAATTTAAAAAAGGATAAAAGATATAAGTTATCAGCTATCCGGTCCCCATAGTAAAAGCCTTGTTTAGTTTGTGACTAGATGGCGCCTTGTGGTATTTCCAACAATATTTCTTCAATTGCCTGGACAGGACACTTAAGCCTATATATAATAAAAACACTTCATAACACAATACATTACCGTTAACAATCAATTGCACACTGAAGCAAAGCAGAATGCAAACTCGGTAAGTATCTCCTTGCGTGGCGATCGATCGTTCCCCTGCTCCCGTGTCTCTGACCCAGTTCCTCTGACTCGTGTCGGTGTAATGCTTACGCACTGTCAAGAGGTTTAAACCCGCTTCACAGATTGTGTAACAGTTGAAACAGAACTCGCAGTCTGATTTACAAACAGCGACGCGACTTTAACGATGCCGATTGCAATTAAACTTTAGTTTTATTTTATACGAATAAAATCACGGAACCTGAGATAAATTGACGCACGACCGGGATGAGCTGTTAGCGTAGCACAGCGGTTCTCAAATTTTTGGCGACGGAGCCCTTCCTGAAAGCGAAATATGTGACGGAGCTCTAAAGTAATCGAAAAACTGTTTTATGTGTAATTATTTTTATTGTCAGTGTTCAACTGTTGACCATGCTCCTGGCTGAAATGTTGCGCTCTCATATTACGCATTCCACTACAACTCTTATACACTTTTAGTTAAAAAAAATAACCTTATGTTGAAATATTTATATGTCTAGGTTTTTTTTTTCATTATGCCCAGTATTTTTGCGGAGCCCTCACAGAAGCTTTGAAGACCCCAAGGGTTCCGCGGAGCACACTTTGAGTATGGCGGGTGTAGCTGTTAGATAAACAAGTAAAAGTTGCTCAACCCACAAATCCTAAAATTTCGCTGCTTAGGCGCCTGTTGTGGGCTTTTTCGTCTCCTAATCCTGATGTCATCGCCGTTTGTAAATTAGACTGTCGCATCGAGTTGTTCGTTTGCGTGCTTCCAATGACTCGAATTAAGATCGATTATTAACTCGGCTCTTGCTAATCTCTCAGTTCAGTGATCTGAATTTGACAGGGTAAATGCTCTCGACTGACAAATCGCCATCCTTAATTTTGACTCGGTCCTAATTAGTTAATAGACTCCTTTCCTGGATCGTTGAATTGTCGTGTTTGAAACCACTACAAATTAGTGTCGTGTCTCATTATTCTCTTAAATGTTCCAGTACTAACTACCAACTGACAATACATTCATACAGAGCAGTCCAAAATACGCCAACAGCGCTAATGTCAACCAATATGCGACATAGGCATTTCTTTCTTTCTTGTGTTGTGCTCGCACGTTTACTATTGACATTTTGCACTGTTGGTATTGTGAGCTCGGTGGATGTATTTCTGACATCTCTCCCGTTATAATACTATGTATACATTAAGAGGCATTATTCTCAATCGCATACAAGATTCCATGCGGTTACGTGCGTTTACAACACCATATGTTTGTAAAGTTTATTTTGACAGCTCAAAACAAGCAGGTAAAACACCTCGTTTCGTTTTTATATCGACTTGAAAATACCTCCAAACGAAGTTAACTCGCATTCCACCGTGTTATGGGGTCAAAGGGAATAAAGCCTCGGCCTACGCCATAAAATATAGCACAAGGTAAAATGTAATGTCTCTTAGTTTTATGCGCACTGCTTCGCGTTTTTTTTTCGCATTTCTAATTGTGAACATTTTCATACAAAATGTTTGCAAGCAATGTTATTGTTGTGCTATGACACTATACTTTGATATATAGCGTTATATAAAGTGTTAACATCGTCCATTTTTCTATTCCTATTATACGGAACCCATATCCTTTACCTATGCAAACAATAACATTATCACCCAAATTGATAACCCACTTTGCGATCCCCAATTTCGAGATTGCCAAATATAGGGAGGTGACGACCCAATCCTTGTAAGTGGCCAGGACAAGTATCAAGTTTTTTAGCCCTGAAAACAATAGTCAAAGCTCCTAAATTTAAGTATGGTATATATTGGAGTACCTATAACAGCTAGGTACTCCAATAGACTTTTGATTCCTATTTTTGTAGATACAATTCCATCGCTTAATACAAGATAAGATGATTGTTTAGATACAATAATGCATGATTATTTTCAGGTGCGAGCTGAAATCATTTCTCTCCTATTAAAACACCTTTTACACGCAGCTTCACTCGCAATTCGGAAGGGTCGTTTCGTCGTGATTTCAGTTTTTTAATATACATAAGTTAAAAAGTTAACATTAGGATTATGTACACTCTCTTTAATACATTTCAGATTTTGAACCTTTTTAAGTCAGACCTCATTGTAACAGCTCTGGCTTTACGGCTCAAACTTTAATTCCAGGCCTCATTCTTTTTAATTTTCACAGCGAAGTCCGGAACTGGAAGCGTTGGCACAATATTGTCATGCAATTGCATTGTAGGGCAGCACTTGGACATCCGCCAAGCTCATTCCACCGAGCAGTCCCGAGCCTAGGAAAGAATATTTATTAAAAATTAGCTTTCGCCCCACGACTCAGACTAGAGCTACTTTTATTGCTGAATGCTGAAGACATCAAGCTACAAACGTTTAGCTATGATAAAGATAAATTTAATACAGTATACATACAGAGAAAATAATACAATAAACTTAGTAGGTATAAAAAGTTAATTATTGGACCCTAAATTAAACACAAAGCTGGTGTCTTGGGGACCGAGTGCGTTTTTAACAGAATATACTGTAACTACATACAAAACATTAAAATGAAATTTACTTAGATTAGCACAATAATTAATCTCAACAATAATATTTGTTGATCTCTTCTTTAGTGGTAGGTATATATTTTAGATGACTACAATTATTCTTTAAAAATAATAGGCAATCGTGATAATGAAGCTATCTAAGTATCTAGCTAATACCAAAATCTCAGGTAATCTGTAGCTAATCAGTAGTATGTAAAAGTATTATTGCTTACTGTTCCGATCCTGTGACTAGCGAAATTACAGGGTCATTAATATTCTCACCATCGAATCTCTCAAATTAATAAGCGCCGATACTATGATTACCTGAACCAATTGTCATGTTATTCAAAGTTATGATTACCTAAATCTTTAATGTATGGTATTCATGGGCATGCAATTTGGAGTTTTATTGTTTATTACAATTCAAATAAATCAATTCTCATATCGTATATTTTTTACGGGTGAAACGGCTTCACACGGGTACTAGGTATATTATAAACCTTCTGGAAGAAATTGTATTTATTATAGTGAAAACCATATCAAAACTCATTGTGTAGTTTAGAAGAACTAAGCAAAAAAACAGACGCGCGAAATAAGATTTAATTTTATACTATTTAGCGATAAGTATGTGTAAAAGACTAGAAGCAGGTGGAAATATGAACTGTAAGCTCATGACAAGGATTGGATCACGGCAGGATTAAAAGGGGACAGAGAGGCCTTTGCCCAGATGTGGAACAAGGTGGGCTTAAATAATAAAACGTGTAAATCAATAATTCTTATTAACGTGGTCAAATTAATTTTGTTAAAAAATATAATGACTCACTTCGTGAGGTTTTCTATCGGAGTGGTAAAACCCATTAAACGCCACCCACATCGAAATGCTGGACAAAACATGCCAGGTCGCCGGGTAATGCAGGCTGTCACACAGCCACTTTCTTTTTCAATGTTATTGTAGTAAACCAACGCTTTCAATTTCTTTAAAGAAACTTTGCTGTTAAAATTACGCAACGTCGTTGAAACCTCCATGTGTGGATGTTTCAAAATAAAAAGTTACCTACATCCGATAATTCTGATGTAGAGAAATTGTTCGCGGTTTCCAATTTCAATAATCTCTCTGAATATAATTTTAAAACTTTCAACCATTATCTTTCGCAAAACCCGATCTGACAGTCAATTACCGCTTGAGCACCGGCTACTGGCTCGACAAACATCGGTTCAATGCCACGCTCGCGGTTTATTCTTGAACTGTTGCAGTAACACTGGTTGCGTACAAAAAAAAACAAATCGCGCTTTTTTTCTCTCATTTTAATTTTAGCTCGGCCTCCCACTGGCTGAAAGTGGGTTAATGCCAAGCCCACACGACCTGTGCCCCGCAGTTGACTGACACCCAACTCCTTATTACAGCGTGGCCCTATTGTTGCCTTTTTACTCTCAAAACATTTTGCAAAGCGAGTGAAAGACGGTGATGTAATGTGAGCAGGATTGGGGCCAATGACAAGGTATCTAGGTTTTCGATCAGTTTTGTTAGACAAAACATATGTCAGAGTGGAAAGTTTGATTTCAGCAACAGCAATTGCAACAGCGGCGTCCGAATGTATATTCCCGAAGTTACATCGTTACAAAACCAAGTAGCCCCTCACTAACGAAAAACATGATACCTATAGGTAATCTAGACGTGTTTGAACTTTAATATTTTATTTTCTTGTATATATATATATATATATATATATTGTCTTGCACCGCAAGCCTAATGTTGACTAATACGACCTTCAGGTAGGTCAACTATTCTTATCTACACTTTTACACTAGTATTGAAAACAGGAAAAGTTTGTTTAGAGGTTGAGATGTAGAAAGGAAGTGATCTCCAGAATTTTAATCTTCCCATATATCTAATAATATAATACTATTTTTTTGCGTTTATGTAATCCATCTCGTTGCCATCAACAGAGATGATAAATAATAAAAAACGCCAGCGCCATCTGTTGAGTCTGATGATGCTGTGCAACCATAGGACATAACTAAATAGGTAGGTATGTTAGATGATTTAGAGTTTTAGGTTAAACAGAATAAAGGAAATTTAGTTAAATGTAGACACGGAATAAATTAAAGCGCTAATCGTGGGTACGTTTTGTCATACACGACTTCTATGAATAGAATGAGCTGTAGAAAACACGTTCTATTTGTCTTTCGGGACTATTGTTTAAGCATGTACGAAACTGTATCCAGCTGCTCGCATAAGTTATTAGATTCCATGTGTTTTGTAGCTATGAATTTTGATCTATAATTTACAATATTTGCTGCTTTGCTTTTATGATCTACGCATACTTTCTCTTTAGATTCACAAAACAATAGACAATCAGATTTTCGATGCTTGAGTAATCGGGCTCGAGAATAATGATTATCCATTTACCGTGTTCTTTGTCTTTATAACCAAGGTCTTCTTTGTGACTTCCTATTACGAATTGAAGTTACGTCGGAAATATACAATCCTTAATAAACACACCTGTGTGAACCTGGCACCCGACTTGCAAAAATCGAATTTTTTTTTTCGCATTCTTGTAGAGCTTCGTTTGTAGTTGTTTGTAGTGAAAGAATTTTCGTTTGTAGTTTGACCAAAACAGAGATATCGGTCACCCAAAAAAGCCAGCACCCGGTTTTGAAAAAAATAAATTCTAACGGTTGATTTGTATTGGTAATCGTTAGTAGTTGTTTGTAGTGAAAGAATTTTCGTTTGTAGATGAATTTTTTTTTAATTAAAAATAATTAATTAAAGAAAAATTATATAAATAATCAAAAATCGAATATTTTTTTGACGCATTCTTGAAGAGCTTGGTTTGTAGTTGATTGTAGTGAAAGAATTTTCGTTTGTAGTTTGACCAAAACAAAGATATCGGTCACCCAAAAAAAGCCAGCACCCGGTTTTGAAAAAAATAAATTCTAACGATTGATTTGTATTGGTAATCGTTAGTAGTTGTTTGTAGTGAAAGAAATTTCGTTTGTAGTTGAATTTTTTTTTATTAAAAATAATTAATTAAAGATAAATTATATAAATAATCAAAAATTGAATATTTTTTGACGCATTCTTGAAGAGCTTGGTTTGTAGTTGATTGTAGTGAAAGAATTTTCCTTTGTAGTTTGACCAAAACAGAGATATCGGTCACCCAAAAAAAGCCAGCAGACGGTTTTGAAAAAAATAAATTCTAACGGTTGATTTGTATTGGTAATCGTTAGTAGTTGTTTGTAGTGAAAGAATTTTCGTTTGTAGTTTGACCAAAACAGAGATATCGGTCACCCAAAAAAAACCAGCACCCGGTTTTGAAAAAAATAAATTCTAACGGTTGATTTGTATTGGTAATCGTTAGTAGTTGTTTGTAGTGAAATAATTTTCGTTTGTAGTTTGACCAAAACAGAGATATCGGTCACCCAAAAAAAGCCATCCCCGGATTTGAAAAAAAAAAATCTAACGGTTGATTTGTATTGGTAATCGTTAGTAGTTGTTTGTAGTGAAAGAATTTTCGTTTATAGTTGATTGTATTTCAAGAATTTTTGTTTGTAGTTTGACGAAAACAGAGATATCGGTCACCCAAAAAAAAGTCAGCACCCGGATTTGAAAAAAATAAATTCTAACGGTTGCTTTGTATTGGTAATCGTTAGTAGTTGTTTGTAGTGAAAGAATTTTCGTTTGAAGTTAGACCAAAACGGAGATATCGGTCACCCAAAAAAAGCTAGCACCCGGATTTGAAAAAAAAAAATCTAACGGTTGATTTGTATTGGTAATCGTTAGTAGTTGTTTGTAGTGAAAGAATTTTCGTTTGTAGTTAAAATTAATAACTTAATTTAATATAATTATTTTTAATTAAAAAAAATTCAACTACAAACGAAAATTCTTTCACTACAAACAACTACTAACGATTACCAATACAAATCAACCGTTAGAATTAATTTTTTTTCAAATCTGGGGATGGCTTTTTTTGGGTGACCGATATCTGTTTTGGTCAAACTACAAACGAAAATTCTTTCACTACAAACAACTACTAACGATTACCAATACAAATCAACCGTCAGATTTTTTTTTTCAAAACCGGGTGCTGGCTTTTTTTGGGTGACCGATATCTCTGTTTAGGTCAAACTACAAACGAAAATTCTTTCACTACAAACAACTACTAACGATTACCAATACAAATCAACCGTTAGAATTAATTTTTTTTCAAATCCGGGGATGGCTTTTTTTGGGTGACCGATATCTCTGTTTTGGTCAAACTACAAACGAAAATTCTTTCACTACAAACAACTACTAACGATTACCAATACAAATCAATCGTTAGAATTTATTTTTTTCAAAACCGGGTGCTGGCTTTTTTGGTTGACCGATATCTCTGTTTAGGTCAAACTACAAACGAAAATTCTTTCACTACAAACGATTACCAATACAAATCAACCGTCAGAATTTATTTTTTTTTTCAAATCCGGGGATGGCTTTTTTTGGGTGACCGATATCTCTGTTTTGGCCAAACTACAAACGAAAATTCTTTCACTACAAACAACTACTAACGATTACCAATACAAATCAACCGATAGAATTTATTTTTTTCAAAACCGGGTGCTGGCTTTTTTGGGTGACCGATATCTCTGTTTAGGTCAAACTACAAACGAAAATTCTTTCACTACAAACAACTACTAACGATTACCAATACAAAACAACCGTCAGAATTTTTTTTTTTTTTCAAATCCGGGGATGGCTTTTTTTGGGTGACCGATATCTCTGTTTTGGCCAAACTACAAACGAAAATTCTTTCACTACAAACAACTACTAACGATTACCAATACAAATCAACCGTTAGAATTTATTTTTTTCAAAACCGGGTGCTGGCTTTTTTTGGGTGACCGATATCTCTGTTTTGGTCAAACTACAAACGAAAATTCTTTCACTACAAACAACTACTAACGGATACCAATACAAATCAACCGTTAGAATTTATTTTTTTCAAAACCGGGTGCTGGCTTTTTTTGGGTGACCGATATCTCTGTTTTGGCCAAACTACAAACGAAAATTATTTCACTACAAACAACTACTAACGATTACCAATACAAATCAATCGTTAGAATTTATTTTTTTCAAAACCGGGTGCTGGCTTTTTTTGGGTGACCGATATCTCTGTTTTCGTCAAACTACAAACAAAAATTCTTGAAATACAATCAACTACAAACGAAAATTCTTTCACTACAAACAACTACTAACGATTACCAATACAAATCAACCGTTAGAATTTTTTTTTTTTTTCAAATCCGGGTGATGGCTTTTTTTGGGTGACCGATATCTCTGTTTTGGTCAAACTACAAACGAAAATTCTTTCACTACAAACAACTACTAACGATTACCAATACAAATCAACCGTTAGATTTTTTTTTTTCAAATCCGGGTGCTATCTTTTTTTGGGTGACCGATATTTCTGTTTTGGTCAAACTACAAACGAAAATTCTTTCACTACAAACAAATACTAACGATTACCAATACAAATCAACCGTCAGATTTTTTTTTTTTTTCAAATCCTGGGATGGCTTTTTTTGGGTGACCGATATCTCTGTTTTGGTCAAACTACAAACGAAAATTCTTTCACTACAAACAACTACTAACGATTACCAATACAAATCAACCGTTAGAATTTATTTTTTTCAAAACCGGGTGCTGGCTTTTTTTGGGTGACCGATATCTCTGTTTTGGTCAAACTACAAACGAAAATTCTTTCACTACAATCAACTACAAACCAAGCTCTTCAAGAATGCGTAAAAAAATATTCGATTTTTGATTATTTATATAATTTTTCTTTAATTAATTATTTTTAATTAAAAAAAATTTCAACTACAAACGAAAATTCTTTCACTACAAACAACTACTAACGATTACCAATACAAATCAACCGTTAGAATTTTTTTTTTTCAAAACCGGGTGCTGGCTTTTTTTGAGTGACCGATATCTCTGTTTAGGTCAAACTACAAACGAAAATTCTTTCACTACAAACAACTACTAACGATTACCAATACAAATCAACCGTTAGAATTTTTTTTTTTTTTCAAATCCGGGGATGGCTTTTTTTGGGTGACCGATATCTCTGTTTTGGTCAAACTACAAACGAAAATTCTTTCACTACAAACAACTACTAACGATTACCAATACAAATCAATCGTTAGAATTTATTTTTTTCAAAACCGGGTGCTGGCTTTTTTGGGTGACCGATATCTCTGTTTAGGTCAAACTACAAACGAAAATTCTTTCACTACAAACAACTACTAACGATTACCAATACAAATCAACCGTCAGAATTTATTTTTTTTCAAATCCGGGGATGGCTTTTTTGGGTGACCGATATCTCTGTTTTGGTCAAACTACAAACGAAAATTCTTTCACTAAAATCAACTACAAACCAAGCTCTTCAAGAATGCGTAAAAAAAATATTCGATATTTGATTATTTATATAATTTTTCATTAATTAATTATTTTTAATTAAAAAAAATTCAACTACAAACGAAAATTCTTTCACTACAAACAACTACTAACGATTACCAATACAAATCAACCGTTAGAATTAATTTTTTTTCAAATCCGGGGATGGCTTTTTTTGGGTGACCGATATCTCTGTTTTGGCCAAACTACAAACGAAAATTCTTTCACTACAAACAACTACTAACGATTACCAATACAAATCAACCGTTAGAATTTATTTTTTTCAAAACCGGGTGCTGGCTTTTTTTGGGTGACCGATATCTCTGTTTTGGTCAAACTACAAACGAAAATTCTTTCACTACAAACAACTACTAACGATTACCAATACAAATCAACCGTTAGAATTTATTTTTTTCAAAACCGGGTGCTGGCTTTTTTTGGGTGACCGATATCTCTGTTTTGGTCAAACTACAAACGAAAATTCTTTCACTACAAACAACTACTAACGATTACCAATACAAATCAATCGTTAGAATTTATTTTTTTCAAAACCGGGTGCTGGCTTTTTTTGGGTGACCGATATCTCTGTTTTGGTCAAACTACAAACGAAAATTCTTTCACTACAATCAACTACAAACCAAGCTCTTCAAGAATGCGTCAAAAAAAAATTCGATGTTTGATTATTTATATAATTTTTCATTAATTAATTTTTTTTAATTAAAAAAAATTTCAACTACAAACGAAAATTCTTTCACTACAAACAACTACTAACGATTACCAATACAAATCAACCGTTAGAATTTATTTTTTTCAAAACCGGGTGCTGGCTTTTTTTGGGTGACCGATATATCTATTTTCGTCAAACTACAAACAAAAATTCTTTCACTACAATCAACTACAAACGAAGCTCTTCAAGAATGCGAAAAAAAAATTTCGATTTTTGCAAGTCGGGTGCCAGGTTCACACAGGTAATAAACACGCGTAAGCTGGTACACACGGTCATGTCCAAAATCGTCTTCCGAGTCTATATTGGAGTCCCAAATTGGACGAAGCTTCAATAATTGAACACCATTTCAATACAACCATGCTTATTTATTAATACCAATCCGCTCAGTCACGATCGGTTCAACTCAAGGTCTTAGCTAAATAGGTAACCAGAAACGTAATTATAGTTTGGTACAGTCTAGAACGAAAATGTGAAGAGAAATACGTTGCCAGGCAAAATCATAGATTTTTCTGCACTTCATTAAGCAATCAAGAATTCTAATTTTACATTAACAACATCATTAATGAAGAGTATATAACATTTCAAACCTATTTGCAGTTTGCATTATAAGTCTCATTTGCAGTTCGTTTTATTTTAAGAATGGTTATAGCTATAGTCATAACCAAAGCACAAATAAATTGTGCCTTGTTTCACAAACTAAATACATAAAATTTAAAATAAAAGGATTTGTGTTTTGAGCTCAACGATCCTCCAGCAAAAACCGATATGACTAAGGCTGATTGTGAATATCTTGTATTGTGGTTCCTAGACCTATCTAAAGAAAAGAGATTACATCTCAGATAATTGCCTGAGCATGTTTTCAAAGACCATGACACGACATCTCATGCTTGTAAAGTTAATTTCCAAACAAAGATATCTGTAAGTAAAACTAGTTAATTATTGTATATATCATATATGAGAATCGAATTGACTCAGAAGTCAGAGAGATATTTGTATGTTAATGCAGTCAAACAAATTAAAGAATTGTTTTGGGCACCTACATAAATATTGGGCTAGTTTGTTATGGTTTCACAATGAATCCTATGAACCAAACAGTAAGATATCAAGTATGACTCAACTGTAAATACTTTTTTAAGCAATATTTTAGCAAACCAGAATGCTTGTGAAGAATCATGATCATAATGAATCAAATGTTTAAATAAATGAACATCAATAGCATATTTTATTTGAAACTCTACAATTTGTTCTAGCTCGAAGGATCTGATCGAACTACCAAATTGGAAACACAAAGTCGCAGCTTACAAATATTTAGCTCGTGACTGAAAAAGCTTTCAATTCTAAATAATATGCATGTTTCAACCGAATCAACCATCTATCTGGAGAGTCCAACGTTCAAACTAGCAAGAGCAATAACTCAGTACTCTCTGGACGATACTTTATGTAGTTTATGTTCTACAATAGATTCATTCACGTCTCAATTGGCCGCACTCGTTTGCTGTCAGCTCGAATCAGAGAGCATTCACTTGGTTGAAGATAGGTCATCGTTTGCTAAATTAAACTTGAAGTTAAAAATCTTGGTCTTAACTTTCTCGGCGAAGATAAGAATGTCTCAACTATAAAAAACTGAGACACCTTTGGAGCTCGCGCGAAATCTGACAACATCACTTAAAGTTTAATTTATTTATCCAACTTTCAACCTTATTCCTCTTATAAAAAATAAATTGATTATAAAAAGAATACGTGTAGAAATGCTCCGCAATTATAGCCGCTCGAGACCGTCGTAAGGGTAAAAGAGTCATTCTAATTCAATCGTGTCGAATCGATTACAAAAAGTGCTGCATAGATGTGCCTGTGCTGTCTATCAGTCTTCAGACAACAATGCAAATTATTTTCGATTGCTTAAGAGAATAACAGTATAAAGGTTTGGTTCAATATTGACCTGTCTAGTTTTGCAGATCATGATCTTGAGGTAACAAGAGAGAAGAATTGTTTGTTTATTTGCTGATATTGATTTGATTTGTTTAATAAAATCGTTCATATTCGCAGTGGACTTGCGCACTAAGGGTTTTATGCCGTTCCGTACACAATATATTTAGTGAAAATAGTTTATCAAAAAAGTTTATGTTTGGAAACATATTTATAGAAAAAAGTTTCGTTTTCGAAGGTTGTGCAACAAGATCCATAAGCGTCTGTCTGTTCATGGGTCTGTCTACCATAAGTATTTATTTCTCTATTTCTGTCATTATTATCCTTGTCCCGCTGTTATTCCTTGACCCGCTGAATCTTTTTAGTATCTTTTAAGTACCTTTAAATCTCAAGCAACTTAACAGATGCCGTTTGAACGTGGTGTTCTTCCGGCAATTGTCCCAGGTCGCTTCCCCGGATACTAACAATGACCGGAACTGTGTGACTCAATTGTTTAGTATTGTTTAGATATCCTGCTTTTAGCTCGTCTTTACCTTTGTAGATTGGGGTGCTATTATTGCCAGTGTTAGTATGAAATGCTCCATTCCAGGCTAGATGTGCTTCATCTTCGACTACACCGTCACTTAAAATTGGGTGAGCTGAGTCAAATTACTAGTCACCTATAAAAATGGAGTAAGGTCTATTTTATGAACTTGCTTCATCTCCATCTCTTCATCATCTTGATAAGATACTATTCTTTGAAATTATGGATTGAGTATATTTTTTATGATTTTGAGTATTCAATCAGTAGTTTCGACATTTGCATTTATTTTTTATATATATATTCTCGTCAATACGTTGATTGATTGCATACTAATATAGTATCTTATTGTGGAGGTCATCGTAATGTTTCATATACGCTTGCGTCGACATTCTTGGAAGGGAAACGGATATCATGTGCTTTTCATGACGTCGTCGGACGTTGATCGATGGATCTTAAAATTTGCTTATGATATGATGTTTACTTTACCCTAATGAATCCAATTCAAGCCATTTTTTTTTCATCCGAGCAAACGTTGCACTTGAACGACATGCCAATAATATACTTTCGATGTACTAGTTTCGTAATTTGTTCAAAATTTTGGATCATTGTCATCGTCGACTTTCAATTGAAACGTTTCCAATATTGTGGAAAATTTTGCAGACAGATCATTCAATATTATTGCAATATCTGCATTTAGCTTCTATAACCATTATTACATATTGTTCTTCAACATAGTGGTTGTTCACCATTCATATTATGTACATACATATGATAGCATGATACCAAACACAGTCCCGCTGTTTTTTTTTTTTGAAATATTTTGTACCCGTTTTCGTGATGCATAATTGCAATGATCATTAAGATTGTTTTAGTCGTAATAAAACAAGGTTTGTTGCTATAGTCCATAGTAACCAAAGTAGTGGTTACTGTGGAATTTACTTATACATAACCTGTCTCGTTCCCATGCGTAACATTTGACGTTGGCAATAAGTTGACAGCGCATTTTGAGCATTGTTTTTTTTAAATTATTAATAGGTTTACGTGACTTGAGTGTTTGACCGTCAACTTACCTCATGATAAGCGAAAATGCGGTTTACTGAGGAGCACGCTTGCCTAGAAGAAACGGACCCGACACCGTTAAAGAAATTGGGTAACTTTAGGAAACGTTTACAAGTAATACCTTGTATTTGTATTTTTTATGCGTCTCAACTCTATTTCTACTACCGTGGAGATGGCAGATAATGCTTTGGTATTAAGTCCTTCTATCGAGTCTATACTATATAGTAGTATGCGTGAAAATGTAAAAAATATAGGATGAATGTATTTTTTTTACAGTAATAGGACGATTAACAACTACAATACAAACATACACACAAATAAACATACAATTACAGATCATCACGAATAAATAAAAAATACACGAACAAATAGAATACAAAACATAAACTACAGATATAGAAGTAGGTATACACCTATAACATCAAACTATAAATACAAAACAGAACAATTTATGTTAAGAAAAAGATTGAAGAAGAACTTGCATATTATGAAAAGAAGATTATCTGTACATTATTAAACTGTGGTTTAGAACTTATTTAATGAATTATCCAAACATGGAGTACTTTTTTAAGGAAGTAAACATTGAGCACGTTATCGTTTTACTAATACAAGATACGACGTACATATGCTTGTTCTAGGTCGTGTTAACTGGCACAATGAGTGTGGTGATTGCTTTGAATAGCACGATCAAACATCGGGCTATTTGTGTTCATATTCAATTGATGTCTTCAATTTGTAAATTGAGACCATAGAGTTTACTGTTTATAAGTAGAATTAAAAAGTCTCTCTGAAAGCCAATAAAACTAAAGAGCTTAATCCAACTCCAATGCAATATACATTTAGTAGTAGTCACTTCATGGTAGACTCGAACTAAACTGTTCGAATCTACCTTCATTGTACGAACCGCCAAACTTGCTGTTCGACGGGTGTTCCCTAATAGATACAATCTTGGTGCTTTCATGTCGCGAGTGAATCGGCTTCTTCTAGGCTCCACCGCATCTTCGCTTAACATCAGGCGAGATGGCGGTCAAAGACAAACCTATATTCAGTTTTAAATAAAATGTAGAGAGATTCAACAGCCAATTGAAATCTAGTTTCCAATCTAAGGTAGATATGTTCTACCGACCGCATATTCATACATCACCTATTAGGTAAATCGAAATTAAAGGCCAAGCCACTGGAAGGAAAGGAAAAAGAAAGTGTGATATTCAAAATAGCATTCAAAACAGCTCGGCATTTCTCTAAGGGATCGTTGTCGAAACGATGTAATCCGCCAGAGATTAAAGTTACCGACATAGCTAAGCGTATTAACAAACTGAAGTGGCAGTGGGCTGGACATATCTGTCGTGGAACCGATAACAGCTGGTGTACTCGTAAAAATGTGTTCGCGAATCGGAAAACGTTGTGTCGCCCTGAAATTCGACAGAGTGACCATATACGTAGGGCAGCTGGCGGTGGTTGGGAGCGAAAAGCCAAAGATCAGACTGAGTGGCCCATTTTGGGAGAAGCTTATGACCAGTGTGGACCATAAAAAAATTGACGCCTAAATTAAATAATTAAAAAATGTAAATCGGTTCAGCCGTTTAGTATTTATGAGAGAACAAGTGAACTTATTAAGTGATCAAGTTCAAGTGATTTATTGGGACGGACATACGTACAGGTCAAAGACATAACCATCCTTTTTTTGGCATCGCTGAAGTCGGGTAAATATGATGTACGTTAAATATCGTTTTAATACTAAAGAAGATGAAGGTATTACTATAAAAAGCCGATGTTAACAAAATAAACAACTCCATACCGCTGCTAATTAAATATTAGAAGTCAATGCCTCTGTACGTTGACCGAATATAAAACCATGAAATGCGTTCGTTGACTTACGTTTTTAGGTCAAATTCACTGAAAATATTTACGGGGCGCTGACTTGCGTCACGAAGGCTTTCCTTTGGAAGATTAACGATCCATTTCGAATCTGTCACGGAAGAAACTAATGACAAAACGAGAGAAATGGGGAAATGAAAAATTAATTTATTTTATGGCGATAGGTATAATTTCAACTTA
Organism: Biston stratarius; assembly: GCA_950106695.1. Taxonomy (NCBI): domain Eukaryota; kingdom Metazoa; phylum Arthropoda; class Insecta; order Lepidoptera; family Geometridae; genus Biston; species Biston stratarius. Next base: position 4,858,932 of record OX467108.1, read on the forward strand.
ATTCAGGAATGAACGCGTTGGGTGTTTGTCACTCTACTGCAAGTTTGAAAATAGCATTGTAAACGTTGACTTAGACCTGTATCGTTCTGTCAACACATTCTTCATTATCATCTTCAGCCCGTAATCGTCCACTGCTGAGCATAACCTTGACCAAGTTTGATCCGCGACCTTTACGATCTCGATCCAATGAGCTGGGTGATATACAGCAGCAAAAGAATATTAAAAAAAATTTAATAATTAATAAACACAGATAAGTTATACTACTATCCGTCCAGTTAAGGAAAACATCGCGAAGATCTGCTTAGAACGCCAAACCACACCAGGCAGCGTATTATCAGTTGTTGCTGCAGTTCAAAGTAAGAGATCACTAAGATCCTACGCAACTGCGAATCTTATTGCGTAGGTATACATGCGTTCGCGTAGTTTTTTTATGAGCACCTGACTTGAAAGGAAATTGTAAAATCTCAATCAGTATCGATGTTAAAATATGTACCTATTGCAAACTTAACATACACGCATAAACTACAGGATAAAAGTACAAATACCTACAAATATTTTATTAATAACACCAAACTTACAGTTAATTTTTACATTCGTATTTCAAAATTAAAAAATCATAACATGTCAATATCATAAAATGTCATTATAATATCTAGTACAAAATAATTATGTAAATATGACAAAAAGTCAATAAAAAACTTTTTTTTTGTTTTTGCCATCACACTTTGTCCCATTTGCCAGTGTCAAGTACCTCATGATAAAAACAAGCAAAATTAGTCTTAGTAACGTAAACTAAGTCAAAGCCATGTTCTGTCTACATCCTAGTAGTTATGACTTTACTAGAAGCGTCTACGGAGTTTTGGATATAACACGAACATACATGTTTCACCACATTATATCCATTGCTCCACTCATGCTCTTTACAATGACAACACCACTATTTTTAAACATAAACACCCGAAAAAACCCCACAAACTTTGGCAAATAATACCATGTGTGGCGTGTTTTTTATGTATTTCGCCCAAAACTTCAAGTACCCACATCTTATAGGGTTAAAAGCATACTGTAGAAGAATGGTCGCCTAAAATAGCAGTTACGTATCCCAAGCCGTGTTAGCAGGCAGAGCGTAACGAACTACATAACTGCAACCACGGCTGACCCAACTGTCCAGTTAATCACCCAGACGCTATAGCGTTATATATGTGCAAATAACATGAGATGTGGTAATTAAATGGATTCAAGTAATGGATTAACTCGGCTTTTTTCTTTCTTAACAACTTTTCGGATAGACTTCTAGGTTTGCGTGGTTCTTATTTAATTTCCAACTTTATATGGTTTTGGATGTTCTTGGCTTGTTAAGAACAAACATCAAGTCCATTGCTGGAAAGAGTATCTCAAGCAACATTCGTCGGATCATGTCGAATATGGTTAGGCAGAGGGATGAGGATACTGGAAATGAAGGCAGGCGTTGATGCCTATCAAAAGGCCTTAAATCTAAACATGGGGAGCAAAGCAAGCCTGGAACATCGACGTAAAGTAGCTGTCTGTCGGTTTTCTACCGGATACTCTTTGAAGAATGCGCTTTAGATCTGTATGACTTAATTCCACCCTGCCCATTTTACTATCGGACAGCCAGGATCGACGAAAAGCGAAATAAAAGCGCTTGATGGTAGATGTCCCTAAAACTCGAACTAAATATTTCGAATCCATCTTCATCGTGCGAACCGTGGCAATGGAGTTTGCTGCCCGAGTGGGTGTTCCCTGATAGATACAATCTGGGTGCCTTCAAGTTGCGAGTGAATCGGTTTCTTTTAGCCAAGCGTGCTACCGTATCTTTGCTTAACATCAGGCGAGAAGGCGGCCTAACGCAAGCCGATTTGGAAAAAAAACCCTACTCTATATGAGTTCCTGTCCTAGCAACGCGAGCACCTATACGGTGCGGACCGTCAAATGCTCAAGAGTTCCGCTCATAAATTATGTATTTGGTTTTTGTAATCTTATAAAAACGTTTCAACCACATGAATCTGATGCCGTTGATCTGATAGCGAATGGAGTTACAATATTCTACACCTATAAGGTCAGGCTGTGATGAGCAGAAGGCGGACGTTCACAGTCGCAGATCAACCTACTGCCACAATTTTTTTGTTCATGACATCATCAGTAATTATTCGAAAGTTCGCCTATCGGAGACCAGTAAATCGTGATGTTTTAGATTTATCGACCGTTCTAAGTGACTGTGCGATTTTATAAGTATGTGAAATTTTAAAATCTAGACCGGAGCGTGAAGCTGGCTTTCGCACGGTCAGGGGAAAGTTCTATCTGAACTCTGAGAGAACAGCTATGTTTATTTGATCAGTATGGTACCAATTCCAATTGTTCAATTGTTGGATTAGATGACGTTAACTCACTGAGCACTTATTCAAAGTATTGGACGGCAGATTAATGAACCAAGTTTAGACGATTTTTCAAGTTCATCAGTTTAATAGTTCTGATTCTTAAGGCGATATTCTTTTACTTTTGTAGATTTGATTTAAAATATATCAAAATTAATTATATATTCCAAAAATGTCGTAAAAGTTGTAATGTAAAATATATTGATAGAAATTTAAATGAAAGATTTATACTAAAAATGCTGAGAAATCCATTTTTCACATCACATTGCAATGTGAAGACATGCTTCATACATTCTGGGTCCCGGGGGGTGTCAATCGTGTACCCGCTTCAGTTTGTGATGTACCTTCGACCACGTGCTTTAGAACCAAGCTGAGATCTTGGCTGCTAGAGACCTTGTTTATAGTCTAAGATCCGGCTGCAGAATTAGTACAGTCATCGAGGATTCGCTAAAATCCAAATTTTTACGCATATTTATGATTAGGAGAATATATATCTACCAGGTTGCCTATCAAAATGTGGCCGCTAATATTTTTAATTAAATTATTGTTAATTGATTTTGCGGAAAAAAATTGGGTTGCTGGCTGTTAAAGATGGTAAATATTTAAGGTAGAGTGAAAGAGAGCTAGCGCGTAATAGACGAGGATAGCGATTGCCAGCTGTACGACGCGACGCTTTAAAGCAATTGCGCATGCCTCGAATGCTCGTGGCCCAACACATGCCAAGCCTATTGTAAAAAAAAAACGAAGAAATGAATCGCACGAATAACAAAATCGACACGTAACCGACATGTTTTTGGTCTGCCAAACGCGATACAATATTGTTGAGTATGTTCAATAATCACTTGGGATACCAAAACAAGCTCGTGTGCTACGTGTGCCTTAATTTCAACGATCAAATTAAAATACCAAGATACGTACTGAAATGATATTTTAAACTGTTATTGTAAATTTGATTTAGATTTATGATTGTGCCCAAATTAGTCTAAAGATATTAAATTGTTAATCGTTTTCCAAATGTTGATTATTTCTAGGTCAAATGTTTAGAAAGTAGATTTGTTCCTTGGGCCAAATTAAATCCCTTGATTGTCCATTGAAGTTTATATCATTATTGCCCTGGAAAAGACATTCAATGGCGACTGGAACTTTAATAACAGTAGCGAATCAGAGCTACACTATAATCATTGCGAAATGTCGACCATGTAACCCAATAACCATTTCGAGATTCCTCACGCCAACGTCTTCGTCGCAATTAAGATCCTCGAGATAAAAGTAATGTGCCTAAACATAGTTATTTATTGGCAAAATCATTTTATTATATCTCTAGGTCAATAGCTGTTCGACTTTTCTTTAACCTACAATCTGTACTCTTACAGTGTCAATTTGAACACAGTTTTGTGACTTGGTTCTGAGACGCGTAGGTTGGAGTTTCGAAGTTCACCTATTGAAATGGTAACCCGATTTTTTAGAAGGTTTTTTTTTGCATTACCTTCATCCTGTTGTTCCAACCGCAGAGATAGCCTCGATTATTTTTTTTAGGGTTCCGTACCTCAAAAGGAAAAAACGGATCCTTCTTACAGGGTCACTTTGTTGTCCGTCTGTCAAGATCTTCTATCTCGGGAACGCGTGCAGGCATCGAGTTGACATTAAAACCATATACGCAGATCTGTAGTCCCTTGCAGCTCTAAAAAAACGGAACCCTTCGTGCGCGAGTCCGACTCGTACTTGTCCGTTTTTTTGTCTTAGTGTGTCACAAGCTACCGTAATATCTGGGTTCTATATAATATGAATACTTACTGATTAAAACACTTTGAAACGATTTGATGGTACAAAGAAACAAAATTCACTCCTAAAGTAGCGTTATCTATTGATTTCATGCTTCACACCCTTAAAATGGCCAACTTAAACTAAAACACGCATAAAGAGTAACACTATCTAAACCAGTCACAGAAGAAAATAGTTCTACATATTATGAGCTAATAGCATCGAGCTATTTATAATTGAATTTATATTTGTTCATTTATTTATATAGCTCGACGATACTAGCTCATATAACATATCTAATATAGTTCATATATAATAGCTCAATTTTCCGTAGTACCTATACATAACATCGGGTGATATCGTCGTCAAACGCAAGCCTAGTTTATTGTGTACAAAACCGGCTATATTTCTATACAAAAATTAACAACGTTCCGTCGACTGTTGCTGGGTAAAACAGAAACACAGTTATTAAACAAACAAACACACTTTCATTTCTCATTCATAACATCAGTAAAGTGGTCCTGGCATTGAACTAATGACACGTTTTGCATGGCATCCTACAGGTATATTCGTAAATGTTGTTTACATATACTTGGCGTATCCAAAATCTCTTTGAAGAACATTAATTTGATGAACATATTTACACAAACGTGTGCCAATATTAGCTGAAGTGTAAGGAATATCCGTACGTATTATGTACTCTGTATTTACTTTACGTTGTAATTGTGACGCACTTTCACTTAATATTAATGAGTAAAACTTTACCGCATAATTATCGTGTACACTTGTACAGCAGAGGTTCTAAAACTTATTTCATCTACCGTCCACTTTGAAAATTTTTGTTTACTTTACCACGTTTCAAAAGCCACCATGATATTCATTACTTTAATTAATTTAATTATAGTGTGCTGTATTAGTATGGTCTGGAGTTCAAACTTACATTGCAAACAAGACTTTTTTTTAACCAGTGAGAGCTAAACGCTACTTTATAACATTAAGTTGACATACGATGTTGTGTAGCAGCTAGGTTTTAATTTTATTGAATTTTAAAATATTAAGTAGATGAAATTACAAGTCAGCCTTCGCCCCCGTAAACCACTTCAACATCCCCCAATTTTTTCTTGGCTTCTTACCGCTCCCCTCTGGGTCTGTAGCGTCTACAAGGGGGCGTTATCGCCCACTTTGAGAAAGACTGCTGTACACCATAGTTCAACGGCATCGAATAACAATTGGACAAGTGCGAGTCTGACTCGCGCGCTGAGAGTTTCATACAAACTTGTATGTAGACTTGAAAGATATTGTAGTTACCGAAATTAAAGGGTTATTTAGAATATCCATCGAGCGCTATATCAGAAATGTTGATTATTTTTTAATTTGTTCTCTTTTGTGTTTTAATATCTTAAGGAAAATACCTAACAGTTAACAAGTATGTAATGTTTTAACAAATCTTTTTTTTCTTTCCAGGTAAATACCTACACTGAACAACAGGCGACACTAGTTGTATGTATTATAATGATAGAATATAAACTATCTGATTAGCATTTCGCCTAGCAACCGGCATGCTGGTTTTATTCCGTAATGCAGGCGCCAATAGGCCAATGATGCTGTAGCTTACGTTAGTCTAGTCTTGCGGTTGCAACCGTTGCAAATGAGAAAATTATTTTCGTATGCATACTGTTGGTGAAAATTACCTGTACAATTGTACATACATATATACATGTAACTATAATTGTCGATATTGTTATTTGCTTCACGGGGTTATTCATAAATTACGTCAAGTCTTGGGGGTTTCTACAAAGTGTGACAAAGGTGACGTATACATGACGTCACTTTTTTAAACTACTGTTAATGTAATAAAAATGATTAAATTGTGTGACGTCACACTAAGTTAATCAAGGGTATAAAGCTGTCTGCATTCGGAATTTAATGTTAACCCGTCTAGCCGTTTCAGCGTGAATGAGTACCAAGCATTTTTTGCAAACTAACATTTTTTAATTTTAGTGAGAAAGATAAAAGTTAACGATGTTTTTTCTTTTTTTATGTACGACAAGCTGGGTGTTTGACCACAGCTCATCTGATGTTAAGTGATGTGTGTTAAGCACACTAGTATTACTATTCTAGTGAGGTTGCTGGAACACCGTTAAGTGCTTGGTGGCAGATTTTCAAATATAATTATCTCCATTGTCCTAATCACTTGTGTCCATCTTAATCGAAGTTAAAGTTTAACAAATACCTATTATTTGAGAATAAGATCTCTGGCAGCAGTCTAGAAACGTTAGTTGCCCGTATTAACGATCGACGATAACTGATCGACCAGCTTTTCTGTTAAGGTGGACAAATAAGAGAACTACAATTTTCTATCAGACGTTTTACGTTTTTGTGTTGAAAATGCGCTAGTGGCTCCATACAACTCAACACGTAGACAAGTTGGTGCTCGTGTTCGGAGTCTAGACAGCTCGAGTGTCTTTCGACAACTTGTTACCGTTTCTGGTTCAGCCAGTTACTAGCACGATAGATTTTGGTGGCCAATATTGAATGTGAATTGTGACTAACGTGTGCTATTGTTTATTGTATGACTAAAGCAAATTTGTACCTTATTGTAGAAAGGACACCTTTGATTTAGACGACGTTTTCTATCTACCTAGAAGATAATTTTGTAACAAAGAATTTTGTAGCGATGATAGCTCAGTGGTTAGCGCGGTCGATTCGCATGCCGAAGGGCGTGGGTTCAAACCCCAACAATGACCTTGAGCTGCCGGTGAAGGAAAACATCGTGAGGAAACCATAGCGTGATGGTAGGGTACTTTCTAGTACTCGGTTGGCTAGCTAACACCCTCAAGTTGAAAATCTGCCGCCAAGCATCTAACGGTGTGTTCCGACAGCCTCACTTGAGAGCCAGTTCCATTCTAAGCTAGGTGTGCTTTACCATCTTCGACCACACCGTCACTTAACATCAGATGTGTTGTGGTCAAACACGAAGCCTGTCAGCCATAAAAAAATGTGCAAAACTATGGAAATTGACGTGGTTTTGACACATTTTTGTTTTTCTCATGCGGGATGGATTATTGGAGGACAAATAATAATAATAGATATAAAAAATAGTTATTTAAATTGTGTACGTTTATCTATTAACTGATAGCCCTATTGGCTCATTCGTAGTAAATCTGCTTTAAGAGCTGTAGGGCGTGGGTTCCATTCCCGGCCAGGACTAACATAAGTAAATGTTTGTTGTGTATCTAAATGATCTGTATGTATTATAAGTACGTATTTACAAAAAAAAAAGTATTTAAGTATTCTATCAGTTGACTTCCATAAGCACAAGCTTTGCTTAGTTTGTAGTCAGATGGCGATGTGTGTAATGTCTTAGCATATTTATTTAATGTATTTTTTCGATATAAATTATATTATTATCATGTCCAAACTGTAAAACTAATCAGAATTCCTTTCTGTTAATCGCGTAAGATGATTGTGGCAATCAAATTTTACTGAGATGTTAGCCACTTTTACCGCGTAGTTAGCTGTTTTATCAGCTTATTTATAGACGGGTTAGTAACGGTAATGCGTTTGCGCAAGAACCACGAGACATTTTGACGTATGTACAGAAATAGTGACACCACGGCCTGTTTGATTCGTAATTTAAATTTTCCATAAAATTGATTTTTAAGTATAGTTTAAGTTACACTTACGTTTGGTTAGGTGGGATACTCAAACTGTAGTTTTCGTCATATCCGGTGATCTTTTTTAAGGAGTTAAAGTAGAGTACGACGCATGTCAAGCACGCGTCATCATCTGCTTTGACTCCTTGAAAAGGTAGTCGGAGTATCCGTGAGTAACCCAGTTTCATATGTACATAGTTTAATTATTATATGTCTTTTTTATATCAGAATTAGCTACACCCCGCGAATTCACCTGCGTTTACCGAAATAAAAAGTAGTCTGTGTGTTCTAATTAGAAAATTGCATTCCAAATATCGTGAAGCCAGCGTGAAGAAGCCATTGCAGCGTAAAGAAGTAACAAATATGTGTACATATATACAAACAAACAGACGAAAGTTTCGCATTAATAATGTTGGCGTGACTGTTAGGTTAGGTAACTATCTTACTAAGGCATCATGGCGGCGCCACTAGTCGCACTACCGACAAAATGTAAGCTGTATGGAAGGCACCTCACCTGGTGTCCGCTGGTTGCAATACCAATTTGGTGTCGGCAACCGAATCACTCGCTGGTGGCGCAACCACTAATATGAATAAAGCTATTTGGCGTCTCACTCACTCGGCCACCAGTTGGGCTACCAGGGACGCTCCTCCCGCACGAATCAACCGTGCTCGTGTTCCTGGTGTTTCTCGCTTGGTAGCTCAACACACCACGGTGGCGCCGTCATAGTGTCTTAGTGAGATAGGGCCCTTATACACAGTTACAAAATAATATAGAATGAAGTTGCGTTTTGCATGTCTATTTGTTCACGTAGTTAATCTAAACTACGCAACGTGGTATAACTTTTGTTATCATGTAGAGATTGTTTTCCTATAACCCTAAGGGCGGGGCGAACGCGTACTATAAATGCTCTCGATCGATACTTCTATACACGAAAATAACTTCTCTGGTTATGTTTTTTTATAAATTTTGCAACTAAAAGGTTCTTAAGAAATTTAATAATAAAGTGTTGACACCGCAAACAAGAACGTTAATTATTTTTAAGCCGAGTTATATGCATGAAAATGTGAAATTCTGGTCCATTGCCAGGGAAGATGGCGCGGGAATAGAAAATTATAGCCATCAAAATTGACTCAATACATCAATATTTTTCATATTTTGTTTTGTTTTATAACAACAAGAGATCTTTTTATTTGAACAGTACCCTTTCTCAGGTTTTTTATAGTTGACATTTCGATGGACGAAATGAAACACTTAAGTATACAAATTGAAATGTCATTTTGCTACTCCGGTTCAATTGCCTTTCTGCATCAAGTGGACCATACAAAGCTCACTTTATGACCGATGCATTCAATCTTTTTGCCTTTTACATCACTAACAAAGTTCGGTCGAAGTACTCAAGAATTTCTTTAGAATCTATAGATAGAAAATAAAGAGCCAGCACGCTCCTAGCCTTTAAGAGTGGTAGCGGCGACCTACGAAACTAGGAAATATCACGTGTATACTCAAGACTATAAGAGATATTATCGACTGCTGTTACCAAACTTACCAAAGATATTAAAAGATGGATGGATGGATGAACTGGTGATCCCGACGTGATCACCATAAACTGGTGACCCCTGGATACACGAAGATGAGTGATAGCGGTGAGTCCGATAAAACTTATAATACGTTTAAAAGCGACGGCGAGAATGTCACCACGCGTCGTAGCAAAAAGGTGCGCGTTTCCACTGCACCCGTCCGACGAACGAATATTAAAGTGCCATCTTTTTCGCCTGATGATCCAGAAATTTGGTTCGCACTTCTAGAAGGACAATTTTATAATTATGACATCACCGATGACGCAATCAGGTTTAATAACGTCATTATCCACCTTGACATGCAGTACGCCAAAGAGGTAAAGGACATTATCGTCAACCCTCCAGCGAAAAATCGGTACGTCAAAATTAAGACGGAACTAATACGACGCCTCTCTGTGTCACATGAAGAAAAAGTCAAGCAGTTATTGACGCACGAGCAGTTAGGAAACAGAAAACCGTCTCAATTCCTAAGGCACCTCCAAGATTTGGCCGGACCAACTTTTCCGCAGGATTTCATCAGGACAATTTGGACCAACCGACTACCCAGCAGTATCCAGCCTGTACTTGTGTCCCAGACTTTCCAAACCCTGGAGGATCTATCTGACCTAGCTGACCGGATCTACGAGATCACTACGCCGAGACACGTCGCAGCAACCTCGTCCAGCACCACATGTGCTAAACCAGGTAGCGAGATAGCAGAGTTGAAGCAGATGGTGGAGCATCTCGCCGTGAAGCTTGACGAGCACACTCGCGCAGGATGCAGTTACAACAACCGTTCCAGACCGCAGCAACGTCATTCTTCGCCTCGTCCAAGGTCCCGATCTAAGTCCAGCTATCGTAAATTTCCTCTGTGCTGGTACCACTCGAGGCATGGCACCAATGCTCAGAAGTGCATCAAGCCATGCGATTTTGGGAAGGCGGAAAACGCAGCGGGCAGTCGCTAATGGCGGCTGACGATTGCCCAGCGTCTAATGGTCGCCTCTTCGTTACTGATCGCGGCTCTAACACTCAGTTCCTGGTAGACACCGGCAGTGACCTCTGCGTGTACCCACGATCTGCACTGCGAGAGCAACGAAGCAAGACAAACTACCAGCTATGTGCAGCAAATGGAAGTAACATCGACACTTACGGTTACATAGAACTTAGTCTTAATCTAGGCTTAAGGCGCAATTTTGTATGGCGTTTCACTGTTGCAGATGTAACTAAGGCTATAATAGGTGTTGATTTTTTAAGCCATTTCAATTTAATTGTAGATTGTCGTAAACAGCGCTTAATAGATAATACTACAACTTTATGTACAATTGCATCTAAAGCTAATACTGATGTTTTCTCGGTAAAGACTTGGTCGGGCGATACGCGATATCACGCGATTCTTAGTAATTTCCCTGAGATTACCCGCCCTTCAGGCACACCAATGGTTCCGAAACACGCTACTAAACATCACATCAGAACTACACATGGCCCACCCATTTCATGCACTCCCCGCAGACTAGCTCCCGACAAACTTAAGATAGCGAAGCGGGAATTCGAACTCATGCTAAGTAATGGTACAGCGCGACCCTCCGAAAGCCCATGGGCCTCTCCATTACATCTCGCTCCTAAGAAAGATAACGGCTGGAGACCTTGTGGCGATTATCGAATGCTTAACGCACGCACCATCCCCGACCGTTATCCTATTAGGCACATTCACGACTTCGCGCAAACTATTTCTGGTTGTAAGGTATTTTCAACTATAGACTTGGTCAAGGCCTATAATCAGATCCCGGTGCACGAAGACGACATTCCCAAGACCGCCATTTCAACTCCATTTGGTCTTTATGAATTTCCATTCATGACCTTTGGTCTAAGAAATGCCGGTCAGACATTTCAGCGCTTTGTTGATGAATTGACCAGAGGCCTTGACTTCTGTTACTGTTATCTAGATGATTTTCTCGTATTTTCAAAGTCAGAAATAGATCATGCAACGCATCTTCATCAACTATTCACGCGCATGAACGAATATGGTATTTTGCTCAATACTTCGAAGTGTATCTTCGGAGCCAGCGAAGTATCTTTTCTAGGGTATCGAATTTCGCCATCTGGCACGAAACCCCTAGATTCAAAGGTCGAAGCCATCAGGAGTATCCCTCCACCGAAGACAGTAAAGGAATTAAGACGCTTCTTAGGAATGCTTAATTTTTACAGGCGATTTTTACCACACGCCGCAAAAATCCAAGCACCCCTAAATTATTTGCTAACTGGCTCAGTAAAAGCGTCTCAACCAATACACCTCTCCGGTGAAACTCTTTCTGCTTTCGAGCAATCCAAAGAAAACCTGGCCAATGCTGCATTACTTGCACACCCAGATTGCCAGGCCAAACTAGCACTGGTGACAGATGCTTCCGATTTGGCTATGGGTGCAGTTTTGCAACAGCTAGTAAACGACGTATGGCAACCACTTGCGTTCTTTTCGCGTAAGCTGAGTCCAACTCAACAAAAGTACTCACCATACGACCGTGAACTGTTGGCCATATACGAAAGCATCAGATACTTTCGTCACATGTTGGAGGCACGACATTTTGTGGTATATACAGACCATAAGCCCCTCAGCTTTGCTTTTAGTGAACGAAAAGTGAACAGCTCTCCACGTCAATTTAGGCATCTCGATTTTATCTCACAGTTCACTACAGATATTCGACACATATCTGGTAGCGACAATGTCGTTGCCGATACTCTGTCGAGGATCGAAGAACTGCAGATGCCTATTGACTGGGGCTCACTGGCCACATCACAAGCCTCTGACCACGAAATGGCACAACTTCTCAGCGGTGAATCTTCACTCCGCCTAGAGAAAATGAAGTTGCCTAATAGCCATACTGAACTTTATTGTGATGTAAGCCTCAACTCACCAAGACCTTTCGTGACTAAACCGTTTCGAAAACAAATCTTTGACAGTCTTCACAATCTCAGCCACCCAGGTGCAAAAGCAACTGCTAGATTAGTAGCTGAACGTTTTATTTGGCCTGGAGCACGCAAAGACTGTCGAATATGGTCACGAAAATGATTGGCTTGCCAGAGAACAAAAGTAAGTCGACACGTGACATCACCATTGGGCACTTTCGACTTACCCCGCGCTCGTTTTGCTTACATCCATGTGGATATAATCGGCCCACTACCGATATCACAAGGACAGAGATATTGTCTCACAGCAGTAGACCGGTTTACACGTTGGCCAGAGGTCACGCCGATGCCCGATATAACAGCCGAAACTGTTGGCAAGGCGTTGATGTCGTGGATATCCAGATTTGGATCTCCTACCGACATCGTGACTGATCGCGGTACGCAGTTCGAATCAGCACTTTTCCAATATCTTGGAAAAATGACTGGATTCAAACATCGCAGAACGACTGCCTACCACCCAGCGTGTAACGGTTTAGTGGAGAGATTCCACCGCCAACTTAAAGCGGCAATAATGTGCCACGCAGACAGCAACTGGGTTGATATACTGCCTTTGGTGCTACTTGGCATCAGGAGCTCTTTCAAAGAGGACCTGCAAGCTTCCTCAGCGGAGCTGGTGTACGGCGAGACGTTACGTCTACCTGGAGAGTTCTTCCAGACTTCTGTCCCTGACAGTACTGACATTTCAGACTTCACGACTCGCCTACACCGCTTCACTGCGAAGCTACAACCCACACCTGCTGCCCGCCACAATAAATATAAAATCTTTATATTTAAAGATTTAAAAACTTCGAGCCACGTATTTTTACGGGACGATGCAGTGCGAGTTGCCTTGAAACCTCCCTTCACCGGCCCACACAAAGTGCTCGAACGGGATGACAAAGTTTTTAAACTATTGGTCAAAGGAAAAGAGGTTACTGTCTCAATCGATAGGCTGAAGCCAGCCTACATTTTGACAGACCCTTCTCCTCCCACCTCTACTGCAACCCCCACCACTCTTGCTCCACCAGACCCAACTCCGATACGGCAAAGAGATGTACCAGCCCCGAGCTCAGCACCAATCCCGGTCCAGGCTCCAATTAAGAAAACTCGTTCTGGGCGTACGGTACGATTTCCCAACTTCTATCGACCGTAGTAACGGTCTGGAGGGGAGTGATGTAGGCTACTCTCTTATATAAACACTAGTATATATTATAAATACACATACATTATTTTATATTTACATTATATCCTAAATCTTATTTATTTATTAATAGCCTACATTAGTAATTTAATTATTTACAAAAATAACTTTACACATAAGTATATAATAAATATCTATTTACACAATACAATAACATATAATATAAAACTTAAATAAGACGGACACGACAGTCGTATTACGCGCGTTTCGGTAGCATTGGAAACGCGCCGCCTGCCGCTGCATCCATTGTTCTAGCGGCCGGCGAGCGTCACAGAATAGCGCGGAGTTTGTACCGACCTGCAGTCTGATGCGAACCGGTTTCCTACACTTCGCGCTGCGACCGCGCTCGACGCGCCGCGCTCGCCCCGCCAGTCTCACACAGACAACAGAGACAATAGCGTATCGCACCGACCTTTTTGCCTATTTAAAATCAAACCGTATTGTTTTATATATCTCACCTATAGTACATAAATATACATTATTTTAAAGTGCTACTTTGTACACTATAGTACATAAATAATTTATGGGACGTTACAATAAACGCATACCAATATTCTAACCGTATTGTGTGTTTATATATACCAACAATCCCCATATGCCTTTTCAAACTTAAGTGTTCCAGTGATGAACGATTCTTTAAGAAATAGCGCCATTTGTCATCTCTGTCATTAACTAGGTCGGATTCTACGGCCGCAACTTTCATTATATTTGTTTTTTAAATAAAAAATAAGCTAAATAAATGTGTTTCATCTGAGGCGGTCTGCAATAGAATCTGCACACTTGCATAGATGATACCCACTACCGTCTTCGACCTGTCGACACTCAAATTGTATTCGTAGAGTACCCATTCAAACAGCGCAATAAACTGTAATTTAGCGTTTTATACTATGAAAGTAGAATTAGAATCAAACCTTTCGAGTTTTTGGAACGTCAACGATAAACGTTTCCCTGTTTCGGTCTTCTGTGTTATGAAAATATCATTTTACGTCATATCGATCTCTAATACAACTGGACTGGAACTAAAAGTTTAACATCATTAACATCATCGGCAGCTCATTTAGATTATTCCAGGACGTAAACGCGTACATTTAATATGATAACCAAAGAACTAATGAACTAGAGTAACTTCGTATAGCTGTATAAAATCCCGATATTGCTTATGAAAATTTATGTTACTTGATTTACGATTTTTATGTATAACTACGAGAGATATGTTAACTTAGAATTTGTGTTGACAAACGTATTTATGAAGGCGCTCAGTAAAATTGAAGTTTTCAATGGGATCAATCACTGAACTCATACCATTTGCTCTTTTTCTATTTATTCTTAGAAGAGATGGTTTTCAGCGATAAGGCTGCCAATTGTGTTGAGAAGACTCTTATCTGTATTTTTTTTTTGTGTACACAATAAAGAGATTTTATCTATCTATCTCTAATTCAGGACTCACAAAAGCGATATCTAGGCAAAAGCTAGTATCCAATAAAAAAGTCCAATGTAATTTTACGTCGACAAAGTTGTCTTAATTTGAAAGCAGAGACCCGAAGTATCTTCTAATGTCTATTGTCCCAAGTTTCGTCGAACCTAACAATAAGATACAAAATCTATTTTATCGATTATATGAAAGGATATCGCAAAAAGTAACATTATTTTGTTTGCCGCTTCGCTACCTCTTCATGAAATCTTTTTGCTTTGGAAGAATCTGAAAATAAATAAAAGAAAATCTACCACCAATTACGTAAAGGTGTGTTCGAGTATTGGCGGAAATGCGATTCATAAAAAAAAAAAAAAAATTTTTCTCTAAATAATGCTCTGCTAAATGCTCCACTACTTTATAGGACACAGATGAAACATAACTAAGATTTAATTTTAACTTATTGAGTAATTTGAAAATGTGTATTATTTGACACTAGCAGAAGGCACAAAGTGCGATGCCAAAAATAAAAATAAAAACAGGTCAGGCTCAGGGTAGATGTATTTATCATCTACGATCACACTGTCATTTAACGCCAGATGAGCTGTGTTCAAACACCTAGCATGCGATAAAAACTACGATACTTGTCTAAGAAGTGTCGATTCTGTATCCTATCACTACATATTATAAAACAAAGTCGTCCGCCGCGTCTGTCTGTCTGTTCGCGATAAACTTAAAAACTACTGAACGGATTATCACGCGAGTTTAACTAACAGATAGAGTTATTTAAAAGGGAGGTTTAGGTATATAATTTGTCAAGGTTTTGTGTAAATTGTTTGAAATATGATGATAATTGTTGGAAGTGTCGGAAAAAGTCAATCCACCTGGGAGCTTCCATCGAAAACGCTGCCTAATCCCTTTAAGATACAACAAAACAATGCATGTCCCACCATGCATTGTTTTGTTACCTCTTTTATAGATCTACAAAAAAGTCCGCGGTGACATATATCTACCATTTAAGGATAGCTTACTACCCATTCTTACTACCCGTGCGAAGTCGGGGCTATTAAGCCGGTTGCTAATTATCGATAAAAAGTTAATCTATTTCTGAGTGACATTGGACTGTGACATGTTATGTTTACGAAACGAGTGAAGCCGCGAGTAAGAACTGAGTTACATTGCTACGGATTCGAGAAAAAGTGGGCAAACAATGCTTAAACACAGAAAATAGGTGATGCTGTCTGCAGCAGTCATAAATAGCATTGTCTAGAAACTCTGCGGTTGCGGTGAAGTGTGAAAGTCTTCTGAATCTCGATATCGACTTTAGAAACTCTATTTAATGTCAAACTAACTAGGTGGTAACATAGTTATCGTTACAGTTGCATTTTTAACTGACTTTAAAAAAGGAGGTGCTCAATTCGTCAGAATCTTTTTTTTTTGTATGCATGTTCACCGATTACTCGAAGACGCCTCAACCAATTTGGAAAATTCTCAAATTTTTGTTTCAAAGGGTATAAATTAAAATTTTATCAAAATCGGTCGAGCGGTTTAAAAAAAAAACAATAAAAGTCTAAAAATTGTGTATATATATATATATATCGATGATAGTTTCGTTTATTCCGAAATTCGCTGTTTCATTGGAGTAATGCTTTTAGTTGGTACCCATATTATTAAACCATAATACCTAAAACCTAACCGTGTTCGTGCATAGGAGCATGGAGTCAGTTTTTTTTAATTGTAATTATTTTATTTACCTGTTTTTTAATGTTCATACATGCTAGGTGTTTGACATGAATACAACAAATAAGCCTCGAATGGAGATTGCAACACTGTAGAGTCGAGAAAGTACTCTACCACCATGCCATGGCTTCCTCACGGTGCTTTTATTCACTGGCACTTCAAGCTCATTGTTGGGTTTGAACCCACGCATTCGTTCCCGCTAACCACAGCTATCATCGCTACAGTTACTAAAGGATATACAGTTACTATAGTATTTCAACAAGCATTCACATCTGCCGCTTAACAAATAACTACAAAACATTACATCGTTTACACGACTATAGCCGAGAACGAGATCCAAAATAACGATATCTCGCGCCTCGCGTCATAAACAAAGCCGGCCCTATCGAATATTCATTATCATAAATCGGATTTCTCTCCACCGTCGAATCGATTTATTCGAACAGTCTTCCGATCTCGCACGCGAATCGGTAGCGCTGTATGTTGAAAAAAAAAATTTTGCTGCCTGATAAATCGATTATTTATTGCTGATTCTAGATTGAATAAACAATGCTTACGATTTATCGATAAAACATTCGTGAAATTAATTGAGTCTGTCGATAGTTGCTGTAACGTAATATAATATTACGCGGCCCACTTAGAGAATCAATTTACCTAGATTAATAATTTTTAAGAAGAAATCTACCGTGCCAAGGTCTTATTGCGGTGAAAACTTATTTTTAGTATCTCACGTGATGTCATGAACTTGGAAGGTGAATTCACGATAAGCTTACCTATTATCAACGTGACACAATGCACTCGAGTTAAGTGATAGCAGTATAATCGCATTGTCATTAAGCATTCACCATTCAATTAACTTTGAATCGAATCACGTGCGTGAATATATCGACAAGAATAACGCAGTCCCCGCACATTTGAACAGAATAATGACGCAAGGTTAATGTTAGACTTTTAATGCAAACTAACCTACATCAACATTAATACGAATAAATCTAAAAAGTACTTGTTTATTGGGATGAATTCAACTTCAAATTTGTATAAAGACAACCTTACACAATACGCATAACCATTATTATCCAACAACACTTCTAACAGAGAACATATTTTTTTTAATTTAAAGTTCAGTCGTCCAATAAAACGTTATGCAAGACGTTTCACAGCACGAAACTAGACCAACTAGATTCTAGATCGGGGTCTAGTCTGAAAACAATATAAAACATCGATCTAGATATCGGCGCACTTACTTTATTATTGAAATACTTCCGTAATTGTATCCTACTAATACTTTTCTAAAACTTTTTCTGTATCTACCCTCATTTTAACTTTTTCTTTTATCGTTTTTGGTAATTGTGCATTGTTGGACAGTTTATTAGCCAATATTATGACATTGGGAGTGAAACCAATACTGATGAACGAAATAGAGAAAAAGGATACCATGTAGTCTCTACGTTTTTGATATTTTTGAAGGAAAGTCGAGCATGATATTTTACTGAAATTAGAAAGAGATTGAAAAAACCGCTGACCCATCCTTCTTTATTGGGTTAGATAACTCTTTGTTATCCCTTTTCCTATTGGATCCATCAACCCGAGTTAAAGTTATGCATGTTTTATATTCCCGAGTACATTTCCATGTAAGGCCACGCAAGAACTCTATCAATCATTGGCATGATAAAATAGGCCCCAACACCGAACTTGAAATTGTTTATGACAACTGAACGTCTGTTGTTGCATCTTATCAAACATATTGTGAAAGCTTATTTGACCAGTGGAATCGATGCAAACTCTAATCCAGCCTTTGATGACAATTTTGACATTTAATGTTAGTATTTCCGACTTGTCTTTCTGATTGTATATATGTTGTAAATTTGACAATTACATTTATAATTTTATCTTTATTATTAATTTTTTAATCATATTGTAATTAATGTATTATTTTTTAATATAGGTAAAATATGTGAGATGTAATGTAATCGGCCTGACCGTGTTAAATCTCAATAAATAAATTTTAATTTGATAACCATGTCATGTCTATGCCAAATTTTATTTTATCAAGATTTTATTTATTCTTTTAGAGGTTACAAATAAGTAGATGAATGACAAGATACTTTCGCACATAGATTCCGTATTCAATACGATCGATGTATCTCGGAACGCGGTATTGTATAATACATGAAATAACCTGATCTCCCAAATCTTTAATAATTTTGATTGCCTTGTTAGCTCCTTTTATAGTAACTTTGTTTCCTGAGCGGAAGAGCGTGGGTTCGATTCCCAGAACGAATATTTATGTTACAAACATAAATATTTGTTTTGTACCTGGGTGTTCTAAATATATTTATTATATGTAGGTATATATTTATAACAACAAAAAAACTTCCTATCAGTTATCTGGTTGCTATAGCTTTGCTTGAGGCTGGTTGGTGCTGTGTGAAATATCTTACATTGCAAATAGACTATAACCTATTTTTTTATGTAAAAGTAATGAGACTAACGATACGTTCTCCTGATGGTAAGAGATTTGAGTAGCAAAACAAAATCGAGGGCATAGCTGCTTTGGCGCTCATTACTTTGAGACATTAGATGATTAGTTCCAGGTAAAGCTCTGTAATTTCGCTAGCTACAGTACCCTTCAAACAACACAGTAACGCTTACACAGTGTTGTTTGGCGGCAGAATATATTGTACTGCGGTGGTACCTACCTAGACGACCTACCACCTTAGGAGATCTACCACCAAGTTATTTAGGTAGGTAATTCTTTTTAGCCATATTCAAAGCCATGACAACCATTCTTCATGGCCATTAACGTGTTACGCAAACTGTTATTATGTTACATTGCCTTAAGTTACCAAATGTCTATTATTTAATCTGTGCCTCAACGCACTTCAAAGCTCTTTCACCGGAATCTATTGTCCCATGATGACTCACCCAGCTCGAGCACAACCAACAGATCGAAATTAGGTACACTTTCGCAGTACATGTACATTCTTCAACCAACAATAACTATTTAATAACCATAACGTAACACGACGAAACGCCACAAAGGACGTTACGTCTGTCAGTTACTGTTAATAAAGTATTACTAAACTTCGTTCAGAATAGTCACGCGTGTTGATTTCTGAGCGAAAGTGTTCTTTGGTGACACGGGCTGTGGACGTTGTCGGATTTCGCTTTTATGACCTTAATAACATATGTGCCGTTTCTTGGTAAGTCTTGACGGGTCGGAGCACAGAAAACAGCTTATAATTATATATCAGTAGGATATCACTCGCATAAAACATTTCTAAAAGATGTCATGTGTTTTACATTAGGTAAATAATTATTTGAGTGTCTTACTTATGACAAAAATGTAGGGTAAGTTTAAATTTTAATATTATTTACATAAATGAGAACACTATTAAAGTTTAAATATTTAAATAATAGTTGAGTGTTTTTTTTCTAATGGTTGCCATTGGAAAATTTGTAGTGAGCCTGGAATGGAATTGGCTCTCAAGTTTGACTGCCGGAACACATCGTTAGGTGCTTGGCGGCAGATTTTGAACTTGAAGTGTAGCGAGTACTAGAAAGTACCCTACCACCATGTTATGCTTTCGTCACGATGTTTTCCTTCACCGGCAACTCAAGCTCATTGTTGGGGTTTAAACCCAAGCCCTTCGGCGTGTGAACCGACCGCGCTATCTACTGAGCTATCATCGCTATAAAAGTGTGATCGTATCGGCTTTTAGATATGACCGAGAAAGATGGTATAAGAAGAAAGATGCATTATGTCCAGCAGTGGGATGGTTAACACTGATAGTGAGACTTAAATGGTGATAATAAAACCCTATTGTTATTTGTACACCTACAGTTCGAGGGGAAACTACGTAAATCATCACCGATGTCTTAACTTGAAATGTCTTCGTTTCATTAGATTCCATTTTCCAGTACCTTGTTTACAGATGTGGACAGTAGATTTTATCTCGAACGTATTTATTTGTCTAGACGTAATATACGCCTACGAAAACGTACGTGATTCTTAAGGCGGTAATACATTACATGTTGGTCCTAGCTCGCTGAGCCTCAAATCAAAATAATGGTATTCTTTATATTTATGCCTCAATCAATGCAAGCGTATGCAAATTAATAAACGGCTAATGCTACAGACTTCTGACTAAATGTTTATTACGTTCGCTAAGCGCAGACCAACGTCGACAAATATGTATGTATTTGGATAACACTTGCAAAAACCGCGCGCATTTGATTTGACTAAAGAAAAACCTATATTATACTTTAGCACAAATTATCATTTTGAAACTAATCTATAATCAGCCATATTCATAAGGCTCAAATCACACCGGGGAAGCAGTGGCAGTGGCGCGCCGAGCGCTTTCAGTGTGAATAATTTTAAACTTTATCTACATAATTAAAATACCAGTATCGCTTGAAAAGGACGGCTGCTTACGCTGCCGCCGGCCGCTGCCGTTCCGGTGTGAATCTGCCCTAACTGTAAAGTCAAGGTTACTTTAAAAAAATTGCCTCTGATTATTATTTGGCACCAATTTTTTTACTCACATGAACTACAGCGTTTACGCTGATAATAAAGTTTATATAGATAGGTAATTCAAAACGGGAGAGTAACACAACTTATCGTGTTTTTAAATTTGACATTGGAATAAAGAAAGAACAAATTTTATCACTGCAATGATCATGGACAAGCGTTATCTCTTACCACATCTTGGATATCTGAAACTTATGAGAGAATGACAAGTCGCGAACGATCTTGAGTATTAGCAAGACACACCAAACGTATTTTAAAAACGTCTGCAGTTGCCTGTTGTCAACCAACTGCCTAGCGATGACAAGTCTAGGCGAATTAGCTGTGTACACATTGGTACATTTTCGCTCAGCGAGCTAACC
This sequence comes from Biston stratarius, assembly GCA_950106695.1. Taxonomy (NCBI): domain Eukaryota; kingdom Metazoa; phylum Arthropoda; class Insecta; order Lepidoptera; family Geometridae; genus Biston; species Biston stratarius. Next base: position 4,880,484 of record OX467108.1, read on the forward strand.
GACGTGTATTGCCGGCTTTACATTTTACACTGTCGCAGGAGCAAGGTCACATGTGACGCTCACGTGAATATGGAAGACGACGCTTGATCAGACATTTTCCTTTCACCTAATTGGAAATTTATGGGTTCAAGTTCGCTCTTGACACACGGCTAAGTCAATTTTGTTTAATGGCAAGCCCAATTTTTGATGGCATTATTAATAAGTCAGACTTTCTTTTTTTGGTATGTTAATTTATAGCTGTTTTGCTTCTCACGTTTGTTGTAAATCGTGTGGGATAATATTAATGTCGCTGATATATTATATGTTTAAAATCTTTTTATTTGTTTATATAAAAATTGTAAGCGGTTATAGACTTTTCTGCTCAAGTTTGGAGCTTGGAAGGTAAAGTTTCTGGTTTTCATATATCCTTGAACTTATTTGTCGATTTGTTCTCAATATCAAATAACAAGAATAGCATTAGATTTCTCCTTCTCACGACATTGTTGTTGTCGTTTTTTTTATATTTGTTACGACTTTCGTTACAAAGGCCGTCTAATTGAGTATTTGAGACTGCCTTTTGTCTTGAAGTATAAAACGTCTCCACTTTTAAATATTTTCTTCGAGTCTATTTTACCAACGGGGTATACAAGTAAATAATATCGAATGATATTTCGCATAGCGCCATCTAGCCCCAAACTAAGATAGAATACATTTGTTTTTTAAATACAAACGTCTTATAAGGATCACCCCAAACACAGAACAAACATCTTCTATAAATAAATAAAATAATAAAAAATCGTATGACATTAAATTACACACAGCGCCATCTGACCCCAAACTAAAAACAGCTTGTACTGTGGGAATCATATAACTGTTGGAATACACGAGTATAAATACTTTTTTTTTTGTTGTAAATACATCAAAACATCCAGACACAGAGCAAAAATTTATTTTTATCACTTAATGTTTACCCTGGGTGGGAATAGAACTCATGCCATACTGCTTTCAAAGCAGATATACTACCGATGAGCCAATAGGTATGTCAAATATTATGAAGGTTTTTGTTTTTATTTTAATCAGAGTTTTGTTTTATTTATTCAAGCTTTTAAGTTTATGTCACATTTAGTTTTAGATATTGAGTAAAGTTTCGTTTTTTTTTTTAAATTATTGTCAAGGTTTTTTAAATTGTTGTCAAGTTTTTTAAATTGTTGTCAAGTTTTTTAAATTGTTGTCAAGTTTTTTAAATTGTTGTTAAGTAAGTTAAATTTAAATCCTCATTACTGTTGTAACTGAAACGACTGTTAAGCGGAAATAAACTAAATATATACCTTGAACACTCAAAATGAAAGTAACGCCTGAATCAATCAATTATGTAGGCTGTCTATATTCGTCACACAAATGTTTGTCCTGGATGGCTGTCTCTTATCTCAGGCAGCTGAACTGAGCATGGGGTCTACCAAATAAACTAACAGGCCAGTCAACAAAAGTCAAGACGGCATTATTTACGTCTGTCACCAGCAGATGCCGTATTTATATTGTTCATACGCTGTATGTCCAGTACGTTGCCTAGTATACTATGGGACGCAATCATCCTGTGGCAGTTTCTTACCGGCATGAATAATTTGATACGTTTATTTATGCGGAGTTAGAGATTACCCGTCACCATCGATATGTCAGCCAGTATTGTCAGTGTTATTAAGATGAAGTGAAAGCCAGGCAATCACGCTTCGTTACTTTGGATGACTAATAATTTTCTAGTACCGTGGCGTTGCCTTTGTTTTTTTTTTTATTTCATGCTATTTAATAAATTAGCGTTTGTCTTCATTCTTTTGTTTGATAAAATTTAATTGATTTTTGTCGTAGAGCTTTTGCGTTTGTTTTGTTAGAACGTATTATTATGTAGGTATAGATTTTATTTGACAGCATTGTTGGCTCATTGGTAGTATATGTGCTTTAAAAGCTGAAGGGCGTGGGTGCGATTCCCACCTAGGACAAACATTTTGTGGTATAAACAAATCTATGTTCTGTGTCTGGATGTTCTGTATATATATAAAAGGTACATATTTAAAAAAAAATTGTATTCGTTATCTGATAATTAAGCGTAAGTAATTCTACACAAGTAATACAATTTGTAGCGATGATAGCTCAGTGGTTAGCGCGGTCGCTTTACACGCTGAAAGGCGTAGGTTCGAACCCCAACAATGAGCTTGAGCTGCCGGTGATGGAAAGCATGGTGAGGAAACCATAACATGGTGGTAGAATACTTATAAATACTCGACTGTCTAGTTACCAAGCAAAAATCTGCCGCCGAGCACCTAACGGTGTGTTCCGGCAGCCCCGCTTGAGAGCCAGTTCCATTCCAGGCTAGGTGTGCTTTACCATCTTCGAACACACCGTCACTTAACATTAAGTGAGCTGTTGTCAAACACCTGTCAAGCATAAAAAAAATATCTTCAGTTTTAGTCCATCTAGCCTCTATATCTATTCATATGATTTGCATATTGAAGCACTTAAAACTAACACTATGTATCACACTGATATTTACATATGTAAAAGTATCCATTGTAAACATGATTGAACTGTGTAACGCTTTCATATGTAGATATGCAAACTACGCATATTCAAATAAAGCTTTATCAAAACAAACACAGGCTCGGCGAGTGCATAACCATAAATTTTAAAATAAAACTTTCTTTGCAATAAATATTCTTTGCGGCACTCGTAAATCAAGGCTCGAGTTTGCATAACGGGAGAATAAAATGATATAAATGCGGTCTATAGAATATCTGAAATAGCTGGTAAGGCCATTGCTAATATCACTGTGGCTTTAGCGTAGCTTGACTACGCTTCGGTCAGTCTTTAAATGGGTGACCGTGCTTCGCATTTATTTTAATGAGCTACAAATACAAATCTTCCCATAAATCGCTACCCTCGGTTCTATGACATGCGAATAGATGTAGATCTTAATTGTTTTTTCTACTAGTATATTTTCATATCACATTTACACATTTTCACATTGTAATTTCATTGACATTTTATTTTTCTATTGACATTTTATAATTTTATTGATTTTGTAATTCCATTGACATTTTATTATTGTTAATGACATTTTGATTTTCATTTTTTTTTTTTTTTTTTATGTGACAATGTATAATCTTTTTTATTTTATATCTCAATTATTATTAATGTACTTACTTCAAATTTTTTTTTTTTTTTTTTTGTTTTATGAACTGTTTATAAACATAAATTACTGCCAATATTGTGTTGCCATCAAAAATTTGTACGCCTCTTCAGGCATAACATGAAGCTCATAAATTTAGTTACGGACATCATATATCTTACTCATCATTACTCATGTTATTGCAAATAAATAAATCTTTATCTTTATCTATAACTGCAACTATCCAGACATATCTGATGTCTTCGCGGGTCTCTGACACCCTTTGCGTTCCATCACAGCACAAGCAGAAGAACGGCACATTCCGTTCCTCGTGGACGTTCCCAAAGTTTGTACGCAGCGATTCGACTCTACTTTTGATGCGTACGCCCGTGAATGGAACTCATTGCCTACTTCTGTTTCGTATAAACTACAATTTGGTAATTTTTGAAACTAGAGTGAATAGATTTCTTCTATATCAGCGTGCTCCTTCCTCGGCCTCGCCGTCGCTTTCCATAAGGCGAGTTGGTGGCCAATAGTAGATCTATTTTGTAGCGATGATGGTTCAGTGGTTAGCGCGGTAGGTTCGCATGCCGAAGGGCGTGGGTTCAAACCCCAACAATGAGCTTGAGCTGCCGGTGAAGGTAAACATCGTGAGGAAACCATAGCATGGTGGTAGGGTACTTTCTAGTACCCGGCTGGCTAGCTACCACCCTCAAGTTGAAAATCTGACGCCAAGCATCTAACAGTGTGTTCCGGCATCCTCACTTGAGAGCCAGTTCCATTCCAGGCTAGGTGTGCTTTACCATCTTCGACCACACAGTCACTTAACATCAGGTGAGATGTGGTCAAAAACCAAGCCTGTCAGACATAAAAAAAAAAAAATATTTCAAAAAGGGATGGGTACTGAGTCTATATGAACTTACTGTGACTTGTTCTCGAGTAAATTATAAACATACTGCATATGCCATGTAGCGATGTACAGTACTCACTTATAATGAATTAATTAGCACCATTAAGTTGAAAAATCTGTTGCCAAGCACCTAACGTTATGTTCCGGCAGACACACTTGAGAGTCAGTTCCCATTTTTGATTACCTATTCTTACCATTGTGAATCGTTATTCGCGCTAGCATCTAACTTGATTGATTATAGTTATCGACACTTGCCTAGCACGCCATCATTCCATTTACTTGAAATATACAATGGTCAGAACAATTTTATTCAATCATCGAAAGCACTTGAAGAATCCAGGCAGCTTGTACGATGGACATGGATTTTGTAAAACTAATTATTATTATTCCAATAACATTAATTGCGCACAAAATTGGCTTTCAATTTTAATTTACAATTTACAGTAGGTATAGAAAGCTTTAAGAGATTAAATTTTATGTACAATTCATACTTTCATTTTAACTCCTATCTCTTAGCTAATCTGGCAGATTTAAAATTATAAGTAGTACCTTGCTTTTTCTTATTTTTTTTAGTAAATGTAATGAGATGAATTAGATGTACTCTTTATAACGCCTGTTTATGACCATTCGATGCACATAATTTTGAGTAACAAAACATAGTCCAGGGCGTCGCTGATTTGGCGCTCATTACTTTGAGACATTCGATGGTTACTCTCAATAGCCCAGTAATTTCGCTAGCTGCAGTATCCTTCAAATTGGAACACAGTAATGTTTACACACTACTGCAAAATCTGGCACAGCAGTGGTAGCTATGCGCACATCAATTTTAAAGAGTGTTTATATATAAAAAAAGAACTTTGTAAATTACAATATCTGTGGTAATATTAACATATTCTCGGATCGTGTGTGGGGAAGTTAGTAATATCCTTGCCTTTTTACCTTAGAATGTAAACCTTAACCTATACTATATAAGCGTAGCTTTACCTTACTCCAGTCACCTGAAGCAGCCTTGTACACAGGAAGTTTTAATTGTGGGTAGTTTAATTAAACCGGTTATTACCGGTTACTGCTCTTGGTGCAAAATAACTACTATTAAATCTGCGGTTCTTCGAAACGGGACACGGACCTTTGTCCTGGACGGAAACATACTTTTTTTTTGTTTCTGCAGCTGAGAGATATAATTTGTGTGCTTAAAAAATAATTATTGTAAATTTTATAGTTTATATTAAAATAATTGAGGAAGCATTGAAATATGAGCAACGGAACGTGGTCGTACAGGAGATTTATCTTATTGTCTATATCTTATTATATATATCTTATCGTATTGTATTTGTTTTATAAAGGATCATTAAAACGTAGAATTTTAAAAATAATAATTATATAACCCATAGAGGATATTCTCCATGTATGCATTTGCAAAGCGTTTTGATTCCACATTTTTTATTCGCACATCGAGGTTGTGGAACTCTGCCCTCTGCCTTCTCTGAATCTGTGTTCCCCGTTAGCAATATGAGTGTCTTCAAATCTAGAGTAAACAGCTTTCTTCTAAGTAAGCACGCTCCATCTTAGACTGTACTACTGCTTAACATCAGGCATGGTGTGGTCAAACGCGAACCTAGTTAGAATTAAAAAAAGTAGGTATATAATATTTGAACAGCCACAGGACGTCCACTGCTGGACATAGGCCTCCTCCTGGGGGGGTTTTGCCAATACTCGCCACGCTTGGCAGGCGGGTTGGCGAGCGCAGTTAGGTGTGATTGTTCAAGGAAGACGCTGCTGCCCATCTTCCGGATTACATCCTTTAGCCGACTCTTACGGCAACCACGGGTAGAAAGGGTGGGGTTACTATTATTACGCCGGCACCACCACGGCACAATTTTTATTTAGTAAACTTAAATACATATGATTCTTTTCCTGAGGATAAAACATATCGGTGTAACGTGTCGCTGTTTGTTTCGCCTTTAAAATTTCAATGTTTTTCTTTTTACTAATGTTTGTTTTCCTTACCAACACATTCTCCTTCAAATGCTTAATCTGTTCGAATAAATAATTTTCTTCATGTCATGTCACTTTAATCGAGTTTTTATTCGAGTTAAAACGGTTGAGTCGTCTTATTTAAGGAAGTAATCGAGTTGAAGGCGATTTAACGACAATATTATGCAGGACAATGACCCAATTCGGTATAAATGAGTCATTCCATTGTAAACTAGGATCAGAGTTGAACGGAACTGTGTCAAATCGGACGTATTTGTTCGAGTTATAATAGAAAAAAGTAGATTGTAAATGCATGTGATTATATAAGTAGAAGATGTGTCAAAAGATTAAAGTAACGAAATGTTTATGTATTTAAATTTCTAAAACCTAAAACATCTTAATTACTAATCAATATTACTATCTTAACACTTATTATCAGTTTTCGCATATTGAACCTAAACTTGTTTGCTAATAGAGATGAGAAATGTATGCAGAAGTCTTTGTATTATGAAGTAAAATGTTTCAAATGTGTGTATGTGTTGTAGCGATGATAGTTCAATGGTTAGGTTCGGCTCACAACGCCGAATGGTGTGGGTTCAAACCCAACAATGAGTTTGAGCTGTCAGTGAAGGAAAACATCGTGAGGAAACCATAGCATGGTGGTATGGTATTTTCTAGTACTCCTCTGGCTAGCTACTACCTTCAAATTGAAAATCTGCCGCCAATCACTTAACACTTAAAATCAGGTGAGCTGTGGTCAAACACCTAGCTTGTCAAATATTTAAAAAAAAAAAAATATGTCAATGTCAAATGTTTGTGTTGTGTTTTATTAATTGTTGGATTGAGTTAAAATGAGAAGCTCTTTTTTTTTTTAATTTTAATTATTATATATATTAAGGAACTTTTGTGACATCCACATGGCAGTCCCGTCGTATTTTCTAGAAAGTTTTTTTACAAGTAAAAATTAATAAAATTATTACTTACAAAAAATTACACACACAACACATACTTATACACACTCACTCATACACACGTTCACTCCACTGCATACACACTAAAAAGTCAAGATAGGTCACTTGAAGCGACTCACATAAATGAAAAGCTCCCTGGCTGCTTCAGAACAAGGTTCGTTTATGTGTTCGTGTAAAGATTTAGTGTTGAAATACTAAATTGAGAATGAGGTTCAATCGCTCAGAGACTACGTACATTGTCAAAGATCTAACTTTCAAAAAAATATCCGTACAGAAGAATGACATCCGGTTTGCGTAAGCATCCACGAGCCTGATCATCTGAGCTCATTGTGCTATAGAAAGTTGCTTATCGCCACTCAATAACTACAGAGTATTTTGTAATCAGGAGCATTGTATAGAATTTTTTCCGTTTAGTTGGGTGACTACATTTTTGAGTATCAGATAAGGATGAAAGGATAAAGTTTCTTTTGTCGTTGTTCACTGGTGCTTTTGAGATTTTAATGCACGATTTGATATTAATTTTTCTTTTAAATTATGAAAAGATAACTACGTGTAGTATATAGATGGAGTGATCTTGATGGCCAAACTAGCGATTTTGTAGCGATGATAGCTCAGTGGTTAGCGCGGTCGGTTCGCATGCCGAAAGGCGTGGGTTCAAACCCCAGCAGTGAGCTTGAGCTGCCGGTAAAGGAAAACATCGTGAGGAAACCATAGCATGGTGGTAGAGTACTTTCTAGTACTCGGCTGGCTAGCTACCACCCTCAAAGTTGAAAAATCTGCCGCCAAGCATCTAACGGTGTGTTCCGGCAGCCTCACTTGAGAGCCAGTACAATTTCAGGCTAGGCGTGCTTACCATCTAGGTTATAGTTAGGTTAGGTCATGCTAGGGTTTACCATCTTCGACCACACCGTCACTTAACATCAAGTGAGCTGTGGTTAAACACCTAGACTTTCAACAATTAAAAAAAAATATGTGAGGAACAGCGTCATAAGTTGCGATGTGTAAAATGTAGTGATACAGATAGAGAAAAGGATGCTTAGATATCCTAGGGTTTTATTTTTTATAAGTGATCGGCTAGATCTTTCGCTACAGGTCACGTTGATGTTAAGTGACGATGTGGATGAAGATGGCCAGCACCTCCAGCCTGGAATGAAACAAGTTTTCGTATGGGGACGATTATAATCAAATTGAAAATATTGAAAAGAAATGCCAAGTCAAAAAAGTACTTGCAACCGTCGAGCATGTATGATAACGTTAATTAAAGTACAATAAACGGAAGATGTGTGCCAAGATCAAAGCAAGTGGCAAGATAAAGTCTCTGGCCACTCAAACGGGACAGAGGCGTGATTGTGTGTGTGTGTGTGTGTATGTAAACAGTATACGTACTATCCACGGAACAGCGTTGAAGCCCTCGCACTTAACCCTACTTTTTTCTTATCTCAACTACCAAGGTTAGAGCCGTGCCCACTTAAAGCTTACCAAGTTGTGGCGGCGAATAACTTAGCTCTAACATAGTGCTACCAACTAAATTTACAAAGTAAAAAAACTTGTACTGAATCTTAGGGGCTTTACTTAAAAAGCATTATTGAAAGTTAATCTTTGCTTAAAGCAGACTTGATTTTCACGTGTGAAATTTTCTATTGGCAAGAAGTGGACAGACCATTTTAAGCATTGGTTAACTTTAAACAACGCTTATAAGTTAGACTCTTACGCAGCATCACATGTTCTAGTTCCATTCCAGGTTAGGTGTGTATAACATCATCGATCACTGCATCACTTAACATTGGGTAACCACATTGACCACATGGGGTTGACCACAGGTCAAACACCTAACCTGTCAACCATTAAAAGCTCTTAATCTGCATAATTTCAGTAAGAAACTTTACTTAAATCAATGTCAGCGTTTCGATTCAATTTTTGTTTTATATGCACGGCGAGAATGTGCCTTATTCTGCGTTTCCCGAAATGTACAATATTGGGTGTCTTTAAATCCTATTTTATTTACATCCTGATTAAGCTGGGTCCTTCTTGGTAAGCGTCATCCATCCTAGACCGCATCGTACCTTTAAATCAGACAGAATGTGGTTAAACGCGAATCTGCCTCACTATAATATTCAAAAAGTTTGTTAGTTCTTCAAAACGCGGTGAAATGGCTGGACGGATTTAGATGATATTTGAATAGAGATAGCCTTATAGATGAATGACAACATAGGCTACTTTTATCTCCGAAAACGCGGTTAAAATCACGAGACGCAGCATGTTCGTCTTCTTTCGGATACATTTCGGAGAGTGTGAACTGCATAATTTGGTTCCACCTGCCCCTTTTTGTTACCGGACAGCTTGGCAGACACGGCTAAAGCGCCATCCTTACATGGTGGATATTCCCCACGTACGGACTAAACGCTTCGATTCCACATTCTTAATACGTACAGCGAGGATGTGGAACTCTCTGCCGGCGTCTGTTTTTCCTGTTAAGTACTACTTGCGTGTTTTTAAATCCAGAGTAAACAGGTTTTTTTTCTAGGTAAGCGTGCTTCATCGTAGACTGCATCCTGCTTTACATCAGGCAGGGCGTGGTCAAACGCAAGCCCGTTTATTCTTTTTTTTTTAAGTTAAGTTTTTTTTTATAAACCGGTTTGACAATTGATCTTTTTTATTTGACCATGCACAATCGCGTGCGTGGTTGCAAATCGAATTAGGTCACTTTTTAGCATACTACCTTGATATATTGTGCTTCTTATAAAATTACTGATGCGAGTGCATCGAAGCGTTGGAACACCAGTTTTTCGCTTCCCAGCTCCATTATAACTATCTAAGTACGTAATACCAACCGACTAAGAATTTTATAACCCACAACATAAGAAGCATTTCAGCATGGCAACGCCGTAACCGGTGTCGATTGCTTTTCACGCTGTACGGAATAAGTTGGAATATGATTTTCATCCCAGGGAAAACAGGTGGTGTATTGCTTCAGCGAGATTTCAGAATAAAATACTGCTGGGAAATGCTGATATTGGAAATTTAAAAGCTTTCTGTTTTTTTTTAACGAATATGGCACCGAATTAAAATTTTGTCATTTTGATTTTACTAATGTCATCTAAACTTCACATACTCGTATATCTTGAAATGTATGTGCCGAAAACTCTACAATGTAATTTATTACTCTTAGTAACAAAACGGGTATCTGTCTTTTGTGATAGTAAGCGCCACATGACATGTATAATTCACATTTCTGCTATCACCTACCGCCCATTCTTCTGAGGTAGGTATATTAATTGTTATAATATGTTTGGCACACCTTTAGTTTTAAACTAAAGGCCATTTCAACATTGCTGGGTAATTATTTATTATACGATTTATTTATCACATGAAACAGATCTACTACATAAAATTAGTCACTAACAGGTCTGATGAAAAGCGATGACGGTGCTGCAGAGGATAGAGCATGTTGATCTAGAAAACAAGCTATTCTGTCTTACACACACAGTGTTCACAGGAAACAAAGAACCGACAATTCCGTTCATTAAGCCGTAAGAATTAAAAAAAGTAGTCGAAACGTTGCTTACTAACTTTGGAAAAGTCCACTAGGAACGGGTGGTAGTGTGATTTCCTTTTGCTGATAAACAAGTATTAAATTAAGTGTAAAAAAAAAATGGGCAGTCATGGGAACTGCCGGCAGAAGTTATAGTTGGTTTGACCACAGCTCACCTGATATTAAGTGACGGTGGTAAACACACCTAGTTTGGAATGGAACTGGCTCTCAAGTTGTCTCAAGTCAATATTCATCATCATCATCTCAACTGTCAGACGTCTACTGATGGACTAAGAAATAATGAATTAAATAAGTCAATATTAGCATGTCACTATACAGCTAGACAGCATAGTACAAGAAATCATCCTACCATCATGCTATGGTTAACTTACGATGTTTTCCTTTTCTTCTTATTAAGACCAACGGTGACCCATAAGTTTTGCCCCTACCAAAAATCGCTCAACGCGGCTAGATAAGTTCTCACTTCAAAAGTTTGTCAAACAGAAAATAAATAGAAAACAGTTAAAACAACCTATGATTCTGTAACTTTAACATCGAGAATGAAAATAGCTGGAAGGAGTCCATGCATAATTAACGATGAAAACAATGGAAAAAATGTAAATTACCATCCGCCAGACTATGACCATCGATCCGTGTAGAAAATAAGGGGTTGGAGTATATAAATCATGGGAAGGGAATGAGGTCATTGATGGAATAATTAAAATTGTTCAACAAGTCGCTTGTAAAACGAATGGATATGATGATCAATCCAAATTAGTATGGGGTGAAGTCTGAAAAATATTTATATATTTATATAAAGATAATTGATTGATTTAAGCGTTACTATGTGGAATTTCACCTTAAGGTATTCTGGAGTTATATATTTAGTGTATTTTCACTAAATATATTTTTAGATTACGCTTTAAAAAAAATTGTAAATTGTCACAGGTCATTAATAATATTAGTTTCAGGTTAAATTAAATTAACGTTCTTGTTCTAACTAAAGCGACTTTTAGGATGTAGTCTAGCAAGTCCAAGCAGTAGTCTGTAAACTTACAAAACTTAAAATTACTGTGTTCTGATTTCAAGGGTACTGAAATTACAGGGCTGTTGAGACTAACCAGCAAAAGTCACAAAGTAATAAGCGCCGAAGCAGTAATGCTGCCCTGCCCTGTTACCTCGTTTGCTTAAGTTTTTTTTTTTTTTTTAACTCTGACGGGCTATGTGTTTGACCACAACTAACCTGATGTTAAGTGACGGTGTGGTCGAAGATGGTAAAGCACACCTAGCCTGGAATGGAACTGGCTCTCAAGTGGGGCTGCCGGAACACACCGTTAGATGCTTGGCGGCAGATTTTCAACTTGAGGGTGGTAGCTAGCCAGCCGAGTACTAGAAAGTACCCTACCACCACGCTATGATTTCCTCACGATGTTTTCCTTCACCGGCAGCTCAAGCTCATTGTTGGGGTTTGAACCCACGCCCTTCGGCATGCGAACCGACCGCGCTAACTACTGAGCTATCATCGCTACAAAAGTTAAGTTCTGCTTCGAGACCTGAAGTATGTTCGATTTCCACTCAGGACTAACATTTGTGTGACTAGCATAGATGTTTATGTTGTGTCTGGGTGTATGTATTGTAATTATGTATGTACAACAGAAAAAAAAAGTAAGTATTCTATCAGCTGTCTCGTTCTCATAGTACAAGCTTTGCTTAGTTTGGGGCTAGATGGCGCTATGTGAAAATGTCCTCCAATATTTAATTATTTTAGTTAATACTATGGACTTTGTTATGCTACTCAAAGTTCTATGTATCGCTGCAATGGTCATGGAAAAGCGCTATCTCTTACCATCAGGAGAGCGTCTTCTACGTCTCATTACTTTTAAATAGAAAAAGTGTAAACACACTAAACATGTATAACTCCAGAATACGAAGAACTAATTAAAGAGAGATTGGGGAAATCATTCTGTTACTTATATCAGGAGAGAAATTTGAAACTGTATTAATTTAAACATGGAAAATAAAACATATTTGATACGTGTAACATAGCACTCAACGATAATGTAGCTTTCTATTTATAACACAATTAACATTATCGAATCGGCGATACGCGAGATTACTCCGAATAAAATACACCACAAACTTTGTTTTTAAAATGTTCACGTTTTTATTATTATTTGTAATGGTAATCATGAAATATATAAATTGGTAATCGTTTCAATTCAATTGGGATATGAAATTTCTACGTGCCTGAAATGTAACGATATAAAATCAAGATAACAGCGATACCTGAGATTACTTCGCACATAATACACCACAAACTTTCTTTTAAAAATGTTTACGTTTTTATTATTATTTTTAATGGTAATCATGAAATATATAAATTGGTAATCGTTTCAATTCAATTGCGATGTTAAATTCCTACGTGGCTGAAATGTAAAGATACAAAATCAAGATAACTAAGTGTAAACGAAGAGAAGGAAGTTCCGAAAAGCCTTTTTGCTAAAGGCTGCTGAGAGCTTTCATTAAATTACAAACTTTTCCTTATTCGGAGAAAAGTCAATTGTTTCATAATGAAATTGGGTCAGCAACTGTATTTTACCGGTTATTTCTTCGGTACGTCCTTGCGATCTGACATTTCTCAAGCGTTCAATGTATCGAGAGTTCGTAGAGATGTCCTTTTTTAACTGATTTCAAAAAAGGAGGAGGTTCTCAATTCGACTATGTGTTCCTTTTGTATGTATGTCACGCGATCATTCCGCCAATTATGAATCGATTTTGATGATTCTTTTTTGTTTGGTAGATCATACTTCAGAGGTGGTCCCATATAAATTTTATCGATATTGATTTAGTGCTTTTTGAGAGAATCAATATAAAACAAAGTATATACCCAGATAATGTTTTGGTTTGTAGTTCCCTTCAGCAAAATTCCCAGGACAACGTTTTGTGGTATAAGCAAATCTTTGTTGTGTGTGGGTGTTTTGAGTGTATTATAGGTATGTAATAACAAACAAAAAGTATTTAAATATTCTATCACTTATCTGACTTCCATCGTACAAGCTTTGCTTAGTTTGGGGTCAGATGGCGCTATGGTAAAACGTTCTACGACATTTATTTATAATAAAATTAATTGCTGACAAATTGTTGAAATGACCTAAGTTTTGATATTAGGTAATTCTAACCATGACCTATATTAGTTTTTTTTATAAGAGGCGCTTGAATCTAGTTTTCTATAGCCTACGTCCTACATTTTGAGATGATCTTAATAACTTCTCTCTATCTTAATTGGAACTAGTAAATTCTCTAAAGAAGACATAGTAGGCAAGTAAATACTGTTACGTAATATGATAGGGTTGTCAGGTATTAGGTTTTTGTTAAGACTGTTCGGTTATTCAGGTCAGTGTTGTCTTCTTGTTCTGAATTATATCTGAGTCGTAGGCATCTCGTGGCTTAAATATGTGCGGGCCAGGACTTTTTTTTTAATGGCTGACAGGCTAGTTGACACCTGATGTTAAGTGACGGTGTGGTCGAAGATGGTAAAGCACACCTAGCTCGGAATGGAACTGGCTCTCAAGTGAGGCTGCCGGAACACACCGTTAGATGCTTGGCGGAAGATTTTCAACGTGAGTGTGGTAGCTAGCCAGCCGAGTACTAGAAAGTACCCTACCACCACGCTATGGTTTCCTTACGATGTTTTCCTTCACCGGCAGCTCAAGCTCATTGTTGGGGTTTGAACCCACGCCCTTCGGCATGCGAACCGACCGCGCTAACCACTGAGCTATCATTGCTACTTGTCTTTGATCTGTCACAAATATGAAAATTTTACCTTTACCAAATGTATTTGGATCCTTTCCATCTTAAGGATGCCTGGAAGAGATCGCTATTGGTGATAAGCTCGACAGTTGTAACACCTGTTAATTAAGATTATTTTCTTTTTCTTCTGTATTGTATTATTTTTTGTGTGTACAATAAAGAGTCAATCAATATGTATATACATATGTGTATTTTATTTTTATAGAATCCAAATAAATGGATGTAATATTTAATATAGATATAACATAATTAAATAATAGATTTTAAATAATATATTTTTCATATATTCTTGAAAAAATTAAAAGTCCTTTAAAAAAAATTTCTTTTGTTTCTGCGGCCCTCTCTATTTAGTAATTTGTATTGATTCGGAATCGTTATTTGACAGCCCTGGTCTATAACATATCATTTAGAAGTTATGAGGGTACAGATGATACACCTTTTGCTTCAACCTAGTCGGTTGAAAATAAGGAACCATTGCCTTAACCCAAGAAATCGTTTCACCAAGCAACATCAAGAATTTATTGGTATATGATCTGGCAACCCTGAACGTAACTCTGGTCTGGCATCATTAAACCGCCCAGTTTCCTTTAATGTAAAGTTTAATAACGTGACTACAGTTCAGAGGATGAAAGTAAATGGGTTATGGTGTTAAGGGATTATGAAGGCCCATCTAATGAGCGGTAAAGCCTTGAGAAAATTTGACGTACGAATCCGTAGTGTGATTGTTCAGGGAAGGAGACCATTTGCTGTACCAAGGGAAACAAACATCACCACTGCACCAGCGGAAAAATACATGTTATCGTAGGCAGTTATAAAAACTCCGACTTTTGTCTATCGGTTAAACTAACTACGGCAAGACAAATACTTCCGTGCACGTTCACTGCCACATGATCATCAAACTTGTCCAAACAACAGCTGGTTAAAAGATAGCTATGTTTCAACAGAGGAGATAAACTAACGTTGTTGGCGTCGCCAGATGACGGTCCCTAGATAAGCCACGAAACGTGCACTTGCAACCGTGCGTGCGCCTTGAACGAGCACTCCGTCACTATTGAGTTGCTATCAATGTTTACGATATGAATCACGATGCGCAGCAAATTAACGGAAGTCATAATCATTTCCGGTTATCTTGAGTCGTTTTCCTGCTAAAAAGGATTTATTTATCGAGAGTTTATTTGTCGGAATAGCAATAATCGTAAATCGATGAGTACGGCTTTTGTACTTTGTGGCTAATGGATTCCTTTTGAGGAATACGGTAGTTAATTGACAAGGTTTGTTGTGTTTTTTTTTTTTCTTTATTTGAAGGGCAAGTATAAAATAAATCAATTAGTTAAATTAAATCCATCTACGGTTGAAACTATAGTCAAAATTATTTTTTTATTGCTTTAGCAATAGTAAGTGCTTTATTACGAACTAGTGACTCGCCCTGTCTTCACACGAGTGGATTTTTTTGCTACTTGAATATAAATCATAGTTTGACAAAAGTGTATTACGATACTTTTTTTTTTAAAATAAAAATTAAGTTTACGTTTCACCGCCATTTCACTTGAAGTTAAGTTTGTTGAGTGTTTTTAAATGATAGTGTAAGTTGTTTGAAAATCCGTTGCGTGGTTTAGAAGCAGTAAGCGAACATACAGACTGACGCGGACATCGCCTTTGTTTTACACTACTTAGAGATTTATCCTGTGTGTAAAAGTTAAATATAAAGCACGAGTGAAGGTAGCGGGAACAATAATATAAGTATAAAAATCGTAAATCTGTTTATGCTATAAATTATGTAAGTACACCTTAATCGTGTATAGTAGATTTGTTAAATTGTACATTTATTTAATTGTGTATCAGCATTTGTATTCCTTGCGTGTAAAATTACTATTAGAAGCTTGGTTTCTGACATCCTTAAGACTCAATGTACGGACGTTTCATGTTTTTGCTACAGTCAATCAACAGTGTAATACTGTGTGAGATAAGGTTTCAATTAGCGGAGCAAAAACAAGTCGGTTACGCAAGTTCGTGCGTGTCAACTACGAATTTTGAAGTTTTTCTTACATTACTTTAAAAATAAAAACCTAATACAGCAAGAGCCCGCGACGGCCAGACCTCCGTTCGTTTATTCGTTATATTATAAAACCTGAAAAAAGGAATCATCTTTTAATAGTTCCTTAAATATCATATTACATAAAAATCAGCTTTTATTATAACAAAAGTACAATTAAAATGTATAGCTTAAGGGTGTCTGAAGAAGGTTAGAATCGTACCAAGGATCTGGCAATAGAGGACGTGATTTCTAATATTATTCCGAATAAATTATTTAAAAACTGAGCTTTATGATCATCATCAGCCATACGACGTCCACTGCTGAACATAGGCCTCCTCCTGGGGGGGGGGGGTTTTGCCAATACTCGCCACGCTTGGCAGGCGGGTTGGCGAGCGCAGTTAGGTGTGATTGTTCAAGGAAGACGCTGCTTCCGGATTACATCCCTTAGCCGACTCTTACGGCAACCACGGGTAGAGAGGGTGGGGTGCCGTGGTGGTGCCGGCGTAAGAACGCCGGCACCACCACGGCAATACTATAACGAAATTGAGGTGTAATTTTATACACCTATACTAACTGTTATCTGCTAAAGTCACCACTGGGTAAGTTTCATAGTAGGGCATCGTTCTTACCTTGTCAACGTGACAAAACTTTCAGCCTTTATAAAATAACGAAGGTCTGGCCGTCTCGGGCTCTTGGACTATAAACCCAATTCGGTCTTACGAAAATTTTAAAAGACTTGTTTAATACTATTACATTTACATGTTTTTTTAACAATGTAATTTCTTAGCGGGCCACGAAAAAACAATTTAGGTGACATTTATAATATACAATCTGGGTGTCTTCAAGTCGCGAGTGAATCAGTATCTTCTAGGCAAGCGTGCTCCATCGTAGATCACATCTTCACTTAACATCAGATGTAATGGCGATCAAACGCAAGCCTATTTCATCATTAAAAAATATTCAAAATTTTATTTTAACAGATAAAATCACAAGTTGGAGAATATCTACAAATTTTTTGTCAGTAATGCTAAAGCCGTCACATTTTGTCAAGTTCCATAAGTAGGTTACACAAACAGTAAAGTAAATAGATACGCGAATATTTGTACTAACCGATATCTGAACACAGCCGGGCCGAGATAACAGTCTGCGATAAAATTTTATTGCATTTCATGACACGCTCACGTCGGTAACGTCTGCAATAAATATTGCCTCTGCAGAGTTTGGCATTAGATGAACTTGTGATGATGCAAGAACATAAGAGGAAAGTTGAATCTATTAAAATATATTTTATTGCCGGTATCTGACTAATCGTTTACGCGTCCATATTTGTTTTGTTATTCATGATTTTTCCGTACCAACTTTTATATTAAAGGTTGATATGCTAATGTGTTTAACCTTATCTCATCTGATGTTAAGTGATGGTGTGGTCGAAGATGGTAAACACCTGGCCTGGAATGGAACTGGCTCTCAAGTGAGGCTGCCGGAACACGCCGTTAGATGCTAGGCGGCAGATTTTCAACTTGAATGGTAGCTAGCCAGCCGAGTACTAGAGATGTACCCTACCACCACGCAATGGTTTCCTCACGATATTTTCGTTCACCGGTAGCTCAAGCTCATTATTGGGGTTTGAACCCACGCCCTTCAGCGTGTAAACCGACCACCACAAAATACATCAGTGATTGATTAGAAATATAAATTATATACCATTTTCAGTTAATTCAAACACGCCATTGTTGAAGAATCTGTCATCTAAATCAGGTTGAGGATCCACTAAATTTTAGTTATGGCTCTTCAAATCGCTCCTATAGGACCGATAACAAGTTTTACGGCTGTGACTGTTCTTCTATTTTATTGATTAGTCTTGCAGATTACCTTCAACTTTGTAAAATATGAGTTTGTACCCTTAAAAATAAAACGTACGTATATGTAGTTAAGTTAAAAATCTGTCGCTAAGCACCTAAGTGTGTTCCAACAGCCTCACTTAAGATCCAGTTCCATTTCAGACGGCCTGTTGGCTCATTGGTAGTATATCTGCTTTAAGAGCTGTAGGGTGTGGGTTCGATTCTCAACCAGAACAAACATTTTGTGGTATAAACAAATGTGTGTTCTGTATGTATTATAAGTATTTATTTACAAAAAAAAGTATTTAAGTTTCAAATTAATACTATCAGTTATCTGACTTCCATAGTACACAAGCTTTGCTTAGTTTGGGCTCAGATGGCGCTGTGTGTAATGTCCTAAAATATTTATTTCGATCTAGGTGTGTTTACCATCTTCGACCACAACGTCACTTAACATCAGATGCTCTATGGTCAAACATCTAACCTTGCAACCGTATAAAAAAATAGATTCATATTACTAACTAAACATACAAAACATTTGCACTAAAAACAAAAACAAAATAATGGTTTTGTGGTTAATTTATAAACGTTAGACGTGGGAGCGAAAG
This sequence comes from Biston stratarius, assembly GCA_950106695.1. NCBI lineage: Eukaryota > Metazoa > Arthropoda > Insecta > Lepidoptera > Geometridae > Biston > Biston stratarius. The sequence goes on from OX467108.1 coordinate 4,899,304, forward strand.
AAATGCCAACGAACTATCTCTATCATCTATTAAAAGACGTCGGTCCGGCAAGAACAACCATAAATTAATTGCTCGAAAGACTATCGAAAACAGAATGGTAGGCATGAATGAGTTTCCCGAGGTGTGTGTGGCGTTCCCATACATTGACGGAGGGGACTCTCCTTGTCATAACCACCTTGCCACCCCCGTGGCTGGTGGTATCCATTATGGACTTTCCCTGGGATAAAAAAGGGATGGGAACAGGGGTAGTGAAGGTTAGCGTTGTAATGAGACGATCCGTACGCTCTTCTGATGGTAAGAGATAACGCATCTTTTGATTATTGCAGCGATACAGACAAGCAAAACTTTGAGTAGCAAAACAAAGTCCAGGGCAGCGTTCCTTTGACGCTCGCAACTTTGACACATTCAATGGTTAATCTCAACAGCCCAGTAATTTCGCTAGCTGCAGTGCCCTTCTAACCGGAACATAATAATGTTTACACACTACTGCTTAATGGCTGGATATCTGGCACTGTAGTGGTACCTACCAAGACGACCTCCTGCTAAAGATCTACCACCAAGTAAAAGGGTTTCCGACCCTGCAATGTGATTCATATGTATTTTTGCACAATGCTTATATACCCGTGACTTCCTCCGCGTGGAATTTAACAAAGAATGTCACCACCACCACCAGAAGTTGTCTAGTCATAAGTGGAATAGTCATTACTGTTGTGTATTTGATACATTTTTTTTAGTTCCACAGGGACCTAACACTTTCCTGATATAAAAAGTATCCTATATGTAAACTATAATATATTTATGTCAAATTTCGTCCAAATCCGTTCAGCCGTTTTTGCATGATTCAGTAACAAACGTTCTAACATACAAACTTTCACATTTAGAATATTAAGTAGCAATTTGCTTTATCTTATATCCTCAAAATAGAAAAAGCACACCGCTCTTCATTGAATATCCCTTCTGTTATCCCTTTGTAATCCTAGCAACCATTTAATTATACGCCTGAAACTCCCTAATCCGTCTAACTAGGCCAGCTCGCGTGACTTGTCACGAGCGGGCGAGAGAAGGAGGAACTGTTATCTGAACTGGAAAGTCGGAATTGCCGTAGTGACTAAGACTATCTTCCTAACATATTAAATGCGTATTTTTGTTTGTCTTTTCATTATTTTCTTTTAGTCACAAAAGATCGGCTTTTTCTGAAGGGTAATCATTGTAGACGTTATTTTATTTTTGGTAGATGTACTGTTTACGAAGGATTGACCACGCAATGTATTAGACGAAGATATTTTCTTAGTTAAAGAAAGATTTCTCAAGAGACAAGGCCAGGGGTCGGCAACCTGCGGCCCGCGAGCCGCATTCGGCTCTTTTAATGTAAAGTATCGGCTCTCCAGTCCGGGAAATTGATCCATGAGTATGTACCATGCCTATGCCTATTGCAATTATTTCTTTTTTCTAGCTACTATGCTTTAGTTTCTTACATCTTAGTAGTTTGTACGAAGAAGTAAGAAACTCGTCGCTATTCTTCAAATATTTTACTTTAGTTAGTTTTGTGCTAAAAACATTCGTGTGTATATTCTATAATATTGGAACGAAAATCTTTAATAACGTTTTGGCTATTTTGTCTTAAAAGATTGCCGACCCCTGGACTAGGCCAAGCAAGGTTCGCTGAAGCGAAAATGTCAGTGTGTCACATTACCCATTGTATCGAATAGATCCAATAAGGTTACATGTAGATGAGACTAATGTATTAATAAGTGTACCTAAGCATCAAAAGTAAAGACACGTCGGTGCGTATATTAAAATTGTTTGGACTGTATTGCTATGGGAAAGGATTCATTACCACCCACGTATCAGCCAACAACTCTCTTTAACTTATGCAAAAACAATGCGAGAATGTTCGATTATTTCGTACAAGCCTTGTTGGTATTGTCTTTTTGTTTGCTTGAGTACCTACTTGGTGTAAACGAGTCTTACATTTCACTGATCCTATGAATCATTAGGTACACCCACATTTGCAATAATTCACCGGCCTCGTTTCTTGGCACAATCAATTCGTCATTACTGTGTTGCCAGATTCTAAGTTTAACGCTTCTGACGATGTTATTGTCCAATCTTTAAGTAACAAGTTTGTTTTGTCATTCCTTCCCATTGTCACTTCTGAGTAAATTTTGCTGTACATGATCTTTCACGATACAGTTTGAACAATATTTTTAATCAACGCAACTAGTGACTGGGCTGGCATACGGGATTATCTCCACGTGCTCCGATAGCTTAATCGGACAAACAATTAAAAAAAAAATGCAAATTTTAAAACACACTGGCATCCCCGCACCATTATAAAAGTAATAGCGTGCGAACAAAAAACGACACCCACACCGGCCGAATTTGGCGCGAAAGAAAACAATGGGCTTGTCCTGTAACGGCATCATACAATGGCGGGAAACTAAATATGTGTCAAGCGAGCTTTACGTACACACATATCATTGTCATCTGAGGCACTCTCGATTCGGGCAGACTATTGATGAATACGCGCGCTCTTCACTGCTGTTTCAAAATTCTATTCACTGTATACAAAAGCTGAAAGCGCGACAGGCTACTGAAGTGAAACTAGTGATGTAGAAAGTGAGAGTGATGAATGTATGACATTAGGGCTTTTATACTTGTCTAGTGATATTATGCATACTTGTATAGTGATGTTGTGCAACTATCAGCTCTTTGTAAGTCGATTTCATGTCTAGACCTTACGTGACGGCTGGTGGTAAGACGTCTGCTTTATCAATAGTGTTAGCCCATTTAGTAGAACATTTGCTTCTAGGGTTGGGTTCGATTCCCATCAGGATTAGCATTTATGTGACTATAAATGTTTGTTCTGTGTCTGGGTGTATATGTATAATAAGTATGTATTTACAATAATATAATCAATTTTTTTAAACCCACGACCCCTTCAGCGCCCCCTAGTGAGTTGTCACCGTAACACCTATCTAAGAATATGCACCAATCAAACCCGAACCCATCACTGAAAACTGCATCAAAATCGGACTAGTATTGGAGAAAAATGGCAATATGGATTTGCACAAACATCCTCTCACTCCAAACGCATATACCGTCTCCGTTCCGTCGTGGGTAAAAAAGTAAAAAAAAAAACATAGGTATGTTTCCCTTTTTTTATTCGGGTAAATGAGCTCTATTTTCTTCAAACTTTAATTATACAGGCCGATCACGAAAGCTGTCTTCCTCAGAAGTCTTTCGACTTGTAAAACCAATCATTCGAAGTCCGGAGCTGGCCACTTGATTGAATTTAACCGTCCATATTTTCGCTGTTAAAAACATCATAACTTCCCCGAGGAATATGAAAGGAAAGCGAAGCGTATTTAATTATTTTGTAATTTGAGAGAGCCGACGAATAAAAATGTCCGTAAAACGACGAATTACTTACCAATCATAAAATCAAGGACGCTCGGATGAAAGGGAGGCTTTTGAAAGAATTATTAGAAGCACGAAACAATTTTAAGGAATTTCCTTTCTTTACAAAAAATATAATACTTCTACACGACTCAAAAAAAGGAGTGTAATGATTTGAGGGTTCATGAATGTGTGTATGTTTGTATGCGAGTTTCTTTATTACATCATAACTTTCAATTGCCTGAACAGATTTGGATGTATCGGATATCGTTAGAGTCCTTACTAATGTAGGGAACTAACACTCGGTAATATGTGTTCCGGTTTGTTGTAAATTGCTATTAATATAAAACGGAACGTAAACTAGATGTTGTATATAAGCCAGATGCGTAAATCGGGACGTTAGTAAAACTAAAAAGTTACTTGACCGTCCAAACGACATGGAACCGGAATGTTTATTTAAGTAAAATAAGTAAATTCATCTACATCCCAAAACCACTAATAAATAGGAGTAAACTTCTTTAGGTACTGCAGCTAGCGAAGTTATAGAGCTGTTTTTGTTTTATTTATGCGGGATTACTCACGTTTAATTTTATCGGAAACTCCGACTATAGTTTCGGCCACATCCGGTGGCCTTCATCATGGGGACAAAGCTGAGACAACGCGCGCGCGGCCTCGTCTTGCTTCGTACTACAAAAAACGAAAACCACAAAAACCATGAAAAAAAAAATGTGTAAAATATGTCAAAACCACGTCAGTTTCCATAATAATATAGAGCTGTTGAGACTAACCAATTAACTAATCGAAAGTCTCAAAGTAATGAGCGTCAAAGCAGCGATGCTCTGGCCTTTGTTTTGCTACTCAAAGTTCTACGTACCGCTGCAATTGTCATAGATAGACGTTATCCTTTACGATCAGGAGAGCGTCACGTTAGTATCATTACCTTTACCTACATTAAAAAATACATTCCAAGCGATACTGGCTATATCTTATGTTTTATATTTCGATATTGCGGCATTACGGCTACTTCTTCAAACGTGAAAGATTTTTTAAATTAAAGTACTAATTTCTTTTTGCTAAAAATTATATGGTACGACTAGATGCGATCCGCGGTTATACTTACCTGCTACATGTCTTCGGGATAAAACGTAGCTATTCATCTTCATTCTCATCACACACACACACACACATCATCAGCCATAGGTCGTCCACTGCTGGACATAGGCCTCCTCCTGGGGGGTTTTGCCAATACTGGCCACACTTGGCAGGCGGGTTGGCGAGCGCAGTTAGGTGCGATTGTTCAAGGAAGACGCTGCTGCCCATCTTCCGGATTACATCCCTTAGCCGACTCTTACGGCAACCACGAGTAGATTGGGTGGGGTACTATTCTTACGCCGGCACCACCACGGCCATTCCCATACCTACCAAATATACATAAAAAAAATATAGAAATCGGTCGAGCCGCTTCGGAGGAGTGCGACCACAAACACCAACACCGCGACACGAGTTTTTTATATGTATAGATTTAAATTGGCCACGTTTATATTAAAATTTAAATATATATAATATAGAAGATCTTTTTAGAACGTGTTCTCCAATTTCAACTCGATTTAAGTTCAAAACATGCAATCTTCGATAAAAACTGTATAATTTAGCATAATTACAGACTGGCATTCGAGTCTGAGGAGGTACAGGACGACCGGCCGTTTAATACCAAACTTCTAAGAAGACTTGTGGCCAGGTAACGGTACGAAAAGCGGTCCTTGCTCCGCGTGTTAAGATTTAACACCAAGTTGCGTGATGTGTATATTTATTTAGAATTTTTGACACGATTATACACATTTGTATGCTGTAAGTTGTGGAGATAAAGCAATCTCGAGCGCGGATGGTGAAATTACAAGAAGGGGGCCATCCACCAATTACGTTACACGAATGACGAATCCATGGTGTGATATCACATATTTTACAGTTTTACATCAGGAAATTATTAAATTAAAACAGCAGTTCTGAAATCAGGTTTATTTTCAATTTCAATTATTTTTAAATAAATCAAATAAACTAACCAACAACACAATTTAAACGTTATGTTTATACAGATAGAGTAGAAAATATATTGATGTTCGTAATAATGAAAATTCGTCTTTTAATCTATACTGAAGAAAGTAATAAGTAAGAAATATTGTTTCCGCGTTTTTGACTAATTAAGCTAAAATAGGGGATGATTTAAATTTTTTTCTTGATGTACTTACTTATGGTACAAACCCAGTGGAGCGGGCGGGTAACAGCAAGTGCTTATGTACCTATATTAGTTTTTGAAATGTGACGTCACACAATTTAGGACCCGTCCCACCCCTTGTCACATTTCGTCTACCCCTCATCCCCCTTATCGTGTCACTTAATTTATGGATGGCCCTTAATTCGGTGTCTTTGTCATTTTGAGTCATTGAGGACTTCTCTGATATTCTCGACGTGCTTTTTGCCGTTATTTCTAAGTCAAGACACGTAGAGCATTTCTAATTATTGAAACAGTCATGTTGGCGATGAAATACTTACTAAAGAAAATAATGTAAAAGACATAGTCTACTACCAGAGACCAACTAATCAACTACTAATAGATGTTTGTAGGTATGTAAATATCTGCTCGTTTTTATAACTGAATTCCATTCTAGTGTTTAAAAAGATCGTTACGATTCAATGTAACAGATTTATTACCAGAGTTCTAATAGAAGAAAAAACAGATCAGATGCGCAAGAGTACGGAACAATGCGAATATTCGTCGGGGGTCAACGATCGGGCGCCTAAAATGGCGCTGACAAACAAATTGATATAAATCGATTGATATACGATTTTCGTTTATAAAAATAACTCCGATTGAGAGCCAACCAAACTTTTTAGCCGTCCAATCTTCTGTTTTATAGGTTGTTAACCCAGTCCGATCGTTTAAAAAATGTCGACGGCCTCCTATTTGTCAAGTTTTGTTTTACTAACAAAACTTGCTCGAGTTTAAATGATTTATATGAAACTTGTTAATTTTTACTGAAGCATTTGTAATATTTCTTTTACGTTGCCGCTTTCGTGTGCCGATAGACATCAGCATAATGTATTCATTAACATGGTTAATAGCATACATTAATTTGTGACTGCTCTACTTCCTAGCGAAACTTGTAAAAGTGGCTAAAAAAAAAAAAACTCGTTTTAGACTATTTGTATCGTGTATTTTAAATGTTTACCATTAGCCAGATACGAGTTCGTTGGTTGTTAAATTTCGACTTTGACATTGGTTGTGGAGCGTGCGAAAATAGTGCAAACGCCTGATGAGCATTTTAGCGCTTCACGACTCATTTCGAGGTCGTACAAGAAACTGGTAGATTCGTTGCACGAAGGTCAAGAATTAAGCGTGCCGTGTGACGGCCATGACCATTGAACTCGGCTAAACCATACTGTAACCATGAAAGGAATTGAATGTGTCTAGTAGATAACTTAACTCTTTATTCGAGCTCTCTGTTTCTTTTGTAAGTCTATGGTATCGAAGTGACAGAGATAGTAATTATATCGATTGTTCAGGATTCTGGTCTTAGGTCACTTAAATTTCACGTCCTTTGTGCAATTTTGAAACGAAACAGCACGATCCTAAAACATATTTCTGTCAAGATCATGTTGTTCTCGAGTTTCTATTGTCGCCTCTCAAATGCTTTGATCTTTCACTATACCAGTGAGCATTCGCTCATCTACCAGAAACGGCTAAATAATGAAACTAATGATGTAGGAAGAGAAGCTGTACGTTTTGTGACGGAAATGTGACGGTAGCTCCCTCACTGAATTGTACAGATACTTTGGTATTGTAGACGTGAATGAGTGTATCATGTATAAGTGAGTCACAAACAACGGCGTTTCGAGGTGCGAAAGGGAAACCCATAAAGCACTAATTTGCATAAGCATACGACATTAGCGGCTCTTTGTTTTAGATTTCAAACAAATCACATCGGCAAACTTACCGTTCTGTTTGACATTCAAGAGTTTGCACCTGCTAAAATCTTTGTTGACACAAGGTTTTTGTCGGTTATTTACGATATTTGGCGCGAAAAAGAAATATTACACATTTATGAATAAAAGAAGGTACGTTATAATTACTGTAGTAATGTTTTTCGTATTGGTGACTAACGATTTTTCTCAATCGGTCATCGCCATTACTGATGTCCTGAGAATAATTTTAAAACAAAACTCATTGAACTCATTAGTGAGTCAGAATGTGTCACACTATTAGATATTGTATGGAAGTTTTTTTTTATGGCTGACAGGCTATGTGTTTGACCACAGCTCATCTGATGTTAAGTGACGGTGTGGTCGAAGATGGTAAAGCACACCTAGCCTAGTTGTCGATTATAATTGAGGATCTTTATTTGTATATTCATTGTATATTTTTTGGTGTTGTATTTTGTAAAAAATATTTAAATTAATAATAAAAACTTAGAAGATTGGCAAACAAGTATAAGCGTGAACAGATTGTCCTATAACGCGTTTGACAGCGACGTTATTTATGTATGCTTACAATGACATTTACTTTTTTTAGATTAAGATTTGCATGCCGAAAGGCAGATTATGGTGTTCTAGACCTGTACTCCTTCCAACTGTACTTATACCCATTTTAAGCAAATAAAGAATATGAATATGAATATTTTTTGTAATAACTGGCATTACTAGATACGAAATATTATTACATTGCTGTTATATGTATATAGACCCTTTTTTATGTAAAAGTAATAAGACGAACGATACGTTCTCCTGATGGCAAGAGACACTTGCCCATGGTCATTGCATCAATACACAGAACTTTGAGTACCAATACAAAGTTCGGGGCATCGCTGATTTGGCGCTCATTACTTTGTGACTTTCGATGGTTAGCCTCAACAGCCCAGTAAATTTGCTACCCTTCATACTGGGACACACTACTGCTTGGCGGCAGAATATCTGGTACTGCCGTGGTACCTACCTAGACGATCCCCTGCGAAGGAAATCTACCATCAAGTAAAACCTACCTAGTACCCGAAGTCCTTTACAGCAATAATTTGACAAGATTAACAGGGACGGTTGGCAAAAGAGGAAGGAGGCTTAAGAAGCTTTGTATGCTTGTGATGACTGAATTAAGATCAATAATTTACTCACGGTAATATGGACCTGACCAATTTCTTATACATATGCCAAACAATGTCGTGGTTGATATGACATATACATGCATGTTAGGTGTACAAGCCCATGAATTTTTCTCGCAGAGATCGTTATTGCTAAATCTGTTATGCCTATCATGATTAAATTTTCATGTTTCATTGTTCTGTCTGAAGTTCTTTTTCTGTTTTAGGGTTCCGTACCTCAAACGGAAAAACGGAACCCTAATAGAATCATCTTGTTGTCCGTCTGTCAAGACCTTCTATCTCGGGAACGCGTAGAGGTATAGATTTGAAATTAAAACCATATACGCAGATATGTAGTCCCTTGCAGCTGTGAAAAAAAAAACAAACTTCTCAGTTACCTATCGTAAAATAGTTTAAGCCGTTTATGTCGCAAAAACCGCAATTGTTGACTGCATGGGAATCAGAACTTATAGGAACCCGTCGACCTAGAACTATGAAATTTGGCAAGAAGCATTGTCTTATACTATATTATAGAGGAAAAAAATCTGAAACCGTATGTTTTTAATTTAATGACAAAAAAATTGTGTCTTTATTTTTGTTTGTACGGAGCCCTCGGTGAGTAAGTCTTGACTCGCACTTGTCCGTGTTTTTTTTCTGTAAACACCAGGTTTTGCACTATAATTTCCCGAGCACCTGATGTGACTTTGACGCAACAGTCTTAGTAAAATAATCGTAAAATAATCGCACGTGTGTATGCAACACACGTGCCAACTTTTTCGTAATTACAGGAAATACGGTAATCAAATAATTCATGTCACATTTTTGTTTACAGACAAAAGAATATGAAATATGAACGTAGAATTGCTTTGTCGGGAACAATGCACAAAGTGCAGACACATTAAGGATGTATTTTTAGACATTTTCCATGCGGGAGTCATTTATTGCGTGCGCAATGTCCTTACATTTTATGGTAATGAAAAGAACTGTTGTATATTTTTTGAGACTTTATTAGATTTTAAAAGTGACTAGTGTAAAATTATTTTCTTCTAGAAATATATTGTAAATCACAACATAATTAAAAATGCACTGCAAATCTACTTCGTCTTCATCGGACACTCTTGGCAGAGTGGTCGTGGTTGTAGATGGACAGGGTTGCGTTCGTCGTCACCGCTGGTTCCCAAGGTTGCTGCACGACGTGCGGTGTCTTTCCACTTGTGACGATTTTTTGAAAATCTACTGCCAGGCACCTAACGGGGTGTTCCGCCAACCTCACTTGATAGTCAGCTCCCATTATAGGCTGGTTGTGTTTACCATCTTTGACCACAATCTCACTTAACGTCAGGTGAGCGATAAAAATTTTTAATGATGTGCCCGTTTTTGTTTTACTTATGCGGGATTACTCACTTTTAATTATGTCGCATACTCCGACTCTAGTTTCAGCCACATCCGGATGGCCTTCTTCAAGGAGACAAAGCAGAAGAAAAACAAAATGTCAAAACCACGTCAGTTTCCATAGTAGTGTCCAAGTCGGATCGTGCTGAAATCTAGTTATCTAGTTATTTCAGACGTCTAACTGTCTCGGTAACAGATATACCGTTATTGACAAGGTTTGATGTTATTTATAGGAGCACTCGAAAAGCTTTTAGTCAATGAAAACAACACGTTGGTCACTTTTAGATCGGAGACCGATAACGTTCACTCGAATGGGAAAATCTTCCAAAAGTGTTGGAGAATCTAAGCTAAAAAAAAACTATATTAGCAATATTAAATTAGCAAAAACAACTGTAGAAAAATATACTTATGCTCTTATATTAACGTTAGATTGCTGTTCACGTTGTGTAGTGTTTTAGATGAGAGTAAATACGCCTTTGAATAGGGATTGGGTCTCAAATAAAGGAGAACAATTTACTTGGTGGTAGCTAGGTAGGTACCACCGCAGTACCAGATATTCTACCGCCAAGTAGTAGTTTATAAACATTACTGTGTTCTGGTTGGAAGGGTACTGCAGCTAGCGAAATTACAGGGCTGTTGAGACTAATCATAGAAAGTCATAAAGTAATGAGCGCCAAAGCAACGATGCCTTGGACTCTGTTTTGGTATTCAAAGTTCTGTTTATCGCTGGTCATGGATATGCGTTATCTCTTACCATCAGGAATGAGTTTCGTTCATCCCATTATACATTACAACATTAAAATAAAAATATATAGAAAACCTGGCCTAAAATGTCTGTTTTTTATGTTTATCTGTATATTTAGGTAGAATACTTTTTTTTACTTCACTACATTCTACCTCTATCAATATGAAGTCGACAGCAGTCAACTTCTTTTATTAAAAGGGCTTGCGTTTGACCTCCATCTCGCCTGATGTTAAGCGAAGATACGGTCTACGATATTGTACACTTGCCTAAAAGAGTCCGATTCAAGTCACCCATATTGTATCTATCAGGCAACATTTCCCTCCATTGTCCCTCTCGGACAGCACATTCAACTGTTAGCAGTTCTAATAATGAAAATAAAATTCTAATTTCCTCATCTTAACATTCACATATAAGTTATTCCGCACTTTTTTCTGTATGTATTTATATTTCCTAACCAAATAGCAACGCGTTTGGCGCATGGGAAACTAATAAATTGAAATCGCAGAAGGTTATCGGGCGCGTCATGCCATAAATGCATTTATTTATTTATGTAGATGCGAATTTATCATCGCCTTGCGTCATTGGTTCGTTTACTATCAGTATTGATCGTTCCTCGTATAACCTCAGCCTTATGAAATAACTACTTAATGCCTGCGGCCTCACATATCTTCTTTTACCCTCTTTAGGTGAACTCTCAGGATCTATGCAACACTTTGGGGGACCAAAGGGGATTTAAAAAAAATGCACTCTTCGTCATATAAAGAACTTGAGCAACTAATTGGTGTGTAGTGTGTATGTACAGTAAAATTTCTCTCCAATGCAAAAATCAATTAGGCATGGGTAGGTATTTGATAATGGTATATAGGTAAAAACTTTACTGTACACACCAGAAATAAAAATGTACAAAATAACATTACTAGCTAGTGCCACAAGAGGCAACGCAGGAAAAAGCGATCTCTTCCAGGCAACCAGGAATGAAAAACAAATTATAGGTTAACAAACACGAGATGTTGTAACACTTTTTTAATGATAAAAATTAATATTATTATGATGCAACGGAATTAGAGAAGATTTTTATAAATGGCATTAATTTTTCAAGAGAGATGCATTGTTTTCCTGTGGCACATGCTTATTTTAGATATCTTTGTTTATAACTAGCTAAACCAACAAATGCAAGGCCTTGCCAACGCAATATCCGCTAATGTAAACAGGCTAGCTTCAGTGTTGCTAATCGTTTAATAGATTGCTGCATTTGAACGTTACCATTTCGGTCAAGGACATTTTTAGAAGGGTGTCCATCAGGATCTAAGGGACGCTGGCTGTCCTACCTTTAACATATGAGATGTTTCGGATACATATAGTAAATATTGAAGGATGTTGATCTACCTTTTAGTGTGAGGTTTTATGAGAGTCGTCTCTGGAATCGCGAAAAAAGAAACAGCTGTTCCATTAATTTTCTAGAAGGTCAATGTGGTCTATGGTGAACTGTTAGGAACTATGAAACTACTTGGGGGCTCTTTCGGTTTTCAAAAAAAACTAAATTGCTCCCTACGTCATAATAAAAAATTTAAAAAGTAAATATCTTATCAACGATTTTCATGAAATATAGTATGCAGGGGGTTTCGGGGGCGATACATCGATCTAGCTAGGTTTCATTTTTAGAAAACGTCATTTTATCCGTGTTTTTACCCGAGCAAAGCACGGTCATCCAGGTACTATACATAAATCTAGCTAATTTAGCATCACACTAACACCAAAATGCAAGTTAGTGTATGTTTCTAGGTGTAAACGGCCGTATTTTATCTCTTAATTTATTATATTGTATTGTATTGTTCAATTGTATTGATCGAACCTGGATACGGTTAGCACAGGACCGGGATGAGTGGCGTACAAGAAAAAAGGCCTATGCTCAGCAGTGAGCGATTACGGACTGATGATGATTGTATTGTATTGTCTATATTACTGTTACTTGTTCCCTGGGTGGCTGATTTTGTGCAACCTGTAATGCTCACCCATGGAATTGCACTTTTGTATAAATAAATGAGAATATAAAAAAAAATTGTTAACAAACAAAATTTTAGTAAACATTAGCATATAATATTGGTGTTATTTCTGTGGAAGTTGAGTCAGCAATGACATCCTGCTTACATGATTATTAGATGTGCAAGCTAACAGCAAACATTTCAACACAACATCATCATAGAAACCCCGGAACGAGCTAACGGTTAATATCGGATCTAAGTATAGAGCTCGTAAGGAAGCAATGATTGACAGACAGACACCCAGATTTCTAGTCGACGATAATGATCTACGCGGGAGCGTGGACAGATGTTCAATCTACGATATTGTTTTTATAGCGTTCTTGCTTGTTATATCTGAGGAAATCCAATGTCAACGTCAAAGAGGAATGGAATAGGCTCATGTCATGCAAGACGTATAAGGGAGTTTGTCTATCTTTTAGACATTGTATTTTTTAAAGCAATATAGTTTAATTTTAAGAGAATTGAGAGAACGAAACGTTTTCCCGACGGTAATAGAAATAGTCTGTCCATGACCATTGAGGTGGTACCTTGAAATTACAGTAGCGAAATAAAGTCCAGGGCATCGCTAGTTTGGCGCTCATTACTTTGACACATCTGTTGTGCGATTTATATGCGCTAATTATTTTATTGATTGACACTTGAAATAAGAAAAGTGTATATTTTATCTATGGTAAAAAAAGTACATATGTATTTTATCAGTTATATGGTTGCTACAAGCTTTGCTTAGTTTGAGGCTAGATAGCGTTGTGAGAAAAGTACTACGATAATTTATTTATTATGGTGAAAAATTATATTAAAGTAGAAACGTTTTAAAATAAATTTATGTAACTTATTGTGTAATGTTAAAAAAATCGATCGTATTAAATAATAATTTTTATTTTGTTTCAGGTAAGGATTCGAGTACATGATACCGCATATATAATTAATATACAACTACATTCAATGTATAATTGCATATATATAATATAAAGCAAAATATAAATTCAAGCAAGCAACGGATCGTTGTTTTTTCCAGGGGTATAGTAGTAATTAATTTGTGAGATAGTGACAATAATTTATTATTTCGAAAAATAAAATTTCGTTTACTCGAGTAAACACACGGAGTGGCTAATGGCGTGCTCATAGTCTACGCATGTCTATGTAGTAGTATGAGCTAATTAGTATGGACTGTCTGGTTGCCAATCTGTGGATTTGGGTTCAAATCCCACGCTCCTCTATCTCGTCGTAAGAAATATGCGTATTGCTGTTAAATTGAAACGACGAAGGGCAACTTCGTATGGAAACTGGTATGTCTCACTGTTTTTAGGGTTCCGTACCTCAAAAGGAAAAAAACGGAACCCTTATAGGATCACTTTGTTGTCCGTCATTCAAGAACTTCTATCTCGAAGACGCGTGGAGCTATAGAGTTGAAATTAAAATCACATACATAGATCTGTAGCTGTAAAAAAACCAAACCTCTCAGGACATTCACAAGGGAATCAAAACCTATTGGATACTTTCTGTTAACCTAGTACTATGAAGTTTGGGAAGAAGCATTGTCTTATAGTACACATAAAGGAAAGATTCCGAAATGTAATCACAAAAAAATAGGGTCTTTATACAATGAGAACACGAATTTATTATACCTATTAGTCTATACGGAACCCTCGGTGGGCGAGTCTGACTCGCACTTGGCCGTGTTATTTTTATTATAAGAAAATAAAACGACTGATCCGGAATAGTCCTTACAGATTTAGTACTGCAATCGCACCTCTGGTATTTTAATATGTGCGATTTAAAACTAGTATTCCACACTTTCTTACCATAACAGGCTTTATAGGAAGCCGGTGCCTATAGAACTGATTGCAATTTGTATAACTGCAATTTAAATTCAATCTTGAAACTATGTGAAACCATTGAACTTGAACTGCCCTATATACGGATCTATGAATAAAATTCGCTTTACATGGTAATCTAGATTTTGTTGGGGCTTAGGTTTTCCTTATCTCACTTATTCAATACTATATTTAATAGTTAGCTTTGTAACGATAGCTAAGTGGTTAGTGCAGTCAGTTCTAAGCCTAATAATGAACTTGAGCTGCCGGTGAAGGAAAACATCGTGAGGAAACCATAGCATGGTGGAACTTTATAATACTCTGCTGGCTAGCTACCATCTTCAAGTTGAAAATCTGCCGCAAAGAAATTAACGGAGAGTTGCGGCAGCCTCACTTGAGAGCCAGTTCCATTCCAAGCTAGGTGTAACTTAACATCTTTGACTGCACAGTCACTTAACATCAAGTGAGCTGTAGTCAAACACCTAGCTTGTCAAACATTGAAAAAAAAGCTGTAAGTAGTGATAAGTATTTTAGAATTGAGAAAAATAATTAGTTTATACATCACACTAATATTGTAAAGGCGATATTTTATGAGTGTGTCTGTATCTTTGTTGCTTCTTCACGCGCAAACGGCTAGATCAATTTTGTTGAAATTTAGCATGGAGTTAGTTGACACTCTGGATTACCACATATAGGCTACTTTTTATCCCGATATAATGTAACGGGTAACACCGCGGGGCGCAGCTATTCTGATATATCTATATATAGATATATATAATATATATATCTATATATATTATATATAGATATATATATTATATATATATATATATATATATAGTAAATACGTCGACAGTTCTAAGATAAACTTGACACATAGATAAACTATTCCAAATGATAAGTACAATCAAAGTTTAGTTTTGTGGTCAATTAACGATCAACCTACTTACAAATCGAGAATTAACACACTTTAACTTGAGCTAAATACAAATCTAATCTTAACGACAACCTCAATCACCCCAGTCAAAATGCTTGACGGCTCTCGGTCTAGTTCTACACATTTGTTGACATAATAATCAGCTGAGGTATGGGGTCGGCAACCGAACTACTTAAGTTCTTATCGCACGCTAGGCAACAATTTGAGCTAAATAAATGTACTTAAATCATTAGCGATTGTGGTAAATTTATTTAGCGGTGATATTTTATTGTATTTTCCAGTGTGTGTTACCAGTGATGACTTATGGCGCTGAAACGTGGTCTCTGACTATATGCCTTCTTAGTAAGCTTAGAGTAGCACAACGAGCTATGGAGAGGGCTATTCGGAGTTTTCCTACGAGATCGAATCAGAAATGAGGAGATCCGTAGACGAACTAAAGTAGCCGACATACATAGCCCAGCGGATTAGCAACCTGAAGTGGCAGGGGGCAGGGCACATAGCACGCAGAACTGATGGCCGATGGGGCTGCAAAGTTCTGGAGTGAAGACCACGGAACGGCAAGCGCAGCGTAAGACGTCCACCCACCCACAAGGTGGACAGACGACCTAATAGAGACCGCAGGAACGCGCTGGATGCGACCCACTTCCAACCGGTCTTTATGGAAATCAATGGGGGAGGCCTATGTCCAGCAGTGGACGTCATACGGCTGATGATGATGACTTTTTGCAGTAAAAAAAAAAACATCGCAATTGACAATTGACATTTAATCATATTTTATATTTGACTTTATCATTATATTGACATATGTTATGATTTTGATAGTTTTAAATATGAATGGAATAATGACCTGTAACTTTGGTGTTATAAATAAAAGAATTGTATTTGTATTTATTTATAGCGATGATAGCTCAGTGGTTAGCGTGGTCGGTTTGCATGCCGTAGGGCGTGGGTTCAAACCCCAACAATGAGCTTGAGCTGTCGGTGAAGGAAAACATCGTGAGGAAACCATAGCGTGGTGGTAGAGTACTTTCTAGTACTCGGCTGGCTAGCTACCACCCTCAAGTTGAAAATCTGCCGCCAAGCATCTAACGGTGTGTTCCGGCAGCCTCACTTGAGAGCCAGTTCCATTCCAGACTAGGTGTGCTTTACCATCTTCGACCACACCGTCACTTAAAATCAGGTGAGTTGTGGTCAAACACCAAGCCTGTCAGCCATATAAAAAAATAAAATAAAAAAAGTATCTTACTTAGCAAGTCTCAAATATTAGTTTCCTGTGTCAGTATAATAATGATAGTCATAATATGAATTTATTGTTTCGCACGGGTAACGGCGCTGATCAAATTTATTTATTCACTATCTACAGATAACAACTCTATTACTTTGGTACACTGAGTTCTCGAGGTACAAGATTACATTATCATTTTAGTCCACTGCATAATGTAGGCAAATAACTACTCGTAAATGACATTATCTTAACTCTTAGGTCAGTAACCGACACACATTCGGTATTTGATGTTAGTATACAAGTTGATCAGTTAGTTGCAACGTATTGAAATGGGCTCCATTGACCTATTGAGCTATGACAGATGAACTGCACAATTGATTCTCTTATCCGTCCTACAGTGCATTCGGAATTTATGATTGCGAACAAGTTGTTTCTCTGATTGAATATAAATATCTGTAAGATTTTTAATGTTGCAGTTTCGTGTCTTTAAAATGAGACAAACTTAACTTAGCTTAGTCTTAACTTAGCTTCTCAGTCTTCATTTGTTTTTGATTTTTAATATTTTCTTTAAGGTATTTTCTTTGTTTAACTTTCTGCTTCTTTGTTATTTTTTCCTCTAAATTTAACTCGAAGAATATCTCCTACTTAATATAAATGCGAATGTGAGTTTGTTTGTTTGTTACGCCTTCACGCGTAGACTACTCAACGGATCTGGGTGAAATTTTGCATGTAGGTACGTTAGGCCTTGGAATAAGACATAGGATACTTTTCATCATCGTTATCATCATTATCCATAACCACGCGGGTAAAACCACGAGGCGCAGCTAGTCTTAATATAAAACAGATACCATCTTTGATCACACCGTCACTCAACATCACATCAGTTGTAAACCAACAACAACTTAGATAATATTTTTATGGCAACTCCCATTCATAATGATGATTATTATTTGTGATAAGGCTACAGGAACCCTGAACACGAGAGTTCCACGTTGAGGATGTCAATGTTTCGTAACTGTTTTTTCGGTGATTTGTGAATAGATCCAGGCCAGTAATAGCGGAAACCAAACTTGTCGCACAGCAACAATTGTTTGTGATCCGTGTATTTCCTGCCTGGGAAATCTGATATGTAAATATACCGTTAATGTTTGTACGGTTTTTTTTTCTTTTGTTGGTCTGTGTCATTGTGTGAACCTTTCGCAAAAAAGAACATCTATAAGTATATCACGTGGCTGTATATACAAATTAGCATACAACTGACTAAAACGTTTGAGTCTTTGAATATATAGAATATCATCTTTGAGCACATGATATAGGTACAATAAAAATACTTAGACCAATTACTGGGATAAAGAATGCTGTGCATAACGATCGTAATAATGATAATTATTTTATCTCAATTTGTATTGAGCTTCAGCTGCTGGTGAAGGAAAACATCTTGAGGAAACCATAGTATAGTGGTAGGGTACTTTCTAGCACTCGACTGGCTAGGTACTACCTTCAAGTTGAAAATCTATCGCCAAGCACCTAACGGTGTGTTCCGGCAGCCGCATTTCCATTCCACGCTAGGTCTGCTTACTATTTTTGACCACATCGTCACTTAACATCAGGTGAGCTGTGGTCAAATACTTACCCTGTCAACCTTAGAAAAAAGTCTCAACTTTCCTATTCGCCCATTTTACATCTTTTGCTATGACATCTGCTTCGATCGTATGCTAATTAATCTGATACAAGTTCCTCGCGATTCTGATGTCTGACATCATCTACCCATCTTGCAGCAGAACGATCAACGCCACGCTTACCTTTAATCTATCTAAATATCTATAAAAGAAGAAACTGACAGACTGATTCATTGACTGATCGATCAACGCACAGCTGACACAGAAATCGCTGGGTCTAGAAGCACGAAATTTTGCACAAATGTTCCTTAGGTAACCTAAGTGTGCACTAAGAAATTTAAAAAAATCCACCTCTAAGTGTGCAAAATAGGGGTTAAAAATTTATATAAAACGTTATTTCTGGTAGTAGAGTTTTCAAACTCACAGTAAATATTTTTTATTAAAAGTAATAAAAAAAGTTGTTACTAATATTTCAAAACTACCCTTAAAGAGGGGTGCCTGTTTGTATGGGAAACTATTTTTTTAACTTATCCGATTCCAAACTCTCTGTACTATTAAATTCTCTTTCAAAAACAATAATTATAAACAAAACAGGTATATTCTACGATGTCTGATGTCGACCACTATGTGGATGAAGTGTAGTAATATGCACGCCGAAAGGTAGTCTGTGGTGTACTTTGCTAATTTTTTATTTTTACATCTGTATCATACCCATGGCGCAAATAAATGAATTATTATTAAACCTATTAATATTCGTAAAATACTTTATATCCCATCTTGTAAAGTCATAAAGCTACGCAATGTTATGAAATCAATTATAAGCTTTCCTAGTATAAGTAATAGGTATGATTTCAAAGTAGCTAGTAGTAAATCCAAAACTTTCATTAACTTGGCATTTAAACCTTCCCGATTTGGAATAAAGCCTACATTTGTGCTCGTTACGATTTATTTATATGAAAGTCAAAGTCTAGAAAGAAATAAAACACAGTCTCGATTCGATCTTTATGGAAATATATCGCGCGACTTTTTTATTTACAGAGAGACCTTCGACTTTTTGGAGTTCAGTTACGTCACTTTTTAGCACGCTACAAGATTCTATTTTTTAAAACGGGCGATTCTACTAAATTGCTGATGTTTTCGATGAATGAACGAGTGGGTGAAAAGCAAAAAGACCATTATGACCGGAAAGGGAATTATGTCTTTATATTTTTGAATGCAGATTTTTTTTAGTGTTATTATTATGTCTCTATTAAGACTCAATAAAAAGTTATATAGGTTGAATACGGAATAACCGGTTTGATCATGTGTTTTTCCTATACATTATCAACATATTTGAAATTATAATTTAAAATATAGAATACCATAGAATTTAAGCTCTACAGTATTGTACAACTCAACAACATTAAAAAATTAGAACCAGCCAATGGGACAGGTTTTTAAAAACTTCTTTGTCGACTATTTAGTTTTTAATTCATCGTCATCAGCCATAGGACGTCCACTGCTGGACATAGGCCTCGTCCTGGGTGGGTTTTGCCATACTCGCAACGCTTGGCAGGCGTGTTGGCGAGCGCAGTTAAGTGTGATTGTTCAAGGAAGACGCTGCTGCCCATCTTCCGGATTACATCCCTTACCCTTATATTTTTTTTTTTTTTAAAGCAGTGGTAATTTCGGGTTTATCCCTTTTTTTTTTCTCAACAAACAAAATTATTAATCGAGCATGTCATAGCACTCGTAACGCAAACGCATTACAAATAAAACATTCCAATCTCTATGAAAGTGAACTATATAATTATATACCAGCTGGTTTCCAAACAAAAGACGTTATTGAGACAGCCGGAAAAGGTAACATTTATGACATAACTAAGCCTAAATTACAAAAATCTCTATGTGTGCACAAAATGAGTTCAATGGAATTCCTTGACTTTTATAGAGCTGGCCTATCGTAAGATCACGGCCGCATGCCAATAGCTCGTCACTACGTGACTCCTCCTTTGTATTAATAGATTTTTTTAATGGTTGACAGCTTAGGTGTTTTGACCACAGCTCATCTGATGTTAAGTAACGTTTTGATCGAAGATGGTAGTACCTAGCCAGTCGAGTACTAGAAAGTACCCTACCGCTATGCTATGGTTTCCTCAAGATGTTTTCCTTCACTGGCAGCGCAAGCTATACAATATATTAAATATTAATATAGGTACAAAGAAAACATTAAATTATATTATTGAATATTAAAAAAACTTGACAATAATCAAAAAACTTATCCGGAACTTTACTTAATATCTAAAACTAAATTTGACATAAACTTACAAGCTTAAGCAAAACACTCATTAAAATAAAAACAAAAACCACAAGTATTCAAATCTTCTTCTCGCTGCAGTAACCACTTGCCGACACGTGTTTGTTAAAGTACGTAGTCCCAAGTAAGCAAAATTTCCATTTGGCATGCGCTCATATATGTATTTGCAAGTAGAGTGTT
Source organism: Biston stratarius (assembly GCA_950106695.1). Lineage (NCBI taxonomy): Eukaryota > Metazoa > Arthropoda > Insecta > Lepidoptera > Geometridae > Biston > Biston stratarius. Next base: position 4,920,079 of record OX467108.1, read on the forward strand.
AGATGTTCGTAATTAATTTGTCATTCACGACCACAAAAATGTACCGTACCATCACTATCACTCAACATTAATGACAGGTATTGACCGTCTATTCCGGTTGACGTCAGCGGGTGTTGGTGAATTACCGCTATATTCAGCGGCTACCGTATTGTACAATTAGCCAGAAAAACTCGACACATCTCGATGTGGGCGTGTAACGGTGTGGACGGATCGGTGGACGGATTCAGGTGATTTAAATAAAAAATATTTTCACGTAAAGCAATCAAATCAAATCAAAATAGCAGTAGAGCATACATACGTAGAAATATATTTGAAATGAAAAAAATAATAACATATTCGGTATACTACTTGTCACGGTATCTATTCTCGACTTGTTTTTCTGTACGAACAAACATTTATATTATGAATTACAATCAAGTCTCAGAGTATGTTTTTAACCTAAAAAAACCCGGCCAAGTGCGAGTCGGACTCGCGCACGAAGGGTTCCGTACCATTATCTATAAAAACGTATTAAAAACACATTCGCTCCCCCATAAATATTAATTTTATTGTTTTTTGTATTTGTTGTTATAGCGGCAACAGAAATACATCATCTGTGAAAATTTCAACTGTCTAACTATCACGATTTATGAAATACAGCCTGGTGACAGACGGACAGACAGACTGACGGACGGACAGCGGAGTCTTAGTAATAGGGTCCTTTGAGTACGGAACCCTAAAAATCTGCTGTAAATTGTTTTGTGTTTCTATAAAATAAATAAAGAAATTGGTAAAATATCATTTGTTTCTTTTGGTGCGTATTGCACATATAAAGATATACCATGTACAACAGAGAGTTCCTTATCATTATTACGGAGACCCGAGTAACAGTGTACAGTGAAACGTCTACTCAATCGTCATTGATATACAAGAGAATAGACGAAACATTTCATCATAGCGAAGAAAGTAAATAATTTTTACATTGCACGAAAGCAACAGCTTAATTCAAAATAATGTACCAAAATTCACCTGCTAAAATTATTGAGATGACCTCATTAGAGACCTCCTTGGGTACGTCTACCTGAAGAGTGACGTCACAGCTGACCTATATACGGTGAGTTACGGTGGGCCAATGCCCGTCGCACATCGTTTCCTACAGTTCAGAGTTCAGGAAACGCACAATCATATACTGCCAACTTCTGCACTGAGCTATTGTGAGAGCTATGCGACCGTAATAAGGTGTAAAAAGAGTTAGATGATGCCGTCATCACCACACTAATGTCCAGTTATAATTTTTAAGTTGAATGCGAGTTAAATTATTTACGGAGCTTTGAATATAAATGTATCACATAAACATAAAAACTTTTAGGAAAAAAATAAGTAAGTAATTGTGTAATCAAAATCTATACATGATTTAGAAACAGACAGAGAAGAAGAAGGAGAACAGACATATGCGGATCGCGGCGATCGCGATTAGTTTATTATTTAAAATTTTATTGATATACATATATTATTTTAAATACTTTTTTTAAGCATACAATAAACACAAAATCTATGATTAGGATGTAGATATATTTATGTTATAGTTTTGCATTCTCCTATATGCATATCATTTTATTCCTCTGTTCCTTTCCATCCTTAGGTTGCCTGGAAGAGATCGCTTTTAGCGATAACGTAGTCTGTTACACATGTTAACTAAGTTTATTTCTTTTGTATTGTAGGTATAAACGACCTTCTGCTAAGAAAATCTACCTTCAAGTCTTGTATGTGGTCTGTCTATAGTATATCATCTCTGATAATACTGTAGGATATACTAAACTATTCCCTATAGTAACTCAACTTTACTAAATACGATTTAGTAAGCAGTGCTGGTGGCGGTTCACACCACGAGAGTATAATGTGACGCTACAATAGGTATCTGGTAGACAAGTTCTATTCAAAAACGTGAATCCTGTCGTAACTCCCGTAGACTGCGTGTGGCCACCACATTGCGTGACGTCACACGCGACCTACATACAACGCGCTGGGTTAACAACCGTCGCGCATCATTACAAACGGTTCACATGATCAGGATACGTAGTTACACGAATGCTGTACAAAGCTGTAGATCCTTGCAGGCGGACGATACTTCAAAGAACGAGTTCCGAGGATTATTTTTGCACCAATCACACTAATATTATAAAGGCGAAAGTTTGTGACTGTGTTTGTACGTTTGTTACTTCTTCACGTTCAAACGGCTGGATCTATTTTGATGAAATTTGGTATGGAGGTAGCCGACACCCTGGATTAATTTATATAAAACAGCGGGTAACACTGCGGGACGCAGCTAGTATTAAAGTTAAAGAACATACCGTCCTGCAATATAGTGTAGTTGTAATATGACTAATTTTGGGTAATTTGTATTATTTTCTGCTTAAGGTTGAAAGTACATTTAATACTTCAAAAAACTGATAGGAAGTGCCGATTTTTAAAACGTATAATTATGTTTACCACCAGGTCTTAATCGCGCACAAAAAACCATGAAATTCGTTTTCTTTCTTGTGTATAGTGTTGTTGCATAGCCGTAACGTCGAGGTAAATAAATTAAACTAATTTCACAGTATTTTGTGCTCGATTAAGACCCGGTGATTAACATAATTCTGTGTTTAAGTCGCGCAGGTTTAAAAATTACATTTCTTAAAACGTAGTGCTTATGTGTATCTCGTTTGGAACCTTTCCTTTTATCGTCGATTCAAGGTTTTGACTTCGGAGTTCGTGTGTGGTCTAGTAATGCGTAGGCGCTTCGGTCATCGATGACTCTTGTTGCAACTATAATGTATTTTGTGACAAGGCTTTCCGATACAAAAATACCTATTTCTTTACTAATGTTTTCTTATCGAAAGTCCTTATTTGATTACCTATTGTATATGCAGTCTCAGGTTTGTTAGTATACGATTTCTTTCGACATGTCGTAGAGGTCGGTATATATTCTAGGACCCGCTGTCTACAATCGAGTACCCGCCTCCATTCGGGATGCACCTTCCATCGCGTGCTCCAGAAGCAAACTAAGATCTTGGCTTCAAGAGACGTTGTTTTAAGACTTTGACGATTATTTTAAAACAAAAGATTTTCAATAATCTTTTAAGTAATTGTTTTTTTAACATATTTTCATTATATGTTATGATTTTGATACTTTTCATATTATTTTAAATATGAATGAATGATATGTAACTTTGGTGTAATCAATAAAATATTTGTACCTATTTGTATAAAATATTTTTTATTCACCTCAAAGTTTATTTTTCACTCAAATTATTATCATTAAAACTTCTTAATCGGCACGTATTCTAAACACATCCTAAAAATGATTTCTCTGGAAATTAATTATCGTTTTCATCCAACGGCAGTTACTTTTTAAAAACAATAAAAAGTTTGTTTAAAAATATATATTAGAATTGTAACTTTCGATGACTCTACATCTGACCCACTTATACGGTAGGGCATTAAACGTCCCAGAGAACCTAAATAGTAAAGTTCCAAGATTGATTGGCTGCCACTGACACTTGACATGTGTTCCAGGGTAGACAGGACTTATATACGCTCCTAGTTTTAATTAACTAGACAACTTGGAGATTGATTACTTTGGGCTAGAAGTTTCTTTTTACCTTATAGTGTTTCTAAGCTTTTAATTGGTCGCGGTGAATACGCTTTAAAACCTTGACACTACGATAGTGCGAGACATGTAAAAATGTCTGTTCAGACTACATTACGCTGTATTATGTCTAGTCTAATGCAATTGTAAAATTTATTTACTGTTTTTCATGGCATAGTGAAGATTAATGTGTTCTTTCTATATTTATAGAATTTCATCTTTTTTATTAATACTAAATATTATATTCAAGAAACAAATTAGTCAGAGTTTATTCCAATAAATGACAGCAATAATATCGCTAAAAGTGATCTCTTCTAGATAACATTAGTATACAGATATTTCATGAAATATATATAATCTTATTTCGTGCTAAATAGCTTACGAACAGGGCAGAAAATATCGCCTGAATATTTTGCAACTACAATAAAAAAAATATCGTAGGACATTACAGACAGCGCTAACTGACTTCAAACTAAGCAAAGCATGTACTATGTTAATCAGATAACTGATAGAATACTTACATACTTTTTTTTTGTAAATACATACTTATTACATATAAATAAAACATCCAGACACAGAACACACATTTGTTTATACCGCAAAATGTTTGTCCTGGGTGGAAATCGAACCCACAGCTCTTAAAGCTGATATGCTACTTACTACCAATGAGCCAATAGGGATGTCAATAATACGTAGTATACTATATGACGGACATTCAAATAAGTCATGAAGCGTTGTTTTATTGCTTAGTCTGAAGACGCCTAAAGTTCGACCTCTCGTCAAGGCCGCTCGAACAGCCGTTGGGTTCGCTCGTAAAACTTGAACAAGACGAGATTACGTAAAAGTAAAATCATTTAAAGTTCTCTTAGACGTCGGTTTCTCTTAAAGGTCATGGGTAAGAGACATCGCTGCACGTGTGAAGTGTGCACCTGACAAGATGTGAAAAGAGAAAGCTTGTTGACTTTACACATACTTGATAAAAAAAATACCTATCGTTGACTATCTAACTGAAAACTGTTAAGTGAAAATCACAAGAGGACAAGAGGTAGTCATCATATTCCAGAAAAATTACGAGTAATGCGTTAATAATTGAAATTCTCTGAATCACTTTTATGTCGCACTTCCTTATTCTATATTCAGCTGAGCTTTGTTACGTTGCTTTGTTGTTGAAGATGGTATCGGCCTTACTTTGAAAGAGGAAATCTTCTAAGATGGAGTTGACAGCGGAAGTGAATCAGGACTTTTATCTCGACCACACATTGTCTGATTTTTATTATTCAACTAAAGCGGTCATGACCGTTTTATTGTTACAATAAAACTGTAGGGAAACCAAGATGGAAATTGTGAGACGACATTTATTTTGCTAAATGAGATTAATGGGCAATTCTTTGGCGATTCTAGCAAGTCGCACCATCCTCGTCTTTAAATTCGAGGCGTATGTCGAGATCAGTCGTCAAATTACGGTGCCTGCGTCATGTTAGGAAGATAATAAAAAAAACTGAATGGACAGGACATATTGCCATAGCAAAAGAATGTAAACGTTGACGGTTTGGTAACCGCCCAGACGAAGCATCAGACGTCATAGGTGGAAGTCGTTTTCAGGATCGACGTGTGTCGACGATACTATGAACGTTTGAGTCGAACACGAAGTGAGGCATTCCGCTCCTCCAAAGACTCTTAAAAGAAGGAAACAGTAACACAGGCTTTTTATCTTACCACAAAGATAGTGCTTCGTTTGCTTCATTACCTCTTGGTATAAAACCCCTAAAACGCTGTGGCCCTAGAGTGTCATTCAAAGGAGATGAGCCTACATACGTTCAGCAGTGCTCATCAACATACTGACTGTTTGGCATAAAGTTCGTCACCATCCCATGTGTAATTGTTTACTTCGATTCAAGGAAGTCCACCCGAATCCTAATTATTATAACCGCAATCAGGCTGTTGCACCTTGTGAATCAGATCACCTTTTTGTTTTGAATCATAACTCCAAGCAAGTACAGAGGAGATCGATGCCCTATCCTTGCGACCTTTAACAGCAACGTGGAGAGTACAGACTCAGTCTGGGAGCATGAAAGGGCGCTATAGTTCGACAAACTGTGATGCAATGTGACCTATAAAATCTGGGCCCTCGAGTTCTCTGATTGAGAGATTGGAGATGACCTGACGACTCTTTTAGATCGTCACCGAGCTGTATTGATTGCCAAGTGTTACACGTACAATGTACTTACGCATATCTAGTTTATTCAACACGACTGAATGCTTGCGATAGGTATACATGGTCCGTCCAAAAAAAAATTGAATTCAATTTGTTTAGAACTAGATTTTTTCGCGAATGGAAGATGCGTGGAATTGCTTGCCCGCGTCTGTCTTTCCGATATAATGACCTTCTTGGTTAATATACACCTTCGATCATATCATCGTTTCCTATCACATGAGATCATGGTTGAATGCCTCCGTCCTTACGCCACAAATAAGCTTCCGTCTTTCACCAGTCTTTGCTGTTCAGGCGTTTCCGCTGACCATCTTGTGACAACGCCATAATTGTTTGACCTTCTGGAGTCCCGATTACCATTTACTCGCATCTCCCGTAGCATAGTACCTATTTTCGTCAAAAACTGATTTTATTTTATTTTTCGTCTTAGTTTTATAACAAAAAAAAAAAAAAAAAACACTTCACACAAAAACTTTTCCATTCGGTTTCTTGTGCCCGTGTTTAAAAAATCTACAACTTCACTTTAATATTTGTCTATTTTCCTTAAACAAGTTCAAACTCTGCTATCCGACAGACGGTACAGGATTCCGATCCCTTGAATCATTTCCGTTTGGTATTCTAGTCGGGTGTTTTAAAAACCTGGGAATCTATTTTCAATGCAAACAAAACAAAGTCTGCGGGTTTTTGCATGGTTTATATTTTTTTATTAGCTTTCTGGCTGGGTTTAAACTAATTTGTTCTCAAACCTGTCTTTAAAGCTTATAAGTAATCAACTTAATGTATTAAGTTCACCAGCATCATTTTTAGCCCTTTTATCGTCGATAGGATTGCCACTGTCATATGTGACTATTTCCGATCGATCAAGTGGATATAAGTTGGCACATGACCGATGCTTAATATTAGTCCTTTTTATTCATGGTTGAAATGCTTTCACTGTAAGCTTTGTGGATAGAATAGCCATGAACTCATCTTGCATAAGTCATTCTCCGATTCGCTGCGCAGACAGAAACTTACCTCACACGTTGAGATAAAAGCCCTTACAAATCTTACATCTTATATTACGGTACAATTTAATCCAGACCCATGAATATCTCATGAATAATATATTCCCTTATTGCAGCTTACCTCGATGCATAATAACTTCGTTTATCGCAATGTTGAGCTTCCATAGACTTGAATATTATTTATTAAAGACAGGGCAACATTACATTCTCAATAGTGTCAATTCAGTGGGTGGTGTACACAATACTAGTATTATAGTCACTCAGCCGCACGCCGATCTATTAAATAGTACACTATATGACGTATTAAGTGTCAATTTTGCATATGGCGCATTTTTACCCGATTACAATAAGAGGGTAATGTTTTTCGAGCGTATATGTATATCTACCATCAAATCTTTGATTTGCTCTACAGCCTAAAAAACTATTTGACGGATTTCAACATTATGAGGTGTTTAGTTTCGTCTCTGTTGTGGCAGTGACATAGGGTAAAATATTTCAATTACAAGTCTGCGGGGAAAAAATAAGAGAATGAATAATAATATAATTTATATCTTGTTCTCTTGTTTCAAGTAACAGAGATACTGGTATCAAAAGTTCATATTGTCTTATCCTTATATTTCAGATCTTTGGACTGAAACTTTAATTTATTCTTTAGCTGATGTTGCTCAATCTATGCATTCACGTGGGCAAGAATAAATCTCACGTATCCAAATATTTGGCCTCCAGACTACTGAACAATTAAATAATTAGTTTGATTTGTTTGCTGATTGCTGCTTGAGCTGTGTAAGCTTTTAGTAATTGCTTTCGAGATTCACGCCATGTTTCATTGAAAAACAATTAAATAACAATAGTATTTGTGAAGGTGCCTAAATTATGTTTTCAACTTATTACGTTATTAGTTGCGGTCCGCGGTTTCACACGCGTTTTTTTTTTTCATGTTGTAATGCTTATAATCTAGAGCATAATTTATTTGCATTCCAAATTTCATTGTACATTTCGCTACAGCGGCAATAAATACCAAACATACATACAGACAAGCTTTCGCATGAGTATTCAAGAGATATATTTTTAGTGTATTTCCGCCTAAAAGTTGTTTTGGTTACAACAGTGATGAATAATTAATTTAAATATTTATCTAACTTGACGACAATTTTTAAATATTTATCCGAAATATTCCTTCTATACATACAAAAATCTCGTGTCACGGTGTTTGTGGACGCTCTTCTTGGAAACGGTTCGATCGATATTTATGAATTTTTTTATACCTATTTGTGAGGTATGATAATAAATATAAATAAATATTGTAGGACACATTACACACAGCGCCATCTGACCCCAAACTAAGCAGAGCTTGTGTGATAGAAGTCAGATAACTGATAGAATACATAAATACTTTTTTTTTGTAAATACATACTTATAATACATACATAACACCCAGACACAGAACAAACATTTGTTTATACCAAACAAACATTTGTCCTTGGCGGGAATCGAACCCACGCCCTACAGCTCAGGCAGACATACTCCCAATGAGCCAACAGGGCTGTCGTATAGTTCGTAAAGTATAATTTTATACCGCTAGGTGATTAGGTACTTTATATCCCGAAAAAAATACGCAGCTATTGATATCTAAAACTAAAATCTAAATAAATTAATAATATATCAGTAAAGTAATCACAAGTTTTTATATCCTCTTCTCGCTGCAGTAACCAGAATCAATTGATTTTATTGGCCAAGTGACGAAACACGTGTCAGCAACTGATTACTGCAGCAAGAAGAGGGTATAAAGCCTTATGGTTATTTTTAATTTACATTTCAGTTAAAGGAATATTTTGGATAAATATTTAAAAAATTTCGTCAAGTTAGATAAATATTTAAATTATATCACTGTTGTAATCAAAACAACTTTTAAGTGAAAATACACTAAAAATATGACTCTTGAATACTCAAAATGAACTTTCGCAACGAAACGCCTGAATCAATCAAAACTTTCGCATATATAATATTTAATAGTGTGAAGTTCACAAGTAATGAGCAAAGAAAACCTAGACTTTTTTAAGTTATTCAAAGTTTCCGATATCGCTGCAATCGTTATATCTTTTAACCATAATAAGTAGGTTTAATTCTTGACAATTACTTGTTACCATAAAAAAAGTTTCCCGCGCGCGTTGATTCTCCCTAATATAATGTATAACATCATCTAAGAAGACGTTATCAGTCATCGGCTATCAGAAAGTTGTCGGAGAAATGTTTCCGAGTCATTAGTGCGTCGTCATAATTGTCGTTACCATAATTGGACGGTCAACGCTCTCGCCGCATATTGTGTGGTATTTATTGTACTCTTAGCGGGACAGTCGACGACGCAAATGTCTCCGTGAGAATTGAACGCATTGTGTGAGTTTTACCCATCGCGTTGTTGTTAACTATAATTTGAACGAATAAGAGTAGTACTAAATATTGACTCTAGATGGCGTTGCGCACTAATGTTATAAATGCAAAAGTTTGTAACTATTTGACGGATTTTTTATAGGTGCCAGGCCTAGGTGTTTGACAACCTGAGCAGCTCACCTGATGTTGACGGTGTGCTCGAAGATAGTAAGCAGACCTCGTTTGGAATGGAACTGGCTCTCAATTAAGTCTGCCGGAACTTCAATTTTAGGGTTTTAGTTAGCCAGTCGAGTACTAAAAAGTACTCTACCACCACGCTATGGTTTCCTTACGACGTCTTCCTTCACCGGCAGCTCAAGCTCATTGTTGGGGTTTGGTTAGCTACCACCCTCAAGTTGAAAGTCTATCGCCAAGCATCTAAAGGTCTGTTCCGGCAGCCTCACTTGAGAGCCCGTTCCATCCTAGATTAAGTGTGAGTACCATCTTCGACCTAACCATCACTTAGCATCAGATGAGTTGTGGTCAAACACCTAGATTGAACCTTAAAAAAATAATCATAACTGCAGTTGGAATATGACTTGTGTTCGCGCGTGTACGACATACGCGGTAAACGTACGGCGCACACAAGTGACCCGATAGTTTACATTGCGCCCACGCACATTACCGTAACTGTTGTTGTTGTTTTTGTAGTCACTTTGTGATGGATCTGTGTCAACAGTGATGTTGAATCATTGTTGTCGCAAAAAGTTTGCAAACTGTACTATGTTGCTGATACAGCAAAATTAATTTGGTGATGATTCAGTTGCGTGTCTAATTGAGTCCACGTGTATGTGCATGTCGTCTCAATGTAGAATGTTTGATTTATTTTTTGCAGCCACGACACGATAATACAAAATAAATTTAGTAATTTTTTTTTTTCGATTATAAAGTACGTCACGTATGAAACAATATAACGCAGATTTTATCGAGATCTTCTCTAGATAAAGGTTGGCATTGCCTAAAAACTTCGCGCTGATAACGCTTCGGGTATGTGTAGGGGTCTTATTCCCTACAAATAGTTCACACGTAACGCGGCCGCGTTTGCAGACCGCGACTCAATTTGGATCGAATTCGCTCTCGAGTTGTATTCTCTCTGTTAACGTAAAATGTAAAAACGCGATGATGTAAATTTGTTACGCACTGACAAAATAAACCTTTTTGTTTATAGTTAATAGGTAGGGTTAATGTTTGACAATAGCTTATCTGATGGTAAGTGACAGTATGGTAGACGTGGTTAACAAACTTAGCCTGGAATGAAACTGACTTAAGTAAAGCTGCCGGCTGTTCGCCGACAGATTTTCAACCTCATAAAAGTATGACGTTATAAACGTTATATGCATTAACAAGAAATCGTATATTCTCACGTGATCACATGACATGTCTTGCCAAAAACGCGTATAGCGTTATACGTTTATTAACTTAATCTTGAAAGTTTAAAATGCGCTCAGAACTTTTTCACGTACACTTTGTTACCTTTTTTTAATTTGACTTTGGTATAAAAAGTAATATTCCACACGAATTTAATTTGAATTAAGCCGTGTTACGTAAACGCGGCGCGTCACGTGTTCATGTGCTCGTAGCAAATAAGAGACCAGGTGAAACGCCGTCGCTCGTCGCCGCTATTTTTTATTTAGATAAAAACTCACATCTTCAGCCCAGCTCGGCAAGAGACAAGTGGGTTAATTAGACATTGTTGTAAGAAACTCTCAGTTCTCCAAGCACCGTGAAAAATAACTATGATCATATTTAACGCCTTAGAAAGTTATTATTCTAATAATTATGCTGTATAAAGCAAAATCATACTCAAACACGAAATGAACTTGAAATGCAAATACATACATACGTATGTATGTACTTCTATATGTATATTGTATATATTATCTTTTTATTTATAGTATTTAATACAGTGCCGTGGTGGTGCCGGCGTAAGAATTGTACCCCACCTTATCTACCCGTGTTTGCCGTAAAAGTCGGCTAAGGGATGTAATCCGGAATATGGGAGCAGCGTCGTCCTTGAACAATCACATCTAACTGCGCTCGCCAACCCGCCTGCCAAGCGTGGCGAGATTGGCAAAACCCCTCCCCTGGAGGAGGCCTATGTCCAGCAGTGGACTTCCTATGGCTGATGATGTTTGATTTATTACATGCATATAATTGTGTAGTTTTGATTATTTACGATTTATTACATGCATATAATTGTGTAGTATTAATCTTTAGCATTTTTTATGTGTGTATTATTTTTTTGATTAATTCCTTGGTACACTAACATATTTACCATGACATCTTTCCTGTCCACCCAAAGATTGCCTGGAAGAAAGCACTTTAGTTGATAAGGCCGTGGTTGTACTCCCCCTAACATGTGATTGCATTTCTTGGGTATATACGTACCAAACGTTTCGATCTACGTTTCTCATCCGTACGGCTAAGGAATGGAACAAGCTGCCGGCTTCCTTGTTTCCTAAGAGATACAATCCCTACTTACAACTTCCACCAAGTAAAGATTACTAACTTATTAACTTTTCTGTACTAGTTATGGCTAATGAGACTAATGACTATAGTCATTTTCCCCCTCTAAAAGTAAACAAACTCATAAAACACAATAGAGTAATCATGGTATAGAAATATGTGTCCTGATTACCTTCTAGGGTCAATGACATTTTGATGGTTACCGTGGAACAAGTCTAGACTTTATGGAGGCGAAATACCTGTATTCGCTTTGATTTGTTATTGAACACCGAATGTCAATGAACTGTTGCGATTTGTTATAATTAGGTATGATGGGTGGGATTGATCATTTTCTTAAATTTATCTTCAAATAGTAAGTATAACTATAAAACAAAGTCGCTGACCGCGTCTGGGTTTGAATAGGTTCATTTTTGACCACACCCTGCCTGATATTAATCATGAGAGAGATCTAAGATTAAGCACGCTTGCGTATACGGAACCTATTTACTTTGAATTTGAAAATACTAATTGAAACTTTTGTACCTATAAGTATAGATAAATTCAATGTTTTGTATCTTAAGGTATTCAAGAGTTATCTTTAGTGTCACACATCACACATCATCAGCCATAGGACGTCCACTGCTGGACATAGGCCTCCTCCTGGGGGGTTTTGCCAATACTCGCCACGCTTGGCAGGCGGGTTGGCGAGCGTAGTTAGGTGTGATTGTTCAACGAAGACGCTGCTGCCCATCTTCCTGGTTACATCCCTTAGCCGACTCTTACGGCAACCACGGGTAGAGCGGGTGGGGTACTATTCTTACGCCGTGACGTATAGTTTCTTCACAATGTTTTATTTCACCGGCAGCTCAAGAATTGGAATCTTCAGTCCTATCAGAGCTATCATCGCTACAAAATGTATTTCTATCCGAATCTGAATATTTCCTCTTTTTTTTTTGACCACAGCTCACTTGATGTAATGTGTTGTCGAAGTTGGTAAAGCAAACATAGCCTGGAATGGAACTGGCTCTTAAGTGAGGCTGCCAGAACACACCGCAAGGTGCTTGGCGGCAGATTTTCAACTTGAGGGTGTTAGCTAGCCAGCTGAGTACTAGTAAATACCCTACCACCATGCTGTGGTGTCCTCACGATGTTTCCTTTAACCAGCTCAAGGATTGGAACCCTCAATCCTATCAGAGCTACAAAATGTATTCCTATCCGAATCTGAATATTTCCGCTCACTTATCAGTTCAGAGTTCTTCTAATAATATATTTACGTCGTAGTGCATTCCACGTTTATCGGTCTGCGGCATTCGTTGTTCGGGTTGTTGTCCTGTCCATTAGTAATTCTTATAAGTGACTGCCTTGGCATTACGACAACCTTACGCAGTTCTCCGTTTGCGTGCGGTTTCACGGTCATATAAGTAGCGGTTTTGCGGTTACATGTGGACCGCTTGCTATATTTTTCCGGTATATAATAATAGGTAATTCTTCGTAGTGGAATTGAGCATTTGAATGATCTCTATTCATCGGTTTATACAATTTGATGTCGTGTTTTTGTTCAATATGTTTAATAGGTTACGATAGCCCTGTTGGCTCATTGGTAGAATATCTGCCTTAAGAGCTTGTAGGGCGTGGGTTCGATTTCCACCCAGGACAAACATTTTGTGGTATATGCTCTGTCTGGGTGTTCTGTATGTATTACAAGTATGTATTTATTTAACCACTTCTGTCTATCTGTAAAGGCCTCCACACGTTCAAGCTATTCTTTCTGGTGATCTGCGAGTCTTATCCCATTGCTTTCCGTTTAACTAATTTCCTGCTTAAACAAATTCTTGGCACGCGAAGTCAGTGTATACTACATGTTTATTTTATCAGTAGCAAAGAACTCTCGGAGTACAAATCTATGGCATTGACTTAGGTTATTGTCCTGTACACCGATGCAAGTCATTTTCCTCAAAATAATAATGCCGTTCAGTTTTTTGCGATGTTTTTTGATGGTATGTATTATTTAGATGAAATAAAAGTACCAAAGTAACTTACAAATACTAAACTATTTACAAATTAAGATAAATTTACAACGAGATAGCTGTGACAATAATTTAATATTTTTTTCATTACGCTATGTGTGCTTTAGCATCTTCGACCACACTGTCACTTAACATCAGGTGAGCTGCGGTCAAACACCTAAACTGTCAACCATAAAAAAAATAATCGTAACTCCCTAACTGCTAAACCGATTTTGTTGTAGTTTTTTTGCTGCTTTATCTATGGTTTTCTTAGCTATGATTCAAGAAAATTTGATGAATTGATTGGAATATCATCTACAAATATGATCGAAATTTAGATTTGCGTTACTCGTACCGGGGTTTTCGTTATTTTTTTTATATTTATACCTACTTTTTCACTAGATCTGTCGTTGTCAGATGCTACCATCTCCGTACGATATGAAATGGACGTTAATAACATAAGCTCCTGTTTATACATCACCATTATAATCACTTCTGAACTAATGTACAAAATGCTAATCAAGAATGGCAAAAACTGCTACCGATTGTATCTTATACTTGTATTATTAAAACGATTTTTAGATCATTGTATATTTTTTGTTGCAGGTAAATGAACTTCTGTTTTTTATGACATCACGCCATATTGGCGTCGTAAGGTCATAACAGGTATGCCAGTTGATAAATTACTATTATTTAATAGGTATTATTTTGATACTTTATAGATATAATGATAAGACTGGACGTCGAATGGTAGAATTTTATAAACTGAACGCAACGAGCTGTAGGTTTAAAAAATCTATAACCCGTCTGCGATTTAAATAGCTATAATTAAAAGAGCTTTTAAACATATGTATTATTCCAGATTAAATTTAAACATAAAACTTATATATATTATAGTAATCTTCTTTTAATTGCCTTTATTTAGATACCCTACTTAATAGGTTTGGATATTTTTTTAAAATTAATGTTTTACTATTTCGCGCCAAAAATCCAACACCTTGATTTTTTTTATGCACCCTCTAAGGACACTTGGGTTATTGAGACGAATCTAACGATACCTTAATTGTGGTAATCCATTCAGTCGTTTGGAAGATATTATAAAGAAATTTACATACATACATATAAGATACGCGCGATAATCATAACCCTTCCTTGACAGTCGGGTAAAAAGAGGTGTTATAAATTTTATGAGCATCTATGCCTGTGTTATTGTAGTTCCCATTGTTTGAAGGGTGACTTGACCGAAAGTGTTCTTAACTATGATTCATTGTAATCTGTTCGGCCGATTTGGATTGTCTCGACTTTCATCGGTGTATACATTTGTATAACGGGTTTTTGTAAAGTAAGTTAGAATAAGAATTTTGTTTTATGTTTTACAGGCAATTTTTTTTTTTATGTAACAGTAATGAGACGTACGAGACGCTCTCCTGATGTTAAGAGTTAACGCCTGTCCATGACCATTGCAGCGATACACAGAACATTGAGTAGTAAAACAAAGTCCAGGGCATCGCTGCCTTGGCGCTCATTATTTTGAGACTAGATGGTTAGTCTCAATAGCCCTGTAATTTCGCTAGCTGCAGTACCCTTCAAACCGGAACACAGTAATGTTCACACACTCCTGCTTAGCTTAGCGGCGACCTCCTGCTAAGGAAATCTACCACCAAGTGACACATTTGATTGATTGATTGATTTGATTTGATCACAGCTCACCTGATGTAAGGTGACGGTGTGGTTAAAGGTGGTAAAAACATCTAGTTTTAAAATGGAACTGGCTCCCAAGTGAGGCTGCCAGAATACACCGTTAGGTGCTTGGTGGTAGATTTTTAAATTGAGGGCGGTAGCTAGCTAGCCGAGCTGTAAAGTATCCTATCACTTCGCACGAATTTTTATGTATGTATCTCTATTTATATTGTTTTTTTTTTTAAATAATCTTGCCCTTTTTCGCCATCTCACCTGATATCACAACTCACTCTAGACTTAAAAATACCCAGATCAGGGAATACCCACTCTGGATTTTTACACGCTTTAGCCGTTCGAACAATCAACGTGGAATCAAATAACTTCATATGCAGTCGGCACTTGTACGTAATTCTTGTCTGGTGTTCAGAGGTTAAATAAGATATTATGTTATTTAAAAGCGATTACATGATTATTTCATTGTTTACGTGCATGTTATCGGGGTGAAAGAAAATACTTTTATAATTTATTGGCTTGTATGTATCCGCTTCTTATATTTATTAGATAATTAATTTGTTATTATTTATTGTTTGTGTAATATACGCACTGGGCATAAATTTAATTGTAGGTATCTTATTATAGTTCACAATTTATTGTGAACTGTGTTTTCTGAGATTTTTCTAGTACTCGGCTGGTAGCTAGCCAGCCGAGTAGCCCTCAAGTCAAAAATCTACCGCCAATCATCTAATGGTGTGTTCCGGCAGCCTCACTTGAGGGACCAGTTTCATACCAGACAATGGTGTGTTTACGATCTTCGACCACATCGTAACTTACCATCAGGTGAGCTGTGGTCAAACACTTAGCTTGTTAACCAAAAAAAAACCTTTTCCAGAATTGAAAAGTGTTCTATACGAAGCGATATTTTACACAATTTTTTTTCCAGTTTCCAGTTAGAATTATCGTTTTCAACAAGTATGTATAAAAAAAGTTAAAAAACATTGACATCTCTAAAACCTCCATTGTGTACAGTAAAACGACTGAAGTTACTGCAATTTCGAAATTCGCAAAACGTCCCCATTTACGCAACACAGTGAAAGCAGAAACATTTCACGGTCGACGCACACAGTCTCTATTGTCGTGATAATATTACTTGGACACAATATGTTTAAACACACAGCGATTTATTACAGTACTGTATTCAGTATTAATTTCGTGAAAACATTCAACTAAACTTACATAAAGTTAAACTGACTTCCATAGTACAAACATTGCTTAGTTTGAGATCAGATGGCGCTTCGTGTAATATGTCAAAAAAAGCTCATAAATACCAAATAGCTAAGTCCAAACGTTCAAACTTCCAATTGTACTGCTATTCCTGTTCCATTTTGTTGTATAATATCACTACATATTATAAAACAAATTCGTCCGCCGCGTCTGTCTTTCTGTCTGTTCGCGATAAACTTAAAAACTACTGAACGGATTTTCATGCGAGTTTCACTAATAGATAGAGTGATTCATGAAGAAGGTTTAGGTATATAATTTGTCAAAGTTTTGTGTAGGATCTACATTGTACCCGTGCAAAGCCGGGGCGGGTCGCTAGTTTTTTATAAATTAACAGTTAGAACATGTCTCTGGGATTCTTTAAGTTATACTTAGTATGTGGTACGTCCGTTGCCGTGGTGGTGCCGGCGTAAGAATTGTACCCTACCCTCTCTACCCGTGGTTGCCGTAAGAGTCGGCTAAGGGATGTAATACGGAAGATGGGCAGCAGCGTCATCCTTGAACAATCAGCGACCTATGGCTGATGATGTGATGTGGTACGTCCTAGCAAGAAGGCAACTCTTAGTAAACTAGCTGTGCACAGCGGTGTTATAAGCTACAATTTTTTTGGAAAAAAAGTATATAGCCTTTATGTTAATCCAGGGTGTCAGCCATACCAAATTTCATCAAAATTGGTCCAGCCATTTGAGCGTGAAGACGTTACAAACATACAAACACACTCACAAACTTCCGCCTTTATAATATTAGTGTGATTGAACCGAAGTTAATTAGTGAAACCGTAGATATATTTATATTCTTGGGTATAACTAAGAGTAAATTGAAATGTAAGCTTTCTCCGCGAGAAAGCTTTTCTTTCAAAGCTCGTAAACATAAAAAAAAGTATATAAAATCTCTCATCAGTAAATAAATACACATTTATAAAATAATTAAAACCAACCGTAACATCCGTCAACGGGAAAAAAGCAATAAAACGCATCGAGTACATTGGCACGAGTTAGCCATGAACGAGGTTATTCTGTGCCAATGATACCATTCTATCACTTGAGTAATAAATCTAACTATTTCTACTATTTATAAGTGTAGGAAATCATTGTACGAGCAAACTTAGGCCCTGAATATTCTATTTAATTATATTATGTTGTATTTGACCGCCATCTCGCTTGATTTTAAGCTAGATACGGTCTACGATGTAGCACGCTTGCCTAGATAAAAGCCGATTATTTCGTGATTAGGTGACATCTAGATTGTATCTATCAGAAAACATCTATTCGGACAGCTTTCAACTGTTTGCTGTTGAATATGACCGTGGAGAAAGTCGATGTCGTATGTAAATATTAACATTTAAAAAAAGTCAAACACTATCAAGAGCTAGTGCCACAAGTGGCAGACTTAACGCTTAAATAATAATTATCACTTTATTTCCAAAATAAATGCCATAGTCATGTCAAAATTGAATTAAATTTAAAATAAACATTTATTAAAAATATCACTAAACCTTTTTACCCGACCCTTTATGCGTCTATTGATATTGCATAGGGCAGTCTGTGCAAGCAACAATAAATAATTTTTAAAAGCCATCCATCCAGGCAATCTTAGGATGGAAAACAAGAAAGACTTCGGGAGATGCCGCAAACAATTTTTATAATATCAACTACTACCAAATTTTTGGAATAGATATGACCGTAGAGATTATAATACTACAGAGCGCTTTAGTCTACTACATGCAATTCTCAGGTTGAATCCGTGTGAATCGTTGCATACAGACCCTATACACATGACCCCTATGGTAAGCTAAGTTACATTTTCAGTAGGTCAAATTTTGAAGGCTTTATTTGACAGATCAAAATGTGTTCAAAGTATATATTTAGTGTATTTCCGCTCAAAAGACGTTTCGGTTACAACAGTAATACATACATACATACATACATACATCATCAGCCATAGGTCGTCCACTGCTGGACATAGGCCTTCTCCTGGGGGGGTTTTGCCAATGCTTGCCACGCTTGGCAGGCGGGTTGGCGAGCGCAGTTAGGTATGATTGTTCAAGGAAGACGTTGCTGCCCATCTTCCGTATTAGGTACATCTCTTAGCCGACTCTTACGGCAACCACGGGTAGAGAGGGTGGGGTACTTCTTACGCCGGCACCACCACGGCCAGTAATGAGGATTTAAAATAAAAAATTATCTAACTTAATATTTTTTTTTTTTAAATCTATCCGAAATATTCAAAATACATTACTACTAGTTCATATCTACTCAAAAGGAACGTAACGCCTGAATCAATCGATTAGATCGAAATGTCTCAACGCTCTTACTTTATTAATACTGCAATTTGTTCCTATAAAAAGAGTAAAACCTTTAACGAGTAAATCAATAAAATAAATCGTAATAACCATCGAAACGTGTTCTATGACAGTCACATATCTAAACTGAACTTATTGTAGCAAAGCAGGTGCTCACCTGATTTGCTACAAATAAGTTCAGCATTAATACATCGCATTAATACATTCCTACCAACATCTACTAAAAAGGAATGCTGTTCTCTCTAGGCCATCAATCACATTGACAAACTTGAAGCACCAGAATGATATACTTGGCTGGCGATTGATAAGGTCTCGGTCGGCTTTCTTTATTGCAATTAGTCGTCGTTTTATTATCATTTCGGGGAAAAGAATATTCTAGTATTTATTAGATAGTTATTTTTTATGCTCTTATGAGCGTATTGGTTAAAAACTAGATGGGCGACGTTGCTTTTTTTTAATAAACTATTTTGAAGTACCGAATAGAAAGTCTTATCTTGCTTTGATCACATTATTGCTTTAGCTTGCCTATTCTTTTAAAAATATCCTTATATTATTTTTGAGTAAAATAATATTAGATATTCTGACGCTAAGCAGTTGTGTGTAAACATTACTGTGTTCCGGTTTAAGGGTACTGCAGCTAGCGAAATTACAGGGCTTTTGAGGCTAACCATCGAAAGTCTCGAAGTAATAAGAGTCAAAGCAGCGATGGGATTTGTTTTACTATTATAATTTCTGTGTATCGCGGCAATGCTTGTGGATATGCGTTATCTCACGTCATCTCATCATTCATCAGGAGAGCGACACGTTCATCTCATTACATTTACATATAAAAATCCTACCATGTATCCTCATGCTCTTGTATTAATATGTAGTGTACATCATTACCCTAATTGGAACAATAGCTATTTAACGGTAATGTCGGTCTACCAATTAAAGCGTTGTATAATTTGTACATGCAAATATTATAGCTCTAAAACATATACTCTAGATAGAATAAATAGAATTAACTGTATCCAATAAATGCAGAATATTGTAACACAAATCAACTCATTGAAACGTCTAACCGTAATATTATTCAGCAGTAAACCACAGCACTCAAACAGTTATCCAAACATTTATACTGGCCCAAATACTGTTGCCAAAACCCATTCGCATTCGTCAAGTATCAAATCTCACTCAGCGCCAACGTACAGATTAGATCTCCGCAAACATACGTCTGCTGTAGAAGACGGCTAAGCGTAGACTGAAAACTGAAAATGAAAATAAATTTAGAAAGAGTGGTGGGTTCTGGTCGATAATACGATGTCGACAGTTTAGCATCGATTTTTAATCGATTGTTAATCGAATTCACTGCGTTGAAACAGTTTATTTTTCTAATGTATAATATACGATGTAAATATTACATTATATTAATAACTATAAACTATGAGCAATAACTACTGAACTCAATGTTAATTTATAAATTGGATCACTTAATCTAGCGCACGTTTCCCTATTGTGTCTGTAAATTAATTTTCTTCTGTTCATAAGATATTCCAAAAACAATTAACGAAAAAAGTCATATAAAATGCAATAAACCTCTTTATTATATCGTATCGAGCTCTTTATTGTCACTTGCAAATAAACAAACAGCTTTATTCTAAGCAATTTGGGGTCACCCTTTTAGGGGAAACACCGTTACGCCATCTCCTTAGTTGTTTACGAGGCCTCGACCCTGGCCCTTTACTGTAGCTTAAGACGTATTTGACCCATTTTTTGGCTGTTCTTTAGGAGTTTATTATTTTACTGTTGCTAAGTATCTGAAAAAGACTTGAGACTCGTCCGAGTGTCTAAAAGGTTGCCATGAATCTTTTAATAAGCTTTTCTTTAAGAAATAAATGCTTACGTGATTATGACCCTTCGCAATTCAAAGGTCAAGTAAATGAGCATTAAAAAATATAAGCAGATCAAATTTATTTATATCAAAATAGAATACAATTTTTACATCAGCATTGTGAAGATGACAAAAAGAATTCGATCTATAAAACTTAGATCGCATTAATCGATCCTTGACAAGTGTGTATGCAACATGAACGTTATAAGTAAGAAGCAGCAATAAATATTAATCAGAAGCATATATAGTAAATAGTGCAAAGAGAATAACACAAACCATATACAAATGAGTAACGCTGAATGACAAATAAAGAAACAGACACGGAATGTACGAGCTATGAAGCTAAACACGGTTGTTTTTTTTTTGCAAAATGGCCTAGATGTCTCTGTAATATTTTATAAGTTTAAAGTTATAAAAAGGAGTCTTATTTTAACATTGATTGTTTATCGATTCATAATCGAATAAAAAATAAAATCGACATCGAATATCGACCATGTCCCAGCACAACAAGACAATCTATTTTCGCACATCGCGCGTCTTACTGCGCCCGCGCAGGATTATAAATAGTGCCCGTAATCACGTGTTTTGTACTAATGTGATCCAGTCTTACGCGAGATTTGAACATCGACACTCGTGTATTTCACTCGGATTTTTAATATCGCAAATATTTCGTTTTTATATACGGAATAGGTTCCTTTTTGGTTTCCTTTGACCACATCCTGCCTGATGTTAAGCAACGATGTGGTCTTGTAGGGAACACGCTTACCTAGAAGATAGCTGTTTACTCTTGATTTGAAGACACTCGTATTGTAGACTCCGGCAAAGAGTTCCACATACTCGCTGTGCGAATAAAGAATGTGGATTCGGAGCGCTTAGTGCGAACATGGGGAACGTCCACCATGTACGGGTGACGCTTTAGTAGCGTTTATCTGGCCGTCCGGTAGTAAAAAGGGGCGGGGGGAACCAAGTCCTGCAACTCCAAGGCACAATCCCCGAAATATATCCGGTAGGAAGCCGATAGGAGACCTTACGTCGATGCTCAAGGCTTTCCAGCCGAGATTTTCCTATCGACCTCTTAGCGTCTCTCGACTCTCTAGTGTATGATTGGTATTTTACACAACATTTAGGTTGAGATCAATATCTTTTTTTTTTGTAGTCAATTAAATAATTATTTAGATTACTCGTTCACATCATATAAAACTACTGCAAAATGGTTCCGACACTTTTCAATCTTAAGTAGCTCTTTTTGTTTTTCTATTATATTGTTGACAAGCTACATGTTGAACCACATCTCACCTGACGGTGTGGTCGATGGTAAACACGCCTGGAATTAAACTGTCTTTCAAGTGTCAAACAGCGATGATAGCTTACTTGCTTCTCTCTTTGCTAGCGATGGTTCTGGAACACTGCAAGGGACTGCAGGCTTGATTTGATCCGTTGTCGAGATCCTATGACGTAATATTTCTAATATTATATTTTTTAACACACATTCGTCATACGGTACTTTAACTGCACTAATGTAGAGACACTTAGGTACCCCGCAAATGCCTATCGATCAGACAACCCCTTTCTAATGTGAATCCCTTGTAGGGCGTGCAAACTTTATAGAGGGTTGCAATCCATTTATGAGGGCGCCGGTGTACCGCTGGGCTTTTTCTGTTTCACCCTAACGATACTTGTGAAATACGCGCATTTGCATTTTACATTTCGATATTAAAACTGTGGTAGTTTACACATGATAAACTGCATTTCGCGGAAATCTCGTTCAATTTCAAAGGAATGAAATAAGATGAACTAAAAGTGATTTTAAAATGTGCGCCTTCAGCCCTACGTCGGTGTGAAAGACAGGTTAATTTAAAGCAGCTCCATCAACAAATATCATAGTTTTGTCAAGTTTTAACAAGTCCCTTCTATCAAAAAATAGTTTCATATCATGTGTATGCCCGTTATAAAAAATAAAAATATCGGAGGACATTTCACACAGCGCCATCTAGCCACAAACTAAGCAAAGCTTGTACTATGGGAACCAGACAGCTGACAAAATACTTAACTACTTTTTTTTGTTAATACATACTTATAATATATGTACACACAGAACACCCAGACAAACTAGGTGGATGACCACAGATCACCTGATGTTAAGTGACGGTGTGGTCGAAGATGGTAAAGCACACGTAACCTGGAATGAAACTAGCTCTTTATTGAGGCAGCCGGAGCACACTGTTAGGTGCTTAGCGGCAGATTTTCAACTTGGGGGTGGTAGCTAGCCAGCTGAGTATTAGAAAATACCCTGTGATATTCATCTTCTCGTTTTCTGTGGACAGAACTAGAGATTCTTTCAAAAACTTTACTATTCGTAATTGTTTTAACATTTTGTCTAATATTTAGTTTTTCTTTTATTATTTTAATGTCTTCCATAGTCGATGTTTCGTAATTATTTAATACTAGCTGATACCGGCGAAATCGTCTACGTGGAAATTTATAAAAAAACAAAACTAACATTTCCTAATTTTCTGCGCAATTTTCTCAATTTTTCTTTCCGTAAAAACCTTCTACGAAGTATTAAATTTAAAAAAAAAAGATTAATGATATCTGCAATGTAGTTCTTAAGTTATGGCGTGACCAAGCGAAACAGGAATTGTTCTTTTTTGTATGTAGATGATCAAAAACATTCTTTCACTTGAAATTTAAGTAACCTGTACCAAATAACAGTTCAGTACAGTCCTTGCAAGTCGTTGCTTCGCCTTCATTTCTCAGAAACTTAAACCGGTATGGTATTACAGGGCATTTAAATTAGATACGCTCTTAAGATTTAAGACGTGTCCTGCCATGTACCAAAAACGTACAACAGAGGATCTCTCAAAAGATCTTGATATCTGTTTTTTCGTGTTTAATATGGTAACAACCTGCTCTCAAGCTTGCGAACAATGTTGGCAGCTTTAAAATTCTCGGAAGCATACCAATGTAAAAAAAAATTATAAACTTGAAGGGATGGATTATTAATTTCGCGCTAAAACATAAAACATATAGGAAAGTCCAAAACTATTATACCTTCTATGCGGACAAATCACTACATATTATAAAACCAAAGTCGTCCGCAGCGTCTGTCTGTCTGTCTGTCTGTTTGCGATTAACTTAAAAACTACTGAACGGATTATCATGCACATTTCACCAATAGATAGAGCGATTCATGAGAAAGGTTTAGGTACATAATTTGTCAAGGTTTTGTGTAAATTGGTTGTAATATGAACAGATCAGCCCTACGACAGACAAAACATGTAGGCATAATGTGCTCTACTACCCGTGCGAAGCCGGGGCGGGTCGCTAGTAAGCAATATTAAGAAATGTCGTTCCAGCAATAGAACAAACAATATATTACTTTAAAATTATAGCAACACTGCACTGGTTCAAAAAGTTGGGACTATACGAAGACACTTTTTTCCCCAAAGAGCTTTCGTATGACTTCCTCTGTTCTTGTTTTCAGTCTATTTCACTCTAACTTTGCTAGATCCCGTCAGTATGGCGTAGCTATCCCGTTTCCACGCCTGGCTTTGCCAGATTTAATTTCACGTTTTTTTGCTGGACAGGCGCCGATTTTAGAAGCACTTAACTACAAAGTTGCAGCGAAAATTCTTCGTTTATTCGGTTCACGTATGTCGGGCTTGCGGTTTAAACCAGTTGGGGATTTATGAAGCGGGCGCAAACGTGGTGGTTTTGTAATGATTTTAAAATGGAAATTTTCTTTGTGATGCTCCTGTACATATTTAGAGAGGACCCATTTTTAAAAAAGGAGGAGGTTCTCAATTCGACTGTATGTTTTTTTATGTATGTTACTCAATCATTCC
This sequence comes from Biston stratarius, assembly GCA_950106695.1. Taxonomy (NCBI): domain Eukaryota; kingdom Metazoa; phylum Arthropoda; class Insecta; order Lepidoptera; family Geometridae; genus Biston; species Biston stratarius. Next base: position 4,944,761 of record OX467108.1, read on the forward strand.
ATCGTTTTTTTTTTTTTTTTGATTGGTAGATCTTACTTCAGAGGTTTTTGAAATATCGACCATAAAGCGGTGTCGCTTCTTCGCTGGCTGTCCGATAGTAGAATGGGCTGGATGGAATTAGGTCATGTAGATCTCCTTTATCCTGAAGATGATGTTTCTTTTTGACATGATGCATTTTTAAAGAAAAGCTTTGTTTAGTTTGAAGCAAGATGGTGCTGTGTGAAATATCCTGAGATATTTATTTATCTTTTCATCATCCAATAATCGTCTTTGTTTCAAACAATATTCACAAGCAAGTTTTAATTATTGTACCCACATGTTATGCTATAAATGGGTCATAAATATTTTTTAAATCAAATAATGAACAAGATTGAACTGTATGGTTTTACTTACTGTTTACAATAAGCTCTTTCATGTGGTAGTCGGCCCATTCGGTTTTTACGAGCACACTCATATGGCAGCGCTTTACATATCTGTTTTATACTGACTTTAAGACTCTTTGTATATGCAGTAAAATGAATATATTCAACATTAACAGGAATGCCCATGTATGTAAATGTAATTGGAATCCTGCAATCATAATAAACCATTTAATTCTAGTAATTCAAACATGGTATACACGTCTAACACGTGCCGTGGTGGTGCCGGCGTAAGAATTGTACCCCACCCTTTCTACCCGTGGTTGCCGTAAGAGTCGGCTAAGGGATGTAATCCGGAAGATGGGCAGCAGCGTCTTCCTTGAACAATCACACTTAACTGCGCTCGCCAACCCGCCTGCCAAGCGTGGCGAGTATTGGCAAAACCCCCCAGGAGGAGGCCTACGTCCAGCAGTGGACGTTCTATGGCTGATGATGTGATACACGTCTAAAATCAGAATAGAGCAGTCACATTACAAATACTTTAGATTGTTTAGATACAATAATACTAATACCAAACTAATACAACAATAATAGTACCAATGCCAAACTAATACTGATAATATATATACGTATATATTTTTATCTAAAAGTAATGAGATGAACAGGAGGCTGGTATCTCCTGATGGTAAGAGATAACGCCTGCCCATTGTATTGATCATTGCAGCTATACGCAGAACTTTGAGTAGTAAAACAAAGTCCAGGACATCGCTGCTTTGGCGCTCATTACTTTGAGATTTTCGATGGTTAGTCTAACAAACATCCATCCATCCATCCAAACTTTCACATTTATAATAATATTAGTGGGATTAATACTATTAACAAACTTATAGAAATAACTTACTAACTTACTTACTACTAAAAAATAACTAAAAACTTACAAAACTTGCCACGCTCGATGGCAATGCAAAGTTTTTGACCAAAGTAGATGCCAGCATTCTGGTCACCTGAAGCCTCCTCTAAACGTTTGACCAGGTCTCGCTATAGATCATGAGCGGCCAGCCCCCACGGACCCGAAGTCTCAACCCCAAACGGCACAAACAAGTACGTTTATCGAAATAACTATATTTGTGCCGTTTGTGGTTTTCGGCTTTAGATGCGGCAGCACCAGCTTATCCCGAAGTCGCAGAAAGATGAGACGGCGCCAAGGTGTCGACACATGTGGCACCCCACACCAGAGACCGTCCCATCTTCCATGGGATAAGGGTCAAGTTATAATATATTCTTTACGAAATAGAAGTCTATTTCCAGTGGACTAAATACAAGTAAGATCGTTACAATGCCTACTTGAAAGTTAATAATAAAATTGATTTTACACCGCGATAAACTTATGGAAATTTCTCTTTCATTAACTTTGCAGTGTGTAAAGTACTTAATAACTTTAGCAAATTGACCATTATGTTCTTTTACTGTCAAATGAGCCAGTTTTATTGGAAAAATGTTGTGGCGGTGAAAGGCGGCATTTTGCATGTTGTTATTATAGTGATGCATTATTTAAATGTGAAATTGGCCTCTGTTACGAAATACGTGAATATGCAAAATATCGAATGGCCACAAGTTCGAATTTGGCTTGTCGTGACCTTTTCTGTTTGCATTCAGATTTTTTTGGAGTATTGGCAATTTAGGTATATTCTTATATGTCATTTATTATTATTAAAAATTAAATAATTCATTCAAATATTATTTGTTAAATATAAATAAATCTATACATTTTTGAGTTTTTTGAGTTGAGTGCACATTACTCGAAAAGTAAAAATAACTAGTAAATCCAATTCTGTTTTACGAAGTTCTTAAAGATAAAAAGACTTAACTATCGCTGTAAACTATTCACATGTTTATACAAGGAGTCTCTTAGTAAGTATCAATTTATTACTTTTTGATTTACTTATTGATTGAGGGACCGTGATCTGGAGCGTTGGTCGTCCACCAGCTCGTTGGGTAGACGACATTATTAAAATCGCGGGTCTAACCTGGACAAGATTGGCACAGGACCGGGACGAGTGGCGTACAAAAAGAGAGGCCTATGCTCAGCTGTGGGCTATTACAGGCTGATGATGATGATGATGATGATTATTATTGATTTAAATTACTATCGAGTCGATCATTCTAAATAACGTTTCTACATTTATGAAGATTTTAAATATATAAATGAATTTTATTAAAATGAGGATCATCATCATCATCAGCCTATCGAAGTCCACTACTCGACATGGGCCACTCCCAAGACATGCCACTCAGTCTGATCTTCGGCTTTTTGCTTCCATCCACTGCCAACTATCTTACGTATATCGTCACTCCTATTGAGTCACAGGGCGTCCTACGTTAACGGTCTTTACCAATTCGCGGTCTCCACTCTAGAACACGTCCAACCCAGCGGTAATCGGTTTTACGACAAATATGTCCAGCCCGTTGCCATTTCTGTTTGCTAATACGCTGAGTTATGTCTGTGACTTTAGTTCTCTGGCGAATTACTTCGTTCCGGATACAATCCCGTAGAAATGCCAAACATAACTCTTTCCAAAGTTCTCTGATCGACTTTAACCTTATAGGTAGAATCCGAATATACCGCCGTAACAATGAAGTGTTATCGGCTTGGCTGCTCTCTAATGCAGGGGTTCCCAAACTTATTTTGTCTACTGCCCACTTTGAGAATAAATGATTTTTTAGCGCCCCCATTTTTTCACCTACGTCTACGAGGCCTCCTAGCTAAATGAAATTACAAATCATCCAAGCCTCTACATAACGCTCCAATTTTTTTTCTGGGTCTCTTATCCTTTCCCTTTATGCCTGCAGCGCCTACAAGGGGGCGTTATCGCCCACTTTGGGAAAGGCTGCTCTAATGTCACGTCCCCGAACAACTATCAACGGTTGCCTCTATTATTTCCTAACAAATGTGTATATTTACGCGGCTCATAGGTCTAAACTGGTTTGTATACAGAAAATAGTACAGTAATCGCTTGGCGCGACCGATGTTTCCGCTGCTAACCACGATAATTACTCCTTTTCCTGTGACGCAACGTATCAGGTTCGTATATCTATATACCGCGATATGAATACCATTACTTGAGTTTCTATGGGAGCTGCTACAAACTTTAAGTATAATTGGGACAGCTATATGCAAAGTATGGGGAGCGTTCGTCGTCCAGCTGAAAGATGGTCGTTATTGCTGATCGATCCTTAATTACTTTTTCACAGGACCGAAATAGAGATAGCATGGGGTCGTCTAGGTAGGTACCACCGCAGTACTAGATATTGCACCAAGCAGTAGTGTGTCAACATTACTGTGTTCCGGTTTGAAGGGTACTGCAGCTAGCGAAAATACAGGGCTGTTGAGACACTATCGAAAGTCTCAAAGTAATGAGCGCTAAAACGGCTATGCGCTGGACCTTGTTTTGATACTCAGTTCTGTGTATCGCTGCAATGGTCATGGACAGGCCTTATCTCTTACCTCAGGAAAGCGTTTCTTTCGTCTCATTACAAGTATCCCATATAGGTAATATAATCTAGCTAAATAAGAGCAAGTGTATTCATTTGCTATTTTTTTTGAAATTTTATAATACTTTAATATTTTTTTATGGCTTACAGGCTAGGTGTTTGGCCACAACTCACCTGATGTTAATTGACCTGATGTTATTGTCAAATAGAGTTCTAAATAGATCGCATTATACCATGCGTGATGTTTCATAATGACGGCGAAGTCGCATGACTTGAGCCGATTAAAATGCTCACAATAAATAAATAGATTTTAAATGATGATGACTGCTAGTTTGACTAAGTAAGTTTATTTAGGCTGAGTGGCCAGCCCTAATGTCGGAGTTAATATGCCGCTCTGAGGCCTTCGACGTCGCTTCACGGCTGTAACAAATATAGAACAAACAACAGGAACTTATAACTTCACGTAGGTTTTTTATAGGTTACATTTCTAAGAGTGTGCCCTTGCACTGCATAGTTTAGTTTCACCTACGCTTTTCTTCTACCGAACAATCAGACAAACGCGCCCAAAACGTACATGATCGATATTTCCCACGTACGCACAAAGCGATTCGGTTCCGCATTTTTTATTCGCATTGCAAGGTTCTACAACTCTGCTGGATTTTATATGGTCTGTCTGAAAAGTACAATATGGGTGTCTTCAAATCCAGATCAAAATAGGTTCCTGCTAGGTAAGCGTGCTCTATCTTAGACCGCATCATCACTTAAAATCAGGTAAGATGGCGGTCAAAAGTATTGCTTATAAAAAAAGCAGGCAGGGTGTGATCAAACGCAAACCTATTTTGAATAAAATGACGGCTCATCCACGTTAGCATTTGGAAAGAAATAACACTCAAAATCACCATCCTACGAGTGGCCTGATCACTTGGCATCAGATGAGGTGGGGTCAAACACCTAGCCTGTCAAAAAAATTAAGAAAAATCGGTGATCATTTGAGAACACTGTTACACATACGATACTCAAGGTTTTTTTTTTACATTGGCTAGACATGCGTTTGGCCACGACTTCACCTGATGGAAAGCGATGATGTGGCCGAAGATGGAGCACGCTTGCCTAGGAAATACCTATACACGTTTTTCTTGAACAACCCCGGGTTGTATTTAGATGGAAACACAGACGCTGGCAACGCGTTCCAAACATCAGCAGCTCTTACAAGAAACATCAGCAGCTCTTACAAGAAAAGTGGTCTTGTGGTTAGGTTGACTAAACAAGTGTTATTTAGTAACTTATTTATGATTTTAGTATAACAACTTTGGTGATAATTTTATATATAACTATTGATGGTGTAGATTGTGGCCATGTTATTCCCTTTAATTAAGAATCTCCACAAATAGTTGCTTTAGAATTACAAAATTAATAAAGAGAAGTCTATAATTAATTCTTAAACCTTTACCATTTCACAATAGGTATTAATTATCCCCCAGGGTTCAAAGAACCATCTCAAAGGACTTTCAACGTCAATTGGCTACAACACCCATATTGAGCGTGGCTAGTAATTAACTGTACTCTATTTTCTGTAATTAAAAGCTACCAAATTCGGCAATTATTAATTTCTGAAATTGCCTCCCATAATTTTCACGCACATATTTGGTCATATCGTAAATCGATGTTAATTAATCATTTCGGTCTGGTGGGAGTAGATATACCCACTGAAATTCTATAGTATTTATTTAACAGTAACTTTTAAGAGCTCCGGTTGTAGTTTTTTGTCGTGTCACGCTTATCAACAACTTTACAAACTTTATTAAAAACAATTCAGCTTATTTCTATACCTTAAGAGTTGATAAATGAAATTCAAACTTTTCTATTTAAATATCTAATTGTAAGATAAAAATAAATCAAGTTTAAAAATATAAATTCATGATTTTATTTTCTACTTAACATTTTTTTTTTGTATACTGACCTACTACTATTGGCAGTGGGCTGGTAATATTTGTCGCAGAACCGACAATCGTTGGGGTAGACGTGTTCTAGAGTGGAGATCGCGAATCGGCAAACGTAGTGTTGGACGCCCTGAGACTAGATGGAGTAACGATATACGTACGACAGCTGGCAGTGGCTGGAAGCGAAAAGCCAAAGATCGGGCTGAGTGGCGTGTTCTGAGAGAGACCTATGTCCAGCAGTGGACTCTGCTAGGTTATTGATGATGATGATGAATTAATTTTCATTCACAACTTGAAGTACCTACTTCGGCAAGCAAATCTGGAATTATACAATTTAACAGGACTTTTCTAATTCCGTTACACATTATATGTGGGAGTAGAAATATACTATCTCTTTATGAATTTTATAACCGTCAATTAGTGGTTGGTTAGATTGGACTAGTTTTGTTAACTGAGCTGGCTTAATTTGGGTAATAAAGTCGCAGCGTCGTAAACACTGACCAGCTGATGGGGTCAACGACACGGTGATGCCGATGGCATCCGGTCATTGCAGCCTTCGTCTGCGGATTGATGATTGAATAAACATTATCTGTTTTGCATTTATTTTCTTCTATAGCGTCTGCTACACTTCAAGTTTAGCACCGTCCATACTTACGTACCCTTAATAATTTCTTCTCTACATAGTATAAAACAAAGTGGCTTCCCGCCGTCTGTACACTTAGATCTTTTAAACTACGCCAAGAATTTTAATGCGGCTTCCATCAATAGACAGAATGATTTAAGAGGAAGGTTTGTATGTATAATACATGCATATGCACCACATTAGTATCTACATTGCACCCGTGCGAAGACGAAGCTGGTCGCTAGTGTTGTATAAAAAGTGGATATCGAGGAGCCCATGGCAAAGACGCTAATAATGCTACAGTGTAGCAAGCGCTTAATGTTTTCATAAAACTTTATGGAGTCTTTGTCAAGCCTTCAGGCGGCATATTGACGCTGACACTAGAGCTGGCCTCCTACTCAGCTTACTTAATGGTTATAATATTGTAAATCAGGAAATTCTTAAGATAAAATAATTCCATTGGAATATAAGGCTTTTCCACTGCCAATACACTTGGTGGTAGATCTCCTTAGTAGGTGGTCGTCTAGGTAGGTGCCACCGCAGTAGCAGATATTCTGCCACCAAGCAGTAGTGTGTAAACATTACTGTGTTTTCGGTTTGAAGGGCAGCTAGCGAAATCACAGGTCTGTTAGTCCCATCAAAAGTCTCACAGTAATGATGCCCTAGACATTATTTTGTTACTTACAACTCTGTGTATTGCCGCAATGGTTATGAATAGGCATTATCTCTTACAATAAGGTGAGCGTCTCGTTCGTTTCATTGCTTTCACATCTTCGTATTTTCTATTAACTTTGTAAGCTGACAACAGCTAAAAATCCAATATTTGAATTTTATTTTTAAATGAATACCTAAACCGCCGTTTACTTTTTATCGACCATTCTCCCTCCCTATTTTGTTGCGTACACGCAATTTCGATCAGAAAATCAACGATATTAACGTGCCAATTTCACCCCAAAGCTTCACTCGGTTCAATTGCGTTCTCGTGTGCTGGTGTAAACCACAATTTCAGGCGTTATCTGCTTACATTTGCTTTTATATGTGCAATATGCCTGGGCGTAATCAGGACGTAAATATTGGGATATGGGGGCTTTACGTGTGGGCACGTCAGACTGTTGCGGTTATCCGAGATAACTTAGACATTCCTGTTTACATCCTTGTTAAAATTTTGCTGTTCTTTTTCCTTAATCCGTAATGTAATGTTAATAATTTTTAATTAAATTACAAAAACACTATACATACTTATTTCACTGTATTTATACCTATTTCTACTAACTATTAACTACTAATATAATACTTTTTTCATCATCATCATCAGCCCTTTGCCGTCATCTGCTAAACGTATACGGTGAACCTCACTTGAGAGCCAGTTCTATTCCAGGCTAGGAGTGCTTTACCATCTTCGACCACACCGTCACTTAACATCAGGTGAGTTGTGGTCTAACACCTATCCTGTCAGCCATAAAAAAAGAACCTAGTCCACAAACTCAAAGTCGCTTAGCAAGCTATGGAGAGAGCTATGAGTTTCTTTGCGGGACAAAATTCGTAACGAAGTCATCCGACATAGAACTCAAATCACCGACATTGTTCAAAGAATTAGTTAGCTTAAGTGACAGTGGGCCGGTCATATTTCTCGAAGAACCGATAACCGGTGGGGTAGACGAGTTCTAGAGTGGAGACCACGTGCAGGCAAGCGTAGTGTAGGACCTGCGTAAAGCGGCGGATAAAGACTGGATACTCTTTTTCGGTCACCGATAATTAATTACTAAATAAAGCTTTTTGACTAGCTGGACGGTTCTTTCATTCTAAAATAATTCCTTGAAAATTCGGAAGCCCCTATCAATTCCTGAGTACGACTCTGTTTGTGTACATTGCCAGCCAGCCCAATCACTCTGCAACGGTGACGGGACACTGTCCCAGCGGTTTGCGGTCTATGAACAAAACTGGATATTTTTACCTATATAGGTACATAATCATATCGTCATCATCATCTCTCAGTTTTCTCAGCCTCAACTGCCCTGGTAGCCCATTTGATAGAATATTAGTTTCAAGAGCTGTAGGGCATGAGCTAGATTCCCACCGGGACAAACATTTATGTGACGATAAATAAATTTTAAAGTATTTTTAAAAAACCCCAACACAAAATCAAACATAGCTAAGAACACTCCCGACTAACGAAAAAAAACGAAGTCACTATCGGTTCATCCGCTCGGGAGCTACGATGCCACAATCACACACTCTCTCTCACACACACGCACACACACACACACACACACACACACACACACACACACACACACACTGACACAAAAACACACGCGAATTCAACGAAAGAAAAGATTTCTCAAAAGACAATAAAACTGCTCGAAGAGCAACTCCAAACCTCTCCAGCGTCTAAAGACTCTAAAGTATGTAATTTGTAAGCGGCAACTGATGTAAAATGGAGACAAAGACCATCGGAAAGACGACTTCGTTTAAAGGTTGAACATTGAACTCTGACCGTAGTTTAACTTCTATTGATTTTGCTTTTATAGTTAGTTTTATGACACGCCTTTACGAGATTACGAGACAATTTTTACTTTATCTTAACCGTAGATAAAGCAAAAATAAGAATAATAGATAGAAACTCTCTATTGTGCACACCAAAGAGAGAAACAGTACAAAAAACTTATGCATAAAGACCCTATTTTTTTGTGTTTAAATTTAAAATGTACCTACAGTTTTCGGGTTTTTTCGTTTATGTTTACTATAAGACAATGCTTCTGCCAAATTTTATAGTTCTAGGTCAACGGGAAGTATAGTTTGGATTCCCTTGTGAATGTCGAAATATGCGGTTTTTTTGCGACACTAACGGGTGAACATTTTTTTAAGATAACTAATAAGTTTTTTTTTATAGCTACAAGCGAAATTCTAAATCTCTATATAGTATAATACAAAGTCATTTTCCGCCGACTATACGTTTAGATCTTTTAAACTACGCAACGGATTTTAAGGTGGTTTCCAATCAGCGTTGTCAGATATTTTTTTTGCCAAGTCGGGATTTTGGAACTTTTTGAGTGAAAAAAAAGCGGGATTCTTTCGTCGAAAGCGGGACATAGTAAATAAACTTATATACCTAATCAGAAGTTTTTAAATATTTATCTTTTTATTTGAGTTTAAATTACGTTCACGTGACAATAGATAGCAAAAATACCCATAGAAAATGTATTTTAATAAAAATACGATATTTTAAATCAGATTTACCCTATCGTGATGATCCCCTCTCTCTCCCGCGCGCTTATCTTCATTACGTGCTGGGCGGGCGGCCAGTCCAAAAATTTGCATATACATGTACCTATATTGTATATATATATGTACATGCATACTATAGTAGAGGAAATCCGAGAATTTCAAAGATTCGTAATATGATGTCGTAAAAAACATGTTTTTTTTTGGCTTAACCTTACGAGATTAATTAAAATAATGTATTACGTTAGTATCTACATCGCACCCGTGTGACGCCGGGACGGGTCGCTAGTCAATAGACACTAAAATAAAATTATGAGAACGACACAAGTGGACAGGAAAATTTAATTGAAACCGTACATCGTTTTATATCCTCAGAGAAAAGTCGAAAAGCTCTGGAACAAAGATTCCTCGCTTCCAGAAGGTTCCGTAAACATTTCTTTGTTATGTCACGCGTCCATTGCTTACTGATGGCCTTTGTTGATGTTTTCTTTTGTCAATGCGAGCAATGTGATACTTCGAGGATTGAATAGTTTGTGGACATGTTTAACGATGACTCGTCGTGCGAGTATGATTTGAAAAGATGTTTAACGAGACAAGTATAATTATTAAAAAAAAACGACTTATTTCCACTAAGCCCAAACACCGCTATGTTAGAGTAACAAAACAAGTAAAGGTAGGTAGTTTAGTGGGACTATTCCAGTAGCCGTAAACAAAAGGAAACGTAATTTCGTTTACTTGGGATGACAAATTTTTCAAATTATTTTGGTTAAAAAATCTAAACTATTCGATTTTGATAAAATTTCCATTGAACTAATATGAAACACACTAATATTATAAAGGCAAAAGTGTTTAAATGTATTTGAAAAAGAAAGAACGAAATTAATTTTGTAACACAAAAACAAACAGACAGATACAGCTCAAACGGCTGATCCAAAATTGATAAAATTGGGAATGGAGGAAATTTTGAATTGACGCCCTGGAACGCTTCTTTAGGCTACTTTTATCTCGAAAAAATGTAGAGGGCAACACCGCGGAGCTAGTCGATTTATAAAGGTGTTCTGAGGTACTAAACATAAATACTAACAACCGAATTAAGAACCTCGTTTTGTTTGAAGTCGGTTAAAAAAGAAACATTTTAGTCATTTACATAAAAAATATGGGATAAAATTAGACTTAATAATTTATATCGTTTCTGTTCTCTCATTCACTATCCAGACAGGATGTAATTCTCTGTGATTCGTGCACATTATTTACCATAATCCAAATCAGATTAATTCTTGTATATCCTAATATCCCTATAAAAGCTTCCTACAAATTTCTTACTGAATTCGCTGTCCAGACAACAAAGGACTGATAATGCTGACAAATTAAAGGGTCGTGTGTTAACCTCACAACCTTGGCTATAAAGGGATACCTTGCGTAGGCGGTCTATCTCCCAGACGGCATGATAACATCTATGGTAATAATGCTTGACATTTCTATGCATAGCTCCGAGTCTTTGATTCTGATGGTTAAGGTCTGAGTTTTTTTTTTGACAGGCTTAGTATTTTGACCCCATCTCACCTGATATTAAGTGACGGTGTGATCGAAGATAGTAAACACATCTAGCCTGGAATGGGACTTTCTCTCCAGCATTCATTTTTTTTTAATGAATTTTTTTTATGTTTCCGTACCCAAAGGGTAAAACGGGTCCGTCTGTCGCCAGGCTGTATCTCATGAACCGTGATAGTTAGTCAGTTGAAATTTTCACAAATGATGTATTTCTGTTGCCGCTATAACAACAAATACTAAAAACAATTGAAAAATATTTAAGAGGGGCTCCCATACAACTAATATGAGTTTTTGCCGTTTTTATAGATACGGAACGATCGGAAGGTACGGAACCCTTCGTGCGCGAGTCCGAATCGCACTTGGCCGGTTTTTTTAATTATTAACAGGCTAGGTGCTTGACCGCAGCTCACCTACTATGACGATAATAAATGCACTTAGCCTGAAATGGCTCTCAAGTGTGGATGCCGGAACACAGTCTTTGGCGGCAGATTTTCAACTTGGGAGTGGTAGTTACCCAACCGTGTACTAGAAAGTACCTTACCACCACGCAAGTACCCTACTACCACGCATGAGTGATATGGTTTCAGCATCAAGAATTCTGTTTTGCTACTCGATGTTCTGTGTGTCGCTGCAATGGTAACAGACATGCGTTATATAAAAAATAAAAAAAAAACAAAAGTCATTTATTCAGTTTAGGCCCTGGTATGGCACTTATGAACGTTAAGTTACATTTCTGAATCTTCCACCGGCTCGTAATTACACTTCAACTGAGAAGACTCCGGCAAGAAACTCAGCAAGGCATTTTTTTTGTGGATCTTTCTTTTCATATATGGTTACAGTTTATACAGTTTACAGTTATAGATAATACATTATGCTTACTACAATTGTCACTTAGCCAGGGGGATGCAAGTGCAGAAAGAAGCTACTACAACCATATATTCCTGTCTTCCACGTAATGAACCACCTTATAGTAGGCTTTGTCTCTTATCATAAAAGGCGTCTCATTCGTTGAGTTTTTTTTTTTCAAGTTTTAAACTGAAGATAAATGAACGTTAACACTGATCCGTGAACCCCTTCGCTCAATCACAAAACAAAGGGTTTGTGCTAAGTGCTCAGGATTTCCTCATTAAATACACCAGCCAGAGCAACTTGCAAGTTGCAACTTCCAACACTTACAAGTTAATTTGTGAAACACGGAGAGATCACTGAGTTCTGCGTGGGCCATACTTGTTATTACGATACTGAATGAAAATCGTAATGTTGAGCAATTTAGGTGGGTTGAACTTGTTTGTTAATGTTTCAATATGTTTTGATTGTGAGAGAACTTATGGCTGGTTTTTTGCCGACAGAAGTACGAATAACTTTCAGTTTTGTATAAATGAAGCTAAATAAAATGTAGAGGTCCTTGAAAAAATTATAAAATACAAGCTAAAGAGTTTAAAAAATCTATAATATAACCCGACTGCGTATAAAATAGCTATAATTAAAGGAAAAAAACCTTTTAAACAATTTTTTTATTCCTAATTATAACTAATGGCCACTAAGGTCAGCTAGCGTTAAAAATAAGAAATGGAATTAATTTTCACACGTTGCATCTAACCCCAAAACCACGTAAAGTCTAAACAATAGACTATTTATTTGTGACTAAATGGTTGTATTTTCTCTACATAGTATAATACAAAGTCGCTTCCCGCCGTCTGTACGCTTAGATCTTTTAAACTACTAATTTTAATGCGGTTTCCATCAATAGACAGAGTGCTTCAAGAGGAAAGTTTATATGTATGATACATGCACAAGCACCAGATTAGTATCTACGTTGCACCCGAGCGAAGCCGGGGCGGCCGCTAGTATATACATAAAAACAATAAATATGGACTTTCGCTCGAGAGCCAGATCCATTTCAGGCTAGGTATACGGTCGATGGTATAAAGTCGAATAAATTTTCAGTACATTCGTGATTGATTTTGCAGAGATCCAATGTCCCTAGGCAAGCTTATCAAATTTCTAACTTCCATGAACACGAAATGTAAAGTTATACTAAGACCACAGTATAAATAATAGCACTAAGACTTAAAATCTAGTAGGTACCACAGACTCGACCTGAATTTTAAGCGGTAGAAACCGCAAACCATAATGTCGTAAGTTTTACGAAAACTTGCTTCATTTCAGGTTTGTAAGTAGAGCTGTTTCTGAGCCTTCTCTGTTACAAGATTTATGAATAATCTGGATCATCTTTTGAATAGTTATTTTACTTTAATAACTTTATTATTGTTGTTCTCTTCCAGCCGTAAGAATTTTACAAGTTTTGTTGTTAATTGGCAATGTTTGCTACCTATTTACTTGTAAATAACCTCGGGTTGTTCGAGTTAAACTTACACATGTACTTTCTACACAAGCATGTTGTTACATCTTCGACCACATCGTCACTTTCCATCGAGTGTGATCGAGGCCAAATGCATGCCTAGTCTGTTGTAAAAAGGTTAAATTACCACCACTTCATCTTATCTGAGTTAAATTTGACACGTTGGTTCAGTTCCGATGACCATGCACTTTTATGGCAAGACCTGACATGTTTCTACACCCAGGATTGGCTTCAGACAATGTAACTCTTCAATGGTCAATAGCATGGACTTGATTTTTTTAATATTAATTTGATTTTAATTGCTCATATAAAGCTACATCATCACATATAAAAAGTTGTTTAAAATGTTTTTTAGTACCATTAAATAATAAATATGTCTGGAAAATCATCATCATCTATGTCCACTGCTTAACATAGGCCTCCCCATGACACGCCCCTCTTCAGTTTTTCGCTTCCATACATCGCCAGCAGACCCAAATAAAAAAAAACTTATTATCAATTTTTTATTTCATGACTGCCATACCGCAGTCTTGATTTAAATTTATTGACTGCTTTAGTCAATTTAAATCGTTGTGCGGGGGCGCCAGCTTTTATCAATATTGCTTAGTTTTCCCGCCCTCTTGATAAATGGACCCTCATAAAGGCATTAAATAATATAAATACTCGTAGGGAATTTACTAATAATATTTGTCTGATAGATAAGTTGCTGATTATGAATGCTTTTCCTAATATAGCTTAAATAGCTATAGTTATATTGCTTTTGCTTTTGTAAGTTTTTAGAGTGCCTACAATTTGTAAAAAGAAAATAATTAAAGTATCAAAAATAATCATGTTTGTTGTATGGGAGCCCCCTTAAATATTTATTTTATTCTGTTTTTTTTTAGTATTTGTTGTTATAGCGGCAACAGAAATACATCATCTGTGAAAATTTCAACTGTCTAACTATCACGGTTCATGAGATACAGCCTGGTGACAGACGGACAGATAGACAGACGGACGGACAGCGAAGTCTTAGTAATAGGGTCCCGTTTTACCCTTTGGGTACGGAACCCTAAAAAACAAGCAGACTTTAAATCCGGCATAAGTAAAACAAAAATGTGTCAAAACCACGTCAGTTTTCATAGTATAATAGTGTCTATGTATTTGTAATAATTTTAGAAAAGGGACGAACCCTCTTGTTGTACAAAAAAAAACAATACAAAGTGTACTTATTTAAAACAAACACACCTATTTTCTATTTATAATATTAGTGTTTTTCGTCAAGTTCTTGTTAAAATTAAATTATATTGTTATGTTTAGTTATCGAGTATTATGGGAAATATAAAATAGGTACGGTTATTTTGCTTATAAACATATAAAGTTTCTGATTACGTGTTCAATATGCGTATTATATTAAATGAATCATGCGTTGATTATTACAATTATTTGTCATAGTACAATTATTATAGAATTGGGAAACCCAGGATAAAAGGTTATGTTATGGCGGAAAGTCTTTTTATAGAACACTTTGATAGTAATGTTTCCTCATGATGTTTTCCTTCACCGTTTGATTCAACAGTCAACGGGCATATTATAAAGGCAAAAATTTGTGTGTTTGTTACTTGTTCGCGCTCAAACAGCTGGACGAATTTTGACAACCTGTTTTTTTTTTTAATATTGTATGACACACAGCGCCATCTGACCCCAAACTAAGCAGAGCTTGTGTAATGAAAGTCAGATAACTGATAGAATACATAAATACTTATTTTTTTGTAAATACATACTTATAATACATACAGAACACCCAGACACAGAACAAACATTTGTTTATACCATAAAATGTTTGTCCTTGGCGGGAATCGAACCCACGCCCTACAGCTTATGCAGACATACTCCCAATGAGCCAACAAGGCTTAACACATAGGCTAAATAGCATTTTTTTTTTTTTTTTAGTAAAGCCTACAAGATTATGTTTTATATGTATGCATTTGTTAGACCTACAAGGGCTCACCGGAAAACCAGCGCTGGTCATACCACCTAGTATGGCCAGCATTATGCTGAGGTGAGCCCCTATTTTGTATGTAACTGTTAGTCTTTTGTTTGTTTGTTTTATGTTTTTCGGTGTGTTATGTACAAAATAAAATTATTTTCTTTCTTTTTTATTTTTTAACCCGAAAAAATGTAGCGGGTAACACCGCGGGGCGCGGCTAGTTACTTATAAAGGCCAGAGGTACGTAAGAAAACCAGAATCATTACTCAGGTACTTTAGAGTGAGTCAGCGTAGATACTCTTATCGCAAATAAACCAGATGAACAACGGTACGTTTCCTTTCTCATAACATTAAGAAACATTACCATAATGTTATCACAAGTCACAATAACGGTTTGTTTTCATATCACGTAACATTGTCACGTGTCCACACTGCACATGTTCCGTAAGGTAATGCATGCACGAGTAACTGAGTCCATGATGACTGAGCGATGATGGCTCAGTGGTTAGTGTTTACACGCCGAAGGGCGTGGATTCAAACCCTAAGAATAAACCGACCGTAGCAATTAACATTGTCGGATCTACATATTTTGCTATTTTCATTTTATTGCATTAAAGGTCTTAGAATATGTCTAAAAACTTGAGCTGCCGTTGAAGGAAAACATCGTGAGGAAACCATAGCATGATCGTAGGGTATTTTCTACTCGGTACTCGGGTGGTTACTTACCACCCTTAAGTTGATAATCTGCCGCCAAGCACCTAACAGTGTGTTCCGACAGTCTCACTTGAGCCTCGGCGAGGTTTAATGGTGTGTGTTATATTTAATAAGAAAGTTTTTTTTTTTTCGGACCATGTATTGTCGATATTCTCCATTGTACCGGATGTTTTCGTCTTACAACAAATTGTCTAACTATTTAGATATTTTTAACACGACTGCAGGAAAAACAAATCTTTTCATAATAATTTCCATCGTGTCACTTAATACTTGCAATTAGTGCACCTTAATGTAATTTTTCTTGTGCATGCAGTGTTCACTTGGAGATGGTCGTGCATAATAATTTTTGTTTGTTTATGTTTACCATACATAGTGGAATTTCCTTGGGTACCAAACGTTTTGACTCTACGTTTCTCATCCGTACGGCCAAGGAATGGAACAAGCTGCCGGCTTCCTTGTTTCCCGAGAGATATAATCTAGATCTTTTCAAGGCCAGAGTGAATAGGTATTTTCTAAGTCTGCGTGCTTTATCTTCGACCACATCGTCGCTTACCATCAGGCGAGTCGGTGGTCAAACGCGGACATATCCGAATAAAAACAAAATGTATTTATGTAACGGCCAGTTTAGTAAACCAATAAAAAAAAAGATTGTAATAAAATAAAAAAAACTAGCTTGCGAAAGAAAAAAGTTCGAGTGGCGGGTTGCAATATTAACAAGAAAGTAAGGTTGTTTATCGCAATTAGAAAGGACATAATTTGCAAAACCACCTTAATATCTAGAATTCTGTTAGTTCTAAAAATAAACTGTATTGTCTCTGTAAAGCTCTGTAATTCGTATTATCCTGTATAAACAGCTGATGTGTACATTTCCGACATTCTGTTTTCAAAATAAACATTTTCGTTGCTCGTGTTTCAGCCGGCAGTATTTTCAAATGTTATTTATAAGCTCCGAGTTGCTTAGGATACCGTTTTGCTTGTATACAGGAAAGGATCGTGTTAATACTGTGAACAAACACAATTCCTAATTATTGTAATGGAAACGATCTCTCTCGGGGTAAGGTTTTCGAGAGTTTTGACGCATTTTTGATTTACTTATGCTTAATTATTCACATTTAATTATATATGATTCGGCCATATAGTTATATCACCATCATCATCATCATCAGCCATAGGTCGTCCACTGCTGGATATAGTCCTCCTCCTGGGAGGGTTTTGCCAATACTCGCCACGCTTGGCAGGCGGGTTGGCGAGCGCAGTTAGGTGTGATTGTTCAAGGAAGACGCCGCTGCCCATCTTCCGGATTACATGCCTTAGCCGACTCTTACGGCAACCACGGGTAGAGAGGGTGGGGTACTATTCTTACGCCGGCACCACCACGGCAAATATAGCTACAATATAGTTATATGGTTTCGGCCATATCCGATGGTCTTCTTTACGGATACAAAGCTAAGTACAACGCGCGCGCGGCCTCGTCTTGCTTCGTCTTAATGAAGGCCACCGGATGTGGCCGTAACTTTAGTTGGAGTACACGATTTAATCAAACGTGAGTAATCACGCATAAGTAAAACAAAAATACTTTATTGGTAACACCAAAGTTATTTTAAATACATGGTCAAAAATATAATTTAAAATGTATGTATGTTTGACAATAATAATAAATACATTAACATATATAAATTATAATAACAATATCGATAACAATAAACGTAAAAAAAAATTAAATGTTTAAATATTTATTTTTTATTTACATTTAAATACAATGGTATGTCAATACCTATACCTACACATTATACTATGTCAATAAGACTTAATAATAACATACTAGGAATATACCTACTAATTTTTATCTGTAATTATTGTTATTAATAATAAGTAACGAACAATTTTTTTTTTGTTCTTGACCACTCCTTAATTTATAACGAGTATTTTTAAGTCGATGAAATTCTGCGATGAAAATAAAACTCTTCGGAATATATGAATTTGCTGACCGAGTGATGGTAAACACAATCTGTTGTCGACCACCACTCAGTCGCCGTCGCCAGTCAATAGATTGGATAGTCACTTCCATTCTAGGCTAAGTATGCTTACCATCGTCGACCACACCATTATTGAACATGAGATGAGCCGTGATAAAACATCTAGCCTGTTCCCTATAAAAATGATTTCCTTTTAGCAAGCGTGCTCCATCTTAGACACGACGTTCGTATGACTTAACGTCAGGTGAAATGGCATTCAAAAATTAAAACAAACAACAATTAACATTGTGTGTAAACATTATCGTCTTCCTATTTGAAGGGTACTGCGGCTAGTAAAATTACAGGGCTGTTGAGACTAACCATCGAAAGGCTCAAAGTAATGAGCGCCAAAGCAGCGATGCCCTGGACTTTCTTTTTACTACTCAAAGTTCTATATATTGCAGCAATAGTTGTAAACAGGCGTTATCTCTTACCATCAGGAGAGCGTCTCATTCGTCTTATTACATTTACTTTAAAAAGCAATGCAAGTCTACTTTGACTTACAATGACATTCAAATATCGAAGCCGTACAAGTCAACTTAGCTAAAACTAAAACACAAATAGCTTAACGTACAATTATACAATAGTTTTAACTGAACAACAACTGCAACAATAAAACAATCTGCCCGTCTAATGGCCCTCATAATATAATTGAAAACGGAAGGGGGAGAGTCCCACGCCGCGTCGCATAGAAAAAAGTTAAAATATGAAGCAATAACCAGTAAGTGTTCCGAAACCTATGTAAGTTCCCACGGGATGGGGAAGTGGGAACTGAGTCCCATATGGGCACACTGCGTAGATTAATGTACTGAAGAAGTATAATTTGATTTACTTTAAAGAATAGATTCATTCTGGTAGAGTGTCTGGGGGGATGAGGATGTGTTTTACCATGAGACTAGCTTACGCCCGCCGCATCGAACGCGTTAACTTTAAAATTAGGTTCAGAGAGAAATGGAACATGTGTAAAATCGGGATAAAAAGTATGTGTGTAATTTTGGATGTAAGCTACCTCCATACTAAATTTCTGAATTAAAATTGGTCCAGCGTAAAGCAGTAACAAACATACAAACACTCACAAACTTTCGCCTTTATAATATTTAGTGGCTAAAGTAGGATTGAAGCTCTCAATCTATGTCGGAGAAGAAATCTTTCTTATTGTAGAACCATTTGTTATTATTTCCTATTACGAAGTGGTCATTTACTTTGTTATGCGAAACTCTTTCTCGAGTTTATTTATCAAGATAGATAGCTGGGTCTATCAGAAGGCGGTCTCTGGGTCACGACATCCATCTTCCATTACCTTCTTCCGTAATACCCTTATTACGTGGACCATTGAATCCATACATCTTCAAGTTGTTGGTAAGTTTATTGCGTAAGAAATATTTACGGATGTTGTTAACTTTATGCTTATTTTGGGGTCAAATTTTGCAAATGACTACAATATGTTTCCTGTTTAGACGATTAAGCTAACATTTTGCATAGGTTATAGACACATTGTGTTATTGCATTTAATTATATATTTTTTAAGTTATTTTAAATGTTTGGAGACATTTGACATTTCCATCTTGCCCATTCTATTATCGGACAGCCAGAAGCTCTGAGAAGCTACAACGCTTCATGGTCGATATTCCATAAACTCGAACTGAACGGTTTGAATCTACCTTCATTGTGCGAACCGCTAGATAATGGAGTTTGCTGCCCGAGTGGGTGTTCCCTGATGGTTAATCAATCAATCAAACAATCTGGGTGCCTTCAAGTCGCGAGTAAATCGGTTTCTTCTAGGCGAGCGTGCTCCACCGTATACCGCATCTTCGCTTAACATCTAGCGAGTTGGCGGTCAAGCGCAAGCCTATTAGTAATGAAAAAAAAGGAAGGTGGTTTATGTTGCAGCGATACACAAAACTTTGGTAAAAAAATAAAAGTCTAGGACAGGCTTTGAAACACATTATTTTGAGACTTTTAATGGCTGGTCTAAAGTCAAAAACTTTATTTGGATTTAGTCTGGACAGCAGTAATGAAACACAGTAATGTTTACACACTACTGCTTGGCTACGGAATATCTGGTGTGGTACCTACTTCACTAAAAATATAAAGTAAACAATAACATAATTCAAACAATACAGTCGTTTTAAAATTACCTATATTAACGGATAAAATTTCTCTTTTTTTTTTAAATAGTTGACAGGCTAGGTTTTTGACCACAGCTCACCTGATGTTAAGTGACGGTGTGGTCGAAGATGGTAAAGCACACCTATCCTGGAATGGTACTGGCTCTCAAGTGAGGCTGCCGGAACACACCGTTAGGTGCTTGGCGGCAGATTTTCAACTTGAGGGTGGTAGCTAGCCAGCCGAGTACTAGAAAGTACCCTACCAGCATGCTATGGTTTCCTTACGATGTTTTCCTTCACCGGCAGCTCAAGCTCATTGTTGGGGTTTGAACCCACGCCCTTCGGCATGCGAACCGACTGCGCTATCATCGCTACAAAATCTCTGCAACTCGATTTAATGCTTGCTACATCCGAACCAACATCCTGACAAGTCAGTTAATCTAAACATTCACTTCACGTCTTGAAACTAAACTTGTAATTTTGCACCGTCTAACCACAGCCATAACTTACTTCTATTCTATGTGACGGCTCAGAACCAGGTATCTACAACAATCGAGTTGGAGGCACAAAGCTGGGCAGACAAAGGCACAGACACGCAAACAAAGGTTATACCTTGGAGCGGTGCCAAATACAGCTGGTACAATGTCTATAACCATTATTAGTCACTGGAACTGGCTTAGTCCTCTGGACGTGATTTGTGTCGACGAACGGCGAGACGGAATGTCTGGTCGGTAATGCATTGTACTCGTAGATTGTAATGATTTAGAACAATGTATCTTAATACAAGTAAATATACCTAAATCTATAGAGGTGACGTACTTGATCATAGTTATTAATATAAATTGCAATGTTTTTTCTTCTTCTTTTTATATGGTTGTCAAGCTAGCTGACCACAGCTTATCTGATGTTAAGTGACGGTGTGGTCGAAGATAGTCAAGTACCTAGCTTGTAATACATTGGAAACTTAAACTTAGAACACAGATTAGAAGTTTGCGTTTTTGATTGATTAACACTGTTGTTCACGCCAAAGTTTACATAGAAAAATAAAAATAAACTTAATAAATAGGGTAGGCTCAAAGCGATCTCTTCCAGGCAACCTTAGGACGGAAACGATTAAAGGAAGTGAAAGACGGAGTGTGTCAAGAATGAGGACATACATATATGCATATATGTACATATGTACATCATTATTATAAAACAAAGTCGTCCGCCGCGTCTGTCTGTATCTGTTCGCGATAAACTTAATAACTACTGAACGGATTATCATGCGAGTTTCACCAATAGATAGTGATTCATGAGGAAGGTTTAGGTATATAATTTGTCAAGGTTTTGTGTATAGATTAGTTTTAATGGTATTAGTTAAAAGAAAGATGGGAAATATTAGTGAAAAGAGATAATAAGACGAAGAATAAGAATATAATTTCTATATTCTTATTTTTTTTTCGGATATTTCGTATTTTGTTTGACAATAAAGTCCATTTTTAATTGTTTTTTTTTTTTTACTTGAAGACACCTTGTCAAATCGAACTAAATAGTCACAAATACACTAAGGCCTTAAGTTACATAATTGAATCGAGGTATGTATTTGTGTGCGTTTAGTTAGTGTAAGACAAACAAAAATGGTAGGACCCAAGTTTTGTTTAAACTGGGGCTTATGATGTTTGAATTAGGAATAAAAAACTTAATTAACTTAAATAAACAATATGTTTTGCTAGAAAGATATACATATATAAATATGCTCTCTCTTTATAACCTGTTTTAAGTTTATGATTATAGCCTATGTGTTAATCCAGGGTATCAGCTACCTACATACAAAATTTCATCAAAATTGGTCCAGCCGTTTGAGTGTAATTAAGTAACAAACATTCAAACACACACACTCACAAAACTGCGAAAGTTTGTGTGATTTATAATATTAGTGTGATGACAGTACATTTTGACGGTAGCACGTTTAATTCCATCCTGAACATTAGAACACCAACATTGTCATTCGAGCTATGTAACCTTTTATATCATAGTGTTTACTATCATGCTAAAACCTAAAGCACTAAAGGTCGTGACATTCCTTAGTTTTATAGCAGTTTTAAGGGCTTGACGATAAAATTGCCGATATAAGCGAGAACAACAATTTCAGTTTTGAAAGTATGACCCTGGCGCAGTACAAAATCGACTTGGCGACATCTTCCGCTACAGTTCTTGTTCAACAAATACCAGATGTCACTAAACCTAGAAAAAATAGTATAGTAGTTGGAAAATAAACTTTATTTTTTTAAATGTCAATGTAATGATTGGAATGAGACGCTCTCCTGATGCTAAGACATAACGCATGTCCATTACAGCGATATATAAAACTTTGATTTACAAAAGAAGTCCAAGGCATCGCTGCTTTGGTGCTCATTACTTTGTGATTTTCTATGGTTAGTCCCAAAAGCTCTATAATATCGCTAGCTGCAGTACCCTTCAAACCGGAATACAATGTTTACACACTTCTGCTTAGTGGTAGGTACTGCGGTGGTACCTACCTAGACGACCTCTTGCTAAGGAGACTGACTAACATGGCTCATTTGGTAAAGTTCTGCTTCGAGAGTTGAGGGGCGTGGGTTCCCACTCAGTACTAACATTTGTGTGACTAACATAGATGTTTGTTCAGTGTCTGGGTGATCTGTATGTACTATAAGTATGTATTTACAAAAACAAAAAGTATTTAGGTATTCTGTCTGCTTTCTGGTTCCCATATTACAATACAATATTTAAAAAAGTAAAGTTAATAAAATTGTATTGTATTGTATTGTATTTGCTTAGTTTTTGGAATATCCTCCAATATTTATTATTATCTACGACCAAGTAATGTCTAAGTTTATGTATGTAATGTTAATAACTGTTCATTAAATTGTTGTTTAATAAGATAAAATATCTAAAGTTTACTCCATACTTTGCCAGTGCATGTCTAGTGTCTTCCGCGTTATTCGATACTGAAGATTGAAGTATATTCTGCCCCCACCGCACCGTTCCTAGTTTGAGACAAGCCATAATAAGGAGTAAAATTGTCGTAAACATGGTTACTCTGCGTTCCGAATGCTATAAATTTCACTTTTTATGTTAGGTTTCAAGAGCAACCTTCTTAAAATATATTTTAGGCAACTAAATCTATAAATGTACCCAAATAAGAACTTCACAATAAAAATATTGCTGCTGCAAAACGGTCAACCGATCTGCGCGATTATTATGTGTAGGTCTTACATTTTTAGCCAAATCATTTGTAAGATGCAGGACGGGTTGATACTTGACTCTGTTGCCCAGGAAGAACTGCAAGTGCCGTGTTTGATAAGCACTGTAGGTGCCAGCCACCTGAGTTGCAGCGTCCACTCCCCATCAGTCGCCGCGGAAGATACCGTTATCAGAAAGAGGCATACGCTGCTATGGAACCGCTTTACTACTTTGTGCCTGTCGCAGTGGAGACCCTGGGTTGCTGGGGGACCGAAGCGAAGTTTATTCATGAAATAGGTCACAGGCTTAGAAAAGGAACAGTTGACTCGCTCCGGTTCGTTCCTGGTGTTAAGGTTGGCCATTGCCATTCATTGCGGAAATACAGCGAGTGTGATGGGGACTTTTGACTAGTTCAAGAAAACAAAAAAAAAAAACGGTTTTATATTGTGTCATGTTACGCATTTTGTTATATATATACAACAGTTATTGTTTTGTTATATATTGTTATTTTGACAAGTTACCGACATAGCCCAACGGAATAGCAAGTTGAAGTGGCAATGGGCGGCACGCCGAACTGATAGTTGATGGGGTTGCAAAGTTCTGGAGTGTAGACCACGGACTGGCAAACGCAGCGTAGGACGTCGACCCACTAGGTGGACAGACGTCCTAATAAAGAACGCAAGAACTGGATGCGAGCCGCTTCCAGCCGGTCTTTATGGAAGTCAATGGGGGAGGCCTATGTACAGTGGACGTCCTACGGCCGAAATGATGATGATCTAAGTAAGTTTGCCAGAAACAATTCTAAGCAAAACTTATATGCATCACATTTCACGCTCAGCTTATGAGTGGTTTTTAACCTCCGATGCGTACAAAGGGGAGTTAAGTTTATCGTGTCTGAATGTCTGTTTGTGGTATCGTAGCTCCCAAACGTCTGAAACAATTTAGATTTAGTTTTTTTTTGTTTGAATCGTAACTTGATTTGAAGTTGTTTAAAGATTAGTTCTCTAATCCATCATGTGACCATCTTCCTTATATCTGGTCGATGACTAATGTCCGTCGACGTCTGTACCGACATCGAGGGTCATTTGAACTTGTAAATATTTTTGATAGTTTTCTAATTATGCCAATCTAGTTTGCTGATTTATATTCGCGAGTCCGAGGTTTCTACAAGAATTTTAATATGAACAACATCAGCGTGGATTTAAATTCTTTCAAAACTTTTGTTAATTTCGTTTCTTTATTTGTCTGTTATCGAGTTAAAAAGGTCTGAAAGTAAATTATGCAGCTAATAACATCCTTACGTCAGAAGTGTAAAAATAGATAAATATCAAAAAAAATATATAACATAAAATGTCAAATTTAGTCAGAACATCAAACTTAAAACTTCCTTTTTTTATTGGTATAAATGCGACACGAAATATGATACACTTGTTAAAGCAGTTCAAAGTTGATATCTCTAAATCTCTGAAAATAAAGCTTGTCGCGGCCGCTTTGTGATGCTAATTTGCAATCTAATTACTCTGCAAGCTCTCAAGTACCTGTTAATCTGACTCAAAGGAATATACGACGAAAAAATGGAGAAATAAGCTAGCAATTACAACAAGCCAGAAATAAGTAGGCATAATGAAATAAAACAGAATTTCTTTAGATATACGTATGTACATATATTGATTGAAATATGAACCTTGTGGAGGGTAAGTTAACAAGGGAATAGTGAACATGTGGAATTCAGAAAACGTCGCTTCTTCTTGTTTGGTAACTACAAATTTTAATTGATTCTACGATGATTCTAAGGAAATTTTAAGTGTATGAAAAACATTATCAGTTTTAATATGGATATGGATTTATCTATAATCAAAGTTTTCGATAAAATTAAACGTCAGTAATCCCGCATAAGTTAAACAAAAAAACACTATGAATGTTTTTTTATCCCTGTTTTTATGGTTGACTGGCTAAGTGTTTGACCACATCTCACCTGATGTTAAGTGACGGTGTGGTCGAAGATGGAAAACACACCTAGCCTGGAATGGAACTGTCTCTCAAGTGAGGTTAGGTTAGGTTAGTTTCAACTTGAGGGTGGTAGCTAGCCAACCGAGTACTACTATACTCTACCACCATGCTATGTTTTCCTTCATCGGCAGCTCAAGTTTTTTGTTGGGGTTTGAACCCGCGCCCTTCGGCGCGTGAACCGACTACGCTAACCACTGAGCTATCATCGCTACAATACCTCGTTAAACAACTTAGATACTCTTCATACGAGACCCTTTTACATAGATTTTTTTTCTGTCTTACTGTATAATATTTAATGTAACAAAAAAAAATATTGATTGGACAAGAAATATATTTTTTACATGAAACATTTTGCTTGAAGCTATAATCATAGAACCCATTTACGTGGCCCATTTATCACATTTAAATTACCACATATGACTGTAATTCATCATCGTTATGTTGCAAAAAGTTGTATAATAGAGTTTGGTTAACGACGCATACTCATATTAAATCTTCTTTACAATGATTTAGTTACATTTATAACCATTATTACGTCTTCTTGCCATAACGCGTTAAAGACGTAATATGCCTTCTATGTCATCATACCGTTATAAAAAAATCATATAATGTTGGCCTGACAACAAATTTGAAACGTCGTGGTAACAAATAGTTTTGGCCTTGACTGTTAGGCAGTCGCCCGAATGTCTGCCATACAGAGAACTAATAAACCTGTCTAAGGATTTTTTTTGCCTAAGTCTGTTAGCTATTCATTATGCACAATATCAATACAGTGTAACGTACCTACTTTGATCTGTTTTTCCTGTTTCCCTTATTTTTGTCCCTTTTGCTTCTTCATTCTGGTTCCTTGGTTTAGTTTACCTCTCAAACTTTACTGATCAAAAGTTACGTCAGCCTAGTTGGAACCAAGTTTTGTAGCGATGATAGCTCAGTGGTTAGCGCGGTCGGTTCGCATGCCGAAGGGCGTGGGTTCAAACTCCAACAATGCGCTTGAGCTGCCGGTGAAGGAAACATCATGAGGAGACCATAGCGTAGTGGTAGGGTACTTTCTAGTACTCGGCTGGCTAGCTACCACCCTCAAGTTGAAAATTTGCCGCCAAGCATCTAACGGTGTGTTCCGGCAGTCTCACTTGAGAGCCAATTCTATTCCAGGCTAGGTCTGCTTTACCATCTTCGACCACACCGTCACTTAACATCAGGTGAGTTGTGGTCAAACACATAGACTGTCAGCGTTTAAAATTAAAAAAAAAACCATCTGGTTTCAATCCCGAAGTCCTATGTTCGAATCCCACTATACGTACATCTGTCTTTTATAATTTATGTGCGTACAAGCTGCGCCCCGCGGTGATTTTGAATTTCTTGCTCATCCCACGTGAACACTACATTTTTCTAGATAAAAGTATTCTGTGTTAATCCAGGGTGTAAGCTATCTCCATACCAAATTTCATCAAAATTGTTCTAGCCGTTTGGGCATGAAAAAGTAACAAACACACACTCACAAACTTTCGCCTTTATAATAATTTAGTGTGATAGCCACTGACTAGCAAACGCTGAAGGAAAACATCGTCAGGAAACTTGCATGTTTGTGAGTACATAATGTTCTTGAAGATGTGTGATGTCTACCAACCCGCATTTGGTTTGGGTGGTGGAACTTCCTTCCTTTTCAAATTGAGGTTTCCGCCCTGCAATAGGATAGTTTATAAAAACGGCTGATCCGAATTTAATTGACCTAAAAAAAATATTCTCTACCTTTTCCACGTAGTTAGCATTTTAGCATTGTGCCGTATATAAATAAATAAATATTGTAGGACATTACACACAGCGCCATCTCTCCCCAAACTTAACAAAGCTTGTACTATGGAAATCAGATAACTGATACGTAATACTTTTTTTTTGTAAATACATACAGAACACTCAGACACAGAACAAACAATAGTTTGTACCACAAAATGTTTGTCGTGGGTGGGAATCGAACCAACGCCCAGCTCTTGAAGCAGATATACTACCAATGAGCCAACAGAGCTATCACACACAAAAAATCGGTTTAAACAATTCTCCTTGATAATTCTGAAGCTTAGTTCATACATCAAGTATTTTATTCTTAACTGAACTTTATGATGAATTGCGAATGTGATTGACGGGTTAATCAAAATCTTTTGTGTATAATGTACACATTTTTTTTTAGCTTTGGCTAATATATGTTTTTATTTGTTCACAGGTAAATGCAACAGGAAAAAGGAGAATACAGTCAGATGCAGATATTTTCAACATATATTTAAATTTTTAAGACTTTGTAAAGAATCAGTCTTCTGATTCTTTAGGTACAAGTAAGTACCCTGAACCTTTTTTATTTTTATACAAGTTCATTTATGTTAGGTAGATTTCAAGCTCATGACATTTTCTGTTGTTATATTTGCATATGACATTTTGAACTGTACATAAATCTTTCTTAATAGTCTAGATTAGTTTAGAGGAAGCTTAATAAACATATTTTAATTTTAAGGCTCTATCTATATTCTCGAGCCTTCGAGCACGTTTGTTACTGCATTAGCCGAACATATTGCGGCTATGTAAGTTCGTACGTGTTAATCTTAGATTTTTTGAGGATTTTCTCACTTTACTTCAAAAGTAAACCCAATTCTGTCTTCATCAACAACCTTGCATAGTCCACTGCTGGACATAGGTCTCTCCCAGTACACGCCACTCAGCCCGAGCTTTTCGCTTCCAACCACTGCCTATTACGTATATCGTCACTCCATTTCAGTCTCAGGGCGTCCTACACTACGTTTGCCGATTTGCGGTCTCCACTCTAGAACACGTCTATTCCAACTGTTGTCCGTTCTGCGGCAAATTAGATTGCGGCGATTCTGTCTTACGAGGTCCGAAATGAAATATAAGAGCTTTTTTTATTCCTATAATAACACTGGCACATTTTTACTATAACAATAATATTTTATATAATTACACAATACTACCTACCTCGACTTTGTTGTGCTACCGCGAATAAGGCTTAGGTTTGAATAGGACTTTATGAGGTAACAAATATAAAACATTTGAGATTCTCCTTCTTTATTGAAGTCGGTTAAAACACATTACACCGCAATGTGAATATTTCCGCGAACATTGATAAAATATCTAAATTTGGTCTTCAATAGCTCTTACAATAAAAATTTAACAGCGTTTAATTTTATAGCTTCAAGCTTTAAAATGAGCCGTTTTAGGTATATTATGAGTGTTGTTCCATTTCTGTAAATACATATTTGTAAAAGCGATTTCATGATGTCAACACTTTAATCTGTTGATGTAATAAAAGGGAACTGATTCAATATTTTGTTAGTAGTTATTGCCCGTTGAACTGCCTGCTATTTTTACCCGACTGCCAAGGAAGGGTTATGTTACGCGTATCTTCTATGTATGTAAATTTATTTATTACCTCGTATGTTCCAAACGGCCGAATGGATTACGACAATTAAGGTATCGTTAGATACGTCACAATAACCCAAGTGCCCTTAGAGGGTTGTTTTTAAAAATGGTGGACATTTGGCGCGAAATAGTAATACGTTAATTTTTTTTAAATAACCAAACATATCAAGTAGAGTATCTAAATAAAGGCAATTAAAAGAGGATTACAATAATATATCGACCGTAGCAATTAACATAGTCGGATCTAAATTTTTGCTTTTTTCAATTCATTACATTAAAGGTCTTAGAATATGTCTAAAAATGCCCCCGAAAATGATCAAATTCGATTAAAAGACTTAATTGTTTTACCATTAGGTTGATTTTAGGAATTTAATAATTAGCGGGGGCATTTTTAGACATATTCTAAGACCTTTAATGCAATGAAATGAAAATAGCAAAAATGTAGATCCGACAATGTTAATTGCTACGGTCGATATATATTAAAGTTATATGTTAAAATTTAATTAGGAATAATAAATTGGTTTAAAATGATTTTTCATTTAATTATAGCTTTTCTTTAAATGTAATAATAATGAGATAAACGAGACGTTCTCCTGATGGTAAGAGATAACGCCTGTCTATGACCTTTGCAACAACACACAGAACTTTGAGTAGTAAAACAAAGTCCAAGGCATTGCTGCGTTGGCGCTCATTACTTTGGAGACTTTCGATGGTTCGAAGTTGGACTGTTGTGGCGGCACCACACTATCGTGCGACAGTCCAACTGTTCGTCCAATCTTCCACGTGTAGAGAGATAGTTCGTGCATGTTTGACGATGTTGGATCGCGTTGGCGCGCGATCGCTCCGATGGCGGCAAATCGTACACAGGTCAAAGGAGTTTGCCAACTCACACGAACAGACCTTACAAAGTGAACGAGGTTGGAACGTGCATATTGTTATGTTTTGATCGATCGTGAGTTGGGACAAACGGTAGTCATGTAGGAGTATTGGACTGTTGCACGATAGTCTGGTGCTACCATTGGATGATAGTGTGGTGCCACCATTGGACGATAGTGTGGTGCCGCATTAAACAAACATACTTCTCCGTTTGCGAAATTAAATGTAAAGATGATATTAAACCGTGGGAATGAAAGTAGAAATCGTTTTAAGAACATTTTATTGTCGTTTCGTGCATTAATTTGCTCACAAATTATGTTAAAGTGCAATTGTTTAGCATATTTGGTGTTGAGTACATCATATCTTTGCATTTTCAATGTTGTGTTCTTTCTCAATATTTTAATGTAAAAACCCTGAGTGATACAATTGCTTGAGTCATCTTGGAGGTTCACATAGATGCATGAGAAGACAGATTTTCATTTTAGTAGCGATGATAGTTCAGTGGTTAGCGGGACTGGTTTACACGCCGAAGGGACTAGGTTCAAACCCCAATGAGCTTGAGTTGCCGGTGAAGGAAAACATCGTGAGGAAACCATAGTGGTAGGGTATTTTCTAGTACTCGACTGGCTAGCTACCACTCTCAAGTTGAAAATCTGCCGACAAACATCTAACGATCTGTTCCGACAGAGTCAGTTTCATTCCATTCCAAGTGTGTTTGACATCTTTGACCACACCATCATTTAACATCAGGCGAGCTGTGGTCGGTCGCTGTGGCGAGTGTGGTGTGGCCTGACAACCATAATAAATAATCTCAACTAAAATAAAATACTTAATAAAAGTCTCTTGAAAACCGCCCGACTCCAAACTAAGCAAAGCTTGTACTGTGGAAGTCAGATAATTAACAGAATACTTAAATTTTTTTTGTAAATAATTACTATAAATACATACAGAACTCCCAGACACAGAACAAACATTTGTTTATACCACAAAATGTTTGTCCTGGGTGTGAATCGAACCCACGCCCTACAGCTCTTGAAACAGACATTCTACCAATAAGCCAACAGGGCTGTCTTACTTAGAATCAAGTAAGGCAAATATACTATAACTTATTGCCTATGATTAAGCAAGCAAAAGGATCGTGCCTAATCCATGGTCTAATTTATCACGTCCAAAGCATTTGATAACCTGCTATGTCTGATCCATAATTTCTAACTTCCATACACTTTGCATCAGAAGATCTCCATCAATCAAAATGTATCAAGAATGGAACCATATCGTGACGTTTAGAGATATTATAGTCCAAGAGTTGGAGGTCTCCTAGGGCAAGACTGTTAAGCTAAGAGCATAGTATGTCGAAATGATTTATAAATATGTTTTTGATATATTATCCTGCTGTATATATAGCAATAAGGCCACCACTTGTGGCAGTAGCTCATAAGATTCTTTTGATTTCTGTACTTTTTTTTTCTATTTATGGTGTGCATAGTAAAAAGTTTCTATCTATCTATTTCTCATTTTTTAATTCAAAAAAAGAGTCGAACGCACGCTCTCCTTTGATGATAAGACTTAATGACTGACTATGCCTATTGCACCGGTACTTAGAACTTTGAATAACAAAAGGCATTGCTGTTTTAGCGATCTTACGAAGGCTTGTCATAAAAGTCAAATTTCGCCTGTTGCAATATCATCTCGACCAAAACACAGTAGATAAAACTGTACTGTGTTCAAACTACTGCTTTGCGGTAGAATATTTGATACTTTCCTGTGGTACTTACCTAGACGATCTCCTGTTTTAAAGAGATCTATCACTTAGCCACAACGCCACAACGCCACATACATCGAGTTTTTTGCGCCACATACATCGCGTTTTTTGCGCCTCATACATCGTGTTTTTTGCGCCACATTCATCGCGTTTTTTGCGCCACATACATCGCGTTTTTTGCGTCACATACATCGCGTTTTTTACGCTACATACATCGCGTTTTTTGCGCCTCATATATTGCGATTTTTGCGCCACATACTCGCGTTTTTTGCGTCACATACATCGCGTTTTTTACGCTACATACATCGCGTTTTTGCGCCTCATATATTGCGATTTTTGCGCCACATACATCGCGTTTTTGCGCCTCATACATCGTGTTTTTTACGCCACATTCATCGCGTTTTTTGCGCCTCATACATCGCATTTTTTGCGCCACATACATCGCGGTTTATGCGCCTCATATATCGCGTTTTTTGCGCCACATACATCGGGTTTTTTGCGCTACATACATCGCGTTTTTTTAACCTCACTCAATTCGTGTACCAGCTCCCAACCAATTCAATTGCCTAATCTAAAAATCGTGGTATGGCAATAGCGGGCAAGGTGAGACCTTTATACGCCAGTTTAATGTTTTCAATTGGAGCCAATGTCACTGGCAAGGTTTTCGGATGGATTTAGAATGGATTGTAGTGAGATAACGTTAAAGTGTTACGGCATGAGGAAGCGGGAAGGTCGAGATATACGTAATTTCTTTTATAAGCGTTACTTATAGCCGCATAGCGTTGATACGACAACAACAATCGTTACAATTCGTACAATTATTTTTTTATAACAATGTGCTTGAGCTGTTGTGCAGGAAAACATCGTGAGGAAACCATAGCGTGGTGATAGGGTACTTTCTAGTGTTCGACTGGCTAGCTACCACCCTCGAGTTGAAAATTTATCGCCATGCACCTAATGGTGTGTTCCGGCAGCCTCACTTGAGAGCCAGTTCCATTCCAGGCTAGGCGAAATACCAACGTCACTTAACATCAGGTGAGCTGTGGTCAAACACATAGACTGTCAACCATAAAAAATATGAGATCTGTATTTCTAGCGTGTTCTTTGACAGTAACTATGAAAGAATCAATTGATCCGGCTCAAAATCACAAAACTGCAGTATTGTTGCAAACAAGTCACGACCCCGACCTTTTGTCGATTCGATATCTTGTCATTCTACAATTAACACTATTTTCATTTACTTAAAATGTTTGAATCTCTTAATTCTACATTTGCATATTTTTTTGCGCATTTAATCGTTCTTTCAATTGCGAATCAGCCCTGCTTTTATAAACTGGCCCACTGCTGGGCACGGTGCTCTCCTTTTGTGAGGAGGGTAAGGCCATAGTCCTCCACGCTGGCCAAGCGCGGGTTGGCAGACCTCACACATCAAGACCTTTTTTTCGGGTTCCGTACCCATAGGGTAAAAACGAGACCCTATTACTAAGACTTCGCTGCCTGTCTGTCTGTCACCAGGCTGTATCTCAAGAACCGCGATAGTTAGACAGTTGAAATTTTCACAAATTATGTATTTTTGTTGTCGCTATTACAACAAATACTAAAAATAAAATAAATATTAAGGGGGCTCCCATACAACAAACGCGATTTTTTTACCTTTTCATAGATGAATGGTACGGAACCCTTCGTGCGCGAGCCCGACTCGCACTTGGCCGGTTTTTGTTATGAACTCTCTGACATGCAGGTTTTCTTACGATGTTTTTCTTCACCGTTTGAAGTTAGCGGTAATACACACAGAAAGGACAGAGGTGCGTGGCATGGGATTCGAACCCAGATCTCCAGATTGACAGCCATACGGTCTGACATATAGGTTGCCGAAATTTCTACGTTCTTTCATACATTAACATAAATTTCTAAAATGTCAAGCCTGGAGTATTTAGGTCTTGTACTAGGTCGATTGAATTAATTCTAATTGCGTATCGACACGCTATCGTATTAGCCTGTCGTTTGTTGCATGGGTTAGGTCACAGTTGAGCACATGACCTACCTAGGGTTCTGCCTACGTAGAAATGCTTAAATTTTTCATAAGTGAGGTTTTTCACAGAACCTCGCGTTGTAGGCCGCTACACGGATATTCATAGCCTCATTTCATAAATTATTCTTTAGCTCATCTTTTCTGAAAGCTTTCATAATGAAAAAGTAAAAAAAAACCTGAGCACTCTGTGAGTATAAACAGAAAGTTATATTTTCCTCATAAATATTATTAAAAATTCTACGTGTAAATACTAAATCACTCGTTCTGGGTACCGCTTCAATGGTCATGGACAGGCGTTATCACTTACCATCAGGAGAGCGTTTTGTTCATCTCATAATTTTTTTTAAAACCCTGATTAATACAAAATTATTGTATGACTTATTCTATAAATCATCATTTTACTTGGTAGTAGATTTCCGTAGCAGAAGGTCGTTTAGGTAGGTACTAGATATGCAGCGCAAAGCAGTAGTGTGTAAAAATTAATGTGTTCCATTTTGAAGGGTACTGCAGTTAGCGAAATTACAGGGCTGTTGAGACTAACTATCTAATGTCTCAAAGTAATTAGCGCCAAAGCAGCGATGACCTAGTTTTATTACTCATAGTTCTGTATATCGCTGCAATGGTCATGGACAGGCGTTATCTCTTACAATCAGGAGAGCGTCTTCGTACTTTTACATAAAAAAGAAAACATTTCTGAGTTTGAATCTAAGTTACATTACAAGTGTCACTAAACTACTGCGAACGTAACTTGAACCTAACGGAACCTTGAACTTAACCTCCGAGTTACTTAATACTCCACCATATATTAACTTTGATTTATCGTCCACCGGAACGACCAATCAGCTTTAAACCATTAAACCTGTGGAAGGTTACATGTGCGCTAATCTCGGATTAACCGATAGAGAGCAGTCTAACCGATTGATTAAGGTCATTAAGGGTTTAAGCTAATGGAGTGCTATAAAAACAATCATTATCGCATTTAATTGCTATAAGCTTAAGATTACACACGTTTATTTTTTATTTCTAATATATATAAGAATCAAAGTTCTGACTCACTGGCTGACAGACAACGCACAGCCTAAACCGCTGGTCGCAAATACTTGAAATTTGAAGGGTGTATTTGTCTTGATGCGTAGGGGTGTGCTAAGAAAGGATTTATTTTAAATTCAACCTCTAAGGGGTAAAAATAGGTGAAAACGTTTGTATGAAAGTCCTTTGTTTTTTAACTTACAGTTCTGAAAATTAGTATTTGGATAGTCCATTCAAAGATAAAAATAATGCGTTTAATATTTTTTTGAAAGGGATGACTTAAGAGGGTGAAATTGAGGATGAAACTTTCTATGGAAAGATATTTATTTTTGAAATTGATGAAAATTGGTATTTGTATGGACTTTTTAAAATAAAATTATGTTTGACAAACATTAAACAAATGTTTGTTCTATGGCTGGGTGTTCTGTATGTATTTACAAAAAAAAAGTATTTATGTATCAATAAGTAAGTTAAGTTTAAGTATCAATTATCTGACTTCCATCGTACAAGCTTTGCTTAGCTTGGGGTCAGATAGCGCTTTGTGTAATGTCATACGAAATTTATTTATTTATTAATGAACTAGACTGTTAACACTTTCTTAACATCAAAACCTAAATGTGACTGTTGTACAATAAAATACCATCTGGAACCGAATGAAACCAAAAAAATTACATTCACGGTAGAGGTAAAATATTTAGCAAAAAGCGCTTAACTACTAAAAGGGTGATTAAATAAAACAAGCTCTTCAGACGTGCATGATTGTTTATTCAAATTGGCGTTCCGGCCGACCGGAGCCGCCGTTCCCACAGGACTCGTACCTGGTACTGCGGCAGCTGCTAAAAACACCCGTAGAGATAGGTAGGTACCGAAATAACACGTGTAAACAAATAATGTTAAGTACATATGTAGATAAACGTTCACTCGATAACACCCGACTTTCCGAAGTTTCGGTAGCCTAGCTGGGAGACCACCTTTTTTTTTATACGGATAAGTCCGCGTTTGACCTCCAACTCGCCTGATGGAAAGCGATGATGTGGTCGAAGATAAAGCACGCAGACTTAGAAGATACCTATTCACTCTGGCCTTGAAAAGATCTAGATTATATCAGTCAGGAAACAAGGAAGCCGGCAGCTTGTTCCATTCCTTGGCCGTACGGATGAGAAACGTAGAGTCAAAACGTTTGGTACGTACCCAAGGAAATTCCACTATGTATGGGTGGTAGTGGGCCGTCTCTCTACTTGTCCTGTAGTAAAAAGGGGATGGAAGTACAAGGTCGTACAGCTCAGTAGCACATTCTCCGAAATGAATCCTGTAGAAAATTTACAGACTTGCTACCTTCCGGAAGGTAGGAAGGACTTCGAATCTGAAGGTTCTGGGTTCGAATCCCATGGCACATCTGTCTTTTCTATGTTATATCTGTATTACCGATAACTTTAAACGGTGAAGGAAAAAATCGTGAGGAAACCTACATGGCTGAAAACACTTTTAAAAGTCTGCTAACTCGCACTTGGTCAGCGTGGTGGCCATGTCCTTATCTTTCTCACAAATAAAAGAGAAATCCGCCCAGCAGTGGGCCACTTTAAAAAAAAAAACAGGACTGACTCTGAACACCCGACTAGGTTTCACTGTACTGATGCCGTGACAGACACGAACAAGTAGCCCCCAGCTCCCTCTCCTCAATACCTTTAAGATACTCAGGGAACAGCTATGCGACCACATATCGCAGGGATTCCCAAAGTGGTCGATAAAGGTTTTCCAGGGGTCGACATAAACGAAAACTGATTTTGGGGTCGACGAGGTCTAAAAATCGACC
Organism: Biston stratarius; assembly: GCA_950106695.1. NCBI lineage: Eukaryota > Metazoa > Arthropoda > Insecta > Lepidoptera > Geometridae > Biston > Biston stratarius. The sequence goes on from OX467108.1 coordinate 4,981,270, forward strand.
CCTATTATTTAACATAAGTTCTTATTTGAAATTTTCTCTTTTTCAAGATACTATACTAGTTGTGTTACGTGTTGTTATAAAACTTACTAGTATTTTAATAATATACTCACTTAACCAACCGCAAAGTTTTTAAATTGAAAAGTATTTTGTCATCATCATCATCAGCCGTATGACGTCCACTGCTGGACATAGGCCTCTCCCAGTGATTTCCACAAAGACCGGTTGGAAGCGTATTGTATCAATAAGAAAAAAAATTAGAGACAGGATTTTTAAAGTAATTTGGCTACGGAGGTCTGAGGTTTCAGTTCATTTTGAAAAAGGGGTCTCTTGTCCTAAATAGTTTGGGAATCGCTGACATATCGTATGTTTGCGCAAGGTTCGCAATCGCATATGTAGTTTTTTCGTGAGCACCTAACAGATATCGAAGTAAGAAGCTAAGAGTACAGGAGCAGATCCTGAGCAGATATTCAGATATTAAGACTAGAACTTCGGACTCATAAGGCAAAAGGGCTACCACTGAGCCATATAGATCTTGGACATAGATGATATCCGTATAGAGTACATATCTAACAAAACAACATCGACGATATTAAGAATAATCAAAAACAAAAGAGAAGAAGAATATTGATTGACTACTAACTCTATTAACTTTATTAAGAATAATCAAAAACAAAAGAGCAGAAGAATATTGATTGACTACTAACTCTATTAACTTTATTTAAAATTATGGGATTATTAAAATATAAAACTTGTTAGTCCAGAGTGGTCGTGGCTGTAAATGAACATGGTTGCGTCCCGTCGTCACCGCTGGTTCCCAAGGCTGCTGTATATTAAACTAGTAACTATTATTTTTTATTGACGAATTATTATATTATTATGGTTTTTGTAAACGTAATGAGACGAACGTGACGTTCTCCTAATGGTAAGAGATAACGCCTGACCATGATCAATTGACCATTGTATCGATACACAGAACTTTGAGTAATAAAACAAAATCCAGGGCATCGCTGCTTTCATTATTTTGAGACTAGATGGTTAGTCTCAACAGGCCAGTAATTTGGCTAGCTTCAGTAGGTACCCTTTAAACTGGAACACAGTAATGTTTACACACTACCGCGTGACGGAAGGATATCTGGTACTGCGGTGGAACCTACCTAGACGACCTCCTGCTAAGGAGATCTACACCAAGTAAACAATGTTTTATTATTTAGATATTTTGAATCTTAGTTAGACTTTTATTTTATGATTGAAGTGTGTCTACTGTTGGGCACCAGTTTGAGGAACCTATTCTGGTTCCTCTTTCTAATATAATTGAAAATGAATATAATAATATTGTATATACATAAATATGTAAAGAGAAAATATACATGAGTATGCTAGTAAAATAGCACCAAAGTGACGATATCTGCGAAAGATAAAAACGTATAATAAAAAACAAAGATCTACCCTTCGAAAAATTAAATTGAAATTGACCTATCAAATTTCAATTAAAGCTTTAAACTCCACGACATGTCTATTCGCCAGCCTTCAAGCTCGTCAACTTCAAAAGCATAATCGTTTTACATTATCCATGTTTACGGAGTATAATTCTGCATATCATTACCCCATATACTCCCCTTCGACCTCCTTGCAGTCTTTGTATTCTCCATAATATTTTCAGTGTAAGCCACTATTAAAAACATTCAGGTAAGTACCTACATACCAAATTATAATTAAGTTGTTTATAAAATTCACAAGTTCATTTAAAAATAGCAATTGGTTATTTAAAACTTCAAACAAAACTACCGTTTCACAGAAACGAATTTGAAAGTTTACTAACCAATGTCACTTATGAGCCGTATCTTTTGATTCAGACTAAACAAATCTTCAATCTATGCCACATCTGAACTATCAGAGCATTGAATTCTTTGATAAGACTTGTGCGTGTGCCTCGCATGTACATATTTAACATTTCAATCATCATTCCTTATCAGTCAATGTATCGAACTGACTGGATATAACCTTTCTACGATCGATTGCAAAAATAAAAATTATTAACTTCTATTTGACGCCATAACTTGAGAACGACGAAATATTAAGATTTTTGTTTTTATAAAGTACACGAGTCGCGGGGATCATCTCTAAAAAAATATAAGGATACTTTAAAAAAAAAAAAAAAAAAAAATTTAGAAGAAAATGTATCGCGTTAATATTTTTTTTTATCAGTTAATAGTTTTTTTGTACAGTGAGTAGTTTTGAACAGTTGTACTTCAGGTTTAATTCTTATCTCATTTTGAAACACATGTATCTTAAATATTTTATAATAGTAGATGGTTGCTCCCGCATGTTACCACAATGGCTTTGTTATCTGAAAGTTTTGCTAACTATACCATTTACCATTATTAACAGTCTATCTGTATCATGCGGGCACACTGTCTTTGAACTTGACATTATTTCATGAGAAATTTAATTTGGGTTGTTATGTATTTTTCTGTAATTTGTCTAAAAGAATTTGCTTTGTGGTAGATTTCCTTAGCAGGATTTTGTCTAGGTAGAAACAACCGCAGTATTCTGCCGCCAAGCAGTAGTAAACGTTACTGTGTTCCGGTTTGAAGGGTACTACAGCTAGGGAAATTACTGGGATGTTAAGACTAACCATCGAAAGTTCAAAGTAATGAGCGCTAAAGCAGTGATTCCCCGGACTTTGTTTTTTTTTTAAATTTGTTTAAGTCCGCCTTTGACCGCCAACTCGCCTGATGGTAAGCGATGATGTGGTCGAAGATGAAGCACGCAGACTAAGATGATACCTATCCATACTGGCCTTGAAAAGATACAGATTATATCTCGCAGGAAACAAGGAAGCCGGCAGCTTGTTCCATTCCTACTTAAAGCCACTCCTACTAAACTCTTACTAATTGTTTTGCTACTCACAGTTCTGTGTATTGATATATGAATATGCATTTTCTCTTATCATCAGGAGGGCGTATCATCCCTCTCAGCTTTACAATAAAACAAAAAATCTAATATAATGGCAGTAAAATCTTAATTACTGCAGTTGTGTCCGCGTTTTTCCTGGATAAAAAGTAAACTTATGTGTTAATCCAAGGTATAAGCTAGCTCTGTTTCAAATTTCATCCAAATACGTCCAGCCGTTACAGCACAGTAAATAAGTAGTAGCAAACATACAGACTCCGCCTTTATAATTTAAGAAATAATTATATGTAAATCTCTTAAACGATAATGAACTAACATGAGGCAACTAATATTTGAAATAATTATAATTTACTAGCGACCCGCCCCGGCTTCGCACATGTGCAATGTAGATAGTAATGTGCATATGCATGTATTATACATATAAACCTTCCTCTTGAATCACTCCGTCTATTGATGGAACCACATTAAAATCCGTTGCGTAGTTTAAAAGATCTAAGCGTACAGAAGGCGGGATGCGACTTTGTTTGATACAATGTAGAGATGTTATCGCTTAAGTAATAAAACAACTACAATGTAGTATAAAACTAAATTTATTGTATGCTACTAGATATGTAATTTAGTTACCTATAAACTTACAATTATGATATTCCTTAACATAATATGTATGTTTCTATATAATAAAATGGTTAGCAGTATGTTCATTCTGTTTGTGAGGTAATTATGATTATGTTTGTAAAATTAATGATTGGCTTAAAACTGCTACTGTTTAGTAAGTAGTTTATACTAAATATAATCTATAGATTAATCTTAAAATCTAGAATAAACATTAAACTAATTCATGATACTGATATGTCAATCTAACGTTAAGTAACGTATCTCCTAACTATAATATATAGTATATAGTATAAGTAACTAACCTAATAGGAATGAAACATTTTTAATCAATCATTTAAATGTTACATTTGATTGTTTTATTAGCACACTTTAAAATAGATACAAGCAACATATTTATATGTATTACAATACAAATAATTACTTATGTATAAATCATTAATCAGCACACGTGTATTGGTTTTGTCAAAATTTACATTTTCAAATTTATACAATTCTTGGTACATATGTTTTTTGTGTTGGTATATAAATTTAATTGGTTTATATTTAAAAGGTTTAAGTATAACAATTAAGTCAGTTATTAATCAGCACACATATATTGATTTTGTCAAAATTTACATTTTTAATTTTATACTATTCTTGGTAAAATAGATACAAGCAACATATTTATATGTATTACAATACAAATAATTACTTACGTATACGAGTAAATCATTAATCAGCACATGTGTATAAGTTTTGTCTAAATTTACATTTTCAAATTTATACAATTCTTGGTACATTTCTTTTTGTGTAGGTATATAAATGTAATTGGTTTATATTTAAAAGGTTTAAATATAACAATTAAGTTAGTAATTAATCAGCACACACATATTGTTTTTTTTTTTAAATTTACATTTTCAATTTTATACAGTTCTTGGTACATATTTTAATGTGTAGGTATATAAATGTAATTGTTTATGTTTAAAAGATTTAAATATAACAATTAAGTCAGTATACATATGCACAGTTCTATGTATATTCAAATATCACTCATATTTTAACTCTCCATTAAATGGAAATAATAGAGTCACTGCTTACTGGTGTTGTTACAGTGTCCAACATTTATAATTATTCAATTAATATTTCCAAAATAGAAATGTGATGAATATTTAATATTGGTATTTTGTGGGTACAGCAAATAGTAAATTTATTCATTGTTACACTTAAATATATTCAAATGTAAAGAATAGAAAATTTGCAATAGAAAATGTAAATGCATAAATTGTACGCTCTAATTTTTTGTATCTTAACAAATTCAGTTATATTTACATACAGTAAATACACATATTTGTTTGCTATTAATTACTCAAAATAGTAAAATTTCAAATATCGTAAGTTAACCATACGATACAGAAACAGTATGACTTAACTAATCCAAAATCTTATTGGAACACACTAATATCACAAAATAACTACAAAAAATACAGTATAAATATTGAAATCCTTAATAATACTGCTAATAAAAATTAAAGACAAATCTTTGGGTCCTCTTAACACTTTTGGACCAGAGTTGAGTTATCCAATAATTTTGACTAGAATTTGGCTAGTACACTTTTGATATCTTCAAAAGTATACGCCAATCTCACAAATGCATTGATTTGAGCAATTTTTCCATTTAACATGACTTTGTATGTTTAACTCTTAGATCCAAAAATATTCAGGAATTTTGTCTTGATGTTGAGCAGAGTTGTAAACGACCTCTTCACTTTCTTCTTGGGCATAGCTTCTTGCCTGAGGAAAGGTTCTGAATACGACTTCTGCATGGGCGTGTGAACAGCAGGCTCCTGCTCCTTTGGCATCTGATATTTATATTCCTTGACAACCTTTTCTTCATTTGGATCATATCTGTACAGCACGGAGTAAGTGCGCTTCACTTTATTTGATATCTTCGTACCGTTCGCGGTCCTGTCGCTCTTGCAACGCTTAACCTTGTTCCTGCCATAGTAATCCTGGTACGTATCAGCATCGACGTAAATAATCCGCTTGCCTAGAGCTTGCTCTCGCTCCTTCTTCAGGCTTTTCCAAGAAGCAATGACAGACTCCCGGCGAAATGTCTTGTTGGGATTATGACGGCTGATGTAGTAAGCCTGGTCTTCTTGGATGTTGGAGGTATCCTTTAGTGGGGATCCTCTCGGACTCGTGTTGTAGTCTACCTCATAGTCGTCTCTCGACACCTGGAACGAAACAGATATTTCGTGAGAAACTTATTTAGAGAACTAATAACATAAATTCACCACGTGACTGTACGATGTATAAACGTGAGCAGTTTATCCTTCTCTATCAACGATAGATTTGTTCCCTGTCTCGTTTGTTTCGTCATTCGAGCCCTTCGTGCGGTGCCCACATGTCTGACACCACCTGTCTCCTGCTCGCCATATGTTCAGCCAAACGCTTTCGCGCGATGACAGAAGCCAATTTTCAATAAACTTTAACCGTGAGATGTCTAGGAAGTTGAATTGAAAGAAAGAATAATCTCTCACAATATTTTACAAAATCACGGCCATCGGTTTATAGAACATCGGCTGATATTAAGATAATAAATAAACAAAGGTTGCGAAGGGTTCACGCGTTAAATTCCAAATTTATTGACTCGTCCTTCGGCAAAAATGTTATTTTTTTGTTTATGTATTTGTAGACGTCCTAAAAGCTTTGCAGTTTAACGACTTTTGGTTGAATAACACTTGCGCAACTTTTGAGTGGTTGTGATTTTTTTCTCTCGTTCATTTGTTACGCCGCATTTAATTTAGTCGTTTGATATTGTGCAATGGTTTATGGGTTTTTCTTGAAATTCCACGCTATGACGTCGCCGGCCACTGGTCAAATAATGGGTCACGCAAAAATAGACTGTGTATTATTGGCTCTCATTAGGACATGTTGATTTGAAGCTAGAATATATGGACTCAACTAGGAGAGCTTTCTCTATTTGAAGTGATTGATGATTATCATAATGTTTCGAATGATATATTAAATCGATTCGTCGAAATTCACATGAATGCCGTTTTGGTTTAAACATATTATTAAGTGTCCGAATGATTTGTCGTCGAATAAAATATACTGCATTTCTCCTTAGTCATCTATAAAATGTCAGTGTTTGACCTAATTTCACGATAGCTGATACTACTTGAAATGCAAAATAAATTTCAATGTCTACACTTCTGACACGAGAAATCTGCCTGACTTTGCTTCTTGACAGTTCGTGTTGTGTAACATTATTTTTAATGGGTTAGCTTAAAAGAAAGACAGTGCAGTGTTGCGAATTCAGGTCGCAACAGTAAATGGGTCAACATTTAAATAGTTGTCCTATTAGTGGCCTTCGTTAGCACGGTCTAATTAAAAAAGTGTAAATTAACGAATGTAGAGTAAAATTTATTTTTTCCGTTGTATAACCTCGTGTGTTTTTGTTTTCAGGTAATATTTCACCCGTCGTATTAGACGCGGCTGTCGGCGCTGGATGTATAACTATTGTCTATTCTGTGAGTTATGACGTGTGACGTATCCACACTATTCTTTTGACGATCCCAGTGTTCCATTTCGCGCTCCCGTGTTGTAATGTAATGTTTGAAACGCGTATAGTGTTTCTGTGAACGTGCAGTTATTTCTGTGCGTTATTTTAATACTGAAGGTGATAACACTTAAAAGCTCGGTTTAAATTTGTCACGGGCTTATTTTAGACAATGAGAGCGTTCAATGCAACATCTATTATTGTAAATTCCATTGCACGGGTCTATGATTACGTGAAGTGGGCTGGTTTTGGATTTCTATATTTATCTTGTTCTCTAAATAGTACGAAGTTTGCAGTTTTAACAGTTCATTTCAATATTTAGATCAGCGAGATCGTAACTATAACAGTAATAAGAACTATATAATTGTTTAGTCATTGAAGTAAAATACATACAATGTAAGTTAAGCCTTAACCATAATATTGTTACAGTCTAGAATTACCGCAATTCTTTTGCAGATGTGCCGTTAGATCCATGTGTGTAAATGAGCGTGCGAAATATTACCTCTTGACGTATTTTTTTTTTTTTTAATTTACAGCTTTATTGTTCTGTATCCTGTTCAACTTGTGTTTGTGAACGTGGTTGACGTGTTATATGAATAATAATAATTAATGGATATTTTCAGTCGTAAATAGTAATTTTGAATTACTAATTTAGGTCTATTTTTGTATTATGAACTAAAATTCAATTATAATTATTCTGTTGGTGATACTGAGTAATTATTTATTTTGTTACTTACTTGACATGATCCGATTTGTAAAAGTTGCGCGAGCAGAAAAAAATAGGTTTGTTTGCAAAATAAAAACGTACGTAACAGTGTTTTCAAAGCTAGTTATTTTCGTTATTTAACATTAACAGTACGTTCAGCATTGGCACATTATTTTTACGACTTAATATAAACAATTCACAAGGCGCCCTAATTCTGCACGAACGGTTTATGCATCTGACAGAAATATCCTTCGATAAGTATACTTAAATGTCTGTCTATTTCGGACGATTCAAGTATAGAGTGCCTATTCTTAGATTTCACAAAATCTTAGGCGCATTACGTATAATTTAGGGGGTTTCTAACCGACATCTGTCTTGTTAACAAATTCGTGCCAAACGTAGGTAGCTAAAATACTGCGTAAAATTTATCAAATATTTTTTTTTTACTATACTATAAAATCATGCGTGCCCCATTCACATGGACTAGACCTATATTTTTTATTCGTTTTCTTCGCAAATTGAGTAATAAACCGGAAATAGATAGAGAATTTGCCCATTACTCGAGTGATGATCAATTTCGGGTAGCGCTTTGCGTTTTTTTATTTGACTTTATTGTAAAACTTGATCTAAAGCAAATAAATCGATGAAATGCGGCAATTAAATATAGAATGTGACAGTACTATCTGACTAACTGTTATTTTGCCCACGCGCATTTTTTTGCGCGTAAAACTTTCAATGAGTAACACTTTTTTTTCATATTGCACCATACTAATAAAATACGTCGTGTCGCATCGTGTTCCGAAGATAATGACCTCAAGTTTAATGACTTTATGGCATAGTTGCACAATCTATGAAAACATTCGATTTTACTCGTGAGCGAAACAAAAAATGTTTACTCTATGGTCGTAGAGATGTTGTATTGAAAATTTAACTCGAGCTCCTTCATTCATCATTGTGTTAACAATTTAAGATTTAGAAATTTCGTTTTGTGTTTTTTTAATACAAGTGCTAAATTTGTATGTTTTGTACAAAAAAAAGTAGCCGTGGTTTTTATTTTTTTATTTTCTGTAGTTAAAGTTTTAAATCTTTAGTAATTTATTAATTGTAACATTACGAAATCTTGGTAGTATTTTCAAAACAGAATTATAACTGTAAATTGTAGTATTAAGGGCAGTACAATGATCTTCAAATGGAACTACATGGTTAAGAAAAAACAATTACGCTTTGTCTATAGAAAGTGTCGCAGGGTCCATTGTATTCCAAATAGAAATGTCTCTCGAAGCGTATAAAGTATACGAGATCATAGATAGTCCGTTAATGTAGCTATGACTAAACAAAAGATACCTTTGAATTCTGTGCAATGGAAAATAATCTAGTTCATAATTAATTCAATAGACTTAAATATATTATACACCTTCGGGGTAATAACTACGAGTATATATTTGACCAAATTTCTTTTTGAGTAACATTTGATTGAAGAAACTAAACTTGCATAAATCCTTTTTTATGAACTATTAAGAAGTTTTATGTAGTAGTAATTGCATTTTACCCGAATTTTAACCTTAAAAACGTAAAATTTTTACTCAACTTATTCTTGTAATGTGTCTGAAAAATTCTGTAATTTTTTTATTTATTGTGTAATTTAATAATTTTGGGTCGCGATACAAAATGTATTAAAAACACACAAACACATCTTGTCTTCATCGTTTTTTTTGGTATGGCTTGTTTTTTTGTGCATTATTAATTTAATGTATTTGTTACGTTTCATACAATCTAGAACTTAACTGAATTTAATAAGAGAATTCAATTGCTAAAAAAATGGCCGTGTCTAAATATTAGAAAGCGTTGTGTCAAACAAAGAGCTGTCAGATACGTCAATATGAATTAGGAGACAAACCGGTGTGTCTTGTATCTATCTGCTGGAATCTAATTCGCGAACCGGTCATGAGATGTTTTTTAACACTTTCACTCGTGCTGGAAATTGAGACAAGCAGAGTTGACTTTTGTCTATTGGGCAATTGTTAAATTGATTGTCAATATGCAAGTACCTAATCTGCATTTGCAGCTGTCATACCGGTTTTTGATTTCGAAAGTTGTGTACGGGGGTTACAGCGATCTTGAGATAGGATTCAGGATTTGTATCTGGGTGAATTGAATAGAGTTTGGTAATTATGAATATTGAGTTGAATTTTTCTCAGTAAATTGTTGAAGGTTTTAATTTTGTATTGTTCAAAGTTTGAATACAATAATTTTTATTTTTTGTTTAAAGCTATCAAAAACTTGAAACCAAAACCGGTTTAAATTGCAACAGTAAAAACAGTCGCTAACCTTTACCAAACCGTACAGAATCGTTTCTGATAGAAGTAATCTGTTTGATTAATCTAAACCGTTTTGATCTGTTAGTCGAGATCGATTGTTGTCATAGATTTATTTCTCGTTGCGCCGGCGACCGAAAGAGGCAATGTCAAGAGCTTTAACCACAAAACGAACGTAATGCCATATTCAAACACCGCGCACGCACGCGCGCAGTTCAATGACAGCGAGCATAGACAAGTCAGCTGCTTTTTAAGCGCATTAAACCGGGCGTGCACTTTGCGTAATAGTAACTGCCCACTGTCCACCATTCCATAATCCGAACGCGTGCGTAACACTTTATTCGGAACGCTTTTCTCACGAACAAAATAGGTAAAATACTTACAACACTCTCCCAACTGCCTCCGATGATGGTTTTGTCCAACATTTTCAATGTGTCTTTATCACTGAACTGTCACAAAAGTTTGTTCACTTGAATCGATTGTTTGGATTTTTTAAAGACGCGATCACGATCACGTTGTCACTCGGGAACGGCGAGATTTGGCACGGTACTCCCGTCGGGCTATCCTGAACGACTGAAGCGACGCTTGCTTCAGCTTCATATTTATAGTGCGGCGTCGGAAAGAGGGCGGGACTCAGGAAGACGCTTCCACTTAACACGTAGTCACCGTGTTCGTATTTTAGGCTACATGTAAGAGTAATATAGTTCGGGGAAGCCCGTCTATATGCGTCCGCAGAGGGTGAGTTTTGCCTTTTTTCAGTTTTGCGTCTGGGAAATAAGGATGAAGCGCAAATTCGTGGGAAACGGAGCTTAGTTCAAAATTTAGAAACGAATCTGTTTCAGGATAAATTTACCATTTATTTGATTGTAGAATTACTGCTTATTAGAATAATATTGCTAAGCTAAAAGATTTTTAAATTTACATTTGAACATTTTAATAGTTCACACTAAAAACCTGTATTTCCTCTACTGAGGTAACTCAAGCTCGAAATAACCACTTCCAGTTCGGTTTTACTACCAGTTTAACTTGCTCATTTTAGTACTTCCAGTGGCTGTCCAGGGCTCGCTTTTAGGATGCACTCTGGCTTCGCATTGACGTCATAAGCCGGTCGATGGTCTCGATAGGTAGGATGGTAGGTGGGTAGGATGGTGGTGGATGGTTTTTGCTGTATTTGAAGAGGCGTGGTCGCTTTATGGACTGTCCATGACGTCTGGAGAAAGATATGCCGAGTTGATTTTGGATATATCTTATCGCCAGCACATGACTGGAACATTAACGAGACAGTCAATTTAAATTATAGATTCAAAAATGGGCATGGCTTTAAAACTTCTACTTCGCTTAACTCTGGACCTTCGTCGTAGAGTAACTTGATTTAGGGCCTAAATTGAGATTCGAATTTGGTGCGAATTGTGTCTGCAATCCTTCTGAACGCCGAAATCGGTGAGGCAGTGTTCCGCAATCGTGAAGTAGTAGCCAACACACTTTCGTATTTAACATCTTTCCTTGCGGTCGTCAAGGAATGCTTTTAGAACGATGCACTCCGGATTGACGTCATAGGCCCAAGTTATGTTCTTGTATTGAACTAACACGAGAGGTGTTTTATGTATTATACTTGAAATTGATTTATTATTTATTAAGTGAACATTACCAGAATTATAGGTGTCAGAAAACTGAAATTTAGACATTGCATTGCAGTGCTTACAGTTTTTTTTAATGTAAAAATAATGAGACAAACGAGACGCTCTCCTGATGGTAAGAGATAACGCTGCTTTGGCGGTTATTACTTCGAGACCCTGGATGATTAAAATTCAAATTATTTATTTTGCAGAGACATGGGTTACATAGATAAAAGTATTAGGATATATTCGCCATGCTTTAACACCATTGCATTCAAAATTTTATAAATAAGTTTAATTAATTATTTAAATTGAATTAGTTATTGGTTAGTCTCAACAGCCCTGTAATTTCGCTAGCTGCAGTTCCCTTCAAACCGGAACACAGTAATGTTTACACACTACTACATAGCCGCAGAGTACAGTGACATATACATGTTTTAACCTTATTTTAATAGGAATATATATAATTGCAAAATGATTAAGTATTAACCTTGGTGAGATTTGAAAACAACAAAACAGATTACCTTTCGGTGATACAATTATGCAAAAAGTTTTTTAAAGCCTCTTAACCTTCGGAAGTCAATCCAATTATATATTAATAACACTCCATGACCTGACGGATTTCAATTTTTTTTCCTTTAAATATCATACCTCTAAGATGTTTATCAGAGTAAACATATTCAGATTTTTATTTATCAAGATCTGAAGAGTTCGGATCAAATCAAGATGGAAATGGTTCATGAACTAAGGTCGGTTAACATCAGTTCACGTCGATCAAAGTGGAATCGAAGGTCTCTGACTGACAATACTTTATATGCAATTTGTTTGTGAAAGACAAGCCGTTCTGGGATTTATGGTGTTTGTTTGTCAGGTTTTGGTTATTTCAAGGTTTATGATGTCTACGATAACTACGTTGGTCTTTGATTAGAACTAGAAGTGTCTGCTTATAATTAAGAGAAGATTTCAAGATTTCGACAATTCTTTTGGAACATTCACCTAGATAATCACACTTTCTTCAATTGCTAAGTAAGTAGTCATAGATGTACCGTTCGCATACGACAACTTTTACTAGCCATGTTTTATGACAGAAACTTTTTTCTAGCAATATCTCGTCAAAGCTAATCTTGATAAAGTACATTATTACAAACACTTTTACTTTGTGGTAGATCTTCTTAGTAGGAGGTCGTGTAAGAAGGTACCACCGCAGTACCAGATATTCTGCCGCTAAGCTGTAGTATGTGAACTTTACTGTGTTCCGGTTTGAAGGGTACTGTAGCTAGCGAAATTACAAGGCTGTTGAGACTAACCATCTAATGTCTCAAAGTAATGACGCCAAAGCAGCGATGCCCTGGATTTTGTTGTTAATAAATTTCTGTGTACCGTTGCAATGGTCATGGACAGGTGTTATCTTTTACCATCTAGTGAGCGTAACGATCGTTTCATTACATTAATATTAAAAAAGAAATTGTTCACATTTTTTGTGTAGTAGTGTTGCGATAAGGCCGCCACTTGTGGCACTAATGTGGCTCCACCACTGTGGCTCATAAGATGCTTTTGTTTTCTGTACATTTTTCTATTTCTGGTGTGTACAACAAAGAGTTTCTATCTATCTATCGATTGATTCAGTAGTTTATTATTCGCATAGCACACGTTGAACATGCAACCTCGGCCTATATTAACAATTTTACGATTGCATGGAAAATGGCCTTTATGGTGTGTGAAACTAGCCTTAACCTACGACTACACAGAATTCAAGGTCTGATTGATTTTCCTCTAATCTCTATTTCTCCACACTGATATTGCCGTGTTTAATAAAATTACCTACACTTTAACCTTCGATCGTAAAGTTTTTAATTGCGAGTAATAATCTTTCTGATCTTGGCACGAATTCTCAATATTGTCTATTAACTCTTTCAACACTCCTTGTCATTTGATAACAAACAAATTAATTTTTTTGGAAACGATTTGTTGATGAAATAATTTGATTTCTTTTGTCGGTTATGCAAAGTAAGGTTGGTACAATATAAGTACTTTAGAAAAAAAAAAATTTACAACTATGTATCTGATTTTGAAGGTGCTCCTAACCTACGAACTTTTGCACTCCCATCAACACTAAAAAGAAGCACTAGTTTTTTTTTATTGTTGTCAGGCTAGGTGTATGACCACAGCTTACCTGATGTTAAGTGACGGTGTGTTCGGAGGTAGTATACTCATCTAGTCCGGAATGGAACTAGGTCTCAACCGAAGCTGCCGGAACACACCGTTAGGTGCTTGGCGGCAGATTTTCAACTTGGGAATGGTAGCTAGCCAGTCGAGTACTATAAAGTACCCTACCACCACGCTATGATTTCCTCACGATGTTTTCCTTCACCGGCAGCTCAAGCTCATTGTTGTTAACTAAACTTATAACCAAAATAATTAAATAATTGTTTCAAATCAAAGACTCCATTGCATATGAATGTTACAACAATTTTTTTTTTGGGTTTAGTTTTAAATTTTCGAGTAATGTGAGAAATATCTTCAAAATGGAAATTCGACATGCACATACTTGCGTGACCGCCATATTTTTTTCTCCGAACGAGACCTTATCTAACACTGCATTAGACTGTTTTTTCTTTTCAATAACAGACGTGCACGAAACTTTGGATTGGGCCTTAAACTAAATGCACAAAATACATTACTAACCTGATTCTCTTAAGCGACTTTTTATTAATTTACAGAAATCCATAACAAAAAATATTAAAAATAAATTGATAAATCATTTGTTAATAAATTAGAAGCAGTATTCTATTTGTTCATAAAATCGTGCGATTGTAATCTTCATAATTTGATATCCACGTGTAAACATAAAAAAAAAACTAAATGAGTTTTGTATCCACAAACAATTAACTCTTCACAAAGGATGATTTATACATTCATAAAACAGTTCTTTGTGTCCGTTGTTTGGAATAGATCCAATGGCTGGCCGTGTTGCATAATTTTATGTTTTTATGACAGTTTTTTTTTTTTAAATAAGAGTTTTAATTGTTTGCGGTGAGGGTAGCCACTACTGCGTCATTGGATTTGTTTTACACCATTTTTACCCGACTGCCAAGAAAGGGTTATATTTTTCGCGCATATCTTGTATATGTATGTAATTTTTTTTATTACCTCGTATCTTACAAACGGCTGGATGGATTTTGACAGTTAATGTATCGTTAGATTCGTCTTGAAAACCTCAGCATCCTTAAAGGGTAGTTTAAAAAAAATCAAGATGGGGGATTTTAGGCGCGAAATAGAAATACTTTATTTAAAAAAAAATAACCAAACCTATCGAGCAGGGTATCTAAGTAAAGGCAATTAAAAAAGGATTACAAAAATATGTATAAGTTATATGTTTAAATTAAATTTGGAATAATAAAATTGTTAAAAAGTTTTTTCCTTTAATTATAGCTATTTTAATCGCAGTCGGGTTATAGATTTTTTTTAAACTCTTGTTTGTTTCTTATACAAAACTAATGAGACCGAAACACCCCTGATGGTAAATTTGTTTGGATGTACAATAACAAGAAGCAAATCATATTACTTTGTCGTAACTGTTTTGACGACATAAAAGTGTAGTAAGTTAAAATAGTATAGGTACTTCACTTTGGGTTCTTCAAAATGCGTGTAATTAGAATCTTAAAAGGTCGGCAAAGTATTTGTAGTGGTATTGCAGATACCCGTATGCGACGGTGATTGCTTACCATCAGGCAATCCGTATGTTTGATTGCCACTTGTGGCATAAAAAAAAGATAATTTCACTGGAAACATTGTCCAAGTCAACAAACCTGTTAACTTATCTCACAATTGTTGCAAAGGATTGTATCCACACGTGCGGTGGCCAGGTGAGAATGCGCCTTGCATCACTGCAAAACTGTGAGCATCTATGAATATCATTTACGAAATCCATCAGTCAGTGCATGTCACAGTGAACGTTCCGCTTTGTTTACAAGCGGCTCTGAAAGCCGGCTGCACGCTGACGTGTAAGCTATAAATAATAATATCGACCTACTTGTCCGTATCACCAGCGACACCACACAGCTTTCCTTAGGGACTATTTGAAACAACACAATTTTTTTAAATCATAATATCGATATATCTAACAAACAACAAGTATCTATGATCGTCACATCGTCGATTCCGTGGAGTTCGATATATTCGATAACGCTAATCAACATCATCATCATTATTATCATCATCATCATCATAAGCCTCCTACTTGACTTCCATAAAGACCGGTTGGAAGCAACTAGCATCCAGCCCGTACCTGCGGTCTTTATTAGGTCTTCTGTCCTTCACTGCGCTTTCCGGTCCGTGGTCTCCCACTCCAGAATTTTGCAGCTCCATCAGTCATCAGTTATGCGTGCTATGTGCCCACTGCCACGACCCACAGCTCATGAAGCAGAGTAACTACCAAAGGAGCTAAAAAATATATATATAACTTTAAAAACAAAATGAAAAATATAAATAAATAAAAAAAAATATGTAAACCGAGTAAATGTAGAAGACCTGTATATTAGAGGTAACCTTCCAACTTCTGAGAATTTTTCCCCTATGGTTGATATGTTCTCGGTAAATAAGAACAGGTAATAAAAACACACTCGATTACGATTTCCTGCCGGTCCATGCAAAAAGAAACTTTTCAAAGTTACGCTCCAATTCAGCTTGCACTGAAAGGTGTGGCAAAAAAATTTAGTGTTTTTCTTAATAACGTAGCAAATTATTTTTAATGATAACTCAACACAATTATTTTCAACTATTAAAAAGAAAAGTACGGCTGTCCGGTAGTATGTTGTCAATGTAATCATTAGTCTTATTCAAGTATTGTGTGTATGCCTCGAGCATTCATGCTCACCATCGAAGGCTCCTTCTTGCGGCGGCGTTGTGTGTCGGGTCACTCTCTTCCCTCAGATATGGTTGAGGAGGGCGATGGCTAGCACATGCGTCATACTCGTGATCGGGTGCTGCTTGCGGGTCGCTGGTCTGCTCGCGGTATACACATAAACTAGTACTTTAACCCTAGTTAAGACTTAAGTTTCCTCTTCCCATATAGTAGAAAAAAAAAATATATAATAATAATATAATATTGTATAAATTCAAGGTAATAAAGGTCACGGACCCCGGTGTCTGTGGAGTGTAATTTTATAAATAAAAAAAAAAAAAAAAAAAAAAGAAAAGTAGACTGAATCTCGTCTTTGTTCATTCATCATCATCATTTTAGCCTTGCATTATCAACTTTTGGGAATAGATCTGTGTCTCTCTATTATTAAAAACAAGGAAGCCACTTTTCTTGATGACTTTGCTTCTTTCTACACATACATATTATATGTATATGTTTTCTATTTTAATATTATATTTTTATTTCAAATAAATTATACCGTGTTACCCAAAGACCTAGTCCAAGCTTCGTCGACCCATATTCATTGAACCGACACGACAATTCATTACATATTATTAATATTAATTCTTTCGCAGAATTGTTCTGTTCTATTTATTTTTCATGCGTAAAACTAATTCGTTGAACATTATATTCGCGCACATTTTTTGGCCCGGTGCATGGAGTTGACGCCCAGTGATTGGAGCAAACGTTGGCCCCAGAAGAACTAGTTTACCCAATTTGTGATTGTACTTAATGTGCTTTGCTCTGTTTGGGCGGTCCAAATCTCCTGAGCCAGAACTCGCATATTCTTAGTACTGGTGGGTGTTCTCCGATAGACGCTAGATACAATCGGTATCATTTCTGCGACGAAACCTCCAAGGCAAGCGTTTTCCATCGCAGACCGCATATTCACATAAAATCAGGTAATATGGCGTTCAAACGTTAGCTTATTTATTATTAAAAAAATTTGGTCCATCCATCCATCCAACCTCGATTTTAGTCTTTTCCGGTAATTACCAACTTCCTTACGAGTATGGTCACCCCATCGAGTCACAAGTAGAAACCAGCATTGTTTGCGCATTCATTGTATCTAATCGAGAACATTGCAAAGAAAATGTTCTATATTGTAGCTAGCGTCTATCGGAGAACACCCACCAGTAATAGGAATATGCGGCAGAACCCGCTCAGGAGATTTGGACCGCCCAAACAGAGCAAAGTGACGTATTTGTCAGGTGATGCTGGTATAAAGGACATTATAGTAAGTAGTTATATAACCAAGATGATGCACTGCACAGGTGTTGTCAGAAATAAGCGGACAACAAATCGTTAAAAACAGATCAGATATACAAGCTATCAAATAGTTCAGATATCAGCTAACAAGCATCACCTGACGATTACACTTTGCTGCGCTCTAATTGGCCGCTTCAAATCCCGTATATTCTTACGACTCCCAGCACAGGTAGCGCATTCCAGTTTTTAGCCGTTTGCACAATGAAAGTGGAATCAATTCGTTTCGTACAAGTTTTTGAAACATCGAGAATGCATTGGGAGAGACGTATATCTAAGGTAGGATGAAAATGATGGGTCAATGCGATTATTATTGACTGCCGTGATAGTTCGATTCCCGTTCCGGACAACATTTATGTGACGAAATGTTACTCTGTGTTTGGAAGATATAAATAAGTCAAAAAAAAAAACATATAACATGCTTTGCTTGGCTTGAGGCTAGAAGTTCTCTAATATTTATGAAAGATATGTCACAAAACGCGATGATACGACGAAGCTGCAAGTTTTTACAAACAACTCACAACTGAAGGTCGAACAATCGATTCCTATGCCAAAGGCATCAGCCAGTTTCTCGGTAGTAAAAGACATTTGCCGTGAACCATCTGAATCCAGGATAAAGGTTCTCCTTGAACTTTATTAAGTTGAACAAGTGACGTAATCGGTATTGAAACGCGATCTCGATATTTGCAAAATATCCTACTTCATTTACACGTAATTGTTGTCTACAATTTTATAATGCGGTCTTGAATGGATCTCGTTTCTGCATTTTTTTTTAAATGACTAACAGGCTAGGTTTTTACCACAGCTTACCTGATGTCAAGCGACGGAAACTCCAGCCACGTTCCTATAGATTAGCTCACACCCGTCATATCGATGCGAGGCAGTCACTCAAGGCACCAGTCACGCTCTCTTCTCACTGCTCGCCAATTAATTCGTTTAATAGTTGCAAGTCGGAACCCATATAAACACCACTTTGTTATCGAGTCAGTAACGGCTGGTCCAAGCATTGACGATAACTAGCAACTTAAGTTTACGTGCAACGTCTTAGTAACAAACAGTTGAAAATTTTACTGCCATCTTGCAACGAATCTGATGTACCTAAAAAAGAACTTTAGAACAAAGAAGTGTTTGCAAAACGGTTAACAATCTGCGCGACCATGTTCTGAAGATGACTTTGTCATTCGTAAAAAAAAATAAGATTTAATATTTTAGATAAAGATTATGATCGATAGAAATAATTTCGTATTGTGTCATGTTATATATGCATATAACTTAATATTTTTTGTAGAGTACTAAATAAGGTGTATACACTGCTCTGCAATTGAGTTGAACGAAATGAGTGTTAGGATACATCATCTAGTACGTATTACATATCTGACTGTTCTTTATTGTAGAACTCTCGACTTCAAGACATTTCGTGTTAGACAGTTAGTGCTTCTTATATTTGGTACTAGAGTCATAAGTCTTAGTTTTGTTAATGTTTGGTAACTTTTTTTTATGTAATATTAATGAGACGAACTAGACGCTCATGTGATGGTAGGAGATAACGACTGTTCAAAACCATTTGCAGCGATACACAGAAATATGAGTAAAAAAAAAACATAGCATCCTTAGATGGTTAGTCTTAACAGCCCTGTAATTACTGCAGTACACTTTAAACTGGAACACAGTAATGTTTACACACTACTGCTTGGCGGCAGAATATCTGGCACTGCGGTGGTACCTTCCTAGACGACCTCCTGCTAAGGAAATCTACCACCTAGTTTTTTATTCATCAATTCATTTTTCATTTCGATTCTAGCAGCCACTATATTAACTTAGGTATTTTCTTCTACTAAACGACAGTATGTCTGGCTTATGTAAACCAGCCTTTATTCCGTCGAGGTTTTGATTTCGAATTGCCCAATCACACTTTCCCCGCGTTCGTGGTAAACGGTAGCGTTGAGCTTCGCTCTATTCAATTAGAAATTTTTGACGGCCTGTTTCTCTTTGAATATTTCGTTTCTTCAACGTTAGTTCATGTAATGATTTGGTCTGTCGGCTTTTATTAATATACTGGCATTTCTCTTCAGTTACTATTTTTCTATTCCTCAATAAAGAATTATTTATGTATATACATATTTACGTAAATGTGTAAACTCGCTGCTCGCTCATTTGGTATCTCTGCTTGAAGGGCTGGACGGGTTCGATTCCAACCCAGTACAAACATTTATGTGACGCACAGAGATATTTTTTTGTGTCTAGTTGTTCTGGGGCCTTATTCTCTATAAGCACACAGCATGTAACGCAGCCGCGTTTACGTAACGTGGCGCAATTCGGATCAGTCCTTTAATTTTGCTAGCTACAACACCCTTCAAACCGGAACAAAGTAATGTTTACACACAACTGCTTGCCGGCAGAATATCTAGTACGGTGGTACGGTGGTATCTACCTAAACGAGGAGGTCGTTTAGGTAGATACCACTAAGGAAATCCACAACCAAATCGACACTAAAAATACTTCCATGTTTTAACTACGTCATAATTCATGGAGCTGTCAGTTAAAAATATTCACGGCAGTGTTTTTATTTAATTTTAAATTATTTTTGCAAAATTTATGGTTGGTCATAACGTAGAAAGGGGCTTTTGAAACGTTATCTCTTTGGTCTAATTTATCCTTTGCATTTTCTTTTCCGAGAATGCGTATTAACATTACTGGACAGTAAGATTTGCGGTCTTCTTTGATGGTAAGTATGATATATATAAATATAACGCTATCAATGACTCCTCGATGAATACATAACGTAGTAAGTAGGGCTTAATGCTCAAAATCTTATGAAAAGACGTCGCTAATACTGACAAAGGAAGTAACACCAATAACCTTC
Organism: Biston stratarius; assembly: GCA_950106695.1. Classification (NCBI taxonomy): domain Eukaryota; kingdom Metazoa; phylum Arthropoda; class Insecta; order Lepidoptera; family Geometridae; genus Biston; species Biston stratarius. The sequence continues at coordinate 5,002,026 of OX467108.1, forward strand.
GCCATGGTTAAATAATCATTTCTCCTTATTTTGTTTCCATACGTCTTTAAAGTTCATTCCATAGAGGAAGACAATTAAAAAAATCAGCCAAGTGCGAGTTGGACTCGGGCACCGAGGGTTCTGTACAAACCTGTAAGTATATAAGTAAAAGTTATGGTATATTTTTTTAATGGTAATTTATGTTTTTCGTAATTTTTCCTTTATCTGTGCTATAAGACGTTGCTTCGTAACAAATTTCAAGATTCTGAGTTCACGGGAAGTACCCTATAGGTTTTGATTCCCTTACGAGTATTGAAAATTTACAGCATAAACGGCTGTATCTTTTGATTGCGTTGGGTTAGAAGTTTGATTTTTTCACATCTCCAAGGGACAGTAGACCTGAGTATTTGATAAGAATTTCAGCTTGATACCTCTACGCGTTCCTGAGAAAAACTTGACAGACAGACAGACGGACAACAAAGTGACCCTATAAGCGTTCCGTTTTTTCCTTTTGAGGTACGAACCCTAAAAACTGATGGTAATCAAAACCAAAAAAATAAAACAAAATTTATTTGGCAAAATTTTTGGACAAAATCTAACTACTCAAAAAGTCCTCCGCGCACAGAGCCCTGCCCGAACGTCCCTAAAACTTCCCTAAGAATTACTTGTATTTTAACCTACTTGTATGTATTAATATTTATATGTGTGTATCTGTGCGTGAGTGTGTGTAAGTGTGTGTGTAGTGCGTGTATGTACTTGTGCAACAGTATTTTGGTAATAAAATCGGTGCATGCAGTTAGGTGTTGCAGCTACATCTAAATCTACGTACATTTTAAAATTTTATTACACTACTCAATAGCTAAAAGATCAAAGAATTCGTTACGTTTAGTGGGGATTTGAAACATGGAAATCCGAAGGATATTATAGTGTTCAAAAATGTATACGTGTTCACGTTCACACATACACACACCGATTTTTTTAAATTCGAAAATAGGTTAGCGCTAATTCAGATCGATCACGCCTTTACTAATTCTATTAATAAGGTTAGGTATACTAAAGCTTAGTCTTATACTGTTCTCGCAAATCGTAGAGGAAAACGCTGAATGATTCCACACAATTATGTTCTGCTTGCGATTAAAACTGTTTTTAATTTGCTCGGATGTGTTCTCTCGAGTTTACGGAAATCTTTTTCTGACTCTGATCAGACTTTTTTTTTTCAAATGCTTTGTGCATCTTTACCGCGTTTATTTCATTTTGAATTTTCTTGCCTGCTTTTATTTTATTTATAAATTATTGTTAGTGTTTTTGTTTTATGCCAGAGTTAATTTTATTAGCAATGAACTTGTTTAATATTCTTTGTTATGTTTGACAAGCTAGGTGTTTGACCACAGCTCACCTGATGTTAAGTGACGGTGTGGTCGTAGATGTTAAATCACACTTAGCCTGAAATGGAACCGACTCTCAAGTGCCGGAAAACACCGTTAGGTGCTTGGCGACAATTTTCAACTTGAGGGTGGTAGCTATCCAGCCGAGTACTAGAATACTACTCTACCAGCATGTTATAGTTTCTTCGCGATGTTTTCCTTCACCGGCAGCTCGAGCTATTGTTGAGGATTGAATTGAGGAGTGAGCCGACCGCGCTAGCCACTGAGCTATTATCGCTATTTCTTTACTTTGTGAGGGGTAAAGAAACAAGTAAAAACACTAAATTAGTCTGTCCCTATTAAAAAATCTAACTTCTAAGCCAACGCAATCAAAAGATACAGCCGTTTATGCCGCAAATTTTCGACACTCGCAAGTGAATCAAAACCTACAGGGTACTTCCCGTGAACTCAGAATCTTGAATTTTGGTACGAAGCAACGTCTTATAGCACAGATAAAGGAAAAATTACGAAAAGCATAAATTACCATTTAAAAAAAATACCATAACTTGTACTTAATACCTACAGGTTTGTACGAAACCTTCGGTGTGCGAGTCCAACTTGTACTTGGCCAGTTTTTTTTTCATAGTAAAATATAATAACTCTTTCAGGTACACCATGTACACCCCAAGCTTGTAACCTGTATACAAATATTCCGTAAAAAAAATATATGAATGTCAGTGAAAACCTTATCAAATGCATTGCGTGGTTGTGTAGAAGTAAGTGCAGAGGTACAGACAGACGCGGACAGCGACTTTGTTTTTACTATTTAGAGATTAACTTTTTTATCATCCAGCGTGCCAAGAAGCTTGTGACGTTATTCGTATACTACCACTAGTTGGTAAGATTTAGGTATTGAGCTAGGCGCGGCGTGGAAAGTTTAAATTTAATTACGATTTGGCAGTTTATTATTTATGATCTCAAAAATTATTATTGATGTTAGAGCCTAGTGAAGGTAACGTAAGAGTTAGATATAAATCATTATGAAGTATGAACAAGTTGTATCTCAATATAATATGATCGATGAGATATGTCATAAGAAAGTTGCTAAGTTGTTGTGCTTGAGATGCCGGTGAAGGAAAACATCGCGAGGAAACCATAGCATGGTGGTAGGGTATTTTCTAATACTCAGCTGGCTAGCTACCAGCAACCACCATCAGGTTGAAAATCTGTCGCCAAGTACTAAGATTTTCATGAAATTTAAAAAAGCGGCTAACCTTCAAGTTATGTTTTGTTCTAGTCGCTTTGTACGTCTCCACAGAACAGAGATCGGGCTTTCGTAGAAAACAAGATGTTTTCATTACAATCCAGCTGCCAAGTAATAACTGGATCAAATAGTCCATGTCAAGGAACTTTTCAGCGAAACTGGAATCTGACTATTTCACTGGGAGACTGAGCGCAGTAACTTCTTGATTTAATTAACTTTATAACTTAATTAAATGATCAAATACTAAAAAGATTTAAATTATTAGAAAGTAGTGCCAAGGTAAAATGTGACAAGAAGGTTCTTAACCCCTGACGCAAACATATAGGTGTGTTATATAAGTGTAACTGTGTCTATTTGTGGCACCGTAGCTAGCAAACGGTTAAACTGATTTTGATTTAATTTTTGTTTGAAAGTGTTTTCACTATGATTCGAAAGAATCTGTTCAGCTGTTTGAAGGCCATCTCTCTTTTACCTGCATGTGATCGAATCGAATTTTCTTTCTGGGGATTTTACGTCTCCAAGAAAGGAGTGTAATGTTTTCAGTGTTCATGTATGTACATAATATGTATATGTTTATATGTATGTGAGTTTCTTTATTCCATCATAACTTTTAAATGCCTCAATAGATTTGGATGTATGGGTTATAGTTGGAATCCTCGCATTAAACCGAGAGATACAAGCTATGTTTTTGAAAAAAAATAAGTTTTTTGTGGGCACTCATGTAATTTTAATTTCCTTAATTAAGCTTGTTTGGCATAATAGTCGTGTCGTTTTTTTTTTTAATTATTATTCTTGTTACAACTATCAATTAGATACACTGTTTTAAATTCATTGACTTTCTGACAACTTCAGCGAGGATGTGGAATTCTGCTGGCCTCTATTTTTTCCGGGTCTTCAAATCCAGAGTCAACAGGTTTTTTTCTAGGTAAGCGTGCTTCATCTTTGACGGCATCCTGCTTAACATCAGGCAGGGCGTGGTTAAACGCAAATCTATTTCTTATAAAAAAAAGCTTTAAACTAAAGAAACTAAAATTGTGTTGAATGTACAGTGCAAATTTAATTTATTCCATAATAAATTACGAGATACCTTTTAGATATGTCCTCTGGGAGCCCATGACGCACCGGATACGGACCATGGCGCCTTTTTGAAGTCGTCACACGCATACAAAGCCTATAATTACATAGAAAACAACGTAACGATCCACACAATTTCAAACCTTACTGTATTTGAGATAGAACATTAAACGAAACGATTTGAGACTGAAACAGAGTTGCCAGCCCGAAAATAATGGGTAATAAGCAAGTTGGATGAAGCCGTAATAACGGTCATTTTACCCCAGAATTGTACGCGTGAAATACTGTGAAGTCACCATTTCTTACGACTGTTTTTATACTTATTGTGGAGAATAGTACCGACGGTAACGGAACCCTGTAGTAACCAACAGTAAACAAAGGCGTAAAAGTCTAATAATGTTTATATATACGCTCATTTACCCATGCCTTATATTAAGTAACTTTATTATGAACACGATCTCTTGTAGCCTCTCGGGTGTTACTAGCAGCCTTCGCTCTGACATCTAGACATTGTAGTCTAAGATCTGGTATGAGAAATATATACCCTCATCTGTTATTTATTAATGATAAGATATACATCTAAAATCTAGGCAACCATGGATTCAGTCAACTTTTCAATAATGCAACCTAATACGGTTAGATTGAGAATAAAATAAGTTTTTTATTTCATATATTATACGATTAAATAACTGATAGGGTATATCAATAACACCACACTCACCTGTTTGTACCTGGCAACTCCACAGTTGCGCGAGGGGGAAATAGACGTTTATTTTTTCCATTTTGTTGGGTATATTCTATCGACTTGTTCACGATTTTATTTAATAAATTATTCATTAATATTATTATCGGCACGCAATTTAACTAGGCAACCTATTTGCGATGTGTCAATGTGTATATTATCTATCATTTATTTCTTACCATTAATAAATAACAGATGTGGGTATATATTTCTTATACCGGATCTCGTACTAGCTTTTACAGAAGAATTAAAAACACAATTCATCATCACGTTTTAGTATTGTCTTGTCCTAGATTTTTCTACAAAACTAACATTGAAACCGACGGCGGCGCCTAAATACTATAATAATAGATATATTATTTCTACAACCACATAATAGCTTGGCTTTCAACAAAATTTTCTGGTTGTTTTTCTAATTCATTCTGAAATCGTCTGTCTTCTTATATATCGTATCTAATATCGGCCGCATGTTTAAACTTCGGGTCAAGGCTTGCCTGAAATATCTGAGCTTTCTTGCAATAGCGATAAATATTAGATGAACTCCAAATATAAATGTTCAGTTTTTGTTCATCAATTGCGAAATATGTATGTTTTATACCTCGGGAACAATTTAACCTTCAAAGAGCGTCTAGATGTGTTATGTATACGGTTTGTACAGAATTGGGGGAAATTCTTCGCTCCTTCATATTTTATTTAAAACAAAGCTGGAAGCGTCGGGCAGTCTGAGAGATTTTAAATCTATTTTCTTGATTCGCTGCCGTTCTTTCAGGTAAAATATAAAACATCTAAATCTTCGTTCTTAGAAAAATCTTTGTAATGGGGAGCGGGCTGTTAGCACTCCCACTCAGCGGTTGCGATCTTGCGACACTTTCCTTATATTTTTTTTACTGTAACGCGTACCTTTTTGGCAGACCGCCCAAGTGATTGAGGATTACGTAGAGATATATTACAACTATTCAATGATTTCGTCACGACGTGATGCATTCGACTCTATGAGAGAGCTTTTATCTAATCTAAACTTATATGTACCGATAATAGTGCAGTGGTTAGTGCGGACGGATCATACGCCAGGAGGCGTGGGTTCAAACCCAACAATGAGATTGAGCTAGCGGTGAAGGAAAATATTTGTGAGGAAACCATAATATAGAGGTAGGTTTGCATTCGGCTGGCTATAGCTACCACGTAGCTATTAAGTTTCGTGTTTGTGCGATTGTGGTTTCAGTAAAATAACTGTGCATAAAGAGATTTATCATATAATCACGCTATGTAATTAGAGTATTAGGTAGGTATAAGTATACAAATTCTGAGCGACATTTATCTGTTCCATTAAGCGTGATGCTTACCATTAATCGAGCGTTATTTTTTTGTCCCGTCGATCGTAAATATCATGATATATGAAATGTATCATGATATAATTATGTATTTCGCGATGTATCTCTACATAGTATAAAACAAAGTCGCTTCCAGCCGTCTGTACACTTAGATCTTTTAAACTACGCAACGGATTTTAATGCGGTTTCCATCAATAGACAAAGTGATTCAAAAGGAAGGTGTATATGTTCAATACATGTATATATGCACCACATTTGTATCTACATCGCATCCGTGCGAAGTAGGGGCGGGTCGCTAGTATAAAAATAAAAAACACTAAGGATTGTCTACTGACATACATTTCCTTTATAATCATTGATCTCGTTGATTGATGGTCCCAACATGTTCGAATGTCAGGAATGTCGAAAGTGTCTCTCGCAATGAGCTCTGGCAACATTATCGATGCTCCATTTATTTAGTTGGCAATTTTGGAAGAGGAGGTGGTTGACACCAGCTCCTTCGGAACAGTTCACTGAAGCGTTCAGACAAACGATTTGGCTTGTTCTATATGTAAGGCGGAATAATAAGCCACAGATTATAAAAATAGGCACCTACTATGGTTAGTATTTTCATGAAACTTTTAATATTGTGAAATTTTAAAGTAATTTGTGCCAATGAGTAAATAAATACTTGAAATGGCTTTTCAGGGTTCCGTACCCAAAGGCTAAAACAAACCGTTATAGTTGCACAGTTGAAATTTTCTCAGATGATGTTTTTCTGTTGCCGCTATAACAACATATTCTTTTAGTATTTGTCAGAATAAAATTTGAATGAATAAAAGAACAGAATAAAATAAATATTTAAGGGGGTTCCCACAACAGACACTTTTTTTGCCGTTTTTATAGATAATGGTACGTAAGCCTTCGTGCGCGAGTCCGATTTGCACTTGGCTGGTTTTTTTTTGTCTAGAAGTTCAAAAAGACGACATCGTCTCGTAGTTGACGTTCCAAAACTCGAACGAAACGATTTGATTCCACGTTTATTGTGCGGACTTCTAGACAGTGGAATGCGCCATCTAAGTGGGTGTTCCCCAGTTAATATAATCTGGGTGATTTTAAGTCGAGAGTGAATAGGTATCTTCTAGGCAAACGTGCTCTATCTTAGACCGCATCATTAATTGACATCAGGGGAGATAGCTGTTAATCGTAAGCCAATTTATTATTTACAGTAGTGATTCTACTAAAGTGGTGGTGGTATATAGCGATAATATTTTAGTGGGATCACATACCGAGAGGCGTAGGTTCAAATCCCGACATTGATATTGAGCTGCCGGTAAAGGAAAACGTGATGAAATTAACATGGTGGTAGAGTGCTTTCTTGTTCTCTCGCTAGCTACCACCCAAGTTAAAAATCTGCGTTCGGACAGTCTTACTTTAGAGCCACTTCTCATCCCAAACTAGATGTGTATACAATTTTCGACCATGCAGTCTTTTAAAATCAGATGAACTGTGGTCAAACACCTAACCTCTTAATTATAAAAATAACATCTACAAGTCGGTTAGTTTCAGAGGCCAACGCCCGTCCATGACGACGGGCCTAATCGCTTACCATCACGTATACGTCGCGTTACAACTAGTACCTGGATGACCGATCTTTGCTCGGCTGAAAACACGGATAAAACGACGTTTTCTAAAAATGAAACCTAGCTAGATCGATTTATCGCCCCCGAAACCCGCTGCATACTAAATTTCATGAAATTCGTTGGAGCCGTTTCCGAGATTCAGAACGTATTAGAAAATTCAAAATTAAATTTTCTAAAAAAAGTCTTTGAACTTTGATACATTATTAACCTCTCTGTATTTTTTATTAACAAGTCTGTATTTCCCGAAAAGTACAATATGAGTGTCTTCAAATCAAGAGTAAATAGGTTCCTTCTAGGTAAGCGTGTTCCATCCTAGGCCACATCGTTGCTTAACATCAGGCAGGATGTGGTCAAACGCGAACATATTCTGTATTAAAAAAAAAAAAAAAAAAAAAAAAAAAAAAAAAAAAAAAAAAAAAAAAAAAAAAAAAAAAAAAAGACGAACCGTTAAATTTAATACAGGGACGAACTTAACCTTTTACATGATTATTGGTATTTTTAACAAAATCGATTATCTAGAACCAAAAATTGTAGCCGAACGTGACTTGAGTTTTTTCGGAGCATCGACCTCCGTATTTCCTTGAAATCATCTGATTCGTGTCAAAGAATACTTGTAAAAATAATATTAAATTTTTGAACCCTTTTTTTCTGTCATGTTGGTATGCTCCGTAATCGGAGACTGTTCCTTATGTGGCTTAGTGCTCAGTGTTTGTGTTGCGTAAAAAAACATAACGTTTCGGGAAGCTTTTAGTCTCAGTTCAGTTTAATTTGGTTGTGAATATATAAGGAACAAAAGGTGGAAAAATGCCTTAGCTTAGCTTTGTCTTTAGTCACACTAATATAATAAAGGCGAAAGTTTGTGAGTGTGCAAGTGTGTTTGTTTGATGAAATTTGTTATGGAGGTAGCTGACATCTTGGATTAACACATATGCTACTTTTTACCTAAAAAAAAATGTAGCGGATAACACCGCGGGGCGCAGCTAGTGTAAAATAAAAAGATATCGTAATAGATATGTTTTTTTATTGTTGACAGGCTATTTGTTTGACCACCTGATCTTAAGTGACGAGAGTTCGGTAGAAGACGGTAAATACATTTAGCCTGGAATGGAACTAGCTCTTAAGTGAGGCTGTCGGAACACAGTTTTGTGTCCATAGTGACAGATATTCATGTGCCGATAGTAATTTACATTATTTTACTGATTGAACACCTATGGTTTTTTACTCTATTGACGTGGCTTGTTTGCTTCAAGCAAGTCGCAACTAGTTAACGAAACTTGCGCGTAAACCGTGAACTTGTTTTTGAATAATTTATGATATGTTTTTCAATTCAATGTACAACTATTATTAAAGGTGCTTCCTATAATGCAATAGTGTAGTCAATATATAATATTCTCTTCTAATTCTTCTAATTAAAAAAAAAAAGTATTGTACATACAATAACATAATTCAAACACAAATCTTTTTTAAATCAAAAGCAGGTTAGTTTTCTCTATTGCAATTGACCCTTGCCCTACATATTTTGTCGTTTCAGTAAAATAATAAAATTAATTATAAAATTATTAATTAGCTGGAAAACCAATAAACCCAAATATTAAGACACGCTTTTATGGCGTATGTAATAAATTCGCATCCTTACGACGGTTACGTTTTCTGAGAAAGTATTTTATTAGGGTTGTTCGATGATACGTAACTGCACTGATGTTGTAAAAGGTACTTTAATAGTCGAAGACCGCACACTACGTAAACTTTTGATGTTTACAGCAGACCTCGTTGTAGGAAATGTAGGCTGCCACGTTACTATAATATAGTATGTCTATATTGTATAGTATGTCTATATTGCGTAGTATGTCTATATTGTATAGTATGTCTATATTGTATAGTATGATAATAATATCGTAGGACGATTCACACGGCGCCTTCTAGCCCCAAATTAAGCATAACTTGTACTATGGGACTCAGATAACTGATAGAATACGTAAATACTTTATTTGTAAATACATACTTATAATACACACAGAACACCCAGACAAAGAACAAACATTTATCGTCACATAAATGTTTGTTCTGGTGGGAATTGAACCTACACCTTACAGCTCTTGAAGCAGATATTCTGTCTAATGAGCTAACAGGGCAGTTACATAAAAAAAACAATAAAAAATATTTCAAGTCCTCCCGCGCATCGAGCCCTGCCCGAATGCCTCCGCAATACTGGCTGTGTTCCCCCGCTGGATCCGTTCCGATCAGATGTCTGTGTTGTCAGATGTTTATATTGTACGAGTATAGTATGTCCATACATAGATTTTTTTAGTCCCAATCGGTGACAAATGAACAAACAGGTTATCTGATTAGAAGTCACTATAGCCTTTAACTGGAATGCACGGGTACTACAAGTGTGTTGTAAAATTTTTGACCTATTAAGACGCTTTAAAGAATGGCAGTTTGTCAAAAAAACTCCGAAGGAGAGAATTGAATTATATAGTAACGAAAGCCTATTTGTATCTGTTCATATTTATAAAAAAGAAGTAACCAGTAGCGACATGTTCAGATTTATGATTTTCCTTCGAAATCACCCACTGCAGTGTTAGATATTCTACCGCCAAGCAGTAGTGTAAAAATATTACTGTGTTACAATTTGAAAGATACTGCTGCTAGCGAAATTACAGGGCTATTGACACTAATTATGGAATTTTTCGACGTCTTATAACTTCGATAGTACAGATTCCATAAACTTTGTTTCAAAAGTTCAGGGTACCGATGCAATGGTCATGGACAGGCGTTATCTTTTACTTTGAAATAAAAGCTGTTTAGTAATCATACTGAAAACATAAGTACTTAAAATAAGTACATGGATGTAATAGAAAAAAATATTATAAGTCACCGAAGAGTATACATAGTTCATTGTCAAGAACTTCAGGACATGTTTGCAGCAATAAATACTTTTTCATTTACACCACCTAAAACCCGACTCATGATCTATCCGTTGTGTAGTATGTCTTGTCTCTAGTACCTATGTATTATTCATTGCCTCATCTCTTTCGGTTAGCAGCAACCTCGAGTGATTTATATCGGCCCTTACACGAAACGGGTGTGTCCAGAGACTTCGCTATACATAGAACCAAGGCCGTTTTTTTTTATAACCCACTAAATTGATTCGAAGCATTTTCGAAGATCAATAGTGTTAGTTCTTAAAGTGACCAAAATATTTACTCTCATCGAAGGTAAAGCAAACATGTTACATTTTAAGATTCATTCCTATTTCACAATCTATATACTTACCTAGACGAGAACTTTCTAAACAAAGTGCGTGGAATTACGCCCGAACGATTTGCGATTTTGTTCTGTAAATGACTTTGCGAATCGTAAAGTTTCTTATGGAAAAAAAATAAGTTTAATGTTTTAATTTTTCATTGTATCGTATTACGAAGTTTTTATTTATTCACTAAATATGTTATGGATTACTGACCAAGGTGTATACACTGCTCTGCAGATGAGTTGAACTAAATGAGTGTTCTTCTGAGCCTCTTTATTAGATTACGCAAAAACGAGGACTTTGATTTTGTTATGTATTGACATGAATTATTTTGTACTTTGACTAGTAATTTGTATATCTCAACTGAAAGATCCCAAAGATACTAGATACGATAATAATAATAATTGTTATTAGTTTATTTATGGTCTAATATTGGCCTATATTATCATAAAATCTTTAGTATCGTAACATCCCGCCTTCCTCGTGATGAAACGTGAGTGATCTAAATTCACAAGAGCGCGATACGAAGATCTTCTTTATCGAAACTACCGTTATAAAAACGTCATGTGTTTTTTGTTTGTATATCCTTGTGTGGAGGACAAGCTTTCACGTTTGAGAATCGTTAATCAAATTGATTGGTGTGTTTAGATTTATTTAGACTTATAGGTAGATTACGCAAATACTGTTGTTTTTGTGGGGAATGTTAGAAGACTTTTGATTTTGTATTTTATTCAAATTATTTATTTCGTGTGGATTTTGTAAGCTGTATTAGGGTTGTTTTTTTTTTTTATAATTGCTTGTCCTTCATGGATATTTTTATAAGTTTTTTCTTGGGGGACTAATCAATTTGTAAAATATAATTAGCTTAGAACAATTACACACAGCGCCATCTGACCCCAATCTGATCGTTGATATCTATAGATATCTATCTATAGACAGTTTCCCTTCGTTGTGGCCAAGAATATCATCCATAACCAAACCAATGATCCATAACTTGAGAACTACTTTACCGATTTCGTTCATATTTTTTTTTTTAGTTTTCTAATACTTTGTAAGAGGTTCTTCTTCTCGTTCTATCATATAATCTAGTTCATCTTTAAGACACAGTTTATACAGTTAATTATAATACCATTTTTTTTTTATTGGCGATTGCCGTTTTAGTCTAAATAAATAATAAATAAACAGTACACCTAAATCTTTAGCTCTAAATGAATCACAGCTAATAGACTCAAAACCGTTCATCGCTGTCTTATAACAGTGTTATTTATTCTGTGTTGATGTCGGTGACACATTGCGAAACGTCACTTACGACAGTTTGTGAAGTAATGCCATAGATTATCTTACAGTCAGTATGAAAAACTACTACAGTATATTAAAAAGTTTGTATGCGAAAATACCACAGATTATTACTTAGTACGAATTGTCACAGTTTATAGAGCAGTGTACACGCACGTGTTTCTTATCGTGTGGTGATTATAAACAAGAGTTACGCTATTTACGATGTTTAGTAGTCAAGTCGAATTACGTTGTAGTAATTGGTGTAGATACTCTAATTGTTTGTGGATTTTTGATACTGCTGGAAGTAATTAACAAATACGTACTCAGGTGAATTGAACACGAGTTTAAGGCTTGCTTTGTTCCAGTTGACTGGGTATTTTAGCGTGTTCGATTGAGAAGTACGAAACAATAATTCAACAATTTCCGCAATCAATAACAGGGTCTTTTTTTCTATTTGATTTTGTTGCCAAGCTAGTTGTTTCACATCATCAGCCATAGGACGTCCACTGCTGGACATAGGCCTCCTCCTGGGGGGGTTTTGTCAATACTCGCCACGCTTGGCTGGCGGGTTGGCGAGCGCAGTTAGGCGTGATTGTTCAAGGAAGACGCTGCTGCCCATCTTCCGGATTACATCCCTTAGCCGACTCTTACGGCAACCACGGGTAGAGAGGGTGGGGTACTATTCTTACGCCGGCACCACCATAGCAAGCTAGTTGTTTGACCACTGCTTATCTGATTTTAAGTGACTGTGTGGTCGCAGATGTTAATGGAACTGGCTTTCAAGTAAGGCTATCGGAACACACTGTTAGGTGCTTGCCTTGAGGGTGGATAGGTGAAGAGATAGAAGAGAATATAGAGAAGAGAAGAGATAGGTCTCTTCTCTTCTCTGGTAATATATAATTGTGTATAGTACTATTATTGATTCGTCACCATCTCGGGTTCAACCTGGGTCAGATACGGGACCCAGGTACCCAGATGGCACAGCAAGAAGCAGTCCTATACTCAATAGTGGGATAAAGAATCATCTACAGCGATGATGATGGTTACTATTATTTATCCTATGGTATCCATTTAGATCATTTTAGAAAAAATCATGAGTCAAAAAAAATGTGTGCCGTCTGTAAACCCGACACCTAATGGTTGTAAAAAAAAAACATTTAAACCTAGTTTGCGTCATTTTCTTAGAATCAATGTCTATTCTAATTAATCTATTGCAACATTTTCATTTAAAGAAACTGGGTCAAGAAAATGAAAAACCGCAGACAAACAAACCAAACCTAACCTTCAAGACATATTGCGTAAAGTGGTTATAATCAAAACATATTATTTAAAGTATCAGTTTGCTCTCAAAGTCTAGAATCCTTTGTACGTAACATTATGTCAGTTGTATACAGACAGAACTGGGCTACGTTCCATAACGTTGTGGTCGTGTACACGCCCCTTAATTAAGACGAAACAAAATTTGAGATTTAATTTTCGCGCGAAATACTTTTTTTAAATATCGAATTCTGCGAAATTGCGACGCTCCCGTCACGGTTGCTCAGAAACGGCGGGAACAGAAATTACAAATTACAAAAAAACTAGAGATTGGGGATATGTGGGAAAATGTGGTTAGTCTTGGACAGCTGCCCGAGGGTGGGCCGGAGAATCGGTGAGATATTGCGACCGTTCACGTAAGAGCGATTCCGAAGAACATCTTTTGGGGTCGAACATTATTTTTGCGCTAAGTGGCATAAATTAGGACTCCTTTCCTCGTTTAGAGAGGAAGCCGTCTGTTAGGTATTTGGCGCTTCCAGTAGCTCGGATTCTGTGAAAGGCACACCTAATCAGTCTTCCTTTGGACACTTCTTGAAACAATCGTTGGAAATGTGTAAAAGTTGCGAACAAGACTTTTATATACGACAATGTTCTTTGAAGAACACATGAAGGGAATAGTGTGCGGCTAAAGTAAATTTGTGTGTTTTTTTATCTGTGACAGGCTAGGTGTTTGATCACAGCTCAGCTAATTTTAAGTGTCGCTGTGGTTGAAGATGATAAAGCACACCTAGCCTGGGATGGAAATGGCTCTCAAGTGAGGTTGCCAGAAACGACGTTAATTTTTCGTAATAGCCTAACTTAAATGGCAATAAGAGCTCACAGTACAGCCCTAAGTCCTATGTCAGAGTTGAACATCTGTGACTTTACATTTACATCATCACACACATCATCAGCCATAGGACGTCCAATGCTGGACATAGGCCTCCTCCTGGGGGGGTTTTGCCAATACTCGCCACGCTTGGCAGGCGGGTTGGCGAGCGCAGTTAGATGTGATTGTTCAAGGAAGACGCTGCTGCCCATCTTCCGGATTGCATCCCTTAGCCGACTCTTACGGCAACCACGGGTAGAGAGGGTGGGGTATACTATTCTTACGCCGGCACCACCACGGCAAACTATTAAACTAATTAAACTATTGTAGTGACATTACATTAAACTATTTTTATTTTATTTATGCGGATTACTCACCTTTGATTATGTCGGATACTCCTAACATAGTTTCGGCGACATCCGGCGACCGGTGGCCTTCTTCAAGAACTTCTTAGGTACATTAAGCTACTAATTGTTTTTTTAATAACACTTTACTAGTCTAAGAAATAGAACAAGGATTCGTGTTAGAATAACGTAGTTTTATCAACAAAAGTAAACCTTCAATCTTACACCGGTGTATTGTTTTCCAGCCCGAAAGAAGGTCGTATACATTGCGATCATGTCATCTAATGACTGATTAATTTCCTACGGAGATATAATTATGGTTGTAAGACATGTAATGAGGCTGTTCATCACGCGACGTTAAGCAAGAAGGTCGCAACAAGAAATAGTTCAAGGAAAAGGACTAAATAAACTGTTTTGTTTGATAGAGTCATATTAGGATTACTAGACACTCGACATATAAATTTTGTAGAAGAAATGATCTAAATGATACTGAAAATTTTATTAATTTTAATAGATGTTTTGAAGAACTACGAGACCAAATTCCACACGCGTTCATTTTATATTTAGCATAGAGACTCAATTAAAAAAAAAAGTTGTTGCCTAAATATTAAAAAAAAAAACACGGACGATTGCGAGTCATACTCGCCCACCGAGTTTTCCATACAAACTAGTAGGTATGATAAATTCTTGTTCTCATTCCTTGCATAAAGAAACAATTTTTTGTTTTTAAATTAAAAATGTACAGTTTTTGAATTTTATCCTTTATGTGTACTATAAGGCAATGCTACTTGCTATATTGTATAGTTCTAGATCAACGGGAAGTACTCTATTGGTTTTGATTCCATTGTGACGAACCATGTCGAACTATGTGGTTTTTTTCCGGCATACACTGTTGTAACTTTTTTTACGAAAACTGATAAGTTTGTATTTTATTACGGCTGCAAGGGACTACATATCCGTATCATCATCATCAGCCATCATTTAAGACGTCCACTGCTGGACATAGGCCTCCTTCTGAGAGGGTTTTGCCAATACTCGCTACGTTTGCTAGGCGGGTTGGCGAGTGCAGTTAGGTGTGATTGTTCAAGGAAGACGCTGCTGCCCATCTTCCGGATTACATCCCTTAGCCGACTCTTACGGCAACCACGGGTAGAGAGAGTAGGGTACTATTCTTACGACGGCACCAACACGGCATATCCGTATATGGTTTTAATTTCAATTCGGTACCTCCATGCGTTCCCGAGACAGAAGGTCTTATTAGACGGACAACAAAGTGATCCTATAAAGGTTCCATTTTTTTTCCTTTTGAGGAACGGAACCCTAAAAATGTACTTTTTATGACAAAATTAAGAAATGTGACTTATCCAAAATTCAGACCCTTTCTTGTAACTCACTTAATGAAGTACCTACACAAAAGTAAATATATCCTTTAACTTTCTTGCGCATCAAATGTGTTTCTTAGAAACGGTTTCATAGCGAATTTTCCTGTCTACAGGAAAAAGGGCCCATTAATTACACAGTTCTCTAGTAAACAAGGCATTTGATTCTCCCTTGGAAGATTCTGTGAAACATTCGCGTAATGGTATAAGGGGGTACTAATATTTCAACAAGTTATTTTGTCTTTATATTGTACCTGCGACCCGCCCCGGCTTTGCACGAGTGAAATACAGATATTATACTTGTGCATATGCATGTATTATACATATTACGTTCCTCTCCTATGTGCCGTGGTGGTGCCGGCGTAAGAATAGTACCCCACCCTCTCTACCCATGGTTGCCGTAAGAGTCGGCTAAGGGATGTAATCCGGAAGTGGGCAGCAGCGTCTTCCTTGAACAATCACACCTAACTGCGCTCGTCAACCCGCCTGCCAAGCGTGGCGAGTATTGGCAAAACCTTCCCAGGAGGAGGCCTATATCCAGCAGTGGACGTCCTATAGCTAATGATGTGTGTGTGATGTGTGTTCCTCTCGAATCACTCTGTCTAAGATGGAAACCGCATTAAAATTAGTTGTGTAGTTTAAAAGATTTAACCGTACATATAGACGGCGGGAAGCGGCTTTGTTTTATACTATGTAGAGATTAAAGTTTCTCTATATATGATTTATTATTGCTGAGGAAGAGATTTCGTCGTTATTCTAATCCATAGACCTGACCGTGTTAATGTACGATCTACAATTTTAATATTACAAATCTAGCGCTAAAAACCTAACAGTGTGTTCCAGAAGCCTCACCTGAGAGCCAGTTCCATTTCAGGATAGGTGTATTTACCATCTTCGACCACACCGTTATCTAACATCAGGTGACTAGTGGTCAAACGCCTAACCTGTCAACCATAAATAATAACTGTAGCCTGGCGTAGGTAACAACCAAACATGTGGCGTAAGGTACTAGATTTCCAAACAGTGTTATAGGTTTTCATATTTTAAATTCTAACCCGAGTAGTATAAATAATTGTCATTTTCGGCGAATTTTATACTTTGCCGAATATGGTAGGTTTTGTTTGTAGCGCGCTCTTTTCCGATTATAAAAAAAATAAATCATAACAATTTTGTTTTTATAGTAGTAGCCCCCCAACACTATTATTACACGGGCGGTGGAGTCAGGTCGATAATCGTGCCGCTATAAATATGAATTTTCTGAAAACCATTTACCGTTCAGCTCACCTACTTCAGAGAAATCGTGTGAGGTCTTGGATGAAAATGGATTTAAAGACGTTTCATTTCAATGGACTGTGTCTTTGTTATGATTGTAGTATTACTTACGACTTTATATCTTTAGATATTTATGTGGTTAAGGATATTCGCTGGAACTGGCTGCAATTATTATACCTAACCAATTAGTCTTTTGTCAGGCTGCTAAGTGCAAAATATGTCGTGCCAAATGTACAATTATCCTTACTTCCTTACTGAGTTGTTTGTCTTACAATTAGATATAAAAAAATATTATTTACTAGCGACCCGCCCCGGCTTCGCACGGGTGCAATGTAGATACTAATGTGGTGCGTATACATGTATTGTACATATAAACATTCATCTTAAATCACTCTGTCTATTGATGGAAACCGCATTAAAATCCGTTGCGTAGTTTAAAAGATCTAAGCGTACAGACGGCGGGAAGCGACTTTGTTTAAAACAGTAACACATAAAATTAGTGCCAAGAAAGGATCCTAAAACTAAATAACCCACCACTTACTGTGCTTAGTGTAAAAGAGTCCATATTGTCCAGTATCCAGTAATGCAACCCCGTTGAACAGCAATTGGTAAACCTGTGCCCCATGTACGAATCGATGCGGGAGTAAGTTGTCTTGTCCCTCAATCTTCACCCTATTTCTGAGACCAAACTTTTGGCCATAGTGCCCCAATAGGTAATTATCTAACGGCGATTGACACAACACAGTAAATGTGAAAGTGTTTTTGTTGGCTTGTGTTTCTTGTTCACACAGGGCGCAACTGCCCTTTTGACCAAATTTTACCAAAATACGTTGCGTGGCTTTGATCTTTTATATTAAGTAATCTGAGTAACACATACGCTGACAGCGACTTTATGTTTTATAGTTTTTAGACATTAAAGACGTAAAGATTAGACATAGGACCGGAAAAGAAAACGGATCTTGTGCGATTGACGCGCGGCTGAAACTAAAACTGTTTCTACTACAAATCGGAATTCCTCTATACCGAAAAAATGTTAAAGATTTAGACAGAACACGATGATTTTAAGTAAGAATCAAGTGTTTTTTTTCTTTAGTTTGTATGTTAATTTGTATATAGTTTTATTTTCTTTTGTTTGTGTTAATTTGAAATATTTATGTCCCTAAATTGTATTACTAAACCTATTATAAAAATACGTACATAATTTAAAAAAAAAACTCTTCCATAATCTGTTTATATTTGTTATTTTTGGAATAGATACTTTTTTACGGCAAAATAATGGAGAGCAATTGTTTTTCCCGGTGGAATCCCGGTGCTAAAATACAGTTACAAGAAACTATAAACAAATATAATAATTCAATGTGCGCGATACTATACGAGTATAGTTTAACAGCAGTTTTCTATCAAACCGTTATAGGCTTCCGTTTCATCTCGTGTTTATTTGCTGGAATTCTTTGTTTTCCATAACAATGAAATTTCCTAAAATCATAAATCTTAAGTAAGTCGTACATTAAAGTTGATTGACGTTATCATAAATTCTATGAATTTCGGGAAGCAATACGAATATTTTGTAATAGCATTGTAAAAGAAGAAGGAAAATTGAATCCACTATTGTCTGTGATTTACTGGCTTTTCGAAGTTCTTATAAACGTTTTACGTTCATCATGAAATTTCTATTTTAGGATACTTATATTTTGGAAATCGATTTGTAGACGTGAAATCCTGTGCTATGATAATTTTTTTGCCAAGTCTGGATAAAGAAAATTTTGCATTTGAAATTAGTGTTTTTTCTTTCGTAATATTTCAGGTTATCTATACGAGTACATCCTTGGTATGATGTGCCGTGGTGGGGCCGGCGTAAGAATAGTACCCCACCCTCTCTACCCGTGGTTGCCGTAAGAGTCGGCTAAGGGATGTAATCCGGAAGATGGGCAGCAGCGTCTTCCTTGAACAATCACATCTAACTGCGCTCGCCAACCCGCCTGCCAAGCGTGGCGAGTATTGGCAAACGTCCCCCCAAGGAGGAGGCCTATGTCCAGCAGTGGAAGTCCTATGGCTGTTGATGATGATGATTTCTTCCTAGATACAGGGTAGCTTTAATAAATTTTCTATATGTTTTTTTATTTTTTTTTATGTTTAATGTTAAATATCAAAAGTATATTTGCTGGCGCCAGCGCATACAGCAGTAACCGTATAAAAGTTTTTAACTTGTACCACGCTGTATCGTGCCGTATTCTCTAAACAATAATAATGTTGTGGCTAACTCCTACCCTCTATCGAGTGCGTAACTTGTGTCAGATGTTTATCAACAACAAGCACGTTGCATCGTACGCGTCGGTGCGGAAACACGGGACTGCGTGACGTCCTCGCGGCCGTTCTATTGTGAATTGTGGTCTTGTTGTGACATTCGCCCAATTTGTTGCACACTGCACACTGGTCGTTGGGAATGATGCAAGTGTTTGACTTGAGTTTGGCAAATCGGTGTATGATGTAAGTGGTCAATATTAAAAAGATTTAAACGATACCTTGTTCAGGATACAATACCCATAGTTTGACTGACCGTTTGGTAGTAGTATTGCTGCATGTGATGTAGGGTGTGGATTCAATTCCCGCCAAGAATATGCATTTATATGACGGTCAAGGTTCATTTATATGACGGTCAAGGTTCATTTATATGGCGGTCAAGGTTCATTTATATGGCGGTCAAGGTTCATTTATATTCTTGGGTTTTCCGTAAGTTACAAAAACATTACAAATAAAAGGTATATGAATTATGTGGTTACATGATACAAGCGTTACTTAGTTTGGGGCTAGATGGCGCTGTGTGATTCCGTTTTTTTAATTGTATGATTGTAACTCGCAAGATTTTATTTAGTTTTCTTCCCTCCCAGCTTACTCTCATGACGGAATTATGGATCGAAAACCTTCGTACAAATCATATCTTCCACAAGTTATATAATGGTCTAGAGACACTGTTATGCTTTGTTTATCATCAGGGTGGATGAGTTCAAACTCAGACTTATTTAGAATTAAAATAAACTACGTATAGCCCTATACGTAGCTTGCCTTGCCTAGTAGCCCTTCACGTGCTGTGAATGTAGACTGAAACATATTATCAAGTCAGGAAATATATAGTAATCGAAAAAATATGCAGTGAAAAATATTTTCTCTCATGGAATAGAAGTGTATTTCAATTTCGATGAATAAATTTCGATAGAGAACGCAAACCCAATTGATTTCAACTCAAGTCCAGTGAAATATATTCTGGGGCTTCGAGTTTATATTTCTTTGCTCCAGTAGCTTCCTATATTAAAGTAGTTTCGGAGAATTGTAGATCTGTCTCTCAATCACTATTCATAGGCTAATTAGTGTCTTTCGGAAATCTGCCAAAAGTTTAAAAAAAAAACATGTCTAGGAAAACGGTCGTTGGTAAATATTGGCAGAGCGGCTTTTGTAAACATTGGTCCAAGATGTGAACAATGTTTGTTTTAGTTTTAGCTTATCGTTGAACTTTAGTTTGCGGTAGCTAAAGCGTTTTGAGTGATTTGTCATTTATGTTGTTTCTTTTATTTAGTGTACAAATATTTGTGATTTTATTGTTAAGAGGCGTTTAATTGCCGCGAATAAAATTTCAAACAAGAACTGGATAAAAAATTATGTTCAAATCAACCTAAACATTAACCAGCGTTAGTCTGCCGGTTTATCTTTATACAGCTTAACTCAAATATATTTGATGTGATCCAGAGCTCTTTATTGAATGGCAGGCATTCATCTAAACATGTGGCAAAATAACCGTACAGTCATGTTTCATATAGACGATTTCTTATTTTATGATACGTAAGATCAACCCCAGATCTAAGGGGAGGTGCGAACCGGGATATATGTCCCGGGCGGAAATGTCAGAGGGCGCCATATTCGTATATAGAAGAAGAAAACAAAATCCCATCCTATAGATAAAATGGGTTGTTTTTTTAAAAAACTATTTCTGCTTTTCTGCCCCTGTCGGAATAGTCTTAGATCCGGGACTGGTGAGGATATGGCATAGTCTCTTAGCACGTATTGGTAAGAAAAAAAGAGTCAAGTTTTATTTACTTCATTGAAAGTTCAGAATGAAATGAAAAACAAAACCTTTGATAACAAATACTTCAGTTTAAGTGCTCGAGTAACGTGCACTTGCAGAATCCAAACAATACGCTATGACAGGTTTACTCATACTAAAGTAAACACTGTTTATTTAGTCAATAGTTTTTTTTTTATTGTAAGCGTAAAAAGTAAAATTTTACACATCTAAAAATGAAACTAACACTCGTTCTGATACAATTTTCCAATACACTAGAGTTTTTTTTTAAATCATCATTAATTTTTAAGCCATTGTAGAAATTTATAATAAATTATTTGGCTCATTTGTTTGTGTCTCTGCTTCAAGAGCTGTAGGATGTGGGTTTGATTCCCACTCAGAACCAATATTTCGATGATGAGCATAAATGTTTGTTCTGTATCTGGGTGTTCTGTATGCATTATAAGTATGTATTTACAACAAAGTTATCTCGTTGCCATTATACAAGCTTTGCTTTTTGAGGCTAGATGGGTGCTGTGTGAATTGCCCTACGATATTTATTATTATTTTATTATCCGATCGTTTGAATATCAGAAGCGACGCGGTAAATACTTAGATGAAGCCATTATTATTGCAATACCACAAACAAGAGCCGAGCAAACGTTGTTAAAGATGATAAATCTTTGATCACAATCGATTTTAATTTCTTGGCGCAATAAGTCTTGTTAAACTACCGTCTATCATTTAATAAACATTAGGAAACGTGATGATACATCGATGATTAGGTCATTGGGTGTCTGCCAATGTCTGGCGCTTCGTGGAAGACGTTCGCTACTGTCATCGACTGCTGTCTAGGGTACATGTCACCGCAGTTCAAGGAATATTCATCCGCAAATGTTAGTAGGAATTACAACGTTGGTTCATTGACAGGGGAAAGGAGGAATAGAGTGAATAGAGGTTAGAATCAAAACTGATTTTCCCCATGCGAGTTACCTTTTTTTTTAATGGTTGACAGGCTATTTGTTTGACCACAGCTCACCTGTTAAGTGACGGTGTAGTCGAAGATCATAAATACACCTAGCCTGGAATGGAACTGGCTCTCAAATGAAGCTGCCGGAACATGCTTGATGGTAGATCTTCAACTTGAGGGTACCAAGCCAGCGGAGTACTAAAAAGTACCCTACCGCTATGCTATGGTTTCTTCGCGATGTTTTTCCTTCACCGGCAGTTCAATTTCTTTCCTTTCAGAGTGTGAACCGACCGCGCTAACCACTGAGCTATCATCTATGCAAAATGTAGTAAATAATGATAAAGCTTGTGCCTAAAAAATACATGCATCATTTAATGTAGGTATGACTATGTTATTAAGGATCTCTCGACGAAATCAGATCTCCATTTTCCTTAACATCTTCCTGTCTTGTCAAGTATTTTGTCCAGCACACGCTTGCTGGTCTGCCCTTGTTTCTCGTGCCATTGGGTCCCTTCCATACAAACAAACAAATTTTCCTTTCTCTTATATTACTTCGTCTATAGGTAGATATAAGTATCAATTTCTTATGTACGTATTTATATTGCGAGAACTACACCACAATAAGAAAATCGAAATACTGGGCATAGACAATGGGTCATTCATCCGGCGCACGCAATGATTGACGCACGCGCTTCTCAATAGGACCTGCGCAAGCGCAAGTGCGTGTAACCGATTATATTCCTTTGTTGGTGCACGTTTGTTTTATTGTTTATTTCTATGAATCGTTTTGCTTTATAATACACAACAGTCTACAAACTAATTTAAAAAAATCTTTTTTAAAAAAAAGCTTTTGTTATTCGCCTTTATGTTATCGTCTGGAATCAATTTTGTCTGATCAACTATTAAACTTAGATCTTTGATGATTGAGATGGAACAGGAATCTTTCCACCGCATATACAGGGCTTCAAGCGTGAGGTGTACTAAACCAAAACAAAATCATTGTATTCATCAAATCGTTCAATAATCGTGAGAAAAAAAAACAGTTGTTCATAAAAATAATTTATTGACCTCCGATCCAATGTATGGAGTACCAGTTGTTTTTCACAATTTCACGGGTTATGCCCATAGTAGAAGTTGTTCATAATGATGACCTCCTTTAGGCTTAGTACACTCTAAGCTGATAACCCTGATCTCCCAAATGTTCACGATTGATCGATCTGGTCAGTTGAAGTCTCAAAATATATTTAAATATTTGTAACCGACATATGATCTTCCTGAAGTTCTGCTTCAAGCATTTTGTGGTATAACCAAAAATGTGTCTGGGTGTTCTGTATAAAAGTATATATTTACAAAAAAAAGTATTTATATATTCTATCAGCTATCTGACTTCTATAGTTTAATATTCTATAGTTCTAACAAGCTTTGCTTAGTTTGGGGTCAGATGACGATGTGTGTAATGTATTACTTTTTTTTTATTTTATATAATCATCTGCACACTATTTGTTACACGCGTTTTTGTTCTGGACGGGAATCGATTTACAGCTCCTAAAACAGAAACTAACAATTGTAGGACATGTAGGTATTTAACTTAGTGGTAGATTTCCTTAGCAGCAGGTCATGTAGGTACCACCGTAGCACTAAATATTTTGCCACCAAGCAGTAGTAAACATTACTGCTAGTTACAGCTAGCGAAATTACAGGGCTGGTGAGACTAAC
Organism: Biston stratarius; assembly: GCA_950106695.1. Taxonomy (NCBI): domain Eukaryota; kingdom Metazoa; phylum Arthropoda; class Insecta; order Lepidoptera; family Geometridae; genus Biston; species Biston stratarius. Next base: position 5,025,790 of record OX467108.1, read on the forward strand.
CATCGAAAGACTCAAAGTAATGAGCGCCAAAGCAGCGATGCCCTGGACTTTGTTTTGCTACTCAAAGTTCTGTGTACCGCTGCTATGGTCATGGACATGCGTTATTTCTTAACATCAGGAGAGCGTATCGTTCGTTTCATTACTTTTACATAAAAAAGCAGAGTATTACGACAAGGAGAACTGATAAGTATGAACGCTCATGTTATTTGTGTGGAATAAAGAGTACTTGAAACCTTCGGACCAAATTACCATATTATAAACAAAATCGGAGTAAGCCACACGTTTGAGTCCAGGTCAGTGTATCATGTAAATCATCGTCGCGGCGTAAGAGCTTCCAATATAAACATATCGAACCAAATATGACCTGTTTTCGAAAACTCATCCAAAGACGTAGTACGATAAATCCGATTTCCATAATGTAAATATTATGATTTACATTCCAGAAAAGGATATCGCAGAACCGGGAGATATTATGGATTATATCGATCTTATAGCAGTTCATCAATAATATAGTTATGGGTTATATATGTACAGATGATTTTCAATCTGCTAGAAAAGTAGGAATACAAACGCCAAATATTATGCTTCCTGGTAATAACGTGCATGTGTTGTAAGGTTGATAATCTTCTTCTTCTTATATCTTCTTCTTTCTTCTTTCTTATATATAAAAATGAATCGCCGTTCGTTAAGTCTCGATAAAACTTAAAAACGGCTTGACTGATTTGAATATATTGTTTTTTGTTTTCTTCCATATAGTTCAGGGAAGGTTTAAAAGGAAAAATAATAGAGGAAATCCAAAAGAAAAGCTGTAATTAAAGTAAAATAATAATGGTACTTTTTTATGGAAAATCGCCTAACTGACGTGCTATACACAAGATGTAGTAAAGTGTCACAAAACATTACTATTTAATTTGACGACATCTGGCGGCGTGTAGTGATACACTACGTATGACTTGATCTTGCCGTTAACAATAAATTACTTGTGTTTGTGTCAAAACGCCATTTTTTAGTTACGTAGCAATTTTTTTTTTTACTAAAGGAGTTCTTTGTTATTTCCAGGTGATCGATTTCGGGAGCTCGTGTTATGAGCATCAGCGGGTCTACACGTATATTCAGTCACGCTTCTACCGCGCGCCCGAAGTAATGATGGGTGCTCGGTACGGCATGCCCATCGATATGTGGTCCCTGGGGTGCATACTGGCGGAACTTCTCACTGGTAAGCATTGACCGTCAATCGGATTAACAAATCATATCATGGAACGCGAAAATAACCACGTATGTTTTACTTACACGAGTTCAATAACGTTTAATTAGGTCGGATACTATTTAAGTTTAATACACATAACGGCGTATAACGTATTGTGTGTATGCCTCGAGCATTCATGCTCACCATCGAAGGCTCCTTCTTGCGGCGGCGTCGTTTGTCGGGTCGCTCTCTTCCCTCAGATATGGTCGAGGAGGGCGATGGCTGGCACATGCGTCATACTCGTGATCGGGTGCTGCTTGCGGGTCGCTGGTCTGCTCGCGGTATACACACAATCTAGTACTTTAACCCTAGTTAATACTTAAGTTTCCTCTTCCCATATTGTAGAAAAAAAATATATATATATATATATATATAATATTGTATAAATTCAAGTTAATAAAGGTCACGGACCCCGGTGTCTGTGGAGTGTAATTTTCTAAATAAAAAAAATTAATACACATAACGAACGACATACTCTCCTGATGGGAATAGACAACGCATGTCCATGACCATTGCAGCAGTACCTAGAACTTTGAGTAACAAAACAAAGTTTAGGGTATCGCTGCTTTGGTGCTCTTACTTACGGTAGTGATGATAGCTCAATGGTTAGCGCGGTCGGTTCGCACGCCAAAGGCCGTGGGTTGAAACTTCAACAATGAGCCTGAGCTGCCGTTGAAGAAAAACATCTGGAGGAGACCATAGCATGGTGGTAGGGTACTTTATAGTACTTGACTGGCTAGTTACCCTCAAGTTGAAAATCTGCCGCCAAGCTTCTAAAGGTGTGTGCCGGCAGTCTCACTTGAGAGCCAGTTCCAGGCTAGGTGTGTTTATCATCTTCGACTACACCGTCACTCAACACGAGGTGAGCGGTGGTCAAACACCTAGCCAGTCAACCGTAAAAAAATATTTAAATAACTTTGAGACATTTGATGTTTAGTCATAAAAATATGTGTTGTTTCTTGCATAGCAAGATCTGTAGTTATATTTTGTATAGAGAGAGCAATCGTTAAATCTAGAACATCTAACGTTTTAAAGTCAACATTCACCAAACGTAATTAAAGAAATAGAAAAAGTTCTCAAAATCTTGAACAAAAATATACATCATATTTGTTCAACATTTTGCAACAAATGAATATTTTGTTGAAAATTATATTCATTAATTAATATTCATTTCTTACTAATTTATAATAAGTGCTAACAAATTCAAACAGAAACGATTTTGTTTTAAAATATAAACGGCGAAATTAATTTAAACTTGCACAAAAATCCACCACTTACACTTACAAAGAATTTATTTGTCGTTTTGTAAAGAAAATTCTTCGAAACTTTTCTCTTAAAAAGTTACCCCGTTTATCATTCAAACCTTTTTTGCCATTCAACAATTTCTCCATGAATACGTACCAAAAGAACGTCTAGGAGCTTTATGGTGGGCTTAAATCCTTCAAACATGGCATGCTCAAGTTCCCAGACAGGGAAAAAACTTGGAGCTATTATGTCTGGCAATCTGACGAGCAGACAGTTTAAAAACCGCTATGAGTCAACCGATCTAACCTCTGCGTTTAACTCGTTTTTGGGCGCACGTTTAGCTGTTTAGATTTTAACGTGTTACTTTGGTGCGATTGGAAAACATGAGCGAAATTGTCGTGCTAGATTAACAAATAGTTCCGGGTCAATATAACAATTTTATAACGTGGGCTAAAGAATTACTTGTCTGGATAAAACGATTAAAAAGTTTCTCAAACACATTCATTACCATCATCATCTACAAATTTCTTTATCGTACTGATCGATATAGATCACGCAATTTGTGCTTTTCAAATTTATTTTATGTATTACTGGCGACCTGCCCCGGCTTCACACGGGTGCAATGTTGATACTACTGTGGTGCATATGCATGTATAATATATAGAAACCTTCCACTTGAATCACTCTATCTATTGATGGAATCCGCATTAAAATCCGTTGCGTAGTTTAAAAGATCTGAGCTTATAGACGACAGAAAGCGGCTATTTTTTATACTATGTAGAGATAGTGAAGTAAATTCACTAATGTTTACTGCTTGGCGGCAGGTTATTTGGTAGTGCGGTGGTACCCAGACAACCTCCTGCTAAGGAAATTGCCACCAAGTAAAAATTCCAGCTATTCCACCATTCCAGGCTAGGTGTGCTTTACCATCTTCGACCACACCATCACTTAACATTATGTGAGCTGTGGTCAAACAACTAGACCGTCAATCATATTTAAAAAAAAACTGGCAGGCTCTATCAACCAAACCAATCTTTGCAATTCCAGGTTTCCCATTACTCCCCGGCGAGGACGAAGCGGATCAGATGGCGTGTATAGTGGAACTGCTAGGCATGCCGCCGCAGAAGCTCATCGAGCAGGGCAAACGCTCCAAGAACTTCATTAGCAGTAAAGGATTGCCCCGGTACTGCACCGCGACTACGCTCGCCGACGGCACGACCGTTCTCAGCGGAGGTCAGTAATCCACTGCCGAATTACCGATTTATCTGCATTACCAAATAGATGGTTTTTTTTTTTTTTTTACTAATCAACTGGCAACACAACGGTTGTTTTATCCGATGATCGCCTTTTTATCTTACTGCTAATGTATATAGGAGAAGGAGGAGAAAATTAGATTGAAATGTTAAAAAGACTTATTAAAATTTTACATTTGAAACGGACAGATAAAATTTTAAATGTCAAAAAAACATTTTTTTACTTAACTGCAAAAGTGACAAATGAGACGTTCTCCTGATGCTAGGAGATAATGCCTATCCGTGACCATTGCAGCGATACACAGAATTTTGAGTACCAAAACAAACTCCAGGGCATCGCTGTTTTGGCGCTCATTACTTTGAGACTTTCGATGGTTAGTCACAACAGCCCTGTAATTTCGCTAGGTAAACCGGAATAGTAATGTTAACATACTACTGCTTCGCGGCATATCTACTACTATTAAGATCCTACTGCTCAGGGTTATACTCTTATAGTATTTGCTGGGTAAGAGGGTTATAGTAGGGGTATAAAAACTCTTTATTGTGCACTCCAGAAACTAATAAATATATAGACAGCAGAAGAACGTAACCAGACATGGATGTCTGCATTGAGGGAAGATATGAGTCGGGAAAGAGATTAGGGACTAGGTAGATGTAGTATATAATAAACCGCAAAATATCACCAATTTATAATTTCATACTCGTTTAAAATAAAATAAAACTTCAGGGACGGCGTATTTAACTAAATTTTTTCATCAAAACCACCAGCTTTAATAAACATAAACACTAGATGCGATTTCCTGTTTCGTATTTATTTACGCTCATCCCATGCCAATAAAATAAAAAGGGGCAATTATGAAATACAGAAATTAAACACCGGCTATTTACAAATTACTCTTTGCCGCCTCGTAAACTCGGAAATCAACACCGAATCGACGAGACAAACAAGATTGTATTATATGGGACATTCATTACCCACCACATTTGGCACAAAACCAAAAAAAAAACACTATCTACTGCTAGGTCCATAGACTGTGACTCACTTTGTCACTGTATTCAATCCAAATAATGAAAAGTGAAGATTTGCACATTCCAAAAGTGTTTATCACCGAAGTATGTTTGGTATGAATCAACGTTGCAAGGGTGAGAGTGGGTGAAAACGCTATGAAAGTCAATGTTGTGACGGATCTGCTATTTTTGATTATTATTGATCATTTCTATGTCTGGTATTATGGAAATTTTTGGAGCGATGATAAACCCATTGTTCAAACCCCAACAATGAGCTTGAGCTGCCGGTGAAGGAAAACATAGCAAGGTGGTAGGGTACTTTCTAGTACTCGGCTGGCTAGCTACCACCCTTATGTTGAAGATCTGTCAAGCACCTAACAGTGTGTTCCGGCAGCTTGACTGGAGAGCCGGTTCCATTCCAGGCGTATTTACCATCTTCGACCACACCGTCATTTAACATCAGGTGAGCTGTAGTCAAACACCTAACCTGTCAACTATAAAAAAAATACGCGTTGATAAACATGCGTTTGACCACCATGGTCTCATGGTTTGACTTTCGCGTGGTGGTAGGGTACTTTCTAGTAGGGTAGAGCGGGGCTAGTTGAGCAATTTTTCACTTGAGCGGATATAGCTCCTCAACGGTAAGTCTCAATGGGTTGTTATGCAACCTGATGGATTAGTAATTTATCCTTTTGCAAAAGTGTCATAGTAATTTATTTCTCATAAGTTGGATTTAAGAGCTACAGCGGTTTAAATGCAGAAAGTCAAGCATGCTCAACGTACCCCATAGGTGAGGTAAGTTGAGCAAGGGTATGGGGTTAGTTGAGCACTTAGAATGTCCAGCCAAACCATGGGTTCAATGTTAACTAGAGATGAAATCAAATTTTTGTTTGACAATCAAGTCTTTATTTAAAGTCTACTAGTGACAAAACAACAAAACTTAAAGTAATTTTCTATAAAATCTTCTGCTAGTTTCTGAAAGAATACTTTGACATTCTGCGCAATAAATGATGTTGCCCTACCAAGGCTCGTGGGTTCTGGCTTTCGGATGGATAGCTCAGGATTTCGTCTTAGAAACTTCGTAAGCTATTAACCCATCTTATTTGCAGTCCCGGAGGATGGAATTTTAATACCAAATGTAGCAGCACACTCGTAGGCAAGGCGATGAACGTCTTTTGGGAAATATCCATAGTAGATTGATGCCATTTGTAACAAGTATTTTTTAAAGGGTCCTCTTGTGTGGGTGAAAATGCTTGCCTCGGTGTTGTATGAATCACCACTTTCTTTTAACTTCTTCAAAAATCTTGTCAAAGTCATCCGTTTGATACCAAATTCTTTGGCGGCGGCATTCACACTTTTTCCCTCATCATTGACAGCCTTTGCAGCATTATCTAAGTTTTGAGTAGTGTAAGAACATCTTTCAGTCTTTTATAAGTCCGCATCCTTAAAATAAAATAAAAAAACATACATTACTTTTGTTCTAAGCAGTGAGGCTAGTTGAATAACTTTAGCTCAACTAACCCCAACCCGAAATTTTAAAACAAAAGTGACGTTTTGAAAAAACCGTAAGAATTATACCCAGAACCTTTATACATATCAAAAGCACAGTAAATGTATGGAAGATTAAGACTTACCTGATTGAAAACAGATAACGTCTGACTAATACAGACGAAATCTTGAGGTAAACGAATTTTTTACTTTTTGGTCACAAAATAAACAATGCGCACGTATGCTTCAGTCGCTCGTCGAGCCTCCACTGGCAGTCGCACGATGAGTTCCCCTCCCGCGACCCCTTCTTTTCGCTATATGATGCCTACGCGTACGATGAATAGTTTTCGAGATATTTCGATTGCCCAACTTGCCCCTATGCTCAACTAGACCCGCCCTACCCTACTCGGCTGGCTAGCTACCACCCTCAAGTTGAAAATGTGCCGCCAAGCATCTAACGGTGTGTTCCGGTAGCCTCACTTGAGAGCCAGTTCTATTCCAGGCAAGGGTGCTTTACCATCTTCGACCACAGTCACTTGACATCAGGTGAGTTGTGGTCAAACACCTAGCCTGTCAATATTTAAAAAAAAAAATCGCCTAATGTTATGCGAAGTTACGGTCTACTTTTGGAGCACGCTTGTATAGGAATCGATTTTAAGACAGACAACGTATTCTGCTGTCTAGCGATTCGCACAATGAAAGTGGAATCACTTCGATCAAGTTTTTGGTAATATCCATCAAGAAACGATGTCGCTTTTTCGAGTTCCTTTTTTGATCTTAATCGGAAGGAGAATTTAATCATGACTTGATTTTTTATGATGAATATGCTTGCGTTTGATCGCCATCTCACCGGATGTTAAGCGAAGATGATCTACGCTTAACATCCGGTGCACGCTTGCCTAGAAGATACCGATCCTCTCTAGACTTGAAGACACCCATATTGTATCTATGAGGGCAGTGGTGGATTTACCATCAGGTTGAGTAGGCTTGAGCCTAGGGCGGCAGATTTTTGGGGCGGAAAATTTGAGAACTGAATTTTTATTTTTTGCTACCTCATAGAAATAAAGAAGATTACTGAATGACAGTTTTCTGATGTCTATAGAGAGAGAGAAGAATAAGAGAGAAAGAAGTCTGCAACACATCTTGACTAGTACTCTTCCTTTTCATTGTACATTCAACGGTGCAGCAAACTTCTATACTCTATAGTCAAACAGCCAGTTATCAATATCAATAATTAAGGAACTGACAATTGTAGAGACAAGAGCGGCAAAAATATAATAGCCTTGGACCTTGAAAATGTGTAAATCCGGCACTGTATGAGGGAACACCCACTCGGATAACGTATTCCACGCTTTGGCCGTTCGAACAATGAAAATAAAATCAAAACGTTTCGTACTGGTTTTTGGAACGTCACCATAAAAAATTGTCGCTTTTTTGAGCTTCTGGCCGTCCGATAGAAAAATGGGCATGGGGGAATTGGAGCACGCAGATCTAAAGCACATTCTCCGAAATGAATCCGATAACATAGGAACTTTGCGACGATGTTTAAGGCTATGAAGATTAATTAGGGCCAAAAAACACATATTGACTCCAAGTTAACACCGTACTTTTATTAAATAAGCTGATAATGATACCGCGCATGATAATTTGCCGTGTTGGTGTCGGCGTAAGAATTGTACCCCACCCTCTCTACCCGTGGTTGCCGTAAGAGTCGGCTAAGGGATGTAACCGGAAGATGGGCAGCAACGTCTTCCTTGAACAATCACACCTAACTGCGCTCGCTAACCCGCCTGCCAAGCGTGGCGAGTATTGGCAAAACCCCCCAGGAGGAGGCCTATGTCCAGGAGTGGACGTTCTATGGCTGATGATGATGTGATACCGCGCAGTTTGTTTAGATTGTAAAACCTGAGTTGCGATGAAGACATGATATTTTATATTTTTGGTAAACAATTCTGAATCATCCTTTACAATTTACAGCCGGAAGTTTGACTTTCAACAATAAGAAGCTTAGAATTAAATTTCAAAAGGACACCAGCTCATATTCGAGTCACGCTTCACAGTAGCCTAAAACAGGTCAAGTGCGAGTCGGCTTCGCGCATCGAGGTTCCGTACCTTATACTTTCGAGCTAGCATTGTAATCACACGATCAATCTGTTTTACAATAGCTAATATATGTGTTTTTTTTTTTCTGTATAAGTACGCCATAATTCTACTGAGGTTTAAGAGATCTGGTTAAAAGACTTTATTTATTTTTTCAAAAGAAATTACACAAATTTCACTTATGTATGCGTGAAATAAATTACATAGTTAAAAACTATTCGTTCAGTACTTTAAATAAATATTAAAGTTACAAGCTAAGTTTAGTTATAATAGTATAATGTATTCGAGGATGTGGAATTCATTGCCTGAGTGTTTCCCAAAAAGTACAATATGGGTGTCTTCAAACCAAAAGTAAACAGGTTACTTCTAGGTAAGCGTGGTCCATCCTAGACCATATCGATGCTTAACATCAGGCAGGATAAATAATAAAAAAAAATATCGTAGGACATTTCACGCAGTCCCAAACTGAGCAAAGTTTGTACTATGGGATCCAGATAACTGATAGAATACTTAGATATAATATACTTTTTGTAAATACATACGGAACAGCCAGACACAGAATAAACATTTATTCGTCGCATAAATGTTTGCCCTGGTGGGAATCGAACCCACGGCCTACAGCTCTTGAAGCTGATATTCTACCAAATGAGCGAACAGGGCAGTAGATGTGGTCAAACACGAACTTATTATAATAATATAACTCTTTATTGTTCACACCCATTACAAACATTTATAGCAATAAAATCTTAACAATAGATGAAAAATTAGTGGCCTAATCGCTAAGAGCGATCTCTTCCACGCAACCTTAGTATGGAGAGGATTCTACTTAGAAACATTAAAAAAAAACACCGTAGGTTTAATATGTCGTGAAGTTACTAAGTTTCCAGTGTTTTTTAAACAACCATTGAGTACCGATCCCTAAAAATCTCAGTCACATCGTTGTCATCAGAATTCGTAAGTGGCGCCTAGCTACCCAGACTAGTGAATCACTGCGAACTCTGCTGTCTGCGTCTCATCGCGGAAGGCCGAATGAGGTGAACCTGTGAATAACCGTTAGATCAGATTCCTGTGAAATGTTACCGCACATCTATTAATAGGTGAAGTTTTCATCGCTGTAAGATTAAATTAAGATGTTAGGGGAGTTGTTGAGTCAGGATTGTGTCACCTTTCGACAGCTCTTAGTGTGAAGATATATACTCGTAGTAATTTGACAGCCCCGTTGGCTCATTGGTAGTGTATCTGCCTTAAGAGCTGTAGGGCGTGGGTTGGATTCACCAGGACAAATATTTTGTGGTATAAACAAATGTTTGTTCTGTGTTGTTGTACTGTTGTGCTGTTAGATTTCGCGGTATTTATTTAGATGACTGCGTTTCCATGAGTTTTTTTTTATTTTATAGCTGACAGGCTAGGTGTTTCACCACAGCTCACCTGATGTTAAGTGACAGTGTAGTCGAAGATGGTAAAGCAAACCTAGCCTGGAATGGAACTGGCTCTCAAGTGAGGCTACCGGAACACACCGTTAGATACTTGGCGGCAGATTTTCAACTTGAGGGTGGTAGCTAGCCAGACGAATACTAGAAAGTACCCTATCACCACGCTATGGTTTCCTCACAATGTTTTCCTTCACCGGCAGCTCAAGCTTATTGTTGGGGTTTGAACCCACGCCCTTCGGCATGCGAACCTACCGCGCTAACCACTAAGCCATCATCGCTACAAAAGTTATATCGGGTTTTTGTCTACGAAGTGGTAGCATGCTAGGTAGCATGCTAGGTAGCATGTTTAGATGGGAACGCAATAAATATTGGCCGTCACAACCTCCCATATCTAACTTTACTATCTAACTTTTTACATAGTTTTAGCCAATTTTGAATATGCCGATATTTCATAAATTCCCATACGGCCATGTAGTCACGCGAGAGGTAATGATACATCGTTACTTGCATCACGTATGAGGTAACATGATTAGTAGCTTCATATTATTATGAATATGATAATGACTCGCGCCATTCCCGAATACTAATGCATTGAAGACATGCCTTTAAAAGAAATTCAGAAGTTTAATTTTATCGGAATCTCCGACTATAGTTTCGGTCACATCCGGTGAAGAAGGCCACCAGATGTGGCCGAAACTGTAGTCGGAGTTTCCGATAAAATTAAACATGTGTAATCCTTCATAAATGAAACGAAAATATTTCTACCTAGTTTAGTTTCTAACTAAAATTATTATATATTTCATAATTTTTTTTCAATTAACAACAACAATTATCTATATTGTTTTCCTATACCTATTAAATACCAAATCGCAATTAATTGTAACCTATATGTACCTATGTGTTTAATGTGTTTTTAACTGTGTTTCCAGGTATGTCGAGAAGAGGCAAGCCCAGGGGGACGCCCGGTTCTAAGAGCTTCGTCACAGCCCTCAAGGGTTGCCAGGACAAATTCTTTATCGATTTTATCAGAAGGTAAGTTAAACTGTCAGCATTTTACGATTTTATGTTTAGTAAGTGACACAAAACCTTATAAAAAAAAATGATCGGAAATTTAGTGCGAGGTTGACCAAAAATTTTTACTAGCCTAAAATCAGATATCTATTATACCGCTAAGTGGTCATCATCATCATCAGCCATACGATGTCCACTGCTCGACATAGGCCTCCTCCTGGGGAGGGGTTTTGCCAATACTCACCACGCTTGGCAGGCGGGTTGGCGAGCGCAGTTAGGTATGATTGTTCAAGGAAGACGCTGCTGCCCATCTTCTGGATTACATCCCTTAGCCGACTCTTACGGCAACCAAGGGTTGAGAAGGTGGAGTACAGTTCTTACGCCGGCACCACCACGGCAAACCGCTAAGCCGTAGTATACTTCATTCTGTTTGTAGGGTATTGTAGCTAGCGAAATGACTAGGCTAATGAAATTATCGCTGAAGCAGTGATGGCCTAAACTTTATTTTTTAACCACTGTTTTGATACCACTGCAATGGTCATGGACAGCCGTCACCTCTTACCATTAGCCGAGCGGCTCGTTCGTCTCAGTAACTTAAAAACACTCTATGGAAACATAATTTTGCCTCAACCTAGTTCCGTGAATAATATTTTTACCCGTCTAAAAAATATTATTTTTCTAAAATCTTTGATTGTACAAGCCTTTTTAAATACAGCATCTTATGAACAACAAAAAATAAAGTCGAGAGATCTTTGATGGTTTCTCCAAATCGATGGCCGACAGTAAAACCACCTGTTTGTTTAACAGGTATCCGCATGTATTATTCTTATGTGAATGAATTTTATTTCTGGTTTGTTTGGATTTTGGCTTCACGTTATTTTATTAATGCTAATAGAACGTTAGAAGTGTGGAAAAGTTCAGTTTCCGTGGGTTGAATAATATTTTTGTGTACATTTGTGATAGGCTAAGCCAAGTAGTAGTATTTTAATGGCCTGCGTAGATACGACTGACTACGAAAAACTGACGGTGTAGTCTAAGATGGTAGACAAACGAAGGGTCAGGTGATTGACGACAGATTTGAAACTTGAGAATATGTTTTTTAAGCATTCAATGCAAGCATTCGATTTTGTCCAGCTTATCAATACATATACCTAGAACATATGCCCTGGGATAGTAGTTTGAAATTCGGCCAGCAGAAACCACGACTAGAGCTTGGTGAAACTGCCACTATTTGTTTTTTTTTTTTTTAATTATAGATAGGCTTACGTTTGACCGCCATCTCACGTGATGTTAAGTGATGATGCGGTCTAAGATAATAATAATTCTTTTATTTCTTTAAACATTTTACACATTTACAATTTAGGTTGGTTTTTCTCTTTTAGGCATAATTTGCCTGTGCCAGAGGACAACGCTCTTCCAATTTTACACAACAAATTATGTAATTATCAGTAAAAGATGTTCTAGTCTGGATCAGTTCTGTTTTTAAAAACTGTTCAACAGTTGAGACTCATTTTAAGAAAGGCATAGTCCAACACTTCAGTCAAGTACTGCTTGAAAGCACGTACAAATTTTCGAGAACAAAAAAAATCAGACATGTCGGTTTCTTTAGAATGTTTTTATTTTTTTACTGTTTGTTTGTTTACTGTAGCTAGCGGCAATGTGCACATAACTTAGAAAAGACAGAGGTACATGTCGTAGGATTGGAACCTTGGATCTCCAAATTGGATGACGGACTGCCGTAGCTTTCTTTTGGTAATATTATCTGTGACGATAGTTAAATGTGTGTGTTGGGTTTCAGATGCCTCGAGTGGGATCCGGAGAAGAGGTTGACGCCGGCGCAGGCGCTGCGGCACGCGTGGCTGCGCCGGCGCCTGCCCCGGCCTCCGCACGACGACGAGCCCGCGCCCGCCAACCACGTTAGTATCGCGCTCGCCAAGCGCGTGCAACCCAAATGCACTGACAAATAGGTTTGTTTTAGTTTGCTTTTTATTTTATTTCTTTTGGTTCTAAACTTGAAAACGCCGCTAAAAGTTCTAAAACAAAACAATTGACTACATTCTCCTGCCAGACAAAACTCTGGGCCTAAAAGAAAAGCCTTGTTCCCCCTATTGCTAAAATAAGTAGTGGATGGTACATAATAAACAACAAGTAAAAAAACTTCATATGCCATTGTCAGAACTGGACCAAATTGAAATGGGACCACACGGGAAGCACCAACTTTCAAATAAAAAAAGAATCATCATAATAAAATAAAAAAAACAGTCGAATTGAGAACCTCCCGCTTTTGTGAAGTCTGTTAAAAATAATGTTGCGCGTTTCATTTTTGTATTGCGCTAAAATTATAATCATGGTCTATCCATGATTATAATTTTATCTCTTCCTATCACGAGAGCATTTTTCTTGTTATAAAAAATTCAAATTAATAAAGCAGCGTTTTCAAGTAATACTATATTTTGGTGGTGGTTTTGTTACTAATAATGACTTTGATAAACTTAAGTTGAATGGATGTTAGATTTTCGTCCCAAACGATTTACCTTACACGGAGAAAGGTTTTCGTAAAATAAATTGAAATACTTAGTAATCAATAATATTCACTGGCCATAAATAACAATAATGTCACAGGCCAGTTAAAAATAAATGAAGCTATATAATTAATTATTAAAATAACAACAACGAACATACTTCTGTTTACAGTGCAGGCTCCGTTTATGTGTTGCGCATAAATGAAGATTCCGAGAACCTTATTGACACAAATTAACTTAATTTGTAAACGGGATTGCTTAAAGAAATTTTTAACGGTTTAGTGTTGTTAACATGTTACTCGAAGATCAAACATTTGAACCACCACTGTATTTATTATTATTTGCATATTTATTTTACGTTGAACAGTTATTAAAGTGTTTAGTTTATAATAATATGTACTGGATGCATGCTGGCTGACTTAGAATTCGCTATTAGACTTCAGTATTTCTAGCAATTTAGAGCCACTTTGTTTTAATTTGTTACACTCACAGTAAGAATAGAAATTTTATTTCTATAAATTGAGAACGAATGTATCGTTATTGGCTTGTGATCTGGAGTTTGGTACAATCATGCGTACTTTTAGAAAACTGTTTTTTTTTTTTAATATTCGGCTAGCATCTACACGAATATCAAAATGTGTTACTAGAAGCTATTTTAGCAAAATCTTTAAGAAAATCGTATGGACTTGTTCGATTATGCAAAAAGATAATTCTTAAATGCAAACAAATTAGCTGTTTAAATGGTGGTACTTGGTGGTAGATCTCCTCAGCTGGAGGTCGTCTAGGTAGGTACCACTGCAGTACCAGATATTCTGCCGCTAAGCAGTAGTGTGTAAATATTACTGTGTTTCGGTTTGAAGGGTACTGCAGCTAGCAAAGTTACAGGGCTGCCGACAAACAAATCACATCACACAGGAAAACATCGTGAGGAAAACATAGCGTGGTGGTAGGGTACTATCTAGTACTGGACTTTGTTTTGATACTTAAAGTTCTGTTTATCGCAATGGTAATGGACATGCTTTACAAATACAAATACGAATATTTCATTGATAACACAAATGTTACAAGTCAATACCGTAATATCATTACATTGAGTTTTAGAACACTAATTACATGTCAATTACTGATTACGTGTAATTTACCTCTACCTATGAGGAGAGCGTCTAGTTCGTCACATTACTTTTACATTAAAACAATCCATTAAATCCATAACAATATACTTAACAATGGATAAATAAATAGTAACCCATTACAGTACACCCCAGATATATAAAAAAGTACAGACAACAAAACAATCTTATCCCATATCTTTATAATGTGTACCTACTACCAATTTAAAACCATGTTACCTGGTAACTCAAATACTCACTAAAAAGTAACGTTAATATTATACGTATAAAGCCTTGATTATAATCGTTGATTAAAGTTAATCAATGCTTGATCTGTCAACTTTTCGCTGACGTAAAAAGACACGCGTGAAAATGAGACGGACTACTTTAATGTTGCATTAACTTTAAGAGACGTTTATAAGTGTCTCAATGTGTTAACTTTTTGGTGAGTGTATGATGTTTGCGCCATTTCCAGCAAACAAGCGTGTGCAGTGGGAGTGGGGCGGGCGGCGCGGGGAGCGGCGGGCGGGGAGGCTCGCTCCGCACGCCGTTGGCGCGCACGCCTGTCACCTTCAACTCGTCGCAAGTCGCCAGTAAGTCATAATGTAACTAGAGCATCCTTTCCAAAAGGGGGATGATGTATAGCACTGGTATTTTCCCATATTGGTATTATGGTTTCCTTTGGTACACAACAACTTGCTAGTCTAGGCTAAAAACCAAACTTTGGTAGGAAGTTCTGGCGATGATCTCGATTGAAGACTCCCGGCATCAAATTGACAATGTGATATTGGCGTAGTATCGGCAGAGTCACGATCTTCTGTATAAAGACGACGTTAAAAGAACGCTTAAAATAAAACAAAGCGAATCTCATTTTCAAATCTAAGTTACGGTTATAATTTACGTCTATATTTTCTAATTGTTTTGCCCCAGGGAAAGGTTTTAAGTATACCAATAAACGCCAACTGCGATAAAGTCATAAAGTCATTGACGCCAATCCTTCGTGGTTAAAGAAAATTTGTTTAAACTGTTCTGTCGATATTTCAGAAGCGAAACAACTCCAAGCGGCGATGTCCGAAGAGAGCAGCTCGAGCCGCTATTGGCCGCCCGCGGCCGCTAAACTTCCGCATCTGCCCGCGCCCTCCTAGCCGCCGCCTCGCCGCCTCGCTAAGGTACCCACAACCACTACAACACAGCTGTATGTGGCGTAGCATACGGTCCGAAATGTGAGCATCAATAATTCAACATGTATTTCGTTTCAGGTGTCGTCGCTAGAGACAGGCGTGCGGCGCGCGGGGGGCGCAGGCGGCGCTGGCGGCGCGCGCCTCGAGCTCGAGCGGCGCTCGCTCGATCTCGAGCGGGAGCTGCGCCCCGACCGCGACTCCGACGCATCGCTCGACGACCGCGACCACCTCGTCTGAATACGCCCTTATAACACACTTTGTTAACAATTGACACTGACATGCTTAATAGTGGTTACACTGTATCTTTCTTTAAAAAAAAATATATAAAACTCGATTTGACAATCTAATCACACAAAGATATACGTGCACAAACATGTACTAGTAACTAGTAAACGATTCGTAAAAATCTATCTATTCGTTTTATCCCGTGAAAACGAGACAGACGTATGCATATTTTAGCTTCGTCAAGTTCCGCGCGATGGTAGACAATTGTCCCCGGCTTATGCTTGGAAAATGTCCCTGTTTGGGCGCCATTATCATGACTGCCGCCCAAACAGGGACATTCTGTCGCTTTTTTTACAATGCAACTATACATATTTAAATCAATGACAGTCGCTATGTCTATAATGGTAAAATATATCGGCATGTTTAGCACAACTTGTTTTTTATATTAATTATATTTTTCAATGTTTCTGACATTAGTACAATTATTTTGATACCGTTCAAGATCGCTACAGAGATTAACCACTATCTGCACTTGTGTCAAACTGTTAAAGTTGTTGTACCAATAAATTCTATACTTAACATCACTCGAGTACTGTGACTTTTCAAAACAAAACCGCAGCACAACGAATTTATAGAAAATCTGAAAAAAGTGCTTCAAAATTTCTGATCGCCCGAAAGATGTGATAAAGAAATGTTTTTGCAGTTTAATGTTTCATAATATTTCACGTATTTTTCAGTTTTGTTATAAAAAGTGACAGTATGCAAGTGACATCGTATAGAGAAAAATTGCGTCTCTGTCTTTTGAAGTGTTGTAGCTATTGAGTGTAATCTCGAACTTACATTGTTGGATAAATGTCGAGATATCATTCACTAGTCTTGTGTTAGCACAAAACTACAAATTCGAATAGTAATTGTCTTGTTTATCAAATGATATTCGAATTTTAGTTTATTCGATTTTGCTCACGATTGCCTAAAACTAATCTAAATCTTGTAAACTATATGACAGTACTAAAATTGCGTCTCTTTTAAAAAGGTGACCAATTTTAGAGCCGTTAAATTATAATGGTAAATAAAAAACCTTCTATTTTGAAATTTTGGATGAAAAAAACTAGACCAAAATTGTTGCTGTCTTTTATACTGTATAGACTTGGTATTTCGTTTAGTTTTGTAATAAATACTGAAAGTCGACTAAAATTGTATCGCTTTTAATTTCAATATGGAAGAAATATTTTTTTATACTTTATCGATTAGTTTAAATACGGTAAATTGTGATCAAAATCGATAACATTTCATTATTAATACAACATATGTAACTGACTCTTATAAAATTATACTATATTATACCCTGACCATATACTCTTAAGCGTCATTTTATAAGAATCAGTCATATGTACAATTTGTTCCTACTACGTAGTGAAAAGACAGAGGCGAATTGAGGCGTTAAAAACGAGGACTTAGCATGGCGGCGTACCAATATTAGTGCATAGAGGTAAAAATGATCTCAGTATAAAAATAAAGACTATGAAGTAAGTTATACGGACATCTAGTGGAATTGTGTGAGTTTACGTGTTTTACTATTTTCTATGTATTATATACGTATGGAGCAACGGGAGGACGTTACGATGTCGGTGTTAGTGCCTAATAAGTCTGGTAGTGTTAGGAACCTCGACCACTGTTATGGCGCATCCACACCTGTCACATTTCGGACGTCAAACGTTTCTGTACTTATTTGTCAAGTGATATATGACAGGTGAAGTGAGAATATTTACGTGACGAATTTCGCTGTTGAAATTTGTATTCTTAATTTTTTACTTCGTACAGAAATGAGTTTACGCTCGAGATGAGACAAGTGTGGTCGGGTCTTTAAGAAAAAAAAAAAACTCTTTTACCGAAAACGACTTCGAGCTCGAGAGATGGATTTTTATAATTTCGCTCGTGTTTGTGCCCGTTCGGAATTCTTAGAGTCTCGACATTCGCAAGATTCTAATTGAATTTATTTCGATACCAGAGCAAACTCGGTTCGCCTCGGATGCCATGGGCAGCTAACAAATAAAATCTGTATTTCGTTGAAATAAAGTCGAAAATAAATATTGTGAATTTTCGTTTTATGTTCTGAACAAAAAAATTGATCGAGCGTAAATTAAAACATTTGTGTTGTGAACGATTTAAGTAATAAAACATTTGTTCAGAGCCGGAGCAAATGGTCGTCAGTGAACTAGATTTAAATATTCGTCCACACAGCATTTTTTTTTTCGATTTTATTTAAATTTTAAATGACATTATTTGTTTGGCTTTTCCAAACTTATTGAGTCGATCGAGTTATTAGAAATTTAAGCAAGCGTTTTCTATTTAAGTTTTAAGTATAAAAAAATCCCTCTCGAAGCCTTAGTATAAGCGAACTTGTGTGTGAAAACTAAAAATAACATTTTTTTCTACAGTAATGTTCTAATTATAATTTTTATTTAAGTTTTACTATTCGTGTAATTAGTTAATTTCTCTCAAGTGATATAGTGAAGTTGTAATTTTAACGCGATGGTGACCTTAAACGGAATTTCTAATGCATATGTAAGGGTAGTTAGAACACAAGGCCTTCTAAAATAGTATAAGAGCTAAAGCTGTACGCGTATTTCTTTTTTTGGTGGATAATAGCGTATCTAGTAATAAATGTCGATTTTGTTCGCTTTAAATGACAGAATCAAACTATTTAGTCAATTTGCAATCAGATAGAGTGATTCAGTAAATTGCAATATATATGTCGCAGGCAATTTGTATGATTTTGTTTTTTACATACGGCATTGCCCATTTAAAAACACTCGCAGTTCTGAAATATGCCGAAGACAAATTGTAAATTGCCTTGTCACTATATAAAATGCCACAGCATTTGATGGACAATTCAAACGCTGCTTACAAATTGCCACGTCAAATTGAAGTATTCATACTTATTGTTTATGAAAGTTTTTAATCATGTACTATGTCATGTTATGAGTGTGATTTTAGACGGACGACGTTTATAAAAATCTAAATTCAAAAAAATTGCCTACGATATACAATGATACCGTTGTTGATTTTCCTTTTTAATATGTTGATTACATATAACATTGCAAAAGAAATCAAAGTTTTATTAATTTTTATATAAATAAAGTTGTTGTGTACGATATGAAAAGAATTGTATCGATCTGGATCTATTTAATGAGACAAACAAACATTTTTAGTTTAATTCTGTCATATAAAACTTTTCGATTCGACAACATTGTTGTGATTTATGTTTTATCTTGTATGATTTAAATGCGCTTATTGTATATGTACCAGTAGTTAAAATACATATAATACTGTACTCTTGGCCATACATATTATATGGGAAGTTACATTTATACATATAGAAAATGCTAAGTACATTTTTCTGAACAGTTTTTTTTATTTGTGTCTACTTAAATTATGAATAGTTTCTCTTTTGTTGTTTTCAATAAAATGTGTCGAACATATCTTGGCATCTAATGCTTTTGACTTAGAAGACGGTAGTAAAAATGTCAGAAATAAAAAAATACGATATTATGACGACGTGCGCTCAAAATTTAACAAGTTCAAAGGTATAAGCCGATTTATCGATAATTCGATGTTCAATCAATCGTTATCGAATAAATTTTACTATTATCAATCGCTTTTTTAAGTTACACGAAAAGGCGGAGTGACTAAAATGTTTAAAATAAGAAAAGAAATAAAAATAGTACAATTTCAAGTTAGCGAAGTATTGCGATTGCCTCTTACTATTAGTCGAACTGCCAGTTTATAGCTCTTTCTTTATTATAAAAAATAAATGATCTCCGCCATCAAGTGAAGTGATATCAAAATAATTTGTTTTTAGTGAACAGTAATTTTATTTCTTAAATAATATGACAATTGCAGATGCCACGAATCCTGAAGCATTTAGTTGTTTTCATTCCGTGTGTTGTCTGACTTTATGCAGCGATGCCCATGGTTGGCAGGTTGATGGTCATGGTCAGCCGGAATGGTATAATTCTGATCGGTTTGAACTTCGCCATATTTTTGGGCGCACATATTATTTTTAATTGCAATGAACTTCTGTAAACAATATTTTGATTTACAAGTGCAATATGTTTGACATTGATAAAACAATTTTAATAATTTGTCTTCCTTTATGAATTACGTTTATGTAATTCTTTTGTTTACAAAGGCCTGTGTTATGTATTTTCAATACGAGCATTTTTTTTTAGTTTATAGAACACATTATTATATCTAATGTACTTGCTATGTGATTTAACACATTTATTTTTTATTTTTATGATTTATTGATGGAATTTGTGTTTCGATTGTAGCTAACTGAGTCGTAATGAATTGTGAAAGACGCGTTAAACTAGCTGAATTAGAATAATTTGCTTTTTTATTGTTTTTTTTACTATTAATGCTACAAATCACCGTTAAATGTTTTCAAAAGACCTTGGCATTTGAAAAATATTGGTAGAGCAGCAATAGTCGATTATAGCGATTTAAAAATTGTGTTAGCCGTTCATAATTGTCGGATGCATAGACTATGTTTATAACCCTATATGCATGCCACAGTTCCACGTAAGGCTGTTTTTAACACGTCTTTCTAACACGAACAATTGTTGAAATTAACGAGCCGTATTATACTCAAAATCGCATTTTTTTTTTTAGATTTCGATCGTATTATTGTGGACTGCCTTACGTTATTATGCTCAATAGTAGTTTAATCGCAGTATAATCTGTTTCTCGTTTAGGTACTGACAAATTTTCGATGACACTATTTTATTTGGGCGTGCAATGCGGTAAACACGCTTGTGGGAATCAAAAAGTAACATTTTAAATAACTATTAAGCAATAAGTACAATAAGTAAGCTTAGAACCGTTTAATAACATAAGTTTACGTTCAATCTCTTTTACTTATAGTTATTTATGTTTCAGACATTAGTCGTGCCAACTTCACAAAAAATGTTAACATTTCTCTTTCTCACTCGCGTGTCCGTGTTCCCGTCGATAGCGTTTTAAGGTATTTAGTCAATTAATGTATAGCTTTCGTTTAATTAAAACTGGAATTGTGCGGCTGATAAGATTCAATCCACTTCAGCCTTGGAATTAGAAATTGTGATAGCTTATGTAATCACCGACACGTTTATTGTCCAGTGTCACGGTTCTATGCTGGGCTAACACAGTGAATTGAATTTCCCTATTTTAAATGAATAAGTGACCCGCCCCGGCTTCGCACGGGTGTAATATGCATGTATTATACATATAAACCTTCCTCTTCATATACTCTATTTATTAATAGAAACCGCATTAAAATCCGTTGCGTAGTTTAAAAGATCTAAGCCTACAGACGGCGGGAAACAGCTTTGTTTTATACTATGTAGATAGGAGCTTAATTTTCATACAACTCTCTGTCACTGTTGTTTGTCTGTCTTCTACTGTTGTGTCTGTCTGCCAGTCTGTCTTATCTAAATAATACTTTACTTTTCAAAATCATATTTCTTTTATTTTCTTTCAATGTTTTTTTCTTCATTTTAGCAGAATAATATGATTTTATACTGTTGTTAAACTAATATTATATTGACATGTGTTTATTTTCATTGTTAAATACATTTAAATAAAACTAGGGTACTAGCAGTGGGGCGGCGCTCAAGTTGCCGTTGGTTAGGGCTCTAAAGTGAGGAACCTTTTTACTAATTCATGCAGTGTTAAGGATTACTGCCTTTTGGATCTGATCCCTGATCCAATCGCCTAGCGAGAGTCTCTTAAGGTGTTGGTAGAGGCTCGCTATAAGGCAGTTTACCGTTGCAATGATCGCCGAATAATCCTTCTGTTATTGTTTATTTATTAAATATTTGGAAATGCAAACAGCCTTCGAATTCATTTATAAAACACATAAAAATATGTACTATTAATCTTAATTAATGTTAATAAATAGAAACTTGTAAACAATAGTTAATTAAACACTAAAATGAATTAAAAATACAATGAGGCAAAATGTACTATGAATGATATTTTCTTTTAACGACATTTCCCGGATTTCTGTTTTGCTGGGTTGTATAAAAATAAGCCTGACATTAGACGAAAGTAAATTTCATGGAAAAAAAGTAAGTTATTATTTTTACTAGCTTTCAATTAAATTCATATGAAATAAAATTTACTTTAAATTAATTTAAATTTTAACGTTTTTAGTCTCTAAACTTGTTGCCCTTTGCTCTTGTTATAAAGAGAATTTAAAAAAAATTAGAAAATCTGTGAGATCGATCGGTATATAAGTATTATATCAATTATCTGGATCCCATGGTACAAGCTTTGTTTCGTTTGGGGCTATATAGGCTTATAGCGGTGGGTGAAATGCCCTACGATATTTAGAATACAAAATTCTTTACTGTGTCAAGCCCAGTGGCGGATCGTTGCGGTGTCCATAAGCTATCTACTTGGCAAAGATCAGTATTAACAATTTCGTTTTATCCACGCGACATAAAATAACTGCCAAGTTAAATTTTAGTTAAATTTTAAGTTTGCGTATCGCATGGCTGTGTGGTTTGACGGAATTTTTGGCAATATATCTAACGTAAATGAAAAATAATGTAATTTTGAATTTGTTCCCTGACTATATGAACTTAAAGTTGTATTTCTCTGGTTTGCCGTCGTTTACGCGTGAAATCAGCGGAGGTGAAGCTTAGGTCACATTGTCACAAGCACAATTCTTTTTTTTTTTTTTTTACTTTAGAAATATGAAAAGTAAAATTTAAGCAGAGCATTAGCGAAAACCACTTACATGGCGGGTGTAATTAAAAAAAAGCTTAATCAATATTCGTTGTGTCATCTTCTCGCCGTGAAATGCCACGCGTATAATTGAGACAGGCTACTTTAAACATATATTAATTTGAGCAATGTTTCTAAGTAAAAACCTTCCTATCGAAAGAATGTGTTAGAGATACTGATTTAAATACATAAGTGACTTATACTGGTATAGCTAGTTTGTTCATGAGAAACTACTTCTCTACGTGCGATTAGTAATTTGCCATTGTGATCAGTATTCTGAATGGTATAAGTGTTGGGTATATTGCCAATCTTTCAAATAACTGTAACCACTTATTTCGCTTTCGTTTAAACGCTGCATTTCTCGATGTATGTACCTAGTTATGTCGTCAAACATTGTGTTCTCATTTTTTTTTACTATGCTGTTGTTTCATATCGTGAAACGTAGCGACAATGTGAATACTATACAATTAATAAATGAATTATATAAATAAATCAATCGCTTGTATTTTTATTGGCTTTTCCCTCTATAAGCACATATCACACACATCATCAGCCATAGATCGTCCACTGCTGGACATAGGCCTCCTCCTGGGGGGCGGTTTTGCCAATACTCGCCACGCTTGGCAGGCGGGTTGGCGAGCGCAGTTAGGTGTGATTGTTCAAGGAAGACGCTGCTGCCCATCTCCCGGATTACATCCCTTAGCTGCCTCTAACGGCAACCACGGGTAGAGAAGGTGGGGTACTATTCTTACGCCGGCACCACCACGGCAAATAAAGCACGTCTTCTCTAAATATAGGGGCTGTCGAGACTAACCATCGTAAGTCTCAAAGTAATGAGCGCCAAAGCACTTTTGACACTGGAATTAGATTAGTGACTCAAAGCTTTGTGTGTCGCTGCAATGGTCATGGACATGCGTTATCTCTTACCATTAGGAGAGTGTCTCGTACTATTACTATTACATTAAAAAAAAATGCTTTTCGTCGAGTGTCGAATGGATTATTTTGATTTACTGTCGTATCTTACAAAGATTCGTTACACATGTAAACGTTTACTTACATTAAAATTAGTACAACAACAACAAGACAAGTAGTAGTTAGACAAGTAGGTATTACTTACTTACGCAGTGAAGTAGCTTGCCCTAGACTGGCCCTGTATCAAAATTAAATGGAAGATCAATTTGAAAATTAAAATTGGATAATTGATTGGATTTAATTGATTGATTGGATTGATTTGTTTTAAATGAAAAAAAAAGTTACACTATGTCTTGTGCATGTTAAATACCTAAATATATAGGGTTAGGGCTTACAACCCTATTTATTTAGGTATAAACAGACTGATGAGATGAGAGCTATAGAATAGAATACAACTTTATTACACACCAAACACATAGACTAATTCATATAAAGTGTACAACGGCGACCTAGAATGGCATACATACCTACATATATGATATATTGAAATCATAATTATGGGGAAATAACTTTTTCCACACGGACTCGATAAGTACAATTGATTGTTCGTTCTGAATTACTTGCTCTCTTGTCGAGTTCTTCTTACTCGATAAAGTAGTGTTGGTGACGTTCTGCTCTCAGCCTAAATAAATAATCTCTAAACAGATAATAATGCACCTGTATATCACGTGTTTGTCTGGTAATCAAAAAGACGTCACCGTTGACTTGTTCTGAAACGTCTCCAACGATTGTCATGAAATTTAGTATGCATAGTGTTTCGGAGGCGATAAATCGATCTAGCTAGGTTTCATTTTTAGAAAACGTCGTTTTGTCCGTGTTTTAATGCAATGAAAAACTGAGCAAAAGCTTGGTCATCCAGGTAGTAATGGTTAATATGTCGTAGTAACTTTGAACTTAGCATATTAATTTGCGTGATTTATGTATTTAGTAGGCAATAGAAAAATATATAGAAAGCGCCTCTGGCGGAAGTACATGAAAGCAATTTTTTTTCAGACACTTTGATCGCCGTTTACTCAAACTGATATGCTAGTCTCTGGTAATTGAGTAGAAATAATTACAATTTTTTATTATTTTTTAATGGACAAGTTCTATGCCTACTACATTTATATACTTCGAGATGAAGCAAAATTAAGATCTATCATATAAGATCAAAATAAATATCTGCGCCCACGAAAATGCTGATATTTATTTACCCGAATGCGATTCTAAGCTTTGGTATATTCTAGCCATGCAACGTGGCAATGCCGTCAGCATATTTACGCTAAGAGTGGGTTTGAGCTTTTGGATTGATTCTAGACTTTACACAATTCATTTGTTTTTGTGTAGTAGTTAAAATAGTTTGTATTTTGTTTATAGTATGCAGGTAGTTAAGCATATTGATTTGAATAGGAAAACAAAAACAGTCGATCAATACTTTTATCCCGTGTATATTCTGTCTTTTAACAATGAAATAGAGATTAAGGTGATCTCCTGTAGGATCCTCGACGTGTAGAATTCAATACATCTATATATATATATATATACCTGGGGGGAAAAGGGTGTCAGCTACCTCAAAAATCATACAAAATTTCATCAAAATGGTCCAGCCGCTTGAGCTTGAAGAAGTAACAAGCACACACACAAAAACTTTCGCTTTTACAATATTAGTGTGATTACTTTTTTAAGCTGAAATGGTTGGATTTTGATGAAAGAAATGGAGTTGAGTTACCTTGAATACATGAAGCTAGTTTTTATATTACAGGAGTTTTCGTAGATATAAGAAATGGTTTACATCATCGCTGACGTCATAAAAGAAGCGGCGGATGCGCAGCGCACCTATTGCGCGCAGGAAAAGGGGAACTTCTTCCAACGCCGGCACGAGTCGACAGACACGTCCTCTATTCTCACTTACATTTGCGAACAAATTAAGATAATAGAATAATATTTTCTCTAACAGCGTAACACGATTGACCTGACTTCATCATCATCAGCCTGTCGAAGTCCACTGCTGGACATAGGCCTCTCCCAAGACACGCCACTCAGCCTGATCTTCGGCTTTTCGCTTCCATCCAACGCCAGCTCTCCTACGTATATCGTCACTCCATCGAGTGTCAGGGCGTCCTACGCTACGTTTGCCGATTCGCCTGACTGACCTGACTTACGGACAACAAATTATATGTAGGTATCTAGAAGAGAACTTGCTGGTTTGGTGTCAGTCTAACTACTATCAGGTACTAGTTTTAATTTCGTAACGTTTTAACTAGTTTTAGTTTCGTAGCGATGATAGCTCAGTGGTTAGCGCGGTCGGTTCGCATGCCGAAGGGCGTGGGTTCAAATTCAATGAGCTTAAACTGCCGGTGAAGGAAAACATCGTGAGGAAACCATAGCGTGGTTGTAGGGTACTTTCTAGTACTCGGCTGGCTAGCTACCACATCAAGTTGAAAATCTGCCGCCAAGCATCTAACGGTGTGTTCCGGCAGCCTCGCTTGAGAGCCAGTTCCATTCCAGGCTAGGTGTGCTTTACCATCTTCGACCACACCGTCACTTAACGTCAGGTGAGTTGTGGCAAAACACCAAGCCTATCAGGCATAAAAATAATAATTATGACTATGGCTATGAATGATGGATCGTTGCAAATCAAAGTTAATAATATAAATTATGGTACCCTAGTTAATTCTTTGTGCCTAACGTTAAATATATGTAAAAAGTACGAAATATAAATAATCATTGATTTACTTATAAGTGCCTACGTATCTACATAGATTAGCTGTGTACAATGTACAATCTATACCTTATTGAAATAGTGCATTACCGTGGAAATAAGTGAAGCAACCGTCTTTGTTTGCAAGTATTTATAAGAATTCTGCATGTAACGTGAAATATACAGATAATTGTATATAGTACCTGTATACTTAGGTATTTACTGATAATGCACAAGGTTAATCTTTGCATAAGTTAGTTGCGACAACTTAAATATATTTTTACCATGTGGCCCGTTAGTTCTTTTAGTAGAATATCTGCTTCAAGAGCTTTAGGACGTGGGTTCGAGTCAACAATATTTGAGTTGAGTGTATTTACAAAAATATAAATATATATAAGTATTGTATCAATTATTTAGTTACCATAGTACAAGCTTTGCTTAGTTAAGGGCTAGATGACGCTGTGTGAAATGCCCGACGTTTTTATTTTTAGGGTTCCGTACCCAAAGGGTAAAAACGGGACCCTATTACTAAGACATCGCTGATTTGAACGCCGGAGGGCGTGGGTTCAAATCCCACGTATCTACGTATCCCACCAATAAATAAACAACTCTACAATATTCCTTGATCGATCTTTCAAAGTTTCAGTACGTTTTAGTATGGTATGGTTTTCTGTTCTTCTTTGAATTTCCTGTCAATTTTATGAGCTGTGGCCAAACACCTAGCCTGTCAGCCATAATAAATCTCACCCGGACCAAATGTTATGTTCGCCCATACCCACGCTCACATCTACGCCCACGCTTGTTACGTATTAAAGTTAATGCAATTAGAAAGTAGATAATTTAATAACATATAATAAACCTTTTTACAGTGGGTTTAAAAGGTTCTGTTGTTGGATAACTTTTGTTGGTATTTTAATATTTTTCCTAGGTGACCGGTTGACTATAGCAATTTCGTAAAATTTAATCTAGTCACCGTGTTACGGCACTACTGCGCATATTGCAACACAGTTCAATATTCTGAAGGAAGTTCGCTTCTAGGTACAAAGAATTCGTTGATTTTGAAGTAACTTTTTAGATGAGAATTGTGCAATGATGAACACAAAACACAGAGGGACCTTGAAAGAATTTAGTTATCTTACTATAATATGGAATCACCTAAAGTGCTGAGTGTAATTATTCGAACGTATCATATAATTCTAAATGCCTACACCCGCTAACTAATATGTACGCAATCGTCTAGATAACTGCTAAATAGTACACAGGTGCTATTGTTTTCGCTCTGCGCTCTCTCTGTTGTGATGCAAAGTCTATGGTTATCTGAATCTTGCGTGCAATCAAGAGCCGACCTTCTCGCTGCGCATGCGACAGTATATCGAGTCCGCCATTACTGTCACGACGCGTTTGGCGCCAAAATAACGTTTTAATTCGTGTGCTGCTAGTAAAAAAAAAAACTTATATAAACAGAACTTTTTGCATATTTTTTTTCGGCTAGAGAACTCTTTTTGTTTATTGTAAAATTAGAGTTTTGTGATTCAGTGTTGTGTTTAGATTTAAAGGAAATTCGCGGATTTACTGGTAAGTACAATTTTTGACAAAATTTCGGTAGCTAATTACAAATATATTTTGTTTAACCAAGGTTTCATTTGATTGCAACAAGGTCACACGACTTTATCATTGCTCACAATTAAATGTTTATTTGTTTACGAAAAGTTATTACCTTTAGTTATTTAAGTTATTATAAAAGTTGTTACCTACCTACGTTATTATTTTGCTGCTACTAAAATACAGTCCATCCTACGTGCACACTTTTTTATTTTCTTTGATCGAGATCGGTTCAGCCGATTATACGTGATTAGGGCTTATGAATTATAAGACAAAGTTTCACATTTATCCTATTAATATATTATTTAAATGTACGGAACAGCTAATTCATTTCTCGATATCGGGACAGTAAAAGTTGTATAATCTGTTTTCGGCTTTAGAATTTACTATAGTTTTTGGGACGGTTCTGCCAAGATAACCTACCAACTTCAAAATCTTGGTTCGGTAGAGCGGTGTGCTGTTCGACTTATTCTTGATGAGAAGTTGGTAGAAAAAACTTAAGAACGGTTCTTATCTGTACGGCCAAGGAATAGAACAAGCTTTCGGCTTCCTTGTTCCCTGAGAGATATAATCTAGATCTTTTCAAGGTCAGAGTGAATAGGTATCTTCTAAGTCTGCGTACTTTATCTTCGACCACACCATCGCTTACCATCAGACGAGTTGGTGGTCAAACTTAGTGGTATATCTCCTTAGGAGGTCGTCTGGGTAGGTACCACCGCAGTACAAGACATACTGTGTTGCGGTTTGAAGGGTACTGCAGCTAGAGAAATTACTGGGCTGTTGAGATTAACCAACGAAGTCTCAAAGTAATGAGTGCCAAAGCAGCGATGCCCTGGGCTTTGTTTTGCTACTCAAAGTTCTGTGTATCGCTGCAATGGTCATGGAAGGTGTTATCTCTTACCATCAGGAGGGTGTCATGTTTGTCTCATTACTTTTAACATATAAAACGGACTAATACGCGTTAAAAAAGATTAGCATAGAGCAGTTCTACCGGACTATCCAGCGGTTTAGCACCTACATTCATAGAGACATACTTTAAATATTTTGATTAGTTCCACACAACAGTAGGCATATAAGACATCTACATTATAATAATAACATAACTACCTATGGTTAAACTGGTCAAAACATATTTTAATCCGGTTATATAAGTACACTAAATGCATTGAATATTCAAAATTAAATATTTGAATTCCGCCTTCAAAACCAAATTGATACACAGTTACTAAAATGGTCCATGTCTTTTTAAGACTGTTTATTTTGAGTGGGTAGAACTCGAATGATTTGCCAGTTCAAATATAAATATTTATGAATGTTACAGTGTTAAGACAGTTCTTATTCTTATTCAAAGTGGAGGCGATTCTGCATTGACGTCCCGCTTGGGGTGTTTTGTGTATTTCCCCCTAGCAGCATCTACCCGAGCTAACCCAGCTCCTTGAAATATTGGAGCGAGGCTCTGGGTCGCTGGCATAGTAGCTCCAATGTGTTGGGAGGAATGTTAAATGACGTTGTGACGAAAAACAGTCAAGGTGTTGCGGCGATATGAATGATAGCGAAGCAGCTTCATCCAGCCTAGTGGTAATTCTAATAGCTTTGCATGCACATGCAATACAGTGTTCGGGTTATTAGTATGCTTTATCAATCAGATCACCATTATAGTTGACGATATCAAAAGCGAACACAATACGAATACGGTACCCGACGTTGCTAGACTAGAATGTGTTACAAAATCTCATCAAACGTCATCTGCGACGACTCCATTGTTGAGGTTAAATTACAAAGCCTAGAACATCGCCGCAAAGTTGCTAGTTTATCGATTTTTTATCGGATTCATTTCGGAGTGTGCTTCAGAACTACATGGTCTGATTGCCCCATGCCTATTTTTACAACCAGTAGCTCAAAAAAGCGACATCGTTTTATGGTAGATGTTCCAAAAACTTGAACGAAACGATTTGATTCCACGTTCATTATGCGGACTGCTAGACAGTGGAATGCGCTGCCTGAGTGGGTGTTCCCCGTTGGATATAATCTGGGTGTCTTCAAGTCGAGAGTGAATCGGTATCTTCTAGGCAAGCGTGTTCCATCTTAGACAGCATCATCACTTAACATCAGGTGAGATGGTGGTCAAACGTAAGACTATAAATTTCTAATTTAAAAAAAATCGCTCAAATACTTAGGAGATATCTATTTACTCCCTTATTCTGCCGCCAAGCAGTAGTGCGTAAACATTACTGGTTTGAGGGGTAATGCAGCTAGCGAAATTCTGTTGAGACTAACCAAAAACTCAAAGTAATGAGTGCCAAAGCAGTGATGTCCTGAACTTTGTTCTGTTATTCAACGTTCTGTGTATTCAAAGGTCATGGACATGCTTTATCTCTTACCATCAGGAAAACGTCTCGTTCGTCTTATTATCCAGGCACCACCTCGCCAGGCAGAAACACCTGTGATTATCAGGGCTCTGTAGTGTCCAGAACGGTGATGATTATAGATCCATTTAGATTGCAGAGTGCTACAATAAGTCTGCGCCAATATTCATTCAACCCAAGCTAAATGTTTACTGAATATTTTAACAGAGTTTTCTGATCTGTTATCAATTAGAACCAAAGTGCTACATCTCGTGGAAGGACTATGCCAATAAACATGACATTGAACTTGTATGTTATGGGAATTTGTGGCTTACTCATATAATTTTCATAAGATGAAGTTACAGAACAAATATAGATTTAACATTTAACAACAACAAGTGCAATGCATTGACAACAAGCGCAATTTAATATATGTATGCGACATCGACATGTCGCATCACATCACATCATCAGCCATAGGACGTCCACTGCTGGACATAGGCCTCCTCCTGGGGGGGTTTTGCCAATACTCGCCACGCTTGGCAGGCGGGTTGGAGAGCGCAGTAAGGTGTGATTGTTCAAGGAAGACGCTGCTGCCTATCTTGCGGATTACATCCCTTAGCCGATTCTTACGGCAACCACGGGTCGCATACATATATACTTATATGTTGTCATGTTATTTTGTCTGCGTATTCGATGGAAAATAAAAAAAAAATGGGGCAGCGGTCGGACGTAAAGGAAACATTTTTTAATGTGAAAACTTTATATTAGTGGGAGCTAGAATAGTGGGAATCCTGGTGACTTCTTTGTGTTAAAAAATGCTCACGTATTTACATACCGTGTCTACAATATTGTGACACCTCGATTTTTCATATGGTTTTCTATTGATTCCGAATTAATTATTTTTAGATAGTTTGTTAATGATGATAGCTCAGTGGTTAGCGCAGTCGGTTCGGTTCCAAAAGGCGTGGGTTCAAACCCCAACAAAAACCTTGAGCTGCCGGTGAAGGAAAACATCGTGAGGAAAGCATAGCGTGGTGGTAGATTACGTTCTAGTACTCTGCTGGCTAGCTACAATGATTTCCTTTTGGCTTAGTACTACTGGTAGCACACGTCTTTGAGAAAATTAACAACTTTGAAAATGCATGTTTCCTCACGATGTTTTATAGCTGAATACGCACATAAGAGTTTAGATTAGTAAAGAGAGATGCTTGCCGTAGGATTTGAACCCAAGACCTGCTAGACGGTCTCCTAACTAGTCTGTAGCTTTTGCTGTTGGTACATCTCTATCAAGCCTATTCCCGGGAAGGGTGTGTCACCTCCCCAGCTCTTACTCAATAATAACAATTTTAATTATGTCTAAGCCACAGTCATAGTCACACAAAGTAAGTCAATACTACTAGAAGAACTACAAGATTATACTACTAGCCTTAGAGGAATTTTAGAAACAACACGAAAAGGCATGTATCACCACAATAAAAACTTATTTATGAAAAAAAGGGGAGAGAAAAGAAAAAGGAGTTAACTTGACTAAGCGATTATTGAAGGCTATACGAAGTTATATGTGCATAAGAATTCCAAATAGGTAAGTTAGTATATCTGCGATATAATGTTTTGAAAACAACATTTGTTTACGAAATCTTAAATTCGATTTGGCTCTTACATCATTGGCGTACCTAAATTAACCTAGGTAAGGTAGGATTTTATTAACAAAAGGTAGAATTGTTGAAATCTTGTTTAATTGAGGAAACCTGTTCTTAAGATAGTATAGGATAACAATTAAAACATAAAGAGTCCAGCTCTTTTGGTGAAGTGATGATTTTTAGCGATATAGTTGATATAGCATTTTCGGATATATATATGTAATTTTTCCGTATTATCCAAGTTTTCTGTTTTTACTGCTTGTGCTATTATTCTGTGTTTCTTTTAAGTACAATAATTTTTGTCGCTCACTAAGCCATATAAGTTTTGAAATCCGTATGTAAATTCAGAGCTAATAAAAAAAACAGTCAGTACGTGCGTCAAATCCTCTTCATTGTTCTGTGTACAACTTTATCATTCGTGACGTATTATAACTACTAACGTTTATATATAATAGAGATTATTATAAACTAGCGACCCACCCCGGCTGCGCACGGGCTTACACGGGGTTTTCGATCTATCTCAAAGGGATTATTAGTCAGCGTTTTTCGATGAAAGAAAGGTGGCTTAACTTTTTTCGACACTTTCAACAATTATCATCATATTTCAACCAATTTACACAAAACCTTAACAAATTATACACCTACACCTTCCAAATGAATCACTCCATCTATTGGTGAGACTCGTATGACAATCCGTTCAGTGGTTTTTAAGTTTATCGTGAACAGTCAGACAGACGCGGCGGACGGTTTTATTTTATAATATGTAGTCAAGTGATAGTTGTAACGATCTCTTACTTCAAATAATATGTCCAAAATGCTAGCCACATTGCCTCGCTGGATTCTAATGCCTACCTTTTGCGTGAAATTGAAGTCAGCATTTTGGTCACGTGTTAGACTTAAAGTCTCCCCAACAAATCCTTGAAAATATTTATGTTATCCGGCCCTCACGGCCCAAATCGATTTCGTAATTCATAATAATAATTAATTAATTCAAATTTGGTTTATGTCAGTGTTGTCTATTGTATCATGTTACGGAATTTTTAATTCATTCCTTTAATATTATTAATATTTTTTGTTTACTGAACAAGGTTTATACACTGGTCTGCAGTTAAACCTTAAAAATTAGTTCTTGTATGTTGTATATATTATTCATATCACTAGTTGTATCTGGGTAGTGGCTGGAAGGGAATTTAGAATTAATTAACCTCACCATTAAATGTCTCAAAGTATAGATAAGTCCGGTGTCCATCAAGTAAGTATTTACGTGGTGGAAGACCTTGTTAGCAGGAGGTCGTCTTGCTAGAACCACCGAACCAGATATTCTGCCACCAAGCAGTAGTGTGTGTAGTGCAGCTAGCGAAATTATAGAGTTGTTGAGACTAACCACCAAAAGTCTCAAAATAATGAGCGCTAAAGCAGCGACAGTAACAAAACAAAATCCAGGGCACTTTGTTTTGTTACTCAAAGTTCTGTCTACCCCTGCAATGGCTAACCATTGCAGCGGTAGACCACTGTATCGCTGTAATGATCATAGACGTGAATTATCTTTTATTGGAAAAATAGTGGTAATAATAAGAGCAGCAAAGGTCTGTTAGTGCCAGATATATATTAATGGTCAATATTCCTATTTTTCTACAAGTGACAAGTATGAAGTCTACTAAGTCATTACTATTCTTATTTGAAATATTGACAAACATGTGTAGCTAAGATTAATTATTTACACAAGCCAGTACATTGATATGCAACCTCCAATATCTTTTACCATCAGAAGAGCGTTAGGTTCGTCTCATAACTTTTACATAAAAAAAAGAAAATGAATGAGCACCAGTACAGCGATGCTCTAGACTTTTTTGTTTCCTAAAGTTCTGTCCGCCGCTGCAATGGTTACGGAAAGGCTAACGTATCTCTTAGGAAAAGGAAAGCATTTTTGGCGACATTGGGGATGAGGCGATCTGAATGGTGATAATATCAGCAAAGTCGTATAAATTATGCTGATTGTTTGGTTTCCTTGTTATCGGCACACCTCGTTTTACCGAAATGGCTGCTTATTAAACCAATATTTACTTAAGTATAGGAGAGGGAAGCAAGGGCTTTGCTTACTTTTGCTGGCAAGGGGGAGGGAGGGGGTTAATAATTACTAAAATTTTGCTTACGTAATACTTGAATGGTCCCTAACTTGTGATCATTGAAACGAGAAAAACCTCGTGGGATCACTTCTACACCAATATTGCCATGAGCTGTTAAAATATTGTTGGTTCTTTTTGTGACACACGGTATTATAATGTCCGTCATACTTAGGGGTCCGCTGCAAATTGGCGCCTCTATGTGTGCGAGCATTTAGGCAAAAATATCCATATTTTTTTTTAAATTAACTTGTATTTTAAACTGATTACATATTCATAGTAACGTTCAGTCATGGTAATAGAATGTCTCATCTTTTGACAAAGTAGAAACACAGAACTATTTTATTACAAACCATTTCAAACAAAATGGTTCACACGTGACAAATTACATAGACATACTTAGTATATTTAAATAATAACTAGGGATGTTACTACTATAGTTTTATATTATATGCTTTGCATTTGTCACAGTCTAGGAAATAGCTAAACGGTAAATTCGTGTAATTGCAGCACGATTTTCATCTGCAGTGTTTCTATTTATATATGGGCAGGTGCTTGCAAGACTTAGAAAGCATGTCGTTTTGTAGGTAAGTCCAAAATATATGGCAAAAATTAGGGAGTGCAAAACGTTCTATTTTATATTGATATCAAGGATAAATGTTTTAATATTTTGTTTATTACAAGGTTCTCGCTTGACCGCCATCGCGCTTGATATGCGGTCTGTGATGCGAGTACGCTTGCCTGGAACTTCCATTGCGAATGGAAGGCACCAAGATTGTATCTATCGGAGAACGCCCACTCGGATAGCAAATTCTATTCTTTAACAGTGCGTCCGATTAATTCCACAATTGAAAGTAAAATAAAAATGTGTACATATCTTTATATAAGTATATATATGTATGTGTAGGAAGTGCAAGTTGAAGTGGCAGTGGGCAGTGCACATAGCACGCAGAACTGATGGCCGATGGGACTGCAAAGTTCTGGAGTGGAGACCACGGACCGGCAAGCGCAGCGTAGGACGTCCACCCACAACGTGGACAGACGACCTCATAAAGACCGCAAGAACGCGCTGGATGCGAGTCGCTTCCAACCGGTCTTTATGGAAGTCAATGGGGGAGGCCTATGTCCAGCAGTGGACGTCCTACGGCTGAGATGATGATCATGATGATGATGTGTAGGAATGAGATTTTAATGGTGAACTTTGTGATTAATTAATTGTACTAGTTCCATCAAAGAACAATCTATAACTTGAAAACGGATGATATTTTGTTTTAATGTAAAAAAAATGTCAAACATAGTTAACGCCTGTCCATAACCATTGCAACGATACACAAAACTTTGAGTAGCAAAGCAAAGTCTAGATCATCGCTGTTTTGGCGCTTATTACTTTGTGACTTACGATAGTGAGTTTCAACAACCTTGTAATTACGCTAGCTGCAATACCTTTTAAACCGAAACACATTAATGATTACATACTACTGCTTCGCTTAAAAATACTTACTTTTCAATGTTCGTGATTGCTTTTGTGAATATTCATATAGGTAGGTACCGCACCGGGTACAAAGTGTCGGGTAATTTTTAAATTTTTTTATTTAAGCGGGAATACTCACATTTAATTTTATTGGAAATATCGCTCAGTGCGAAGCAAGACGAGGCCGTCTTGCTTCGCACTGGGGAAGCGAGACGAGGCCGCGCGCACGTTGTTCTCAGCTTTGTCTCCATGATAAAGGCCACCGTATGTGGCCGGAACTATAGTCGGATTTTCCGATAAAATTAAACGTGAGTAATCCCGCATAAGTAAAAGAAAAATGTGTTAAAACTACGTCAATTTCCATGTCAGGCAATTAGTACTTAAATATTTATTACTAGCTAAGCCCCGCGGTTTTACCCGCGCGGTGAGGGATGATGATGATGATAAAAAGTATCCTATGTTTTATTCCAGGGCCTAAAGTAGTTTCATGCAAAATTTCATCCAGATCGGTTCAGCCGTTCTGGCGTAATTGAGTAACAAACATCCCTCCATGCATCCAAACTTTCACATTTATAATATTAGTGGGATGGATATTGATAAGCCGGCATTAAATGTGTACGTAAATGTTTATTTATTTATTTGGATCACCAACAGCAACACTATATCCATAACTATATTCATCACAACATTCATCCTCAACATAACTAAAACTAAATGTTACAGTAATGACGATGATATGCATACAAAATTAAATATAATGGTAACAATTAAAAGTTTAGGTAATGCCGCAGTCATGCTAGGATGAGAATAGGTACCAAACAACTTAAATACAATTAGTAAAACCAACGGCTGTCTTATTCTCAACTCACATAAAAATTCGAACGTACCAAATTAGTCCTGTTTTTATGATGTGTCCCACGTAGCGTAGGCGTCCGGATAAAGCCGGTCATAGTTAGGCTTTTTGATTGCGTGTCCGGCCAAAACAAACGGTGTCCGGCATTTGTTAGACTTTTTACATTTCGCAAACGAGTCAACCAAAAATATGAATAATTATTTTTATTGAGAGAATTAGTTTTGTTATGTTTAGATTGTTTTTATATTTTGTTTTGCTTTGGGAAGTACCTAATAGCAGGTAAATAAGACTTATTTGTGCAATTGCTTTTCATTAGAATTTAAAAATGTTGATAAATGTTTATCTACAATTTAATTTTGACTGATGACTTTATTTGACTTATTAATAATAAAGTACTTAGACTGATCTAGCATTCGATTTTATTTATATTTCATTAGAAGTTAACAAGATTTATGGTGATAATCAAAAAAGCTTGATTTGCATTCAACTTTTTTGTCATACCTATTAATACTGAGACACAAAATCCTCAATAAGGAAGGGTGTCCGGCATTATTACCCAAATGTCCGGCCAAACTGGCTGGTCTGTCCGGCTATTAAGTTTGGTGACCTGGCAACCCTTGTCCCACAGCTGGGACTTCTTCTCATTTTAAGAAGGGTTAAAACAGTTGGTGGCATCGAGGAACTTTTTAGAACTCCCGGACATGTTGGTTCCTTATGACGTTTTCCATCACAATAATCGACAATGTTAAAATTACAACGTTATACGATTGTAATATGATAATTTTTTAAGGCTTTATTTAATTGATATAGGCGTAACTTTGCAGAAGTTTGTTTTGATTATACAATAGATATATTTTTAATGTATTTCCGCTTAAAAGCCGTTCCGTTTAAATCCTCGTCACAGTTGTAACCAAAAAGCGGAAATACAATAAAAATATATCTCTCGAATACTTAGGCTATATTTAGTTACTAAGCTTAGAACATCGTCGCATAGCTGCTTGTTTATCGCATTTATTTCTGAGAGTGTGATTTAGAACTACATGGCCTAATTCCCACATGCCAATTTTTTCAGACGGCCAAAAGGAAAAAGCGACTTCGTTTCATGGTCGACGTTCCAAAAACTCGAACGAAATTATTTGATTTCATGTTCATTGTGCGAACAGCTAGAATGCGCTGCTTAAATTCTGCTGCTGCGAGAGTAAATATAGCATACATACAAAAAATAACATACAGACGAATTGAGAACCTCCTCTTTTTTGATGTCGGTTAAAAATTTGTTACAATGTTTATCACTTACAAAATATAAGACACTAGCTGCGCCCCGCCGCTTAACCGCGTGATGATGGAGATGATGAAAAGTATCCTATGTTTTATTCCAGCGCCTAAAGTATCTACATGCAAAATTTCATTCATATCCATTCAGCCGTTCTGGCGTGATAGAGTAACAAACATCCATCCATCCAAACTTTCACATTTATAATATTAGTGGGATAAAGCTAGCTAGTGTGGGGACGCAGAAGTCTCTCGAATTGATAATATTTAACTTTTATCACCTCCAATTAGAATTCCTTAGATTGGCATTCATTTCAAATTAAAGTCCGGAAACTTTGTAACCAAATTAAATAAACCAGACGAGATATGTTTTTTCGTATTCTATGAGTAATTCCGTATGTAATTGCATTTTTACGAAGTTATATTTGTTTAGTAGGTATCTCTCAATGGTTACATGCCAGAATCTACTTTCACAACGTGACTCATGTTAAAATGTTATTGAATAACTCGCTTGCCTATTAAAACTACTTAGTTGGGACTGACAACTTTGCACAAAGAAAATATTGTTACTTTGGTAATACATTGAATTTCATTTGTTTTCTTTATTGTTGAAAAGGAAAAACGAAGCTTTATATGGTAACTTCGCACTTGAGTTCCAAGATGCAGGCAAATGGTTTGAGTTCACTCAGAAACCTGTTTAGCTATAGGTCTAGTTTGACTGCCATGTCAGCTTATTGGCAGGGCCTGATTAACCCTATCGGGGCCCCTAGGCAATGCAATTCTCGAGGAATGCAAACCCTTTCCTTTACCCTTTTCTTACTTTTTAAAATATATTTTTTCTATTACAAAAGTCGATTTTACTTTTTTTTTTTTTCTATGGCTACATCACCGGATGTAAATAATGGGGATCGTCACGAATGAAACGTTTTTTTTTCTTTCTTGGTGCGTGGCCCTCATCGACTAGGCCCCTGTGGGCTCCTAGGCAATTGCCTAATCCGCCTTATGGATAATCCGGCCCTGCTTATTGGTAGAATATCTGCTTCAGGAGCTGAAGGGTGTGAATTCAGTTCCCACCAGGACAAATATTTAAGTGACGATAAATGTTTGTTCTGTAGGTATGTATAATAAGTATATATTTACGAGAATAGAATACTATATAACCATTCTATCTGCTACTAACCATCGAAAGTATCAAAGTAAAGAGCGTTAAGGTAGCTATGTCCTGGACTTTGTTTTGCTACTCAAAGTTCTTTATCATGGTCATGGACGTGCGTTAACCATCAGGAGAGCGCAACGTTCGTCTCATTACTTTTACATTTAAAAAAAACCGCACGCCTATTTAACCGACTTCAAAAAAGGAGGATGCTCTCAATTCGACTGTATGTTTTTTTTTTGTATGTATGTTACGCGATCATTCCCCAATTATGAATCATCCAAACCTGTTCAGCCGTTTTTACGTGATTGAGTAACAAACATGTAAAAATACAAACTTTTACATTTATAATACTAGTAGGATTTTATGTATTAATTAATGCGAAGCCTCTATTAATTAATAAATATTTTTTTCATAATTTTTGTGTAAATAGATAAAACAACGGCATTACGGGCTCAGTAGTACAGCACATCGCGGCCGATGTTCACATAATTCAGTGTCACTGTGTTTAAACGGCTTGCCATTGAACCTGGCACTATTTGACTGTCTGTTCGTCCCCCTTATAGCTGAATTACCTTATCCGGCACGTACCGAATAGATATTAATAAGTCTGCGACAGGTAGCCTGGATCAAAATAGAATTCATGAATCACGACTTTGTCGCGTTAATTTATACCATACTAGCGGCCCGCTCCGGCTTCGCACGGGTATAAACCTCAAAATTAACAGTATTTCTCCACTATTTAATAGATGTTATTATACATATAAACCTTCCTCTTCAATTACTCTATCTATTAAAAAAACCGCATCAAAATCCGTTGCGTAGTTTTAAAGATTTAAGCATACATAGGGATATAGAGACAGAGAAAGCGACTTTGTTTTATACTATGTAGTGATAGTGATGAAACACTATAGATGGAGGTTGCAGCTCCATCTATCATTTTGTCCAACCTGGGCATAAATTTGATAGTGCCCCCTCGCCCCCTCTCAAGCGTTCAAAAGAAATAGTTTAAAAATCTCACAATATGTATGTTGGTGGAATTTTTGTAAACGGGAAAATAATAATGAATTTATTAATAGCCCTTCAATGAATTGGCACTCTATAGTTAAGTCTGTATTACTTGGTGTTTGGACGACGGAGCTTCGCTCGGGGTATGTACAATTTGAAACAAGGAAAAACTCGTTTTCCTAGAGATGAGACTTAGCTAGATCGATCGGCTTCAAAAACCCCCGCGGTTATTCAGCCCGCTCGTAGAGCCCCCAGTTTTAAAAGCGATGGTGATTCCCCCGGCAGATGGATCATGTACACCAGTGGTCGGCAACCTTTTGACAGGGGCCATAAGGTGGCCAAATAAAGTAAAAGGGTTTTTTCCTTTTTTCACTTGTAATAATAACCCTAGAAGCTTAATGCACGTATTTATTAGTCATATACCATAGATAAAAAATATGGAAAATGCTATTAAAAATTGTCAAAATATATGTTAATTCTCATATTTATAAGTATATTTTCTATCTAAAATCTATAATATTTTAGATATTTATGACTAATTTACAAAACAATCACGGGCCGCAAGTAGGACATCCGCGGGCCGCGTGTTGCCGACAGCTGATGTACACTATGCAAGCGTTCAAAAATCGACATAGGATACTTTCATAACGTATATGTTCCAAAACTAACTAAACGTTTTAAAATCAAATCAATAATTGATATGACAACGTGCGCTGGATGCTTGGCGCTCTGAGAAACATGCTTTCCATTCAAGCATATTAGGTATATATTATGATTTTGACGCCCCCTAAAGCTGCCGCCCGGAGTAGGTGCCGCGGTTTGCCCCCCTCTAGATCCGGGGCTGGGAGCTATCCATCTGTTTAGAGACCGTAAGACCTTCTGGAGCGCCATTTAGCTCCCTCTAGCAGCTGACGAAGATTTACACACACAACAACCCAAGTTTCATACACCGGTTTTTTTCTATAACCTTAAACATGTCGAGTTTTGTGCCAACGAACAATTTGCGGA
The DNA here is from genome assembly GCA_950106695.1 of Biston stratarius. Taxonomy (NCBI): domain Eukaryota; kingdom Metazoa; phylum Arthropoda; class Insecta; order Lepidoptera; family Geometridae; genus Biston; species Biston stratarius. The sequence continues at coordinate 5,066,512 of OX467108.1, forward strand.
CAGCATTGGTTTTCTGTTATCACTTGAAGAAAACTACTTCAGATTCGCATGGAATGTTTGTCGAAGCTTACGGTGAACATGCTCTTGGTAAAACAGTGTGTCGAGTGGTAAAAAACATTCAAAAGTAGTGATTTTGACGTGAGAAACGAAGAGCGTGGATTACCACCGAAAAAGTTCGCAGAATTGCAAGCTTTATTGGATGAAGCCAACTCAACCCAACCGTTTGCCAAACGTAGCGAGTATTAGCAAGACACTTCCCCTATGGGGGAGGCCTATGTCCAGCAGTGGACTTCCTATGGCTGGGATGAGATGAGATTGGATGAAGATGATACTCAAACACAACAAGAACTCGCAGATCAATGCAATGTGTCGCAGAAAGCCGTCTCCATTCGTTTGAAAGCTATGGGAATGGTTCAGAAAGTGGGAAAATGGGTTAAAAAGTCCTAACGTATATTTAGCGTAGGTATAATAATAAACTGTATTTTTTTAAATGATGAATAGACTTGCGTTTGATCGCTATCCCATCTGATGTTAAGTGAAGATGCGATCTACGATGGAGCACGTTTGTCTAGAAGATACCGATTCACTCTCGACTTGAAGACACCCAGATTGTATCTATCAGGGAACACCCACTCCTTTATAAAACTGCTTATTCTATTAACGTTGTAAGTAAAATACAGATAACTAAACTGAAAAGTTTCGGTAGCCTTAGGTCTGGTTTCCAATCTGGAGGTCCTGAGTTCGAATGACACGACATGCATTTATGTTATATCTTTTTTTTTTTAATTTATTCTTATAAATGAATTGAAAACCACTGGAATCAACTAGTACTTTTGAGGAGGTTATTATTTGTAATGACGTTTAAAACCTTGAATTAATTCTCGGGGTTACTTACTTTATAAATAGTTATCTTTTTTTCCTGTAGTAAGTATTTTTTTAATAATATCGCACAATTAAAATAAGTTGTTTAGACAATGGAATATAAGTAATTATCTATCTAGGTGTCAACTTACGTTTACCTGCGTAACTTTATCAGAAACTTCATATTTATAGATTGAAATGAATTACGTTTTGCGTACGGGAAAACCTCTCTAGGTTCTAATCTTATCAAGGGATCAAACAATGTAAAAAGAAAAAAAAAGATAAGCACTTATTTTAAGTGTTCTCGAAATAAGTAATGTTGACTATATGCTGGTGATTCCCAGACATGCAACGCATTCTATTTATCTAGACTAGAAGATAATTCCAAAACAAAGAAATTATAATTGACATATCGCTTGCGACGTATTTTATGATCGAAAAAATATTTTGATTAATCTAATTTCGTACTGTGTCATGTTAGGAAATTCTTTATTCATTCACTAAATTCGAGTTAATTAATATGTTTTGTAAAGAACTGAACAAACGAAGCGGCACTACTTTCTTGATGCGTACAGCCCATGAATGCCGGCTTCTCTGTTTCCTATAAACTACAATTTGAACATGTTTAAGGCTAGAGTGAATAGATCAACGTGCTCCATCTTCGGCCACACAGTCCATCAGGTGAGTTTGGGGCCAATACGGTTTTCGGTAGCGGATGCGACAATGTTCTTATTCTTATTCAAAGAAAGGGCGACAAGTCCTGCACCGACATCACGCTTGGGGTGCATCTATCTACCCGAGCTAACCTAGCTCTTTGAAGTATCGGAGACTTTGGGTCGTTTTTATAATATCTCCAGTGAGTTGGGTGAAATGTTTAATGACATTGATGACGAGAAGTATTTAAGGTGTTGCGGTGACATGGATGATAGCGAAACAGCCTCATGCACTCTAGTGGCAATTCTAGTAACTTCTGTGGCTTTGCAATGCAAAAGCACATGCTCTACAGTTTCATTCTCTTGCAACGGCATAGCGGACTATCCGTGGGTTAAAGAGGTGACTATGCAAGTTGCTATGACCGATTATGAAGCCTATTAAGAGAATGTTTATTGAAACCTGCTCTAGAGAAATACGGTAAAGTAGCTAAATTTGCGACCGCTAGTGCCAGTGGAAGCACGATATTGTCATACACATTTCAGTGAATCCAGGGAGGCGCCGTATGGCCCCAATTGAAATAAATCAAAAGTAAGTTGTATTCTATCAGTTACTTGACTTCCTTAGTACAAGCTTTGCAAAGTTTGGGGTCAGGTGCTGATTGTAAAGTTGAATAAAAAATATTAATTGCTTCTTCTTTTTATGTTGTTCCTTCAATTATAATTAAAAAAGTTGTAAAAAAACTGTGACCTGCATTTCTAATCACCGCTGGAATGCAATCAGCCACTTGAGCAACATGAACTAGGGAATTAGGCGAAACGTTACTTTCATTTACCTCGATAGATATCTGTTATCTTAAGTACAGCAAACGGTTCTAGCATTTGTAAATATCGTTTGAAAGAAACCGCATTTAAAATCTACATTTTGTAAAAAGCTAGTTGCATTAATTTTCTGCTCAGATATGATATATAGACTGAAACGGAAATATTTAAAGTTTTCTCCAATTAATATTGAATAATAGCAGAATGCCCAGAATGTACTTCGTACCCGAAGCGGCCTTTGCCCATAACAACATATATTACACATATACATACACATATTACATACACACACATATATACATACACATATATATACATTACACATATTGCTACATATATTTAAACAACATTCGAACGAAGTATTTAAAAAAACAATTATAGGTTCAACCGTTTTCAAGTTGTAAGTTGTAAACTGAAAAAGTAATGCTGTGATTTTTGTACAATTGATTCATCATCTGACAAGGATGCACATATTTATGTTTATTTATGTGTATATTTTATTTTATAATAGTTTAGTATATATTTATTGATATTTAGTACTATTATATTTGTATGTTGTACTTTTATTGTTATTTATATATATGTATACATACATTTGTTTTGATGCGCGCCTACAACCACATCTCATTTACTGTGGGGATGGCTGGCAGAAAATGCTTTAGCATTAAGTCCTCCTTTTGTACATATTATCTTAAGTGTGCAATAAAGAATTAAATAAATAAATAAATAAGCTTACGAACGGACATCATTTGATTTTTAGTTATATATATTCATTTCTACGCTGCGCTTGCCTGTCCGTGGTCTTAACTCTAGAACTTTGCAGCATTGGTTATCAGTTCTGCGTGTATGTGCCTTACCCATTGTTACTTCAACTTGCTACTTTGCTGGGTTATGTCGGTTACTTTAGTTCGTCTACGGATCTCCTCATTTCTGATTCGATCTCGTAGAGAATCTCCGAGCATAGCCCTCTCCATAGCTCTGTTCTATTTTGAGCTTACCAAGAAGGCACATAGTCAGAGACCACGTTTGCACGAATGGAACGACTCGATGCGAGCACGCTTCCAACCGTTCTTTATGAAAGTCAATGGGGGACGCCTTTGACCGGAAGTGGACATCATATGGCTGAGATGATGATCATATTAGTTCTATGATTGCCTTGGATTTTGGCTCGAAGGACCAATTTTTTTGTAATGGAACATAATTTTATATTTTAGAATATGTTTTGACCTGTGTATACTTTTCATTTCATGTATGATTACGTAATACACAATTTTATTGAACATTGGATTCCTGAACCTATGGTCAAAGACTAAAATTTACAATCAAGATTTTAAGATTGAGTCATCTATAATTATAATATGTTACTATATCGAGAAAAATACAAACGAACTGGTGTCTTATATCTGTAAAGTACTTATACTTTTTATCTTGTATTGATTTACCTACTTAGTATACTTTTTGTCATTTTATTTCTGTTCATAATCAAACTTTTGTAGCGATGATGGCACAGTGGTTAGCGCGGTAGGTTTGCATGCCGAAGGGCGTGGGTTAAAACCCCAACAATGAGCTTGAGCTGCCGGTGAAGAAAAACATCGCGAGAAAACCATAGCCAGGTGGTAGGGTACTTTATAGTACTCGGCTGGCTAGCTACCACCCTCAAGTTGAAAATCTGCCACCAATTATCTAACGGTGTGTTCCGGCAGCATCACTTGAGAGCCAGTTTTATTCCAGGCTAGGTGTGTTTTACCATCTTCGATCACACCGTCACTTAACATCTGGTGAGTTGTGGTCAAACACCTAGCCTGTCAGCAATAAAAAAAGCCTATCGAATGCCTCTTCTAAGACACGCCATTCAGCCCTTTCTTCGGCTTATCGCTTCCATCTACCGCCAGCTGTTCTACGTATATCGTCACTCCATCGAGTCTCAGGGCGTCCTAAGCTAAGATAGATACCAGTTTGATTACTCACAGCTACGTATTATCATATTAGAATAGTATTATAATGTTACTTAAACATATAAGTGTAACATATTTAAGTTATCTATATTATTAAAACGTATGTTTATGAGAAAGTATCTATGTCTAATTGTCTGTTTATGTACATAACCCTAACCTTGTTTATTATCCTTGTTATTTGCATACCTGTCTTCCACTTGATCTTGAATCTTCTCCATCCAAAGGTTGCCTAGAAGAGGTCGCTTTTTAAAAAGTCATGAACCAAACGAGACATTCTCCTGATGGTAAGAGATAACGCCTGTCCAAGACCATTTCAGCGATACACTGAACTTTGAGAAACAAAATAAGGTTCTGGTGCTTATTACTTTGAGACTTTTGATGGTTAGTCTTAACGGTCCTCTTATTTCTGCTTCTGCTACAACCTACTGCTTGGCGGCAGAATATATGGTACTATGGTGATTGGTGGTGCCTACGAAGACGATCTACCACAAAGGTTTAGTGATAAAGCCGTCAATAAAGTGTATTATAACTTCTGTTTGCTGCTCTAAAAGTTTGGCTAGATCTCGGACAGGATTGCCAAAATAGATGACCTAGGACAGTATGCCCTAACGACGGCGGTTGCCATGTGAAATCAATAAATCATCGTAATTCCACCGAAATAGTCAAGGTGGAAGGGGGACCTAGTTTCCGGGACGCCCCACTTGGTCATAGAATACGTAGCTGTAAGCACGTCTGACGTGGCAGGTGATTCCCGCTTAAGGTCGCTCTACACTTAGTTCACACTCGCAACTCGCAAGGATTTGCACTAGCTTCACAGTAAAGCTTGCAATGTTAATTGCGATGGACGACAAAGTAGATTGCTGCGTTCCTCGCGTTGTAAGTATCAGTGTATTGTAATAATAATTGTGTATGTATAACAAAAACTAAAAGATCCTGGAGTAAAGGAAATAGATACGATGTTTTAGTCAACACTGGGTGGAGTATAAGAATACGTGCTTCCCGGTCATTTCCCGACTTTTGTAACAGGCTAGGCTTTTGACCACAGCTCACCTGATTTTAAGCGACGGTCTGATCGAAAGATGGTAAACACACCTAGCCTGGACTGGAACTGGCTTTCAAGTGAGGCTATCAGAACACACCGTTAGGTGCTTGGCGGCAGATTTTTATTCTTAATAATCTTTGATTCCATTGCGAGTGTCGAAAATTTGCAGCATAAACGGCTGTATCTTTTGATTGCGTTGGCTTAGAAGTTTAATTTTTTCACAGCTCTAAGGGACAGTAGACCTGAATATATGATATGAATTTCAGCTTCATACTTCCACGCATTCCTGAGAAAAAAGGGTCTTGACAGACAGACGGACAACAAAGTGATCCTATAAGGGTTCCGTTTTTTCCTTTTGAGTTACGGAACCCTAATGATCCCCCAGACTTAACACTAGGTACACCTAAGCAGTAAAGTTTGTTACGTATTAGAGGTAATACAATTGAAATGTATATAATAATTATGAAAATAAGTATTAAACCTCTTAGTCGGAAAAAGGTTCCGGAGTATGGAGGACAAATTTTGTTTGTATTATAATTTTTAAACTCTCGCGATTTGAATCCACCACCAACAGCCATAGAACGTCCACTGCTGGACATAGGCCTCCTCCTGGGAGGTTTTGCCAATACTCGCCACGCTTGGCAGGCGGGTTGGCAAGCGCAGTTAAGTGTGATTGTTCAAGGAAGACGCTGCTGCCCATCTTCCGGATTACATCCCTTAGCCGACTCTTACGGCAACCATGGGTAGAGAGGGTGGGGTACAATTCTTACCACCACGGCAATTTTGCACCCAATCCGTTGATAAACATAATTAATTTTAGTTCGTATTTTAGTATTATTCCTGGGTGACCAAATGACTATGGCAGTTTCGTAAAATATAATCAGGGCACCATACGACGGTTACAACACACTTTTCTTCTCTGAAGTTCTTTTCTAGGTACACAGAACTCGTCGATGGCGGGTACTTATACATACGTTACGCCCAATTCATTGTAAAGTCGTCACGGTGGTGGTTTCAGTAAATGCTGCTGGGAGACAACCTTCAATCGACAACTGGAGCTTGACCGACTGTCAATGCAGTGTTGTTTGACTCTTGTTGTTGACGCTATGTTGTGGGAATACCAGTGAAGGACAAAGCGTTTAATGTGGATATTTAGATGTCTTTTTGCAACAAAGTGTAAAATGTAGGTTGATTCTGATAATGAAGGTAATTTTAACAAGTGTATATTGAAACTATAATTTTGGAGTTGGTATAGTAAAATTAAATAAAACTAAGCGATTTTGCAAGGTTCATTGTATTAAACTTCGTTCATAAGGTAATAAGGCAAAAATCAGTCAGGAACCGACCGGATTACGTGAGCTATGAAATAGATCGTACCTATCTAGAGAATATGCATATTAAGCTTGTGTTATTAAGCCGTAGGGACATTGTAATAATTATTATGAACAATTTTTATTATGGACCCGATAGAAATTGGCAAAAAAGTTACATGTAATAAATGAAAAAGAAATTCTGGCCACATATCCCTCATCTGACGGCCTTTTTATTTAATTTTAAGTTAGTTTAGTTTTCTCTAGATGTTTTAATATATTTATCATCATTAGACCAACAATATCTAATATCTCCAATAAAAGAAAGAAAATAATAATAATTAATTATTAAAAATTTCATTATTTAACTATTTTTTTATAATTTTTGTTGTGAATAAATGATTAAGAGACACAGGTTAAGAGCATATACATTTATTGTTAGACATACTACACAGTATATACCTAAACCCATACATTTGGAACGATATTATACATATAATTTTCGTCAATTATGCTTCACCCACTTACGTCTAACCACTACGAAATAAGGTTCCTAGAAATAGTATCCCTGTACTATTTCTGGATAGTACCTACAGACGGTCAACCTTAGACAGGTGTGTTCTTGAGGACGACCCGGAGCCAAGTGACTGCCAGCTCTAGCACCGTGAGAAACGAAGAGAAACGAAAGCGCCTCGGTTTCCGTTACGGTGATATTCGTCAACAGCCGGCACGTGGCTTCCTATACAGACTTCGTTCGAAAAAGGCGGCAAATACAAGTGCGACAACATAATCAAAAGTAAATTGACCTTAGACCAGGGTTTCTCAACGTACGTGTTCCACTTAGGGTACTTAGATCGAAGGGAGTATAAAATTAATTTAATTAATTTAACTCCATTTGCGTTAAAAATCAAACTCAGTTAACACATTAATTAATAAAAATTACATATCTCTAAGCACTTTTGTATTTTTTTTTTTGTAAAATAATTATTATCATGTCCTATCCTACCATCCTACCAATATTATAAACGCGAAAGTTTGTAAGAATGTATGTTTGTTACTCTTTCACGCAAAAACTACTGAATGGATTTTGATGAAACTTTACAATAATATAGCTTCACATCAGAATAACACATAGGCTATAAATTATTAAGATATAGTGTGAATTATCCAAAATATAACGATAAGTGTGAAGTAAGTAGGAAAAAAATCTGCCATCTGCGAGCTATTCTGGCGTGCGCCGCAAAAACCGTTGGAGTTACACGTATATAATGTACAATAGATATGTTTATCTTAAATAGTCAACTAAAAAGCCTGCGACAGTATATATCTATCTTTTATGTGCAAGCCATTATCACCAAAATAGTGAACCATAAATACAATAAAAATAAAAATTGGTAGTAACAAATTGATCCTTATATCAAAATAAATACTTTTAACGCATCTGGTATTTAAAGTAGATAAACTTTGTCTTTTTAGGCCCTGGAATAAAACATAGGATACTTTTCATCATCATCATCATCCATCACCACGCGGGTAAAACCGCTGGGCGCAGCTAGTAGTAAAATAATAATAATTAATATCGTTCCCATAGTAAAAGGTTTTTTAGGCGTGTGTACCCTAATCTTACAACCCTGTAATATCCACAGCCAAAAGATGACAGGTGCTTAGAATTAAACTGAGTAGCGAGGTCAGATGCCACGCAGCAAGGCGTGAGTTCAAATCTCAGACGGTATTCTGTGCTAGTTCACATGTTTGCAATATGTTGAAAATTTTGGTGGTAGAAAACCAAACGGATAAAGTTCCGAAAAGCCCATACCGCTTTTTGACAAAAGTTATATGTTTTCGCATCTTTACCTTAAACCATTGGTTGAAAATACAATTTGCGGCAATTTTCATTATCCTATTCGTAATCAGCAAGTCAAAATACATAAGTATACAAAATTTCAAAGGTAGCTTTACGGAACTATATCCCAATACATTTTATATCAGAAAAATTTTAGGTTCCTGTGGGATTACCAAAAATGTTCAAAGGCACTACCAGATGTCGTCAAGTTTCCCAATACACAATAGTAATGACTAATCTACATATGATTTGACGACATCTACTCGTAGTAGAGGTGGTGACATTTTTTTGTTAAATTCCACTCGGACGAAGTCGCGGATAACAGCTAGTTTAGTTTAAAATAAAGTTTGGTTTAGTATATAAATATCATTTTTTTTGTAGCTAGGGAACAGATACAGGCGTGATGCTTGTAAACCGGTATAGATATACCCAAAAACCCGATGCAAATAACAATTTAAATAGAAAATAGAGGGATAATTGCTAAAGATTAATAAGTGGTTACGTAGTTCTGACTCATTTTATTAGTCATTCAATATTGTAATGCTTTACATTTAAAATTCCAAATAATATTTCGTTAACAGTAACCTGAATTTTTCTGTTTAAACAGCTTGAGCTTCAATTACAACTAAATAATAGATAGACATATATCTGAGTAAGAAATTGTAAAGTACTTAGTAAAAGTAATTTGTCAGCACAAGTTCTGCAGCTTCTAAGTTGCAGAACGAGTTCATCAAGAGACCGTACGATGACCTACACTTATTAGAATTCAGAGTTATGGACTGCATATCGTGAATGAAGCAAAGTCGGATCAGATGCAAAAAAAAATTACATGGTTGAAAGCTTGGGGTAATAAGTAAGCTAAAAAATACTCTTCTACGGATACGTTTTCAGTTATGATAGCTCAGTGGTTAGCGTGTCGGTTCACACGCCGAAACGCGTTGGTTCAAATCCCAACAATGAACTTGAACTGCCAGTAAAGAAAACATCGCGAGGAAACCATAGCATGGTGGTAGGGTACTTCCTAGTACTTGGTGGTAGATCTCCTTAGCAGGAGGTCGTCTAGGTAGATACCACCGCAGTATCAGATATTCTGCCACCAAGCAGTAGTGTGTGAACATTACTGTGTTCCGGTTTGAAGGGTACTGCAGCTAGCGAAATTACTGGGCTGTTGAGACTAACAATCGAAAGTCTCAAAGTAATGAGCGCCAAAGCAGCGATGCTCTGGACTTTGTTTGTGACTACAGTTCTGTGTATCGCTACCAACAGGAGAGCGTCTCGTTCATCAAATTACTTAAAACATAAAAATAAAAAATAAAAAGTACTCGGCTGGCTTGTTGAAAATCTGCCGTTGTGTTCTGGCAGCTTTACTTGAGAGCCAGGCTAGGTGTGTTTACCATCTTCGTCCACACCGACACGTAACATCAGGTGAGCTGAGGTCAAACATCTAGCCTGTCAAAAAAAAAGGCCCTTGACCAAAGGCTACAGCTGACCCTTGACCAAATGCAGTAGTTTTTTTTTGCGATTTCAGTGCTTATTACAAATTTATTTATAGTGATGAGTACAATACCTAATACCCTTTCAGCTTGGATATACTAAACTTATAACCTTGTAATATCAACAACCAAAAGGTGACAAGAAAAGGCATTGACTCTAGTAGCAAGGTCGGATCGGATGCTACGCAGCAAGGGTTCAAATCTCAGATGATATTCTGCAGTAGTTCATAATTTTTACAATGTGTTTCGATGGTAGAAAACAGTGACAAAAGTATAAGTTGGTAGGCACTTTCTATTGTTCCCCCGTTTTAGTAAATATCCAAAAAAAATGGAAATCTATTCATCTAAAATTGAGTTATGGAGTGAAGTGTGGCGTAACAACCATAACTAAAACAGACGATATCTTAGGTGCCATTGCTTCATAACAACCGCAACATATTACAATCGCGGTGTACGCCTGCCGCATACAAACGCGGCCTGCGGCAGCGATTTTATCCGCTACCACAGACCGCGCTTATCTGAAGTAGGTTTTAAGCCTTCCATACACTGACGCTTGTTTGTTGCCGCAGCCATAAACAGAAACATTTTCAGCAGTCAAATCCGCTTTAGCCGTCAGTGTGTGGCAACTTTTACTGAGTAAAGTATCAGCACAACAAAACTAATTTCGCAATCTTACCATGGGCCATAATGGTCTGGCTACCATACAATGGTTCATCGTCTTCAACTTACGCAAGTATTACAAGGATAGCATCTCATCGAGCAATAAAACTATCCTTATATATCGGTTTACCTTTTTACTTATTTGTATTTTGAAGATGGTCTGCGTTTGCAATATTATAAATGTCAATAACTAATGTTTCCTTCAGAAAAAAGACGTGCTATCTGCATATAACAAGTAAATAAAAAATCAGTCGGTACCTACCTAAAAAATTCACGCTTTGCAACATTTTTATATACGAAAACCTGTTTTATTAAAATGCTAGTTTGCTTTTGTTGATCTTTCAATTTGATTGCAATTATTTGTGGGCGAACATGTAAATTAATAAAAATAAAAATCTTATCTATAAACAGAATCCCATCGAACTGAAGCGAATTTTATGTTTAAATTGAGGTAATACCTACTATAATAATAACCTCTATTTCCACAAAATAACATATTTCTACCTACACAAACACATTGAGAATATAAATGCGTTTGGAGTCTCAAGGGGACAGAACCTTACACGTCATCCTTTTAAAATTAAAAACTTAGGTAATTCCCCTATTTTACAGTCCATTTTATTCGGACCGCTAGCGTCATCGTCTAATAAGCATCACGGTTTCATCGTGGATGTTCCAAAAACTCGAACAAAACGATTTAATTCCACTTTTATCACACAAACCGCTATAAAAATTTAAAATAATCGGTTTTTTCTCGGCTAGCGCGCTCCACCATATACCTCATCTTCGATTAATTCAGGCGAGATGGCGGTCAACACAAGTCTATCTTTATATAAAAATAATTCGTGTCACGTTGTTTGTCCGCGATGAACTCATCAACTACTGAACCGATTTTAACCAAATCTTGCAACCTGTGTGCAGTTTGATCCAACTTGAGAGATAGGATAGTTTATATCTCAATTTATAATAGCAATATTTTTTTATTGCAAATTGTTTATTATGCGACAAAGAGCTATACTGTGAGTTCCATAAAATTCTAATAGATGGCGGTGTAAGCTAATTTATTAACTGGATTGAGTAAGTATCCAATAGATGGCGCTACGTTAAAAGTACAGTTTCATATACGCTACAATTTATTTCACGTTACACGTGTGTGTTCAATTTGGCCACAGCAACGCGTGGCCGAGTTTGCTAGTTTAGTAATTAAAAATGTCCGGTCACTGATTTGAATCAGCTTCATTTTTTTTCTTAATATTAAATTATTGTAGGGATGTTGAAAACATTGACATCTACTCTAACGAATTAATTTGCATGCTAGATTATTCCAATCAGTAATAAACCCAAAGATAATAAATACTAGATATCTACCTATATGCATCACGACTCAGTGTTGCGTGTGGCCTCTCTCTAGTATAAATACCTATAATTTCTATGGATACAGTAGAACCCAAAATGGTCGGCTTTTTATTTAAACTGCTAAGTTTTTCATAATATATCTTTTTTATGTAAAATTAAATTTTTTCATCAAATTTTTAAATGTAATGCGACGAACGAGACGTTCTGATGGTAAGAGATAACGCCTGTTCATGACCATTGCAGCGATACACAGAACTTAGAGTAGCTAAAGTCCAGATTGCTGCTTTCGCGTTCATTACTTTGAAACTTTCGATGGTTAGTCTCAACAGCCCTATTAGTTCGCTAGCTGCAGTACCTTTCAAACCAGAACACAGTAATGTTTTCACATTGCAGCTTGGCGGCAGAATATCTGGTATTGCGTGGTACCTACCTAGACGACCTCCTGCTAAGAGCTACCACCAAGTAAATTTTTAATGACCAAAGTACACAACACCACATATAGAAATATCACGTTAAGTTTGAGGACAAAACAGTGGGTACAAGCGGAATTCAGCAATTCTATTGTTAAAGGTTGGCATAAAATTGAAAATCTTTACTGACAAGAATGCGTGAAAACATTTATATTGGCAGATTTTGTAGCTATTAACAAATCTCATCTCAAATATAACAATCATAAGATTAGATAAAGACGATGGAACAAAGATAATGGAAATTGTGCTTTTGAAAAATATTTTTGTAACTGTTTTATAGGTTGTTTCTTTTGTAAGCAATGAGACGAACGAGACGCATTCCTGATAGGAGAGATAACGCCTATCCATGACCATTGCAGCGATACACAGAACTTTGAGTAGCTAAACAAAGTCCAGGGCTTCGTTGCTCATTACTTTGACTCGGTGATTAGTCTCAACAGCCCTGTAATTTCGCTAGCTGCAGTATTTGCCTTTCAAACCGGAACACGGTAATGTTCACACACTACTGCTTGGCGGCAGAATATCTGGTACTGCGGTGATACCTATCGACCTGCTAAGGAGATCTACCATCAAGTAAGAGCTTATAGAGCTTGATATACAGTGGTACTGGTAATTAATCAGTTAGCATCCTTTTAAGGGCATTATTAAAGCAAGGGCAAATAAATTAAGGGCAATATTTTGTACATTAAAACAAACAACTTTTGCCAAAACACAATACATATCCCAAAAAAAGAATTACATTTTTTGTAGTAGGTACTCTCTAACACTCTTCAGGTCTTTATTGCGTAGACGCTTCATCATCGTAGTATTGTGCGAGTAGCCCTCCCCGCGCCGCAACCCCTTCCTTGTCCTTGGTTGACGTCATCGTGTTGCTGCCGGCACGTCAGAGTGCGCGCGCGCTTTTTGCAGAGTTAATTTTATTTAGACCGGACAAATATAATTTATTAATATTGTATGGGAGAAAAAAATACGAATTATCAACATAAGTAGAACAAAAGTTGTTAGATTTAATGTACTGAACACGCTATTAAAAGGATGCTTACAAATGACCCTGTAAATATAAGCAGAAACCATTTTCAAAAATATTAAATAAAAAACTAATATTACTTAATAAAATTTATTACTTAAAGTTTAATTACATTAATTAGATGTACAGCGTAACGTAGTTTACGCGAAAAGTGAGATTAAAGTAATATTTTATGGTGACAATTAATGTGACGAACAAGACGGTCGTGAAGGTAAGAAACAATTTCTGCTCATGGACACTGCAGAACACCCAGAACTTCGGTAACAAGACAAAGTAAACACAGCTTTATTACAAAAAAAAAAAATTACAATTATTTTATGCCATAGTTTTAAGTTTATAAGTTGGAAGGAAGATATAAATTGAATGCATAATGTTAAAACTTGTCATTCTACGTGTCAGTAAAAGTACTTACAAACGTCATTTAACTCTAAACGGCGTTTATAAGTAAGACTTTCTTCATTTATGTTAATTATATTTATTTCTTATAGGTCATCTAGGTTCCAGATACCGTCAAGCAGTAGTGTTCCGAAAGGTGCAGCTAGCGAAAATATAGGGCTATAGACTAACCATCGATTCTTAAAGTAATAAGCGCCAAAGTAAGGTCCTAGACTTTGTTTTGCTACTGAAAGTTCTGTGTAGCTGCAATGGTCATGGACATGCGTTAACTCTTACCATCAGGAGAGTCTTGTTCGTCTCATTACTTTAAAAACAATGATGCCCTGGTGTTTGTTACTTCAAGTTTTTTGTGTACCGCTACTTTGGTAAGGTTATCTCTTTTTTTATGCGAATGTAATGAACGAACGTGACGCTTTTCTGATGGTAAGAGATAACGCCTGTCCATGACCATTGCAACGATACACAAAACTTTGAGTAGCAATACAAAGTCCAGGGCATCACCGCTTTGGCGTTCGTTACTTTGAGACTTTCGATGGTTGGTCTCAACAGCCCTGTAATTTCGCCAGCTGCAGTACCTTTCAAACCGGAATACAGTAATGTTTACACACTACTGCTTGGCGGCAGGAATCACGAATGTCTCACAAAAGCGTGTAATTAGTAACATTATTTTTAATTAAAAAAAAATATCACATTAGAATGTACTTTAAAAATAAATATTGGAGGACATCTCATCTTACTCCAAACTAAGCAAAGCTTGTACTTTACACCTGTATATTGTTACCCTATCAATATGTTTGTTCATTTCTCTAGAGGCGCGTAGTTGAGCAGTTTCTCGATAAGGTCCACGTGGCCCAGAAGCATTCGCCTGCAGCAATACCGCTTCAGACCAAGCGCGTCAAGGGCATCACTGTAACAAAATAAACTTTAAACAATAAATCAAGTCACATTTTGCTTAATCTAAACTACACGTCTAGTTACAATCCGATTTTGAGCAATTTTTAACCGACTTCAAAAAAAAGAGGAGGTCCTCAATTAGTCAGAATCTTTGTTTTTTATGTATGTTCCCTGATTACAAATCAAGTTTTTTTTTATGGGTTTACTTCCCAGGTGGTCTCGTAGAAATTTCATAAAATAATGGTTCAGTAGTTTGATTTATAAACCAAAACATCTAAAACCTTTAAAGCCGTATTTGGGATTAGGAACATGGACTTTTTAAATTATAAATTTATTCTCGTTATCTACTAGCTATGCCATAAAATAATTTAATTAACAAAATTCATCATTCAATGTAAATGTAGAAACATAATTTAGAATGATTGGCTCGAAAATATAGAGAGGATTGAAATTTTGATATATTTGATATTGAAAAATGTGTTTTTCGAGATCTGGTCTGAAGATTCCATTAAAATGACATGTGTTACTTTTTAGTGCTTCGTGAATTAAGAATGATAGTGAACTACTCTATATACAAATAGGAGATCAGTAGGTACTTTGTTTAAAAAAAAAAAAAAACAATTTCCACATATGTATATGTGGGAATCACTTAAGAATGGTTCAATTGACTTGGGTGTTATTATTTATTGTTGTGTTTGTAACTGGCCGGACAATGTTTTTATAAAGAAATGTTTTGGAAAATCCAGGGAAAAGGTTGTCAGTTTGCTTGTTTTGAATTTTTATGAACAAATTTTATGGCTAGAGTAAATAAATTACTTTCTATAATGTCTTGAATCTGACATTAAAAATGTTAACATCAATAAAACAGAGTAGAAAGAAACTGGCCATAAAACACTTACCAGTCTTTATTAGTGAGCTGAGTTATCTAGTTGTTTATTATGTGTTTATCTCTGCATTGCTGTTAATCTAACCTTGGCTTAGGATTTATGACTATTGTTCTACACTGCCCTTATAAGTATTAATAGTGAAATTTACCCACATAAACTGACATACAACATAAACCAAGGTAAATTTTTCAGATATATCCTACACTATAGTGTTTTAAGGTTTTACTTGACAAAAACAAACTAGTAAATCTTCTTAGCAGAAGGTTGTCTACTTAGGTATCCCCACATTAAAAGTATTAGAAGCTAGTTCACTTGATGTTAAGTGACGGTGTGGTCGAATATGGTAAACCACACTTAACCTGTAATGGAACTGGCTGAAAAGTGAGGCTACCGGAACACACCATTATGTGCTCGGCGACAGATTTTAAACTTGAAGGTGGTAGCTAGCCAGCACCACAACAACAGTATTTTAAAGTACCCTATCACTATGCTATGGTTTCTCACAATGTTTTCCTTCACCGCCTATCAGATATTCTGCCCCCAAGCAGTAGTGTGTAAACACTGTTGTTCTGTTTTAAAAGGTTTATAAAATTATAGCTAGCGAAATTACAGGGTTATTGAGACTACCCATCAAATGTTTCCAAGTAATTAGCACTGATGTGGCGATACCCTGGCCTTTGATTTGTTAATCAAAGTTTTGCAATGGCAATGATCAGGCATTATTATAGCCCTTACCATAAGTATCCCATTACTTTTTACCATAATGGACACTACTTTTACTAAAAGTACAACATACAATTATTACGATGTAAAATTCTCAACTGATTTACTGATAGTAATGTATTTTGATTTTTATACCTAGCATTGAAGTCACATGAAAAACCTCGGCAACAACTGTCATTATATTTAATGTGATTTTGATTGCCAAAAGCCCATTATTGTCATGATAAATCTCACACTGACAATTTAAATTTAAGCATTGCTATTGTTATTTAAATGGACACCAAAGTAGTAGTAAATATTACTGTGTTCCGGTTTGAAGGGTACTGCAGCTAGTGAAATTACAGGGCTGTTGAAACTAACCATTAAAAGTATAAAAGTAATGAGAGCCAAAGCAGTAATGCCCTGGATTTTGTTCTGCTAATCAAGGTTCTGTATATTGCTGCTATGGTCATGAACAGGTATTATCATCCATCTTATCTCATCTATCTTACCATCAGGAGTGTCTAATTAGGCTCTTTATTTCACAAATAAATAAAAGTGGTAAAATGTTTTGTTGGTCAAAGTTTTTGGGTAGCCTCTGCAATGATCATGAGCGGGTATTATCTCTTCACAGCTGTGTTTTATTATAAGTAACTAAAAAAATAACATTTGCATCTGAGCAGTCAAATTTCACCTTTGTTTATAGCTCAGTGGGTAAATGCCCAGTGCTCCTAAATGCTCTGCTTAGTAAACAAGAGATGTTGTCATTGGAAAATCTGGTAATAGTATCTTAGTGAAACTAAGTACAATTTCTTACATAATATTTGTTACATATAAAAATTACCTATTTTCAAATATAGTAAGAATTGGAAAAGGCTAAAGCTGTTTTGAAGGAAAAGGGTGGTAAGAGACACTTTTCTCCATTTTTTTAAACTGTTCCTTGAACAAACGGCAAGTTGTTTAATGTGCGAGTTGCAAAAAAAAGCTCTAGTACAAAATATATTTACTGACCCTTCAGTATACTCAGCTTGTAGCAGCCCCAAATACGCCTCCCATTTATTGCCGATTACCTTCCCGCACGTGAAACAACGCACTGGGATAATCATTATTCTTTACCGCAATTGATTTACCTGAAACAAAAGTACTTGTTCAGCAATGCTTTATTGTTTCACTGTGATCATTAAAGTCATAAATTAAATAAATAATGCATGGGGGACAGCTAAATTAACACACATGGTACTAAATATATGGTTTTGTGAGACAACAATTGTCGTGCACTTTTTGATTTAAGGTTATGTAGAATGTGGTCAATATATTTCATAGCACATATAAATAATATTATTTCATACCTGAGACACTTCGTTACAATTAATTAAATTGTTTTCGTTACCTGTAATTGCAAATATTTGATCAAAATCTGAAAACAATAACAAAACAGAAATCCACAAACCAAACGGAATGATTTGTTTGATAGTTTGAGTTTGACAGTTTCATACGAACTACGAACGAAAGAATGAACAGTCTATTCTTCACTCACAGTTTCGGTCTCCACTACACTACTAGTGAAGGGCACAGCAGTTATATTATACAACAAATAAAAATATGAATAAAAATAGCCGAAGCAATCTATTATTTATTTTACGACATGATAGCCGAAATGTAAATTGCTTTCTGCTATGCTAATATAACTTTTTGGTGCTAACCAAAAAAAAAAAGTTTATTTAGAATCAGAATATCCTTTATTGTGTCACTGTGTACAAATATATTCTATAAATATAAGTATCAACTGCGTTATCCATCACGGATATATAATATTATATTATTTTAGTTATATTTACGACTCTACATACATACATACTACATACATAGTAACTATTTAGTATTATATTATGAGAGAACCATCATAGATTAATGTAGATCGTATCACATTAGCAATTCGGCTAACTGTTCTGCCATAATACAAAATAAACATCATGGAGAATATCATTGTAATTATGTTGGTTATTTATATTCAGAATAAAAAGTCAACAGTTTCGTGGGATTTTTTTAAATTTTTGAGCTTAACTTTAGTGTACTTTAGGTCCTATTTTTCTCGATCAATTATTATTAGTTCTGTCTAGGAATCAATCAAGCTTCTTTTTTTTTTTTCAAATATTATAATGAATTTTAATCTTTTCTTTGTTACAGATTTACAATTACAACTCTAGAATGACGTTAAGTTTTGAACAACATATCAACGCAGATGACAGTGAGATGGTACGTACATTTGCAACATCATGCCAGTGATTACAAAGTTATTATATTGACTTCTGTATTTGATTTTTGTTACGTTTTAATTGTTTTATAGTTGTAAAATATATTATCAGATATAACAATAAAATTAAAAGGGGCCTATTGTCCGGAGGGAATGAATTTGATTCCACCCGTTGTTCTTCCCCATGAATCCGTGCATTTGTGTTGTATTTGGGCATACTGAGACATGACTAGATTTTATTTCTTGAATTTATAGCTTCTGCGAATAGTCTCACAATTCTTCTGATTGCTGTTTCATGATAGTTTTTTATTCGGATTTGATAATTTATGCTATTCTAACGATCGTAAAATATGAGTAACCTTAATGTATAATCTATTTGGTTTCCTTTGGGGCAACACTACAAATGTCATACAAATTCGTAACTGTCAGTTTCGTGACGTCTGTATTAAATGAACGAACGTTATACTTATACGTCACCAGAACGGAATAAATAAGCCAACAACGCTACTGATGTCAACAGAATTAATAAGAACCAACACAATCCAAGCTTTTTATATATTTATTGTTCTGGTTTTGATTAGCAGCGTAGTTATCTTTTGCAATGTTGCTTTATTTTAACTAAACCTGACGACAGACTAATTGAATTGAACGATCACAAATTCACAACAGATCAGAACAATAGTCCTCGACGGAGTCCTCGTCAGAGTAATAGTGTCACAGAACACTATTGAATAGTGTTCTGTGACGGAGTCGCAGTGACGGTAGAGTTGACCTTTTTGAAAATGTTGCGTGTGGTCATTCCAGCTGTTGTGAATTTTTGTAATTTATTTTGAACTTAAAAATTTGATTATGTAAATAAACGGATAATTAGCTCAGTGAATAAAGCTATATATTAATACAAAAATATAATAAAAATCCTAAATAACTTTTAGAACGATAACTTGGATAGCGACCAAGGAAACAAAAACAACTGAAAAGAAAGGAATCTGTCATTGAATAAATAAATTAGCCTTGCTCAAGTACATTAAAAATAGGTCTTTTCAAAACGCCCCCTTTGTTATGACAATAGATAATCTGAACATAATTCTGTGACTGGGTAACCATATACTGATAAAATATATCTACCAGTTGCCTCAATAGGTCGGTTCCGGGAGGTATTAGAACTTGTTAGTTTAATTATATAGGTATTTGGCAATATGTTAACAATAATTATTATCCTTGTAGAACACGTATTTCCTCAGTATCTCAGTACGTTTACTGAAAACAGAATAATATTAAAATGAACAGTGTTTATGTGAAAAATTAAATTTAAAAGATACTTTGGACGCAAAGCTTCATATAAGACATCAAAAACTAGTCATGGATTCAGAAGATGATATTCAACCTCTAATAAGATATGAAGGGGAGAGCAGGCAAGATATTTTTTTGGAATTAACAGCCCAGATCCTCAAAACAGACCCAGAATTTGAACAGGTAAAAATTTGAAACCAGTTATCTTTTATCATGCATTGAATGCATTAATTGAATGGGACCACTATTTTATATGATGTATAAGCAAAGAAGTGGTCTAAGATAGAGCAACCTTAACTAGAAGAAAAGAAAATAATTAAAAAACAGTTTGACAGCACATTGTACTTTTTAAATATCTCTCGTGTGTATGAAAAAACAGTTTGAGCGCACATTGTACTCTTTAAATATGTCTTGTGTGTATGTATACACACAAACTGTTAAACTATGAAAAACTGTATGTATCATACACACAAGACATATTTAAAAAGTACAATGCGCAGTCAAACTGTTTATCGATTATTTTCTTTTCATTTGATTTCATCTTGTAATGGCTTAATATATTTGTATAAAATATGTAATGCATATAGTTTATACCATGGATTAACATGTGAAGTTAAATGTACTATCTTAGAAAACATGGGTGAAACCATGGAGTTACAACTAGTATTTGAATAAAAGTACATGTAATTGGTTTTTGTTAACATCCCAAACTGTTATCCTCATAGAATATAACAAGCAGACATTAATAATTTTAAAAGAAACCCTGACACATTGAAGTAACATAATCCACAAGCTACATTGCTTTATCTACAAGAACAGATAACACAATTATGACAAACACAAAGTGAGTAGGTTTTAGAAAGGGTTTAAATTTATCACTATTTCATACTTGTCTGTGTTGTTACACATCATGGTTTGCTAACAAGGAAATACTTGTTTGATAATGATAACAAAGTGGTCATTGTTTACCTTTACAGTATCAATAAAAATATTATTCATTCATGTGAAGCTAATCATTCATTATGAAGCAATATTAATTAGTTGTTAAAAGTCAAATAAATAGTAATCAATAATATAATGCGTTGTAATTAATAATGTAATTGAATGGTTGTAATTTTTTTATCATCGGAATTTATTACACAATAGGAATAAAACAACACAATGTGTTTATGATGTAATTTGACGTTAATATAGCTAATTGGAAATTGGAGTAGTTGCTTCATTATTTTGACTTTTTTAAGTGAAATAGGGACCTACACCTTTTACTTGGTGGTTGATCTAAGGCAGTGACTACTTACCATCAGGTGGTCGTTCGCTTGTTTACCACCTTTTTACTTGATTTACTTGGTGGTAGATCTCCTTTGCAGGAGGTTGTCTAGGTAGGTATCGCCGCAATACCAGATATTCTGCCGCCAAGAAGTAGTGTGTAAACATAACTGTGTTCCGGTTTAAAGGATACTGCAGCTAGCAAAATTACTGGGCTATTGAGACTAACCATTGAAAGTCTCAAAGTAATGAGCACCAAAACAGCGTTGCCCTGGACTTTATTTTGCTTCTCATAGTTCTTTGTATCGCTGCAATGGTCATGGACAGGCGTTATCTTTTACTATCAGGAGAGTGTATCGTTCGTTTTACGTGTTTGTATTTGTATATCACTATCACTACATATTATAAAACAAAGTCGTCTGTCTGTTCGCGATAAACTTGAAAACCACTGAACGAATTATCAAGCGAGTTTCATCAATAGATAGAGTGATTCGTGAGGAAGGTTTAGTTGTATAATTTGTCAATGTTGTGTTTAAATTGGTTGAAATATGATGATAATTGTTGGGAATGTCGGTAAAAACGCTGCGATAATCCCTTTGAGGTATAAAAAACATGGTGGGATATTTCTCTTTTATAGATCTACAAAAAGTCCGCAGTGGCATATATCTTCCTTTTAAGGATAGCTTACTATACACCCATTCTTACTAACCGTGCGAAGCCAAGGAGGGTCGCTAGTACATCGATATACCTAATCAAGTTTATTTTGACAGTTCAAAACAAGAACATAGTCACGTTTTTTTGATTTAACTTCAGTATGAATATGAAGAACACTTATTCCACTCGAATTCAGCCGTCAACCCTAAATTCACCATTCGCTTGTGCGGGTGTGACCAAAGCGTGACATCGTGTAACAAGATATCACATATACAAATATTGAAAATGTAGTTTTTAAAAATTTTGCAAACGTGTGACTCACATATACGACAGAGACAGGGGAGGATTACAAAAGTAATTACATTAGTGTGATATAATTTATGGATGGTCCCTAACACGCATATGACACGTACGCATTTAACACGGCAATAAGGTTGAATTTTAACGAAGTTAAATTTAAAAACGAGTATTTGTATTGCTCCAAAACCTTGAAAATTGATGCATAGTTGCCCGACTGGAACTTTTCTACCGGAAATACTTTGGAGAGTGCGCTTCAGGTCTGCATGATCTAATTCCACCTTGCCCATTCTACTAACTGAAGCCCCGACAAAAAGCGACATCGCTTCATGATTGATATTCCAAAAACTGGAACTTAACGTTTAGATTCCACCCTCATCGTTTTAACTGATAAACAATGGAATTTGCTGCCCGAATGGAAGTTCCCCGATAAATACAATCGGGGTGGCTTTAGGGCGCGAGTGAATCGGTTTCTTCTAGATATGCTTGATCCATCTTAGACCACATCTTCACTTAACATAAGGCCAGATGGCAGTCAACAGCAAGCATATTTTAAAGCCAAACTTAAACGTGATATTGTTCACATGTTACGTAATTTTTTTCCTTTCCAGGTGGTATACGGGTATCGTAAAAGTCGATGGCGGATGATACTCGTCAGCTTCCTCTGTGTGATCACGTGCGGGATTCCCTGCCTTGTGTTCCACTGGCTGCCGACGTGGCTGCTGTATGCCACTTGCATCAGGTGCTGCTTCCAAGTCGCTGACCGAGTGCTCGTCGTGGTAAGATTAATATTATATCTACTTATTAAGATCAGGTAAGCTGTGGTCAAATATCTAGCCTGTCAACCATTTAAAAAAAAAGCCTTAGTCGCGGTCAGTTACAAAATGTTTGTTACGGTTGAGTTCAGTATTACCTTATTAAACTAGTGGTGATTTTTCTCGAAGCTTCTACAAAGTTTTGAAAACAACACGAACAAACAAGTTTCTACTCTTTTAGATCTCAGATTAAAATATATATTTTTTTAAACATAATTCACAAGTAAAGTATTTAACGTATTTTGATTTCAGGAAACGTACCAAAGAAAATGCAAAAGTTTTTACATCCATCGAATATTGGAGAAAGACATTGCAGATGCGAGGTAAGCGTTGATTGTTTCTTCACAGATTAAACAGTAAAAAAGTAGTACCTACAGTTATAACGTTGCGTAAGCGATGATAGCTCAGTGGTTAACGCGGTCGGTTCGCACGCTGAAGGGCGTAGGTTCAAACACGAACAATGAGCTTGAGCTGCCGGTGAAGGAAATACATCGTGCGGAAACCATAGCATCGTGCTAGGGTATTTTTAGTACTCGACTGGCTAACTACCACCTTCAAGTTAAAAATCTGCCGCGAATCAATTAAGAGTCAGTTCCATTCCAGTCTAGGTGTGCTTTACCTTCTTTGAACACACCGTTACTTAACATCAGATGAGCTGTGGTCAAACACCTAGCTTGTCAATCATAAAAAAAAACTAACTAGCCTAAGTCAATAAAAAAAAAAAAAAAAAACTCTTTATAATTGGTATTTGTATATTTCAGTGGTTTGCTAAACGAGGGATTCCAACATGAAGATCTGGTTACGGAGAAAGAATCGGTGGAGAGTGCTGATGCATTACATACACCCCTACATCTCGATGATGGCACAACCTTGAGTAAGTCTCTAAGCACGGTGTGCCAAATCCCTCGCTACACTTACGATTCTACTCTACAATCGCTCTCGCTCTCTATACATTATTTTGGTCCCTTGTGACACAAGTTACTATTGCACGCAATGAAGTTACTGATATAATAGTAATTAGATAAAATAACATCATTAAATGCTAAAGTTAGTACTTTATGCTGTAAAAATTTTGGATGAAAGGAATGCTCAAAAAAATTGTCTTTTGTATGTCTCCCCGTGCGGTAATGAGCATATAATAGAGCATGGATCCTGTCTCGTTTTCGTAAGTTGAAAGACTTTAATCACGAGTCGTATATTCGCTGCTGGTTAACAAAAATGAACCTTACAGACGCGGAATAAAATACGCAAACTTTCGCGTTTATAATAGCGGTCTTTTTCAGACTTGCAGCGCTTCCGTTACTTCCTTCATAAGAAGCAGACGTTGATATGGGACGGTGCGCGCGCGCAATGGACCCGACTGGCCGGCATCGAGAGTGGCGCCACCTGTGCTCAGCTGCAGGCCATGGCCGCCCGGCCGCCATCTAGCGAGCGACGCATCAGAATGTGAGTACCGAGTGAATGAATGAATGAAATGAACTGTTCAATCGAAAGTGGAACAGTGCTTATGCGTAGCGGAGTTCCAAACCTTGGCTGCTCGTCCGCGTTCTACCGATTGACACATCAGGATAAGAGTACCAAATGAATGAATTGAATGAATGCTGTTCATGATACGCCACGCTAGGAGCAACTTATTGAGGTTCAGACGTTGCATCCACTGTATCGGGAAAAAGAGAATTGATATTTGTGTATGTCCTGTACCAGATTTATAATGGCGGTAATTAATGTCGTATGCTATACTGTAACATAATTTGTTATTATTTAATGACTTGCTTTATTGAATTTTTTTTTTTTAAATAATTTATAGATTTGTTGTTATAGCAATAATTATTGACTTGTGAATTTATTTGTAATTGTATTTTATATGTGACAAATTAATTTTATATCTATGTTGATTTACATCATCATATTAGAACCTGTGAGGAAAAAAAATTCTCTATCTTCGACCACACCGTCATCAAGTGAATTGTGGTAAATCACCTAATCGTATAGCCATTAAAAAAACTATAAATTTTAGTTTTGATGTAAAAAATATGGGAATCCTGACAAAATGAGTGTAAACTACAAATTCTTATATTTAAATAAGTTTTTTTTAATGTGATGAACGAAACGTTCTCCTGATGGTAAGAGATAACGCATGTCCATGACCATTGCAGCGATACACAGAACTATGAGTAACAAAACAAAGTCTAAGGCATCGCTGTTTGACACATTACTTAGAGACTTTCGATGGTTAGTTACACCCCTGTAATTTTTCTAGCTGCAGTACCATTCAAACCGGTAATGTTTACACACTACTGCTTGGCGGCAGAATATCTGGTGGCCTCCTGCTAAGGAGATCTATCACCAAGTATAACTCCAATTGTTCGTTTCAGGTTAAACATCTACGGTCTCAACGAAATCAAAGTCCCCGTACAGAGCATCCTGACCCTCATCTTACTGGAGGTGTTCAACCCGTTCTACGTATTCCAGCTGTTTACCATCGCCGTGTGGCTGGCAGAGCCATACTACTACTACTGCATAGCAGTAGTACTCATGTCGACGTTCGGTGTGGCGACATCTGTTATACAGACCAAGAAGGTTAGTTACGGTTCCTTCCTACCCTCTAGGCCAGAGGTCGGCAACCTTTTAAGTTTTTTTTTTAAATATTAGTACACACGACTGTTTTTACGACAAAAACGAGCTATGTTGTCGTCTCTACGAGATCGAATCAGAATTGAAAAGAACCGTAGACTACCTAAAGTTACCGACATAACTCCGCGGATTAGCAAGTGGTAGCGGCAATGGGCAGGGCACATAGCACGCAGAACTGATGGCCGATGGGGCTGCAAAGTTCTGGAGTGGAGACCACGGACCGGCAAGCGCAGCGTAGGACGTCCACCCAATATCAACTCACAAGGTGACCAGACGACTGAATGCGAGCCGCTTTCAACCGGTCTTCATGGAAATTATTGGGGGAGGCCTATGTCCAACAGTGGACATCCTACGGCTGAGATGATGATGAACTTGTTCTTTACGGTATCAAATGCTGTAATGTATTCTTTGTGTAAATAAAGAGTATTTTTTGTTCTAGAACCAAGAAAGTCTCCGCGCGACAGTGGAAGCCCATGACGTAGTTCAGCTGTGGGACGGCCGCACGGTGGATAGCCGAGCAGTGTCTCCTGGAGATGTGGTGGTGTTGCCAGCTCGCGGCTGTATTTTGCATTTCGACGCGGCTCTGCTCACTGGCTCCGCTGTCCTCAACGAGAGCATGCTTACTGGTAACACTGTTTTCTACTACGAAAGACGACAAGACTACAAAAAAAAATTGCCACAAGAGAAAACTTTAAAAAAAAAATGTAGCGGCGATAGCTCAGTTGGTTTGTGCGGTCGGTTCAATAGACGTGGATTCAATTACAAACAGCTAGCTTGACAACAATTAAAAAAAGTTTTTTGATAAGAATCCTGTGTCAATTTACAATATAAATAAATTTGCCATGCCACTCAAAATAAGTTACATATGCATACACCATTTCATTCTCACTTACAAACTTTGAAAGATACATATATAAAGAAAAAAAAAAAAAAATGTCTATAGACAGCAGTTTGTTCAATTAATTTAGTTTTTCTTAAAATGTTTTTTATGTAATTCCCCGTAAACTTTACTGTTTAACTTAAACATGTTGTTTATACATATTTAGAGATGTAGTTCAGAACGATAGGACGAAGACGGTGTGTACAATAAAGTGTTTCTATCTACTTTTTTTTTTTAACGCTGACAGGCTAGGTGTTTGACCACAACTCACTTGATGCTAAGTGACGGTGTGGTCGAAGATGGTAAAGCACACCTAGCCTGGAATAGAACTGGCTCTCAAGTGAGGCTGCCGGAACACACCGTTAGATGCTTGGCGGCAGATTTTCAACTTGAGGGTGGTAGCTAGCCAGCCGAGTATTAGAAAGTACCTTACCACCACCCTATGGTTTCCTCACGATGTTTTCCTTCACCGGCAGCTCAAGCTCATTGTTGTGGTTTGAACCCACGCCCTTCGGCATGCGAACCGACCGCGCTAACCACTGAGCCATCATCGCTACAAAATCTATCTAAATATGACTGTTTTGTGTAATGTATATAAACTAGCGACATCAATGTAGACAGTACCTGCATTGCACCTGTGGGAAGGTGGGATGCAGTTCTCGGATTTTGTCTACTATAATATGCAGTACCTGGATGACCGAGCTTTGCTCGGCTGAAAACCCGGATAAAATGACGTTTTCTAAAAATGAAACCCACCTAGATAGATTTATCGCCCTCGAAACCCCCTGCATACTAAATTTCATGAAAATCGTTGGAGCCGTTTCCGAGATTCAGATTATATATGTATATAATACAAGAATTGCTCGTTTAAAGGTATTAGATTAGATGTATTATACATATAAACCTTCCTCTTGAATCACCTCTTGAATCACCCCTCTTTCTTCTTGGTATCGCACTCTGTGCATTCTGCCAGTTTCAATGTTTCTGTATTTTGTGTGCAGTGTCCAGTTTCCAGCTTCTTTATCTTTATATACAAAGTCCAGTCATGATCAAATCCAATCCGTGCCAGTCAAATCCAGTCACGCCTTAGTAAAGTAGTGGCGACTTTACTATAAGCTTCTATGGAGTTTTGGAAGCAACACAAAAAGTCATGATTCACCACATTATATCACTTTCCCACACTCACGCTTGTAATTCGGCACTTTATGAATAAAACATCACTATTTTTATACATAAACACTCGAAAAAACACCAGTTTTGGAAAAAAAATACAATGGGGTAACATGATTCTTTCCGCGTTCCCGCCAAAACTCATAACTCTGTCTATTGATGGAATCCGTTGCGTAGTTTAAAAGATCTAAGCGCGCAGACGGCGGGAAGCGACTTTGTTTTATACTATGTTGACAGTCATTAGTGCAATTAGAACTTAATTGTAAGCTACACTCCACATGAATTTGGTTGCTTTCCTCATATTTTCTAATTCATAAAACGTTTTTCGTTGCTAAAACTCAGAAATAAACCTTATTTATTAAACATAAGATACGTTTTTAGGTGAATCGGTCCCGGTGTCAAAGACGGCACTTCTCCGCGTAGATAAACCGTTCGACATGAAGGAACACGCCTCCAGCATATTGTTCTGCGGCACCCTGATCAAACAGACGCGGTATTATGACAACGAACCTGTCAAGTAAGTTTTTTTTTCTCTTTCTTCTTGGCATTGCACTCTGTGCATTCTGTCAGTTTCAATGTTTCTGTATTTTGTGTGCAGTCTTCAGTTTTCAGCATCTTCATTTTTATTGCGTTGTCTTCGGTTTTTGCAATTTATGGCTAACATCTTTATTATAGTCAAAGTCTTGTCAGTCTTGGTCAATCCCATCTGTGGGGGTAGAGTCCAGTCATGGTTTCTTATTCTTATAGTAATATGGAGTTTTGGAAGCAACACGAAAATCATGTTTTACCACATTATATAGTTCTTTCACACTCGTGTTCTTAATTTGGCACTCTATAATTAAAACACCACTATTTTTATACATAAACTCTCCAAAAAAACCCTGTTTTGGAAAATAGTTTGTGTTATGTATAATTTGTGTTTTTCCTTAACATTAAAAACAAAATTATAGTTTTAAAAAAGTTTTGAAACTTTTAAAACTATGATTTTATTATCTTTTAACTGCAAGGAATATGATTATCAAGCTGTATATGCCTATAAATGGCGCATTCTTCGGAATATAACTCTTTGCAATGTGTTTATGAATTAAATAAACGAAATGAACTAAACGAATAAAATAATATAACGTGGCAACACGACCTTTTTGCGTTCCCGCCGAAACTTTATTATTGGCATCGCACGTTGTGCGTTTGCCAGTGTCAAGTTTTTATTTAAATATCAAGTCAAGAAAGTCAATCGCAATAAATAAAATAAATAAAGCTCTAATATTGGCAACGTTATAAATGTACTTTTTTTATATGTGCTTTGTTGATGATATTTATGTCTCTATGTTTTTTTTTTTTTTTTTACAGAGCCTTGGTCCTTCGTACTGGCTACAACACTAGTAAGGGTCAGTTGGTCCGTAGCATCCTGTACCCGGTGCCAGCCGACTTCAAGTTCGATCGCGACTCTTACAAATTTATCGTCATTCTAGCCATCATCGCTCTCTGTGGACTTGCTTACACCGTCGCTTTGAAGGTAAGCCTAGATGGCGCCACTCTGTGGGTGTTTCGAGCTGTTTTGGCTTTACGTTTGTCACTTCGTAGTAGTGAAGCGTCTATTCAATAGATGGAGCTAATTTGACTAAACTTTTACTTCTTGATGCGACCTTTCTTTGATTTACTAAAGTTCGCAATATGTTCAATTATTATAGCAAAAACAAATTTAGCTGAAGCTGGAGAACGATGAGATTTTGTAGCGATTATAGCTCAGTGGTTAGCGCGGTCGGTTTACACGCCGAAGGGGGTGGTTTCAAACCCCAACAATGAGCTTGAACTGCCGGTAAAGGAAAACATCGTGAGAAGACCATAACATACTAGTAGGGTGTTTTCTAGTATTCGGCTGGCTAGCTACCACCCTCAAGTTGAAAATCTGCCACCAAGCACCTAACGGTGTGTTCCGGCAGCCTCACTTGAGAGCACAGTTCCATTCCAGGCTAGGTGTGCTTTACCATCGCCGACCACACCGTCATCTGACATCAGGTGAGCTGTGGTCCGGTTTGAAGGGTACTGCAGCTAGCGAAATTACAGGGCTATTGTGACTAGTCATCCAGTCACAAAGTAATAAGTGCCAAAGCAGCGATGCCCTGGACTTTGTTTTACTACTCAAAGTTCTGTGTATCGCTGCAATGGTCATGGACAGGCGTTATCTCTTAAAATCAGGATTAACGTCTCGTTCGTCTCATTAATTTTACATTTAAAAAAACTTAGCTAGTGTACTAGTACAGGTATTTAAGAGCTTTAAGTAATATTTATAAGCGAGTCCTATTTTATTCCCCAGGCTTATCGAGCTTTAACCCCAGGCGACATTGCGATTAAAGCGCTTGATATCATAACAATAGTGATACCGCCAGCGCTGCCAGCAGCCATGACGGTCGGCCGACTGTATGCCGTTTCGCGGTTGAAGCGCGCGCGCGTCGCTTGCCTCAACACCAGGGCCGTCAACGTGTCCGGTTCCGTCGACTGTCTAGCCTTCGACAAGGTTTGCCATTTACCGCATCACTGATTCTAGGTGTCATTTCTAGGTAGGTACCACCGCAGTAGCAGCAATTCTGCCGCCAAGCAGTAGTGTGTAAACATAACTCTATTCCGGTTTGTAGGGTACCGCAGCTAGCGATATTACAAGGGTGTTGAGACTAACCATCGATAGTCTCAAAGTAATGTTTCAAAGCAGCGATGCTTTAGACATTGTTTTATTACTCAAAGTTCTGTGTATCGCTGCAATGGTCATGGACATGCGTTGTTTTACCATTATAAGCGTGGATAATGGAGCACTAAGGTTAGTTGTAGTAACATGTGTAAATTGCCCAGACAATCAGTTTTATTTTTATTTTTGACCCTGTGGTTACTGTCGTGTTCACCCTGTTTAAGTTTGGGGCACAAATAAATAACCAAAAAATTAATTTCCTCCTGGAATGAAATCATGGACCCGCGTCTATATGTAGCGATGATAGCTCAGTAGTTACCGTGGACGATTCACACGCCAAAGGGCGTGGGCTCAAACCCCAATAATGAGTTTGAGCTGCCGGTAAAGGAAAACATCGTGAAAAAACCATAGCATGGTGGTATGGTATTTGTAGTACCCTCAATTTTCTGCCGCCAAGCACCTTACGGTGTTCCGGTAGCCTTGAGAGCCAGTTCTATTCCAGGCTAGGCGTGCTTTACACTCAACATCAGGTGAGCTGTGGTCAACACCTAGCTAGTCAACCATAAAATATTCAATTGTCATAAAACATACGAATAACGATACAAAACTGCTGACCCATTTTTTGTTTATTTGGAGGTATACTAAATATTACTTTTACGATTAACTTGATTTTTTAGACTTGACTTGTATTTCAGACCGGGACTCTGACCGAAGACGGTCTCGATATGTGGGGCGTAGTGGCAGTGAGTCCTGCGACTGTGCCCCCGCGGCTCGGGACTCCGCTGCGGGACCCGCGCACTCTGAACGACCTACACGAACTTAAGATAGGCATGGCGACTTGCCACAGCCTCACGCTGTTAGACGAAGAGCTTTGTGGTGATCCGCTTGATCTCAAGGTAAGATCTCAATACAAAAAAATGTCTAATATCTTTGATTTAAAAAAAAAAATTACATCATCCAGCTGAATTCACTTTCATTCACAGCATACGAGCTCAACCTTAGCTTACCATTGTTCTGGATAATTTTCAATCAAATTCCAAAAGTTTGTGATTGGCGTGCAAGATTTAAAACAAAATTTAGCTTTCAATGGTAACGCCACACATGTGCCGGGGTTCATCGCGTTGCAGGGACTGAAATCTATATACTGTCAAGGACTTGCAGGTGTAAGTTTAAGGGCCCCTTTACATGCGTAGTAATGCTCGCCTTCACTGCCCGTGTTCCCATCCCTTTTTTTCCCAGGGAAAATACTTAATGGATACCGACAGCCACGGGGGTGGCAAGGTGATTACGTGAGACTCTACGTCAATATAACGACATACCCACTAAAAAACTTGGGGTGTTCCATCTCAGAGCTTCGTGTCGAATGATGGGAATCCCTGTCCAACCAAATTTGATCCAATTTTACTTTGGTATTATTTCCAGCAACCATTTTATTGATGTTCTTGGCATGCAAAGGTTTTTTATGTTATAGAGGAATTTTGCGGGTATTACATACATTAAGCCAGCGATAAATTGCACTTAAGCTAAATTTAACTGTAACATTTCTTGCATGTAATGTGTTTTTGATGTGATCTGTTGGCGCGCTTTGGCAGTAAAACCAAAATGTTTATGGATATATCTCTTACCATAAGGAGAGATACACGGTTGTCAAATAACTTATTAAAAAAAAACTTGACACTGGCAAATGTACAAAGTACAAAACTCACAAGTATAATTTTTAACAAAAAAATAAACCGACTTTAAACAGGAAACGAAAAAGTAAAACGTTCCCCTAGATTTCTGTGGTATGCCATCATCAGATCCTGGTTTCCTTATCATGGTACCACCCTCGGGATATATCCTTTTCAACAAAAAAAGAATCATCAAAATCGGTTCATAACGACGTGTATCCGCGAAAACACATAATGATGGACACAACCTGATGATCCAGGACCAGGATATACGGTCGAATTGAGAAGTCGGTTAAAAAGAAGATGAAACAAAAAATGAAATTGTAATATTGTCACAACAAAATTGTAGATGTTCGAATCGACGGGTTGGACGTTAGAGGAACCTGACGTCCCCGAGCCCGCGAAGTACGAAATTCTTATGCCGACCATAGTGAAGCCAAAGAAGACAGCTAACATCAATGTCGACGATATACACGTAAGTATTCTAGATTATGGAAGAAGTTACAGCAGTTCTTCAGTTGTTCAGTCTCTTTAGCAGTTACAGGTCTTCTGGAGGTGGTGTTTTAATCAAACATGACACTGAGAAATGACATATTTAAGATTTCATTGTAAATTCTACTATACATCATCATCATCAGCCATAGAACGTCCACTGCTGGACATAGGCCTCCTCCTGGGGGGGTTTTGCCAATACTCGCCACGCTTGGCAGGCGGGATGACGAGCGCAGTTAGGTGTGATTGTTCAAGGAAGACGCTGCTGCCCATCTTCCGGATTACATCCCTTAGCCGACTCTAACGGCAACCACGGGTAGAGAGGGTGGGGTACTATTCTTACGTCGGCACCACCACGGCAACTACTACACGGTTACTATACATATATCCTAACTAATGTTATAAATGCGAATGTGAGTTTGTTTGTTTGTTACGCCTTCACGCGTAAACTACTCAACGAATCTGAGTGAAATTTTGCATGTAGGTACTTTAGGCCCTGGAATAAGACATAGACTTATCATCATTATCATCATCCGTCACCACGCGGGTAAAACCGCGGGGCGCAGCTACTGATGTAATAAATGTGAAAGTTTGGATGTTTGGCACACATATAGTTCACTACCTATGTGTTAATGTAGGATACTTTTTATACTGGGAACTATAAGGTTCCTGTGGGATTCTCAAAAAAACTAACTACAGGACTTCCCAAGACGGAATAAGGTTTAGTTTTTTTTATCTTTTTTAAGTTTAACACGTACGAACTTGCATAACCGTTATATTTTTGCTTCGCTAAATAAGACCCTATGAAATAAAATATTAGATTGATAGTTGACTGCATAAACTGGTGTGTTTGAAAGGTTGGAAATATAAGCTTTTAATTTAAAAAAAATACAAATATCAGTGCTAACGTCCGCCATATTGGATTTATTGTGACGTCATAATGACGTCAATAATTTGTCAATAACTACTAATTAGTAGCTCAGTAGATACAAACAGATGAATACAGTTAAACATAACCATCCATTTTCAGTAGTCGGTAAAATTTCATATTTGTTTTCACTACAGATGCCTTTAGAAGTGGGCATAGTCCAACAGCACCAGTTCGTGTCGTCCCTTCAGCGGTCGAGCGTGGTAGTACGCTTGCTTGGTGAAACTGTCGCTAGGATCTACTGCAAGGGCGCGCCCGAGATGATTGTTACATTGTGCGATCCTTCAACTGGTAATTATAATTAAATAACGCTACTGGAGATTCGTTTCAAGTCACCGTTAATACAGGGTTATAAGCTTTGTATATACCAGCGGAAAGGGGATTGTACACGCCATTACAAATGATTTGCTTAGGTCACAACACTGAAATGGGGGGAAAAAATCAGTTCTAGAATCCATAGAATGATCAAGGGCTAATATAGAGTATATTATCAAATATGAAGAATTTTTTATGATTTTAGATTTGTATATTTATGTACTATTTTTTTAAATCAGTGTGTAGTGTTTGTTAAAAATATTATATTCCTCAGTCCCGGACAACCTGTACGAAGTGTTAAACTCGTACGCCGAGAAGGGCTACCGTGTGATAGCGCTCGCCACACGCATGATGGAGATCAATCTCAAACAGATACAGACCATGACTAGAGATGAGGTAAGATTAAAAATTACTTGTGACGGTCGGTCCCATATTAAAAGTTGTTTAATTTTTTTTTTTTTTTAACGCTGGCAGTCTAGGTGTTTGACCACAACTCACCTGATATTAAGTGACGGTGTGGTCGAAGATGGTAAAGCACACCTAGCCTGGAATAGAACTGGCTCTCAAATGAGGCTGCCGGAACACACCTTTAGATGCTTGGCGGCAGATTTTCAACTTGGGTAGCTAGCCAGCCGAGTACTAGAGAGTACCCTACCACCAAACGCGAGTTATGAGTACAATGACGTCCTTTCGCCTTACTCCTTCCGTTTTGCGTAACCCGGTATATAGCCTGTCCATACATTAGACAGCAAAACTTGTCTATAATATTACTTGTCAATCTCAAGATAGTTAGGTATGATATATTTGTTACATAAAATCCTCGATTTGTGATCCACAATCAAACCCACGTCCTATAGCTACAAATGAGAGCCAGTTCCATTCCAGGCTAGTTGTGCTTTACCATCTTCGACCACACCGTCACTTAACATCAGGTGAGTTGTGGTCAAACACCAAGCCTGTCAGTTATAAAAAAAAAAAAATAGCTTTCAAAGCAGAGATATGATTAAGCTAGTAATGCTGACATGTGCCCTTGTAATGTGCTCACACCATCTTTCTCTATGCAAAAGTAATGAGACGAACGAGACGCTCTCCTAATAGTAAGAGATGACGCCTGTTTATGACCATTGCAGCAATACACAGAACACTGAATAGTTAAACAAAGTCCAGGGCATCGGTGCTTTGACGGTCATTACTTTGAGGCTGGATGGTTAGCCTCAACAGCCCTGTAATTTCGCTAGCTGCAGTAACCTTCAAACCGGAACACAGTAATATTTACATACTACTGCTTGGCGGCAGAATATCTAGTACTACGGTGATACCTACCTAGATGACCTCCTGCTAAGGATCTGTATGGTATATCCACCGACAGAAATCAAAAATCACAAATCAAATCAAATCCGTTCAGAAATGAGGGGATCCATAGACGACTTAAAGTAGCCGACATAACCCAGCGGATTAGCAAGTTGAAGTGGCAGTGGGCAGGGCACATAGCGCGCAGAACTGATGGCCGATGGGGCTGCAAAAGTTCTGGAGTGGAGACCACGGACCGGCAAGCGCAGCGTAGGACGTCCACCCACAAGGTGGACAGACGACCTGATAAAGACCGCAGGAACGCGCTGGATGCGAGCCGCTTCCAACCGATCTTTATGGAAGTCAATGGGGGAGGCCTTTGTCCAGCAGTGGATGTCCTACGGCTGATGATGATGATGATCCACCGACAACAGAATCAAGACTCTGAAGAACATAAAGCATTGCATTTTTGTATCGGCAGTTAGAATGTGAATTGGAGTTTCTGGGTTTGGTGATAATGGAGAACCGTCTGAAGGCGGCCACTGCTGGCATCATCAGGGAACTCAAAGACGCTAACATCCACGTCGTCATGATCACTGGTGAGCACACCACATTACTGTAACTGCTCAATCTCACAAGGGTTACGATAGTTATGGTAAATTTTTAAGAAGACTAACGACTGGGTTTGTTACTTAGTTTCTATATGTATGCGCCCATTGATACAAATAAATATCGGCGGACATTTTAAACAGCGCCATCTTGTCCCAAATAAGCAGTTTGTATTACAGGATCCAGATAGCTGATGCTCGTATACTTTTTTAGGGTTCCGTACCCAAAGGGTAAAACGGGACCCTATTACTAAGACTCCGCTGTCCGTTCTTCTGTCTGTCTGTCGGTCCGTCTGTCAACAGGCTGTATCTCATGAAACGTGATAGTTAGAGAGTTGAAACTTTCACACATGATGTCTTTCTGTTGCCGCTATAACAACAAATACTAAAAAACAGAATAATATAAATATTTAAGGGGCTCCCATACAACAGTGTTTTTTTTTTGCTCGAAATTGATAACGATATTGACAAGTTCGTTATATATTAACTATACAAATTAATAATTAAATTAAAATAAAACAAATATTTAAGGGGGGCTCTCGTACAACAGACATGATTGTTTTGCCGTTTTATTAGATAATGGTACGGAACCCTTCGTGCGCGAGTCCGATTTGCACTAGGCCGGTTTTTTTGTTGTGAATATATACATAACACCCAGACGCAGTACTGTTGTACTGTTGTATGTTCGTTATACAAATGTTAGTTCTGAGTGGGACTCGAATCCACGCCCTTTAGACGCTGCTTTCGAAGAAGAAATACTACCAAATAAGCTTACAGGGCCGTCAAATATCATCGTATCGCACTTTGAGTAACCCTGGTGTAGGTTATCGAGAGATGTACCCTATCAAAAATCTAACTATTCATTGTATTAGCCCACGTCACGCACGCATCATCATCATCATCATTAAATCGCTTAATGTTACGTTGATTTGTAAATTTGCTTCCCAGGTGACAACATTCACACTGCAGTAAGTGTGGCCAAAGAATGCGGGATTCTAGAGAGTGAAGAGCGAGTGGTACATTTGAACACGGACTGCAGCGGAGCCACGCCCGTCGTCTATTGCGAGAGTCGACTGCACGGGGTGAGCTCGTAATTTTTTCTCTTTTTTTTGGCATCGTTTGTGCATTCTGCCAGTGACAAGTATTTCGATATTTTTAAGTTTAATGTCACACAGTCATGGTTGAATTTTAGTTTAAGTGTGTGTTTTGTCAGTGTCAAGTAATTCGATATTTTCAAGTTTTTGATAAAGTATCAAAAACAAATTGCAAAAAAAAAAAACACGTAAAACGCACGCAGCGTTGTTGCACGTGGCAAATTGTAAATTGCCTTGTCACTATATAAAATGCCACAACATTTGATGGACAATTCAAACGCTGTTTACAAAATGCCGCAGCTGATTGAAGTATTGTAATAATTAGTCTTAAGTCTTGATAGGTACCTAATTGCTAGAATAAAGTGTGACCTGTGTTGAAATCAAAAGTTTGAACAAGTTGTCTATTTGCCTTCGGCATATTTCAGAACGGCGAGTGTTTTTAAACTGACGACGCCGCTTATAAAAAGCGGAATAATACAATTTGCCTGCGACAGCTACACAATAGTTGCAACCTTGCGAAGTTAGGGTGGATCTCTAGTTTACAATAAATATTTGTTGTGTGATACAGGTGAGTGTCGGACGTCGAATACCGTTGGAGAGGTCGTGGCGTAGTGTTGACAGCGGGCGCGGGTCCTGGGCCACGGGAGCGCCCGGGGACGCGGAGGCGCCGCCCAACGAACCGCGGTACAAGATCGTCATGACCGGAGACACCTGGCGGGTATGCACCTTATTATCAATACACTTTCTTATCAAATCAAATTTATTTTAATTGATTGAATCAGGCGTTACTATGCGGAAGTCCATTTTGAGTGTTCTAGGTATATATTTATTTTATTTTAGAGGATTTAAATTTTAAAAAACTTGACAAAAATTTAAAACACTTGAAAATATTTATTTTATTTTAGAGGATTTAAATTTTAAAACACTTGAAAATTATTTTTAAAAACTTTAACAATATTTAAAAAAAAAACCTGACGAGGATTAAAAAACCTTTCCGGAACTTTACTTAATATCTAAAACTAAATTTGACATAAACTTAAAAGCCTACCAAACACTACCTAAAAACAAAAACCACTAGTATTCATATCCTCTTCTCGCTGCAGTTACCACTTGCCCATTGGTGTTGCTCATTTTTGTTGTAGCTGGAACAACTGTTTATGGGAAATAAACTAAATACATATATACCTAGAACACTCAAATTTATTTTCTCAAAGAATCCAATAGAAAATTTGTGAATTAGTGATACAAGAGATATAGTAATTCGCTACTAATATTATAAGATTGTGAATTTTTATGAAACTTATTTTAGTTTGTGTACAATACCTATAATAGTAGTACCGTCGTAGGTCAGTTTATCACGTTTTCAGATTAAAACTAAGCATCAAATCATTTGTGTGTGTGGGTTATTCCATGAATGGAAAGTCAAAATTAAAGTCACACACTGCCTAAATGAGATCATCACTATCCACTACCGTGGACTGCCGTTTAAATCTCACGGACCCCCTATCTAATCATCACATCAGCCATAGAACGTCCACTGCTGGACATAGGCCTCCTCCTGGGGGGGTTTTGCCAATACTCGCCACGCTTGTCAGGCGGGTTGGCGAGCGCAGTTAGGTGTGAAAACGCTGCTGCCCATCTTCCGGATTACATCCCTTAGCCGACTCTTACGGCAACCACGGGTAGAGAGGGTGGGGTACTATTCTTACGCCGGCACCACCACGGCAAATAGTAAATAAGTAATTCGCCCCCATCAATAGTAAATAAGTTTTCTATCTTATATTCTAATCAACATTATTGTTACGAAATATTGAACAATTTATAAAGTAAAAGTCAGTTAGGTAGTCAGCGGTGGCAGCGAGTTAGTTGGTGGTGACTTTTTCCGCCAGCGTACGAAATGTGTTTGTTTTGGCGTAATAAATATGAATGCGTTCCGGAGATGCGATTTCATTACAAATCTGCAACTCGAACACCCCCAATTCTTTCTTTTCGCTTACATGGACCTCTTGTCGGTCGCCGTTAACCCCTAGGTCGATATATACCACTTTGGGTATCATCGATTAAGATCAGATATGTAACTGCAAGCCCAAACCGTATCACCTGATTATGTTATCATTAGTTTTCTGAATTGTACCCACAATACAATATTGTTTTGTGGGTACAATTCAGTTCCCACTATGGAAGCAAATTTAAAGTCGTATTCTTGTCTAAATGTCTTCGATGGTGTTGTGTGTGTAAAGTTACATATATAAACATTAATTCAATCATCGATGAAGTAAGCAATTTTTGAGTACAAAATGTTTTTTTTTTTTTATGTCTGACAGGCTATGTGTTTGACCACAACTCACCTGATTTTAAGTGACGGTGTGGTCGAAGATGGTAAAGCACACCTAGCCTGGAATGGTACTGGCTCTCAAGTGAGGCTGCCGGAAAACACCGTTAGATGCTTGGCGACAGATTTTCAACTTGAGGGTGGTAGCTAGCCAGCCGAGTACTAGAGAGTACCCTACCACCACGCTATGGTTTCCTTCACCGGCAGCTCAAGCTCATTGTTGATGTTTGAACCCACACCGTTCGGCGTGCGAACCGACCGCGCAAACCACTGAGCTATCATCGCTAAAATTGTGTAATTAATTGTTTGTAGGTGTTACGTGAACATTACCCCGGCATGGTTCCCCGCGTGGTGGAGCGCGGCGCGGTGTTCGCTCGCATGAGCTCCGACCAGAAGCAACAACTCATTGTCGAGTACCAGGCGCTTGGGTACTACGTCGGTAAGTATGCTTTTACCTACAAGTTACCTGTTGTAAAATTTAAACCTCCTCTTTTTTTACGTCGCGACATATTTTTGTTTTACAAATTATTGGCTGACAGCGCAGGAACGCCGCGAGCGTGTTGGGTACATTTGGGCAAGGTTTGGGGTATTTGTGTTTTGTTTCAGTGACGTGTTTTTCTCAATGAAAATCAATGACATTTCTTTTTTTTGTGAGTGTTTAATAAAATTATTTTGATCGATTTTGTATGCTTCTTTAATTTGAAGGTATTTTGTGAATAAATTACGCAGGTAAAAAAATATATACAAACAGGAAAAACAAACGTAAATCTAATTTATATATCTAATACCTTTAAACGAGCAACTCTTGTATATATGTATATATATATAATCTAAATCTCGGAAACGGCTCCAACGATTTTCATGAAATTTAGTATGCAGGGGGTTTCGTGGGCGATAAATCGATCTAGCTAGGTTTCATTTTTAGAAAACGTCGTTTTATCCGTGTTTTCAGCCGAGCAAAGCTCGGTAATCAAGGTACTATCTATAAAATCCGCAATAATGGATTATATGTGGCATCATGGTTTTAAAATTAAAGGAGACAAACGAAACACTCTCCCGATGGTAAGAAATAACATGTGTCCATGACGATTGCAGCGGTACATACGATTTTGAGTAACAGAACAAAGTCTATGTTTTTCTTTACTTTGAAACATTCAATGATGATGATGTCTCAACAGCTCTGTAATTTTACTCCAATTCACTCAATACAACAAATGTCTCTTCATATTTAGTTGGTATGTTACTTTACTATGTTAACACTGTAATTAAAACTTGTATTTGTACGGCAGGCATGTGCGGCGATGGGGCAAACGATTGTGGCGCCCTCCGCGCGGCGCACACCGGAATATCTCTATCGGAAGCGGAGAGTAGCGTCGCAGCTCCCTTCACCAGTTCGCAACCCGACATCATATGCGTCTCCCGAGTCGTACGCGAGGGCAGAGCGGCACTAACCACAAGCTTCGGCGTTTTCAAATTCATGATCGCTTACTCCCTCACAGAATTCTTTTCGGTCGCTTTCCTCTATTACTTCGACTCCAATTTGACCGACTTCCAGTTTCTGTTCATAGATGTCGCCATGATCGTCAATTTTGCATTCTTTTTCGGCATGACTGAAGCGTACACGGGGAAACTTTGCAAGATACCTCCTTTGACTTCGTTGTTAGGTTTGGTGCCGCTGTTATCTCTGATCGGACAAATGATTTTGATCGGAATTGCTCAATTTTTGAGCTATTACGCGTTGACTTGGTTCCCTTGGTACGTCAGACATACATATGAAGGGGATGAAGCTAACGAATGTTGGGAAAACTATGCTATATTTGCCGTATCTATGTTCCAATACATTATAATGGCTATTGTGTTCAGTCACGGCGCTCCGTACAGAAAATCGATTGTGACTAATAAACAGCTGATGATTAGCATGATAATTATGACCGGTATATGTGTTTATATAGCTGTGGCTCCGCCGGAATGGCTTGCCACCTTCCTACAGTTGAGAATGCCTAAAGATGCTTTGCTGTGTTATATTGTACTGTGTATTGCTGTGGTACATTTCCTTGTGGCGTTGTTCTTCGAACGCGTCGTTATACAATTTTTTATGGAAATTAAACTTATGATACCAAAATGTTTAAAAGAGAAAAGGATTAGGAAGACACCGCATTTGACTATAAAAAGAGAATTGACTGACATGGATTATTTGGACTGCGATAGCTCAGTGTCTTATGATAAGGAAAATGTTTCCGAATCTTCTAGTTCGGGTAAAGGTAGATGAGAGAGATTAAAAACATAACGTAAAAAGAAATAACTTTTTGTAACTCATAATTCGAAAAAAAAAAAAAAAAAAACAATGATTACACAGGTGTTTTAACGTGGTGTAGCGATACAACAAATATAAAATGACCAGTCGCGTGATCTATTTTATATAGGGTCGTAATGGACATAGGCCTCCCCATTGACTTCCATAAAGACCGGTTGGAAGCGGCTCGCATGCTCGTTCCTGCGGTCTTTATCAGGTCGTCTGTCCACCTTGTAGGTGGACGTCCTACGCTGCGCTTGCCGGTCCGTGGTCTCCACTCCAGAACTTTGCAGCCCCATCGGCCATCAGTTCTGCGTGCTATGTGCCCTGCCCACTGCCACTGCTAATCCGCTGGGTTATGTCGGCTACTTTAGTTCGTCTACGGATCTCCTCATTTCTGATTCGATCTCGTAGGGAAACTCTGAGCATAGCCCTCTCCATAGCTCGTTGTGCGACTTTGAGCTTATCAAGAAGGCACATAGTCAGAGTCCACGTTTCAGCGCCATAAGTCATCACCGGTAACACACACTGGTCGAACACACTTTCGACCAGTGTGTGATTTTCCTCGAATTAAGCTAATTCTAATACATAAATAACAATGTCAAAGTTGTTCACTGACAGTGTTGCTACATCTCAATGACACACGCTGTATAAATATTAAAAGCCATACATGCATTATTATGGGTTATAAATAAAGCGTTCTAATATATAGAAATGTAATATAAATAAAATTAATTGTTGCCATGATTTTTTAAAGTTATATTTTTGAATATTTTTTTCTTATATTTATTTTATTGTTTATCAATTTTTGATGCTACAGTTGAAAAATATGAAATTATTGAAAATGTTGCTGTCTTTTTCATTGTAGTCCATTAGACAAGGACGCAAGTTTCGTTTTGTTGATTGAAGTTTCAGCAGCCTTGTTTAAGACCATCTGGCTTTCAATCTGGAGGTCCTAGGGTCGAATCCCACAGCACGCATTTCTGTCTTTTAAAAAAGAAACACGAAGATGTGTGAATTCTATCAACCCGCACTTGGCGACCTTACCTTTTTCAAAATGAGATGATTCCAGCAGTGGGCCAGTTATAATACCAGGGTTGATTCGAAGATAAGGACGCAAACATTATTGATAAATTTCCATATGTCAATTAAAAAGCCTTCAATGTTTGTATTTGCTTGCATTTTTATGCTTTTACTTTTATTTTATATAAACGCAACTTGACATTTACAATACAATTCCTTTAATGAATTTATATTTTTTTATTAATTATAGTCTCTATTGTATGAAATTGAGAAGTTATTACTAAATTAAGTAAATCTATAGACGGTTTAAAGCCATGAATTTATCTTTAAGATGAACCTAATTTATGTATACCAGATATTTATTATTATAACTGTGTTTTTCAAACTGTGGAGTGGTTGGATTACGATAAAAATCATAAATCGTAATAAAAAAGCGTAGTCTTAATAAAACCACGCTTGAATGATGTCCAATTAAAATCAAGCGTAATCACTGATAAAAGGCGTAGTCATAATAAATAAAGCGCAGTCATAATAAATGTTTAAATTTCGTAATGACTGTGTGCTGGTTAGTGCAATTGACGAATCAAAACAACGTAAGTGCATTACATACCCTTGAAACACCAAAGAATTCGAACTGGTAGGAACACGACCACGCCCTAAACGGTTTGAAAAACAATGGACTTATGATATTAAAAAGCACATTGTGATTTATAAATATAAAATATATGCAATTATAATTATGTATAGTGCCTTATTAATCATAAGATGACATTCCAATCTTATTATTATGGTGCTGTATTAGCGAAATAAGAGCTTGCGTATTGTTTTGTTTCTAAAACT
Source organism: Biston stratarius (assembly GCA_950106695.1). Classification (NCBI taxonomy): domain Eukaryota; kingdom Metazoa; phylum Arthropoda; class Insecta; order Lepidoptera; family Geometridae; genus Biston; species Biston stratarius. Next base: position 5,109,708 of record OX467108.1, read on the forward strand.
AAAAAAAAAAAATGTTCCGGTGTTATCTTATGGATATATTGTAATTAAGTTATTGTGTGATAAAATTAACACAAACCAAAATAAGTATTTTGAGATAATGGCATTGATTTTATTCTTATGTTGTTAAACTAGACTAAGATATTTTTTTTTTCTGTCACATTATATTTCATTTTATATAATTTTACCTAACATTGTCATTTTACCAATGTCAAGAGCAATCAATACATAGCATGAAGTACTTCAAACACTACTGTAACAGTAATTAGTACTACTAAAGTACATAGTACAGTGGGAATTACTACTTTTTGCTGGCTTACCATATTGAAATGGCAATGTATTATATGTATTGGTCGTTTATACTATAAAAGCGTTTTCTTGTATTTGCTAGAAAAATTACCAAAAATTGTAAACTAAGTAAAAATGTTTTAAGTAATTGTTTTATTCTTTACAAGCTTTCTACAAAGCACTAGTAGAAATTCTAGACATAATTATTCAGATAATAAATAAATAAATAAAAACAAAAACATCACAATAACACTATTTATCGAATACCTTTATAAAAAACGGATTCTCCGCAAGGGTTTCAAATATCAGTTTCAAACAAAACATAATATCATGGGTTTTGTCCTATAAACAGACATTTAAAAAAAACTGATGATGACGCCGCCTCCTGTGAGTATTTTTTTATACATTTAGAATATAAGCGATGCCATTGTACGTGTCAAATGTGATATAGAATGCGTGTTAGGAACACGTGTTCCTTAGCTTAATAGTGTAGGTACATAGGGAAATCATTAATATATATCATGTACGTGTCCTTAATCAATTTACACGACGATTTGTATACAGGCTGACTGGTAAAAGATAAGAGAAAAATATTTGGCAAAAAAATAGGTTGATAATGTAGACTTAGTTATTATTATTTAAAAACCGAATAAGGTTATAAAGTAATAGGAATTGTTGATTTTCGCCGGTAGTTAAAAGTATCAGTATTTTATTCTATTTAAGTAGTTAAAAGTACGTATTTCGCGATATCAGAGTTGTCTATGATATCGCGATTAAAAAGCTCATGTGCTTCATATAATGCATTCGATAGGTCAATATAATTTTCCAACAAAAAAAAGTATTTTTTTTTTAAATTCCAAGTTTGTGTATAGTAAAATTTGGTTTTAAGCCATTTCAGCGTACAAAGTATCTACTTTCCAAGCTTACTATCTTGTCTCTACCAACCACGGGAAAAGAAAAAAGAAAAAGGAAAAGATGTGATTTTATGAATGCATGTATTCATTATATTACTCCAATTCCTTTACAGTTTTCATTGTAGTTTGTGGACATCTTATTCTGTATCTGTGTTCCGGTTTGAAGGGTACTGCAGCTAGCGAAATTACACTAGACTAACCATCGAAATTCTCAAAGTAATGAAGTGCCTAAGCAGCGATGCCTTGGGCTTTGTTTATAACTCAGTTCTGTGTATCGCTGTTATGGTCATGGATATGCGTTATATCTTACTGTCAGAACTGCGTCTCGTTTCTTACATTACTATCAAATTTAAAAAAAATATATATATTGTGGCAATGAATTATCATGTCCTCGAATATGGAAAACATTTTACCAGTCACCATGTATACCAGCTTTTACTGTACAGGTACATTAAATGGAATAAAATATTGGGTATCAGTGATTTAATATCGTTTTACATTAGCGCTGTTAGTGGTTCGTACATGACAGGAATTGTGTACGATTGTGCTTTATGGCACAGTATTAAAAACGTCAATTGTAATAAAATATATCGAACTATGTATCTTATCTCAGAATGTATGTTACTTGTGAAATCTGTAAATTAAGTGAAAAATAACTGTGAAGTTTCAAATATAAATTTCTGATTTACCGAAAGGTATGTTGTTTCAATTAAATTTATATTCAACTTTAGCTTTTGCCCGCTACTTCGTCCGCGTAGTGGTCGACATCAGACATCGTAGAGCAGCGGTCGGCAACGCGCGGCCCGCTGGCCACATGCGGCCCCCGGAAGTTCTGCTTGCGGCCCGTGATAGTTTTGTAAATTAGTATAACTTTATTTTAACAATTTTTAATAGTTTTTTTATTTTTTCTATCCATTCTGTTGGGATATGACCAATTATAGGTATATTAAGCTTCTGGGGTTATTTTTACAACTGCGACCTGCTTTTACTTTATTTTACCTGCTTGCGGCCCCTGCCTGTCAAAAGGTTGCCAACCCCTGTCGTAGAGTATAGGTACCTATTTCCAATTATTATTATTATTGTTAATAGAGAATATATCTAATTATACCGAGAGTTTGGAATCAATAAGTTAAAAAAAAAATTGGTTCCCAAAACATTGCAACCCTTTGTAAGGGTAGTTATCAAAAATTTGTATCGTTTTTTTATTACTTTTTATATTTACTGTGAGTTTGAAAACGCCAATCCCAAAAATAATTATTATATAAATTTCCAAAGTGGAATTAAAAAAAATAAATCTTAGTGTTCACTTACGTTACCTAAGGAACATTTCTGCAAAATTTCATGCTTCTATACTTCAGCTGTGCGTTGATCGATCAGTCGGTGAACCAACGTTTGAGTATAACCTTACAACGCGGCAATGGGGTGCGTTTTGGGAACTATTCTCATTGACAGCGGCCTTTTAGATTAGTTTATTTTAATTTGTAGTTCCTATGTTTGGATAATTGAGTAGGCGGGATTTTTAATTTTTTTATTTATAGGATACCTTTACTCCTAGGACACCTTTGAAGGATTTATTGATCAATTACTAACGACTTGTTCCGGCCCGGACATATAACCTTTCCAGAAAATAAAACTGACTTGCCTGTTGCTGACAACCCTGTTAGCTCATTTGGTAGAATAACTGCTTCAAGAGCAGTAGAGCGTGGGTTCGACTCCCATCTGTAAAAACATTTATGTGACGATAAATGCTTGTTCTGTGTCTGTGCGTTCTGTATGTATCATAGGTATGTATTTATAAAAGAAAAATATAAGTATTTTACAACTACCTGGTTCTCGTAGTACAGCTTTGTTTAGTTTGGGGTTAGACGGCGCTTTGTGTCCTACGATATTTATTTTAAAGAAAAAAGATTATCGTGTCAAAATTCGTCTCGTGGTTTAGAAGTAAGCGGAGAAATAGGCGCGACAGCGTCTTCTTTTTATACTATTTAGTAGGAACAAATGAAACAACAAAGTTCTGCAATATTTTTATTACTTACTATGAAGCAATAAATAGGATAAACGTAGACTCTATTATAAATTAACAAAACTATATCATAACTTTACAGATAATCTTCATTTGGCATCACAGTTCTTCCGAATTACTCTGTAGGCATGTAGTTTGATCATTTATTACTATAAAATCAAAATATACAATTACATTTACAAAGAGATACATTTTTATTCTCATAGATTTGATTACATATATTTACCGATTACTAACAATCAACAAAATATTCACAGGTAAATACCATGATAATACCAACTAATGAAAATACCAACACGGATCGCAAGTTGTAAGCAGAACTTTTTCGAGGCTTGTGTCGCGCCGCTTTTTTCTTTCAAACAGATACAATAAGTAAAGATGAGTTCTGCGCATTCAAGTACACGTTCACACATGGCGGTAATAAAAACGGTAATTACAACAAAGTGTGCAAAACGGCCAACCAATCTGTGTTTATTCTGTATTTTTTAATCGAAAAAAAAGACAATTTCGTATAGGTATGTTACGAAATTCTTAGTTTACTATATTATTTTTTTGTGAATTTCTTCACAATATCGTCCACAGCTCAGCAGTATACATATATCACTGGCCGGTACCTATAGAAAAATAAAGCTGTAACTATAATTAAAGAACTTGTATACATAATCAGCCATTTTTAATGCCTACATACCTACATCAATCGAAGACAATATTATAAATTACTCTTCTTATTGGACACGATAAAATATAAAGTTCATAACACTACATAAAATTATATATTCAATTATGTATTTATATTTTATATAAAATGCAATTATTAGAATATTATTATGTAAAATTATTTAGTTCTGACATTCAGAGCCGATAGACGATACAATTTAGTAATAATTTGGAGTATTCTATTATTTTCTAAATTGCTTTTATTTTATAGATTAGACGTGAATTTTATATGAGTAAAAAATAGCAGTCTTGCGACGCCTGGAACTTGGGAACTATTTTGAATAGGGGATCACTGACCCGTCCCTCTACTATGACCTTATATCGATATCTGTTAGGCGAACACGAAACAGCCATGCGATTGTGACCTTATTGCGCAGAAACACGATATGTAGTCCCATATATGAGCGCAGCTATTTTCTAAGTGTCTAAGAAGTATCGCCATAAGAGCAGAGCGGGAAGGAATTCGCAAGCTATGAGCGCGTGGCGACTCGTCGCCACTTCAACAGCCGATCAGAACCTCCACTTGAGATATTCATTCAAGCGACGTTAGTCATTTACTTTTATGAAATTTAAACTTTATCACATTTCATAGCGTTGAAATAACTTATTTATTTGATCTTTATGTTGTCCACTTACCTTTCTTTTCACTTTAACATGCAGTGACGTGTGGCATTACTTTAAATTTTTTAATTGTTAAGTACTTAAATCATTTTTGAAACAAAAACTGTTCTAAGTATTTGGCATGACCATGAATTTGAGTTGATTCATATAGATAGCTAAGGATATGACCAGAGGTCTATCGACTCTAAAGTCAAAACTTCAACATTACAAATACTCAAAATCACACAAAACATTCAATAGTATTTTAGACAAAACAATTTTGGAAAATATTATATAAGTCTATAAAAATTATATCCTATAACGCCTTGTGCAAGATTAGTGAAGTGAAGATTATTTTATCGATATTCGGTATCTAATGCTTTTTAATCGATATAAATAAATATATCAAGATTGAATAAAGCTATGGAGGTTAGTTATGAACTATTTCAAAACTAGATAAATATACTATATAAATCCGTATTATTGGAGAACGCGGTGGGAGCGAACCGATGTTTTATATTTTATATATAATTTCCTATATGGGACACAATAATTCAATGGTTCCTTGAACTTTTTCAGACACCATTTAAAGCACCTAACATTAATGTACTCAATTATAAAATATATTCTAGAAAGAATTGGTATGGTTTCTTATTTTAATTATATTTCAGTACTCTATCGTAATTCCAATAGCTTGTATGCAAAAAATTTGAAAATGGAACACATTTCAATTTGCCTAAGATAAGGATGCACTAAGCAATTTTATGTTACGTTAGTCTACCACATTGTTAGTCTATGGAATCGAGTTATTACCTCTTATTGTGGTAAAAATAATTTGACAGTTCAAATTTGTTATCTCTTTCTCGGCAATTATAATAGAAAGAGTAACAGATATGCCAGCGCTAACAGAATACTTTTTATGAAAAATATGAACCAAACGACAAAGTTTTACAATACTATTTCTTATTAATTTTTAAATTATTTCATTATCTACTGAATTTAATTAATGTCTTAAATAAAACACACGGAGAATTTTAAAACTAAATCATTTCCAAGCAATCTTGTGTCTTGTCACGTTCAGTGATTGCGCCGTAGTTTGGAGAAAAAGCTGTAACACACACAAACACAGGCGTAAATAAAATAATATTAAGATATCAGAGATGGCTCTATTCGAAAAGTATAAAATGTGTTGGCAAAAGGCGTATTTATAAAAGTTTTTATTAAAATTTTACTTTATATTACCTCTAGCGCAAAAACTGCCAAAGCAATAACTCATTAAAAAAAAATACATTTGACATTAAATGAAAACTATATTTTTCATACATTTTGTTTACGAACTAATCATTTGTCGATAGTATCTATGCTTTATATAGTTTAACATATTTCGGTTTAACTTTACTTATCGTTCAAATCGACTAAAAAATTTGTTACATCTCTAGTACGATAAAATTTTCGACTTTTCTTAGTTTATGGGAAACTTGGTATTCGAATAGAGCCATTTAAGTAGCGTAGTAAGCGAATTCTTCGCAAACAAAAGGATAAAATGCTGCAAAGTAAACTTACCAAAATGGTACGTGCTGTGCAAGGCAAACGAAGGGAACTATGGAGTAATGGTATTATGCAGTATGGTGCTATGTGCGATAAATCGTGTGCCTGCTACTGCTTATTGGTATAGTGACCCGTAACTTGTAACGCTTCTATGGTAGAAAACACAAAACAAATACAGGGTTATAAGCTTGGCGTGCGCTAACCCGAAAGGGGGTTTTTCATTTTTTTCATATTTCAAGGGCGATTTCAAAATTGTGCCCATAGTTGTTAATAATGGTGAGTACAATATACAATCTTTCGGGTTAGCGCACGCCATGCTTATAGCCCTTTATACACGGGACTTTACCTAAACATTAACGTTAATCAAAAAAGTAGTCTGTCTAATTTCGATGCTTGACGTTTCGCGTCATCGGCGAGAATTTGACAAGCATTTTAAGTATATTTTTTTAAACTTTAAGTATTGTTTATAAGTATAATCTGCCAACGTGTCTCAACTAACTCTTCCAAAGCATTAATTTTATTATTACATTTACCTTTAAATAGTAATTCATACTACTACATGTCGTATGGAACTGGCAACATTATCGTTCAAAGGCATATTTTTGTTACCTGTCTATAAATTTAATAAAATTGTGACGAAACGATTACGACATATTGAAAAAAAAATAGTAAAAAGTATAAGAAGCCAATAAATACATTTTATACAGGTCTCTCTGTCTGCTTATTAGATATACCTAAATGCAATAATCTTAATTTTTATATTGGTCCGTATAAAGTTTCTTCATTAAAATACCACTAGAAGTTTAAACCCAAAATATAGCGGTACCTATCGTACACGAAGCTCAGCTTGCACTGTGTCACTAAAGCTGAATAGTTTGTATTAGAATCATAGATGTTTCTCCCAGATTTCTTTAAATAGGAAATCGCTCGACTATGCGAATAAAGCCGTAATCAGCAGCTTCTTAGTTCTAAAATTAAAAAAAATAACCAATGTCATGCCAAATAACAACCTAAAAAGGTTTTTTTTTCTTTTGCATTTGGAAATGGAGCTAATTATTAAAATTGAAATATTGCTTTTTTTATATTTATTTATAGATGTCACTCGAGTAGGGATTATAACGATACCCCATCAATCTAAATCGGTTTAGGCATTTACAAGTTATGATGGAATAAAAAGCTCACATACATACAGTAGAATCCACATATAACGACTTCGCTTATAACGACTAACCGCTTTTAACGACGATAATGTTTACTCAAGTTAGGTTTCATAGTTAGGTACTGAGAAAATGTAACCGTTTAGTGCGACTCCGGTTTAAGCGACCAACTGCTTATAGCGACCATTTTTTATGATAATACGTCCGGTTAAAACGACGCGCAATGTTTTGTTTACACAACCTACGCACCAATACCTCGGCGCCCCAACTTCACCCCGCCCCGCGTGCATCCTTAGTGGCGTGCGTAAATCATAGTTAGTGTTTGTCACTTGTTATGACAAGTTCATAAAGCTCGACAAAATGAGTTCTGTGAAGCGAAAGTGTTTTACAATTGAAGAAAAAAGTGCAATATTATTCCGATTAGAAGCCGGTGAATCAAATGCAACCACCGCAAAGGAGTTTGGCGTATCTCATTCTACAATTTCAACAGTAAAGAACTTAAGTACTTACTTATACTTAAGAAATAATCTGTTTTGTACGTCATCCGGTTAGTACGACATATTATTGCCGGTCCCTTGAAGGTCGTTATATCCGGATTCTACTGTATATGCATAAACTCTAATACAATACACTTCATTTTTGGGGCAGTCGTGTAAAATATACTAAGATATAAAATAAAAAAAAGTAAAATATTGTTCGAGAATGTTCTCATATAATTATTTAACAACTTACAGAGAGACATCACAAGCAACGCAAGCGTCATTTTAATGTACTCAAACATAAAGAAAGCTTCATTGCGTGACGACAAGTTACTTGTAATCTATATAAAAATAAATACAAAGTTGTAACGGCGATCTGGAAACAGCAAAACTTAGTTGAAAATGATTATATTGTAATCTAGAGATTCTTGTCACTTTTTTTAAAAACTAAATGTTTTGTTTGCTATAGTGTGTCCCATATTTCCATTTCAAACGGTAAAAAAAAATTCGCAAATTATGTCATAAATCATTTGTGACTACACGAGTAAAAAAATAAATAAACTACCTAGCAGATCTGTGTCAAAAAAAATTAACAAAAACGTTTTAAAGCGTGTCTTAACATGCTTTATTGATTCTCTAAATATTTTGTACAAAGCGGTGTAGACTTTATAATGAAAACTTGATTAAAATACAATAAATTATGCAACACAAAACACTGATACTGATATCTATTAATAACACTTAAGATATAATATAAAATGCAAATTCTCAAAAGTTAAAATCAATAATTTTTTTATAATTTATTATTGAATACAGATCTGATTTTAAATTAAAAACAACAATGTAGGCAAGATTAGAGACACGATTAACATTTTTAATTATTAAAATATTATATAATATAATTACAGAATTAAAAGATTTTGATTTGATATACCATTATATTACTTCCGTAAGTAATGTCGATAATAAAATTGATTTCTTTGAAATCGAGACATGTTAGTCAAAGTACGATACTTCAAAATTGTACTCTAAAGTACACAAATTAAGGGTAATATTTAATCTCTCTATATATATCTTTAAACCACTGGAAGATGTGTTTTACGTCACATAATATCTATACAGTGCAGTTACAACAAAGCGATTATTTCGCGTTTTTTATAGTTTTTATTCGTCAATTAACATTTTATTAGTTATTAAGAGATCAACTTATATCTTAATTTTTTTTCAGATCCTAAAATCACGTCCGCTGCTTTTTTTTATTTTAATCTGTCATCGTATCGCTAATTTATCTTCACCGCGGTATTGTGATGAAATAATCGATTTGTCGTCTAATTGAACGTTTTTTATACCGACACTATATCGACCTAGATAAAAATAAGCCGATACTAAAGTATCTAAACCTATAAACATGCATTATTGTACTGAATTTGTACATTTTTCAATAACATTTTGCAAAATTGTAACCTTTATGCAATATAAAAGCAACGTATTAATACAATAGCAACACAATATTTTGCCATTCGCTGTCATTAGCAATTTTAAAAACAGACAAGACAACACCGTCTTACTATGCTTATATCATATTATACACGCACAGAATTTACATAAGTCGTAGGTCGTTGTAGTGTCACTATACAAAAACGTGCTAAGTCGTAACAATAAATATTATAACTAAACAATATATTACATCGTTCGTCGATAGTCGTTCGGCGCATTTATTTCTTCTTCTTGAGCTTCGGTATTCTGAAATGTGGTGCGAGTGGAGTTAGGAGTGATCATCTAGCGATATATTATAGACAAATGAAAAAACTGTGAAACACTTAGCGATACTTGTAATTACTACATATACCTCCTAAGCATAAACTCTAAATAAGTTTATCAGATTGTCTACAAATACAATTGACAAAAAAAACTTTCACCTAAATGTATCAACAATGACAGTATCCATTAATTTATTTAAGAACTACGTATAATTATGCTCGTTTTATATATGTATTAGCGGCACAGATAAATTTTTCATACATTTTTAGTTTCGAAAATTTGAATTATTTTTTCGGAAATAGTGATGTTAACCTCAAACACGAAACATTTACAGAAATACATACGTTAATATGTATGTACATGTGTGTATTTAATAAAAAATGTATCAGAGATCACACAGTTCCTTATTCTGTTTTATAAAATATTGTTGATAAAGAAGTGTTAACATAAGTTTTTTAAATTTACTAAAGAGTTTTCTTTCAAATCTAGGTTTCACAATTTTAATAATGTGATATGAAGTGTAATATCATTTCCACAAAAGGGTAAGGTCTTTACACTTCCAGAAATGTAAAGATGTCGTTGTGAATTAGTCAGTGCTTCGTACGTGCGTATTATATACACTTGTATATATGTAGTCTGATGACATACAGTTCTATAATTTGTTATAAGGCTACTTACCCAGAACTCTTTTTGTGGGGGGATGATTGCGCTTTTTCCGACTCTAGTAGCTTTGTTGTGGAGTCCTTCATCAACCCTGAAAAATTACAAATTCTTGTTTAGTTTGTTTTATATAATTTCTTGCTTTATATAGACTAGAGACAGCGAGAATAAGTAAATGAAGATGGGAATAAAATGTTTCATATTAAGCCTGCAAATTAGAGGTCATACTAGATGATTTTGACAATATTAGAGTTATAAATAATACTGTTAATTCAGAAGTATAATTCACCTTTGCCCGAAGATCCGAACACGGAACTGCCCAAATTGTTCAAACTGCTTGTAAATTTATCCGCTTCGCTTGCCATCACGCCAGCAACCGCTCGTTCTGCCTCCCGCGTATTCTCCGCTACCTCTTCACCAGCCTCCCCTAGCCTCGCTCCCGCCTCATCCAACCTTTCCTTCCCAGCACCCTTGATTTCCTCCAACTTATTATCAGCCGACACTTGGAAACCTTCAAAGGAATCTTTAGCTTCACCAAACAGTTCTTTGGAAGTGGCTTCAGCATTGTTCGTCGTCGATTGAACGCCTCCAAAAACTTCTTTAGCGGAATCATCTAAACTATCAAAAGTATTGCCTGCGGAACTCTGAAAACTGTGCAACGTATCTTGCGCCGAGTTACCCAAACTGTGTACATCATCTCTGAAATCTGCGTACGTATCCCGAGTCGAACTCTGTAAGTCCTCCCATGTATCTTTTGTGTCGCTCACTCTGTCCTTTGCCGAACTTTCGACCCTATCGAAAGCTCCCAAGGCTGATTCTTGCGCGTGACCGAACGCTTCCTTTGATGACTTTTGCAAACTATGAAAGTCATCTTTCCCCGCTTGTTGCCATTCATCGAATTTGTTGTTTACATTCACTTGGATTTCGGACTTTTTGTCTGCGGCAGCATTCAGAGTGTCTTCGGCTTTCTTTTTGATTTCGTCTGTGGTGTGTTCGGCTTCTTGTCTTATCCTGTCGAGTTCGCTTTGTGCTGCATTTTGTACTTTGTTCTTTTTGTCGTGCAATGCTTGCCCCAATTCCTCTTTTTTGTGGTGAAGAGCTTCTGTCGTACTATGAACTGCTTTTGCTGCATCATCGGCCTGACCTAGTGCGGCTTCTTTGTATGCGCTGGCTTTGTTTTGTACGGCGTCTGCTACTTCTGCAGTTTTGCTTTGAATTTCGTCCTTCGCTTCACTTGTTTTGTCGTGAATGGCACCAGATAATGCACTGAATGTTCCGAAAATAGCATCCTTGGCTTCACTAGTTTTATCACTGACTGCGTCTTTAAATTGGACTGTTTTGTTTTGAATGGCACCCGAAATTTCACTAGCTTTGTCTTGAGCTGCGTCTTTTATATCAGTGAATTTATTACTGGCGCCATCTTTTAATTCTACTGTCTTATCATGGATGGCACCGGTTACTTCACTAGCTTTTTCCTGAACTGTATCCTTGATTTCACTGGCTTTGTTGCTTGCGGTGTCTTTTAATTCAACTGTCTTGTCATGTATGGCACCTGATACTTCACTTGCTTTTTGCTGGACTGCGTTTTTTGCTTCGTTGACTTTATTACTCGCCGAATCTTTAATTTCTACTGTTTTATCAACAATTGCATCTTTTGCATCACTGACTGCCGTTTTTGCTTCATTCGTTTTATCATTAATAGTATTTTTGACTTCACTAGCTTTTTCGTGGATTGCATCTTTGACTTTACCAGCTTTATCATGGATATCATCTTTAGATTCACTAATCGCATTACTGACTTCGTTTGCCTTGTCCTTTACGGTATTTTTAGCATCGCCATAAGCTAATATTGCCTCATTTGTCTTGTTATGAACAGCTTCTTTAGCTTCACCAGCTTTTTTATGAATTGCATCATTAATTTCACCAGCGTTGTGCTGGATTGCATCTTTTGTTTCGCTAATCACAGTACCAACTTCGTTTGCCTTGTTGTTTACGGCATCTTTAGCATCGCTAACAGCTGATTTTGCTTTGTTTGTTTTGTCATAAATAGCATCTTTAACATCACCAGCTTTAGTATGAATCGCATCTTCGACTTCAACAGCTTTATTGTGAATTGCATCTTTTGTTTCACCAATTGTAGCACTGACTTTATTTGCTTTGTTCTTTACGTGATCTTTAGCATCACTGATAGCTGATTTTGCCTCATTCGTTTGGTCGTGAATAACATCTTTTACTTCACCAGCCTTGGTATAAATTGCATCATTAACCTCAGCAGCTTTGTCGTGAATAGCATCTTTTTTCTCACTAATCGCTGCACTGATTTCGTTTGCCTTGCTGTTTGCGGCATCTTTAACATCAATAGCTGCCGATTTTATTTCATTTGTTTTTTCGTTGATAGAACCTTCTACTTCACTCGCCTTATGCTGAGCAGCATCCTTAATTTCTTTTGCCTTATCTTGAACAGCCAATTTTGCTTCCTCAGTTTTGCTTTCAACAGTTTTTTTAAGGTTTGATGCTTTGTTTTCAGCAGATTTTTTTGTTTCTTCTGCTTTATCATGGACGGATTTTTCAATTTCGTTTTTCTTATCACTAACAGCTTTAGTAGCTTCTTGCGTTTTATCGTGTGCTTTTTGAGCCAATTTCTCGGCACCTTCTTTGAATTCTTCTTGTTTTTTCGCGACCTGATTTTTTAGTTCATCTTTTTTCGTAGATGCCTGGTCTAACAAGTTATTTGCAGATTCTTTTGTGTCTGCCACCTTGCTTTTTATTTCATTTTCAACCTCATCTTTACTTCCAAATATATTGCTCACAAGCCCTGAGAAGAAGTTTTTTCCTTCTTTAGCCTTTTTCTTGGCTTCTTTTTTAGCTTTCTTCTTAGCTTCTTTTGATAGTTCTTTTGTACTTTCAGACGATTCACTTAAATCCTCTTTTAGATTGTCGAAAGTTTTCTCAACACTTGATCTAACGTCCTGTGCTTTATGATTTAAATTTTCCTGTGTAGTATTTACAGAATCCGCTACAGCGTTAGCACCATCCTTTACTTTATTTTTAATGTGCTCAGCTGCATTTGCAGTGGCTCCTTCAGTTTTTTCAATCTGTTCATTAACACCCAGCTTAATTGCTTCTGCTTGCTCACAAGCTAAGAAATCCAATGTATGCGCTTTATTGGCAATAGCATCTTTGACATCACCAACTTTTTCTTTAGCGTGGTCTACAGAGTCTTTTGCTGCTGATTTCACGTTGTCGATCTCAGTCGCAATATTTGTCTGAACTTCAGACGCATTAGCTTCTATATTGTCTTGCACCTTATGAGCAGACTCGGAGAAATCATTCAGTTTATTACTTGCCGCAGTTTTTAATTCATTCACTTTTGCATCAGCGTCTGATTTGATATCTTGATTCTTGTCTTTAATATCTCCTTTGATAGCGTCAGTTTTAGCAATAATATTTTCTTTTACTTCGCCGGTTTTTTGTGCAATATTATCTTTTTCTTTCTCTAACTTACTCAAATCTTCTATAATTTCTTTGTGAAGACCTTCAGATAATTCCTGGAGTTTTTCTTGCGTTGTGAACTTTTCTTGTTCGATGATATCGAGTAAGTTCGATGTTTCATCATGGCGATGTTTCTGACCAGGTTTGTACTTTCCTTCGCAGCAACCTACGTAGAAAATGAACGGGTCTTCTTTCTTGTTGCATATGGGAGTATCTACAGGTTGCATTAACGCGTACTGTTCATACAACTCTTCAGTTTTGCCAGGACCTGAAGCGTCTTCATCGACTACTAATTTAGTCTGATAAACTTGGTTTTCTAGATCATCGTCATCTCTGTGAGGTTTTGCGTGCAGATCCTTGAACATATCTTCGACTTTGCCGAGTATATCTTCGTTTATGATTCTAGGGGCAGGTTTGGGAGGAGTTTTTTCTTTTTCTTTCTCTTTCGATTCACGAGGTTTTGGTTGAGGTTTGGGGGAGGATTCCTTTTCTTGATCCTTGTCTTCGCTGTGTCCGAATACGTTCTTTACTTTGTCAGCGAGGCCTCCGAGAAAGCCTCCACCACCGCTTTCTTTTTTCTTTCCTTTTTCGAGAGTATTCATAGGGGTTTTGTCTTCATCAGAATCGAAGGTAGCCTTTGTTTTATTTGAGTCTACTTGAGGGACACTATCTCCGTTGACTGTAACAAACAAAATTATTATCTACTAATCAAAATTATGTCGTTAGTTTACCAATGTTTTATAAAAGTTATTTTTGATTACCTTGAGGTTTCTTATCCTTCTCTTTTTCTGGTTCAGTATCTTTAGTTCGGTATTTGACATCACCATTCGTAATTATTCTATCCTGTAAAGTAAAATACAAAATTAACACTCTTGTATTAATTGTGGCTATTTTTATGGTCGATTTACAGATTTCGAAAAAAGAGGACTACAGATTAAGCGTTGCGTACAAAATGAGTATCTCGACGTATTTATGTGAGGTATCGAATTGATCACATTATATCGCTTTCCTATACTTACACACGTAATTTGGCACTTTATAAATTAAGTTTCCTCTGGTTACTGATCCGACCGCGCAAACCTCTATAATAATGTTTACGCAAACTTACTGTCATTTAGATCTTCGGTAGTTTAGGAGATAGAAATCGTGGTTTGCAAATAAACACATACTACTACTACACACATTACACAATATAAACCTACTTTCCACAGTATATCAGTTCCAATTTGTGACAGCCATGATCTCTTAGGCGGTACTCTGAAATCGACCCTTAACCTTATCTTCAATATTGAGTCAAAAGCCCAATTAGCTTTCAAAAAGCTGGGTATCCTTTCGAATGTGCGACGGTACTTCACGCCGGAACAGTTGCTCACTTTATACCAAGCACAAGTTCGATCTTGCATGGAATACTGTTCTCACCTTTGTACGGATCGGCCAAGTACCAGCTTGGGGCGTTGGATTCCATCGTAGAACGTGCTAAGATGTTCGCTTGTTCAGAAAAGCCTCCAAAGTCTTGAACATCGTTGCAAAGTTGCTTGTCTGTCTAATTTCTACCTGATGCACTTTAGAGAGTGCCCTTTAGATCTACATGACCTAATTCCAGCCTACCCATTCTACTAAAAGAGTGACACCGCTTCATGGTCGATGTTCCAAAAACTCGAACTAAACGGTACAATTTTACCTTCATTATAGGAACCGCGAAACAATGGAATTTGCTGCCCTAGTGGGTTTCCTGATAAACAATCTGGGTGCCTTCAAGTCACGACTGAAACAGCTTCTTCTAAGCAAGCATGCCCCACCATAGACCGCATCTTCGCTAAAAATCAGGCGAGTTGGCGATCAAACCCATTTGTAAAATAAACCGCACAGAGCCGCCACAGTTACAATACGCCACCGCCGATTTACTCAGTGCATTTTTATTACATTTTATATGAACTAGCTGCATACGGTGGAGACTGTCGACGACCATAAAAAGCGAACACTCGCAACTCGGGCGATACCCCTCTTTGACAGCATTGTTGTCAAAGAGAGGTAACGCCTCTTTGACCCACAAGTGACTGTTGCGTACTACATAGTAGCTACTTCCAGGTTCAGGTTATGTGTCTGCTAAGAATGCGAAACTAACACCAGTTTTGATGCAGTTTTAAGTGGATGGCCATCGAGCAAGTGATGCGAAATCATTTGTTTCTTTGATTAAAGCAAGCTGGTTTTTTTTTGTTGTGTGTGATGCAATACTTACAGTGGCTGGTCCGTGCCCGTTGAGAGGTTTATCCGGGTATGAGTAAGGTAGAGAGCCCGGGCCCAGGCTGTTGTTATGTTCACCCCAGTGGAAGCTGAGCTCATCCTTCAAAGCGTCGAAACCTATAGCAAACAGCTTTAATTAATTACAAATTTGATTATGCGAAATGAGCGTTACACATCACACATCACACATCATCAGCCATAGGACGTCCACTGCTGGACATAGGCCTCCTCCTGGGGAGGGATTTTGCCAATACTCGCCACGCTTGGCAGGCGGGTTGGCGAGCGCAGTTAGGTGTGATCGTTCAAGGAAGACGCTGCTGCCCATCTTCCGGATTACATCCCTTAGCCGACTCTTACGGCAACCACAGGCAGAGAAGGTGGGGTACAATTCTTACGCCGGCACCACCACGGCACGGCAAATGAGCGTTAATACGTATTTAAAGAGGCCTTTTAAGCTTAGACCTGCTTAGGGTACGTACGTACGTACGGGTTTCCGTTCGGCATGCGCTACGGACCGATTCACAGGGCGATACCATTGAATGCTAAGAAGTATCGTCTCATTGAAGCTGTTTTATTACCTGATTGGTCGAGGTTGAGGTAGTCCGTGTGGCTCTTGCCAGCGCGAGGCGCGATACGTTCCGGAAGCTCCACATCTAGGACACATGCCGGCGTCTGTGACTGTTCACCTTTGGGTACCTGAAGAATTATGACAAAAGTGTGACCATCATAAGTTTTACGAATTAAGCTAGTATATATCAAATATGTGCTAGTGTAAGATTGAGATAAAGGATATCTTTTATCGATGTAGATTGACGAAGGTATTGTAGCGATGATTGCTCAGTGGTTAGCGCGGTCGGTTCACACGCTGAAGGGTGAGGGTTTAAACCCCAAAAATGGGCTTGAGCTGCCGGTGAAGGAACATCGTGAGGAAACCATAGCGTGGTGGAAGGGTATATTCTAGTACTCGGCTGGCTACCAAGTTAAAAATCTATCGCCAAGCATCTAACGGTGTGTTTCGGCAGCCTCACTTGAGGGCTAGTTTCATTCCAGGCTAGGTGTTACCATCTTCGACCACACCGTCACTTAACATCAGATGAGATATAATTCTGTATAAGCAAGGAGTGTACTAAGAAAGAGGACCCTTGTACTCATGATTATGAACATCTATTAATCTAAAATCACGTAAAAAATTACAGTCCTCAAAATAAAAGAAAGAACCATTGATTATCTTACCTTTGATTCATTCATGAAGTAAATTCTGCCCGCAGGACTTTCCTCGTGATGTTTAACTCGCACTGTGAATTCCACTCGGTTGTCTTTGAAAGCCTACAAGTGACATAATTATGATTTACAATTATGTATTAACGTCAATTGAACTTATAAACATTACTGTGTTCCGGTTTGAAGGATACTGTTGTAATGGAAGATGTTCATAAACTAGAAACTAGTTGACAATCAAATTTATGAACAGATTTTTTTAAATCATATACAAGACACCACATTTCAACCAAAAAAAAAAATTAATCTAAATCTTTTTACCCTCAGATCAAAAACTTTTTACCTGTTTGGGAGTGATGATTACGATGCCACAGATAAGAAAGAGACGTCTTAAAATAAACATGTTTTACATACCGGGAAAAGTTAATATCATCTGACTTTTTAACAATATTGGTAATTGACTGACTTACCTCAAATGTCAACATAGGCTGACTGCCAGACTTAGTGACCGGTACTAAGTTTCCAGAGAACTCTAGATATACCTCCTTCCCGTCTAGGAAACGGACTGAAGTCGAATGCGCCACCTCAGTGTAATGTTCCTATAACAAACAGTATAAATAACTTTATGATATAATTAGTAGGTGTAGTGCCAAAATGGTCAGCGCTGACGATGCCTTATAATAAGATGTGTGAGTAAAAATAGATTACTCACTTGTATTAGTGACGTAATAAAATCATCATCATGACTTCAAAAAAAGGAGGAGGTACTCAATTCGTCGGAATCTTTTTTAGAGTTCCGCACTCAAAGGGTAAAACGGGACCCTATTACTAAGACTCCGCTGTCCGTCCGTCTGTCTGTATGTACGTCCGTATCTCATGAACCGTAATAGTTAGACAGTTGAAATTTACACAGATGATGTATTTCTGTTGCCGCTATAACAACAAATACTAAAAACAGAATAAAAAAGTATTTAAGTGCTCCCATACAACAGACATGATTTTTAGCCGTTTTTATGGATAATGGTACGGAACCCTTCGTGCGCGAGTCCGACTCGCTTTTGGCCGGTTTTTATGTATGTTTCCCGATTACTCGATGACGCCTGGACTGATTCGAGATTATTTTTTTTTGTTCAAAGTGTTAAGTCAGGATTTGATGATGGGATTCCAGAAAAATTGAGGGCATCCCTCAAATTTTACAGGGACGCATTATGTGTTTTTATAACAATGTTTCTTGTAGCGATTATGGCTCAATGGTTTGTGCGGTCGATTCATACGCCGAAAAGCGTGGGTTCAAATCTCAACAATGTTCTTGGGTAAGGGAACCATAGCATGGTGGTACTTTCTAGTATTTGGTTTACCCTCAAGATGACAATCTGCCGCAAAACCCATAAAAACCAAAAATAAAAAAAAATACAAAAAACAAAAGAATCAAGGTAAAGGTGTTCTGATAACCTCACTTGAGAGTCGGTTCCATTTTAAGCTAGACGTGCTTAACACTTTCGTCAACACCACTTAACATCAGGTAGGCTGTGGTCAAATAGCCTGTCATCTATTTAAAGCCTTGAGTCCCTTTTATATGTCCAAGAACAACAAACACTCTTTTTAGCTTTTTCTAAATCAAAGGCAACCCAAAAAAACCTATGAATAAATAATCAATCTATCGGCCCTTAAAATGTACAGATTTTTTTTATTCTATGAATATTCTAATTTACTTCTATGCTTTTACGAAAAATCTTGCTATAAGATTTGTTACGTTGAAAACCTTAACATCAATTTTTTTTTTTTTTTTTTTTTAAAAAAACCTCTTTAACTGCGCAGTATCGTCTGTTTCTCAAATTAAGGCCTCAGATAGGATTTAAATTGTCATATAAAGTACAATACTCACGAAAAGTCAGAAAAAATAATATTCAATTTATCGGACAGAGCACACACAACTGCTTGCCAACAACACTAATAAGAACTAACTTATATTTCGCGACTACAAGATTCACAAGAGTTTATTTCGATACGTATGATGTAATGCACTGATCGTCAACAAATAAATGCAGTCCGGTTTGTAAACAAACTAAATACGTCGTTATTACAATGTCACAGATTTGTTCATGAAGTCACGGCCAAATGCGGCGCTTATTTCATCTTACGTTCAGTAAATAAGCATAACAAATTATCTGACCATAAATCACATTGTCACACAAATACATCGTGTAAAGCTGTTTTAAAAGTAAATCTTAATAATTGCTACAAGATTTTGCTTAAAAGAAATTGCTGTACTTTTTATCACAATAAACACTGCTTTTAAACTGGTTACGCGCCGAGTTTTTCCCGCGTTGTCCAGAAAAAAAGTAGTACCGGGTATAAGGTACATCCGCATTCTAAATTTCATTCAAATCCGTTCAGCCATTACAGCATAAATAACTAACAAACATACATACAAACTTTGACACTGAAGGACGAGGGTTCGATAGCAACGCGGAACAAAAAAATTGTTTAACGAATAATGTTTGTTCTGTATTAAAGTAAATAAAAATAAATATCGTAGGACATTTCATTACACACAACGCCATCTGTCTCCAAATTAAGCAAAGCTTGTACTATGGAAGTTAGATAACTGATAAGTATATGTTATAAGCTATTTGGTTTTAATAGTATAAGTTTCGCTTATTTTGAAGCTAGAGGGCACTCTGTGAAAATGTCCTCCAATACAAAAAAAAGTCTACAAGTGGCTAATATCTGCATTTTTTTAAATTCATGGTATTGCAAATAAATATCTTATAAATAAATAGGTCTTCATTAATGTCACAAGAAGTTACGATCAAATCCAGTCCGTGCTCTAATAAAGTAGTGGTGACAAAAAATTTGGTCACGGCATGTCGTGGACATGGACTCGGCCGTGTGTACAGTTTAAACATCAAATCCTTCGAATTTCTATGTTTTAAATCCTTAATCACGTAACGAATTCTTTAAAGTTTTAGCTATCTAGTAGTGTAATTAAATTTTGAATGTAGATGATAGATTTAATTTTGTAGCGATGATGGTTCAGTGGTTAGCGCGGTAGGTTCGCATGCCGAAGAGCGTGGGTACAAACCCCAACAATGAGCTTGAGCTACCGGTGAAGGAAAACATCGTGAGGAAACCATAGCGTGGTGGTAGGGTACTTTCTAGTACTCGGCTGGCTAGCTACCATCCAAGTTGAAAATCTGCCGCCAAGCATCTAACGGTGTGTTCCGGCAGCCTCACTTGAGAGCCAGTTCCATTCCAGGCTAGGTGTGCCTTACCATCTTCGACCACACCGTCACTTAACATCAGGCGAGTTGTGGTCAAACACCTAGCCAGTAAGCCATTAAAAAAAAATGTAGATAGAGTTGCGATACCAAACTGTATCCCCCGATTTTGTTATCATCAGTTTTCTGATTTGCTTCCAACTGTGGAAGCATATTTATAGACAAAATCACGTCAAAGATGTTAGTTACCTGTTGAAGCAATGTCTCGTAAGCGTATCGATCTGTGATGTACATTACGAGCAGCCTTCCTTCGAGCGCGTCCAACCTCTTCCCCAGCACCACGATGCGAACCTCGAACGGTACCAGCAGCATGTCTCTGTGAAGTGGATACACAGGTTATTATGTCATATCACGCTTCTTGTAATGTCCGTCATTGTGCGAACGTTGTCAGCTCGTCATGACGTAACAACTTTCTGTCTGGCTGACAACAATACGGCTGGCGAAATCAAATTTTGTCTTAATGGTCTTGCAATGCTCACAGTACAATTGAGCTTCAGTATCGAAGGTGCAGACATCGGTTTTTTTTTATGATAGCTTAGGAGTACTTTAATGATCAGCTTTTTGACATACTGTGAAAACTTAACTGACCAATGGGACAGGTGTAAAAAAGCTGACAGTTCCTTTGACGATTATGAAAACTTTGACCATTATTGAGATTTTAATTTAAAAAAAACCCTTCTCAATATGATCATTTTTTTTTTCTAATTTGTGTTTAATATACAAAAACTACAAAAAAAAAACCAACCTGTATAACTCTGTGGCCAATTTCGTAGCATCACTAACGTTCTGACAGTTCATCAGCCAAAATCTGAAATAAAGAATTTTTTTAATTTTTGTGACCCAACTACGCAAAACATGTTCTCTCGTAGATACGGATATTGACAACAATTATAACAAAAACCTTAGTTGATTTTCTATTGATGTATCGTAGTAATGTCACACTATGCATGACATCACATTATATCAAATATACATCATAGTTATTATACGTGTTTGATTTCAAAAGCACATCCCAAACATGCATAATTTACAATTACAATAAAAAATGTGGCAATGGATTTTGGTTTTTGGAATTCGGCTCATAACTTTATCGTAATAAGTTATAACAATAAATAATTGATTTCTATTTAACCTAGACCTTTCTAACTAAAAGCTTACCACGCAATGACGCTTGCGGCCAGCTTAAACCACGGTTAACTGTGCTCAAAGCAGCAAGAACACGCTTCATTGGTGCCGCATCCGCCATCAATAGCCAAGTTTATATTCTTAAATGCAGATTTATCCAATCGTATCTTAGATCGCATCTGTTGAAGCAGGCGTTTGTATTTATAATACCTGGCAGAGACTGTGGTGGTGAAAGAAGCGCAGTCGTCAGTGATGGTAAGCGGCGTGGAGCCGGTTACGTCCTCCCACACGGCGCGCGCCTGCCCACCCATTATCGAGCAGAGCAGACGGAGGTTCGACGTGGATTGCTTGTCGTGGGTTCCCTGCACAACAATTACGAGACTTGGTATCAAAATAACGTCGCCGTGTCTTTAGTGTCACTTCCTGCGCTTCGGTTTGACGATAAGGATGGGCGTTAATCACACGCGGATGCTGTATAAGAAGTCGCGTATTCTGTATACATTACCTGGTATTGCGGTAGTGGCGCGGTGAGAGTGATGCTCTTGTGGAACTTCCTACGCCTCGGCTCCACGGTTATGACGGGCGAGACGGCGGCGTGACGCGGCAGAACACGCGACGTAAGCGTGGGGGACGCGCCGTGCGCTTGGAGTCCCACGCGGATGCGCTTTGTTAGCGCTTGCGCCGGGAATAACGCCTGGACCTGGAATTACAAACACGAGTATTATTATTGATATTGTTAGTCAACGAATGACTTCAATTTTAGGGACTATCTCTGTATATATATGAAATGTGTCAATATTCCTGTGGTCTGGTGTGGCCCTAGCAACATTGCAGTGCCATTGGTACTAGCCATAGAATGCCTCAAAATAATAAGCGCCAAAGCAGCGATGCCTAAGACTTTGTTTTGTTACTGAAAGCTCTGGATCCTGCTGCAATTGCAGACAATACACAACACTTTATCTACAGGCGTTATTTCTCAGCATCAGGAAAGTGTTGCATTCATCCAATTACATTTTTTTTTAAATAGGTACCAAAACAAAGTGCATTCTGCCACCTGTATTCAGTCACTGTGCTCCACAGCTGTCTTTACTAAGATCAATTATCTCTTCCGATTTGTTTGTTTCTATCCTAATGAAGCAAACGTGAAGCTATGCCATCAAATTTAGATTGGGCTGTAGCATAGATTAAAAATTGAGAGATGTCTTATGGACACCCGGTTCGAACGGAGTACCTTTAAAGCCTTTTTTTGCATATTTTCAAAATTAACGGCAAGCTGAATCGAGCGCAAAAAGATTTAGCTTCACAAAAAAATGCCTCAAAAATCACTGCAAAAGGATGTCGGTTTGGTTTTCGGTCCAGCCCCTCAGCCCGCAAACAAATCAGACTGTTAACGTGCGATATAGAACTATATTACAAAATAAAAAAAATATTAAACTTTGTTAAAAAAATTATTCCGCGCAGCTAAAATCAAAACTCAATACAAATTACAGTCCAGGACGGCGAATTACGAAGTAGCTCGGCGTTCAGTATATTACCTGCGGTATATGTTTGCTGGAGACAGTCCCTCCCTCAGGGCCGATGATGTGAACCTCTTGGGTGACTCGCGACACGCACGCCAGGTAGTGTGGGAAGTCGCACGTGACGATGCGCGTCACTCTCTCGCCATTCTCGCCGAGTGTCTCGCCACTAGGACCGTATTCTTGTCTCTCACGTTGTAGGGCTTCCTAAAACGAAACAAAAATATAATCACCACAACACGCACACATTCGCATTTCTATTACTGGAGTCCCGGATTGGCATTTTGCGAGAAAAGTGTTCGTCTAGTTTTCGATACTTAAATGTATTAAAAAAAGATCAGGGCATCTGGCGGGGCTTTTTAATGTAAAAGTAATAAGATGAACAATACACACTCCCGATGGTAAGAGATAACGCATGTTCATGACCATTGCAGTGATATACAGAACCTTTGTATCGATGATAGCTCAGTGGTTAGCGCGGTCGGTTCCCATGCCGTAGGGCGTGGGTTCAAACCCCAACAATGAGTTTGAACTGCCGGTGAAGGAAAACATTGTGAGGAAACCATAGCGTGGTGGTAGGGTACTTTCTAGTACTCGGCTGGCTAGCTACCACCCTCAAATTGACAATCTGCCGCCAAGCATCTAGCCGTGTGTTTCGGCAGCCTCACTTGAGAGCCAGTACCATTCCAGGCTTGGTGCGCTTTACCATCTTCGACTACACCGTCACTTAACATCAGATGAGCTGTGGTCAAACACGCCAAACAACCATGAAAAAAAAAAACGGGGCATCGCTTTGGCGCTCATTACTTTGATTCGATGGTTAGTCTCAACAGCCCTGTAATTGCGCTAGCTGCACACACACATCACGTCATCAGTCATAGGAAGTCCACTGCTGGACATAGGCCTCCTCCTGGAGGGGTTTTGCCAATACTCGCCACGCTTGGCAGGCGGGTTGGCGAGCGCAGTTAGGTGTGATTGTTCAAGGAAGACGCTGCTGCCCATCTTCCGTATTACATCCCTTAGCCGCCTCTTACGGCAACCACGGGCAGAGAAGGTGGGGTACAATTCTTACGCCGGCACCACCACGGCAAACAACAAAGCGCTAGCTGCAGTACCCTTCAAACCGGAACACAGTAGTGTTTACACACTACTACTTGGCGGCAGAATATCTGGTGATGCGGTGGTACCTACCTAGGCGACCTCCTGCGAAGAAGATTTACTACTAAGTATACATTTCCGTATAGGAAACTAGACGAATTTATTTTCACCTCAGATATAACATTAAAAATAATAATTCTTCTACTTTGTATTTCTCTTTCTCGAGGTAAATGAAAGTCTAACCTGTATCATAGGGTTGTCATTGTTGTGCAGGTAGTGGTCCTGCCAAGTCTCCCCTGTATCGGAGCGGAGGATGACTATTTCGCGCTCCTTGCACGAGGACGTGAAGATCGGCACTTCGATTATAACTGGCCTGTTATAAACGTTTGAAACACAAATTAAAAAAAAAACTTCAGTAAATAATTTAAAAAGAGATCGTATCTCTCATGTGTGTATGTTCTCTTAGTTCTTGTAAGTTACGCAATAGATTTTGATACAGTTTTCTATAACTTGTAGAATTTACTGGGCCGTTGAGACTAACCATCTAATGTGTCAAAGTAGTGAGCGCTAAAGCAGCGATGCCTTGGACTTTGTTTTGCTACTTAAAGTTCTATGTACCGTTGCAATGGTCATGGACAGGCATTATCTCCTATATACCACCAGGAGAGCGTGTTGTTCGCCTCATTACTATTATATAAAAAAAAAACTTTCGGAAGATGAATGTGCGTACTTTCGTGTATATTTTACACAGCGTCATCTAGCGTCAAATTAAGCAAAGCTACCTTTAGAACCAGATAACATTTTGAATACATACATTAGTATAATTTCTTTACGTAATTAACGTTAGGTAATATATACAAATAGACTTAGTGTGCATTTCTATAACATAAAATTTTTACTTGGTGTTAGGTTTATTCAAAAAATCTATTCACAAAAAAAAGTATTATATGATTGTTCTATCAGTTTTCTGGTTCCCGTGATACAAGCATTGCTTACTTTAGCGCTAGATAGCGTTGTGTGAAATATTCTACGATTTTTTTTTAAAGTACATATTTAAGTAGTCTATCAGCTATGTGGTATCCATAGTATAAGCATTACTTAGTTTAGTAGATACTGTGTCAAATGTCTTACGATATTTATTGATTTTAATGGCAATTTATACTAAAAAAAGCACACCTCACTAATCGATAACCTTAACAACTTGACACTGGCAAATGCACAGAAAGTACGACGCCAAATCTTTAAAAAAATAACCTTCTTTATGCGAGTCAAATCCTAATTTTCTATTGGCCAAAATCATTCAAGCATTTGTTCTATAAATTACGTCAACTGTATTAATTAATCTGTTAATATGTATATGTAATGAATATCGACTGATATTTTTAAATTTAGGTTAACTTTCGTGATTGGTGCGAGTTTGAGCCTTTGGATCGATTTGTCAATTAGCTTAATGAATCCGGTTCCTAAATTAATGTAAGCTAACTATAACGCTTCTACGTTTATGATTGTGATTTAATGGCGATATTTTTCAAATGAATCACTGAACTAAAACGAATTAACATTCTGTTATAATTAATATACTATCTTCTACATTACACATCCCGAGAGGTTCATACTTCATATTACACATTTATTCTAAGATATTCATTATAAATGTATTTTTCACGGTTGGGATTTTTTTCGTAACAATTTTTTTTTTCAATTTATTTATCTGTTTATATATCCTATTCTACATATAATAAAGGAAATTAGCTCATTGTATGTGATTTTCTTTATTCCACCATCACTTTTAAATGCTTGTACTACACAGATTTGGATATATGGGGTCGTTCGAATCCCTAAGCTTAGTTAAGCTAAGTTTTAAACGCTTAAAAAAATGAACAGTATTCATTGGGAATCAATGTTCCAGATATCTTTTATTTCAGTAACAGTATTGTAATCAACAATTTGCTAAACCCTTGAATAGACATTTACTACGAAGCAGTCCTCTCTAGGAATACTCGTGTCGAGAACTACCGCATTCAGCAAATACACAAAATAAAATTGGTCACTCGTCCTTTGTCCATCAATGGGACTAAATATATTTTAAGGTGTACTTACGCCAAGAACTTAGCGCCTTGCGGTTGCAACTCAAGCAGCCGAGAGGCTAGGGCTTCACCTTCCATCAGGGGCGGAGGCGCCGCCGCGGGCGCGCGTCTTGTCGCCGCTCTGAAATATGCACAACATATGGTATTATTTTTAATCACTTAATAGTAAAAATTGTTTGTAATGACTGTTTGGTAGATTATTTTTTTATCTCTTATAAAAAAAAAACAGTCAAGTGCGGTCCGGACTCGCGCACCGAGGGTTCCGTACAAACCTGTAGGTATATAAGTAAAAGTTATGGTATTTTTTTAATGGTAATTTATGCTTTTCGCATTTTTTTTATAAGACTTTGCTTCGTACCAAATTTCAAGATTCTGAGTTCAAGGGAAGTACCCTATAGGTTTTGATTCCCTTGCGAGTGTCAAAAATTTGCAGCTTAAACGGTTGTATCTTTTGATTGCGTTGCCTTAAAAGTTTGATTTTTTTACAGCTCCAAGGGACATTAGACCTGAGTATTTGATATAAATTTCAGCTTGATACCTCTACGCGTTCCTGAGAAAAAGAGTCTTGACTGACAGACAGACGGACAACAAAGTGATCCTATAAGGGTTTCGTTTTTGCCTTTTGAGGTACGGAACCCTAAAAAAACCTAATTTACATCACCTAACATGACATACTCGCCAAAACAATATCACAATAATATTGATATTTTACAATCAGCCAAGATCATGACCCGATAGACGAATAATGTCAAATTAAAATTACAAAAAAGTCAGCACTAAATCTAATTAAGTGAAATATCAGCTAATGAAAATAATAGAAAATATAATTAATGAGTGGCGTACAGGAAGAGAGGCCAATGCTGAGCAGTAGGTGATTACGGGCTGAAGATGATGATGATGATGATAATGATTAATACTCAACTAATGAAAATTATATAAAATGTTAGATTAAACTAATAGGAGATTAGTACATAGGTACTTATCATTAAATCAGTCACAATAGCAGTCTTACATCTCTCTTGTCGTGGGTAAGCGCATGTAGCGGCTATTGAAAGTGCAGTCCAGCCTAGATGCAATCATGGCTAGGGCGGTGTTAGTGGTGGCGCGAACTCTGCACGCCAAGGACGCGGCGTGCTTGCGCATGGCATGGAAGTAGCCTGTCCGCGATGCCGCGACCATTGCCGAGGTGCTGCAGAAACGGGGAACCTCCTCCACCGCTCTAAACGCGATATTATACTATACGCAAACGGCACTATAACATTTACCGTTGTAATTAGCCCAAGTAGACAGCGTTGGCCCAAGCCCTTAATCAAGGTAGAGCGAGATTGTCTTTCAGCGCCTCAAGCCCTTATTCAAGGTAGAGCGAGATTGTCTTTCAGCGCCTCAAGCCCTTATTCAAGGTAGAGCGAGATTGTCTTTCAGCGCCTCAAGCCCTTATTCAAGGTAGAGCGAGATTGTCTTTCAGCGCCTCAAGCCCTTATTCAAGGTAGAGCGAGATTGTCTTTCAGCGCCTCAAGCCCTTATTCAAGGTAGAGCGAGATTGTCTTTCAGCGCTTTGTAGACGTTTTTATTTTATATTCGACTAGCGACCCACCCCCGCTTCGCACGGGTGCAATGTAGATATTAATGTGGTGCATATGCATGTACTATACATATAAACCTAACTCTTCAATCACTCTATCTATTAAAAAAAATCGCGTCAAAATCCGTTGCGTAGTTTTAAAGATTTAAGCATACATAGGGATATAGGTACAGAGAAAGCGACTTTGTTTTATACTATGTAGTGATATAGTATATGAAAATCAATTGACGAATGTTCGTAAGCACATAACTTGAGAACGGCTTAACCGATGTAACTGATTCTTTTTTAAAATGGGTAGATACTTCGAATGTGGTTTATAATGATGTTCCACCGCACTGGGTACGAAGTTACCGCGGTTTTTTTTAATGTTTAAGGTCTGGCTACTGAGGCCTTTGAACCATGTCTTTGTTTGGAATTACAGCACTTCTTGCCTTGTCTTCAGTTTTCCAATATACATCTATAGTTACAGTCAAAGTCCAGTCTTGGTCAAGTCCAGTCCGTAGCAGTCAAGTCAAGTCATTTCACCACACTATATCACTATCCCACACTCGCGCTTGTAATTCGGCACTTTATGAATAGAACACCATTATTTTTATGCATAAACACTAGAAAAAACACAAGTTTTGGAAATAAATACAATGGGGCGAAACGGCCTCTACCACGTTCCCGCCAAAACTCTTACCGCGTATCAGCTGTTATAATAATTGCCAATTAAAAAAAAAAATTGTTGAAATGATTTCATCGAAAATTTAAAGTTACTGAAAAAGATTGTTTTTTTTAATTATCGAGATAATTTGGTATACTTGAGTAGCGCTAGTAGGCGCTCAGGACGCAAAGCTGCAAAACTTACAGTTTCAAATGAGAATGAAAAAAAGAAAAACAATTTTTGAAAATGAAATGATGTTAATGTTAATGATAGACTTTTTTTCAAAAACAATTTGGGTAAAAGTTTTTACACGTTAAAAAATGGTTTAAATTATTTTTTATTTTTTTTTTCCCATAAATAGCGGCGTGCAACGGTGTTGCAAGCAAAAAGTGCAAGCACCGCGTTGCACATTTTTAATTAATTTAAATTTTCATCATTTTTCGGGGTAGCCCCGCGAGTCACAAATAAAAAAGGCGCCAATTAAAATATATCTTTCTTGGTCTAAATTATATTTTTCATTAGGTATTTTGGCGCCCCTTGCTACTTGGCGCCTACGGCGATCGCTCTTCTCGCTCTACCGTAGGGCCACCGCTGCGTGTTGGGCGATGCTAAAGAGCGTGGCTTTACCCTATTAAAACACCGTGCAAACCTGCGAGCTATTATGTTAGCACGTACAGACAGTGTTCTCCGCTCCTGTTCCATGTCCACATGCTCCTTTACTCCTTAAGATCAGCCGTCAGCATGCCCCGAGTATTTAAATTGTTCTACCCTTTCGAGGGGAATACAGTTATTTGTAACCTGACGGCATTTTGCACAGTTGGACATAAACTGCTTCTTCATTATATTTTAATCCGTGAACAAAAGTGTACTCTTCATAGGTCTGTACTAGCAGTCTTAAACCACAGACCGTATGACAGTATGTATATATTATATACATACACAAAAACGCCTGAATGGATTTGGATGAAATTTGGCACGTATCGTTTATTATCTGGATTAACATATAGGATACTTTTTATATCAGAAAAAAATTAAGTTCCTGTGGGATCACTCAAAATGTTCAAGGGTACTGCCACTACCCACCACCAGGTATCGTCAAGTCGTAAGTATACTTAGGTAGCTGACACCCTGGATTAATACATAGGCTACTTTTTATCCCGAAAAAAATTTAGTGTTCACGTGGGAACAACGGTTAACGTAACGCGGGGCGCAGGTAGTTAATATATAAATTAAACAGGGTCGGAGAAGTTAATCCGCCTTGCCTAACTCCGCCCCCCTGATGCTGTTAATCTGGTGCGTATACCAATAGTGAAGCATTCTGATTATCTCGTGTGACACACCGGCGCGGCGTTCCTCAGCTCAGAAGGTCGTACGACACCATGTCGAAGACCCATATAACGGATTTTGATATGGTTTTTGCTATCATTTGTGCTCATTACTTTCGGAAGGTTGAATATCCCGTACAATTTGAATACACGAGATTATAGATAGAGAAAAAACTCTTTATTGTGTAAAAATCAAAAGTGTACAACAAAAAACCTTATAAGTTAGTATCGTAAGCGGCCTTTTCGCTACAAGCGATCTCTTCCTGGCAACTTTGAAGACATGATGATGATGTTTTGAGACAATGACAACAGATTATAGAAATAGTGTTAACCAAGTTAGCCTATGCTCAACACTGCACGATTGTTTGTGATATCTTCGTGAAGTAATGGCTTAATGGAATTGGATTGAATTTGGAATGCAGATAGCTGGATCACTGGATTAATACATGGTTCCTACTTATCTAGAAAAAACGAAGCCGAAACCGTGAAACGCAGTTAGTCACTATGAGATAAAAATTTCGTGCACCAATAGCATCAGATTCTAATTACAATTAATAAATTATTATTAAAAATAGCAATTTAGTATGCCCCCGTCGCAGTCCAAACCAAAAAGATCAGAAAAACACCTGAATACACGTAAAATAAACGAATTTAATAATGCTTGTCGGTTTCCCCTATGTAGTGATAGAGGTCGCTACATCAACTGTTATGACAAGCAAGTTTTGTCAATATTTTATAGAATTCGTTTCATAAAATGTGTATTAGAGTTATTTTACCATCGAATATACATACATATACTATACTTACATCGTTTTTTTATTACAAGACAAATAGAAAGACGACCCATTACCATTCGTTCACTGTAGTTCTTATTTTATTTTGTAGCGATGATAGCTCAGTGGTTACCGCGGTCGGTTCGCATGCCGAAGGGCGTATGTTCAAACCCCAATAATGAGCTTGAGCTGCCGGTAAAGAAAACCATAGCGTGGTGGTAGGGTTCTAGTACTCGGCTGGCTAGCTACCAAAAAGTTGAAAATCTGCCGCCAAGCATATAACGGTGTGTTCCGGCAGCCTTACTTGAGAGCCAGTTCGATTACAGGCTTGGTGTGCTTTACCATCTTCGACCAAACCGTTACATAATAACAGGTGAGTTGTGATAAAAAAAAATATGATTTATTCCCGGATTAGTACCCAAGGATCTGATTCAACGTTTTCAAACGGGGCTAGAGAATTAAAAAAACATATTTCTCGTTTCCTGGGAGGTCTTTTCAAAGTTAGAAAACGAATCTTTAAAGTCAGAAAAGGTCGTATACAAACGGTTGTCTTCACTCACCTGCAAGTGACTCGTGTGGGAGCTGCGCAAGCTGCTGGTGGGACTATGACGCGAACTCCGCCACGACGCTTCGCCTTCATGGCGCCTCCTCTGGCGTCCACCACGAACGACACCAGGAATCTAAGTCAGGAATTTTAATTAGAAATTGTGTCAAACAGACTGCCGGTTCTCTTGAAAGGTCACCATCGCCTATGGGCACCTGCATCATTAGGTATATTGTCCGTGATTACCGAGTTTGCAATATTTAAAGATAAGCTTTTTGTTCGAATTGCCTTTGCAATATCAAACTTCACAACGAGAAAAATACAGTGGACTAGCCCCCGTACTCTGAGGTATATAATGCGATTCCAGTTAGGCAATCAGAATAGCTATGCGATCATATAGCATATGCCTGCGAAATTAGGTTCGTATTAGCATAGCTTTTTCGACTTTCGTTAACACCTGATAGATATCGCAATAAGAAGCTCAAAGTATAAAATGATGTCGCTTGTGCCGCTTTCTTCCACCAAACTTAACTTAAGAATGTGTGCGGAAGCGGCACTATTGCAATATGAAAATCTATGTCGTAGTAAAGATAGTTAAATTTACCCAATGTCCAGAGGTTGTCGCTCCATCGTGGCGACCTTCTTGTCATTGTTGCTGGGCCAGAGGTGTCCGTCTGTGACGCTGTCCTCGAGCGGCTTGGCTCGGTGCAGGGTTCCCGCCTCGCTATTCATGTAGCGATATTGCTGTTGCTGTTGGATTGGACACTCTACTTCGCCTGAAATGTACAAAATAGTTTTTTTGAGCGGGACATAAGTCCAAATTTAAAATCAATCCAAAGAACTCACATCAAAAAGTCTGAGGAAAATCTAGACAAGATTAGATTGGAGCTGACAAGGGAAGATTCATAAAAAGGGAGAAGGCGTATCATCTGTGATGGGTCGTATGCTAGCGAAATTACAGGGCTGTTGAGACTAACCATCGAAAGTCTCAAAGTAATAAGCGCAAGTGATACCCTGGACTTGGTTTTGCTACTCAAAGTTTTGTGTAACGCTGCAATGGTGATGAACAGGCGTTATCCCTTACCATCAGGAGAGCGTCTCGTTCGTCTTATTACTTTTACATTTTAAAAAAGTCAGTTTTGTTTCCAGATATAAACTAAATCTTGACGAAAATGATTTGGATTTTAAATAATGTCTCACAAGAAATAATATTATTTTGATATTAATTTTCCCCCAGACATAACCGCGAGACCGAAAAAGTTTAGAAAAGTCTAAAAATACTTCATTATATCAGAGGTTGTGGATAGAAAAATCATCAGTAATACGTTGGCAGCAAATGAAATTAACAATACAATCATGCCTGAATTACAGCATAACCCTAGAATAGCAATGAGACCTGCTTACAAAAAACAGGATATTTCATTCACATCAGCAATTCAACAAAATGTGGGCGTCTAGCCGTCTGACTAGCTCCTGGCATATGACCTAGGTATTTGTACACAGACTTGTGTGTAATCTATGGCCTGACTCAATTGTGGACTTTATTAGATGTCAAGGCCTTGCGTCTTCTAAAGATATCCTCAAGAGTAGTATGATGAATGAAGTTGTCACGTTTAATAGAATCATTAGCACTTGTTAGTCAGCTTTTTGTGCCGTGGTAGTTCAGCTGGAAGTCTCAACTCACATTATTGAGAATGTGGATTCGATCCTAGGCCTTGCACATGGGGATTTTTTTAATACGGATAAGTCCGCGTTTGACCTACTTGCCTGATGGTAAGCGATGATTTGGTCAAAGATAAAATATGGAAACTTAGAAGATACCGTTCGCTCTGACTTTGAAGAGATGTAAATGTATGTAGTGATGATAGCTCAGTGGTTAGCGCGGTCGGTTCGCATGCCGAAGGGCGTGGGTATCAAACCCTAACAATAAGCTTGAGCTGCCGGTGAAGGAAAACATCGTGAGGAAACCATAGCATGGTGATAGGGTACTTTCAAGTACTCGGCTGACTAGCTACCACCCTCAAGATGAAAATCTGCCCCCAAGCATCTAACGGTGTGTTCCGGCAGTCTTACTTTAGAGCCAGTACCATTCCAGGCTAGGTGTGCTTTACCACCTTCGACCACACCATCACTAAACATCAGGTGAGCTGTGGTCAAACACCTAGCCTGTCAACCATAAAAAAAGTGTTCCACAGCTGGGCAAAAGCCTCACTTTTCTCCTTCCAGACTGCCCAGCATATCAATTAACTATCAAAAATCATTACAGGTACAGTTAGTTCTAGAATACCAAAATTAAGGTGGAAAAAAATATCCTCGTGAGTGAAACCTTGGAGCAATACGAAACATACCTGTGATTTTGAAACACAAAATTCTCTATGACTTAACCCTTTAAACACATCTACCATGTCAAGTTTATTTACAAATACTAAAAGGTCAAACCTTTCTACGAATGACTCACGACGGGAAAGCTCCCGACCGGAGACAACTCATTTAGTGAATGACCATGCATGTTTTGAAAAGCTTAAGCTAAAATAGTCAAAGGTCACCACCAGAATTACGATATGTGATGGAAACCAAATTGGGACTTGGCTTAGAACATCTTTTTCCAAAGTCATGACTTTATTCACGAAATTCAAGAGATGAGATGCTATCACTATCTCACGTAAGGACTCATTGTACGATAAAAGAAGAAGATTATGAAAATAGACCTCTTGCACTATTGTTTTTGGGCTTGGATATCATTGTGTATAACTTAAAACTTTTGGCAAAGGTACGAATCTGACCACGGTGAGAGTTCTTTGGTTTAACGGTGAACTAAACGAAACTAACTACACTAAAACCAACCAACTGTGGGGTTAAAGAAGGATACTACTGATGCCATCTATGAGAATTATCGTCTACCCCCAAAATATATTTCCTGTTGCTGGATGATAAAGGAAATTTCTTTTCTTTGTGATCACCATTTCTACTCTAGTCATAATAATTACGTACAGGTTACATGGTGGTAAGTGAATGCACTCTAGCGTGGCTATGGGACAATTATGGAGTGACGACCAAGCTATGGATTGCACCAATATCAGCAGAAACACCGTGTCCTTACACCAACTAAATCGATGGGTTTTTCAATGGCTTTTCTTAAATGTCGATAGGCTAATTCATCTTTAGAAGAAACCTAATAAACTGGGACATTCGATGGTCCAATTTTATTATTAGTTAGTCTTTTAAGTTCGCTAGCAACAACATCGTTTAAACTGGAAGACAGTAACGTTTATGTATATATCCTCTGAAGGAGGTTTACTACAAATAAAAGTCAATGCTTACCTCCTTCGTCTTCGGAATCGCTCATGAAGGTATCCTGCATGAGTTCAGGAGCCGCCACTCTGTATTTGCCTTCCAAGCCACCTGAAACAAACAAAATTTGGTTAGTTAGCTATAACCACAAAAAGAAATGTGACTGCAACGCAGACGTCAAACGTTGGAACTTCTTTTTAACCGACTTCAAAAAAAGGCGGTTCCTCAATTCGACCGTATATTTTTTTTTAAAGAGATTTTACATGATAGTGATCTATTTGACTCTGGTCGGGTATGATACAGAATACCTTTGAGCAGTACCATTTTTTTTTAAATGTTTTACAAGCTAGATGTACCCTGAACCCTGTACTGTGTCCTGAAGACTTATAACGTACATCATCAAATGGTAAAATCTGCCGCCAAGCATCTAAAGGGGATTTCGACAGCCTCACTTGACAGCCATTCCATTTCAAGCTAAGTGTGTTTACCATCTTCGTCCAGATCGTCACTTAACATCAGATGACTTGTGGTCAAACAGCCTTTTAACAGTAAGACACTCTTCATACATTGTCAATAACCCATTAATCTACTCTGTTCAATCCACGTGTGCCATAAACATATCCAAACATAGTAAGGGCCTGCAACTTTCCATAGAAAGTAGCGACAGATTCTAAACGAACGTCATAAACGCATGTGGAAACGGCCGCAAGTGTATTACAATATGGATTTGGAGACGCGCGCCTTGGACTCAGTCATGCATACAAAATCGTAGAAATACAGTTGTCGTGTTCATAGTTTAATGTATTATCTGGGAATGTTTTCTGTGTTTTCTATTGTGTTAATATAAATAGATTACTCTTTATTGATTTAGATTCCGAATCTATCAGTTTTTTTTTTTAACTTTTTCTCTTTTGCGCATGGACTTCTTCTCATTGCGAGAATTGTAAGACCATCCACTACGCTGGCTAAGTGCAGGTTGGCATACTGCACGTATTTTCTCAAACTTTTTTTTGAAGTACGAAAAGATCGTGAGGAAACTATAGCGTGGTGGTAGGGTACTTTCTAGTACTCGGCTGGCTAGCTACCACCAAATCAAGTCAAGATGCAAATCCTACCGCTAAGCATCTAACGGTGTGTTCCGGCAGCCTCACTTGAGAGCCAGTTCCATGCCAGACTGGGTGTGCTCTACCATCTTCGACCACACCGCCACTTAACATCAGGTAAGTCGTGTCCAAACACCTAGCCTGCCAGCCATAAAAAAAAGGTGTGTGCCGTCAGATTCGAACCCAGGACCACCAGATTGGAAGCTTCATGTATAAAGCGGTCTTTCCTTGCTCTTAAATCATATTATCACACTTTGCATTGGTATTTTAAACGCGAAAGTAATTATGTAAGATTTAATAATTACGTACGCACTTATTTTACTTTGTACTATATTCTAAAATGTTTTACAGGGTGCAGACTAACGCAAAGTTATTCTGAACAAAAACTCTTCATTAGTCAAAATAATTAAATATTAAAAATAGATTAAAATAAATTACAATAAAAAAACAATAAAAAGTCAAGGCCTATTTCCAGCAGTGGACGTCTTACGGCTGAGATGATGATGATGATGACAATAAAAAATGTCTATCTCAAATAATTATAAAAAAATAGATTAAATTACAATAAAAATTCAGTCAAATCAAATTATAAATAAATAATTAATTGAATGTAAAAAAAAATTATACGACTTTTAATCTCATCATGACGAAATTTAATTATTTTTACGAATGTCAGTGGCAATATCTGATAAGGAAAATGTGAATGTCGAGGAAGAACGCACAACATTTTTTGCAGCAAACTCACCTGTTACAGAGTGAAATCGTGATAAAAATGAAGTAAATCACGGATGAATCTTTAGGCAACACTAACTTGAAAATAGTTGAAAGAAAATTCAAAGTTTTAGGCCAGTTAAACAAATACGATAGTTGAATGTCCCAAACTTTTGTCGATACAAGGGCACCTTCAACGATAGCATCAAAATATCGATTTGTAATCAAAAGTATGTTCACCTTACAAATATTTATCAACGACAAGGACGGGACGACATTTATTTACAAGTTTTTATCGCTATCTCTTTTGTCATCATAATTATAATGGTGAATGTTGTATGCGTGGTGCATCTATTTGCATTTTGTCATCCGGCGAGTACAGTTAGGGTCAATGGCAGCTTTTACACAACAATACGGATGTAGCACGAATTATAATAATGTTAATAGCTTGCTATTTGGCCGAATGCATGGTGTTGAAGAAGCACCTTTTGTAAGCAAGCGCAGTCTCAAAGTAAAGCACGACAATGCTTATGGTAGATTACCTAGAAAACATGTTTTTAGGCATTTGCTACCTTACGCTTATAACCTTTTTCATACGATTTTCTAGTTTATTAGACTAATTTTTACTTCATTACGTTGAATGTATGTATATATGTTTGTATCAATTCTCTCTTTGAGAGATTTTATGGTATCATTTTTATGTTCGTAATAAAGTCACAGTATGTGTCATTTTGCAGTCGGATCTCTTCTTTTTACACAACCTTATCGGCACAGGTTTTCTCTCAAAGGATGATAAGGCCATTTTCTACATGAGATGACGGATTGTCAAAGGTCAATTGCTTCTCCGAACATATGCAGGTTTCCACACGATGTTTTCCTTAATCGAAAAAGGCCGCCAGTGGCAGAATTTTTGAAATAATTATTATGTTTAACCTTTTCTTTCTCCGGCTCACAATGCTGGTTTATCTGAATAGCACATGTGGATACCAAATATTATCCTAGCCTTTTAAGGACAGTTGGTACGATATAGTCAGCGTCTAGTTTTATTTAACATGGCTGTCTTTTGAAGTATATTTTATATACTTACATAATGGTCCATAAGTTCAAACTTGATCAGTGATTTGTGCCAGTTGTGTGGAAAGAGCTACGATTGACATTTCTCAGAGGCATCGTAATGAAGTTATTCGCCAGATAACTAAAGTCACAGACATAGCTCAACGAAACTTTAAAGTGATGATATACGTAGAACGCGGTGAATGAAAGCAAAAAGGTAAAGATCGGGCTGTGTAACGTGTCTTGGGAGAACCTATGCCCAGCGATGGACTACGATAGAGTGATGCTAATGATGATGATGCAGTGATTATTATTACTATACTCAAAAATGTCCCATTATTTATCAAATGTTATACTTTCTTAAGAACTACCCGTATTTTAAAAAATCGTATATAAATTAGTGAGAACCCATTAGTGTTCCCTTTGGATAGAACCCACAACCTCATGTCTCAGCTATACCACGGTTCTTTATTCTCATTTATATCAGAGATAGTTGCTATTCGCATTTAGTAAAGACATTAATGCTTATAAGTGGGTCATAAAAATCTGACTATTAATTCGTAGGAAGCCGTACAGCTCATATTTGGGCATGTTAAACACTTTATAGAGCGTACTTATAAAGCAGTAGTTGTTGTGGGAAGTTGGCCTATTGAGTTTACTATCGATTTAAGTAACTTCCGTATCTAGAACATTTTTTTGTGTGAAGCAAGCATTTCAGTATAATTCAGCATCGCATTTCACATTAGTTACAGTCAAAGTACAGTCATGGTCAAGTCTAGTCCATGCCGGTCGTGCCTAAATAAAGAAGTGGCGATTTTACTACAAGCTTCGATGGAGTTTGTAATTTGGCACTTTATGAATAAAATACCACCATTTTATATACATAAAAACACTCGAAAAAGAACCAGTTTTAGAAAAAAATACAATGGGGCGACTCTTTCCGCCAAAACTCACGTATTTTTTTAAAATTTGTTCTTGGCTATGGATATTAGTCCTTCAGACGGACATTTATTCTTAAATTTGTTTGTGCCAGATGGTTAAGAATTTTTTTCTATGTTATTCGGCTTCGCATGGATGCAATATAGATACTAAAGTGGTGCATGTAACCTTTCTCTTGAATCACTCTGTCTATTGATGGAAACCGCATTAAAATCCATTGCGTAGTTTAAAAGATCTAAACGTTCAGACGGCGGGAAGCGACTTTGTTTTATACTATGTAGAGATTTCTCGTAGTAAAATGTAGTATGAATTGAAGTTTAGGTATTGGGAAAAAGTATTTACAAAATTGTAAGTAGGTATAATTTATAAGTACACATTTAAATTCATACAAAATTGTCCTTGTTTATCCAAAAATACAGCACTAACCGATTATGAGTCATAAATCAAATCTGGCAAGTGGCATACAACAGGCCCTTGACACGGAACGCGACTGCGGTCAACTAACGTGTAAGTACTGCATTATCTAATTAGATTTGCCAGAACTGAACTTGCCAGAACTTATCTGTAGATATTCGCTAAGCAGGCTTTATCTGGCCTGTCCAGTGCAATGGCGATCTGCGGTTTTATTTCCTCAACTTGGCTGTCGAAACACACTGTTGGGTGCTTGACGACAGATTTTCAACTCAAGGGTGGTAGCTAGCCAGCCGAATACTAGACAGAAACCTACCACCATGCTATGGTTTCCTAACGCTATTTTCCTTCACCAGCAGCTCAAGCTCATTATTGAGATTTGACCCACGCCCTTCGGCGTGTGAACTGATCGCGCAAACCACTGAGCTATCATCGCTACACGAGGTCCTTAACAATAATTATTAGGTTAAAAATTGAATGTCTTTTACAGCTGAAAGATTTGCAAAGATTCACATGTCTATTGTTGCAAGACTTTTATTTATGTTTACACGACGATGTCGCGCCACTGCACGCCTTGCAGTCTCACGAAGGTCGAGCTAGTACAGTTTCGCTACAAACAGTAGGATGAGATCATCGCCATTAACTTAGCATGCGAGGTTTCATATTGCATTTGCTTGCACAGTTCAATATAGATAGAATTACACTCATCATAATAAGAATAAAAAAATTGCTTTGTATTTTGCTACAGCCATTTCAAAATTGTTTCTTACTAGCGACTCGCCTTGGGTATGGGCGGGTGCATTATCAAAGATGATAGGTCAGTAGTTGCTGTGTTTTTCAGATGCTCCAATGGAAATCCAAGATGTTAAGTGATGACGCAATCTAAGATGGAGCACGCTTGCCTAGAAGATACCGATTCACTCTCGACTTGAAGACACCCAGATTATATCCAACGGGGAACACCCACTCAGGCAGCGCATTCCACTGTCTAGCGGTTCGCAAAATGAACGTGGAATCGAATCGTTTTGTTCGAGTTTTTGAAATTCGACCATGAAACAATCTCGCTTTTTTGAGCTTCTGGCTGTCCGATAGAAAAAGGAAATTAGACCACGTAGTGCAGAAGCACCCTCTCCGAAATAAATCCGATAAAAACTGATAAATTAGTAACTTTGCAACGATGTTCTAGGCTTTGTAATTTAGCTTGAACAATGGAGTTGTAGATGAGCCTCTTGACACGCTTCTATTATTTATTTATTTAGTATCCTCTGAAAATAGCATTTGAAACCTTCACTTCGCTCAGACAATCAGGACATTAACTAATCAAATATTCACGTAACTGCTAGCATAACCTTTATTTTGCAATACTTCCGAGGACGTAATGTATAATTTCAATGCCACGTTCAAAAGGATTACAATAGATGCATTCGCAATAGGGATTCACCATTCTTGGCATATAACGTCATGTTAAAAACTGCGCATGATGTCAATTGCATGACATTCTATCAGAACATTTTATATGCCATTGACAACGAGAATCCACCAACTGATGTCACCGTCGCGTGGGCATGATGACCGTCTCATGATGACCTGAGGCCATCCAATTGACTCCTACGGAATAATAGAATGACTCCTGACTCCGCAGTCATTGATGACGAAATGGAACCCTTTAATCAATATTAATGTAGCTTAATTGACAACCATTGATGCATAATTTTCGGGTGTCAATTGCATTTGGGAATCAGTTGCGAGGTCATACTAACAATAATAATTGAGAATGATGTCAAAGGTGATAAACTTCCACATCTTAACATCAAATCAGCTAAACTGCAAAATATAAAAAAAACTAAAGTTTGTACTTAAGAAGAAGTTTGCAGCGTTGATAGGTCAGTGGTTAGCGCGGTCGGTTCGCATGCCGAAGTGGCGTGGTATCTAGTACTCGGCTGGCTAGCTACCACCCTCAAGTTGAAAATCTGCCGCCAAGCATCTAGCGGTGTGTTCCGGCAGCCTCACTTGAGAGCCAGTTCCATTGCAGGCTAGGTGTGATTTACCATCTTCAACCACACCGTCACTTAACATCAGGTGAGCTGTGGTCAAACACCTAGCCTGTCAACCATAAAAAAGTTATAAAGTACTAATTCCAAAACTCCGTTAAAGCAAAGTTACCGCTACTTTGCAAAGATGACACATTTGCGTGAATTTGACTCTTTTTCAGATTTGTTTCACTAATTTTCACATTAAATTCTCGTTAATAACTTCACATTTATATGGCACTGGCTAAATTAAAAAGTGCGATGATGAAGAAGATGTCAAAGATTTTGGTGTTTTTGAAAACAATTTAAAATAAATTGAGAAAAAAGACCTCGAAGTAAACGTAGTTGATAGTACTCTTGCAATAGACGTTAATGCAAAAAATCCGACGCCCTCAAGTCCATTTGGTACATGTCCAAATCGATTCATTCAATGTAACGAACAAGAATGACAAAAACATATGATCAAAATAAAAGTAGCGTATGTAACAAAAGAAAGAGAATCGTGACCCAGCCTGATACCAAATTACG
Organism: Biston stratarius; assembly: GCA_950106695.1. Classification (NCBI taxonomy): domain Eukaryota; kingdom Metazoa; phylum Arthropoda; class Insecta; order Lepidoptera; family Geometridae; genus Biston; species Biston stratarius. Next base: position 5,150,850 of record OX467108.1, read on the forward strand.
TCATCACACAATCAAGATAAAGCGTTTTAGTGAACAAAATGGTGAAGCAGGAAGGAACTATTTTAACGCTGACAAGACAAGGTCGCCATCGCTTCGACAGCCATCCAAAATCTAAATTATTATCCCCGACGACTCGAACACAGTTATTTACGAGGCATTAAATCTAAGTGCTCTCATATCGCTATTGTTTTTATGATTCAGAGATACGAGAATAAGTTTACACTAAAAATATTGGCTGAGATTGCCCCAAGCTGTTGTCTGCAAGGGTGACGCATTTTGGCATGTACAACCAGTTCCGTAGGAAATGAAACTGGGAAAGTAGTATTTCTAAGAATATTTTATTTCTGAATTTAATTCAATGACAATATGCCAAGAAAACGCAGTATCATGGTAGAGACAAGAATAATTCGATTCAAAGAATAACAGAGAGTGGATACTTCTATTAGGGAATAATCTATATTCAGCATTAACGTAAATCTGTTTACAATGAAAACTAGTCACATCTTCTAGTTATAGATAAAATAAGTTCTTTTCCAAGTTATGTGCGTCTTGCTTATGATTTCTAATCGTGAAGGAAAACATCGTGAGGAAACCTTCGTATGAGTTATTAGAAAAAAGTTCTAAAAGATTTGTGAAGTCTGCTAACCCGCACTTAACCAGCGCAGTGGACTATGCCCTTAACCTTCTCACGATGAGAAGAGTGGCCCAGCAACGGGACAATTTATAACAAAAACAAGGCTGATTCGGAAGTCTTTGTAAGAGCTAAAGTAAAATCCCTATATATTTTGAGCTGGTTTGCATTTCTATTTTGATGCTAGAAGAATTAAAAAGTTTCTTACATCATCTGGTAAGACGATTAACCATGATAAACATGGCCTAATATTTAAAGTAAATTATTAAACATGGCTGACAAAATCCGCTATAGTTTACGTCTTACGATGTTCTCTCCCAAAAAATAACATCGTAGTAAGAATGTAGGTTAAGGAACGTTGTTTGTTTACATTTCAGTGCTAATTTTGGAGCACTGGGGTTATAATGTTAACAAAACAAACTTTATTTTGAAAGAAAGCTATGCTGAAATACGAATCTTATGCATTGTAAAACCGACCTTTTTCATCGAGTGATGATGTCAACCGGCTTCCGAGTAAATATAATAAAACCATATAACTACCCACTCCTTGCCCTTATTAAATGGACTGCTATCATTAATTGTACTTCAGATCAGGGGTTGGCAAATTTTTTCATAAGATTTTGTGTTAGGAGTTTCAATTTTATTTATATATATCCGTGGTTAAATGTATTGATGATTTTCTTATATGTATATAAGACATTTTATATAACATCCTACAGGAATCGTTTAATTTTTTCTGGGTGAGAGAGCATTTCGACTATTTGAACGGACAATTTTACCCGCTGTTTCCACATGAGCACAAGTTTTTTTTTTGGGATAACAAGTATAACCTATGTGTTAATCCAGGGTGTCAGTTACCTCCACACCAAATTTCATCAAAATTGGTCCAGGCGTTTGAGCGAGAAGAAGTAACAAGCATACAAACTTTCGCTTTTATAATATTAGTGTGATATTGTCCATGCAAGTAGCTATAATGTCAATTGTTACTTCAACCAGTAGGTTGAGATGGCAACTAGCTGTGGACCTGTTAATTAACTGCTATTTAGGTTAGGAAACATTAATTATGAGCGACCCCGTACAAATGTCATTGGGAGCAGTCAACTCGGGTCGGAACACTACACATCTCGAATAAGATTGGATTTATATTTATTAATACGTACCTACAGATATAATATTAATTGAATTTTCTAATGATATCCGTCTTTTGATCGATCTCCAGGCGTATACAGCTTGGATGGGCGATATTCAAAAAGCTCAACCACATTCTGTAGCCACGCCAATTCCACAGTGTCTAAAGACTCGCCCTTTCATTCATTGTGTCCTGCCCACAATAACATATGGCACCGAGACGTGGACGCTCACACATGAGGCTGTGCACAAAATTAGAATCGTACAGAGAGTCATGGAGAGGTCCATGCTCGGCATCAAACTCCAAGACTCAGTTCGCTATACCGACATCCGGAGATGAACGAAAGTTCGAGACGTCGGTATCGCAGTAATGAATCTCAAGTGGAGCTGGACAGGACACGTTGAGGACAGGTGGAGTAAGGTTGCAACAGGGTGGTAGCTTAAGAAAGGTAAGCGGAGTGTTGGTCGTCCAGCCGCAAGATGGCTCGACGATATTGTCACCGTCGCGGGTCGAACCTGGACCAGATTGGCAAAGGACCGAGACAGATGGCATAACAAGAGAGAGGCCTATACCCAGCAGCAGTGGGATAAAAAAGGCTGACGATTATGATAATGAGTTTTCTAGAGCTTACTGAGTAATTAAAATACTTTGAATGTGACTAAGACTTATTTTAAGAAAATAATAAAGCAGTTACTTAATTCTGGCAGAATGCACAAAGTGATCCTCCAATAATGAAAAAAAAAAACACCACATCACCGTGTAGTAACTTAAATTTTATGGATCAATTAATTATTTTTTATTATTGTTTAATCCACCATAGCACACGAATTTTATGCCAGTTATCAACTTTTTTCTAATAGTTGTCTTTGTAAGTTTTAAACTTTCAGAATATGAGTTAAATTTGTTTCTCACCGTGATTTAATTTATAGTATTTATTTTTTTCTTAGTTTTTTTTAGTTGGGAGTTATTTGCCTGCTATTTTCATATTGAATATAAAACCTTCCACCCGAGTATCTACGTAAACAAAGCATACAATATTTGCAACATGTTAACTGATGGACATCTGCATTGTTTGGAATTATTCCATTGTCATTATATGATAACTTTATTTAACATGAAATTGCGTGCGAGTTGATGACTTATTTAATCATGGTATACGTATAACAAAGTCTGTAAATATATTTTCATTCGCCGCTGTAAATACAAAAATTGTTAAACGTCAAAATCATACTATTTTTATAATATTTTCCTTATTTTTGGCATAGTACTTTTTACATTTCGCCAGTGTTAAGTATTTTATACTAATTTTGTTACCGATAAAGTTAAGAACGCGGAACAGTCATGCTACCGCATTATATTACTTTCCCAAACTTCAATCTTTTTCTAGTGTTTATGTATAAAAATGGTATTATATTTATAAAGTGCCGAACTACATGCATGAGTGTGAGAAAGTGATATAACCTGGTGAAATATGACTTTTCTGGTTGCTTCCAAAACTGTGTCAAAGCTTGTAGTCGACGCCAAGATAAATAAATAAAGTTAGTGCGAAAGGGTGTACGTCTATCTATAGACAAGCACAGGCTTTTAGCACCGATAAATTAGTCCCTGTAGGCAAGCTAATAATAATAAAAAGTATATTTAGCTTTGCAAACAACGTTAACATCTTAATTCATCATCATCACCAACCATAGGACGTCCACTGCTGAACACAGGCCTCCTCCTCTAGGGGGGGTATTGCCAATACTCGCCACGCTTGGCAGGCGGGTTGGCGAGCGCAGTTAGGTGTGATTGGTCAAAGAAAACACTGCTGCCCATTTTCCGGATTACATCACTTAGCCGATTTTTACGGCAACCACGGGCAGAGGGTGGGGTACTATTCTTACACTGGCACCACCACGGCAAGTTAACAAGTTAATTAACCAATGTTATAAATAGACTTGTAGATCATAAGAAACATAGATTAGAGACGTTGCGTCAAACAATAATTGCATAATAACAGAAATAACGCTGATCACGTTAAGTACCGATTTTTCATGGCGAGTCAGAACATATATAGAAAAAAGTATGTCTAGATAAAAAGGAGTTACTTAAGCATCTTGATACAACATTATAAATGACCCGTTGAATCTCTAAATAAAATAGATATGAAAAACGTAATAATATAAATATACGGAAAGCGGAGACTAATAAATAAATAAAAAACTACAGAGTAAAATAAGCAAATGAGTATCATTATACCAGACAGGGGAACAACCTTTTTGGCAAGCGTGAGATTAATTTTTTCAGTCGTCAGGCATAATTTCAAGCTCCATAAAGTAACTAGAATTGGATAAAATAGTTTTTGTTTTTGCTTGTTACCGTCGCTCTAGAATTGAAATTTAGAATAATCACTTAATAATATAAATAACAGTTGTAAAATATTATGGCACGCCTCTGGCATACCGCAAGACTTGACACTGGCAAATGAACAAAATGTGATGCCAAAAACAAAGAAAAAGAATATGTAGATATACACGTTTTCTAAAAATAAACATTTAAGATTGATAAACACACATTTAAGGGGTTAAACCTACTGCTGACAGATGTTAATATCTATCGACTATTTTTTCCCTCAAGATACGTAGAATAAAGTCTAGAGGGGTTCTGCTTATCAGTTTGTGTGATTTATTTAGAAAAAGAAGGCACCTTTTGCCAGAGACGCAGTCTCAATTTTCCAAAGTTTTTATACTACATAATTACCCAAATTTATATGCTAGAGCCTTAGTGTAAGTAAATTAATACTTAAAACTGCCAATTGTGACATTATCATCACTATCCATGACCATTGCAGCACAGAACTTTGAGTCATAAAATAAAGTCCACGGTATCGCTGCTTTGGAGCTCATTACTTTAATACATGAAGTGGTTAGTTAGTCTTAATTACCGTGTAATTTTGCTTGCTGCAGTACCTTTCTAACTGTACCTATTGCTTAGCGGCATATCGGATACTGTGGGTAAAGGGAAGGTGGCCGCTCATACGAGATCAGTGAGGCGTTTGAAGGTTAAAAAAGGCATCAGAAAGTTTGAAGACGTTTGACTTTCGTTCGCAAAGTAGACCTCCAACGCTAAATTATCAAAAACTTACCGAAAGCTTTCTAAAACGTGCAACAGTAAGGGCTAGTAAATACTGCGTGGCATGTGACCGGATTTTCAAAACGAAATTTGGATTTGTCTACCACTTGCTTGCCGTCATTATCGGACACAATGCGGACGACATCATAATAATAACATCATCATCAGTATCTGGTACTGCAATAGTACCTAACCTAGACGATGTCCTGTCGCTTTTGTATATTTAATTTCTGGCGTCCGAAATTGGATCCCAATATATAGCGCAAACTTTTTATCCCAATAATTTAGAGGTTATGGATATTTTGCTTATTGACTCGTCGATATCCGAATGCTAGTTTTATAGTTTACTATGTTATTTACCGAGGCGGTCGTAGAATGTTTGATTAGTACATTTGCATTGCGTGAAGTGATATCATCACTCTAACTGCGTAAATTGGCGTTAAACTCAACATCCTTCGCTTTTTAAGTTTGATTTTTTTAGTTTATAGCATGCGCAAGGTTATGTAAACGCATTAAATGGGCCACTGATAGTTTTTTATTTATTTATATACGATTTTAATTCAAAATAATGACGAACAAACCTATAGCCTGCTTAGATCAACTATAAATTAATTTCGGGAAAGAGTATTTAAAGCAGCGTTGGTAGGAACATATCAAATTTTGTTAGACAGGGATGGGAATACAGATAATGAAGGTGATTGTTGGTACATTAATAAAGCGGATCTTTAAACCTACACCTGCATCGCAAGTTTTTGTCACTGTAATGGTTCCAGTCCCTGCTACAAGAAGGACGCGGGTCTCGCTTTAAGAATATCATTCAATGAAAAGAGAACGCAGCTGACTTAGATGATAGATCAGGAGAACACAAACGCAAATTTTATAAGTATATTTTTAAAATATAAAAGTAATGAAATGAATGAGACGCTCTCCTGATAGTATGAGATTACACCTGTCCATGACCATTGCAGCGATACACAGAACTTTGAATAGCACAACAAAGTCGAGGACATCGCTGCTTCGGCGCTCATTACTTTGAGACTATGGTTAGTCTCAACAGTCCTGTAATTTCGCTAGCTGCAGTACCCTTCAAACCGGAACAAACATTATTTTCTGCTCTATTATACTGATTTTCTTAATTCTCTCCAATACTTTCCATATCTCTGACGTCTTATTTTTGAGACTTTTACTGTAGGTATATGATTCAACCTCTCATTCTGTCCGGATGGCCGTTTACTCATTCTCAAATAAAATGATGCCATAAACACAAATGCCCTTCACCTTTTTAAATTCGATTTACATTTTACACAACAAGGTGATTTAGTTTTGTTTACTTTTATATTTTCTTAACAAGATACATTCGTTTATGTTTTTTAATCTTCCAAATAGACGCTATGAACTTGTAGAATATGGAACGTGCCGCATCTTTTACCGACTTCATAAAGGGAGAATGTTCTCAATTGAGTCCGTATATTTTATGTACACATCAATTACTCCGTCATTTCTAATCATTACATGCTTAAAAGCAGATAGCTTTTAATATGTTATTTTAAATTATTTATTAACTTTGATTCGGTACTTTTTTTTACTAGCTCCGATAACAGTGTTCATTCTTTTTGTTTTTTTGTTTGGGGTACACAAGTTTTAGAGTGGAGACCACGTGCTGGCAAGCGTAGTGTAGGACACACTGCAGCCAGGTGGTGTGACGATCTGAGTAAAGCAGCGGGCAAACGCTGGATGCAGAAAATTGTCGACCTAACTCAGTGGCGTGCATTAAGTGAGGCCTACGTTCAACAGTGGACAGCAAAGGGCTGATGATGATGATGTTCATTCTTCTATTTATTTAAAGTCGGAATTTATGATTTGATATTTACTTAAATTTTTCTATACAAATATCAAATTATGTTTGTTGAAAGGCACATAATATGGAAATAGCCAAACCGATTTAGCTGTTTTTTTTTTTTATATGTTCGTGAGAGGTTCTTATAGAGGCGAGGCGCTACCACAATAGAATTGCCAGGCATTCTGTAAGTATACTATAAATATTTCCGTTAACTAATGACTGTAGAATAGTTTTAATGCTGTCATCTCTACAGATTCGCTGTTCAAGTACTTTTTTTTTTTTTCAATTTAGGCCCGTGCCGTGAGCCAGACAGGTCGGCGGTCACTCGACTGTGTCCAAAAGCGGTAACGATGATGTAAACCAAAACATTTGCTCAGCCTTGAGTATGGCGGCAAATTAGGGGCCCCTTTATGATCTACTGTTTAACGAATCATGCTCTGGAGTACTAAGGTATGATATGTGAACACCAGATGGTAATGGATACTGCAGTGTTTTTATAATAAACTTGTGCCTTTTCCGTTTCGTCTTTGTTTAATATGACGTGCGTTCGTTTTACGTAGGTGTATTTGAAGTTTTGGTTAAGGTTAGGTTAGTAAATAACTACATCTTTTAAGGCGAGGTATTTTTAAAATTTCAAGATAATAAGTAGTGCGGATACTTTTTAAGACTTTACAAAATCAATACGCTTAACCGCAGTGTGGATTGACGCACTAATGCTCGGTATTAGTTGTATATAGCGTAGATAGCTCAGTGGTTAACGTGGTCGGCTCACATGCCGAAGGGCGTCACACCCCAACAATGTCTTTAAGCTGCCGGTGAAGGAAAACATCGTGAGGAAACTATAGCATGGTGGTAGGGTATTTTTTAGTACTCTGGTAGCTTGCTCGTTGAAAATATGTCTCCAAGCACCTAACGGTGTTTCGGCTGCCTCACTTGTGATCCAATTGTACTAGTGCTTTACCATCTTCGACCACACAGTCAAAAGTTAATTCAAGTAATAAACTACACAATATGACAGACTTTTTTAAACACAGTATTTGTAATATTGTTGTTTTCATACCATAAATTGGAAATGAATCAAAAAAAAATTACATTGTACGTTTCTTTATTAATTTTATTATATTATTTATTTTGTTATTAAAATCATTTAATAATAAGAAAGAAAATAAAACTACAATATTACTCTTTATTTATTTTCAGTTTACGGTTTATTCTTAACAATTTTAATATCATGATAGAAGCATTAAAAGGTAAAGGTAATTTAAAAGTCTTTATGAAAAGTAGTGTAAAATAATAAAAAACTATTTAGCCGTACCATCTCCACCATTTTCATATAGTTATCAAATAATAAATTTTATGTCAATAGAATGGTTCGAAGTTTTTTATTTCAAGTAATATTTGATTCCAATTGATTCAGGGTTTCATCGACTAAAATATAAACAAGCAGGAGAATGTGAAAACTCTTCTAAACACGTGTTATACAAAGAGTTTTTTCAATTTAGTCTATGCTTAGTCTATGTACCTACTGAATAATTCTTAGAATCATTTTTACTAACATAATTTAAGCAGAGCCGCTCAAATTACGTTTATAAATAAATTTATACTACAATGTATCAATGGTATTTTATATCTATGTTTTTTTTTATATTGACATTTTGTCAGGTTTTTGACATTTTTAACCGACGTTAAAAAAGGAAGAGGTACCAACTCAATTCGACTGGTATTTTTTTGGCACCCATGAGAAACCCATATGAAGTCGGTTTTATTTTTGTTAAAATTTTACTTGTTAATTTTTTATATATGTATGTATATATCTATCTATACCTAATACCTTTAAACGAGCAATTCTTGTATATATAATCTGAATCTGGGAAATGGCTCTAACGATTTTCATGAAACTTAGTATTCAGGTGGTTTCGGGAGCGATAAATCGATCTAGCTAGGTTTCATTTTTAGAAAACGTTTTATCCGTGTTTTCTGGCAATGAAAACCCGAGCAAAGCTCTGTCATCCAGGTACTATATATGGTATATATGTTAAATGATATTACGGAATTTGACTTGTAACTTTGGTGTTATTAATAAAATATATTTTGAATTAATATCATCGTACGGAGCCAAAGCAGTGAAGCTCAGGATTTTGTTTTCTTACTCAAAATTCTAGGTCCAATGGTTATAGATATGCGTTCTCTTTCATTATCAGAAGAACTATTGGTTCATATCTTATTACACCTACATAGTATGAAACAAAGTCGCTTCCCGCCGTCTGTACGCTTAGAACTTCTTTTAAGTTCTGGTGAACACAATAAAGCGAGATGGAAGATGGAAATCTATCTACTACTTTATACTACTACTATGAAGGTGTAAAGCGGGCAAGCCTGACGGGTGTTCAATGGGAAATCTATGTTAACAACAAACATTGCGTAACTGTCGAGGCTGTTTGGTTTTCCATCTCAAGGCTCTACTACAAAATACATAATATAATAATTATCTTTAATAAACACGATTTCAGTGGGCATTCGAACGAAATTACACCTATTACTAGTACATGTTCTTCCGATAATAACAAAACATGAGTGTTTAAGTCAAAAAACTAAAATCCGATTACGCGATATTATTCCTAAGCCTATTTTTTTTCAGGCTACGTGTCAAACCATCTTCGATTATATCGACACTTCGAGGAATGAAAGTCGTAAAGGCCAAAATATAAATGGCGTATTGTGCCGTTTTAGTCTATAAACAATAAACTTTACAGGATAATCAAAAAACTTAAGCCAAAAAAATATTTTTGTTTATTTTTTTTAAATTCTAGACTTAATTTAGTAAAAAAATCTTGTATTTATTTTTGAATTTACATGGAATTATATTCCATTTTAAATGGTTGACAAGCTTTGTGTTTGACCACAGCACACCTGATGTTAAATGACGGTGTGGTCGAAGATGGTAAAGCACACGTAGCCTGGACTAGAACTGGCTTACAATACAAGTGAGGCAGAACACACTGTGAGGTGCTTGGTGACAAATATTCAACTGAAGGGTGGTAGTGCTAGCCAGCACACTAATAGAAAATACCCCATCACCATGATATGGTTTTCTCGCGATGTTTTCCTTCACCGGCAGCTCAAGATCATTGTTGGGGTTTGAACCCACGTCCTTCGGCGTGTGTGAACTAACTGCGCTAACATCTAAGTTATCATCGCTACAAATGTTTTACATCTCTCTACCTAAGTAGTAAGTACCCGGAACAGTAGTTTACGGGGCCAAAGACACGTATACCCAAAGTAACATTCTGTAAGATATGGGATCTGCGCGCTCGTGTCGAAATCTCAGCTATGCGGGACGTAAACAACTTGATGTGGGTCGTATTCTGACGATAATAAGACTGATAGTGATGCTTATTATTGCTAAATGCTAAACTTTTCTTTTGTTTTTAATTGTTTGTTAAAAACTTTTTTTAAATGGTTGACAAGCTTGGTGTTTGACTACAGCCCACCTGATTACCTACCTACCTTAAGCGATAGTGTGGTCGAAGATGGTAAAGCACACCTAGCCTGGAATACAACTGCCTCTAAGCCAGCTGATAAAACAAAAAAATTGTAATACGTAAAAAGATTTGCATCATTTGTTAAATATTTGGTGTTTATTTTGTCTTTTAGATATTTATGCAAATTAAGGCGAAATTCTTTTAACAATTTTCAAACTATCCAGTTTAACTTTTAAATAAATAAAATACTTCATTTAATTAATTATTTACTAAAGAACTTCATAACAACAAAAACGTATTTTACGACGATTGGCTTGACAGAAATTAAAACATAATTAAAATGACACAAAAAAAAATTGTATCGAAATTTGCTAAGTTAAAAAATCTCAAAATTCGAACTTATGTAACCGCCATATTTTTGCTCCACTAAATGAGGGTTGTGCCAACATCACATCACATCATCAGCCATAGGACGTTCACTGCTGGACATAGGCTTCCTCCTGGGGGGGTTTTGCCAATACTCGCCACGCTTGTCAGGCTGGTTGGCGAGCGCAGTTAGGTGTGATTGTTCAAGGAAGACGCTGCTGCCCATCTTCCGGATTACATCCCTTAGCCGACTCTTACGGCAACCACGGGTAGAGAGGTTGGGATACTATTCTTACGCCGGCACCACCACGGCAAATGTGACAACATTAGACTTATAATTCACTGCAGCAACAAAAGTGTTCGAAACGTCAGAATATAAGGCCTTAAAATTAGTCCATCACTACAGCGCGATGTCTGTTCCGTGGATCATACCGAGGCTGATTTTAATTGCTTGTATATTTATTGTTTACATGTCGATGTCGGCGTGATTATGGGATCTGTTGATTGACGTACATTGCGAAGTAGTAAGACGGTACTATGAAATTGGCGCCACAAATTGCTATATCATATCTCTAAATTTACTCCCATAGTTGGAGACAATTTTCTTTTACAGATTAAATAATAATAATAATAATACGTTATATCGAGGAGAATATTCAAACGCCGCTGGCAATTAGTTCCATTCATAGGTCAAGACAGTAGAACCGAATCGCTGCGTACGAAAACTGGGAACGTTCATGAGGAACGGAGAGGGTGGAATAAGGACATGGAGCTCTTGCAAGTACTTCCCAAAATGTATCCGCTAAAAAATAGACAGACACGTCACTCTGCAGCGGGGATTAACACTACGCAATTTTTTGGCGACTAAATCCCTATTACCAGTAAGCCTCATATCACATTGATCCACCGCTTCCACAACTTCCAGCTGGTATGCAGGAAACTGATGATAACAAAATCGGGAGACACATTTTTTTTTTATGTAACAGAAACGATACGAACGATCCTCTCTCCTGATGTTAAGAGATAACGCCTGTCCATGACCATTGCAGCGAAACACAGAACTTTGAGACTAAAACAAAGTCCAAGGCATCGCTGCCTTGGCGCTCATTACTTTGGGACTAGATGGTAAGTCTCAATAGCCCTGTAATTTCGCTACCTGCAGTACCCTTCAAACCGGAAGACAGTAATGTTTACACACTACTGCTTGGCGGCAGAATATTTAGTACTGCGGTGGTACCTACCTAGACGACTTCCTGCTAAGGAAATCTAACCAAGTAAAGTAGTAAGTAGTAGTAGAAAGTAAGTTAGTGTTGTAGCTACATATCTACATCCAAAATTTAATTACACCATGATGGTTAAAGTATCAAAGAATTTGTTCCGTTCAGTGAGGACTTGAAAGAATTTCTTAGTGATCAAAAATGTACACGCAATGACGTAAGCATGGCAGTGTCCATAATACAACTGCATTTTGATTCCTTTTACGTGAACGGAATAAGACGAAAGAAAGCAGTAAAACTTAGAGCTTTGAGTAACAATGAACACTATAAGTGTCGACTTATAGTGTAAGGAAAACCTAACTATAATTAAAGGAAAAAATTGCTTATGTCACCTGAAGCATAATAACGAATCCATTGACACTTATATATCAATATAAATTAATACATTTTTGGATTGGCCGTAAAAAATGTTAGATTTCTTTATGTTGAGGGCTAATACCTGGATGTTTTATGATGCTTATATCTAACTAGCTGTGCCCCGCGGTTTCACCCGCGCTAGATGACTACGTCATAGTAGCTTTATGCATGCAAAGTCTCAGCCCGATCGGTTTAAAATTGACAAAGTTTCATACAAACTTTCATCCCCTATTTTATCCCCTTGTGGGTAGAATTAATCAAAATCCTTTCTTAGCGGATGCCTACGTCATAACACCTACCTGCATGCCAAATTTCAGCCCGATCCGTCCAGTGGTTTGGGCTGTGCGTTGATAGATCACTATGTCAGTCAGTCAGTCAGTCAGTCAGTCAGTCAGTCAGTCACCTTTGAGTTATATTCATTAAAGCAGAAGCAATTATAGCAACACTAAAATGCGAACCTTAAAGGTGGAGTTAGTTATCATAATAAAGTTGGTGGAAATGGATATCCATCACCTAGTTTCTGGGTGTGCGTGACTTTTAGCAATCTACCACTGAACGCCATCGATTGGGGTCTAAAAGTAAAGTAATCACGGTGATGTAGGCGAGGCTGTGTGAAAGTATTTTTAGATTGGTTTTGCAGGGTTTTTTTATGATTGTTAGGATAGGTGTTTGATCACAGCCCACTTGTGTGGCCGAAGACGGCAAACACACCTGGTCTGGAATGGAACTGGCTCTCAAGTGAGGCTGCCGGATCACTAGGTAGCTAGCTAGTCGAGTACTAGAAAGTACCCTACTACCATGCTATGGTTTCCTCACGATGTTTTCCTTCACCGGCAGTTCAAGCTTATTGTTTGAACCCACACCCTTTGATGCGTGAACCGACCGCGCTAACCACTGAGCTATCACCGCTAAATGCATCTCTGATAGTAAACAAACCACCACTCATGGCTCTATGCCATCTATGAATATAAAAGTTACCTTATCCATTTATTAATAGCTCGCAGAGCAACAATTGTTTGTTCATATTATGAATAATAAATAAATAAAATAAATAAATATTATAGAAAATGTTATGTACTAACAATACATTGTACAGGGTTATAGGCGAAAGGTGAACTAGGTCGAAAGGGCGTTATTGTACTCACAAATCAGGACAACTTTTAATATGGGTACAACATTGAAAACTACGATAATAATGCGTTGACCAGACGTATGGATCAACAGTTTTATTTTGCGATTTTAGAGTTGTGCTATATAGTTCAGGTTGTTCAAACCACTGATTACGGTGTAAAACCTACAAGTCTATCCTGTGTAAATGCACGAGTATATTTTTCATAACCTACTCGTATACATCAACATTGACACTATAAACTATATAGCTTCATTATGAAAATTAAAAAAAAAAAGCTCATAATGCACTAATGTTTTTTTTTTTTACTTTTCTATTGAGTGTTTTTCGGGGGATTCTAGCGATGTCCCATTTATCCAAATCTGTTCACACTTTTGAAAGTTTAGCAGAATAAAGATACATACCTATGTACATAAATAAATCCCCCTTTTTTGGGATTTCGTTTAAAATGTTGTAAGATTTTTAAATTTTTAGGCAGTATGGCTTTACAGCTTTAGCCTGCCCGATGGGACATTTAAATAAAAAAACTATAATAACACTGTTAAAGTTTTTTTTTTAAATGATACTTGTATGTATAGTAAAGTAAATGAACGTGTAAATAAACCCTAAGCTAATTGTCACAAGTTTGAAGATAAACTGTAAACAAAACATAACAACATAAGTCGTTAAAAAATTATAAATCTAGTACTCGTAGCTCGAAGTACGAAGAACATGGAATCGTCGTGGTTTCATTACAAACGTTGTTTTCAAAGGAAACAGGAAGAGGAACAAATTAGAAAACTGTACTACTTAATTGCTGAATCGAAATCACCTTTTCCGACACAACTTTTCACGCGATATCCACATCATAACAAAAAGAATTAATGAATAAATTACTAAGTACCATCTTTGACAGGCTTGATGCATTGTAAACACGACACGGTTTTTTTCTTTTTCACTCTTCCATTTTCATCAGATTTCGCTTTACCGTTCACGTCTTTCTTTTCGGCCTTCTTCGTTTTGTTCTTTTGATTTTTCACGACACCCATTTTGCACTGCACTGGGAAAGCGCGCGCTTTCCAAAGTTTTTTTTTTACTTTTTTTTAAGAGAAAGACGCGTGTGTCTTGAGTTTTGGCTTAGCGCGCGTTGCAGTTGTGCGTTCGAAAACTAGTGCGCGACTAGTAACGTTAACTGCATTCGCGAGCGAGCAAGGAAGCACTGGCAACGTGGGCCGGCTGTCGCTCGCGTAGCAGTCTGTTGAGAACACAACACAGCGCGAGCGCGAGCCGAGTCCTATGAGCTCACCGTCGATCGCCTATCCCGATTGGGAATCAAGGCCAGTACGAGGATTAATATTCCGTCTGCGGTGACTTCCTAAACACCATGTTAATTTCTTCTAATTAATATTTCGACTGTGTTTCCGTTACGAAAATTAAAAAAAATAATTACATTGATTTTGTATTGAACTAGATGCAAAGAATTCAGCCTAATCAAATTGACTGTTATTGAATTACACTGGGTGTGGTTTTTTTTTCGAAACTGAATAGTTTAGGCACTAAACATGAACTAGAAGAATATATATTTCTTTAAGTATACATATTATGTAGGTATGACGGTTAAACGAATTTTCAGATATTTATTCAACAAAAAAACATAATAATTTAAAAAATATCTTCACTTTAGGATTCCGCTCAAGGTATATTTGCAGGTCTTTTGTAGGGTTGCGCGAAAAAGTTAGCTTGTAATTCAAAAGCCCTTTGTAAATATTCATTACATACAAATTATACATTAGACTATTTCTGAAATCGTGAATAATAAGGTATTTCACGGAATAATTCGCGCTCAACGAAATGTGTTATATAACAGTTGGTTATTTATTCATGATTTCAAATAAATTAGCTCATAGTAAATCTTGTTGACAAACGACTTCAAAAGGAGGATGGTTCTCAATTCGATCCGTTTTTTTTTTGGCTTAGCGCTATCGCTCCGTTTAATTCTGAAGAGTATTATTAATTTAGTATTAATCTCATCACACTAATATTATAAATACGAAAAGTTGTGTGTACATTTGATAATCCTTCGCTCCATAACTGCTTAACAGATTTGGATGAAATTTGGAATAAAGACATTTGTTTTGTTTATAAATAGGCTTGTGTGTAACCACCTCATGTTAAACGAAGATGCGGTCTCCGATTGAGCACGCTTGCTTAAAAAAACAGATTTACTCGCGACTTGAAGGCACCCAGGTTGTATCTATCAGGTAACACCCACTCGGACAGCAAATACCATTGTGTAGTGATTCGCACAATGAAGGTAGATTTGAACCGTTCAGTTCCGAGTTTTTGGAAGCGGTGTCGCTTTTTAAAACTATCCGATAGCACAATGGGCAGGGTGGAATTACCTCATGCAAATCTAAAGCGCACTTTTCAATGTTTATACTGATTTGAACTCATAAACAACGACGATGTTCAAAGCTTTGGAGGTATTTTCGAATAAGCGAGCTGATGAGTTTCTTAACACGTTTCTCGATGGACTCCAACGCTCAAACTGGTACTAGGCCGATACGAGCCAAAGGAAAAAAAACAACGGATAAAACCGCAGGGTGGAGCTAGTAGGAGAATAATATGAGGCACAATAATACATTACTGACCGAAAGAATCTGAAGTGTTACAGGTTCAAAGAATCTATATCCGGAGGGCGTAATCAATAGTTCTGTGCGCCGTGCCAGTATTAATGTGGGTATGCGAGTAAAATTAGATCGGCCAGTGGCTAGCATCAAGGGCAATCGTAAAGGAACACTTAAGGGTATTATAGCTGTGCTTTATTTGTCTCACTTTTTTTATGGTTGACAGGCTAAGTTTTTGACCATAGCTCACCTGATGTTAAGTGACGGTGTGATCATGGTTAACACGCCTAGCCTGGAAAGTGAAGCTGCCGAAACGCACCGTTAGATGCTTGACGACAGATTTTTAACTTTTTTTTTCAACTCGTCGAAAACGCAACGTCGTATTCATATTTTATATTGGCAAAGAAAATACTATTTTCAGCCAAATCAACCCGAATAGAGTATTCAGTCGGATCGGCCAAGTACCAGCTTGATGCGTTGGAGTCCATCGAAAAACGTGCTAAGAAACTCATTAGCAACTCGCTTGTTCGGAAATTGCTCCAAAGCCATGAACATCGACGAAAAGTTTTTTTATTTTTTTATGGCTGACAGTTTTGGTGTTTGACCACAACTCACCTGATGTTAAGTGACGGTGTGGTCGAAGATGGTAAAGCACACCCAGCCTGGAATGGTACTGGCTCTCAAGTGAGGCTGCCGAAACACACCATTAGATGCATGGCGGCAGATTGTCAACTTGAGGGTGGTAGCTAGCCAGCCGAGTACTAGAAAGTACCCTACCACCATGCTATGGTTTCCTCACGATGTTTTCCATCACCAGCAGCTCAAGCTCATTGTTGGGGTGTAAACCCACGCCCTTCGGCATGCGAACCTACCGCACTAATCACTGAGCTATCATCGCTACAAAATCTTGTCCCAAATTAAGCGAAGCTTGTACTCTGGGAACCAGATAACTGGTAGAGAACATATATTTTAATGTAAATACATAAGGAAAACCTAGACATAAAACAAACATCTATGTTCGTCCCACAAATGTTTGTCCTGGGTCGGAATCGACCTACACCCACAGCTCAGGCAGCACAGTTATTACTAAATAAGCAGTATATGTGTGTATCTATATCCCCATATGTTTTAAATATATTAATGATTGACTTACTGACACAAGAGTTTAAACCCCTTAAGGCAAGACTTGCGTGACTGTATCCAATTATTCTTACAAACATTACTGTTAGCTTCATATATAGTAATATAGTTACTATAAAATAACACCCATTATACATTTTATAAGGAAGTTGCGAAGATTCATTTTGCACCTTGATAAGTTTGGCAAGATCGTGTCCAAGACATGAGAAGAAAAGTCAATAAAACTACACATATAAATAGATATAGTTTCTTGATTTTATTATACATATTTCTAACTGCTCTATGTGTCACAGTACGAATGAAGCGAATGGGAACAGTTTTGGAGATCCATGTTATTTTAGACTTAGTATTACAATTTTTTTTTATCAGGGCGAGCGAAGGGATCCCTAATAGGTACTATCCCACAACCTGAGCATTTTTGTGGTACACTTTACTGAAAAACTATCACGCTTTTAGATTTGTGCTTTAACATAGTAATTTAACTTCATATCTAGTTGTGTTATCTATCAAAAAAATAATTATTTTATAACCATTAAAAAAATTAACATTAACAATTTTGTATTCATTGGATGCTATTGTACTACTAATGCCTACTAATGCCATCTGTTATAAAACCAAAGAGTTAACGTAGTAATCGCTGCAACAGAATTAAACTAAATTTAAAAAAAACTGTCCTAAAAATTATTACCCGTCAGAAAAACTACGCGAGCCCTCACAAAGCTCAGCTTTTGGCTAGTTATGTAAAATTAATGAGACGAACGAAGCGCTCTCCTGATGGTAAGAGATGACGCCTGTCCTTGATCATTGAAGGAATACACAGAACTTTGAGTAGTAAAATGTCCAGGGCATCGCTGTTACTTTGAAACTTTCGATGGTTAGTCTCAACAGCCCTGTGATTTCGCTAGCTGCAGTACCCTTTAAACCGGAACAGAGCATTGTTCACACACTACTACTTGACTGCAGAATATCTGGTACTGCGGTGGTACCAACCTAAACGACTTCTTGCTAAGGAAATCGGTAGATTATAGTCTACCGTCAAGTAGTAGTGTTTCAACATTACTGTGTTCCGGTGGTAAGGGTACTGCAGCTAGCGAAATTATTGGGCTGTTGAATCTATCTAATGTCTCAAAGTAATGAGCGCCAAATCAGCGATGCTCTGGACTTTGTTTTGTTATTCAAAGTTCTGTGTATCGCTGCAATGGTCATGGAGAGGCGTGCATTTACCAACGGGAGAGCGTCAAAAAAACGAAAGATGTGTTTAGTAACTAGATATTTTTATCCAAAGTATAATCCATGTCATTTACATAATCATACACTTTGTTCTATGCCTTCCCCCTAATAGATAGTTTCAATGGCGCCCTTGCGTGGGCTCTGTGCCAAAACTCGTTAATGTGGATAGTCATTTCTAGAGATTTTTAACCCCTGACGCAAAAACGACGGGATGTTATAAGTTTGACGTGTCTGTGTGTATGTCTGTCTGTGGCTAGTAGCTCGCGAACGGATAAACCGTTTTTTTTTTAGAATTTAAATTAGTTTGGTGTGTTCTTAGCTGTTTGATTTTGTGTCGGGACATTTTTAAATTTTAATTAATTTAAATCGCACTGTTTAGTCCCAAAACATGGCTTCAATTAAATGGTTCCCTTTTAAAAAGTCAACGGTGCATAATTTTTTATTTTATGTTACAGCATGAAGACATGAGCAAGATGTCTGCCTGATGGTAATCAAGCTATTCACTTGGCGGTAGATCTCCTTAGGAGGTGTGCTTCAGAAGCAAGCACACCTCATAATTGGTTGTAGTAGCTTCTCTCTGCACTTGCATCCCCCTGGCTAAGTGACAATTGTAGTAAGCATAATGTATTAATATCTGTAACTGTAAACTGTATAAACTGTGACCTAATATGAAAAGAAAGATCCACAAAAAAAAAAATGCCTTGCTGAGTTTCTTGCCGGAGTCTTCTCAGTTGAAGTGTAATGACGAGCCGATGGTAGATTCAAACATGTAACTTAACGTTCATAAGTGCCTTACCAGGGCCTAAACTGAATAAATGACTTTTTGATTTTGATTTTGAAGGTAAGATCTTGGCTTCAAAAGACCTTGCTTTATGACATTGGCGATTATTTAAAAATAAAAGATTATTAGATAACCAGTAATTATACTTTTTATTGACATTTAATCATATTGACATAATGTTATGGTTTTGATATTTTTAATGTTATTTTTAAATATGAATGAAATATTGACCTGTAACTTTGGTGTTATCAATAAATATTTGTATTTGATTATCTAGGTATATTTAGTAGCGATGATAGCTCGGTCGGTTCACACGCTGAAGGGTGTGGGTACAAACAAAGAGCTTGAATTGCCGGTGAAGGAAAATATCGCGAGGAAACCGTAGCATGGCATGTACAACCAAGTACTCGGCTACCACCCTTACCGGAAATTTAAAATCTGCAAAGCACCTAACGTTGTGATCCGGCTGCCTCATTTGAGCCAGTTCCATTCACACGTAAGCTGCGGTCAAACACCTAGCCTGTCAACTATAAAAAAGGCCAAGATTTTATTCAGTCAGGTATCATACAAAAACAACTGTAAAGAGTTTTATTTACGTAGGTGCTGCTTTTTGTTAAGAGTTGCGCTATTGACCTTGATTTTATGTGTTCTCGGTTAGTTATGAGTCACACATTCGGGCCGTATATTACGACTTCCGAACTCACGTGATTGCATAATTGTTGTTTAACATGATGATTACATTGTTTTTTGGGTTTACTACGTACTATATACGCTATCATCTGAGACTTGATCTAAGCGAATTATTGCTACGACAAATCAATCATTTTTATTAGGATCACGTGCCGTGGTGGTGCCGGCGTAAGAATAGTACCCCACCCTCTCTACCCGTGGTTGCCGTAAGAGTCGGCTAAGGGATGTAATCCGGAAGGTAGGCAACAGCGTCTTCCTTGAACAATCACACCTAACTGCGCTCGCCAACCCGCCTGCCAAACGTGGCTAGTATTGGCAAAACCCCCACAAGAGGAAGCCTATGTCCAGCAGTGGACGACCTATGGCTCTTGATGTGTGTGTGTGTGTGTGTGATTATTAGAATGTAGATATATATTTATTGTAGATTATGTTATAGTTATTGTAACATAATCAACAATAAATATATCTACTATTTCAATATAATTATGTATATCCTCGTTTTTGACACACGCAGTCTTTTTCTTCCTCTATTCCTTTCCATACAAGGGTTGCCTGGAAAAAATCGCTTATACCGATAAGGTCGCCAGTTGTGACACCTTTTTAAGTTTATTTTCTTTTTTCTTCTGTATTATATAATTTTTAGTCTGGACAATAAAGAGTTAATCTATTTATGATTTGATATCGTCAAGATATCATTTTTAAAGCGTAGATATATCAATGATGACCATATGTCATCTGGTGTTATTTGTCTATTTTCTCGCCGATAAATAAATATCCTAGGATATTTCACGCAGCATTATCTAGCTGCAAACTAACAATGCTCATATTATGGGAACCCGAGAACTGATAAAATACTTATGTACCTTTTTGTCAATACCTCCTTATAATATCTGGAACAATCTGGGTGCCCACAAGTCACGAGTGAGTCGGTTTTTTGGTTTGAATAGTTGTACTCCACCGTAGATCAAATCTTCGTTTAATATCAGGCGAGATGGCGGTCAAACGCAAGCCTATTTATAATAAAACACACATGTTAGCCTTAAGTTGGAATTGAACTCAAACCTCGAAGCAGAACTATTACCAAAAGAATAAACAGGGTAAAATTTCAAAAGCTAAAAGAGAACATAAAGAACTCGCAGACATGCAAGTTTCACAGTGATGTTTTCCTTCACAGTTTATAATTAACCGCAACTTAGAAAAGACCGAGGTGCATGAGATTGGAACTGAGGAATTCCAGATTGGAAACCATCATGGTACACCATCAACCTATTACGATAGTTGTCCCAGCTTCCTTCCGTTCTACCGAGTGACCATGACCGGAACAAGAACAACAAAACCATATAGCACTATCAGTGCAGCATCGCCCGCCTCACATTAGAGTCTCGTCAAGGGTGGGTAGCCGCTTAAAGTAGCTTTATACATGCATAATATAGATCAGAGGTCCCCAAACTTTTAAGTCTCTTCCATTTATCATATTTTTTGGTTCAAGTTACCCTTGCGCACCCCTGCTTAGCTAATGTAACAATTTTACAAATTCATTAAGTTCAAAAGTGTTTACAAGTTTAAAGTGTATTGTGATCATAAAGCAAATTTCCTACTAACGTACATTATTTTTGTAACGATGATAGCTCATTGGTTAGCGCGGTTCACACGCCGAAGGGCGTGGGTTCAAACTCCAACAATGAGCTTGAGCTGCCGATAAGGGAAATCATCGTGAGGAAACCATAGCATGGTGGTATGATACATATTTTCTAATACTTGGCTAGCTAGCTACCACCCTTAAGTTGAAAATATGCCGTCAATCACCTAAGGGTGTGTTCCGACAGTCTCACTTGAGACCAAATTTCTATTCCAGGTATGATCTGTTTACTATCTTTGACCACAACTTTGACCACACTTTACGTTTAAACCCAACATTTTTAATTCGAGTTCACTTCGAAACAAATATAACAGTAATATTTAAAAAATATTTTAGAATTGATAAATTACAGCTGATTTTTATCGAAAACTGAATCTTTTTTTATATATAAAAGTAATAAGACGAACGAGACGCTCTCCGGATGTTAAGAGATAAAGCCTGCCCTTGACCATTGCAGCGATACACAGAACTTTGAGTAGCAAAATAAAGCCCAGGGCATCGTTGCTTTGGGAGTTATTACTTTGAGACATTCGATGGTTAGTCTCAACATCCCAGTAATTTTACTAGCTGCAGTACCCTTCAAACCGGAACAGTAATGTTACACACAACCGCTTGGCGGTAGAATATCTGGTACCAGACGACCCCCTGCTAAGGAGATCTACCACCAAGTAAATCTGTAATCTATTAGAATCACATGTTATTATCATAATTCAAGCGATAAACTGATAATGTATACTCCTTATTTTGTTAACAAAAACAATTTGTTTCTTCCAAAGCGCCTTAAAAGTTTTAATAGCAAATAACAAAAGAGGAAATTGCTCAGAGTTTATAAAGAGATCTACCTACTCGGGCAATACTTGAATATAAATTTAAGAAACTAGGAACTCGCCTCGGTTTTACACGCATTCAAAACCTTTAAGAATTATTTTTAAACAATTGTAACAAATGTATTAACATCCGTTTTATAGTGGAGATGTAAGCGAACAAATAGACACACCAAAATAGACTCCATTGTTTATAATTTAGTGATTATTATACAACTAGCGACCCACCCCGGCTTCGCACGGGTGCAATGTAGTTACTAACGTTGTGTATATGCATGTATTATACATATGCTTTCCTCTTGAATAACTCTGTTTATTGATGGAAACCGCGTTAAAATCCGTTGCGTAGTTTAAAAGATCTAAGCGTACAGACGGCGGGAAGCTACTTTGTTTTGTACTATTAAAAAAACGACTTCTTATCAGAACCATAAAGTAGTTTGGTATCCTGGATAATAAAAGAAAAAAAAAAGAAAGGAGGATGAATGAATACAATTTTGGTGTAAAGAAAAAAAATATAAATGAAATTCGTTGAAAAATGTAAGGTACGATATTTATTATAAGAACTGAAATTTCATAGCTTGTTAATGTGTTATTACAATGATAAATAATTAGAATTTGTTACATGTAAATTATTTTTATATGACTGCCAGCGCCATCTTTGTACTTCAGCATGAAGCAATATGTGTCAAGGTTTCAACTTACGCTGTAAATCAAAAGAGGTACATATTTGTTCTTTAAAATTGCACTATAAGCTCTATTGCGTAGCCTTAGTATAGTAATAATAAATAGATTGCTATTTTATAAATAAAATCAACAAATAACAAATGCTTTTTAAATCTTTAAGCATGCGTTTGGACATCATTGCACTTTGGTATAAACATGGAGTACGTACACTTGCGTAGAAGAAACCGATTCAATCACGACTTGGAGACATGGAAAACGTACTCGGGTAGCGTATTCGACTGTTCAGCGGTTCGCACAATGACAAAAAAGCAAGCGATAAAAAACATACGTATAATAAAATTCGTTACTGGAATTTGGAGTTTTAACTTTGAATTAAATAAACAACTAGCGCCATCTAGTGTTTTCCAGTTGAACTAAGATGTTTAAGAGAATTGTGGAAATTTCAAGTGCGAAAGTTGGGAATAGAGATGATCGCACAAGTTGGTTATGCTGGCACTTGTCCAGCGGTGGGCCAAAATGTGTAAACTTTGCGCCGTGTTGAATTTACGATTTGTTTCGATCACAGGTTTCGACGGTTACAGACGCAGCCATGACCGAATTCTGATTCGATTTGATGCTTGGTGTTTGACTAAAGCACGCCTGCACAAAATACGATGCCAAAAACAAAGAAAAAACGGTCCATATCAACAAACTAGTTACTTCCATGTAAAAAAATGAATACAACAAAATGTCAGATCGCAGATTGGATGATTAAGCAACTTATGGTTAAAAAAAACGGACAAGTGCGAGTCAAACTCGACCACCGAGGGTTCTGTACAACCTAGTTAGTATGAAACATTCTTGTTCTCATTCCTTGCATAAAGACCCTATTTTTTTGTGACGAAATTAAAAATGTAGATTTTGGATGTTTTCCTTTATTTGTACTATAAGACGGTGCTTCTTGCCAAATTTCATTGTTCTAGTCTAGATCAACGGGAAGTATCCTGTAGGTTTTGATTCCCTTGTGAAATATGCGGTTTTTTGTGACATAAACAGCTGTACCCTTTTTTTACGATAACTGAGAAGTTTGATTTTTTTTCACAGCTGCAAGGGATTACAGATGTGTGGTGTATGGTTTATATTTCAAATCGATATACGAGTTCCCGAGATAGAAGGTCTTAACAGACGGACAACAAAGTGATCCTATAAGGAGTGCCGTTTTTTCCGTTTTTAATCTTATAAGGTACGGAACCCTACAAAATACAATTGTACTCCATTATAATAATTAGGCTTGTGTAGTTCACGAACTAGGAATTGTTAGGAATTAATTCCCACTACTGAAAGAGAACGACTATTCCCCAAGCACAAGCTTAGTAGTTCGATTGTACGATTAAGAACGCGCCTACAAAATTATGCCATATCGCGTCGAGATACGGCATAATTTTGTAGGCGCATTCTTAATCGTACAATGTACTATTAAGAACGCGCCTACAAAATTATGCCATATCGCGTAGAGATACGGCATAATTTTGTAGGCGCATTCTTAATCGTACAATGTACTATTAAGAATGCGCCTACAAAATTATGCCGTATCTCTACGCGATACGGCATCATTTTGTAGGTGCATTCTTAAAAGTACAATCGAACTATTTCCTAAGTTGTCACCTCACCGTGTTCTAAGTACTAGAATGACCACTGTACTAGATAGAATACTGAATGAAAGAAAGGAAACGAACTTTTAACACATTATGTTCAATAGAACTATTTACATAATTTAGTTGTATCTCAACGCATTAAAGTCCAATTTTGAAAGAGAACGCGTCGTGTCCCCTTGTGTTTCGTTGCGCTCTTTCATTTATAAAAAAGAGCGAGATGCCAAATGACTCGTCTTCGTTTGACGTTTGTTGACTTGACAGACTGACAAGAATAAAATCGCTGAGAAAATTGAAGTCTTTTTTTTCCTTCCTTCTTGGCATCGTACTCTGTGAATTCTGCCAGTTTCAATGTTTCTGTATTTTATGTGCAGTCTTCGGTCTTCAGCTACTTTATTTTAAGGCTCAAATTTACTTTTCAACTTCGTGTAGTTAAAAAAACGGGGAAACTGTAGGACGCGTAAACAGAGAATACTAAATAAGTTTAGGTGGAATCGATATCATAAAGAATATGGATCAGGAGATTAAGAATTAGAAAAAAGAAGTAAGAAAGATGAAGGTATCATAATTTTACGTTATTAGATAAAAGGAAACAGGATATATAATAATAAATATTTGCATCTAGGGTAGCAAAAGCACGAAATATTTGTAGGAAAAGGGACTTTAATAAAAAATAGATCTTCATAAAATTATGAAATTGAAAAATTGAAGTTTTAGCCATCAAGTAACAAAGTATAATTTGGTTATCATTAGAAAATATACCTTCGTCAAAAAAAAAAAATATGTTGTTAGGAAGCATTTTTACTGTTTTCGATCTATCATAGAGGTCGGATAGGTCCTATCTGGACGGTGAAAGAAAACAGTTAAAAATGCAATTTTTGCTATCACTTTCCTGAAACGAACGCTGTACGTAATTCTTTTTTAGTGCTTAAAACATTGAAGTGCACATTTCCTTCTGCCCGAACGCACCTCTTTAAGTGGGTAATATACACCTATACAGGGATCACATCAAAGTCAGCCAATGAGTACTGAACTAATAGTACTATTAGAACTAAAATACTGAACTAGTACATTTCTCTATTTGTACTAGTACGGAGCGCTCTGCTCAGTGAACGATTAAGCACAAGCCTAATAATAATTATTACAAGAACGATGTAGTTGCCCTCGGGTCACGCTCTACTACGCTGTGGAGCCCTATTATTAAATTTAAACAACTCCACAATCATTTTCACGTTTCGACAGCGCTCGGTTACGTTTTACGTAAATTGGGCAACTATTAGATGACCGATCTATAAGAAAAACTTCGGTCTGGCAAGATCAGCAAAGTTAATTGTTCATCTCTTACTTTGCCTGGGCTTTTGATCTATCTCGTAAGGTTTAGCCAGCGTTTGTGAGTTTGTTTGTTTGTTACTTCTTCACGCTCAAACGGCTAGACCAATTTTGATGAAGTTTGGTATAAAGGTAGCTGACACCTTGTATTAACACATAGCCTACACATTTTTATCCCAAATAATGTAGCGTTCACGTCGGAACAGCGGGTAACACCGCGGGGGGCAGCTAGTAAAAAGTATTTTTATTTTCATAAATACTTCTATTGTTTACTCGCTACGTAATTTTTGTAAATTATTTATATGTATATAACTCAATAGATCTACGCAAATACCTTGACAGCAAATAGAGCGTGAAGATTAAAGAAGTTCCTTCTATAAGGTTTCTTATCCATCCGAGTAAACTAAAGAAAAGTGCAGTACCCAGCCGAGTGTTTGTTTAGCTTTGTTGATATTTTCTTTATGATATTTATTTAAAAGATTACGAGGGGAATCGAATGCATTTTTATAATTTTTTTGCAATATCTTTGCGATTTAAAACAGTACCTACTACTCAGATATACCTAATAATGTTTTTTTTATCACAAAACGAGGTAGGTATATGTTTCTAATATACATATAGATATATATATACATATGTATCTACACAATACCACGTCCGAGGATATGAAGATTCCTATCACGGTGTTTTGCATTGGTTTTTTCCTGACAAATTTTAAAGGAATAGGCCCGTATCATTATTATCTTATATAACCTCCTTCATAGTACATATTTCCGTAACAAAAAAAAATAACAAAGATCAGAATTGGTAATTCTAGTGCTATTCTGGTTCTTTGGTTTCAACTTGCTTTTATTTTCAATAATTAAAAGTAAGGAGACGAACGATGCGCTCTCCTGATGGTAAGATATAACGCATGGCCATGACCATTGCAGCAATACACAGAACTTTGAGTAGCAAAACAAAGTTCAGGGCATCGCTGCTGCATTACTTTGAGACTCGATGGTTAGACTCAATAGTCCAGTAATATCGCAAGCTGCAGTACCCTTCAAACCGGAACACAGTAATGTTTTGCACACTACTGCTTAGCGGCAGAATATCTGGTACTGTGGACATACTTAGACGACCTCCTGCGAAGAAATCTACCACCAAGTATCTAAAGATTACAAAAGTATTATTTTAACATTTAACTAATTTCTGCCTCCCTGTATTGCATTTAGCTTAAGTTGTTTTCTTAAACGATATTGCGTTAAGTTAACAAAGGTCACGGACCCCGGAGTCTGTCGAGTGGCAATAAAAAATATCTTTTTGGTACCTACGAACACATCTGAGGTAAAGACGCTATAATAGATTCAAACCAATCGTAACCAGACTACATAAAGGATACTGGGCAAGTCAATTTCAGCCTTCCCAGAATTAAACCAGAGACACTCTCGAAAACGGCTGAACCTTCAAAGAGACAAACTCCGTAAAATGTTGTAGTCACTGGGCATTGTTCTTTCAACAAAAACTTTCACAACATTGGGATTACAGACAGCCCTCTATGCAGAGGTTGCATGGTGGTAAAAGAACCCGTCTGCGGAAAATTCGTCAAAAACAATTCGTCAAATCACAATTCGTCGAATTCCAAACGTCAGCGACAAACTTTTAGCGTCTTATAAATGCTTTTCAAGCGACCATATATTGTAAAACTAGCTACTGTTAATATAGCATAGCTTGGTGATAATTCTTAAGCAACTAAAGCATTGCCAGCTTCTAACAAGTGTATCAAGTGTATCTACATAAAAACTTCATCGTGCTCTAATTTCGTATAGTCACCTATATTTTTATACATTAGGATGAGTGAATCTACTATAATTGTAGGATATAATACTATAATTGTAGGATATAATACTATAATTGTATAATACTGCTACGGGATGTGCAGCCCTCGTAAAACCTTCAATTGTCTTTCTGGCGCTTCGCCTGCCGATTGGCGAATTGTATCTCCGACGAATTGTGTTTTCGACGAATTGTTTTAAGCGAATTTTTCGCAAATCAGAAGAAACGGCCACGCACTTGCTGCAGGAATTCAGCAGCATGGCGCACCAACGTACGAACATCCTCAGGTCAACGAGGACACTTTGGGAGCCTGCGCTGGCGTCAGCGAGCTGCTGGCTTTTTTCCGAGGCCGTGTGGCTGGACTAGCCACACCGGATACACGCACCGAGGGCCCATCGGCGGCCTAGAGTGCGAGTACCAAGCAAATAGATTCAAAGCCAACTATAGTTATATTCTTTATATCTGTATCAATCAATGCGGGTCAAACGTAAACTTTATTACACAAGTCGGAAGGTCATATTTATTGAGATATAAAACTACTATCGGAGTCTGTTATTATGTCATCGCGTATTTATAGATCAGCTTCTATATTCTGAATTCAATCTGAATAGAGATAGGTTCGGATGAATAATAAATATGTATAGCACCTACTATAATAAATGACGTGATCCGAACACTCATCTTTCTGCAGCAACTCAACAGTAGAGCAGTGTATACATAATGTGACCATTTTGACAGCTCTTAACTCATTTGGTAAAGTTCTGCTTCGATAGGAGAGAGCGTGAGTTCGATTCCCACTCAGGACTAACATTTGTGTGACTAACATAGATGTTTGTTCTGTGTCTGGGTGTTCTGTATGTATGCACCAGATGTGTCTGAAACTACAGTCTGAGTTTCCGATAAAACTAAACCTGAGTAATCCAGCATAAGTGAAACTAAAATATTATTCTGAACAATTAATATTAGTATTGTTACATCTCCCGTGTGTTGTGTGATGAATTAATTAATTCATTCTATATTTTTATTAATATACTAGCGACCCGCCCCGGCTTCGCACGGGTACAATGTAGATACTAATGTTTTGTTGTTGTTAATGTATAAGTAATGAGACGAACGAGACGCTCTCCTGATGGTGAGAGGTAACACATGTCCATGACCATTGCAGCGATACACAAAACTTTGTGTAGTAAAACAAAGTTCAGGACATCACTGCTTGCGATGGTTAGTCTCAACAGCCCTGTAATTTGGCTAGCAGCAGTACCCTTCAAACAGGAACACAGTATTGTTTACACACTACTGCTTGGCGGCAGAATATCTGTTACTGCGGTGGTACCTACCCAGACGACCTTCAGCTAAGGAGACCTACCACCAAGTAAATAATGACATACATACATATAGTATACATATAAATTTCCCTCTAACTGGACACCGGCCCGTAGTTTCGCAATCTCAATAAACAACTAATAGCTAGGCCCACATACACAAGTAACAGAACAGGTTCTATAACATATTACTCACACATCGAAACTTGAGGTCAAATATACTAAGCAACAGTTATTTAAACTGTGGTCGAACTGGCCGTATTACATCATTCCACAGCTATTCTAACCATAGACGTGTAACGTATGCACTCAGATAACCAATGGCCAGGTGTTGAAGATCTACAACTTGTTTAAGGTTGTTATTCGGGATTTTTAACGAATTGAAGTTCATTTGGTAGATATAGAATATCTGCTTCAAGAGCTATAGGGCATGGATTCCCAACAGAACAAACATTTGTCTGACGATAAATGTTTGTTCTGTGTTTGGAGGTTGTATGTATTATAAGCATGTATTTACAACAAAAAAAGTATTTAAGTGTTCTATCAGTTATCTGATTCACAAAGTACAAGTTTTGTTTAGTTTGGGGCTAGATGGCGCTGTTTGAAATGTCCTAAAAAAATCTTTGCTTTAGCGCTCTTTGCACTCCATTAGCGCTTGAAGCGCATAAAGCTTGTCGTGGTGGTGCCGGCGTAAGAATTGTACTCCACCCTCTCTACCCGTGGTTGCCGTAAGATTCGGCTAAGGGATGTAATCCGGAAGATGGGCAGCAGCATCTTCCTTGAACAATCACATTTAACTGCGCTCGCCAACCCGCCTGCCAAGCGTGGCGAGTATTGGCAAAACCTCCCCAGGAGGCCTATGTCCAGCAGTGGCCGTCCTATGGCTGATGATGTGTGTGTGTGTTTGCTATATTTTTAGTTTGTTTTACAATATATGGTCGCTTGAAAAGCATTTATAAGACGCTAAAAGTTTGTCGCTGACGTTAGGAATTCGACGAATTGTTTTCGACGAATTTTACGCAGACGGTTTCTTCTACCTCCATGCAATCTCGGCATAGAGGGCTCGGCACTCCATTAGTATCTAGCCCTGTAATCTCTCAGGGTGCTCCGCCCAGCGAACAGGGCATCAAGATCGCACCCTTCAACAACTACCCCTGCAGGCAGAGTCCCACAACGTCCAGCTTCGATAAGGATTAGTTGTTCTCGAGACCGATGCCCTATCTCCCCAACAGAGGAGAAGGAAGAACACAGAACTGAAAAATTGTAATCTCGCTAAACTGCCGTTTTTTCAATTTGGAACACAGTAATGTTTATATACTACTTATTGGCGATAAGAGATCTAACACTATTTGATTCCTTTTGACGAGTACTGTAGCTAGTTAAATAACAGAACTAATGTAGAATGTTTTAAAGTAATGAGCGTTGATGCGGCGATATACCGAACTTCCATTTGTTACTCAAAGTTTTGCGTACCGCTCCAAGACTCACACCTCATTTGTTAAAATATGATTAGTACTTTAAGAGATAAGAGAACAACAATACATAGACTGCTAATATAAGCTGCTGATAGCGATGATAATTCAGTGGTTAGCACGTCCTGTTGACATGCCGAAGGGCGTGGGTTCAAACCCCAATAAAGCTTGAGCTGCCGGTGTCGGAAAACATCGTGAGGAAACCATAGCATGGTGGTAGGGTACTTTCTAGTACTCGGTTAGCTAGCTCAAGTCGAAAATCTGCCACCAATCACCTAATGGTATGTTCCGGCACTTGAGAGCCAGTTCCATTGCAGGCTAGGTGTGCTTTACCATCTTAAATCACACTGCCACTTAACATCAAGTGAGCTGTGGTCAAACATCTAGCTTGTCATATATACAAAATAACCCTCCATTTTGAGTAGTCAAGTAAAAAGTAAATATACACGTATATTCGTGCTTCCACATAAACAAGTTGTGAGTGGTCAAACGCAGATATATATTACGTTTAAATTATTAATGGTTAGAGCAATTTGTAGCATAATGATTCATGTTAGGTATTGAAATTAATATAAATTTTAATGTGTCATCAAATTATCATTTTATTGGTGTGCTATAATCATTATTTTGCATACAACTGGTCGCTATCGAATGCTGTTTTGCATGATATTGACGCATATAACAAAATTATCAGCTGCACACAAAAAACTTAAATAGATATACATATATAAACAGATTATGAACCTATATGTCTTTAAAATCAAAGTAGTATGAAACGGTCTCTGTCCACGTGTTTCTCCGCTTACTTCTTCTAAGCTACGCAACGGATAATGTACTCATTTTTACTGTATTTTTTTTGTACTGACAGTATGTATGTACAAAACATCCTAATTAAACTTTTGTATAAGTAGAGAAAATAAATGTTTTGTAATTAAGTCGACACAATTAATTTCAACGTGCGAAGCCGTGCCGCCAGTTACCTACTTATATGTAGTATAATATAAATAACCTTTTTTAATATTTTTTCTAGAGGTTTCTTTATACCTGACAGGCTAGTTGTTTGACCACAGCTCACCTGATGTTAAGTGACGGTGTGCTCGAAGATGGTAAACACACCTAGCCTGGAATGGAATCTGGCTTTCAAGTGAGGCTTCCGTAACACACCGTTAGATGCTTGGCAACAGATTTTCAACTTGAGGGTAGTAGCTAGCCAAGTACTTACTAGAAAGTACCCTACCACTATGCTATGGTTTCTTCACGATGTTTTCCTTCACCGACAGCTCAAGCTCATTGTTGAATCCACACCATTTGGCTTGCGAACCGACCGCGCTAACCACTGAGTTATCATCGCTACAAAATAGCTTTGTGATTACCACCTGCCTTGGAGCGGGCCGTGGTGCCGTGGTGGTTTGCAGTGGTGGTGCCGGCGTAAGAATTGTACCCCACCCTCTCTACCCGTGGTTGCCGTAATAGTCGGCTAAGGGATGTTATCCGGAAGATGGGTAGCAGCGTCTTCCTTGAACAATCATACCTAACTGCGCTCGACCCGCCTGCCAAGCGTGGCGAGTATTGGCAAACCCCTAAGGAGGAGGCCAGCAGTGGACGTCCTATGGCTGATAATGTGATGTGATGTGTTGGAGCGGGCAAGGGTTATGTGGGACTCTCCGTCACTAACGGTCTACGTACTAAACACCCTGGAGTGTTCCACCTCGGCGCTTTGTGTCGAGGCTGCGGGCACGCTTTCGCACTCTTCCGCGGCCTCGACAGCACTCGTCCTCGACCCGCCTCGGGGAGCCCGTACTAACCCAGCTACGATGACGATATGTGAGACCACTGGCCACATCTTGATCCACCTCGGGGACCTAACCGTACCCTACCATACCATCACTTGCAACCCTACGATAACCCTATCTTTATACATACATAAATTTTCCCATAGAGGTAGGTAGAGACTATATTTTTCCAGTTTCTACGATCCAGAGACACATATTTTGCTTCTTCTTTTAGGTATTAGCGTTTTTATAAACACATGTCAGTTGCGGATACTTGTAATATGGAGTTTCTTTAACACCGTTTTGTAACACTATCGGAATAAAACTTTGCTTATGTGTTAACACAGAGTATAAACTACTTTAAATATTAATTTCATTTAAATCAGTTAAGTTGTTACAATGTTAAGAAAGTCACAAAAATATTAACGCACCCACAGAAAAAAAAAACGCAAATTATCTTATCGTCAATAAAATATGTCTACTCTCCGACTTTTGAACACAAATATCGTAAAAAACTTACCGACCCAGTGTTCTGTATATTTGTCAAGGATATAAATACGTGAGAGAGTAGAGAAATAGGTATAGAGATAATAAATAAGTCTGGAAGAGATCGCTTTCATCAATAACGCCGCGACTTATTGGTTTTTTTCCTATCTCTTCTCTAGATAGTATAAAACAAAGTCGCTTCCCGCCGTCTGTACGCTTTATCTTTAAAACTACGTAACGGATTCTAATGCGGTTTCCACCAATAGACAGGGACGAGTCGCTAGTATATTAATAAAAATATAAAATAAATTCATTCATTCATTCTAGCTCTTTTCTCTGCCTAAAAATGTTACTCGTAGTTTTGGTTTAGAGTAGAAGCGATTATTAAACTTTGTGTCTGGATTTATTACATGTCGTATTTTTGGCCGAATGCCTTCAAGGTTGGCCATTGACACTTCAGTTAACCTGTTTAGATTTTGATAGAGGCCTAGTATAATTATAGTTGCTACATTTGCTTAATTGTGGTATAAGTAACTAACCCTAACTAGCCTTAATGTATGTAAATTTTTAGATCATTCCAATACAGGGTAAAGTTCTAGGGGTATAAAATGTTCTTAAAAACAAAGATCTAAAATTTCATAAACAGATGATGATGATAATTTAATTATTGATGTAATTGTGATTTGTTTGTATTTAACTTTAAGCTGAGATATCATCTATATATATATATATATTATTTATACACGCGATTTATATATATATATATAAATCGCGTGTCACGGTTTTTGTGGTTGCACTCCTCCGAAATGGCTCGACCGAATTTTATATATTTTTTTTAATATATATTTATGTAGGTATGACAATAGATCGTTAAGTATATTTCATACCGTGATTTTATATATCTTTATTTTATATATAATTATGTGATTTTATACATCATACTTTTTATCCCGAAAAAATTTAGTGGGTAACACCGCGAGGCGCAGCTAGTATTATTGTATAGATTTATTGTATTACATTTATTATAATTGGAAATTTCGGCTCGTTCCTGGTGCAAAGGCTGGCCATTGCTATCCAGCGCGGGAATGCTGCCAGCCTCATGGGTTCCTTTGCACCGGGTACAGTAAGGGGCGGGATATTTTGACTGAATATTGTTAAAATTCTTCTGAGTAGTTATGTGATTTATAATATAAATATGACGTTTTTGTGACATTTTTGTGAAAATTTATTGTGATTTCAATTCAACATTTGACATTTGTAATTGTACAATTATTTAATTTAATTTAATTTAGTTCAATTGGAAATTATATTAATTTGTAATTATGACTTGCCTAGTGTAACTGAAAGTGTTATAAGGTCAATAAATTCTCATTCTAATTTTTATATTACGTCAATTGGATTGAAATCCAAATAAAACAAGGACGATGAAACAATAACGCAGAAAATGCATATGCTGCCCCAAAATAGCTTTCCTTTGCCGCGGCTGGCAAAATTAAAATTCCATCGACTGTTTAATAATACATTCTGGCGAAACGCCACCGACGCATTCCCTAAATACATTATACGTGAACAAATTAATAACAATAACGAATGGATTAGGGGACCTTTATCTAGTTATCAAAGAACAAACATACCTGTTATGGCAACGGAAATTTTTCCGTATTTAGCGCAACACTAATATACACTTTCAGTTTGTTCTTAGAAAACACTGTTTGCACTGATGTTCACAAACAAAGGAACCATTCAAAGATCACTGTTACATCACCGGAAATTCGCAGAAAATCGACAATACTAATTGAAAATTAGTATGTATACTCGAATACAGAAATGATGGCCACATTAGTTCGCGTAAACAGTAAGGAAGGATAGCAGCGTCCCTTCGAAGTTTGTTACGTTTTGAATTTGAAAACGGAATGCGTCGTCGTTTTTCAATTGGATTAAGTTGATTGGTTAATTGAATTGTGTCGTGATAAGCGCAGAGAGGTCGCGACGCGACTGCCCGCGCGCCGCTGTACTAGCATCATTGACGCCGCCGGCTCACGTGCGTTTGCATGCAAAAAAAAAACTTTTACACAGAGTAACGAGTCTCATAGAGCACCAAAACCATTATTTGACGTTAAGATTTTACAATAGTCAATATTTTTCAACTTTTAGTAATTTTAGTTTGCGTTTTTATGTAGGTACTCAAATAACATATTTGAATAAATAATTTATTCAATAATTTCGTAAAAGCATAAACGTAGTTTACAATTTGTTTTAGCTGTTTACTTTTCAAAAATGAATGAAATATCTCAAAATGAAGTTAACCACGAATAAACTTGCGTTACTTTGTTATATATGACAATGTCTACCATATATTTAGTTAGACTAATGTTTGACTGGAATAACAAACGTGCTTGAAAAGTCAAAATATAAGGCCTGAATATTTTACTTTAATCGAGTTTATATTCAATTAAAGGAGAAAAACAATCCTATTAGCTGTTACTATAGTTTAGCGTGGGTTCGATTCCCACTAAAGACTAACATTTGTGTGACAAACATAGCTGTATGTTAGATTGTTCTGTATGTATTTACAAAAATAAAAGTATATAGGTACATAAGTAATCTATCAGCTATTTGATGTCCCTTATACAAGCTATGCTTAGTTTGGGGCGAAATAGCGCTATGTGAAATGAAAAAAAAAAGACATTAATCAATTGAAGAAATTAAAATATTTACGGTAATCAGAAAAAAAATACAGTGACCAGTTTCATAGACAACAAAACCCAATACATCTTAGTCGAGATCAATATACCTAACCTACCTTTTAAACTTTGAAGTTAATGTTAATTAAGTTAGATCGGCTAATGAGGAAAAACATTTGTTTGCTATAGTAATCTGAAGGAAAATATGATATTTATTTGCAACGCAATTGATTTTAAATAAATATACGTATTAAATCGTTTACAATTGTACTTACTGTTAAGTCAACATTTATTGATCGAGGGTAAACATCTAATATTGCAAGCATGCGCGAAATATCGCACTTTAGTAAGTTTACCTATAATTCATTATCTAAGCGTTAATATTTTTGGGTTTTAAGCAAAATTCCATACGATGTTTTATTGCGGTGAGACAATTTTTGATTCAAAGAAAAATGGAGGTAAATAAATCTAAGACACAGTTAAAGTAATACAGAGTAAGTCTTAATTGAGTCCGGTCATGTCCTAGTAATGTAGTGGTGACTTTACTAAAAGCTTCGTTGAAGTTTTGGAGGTAACAGGAAAGGTCATGTTTCAGCACATCTCTACACAGCATAAACTACAATAATATACTATTATAAATACTCCATTATTATAATAACTTTTTTGTAGCGATGATGGTGCAGTGGTTAGCGCGGTAGGTTCGCATGCCAAAGGGCGTGGGTTCAAACCCCAACAATGAGCTTGAGCTGCCGGTGAAGGAAAACACCGTGAGGAAACCATATTTGGTAGGGTACTTTCTAGTACTCGGCTGTCTAGCTACCACCCTCAAGTTGGAAATCTGCCGCCAAGCATCTAACGGTGTGTTCCGGCAGCCTCACTTGAGAGCCAGTTCCATTCCAGGCTAGGTGTGCTGTACCATCTTCGATCACACCGTCACTTACCATCAGGTGAGTTGTGGTCAAACACCTAGCCTGTCAACCATAAAAAAACTACGCAACGGGTTTTAATGTGAGTGATTCAAGAGGTTTATATGTATAATACATGCTTATACACCACATTGCACACTAGCGAAGCCGGGCAACACAAATGTTCCGAGTTCCCTGTAACTCCAAATATAGATTTATATGCACACACATAATCTAATTACGCCTTTTTCCCCCATAGGGGTAATACATCTTTCCACTTGCTACGATCTTGACAGACATCTTATTAACCTATCTCTTATTTTTCGATATCACATATAACGTGTTGAAACCTAAACCAAGCCCCTGATTCTCTAAGTCACGAGAGACCCTTGTCAAAAACGCGTTATAAGCTTATAAAGGACATGTTGATAAATTAAAATGGGCGAATGACAAACTTTTTTTACGTTTTAAATTATGATTTTGGCATAGGTAATTTTGCGTGAATTCAATCCAAATTATACCACGTTACGTAAAACTTGTTGTGTGCTTATAGAGAATAAGGCCACAGGGCCTTTATTCGTTATGAGCACATGGGCACGTAACGCATCGCGTTTATATAGCAATGTGGATTTCGAGCAAAATTCGCGTGAAATGCCAATCTCTATGTCAATGTCAAATTAAAAAACGCTACGATGTCTGTTAGAAGTCTGACAGATAAATAAAAATTATTAAATTATTAAATTGGATGCTTCAAATAGTATAACTAAAATTAAATTACGTTTTTGTATGTCTATTATTTTTTTTTTAACTTTTAATGATATTCAGGTACATCTAGTGTCCGTTTGACTAGCAACCACTGTCAAGTTAAAATTATGCCGCCAAGCTTCTGATAGTGTATTCTGTCATTTGAGATCCAATTCTATTCCAGTATAGGTGTGCAGCATCAAGTGAGGCTGCCGGAACACACCGTTAGATGCTTGGCGGCAGATTTTTAATTTTAGGGTGTTAGCTAGCCAGCCGAGTACTAGAAAGTACCCTACCACCACAATATGGTTTCCTCACGATGTTTGCCTT
This sequence comes from Biston stratarius, assembly GCA_950106695.1. NCBI lineage: Eukaryota > Metazoa > Arthropoda > Insecta > Lepidoptera > Geometridae > Biston > Biston stratarius. The sequence continues at coordinate 5,188,259 of OX467108.1, forward strand.
CAGCGGCAGCTCAAGCTCATTATTGGAGTTTGAACCCATGCTCTCAACCGTGAGAACCGACCGCGGTAACCACTGAACCATCATCGCTACAAAATAGTTTTATTTTATCGATTTAAAAAGCTATCGTACAGTGCTAGTGACGTTTCTACACTTCCTAACTCTAGTTCAGGTTATAAACAACAAAATTACGGGTTTCGATCTACCCGCTGACTGAATGCGAGTGACGTAATCAAACTATAATATTTTCTACAATGTTAGCTGTTATTCATAAGGCACGTGTTTCTCTATTTTTAAATATGATTTAATTGTTTAACTTCAACGCATGACGATAGCTAAAAGCTATTTTATTTTCTGACATATTATATTATAATTATTATAATATAGTTTGCTAAGAGATGTAATCCGGAAGATGGGCAGCAGCTTCTTCCTTGAAAAATCACACCTAACTGCGCTCGCCAACCCGCCTGCCAAGCGTGGCGAGTATTGGCAAACCCCTCCTAGGAGGAGGCCTATGTCCAGCAGTGGACGATCTGTGGCTGATGATGATGATGATGATGAATTATTATAGATAGGTAGAAACTATTTATTGTGCACATCAAAAATAGAAAAAGAGTACAGAAAACAAAATAATCTTATGAGCTAGTGCCACAAGTGGCGACCTTATCGCTAAGAGCGATCTCTTCCAGGCAACCAAGAATGGAAAACACGATACAGGTTAAGAACAGACGGGAGACGTTGCATCATTAATTTCCAATTAATATCCACGTAATATCCAAAATTTAGCCCTGTCGGTTCACATTAGTATCACATTTCGTAGCGATGATGGCTCAGTGGTTAGCGCGGTAGGTTCACATGCCGAAGGGCGTGGGTTCAAACCCCAACAAAGAGCTTCAGCTGCCGGTGAAGGAAAACATCGTGAGGAAACCATAGCGTGGTGGTAGAGTACTTTCTAGTACTCGGCTGGCTAACTACCACCCTCAAGTTGAAAATCTGCCGCCAAGCATCTAACGGTGTGTTCCGGCAGCCTCACTTGAGAGCCAGTTCCATTCCAGGCTAGGTGTGCTTTACCATCTTCGACCACACCTTCACTTAACATCAGGTGAGTTGTGGTCAAACACCAAGCCTGTCAGCTATAAAAAAAAAAACATTATAAATGTATATAATGACTGGACTATAAACTACGCAACGGATTTTAATTCTGGTTTCCATCAATAGGTAGAGTGATTCAAGCGGAAGTTTTATATGCACATTAGTATCTACACTGCACCTGTCCGAAGCCGGTAATTTACTACTTTTTTCATTCAATTTTTATTTATTATTTAGATGGTATCTAAAATGTTCGACGTGTTTTCTGAGAGTTGCACATTAAGGTGGCATTCGCGGGTGAACTGGTACTGGTTCTATAAATATCTCGGCATGAATAGAAATATCTAATAGTTACCGTCTGGGCAGGCTAAGCCATTGGTTATTGCTAGGCACTCCTTTTACAGACTGACATTAATACCTTACAAGAGGACCGTGCGGTTCCCCACGCGTATTTAAGGATCAAAGCTAACCTGTGTTTATTCAGTGCATTAGTTGGTGGTAGAACTTATTAACAGGTCGTCTAGGTAGGTATCACCGCAGTACTAGATATTCTGCCCCCAAGCAGTAGTGTTTAAACATTACTGTGTTCCTGTTTGAAGGTGAATGTGCTACTGAGCTGTATGACCTTGTACTTCCATCCCCTTTTTACTACAGGACAAGTAGAAAGACGGCCCACTACCACCCATACATTGTGGAACTTCTTGGGTACGTACTAAACGTTTTGACTCTATGTTGGTTAAAAAAGTGTTTTTCCTTTTTAGGGTTCCGTACCCAAAGGGTAAAAACGGGACCCCATTACTAAGACTTCGCTGTCTGTCTGTCCGTCCATCTGTCTCAAGAACCACGATAGCTAGACAGTTGAAATTTTCACAAATTATATATTTCTGTTGCCGCTATAACAACAAATACTAAAAACAAGATAAAATAAATATTTAAGGGAGGCTCCCATATAACAAACACGATTTTTTTGCCTTTTTCATAGATAATGGTACGGAACCATTCGTGCGCTAGTCCGACTCGCACTTGGCCGGTTTTATAGCTATTTTATTCGCAGTCGAGTTATAGATTTTTTTAGACAAGTCTTCAGTTTGTTATCTACTCTGAATAGGCTCACGTTTTAGCACATACTGCCTATGCCTAATGTCAGGCAGTAGTGCGGTTTATGATACACCTACAAAAAATATTACTTAGAAGGAACTTGTTTAGTTGTTTCTGCGGATTTGAACACACAAACACTTTTTGAAAAACATAGACTTATATAAAGCGGGGATACGGTTTCTTCTAGGCGTGCCGCTTCGTAGATCACTTTGCTAAACATCAGGTGAGATGGCGGTAAAGCACAAGACTATATATTCATTAAAAAAAACTTAACATGGCACCTTCCTGTCCAGACCCCTCCGTCAGGCAGAGCGGAACGATAATTATATACGAGCTCGCAATATCTGACGTCTATTGTGAGTCGGTTCCACGTAGGGATTGAATACCGGGATACCGGGCCGGTTTTTCTCCGGTATTACAATACCGGTATTAGTAAACAAATACCGAAATTTCGGTATTTAAGAAAAAAGGTTTCACAAGCAGATTCCACCTTTTTTGTTTCATTCAAGTCTCGACAAATGAACTTTCTTTCATGTATTGTTTTCTAAATTCGACCAAGGTCATCTCATTGCTTTAAAAATAACTTCACTCAATTAGGGATCCAAATTTTTGATAACATAACGGTAGAATAAAATGATAAGAAGATCTTTTTTCAAGGCTCAAATGATACAAAATTGATGTCATTTGAAACTTTTTTCCCCTGTAAATACCAAAATTTCGGTATTGACTAATTGTTGACTTGTTACACTCGATGCGTATTGTGCCATTTGTTATTGTTTGTTAATTTAAACAAATTTTAATTATTATCATGATAGTTATAGTTTAGGTACAATACCGAAATACCGGTATTGAAAAATACCTCCGGTATTGCAATCCCTAGTTCCACGTTTCGTGCAATTGAAATAGTCCGAATAAATCAGACGAGTGGTCACCCTAATTTTATGTAGGCTGTCATAGATAACTTATTTAATGTAGTTAAAGGCGTACTCTCAAAACGTAAGTAGGCCATCGTTTGATACCATATTTACCACACAGGTGAATCTGTTTTTCGGAATAAAAAGTATACTCTTTATATTATGTTCATTCCAAATTGCATCCTGCTTTGCTTAGGGGCTAGAAAGCGCTGTGTGAAATGTCCATGGATATATGTTTTATTATTAGAAATTAACTTTTGGCGCGTGTACTCCGTTTTGTCAATTTAGTTTTAGATTATTAGTAAAGTTCCGGATAGGTTTTTTAATTATTATTAAGTTTTTTAATAAATATTTTCAAGTGTTTCATATCTATGTCAAGTTTTTTAAATTGAAATCCTCTTTTCTGTTGTAGCTGGAACGACTGTTAAGCGGAAATGAACTTAATATATACCTAGAACACTCAAAATAAACTTCCGCAAAATTTAAAAATTTTAACTAAAAAAACCGACGTCGTATGTTTTTCTCATGGATGCCATCGTCAAAATTGGACCAAATTGAAATGGGACCACACCGGAAGCACCAGATTTCAAATAAAAAAATAATCATCAAAATCGGTTCATCCAGTCGAAAGTTCAGAGGAAACAAACATTTAAAAAATACAGTCGAATTGAGTACCCTTTTTTGAAGTCGGTTAAAAATAGCAAAAGAACTCGCGTGTCATATTGTTAGTATCAATCAAGAATATTTTTTACTAATATTCAACAACATTATTTTTGAGAGTGATATGGCACTTTGAAAGTTCACCGCAACCTGTTATTAAACTGAAAACAATGGCACTCGGCCAATTCAACGCGGGCAAGGTTACTCGAGCTGTGATAGAAAGCCAAAGCAGCCATCAGTAGTATCACACTCACTCGAACTAAACGGTTTGAATCTAGTACTAAGGGAACCTCATAACTATACTTATAGATGTATGTTTCTGAGCAGATACATACATTACCCTTCTCAGAATGAGAAAAGACCCCACGCCCAGCATAAAGCCCGGTATCCACCAAAGCGGTGAGGAGATATGAGTTTTGCGTAACTTTGTGACGCTTTCGGGTGTGCAAGGCGCATAAAGAAGGCGGAACACACGTCTTCGCTCTGCCGCGCAGCTTGCTTACTCGCAGCACGAAATTCTTAAAAAAAATCTCTTCTCCTCTCCGCTTGATCCATTTCCACCGAAGCTAAGCGGAGAGGAGATGTGGAAATAACGAAATCTGATTGGTTATTCAAAACACATCTTCTCTCGTCTCCTCTCCGCTTTGGTGGATACCGGGCCTGACGGAACGGCTCAAAAACAACAGAACGATGTCATAAAACTGTGATATCAGACTACAAAAATATAAAATTCGGACAATGACGTAGCTCCACTTAAATAAACAAGATTTACACATCCTTAAGACCACTGACAAATGACATGTTTTGATCACTACACCGCCCTTTACGGAGAATAAACAAATACGAGATATTTTCTAATTAAACAAACCGTTTCCAAGAATTCTTGGTATAAATATCATTGAGTTGTGTCATCAACATCAACAGCTGTTATGGTCATCTATCATCATTTAAAATCATTCATCACGGAAGTTTTGAAAATTCATAAAAAATTTACAAGTCATTAGTTGCGGCATGCGGCACTATCAGCTGTAAACTAAAAAAAAAAATGCTTTATATTTCGCATAACAGTTTCATGTCTCCCAAAATACCTATACAAATGCGATGATAGCGAAGTGGTTAGCGCGGTTGGCTCACACGCCGAAGGGCGTGGGTTCTCACACTCTCCAAATCCAACAATGAGCTTGAGCTGCCGGTGAAGGAAAACGTTGTAAGGAAACCATAGCATGGTGGTAGGGTATTTTCAAGTTCTCGGCTAGCTAGCTACCACCAAACATCTAACTAAAAAATATAGTAATACCAGTGCCAACATACTAGGTACTATAGTAATATAATAAAATATAATTTTAAAACCATTATAGCCACTCTTTATCACGTTACGCCACTTCCTCTTCCCACTAATGATATCAAAGTTACCAAATACCAACTTAAGGTCATCCATCAAAGTATAAAAACAAAATACCCCGCCATCACAAACTGTATCAGTCACACACTAAAGTTCTATACGGTTAACATTTTACGAATGTTAGTTTGTTTTGTGTGATCCTATTTTTAGTCCACGATGACACATCTGACTAGAAGAAATCGATTCACTTGCAACATGCGAACACATTTCCTTGTTAACAAATAAATAAAATAAGTAAAAAAGATTGTTTAAGTTAAACGGTTTTATTGAAAACAAAGATAATAATGATAAAATATAATTCGGTAGGTCTTAGGTACGAGTCAACACACCATTCAAAAAATAAAACATGGCGCGTACGTGGGGCGTGTCGTAACCTGAGTAAATCATCATCACATCACATCATCAGCCATAGGTCGCCACTGCTGGACATAGGCCTCCTCCTGGGGGGATTCTGCCAATACACGCCACGCTTGGCAGGCGGGATGGCGAGCGCAGTTAGGTGTGATTGTTCAAGGAAGACGCTGCTGCCCATCTTCCGGATTACATCCCTTAGCCGACTCTTACGGCAACCACGGGTAGAGAGGGTGGGGTATTATCTTCTTACTGAGTGGGTGTTCCCCGTTGGATACAATATGTTTGTCTTGAAGTCGAGAGTGAATCAGTATGTTCTAAGCAAGCGTGCTCCATCGTAGACCGCATCTTCTCTTAACAACAGGTTGGTCAAACCGAGATTGACACTCAATATTGGTAATTCGAAAGTGAACACGCAGGGCACCAATAGTGTATCTAGTACGGAATAAAGCATAGTAGAAGTACACAGTACACCTATGGTACAGTGACTTGTGACATTGTGGATAGATTAGATAAGAACATTGAATGAAATGCGCCGGCGCATACACGCTCGTGTCTAGAAAGAAATAATTGGCTCCGACCATGGTTCTAATTATATTTTTGGCTATGATAGAAACGACGGGGCAAAGGCCTTTCTTTTCTTTTTAAATTTGACTCGACATGGTTAAAAGCTGCATTGAGAATTAAGCTAATCTCACTACATCTTTACTATTAGTAACGATGCAGTGACATAACCCTTTTTAATAAAAACTGAGAACTTAGAAAAAAAATCATATAAAGATAATTTTTTTTGCCGTGGTGGTTAGACTAGTACCCCACCTTCTCTGCCCGTGGTTGGCGTAAGAGTCGGCTAAGGGATGTAATCCGGAAGATGGGCAGCAGCTTCTTCCTTGAACAATCACACCTAACTGCGCTCGCCAACCCGCCTTCCAAGCGTGGCGAGTATTGGCAATGACTATGACTCGGATTTGACCGTAACTTTGCGTGACTCGTGTTGTGTTACTTTTCTGACTTAATATATTAAACTTGAAATTATTTTAACGCTTGACACTAGCAGCAATTAATAGCTCAAGCACTGAAATATTGACGATAAAAAGTCCTTTTTTGTGTTTGTCTGCCACAACAAAAGTTTGTGGCAAACAATCGTTTTATTATACACAGTAAGGGACAAAATATCTCTCTCGTTTACTCTCAATTAATGGTACATAAGTTTATCTCGTTTACACAGGTAACCAATCAATTTTAATTAATGCTGAGTTGTACTGTTATTCTATTGTGTTTGGTACTGATTACAGCAGCTCAAAGCCTTTGTAGATTCTTCTGAGCATAGTTTTATGAAATTATATTTATATAGTAACAGAAGATTAATCACGTTTGCATCATGCATTATCGTATTGTTACGGCAAATATTTTGACTCCATTTGTATACAATGCTCGTCCGTTATCTATAGTCTATTACTGCGAATTAAATAGTCGCAGAAACCTAACTTTTAACAAAAAGGAAATTGTGCCTTTAATGAACAGATATAAAATTACATTGTTACATTTCGCTTTCAATCTCATATGTGGCAGATTTTTTTAAAAGTCTGTAACACAGATTGACTTTTAACGTTTGAACAGTTTGGGTATTCAATTGGTGCGCAATGATGTAATCTAAATTGGAAGACACTTCCCTAGAAATAAATATAAGAAATATTGGAAAAAATTCACAGGGCTACTATCTCTAAGCTCAGCTTGAGTCTGCTCTATGGGAATCAGCTGACTGATAACATTCATAAGTACATACATACTTTCATTATATTAAACATATATAAATATTGCCATATAAATATTTGCCCTGGGCAGGAATCAAACCCACATACTACAGTTAACGAAGTAAAACTCAGAAGACTCTTACTTGGTTGTAGATTTCCTTAGCAGGGGGTCGTCTAGGTAGGTACCACCGCAGTACCAGATATTCTGCCGCCAAGCAGTAGTGTGTAAACATTACCGTGTTCCGGTTTGAAGGGTACTAGCAGCTAGCGAAATTATAGGGCTATTGAGACTAACCATCTAGTCCCAAAGTAATGAGCGCCAAGGCAGCGATGCCCTGGACTTTGTTTTACTACTCAAAGTTCTGTGTACCGCTGCAATGGTCATGGACATGCGTTATCTCTTAACATCAGGCGAGTTGGCGGTCAATCTCAAACCAATTTGTAATAAAAAAAAAAAAGTTATTATGGCATTTGGGAGAGTAGTAATTTTCTTGGGTGATTTGTTGTACGTTTCCTTAGTATGTAAGTTGTAGTCTGTACATTTATAATCTGTGTCGTTACAGAGATATCAATTGGCCAAACCAAGCCTTCTTGTTATGCGAGTAGTGATGCAGTAAGTCATTCTGAATATTCCATGCATTTATTCACGTTCCGTTATAGATGTAAATTCATACGGCGTTTACAAATTAGGGTCAATTCTTACTTGTCTTGCATCAGTTTTCATTGAAGAAAATTATATATACAATTATGCAAATTATAAACAAACTATACAAATTATGCTATTAACAGCCCTGTTAGCTTATTTCGTAGAGTATCTGCTTCAAAAGCTGTAGGGAGTGGATTCGATTCCCACCAGAACAAACATTTATGTGATGATGTTTGTTTTGTGTCTGGGTGTTCTGTATGTATTATAAGGATGTATTTATAAAAAAAAAGTATATAAGTATTCTATCAGTTATCTGGTTTCCATAGTACAAGCTTTGCTTATTTTGCGGCTAGATGGCGCTGTGTGGAATTTCCTTCGATATTTATTTATAAATGTCCCAATTGGCATTTTTTACAAAAAAATACTGCGAGTCCCAAATTAAACAAAAACTTTTTCAATAATTAAATTTTAATTTTAATTTTTAACTGCCACGTTAGCTCAATTGGTAGCTCTGCTTTAAAAGCCAAGGGGCGTGGGTTCGATTCCCACCCAGGACAAACATTTGTGTGACGAACACAGATGTTTTTTTTTTTGTGTCTGAGTTTATGTATGTACCTTTTATAAGTATGTATTTAAAAAAGATATATAAGTATTCTATCTCGTTCCTAAGGCTTTATACAGCTTTGCTTTGTTTGGGGCTAGATGGCGCTGTACAAAAAAATGTCCTATGTGATATACTTTCCAGATACAAAAATATCGGTGAGCACGAGTCGCAATTGACCGTATTTTTTTAAGACGAACGAAAAAACCTACGTAAACGATTTCATAACACAACCTCTGTTTAGAACTTTACATACGACACACCATAATTCTTCACGTAAACATAAAAATTACCAACAAGTGCGATGGTTAATTTGAACCCGAACAGAATGGGCGAATCGAAGGTGACTTGTCCATTTTAAGCTATCTGTCATACACATTACACACATACAAACGTTTAGTAGCACATGGACGATGACGCTAACAACATGCTATTTGAATATCAATACGCTCCAAAATTACTAGCTATAGTATGGCATAATGTAACACAAACACAGTATAGTTTATAGACAGTATGTGATATTCAGACATTTTTTATTTATTTTTTAATTTAAAATTACTCTCCACAGACACTGGGGTCCGTGACCTTAGTCAACTTTGAGTTACATTTTTTTTTACAATATGGGAAGAGGAATGTTAGTCAAATTAATCTTAATCTAGGGTTTAATCTAGGGATACAATAATAGATTGTGTGTATACCGCGAGCAGACCAGCGACCCGCAAGCAGCTTCCGATCACGAGTATGACGCATGTGCCAGCCATCGCCCTCCTCAACCATATCTGAGGGAAGAGAGCGACCGGACACACGACGCCGCTGCAAGAAGGAGCCTTATGGAGAGCATGAATGCACGAGGCATACACACAATCCTCATTTTAAATTTAATTTTAAAAAAAACAGACATTTTAAGTGTTTTTATTTTAATTACAGAACTAGCAACCCGCTCCGGCTTCGCGCGGGTGCAATGTAGATACTTATCTGGTGTATATGCATGTATTATACAGTTTTTCAAGAAGAACTTTGTGTTTTAAATCAAAATAAAACAATAAATTTAGATGACAATGATTAAAATTTTAATTGTATTAAAAGAAGTAAGGTTTGGAAATTATGAATGGAAAATGATATCTGATAAATGTCCACCACGACCACGGTTACATTCTTCAATTCTTTCATCGAAGTTTTAAATCACCTTTTGACAAAATGGTGGGTCTAAAACTAAGATCTAAAACTCATTTAACTCAAGCTAAGCTTTTACTATTGAAACCAGATAACTGACAAAATACTTTTTACTTTTCTTATGAATATATGTATACACAGAACACGCAAACAAACATCTACGTTCATCAACATTTATATTTGTTCTGTGTGGGAATACAACCCACGCCTTACAGCTCTTAAAGCAGAAATTGTACCAAATGAGTCAACATGGCAGTTAACTCTTCTCGACCTTGACGATTATTTAAGACTAAAAGATTTTTAGTAAGTACTTATTATTTTTTATTTACATTTTACTATATTGATATGTAATTAAAGTTTCAGTAAGTAGGGATAAAAAAGACCTTTGTCCTGCAAAAGCTGGAGTAGTAATAATAATTTTGAAATATTTCGTTAAGGTTTGTATTCTGATGAAAAATCTAAATTTGCGAACTCGACGAGTGGTAGCTCGGGTCGCCATGTTGGATGAAAGGAGCAAATTTTTTTTTAATACCTCAACGTTTGATCCTTCGACTAAAAACGTTCTATAGAATCTAACTTAGATATCAATCTTACATGTATCGAGCTATAGCAGTGTAAAGATAAATTTTCAATTAATTTTTGAAGAGGGACGGCGTCGTCTTTTCTCACCCACTAAACTAACTTATTATTATTATTATTATTAAACGCGCGTCGTAAGGTCACAAACTTGGATTTTTCATCAGAGTACAAACCTAAACGACAAATTTCAAAATTGTACACCACCTTTTGTAGGGTAAAAATCCTCACTGACTGTACAATAAAATATTGTATTTTGACCCAATCTAAGCTTCTGCGTTACACAAATATATTGACCACAGTGTTATAACAAAGGCATTAGTCATAGATCATGCAAACAGAATATTACTACCAAATTACAGAGTTAGATACAGAGATGATTGAGGGAGCCTCCATCGCACTTTTTTAACAAAAGTAATAACCTTCAGTGCAAAAGGTTAGTTCCATCATTTTTCCATCTCTACAGACATGAGGTTTGTGTGTGTTATAATCGCTCGTTTAGTTGGTCATTGAAAGTTTTTGTGCGATGAGTCAAGAATCAAAACAGTTGTAGAGTCATTCACTGATACCCTTATACGAAGATCGCTAAATTAGAAGATTACGACAGCGTATCGCATGACAAATAAGGTCAAAATTTGTATATAAACCTGGTGAAACATATTTACCGTACCACCACACGATCGGATTCGACTGTGACGTAGACTTATTAGAACAGAATATAACTTTATTGTACACCAAACATACATATATGTATTAAAGCATAAAAACTTAGAAAGAGAGATAAAGGGAAAACATAACAAAACAAAAACAACATCGATGAATAGGTGGTAGTGCAAAGGCAGCCTTATCGCTTAGAGCGATTTCTTCCAGACAACCTTTGGATGTACAGAACCGATGGTACAGCTATTAAGGTTGGTGGTGTAAAAAAAAAATACAAAAAAGGTGAATAAATATATGTATATATATACATATTTTTAAGTATTATTGAAGTTTAAATAGGTACTTTATAATATCAAAATACTTGACACTGGTATAACGTAGAAAGTACGATGCCAAAGATTAAGAAAACAATAGATAGTTACTACAAAGGCGGTGTCTTACTTAAAAAGCACTTTGATAGCGAATAAAAAAATCTGTCTACAGTAAATAAATGTTTGAGGACATTATTTACAGCCCTATCTAGACCAAAACTAAGGAAGAACACCCAGACACAGAACAAAAAATCCATTTATCGGCATAGAATTTGGTGGGTTCAAATTCCACCAGCTCTCAAATCAGAGCTAACAATACCGACAAAAAGACTATAATTCAAGCTAAAAATGATTACAATTCTTGTGCTACTGTCATTCTTTGCTCAAAATAAGTCATAAAACAACTTTTTTTTAGGTTCAAGACGTTTCACATAAATCTTATCCCATATATGGAAGCAAGCGTCATTAGTAGGCGGAGATTTGTAGAGACATGAGATTGATTGATGTTTGTTCAAGGGCAAGAATTTTACAATCACTGGGACCTACAATTAGACATCTCAACTCAAAGTTTCAGTTTTTTACATGATATGACAAACTGGCATTTGTGCTCTATCTGCAAAGATCCGATCTACGATGGAGCACGTTTGCCTAGAAGATACCGATTCTCTCTCGACTTGAAGACACCCAGATTGTATCTATCAGGGAACACCCACTCGGGTAACGTATTCCACGCTTTAACCGTTCGAACATTGACAGTGGAATCAAATCGTTCCATATGAGTTGATACAAGATGAATACAAACAGAATTAAATCAGTAACTATCAGCTTTCAATGTCAGAGGTGTATAATAATCTGCCTCTAAAATGGAAGCAATAAACCACCTTGAGAAAATTTACCGGCTGCTCGACGTTTTGCGAGAATCGATGTTAAAAGTTCAAGACTAACCAGACTTGCATCAGGAAGCAATAACTAGCGAGGCAACGTGGCCAAGCCATTTCCGACCGTTACGGGAAAACATAAAGTTTCAAATGTAAAACAAAAAATACATCGTTCTCAGTGAACTGAAATGACTTATTCGTACTTTCCTAGTTACGGCTTTTCTCTGTAATTAGTCTATGTTGCAAATCAACGAGCGGTTTTGGACAAATTGAAATTGCCTGGGACATAGTGCAAAGAAGCGAATAAGAGATGCAATTAAGAGATTTAAGTACAATACGGGCGTCTTCAAATCTAGAAAAAACGTAATTTTTTTGTGGGTGGTAGCTAAACAGTTGAATACTAAAAAATTACCTACTGCAATGTTATGGTTTCCTCACGATGTTTTCCTTTATCGGCAGCTCAAGCTCATTGTTGAGACTTGAACCCACACCTTTAGGCGAGTGAACCGACCGCGCTAACCACTGAACTATCATCGCTACAAAGAGATAACGTATCTAAACTTGTTATATTGGTTTTTGGTGACTGTTCGAACTAAAACAATTTTACTGGAGCCAGAGAACAGATTAACTGACTCTATAATTAATGAACCAGTTTCAGATAAACAATTGATTGATTCAGGTGTAACTTAGTGGAAGTTGATGACGGGACGGTCAAGTGGTTAAGCTATTCAAGAGTTAGTGTATTTTCGCTTAAAAGTAGTTTTGGTTACAACAATAACGAGGATTTAATGTAAATTTAATATAATTTTATATGTAAGTATATTCTGACATATTAATGTAACTAAAAGACAATTTTAAATATTTAACCGAAATAACCAGATACCTAACCGGTTACCAGTTTCATCTAAACGTTAGCAGAAAAAGTTACACATCACATTCTAATTGAAAAGCAGCAAATTTTATATAAATTAAATTTTTAATTTCAGACACTATAAGTTTGTACTAAATTCCAACACAACCGGCGACACAGAATAATAATAAAACCGACCATAACTAAATAGTTCGCAATAGCGCATTATTATCGATGATGTAATTTGCAGGAAACGAGTTCTGTATACATCTCAAGTTGATTTCGGGTAACTAACTATACCGGGTTAAGTCGAAGTCGAAAAATCACCACAATCACCTCACGTAATTAATGGATGCCCCCAAGGTGCTGCCTACCGCCTTATGCAAGAGGCGTGGGCCGCCGTAGCCCAGCTCCACACATTCTCATCATCATCATCATCATTTCAGCCGTAGGACGTCCACTGCTGGACATAAGCTTCCCTCATTCTCTTCCATAAAGACCGGTTGGAAGCGGCTCGCATCCAGCGCGGTCCTGCAGTCTTGATGAGGTCGTCTGTCCACCTTGTGGGTGGACGTCCTACGCTGCGCTTGCCGGTCCGTGTTCTCCACTCCAGAACTTTGCAGCCCCACCGGCCATCAATTGCTATGTGCCCTGCCCACTGCCACTTCAACTTGCTAATCGGCTGGGCTATGTCGATTACTTTGGTTCGTCTACGGATCTCCTCATTTCTGATTTGATCTCGTAGGGACACTCCGAGCATAGCTTGTTGTGCGACTTTGAGCTTATCAAGAAGGCACACAGTCTCATCATCATCATAATTTTCAGCCCGTAATCGTCCACTGCTGAGCATAGGCCTCTGTTCTTGTACGTCATTCATCCCGATGCTGTGCTAACCTTGTTCAGGTTCGACCCGCGACTTTTACGATGTCGTCGACCCAATGAAGAGGTAGGCGTCCGATTCGTTTCCCAGTTCGTGGCTGTCAATCCATCAACGTTTTAGTCCACCTGCCATCACTTTGCCTGCCAACATGTCCTGCCTAACTCCACATAGTTGTTTTCCACTATAGTCTAGTCCCGCCATTCTCAAAGTGTGTTCCGAGGAACCCTAGGGGTCCGTAAAGCCAATGAGAGGGCTACGCGAAAATACTAGTTATAATGAAAAAAATACTAAAGAGTATATAATTATAATATTCCAACAAAAAGTTAATAAAATAGCTAAAATTGTAAAAGAGTAGTAGTGGAATGCGTAATATGAAAGCGCCACATTTCAGCCAGAAGCATTGTCAACAGTTCAACACTGACTCAACTGACAATAAAAAATACACATAAAACAGTTTTTGATGACTTTATATTTCGCTTTCAGAAAGGGCTCTGTCGCTATAAAAGTTTGAGAACCACTGGTCTACTCTATTTTAAATTCGTCGCTCCGCTCCGGCGCTGCCTCGCTACGCGTTGTACAGGTAGCCTAAGGTACCTATCTCGTGGAGCTTTATAGCCCCTATGTCGTTGGCAAGTATCCAGTTCACCAATTTATGCGAGTTTTGATGGATATCGTTAAATTTAGTCGCGCATGCGCACCGCGGCGGCTAATTCACGTTTATAGATCAAAGTATACCTCGGGAAACGTTTACTACTTACACATAGATATAAACTATACACAGATACATAATGGTCAAGCTGCTTACCCACCTATTCACTGATAAAAGGCAAGTTCTGATTCGGTTAAAGAGAAATTATTTGCAATTTTCTTTCATAAGAAGGCTTAGAAAATTAAATCAAAAAATAAAATAGAGATTAAGATATATAATTATTTTTAATGTTTTAAATACGTAATCTGGATTTTTTGTGTGACAGCCTAGAACTGTGTGTGTTTTTATGCGAACGCGCGCGCTCGTGTTTGTGTGTGTGTGTGTGTGCAAAGTTTTAAAGTAAGGTCCTTATTTTTATCTACGTCATTGTTGCTTGTAACATTGGCTAGTACTTACCAGTATCTCCGACGGCTTGACTCAGCGTGTTCTCCGTGACTGGACGAAGAGCTTCTACTGCGCTGATGTACCCAAGACGGTCAGCGATCGCGCAAGCTGTTTGACCATTCTGCGCAAATAACAACCGATTTAAGCTGATTTCAAAGTCTTTTTTAGGGTTTCGTAGCCAAAGGGTAAAACGGGACTCTATTACTAAGACTACGCTTTCCATCCAACAGTCTGTCTGTCTGTATTTTTTTTTAAAATACTAAATACATTTGCGTTTGACCACTCCCTGCCTGATGTTAAGCAGGATGCAGTCTACGATGAAGCACGCTTACCTACAAAAAACTTGTTTACTCTGGATTTAAAGACACCCAAGTTGTACTTAGCAGGAAAAACAGACTCCGGCAGATAGTTCCACATCCTCGCCGTACGTATTAAGAATGTGGAATCGAATGTCTGTCTGCCCGTAGGCTGTATCTCATGAACCGTGATAGTTAGACAGTTAAAATGTTCACAGATGATGTATTTCTGTTGCCGCTATAACAACAAATACTAAAAAACAATAAAATAAATATTTAAGAGAGCTCTCACACAACAAACGTGATTTTTTTGCCGTTTTTATAGATAACGGTATGGAACCCTTCGTGCGCGAGTCCGACTCGCACTTGGCCGGTTTTTTATGTTAACGTAATGAGACGAACGATAAGCTCTTCTGATGGTAAGAGATAACGCATGTTCATGACGCCAGAACTTTAAGTAACAGAACAAAGTCCAGGAGATGGCCGCTTTGGCGCTCATTACTTTAATAAATAAATAAATATTGTAGGACACATTACACAGCGCCATTTGACCCCAAACTAAACAGAGCTTGTGTGATGGAAGTCAGATAACTGATAGAATACATAAATACTTTTTTTTTTGTAAATACATACTTATAATACATACAGAACAAACATTTGTTTATACCATAAAATGTTTTGTCCTTGGCGGGAATCGAACCCACGCCCTACAGCTCAGGCAGACATACTCCCAATGAGCCAACAGGGCTGTCATTCATTTCATTTTCTGCCTAAAATATATTCAGCAACTAGAGGATAACAACCTTTTTAGTAATGATTACTATACAGTAGACACGCGTTTGCTGCCAGTGATGGTTAGTGTCCATTGACCAGCAAAGCGCTGACGGTTAGCGTTATTTAGTTAGGTCGGTTACGTTAGTTAGGTCTATGAGCGATCTTCCGAACAACTTTTACACAAACAGACCGACTTACCGCTGACAAAGCATTTGGATCAGCCTCGTTCTTCAGCAGCAACTGAATGATGAGAGTGTGGCCTTGCTGTGCTGCTTGGTGCAATGGCGTGAATCTGATGAAAATTAAAGACAATTGTGATAAATTATTTTATGGTTGTACTATAAAATGTATATTGTTTGTATGTTTGACCACAGCACACCTGATGTTAAGTGACTGTGTGGTCCAAGATGGTAAGCACACGTAGCCTGGAATGGAACTGGCTCTTAAAAACTTGGCTCGACTGTTTCTTCCACATACTGTTTCTTCTGTGGCTAAATCGTCTTAAACAAAGGGTGACAAGGGTCCTCAAAGGTAGGCTGTCAGTGCCCCGGATATTGGTAGGTGACCACTTACCATCAGTGTCAAATATCGAAATATTTTACACTGGCAAAATGTATAACTTGCGATGCTAAAAACAGAGGGGAAAAAAGATAACATACCCATGTGCAGCTCTAGCTGTGACGTCAGCACTGCCAGCTATCAGTGCCTTGGCCGCCGCGTGGTGCCCGTGATGTGCCGCCGCGTGCAGAGGCGTGTACCCGTCCCTAGTGCGCGCGGAGCACTGCCCGCCCGCTCCTAGCAGTGCCTTGAGCACTGCTGTACGACCTTCTGATGCCGCTAAGTGGACTGGAGTTAGACCTGTGCAATTATTTTGCTTGTTTAAACGAGTACAAAGTAAGTTGCCGTGGTGGTGCCGGCGTAAGAATAGTACCCCACCCTCTCAGCATCCCATCCTCAGCAGTGGACGTCCTATGGCTGATGATGTGATACGCATCGATGCGTCTCGTCCACCTCATTACTATTACATAAAAAAACATGACATCATCATTTGATTGAGTAACAAACATCCAAACTTACAAACTATACTCGCATGGTGATGGATGATGACGATGATGAAAAGTACCCTATGTTTTATTCCTGGGCCTAAAGTATCTACATGCAAAATTTCATCCAGATCCGTTCAGCCGTTTTGGCGAGATTGAGTAACAAACATCCATCCATCCAAACTTTCACATTTATAATATAAGTGGGATGATAATGATGATCTCACTGGCAGAATGCAAAAAATGTGATGCCAAAAACGGAAAAAAATACGGTTACCGTTGTTAGCAGGTACGTTGACGTCTGCGCCGCGCTCTATCAACATTTCGACGCAGTCCTCGTGCCCTTCCTGAGCTGCCATATGTAGCGGAGTGAACCCGGCTTTAGACCTAACGCCTGGATCCGCATCTAAAAACAAAAGGATTTTTAGTTATTTTAGTACAAAATACATACATCAAAATCAAAATAAAATGTCCTATAATAAACTCAAAGATTTTATAAAGCAGAGGTTAATTGACAAAGCCTACTATAAGGTGGCTCATTACGTGGAAGACAGGAATATATGGTTGTAGTAGCTTCTCTCTGCACTTGCATCCCCCTGGCTAAGTGACAATTGTAGTAAGCATATTTAGTAGCATTAATATTTATAACTGTAAACAGTATAAACTGTAACCTAATATGAAAAGAAAGATCCACAAAAAAATGCCTTGCTGAGTTTCTTGCCGGAGTCTTCTCAGTTGAAGTGTAATTACGAGCCGGTGGTGGATTCAAAAATGTAACTTAACGTTCATAAGTGCCTTACCAGGGCCTAAACTGAATAAATGACTTTTTGATTTTGATTTTGACTTTGATTACAGGCAATTTTTAATATAACGCTATTTTGACAATTAAGCAAAAGATGAGGCAAAATTAAAAAAAAAGGTCTAGGTATCGTTTCTGTAGCATCATTCACTAAACTTATTTGGCAGAAATGAAATTGTTTTCGTTCCATTTCATATCAATATGTGACAAAAGATACCAACAGTAACACAGTCCCGTGCGATGCCAAAAACAAAAGAAAAAAAAGTAGTTAAAACTCACCGTGCTCTAGAAGCGCGAACGCAATATCCGGGTGGTTGTGCCGACAAGCGATGTGCAGCGCCGAGTGACCATTCTTCGCCAGAGAATGCGGGGATGCACCTACGGCATACAGACGGCGTAACTAGCGTACTTAGCAAACATTACACTACCACTTAAAGATATAAACACTACACTTCCTAACAAGCTGTCTTCGCAAGTATGAACGCACTTTCGTCAACCTTACGAGCATGATTACATAATCCGACCAAAATTGAAAGCCCTCGGTTATTGGTTACATTGATATAATAGTTTATATGCAATTGAGTCTGCACAAGTCTCTGTATTATGAGTAAAAATCTTAACTATGTATTTTACTTCTGCAATGTAAATGTTAAGCTTTTTATTTTGGTGCTTTCAGCATGTTTTTGTCTTACAAAGTACGTTCATAATCTTCAAATCTCGAAATGGTGACTATATTTAGCGTACTATTATAGTATTTACAAAACAGGACGACAAAGTACAATACATCATTAAAAAATTTAACCAGAATCGCAGCAAGTGTCTATATAAGTATATGTAAAACATTATTTTTTTGTGTTTGACTTGCTAGGTCTTTGACCACAGCTCACCTGATGTTTAGTGACGATATTCGAATATGCACGTCTAGCCTAGAATGAAACTGGCTCTTAAGTGAGGCTCACACGGATAGCCGTCGCGATCGGTATGTATGTATGCATGTATGTACAACATGGATTTCATAAAATTAGTACAAGTATCCATTAAAGTTATCAACATTTATAACGGTAGATTGTTGAATTTGGGCAAAAACTGCGATGACAAAAATTTAAGAAGAATTACGTGTTGTATATTTGTGAAAAAAGTACGTTGAGACCATTTTAGTAGGTTAGTATTTAAACTTTAATTTTGAGCTTCAGTGCAAGCAAAAATTAGAAATAAGCGTAAGATACAAGAATAATATGTGCGAAACAATCGTACATGAAATAGAAAGAAACACTTTGTAACTAACATTATAAATATAAAGTAATAATATATACAAAGAATATAAGTGATGAAAAAAAAACATGCAGTTAAATAAAAGTTCTAGAAAAATATCCCATTCGATTCATAAGATACTTTCTCTAACTATTGAACTAGAGATTAGAGTTGGGTAATTAATTTACTTTATCTATAAGCCTTTTTTTATGATAGTTTAAACTCCATTTAATTTTAGGTTAGTTTAGTTTTACTTTTTGTTTAGGTTTATGTTGGTTAGAATTTAAACTTGATATAATTATATTACTACAATTCCTTTATAAGCTTCACTTTAAAAGGGAAGCGTTTAGCTGCCGTCTTTCTGATGCAAAATTTACAAATACATAAAATTATGATGCAATTTTTTGGTGTTTAATATTTGATCTAATTATCCTGAGAATACACAAAAATATGGACATTCAAATCACGCGCACCTAAAATGACATGGTAGTCGCGCGCGGTCCCAGATTAGATAACAATTACTGCATAGTCTCGATGCGTAAGGCTGCGCGCTGTCCATAAATTTTGGAGTCTTGGGAAAACTTTAACCAAGGTTTACTTAGGTTTTTTGTAGTTGTTTCGATTTTATTTCTTTATACGTTTCATATAACCACTAACATAGTCTTTGAATAATGCTAATGTTGAAACTGTCAGCCCATATATATATCCATAATCACCTTTGTCCAGTAAAAGCAGCGCTATATCCGGGTGTTCATAATATGTGGCCATGTGGAGAGGAGTAATGTGGCTTTTCCCGGGAGCATCGGGCTGCGCTCCTCTGGCTAGCAGTAACCTCGCGACGCCTATATCGCCATATTTAGCAGCTAGGTGCAGTGGAGTGAAGCCTTTACGTGTCTCTGCTTCAATTGGTGCGTTGTTGTCTAAGAGAATGCCCGCTACTTCTTCTTTGCCTGTGGAATGTGAAAAGCTGTGATGTAAATACTTTCTCAATCTAAACAGGTTTCGCAGTTTTCCTGACTTTTTTCTAAAGTGAGAGTCACCGTTTAGTAGGACAGTCTTTTTTACCCGATTACACAAAAAGAACATTTTATTTTGTATGTTTGCCAGGTTAGGTATTCGACCACAGCTTACCTGATGTTAAGTACCTAGCCTGAAAATAAGCTGGCTACATCGTTATATGCTTGACAGCAGATTTTCGGCTGGCATGGTGGTAGCTAGCCAGCCGAGTACCAGGAAGTATCTTACCACCATTCTATGGTTTCTTCACAATGTTTTTACTTGACCGACAGCTCAAGTTACAATCTGGGCGCCTTCAAGTCGCGAGTGAATCGGTTTCTTCTAGGCGAGCGTGCTCCACCGTAGACCGCATCTTCGCTTAACATCAGGCGAGTTGGCAAACGCAAGCCGACTTGTAATAAAAAAAACCGGCCAAGTGCGAGTCGGATTTGTGCACTAAGGGTTCCGTACCATTCATTATCTATGAAAAAGGGAAAAAAATCGCGTTTGTTGTAAGGGTGCCCTTAAATATATTTGTTATAATATTTGTTATAGCGGCAACAGAAATACATAATTTGTGAAAATTTCAACTGTCTAGCTATCGCGGTTCTTGAGATACAGCCTGGTGACAGACAGACGGTCGGACAGATAGACAGCGAAGTCTTAGTAATAGGGTCCCGTTTTTACCTTTTGGATACGGAACCCTAAAAAAGCTCACCGTTGGGGTTTGAAGCTAATCTATATTTGTATTTCAACTTCAGCAGATGGTCAGGCCGCGTCTGTCTGAGGCAGACTAAGTAGTTGCAAGTGTACCTTCTTTAGCAGCGATGTGTAGGGGAGTGTATTTGTCCTTGGTGGTGGCGGTGACGTCAGCGCCGTGTTGGAGCAGCAATGCGGCGATGTCCGCGTGACCGAGTCTCGCTGCCACATGCAGAGGAGTCTGTTCTTCACGAGCTCTAGCGTCCACCTGGAAATTACAACATATTTTCTTATTTAACCTGTCTCTTTGCTTTTACCCACGCTAGTCTCCTCTCCGTATAGAGTAATCTGTGTATGGAGTACTGTTCGCATCTGTGGGACAGCTCTACCAAGTACCAACTTGCGGAACTAGAGTCAGTCGAGAGGCGAGAGGTTGAATAGTTATTGGTTGATAAGCAATGACATTTTTGTCAAGTCTCGACTGCAAAGTCTTGAGCATCGACGTAAGGTCTCCTGTCTATCGGCTTTCTATCGGATACACTTCGGAGATTGTGCCTTGGATATCACGACTAGGTTCCCCCGCCCCTTTTTACTACCGGACGGCCAGACAAACGCGACCAAAGAGTCACCCGTACATGGTTGCCGATACTCGCCACGCTTAGCAGGCGGGTTGGCGAGCGCAGTTAGGTGTGATTGTTCAAGGAAGACGCTGCTGCCCATCTTCCGGATTACATCCCTTAGCCGACTCTTACGGCAACCACGGGTAGAGAGGGTGGGATACAATTCTTATGCCGGCGCCACCACGGCAAAACTTTTGTACAAGTAGAGAAATTTAATGTTTTATCCTCAAGTTTCCCAAACAGCCCGGGCGAGTTGCTAGTATCGTATTCTATATCGAGAGTACCCAGTTGGATGTTGGCAAGTTACCTTAGCATTGTTCCTAAGTAGAACACGCACTAAATCAGTCTGGTGCGCTCGCGCTGCCAGATGTAAAGGAGTTTCGCCGCGCGCGGTGCAGGCATCAGCCCCTGCGCCCGCGCCGACCAGCACCAGGGCGATGTTCATACAGCCCATGAACGAAGCCACATGGAGGGGCGTCAACCCGGACTCCGTCGTCGCTGATTTACCTGGAACCATCGGGTAAACAAGTTTAATTAAGAAAATATAACTTTTTTTAAAATTATAGCCTGTGTCGCTCTGGATTATGTAATGATTCTAACGATGTCCCTTACATACAATCTGTTCAGACATTTAAAAGTTATGGTGGAATAAAGAAACCCACATACATTGGTATATACATGAACCCTGAAAATATTACTTATTTTTTGGGCAGTCATGAAAAAATGGTACAAATTACAAGAATCTCTGAAACAGTAGAAATTGGAAATAGAATAGGAACTTAATACAAGTCAATAAAGATATAAAACCAAAAAGAACAAGGAAATCTAATAAGTAGATATCCGATAATTTATAAAACATTCCTAAAGTAAGTTAAGAGATTACTAATTAATAATTAATCCTCGATGGAAAAACGCGCCGTGGTAGTGCCGGCGTAAGAATAGTACCCCAGCCTCTCTACCCGTGGTCGCCGTATGAGTCGGCTAAGGGATGTTATCCGGAAGATGGGCAGCAGCGTCTTCCTTGAACAATCACACCTAACTGCGCTCGTCAACCCGCCTGCCAAGCGTATCGGCAAAACCCCCCCAGGGAGAGTCCTATGGCTGGTGATATGATGTGATGGAGATTGATGTGATGATGTGACAATTGTAGTAAGCATAATGTATTAAAATTTGTAACTAAACTGTATAAACTGTAACCTAATATGAAAAGAAAAATCCACAAAAAAAAATGCCTTGCAGAGTGTCTTGCCGGAGTCTTCTCAGTTGAACTTGTAACTTAACGTTCATAAGTGCCTTACCAGGGCTTAAACTGAATAAATGACTTTTTGGTTTCGTTTTTTTTTTTTTTTTTAAAACGTTTTAATGTTTCTTTCAAATTATAATTATACTATTATACTAATATGAAATACTTGATATTGGCAGAATACACGAAGAGCGATGACAAAAAATGGAAAAAAAAAAGTTAAACTTCAATAAACAACGTACTACTACAACGTATTACTCACTCGCGCCATACTTCAGCAGTAGTTCGACGACTTTGAGCCGGTTTTTTTTGCACGCAATGTGTAGGGGTGTGAAACCGTTGAGAGCTCGCGCATTAGCGTCCGCGTTGCGGTCTAAAAGGAGCTTCGCTACCTAGAAAATAGAAAAGCGAAAATCTTACATTGTATTCACTACTAACTAAAGCTGCTAATTATATTACAGAACAGCTGCACAACAGCGTTGGAACAATAAAGAGTTTAGATCACTTATAACCCAACTACGGAAAAAATTGCTGTAAGCTAGGGAAAAATAGCATGTAATACCCATACCATAGTACAATAATATCGGTTCAGTATATTCGCCGCTAAAGTGTAACATACCACACAAAATCACTTGATTTTTTCAGAGTTGGCGGTCAAACGTAAGCCTATTTCTTATTAAAAAACATAAACATAGGTATATAGACTACATAATACTTAACCATTCCTTTTGACTATGCCGCATTCGGATAAAAATGGCATATATGCAGCTATATTCTTATTACAGCAGTAAGCTATCTGATATTAGAATAAAAAAATATATATTTCAGTTGAGCCTTAGGTACTGTGTACTTATTGACTGTCTGTGATTAGCTAAGCAAGTAACGCCATCTATTGTAAATAGCAGCAATTCTCATTAAAGTGTAAGTGAGACAACAAGCCTACTTTGTTCTTTATATTGTCAAGAGATGTCACTGTTTAAAGGTGACACTTCTCAAACCGAATCTTAAATTTCTATAATGGAGTTTTGGCGGGAACGCGGAAATGTCGTATTGCCGCATTATGTTATTATCCAGAACTTGTATTTTTTCGTGTGTTTACATGTTTAAAAATAGTGGCGTCTTATTCATAAAGTGCTGAATTAAGAGCGCGAGTTTATAAAAGTAACATAATGTGGTAAAACATGACTTTTCGTGTTGCTTCCATAACTCCATTGAAACTTGTAGTACAGTCACCAATTATTTACTAGGGCAGGACCGGAATCCACCACGGCTTACTTTGTGTGACTTAGACATAGTTTACTAAATTTTACAAAAAAAATAATTATATATCGATATACTTGACGCCGGCAAATGCACAAAATGCGAAGCCACAAACAAAGAAAAAGAAGAATTTCTGTAATAATATTGAACTGAATAATAAAATATCTCTTACGAACAAATTCTCTATCGATGAGTTTCGTTGGTCTCAATACTTTTACATTAAAATAAAACTTCACTACTGTCTGTGAGCCTTCGTTAGTACCTACCTTGACATGTCCGCAGTGGGCAGCGACGTGCAACGCCGTGAGGTAGTCGACGGTGACGTCATCGATGGGAGCCCCCTCCGAGAGAAGAACCTTGGCCGTCTCCACGTGTTCGCCTTGCACGGACATGTGGAGAGGTGTTAGCCCGTTCTGGAAAGGGAAACTAAACAATGACACAATACATAAAGCTCGGGATGAACTAAGACAAAAGAGAGACATTACATTAAGAAAGCTCCGATAATAAAATTGTCGTTCCTTACAAAGAAACTTGACATCTTTGGTGAGATTTACGCTATTCGTTAAAATAATACATTTAACTTATTTTTAATACCTATAAGATATTTTTAGAAGAACTATTAAAAAAAAATTATTTTATTTGTATAATAATGCATCGAAGAAAAGTAAAGTTGACATGATATTTACAATTCCACCTTACAGTTAAAATGAGATTTAATTAGATTTTATTGGACCTCGCCCCCTATATTGAGCTCACGTAATTAATGGATAAAATACGATAGATTTAATAAAATTTGCACACCAAAGAAGCGTTCGACGTTGCGCTAACTTTAAAATTAAGAAAACACATACATTTTACTTAATTTTATTTGTTTAAACAAATGCAAATTACTTGAATCATATCTAATCAATTATAATATGTAATTCGTTTGGTTTATAAAAATAATGAATGAAAGAAATTCCCCCTCAATCCGTAACATACTAATTTTGGTACTGATGATTTGGTACCCCGTATAGCCAGAGATCTTGGTAGAACATACAATAAAGTGTTGCCACGTCAAAAACAAAGATGAGGAATGGCGGAACGTAATTAATATAATTGACAAAGCCTACTATAAGGTGGCTCATTACGTGGAAGACAGAAATATATGGTTGCAGTAGCATCTCTCTGCACTTGCATCCCCCTGGCTAAGTGACAATTGTATAAGTAAGCATAATGTGTTAATATCTATAACTGTACCTTATCTATAAAAAGAAAGATCCACAAAAAAAAATGCCTTGCTGAGTTTCTTACAGGAGTCTTCTCAGTTGAAGTGTAATTACGAGCGGGTGGTAGATTCAAACATGTAACTTAACGTTCATAAGTGCCTTACCAGAGCCTAAACTGAATAAATGACATTTAGATTTTGATATATAGAGTGACATCCAACTAGTTCTACCTTAGTTTTGCTAGTAATGGGCGCGCCGTGGTGCAGCAGCCGAGATACCACATTGCTGTGTCCGGAGCGCGCCGCACAATGCAAAGGAGTGAGACCATCGCGCGTTACTGCGGCTATGTTAGCCCCTGCAACCAGTCAAATAAAAATTTTAATCATGTACTCAAGGAATTTTATGAAAACACAGAATTTTAAAATAAAGAAGTGTGTGCAAAACTGCCAACTAATCGTTGCACTGGAGATGATAATTTCGTGTCATAACCATAGGTTCTGTATCTATACATATCCATTGTATAGTATACATAACCATGATGTAAAGTATACGTAACCATAGGTTGTGTATACTATACATTTGATATATTAAAGCCACAGCAATCTTTTTCAATCTTCAAATAGTAAATGGCTCGACGAGAAATCTTTGAAAGATGTCTGATGAAACGCGTAATCTAAAAAAAATGTTTTAGAGGTAAGTTCACTCCCGCCAGGGACGCTGTCCCACTTTGCATACATTTTCTTATCACAGTAATATTATAAAGGCGAAAGTTTTTGAGTGTGTTTGTATATGTTTGTTACTTCTTCACGATCAAACTGCTGGACTTATTTTGATGAAATTTGGTATGGAGGTAGCTGAACCCCGGATTAAGACATAGGCTACTTTTTATCCCGAAAAAATGAAGCGAGTAACATCGCAGAGCGCTGCTAGTTGTATAAACATAAATGTCGCAAATTAGATATTACTTTGAAATGTTATAAAAGCGTGTTTGAACTGACCATGTTCTACAAGTAGGTCCAACATGGCCAGTTGTCCCCATTTACTAGCGACGTGAAGTGGAGTGATGTTGTGTTTTGCGGCTCGGCCCGCGTCCGCGCCCGCGCTCAGTAACGCCTTGGCGACCGCTACGTTCCCGTAGTGGGCCGCTATGTGGAGGGGAGTGAACCCAGACTTGGAGCACGCGTCGGGGTTGTGTTCGTTCTAAAAACGGAATAAGATTTAAAAATAAAATAAAACCATATAAAAAAAAAATGGTAGGTTTATTTGGTGGTTTTTTTTTAATACTTTAGCAAGAGGTCCTCTAGATAAGTACCACCGCAGTACCAGATATTCTGCCGCCAAGCAGTAGTGTGTAAACAATACTGTGTTCCGGTTTGAAGCTGCATCAAGCAGGGCATCGCTGCGTTGGCGCTCATTACTTTGACATATGGATAGTTAGTATAAACAGCCCTGTAATTTCGATTCCTGCGACGTCATCCTGCTAAAACGTCATCTACGTAAATAATAAATATAAATCTTCCTCTTGAATCACTCTGTCTACTAATAGAAACCGCATTAAAATCCCTGCATAGTTTAAAAGATCTAAGCGTACAGACGGCGGTTAGCGACTTTGTTTTATATTATGTAGAGATATGTACCTCTAGAAGCAGCGTGGCTGCTTTCACATCGTTTTTCTTAGCGGCTATGTGAAGGGCAGGAAGGCGGACCTTCCCTCTCGTATCGGATTCCAAGAGTTCTGCTACTACTCGGTCGTGACCTTGTTGCATTGCCACCGCTAGCGGGGTGAAGCCGTCCTGAAAGGATCATAAATAAATGATTAAGATCTACATTTTAACAAGAAGAAATAAAATTAACTGAATTTTGAAAAACTACAAGTTTTGCAAAATCGGCAACTGGTTACTGCAGCGAGAAGAAGATATGAAGGTAATTTTAGTTTATTTTTATTTTAGTTTTAGATTGTGCTACTCTGACTGGCTTATTATATAGCGAGCGTTTCTCTGGCTTTCCATTCGTCATCATTTTAACAAAGTTAGCAAGATTTTGAAACCAACCGGGGACTACGAGTAGGGCTTCGCCTCACCTCTTTTGATCACTATGGACAATGTCCACTGGATATGCTACCCTGGTTAGTAGACGCGCTTGTTAGATTCATACCTCTGTAGCCAGCGTCTGACTGGCTCCAGCGGCGAGCAGCATCTTGACGCAGCCAGCGTGGTTCTCCTGTGCTGCCATGTATAATGGTGTAAAGCCGGCTGCGGACTGTGCGTCGGCCTTCGCCCCAGCGCCGAGCAGCGCCCGCGCCACCGACTCCTGCCCCGCGAGGCATGCTATGTGTAGGGCAGTGTTGCCTGAAAAATAACAATTTGGTTTAAAGAAGTTGATGGTCATCAATTATTTTCAGTATGCGCACCGTGTTTTGGTTTATTTTTATAGAGTGATTATGACTTATAAAACGTCTGTCTCATTTTGGCATGATATAAAAAGTAGTGTATATTTTGTCAAGGTGCGTATGGGTCTCCAAAATTTCTCCATATTTGATTGATTTTGGATAAGGTTTCCGGTGCCCAATGCTATGACGTGGAAGAATATCTCGACTACAATCGCTCGTATGAAATGTTCAATGAAACAGACAGTGGCTGATGTAACTTTGTGTATGTGACTAAAGACTGCTATTATATAAAACTCAATAGAGTTGATAAGTACATGAAACTATTATGGTTGTAAGGTTGTCAGCGTTACAATGTTTACGAGTTGTACGAATATAAATATACAGCTATACTACTAGCAAAGATAAGTAACGAATGTATGTTTAATTGTTTTTAATTTTTGACTGTCCTGTTAGCTCATAATGTACCTAGTCATCTGCTTCAAGAGCTGGAGGGCGTGGGTTCAATTCTCACTCAGGACACACATTTTTGTGACGAGTATAAAAGTTTTTCTGTGTCTGGGTGTTCTGAATGTGTTAAAAGTACGTAATTACAAAAAATACAGAAGTATTCATTCAGTCATCTAGTTCTAATAATTTGGGGCTAGATGGCGCTCTGTGAAATGGCTTAGGATACTTATCTATTTATATCCAGATGATTATGATCGTGTCTCTCACCTTTTTTTGTGGCTGCGTCAACGGTGGCTCCTCGTTTGAGCAACTCCTCGACGACAGATATGTGGCCATCTTTTGCGGACAAATGCAGAGCGTTTAGCCCGTTCTGGAAAGATAGAAGCAAGGTTTTGTTATTATCATCAAGTATCGACAAGACGTCACACGAAAATTAAAAAGTGTCGCATCAAAACTTTTAGTATGTATCTAGACAAGATTTATCTTGCGTGGTGGTAGGGTACTTTCTAGTACTCGGCTGGCTAGCTACCACCTTCAAGTTGAAAATCTACCGCCAAGCATCTAACGGTGTGTTCCAGTAGCCTCACTTGAGAGCCAGTTCCATTCCAGGCTAGGTGTGCTTTACTATCTTCGACCACACCGTCACTTAACATCAGGTGAGTTGTGGACAAACACCAAGCCTGTCAGATATTTAAAAAAAAAGTCATAATCTTGTAACTTTAATTCAGTCAGAAGCAGAACTATTACAAAGGTTTGATTGTAACAATGTTCATATTCATTCTATTGTTATTCATATGTATCGGGAAATTCGTTCGTGTTTTTTTCTTCTATAAATAGATTACGTTCCGATCTACGTATTGCCCACATTTCGTGTTTAGTCGTGCGTAAAATGTGACAGTCAGGCATGGCACTAATTAACTGCAAAGGCAATTAAAACATAGCAATTATATCGGAGAAAAAACGCAAATCATACAGTAGGATAATTTGTCGGAGAATAGCTATCAATGTGACTATAAATTCGTAGTATTCAGTTTCGTAGGGTTTTCTGCAACTTTTGTTGGTCGTCCAGCCGCAAGATGGGTCGACGATATTGTAGCCGTGGGTGGTCGAACCTGGACCAGATTGACACAGACCCGAGGGAGACGGCATAACAACAGAGAGAAGCCTCTACCCAGCAGTGGGATAAAGAAAGCCGTAGATGATGATGATGAAAGTTAGTTCGAAACTTTGTTTTTGGCGTTTACCAGTGTCAAATTTAGATTTTTCAAACTATTCCAAGATAAACCGCGGTATTCACTCGAACTTGTTAACTACTATAGAACCAGTTTTAATACTGGAATAAACAGAAACATTTAACTACATTCAAACTCAAGAAATAAGGAAACTGTCGCCGTCACGACGTTGCTCCATTCCTTGGTAGCGCGAATCATACAGGGTTACACGCTTAAGGTATTCTAAGCCCAAAAGGGGTCATTGTACATTACATTACATATTAGTACACTATTAACAACTTTTATTACTGCTCCGTATAATTAGTAATCAATGAATATTTTCTATGGCTGTATATTTTTCACGATTTCGGAATTGCGCCCGTAGTAATATCAACATAGTATTAAAGAAAGTCGCTTCCCGCCGTCTGTACGCTTAGATCTTTTAAACTACGCATCGAATTTTAATGCCATTAATAGACAGTCATTCGAGAGGAAAAAGAGAGAATATGTATAATACACGCATATGCACCACATTGGTATCTATGTGGCATCCGTGCGAAGGTGGGGTGAATCGCTTGTTCATTCTTAATTAGGTACAATTCCCTTTCCACTAAGAATACCCTAAGCGTACAACCCTGTATAGAAACGTAGAGTCAAAACGTTTCATACATAACATATTACTTTTCGGAGAAAATCTAGTGACGCAACGCAAATTTTACATCATTATGCAGTGTTACTAATTACAAAGAAATACAAAACATACTCAAAGTAATTTTGTGACATCTGTGTTTTTCAGGGTGGGAGGTCCATTCAACATCATATTTCGTCAAAAGTTACATAAGTTAAATATAAGTATGGTGCAATTATTTCCTGTGAAGATACCACAATAACTTCGCAGATACAATGTCAGTATGAATTGCACAATGAACTTTGTTGGCGAATTTCTTGTCTTAAAAACTTGCTTGAGATTTTGTTAAACGAATTTATTCGCTCATCGAACAAAATCAACCGCAATCGCCGAGATATTTGTAAACCAACCACTTCGCTAAAAAGTACTGTTAATCTACAATTAATACTATTATAAATCAGAGCTGTCAAACCAGATACGATGCCGGGCCAATACGGAGGGCCGCAAACAAATATGTCACAGTCATAAATAAAAATACAGGGATATTAAATTTTGTTAGTTCTTCATGAATTTGTTCATCATTTTATTTTAACTGTTTTCATTCTATGTATAGCAACCCCCAAGCTTACTACCCTGTATATTTTATTCATTCATTCATTTATGCAGCGTGCCAAAAAATAAAATAATGCTGTATCAAATACATTTTGTAAGACAAGAATTTTCATATTTGCTATAGATCTAATAACGTCGCATCAGAGAGGTCGGTATACATTATGGGGCCCGTAGTCTAAAACCGCGCACCAGCTTCCGTCTGAAATGCAAACCGCGTGTTAAAGAACCAAGCTGAGATCTTGATTACAAGAGACCTTGTTATAAGTCATTACGATTATTTAAAATTAATAGATTATTAAATTACTAGTAAGTAATTATTAACTACTATTGACATATCTTTATAATATTTTGACGTTTTTAATTGTATCATTTTAAATATTATATTTGGGCATGTATTTAAATTATGTAATATGACTTGTGACTTTTGTGTTATATAAAATATTGTAATGTTTTGTATTAATCAAAAGCACATTGCGGGCCGCACGAATAACAGCCGCGGACCGTGCTTTAGACAGCTCTGATCAAAACCACTGCGGTGTTGGTTGCGCAAACCAACGACGCGTAAACCCTTTAATACCGCGCGTCGGGCAATTAGGTGCTATATTTCTACTTCACGTACTTTCTTCTCATACTTTACATCAGTTAACCCGTTATGCCGGCGTAACACATTGGCCCTGGTTACATACATACATACAATTGTGCCTTTTACCTATAGTATTAGACAGAACTATCTTAACTTTCATACGCTCGTCGGTTACGGGTTCTTTCAATCTGGCCCTTCTTAATCATCTTCAATTTAATTATGATACGTTTGTCTTACAGACTTGCCTACTAACAATCGTCTAATAAATTTGTTTCGTCACTCTTCTTTCATTCTCTCTATATGTTCAAATTATTATTTAAGCATCCCATTTATGTATGACTGTATGTATCTTTCTAATTATACCTTTTAACACACCGCGACGCACTCATATAAATATTAAATACTAGCGAACAGCCCCGGCATCGCACGGGTAGTAAGAATGGTTATAGTAAGCTATCCTTAAAAGGTACATACATGCCTAAACTCTATACCTAAACCTTTCTCGTGGACCATTCTATCTATAGGTCAAACTCGCATGATAATCCGTTAAATAGTTTATAAGTTTATCGCGAAAAGACAGACGGATAGACGCAGCGGACATTTTGTAATATGAAGTGATAATTGTCCTTGAATAGTACCCTAGCCAACAACATTAAAATCACTCCAATCCTTCTTATGTGAACCAAACATTACTACCAAACGTAAGTATGGCCACCACCACTTCTCTATCAACAACTGGCTATACTTTGCCATGATAGACTGCAATGATACGGGAATAATGGCAACCCTTACCGCATTTTTTTTTTGTTTTTCTACGTTCAGATTGATCTATCCAACTGACTAAAATTATATTTAAAATGCAAAGCTTAACAATTTTTTTAGTGTAAATGTAATAAGACCTGTACTACAAAGTACTTCATCACCATGCTATAGTATATCTTTTTATTTAGTTACTATTTCTGTCATATATCATGTTATTCTTGCAATTAAATGAATTATACAATAATAACACAAAACGTCACATTTATTCAATCAATTTTCAAGTTTAAATATATCAGCTAGATTAGAATATATTAAGCACATGAATAAAAAATTAATGGCTTGTACCTGTAAGCTCAGTGTGCCGCGAAATGGCGTTCATGCCACATACTAAATCATTCCGCATAAAATAAGCTAGCTTAGCGATAATAACAGCTATCGTTCGCTATAAAAAGGCTATCTTTCTCCGGAAATGGGTTATTTAAATGCGTGTTACATGGATTGGAAGAACGGGAAACTCCCGATGAAAGTATCGATGAATATATTGGAAGAACGGGAAACTCCCGATGAAAGTATCGATGAATATATTGGAAGAACGGGAAACTCCCGATGAATATATTGGAAGAACGGGAAACTCCCGATGAAAGTATCGATGAATATTTTCCTTTCCATTAAGTTTAATGTATGTTAAGCGTTTTTAATTAACCAGGTAAGTAATTATTGGTTTGCCAACACATAAAATAACAGTTTTTCTTATATAGCACATAGAAACCGTTTAAGAATTCAAACGAGGAAAGCTTCTACTTTAAGAACCAGATAGATGATAGAATATGTATCTAATTGTGAAGTAGGTACTTTCTGTATGTTTTCTTACATACTTTCTGTATGTAAGAAAACATACATACAAAGAGACAATTTTTTTTCATTTGCAATATCAATGTGATCTCTTAAAGGCACACAAATGAATTTCATTCATGCATGGCCACCGAATACAATTAAATTACTACAGTAAACAAAAAATAGAGACAAAAAATTAATCGAATTGAACACAAAAATAAACCGCGATTCAATCGTTTATGATTTCATGAATGAAGGCTTACACGATCATAATAAAAAGTTGATTATGTAACATAGAAACGACCCTGGGAACTACATTATTACTGCGGATGCACTCTATCCTCAAAGTGTAGCCAACAGCCAGCCAGCTACAGTTTTAGCTGTAGATCTACATTTTTACATATAAATCTACAATTTTTAAGGCATCTCAATTTTGACGTTAAAACGTCTAAATTTGTTTCTATAACGATACATATCTATCATCTATAAATTTAACTACACCATTCGATAAACAAGGGTCAAAGTAATAGTTGCATTGAGTGTGGACTTATACAATGGAAATCAGAAAAACTTAGTGTTTAAAAATGTGCATGACACACTGCTGTGTACGGTACGGTACAAAACCAAACTCCCATTTTTTTAAGTTTATTTCGTCGCTGTGTACAAAAAGCATCATTACTTTTCACCGTATATTAAATTGATGTACGTATCTCGATTTAATGAAGATATCGATTGTTTTGGTTCGGGAGAATCTCTACGCAAAAAAATCGAGAAAAATAATTTAGAATGTTTTGATACCATTGAAGTATCGATACATACTCAAATGAGGAGTACTCAGATCGTCTTCCGATATTACTCATATTAATGCTTTAGAAGTATCAATAAATATTGATACTTTTCATATATTTTTATAATCAGATTGTTTTGGTCATAACTTTTATATTTTACAGGTTTATACAATATTTTTTTCTCTAATGAAGAGTTGGCAACACTGATTCACATAGAAAACGACCAAACAAATTGTACAGGTGAATAAAAAATGTTCTATGTCAGTGTACCAGAGAATGCGACAGCAACGCTGCCTTTAAACTTATTGTATACTCTTATAGTGTCAAACTGTTATTTCTAAACTAATAATTCAAAAATTTTGGGCGTGACTCAAAATAAGTATACACACGGAATTAAATTAAATTTATCATTATTTAATTTAATTATGTTTAGTCTTTGTACTACGCAACTAACATCGATGTCTTTATTTATGATAAAAAGGGTAAATAAATTATTTAGTTGAGGATTCAAAAACGTCTTTTGATCATGAAATGAAGATCGCGTACAATTTTAAACACGTATAGTATGGCATCGTTTATCAGTTAAAAAACCTCGGCAAAGATGGTCTTCTAAATAGACTTATAACGCTGCTGAATAGTTTGCAATTCTAGGTCCTTTTTACTAGCACTGTTAGTAGTTTCAAGTACAATAATGACTTAGCTGACTTTTAAATTATTGCATTTTAATTTATACCTATTATTTATACATATAATTTAACTTTTATTGTTTTTCACTGAATATTTGATAATAATGCATACCGTATTAGCCTATAATTGCTATGACACTTAACTTGACATTTTGTAACTTAGTAATTTTTTTTAATGTATTGATATACACTGTGTTGGAGGATTTTATAAATAAATAAATAAGTTCTGAATTTCGGTTGCGAGCCGCAACACTTTGCTCCGAGAGCCGCATTTGGCTCGCGGGCCGTATGTTTCGCATATATTCTGGTGTAGTATATGAAATAGTAACAGACAGTGTACAGAGTTTCATGACCACTGTACCTGCGACAGGATGCCCTCAATACGTCGGTTTGCTATCAGATGACATGCACTATATATTTTTATAGCTATAGATAAACGTTTGCATAAAATTATGCATTCATGAGTACGGTGTTTGTGACACAGTTTCACACGCAATTTCCTTATACATGTATTACTTTATCTCATTGTCTCAACCGGCCTAGATGTGATTACCATTACCATTCACACCGTCACTTATCATCAGGTCAGTTGTGGTTCAACACTTTACCTGTTCACCATAAAAAAAATACCTTGCCATTTGATGGTTTTGGAAAGATTTCAGATTTTGTTAAATTTTATCAAGTTTTTTTTTTATATGTATTTGTTTAAATAGTAATGAGGTGGATGAGACGCTCTCCGTATCATATCAGCCATAGGACGTCCACTGCTGGACATAGGCCTCCTCCTAGGGGGGTTTTGCCAATACTCGCCACGCTTGGCAGGCGGGTTGGCGAGCGCAGTTTGGTGTGATTATTTAAGGAAGACGCTGCTGCCCATCTTCTGGATTACATCCCTTAGCCGACTCTTACGGCAACCACAGGTAGAGAGGGTGGGGTACTATTCTTACGCCGGCACCACCACGGCAAACCACAAACTGTACCACAAACAAAACCGAAATCACCACGAGTAATCGGCACATTTTATAAGCTTGTCAAAACGGCCACTGTCTATGAAACGAATTATTGAGTCTGAATTCGATGCGATCAAAGTGCGTATATTTCTGCTTGGTTATCCATCATGTTCCAATTAAGTTCACTGTATCGAGGTCTGCCGTGTCTAATCCCTACAGCTTCGAAAGCGTGTCAACCGTAACTGTGAGTACCAACATTGTAATCTCATGGGAGATTATTGTAGCTGTGCAAATTAAATCAGTTTCATCTTGTTTTTATTTAATATCGGTTTGCGTATTAACAGGTCAATGCCGTTTGTGTGAGTTTCAGGAGGCTATTGTCATGAATTACAAAGGGCACGTTAAGCTGTAGGATTATTAAGATTCCGCGCCAAAATAGGAAAAAGGAACCCTTATTGTGATTCTTCGGTTTTTCTGTCTGTTTGTCACATCCCATTGAGACGTCTTCAGATTTTAAGTTAGAGTTAATTTGCCATCTGAAGACGCAACTCAGCAAGACCTAACATACTTTTAACCGATAAGGACGGATCCGATCATTTTAATGGTGCATGGTACATTAAGCACCATTTTCATACTGAAGTTTGTAAATAAAGGAGTTCTGAAGTAGAAAACATTAAAAAAATAATACAAGCGAATACCTCCTAAATTCAAGATATTGTAGGTCAATACAAAATAGTATATGGTCCACCGTGGTAGTATGGTTTGCCGTGGTGGTGACGGCGTAAGAATAGTACCCCACCCTCTCTACCCGTGGTTGCCGTAAGAGTCGGCTAAGGGATGTAATCCGGAAGATGGGCAGCAGCGTCTTCCTTGAACAACCACACCTAACTGCGCTCGCCAACCCGCCTGCCAAGCGTGGCGAGTATTGGCAAAACCCCCCAGGAGGAGGCCTATGTCCAGCAGTGGACGTCCTATGGCTGATGATGTATGTATATGGTACACAATCAAATAAGGACCCTGTCGGCCACAGCAACGTTTAGAAGGGAGCAGAGAGCATTATTTTAAAAGTCAAAATTTATTTATAATGTTATTTTTAAATGACATATTTTTATCATAGTTATATCGTGGAAATGTGCTTTATTTCTTTTAGGAATTCGTCTATAGTACGCCTCCTTTTTTAAGGGATTAATTTCGCATAAACATCTTTTTTTGAAGTCGGTTAAGTTGCAGAAAATATCAAGAACTAACCGAGTTGCATGTGTTTATGTCCTTGACTGCGCCGGAATCGAGGAGGTCTACGACTGTATCCAGTTGACCAGCGCGCGCTGCTCGCAGAAACGCTGTGTTCGGGTCTATCTGTTGAAGGAAGAAGAATTCTGTCAGTTGCTAAAAACAACAGTAATAAAATTAAATAGTACGAATAAGTAATAAGTAACTGTGTGTAGATTACACAGTTCAATAGAATTAACAAACCGAATCGTTCAAATCTTGCTAACGGCGTAAGAAGATTGAGTTAAAGAGATCAAACAGACCCAAAAAATACTAGCACGTATAACAGATTACCATCAAAACAATATTTATCTATGCACCATGCAGAATATGCTCGCATTTGAGCAACCCCGATTCTTGTTTTTTTTTTTAAACTACTCTCCACAGACTGGCGTTTGTGACCTTTGTCAACTTTGAATTACAATATTTTTTATTTTATTTTTTACAATACGGGAAAAGGAAAGTTAGTCAAGTTAATCTTAAACTAGGGTTAAAATACTAGATTGTGTGTATACAGCAAGCAGACCAGCGACCCGCAAGCAGCACCCGATCACGAGTATGACGCATGTACCAGCCATCGCCCTCCTCAACCATATCTGAGGGAAGAGAGCGACCCGACACACGACGCCGCCGCAAGAAGGAGCCTTCGATGGTGAGCATGAATGCTCGAGGCATACACACAATCCTCATTTTTTTATTTACATTTATTAATTACACTACAACGTTCGAATTTAAATCGCCTCCTCTCGGCCCAAGGCCTTCATCACCGCCATCACATTCTTGGAGTTTTAAGCGGGGCACTTGCCTCGGGTGGCAGCTTTAGGGGACGTCAAAATCATAATATAGGTACCTAATATGCTTGACAAAAAAGCTTGTTTCACAAAGCGCCTAGCATTATTCTAAAACAAACGAATGACAGTATTCTAAGTGTATTTTTGAACGCTTGCATAGTGTACATGATGTATCTGCCGGAGTAATCACCGACGCATCTAGGACTGGGGGTTCTACGAGCGAGCTAAATAACAGCGGAAGTTTCGAGGCCGAAAATATAGTTTAGATATAGTTATTTTGTTTTGTCACTTGTTTTCACCGTTGCAATAAGTATCGGCAGGCTTCATAGAAAAAAGCAACCCCTAAATTATGGCAGACTAGTTCATCATAATCATCAGCCGTATGACGTCCACTGCTGGACATAAGCCTCCCCCATTGATTTCCATAAAGACCGGTTGGAAGCGTCTCGCATCCAGCGCGTTCCTGCGGTCTTCATTAGGTCGTCTGTCCACCTTGTGGGTGGTCCGTGGTCTCCACTACAGAACTTTGCAGCCCCATCGGCCATCAGTTCTGCGTGCTGTGCCCTGCCCACTGCCACTTCAACTTGCTAATCCGCTGGGCTATGTCGGCTACTTTAGTTCGCCTACGGATCTCCTCATTTCTGATTCGATCTCGTAGGGAAACTCCGAGCATAGCCCTCTCCATAGCTCGTTGTGCTACTTTAAACTAACTAAGAAAGCACATAGTCAGAGACCACGTTTCAGGGCCATAAGTCATCACTGGTAACTCACACTGGGCGAAAACTTTCGACTTGAGGCACTGAGGTAATTCAGACGATAAAACGCTGCACAGTTTTCCGAACGCTGCCCAGCCGACTTTAGTTAGTATGAGCATTATTATATCAGATCACGTGAAACTCAAACTCTAAATTCCTAATCTGACCTGTCAGACCCAACGATGAGATAACAAAGGGATTTACACAAAGGAAGGCTCTGCTATGAAAGCTTTGTTCTTAAATGGAATATTATAAATGAGGTAGAGAAAAAATATTTTGTGCTTCAACTAGGTAAGAACAATACATTGTTCCAATATAAAATCAAAAATAAGTTTTACATTAATCAATTATTTCATTTACATAGTAAATAGTTATTTTGATTATCTAATTCACAAAAAATTCCTTGCATTAAACGTGTTTAGCGTTAATAATTTATTCGCCTTTAAAGTTTATTTTGATACTTCAAAACAAGCTCTTTATTAAGACCCAGGTAGACGTGTTCACCATATTCGACCACTCCGTCACTTAACATGTTTGCATGAGGCGGCGTTTGCCAATACTCGCCACGCTTAGCAGGCGGGTTGGCGAGCGCAGTTAGGTGTGATTGTTCAAGGAAGACGCTGCTGCCCATCTTCCGGATTACATCCCTTAGCCGACTCTTACGGCAACCACGGGTAGAGAGGGTGGGGTACGATTCTTACGCCGGCACCACCACGGCAAATTGCGACTAATGAGTCTCGTAAAATCTTGAAAATGGCACGACCAAATTTTGTTTAAATTTTTTGTGTGTTAATTGGGTTATTTTAAGTTAGATTTACAATTGGTAGGTGGCGCTGCGAGCAAGGCGCAGGTCAAGTAAGCCGACAAGAATTAAAAAAAAATGTTATCGCTGCTGTTGTTGTCATTGCTTGTTACCACAAAAAAAAGAGTAACTACAATGGAATCGAAACCTAATCTGTCATAGCAGCTTACCAGCTACCACGCACCGCAGAAAACTTGTCACGGTCGTATTTTGGTACTATTTAATTAGTATTTTTAGACACGGTCGTGCCCTGCAATTTCACGGATCGGTCATAAACCCGACCTTTCGCGCAGAATACTATCACGTTGATTTTGTTATCGGTAAATATGGAAAATTTAAATTTGCCGGTAGAGTTGGTGCAATACTATGGTTAAGAACTATGATTGGTTCTGTGCCTTTCATGCTTGTATGGTAAAACTACTTAAAAGATCATGTTCGGGTTAAGATTTTAGATTTTTAAAGTTTTCTCGGTTCATTGATGTCATAAACATTAATAGTCATTGATATGTCTGTGTACTACACTTGGATTGACACTAAAGGTAACTTTACTGTCATGCTGACCGTCGACGCGCTTAATGTTGACCATCGACGCGATTAACGCTGACCGTCGGCGCGCGTAGTTGGTCGTGAAACTGTAATCACCACTGCAATGAACG
Source organism: Biston stratarius (assembly GCA_950106695.1). NCBI lineage: Eukaryota > Metazoa > Arthropoda > Insecta > Lepidoptera > Geometridae > Biston > Biston stratarius. The sequence goes on from OX467108.1 coordinate 5,227,544, forward strand.
CGCATTAGCATCGCTGACCGAGCACCGCTACGCGCTGATCAGCGCTTACTAATCAGTGTAAGTTTAAAACGATTTTTTAGTAATGTATATAAATATGTATAAGTATATTTAACGATCAGTACCGACGGTCAGCGATACTCTAAAGTCAGTCTAATTAGTAAAAATAACTAGCTGTGCCATGCGAGTTCGCTCGTGTTTTCTGGGATAAAAAGTAGCCTATGTGATTTTTTATAAATTAATCCAGACTATAAACTTTTAAAATTGTATCCAAGTTCGTAAATACGTTCCAGTGGGTAGAAGTGACAAACACGAAGGTATCTAGGTAATTAACCGAGTTACATGACAATGTTAGATATGGGACACAATTTTTGTCGACTGTACCGTGTGAACACGAAAATCTCTGCAATCACCAGCGTCTCGACATTTTTATCGCTAAATCCGCGTTGGACATCCAAACTAGCTTGTTGGTAAGCCATGATGCTGTCGAAGATGATCTTGATTAACTAATGCAATCACCAATCAAATCGTAATCAAAAAGTTTAGAAGATTTTGCAATATCACAAGTATCCTTTCTTAAATGCAATATCAGCTAGATTAAATTCAGTATTCAATTTACATAATGGAAGCTACGTAAAGGATAACGAGCTATAAAATATATGAAAATCAGCTTCAGACCTTCCAGATATTAAATTCAGGATATTACGAAAGTACTTAGCCGTAAAAAGGTACTTACATTTTTAATTTAATAATAATACAATTAATCCTTATAAAAAGATCGTGCTTACATGATACAATATTTCAGCTAGTTTTAGAATAATTCAGATCCGCCTAGCTTACGTTGCGGCTCCTAAGCTGCCTGGACAAAATTTTTGAATCAGAATATTGACTTTAGCGATAAGTTCGGCGGTTGTTACACTTTTTACTTAAGTTAATATTGTCTTCTTTCCCCGATTTTTTTTTTATCGCTTACAGGCTACTTGTTTGACCACAACTCACTTGATGGTAAGTGACGGTGTGGTCGAAGATGGTAAAGCACACCTAGCCTGGAATAGAACTGGCTCTCAAGTGAGGCTGCCGGAACACACCCCGATAATTACAATTTAGGTGTCTTTATTTCGCTAGTGTTTCTTTAATCGGTTTCTTCTAGATAAGCGTACGTAGACCGCATCTTCGCTTAATATCAAGCGAGATGGCGGTCAGACGTAAGCATATTCAGTAAAAAAAAAGAAAAATTGTAATATGTAATGTTGGCACAATACAACACGTTTTGAAACAAAGCATTAGGGTGGTAGCTAGCTAGCCGAGTACTAGTAAAATACCGTAGGGTATGATGCTATGATTTCCTCACGATGTTTTATTCACCGGCAGCTCAAGTTCATTGTTGGGTTTGAACCCACGCCCTTCGGGTTGTGAACCTATCGCGCTAATCACTGAGTTATCCTAGCTACGGGATCGGTATGATATACGAGTAATTTCTATTGTCCACTGTTGCAGTTAATATTCGAATATTACAGACTTTTCTAAAATATTCAGTAGACGCCGAGGTTCTCTATCCAAATTTTCCAGTCACACGGTAAAAAGTTATATTTTATTAATTACTAGTTGCTCCGCGCGGTGTTACATTTTTTCAGGATAAAATGTGTAAATGCCTGTTTTAATCCAGGGTGTCAGCTACCTCCATACCAAATTTATCAAAATTGGTTCAGCCGTTTGAGCGTAAAGAAGTAACAAACATAAAAACACACCCGCAAACTTTCGCCTTTATAATATTAGTGATTTCAACATGCCGGTTTTTATTTGCTAGTCCTACAATAGTTTTCAAAGTTAGTGCCAATACCTATGCTAAAATCGAATACAAAAATAAGATTTTTCACTAAGTTTTTTTTTGCTATTTCCGACAAATGTCAGGGACTATATGATACAGAACGATTTTTACATATAGTGTACGATATATTTCCACATTTCGTAAGGATGATGGAATGAGATACAAACGTAAGATGTTCTTTCTCACTATGAATTTAAGAACTGTTTGGAGAAGCAAAAGAAATATGTATTTGAACAGGTGGACTTACTAACCTACATAAGATACATTAGCACTGAAATGATGTTGTGTTGATAAACATTGAGGATGGCTAAAGCATAGAACTACTTAGAAATACAAATAGTAAGTAAATAACTTTTTTTTTTTTATTTGGCTACACAAGTTCAGAATGATTTTAACAATTTTTGTTCCCTTTTATCTCCTTAACTAATCATATTTGAACAAATGAGGTCTCTATTGGCGCGTCTTACTATGTCTTATGTATTATGTCTAGCGCGTTCCATGACGTCACAGTAAAACCAATATAGGGAGTTTAATAACCGCGCGGGGCGCGGATTCCACGCAATTAATACGTTGGGGCGTGGATGCTAAGGAATTAACTAATTGACATAGAATATCGACTTTTTCATTATATTGACATATGTTATGATTTTGATACCTCTTATACATAAAAAAATAATCGATGTTCGTTAGTCTCGCTAAAACTAAAAAACGGCTTGACTGATTTCAATATATTGTTTTTTGTTTTCTTCGTTATAGTTCTGGGAAGTAATAGAGAAAATCTATAAGAAAAGCTATAAAATAAATTAAAATAATAATAGTAATTTTGTATGGAAAATCGCCTGACGTGCTATGCACAAGATGTCGTCAAGTGTCACAAAACATTACTATTTAATTTGACGACATCTGGCGGCGTGTAGGTACCCTCTAAAATTACTTACGTTTTCAAATCAATTTTAGGTGTTACGAAGTTCATCGGGTCAGCTACTAATAGCTAGTCAGCTAGCAGTTAGCTAATATGAATGGAATAATGACCTGTAACTTTGGTGTTATCTATAAAAGATTTGTATATGAATTGGTGCGTGAGTTAGAGCGACACAAAAGTAACCAGTGCGGTGATCGTTCGTGGAGACCGTTCCGGATCTTTTATGGTGCTAAGGCTGGCCACTGCTATCTAGTGCGGGAATGCTGCCAGTCTTATGAGCACCTTTAAAAATAACCCTGTCTACTGCTTTAACGTATAGCTGTACTGAAGCAGCCATTGCTCTCTCTTAAGCTAGGTAAGTCTTTTTACGCTATCGTTAGATACGCATGCCAGGTGTGTTGTTCGTTCGTGTGTGTGATCCTTAGTCTAATCTAATGAATCATACCTAGATGTTTACTAGTGCCCGTGAGGGTCCACAGCTGTGAACTCTTACCATATTTTACCATCTAATTAGGTATAACATTGTGTTTTTTTTTTGGAATATCTATGTTTAAGCAAATACAGTCTTAATACACTTACAGATACAGATATCACCTGATGTTAAGTGACGGTGTGGTCGAAGATGGTAAAGCACACCTAGCCTGGAATAGAACTGGCTCTCAGTGAGGCTGCCGGAACACACCGTTAGATGCTTAGCGGCATATTTTCAACTTGAGGGTGGTAACTAGCCAGCCGAGCACCTACTAGATAGTATCCTACCACCACGCTATGGTTTCCTCACGATGTTTTCCTTCGCCGTCAGCTCAAGCTCATTGTCGGAGTTTGAACCCACGCTCTTCGGCATGCGAACCAACCGCGCTAACCACTGAGTTATCATCGCTACAACATATAATATAAGTATATAATAGTATAAGGATCGAAGAGTCGAGTTATATTTTTATTATACAAAGTCACATATTAAGTATAGGAATGTAATTCAGCAACGTAAGGGAAATCTAATCTTTAGCGTTACGAATGCAATTGAACGGAGAGATTTGCTTGATCAACGGATACGATACTGAGATGTATGTATCGTTATTACTTGTTCGTACAACTACGGAAAAAGTTACCATAATTAAGGGAAAATATACCTAGTTTAGCGCCAAAATTCTGCCATTTTAATTTTAATCAGTGACACTCGCGCAGTAAAGAAGAATCTCAAGACATGTCATACATCAAAATCGCTTCAGCCGTTTAGTAGTTACGAGAGAACATAGGCATACATAAAGATTGTCATTTATGTATGCCTATGTTCTCTCGTATACATAACTCCCTCCTCTTTTCGCTTCACCGAAGTTAGGTTATAATCGATTGTTTTAAGGTGCAAGATTATCCATATAAAAATACTGTAAGTATATCCATACTGATGATGATGATGATATATTGCTAAGCATTTATTTAATCATTCTTAAACTTAGGGAGCTAGTCTCGTCTGATTTTCCAAGCAACTACCCTGATTATTTGCCATCCAAAGTCTACAAAGTATTTTTGTATAAACTTATTAGTGTTTATTGTTAAAATAGGTAAAGTATAAGAAAAACCAGCTTTTAGAGAACATCCAAACACTGGTAGTATTTCGACACCATTCACACCACGTTCCACTTTAAGCTTGATTGTTTTAGAACAAAATTACTACAATCGTAATGACAATTTTCAAATTATCAATCGATTTTAAATTTATCTTCCCTATATATTTCTACTTAATAGCTGATGTTGATTTAGCAAAAGAGTCCCACTAAATGTAGTTTATCAAAGTTAAATTAGGATTGTATAAGTGAACTATTACGAGTACGATTTTTAAGAACCCACCACTAGAGTGACGGAATAGACGCGGCGCTCGAGCGGCAGAATGCGCGCACCGCACCACACAGCCATGGCGGCACTGGCGCCCGCGCAGCCGCTCGTCGCGCTCTACCGCCTCTCCCAGGTACAATACACTGACCACGCGAAACGGAGAATGATTCGATAATTCTATGATAATAAGATATATGGTAAAAAATCTTGAACAGGGTAGCTGTATGCGGCATGACTTAAGTGTCCGTTCAAGAATAGAATTTCTATCTAATTATCTTTTATTAATTTATGGGTAAGGTAGAAAATTACAAGGAGTAAATAAGTACCCTGGAATTTGCAGTAGGAAAAAATGACGCAAATACCAGTCATCCGTTTTAAATTTTTCGTTATAAGTCGGCTAGTATATTTTTGTCATGATAAGTATACCGTATGTTAAGTATAACATATTAGTAACTAGCTGCGCCCCGCGATTTTGCCCGCGTGGTGATGGATGATGATGATGATGAAAAGTATCCTATGTTTTATTCCAAGGCCTAAAGTATCTACATGCAAAATGTCATCCAGTTCCGTTCAGGCGTTCTGGCGTGATTGAGTAACAAACATCCACCCATCCATCCAAACTTTCACATTTATAATATTAGTGGGATAGTGGGATAACAATATGTGTTTGTTTGCGTGTGTGTGTTCACGTGCGTGAATGTGTGTCGGTGTGTTTAGTTGAAGTCGCGAGCAAATGGGTTTCTTCTTAGCGAGCGTGCTCCAGCGTAGACCGCATCTTTGCTCAACATCAGGCGAGTTGCCGGTAACACGCAAGCCTGTTTGTGACAAAATAAAAACTGCAAAAGATGATTACCTTGATTACCTGGCCGCTCATTTACTATATATCTGCTTCAAGAACTGTAGGGTGTGGGTTCGATTCCCACTGAGGACAAATATTTGTTTGACGAGTATGTTTGTTCTGTGTCTGGGTGTTCTGTACATATTATCACTACATCAATGTATATTATAAAACAAAGTCGTCCGCCGCGTCTGTCTGTCTGTTCGCGATAAACTTAAAAACTACTGAACAAAATATCATGTGAGTTTCACCAATAGATAGAACGATTTTTGAGGAAGATTTAGGTATATAATTTGTCAAGGTTGTGTGTAAATTGGTTGAAATATGATGATAATTGTTGGAAGTGTCGGAAAAAGATAAGCCACCTGGGAGCTTTCATCGATAACGCTGCTTGAGATATAATAAAACAATGCAATGTGGCATATTCCTCTTTTATAGATCTACAAAAAAGTCTGCGGTGGCATATATCTACCTTATAAGGATAGCTTACTATACTCATTCTAACTACCCGTGCGACGCCGAAGCGGGTCTCTAGTAATTGAATACAAGTATTTAAAAGTATATTATCACTATTATATCAGTTGTCTGGTTTCCATATGGCGCTGTGAGAAATGCCCTAGGATATTTATATCATAGGATATTTGTCTCTCCTGATGGTACAAGATCTGCTTATGACCAGATCAGCGATACCCAGATCTACAGTAACATAGGAAAATTTCAGGACATTATGCAATAGCGTTCGTCAGAAACAATCTAAGATCACTCTCACTAAATGATTTCCGATACAAAACATGGCCTCAGTTGTTTAACTTTCTATACATAGTTAAGAGATCACCAAAACAAAGTCCTAAGCTTTGTTCAAAAACAAAAGGCAATCCTACGTGGCACGTAATAAAGCCTCCAGTAACAATACCCAAACTTCTGCACAACCCTATAAACACGGAAACTTTTGGGTCAACACACACAGCCTTGCGTAGTGCGCACTTTCAGGACTGTTCAGACTAGTATATTATTTGTTCATTTATTTAAGTCATGACTCTGAATGACGACAATATAGAACTACTGCAACTTGTACGTGTTTGCTAAAATATATTACACCGTATCTGTCTTAGAGTTTATAGTCCTATGTCATATTACTTCATGGCTTATATTTTCTTTACTTTGAGTAAAAGCTTTAGAACTCTAGTCTTCTTTAGATACAATTTCATCTGAAGCAAAGTTGCGGTTGATTTTTCTGTTCGATGAAATTTTCTTCAGGATTACCACTTTTTTTTTATGGTTGACAATCTAGGTGTTTACCACAGCTAACATGAGTTAAGTGACGGTGTGGTCGATTGTAAAGCACACCTTTTCATTCTCCAATGTCTATAGTTATTGGATGGAAATTGAGCTGAAATCTGCCGCCAAATACATAATAAGGTTTAGTTTTGGAGTAAAATGATAATCAAAATTCCTCAAAACTCGAAGTTTGACACGCGCGATTTCGCGTAAACGTCATATTTTTGCTACACTAAATGATACCCTATCTAACATAACATTAGATTAATGATTGACTGCAGTAACAGGGTTGAAACGTTGGAATATAGACCCTTAATAGATATATGAGCTGCGGGTATACTCGAAAGCTCAAGTCGTTTGTAACAAATGCCTCCCGAGTAAGCAATCAAAACTAAACTCCAACTAAAGCATACCAATTTCAACTTTGTAGCAGTTTGACGATGCTTAGGTAACATTTAGGTGACATTACATGTTCGAAAACTTTTCATGACGTTCAGGACTGAGTCTAATACACAATTTGAATCAGCATATGGAGTGGAACCTCCATAAGAACGTTTTGCAAAATTATATTTAGACTTAAATTACTGTTACAATATTTTGACAGCCCTGTTGGTTCATTGGTAGTACAAATAAATGTGTGCTCTGTGTCTAGATGTTCTATATATATTATAAGTATGTATTTACAAAAAAAGTATTTAAGTATTCTATCAGTTATGTGAGTCCCATAGTACAAGCTTTGCTTAGTTCGGGATCAGATGACACTGTGTGTATAATATATACCTATGTCCTACGATATTTATTTTATTAATCTACGTTATCTTTTGTGAGGTTTTTTTCAAGATCAATGTGGTCTTTAGCAAATTTATAAAAAACAATAATCAAATTTTGACAATAATTAAAGCAATCAGTAGGTTACGTTTCTCTTAAATCGATAGTGTTTTAGGCCAATAATTTCTCTATTTATTCAATTACCAAACACAGATATTTTGGTAACATTAAAATCGAATTGAACAGTTTCAATTCCACGGCACTCAAAGATGACTGGAACCGAAGGCAATTTGTCGAATCAAAATTTGACGTGGCACACAAAACAGTAATTTTATAAAATAACCTGTGTTATTATATATACAGCGCATTCCGTTAGAAAGCGTAATGACAAAGTAGGTAAGAGACTGTTCACATAATGTAAACGGAATCAATAAAAATTGCTGTGGTGGTGCCGGCGTAAGAATAGTACCTCACCCTCTCAACCCGTGGTTGCCGTAAGAGTCGGCTAAGGGATGTAATCCATAAGATGTGCAGCAGCGTCTTCCTTGAACAATCACACCTAACTGCGCCCGCCAACCCGCCTGCCAAGCATGGCGAGTATTGGCAAAACCCCCCCAGGAGGAGGCCTATATCCAGCATTGACGACCTATGGCTGATGATGATCAATGTTCAATGTTTAGGAAGTTCTAATTAATCGCTAACTCAAACGGAGTGTGAACAGGGCCCAGTATTTTGTGTAGTGACGGATACATTGACACTTCAGAGAAATGCTGATTGGTAGTTTGACAAATTGCTTATTGTATTAAACTTGTTGTTTAATATAGGTGATGGTCATCAATCATTAACAACAACAAAAAAGCTTCTTAAGAGATACTTTCCCTGAATCATCTTGACGATGTTAAAGAAGCGAGAACAAAAAAGCTCAAACATTAACAATAAGATTCCTCATTGTCTTTTTAACGGAAACAGCGTAGCTGTCAGATCATTATTATCAACCAATCCTAGCTCAGTTACAACAGTCGACGTCTGTTCTTCGGTAACGCTTTGAAATTTTATATTATCTGGTCCTTCGAGCTCTTTGAAGCCGGTGCATTTACGATGATTAAGAATTCTATAACAACTTACAACCTAATTCTTTAATAATGTATACTGATGCAACGGACATAAGTTGCAGCCTAATTGGGATATCATGTGGCTTTCAGTCTGGAAGTCCTAGATTCGAATCTCACATCACACAACTTTGTCTTTTCTAAGTATTGCCGATGACATCAAAGAGTGTAGGAAAATAACATGTTAAAACTTCTTTTAAAAAAGGTTTTGAAGATATGTGAATTATGAAGTTCAACCCACGCTTGGTTTTTACTCTTCTCACAATAAGAAGAGACTTGCGCCCAACAGCAAATTAAGAATAAAAAGGAAAGGATTGAAATTTCCCAAGTGAATATTTTAATTATTTTCATTCGATCTGGAAGTTTTGTTATGTTTTAAACAAAATCTGATAGGGCAAACAACAAAAGTATCTTTAATAATTTCATAACTAACTTTCTCGATTTCAAAGATCGGTTTGATAAATGAATCATCTTGGTTGACGTTTGTCCAAGTACAGTTATTTAGATTCAGGGTAGCTGATTATACCCACGGACTGTTGTTAGTACTCCTTCATATCTAGATCTAGATGACGTGACAAGACAGCCTAGGAAATTCGGAAGACAAGTGAGTGTTTTTACTGCGACCTATTTATTTCATACAGCTTTAGCGGCTGACCGGTGACTTTCACTGAAACGCTTTTTTATCTGTCGATCTCAGGTATGCCTAAATGTTATTTTATGGACTAACAAATTCTGGTAAGCTGCTTTCCCTGTTTCTTGAACACGTTTAAACATTTATCATATAAAACCGGTTAAATTAACCCAAAGTCAGCAGTTTGCTTGCTTACAAAAATGACGTTTTTTTTTACCATATGAGTTTTCTTATCATCATGAATTACTTTTCCCTTCCCTTTTTTCGGACCGTGCCTTCGTATATCTACGTGACAAATAATTGTAGGTAGCCTGTGATGATAACGCCACGCTCTCCTTTTTCAATTTCTACCACACAGGAGTTACGAGTGATTGATAATTTCGCCCTCTTTTTCACACAAATGACTTGCGTCGTCTGACTCTGACTGATTATGTCTATCTAATCTATTAATATATAATCTATTAATACCTTTAATTGAGCAATTCTTGTGTATATGTATATATACCTACGTATATTCTGAATCTCGGAAACGGCTCCAAAGATTTTCATGAAATTTAGTATGCAGGGGGTTTCGGGGGCAATCAATCAATCTAGAAAACGTCATTTTATCCGTGTTTTCAGCCGAGCAAAGTTCGGTCATCGATGTACTTTTTTTTAAACAAGAAAGATGATCTCTTGGGCTTTAACGTCTGTCCATTACGATTGCACGGTACGGCCCATACCTTTGAAAATCATAATAATGTCCATGAGCTTTGTTTTGTTGCATTCATTGGCGCTCATTACTTTAAGATTCTATTCCAATCATATTTTCAATAGACTAAACGAGTCTGCTTGTCCCGCTGAAAAAAATCGGGATAAAAAAGCCTATGTGTCAATCCAGGGTGTCTACCTCTGTGCCAAATTTCATCAAAATTGGTCCAGCCGTTAGAGCGTCAAGAAGTAACAAACATACAAGCACGCTCACAAACTTTCGCCTTTATAATATTAGTGTGATACGTGCCTACATTTAAAAAAAATCCAATCAATGAAAAAGGTTGAGTTTTTTCTTATGCAGTATGTATTAAGATAGTATTCATAATACTCTAACTCGTGACTACAGACGAGTCAATTGCTCTACAATTTGTCCCTATTTCGAAGCATCCTTTACTTCCACATCCCGTCGGCGGCGTGATCCGGAGGAGTTGGTGGGGAAATCCTGTTTTGAGCTGCAGTACTGCGCATTTGCACTGGACGAGAATGTAGCATCGTTTTTAGGGTCCCTTACCTCAAAAGTAAAAAAAAACTCGTCGCCCAAGTTTACAATAATAAATGTTTGACATAAATATTAAGATCAATGGGCGGCACTGTCAGTAGTGTTTATTAGAGAGTAGATAAAAACGAAGATTCAAGCCCCAGAAATTCAAGCAGTCGACAATTTATCTCCGAAACGGTAATAAATAAAAGGGCTCAAGCAAAGTGAGTGGCTAACACCGTTAGAGAAAAAAAACTTTCAATTGAATCTTAAGTTAAATTGCGGCTCTTGCCGTGCTAAGACCAGGCCCCTATTCTCATAAGATTCTTTGCTAAAAATGCGTAAGGTTTATCCCTCTAATATTATAAATGTGAATGTTTGTATGGATGGATTTTTGTTAGTCAATCACGACAGAACGGCTGAACAGATCTGGATGAATTTTTGCATGTAGATACTTTAGAAATGGACTAAAACATAGGATACTCCATCACCACGCGGGTAAAAACGTGGGACGCAGCTAGTTCCTTTTTATGCTCTTAGAGTTTATTTTAAACTGCTATAATAAATTTTGTTGTTTTTCTTATCAGCTAATTTATAATGCATCAATATAACTAGCGAAACAAAGAAAAGGTTGTCGCGCCATAGACTTGATTATGTTAAGTTGAAAAGCACGTCACACCAAAATATTATTGTATAATAAATTGCCTAGCTGTATTACAGAATTCAATTATACATTTTATTTTTATTTTTTATGTTACACTAATGAGACGAACGATACGCCCTCCTGATGTTAAGAGACAACGCCTGTCCATGACCATTGCAGCGATACACAGAACTTTGAGTAGTAAAAACCAAGTCCAGGGCATCGCTGCCTTGGCGCTCATTACTTTGAGACTAGATGGTTAGTCTCAATAGCCTTGTAATTTCCCTTCAAACCGGAACACAGTAATGTTTACACACTACTGCTTGGCGGCAGAATATCTGGTACTGCGGTGGTAACTACCTAGACGACCTCCTGCTAAGGAAATCTACCACCGAATACAATAACAATTAAAAAAAAACACTTAACAATTTCCAATAAAACAAAAATAAAACAAAAACTCTTCTATTGCAAAACTTTACGATTATTTTTTTAAGTGAAATCGGCCTACATTTCCAGCATTTCCCAGCAATGGTACTCACGTGCAAGTAACAGTATCCAATGCAATGCAACGGTCCGAAGCGCGCACTCGCCTTGCCAAAGGCTCGGGTTTCCTCTCATGGGTATTGGTGACCACCTGTCGTGGTATCGATTGCTAAGTAGGACGTGATACTTTACTAGCCTATGACGATATATATGTCGCAGGCAATTTGTATGATTCCGCATTTTACAACGACGTCTTACGCGTCGTCCGTTTAAAAACACAGCATTGAATTATGCCGAAAATAAATTGTAAATTGCCTTGTCACTATATAAAATGCCACAACATTTGATGGACAATTCAAATACTATTTACAAAATGCCGCGGCAAATCAAAGTATTCCTACTTACTGTTTATAAAAGTATTATCTATTGTTTTTTTTTTTTGGCTGACAGGCTAGGTTTTTGACCACAACTCACTTGATGTTAAGTGACGGTGTGCAAAGTGAAAGCACACCTAGCCTGAAATGTAACTGGCTTTCAAGTGAGGCTGCCGAAACACACCGTTAGATGCTTGGCGGCAGATTATCAACTTGAGGGTGGTAGCTAGCCAGCCGAGTACTACAAAGTACCCTACTACCACGCTATGGTTTCCTCACGATGTTTTCCTTCACCGGCAGCTCAAGCTCATTGTTGGGGTTTGAACCCACGCCCTTCGGCACGCGAACCGACCGCGCTAACCACTGAGCTAAAAGGGTATGGGTATATAAAGTTGTATGGGCGCTCATACAATTTAGAAAAAAATAATGATACCAATTTTATTGTGGCGGTATAATGGGTATGTACGGAACCCTCAGCGCACGAGTTCGACTCGCACTTGACCGGTTTTTTACTTGGTGGTACATCTACCACCTAGTAAAAAATAAAGCTTTCTCTTTTTGTATACCATTTCATCAAAAAAGTTAAAACAACAACCTAGACCTGGATAAAAACTAAGCATCTTTACCATGACATAAATAACGCCTACAGCTTCATTATTACTGATAGCTTTTACGTTTATTGCTCACAATGTTTTAACAGGAGCTTCTGTGTAGCTTTGATGTTTCTAACATTCTGTGTCTCTAACGAATAGTTTGCCGGCACGATAAATGTTTAGATTCCATCTAACGTTGTGGAGTGGAACGCTTTGTTAGTATACGGGCGTAACTGGAATAAGTTTGTTATAATTTTGTGTCAAGGCATGCCGGCGAATCGGTGGTGGCGCCAGGACCGAACGTGGACAGGATAGTTTTGAACAATTAGTAAGTACAACACGCGTGCGGTTTCTTCTTGCTCCGCACTACGGGCCGTTGCGCGCTATAAAGGCAGCAGTTGGTCTTCATGAAAAAGGCCACCGGAAGTGGCCGATATAAAAAACTGAGGAAACTTTCTTTTACGGCTGACAGGCTAGGTCTTTGACCACAACTCACCTGATGTTAAGTGACGGTGTGGTCGAAGATGGTACAGCACACCTAGCCTGGAATAGAACTGGCTCACAAGTGAGGCTGCCGGAACACACCGTTAGATGCTTGGCGGCAGATTTTCAACTTGAGGATGGTAGCTAGCCAGCCGAGTACTAGAAATTACCCTACCACCACGCTATGGTTTCCATCACCGGCAGCTCAAGCTCATTGTTGGGGTTTGAGCCCACGGCCTTCGGCATGCGAACCGACCGCGCTAACCACTGAGCTATCATCGCTACAACTACTTGTACTTTTTTACACTGAAAGCTTGAAATCATTAAGATTGCTTCTACATATATATCCAAATACAAATATTTTATTGATAATACTAAAGTTATACGTCATTTTTCAGTCACATTTAAAAATAACATTAACAATGAGTTTTGGCGGGAACACGGTAAGCGTCGTGTCTCGCTCCATTGTATTTTTTTTCCAAAACTAGTGTTTTTTCGAGTGTTTATGTATAAAAATAAGTGGTGTTTTATTCATAAAGTGCCGAATTACAAACACGAGTGTGGGAAAGTGATATAATGCGGTAAAACATGACTTTTCGTGTCGCTTCCTAAACTCCATCGAAGATTAAAGTAAACTCGCCACTACTTTACTAAAGCATGACTAGATTTGACTGGCACGGACTGGAATTGGCAAAGACTTTAACTATAAAGATAAAGAAGCTGAAAACTGAAGATTGCACACAAAATACAGTAACATTGAAACTGGAAGAATGCATAGAGAGCGATGCCAAGACGAAAGAGAAAAAAAACCCATTAAAAGTGTCAGAAGTGCCCTTAAAACTCTTGAAAACACTGACCACGCATATTAACTGCTTATCTATATTACTAGAATAGGTATTCTATAAGCGACTTCTTTGTCAGACAAGTGGTTGCGGGGCCGTCGGTAAAACAAAAATTAACAGTTAACTGGAACAAAAGTGAAGTTAATTTGGTCATGCATGCATAAGTATAGTAGTCTATAGTAGGTCATCAATGCATTATTAAAGTGTCTGCCAAGGACAGCAAGTCGGAAGCTAAATTATTGCTCGGATCGATGTTTATGGAGGTTTATTGACGCAGCTGGCTGGGTAAGGGAGGGTGCTTTTACCGAAACATTACAGATTCTTTCGTGAATACCTAACTAATATTATAAATGCGAATATGAATTTGTTCGTTTGTTTATTACGCTTTCGCGCTTTAACTACTCAACCGGTTATCATGAAATTTTGCACACACGTTTACAAAGGAACAGAAAAGGACATAAAATACCTTTCATCCAGAAAAAAAGTTCTGAGTATGTGATAGAAAAATAATTACTCTGGCACGAGCAAAGGCGCAGGCAAAAGCAGTCTGTAAAAGTGTCGCTATCCTACAGGGGCTATACATTTTTAGAGATAAAAATAATGTTATTGTAGATGTTAAGAAAAAACAGAGGTGAGTACCGTGTGATTCTGAATGTTCTGAGTTCGAATCCCAGGGCACGTTTTAATGTATGTATGTTTTAATGTATAATGAATCTTTTCTAAGCAATGTGCGTATTGCAGCTGACCTTAAACAATAAAGTTAATCATCGTGAGGAAAACTACATATCCAAGAGTTCTATAAAAAATAGTTCTCGAAGATATGTGAATTCTGCCAACCCGTACTTGGCCAGCGTGGTGGACTAACTTACGCTTCTTACAATGAAAACGCCCGAGCCCAACAGTGGGACAGAGCAGTGGGACAGTTTATAAAAAAGAGCTTATCCAGTTTTTTTTAATGAAATAACATTTAGCCACCAACTCGTCTGATGATATGCGACGGTGCGGCCAAAAATGGAGCACGTCCATCTAGAAGAAATAGATTTCTAGCATTAAAAAATCCCAAATTGTAGTTCTCACAAAACAAAGAAGCCGGCAATAAGTTCCCGATGATAATATATTTCTTTTTTTGTTTTTGATGTTTTTTTTCACTTTACTAGACCAGTAAAAAACTAAGCGCAATTTGCCTTACGGAGTTTAAAATAGAAAAGCATTTGTCTATTGTTATAACATTCCCATGTTTTTACAAGGAATCTGCGAGTATTAGCAGATCTCGAAAAAACATATTTTTTACTAACCTTTGATTTGATCATCGAGTCAAACGTTGTTAACGTTAATAACGAGTTCTTGAGTTATTTTTTTATTCAAAGCTTAGTTCAAACGAAAACAATTTTAGCCCATCGCACACTTTTAACACAACTGCCCAAAAAAAACAGAGTGTAATGTTGTGTTGTCTTTACTAGAAGCTTCTAAGGGTTTCGAACAACACAAAAAACATATAGGTACGACATATCATTTGTCCAAACTAGTCCGTATAATTCGACACAATGATTTTAAAAAAAAAACAACAGTGACATAATTTTCAGCATCATCTACATTCACGTCTACGCTGCCATTAAATTGAAAATCACAAAACAACCTTTGACCTACGAATGTTACTTTAATTGCGATGATTGCCCGACTCGTCCGTAATTGCAATGTTCAATCTCTGCAAAATTGCGAGGCAAGTAGAGGAAAGCCGACAAACCGCGCGCCGGACTAATAAATCCCAAGTGTTTCTGTCTGCATGACCTGACCCAATTACTTTACTTTCCCACAGAAAAGGAAAGATAAATGGACAACTCTCAACCGAGAAACTGACCGGTTTAGTTTACAAATTCCTTGTTCAACCTAGGAAGAGCTAACCGATCGATTTAGAAGTTACTTACGGTAATAAATCTCCTTACCCGTCTAGACACCACCGCAGAACCAAATATTCAACGGCTAAGCAGTAACATCGCCGTGGTGGTGCCGGCGTAAGAATTGTGCCCCACCTTCTCTACCCGTGGTTGCCGTAAGAGTCGACTTAGGGATGTAATCCGGAAGATGGGCACCAGCGTCTTCCTTGAACAATCACACCTAACTGCGCTCGCCAACCCGCCAGCCAAGCGTGGCGAGTATTGGCAAAACCCCCCCAGGAGGAGGCCTATGTCCAGCAGTGTCCAGCAGTTTTGATTTGAAGGGCGTAGCTATAGCAAATTACAAGTCAATTGAGACTAACCATAGGATGTTTTAAAGCAATGAGAGCCAAACCAGAGATACTTTTTTTGTTTATGTTGTTCAAAGTTCTAAGTAGGTACAACAGAAAAGGTCTTGGACAGGATTCCTTACCATCAGAAAAGAGCTTTGTTCGTCTCTCGTCTCGTTACTTTGCTAAACTAATAGGTACATACATTCATTATTAACACTCGTGTTTAATTGAATTTTATGTTTACTTTAAGTTTTTTAATGACTTGAGTTTGTATAATTATAAAAACACGGCTGATCTGAAATTCGTCACAAAAAGCTTAAATTGAATTGTAAAAATATAAGCATTAAAAATGTCGACAGAAAAGTTGAACACCATCTTAAAAGGTATACATGTAAATTCGAACAACTTAACATATCTGATTATACCTATAAACTTCATATTAAACTTTAAAACTAATTTAATAACTTAATATGTTCGTGGCCGTTTCCGGTAAGATTGAGCGAGACTTGAAATGAAGCCATCTTTATATAATCTGAGGAAGCTTTTCAAGACGAAACAATAATCTACGCCATAAAAGCTCTCTCAGATAGTTTTGGTATAAAACAAAATTATCATTGAGAAACTTTAACATATAAATTCTGAAAATAATCATGGAGCACAGGAAAAACATAAAACACCGGTTACAACATAAAACTATAAAGATTAAGTTAAAATATTCCAAAGATTCCATAAAATCGGATATAAAACGTATTAATTTGATAGTTTTGGGTGGTAAACTCAATTTACGTAACGTAGCTTACCTATTGCAATTGACTTCTTTTTTAAATTTGGAATTTGCCGCCAAACATCTAACGATGTGTTCCGGCAGCATCACTTGAGAGCTAGGTCCCTTCCAGGCTAGGTGTGTTTACCATCTTCGACCGCACCGTCACTTTACATCAGGAGAGCAAAAACCTTGTAAAAAAATTATACCGTAATATTGATATTGATTGTCATATTGTTACATAAAACTAAAAAAAAGTCATTCATATTTATTTTTTTAACTAGGTAAATATTTTCAAATAAAAATATTTAAAAGCTTTTTAAAAACTGTTTTCGTCTAATATAATAAGCTACAATGAAAAATTCTACAATTTTAATAAGTTTAAACATGTAGGTAATTTCAAAGTATAGTTTGCTCAATTCCAAGCTTGGTGTGTGTGCTTTTGCTTTTGAGTTAATAGCATCAATTAATGTCAACCTTCAGAGTTTCGCGTCTAATGGAATACGTCGATGTTGATGGATTGACACTCAACGTACAGCGTTCCAGATAGAGGAACAGTTGCAGCTGATAAACGATTGTGAATGTTTATTATTAATGCGCACTGTTTTTTTTTATTGTAAGAAACACAGCAGCTGAATTGTTCACTATAAAATACTTATACACCCACCCTGCACAAAGATTCAAACATTTTTAGAGCTTCTCGCTAAGAAAGCTTGAGTAATTGGATCTGACATAATA
The DNA here is from genome assembly GCA_950106695.1 of Biston stratarius. Lineage (NCBI taxonomy): Eukaryota > Metazoa > Arthropoda > Insecta > Lepidoptera > Geometridae > Biston > Biston stratarius. Next base: position 5,245,125 of record OX467108.1, read on the forward strand.
CCGTTTTTTTATGGTTGACAATCTAATTGTTTAACCACAGCTCATCTGATGTTAAGTGACGGTGTGGTGGGAGATTGTAAGCACACCTAAGCTAGGCTCTCAAGTGAGTCTGCCGGAATATACCGTTAGGTACTGCGCATGCTATAATAGCGACCAATACTTATCGTTTCACTATTTTTTGTTACAGTTGTTAATAAAAAGGACTATTTGTGTAATGTGTGTAAAGAAAATTCGAGTAATCGAACAAAATATCAATAAAAAATACCGACCTTGTCGTTTCACTATGTTATAAAGCATTTTTGTAAGCACGACTATGGACATGGATTTTTGGGAACAAAACATTCGAAAAGATACAACAAACATGTTTATGACTATGCTTAGTCTAGATCAGCAATTCCCAAAGTATGGGTCGCGACCACCAGTGGATCGCAAGAGCATATTGAGTAGTCCCTGGAAAATAAGACCGACCGGATCAATTATACGTATCAAACTCAAGTAACTAAAATTGAAGATCTGAATCTGAGAGGTCAGTCTAGGTTGGAGGGTTCGCTACCTCCAACCGAATATGTGCCGCCGTGCGGGGAGCACCTTGCGAATTCAAAAATAAATTAAAATCATAGCTAATACAGGAACAATGTTCTGATATAAAAGAATTTTTAAAATACAAAGATTTTTAAATTAATTTGGATTGTATTAATATACATAAATAAATTAATGAAATGCATATTTATTCGTTAAGTATATTAATGATTATAAACATTTAATTACTAAATAATGGAGTGTTATTCATAAATTATTTGTATTTGTAGTTAAAAAATAGCAGCCCTTGTATTTATAAAAAATATTAAAAACTTTGATTGCAACTGAATGTTTTTATCCAAATTTGAATAGTTCGTCATTCGTATAATTATGTCTTTATATAATGACAAACAAGTAGTGAGTCCCGAATTTGGAAGGTTTTTATTTAGTGGATCGCGATCAGTCAACTTTGGGAACCACTGGTCTAGACCAAAAAGGTAGTATTACAAACGCTTCACGTCCCGAGTGCTAAACCAACAAACTAGACGGTAGCTATAAGTATATGACATAAGTATATCAAGGCCAACGCCTGCCAGTCGCGAGTGGCCTTGACAATGGCATACATAACGACTTGTTTATACTTACTGCACTTATGCAATCTTTAAGAGATAGGTGCTATAAACAATATTTATTGCATAACTAGCGACCCGCCCCGGCAGTGCACGGCTTTACACGGGGCTTTTGATCTATCTTAAAAGGATTAGGCAGCGTTTTCGATGAAAGCTCCTAGGTGGCTTGACTTTTTCCGACACTTTCAACAATTATCATCCTATTACAAACAGCTTAAACAAAACCTTGACAAATTATGTATCTAAACCTTCCTAATGAATCACTCTATCTATTGGTTATACTCGCATGATAATCCGATCAGTAGTTTTTAAGTTTATCGCTAACAGACAGACAGACGCGGCGAACGACTTTGTTTTATAATATGTAGTGATAAGTTTTTTTTTTTTTATACCTGACAGGTTACGTATTTGACCACAGCTCACCTGATGTTAAGTGACGGTGTGGTCGAAGATGGTAAAGCACACCTAGCATGGAATAGAACTGGCTCTCAAGTAAGGCTGCCGGAACACACCGTTAGATGCTTGGCGGCAAATTTTCAACTTGCGGGTGGTAGCTAGCCAGCCGAGTACTAGACAGTACCCTACCACTACGCAAAACACGCAGTATTTCGTATTAAATACCAAGTAGTGAGACGATAACTTGAGATATCACCCATCTTATTCTACAAAGGCTCTTTTATTGTGAAGTCGATCCAAAGGGCACTGGAGATTTTCAAGCGTAGGGTCAAGTATTACTTTCTTAAGAAGCTATTTTTATGTTTCACTATGTTTAATATATGCGAGTTATTGTTATTATTTATGTAGGTATATTGGTCTTATTCAAATTATGTGTAAGTATTTATGTATGTATATGATATATGTAGGTGGTATGTGTCAATGTCGTGTTTCCCTAGCTAGCACACCCCATCGTTCCTACAAAGATTGCCTTGAATAGATCGCTCTATGCGATAAGGCCGCCGTTTAAATTTAAATACTTGTTTCTGTTATATTGGTCACACCAATATAACAGAAACAATGAAGACTTTTTTTAGATTTATAAAACAGGCTTGCATTTGATCGCTATTTTGTCTGATGTTAAGTTAAGATACGGTCTACGATGGAGCACGCTTGCCATAAATAAATCGACTCAAAACAATTATGAAGCTCCGGTGGTAAACATAAATATTTGATGAAATTTTGCCCTACAAACATCACGAGCTTTCATCGTTTGAGAAGTGTAGCGACGTAGGCCCGAGTTCCCACCAATATGAAGTCAAGCATACATTATTCATGATTCATAATCATGCGCATTTGAACAAGTGACATTTCCTTTTAGACAAATCGCAAGTGGCTGCGAAAGTGGAGTTGCATATATTACTTTTATTTTTTATGGTAGAACCACTAAAAAAAAACCTAAAAAAAAATTAGATAACCAATCTGTAATTTTTGTTTTACTTATAAGGGATTACTCACGTATAATTATATCGGATGCTCTGACTATAGTTTCGATCATATCCGTGAGCGAAAACGTGAGTAACGTTAAACGTAAGTTTAACAAAAATGAGTCCACAGTAGAATTTGTAATTTGTCCAAGATTAAATGTTTTTTTTTTTGTTTGTTTGAAAGTAGATAATTGTTTGTTTATATGTTGTGAGTTTTTCCTTCCGATAGAACACGCCATCTTTTTCCTCAAGTTCGAGTTTTATCCATATCAAATTTGTCTGGAAGAGATCGCTCCAAGCGATAAAGCCGCCAGTTGTTGCATTACATTTGAAAATTAAATGTTTTTATTTAGATTATGTAATTTTGGTGTAAACAATAAAGAGTCGTTACGGAGGCATATTTTTTATAATTTACAATAGACTCGCGTTTAACCTCACCCTGAGTAATATTAAGCTGTCGTGCGGTCTAGGATGGTAATATCCGTAATTACATCCGGATCAGCCCTGCGCAAGCCTATTTTCATTGTGTAAAGGGGATATTCCACAGTGTAGGCCAATTGCGGATTGGTAAACTTCTTACATCTTTGAGAACATTAAGAACTCTCTGAGGTACAGATTTCCTCACGATGTTTTCCATCACTGTTTCAATCCAGCGGCAATTAACAATCACACTATTATAAATGTAAAAGTTAGTCAGTATGTACCTCTTCATACTGAAACGGCTGGACGGATTTATATGCAATTTGAGATGCAGATAGCTTATAGAACGCTGTTGAAACCGCGGGGCGTAGCTAATACACACATAATTTGATAGCCATGTTGGCTCATTGGCAGTATATCTTCTTTAAGAGCTGTAGGACATGGGTTTATTTCCCACGCAGGATAAACATCTTGTGGTATAAACAAACGTTTGTTCTGTGTATGGGTGTTTTGTATGTATTATCAGTATATATTTACATAAAAAAGTATTTAAGTATTCTATGAGTTATATCTGACTTCCATAGTACAAGGTTTGCTTAGTTCGGGGTCAGATGGCGCTGTGTGTAATGTCTTACGATATTTCGCAAGGATGCAATGTACATATATGCATGTATTATACCTACACATTGAATACCTCTTGAATCAATCTGTCTATTGATGGAAACCGTAATAAAATCCGTTGCGTAGTTCAAAAGATATAAGCGTACAGACGGCGGGAAGCGACTTTATTTTATACTATCTATAGATATAAAGAAGACAAAGACATAGTTTGGAATTCGAACCCAGATCTCCAGATTGGAAATAAAAAGGTCTTGAAACTTAGAAATTATATAGACACAAGGAAAAACACCAATAAACGTTCTTCAGATCTTGCTATTGATAGAAATAACATTATTTATTCAATGCTCGTATAAAACTGTTTAAAGCCACGCATTTTCCTTCCAAGTCTTATATGTAGGTATCTCGGTATATTGGTATTTCCCAATTAAGACAAATTAAAATACAACACGAGACGTATGACTACCTTATTTGAATAGGTAACTATGACTAATTACTAGTTTAATCACATAAATTTATTGCGATGCTACTCTAATAGTTATATTAATTTTACAGATTTTCTCATCTCTATGGCCTTTTATATCCATGTATATACATATGTGTAGGTTTATCTTTTTAGTTGGTGGTAGCCTAGCGGAAAGCTGCCTTCCTAAATCGAGACTATATAGGCCGGCCATGTTAGCCACATATCGGGAGATCATTGGGCCAAAATCACGACACAGTGGTTCCCTCAAGATGGCAAACGACCTCCTAACCGCTCAGACGGAGATGAAGGGACAAACTTGACTCCTGTTTGAAAGAATGAATGAATCAGATTGCAAAACATAGACAAAGATGGAAGAAAGCCTTTGCCCTTGCAGTGGGGCAATATAGGCTGATGATAATAATAATAACAACTTGGCGGTAGATCCCCTTAGCGGTAGGTCATCTAGGTACCAGAGATCGTGCCGCCAAACGGTAGTTTAGTGTAAATATTACTGTGTTCCGGTTTGAAGGGTACTGCAGTTAGCGAAATTACAGGGCTGTTGAGACTAACTATCGAAAGTCTCAAAGTAATGAGCGCCAAAGAATCGATACCCTGGACTTGGTTTGCTCAAAGTTCTGTGTATCGCTACAATGGTCATGGACAGACCTTACATGAAAGTGTCAACTAGTACTTACTTGGGTTTGGTTATTATACACCTTCTGGTTCAGAAATTGGATTCGGAAACCCACAAGAACTGTTTGATTACTATGTCTTACCATCAGGAGAGCATCTAATTCGTTTCATTACTTTTATTAAAAAAAAATATATTTAATTAAGCTTAAGAACGCAAAGTTTGACGAGAAATTAGTAAGTTAATCGACTTAATAATTCAGTTGGAACAATGCTTTATCTAGACAGCGTCTAAATAATTATTATCTAAGAGAACATTTTTATTATACTTGTACTTCATAAATTTCCCTTAAATCAACCTGACCTGTTAGCCTGGTGAAAAATAAAACAACTAAGAAGCAAAGCAAGACGAGAACGCGCGCTTTGTACTTTGCTTAGAAGGTCACCGTATGTGGCTGAAACGATCGGAGTATCCAGATTTCAACGTAGCAATCGTAAGTAATCCTACCAGGTGTTTTGAATGTATTTACAAAAAAATAATTAAATAAGTATTCTAACCATTCATCATTTATCTGGTTTTTATAGTACAAGTTTTGCTTAATTTGCGGCTAGATGGCGCTGTGTGAAATATCCTTTTATTTAAAAGACATTTTTCTATATTTAACAAAAATTTATCAAAACTACGACAGTAGTTTCCAATGTAAAATAACATATATACTTATACTACATAAGCTGCGTTTTATTTTTAACCTATTACAAATAATCACGTGGAAGATAAATTAGTCACGAGATGAGCTAAAAATATTAATGATGCAAAAGTTTACATGATAAGTAGCATAGCTACAAAGTTAATTTGGAATTCCTCTCCAAGCCGGTTTAAGAAATTTGGCGAAATTGTGTTGCTAGAATAGCTACAGAATATTAATCGCACGATAATATAAAAAATGTAGTCGTAACCAAAAATGGCTTAAGTGAATCCAAATAAAGCCCTTAGTCAAAGTATATGAAATGTATTAAAAGCACCTATCGGGTTTTAAAACCTAATGTTAGTGCAGTTTGTATGTAAGACGTTCTGATAGAAGAATTAATTGATTTGCCGTTAGATATCTTTATATTTTATGTATTATATATGCCATCTTCAAAAGCATCTATCGAAGCGAGAATTAGAATTGAACTCTAAAGAAGTATGACTTCATACGAGTGATTTAGTGAAGAAGAAAGATAAATACACCCAAAAGTGTCATGAATAGTTTGACAGAAATACTTAACAAAGAGAAAGAGTTAATCACCGGAAATGCAAGGATTTTCAAAATCAAACAAAACAAAGGGAATAATAAAACACATTAAGATAACATCACCGAATCTGATCATTTCAACAAGCCACATGATGAATTCAAACAATGAGCAACCACAGTCATTACTTACATTGAAAAAAATGGATAATCAAACAATAGTTGTCCGCCCACGACCAGACGATCACTAGGCTGGGCATATTAGAGTCAAACGGCAAGTTTGGCTGGTATAATCCGAAAACTTTGTGATTATAAACTCGCTGAATGTACGACGAACAGTTTTGGGCTATAAAATGAATTAGAAATTATTTACTGTATTTCAGATGTTTGCGGAAGCTAAATTGTGGAATGGACAAGATTGGGAAATGATGGTAGCAATAATGAAAATGATAACGGTGAGGCGTTGGAATTAAATTTATAAGCAGCGAGAGTGAAAATGCAGTTTTTTTAGATTGGCAGGCTAGGTGTTTGATCACAGCTCATCTGATATAATGTAACGATGTAATCGAAGATAGTATGGCAACACCTACCCTGAAATGGAACTGGCTGTCTAGTGAGACTGAACAGCTAGACGCGATATGACGGCGGATTTTTTACTTGAGGGTGGTAGCTAGTCAGCTGAGTACTAGAAAGTACCACCATGTTATGGTTTCCTTGCGATGTTTTCAACAGCTCCAGCTCAAACTTATTGTTGGGACTTGAACCCTCTGGCGTGTGAACAAAAAACTAAAGTAATAACGTAACAGATAATGATCGCATAGAAGTTATATCAAAACAAACAAAACATCGTCATTTCATATTTATATTAGTTGTTATTTTGCGTCATAGTTCAAACATAACAGTAATTTCGTCGAAATATAAAATCAGAAAAACAGAAAGCGACTAAGAGAACACTAGAAAGCAAAAATTCAAATAATAGCAAAGTCTGGGATCTTTTCTATCGAAAAACTTCCTACAATATTTTAGCAATTACGCATACAAAGGCTAGGCGTAGAAAGCTGTAGTTTCCGTAGAAAATTACGGTACGCCCTAAATTTGCCTTTTTACGGTAGAACGTAATCGCTGTACGGATTTGTAAAATAAATGGCTATTCTTTTATGGAAATCGGAAAACAATGCGTGTAGTTTCGTACTTAATTTATGAAAAAAATCAGTACTGATTCTAATTATCTTCTAACATGCAGGATCTATGTCGTACAATTTATAAGGGGGGGCTGTCATTGTAAGAAAACATCGTGTAAAACCACAGCATGGCGGTTGGGTTCCTGCTTATAACATGATAAAGCACACCTAGCCTGGAATGGAACTGTTCTCAAGTGAGGCTGCCCGAACACACCATTAAACGCTTGGCGGCAGATTTTCAACTTGAGGGTGGTAGCTAGCCAGGCGAGTACTAGAAAGTACCCTACCACCATGCAATGGTTTCCTCACGATGTTTTGTTTCATCGGCAGCTCAAGCTCATTGTTGGAGTTAGAACCCACGCCCCTCGGCGTGTGAACCGTCCGCACTAACTAGCACTGAGCTATCATCGCTACAAATACAAATTCCAAGTTTTTTATTTTGCTGAGACATGGACCACATATAGGTATTACAACAGTTTATAATCTACAAATGGCGGCATATTGTGGAACTCGAGTGAGCTAGCGAGCTAGAGAGTTCCCTACCACCGTGCTACGGTTTCCTTATCGATGTTTTTCTTCATCGCCAGCTCAAGCTCATTGTTGGGATTTGAACCCACCCCCTAAGACATGCGATCAGACTGTGCTTACTGAACTATAAACACTACAATAAACAAAACTGTAACTTAGTACTTTACACTGTGATCCTAAGATAATCTTCAACTCTACCATCTATACATGACTCTTCTGGATCTTTACCTGAAAAAAAAATACTGCATTAGATAAATGGAATAATACATTAGAAACTGAAGTGGTTTTTCATATCAAATATGATATGAAAAGCCAGCTTGATACCTCAACGCGTTTCTGAGAAAAAGGGTCTTGACAGACAGACAGACGGACAAGAATATGATCCTATAAGGGTTTTCCTTTTGAGGTGCAGAACCCTAAAAAACATTTGATTAGTTATAACGCTAATAGAAAAAAAATACCGAAAGTTCTGAGGAAACAAACATTTAAAAAATAATCCGGTCGAATTGAATACCTCCTCCTTTTCTGAAGTCGGTGAAAAAGTAGACAATATATGTACGTGATTGACGCAGTCGATATATCACGTGGGCAGCTTATTTCAATCCCGTATATTTTTAGATCTTTCTATTAGCTTTATTGAAATCGAATGTTATTCTATCTAGGCCCCCTGGGCAGGTAAACAAATTTAGTTGTTGACCAATTTGTGATTGCATCGATATTGTATAGCGCGTTTGACCGACGCAGAAATATAGACTTAGAAAATAAATTCATAAAAACTCAAAAAATCCTAATATTTATAAATAAAATTATTATACGCTGCAGGAATACTTTGAGGATAAAAATTGTAAAAATTGTTGATAAAAATATTGAATAATTTTCTTTATGCAAAAGTAATGAGAAGAACGAGACACCCTCCTAAAGAAAAGAGTATGGCCTTTGCAGCGATACATAGATGATTTGAGTAATAAAGCCATAGCTGCTTTGGCGCTCATTACTTTGAGACTTTTGATGGTTTGAAGTAAATAACGTTAAATTGAAGATAATAGTAAAATCCCATAACAATTCCTATCAAACTACCAAGGAATTAGCGACATGGTTAGACGTAAACATACCCACAATCTATCTATCTATCGAATACCTTTAAATGAGCAATTCTTGTATATATATATATATATATATATATATATATATATATATATATATATATAATCTGAATCCCGGAAACGGTTCCAACGATTTTCATGAAATTTAGTATGCAGGGGGTTTCGGGGGCGAAAATCGATCTAGCTAAGTTTCATTTTTAGAAAACTTCGTTTTATCCGTGTTTTCAGCCGAGCGAAGCTCGGTCATCCAGGTACTACTTATACCAGGTACTACTTATAACTTATTTGCAGAAAAAGGTAAAATTATAAAAATAACTTTTTTTTGAATTGCCTCCAACCACGGAAGCAAATTTAAAGCTCTACAAAAACTCAGTACAAATATTAACAGACTTTATTAAAATGATTAATTTAATGAATACAGAAAGGCAACATTCAGAAACCAACGCCCACGCTATCTTTATAAGCGTCAGACGCTAAGTCTATTGTCTTACTAACTGGTTTTGAGAGAAATGCCTTCATAAAGGATTAAAAAGGTTCTGGCGCGTTATTATTTCTTTTTTTGACGACTTGAGTTTTTAAGGTTCCGTACGCAAAGGGTAAAACGGGACCCTATTACTAAGACTCCGTTGTCCGTCTGTCACCAAGCTGTATCTCATAAACCGTGATAGTTAAGACAGTTGAAATTCACAGATGATGTATTTCTGTTGCCGCTATAACAACAAATACTAAAAAACAAAATAAAATTAATATTTAAGGGGGCTCCCATACAACAAACGTGATTTTTTGCTCGTTTTTGCTCGATATTGATAAAGGCAACAGGTAGACGCTTGAAATATTCACAGAATATTTAGTTATATATTCACTTTAAAAATAAATTAAAATAAAACAAATACAACAACCCATACAACAGAAATGACTTTTTCGCCGTTTTTATAGATAATGGTAAGGAACACTTCGTGCGCGAGTCCGACTTGCACTTGGCTGATTTTTTCGTCTACCATCGGCGTCGCAACAATGTGCTTTAAAGCACGCCTAGTAAAGCCTTTTCTATTCGTTCGCATTCGAGATTTATATGATAGTGCAGTTATTTTTATTGTGCTGAGTTTTAATGTCAAAAATATGTATAGATTATACTTTTAATCTCAACTAAAACTGAGTAATTTTTATTACTGGTTTAAAATTATGACGTCATTTTTAGATTATTTTAGATTTTAATATATGTACCTCGTGTTATAATTAACAGTCACCCGGAACTTATCGGGTTTGGGAAACACTCAACCGGGATTTGTTTTAGCCGTGGTTGTCGTAAGAGTCGGCTAAGGGATGTAGTCCGGAAGTTGATTATTTTTATTATCCTATATGTATGTCCTTGTTATTGACACACCCCGTCTTTTTCTTCCTTTGATCATTTCCTTCCTAAGGTTGCCTGTAAGAGATCGCTTTTAGCGATAAGGTCGCCAGTTGTTACACCGATTAACTTAGTTAATTTCTTCAGTATTGTTTATAGTGTGTACAATAAAGAGTTATCAATCAGGTAACACAGAAATATTCGATGATAAGTTGTGTTAGAAACTTCACCTCTATACTTAGTACTTTTTATATGGTTCCAACCCATTTATTTTGTTTCCGTATAGATAATTAACTCAAAGTTCTCGCTTATATCGAAGCTAAAACTGTTTCCCAATAGGAAAGTAGTCCACACCCCGCCATTGGGATATGAAAGCCTTTCCATCGCCACCGTAGGCGGACCAGTCAGGATATGTGCCGCAAAACCAGTTCTGGTGAAGACTGAGCACGGACAAACTGTTTTGATTACTAACGTAAAGAGCACAGAGTTTTGATAAGATGTGTCCTTATCTTATAAGGGATACGGATCGAGTAAAATAAGTTATCCACTACTGTGTGTGGTTCACCATGAAAGATAACAATTTCCCCATTAACAAAATATCGTTCGTAAATAAACCTTTTTCATCTATAAATATACATACGTATATATAAAACGGCGCGACCGATTTCGATGAATAGCTTCAAGGGCAATAATCTTCAGATTAGTCCAGTGGCTGATCGTGTGAAGTTTGGTAGCGATCAAATCAACAGAATTTATTAGGTTTTTAGGTTTTTTTCTAAAGTGCATCAATGCGATACCGGGGCGAGCCGTTAGTTACTTATAAACTTTGCATGGTTAAAATAGCTTGTATCATTTACTTCAGCGAGGAGTTGACAGCATTTTAAGCATTGATTTACATCATCAGCAATAGGACGTCCACTGCTGGACATAGGCCTCCTCCGTGGGAGGGATTTTGCCAATACTCGCCACGCTTGGCAGGCGGGTTGGCGAGCGCAGTTAGGTATGATTGTTCAAGGAAGACGCTGCTGCCCATCTTCCGTATTACATCCCTTAGCCGACTCTTACGGCAACCTTGGGTAGAGAAGGTAGGGTACAATTCTTACGCCGGCACCACCACGGTAACGTACCCTAGGAAATTAAATTTTATTAACTACCCTGCCCGACTCAGGGCTACTGGTATATATTTATTTTTATTTTATTTTATTGAGATAGGTACAGTTACAGACCTTGGGTTACTTAGTATAGTGTATAAGTAGAATTAACATATCGGGTCTAAGGTCCAATTACAACTTTACACAACTTATCTATATCTTTAAACGAGCAATTCTTGTATATATGTATACAACCTAACCTAACCTAACTAGATAGTTAGGTTTCATTTTAAGAAAACGTCGTTTTATCCGTGTTTTCAGCCGAGCAATGCTCGGTCATCCAGGTTCTTTATGTATTAAACGACATTATATAGGTTAGTAGATAGTTAGATAACAATATAATAACTTAAATGAGTAATATTACAAATCTATTTAAATGTTTCACAAACACTACGCTTAAAACAATAAAGTTACACGAGAACGTGTCTCTGGGGTTTAAGCCATCGTATGTGCAGCACTTCCTAGCAAGAGGGCTGTTTTACGAGACATTATTGTATGCAGCCAGGGATGCTAAACAATTGAAAACTGCGTACGAACGTACTTGGTATCCAAGAAAGATTTTCCCTAGACGAAAAAGGCAGGAGCAGGTAAATCCAACAAACCAAACCATCAACTCTGCGACTATCTTCAATTTTAAACTGGTTAGAAGTTAGAATAACATAATTCTGTAATGATCATTTAGCTGAGTCACAGGCCATGTCTGGACCGAAACTGGTCTACCCACGTTGGGTTGGCTCGTGTTAGTCGACGAATATGGCTGTTGGAGTACCTGTTAGACCCTTCTTGAATAAACAAATCAGGTACATATCTGTTCAAAACACTCGTGTGTGTGGTCCTTCACTGTTGAGTGTTTTAGAGTCTTTAATCTAATACCTTCAAATGAGCAATTCTTGTATGTATATATATAATCTGAATCTCGGAAACGGCTCCAACGATTTTCATGAAATTTAGTATGCAGGGGGTTTCGGGGGCGATAAATCGATCTAGCTAGGTTTCAATTTTATAAAACGAAAAAACCGTGCAAAGCTCGGTCATAAGTAAAAAATATTTTAACAAACAAACTTTATTTTATTTGGGATAATGAACTAAAAATTTTAAAATAAATATTAGTATTTGACATGCAGGTACTTATCTATATCCTTAAAAGCTTGAGGCACAGAAGTATAGTAAGTATCTAAGCTGTATTTAACCTGTACATAACGGATAGTAAGTGCGTCAAACTTTTAAGAATATAACTAAGTACCTACACGCCAAATACTTACTAGAATTTATTTTTAAATTTTTAGTTCATTGTCCCAGATAAAAACTTATTTAAAAAAGAAAAAACTTTATTGCGTTTATTTATCTCCGTCTATGATATTCGAGTTGACATGTGCAAGTTTGAGATAACTTATTATTACAAGCTTTTAAGTAAGTAAGATTTGAGTCGAATAGTATAGGAGCTGTTTATAATATCACGAAAACAATTCTTAAATAAATATCAATAGGCTCTAGATTTTTTAGAACACAATTTAATCTACTACAGATCGATCGATCGTAATCTAGTATAATTTGTACACTTTTTGTACAAAACAAGTCGAACTAATTTGACTCTTACCCTCCTAAAGTCCTAACGACCATTCGACCACATTCCTCGCATACCCAATCGGATCAGCATTTTTTCAATCGTTGCCCCAGTCCCGTTCATCTCTGGAATGGTCCATAAAAACGTGACACGGTCTTCAGGGCTGTGGCGTGACATCCCAAGCCAAATGGCACTTAAAATTAAAGGGTTAGTCATGCCGATCCACATAATGGTCGCATTCAAAATCAAATTAAGTGTAGTCTCGTGTCCTTGATAATTGGGAGCAATGTTTTTTTTCTGGCAACACCATTTATAAATTCAAAATTAACTCTTTGCTCGCTATTGTTTCATGTAATTGGAGAAGCCACTGGCTCCTGACACAGTCTTTGACTAGTTCGGGAGCCTATGGAATACTATATGTTTTGTTTTTTGTACTAGCGTGGTGGTAGGATACTTTCTAGTGCTCGGCTGGCTAGCTACCACCCTCAAGTTGAAAATCTGCCGCCAAGCATCTAACGGTGTGTTCCGGCAGCCTCACTTGAGAGCCAGTTCCGTTCCAGGCTAGGTGTGCTTTACCATCTTCGACAACATCGGCACTTAACATCAGGAGAGCTGTTGTCAAACACCAACCCTGTCAGCGATAAAAAAAAAATTGTTTTTATTTTTAATGTTTGGCTTGAGCTTGAGTTTTAGTATGTTAACAATAGCGTGAAAACAAAAATCATGTTATTGTGTTGGGGCCAACACAAGTTCGTTCGTAAAATTAAGTTTATTTATTTGACCAGCTAGTTGTTTGACTACAGCTCATCTGTTGTTAATAACGTTTATAAGTAACGTTTGTAAGTGTGTCTTGTTTTCGGAAACGGAAAGACTTTTGTCACGGGTCGCGTGCTACGCTGTTAGACGCATGCAGATTTTCTCACGAATTCTTTTTTTATTTATGGCTGACAGGCTTAGTGTTTGACCACAACTCACCTGATGTTAAGTGACGGTGTGGTCGAAGATGGTAAAGTACACCTAGCCTGGAATGGGACTGGCTCTCAAGTGCGGCTGCCGGAACACACCGTTAGATGCTTGGCGGCAGATTTTCAACTTGAGGGTGGTAGCTAGCCAGCACGATGTTTACCTTCCCCTGACATGCAGTAATATGAATTACGATTTTTTGTAGCAAAGATAGCTAAATGGTTAGCGCGGCCGCTTCACACGCCGAAGGTTCAAACCCCAACAATGAGCTTGAGCTGCCGGTTAAACAAAAACATCGTGAAGAAACCATAGCATGGTGACAAGGTATTGTCTAGTACCCCCCAATTAAAAAAACTGCCGCCATGCACCTAAAGATGATTGTGTTCAGACAGCTTCACTTGAGAACCAGTTCCATTCCAGACTGGGTGTGCTTTATCATCTTCGACCAGTCACTTAACACCAGGCGAGCTGTAGTCAAACACCAAGCTCGTCAACCAAGTTTGAGTTATTTAATATTAGCATTAAGTTAGCGTAAAGGTTTTATATAATCGAGAAGACATCCCAATTTTGCAATGTTTAAATAGCTAGTTATCTTAACTTAAACCTTAAAAGAAGTAATAGGTGTAAATATTCTACTAATCCAGCGGTCACGACCGCAAAATGAAACCGTTTACGATGAAATAAATTACCTATGACATCAACAAACCAATAAAAGATTAAATTTTTCTGTGACCGAAGGTCAAAACTGTGATGGCACACGAAACACGGATGCCATTATTATTGCGATTGCTTGATATGTCCTTCAATTTATAATATCAACTAAGTAATCTAAACAAGATGGGCATGTGTGTGTATTTACACATACGATGACGATTTTATATGTGACTAGTTGCGCCCCGCGGTGTTACCCGCTGTTCCCACGTGAACACTACATTTTAAAACTAGCTTTCTTCTTTGGTAAAGCACTCCTAGCCTGGAATGGAACTGGCTCTCAAATGAGGCTGCCGGAACACACCATTAAACGCTTGGCTGCAGATTTTCAACTAGAGGGTGGTAGCTAGCCAGCCAAGGACCAGAATGTACTCTATGATATGGTTTCCTTCACCGGCAACTCAAGTTCATTGTTGGGTTTGAACCCACGCCCTTCGGCATGCGAACCGCGCTACCCACTGAGCTATCATCGCTACAAAAACCTTTAAAGTAGAGAAGTATTTTAGAGATTGCTCCTCGAGACGAATCGATCGAGCCCAAACTCGGTGGGTTTATGTTGTTTTTATCACAGAGTTGCCGTGGCCACCTTCTAGCTTCATCATCAGACCCTGGATATCGTCTAGGCATAAAGTGCTCCTCAAGACGAATCAATCAAGCTCAAACTCGATAGTTCAGAAGTTCCTATGGCCATCTTCCAACTCCATCATCAAAGTGGAAGTGGGTCAAATTTAACTTGCAAGATTCCACCCGAACAAACATAGTTACATACATATATACATACATTGCAACTTAAATAAAAACTTGTAAAATAGACAGTCGTGGAGACAGCCGACAGAAGTGAAAATGCATGTCGGTGACGCGGCCACATTGCATATCGACGACGCGAACACAAGTTTTGCTCTACCAAAAAAAATCACTCGACGCAGCTAAAGAAGCTTTCACTTGAAAAATACTTGTCTACCTTACTGGCTAAACATAAATTTATAGATACTTAGCTGACTTTCGAGTCCTAAGTCAGTGAATGGTACTAAGCGACTGGTTGTAAACTAGTCAGGTTAAAGTTTCAAACACATCGCACCACGACCGGAGAAGCCACACAATATGTTAATGCCTGATATTCCGGGAGTTGGCAGCTACTTACTAACGTTAGGTTTCTTTTATTAAACCTCCTTATAACATCTCCCAAATACAGGGTAAAGACTAAATTAAGTTTAAGGTTTTAATTAAAGTATCCTGTCTCAATCTCCTAGTAAAAATACTAATAATATTGATTTGACCAATACCAATGATGAAAACACACGGAAAAACACAAAAGACTTGGCCACGATGGCCTAAATTATTGAAATAATGAAATTAAAAACAACATCAGACGATGGCTGTATGGGCTTGACACACTTTGCCTTTCCCGAAAGGGAAAAAATTAACCAAAAAAAAAAGTATCCTGTCTCATTTCTACAAGTGACATTTTACGTCGGCGGGGAATTGACAGAGCTTTTTAACGTGGTTGCTTGCAGTCAGCGAGGCACGGCAGCGTCAATAGATGGTGTTGATGTTCTACTTTTAAGCTTTTTTTTTTATGAATGAACAGGTGCCAGGGTTGGCATATTTAAAACAAAGTGTTTAAAACAGTCTTTAAAAAAACAATGTTTTTTATGAAGTGTTTAAAACACAGTTTAAAACATGATTAAAACAATGTTTCAAACTTGTTTAAAACGAAGTTCAATAAAACAAGGTTTAATTTTAATTGTGCTAAGTTACATTTAATCAATATTTTCGGCACATTACTTCAAATAATTAAAAGAGAATTAATCTAAAATTAATTATCTAATCACTGTAACTACCTACAATGTTTTAAATAAAAAAATATTTGGACTTTTCTTATTAACACATCCATTTATTTACTACGATTCATTTATTTATTTTCAATCAAACTTAAGCAATTTCGAGATACGAAAAAAGCGCGCTTATTCTTATACTCTCTGTTGGTAAAATACCGCCGGTAAAGTTCCCAATATGGGATGGTCCCTTTTTACCGCACGCCGAAACGCGGTCGAGAAAGTACCTAACTCTCCTTGTACTCCGCCATTGCGGGAATTCCCCTAATTTTAACATGGTATGGTACAAAATATCGTAGGTATTTTCCCCTATTCAATCTCTCAACAAGCAAAAGGGAATTTCCCGTGATTACTGTAGTTTCCCCTACTAAACATATAAGCATTTTAACCTAAATTGTGTAATAAATCAATCATTATTGGTCAATAAAAACTAGTCTTTACGATTTTAGTAAACGTTTTAACATGACAATATTAAGACGGCTTAAAAACTATTTTAACAGGGTCTATTTGATTGAAATTCATGGAAAATTACTGAAAATAAAAAAAAAAAACATAAAAATCAAAACAAAAAACAATTGTTTAAAACATATTGAACTGTTTGTTTTATGAAATTTAATAAAAACTGTTTTTTTTTTCCAACCCTAACAGGTGCCTATTATTTTATAGTAATACTATATGTTTATCGCTAATAGCGTAATATGTTTAATGTATCCAACTATATTTCAGATGTGTTTTAGTTTTCAAAACATTTTTATTTGTGCCGAAAACACAAAACTATTTGCTAATTTCGCCCCATCATAATTATGTTGTATAGATTAGACCAGTGGTTAAACCAAAACTGCTCGCGGTATACACACAATCTAACATTTTATCCCTAGATTAAACCCTAGATTAAGATTAATTTGACTAATATTCCTCTTCCCATATTGTAAAAAAATAAAAATAAATTGTTTTTCAAAGTTGTCAAAGGTCACGGACCCCAGTGTCTGTGGAGAGTAATGTTAAAAAAAAAAAAAAAAAAAACCAAAACTCTTAATACTAAAAACAGGACTCCGAGTTCGATCCAACCCACGATATCTTTTTTTTTAATTTTCTTGTGATATTTTTTAATAATCACACTAATATTATAAAAGCGAAATTATGTGATAGAATAGGATAGAACAATTTCAAGCAACGTTTGTAAGGTCGTTAGTTCAAAGGCCCTTTTTCAGACACGGTGCTACAAAATGTAAAAGTACTTAAGACTTTCAGCTTTTCTTCAAGGTCCCTTTTTGTTTTCAGTCGGTGTCTAATGGAGAGGACGGGAGGGTAGGACAATAAACGGCCGACTTCACTTCCACATACGTGACTACGTATATTGTCTTCGAGAGGGAACTATGTACCACTGCGTATCGATTTGTTTGCGCTTTTGTACGTTGGTAGAAAGATGGTTGGTTTTTAGAGATGGTAGTGGATGTAGTATGTGTGCCTATTTTATATTGATTGCAACTATAGAGTTATAAGTTCGGGCTATTACTAAGCAGAGGGCACAGTGGAGGAGCCGAGTGGGAGGGGGCTGCGGGTTGGGAGGAGTGCCGGTCTGGCGATCCCCATCCCAGCGGCCAAAGTGGCAGGCGGCGGGGCCACTAATCTGACCCGTCGCACGGAGATCATGGGCGTTAGGACGTGGGGCCGTCCGACGCCCATTTGCTGGTTTGATCTCGGAGGTGGATTACGATGTGTCTGGTGTTCCGACACATCGTAATCGTTGCGAGGTGAGCTTGGGCTCCCTGAGGCGGGTCCGGAAGGACAAACGCTGTCGAGGCCGCGGTAGAGTGCGAAAGCGTGCCCGCAGCCTCGACACAAAGCGCCGAGGTGGAACACTCCAGGGTTTTTAGTGGGTAGGCCGTCATTAGGACGGAGAGTCCCACATAACCACCGTGCCCGCCCCAGGGCCGGTGGTATACATTAAGTATTTTCCCTGGAAAAAAAAAAAAAAAAAAAAAAAGGTTCATTTCTAGCATGGGCAACAATGCTTCTCTATCAATGTTACTTTCGAACAACACTAATGTATAATTTCTGATAGACGTTAAAATAAAATAAAAATCCATTTCAAAATAAATAAATTTCATTTCAACATTCGTTCGTCGCCGGATTTCGGTATTGCGAACTCGAGTAAGATGCCGAACATGGACCTCTGCATGGCTGTCTGTGCGACTCTAATTTTGTGCACAGCCTTATGTGTGTGTCCACGCAACTTCTATAATAGTAGAATTTAAATATAAATAAATGCTAAAATACGGGCAAGTCTTGCTATCTATTCGCCTAAACCACTGAACCTTGACCCGATCCTGGAACAATTTTAATAATTACGCACGCGACTGACCTGTACGTACGTTATTATGGCACATGTACGACATGCATGAGAATGACAGTTCATAATTGGATTAGTGGGCGACTTTAATTACCGGAGTGAATAAAAATACCGTGTAGAGCAAAATTGCTGAAAGTCATTTTAATTATTTTGGTCGGGAACGGAACGAACGCCGCAAAGTTTTTTGTTTGAAAGCAATCCGCATTTTGCCGTATTGCAGATATGTATGTATTCATTTTTGCTGTTAGGGTTTACTGTGAATCATCATAAACATTTATAGAGTAAAAATAAGCATACAGAATAGATAATAGTATTAAACTTGGATAAACATGAAGTTAGGTAAGGTTACATTTTCATTCGAATTACTCAGGTTTGAGTAAGGAGAACAGTGCCGTGGTGGTGCCGGCGTTAGAATAGTACCCCACCCTCTCTACCCGTGGTTGCCGTAAGAGTCGGGTAAAGGGATGTAATCCGGAAGATGGGCAGCAGCGTCTTCCATGAACAATCACACCTAACTGCGCTCGCCAACCCGCCTGCCAAGCGTGGCGAGTATTGGCAAAACCCTCCCAGAAGGAGGCCTCTGTCCAACAGTGGACGACCTATAGCTAAAGATGTGAGTAAGGAGAACTACCGCTAAGTAAAAGAATTTCTACTTCTGATTCTACTATTAATCAAACAATAAACAACAATAAACTCTGATATAAAAGAAAACTGGGGACATAACCCACGATACTCATAACAAATTAATAAAAGTTACGGTAACAGGTGAGATCATCACCCAAACAAATGAAACCACAGACTTTCTGACAAAGACGTTGGCATTGTCTCGAATTGAATCATCCATTAAAAAGTTAAAAATAACAGCAATCAATCTCCCACGCTGTCTAAAAATAAACAACTCATTACTAACGCACTAACACTTTCGCTACGACCTTAATTCGAAATTAGCAGCTCCACTGAGACCACGTGTCAAAATAACTGTTATATTACAGATTATGTAACAGTGACTACTATATATTATGTCACGAACACAGTCAACAATGGGCATCATTCAGTAAAGGGCACAAAGAAGAGGAAACGTCACATCGTTCTGCGTAACCCATGTACAGTGCTGTCAGCGCTTGTCACTTAACGGTACGAGGTTTCTGCAAGACCATAGCGAGAATGCCGACATTTACCGCCAGTCTCTTTCTAAAGTAAACTAGTCACAGGTTTGGATGCAATTTGGTATTGTTGTGTGGCTTCTTTTTTGACCAGGGAAAATCCTTAATAGATGCGACTAGCTTCGGGGGAAGCAAAGTAGTCATGTGGGACTCTCCGCCAAATTGGCGGCCTGCCCACTAAAAGCACCGGGGTATTGTTTCAAGCCTACGGGAATGCTTTTGCTTACGTCCGCGATTGTTGTATGCCCTGGATTAACTAAAGTCCTGAGTATACCTTACAGAATAAGCCTTATACTCAGTGACTCAAGGTAAGTAAGCATGCAAGATTCTGTCGAATTAAGAATAGACCACATCCATAATAGTGAAGACTGCCACAAAATGTCCAAAGTCCAAATTAGTTTTAGTAAAAGATACCACATTATGGGATGCTATGTTTGGTCTATGCTTTTATATGGGATAATTTTATACGCGACGAAATGTGGGTCTTGCTAAAAGAAATCTGTGACCGGATACATGCATTTGAGATGTGGATTCTACGGAAGAAGTTCAAAATTCCTCGGACCAGTTTCACGTCAAATGCCAAGGTTCTAGAACAGGCTAACCGCAAAAGAGAGATGATGTCAATAGTTATGAGACAGAAGGTCGCGTTCTTCGGGCACTTTCAAAGAGGATCCCTGTATGACTTTCCAATGTTGATCCTCGAAGGTAGAATCCCGAGGAAGCGAAGCCCAGGACGTCCCAGGCGGAAGCAGTGGACTGGACTGCGCTATCAGCATATAATCGCATGAAATTTTGCCTACTGACCTCCAAACTTCAATATGAAGTTGGCACTTGATTATTGTGAAAATAGTAAATAAACTATGCTATAAAAAAATCGACAAAAGAGTCGCTATTGATAAATATAATCACACTGATTTCATAATTTTTGGAGAGCTTCCCTGTCTTCGTCTCAATGGTAACATTCGTGAGAACGACCAAAAGACACCCTCTTGCAGAGGAAATTCCCTTTAAACGCACTAAGCGTTTTCAGATCACCTTCCTTGTAATGAACTGATGATGTGTGGAACTTGTTGCCAGTGCCTGTGTACTAAGTACAACCTGGGGTTGTTCAAGAAAAACGTGAATAGGAGTTTCTTAGGCAAGCGTGCTCCATCTTCGGCCACATCGTCGCTTTCTATCAGATGAGATCGAGGACAAAAGCATGCGTAGTCCGATGTAAAAAAAACTGGTATAAAGACTTTTCGTAATATTTTAAAATTGAAAAAGGAGTTTTAACATTAATACTCGCGACGTTAAGAAGCTTTTAACTTGTCCCTCGTTTGTCACATGATGTCACAATTTGTTGACCCTCCTTACACGACGTAATTTATAGACGGCCTCTAAAGACACAGTTAAAAGTTCGCCTAGGAGTACGCCCCGAACTGATCGCGCCATTCGTATTTTCACAAAACTTCGATCGATTTCACTAATTTTCGAACTTCCACGAACAGTACAAAACAATTTTGCCTACATAATTCCATGAATATCGGATCAAACACACCCAAGATTTCGTCGAACAAAATAGACAAAATTTATGAATAAACAAGCAATAGTTTTTCCCTTAACGAGATTATATAACCACTTCTTCACCCAGCCAATAACAGCTAACAATGTAAGTTATACCTTCCTATATCTCAGTTACTGGTTAAGTTTGAAGCGTACAGGTATGGCGTGAATGGTAGAAACTGTTCCTTATACGGCGCATCAATTTCGCAATAAAACATCAGATGTGGGAGATACCGGGCAATTGAATAATTCATTAACTTCGCGCGAACTGTAGTCATTTTCTCTAATGGGATTTATTTTGTTTTAGTTCGTGAAAACTTTGAGCATCTTTGATGTCTGCATTAATAACAGTATCGTAGATATCTAGGTTGTATCAGATATTCTACCGCCAAGCAATAAGTGTATTAATATTACAGTATTTCGGTTTGAAAGGTACTGCAGCTAGCAAACTAATAAGCTATTGAGATTAACCATTAAATGTCTTAAAGTAATGAACGCTAATGCAACGATTCCCTAAACTTTGTTTTGTTACTCGATGTTATATATTATGGATACCGCTAAAGCGTTCGGGTCGAGACAATAAAGAGTTTCTACCTATCGAATGAAGTTTTGGTAGTCTAGTTGGGAGACGCTCTGGCTTTCAATCTGGAGGTCCTGGGTTCAAATCCCATGGCACGCACCTCTGTCTTTTCTAAGTAATGAGCGTATTGCCGCTTCAAACGATGAAGGAAAACATTATGAGGAAACCAAGATGTCCGACAGTTCATAAAAATAGTTTTTCAAGACGTGTGACGTTTGCCAACCTGCATTTGACAGCGTGGTGGACTATGGCCTTACATTTTTCACAATGAGAAAAGCCCGCGCCCAGCAGTGGGACAGCTTAAAAAAAACATCTAATTCGGATTTATCTATACATTAACTAGCTTACGCCCGCGACTTCGTCCGCGTTGAGTTAAGAATTGTCCCTAATCACTTAGCGGTGTCAAATATACTTTACGGCACATTCTCATACCCACCAAATATACGATACGATTTGTAGCGATGATAGCTCAGTGGTTAGCGCGGTCGGTTCGCATGCCGAAGAGCGTGGGTTCAAAACCCCAACAACGAGCTTGAGCTGCCGGTGAAGGAAAAACATCGTGAGGAAACCATAGCGTGGTGGTAGGGTACTTTCTAGTACTCGGCTGGCTAGCTACCACCCTCAAGTTGAAAATCTGCCGCCAAGCATCTAACGGTGTGTTCCGGCAGCCTCACTTGAGAGCCAGTGCCATTCCAAGCTGTGCTTTACCATCTTCGACCACTCCGTCACTTAACATCAGGTGAGTTGTGGTCAAACATTTAACCTGCCAGAGATAAAAAAAAAAAATACATGAAACCACAAACACCGTGACACGAGACTTTTATAAATTAAAAGTCTTAAAATTTAAACATTCGTAACCAACGAGAAAACTAAGAAGCGAAAGATATGTGCCAGAATTATAAGAAGTAGAAAAACATAGTATCTGCTTACATGATAAAGGCGTGATCACATGTAACATGTAACATACATGTACCATGATCACATGTATGTTAGTTAAACGTTAAAATTGTTTATATGCACAGCTGCAAATCAAAAAGCTATAGCTGCAATAACTACAATAAAATCTTTTGAGGCTTTTGAAGCAGACTGTGTTTCTAAAGAGCACTGCATTGTCAGACAACAATAGTCAGTGATGAAACGGTGTAGATGACCACCGTACCGAGGCAATGCCCAATCAACTGAGTCATATTACATATTCGTAGTAACGGCGAAAGTGTTCCACCAGCGAAAGTGCTCGTTCTGTGCGATCGTGCGCAAACAGCGGTGAATTTTAAAAGGTCCCCTTTTAGCTGCCATTTTTGTTTTTAATTAGCTTTAACTGCACTCTGCCATGTACATACATAAGCAAAGATCATACAGAGAAAACGTGTTCATACTTTACAATTGAATTTGGACTGCCTTGTTGCTCAACCAATAGCAGCTTGATTGCTTCATGACAAATAGAGCGTGAGTTCGATTCCAACCCAGCACAAACATCTATGTGCCAAACATTGATGACAAATTTCCTTCTATAATAAAAATGACAGTGGAGCTAGTTACTCAAGTGTTTGCTGCGTGTGTTTAGTCCCAATAGGTACAATCTGTGCGCTTTCAAGTCGCGAGTGAATCGGTTTCTTCTAGACAAGCGTGCCTCATCATATTCCGAATCTTCGTGAACCATCAGTCTAGAATCTAGATGATGGACAAGCACAGTCCTATTTATTGGAAAAAAAATTACAACGTCAGACTTTATTTTTTTAATAACTTACCTATTGATTATACTAGTAATCTTCGTGAAATTGTTGTAATGAAATCCAAGTACTCTTTTGTACTTATAGCTACTAGAATTAGATTATTTTTTTGACAATACAATTTACTTGCAGCTAATCAAATTAGACTATTTTTTGGACAATACAATTCGCTTGTAGCTACTCGAATTAGATAATTTTTTGGACAATACAATTTACTTGTAGCCATTCAAATTAGATTCTTTTTTGGAAGAATACAATTTTGAATTAGGTATATCGGTTTGATCTTCGCTGACAACTTTTATAGGATCTTGATATCTCACAGACGATTTCAGACTACACATATATTTACTTATAAAAACTACCTAACTTACCTACTTAGTATGACCAGCCTAATGCTGAGGTAAGCCTCTATTTTTGTAACGCTGATTTTTTTTTTGTGTTGCAAATCGACAAAATTTTTCGTTCTTTCTACTTACATATTACTATATATCACTCTATCTCGCCCCTTGCTAATCTTGGGCACACATGTTTCGCGTCTTCTACTTTTACTGGTTTTCTTATATTTTTCTGATCATAGCAAATGCTAATATTTGTAGCGATGATAGCCCAGTGGTAAGCGCGGTCGGTTCACACGCCGAAGCCGTTGATTCAAACCCAACAATGAGCTTGAACTGCCGGTGAAGGAAAACATCGTGAGGAAACCATAGCGTGGTGGTAGGGTACATTCCGGTACTCGGTTGGCTAGTTACCACCCTGTCACCATGCACCTAACGGTGTCTTTCGGCTTCACTTGAGAGCCATTCCCATTCCAGGCTAGGTGTGTTATCATCTTCGACCACATCATCACTTAGCCTGTCAACAATAAAAAAATCGAATGTAATAATCTAAAGTATCCAAACTTCACCTCATCACGTGCTAGAGACGGCTAGAGTAAATAACTAATTTGACTAATGCAAGTTAAAATAATTCAATTTACTAGCCAGCAAAGCATTTCGCACTCGTGTCACACCCACACACACCCTGAAGAGTCAGCCACAGTCGTTTGACTCACAATGAGATGCAGAACTAAATGTTGAAGTTATTTTAACATTTGCAGAGTTCGTTCACCCGTAACATACATATTCATTTGTTATCTTTAGAAAGGAACGAAGAAAAAATTAACCATTTACACGAAGAATAATTCATAGCATTCAGAGAACACGTTCCGGCAAGTGAGAATGGCAGTTTGAGTCCATCAATCATAATTTTAGTATTGAACTTTATATTTCGTTTCACTTCACTAGTTCGCTCTCTGATTAGTTTAAAAGACAATCGAGAGAAAGGACCAATTAATGGTCAGCATGAAAGCAAGAAAAGGTTCTAATAACAATTTATCACGACTATCTGATTGGTCAGCGAACTTCTCCTGTTTAAGAGATTGTGTTATTTAGAGAAAGCGGGGGCTCTTCGGAATATTAATGGCGTATTCACAGCAAAAAAATTGCCTTGGAATCCAAGTAAAAAGTCAAGTTGAGCTTCTTACACTATCTTTAAAAGGCAGGCTTGTAATGAAAATTTATATCCCTTGGCGATGGCTTGATAGACGCATTTTGAAAGTAAACATGACTAAGTTTTATTCGATTAGTTAGTTGCTTTGTTGTTCACAATTTATATTTACTAACAACTAATTTAAGATGTAAGCGCAAAATTAGGAGCAGTTTGAGCAGTCTTTGTAGCGATGATAACTCAGTTGCCGGTCCACACGCTGAAGTTCGTGGGTTCAAACCCCAACAATAAGCTTGAGCTACCGGTGAAGGCATTAGGAATGATCTACTACTCAGCTAGTTAAGTACCACCCTCAAGTTGAAAATCTGCCGCCAAGCACCTTACAGTGTAATCCGACAGCCTTACTTGAGACCCATTTCAGGATAGGTGTGCTTACCAACTTCTTTACTTAACATTATATAAGGTGTGTTCAAACAACTAGACAAAAAAAAATTGGTACAATGATCTTTCTGGTTAGTAGGTACCAGTGTTGTAGCTTTCCTTAGACGAGCCCTGTATCAACATTTATCGACTGCCCCTTAGACCCTTCTACCCGACTGCAGTGAAACCCAAATGACGCGCAGGATATTCGAGAATTGCCAACTTTTGGGCGCCCGCTTAAATTTAGCATAAAGTTTTTTGCTTAGACACGTTGAGGCCCTGACTGGTTGGTCTCTGATTATGTGCCTTCTTAGTAAGCTTAAAGTAGCACAACGAGCTATGGAGAGGGCTATGCTCGGAGTTTCCCTACGAGATCGAATCAGAAATGAGGAGATCCGTAGACGAACTAAAGTAGCCGACATAGCCCAGCGGATTAGCAAGTTAAAGTGGCAGTGGGTAGGGCACATAGCACGCAGAACTGATGGCCGATGGGGCTGCTAAGTTCTGGAGTGGAGACCACGGACCACCCACAAGGTGGACAGACGACCTAATAAAGACCGCAGGAACGCGCTGGATGCGAGCCGCTTCCAACCGGTCTTTATGAAAATCAATGGGGGAGGGCTATGTCCAGCAGTGGACGTCATACGGCTGATGATAATGATGATGATGATGACGTTGAGGCCCCTGTAACCCCAGGGCCCCGTATCACTGCCTACGCCTGATAGGTACTTACTATCGATACGCGTAATTCCTATATATGTAGGTACGTTTGTAATTCACGCTTGCATTGTGTGAGAGGCATTCACGTCGATATGACGATAAGTAAACCTGAAATATAAGTGAAATACCTACCCTTGATAGGTTAATTTATTTATTTCATAACACACAAAACAGAATTTAATATTAATTTCAATTCAATTCCCAATTTAATTTTCAGATAAAAAAAAATTTAAACTATCTATGTGCATTATAATTACATATTTAAAAAGTCACTAGAGAATTCATATAAAAGTTATTTGTCATTGGTTAATTAGGATAATATAAATAAAATAAAATAATAATAGGTAAGTTATACAGTCAAAATAATTGAAAAATTTCAACTATATTTTATAATGTATTGGCGGCTCATTCTGACAATAGGGTTATAATAAGATGTGTTGTTAGAAAATACTTGTAAACTAAAGATATTACAATAGCGATTACGAGACATAAAACGTGTATTAAAGTTTAATGACGAAAGAGGGAGTCAATACATGATTGAATGATTTTGTAAAGCAAGGTAAATGTATTAGCGGCGGTATTTTTTACTAGACATAACTTTAAATGCAACGGTAGCAAGTTATTGTAGAATGCAGGTTGCATGATAATGAAGCCCCCGCATGGGATATGCTACCCGAGCGTCGGTTCGCATTGCGGTGCAGTTGATGACGTGAGAGGCATAAAGACAACGCTAAGGACGTTCCCTTTAAGGTTAAAGTAATTTGTATTCTCATAAGGATATGAAATATAGCACGGATCTGCATATATTGTGGCTTTGATGTTTGCCGACAACACATTTATGAGATGAGTAGATCGCAACAAAATGATATAAGAATTGTTATCAGAGTTTCGTTGTTTACTGTTGGTAAAAACTTCTCCCTAATATACGCCTCTTAGTTCGGTTCGGTCTTTTGCCAGTCGATTTCTTTCGCTTGGATTTCCTACATTACGTTTGTACCTATGTTTCTAACTTTCACAGATGATTCGGTTTGAAAAAGTGATAGTATGTATAATTGTATATGCAATACGTTGCAGTTTGTCCAGAAAAGTGAAGATTCACGAGTGAAACTAGTGCTAATACGAAACCAGCTGTTTACTATCTGTGCATCGTCTTTACAATTCTGAAATATTTTTACTTGAACATTCCCAAAGAATTGGACAACCTTTATAAAGGCGATCTTTCTCTTGATATAAAGAAGAGCACTTGAATAAAAAGGAGCACGGACCGCGAAGTGTTACATTAAAAAAAAAAAAAAACATAAATAAAAAACTTGAGCGATGGAACGTTATTGTAGTATATGTATGTGAGCTTTGACGGCTATATACTGCACTAATAACTAATCAGATTAAAGCTCGTTAACATGTTTAAAATTGAAAGGGGCAGCTCGAGAATCGAATGTGCTAGTTTTAACTTAATTTATCACACCCCTTTGAATGCGCCACTACATGAAGTAAATGAAATTATTGATTAAATTTTTGGTAGCATGGGCGACGGAACGAGACACGTTCCGCAGACTTTCATGCATGTATAATACTCGAAATTTATACACTTAAATTTTTTGAAGAGGAGACATGAAAAAGGTTGTAGATAATACAATTGAATTGCATAATTAAATATAAATTAAAATATCCCCGGCAATAGTAGTAACAGAATACAAATCATACCTGAAGATGCGCACATCCATTCATCGACTAGAAGAGAGCTTATAATCTTTTTTTAAGACATAGCTAACAACATTAGGTCAAGTCACTTTTCAAACAAATAAGAACTAAATCAAAATCAGTTCCACCCTTTGGGAACGACGATGGTACCACATACAAACAACTGTTTGCGTCGGAGGCTAAAAAGAACAGAAGTAAGAAAAGAAACATAGTGCTCAGTAATCCATTAGCAGATGAATATTAGGAAGTCATAGACAGATCAAAAGATATGTAAATCGAGATTCAAGTTAAGATAAATGAGACAATAGGCCAGACGGAGACGGACTGTAGATCAAAGCTCTCTTAGAAGAAAACTAAAAGTACCTACAGGAGTTCGTTAGTCAAAAAATGTCTTATGATAACGCTAAATGAAAAACAGTAGATAAAACTGGCATATAGCTGGAACTATATAGGTTCCACGATCAAGAAGACACTAACTAAGAGACGACAAAATCTAGATGAGATAATTATACCTTACAGTGGGTGGATAACGATAGACGACGATAAAAATGGTAACTATATACCTAAACATTGATTAAAAGACGTTAAGCGAGACAATGACCAAACAACTTATGCGTAACAATACATAAGCATGACTATTTATGTTTTATTTATGCGGGATTACTCACGTTTAATTTTATCGGAAACTCCGACTATAGTTTCGGCCACATTCGGTGGCCTTCATCATTCATTTTCGCAAGCTTGCGAAGCAAGACGAGGCCGCGCGCGCGTTGTCTCAGCTTTGTCCCCATGATGAAGGCCACCGGATGTCGCCGAAACTATAGTCAGAGTTTCCGATAAAATTAAACGTGAGTAATCCCGCATAAATAAAACAAAAATGTGTCTAAACCACGTCAGTTTCCATAATAAAATAAAGCATGACTATGTAAAAACATTCTCATGAAAGTAATTTAAAGGTATTTAAATGCGTGCATGCATTTAAATACCATAAAATTACCAGAGTTTCACAAGAAACTGAACCTAGCGGTCTACGTACACGCATCAACCTACATTCGCAAGGGTTTGCATGGTGACATGGCCATAAAAGACACGACGCCTTGTACAAATCGACCCACTTATCCGTGGACTTGAATTGACAAGCCACTTGAAGTTGCTACCAAGTTGGTGTATATATATGCGTGTATACGAGTATAGCGTACGAGAAACAAAATTACCATGACCATGAATTGGGTTCTCTAATAATTTTCGGCACATTTTATCTGTACTACTTCTTTCTAATCAGTATCTCTAGACACTGATTAGAAAGGTAGAATTTGAATAGAATACAACTTTATTATACATACATACATTATACATTATAACATACTTAAATAAGGCTTCCCTTTTGTCTCCGGAGACTTTTTATGGGTTTATTTTGCTTACATGAGCTGCGCTTCTCGTGATGCCAGTATTGTAAATTAAGTTTTGGAAACTTTTTTGTACAATCATATTTAACACTAGCTGTGCCCCGCGGTTTCACCCGTGCTAGACGCCTACGTCATAGTAGCTTTATGCATGCAAAGTCTCAGCCCGATCGGTTTAAAATTGACAAGGTTTTATACAAACTTTCATCCCCTATTTTATCCCCTTGGGGGTAGCATTAATCAAAATCCTTTCTTAGCGGATGCCTACGTCATAACACCTACCTGCATGCCAAATTTCAGCCCGATCCGTCCAGTGGTTTGGGCTGTGCGTTGATAGATCACTATGTCAATCAGTTACCTTTGAGTTATATATATTTAGATTCATATTTCACAATATTGCCAATAGATAGAAAGGTATTTGAATAGAATACAACTTTATTATACGAACATTATAACATACAACATTTAAAAAGAGACAAAGAAAAAGATAATAACAGAACAAAAACAAAACAACGTCGACTGATATGCAGTAGCACAACGGCGGCATTATCGCCTAGAAAGATTCCTTCCAGGCAACCTTTGAATGGAAAGTAACAGAAAAAAGCAAAACAAAAATTAAGGTTGGTGTAAAACAAAAATAAATAAATAAAATTATAGAAAAAGGCGAATAAAAAATAAAGAATTTCATTGCTCAGGTTAATAAACCTGTTTTAAGAGATTCAAACTCGTTATTAAGAAACTGAATACAGTTGGCACCTATCAAGGACATTGCAATAACAATTTGTCGTTATCACATAACGGATATACGAGTACATGCTTTACAAGAGAAATACTTCTATAAGCAATAAGCAGACATTAATAAGTCTTTATTTCAAGCATAGCGCCCATATAACTATCCCTGAATCGGGGGTAGCTACATAGAAATACAGTCCGTTACACATAATAGTGGTCATGTTTTATTCTTGTCCACTTGACCAAAGATCTAGTGCTAGACGACGGGAATCTTTTTGTTGTCAGAGACAGCCACCAGTATTTTGTTGCTGAAACAGCGCAGGCGATGCCAAAACGACGCAACACGATGCCTTATTATAGCAAAAAAGTTGGGGAGTCGCCTTAGCGAACATGCTTGACGCGCTGCAGAATTATGTGGTTTACACAAGATATTTCGATACCTATCTAAACGATTTTTTTTATAACCGAATTACTTCTTATTAAGTAGGTTTATCACTTCTACTTTTCAAGTAAGCACTTTGCACTTTTCAATATATCATTGTTATTAAACTTAATTTATGCTTGAAGTAACCTGTCTTGTTTTCACACGTGATATTTCACGTAATGGAGTATTTTAAATAATGACTAATTGTCCTTATCAAAAAGTCTACAAAAGAAAGATATGAACCTTAATCTAAATATATATAATTCAAAGGTGACTGACTGACTGACTGACTGACTGACTGACTGACTGACATAGTGATCTATCAACGCACAGACGAACCACTGGACGGATCGGGCTGAAATTTGGCATGCAGGTAGATGTTATGACGTAGGCATCCGCTAAGAAAGGATTTTGATTAATTCTACCCCCAAGGAGATAAAATAGGGGATGAAAGTTTGTATGAAACTTTGTCAATTTTAAACCGATCGGGCGGAGACTTTGCATGCATAAAGCTACTATGACGTAGGCATCTAGCGCGGGTGAAACCGCGGGGCACAGCTAGTTTAATTATATGGTACAAGAAAAACAATTCAAACTTTAAAATATGAGTGAAATGATCAAAGAATTCCAAACACCCTTTGTTACATTTCTAAAACCGTTGCGGAAATAAGCGTAAACATTTCTGATTTGAATTCAAAATACCGTCGAGTTGAATGATCTCATAATGTCGCTTGAATTTCTACCTACTCTATGATGAAGCAACCACATGGTCCTTAAGCAGAAATATTTATACTGACATGTGGAGAAATAAAACAAAAATAGTTAACTTGCGTCAACCATCCACATGGTTTTCGTAACGCTACATAATTGAGTTCGTCTGAAAGGATCCATGGATATTGAACAACTGAAACCATTTGAGCAACTGTCAGACTTCCAAGGACAAGGGGAGGAATTAGATCGTTAACTTTTACTTAAATAAGGCTTCCCTTTTGTCTCCGGGGACTTTTTATGGGTTTACTTTGCTTTCGTGAGCTGCGCTTCTCGCTATCCGAGTATTGAATATTAAGTTTTGGAAACTTTTTTGTACAATCATATTTAACATTAACATTTAACAATATTGCCAACAGATACACATATCACATTGAACATTGTGAAATTGGAATGTTAAATTGTCTACGTAAAGGTTGCCTGGAAGAAATCACTCTAGGCGATAAAACCTCCGCTGTAATTAATCTTTATATTGTTTTTATTTTTATTTTTGAGATATGTTTTAATATAGTACGTATATACGTATGTAGGTATATGCCGTAAGATAATGTGTTTCATTTTTATACTATAACATCATTCCATGCATTTAATGAATGAATAAATGAATGTCGGTGTACAATAAAGTTATATTCTATTTTAAATGTGAGCGTGTTTGTTGGTTCGTTTGTATTTCGTGCACGCAGCAATGGATCACCGTGATTGGTATGGACTTATATACAGATAAAGAGTTGAAGCATGCCATTTGCTATCTTTTACCCAGAAAAGGGGAATTCCTGCGGCATAGCACGGAAATTCGTTGCTGGTAAAGTATAAAAGTATTTATAAGTTTATAATCGTAATAAAAACTTGTGATGTGACTACAAATTTTCAGTTTTTAGATTTTTCCCTTTACTTGTGCTATAAGACATCGACATAAGTGCTTCTTGTCAAACATTATTATAGTCAACGGCATAAACGGCCGTATCTTTTGATTGCATTGACTTAGAAGTTTTATTTTTTCACAGCTCTAAGGATTGCAGATCTGTGTATGTACGCATTCGTAAAAAAGGACCCAGACAGACAGGCAACGAAGTGATCTTATAAAGGTTCCGTATTTCCTTTTAAGGTACAGAACCCTAAAAAGCAGGAGACTTCCCTAATACAGCTTGCCAATCGGTCAAACATATTAAATTTGTTGTTAGGTCTAAAATTAAAAAAAGCGCTAATTAGCTAGGCGCTAAAATTGACAATAGCACGCCAATTTTACCAAAATAGCGCTATACATATCTCATGTATGAGTAAATACAATGAGTTATGGACAAACTTCCGCAAAACAATGCATGATTCAATAATTTATCTGAACAATTTCCTTTAATTGTTATTGAGTAAAAGTTATATCAGCCATTAACCTAGCCCATTTACCTAACTATAAGTGTAGGTATATTTTGTCATAACACGAAGACGTCATGAGCGTCCGCTCCCAAATGTTCAATAACTCATCATGTACCGGGTTGCGCAATACAATATCGATTGCGGTACCAGTTAAGGTTTATCCAATTAAACGTTCACATGCAGCTGGCAACTCCACAATAGCCTCAAGTTGAACTGGAAATAGGTTAAAAGAGGCTTTTATATCTTGTCATCTTGTGATGTCTACTTTACCACGCATGCGCGTACTGATAAAAGAATAGAACAATTATCTGGTATTTCTCACGGTCTGTTCCCGGGGCGTTGAGCATAGCAATAATTAATCTTCAGTTAAAATGATAAGCTTGAAGCAGTCCACTATTCAATGCAGCGTATTAACGCTGACCTAATTTGTATGCGGCGACAACTTACGAGTAGCTTTATGAGTTTTGTTCCACGTCGCTCAATAAACTGGCTGTACAGTTTAATTGAAGTACTCGGCGGTAGATCTCCTTAGCAAGTGGTCGTCTAGGTAGGTACCACCGCAGTACCAGATATTCTGTAGTAGTGTTCATCCAGGGTCTCAAAGTAATAAGCGCTAAAGCAGCGATGCCCTGGACTTTGTTTTGTAACTCAAAGCTCTGTGTATCGCTGCAATGGTCAATTGGTCATAGATAGGCGTTATCTCTTACCATTATGAAAGCATCTCGTTCGTCTCATTACTTTTACATAAAAAAAAAGTTTTGGCAGCTTTGTTAGGAGATCGTCTGGCTTCCAGTTTGGACGTCCTGGGTTCGAAATCCACGACGTGCACCTCTGTCTTTTTTAAGTTATGTGCATATTGCCAATAACTTCAAACGGTGAAGGAAAACATAGTGAGGAACATATTCGAGAGATTCTAAAAAAATGTTCTCGTAGATATGTAGTCCGCCAACCCACTTGTAATGAAAAGCCCCCCGCCCCGCGCCCAGCAGTGGGATAGTTTAGTAGGATAGGCTAATTCGATTGATTAGCAGTAATTATTCTAATAACAAACATTGTGGTGTTTTCAAATCAAATAGCTCTCGAAGTGTAGGTCCAGACGATATCTATACGAGATTTTCATGCGAGCAACGCGCAGCATCACTGAGAATAAGAAGAAAATTGCGATGAATTATGGATTTCTTGTGTCGTAGCTCTAGCGTTGTCGGATGGTCGGGATCGCCTGGTTTTTACCTATGATGTCATCTCCAATGTTGCCAACATAGGACGAGAGCCGAGATCGAAACTTATCTCACTGTTTTTTCCACGAAAATGAAACTTTTTTAAAATACACTTCGGTTACGCACTGCGGAAAGACAACTTGTCCAAGGCCCGTACTACAACTGACAGATTACAATAAAGCTCTATGCATGAAAAATTCTTTTTGATCGCGTCATATACTGGCGTTGTTTACCAGTTCATCATCATCAGCCATCATTTAAGACGTCCACTGCTGGACATAGGCCTCCTCCTGGGGGAGTTTTGCCAATACTCGCCACGCTTGGCAGGCGGGTTGGAGAGCGCAGTTAGGTGTGATTGTTCAAGGAAGACGCTGCTGCCCATCTTCCGGATTACATCCCTTAGCCGACTCTTACGGCAACCACGGGTAGCGAGGGTGGGGTACTATTCTTACGCCGGCACCACCACAGCATAGTTACAAGCTTTTTATACTAGGTAATTGGGTTGGCATTAGATTGATTGAGGTATACTTATAACGTAAAATAATAATTGACTTTTTCCTTTTCTGACTGAAATCATATTTAGTAGCGATGATAGTTCATTGGTTAGCACGGTCAGTTCACACGACGAAGGGCGTGGCTTCAAACCCCAAGAATGAGCTTGAGCTGCCGGTGATAGATAACATCGTGAGGAAACCATAGCGTGGTGGCAGGGTATTTTCTAGTACTCGGCTGGTTGAGGCTGGCAGAGCTATTTGATTATGAGGGAAAGTCCAAAAATATGCCTCGGGCCTAGGCGGTGTAGTTACGTCACTGATTTTAAGGTTTTTGCAAATTGCAGTTTAATTACTTATCGCAGGTACATGAAGAAAATTTTTGCGAGAATAAATAGGTATAAGAATAAATTACATACATCAAAAACAAATGTGATAGATTGGTAGCAAAACAAAAAAACCAAGATGAAAGTTTTTCTTTCGATGGTTGTAACTACATCTAGGTGATAATTTTGACCGTTAGCTGTTGATACAGCCCATTTCTTATAGGTAAATATTATCATGAACCTGCGAAGAATACTTGAACAGTAATTGACAAAAATTTACTCTAACAGAACACTTTCACAAAAGATTACAAATTGGATCAAATTTTGTGTTTGGTTGGTTAAACAATCGTACACGTATGAATCTACAAAATAGTTGGTATTCAACGCACGAACTAAAATCGTGTTACTGCGCTCATTAGAATACCTAATAGCCCTGTTATAAACCAGACATTCAGATGCTTTTTGCATTTAAAAAGCAGAACTAAAATAAATTGAAGAAGCCTCTAGTGTTTCTCTAATCTTAAAGAAAATCTTTGAAAACAAAGCATTTGAAACGATCTTATCAGGAAACCTCTAAGTTATGTTGCTAGACGACAAAGCCATAAAAACAACATTTTACGAAAACTGTATCTTGAGCCATGATGTTACGGTTATTATTGGCAAAACCGGATATGCTAAAATGCTTACGTCATACGTTCTGAATGCATAGCTATTAAGTAATTTTATCATGCTTGGAGTTTTATATGCATGCGATTATTCACATTATTTTATTATTGGTTTTGAATTGGCTACATATAATAAAATAATAAAAACAAACTAAGAATTATTACATTTCGTAGGTGAGAATAAGTTTTCTAGAATCCATAGTAGCAATAAAAATAGATGAAGCGAGATGATAGCCATCATATCACTTTATGATAAATTAATGAAAAGCATCGCAGAAGAAAATGCAGATTAAAAGACGAAGAAAAGAAGACAGCATATTTAGGAATTCTGAAAACATAGAGGTTGACCATGGAGCAGACTTTTTCCTTGCAATTTTAATTATTAGATACGCATCCGGATCCCACGTTCATAGACAAGAAGCGTGCATCATTGTATGAAGCCATGACGATAAAAATAATATTGTAATGAACGTCTTGTAACGTGCATTCGAAGCGTGACCCATATGATTCAATCTATGATTAGTAAAGGCCAAAAATATTACTGCCACCAACTGGGCAAGACAAGTCCTGAACATTGCATCACAAGTTTATTTGCGGACTTGACACGATCGAAATGCCGCATTGGAAGAAGATCTGGGCAATGTGAACGCATGGTTGAATGTTAGTCAACAAACAGTTAGATTCGCGAATTCATGCGGCTAATTTTACAAAATACGACATTCCTAGTCGTAACTACGTTCCAATTAGATATCAAGATTCTATGAAGTAGGTATCTTCTACTTTCATTATTAACTCTCAGTAAATCCCTTAGCGCGATAAACAGAACAGGTACCTACTTTTTTTTCTGGTTGACAGATAAACTCTCATTTCACTCAACAGAGCATGTGATGGTATGATTGAAGAAGGTATGGTGTTGTTGACTTGATCAATAAACACGACATATATAAATGTGTATCGTTGTTTTGCTTGACGAGCGACGCTGGTAGACGAAGATTTACCTACCTAATATACGTTTCACGATTAAACTTAACTTCAGAAGTTCAGAAACACATTACCATCGTGCATAGCACATTGACAGTTATGAAAACTGCAGTTTTTTTGTATAAACTTGGTTGAAGTTCGACAATACATTTCAGTGCACTATAATTTTTTATTAACGTCCTAGTTATGAATTACGTGCAATGTAATGTGAAAATGCTTTTATGCATTACGAGATAATCAATAGCATAGATAAGTAAACGAATATCTAACACGATTTTTAGGGTTTGAAGAGTTTCAATTCAGTGGGGTTATTTTGTATCCACACAAGAAAGAGCTACTTATAAGGTACGGTGCCGCGTTCCTTGACCATTTCCTTTAATCAAATGAGCCCATACAATATAATTAAAATCTAGAGTTACAGTTCCATCATTGCAGCAGCTCCATAATATTGCAATTCGAACTACATGGGTAGATCAACTAAGTTTCAGATAAATTACTCTTAAAATATGTAAAATTTGTACTCATAGATTCTTTTCCACACATTCAAGTGAAATATAAAGCATGTAAAAAATATAGAAAACCCAGAGGACAATGCCACCTAAAGGGGGAGTCTGGGTGTCTGGCTGGTAATAAAACAAATAACAAAATTGTGCACCAGCGGGCTCCAGTTAGCAGGATGGAATAATTTTACCTTATGATCGAGCGGGTGATGGGGTCGATTTATTGTCCTCCCACTCGAGTTTTTAGTTTGTTTCCGGCCAAATCTAGACCAATTTACTGTGACTGTAAAGGCGTCCTCAGAAAGCGCTACAATTCAAAGCATGTGCTTTTTCGTAAAAGAAAACATGTTGACATAAACTGCAACCTCGCGAATTGCGATCACTGTATGTATCTACGCAACTCCTTGTGTTTGAATTTAAAACTATTGCCAACAGAATAACTTATAATTATACCCAAACAAACATTTAACTAACAGCGCTTCTCAGTTTCATCCGCTATTCTGCTGGAACCACATCTTTACTAGTAATCTTTCTGTAAATCCAAAATTCAGAGTTCAATCAAACACATACGAACCGTTATAATCGTCATCATCATCATCATCATTATCAGCCGTATGACGTCCACTGCTGGACATAGGCCTCTCCCATTGACTTCCATAAAGACCGGTTGGAAGCGGCTCGCATCCAGCGCGTTCCTGCGGTCTTTATTAGGTCGTCTGTCCACCTTGTGGACGGTTGGCGGACGTCCTACGCTGCGCTTGCCGGTCCGTGGTCTCCACTCCAGAACTTTGCAGCCCCACACGTGGTCTCTGACTATGTGCCTTCTTAATAAGCTTAAAGTTATAATCGTAGTGTAGAGAAATAGCAAACATACTCGCACATAAACGACCTATCAAATCGCAAACTTTCGCACTATACACACAAACTCTGATGTATTCCAGTAGCTTTAAACTTTATTCGCATTGATCTGTATCTGGTAATGATTACATCTACAATTAATAATGAACGAATTCCACTTTGTTGCAGTTTTTCAGACAATTTAGTTCCCGGTGCGTGTTATGTTAGTATATAAACAAAGTGATTTATATAAGCCACGTAGTCTGAAAAGTCTCTAGTGTGTCGCACAGCTAGCTAGCCCGTAACCCTCTTACACAGCTTCAATGGGTGCATTGTTGATGGACTCGACGCGCTCGCTGCGGGGATTTTAAATTAAAATGCACTCGCCTTAGTTGTTATGTTAATCGAATTCAACGTTACAATTCGATCAAAAGATTAAAATGTCACTTATAACTTAAGTAACGCCGAACGTGCCCTAGCATCCAGTGAAAATCGAGTTTTATTAATGCTGCGTTCAATAAAATCATAATACAAAATTTTGTTGCATCGTCACGATACCAATAAGTTATGTAGTTATTACAGTGTATCTACTGAAATACACTCGACTCCAGAACTCATAAATTGTTACATTGCTTATCGATCGCCATTATTGTGTTTCTTATCATCAAGTACGCTAATAACGAGGAAGATGTGCAAATAAGTAGCATGATAAAAAGAGAGTCCCAAGGTCGCGCCTTGCGGTACTCTAAGATAAATTAACTGTGTTTTCCAACGATCATTTAGTCTTTTATTCATACGATACTGGTTTAATACCATGAAAATATACTAGTAAATGTTACTGTACAAAAACATGAAACAGAGTTCCGTTCAACATATATTTGAGGTCAACCAGTGCTGAATGCCAATGTCAAAACATTTATTTTGGAAACCTTACGTCATAGTTATAGAAGGCCAATATAAAAAACGTAGATTAGGCACTAGGTAACTTAGGCCTGATAAGGCGAATGTTCTATTTAAATTATTTCGATCATGGATTAAATATTCTAACAGAAATTTATTCAGTTTTCGCAATACAACCAAGTCAGGTAGAAGTACGAAAGCAAGCATGTCACATAACCTAATTTGGCAGGCTTCAACCTTGATATTGTACCCGAAGGACAAATTACGGTAATAAATTTTGATTCGCACGCAATGGGAGTGTAGTGTCATTCATTTATCGAGCAATTGGAAGATTAAAGTAACACCTTTAGTTTAGACATACGGGGAAAATCATTTGGCAATATGGTGGTGTGAATGATAAACATTATTTCTGATACCAGAGTCAGGTTCTTGATGTATCTACACGATTTTTGTTATTAAGAATAGGCAGACTGGGGTTTGTGAGGAATCCTAAGATAGCAAGATTGATGACTTCTTCGGTAAATAGCAAACTTCCCACAAGTTTTTCTCATCTGTAGTTATGAACGTAAACAGGAAGTGCATGTGTGCAAGTGTAACGGTAAGCTTCTATTAACAGTGGCCGGAAGACGTTGCGTGACTGGCGGCTTTGGTCTCGGCGGCAGCCAGATAAGCTAGATTGGCTTGAACAGCCGCCGTTGTAGTTGATGCTCCTACATATGGATGGATGGAAGTAACAAAGTAACAATAGATTTCTTGACAACCATTTCTTTGTCTTTTGTTTTTTGTATTACAAAATTAAATTTTCTATCTGTTATTTCTCTAAAAACAATTATATTTTATCGAAAATTCTAAACTACTAGGTTTTTTTTCATGTCCATATGTTTAAACACCCTTTTAAGAGTTAAGAATCAAAAAACACGGACAAGTGCGAGTCAGACTCTCCCACCGAGGATTCCCTACAAACTAGTAGGTATGTAAGTTCTTATTCTCATTCATTAGGTACACAAAGACCCTATTTTTTTTGTGTTGTACAATTTTCGGATTTTCCCTTTATGTGTACTATAAGACAATGCTTCATGCCAAATTTCATAGTTCTAGGTCAACGGGACGTAAGTTATAGGTTTTGGTTCCCTTGTGAGGCTGTGAGTGTCGAAATGCGCATATTAGTTTTGTGCAACATTAACGGCTGTAACTTTTATTTACGATAACTAAGTTTGATTTTTTCATATCTGCATATATGGTTTTAATTTCAACTCGATATCTCCACGCGTTCCCGAGATAGAAGGTCTTGACAAACGGACAGAGTGACAGACAGGAAACAAAGTGATCCTATAAGGGTTCCGTTTTTTTTTCCTTTTGAGGTACGGAACCTTAAAAATAAAAACCTTAAGACACAAAGAGTCTTCAAAAGGAAATTGCTAAAAAGATACCAAAGCTATCCTCGTCTCGTGGAAATAAATGGCACAGTAATTGGCTATAAATAACGGGAACAAAAAAGTGAGTGCCGTAGACTCAAGTTTACGAAAGATAGGTAACTAGGTACATAGTCATATAATTGAGTATCCGTTGACTAAATTCCCTCTTAAAATAAATAAACCTTTGAATAAGCAACGGTTTTATAAAAAAAACCTATAATACCAGTAGAAATCATGAGGCCACAAAGAGTCAGGGGGCATTGTTTTGTTTCCACTTGGCCACCCATCAGATGACGTCACGCGTCAGCACCTCCCAATGGATCAAGTGGAAGAAAATACATCACAATCGGATTTATTGGAGACAGGAGCGTATTTTATTGCTCTCGCATTGCGCTGTCTTCTGCTGGGATCAGAAAGATATTACGATCGCTAATAAGGCAACTCTTTTGATTTTATCAGAATTAAATTCCAAGCAAATCGTGTCCTTATTTTTTTATGTTTGACAAGCTAGGTGTTTGACCACAGCTCACCTGATGTTAAGTGACGGTGTGGTCGAAGATGGTAAAGCACACCTAGCCTGGAATGGAATTGGCTCTCAAGTGAGGCTGCCGGAATACACCGTTAGGTGCTTGGCGGCAAATTTTTTAGCCAGCCAAATTTAAGGTTAAAACGCCTACGTAATTTAAACTTATATCTGTAAAGTAAATAGATAAAAGCATTTAAAATAAATATTACACTATATATAATTATAAACACAATAGTTCACAACTTGGCAAATCATTGTGCAGCAGATCAAAAATAGATGGGAGTTCTTTTTGCATGCAGTTGAGTTATGCAGTTCCTGACACTTTTTAGGAATATTTCTGGCGATTTTCACATAAAAAAGTCAATTGACAAAATGATCTATCCAATAATTCACTTTTTTGGTGTATGTACATACATCTTAGAATTTCAGTCATAGCCAAACAAAGCCAGCGTCCTCGTTTGCATGCGCAAATAAGTTCAACTAGGTGCGTCGTGCTACCTTGCTAAGGGCGTTTACCTTCTATATTTGTCTAAGCTCTAGCTAGACCAATTACAAGGTCGATGCACCAATAGAAAAAGTGGTTTAAAACAACATTGGTTTCAATTCAACCTCGCTGCAGAGAACATTACATGAACACAGGAAAAAAACTGTATAACCATTAAGTATAGAATACAAATTAGTAATTTCTCTACCTGTATTGCATTTAACTTAAGATGTAATAAAAAAAATATATAATGTGTTGATAAAGATCACGAAACCCGGTACCTGTGGAGTGATATTTCGGTGATGTTACGTCGAAGGGCGTGGGTTCAAACCCCAACAATGAGCTTGAGCTGCCGGTGAAGGAAAACATCGTGAGGAAACCATATGGTGGTAGTGTTCTAGTTCTCAGCTGGCAGCTACCTCAAGATGAAAATCTGCCGCCAAGCATCTAACGGTGTGTTCCGGCAGCCTCACTTGAGAACCAGTTTCATTCCAGGCTAGGTGTGTTTAACATCTTCGACCACACCATCACTTAACACCAGGCGCGCTGTGGTCAAAAAACCTTGCCAAACAAAATCGGTGACATAAAAAAAATATTTCGTAAAACAAATAAGATAGATAGATAGAAACTCTTTATTGTGCACACTGAAAAAGAAAAAGAGTACAGAAAACAAAAGAATCTTATGAGCTAGTGCCACAAGTGGCGGCCTTATCGCTAAGAGAGATGTGAGTATTGAGTCACAAAAAATATTTCACAGTCAAAATTACAAATTAACAGCATCCAATTACACAAGGTAAGGAGATGGCAAAAATTATAAGGAAACAGAAAGGTCGTATGTGTATATGACCTTACCTTAAAACAAAAAAGTCATAGAGACGCGGATCATGAAAACTGGTCACTTCGTCCGGTACAGAATAACAAAGAGCTCGAACAAGATCGATTGTAGGTCAACAGATACGAAACTAGCTATTTCCCTCGAGTAAATGTAAACAATTTGCTCGTAAAAGAAACGAAATTAGCCAGAATCGCCGTTACGGACAAGTCCAAGATGTCAGAGTGATTTAGACTAAACTCGTAGCCGCAAGCGTACCATGAAAAGGAAATCAAATAAACGTCGGACAGACGGCGTCTCGATGAGTTTTGTTTTTATGGTCGCTTAAGATTTAAAGCGTTTTTTTTTTAGAGCTAATCTTTACAAGCAATATATCGATGTACTTAGTTATTCATATATATCAGTTCGTTTTGTTTGACCTAAAGACGTCTTGGAACAGGTGATTAGGATCTTAGAGGTTGAGAGGTTTGTTTGGATAATGTGCCAGAAATAGCTTCCACTTGTTATGCAGCCGAACTTCTATTGGTTAGCAATCGATTTATTTTAGACGCAATACATCGATCGACGATGAATTCTTCTGCTCTACTTACAAACTAAAATATAACATTTTTCTACGTAGCTTTCAACATTTCATTGGACAAGTACAATTAATATTGAATATAATGTTTTTGGTTAATAGAAGACACGTGCAAAATTGTATGTAGGTGTAAATTGATTTAACAGACAAGCTATGATCCTTGATAAATGCCATGAACCATCCCAGTTTAGATCAGAGACTATATAAACGTTTTTACATACAAGTCTCTTTTTCTCTACTTCCCTAGTTTGTTTGTCCTTCTTCCTTACGCAATAATAGATCGATAAAGCGGTATGGTAATTTTGTATTAGGTTTTTATCTGTTACTTTTTTTTTAAATAAACGTTTCGAGCACATCTCTTACTGCAGTCAATCAAAATATCAGTCTTATATTGTGTACGATAGGGTTAAATTTAGCGACGCAAAATATGGCAGTTAATTTTTTTTTTTGTTTTTGGCTTTGCAATTTGCGCATTTTACCAGTGTCAAGCGTTTAGATATTTTTACGGAAATCAAGAAAAAATAAGTTAAATAAGTCTAAGTCACACAAAGTAATTCACGGTAGAGTTAAGTTATACTTTCGTTAAATAGTGGTATAAAATAATAAAGGCTTCGATGGAGTTTTGGAAGCAACACAAGAAGTTTTGAATAATAATTTTGAATAATTTCACCACGTTATTTCGGCACTTTATGAA
Source organism: Biston stratarius (assembly GCA_950106695.1). Lineage (NCBI taxonomy): Eukaryota > Metazoa > Arthropoda > Insecta > Lepidoptera > Geometridae > Biston > Biston stratarius. The sequence continues at coordinate 5,288,284 of OX467108.1, forward strand.
TAAAGCAACACTATTTTTATACATAAACATTCGAAAAAAGGCAAGTTTTAGATAAAAATACAATGTGGCGTTACGATTTTTTCCGCGTTCCCGCCAAAAACCAATATGGCGGTAACGCATGTTCTGTTCATGTTTGTCCAAGTTCGATTTTTAAGGTTCTTCTCAAATCACTTTGTAAATTAAAATAATAAACCCAGTCATGTCTTACGAAGATCTAAAAGTTAAAGACTTATCAATTTCTGTAACATTCGATTGTTTTAAAAATGAAATCTCTTGTCATGTCTCAAAAACCAAATTTTTTAATATTAACTTTGATATAAATTTATATCGAGTCAAACATTCTACATTACGTTTTTACTTTTACGAAGTTCTGTGAACTATTTTTATAAAACGAGATCTTTTTATTTGTAATTAATGTTTTACCAGTTAAAAACGTAAACTAAAATTACAAAAAGTCGGCAATTATTAAAATAAAAAAATTACATTTACAGAAAAAAAAATTGTCAATGCGAGGAAAACCATAGGCCACAGGTAGATTAGTAGTACAAAATGTCAGACTACGAAACTTTCACTAGCTATAATAATGCAGCAAAAATAAAAAGATTAGAACAAAGACGCCAATTGAAAAGGCGCCGTTGTTAACGAGTACCTACTATGGAATTTTAATCAAGAGTTATCCAAATCAAAGAGAAAGCAGAATAAGACATACTGAGCTTTATTGTTTAGATTGGAGTTATTTTCATTGTTTGGTGATTATTGCATAACTGTTACTTAATAAAAAACACAAGCTGCCTACTTATAAAAAAAAAGATCTAAAATAACCTTTCGTTTATTTCGTTAAGACTTATGTATAATAAAAGTAGCGAAGTAGGTGTAAAAGTACACCTACTTCGCTTAGTGAGTATGACACGGTCAATTGCAGACTGCTTTGTTAGTTAATTTGTCAACAAAAGCCCCTTACATATAGTTTTATGTAATACTATCTTGTTACTTCAATGGATTCATTGATGTTTTACTTATAGAGATAATGATGTCGATGTTACGAGTTTGAGACAGAATATCTATGACGTCCATGTCTAACAGGCTGTAATTAATATAACAGCGATGTTTTTATTAGTTGACTAAAGACTAGATACAAAAGAATTTTTGATCTAATAAGGTGCGTTCGAAAATTCTGAAAGCTTTTGCATAGACAACACCAATTTTATTTTTGTACAGCTCGATGATTGTTATCAAATGCGTGTGCGTGTGCGTAGTTGTCAACTTGGTACCCTTTGAGTAGGATAACCGCCTTCCCGTTCTGTCTAAAGGATCCGATGCAATTTCAATAAAGAAATTAGGAAAAGACACATATTCCCCTGGGAGTTTTGGCGGGAAGGCGAAAAAAATCATGACGGAGCATTTTAATTTGTACGTATTTGTTTTTTTTTTTAATTCTTAAGTGCCAAATTAAGCGCGTCAGTGTGGAAAAGTGATAAAATTTGTATTCATCACATACCAAACATTTTAGTGGTGCTTCCAAAACTCCATCGAAACTTGTAGTAAAGTCACAACTACTTTACTAGGACAAGAACGGACTCGACCATGACTTTGTGTGACTTAGACTTATTTTTATAAAATATTTGAAAATATCAAAACACTTGATAATGGCAACTGCACAAATTGTGACGCCAAAAACAAAGAGAGAAGAGTTTCTTACTCTTTCTATATTTTCGGCATCGCACTTTGTCCATTTGCAAGTGCATTTCGATTTTCTTATGTATTTGATGATAAATCAAGTTTTGGGAGGAAAACGTAAATACATTTTACATACACACTACCACCACTATTTCATACAAAACTCATTTTGGCAAGTCATACAATTCGGCATCATGATTTTTTCCACATTCCCGCCAAAACTTTACTACTCCTTATTTCTGTAATAGAATCAAATTGCTGGATACTATAGGTACAGGTGGTGACGGAACTTTGCAAACAGGCCGCACCCGCATTTCGGTTGTCACTCAAGAGTTGACCTCTAATCTGACAAGATCAAAGTGGTGGACACTGGAACGGAGATTAAGGCAAGGCTAACAAACAACATTGTAGTTCACAAAAGCTCTGTTTGCGGCTTCAGTACTTTCTCTTGGCCAAACCTGGATAGCTTTCTATGAAAGGTTAATTAAGTGTATTAGTCAAGACCTACACTGACACCCACATTTAGCTGTTGTAGCGAAAGCGCAGAGCTGTACCCTGATGTTATAATGAATTAAGAGCACAGGTTTGGATAACCTAGTTAAGTCGTTTTTTTAGAATAACTGGAACTGTGCTGCAAAAGTGAAGACTCAGGACGGTGTCGAAAATAGTTATTTTTTTTTTGTGTCGCCTTATAAGTTCCCTTCACTTCAAACAACATGACGTCTTAAAGTATGAAACGACTATCATAAAACGCAAGATCGAATAACTATTGGAAAATGGCGATAGTGCAGAGCCAAAGAACCCTGAAAAACCCCTGAAAAGGGAAGATAAAAAAAAAGTTTTTTTTTTCTAACTTTGGTACATAATTATTATTTATACAGTATTCTTCCACAAAGACGTCAAAATCAAACTAAAAGCTAGGAGACAATTATTTTGCTGTCTAAATTTCCTTATTCATGTTACTTTCAAATTCTACTTCATTTGGGTTTTTTTGCCCAAAAGTGAATAGATTTAGTAATATTAATGAACTGAACTGGCGCGTTACAGAAGGGTTCCGGCCTTTCTAGCGTAATAATTGACTTTACTCACGCTAGGCCCTTCCTAAGGGCAGTCGCTTTGAACCGTGCTGTCTATCACTGCTACTACGGCAGATACCTACAATTTGTTGGTAAACAAACCACGAGGAAGTATTGCTATCTTGGAATCGTCTTACATTCATTACCTTAAACGACAAATATGTTTGCGGCCTCTAACAGTTCTTCAAATTACTCAAACGGAAGTCAATTTCCCTTCCAATTAAAAGGGACAGGTTTTACACAACCAAATTTTTCTGAACTTAGCTACATTTTCGTCTCTTTAGGGTCTCTAAAAAAGTCTTGGCATACTACAAATCAGGTGAATTTAACATCGTCTAAAATGCTCAATATCATCCTGTGAAACGATAATCGAATGCCTGAAGTAATAAAATTGTTCATAAAAATTTAATTAAGCTATTTATTATAAATAGGTGGACAGTTTTACTAATAAAGCTCAAACCTCTGTTTGTCCTTCAGGAATGACATCATTTTGTTAGAAGGAATACCGCTCTCAAGGTTTCGCATTGTACTCCATGGTGATAAAAATTCGACGCAATAACGACTGTTATACTTGCATAGCATACTTATAGTTCTGCCATAAGGCTCGAGCCAAACTAGCGTAATTTTGCGAGTTGGGATTCGCGTAATGTAAGTCTGACTTGTGTCACAACTCATTGGGAAGTAGTGTCCAATGGCCCATCATGAAAACGGTTTTAAGATACTATTTACCAGAGTAAAACAAATTGTCAAAAGCTTGAAATGTAATAAAACTGCAAGACGCAATTTTCGAGTGCAAATTGCGAGACAACGCATCCTGGTTTAAAATAAATAGATCTGTTTGGACTATAGTTCATCTTATGAAATGAAATAATTTTACTTCCAGATTACAATCCATGAAAAGTTACTTTAAATTAAACATATAAAATTAAACCGGCCAAGTGCGAGTCGAACTCCGCACGAAGGGTTCCGTACCATTATCTATAAAAACGGCAAAAAAAAGCATGTCTGTTGTATGGGATCCCCTTAAATATTTTATTGTTTTTTAATATTTGTTGTGATGACAGACGGACAGCGGAGTCTTAGTAATAGGGTCTCGTTTTACCCTTTGGGTACGGAACCCTAAAAAGTAACAAATTGTCTAATATTAATTACAGGGCTGTTGAGACTAACCAGCGAAAGTCTCAAAGTAATTTAGTGCAAAGCAAAGATGCACTGGACTTTATTTTACTACTCAAAGTTCTGTATATCGCTGCAATGATCATGGACAGGCGTTCTCTTACCATCAGGAGAGCGTCTCGTTCGTCTTAATACTTTAAAATGAAAAAATAATAATAATTACCTGCATACTGCGTGAGAACAAAACCTATAATAAGTTTAGAGTTCAACTTTGTTAGAAACAAAAAAATTCAGTTAATAACCCGTCAATGCAATACAGTACTGAGTACAGAATCAACGGGTAGTAAACTGGATTTTTGTATGAAACCAAATGAAATTATTATAAATTACGCGACAAACTTCTTAAAAAAATTACACTGATTTGATCCCAGCCTAACAAGGCAGGGCATGTTTATTTAGGCTGGGAGCACAATGGTACGTTTTCAGTAAATAGCTTTGAAATCTGAGCATAATTGAATTGGAACTTGATTATCTAGAATCTAGTTTCTATATGTATACACAATTTCTATACTGTGAATCAATCAATCAAACGAATTCCTACTTGAATTATGATATACAAAAGAAGTAACAAACATACAAACTTTCGCTTTTATAATATTATTATATACATATGTATAATGTTAATAGGTACATCCACGTGCTTCATCCTTGGCCATACGGCCATGAACAACGCGAGCTTTAGGCCAAACATAGATAAATTATGATTTATGTGAAAACATCTAAATAGTAGTGAAATTAGAACCCAGATGTTTTTTTTTTAACACGTATATAAGTCCGCATTTGACCACCACCTCACCTGATAGTAAGTGATGATGTGGTCGAAGATGAAGCACGCATACTTAGGAGAATTTCCTTTTTTATATTTATCATTTTACTTTATTTTGTAAACCTATCTTAAATCTGATCTGATGACGATAGGACAGAACTTCTTCGCCAAAATTTTTAACATGGCTTCAGCTATGTTCTTATTCTTATTCAAAGTGGGGGCGATAAGTCCTGCACTGACGTCCCGCTTGGGGTGTTTTGTGCATTTCCCCCTACCAGCGTCGACCCGAGCCAACCTAGCTCCTTGAAGTTGTTGTTCCTTCAGCTATGTTGTGAAAAGATTAACTTTGCTACCTACTTAAAAGCTCTGCTTGAACTTGCCTAACCTCTTTAATGAGTATCATTCGTATCCACAATTCCACACCACATCACATAATTACTGTGTGACTCTGTACAACCTAATCAGAAAAGTGAAAACAAAAAGCATTTCTATCTGTTACCCTTTACTTAAACCGCTTATCAATGAAAAGTCACGACTATGAAGTATGATAAAACCAACATATTAAGTGGGCTGTTTTTTTTTACCAATCATAATGTTACGGTCTTGTGAGCGCGACCTTGATAGAGAAGCGGGTCGCCGTCAGAATTCTACGGTGACATCCGATTTTTCGTAGAACTCGTTACTGCTGACACGGGTACCTTGTTAGAATGTTTCTTCGATTTGTTTACTAGGATGTAGCACATGTAGTAACTCAATAGGTAATCGTGAACTGAGGGATAACATCTCAATTAACGAGATTTACGTACTGAGTAAACTATAATTATCTGTATGATTAATAGGAAAGCAAGAGTGAGTGAGAATGAGTAAATAAAAACTGCTTTTTATATATTTGACTGTCTACGAAAAAGGGATCTTGAAAAAAATAATTGTTACATGCGTATCCGACATAAATAAAACAAAAACATTTGACTGTCGTTTACGTACTATGTAATTCTCGTTTTTTTTAAATATTTCAATACCTGGATGACCGAGCTGTGTTCGGCTGAAATCAAGGATAAAACGACGTTTTCTAAAAAAAAAACCTAGCTGGATAGATTTATCGCCCCCGATTTATCGCCCCCTGCATACTGAATTTCATGAAAATCGTTGGAGCCGTTTCCGAGATTCAGATTACTATATATATACAAGAATTGCTCGTTTAAAGATATAAGATAAGATAGATTAGATTAGATAATAAAAATGACATGTAATTATTGACGCTAATAACCGAATCTAACAATATACGATTCTCTTCTAAGTTAATATGATAAACCAATGGGTGGTGTGTGTCGAACGACACGAGCTTTCAGGTGACAACTCAATATGTGGCATGTCAAATTTACGACAGCCAAATGTATAAAGAAAAAAAAAGCAGTTTCCATTTACTTCAATTACTTCTATCAGGGGCGATGGCTCTAAATTATTTTTACGTAAGTCATGCAATCTGCAAGAGCCATTTAGCTCAGCCGATACGAAATTACTGAATAAGAATGGAATGCAGTTGATAAAACAAATACTCTTTAGCGAGTTGTGGGAATAATTTTACGAAATACGAACGGCTATAATAATAATATGAGAATTAAGGGAATTTTTATTTAGTGAAATGATCAAAGCAACAAATAAATTTTAACACATGGAGGATAGCCGAAAAACAGGATGAGAGCAAGGTCTCTTGCCGTCCGACTCTACATATCCATAAATACCAACCACAGTTACTAATTTATCATAAATTAGGTGTTTGAGTCTAGAACTTATTCGTAAAACAAATTATATTTGTGTTATTAGTTGCGCTCTTGTCATGGTTGCCTTAGTAATTTCTTACAGTGTAGAACTGCAAATAGTAGTAAATCTATTTGTATTTAAGGAGCGTCAACCCATAACAGAGTCAGGCTCTGGACCGGCACAGTCATTGAAATTGTACAAACTTTTATGAGCACTTTTTTTTGGCTTGTGTTTGACCGCCAACTCGCTTGATGTTTAGCGATACTATGGAACACGCTTACCTAGAATAAACCGATTCACTCGCTACTTAAAGGCATCCAGATTGTAACTAAAGAGGAACATCTACGAGAGCTGCAAATTCCACTGTTTAGCTTCCTGGCGCCCCGATAGTAAAATGGGTAGCATGGAATTAGATCAAGCAGATCTGAAGCACACTCTTCAAAATACAGCCGATAGATTAGCAACTTTGCATCGGTGATCGAAGCTTTGGAAGCTAGATCGAACAAGCACATTATTCGAGTATTTATGTATAAATACAGTGGTGTTTTATTCACCACAATAAGTATTCAATTACGTACACGAGCGTGGGAAAGTGTTTGTGGTGACGATGTCTTTTTGTTTTGCGTCAAGACTGGCATAGCATGACGATTCTTGACTCTTACTCACTTCATGTAACTAAGTGTTTTTTCACTTAAGTTTTCATCATATACTCGAAAATATGTATGTCGAAATACTAAAACGCAAAAAGTGCAATGTCTACTATAACGTCACCCACGGGCGTAACCAGGTTTTAGTGTCGGGGGGGTTCAAGAAAATAAAACGACTAAAAGTGCATGGAATAAACCGTAATATATAAAAAACATGAAAGATGTAAAAAAGCAGCAGGTTCATTTGATTATACGCATTACAGAACTAATATTATGGTTTTATTTTTAAGTATATCCACTACTTCATTCGCATCAATTTCTATCCCATAGTGAATATTCATGAGAGGCAAGCCATTCATTCTGATCCAAAATATATATATATTCTGAATCTCGGAAACGGCTCCAAAGATTTTCATGAAAATTTTTCGGGGGCGAAAAATCGATCTAGCTAGGTTTCATTTTCAGAAAACATCGTTCTATCCATGTTTTCAGCCGAGCAATGCTCGGTCAACCAAGTACTATATAATTATTAGTGTAATAATTAGTACTAAGTTCGCTCGCCTCTCATTATTTTAATATTATTAATATGTTAATATCTTAACTTGTCGGGTGGTTTGAACCCCCAAACCCTCCCCCTGGCTACGCCCGTGACGTCACCGTTTGCTCACCAGTTCCTTTCATGGAAAGCGACAATGTAGTCGGAACATGTAGAACACAAACATAGATAATACCTAGTCTAAGATACATTAAACTTACTTCAGAGGTAAAACTAGCACTTTCATGAAATGCACACGCTAAGATCAAGGTGACCATGCTGGTTTAGTTTCGAGGCGTGTTCATGGTCACCTTACGTTGGCAATGACGTCATAAAATCGTGTAGCACATACTCAATTGTACAATTTTAATTCGACAAATGGCTGAATGGCAATATAGTTCGATGCGTTTGCGATTGCGACATCATTGTGTACTGCAGGGGCAGATGTTCTGTGGGAAAAAATGGGATACAAAGGAATCGACGCACACGAATCTAAAGCGGGAAATATTCTAACAATGTACACTAAAGGGTCTAAAGGCGCAATTTATCATCAAACTTTTTGTTATTATAGTGATAACTATACAATAAAATAAGAAGAGCAAATTATTATTATTATTATCAACCTGTATTATCCCAGGGAAAGGGAGGGAAGGGAGGCCTTTGCCCTGTAGGCAAAGGCCTCCCTTCCCTCCTTCCATTTTTCTTATATTATTATCTTTTGCAACCTGAGTCCATTCTTTCTAACAGGTGTCAAGTTCGTCCCTCCATCTCCGTCTGGGTACTCCAGGAGGTCGTTTGTCATCTTGAGGTGATTTCGGTCCAACGATCTCCCGACGTGCTACATGCTAACATATATATATATATTTTTTCTCTATTTTATTTACAAAAAGATGAGCAAATATAGACACACTTATGCACGCACACTGACATACACACACACACACACACTCTCTCACACACACACACTCAAACACACACACACTCTCACACATATACTCACTCATTCACTCTCTAACTCACTCTCTCTCTTACACACACACTACACACACACACACACACAACACACGCGCACGTACATTCTACGAACTGCAGGCAGATTTCTTTTACATTTTTTTTTTTTCTACTTTAATATTTATCTTTGGCAACACTTTGGCAACATTATATAAATTCAAAATAAATTCAAAATTAGTTAAGTCGCTGCTCAATATTGTTTTGTTAGACATAATATGTATGTATCTTGTTTTAGGAGAAGCCACTGGCTCCTGACACACAGTCTTTGACTAGTTCGGGAGCCTATGGAACTAAATCTGTACTTTATTTTGTTATGTCAATAAAAATATTATTATTATTATTATTATTATAACATGGCCGGCCCAGTCCCACTTTAGGAATGTCCTGCAGTGCAGTATTGTATTACAAATTAGGAATTTAGAAATAACCCACACCAGTAACATATAATATGAATATAGAATAACTGCCAAAATTTCGACTTGATCAGACCTGTGGAACATACTCACATTTACTCATCAACTGGAAAAAGCTGATAATCTTCAAAATGGCTGAACAGATTTTATTGAATCATAGCTAAGAACACGTGATCAAACAAACTCTAAAACAAACATAAACTAAATCAAAATCGATTCAACCGTTTGGGAACTTCGATACCACAGATAGACACAGATCCACATGTTAAACTTATAATACCCCTTTCTTTGAGGGGGTTAAAAACCGGGCAAATGCGAGTCAAACTCGACTTAGAATTCCAAAAAGACTGTAAACTGTAAAGGGTAAATTAACAAAGTATAAAAGTAACAATTAACAAGCTATAACAGCTAGGTTTTTGAATAACTAACTATACATAATTGCCACCCAATTTAACATAACAATCAAAGACGCCTTACGGCAATTAAGACTACTTGTGTCACCACTTGCAAGGTCTTGGCTTGAATACTGGCAACCGAGCCTTGCAATGATGTCATAATATGTAATATATTTATATATATATATATATATATATATATAGGCTATAAAATCAAACGTGGTTGAACTCGTATTTTTGCAATAATTACGACTTGAGCATAAAGGTCATCTTGTTGGCTTTGGCAGAAATTTAGTTTTTTTTTTTACAATGTTATGTGGAATTACAGTACAGCATCAATTTTGTTAACTATAAAGTAATTTGACACTAACAGGTTTTTACGAATGGCAGCATCCATAGATAAATACTATAGCTTCTGTCGATTCATTTTTAGCACTTTGATTTAAACTTTTTTGTATATTTCAGCTGGATTCTCAATAGGCCAAATTTTATCACCTAGGTGATGTGCACATAGTACAGGACAAGCTATGTATCTAAATGTTTATCTATATCTTTAAACGAGCAATTCTTGTATATATATATATCCTGAATCTCGGAAACAGCTCCAACGATTTTCATGAAATTTTGTATCCAGGGGGTTTCGGGGGCGAAAAATCGATCTAGCTAGGTTTCATTTTCAGAAAACGTCGTTTTATCCATGTTTTCAGCCGAGCAAGGCTCGGTCAACCAGGTACTTTTATTTACATAACTAATCACTAAATAATGTAAAATAAAGTAACATTGTGCTTTTGTTTCTTCGCTAGTTCTTCTATACTGCTCAACGGATTAATATCATTTAGACAATTTCTTCTGAAAATTCTATAAGTCCATAAGAAACCGAGCAAAGAATGATTCCAAAATCATGTTTGCCTGCTCTCCACTGTACAATGTTCAGGAGTTCTGTGTAATATGACATAGAAGCAGCTTATTTTATGCCTTCTTCATCAATTCATAGATAAATATGTTTTCCAGAAAAATATATGGTTCTTGTAGGATAGCATGTGAAACTGCAAAGCACAAAATATAAAAACAACATTATTATTATTTAAAAAAAAAAGTTCTTTATAAAAAGACATTTTTGGCATACATGTCTTTGCGTACACATGTATTGGTTAGTTTGTAAGACTATTTTGATGTCCAAATTATCAAAATAGCATAAAACCATAGAAGTGCAAAACAAGAGAACAAATGGCTTTATATTATATGTCTCTATGTACAATCAATGAAGGTAGGTGTACTGGACAATTTGACATCCCATTAGAAGAGTTCAAGTATCAAGTGTAATTGGGGCACTAGACTGGGTCAATTAAAGTGGCCTTCTTAACACTTCTTAGAGGGGACAGGAATGCTGTAATTTGCTATTTTTGGTAGTCATTTTCAAGTTAAATTACATCTCTTTAACTGGAAACCCAAAAATCAATGAAGAATTATTAAATTCTAATTTAATCTACTCTAAATACCTACTGTACCAATAAGAGATATACCAAGCTGTAACACTCTATGGTAAAAATCCCCAGATGTCATTGAAACTACAGCTGGATTACCAACTCAATACTAATTTCCACTAATTAATTTCCTTAATACAAAAAATAATAAAGGCCCTGGGTTATAAAAGATTCTTATACATAAGTTTTCTCATGACTGGTAGAGTAAGGTTGTGATATCATGGCGGTCCATGTGCAAGGTAAGCGATGACTTAGTTTTCTAATTGCAAAATGGGTTGACCAGTTACCATCATTGGCTGAACCAGAACTGGACTAACACTGAAATGAGACATGGTATAGCAAGAAAGAAGCTGTTAAAGCTAACAGAAACAGGAAAACAGTAAGAATAATGATGTTTTTTTTAAATTATAGTTTACTACTTTTTCTCCCATAAGCATGAGAGGGTTCTCTTTAATGTAACTTCTTAATCCCTATATTTCAAATCTACAGTTCTGTCACTGGTTGCACACGAAATTCAGCAATAATTTAATATGCAGTACCAGTCATTTAATATGGGATGAGGAGCATACATTAAACAAGAACTTTCAACCATGAGCTTATGACTGCTATTGTTATGCTAAAAATTTCCGATAAAGTGTTCAGCCTTATCTGGAATATCTCAGTAGAGTATTTTAAAAGACATATCTATTAGCCCAAAGTTTTTTTTTAATTTCTCTAGGTAACAATCATTGTTAAACAATTTCCTGGGAGAACTCTACATAAAGTAATATTTAAAAAAATAGTAATAAACTAGGTGATATTCAATCATTGTACCTAATCCCCGGTAATACCTGACTATATGGTGAAATTTTACTAGAAAAATGCAGTACTTTGTAGAAATACCGCATACGACCGAAATAGGTCAGGTCCCTGTTTACGAGTGACTACATTCCCTCCGTCCGTGTCCCAGTCTCGCACATGACGTAAACCTGCGCAAAAAAATTATGAGCCGAACCGCCCTGAAAACAGTTGAAACTAGGCTTTCCAGCACAATAAAAGCTTTATTACTTACCTATCCTAAATGACAGAACTTTTTCTAGCGCACATCTATGAACTCTTAGAAGAATAAATCGTATGAACTCGTTTTTCTGTGATGTGATTTATAGAAATCGAGGCAAAAACAAAAAACCAAGCAGAAATCCGTACTTACCTGTTTACTTTTGTTGTCGATCCCGTTTACTTTGCCGTCCACTAAGGTGCCGTTGCTTTCATCACTTTTTTCACTTTTCACACCCTCCAACGCCATTATCGAACTTTTATTTTATTCACTAACATGCAAGAAATGTATTTAAAAGCACTGGAAATTAATTATTTTTCACACAATTTCAATACGAGTGAACACTCCCATAGACAACCGAGCCGACGAAAACAATGACGCGCCACAATCCCCGACGCATCGAGCGCGAATGAAAAACGAAGCGCGGCGGGGTTTTACTTCGCGAAGGAGAGAGCAAGCGAATGATCGGGAAACCCGGGAAAAGAAATCGCTCACTTCCCAAAATGTTTTTTTTTATGATGAAGAAAACATCTTTCAAGTATGATGTACTGATTCATTGCTCTGTTGTCGCGGGATAGGAAAAGAAAAAACACTAATGTTACATAAAATCATACCAAAATACAGAACAGAAACTAACATCATTGCGCAACTTACATCATAAATAAAATGTCACCGGGTGTAAAAATATGTATTTATTAATAATTAATTCGTTATTATATGACGGCTTAAAAAGTAAATCAACTTACTCAGTATGTAGCAATTGTTACAATTTGAAACCATAATTCAACATGTTTTATTCATTAAACTATCATAAAAATGAAGAATTAACCAAGCTTTAAATATTGCCGCATTTTTAGAAGTCAATATTGTCAATTTGTGTTTTGTCAGTGTCAATGTCACACAATGGGCATGCTACAGTGTTTCTAGCATACCGGTGTGTAGGCTGCGCTTGCAAGTGCTGGCATTAATTACGTTTTTTGTAGAATAGGTAGATAAAAGTATTAAAAAAATTATGTACCTAAAAATATATCTAAACCACTTAAATCAGGTATTGGATACTTTTGGAGTATTGTCAGAAAGTGTATTAACAGTGACACAATAAAGCATATTCTGGATATGATTTTACACTCTTGATTGCAAGCGTCCGGTAGTAAGCAACAAATGCTATGTAACACCAGTAACCGTGGTGGATTTTAACGAAAATTTCGCACCATTCAGTGTACCGGGTCCATTGCGTTGCAGAATCAGGAACCCGTACAGTGCCTAGTACTTGCGACCAAGGCTTAGGTTTAAGAGGCCCCTTAAAATACGCATTAAAGCTCGGAACTCGGCTCATTGGCCGTGTTCCCATGCCTGCACAACCATCTTTAGCGATATTTATTACCCATGGTACAGTAAGTTATACAGGTTATAATTCATTATTATTTATGAATTCTGTTTCTAGAGTTATTATAATGAAAAAATTGTTCAATAAATTGATATCATGTTCAACTCCTTAATTATTTTGGTGTTAAGTAGATATTATTTTATTATTTGGCAAAATTTTGGCGACGTTAAATTACTTTTTGGACATACTGCAAATATCAAATTAGTGAAAAATCAAGTGTAGTAAGGCTCAAAGTCAGAGTCATACAAAGTAAATTATAGTATAAAGTCCTGTCAAGTCCTAGAAAAGGAGTGATGACTAGTGGTAGCTCGTTTTTTTACCACAAACTTTACCACAACAAACTATATCTCTTTTAAGTTATTTAGTATTTAATCAAAACGTAATAAACGTTTAAATCTTATGGTAGTTGATTTAGGTTTTGATGGTAGTGGTACCAAACTAAAATACGTGTAAATTTTATAACGAAATATTAGTTAAATTTAACTTCACTTTATCGACGTAAGGTAATAAATATAAAATATGTCGAACTCAACGAGTTTTAAACATAAATTATCAAAGACACGTAAGTTTTAGAAAAAATACAATTAAGTAAATTTTTTTCTCGTTTCTTCAATACTCTTCATTCTCAACATCTAATTTTAACGTTGACATTTCCGACAAAGTAAGTGGAGGCACAGCCGCAAAATAAAAATGTCCATAAACAACGGAAGTTCATAAATTCGTTACAAAGAAATTGACTAGTTCTCTATGGATTTAGAAATATCTAGTACAAAACACTGTAAATAGATGGCGCTTTTATAAACAGACCCAAAGAGAACTTTGCGTTGAATATTCGTCAATCACTTTTAGTTTTTAGTAGAGTATAGTGGAGCCACAACCGCAGTTTTTCAAATTTTATTTTTTTCCATGGCTTACTCTCATTCAGACAAAAGGTTTACGGACTCCTTCAGAAAATAATTAAGTTTTTCTTTAACACCTAACTAACAATCACTACTAACAATACCTATTCAAATAAGTCAAGTAAGTGATATTCAACCTAATACTTATTTGTATTTTACAAACAATCAATCTACACACTACAACTTTTTTAAATAAAGCATTTGTTTTTGTTCTATAATCTAAATTGATTGATGTAGTAAAGTTGTAGCAGTGAGATAGAATTGTAGAGCAAAAATAAAAAGGAACTCTCCGGCGGGGAATCGAACCCCGGTCTCCCGCGTGACAGGCGGGGATACTGACCACTATACTACCGAAGACTTGTTGATCCAGGTGAAAATATGCAATATAAATCTAATTCCGTAATATCATTTCAAAAACTGATATATATTAATAAAAAAAATATGACTATATAAAGTGTGTCAATATAAAAATATGTCGATATACAAATAGGCGACGGTGCTTACCATCAGACAACCAGTTTGCTTGACTGCAAACTATGGAATAAAAAAAAAATTGCGTAAAATATTGATTTTATCTTTTACGTGGCACGTCAGTCTCCTGATCTATGTATAGGTATACAACGGTTCTATAGAATGCAGTTCGCGGAGTTTCTTTGGGTACCTGGGCCGGACTCACAGGTGGTCAGACTTCTATCACTCCGGATCAGGATAAGCTGAAGAATGACTGTCAACATTTGAATAGGCAGAAGAAAAAATTCGATTTGCACTAGAATGTCGATGGTTTCCTACCTAATGTCATAAAAGTAAAAGTTTGTATGTTTAAATCAAATCAAATCAAAATATTATAATATTCATAAACATAAGACTATAAGTAGGACAATAGTAACTATTACAAACAATTTATTTCTATAGATTAAAAAAGCAATGACAACTCAGATGCCTACGCTAGGTTCAAAACCTGTGGTATAGGCTTCTGTATTCAAATACCTAACACTGATTTAGTTTGTACAAATAGAAACAGCCTTCAGTCCAAAATTTATGCCGTATTTAGTGTCTGTCAAGAAAGTTATTATGTTAATCAAATTAGTAAGAGGATTAAATTTATAGTTACTTAATTTATAAACATCATGATTACTCAATTAAATTGCATTGCATTATTGGGTGGGTTGTTGGGGGTGATAAAGACTTAGCGACAGAGAAGGAATGCCTGCAAAAATTATACAACTTTTTTTCAGTAGGTACCATCAAAAGGTCCTCTGTTTTACAATAGTCGAAGGTCCGTCACTTCCTTTTTCAAATCTTGGAAATTAAGGTCCTTTGAGTTAATAGTCGATGATATTTTGTTGTCGTAATTACCGAGGAAACAAGGGAATCGGTGACTAAACTCTGTTTTAAGCGATTGAGTCCGAAAGACTTGAACAGTAATTGGCCTACTCTTGAACAGTAATTGGCCATGTAGTAGAAGAAACTTATGCTGCTTTAATATAAGCCTCAGAACAAAAAGCTGTCTTACATTCAGAACATTAGATAGCTCATACAGTGCATTGGTTAGATATCTATACGGTAATGAATACATAACCTTCAGAACCCCGCGCTTAACAATTTCTAATGTTTTAAGTGAGTCCGGGCAGCTTCCCCAAGTCTCGATGCAGAGAGCATAGTAAACAGATTTCAGTACGCCTTGATTTGCAGTGTTCCAAATGTTTTTAAAAATCGCCACTCTGCTTGTTAGGGCTGAAATGATAGCATATACTATCAAGCGTCACACAGGTATTTGATTGTGTCAGTTCTTTCAAGCTTAGGACAACTGCAGTAGCTGGTGTGATAAAGATTAGCATGATAATTTATATTATATTCTATTTTAGGTAGATATAGCCCGACAAAAAAGTTTTGGGTAACCATAATAAATACTTAGTACCTGGTTGGCCGAGCTTTTCTTGGCTGAAAAACGGATAAAACGAAGTTTTCTTAAAATGAAACCTAGCTAGATCGTTTTTTTTTCTTTTTTTTTTATGGCTGACAGGCTAGGTGTTTGACCACAACTCACCTGATGTTAAGTGACGGTGTGGTCGAAGATGGTAAAGCACACATAGCCTGGAATAGAACTGGCTCTCAAGTGAGGCTGCCGGAACACACCGTTAGATGCTTGGCGGCAGATTTTCAACTAGCTAGCCAGCCGAGTACTAGAAAGTGGGTACTTTCTACCAGGTACTTTTACGGGTACTTTTTTTTTTTTCTTTCTGGTACCTGGTACCACCACGCAAAATCGCCCCTGAAACCCCCGGCATACTAAATTTCATGAAAATCGTTGGAGCCGTTTCCTGGATTCAGATTATATATATACATATACACAAGAATTGCTCATTTAAAGATATTAGATAAGATCATAAGTAAAATAAAATATTAATAGTCACTACAAACACAGTACTTGAGAAGGAACCGGGACGTTTCAGCCAGCACCATTGCATTAGCTATCGAAGAAAACTACAAACAAGTATTTCCCGGCCTCTCCACGTAGTAAAAGTTTTACCTACGTAATGAGAAGTAAATAACCCCTTATAGCTCAATAAATACCAGTTGTACCGATAAAGTTTTTATCAGATAGTGCACTTTATTACCGTGTAAAGTTCACATAAAACACGATCGATCGGTGGGCCAGCAGTTATTTTGTACGAAGTTTATCATTGTCGTTAAATTTAAATTAAAAAATATATATTTTGATACCTGGAAATTAGTTATGTAGAAATGCAAACTCTTTATTACAGTGTAATTGTTCTAATAAAGAAGTTTTTTTTTTAGATTTAGATTTTAGAAGCTATATCCAAAATGGTCGAAAATATTACGACCAATCTACTCGTAGTCCCTTCTGTTACAAATAAATTTGAAATTTCATAATGATACTTCCTTCCGTAATCCCGCGGAGTTACAACATTGGATTCTTCAATCTTATAAGCAATACCGTCTTCACCATAAGGGCACACGGGGCCCGTGTTCAGGGCCCCTCAAGAGGGCCCCGATATATACGTTTTCATTACACTTTTTTTTTTTCTATTTAAGGTAGATATAGCCCGACAAAAAAGTTTTGGGTAACTATAATAAATATCTATAAGATCATAGCATAAAATATATACACTTTATTCACTTTCTAAAAGGGCCCCAAATCATTGTTCCCAAGACGGCCCTGAAGGCAAGGGCAACGTAGTTGCAGATAGCCATAAGCGACGGTGATCGCATACCATCAGGCAACCCGTCTGCTTGATTGCCACCCGTGGCATAAAAAAAAGATCTTTGCTTCGGCTACATTTCGCTCAGGTTTTGTCGCCAAGCACCGAAAGTAGTTTTATGTCATTAAACAAAGTTTTGTCTAGTGTTTGTAGACTAACGGTTTGTTCCGACAGTCTCACTTGAGAGCCAGTTCCATTACAGGCTGGTGTGCTTTACCATCTTCGACCATACCGTTATTTAACATCAGGTGAGCTGTGGTCAAACACATAGCTTGTCAAACATTTAAAAAAAAAGGTGCAAGCACTTAACTCCAAAATTTCCCAACCATGGTCGAAAGGTTTATATTTTTTGTGGCTCTATTCGAATATTATTCTAATATTGTCCCTTGTTTATCATAAAACAAATATTTCCTATCAGTCACTAAATACCTACGTGAGTAGGAAAATCATTAGTTGATTCAGAAAACTCAGTAGTGCACCATACATCAACCGTTAGTCCACACGTTCTAGCTAAATTAAACAATTAAATAACTTATTAGAAGTAGGTAATAACATCATGATAAAGTTATTCAGTGGGTGAAAAGTTTTAACAAGTTCAACTCGTCCTGAAAACGTGAATGACCTTTTAAAGTGATACGAATATAAAAGGA
Source organism: Biston stratarius (assembly GCA_950106695.1). Classification (NCBI taxonomy): domain Eukaryota; kingdom Metazoa; phylum Arthropoda; class Insecta; order Lepidoptera; family Geometridae; genus Biston; species Biston stratarius. The sequence continues at coordinate 5,306,421 of OX467108.1, forward strand.
AGTCACAATGATTAAAAGTAAGTAAAAATAGCTTTATTTTATTGTGTATGCTAGGTTATTAGCTCTATTGAGTGTAATTTCTCTCACTTATAGTTTTTTTTTTATTTGTTTTTTTTTTTATTGTGTAGGTAACAGACTATATGGAAACGGACAGGACGTTATTTCTTTGTAGGCATATGAGAGCTAAGAGAGTGACTTCTTCAAGATTTAGTGCTCTATTCTCGGTCTAACGTTTGCTTACCATCAGGCGAATTGATGGCTAATTATTTATTACATTTTCAAAATTTTGCCGTACTAAAATACCGCAACTGTTCTTTCTTGCAGCATTTTCCGGTATAAAAATAGCTATGAAATAATAAGTTAAGTGATGCTTATTAACATACAGGGTTACTTGAAACCCGAGCTTAATATAACTATGATAAACTGGAGCAAACAAATTAATATAAGTTAGTACTTCGTATCTATAATTATGTATAAAAACCTCGTGTCAAGGTGTTTGTTGTTGCACTCCTCCGAAACGGCTCGACCGATTTTTATACAAATTCGGTAGGTATGTGTATAGTCATAAAGTACCTATATTTCATACCGCTAACTAGTATTAATTAGCTACTTTTTATCCCGAAAACAAGTAGCGGGTAAAACCACGGGGTGCAGCTAGTAGTATAATAATTGTGTTACTGTTATAGTTTGAAAATTCGTATCGCTTTGAAAAAATAATTCGGCACTTTAGCAAACGAAAATTGTTGAGTGAAAATGATCCTATTTCAATTTTACTATAAATATTAAGTCTATCTGTTGATTATTTTAATTTTATTTTCATTTTCAGCTATTCACCCGCTTAATTGTCCTAAATACTAAATATTTACAAATACTTTATATGTAAACTACAGTGATAATAGGTTTGTTGACGCTCATCAATGTTCCATCCGCTAAAGATGATAATGCGAGTCAACAAATCCCAAGTCAAAGCCCCCACGCAAAGAGTATCCATAATACTCGCATAAACAATAATACAAATACTTAATTAATGAGTACTATAATAGTAATGATGCCGTAGACTTTGTTATGTTTATCAAAGATCTGGGTGCGTTATCTCTTACTATCAGAAGAGCGTTTCGTTGATCTCATTAATTTTACATTAAAAAATACTTAGTTTATAGCTATAGTAGGTTACAGTGGGCAGGGCACACAGAACTGATGGTCGATGGGGCTGCAAAGTTCTGGAGTGGAGACCACGGACCGGCATGCGCAGCGTAGGACGTCCACCCACAAGGTGGACAGACGACCTACGCACTGAACGCGAGCCGCTTTCAGCTGGTCTTCATGGAAATAATTTTGTCTGTGTCCAGCAGTGGATGTCCTACGGCTGAGATGATGATGATGATTACCTTATACTAACAACAAACATCATTTTGTATAATTAATCGAAGTTAAATCAACTCTTTGTTAACATACTTATAAATTTACATAATGAATATACAATGATATCGTCGATGAGTACTCATTTTATAAGGTAATATGGTATTATATGCAATACCAATACGATCTAGTATTAATATAGTATACATAGACAGGCCCTATTATATAAGGTGAATTTTAAAATAAGTCTTCGTGCTAAGGGATAGTGTTTAAAATACGAGATATTGTATGAAAAGTTTTAATATATGGAGCTCTGATGATCTCTAATGAAACACAATATGCATTCAATTGATGTCAAGTAAGATCAAGGTCCAGCAGCGAGATATCAGAACAAATTGGCATCATATTAATGTGGCGAAGCTGTATAGAAATGTCTAGACTAATAATTTATTTAGGCGTTTATATAATAGGATTTAAGTAGGAACAAAGCAACTAAAAGTTAATAGAAAAAAAACTTACACCGCCGGAAGGTAGCAAGTCTGTCAATTTTCTACAGGATTCATTTCGGAGAATGTGCTACCGAGCTGTACGACCTTGTACTTCCATTCCCATTTTTACTACAGGATAAGTAGAAAGACGGCCCACTACCACCCATACGTAGTGGAATTTCCTTGGGTTACGTATCAAACGTTTTGAAACGTTTCTCATCCGTTTGGCCAAGGAATGTGACAAGCTGCCAGCTTCTTCGTTTCCTGAGATATAATCTAGATCTTTTTAAGGTCATAATGTATAGGTATCTTCTAAGTCTGCGTGCTTCATCTTCGATCACATCGTCGCTTACCCTCTGGCTAGTTGGTGGTCAAACGCGGTCTTTTCTATTGAGGTAGATAGAACATTTTGACGTCAATACGTGCATGGTGATAGAGTACTTTCTAGTACTCGGCTGGCTAGCTACCACCCTCAAGTTGAAAATCTGCCGCCAAGCAACTAACGGTGTGTTCCGGCAGCCTCGCTAGAAACCCAGTTCATTTCCAGGCTAGGTGTCTTTCCAATCTTTGACCACACCGTCACTTCACACCAGGTGATTTGATTTGAATTCAGAAAACCGACGGTAACAAAATCAGGGGGTACTGTTTGGTATTCCAGCTACATATTATCTATGGATCAAAGAATTCGTTTCGTTAAGTGAGGACTTGAAACATAATCCGAATGACTTCTTAGTGTTTAAATATGTAGGTCTGTACCTACACGTATTTACGTACACACAGTCCGCTTTTTTTTAATATCTAGATAAGTAGATACTTCATTATTCAGGATATATAATTTGTTCATGCAATACTAGCGACCCGCCCCGGCTTCGCATAGGTGCAATTTAGATACCAACGTGATGCATATGCATGTATTATACATATAAATCTTCCTCTTGAATAACTCTATCTATTGATGGAAACCGCATTAAAATCCGTTGCGTAGTAAAAGATCTAAGCGTACAGACGATGGCGGGAAGCGACTTTGTTTTATACTACGAATATGTAGAGTTAGAGCTAGTGTGTTTTCCATCCATGTGTGTTGCTTTACCTAGCTTGAAGTATACATATGTAGTTATAGTATAATTACTTTATGACCTATCCCCTGATAGTTACTTAGTACTTGTAAACAGCTGTCGGTACTGTTTGATTAGCACTATTGCATTGCAAACTGTCCACATGCACAAGGTAATGCAATACAGGTTAGTAGGTATAAATGTTACACAGAACATATTAAATCGGGTATTACATATAATGCCTATGTCTTGTTTTGCAGCCGTAATGTGGGCCCTCTTGATTTTATATAGTATAATTGATCTAATAGTTAATCGAAGTTTTTTTTATATAAAAAAATACATTATTATTTTATTGTTTTAGTAGTTTTTAAAAATATTATTTTAAATTGATATTTTGTCAGCTAGATGAATATAGTTATTATACTTAAATATCGGACCTCTTCTAGACTAGAGATTTCCATTTTTTCTTATTCAGTGTGGCTAGTCCAAAATTGTGTAAGCAGCCACCCATTTTATTTTTATTTTTATGTAACAGTAATGAGACGAACTACGCCAACTACGACAAAGCCTGTCCATAACCATTGCAGCGACGATTCACAGAACTTTGAATGACAAAACAAAGTTCAGAGCATCGCTGATTTGGCGCTCATTACTTTGTCTAAAAGTTTAATCTCAAGGTTAGTCTCAACAGGCCTGTAATTTCGCTAGCTGCAGTACCCTTCACACCGGAACATAGCAATGTTTACACACTACTGCTTGACGGCAGACTATCTGGTACTGCGGTGGTACCTACCTAGACGACCTCAATACTCAATACTCAATTGTTTATTGCAACCTTCTGCTAAGGAGATCTACCACCAAGTAAACGTAAGAACATGTTGTGTTTTTCATTAATTTACCTTTTATATCCAAGCTAGGATTCTGAATCGATCGACTATTATAACTTTCCAACGATATTTTTTGAAAGCCAGTCATATTTGTATGCGTAAACTTTTGCGCATGCTGAAATAATCGTGTCCAAATTTCTCCACAATATCTACTTTATCCTATAGGCGCAAACTTTCGAGTTCAAAATTACGTCCGGCAATGAATTGACTAAGTGTGATGCTTACCAATAAACGAGTGAGTTGCTCGTCTCTTTATTAATTTACATAAAAAGCCAGTCAAATATAATAATCGACTTTTACATTATTTTGTCATGTAGAATACCAGCCAATTTTTTTCTAAATAAGAGTATATTTCAAAGGTAAACTTTACGAAGAAAATGTAAGGCACTTTAAGTACATAAATCCTAAAAGACTTTTTACTATATATACAACCTTTATTTCTTACCTTCCAGTAACATATTTACGCAAATTGTTCCAGCTAATAGTTAGAGTAATTTAAATAACCTGTATACGCATCTATTCTAGCTATATTAGTCAGTCAATACTTTGTTTTATACCGACTACATAAGAATGAAGTTTCGTCTGTTTCTATATTCTTATCTGTAGATTGAAAACTATCTGATTTTAATAGAGGCGTAAAGAGTCTTGAACATTTCTGAATATTTTAGATTTAAAAAAATTATGTATGTGTGATGAGACGAATGATACATTGTCCTGATGATAAGAGATAATGCATGTTCATGACCATTGCAACGATGCCAGAAATAAAAATGTCTTGGTCATCGCTGCTTTGGCGATCATTACGTACTTTGAGACATTCTATGGTTAGTCTAGGTTAGTTTGGTAAAATACGGATAAAATTGTGAGACAAAACTATCTAGTTTATGAAATTTGTGCGTTTTTTTTTTTTTTTTATAGCTGGCAGGCTAGGTGTTTGACCACAACTCACCTGATGTTAAGTGACAGTGTGGTCGAGGATGGTAAAGCACACCTAGCCTGGAATGGAACTGGCTCTCAAGTGAGGCTGCCGGAACACACCGTTAGATGCTTGGCGGCAGATTTTCAACTTGAGGGTGGTAGCTAGCCAGCCGAGTACTAGAAAGTACCCTACCACCACGCAATGGTTTCCTCACGATGTTTTCCTTCACCGACAGCTTAAGCTCATTGTTGGGGTTGGAACCCACGCCCTTCGGCATGCGAACCGACCACGCTAACCACTGAGCTATCATCGCTATAAAATATAATTAGCATATTACTTTAATTACTCAATCCACATGATGTTCTGATAAGAATGATAACGCGAAGACCCATTGACACATCATTCATCTCAGTTTTCTTCAAAACGTCAGGGTAAGACGACGTGCGGCATCATTCTTCAGTTTTACGTAAGAAACGTGAGTGTATATTTTTAATTTATTTTTAGACGTTATTCACTCTTAGAGCAATTAGAGTAACCTGCTAAATTAGTGTCTAATTGTATGCATAATTATGACCTAGTTTACTTTAATCTTGACTGTTAGATTCATAATTTCGGCTAGTCTTGACCTTTGACTTAGACTAGCGTACGTTATCAATTATGTTGATAGGTATTTTAAATGTCTGTATGGACACAGTATTTTCTTATCCTTATAATAAGTGTGATGATGTTTGATTTTTTTACATTTGACTAGATTAGACAGAAATATACTTTTTATTTCATTTTTTTTTAATTTTATTTAAAAGCTTAATCATTCATTTATTCATTTATTCATTTACTTACTATATCCGAAGATTATAAATGTAAAGTTTGTATGTTTTATCTGGTAGTTGGTAGTAGACCTTTTTATTTCGGAATAATGTTACATAAGTTACATCTATAGGTACCAATATCAAGTGGTTCGTTCTGTAGTTCGTTTTTGATAATCCCACAAGAATATGCCATTTTTACAAAATAAAAAAGTATCCTATCCTTGTAATGAACTTTTTTTATGAATGCTTTTATTTATCACACATCACACATCTTCAACCATGGGACGTCCACTGTTGGACATAGGCCTTCTCCTGGGGGGGTTTTGCCAATACTCGCCACGCTTGGCAGGCGGGTTGGCGAGCGCAGTTAAGTGTGATTGTACTAAGAAGACGCTGCTGCCCATCTTCCAGATGACATCCCTTAGCCGACTCTTACGGCAACCACGGGTAGAGAGGATGGGGTACTATTCTTACGCCGGCACCATCACGGCATATCAATCAATATACAATCTTGTATAGTACTCATTTAAAAATTTTTTTTACACAAAATTACTATTTTCTATTTTTAAAAAATCGTGCCTTATATCTTAGTTTTCTAAAAACAATCATGAATACAGATGGTTGACCGTTTACTACACGGTACACGCATCATTGTTCTAAAGTTCGTTTCTTCTTAAATAGAATTGGTTTGGGCTTCAGATGATAAAAGAACAAATTTTGTCGTTTTGTTCGTCATCTTGATGGCACGGTCGACATGCGATTTCGTCATCCTCGCAAGTGATAGTGAGCCAAAACAATGCGCAATTTAGTTACACTTAACTTTAAAACAGTTTTAGAGATGCATGAGCAGCATATTATACATATGCATAAAAGTTGTTACTTTTTAGTGCTCCGTACCCAAAGGGTAAAAACGGGACCCTATTACTAAGACTTCGCTGTCTGTCTGTCCGTCCGTCTGTCTGTCACCAGGCTGTATCTCAAGAACCGCGATAGCTAGACAGTTGAAATTTTTACAAATTATGTATTTCTGTTGCCGCTATGACAACAAATACTAAAAACAAAATAAGTAAAATCAATATTTAAGTGGGGCTCCCATACAAGAAACACGATTTTTTTGCCTTTTTCATAGATAGTGGTACGGAACCCTTCGTGCGCGAGTCCGATCGCACTTGGCCGGTTTTTTTTAATGTAAAAGCAATGAAACGTACAATACGATTAATGGCCATAGATAGGTGTAAGCCTATCCATGGCCATTGCAGAATACACATAATTTTGGGCAGTAAAACAACTTTGGCATTCATTACGTTAAGACTTTCGATGGTGAGTTATTGTTGTTGTTGGACACATTACACACAGCGCCATCTAACCCCAAACTAAGCAGAGCTTGTGTGATGGAAGTCAGATAACTGATAGAATACATAAATACTTTTTTTTTGTTGTAAATACATACTTATAATACATACAGAACACCCAGACACAGAACAAACATTTGTTTATACTAAACAAACATTTGTCCTTGGCGGGAATCGAACCCACGCCCTACAGGTCAGGCAGGCATACTCCCAATGAGCCAACAGCCCTGTAATTTCGCTAGCTGTAGTACCCATCAAACCGTAATACAGTAATGTTTACACACTAATACTTGGCGCAGAATATCTGATACTGAAGTGGTACCTACTTAGACGACCTCCTGCTAAAGACGTCTACCAACGTAAACCACTGCCTACAATTAAAACTGCTTTTCCTGGAAGCGGCCCCTGTACTCTGAAGTTCTTTTACCTGTTAGGTGCTCACGATAATGCTACGCGACAGCAAACCTTACTGCGCGGGTATACGGTATGCGGTTGCGTATCTTTTTTGTGAGCGGTTGGTTGTAACTTTTAAAGCTGTCGTCCCTCACTTCTTAAACATATTGGCAGACAGTAATATACATATGTACTCGTATGTACATATGTATGGCTAGTGAACTATCGGCAGCCTATTTGGAAGACCGTCTGACTTCCTATCTGGAGGTCCTGTGTTCGAATCCTATGGCACCACCTTGCGGCTTACCAATAACTTCAAAGGGTGAAGGAAATCTTCGTAAGCAAAGGGACATGTCTGATTGTTCTTAAAAAAAATGTTCTCGTAGATGTGTGTAGTCCACCGACCCGCACTTGGCCAGCGTGGTGGATTATGGCCTTATAAGAGTATTTCTCACAATGAGAACAGACCCGCGCCGAGCTCAGTAAAGCGTCCGTTAATAAAAAACAAGTAAAATTTTAACAAAAAAAACGACTTCATATGGTTTTCTCATGGATACCATTGTCAGAACTGGACCAAATTGGTGACCAGAAATGGGACCACACGGGAAGCACCAGCTTTCAAATAAAAAAAGAATCATCAACATTAAAAAAAACAATACCAGTCGAATTGAGTACCTCCTCCTTTTTTGAAGTCAGGGCTGACTCGGATATAATTATGGCTGTCAATGTTTTTTTTAATTTAATTGTAAGAAGACAGGTAACATAATGTCCATTATCATTGCAACGATACAAAAAAACAAAGTCTAGGGCATAGCAGCTTTGGCGCTCATTACATAAAATCACTAAATAAATGAATATTTTTGTGATGAATTGTTCATACTTTATATGACAATATTTTTGTTTCTTTTAATTTTTGCAGTAGCCCTCAGTGAAGCAATGAAGATTGGATTCATCGGAGGTGGCCGCTTGGCCTTTGCGCTAGCTAATGGATTCATATCTGCTGGTAATATCACAAATTAGAAATTATTCATGAATTAGTGGTAAAGCGCTTATTACACTTGGCTGAATTTAGTCTTCTAAATTCAGAAGCAACTTTAGAAGCTTCTGAACACACTGTCCTTATTTCGTTACTGAAGGAGTCGGACGTGCCGTGTACGAGGATGGCTCCAGTATTGTTCAGACACCAAAAAATTGGCCTTTGACTAGCCCTGGCCGTTGGCTCAATTAAAATAGAAAAAAAGGAAAAGAAGAACATGGGTGCAGGAATATTTATTGCTGCGCGGAAAGTTAGCAAACATGAACATTATCATGTTTTGTAACCAGCTGACTTCAGAAATTATCTACGAATAGATTCGAGATCGTTTGACATATTATTAAATTTTGTGACACCGTATATTCAAAAACAAGATACTATCCTACGAGACAGTATTAGTGCAAAAGAACTAGTAACTAGTGCGACTGAAGTCAGTAACTGAATGCGATTACACCTTCCTAAATGCGAATCTAATTTGGCTTCTAAACAATTCAGTCAGTCAGAAAACATACTTGCTTCTGAATTTAGGATGCTAGCTTGCTAATTGCGATTATACTTAACTAAATTCAGTAACGACTAAATTAAGCTGACAAAATTCAGCCAAGTGTAATATGCGCTTAACTGCCCTATTAGATAATAGAAAAACCCCTGCCATTCTTGAGGTTCGGAATTTCATACTGAGATAATATTCGTGCTTATAGTAAAAGCAATGAGAAGAATTGAACGCGCTCCTGATGGTAAGAGATAACGCATTTTTATTTTACTTTTGCGGGATTACTCACGTTTGATTAAATTGAATACTCCGACTATAGTTTTGGCTACATCTGGTGGCCTTAAAAGAAAAGATACAACGCCTCAGAACGTACAGTAACATAATTTTTACAAAAAAAAAGACCAATTCCGTTTTGCTAACCCCAAACACGGGTTAGGTTACATTGATTGCGGAGTTCCGACGCCTACTTTTCATCGACACCTGATGGTGAAGCAAGAAGGTAGTTCATTGGAACTATTCCAATGACCGTAAACACCAATAAAAAAGTCACTACGAAATTTCATTTACTTGATATTTTTGCCAGTTATTTTGGTTTCAAAATTAAACTACTAAACTGATGTTGATAAAAATTCTATATAATCTGAGAGTATATTCTTTCAAATAAAAGATTTTTTTACCAAATAGTTTAATCGAATAAATGACGAAATTCTGAGGTAACAAAAATGTACAAGAATTGACAACCTTCTTTTTTGAGTCAGTTAATAACAAAGGGCATGACTACTTTGCGATATTCAACATAAGTCGTAATTATTTTAGTGGTTACGTACATTAATAATTTTTTTCTTCTTTTATTTATCGATATCGTGTTTCGGAAACAATTAACCCATTAAAAATATCATTAAGATCAAAAATGTTGCATAATTATATTTTTACTCTTTTTTGTAGAAAAAAATGTATTGTGACCATATGAACCTACTCTACAACGTTTTGAGCAGTCTAACAAGGCTTTTGGATAAATTTTTACATCCAAAGCAAGTACTTACCCACATGTATTAACCTATAGGAAAATACGATAAAAAATATTTACGATATTGCATAAGGATAACATATTAATTTATATTCGTCATAACGATATTGCATTAAATAAAAACGCTTCTGTTAGTCATTTGTTTGTTCACTAATATTAATGAAACTAATTATTTCAGGCTTGGCAAAACCTGATGAAATCACCGCAAGCTGTCATCCGTCTGATGTGATGAGTGCTGATGCGTTTAAGGTAGGCAATTAAGCATTAGCCCACCACGATTCTACTATTCAATTTCTAAATATGCATATTATATCGCTCTCCTGGTGGTAAGAGATATCGTCTGTCCATGACCATTGCAGCGATACACAGAACTTTGAGTAGCAAAACAAAGTCTAAGGCATCGCTGCTTTGGCGCTTATTACTTTGAGGCTTTTGATGGTTATTCTTAACAGCCCTGTAATTTCGCTAGCTGCACCCTTCAAACCGAAATACAGTAATGTTCACCCACTACAACTTAGCGGCAGAATATCTGGTACTGCGGTGGTACTTACCTAGACGATCTCTTACTAGGGAGACACCACCAAGTAAAATTTAATATTATTGGTAGGCTGCTCATAAATTTCGGGCGCGACAGTAGGTACTGTGTTCTTGACTTTATGCCCATATAGTTATCTTTTGAGATAAGTAACTGAGACCATTGCGTCTCTAATATATTTTATTGATACGATTATAAGTAGACAAGTACTTTATTACTTCTTAAATTACTCTGAAATCTTCGTGAGAACTTCACTAATTTATTATGGATAAAATATCATACCAACTGTACAAACATTTAACAATAGACATGAAACACCACTTTATTTGTGAGATACGAAAAATTTCTATTGCATTTATTACAATTATCAACATTACAATACATACAAAAAGATATATCGAAAAAGATATAACATAAAAGAAAAAAAAATGTTGCAAACCGGCCTCAACTCAGCAAAATGCCGACTGCAGCCAGCTGGCGCTGGTCTTCTGCCGAGGCTGGCAAGATTCTCTAATTGAATTAAAAATAAAAAATAAATTTTCAAAAGGAAGTTTTCCATGTTTTTTTTTTTCTTTATTCTAGGATTTTCTCTCCATGATTCCAGAACTTTCTAATTATATTGTTATGTTTCTGTCTTGCCAGAGTTTAGGGGCCACAGCACTCTTTGAAAACAAGTCGGTGGTGGAGCGTTCCGAGGTGGTGATAGTCTCTGTTAAGCCAGACGTGGTCGGTCCAGCTCTGAGGGAAATCAGCGATCTTCCAGCTGCGAAGAACAAGCTTTTTATATCAGTTGCAATGGGTGTCTCGATTGCTACTATTGAAAAAGTAACTATCTGCTGTGATTTTAATAAGAAAACTATCTACAAATTACATCCTAACATATAAACTAAAGTGTTTTTAACCCCCGACGCAAAAAGAGGGGTGTTATAAGTTTGACGTCGATATCTGTCTGTCTGCTATCTGTGTATGTGTGAGTCTGTCTATAGCATCGTAGCTCTCAAACGGATGGACCGATTTCGATGCGGTTTTTTTTAATTTGAAAGCCAGTTTCCTTGCGGTGGTTCTTAGCTATGTTAGGTTAATAGCGTAGGGGGTTTTTAATTTTTTAATTATATTATTGGGGAACTAATAAATAAAATAAACTATTCTAAAAGGCCGCTGTCTATGGGAATAGTTCCCAAAACGCTGGCCCCATTGCTGCGTTGAATGGCAATACTCAAACGTAAATTAAAGGCCAATCAAACATTTAAAAAAAATATGTTTGACAGGCAAGATGTTTTTTGGTGTTCACTGACGGTGTGGTCAAAGATGGGAAACACACACAACCTGAAATAGAACGGACCGAAAGAGAGGCTGCTGGAACACACCGTTAGGTGCTTGATGGCAGAGTCTTAACTTGATGGTAGCTAGCCAGCCTAGTTCTAGAAAGCAGCCACCATGCTATGGTTTCCTCACGATGTTTTTCTTCACTAGCAGTTCAAACTCACTCTAAATGTCATAGATTGGGAAAGAAATTTGTTAATACTATACCGACGTATATTTTAAATGTAATATCCAAGCAAAACAGAAACCTAAATAACGCTTATCAGCTAATATTTATTTGGAGATAAAAATATACCTACTGTATTCCAGCGGTATCAAAATATTAGACTCGCTTGCTTGTCTTATCTGAACAATAAACGGCGTGGTGTATGTGGGGAAAACTTTGCTCTAAAGATTTTAATTTGCCTAATGAACAAGTTCAGGGTGTATTCCCATTAACAAAAATATAGAACCTACATTTCCAAAAGCACCACAACAAACCACCTTTATTTAACAAAATAGCATTTTTTCCAAAAAAAGGCCCTTCATGTCTTATGGTGGAAGATAGTAATTACTGTCTTATAGATTTTAGCATAGAACACAAGTTCTCAATAAAATCCGTAAACATCCTTAAACCACCCCACATTTCGGATTTCAGATCACGTTAGTGTTCATGACAGCATAAGTGTTTGACCATAGCTCACCTAATGTTAAGTGACGGTGTGGCCGACGATGGTAAACAAAACACACCTAGCCTGGAATGGAACTGGTCAAGTAAGACTGCCGGAATACACCGTTAGATGCTTCGCGTTAGATGGGAAATTTTTCACGTTGAAGTTGAGATGAATACGTGGGGAATTAAGGACGCGGAAGAACGGAATTAGAGATAAGGAAATAAAGAAGTAGGGACGAAAAAGTGGGGAAGAAGTGATGCAGAAGCAGGCAAGTAAGAATCCCATTATATTTTTTTCCCACATTCCAGGTGCTGCCTTGTGAAGCTCGTGTTATTCGAGTGATGCCCAATACTCCAGCTCTCGTCAAAGAAGGCGCCGCAGCGCTTTCCAGGGGTTCCAGAGCTACTGCCGAAGATGCCAACCTAGCTTCGCAGCTGTTCCGGGCTGTCGGGACTTGTGACGAGGTGCCGGAGTATCAAATGGATGCTGTCACAGCATTGAGTGGCAGCGGCCCAGCTTATGTAAGTTGGGGTATTTAGTTACATCTGTCAAATGAAACAGGAGCATGTTACTTGGTGGTAGATTTCCTTAGCAGGAGGTCGTCTAGGTACCACCACCGTACCAGATATTCTGCCGCCAAGCAGTACATAGTGTGTTAACATTACTGTGTTTCGGTTTGAAGGGTACTGCAGCTAGCGAAATTACAGGGCTATTGAGACTAACCATCTAGTCTCAAAGTAATAAGCGCCAAGGCAGCGATGCCCTGGACTTTGTTTTACTACTCAAAGTTCTATGTATCGCTACAATGGTCATGGACAGGCGTTATCTCTTAACATCAGGAGAGTGTCTCGTTCGTGTCATTAGTGTAACATAAAAAGAAGTGCGGGAGAATCAGATATTTGTGGTAACTTTGTGATCCATTAGAGATAGTGGAGCAGAAGTTTCCCCAGCGTAATATAGTGTCTATTTGTTTGACAAGACCAGTACTTCTTATCTTCTTATATTCTTCTTATCGGAACTTACACTCTCATAAAGCTAAGCTACTACCAACAACCCCACAGCGGGGAGTCGTAATTTTGGATCTATAAAATGTCTCTGATTGTAAGAAGGGTGAAGTCATAGTATTTCGTCATACTAGCCAACTGTAGATTGACTGACTTTATATATCTTAGAGAGCTTTAAGGGCTCACATGCATGCTGGGTCCATCACGACGTTTTTTTTAAATCGTTTGAAGCTAAGAGTAACAGCAGTGGCGTAGCATAGTGAGAGCGGCAGGGGCGGCCCACCCCGGGCGGCACCTTTGGGGCGGCAAAATTTCACAATAAATTCACCAGATATTATCTTGTAAATCGTTTCACATTTTTGCGCACCTACGATTCGGATCATACAGAATTTTCCATTACTCATACTGTGACGACATTGGGGAATACCCTTTCTTTAAATGAATGTATAAGCAATATTGAGAGCCAGTTCTATTCCAGGCTAGGTGTGCTTTACCATCTTCGACCACTTCTTATATACCTACAACTTGTGCCAGTAAAACAGAGGTGGGTGCGTGCGTTTTATTCTCAGTATCTCCAGGTAGTTAGACGATCTCTCAACATGGCTGCCGCCTTTTTTTTTGCCCAGGGAAATCCTTAATGGATACCACCGGCTCCATATCTTCAGTCCAACAAGTTCTATATTGCTACAAAACCCATAAATATTTCCAATTTACGTTCCAGGTTTACATGTTAATAGAATCTCTAGCAGACGGTGGAGTTCGATGTGGGCTACCGCGTGATCTGGCTTTGCGGTTAGCAGCACAGACCACCCTGGGGTCAGCAGCCATGCTGAAGACTGGAGGCCACCCGGCCGCCATGAAGGACAACGTCACAAGCCCAGCTGGCTCCACAGCAGAGGGAACTTATCATTTGGAACAGAAAGGTAGGTTCTGACACTAGGTTTTTTTTTTTTAATGTAAAGGTAATGAAACGAACGAGACGCTTTCCTGATGGTGAGAGATAACGCCTATCCATGTCCATTGCAGCGATACATAGAACTTTGAGTAGCAAAACAAAGTCCAGGACGTCGCTACTTTGGCACATAGTAGGTACTTTAAAGGTATTAAACATAAACTTAAATTAAACATAGGTATTTTAAATAAGAAGTAATAGTAAATATATATATATTTTAAAAAAACACAGTAAATCGAACAAAAATTGATTAAATATCTGATAAAATGATATATTCAAATCGAAACATGTTCAATGACCTCTATTCTATGTATTATATTGTATAATTATAGTATAATATATCTTTATATATAAAAATTTCGTGTCACGTTGTTTGTCCGCGATGAACTCCTCAACTACTGACCCGATTTTAACCATATCTTACACACTGTGTGCAGTTTGATTCAACTTGAGCGATAGTTTATATCTCAATTTATAATCGCATATTTTTTTCATTGCATATTATTATGCAACGAAGAGTTATAATTATCTGTGGGTTCCATAAAATTCTAATAGATGGCGGTGTAAGGTAATTTATAACTGGATTGAGTAAGTATCCAATAGATGGCGCTACGTTAAAAGTCGAAACGTTTCATATGCGCTACGATTTACAATTGCATGTTATGCTAACATGCTTGATGTCCCTGTTCTGTTTCATAGAGTCAGACATTCAGAAAGATTAAGATTAGACGATTTTTGTCATGTTGCAGCCAAAACTTTGCACTTAACAGTACCTACATACCAACTTATTTTTACCTATATAAATATCTTTGCAGGTTTTAGAGCGGCTGTCATCGGAGCGGTGGCTGCAGCTGCTGATAGATGCAAAGTTGTTAATAAACAGTTAAATAATTGATACCTACTACTCAGCCGGTCATCGTTGTGGCGTTATCCGAATAATAAATCCTTGTAAATGGGTATTAAGATATTGTATACTATTTACTAACAATAATTATTAAATGTAAAATCTAGACTTGGTGTTTTATTTGTTTTTTATTCTAAGATGATACAGTAGATCATCTCATATTTTAACGCAGAGCTAAAAATAATATGGTAAAAGTGCCATCTAGGCAACGTTATGTAAAACTCAAACCGCCATTCGCTAAGCTTCTCAAGGACGTTTTAGTTTTTTCTTTTTTGGCATCACACTTCAATCAAACTGTACTCGTATCCCTTTTCCACGCTCATATATGTATAATTCAGTACATTGAACACCACTGCTATACACACGTTTTCAAGAATAGGGTAGTGTAGTAATTGTTCGTATACTATATTATTTTTCCCAGTAGTCAAAAAAAATACTATCTGGCAGAATACACAGAGTGCTATGCCAAGAAGAAAAGAATAAAAAATTGACAGTACCATGTTTCGGTTAATTGACACTTGACAGCTCAGAAGCTTGACAGCGATCACCATGATATTTAGTGTTACGATTATTATTCTTTGATTACGATAATGTACACCACGATATTGTACTGCTTTGTTTGTGGTCGATTTGCGGTACATATTATAATGATCCGTGAGTTTTGAATTGTATTAATAACCCAGGTTAATTAACCAGGTGTCTATTCGAAGCTCAATAATGATAATAGCTATGACAGAAATACACTGGTGCCTCGCTAAGATACTAGTATTAGGTCCACTAGTATATGGTTCAAAAGGATTATGGCATGTAAGACAGTCAGCTTAAACCGGTGACGAGTGTAACAGCGCTCAGTGAAGCTTTGCCACACAAATACTTGAAGCCGCGTGTATCTAAGGCAGACTTCATTACTTATTTTTATAGTACTAATTTACTACTATGTACTAATCTACACCTAACACACAAAAATTATTGGTTTTCTATTTCAGTATTAATTTGATTAGGCCCAACTTGAAAGGTAAACTTATAATGTAGGGGGTTAAAATTTAATTAAACACTAACTTTAATTTTGGGATGTAAAATAACATGTTGAAAAATATCGTGATCGGGTTTACTTGTCATCAAATATTGCCTCTCCTTCGCTTCCCTTCCTTCTCTTCATTTTCAAAGTTGTCGTTGAGTACGAACACAAAGAAGATAAAATTACAACGTTTTAAGAATTGGCACTTCGTATTAAGATGTTTTTGTAAATAATAACGTACTTTAGTCAACCTTACGAGAAAAATTGCATGTCTCGACCAAATTTAAATCTTATTGCGACAACGTGATACGCTGTAAATGAAACGCTCTGGAACTTCATAGGATATTATGTTTTTCATTTGAATGTTGATTCAAAGTACGTTCTTACTTAGATCCGGTATAACGAAGTGTTCTCTGCCCGCCTGCATGACCATAAAATGAAATCTCAATGAAACGTCACAACGCGGCTCGCGCTTAAAAAATGAAATTGGAGAATAGTAAATAATTGACTTATATTAGATTAAATTCATGCTGAACGTGTTTCTGTGAATTTGCGCCAGTGTATTTCATGAGCTACCGTGCCCCTTCCCGGCTGTGCTGTTTACAGTAGTGCATAGCAATCGTATAGTTCTGCCGCTCGTATGTCGGCTTATTAGAAACATAAATAGAATGCGTAATTGTGCAAAGGCTTCACGGTATCTTACTGAGCAGATTTGACCTTAGATTTGCCTAATGAAAATCAACCTACGCCGATTAATAAAACCGCCACCTACGCGGCAAAATGACACGATCTGCGTCGCTTTTAATGCTACTATGAACGAATTTACACGAAATATTATCGCTCCTAGCTCGTTATTATTTATAGTGTACTTATATTTATAAGTTGAAGTGATTTTTAGGCTCGAATTACTTAGTTTTTCGTGCTGGTGCTGTGAGTGCTTTTGTGTAAAAACAATAGCTCCTGGTATAAGGGTTCGTTGATCAAAATCACACGAGAGAGCTAGTAAATCAACGTATTGTTTGGTAAGTTTTATACACCATATGTAATAATTTATACCTCAAAAGTACTATACCTAATTTTCATATTCATAAAATTATTAAGAGGCCAACACTTCTGAGTAACTGTTTTCCATCCCACAAGATCCGTTGCAGCTAAACAGATTTAGATAAATTTGCTATGGGTGACTCCTAGATATTATTAAAGGCATAGAAAGAATAATAAACATTATATGCCATAGAAAGTTTAGTTTCTGTAGAACTTTGGATATAGTTATTGCACAGATAATCTTGTATTGAGCATAATTATTATCTATTTAACAAAAACAAGGATTAAATTACTGATACTCTTAATTCCTTTGTTTATATTATCTAAGTGTGTAGCTACTAAAATTACAATAAGAATCCAGTTATAATTATAATTGATAAGCAAAAAATCAAATTGGTATGATCCACATTCCTAACCACCTAAGTGAAATAAACTGTAACCGAATATGAAAAGATAGATCCACAAAAAAAAATGCCTTGCTGAGTTTCTTGCCGGAGTCTTCTCAGTTGAAGTGTAATTACGAGCCAGTGGTGGATTCAAACATGTAACTTAACGTTCATAAGTGCCTTACCAGGGCCTAAACTGAATAAAACACTTTTTTGTTTTGACTTTGATTTTGAAAGTTGATAAAAATACAGTGACACTTTTTTTCAAATATGAGTTTAATACAAGTGGTAGGAAGTTACAAATATTTCATGGCTAGCTTTGTTAAGCCTTAGAAGCTATATCTTATACCTCTTTGTTTTAAAAGTTGGTATATATTTTTCTTCATAAGCACTCTGAGAGAGGAATAATAATAATCTTATACCTTTAAACGAGCATTTCTTGTATATATATATATAATCTGGATCTCGGAAATGGCTCCAACTATTTTCATGAAATTTAGTATGCAGGGGGTTTCGGGGGCGATAAATCGATCTTGCTAGGTTTCATTTTTAGAAAACGTCGTTTTATCCGAGTTTTCAGGCAATGAAAAACCGAGCAAAGCTCGGTCATCCAGGTACTTATTAATTATAAGGAATATATTTTAAATCCTTGTTTATATCATTTCAGAGCTACTATTATTTAGGCTCTCAAGGTTCTTGGATTTTCCAAATTGAACTTTAATTATCAAGGTTTTGAATATCCACCTCTCGATTCACTCTAAAATGTTTATTAATTGGTTTATTCATTTATTTTATGAACACCAACATTGTGTACATTAGGTATATGCATGACTCAAAATTAAGAAGGAAAAAAGTATACAGATACAATATGTCACAACAATTACAGGTGAAGACAGCATGCATGCATA